>CM071859.1:13429162-15929162 GCA_036507275.1 Sicyos edulis
CCTAAATGGCCAAAAAACCGAGCCACGAGCTCCACTCGGCCAAGCCAACAAGCTGGAGCCTCACAGCGGCCGAACACAAACTTTTCCATGCAAACCTACTAGCAATGGCCAAAAAGAACATTGCGAGGCAAGGAAACACCCAACATTCCTCTCATGGAAAATCTCGGCAGTGAGGACCAAACCCTCACGGGGCTACCGACAACTCACAACGGCTTGAGGAAAGCGGCCAAAGGCTAACCAACCAATGCCACGGTACCTGCTGTGCCAACACACCCAAGCGAGGCTCGGCTATTCGCCAAGCGCGAAAGCTCAACAACTAGAAACAAAGCCCGAGAAGGCCTTGTTGGCGAGAAACTCAACTCAAGCTCATCTCTTAAATCTGGTGGCCACCGCTCTTGCGAGGACAAACAACCTTTCGCTTGCTAACAACACAATGCGTGGACCCTCTCATTGGGCTAACCAGCTGCGCTACTCGATCAACTACACAACTCGGGAGCTCTGGCGACTCCTCAAGCGGGAACGATTTCCCGGCAAGCAAAACTCTAAAGGGCGGCGAACATCACACACGCTCATTGACTTGCTCAAACCCAAGGGCAACATCAACCAACTCTCTTGGAAGCAACACCCGAGGGAAACACAACCGATTGGACCACCAATCCAGAACTAGCCGAACTTACTCAACCACCGAGGGAGGAATCAACTCCCAAAACAACCGGACTAGGAACGAATCCTCGTGGCAGCGCCCTGCAGCTCGAAGCAAGAGCAAGCTCTTGAAACATCAAGAGAACCAAAATCTTAGTCAACACCAAGCACCAACTAGCCTCCAAAACAAAAAAAGCACTAGCTTGCTAGATCGCCAAATCTGCAAGCAACTCACCCAAGGAACACTTTGCACGGGTCTGGCGGAGCTACGGAGAGGCTCTCCACAACTAGAGATCCTCGATCACCTCCGAGCACACCACGGTCGACAATGATCTAACAAACAACCGGCTCACGCGGGCACAACCCTCAAAGCATCTCAACTCTTTTGGCCAACTCCAACTTGGAAACCAAGGGAAAAGAACGCTACAGAGGCGTCATCCTCCTACTCAAAGCAACAACCTCAACATACCTTCTTCTTAAGGTAAGGATCCGAACGACTTTCTTAGCCAAAACGATCGAGAAGCTAGCGGCTTGCCACGATCGCTCTTGTTGGTTCAGCGAAGTCTAACCAGGCAAGGACCAACTAGCAAAACTTGCTTAACCAACGGCCGACAGCGAGCACGACATCCTTACGACCAAAGCTAGGGCTCTTGCCAAGAACTAAGCCTTGACACCTCAAAGGCGAGCACGGCTCCTCAACACGAACCTCTCGTGGTTTTCCAAACATAAACCACGGAACGAGCTACGCAAAAGTGCAGGGGGGTGCGGCTCCAACTTGATCTCTTAAGATCCAAAGCCAACAAGGGCTCTCACATAGGGCAACTTTTGCCTCCAAGCGAGCCACAACAAACAAGGGAGCAACGAGTTCAAACCCACGGGGGCCAACTCACCACGAAAAGCCACATTGGCCAACTTACTCTTACAAGCGCAAAACCACACCAAGCTAACATTCCTCGAAACAATGAGCTCACTAAACGGCGCTTGATCAGCCATCCAACTCATGGCTCTAACAACTGGATCAACCTCGCATCCACGATGCCAACACTAACCATACTAGGGCAACTCAAAGGGTAGCCGAATCATGCTACCATCAAAGGCGGCTCACGAGCTCACAACACAAAGCGAGAACTCGAGCGCGCTGGCTCTTAATGACCTATAGCATCCTTTACACCCAACTCTCGAGAGATCCCGAACGGCTCCTACTTTCCTCGAAAACCTCAAACTTGTAGTCCTCGACTACCACGGAGCTAGATCTCTTAAGCAACCCAAGCAGGTGCAACCTCGGAAAAGGGTACAAGACAAGCGGGGATGCTAAACTCAGGCGACCATGGTACCACCTGCACCAAAAAGTGCCAAGCGGCACGAAACTAGGCCTCCTCTCAAAGCTTGGTGCCAACAGCACTACATCCATTACAACACGAATCAGCCTCAAACGAGCTTTATGCCCCCGAGAATAGGGAAAGTCACTCTCAAGTGGCGGGGCAATGGCACTCAAAGACACGAGAGTCCAAACACTCGAGCGGCCCTAATCTCGGCATCTCGACCAACGGACTTGCCACGGCCTACTCCTCGCATCCCACTCGATGCTCAACAAAAGCTCGGGCCAACTCCTCGGGTGGCAACAACTAATTCCACACTCGGAACATCCAAATAAAAGAGGGTTCCACTCTACTAGCTGCCGAAATCCACAGATGGATAAAACCACGGCAAGCAAACTCCACGCTACACCACAGCTACGAGGGTACAAAGAGAAGCTGGCTGCAAAACAACAAAGAAGCTTGCAGGGAGGCACAGATGTCTCTACATCGCCTCAAGCCACTAACACGGCAACTTGCCAATCAATCGGGCGGTGGTGGAGACTCGCTAGTCCACCTCTCTCAAGGACTACCACCACCAAGCTGCGGAATCAACAAAGCCACGGGAGCAGTTCACCTCGGCCTCTACGAGCGGCGGGGCATCCCAACACACGGATGCTAAACTCAAACTCGCCAACCGCTTTACTACTAGCGGTAGGACTTTCTAATACATCAAGCTCTACAGGCATCCACTTGCCAAGGCCGGGCGGCTCCATCAACGCCAACAAACTCAATTGCATAAACCTGCTGATCAAGCCCTCCGGGAACCTCAGGGGCTACGAGAGCTACTCTTGGGGAAAAATTTGAAACAAACTCTGTCATTTGGGCTATCCATGCCGGGACTCCTCGCTCTGGCGCTACAAAGCTGCGCACAGGTCTTTGCTCTCTCGATAGCTAAAGACACGCCATCAAATCTCGCATGGTGGAGCACACTCTGCTCAAGGAGTCATACTGCGAGGCGTGCTAGCCTCTACCCCCTCCTCTAGGCAACTCAAGCGCCGGGGCCAACTCTGGCCAAAGGGCTAAACAACCACGGGACGCGGCTTCAACATCAATAAGATCAGTCCAACTCCTTGGTCGAGACATGCCAAGCGTCCTGCTCCTCCGAGTGCAATCAACATATTTGGCGATGCGCACAAGGCACCTCCACCCTCTCACTGGGGAGAAACCAACAACCGGGCCACAAATGGCCTAAGGGAGTCTAATCTCTGCCTCCTCGAGTGCGATCGACACCTTTGGCGATCTGCACAAAGCAACAAAGCCCGCCCACACGGGGCTCTCTCACCGCTCATCAAACTACTCTTGATGCGGAAAAGTTGGCATGATGGCTTTCTAAGCCCAAACCAACAACGAGTCGAGAACACCGCTCGTCTCCGCTCCACAACTCTACACATGCATAATAGCTAGAAGAAAAGTATTGTAAATTCTTACCCCTTAACTTAATTGAACTCGGACAAACCAAGCGGCCGTGGAGTCTTGCGATGATCATGGGAACAACAACCTACAAGCGAGTTAGTCTGAGAATCTATGACTACGTGCTCACGATACCAAGCTGTAAGAACCCGACCCAAAACATGGTCCTAAACACAGGATCTTACTCGGCATGCAAGTTAAATATGATAACAAGCGGTTTAGAGCTTACATTTAAAAACTTTTCAAAACATATGAGAAGGGGGAGCCCTTAAAACATAACCAACAATTTAAGTTTAAACAATCCAACAAAGTAAAACATCACGGCGATGTTTAATAAAATGTACAATACAATTTAAGCAACGTTTTAAACAATGTTCCCTAGGACTCTGTCCATCTACATCTTTGAATAAACAATGCAATAAATAAAGGCAGTCGGCGGTTCCCCATGATCAATCGGCTCCTCCGCTTAGCCCTCACGGTGTTGTCCCAAGTTACGAAAGATAAATAAGGGTGAGTATAAACATACTCGGTAAGAATCCCCAACCAGGGTACAATACGATACATCATTCATCTAGCACCTCAATATGCAAGCAAGCGACTACCAACACGGATCATAGCTCAACGAGCTCATAACACAAGATCTGGAAACATCGGAAGTCTCTTACTTAGGAATCATCGGAAGTCTCCTACTTAGGCCTAATGATTGGTTCTCATAACCAATCCGGGACATCTCAGAGGGTCTTTCTCCCTCGGCCAATTGATCGACTCAAAAACCGATCCCAAGATGTCCAGAGCACCCTCGAGGTCTTTCTCCTCGACCAATTGATTAGCTCAAAAGCCAATCCCAATGGGTGTCCTCAAGGGCCTCCTTGCCCTCGCTAACAATCTGGACTATCGGGAGAGTACCGAAGTGCGGCTCTAAAGCTGGAAGGCGGTGTACTCACGAACATTAGCAGGGAGCTCTCGAGGCCGGCTGCTAGCGGCGTGTGCGCGCACCGCATGCTCTTCCGCAACCGGCGTAAATGCGGGGCCTAAGGGCAAACTACGCGGGCAGTGCGCGCATGCCTAAGACTCGGAAAGCGGTGTCACTTTGAACACGATGGTGCGAGGCCCTCGGCACTCATCTGTGCGACTGTACCACCGACACGAAGCTAAGAACCGGCCAAGGTAGGCTTGCACCGTTGGCGGGGTTCCGCTCTAGCGAGCTACAAACTAGGCTTATGCCGATGTGGTAGCTACATCCACATCGGTTGCCGGGGAAGCAATGTACGTTATGCTTCGCGCTCTACTCCCGACCGGTGGGGACAAAGTCACGTTATGTCGCTCTCGGCCTCACGGATGATGACAAACCCTACTACTCTATCCAAGAATACCGAGTAAATCAATGATTCTGGCTAGCAAGCAAAGACCGACATCAATCACGTTTACCTAGCATGATACTACAACTTAAGCAGGAATCACAAGCATCTTTGGAAGAACAAACCTAGCATGGCACTAACATGTAAAATCAACAAACATGCTAGCAGAGAGATCAAACAAAGTGCCTATCACTATCATGCTCATAACAATCAAAGCAAACATACAAGGCACAATCGAGACATATCGCGAGGTCCACACAACCACGGTAAGAAATCCTTACAGGACAAGCGAGAAAATAATCACAAATCAACCAAGCAATCCTCGAGCCTCTAATCGAACCCAAACAACCTAAACATAAAATAAAGCGACCCAAATCAAATACATAAAGCAGCCCAAATAAATCCTAAGCAATGACCAACAAATCGGGGCCCAACGAAGAAAAGACTGGGAAATACCATCCGAGAAGCCACAAGGCTCAGACCAACCAAAGACACAACAAGTGGTTGGCGCGTAAGAGTACTGGCCAGGGGGTGAGCATGCAAGCCTGGCATTGGGCGCAGGGCGAGGCGGGCGCAGTATTGGCGCTGTGTGTGGTGGCGAGCAGGGCGCACGGGCGCGGCTCGAGCTCGGCTCGGCGGCGGCACACTGCAGCGGCGCAGCGAGAAGAACGGCAGCGCGCGGCAGCGTGAGGCGGCGCGATGGGCTCGGGGCGCTCGGGAAGGCCGCGGCGACCTCTGAGGCGGCGACTTCGGTGCGGCGGGGCTCGGGCGACTTCGACACGGACACTGGCGACACGGAGGCGGCTTTGGCGATGCCGTCTGACGGCTCAGCGCGACCAAAGGCGGCGGCGGCGCGATCTGGGCCTTGGCGCGACCAAAGCGACACGAAGATGGCTTGGGCGTCTGAGATCTGGGCTCGGCGCGACTAGGGCGAGCGGCGGCGATCGGGCGCAGGGGTGGGCTCGACGCGGCGGCATGGGCGACTGGGCGGCTGGTGCAGTGCGGCGCGGCTCATTTGGACAAAGGTGCGACTAAATTTGGGCATGGTGCGGCTAGAAATTTGCCGCGGGGTGGAGGAGAGAGAAAGGGAGAGAAAAAGGAATTTTGGGGATTTTGGAAAATAAAAGGGAAAAATAAAAGGAAAAAGGGAATTAAAAGGAAAAATGGGATTTTATCCTCCTTTCCATCCTTAACCAATTTAAATAAGCCTTAAAGTCCTTAAATCCCACTTCAGGCTTCCTCCTTGAGACCCATTTGAAGCAATCTCTTCCAAACAATAACTCTCACTTAAACAAACTCCCAAATCATCTCTAAGGGCACAGGCTCGAATCCCAAAGGAAACACCCAAACAACGATCACTTTGCCCAAACCCAAATCACAACCAAACTCCCAAACGAGTACCCCAAACATCTAGGGACTCGCATGACCACCAACATACAAGCCTCAACAAAGCGGGGCTGCCTCAAGCCACGAAAATCCACAAATCTGCCCAGGGAGCAAAAGACCAAAATACCCCTAAGGGTCAAAGCAGCTCTAATGGCCCAACCAGACCCTTGAATACGAGGCAGGAAGCACCTCGAGGCTGGAGCAGCGGGCCGTTACTGCGAGGAGCTCAAGACTAAGAAGTTCATTTGTGGGGTGAGGAAGGAGGTTGCTCGGGATGTTCGAGCACTCGCTCACGAGAGTTATGATCGAAGCGGTAGAATTGGCCACGATTTATAACTGAAGTATCCGCGATGCGAGGATTACATTGCGCCCGGCTCGGTCGATTCGGCTGCCAGCAGATGTCCGGCGAGAAGAGGAAGTGCAGGACTTCTAGTAGTTTTCGCTCAATCGTCAGTCGTGGACTTCGCCGGCGGAGGCAGTCTAGTGGTCGAGATCGCGCCGACCTCGAGTGGTAGAGCCAGAGGATCGCCGGCGAGGCGGGGCGAGCAACGACTCATTGCAACAAGTGCGGAAAGGCACATTATAGTGCGTGTGGAGCATCGCCCCGTGCTTGCTACGGATGTGGCAAGGAGGGCATTTGGCCGATTCTGCACTCGAGATTTAGCGGCCAGTGGGACCGCCCATGGCGGGGCGGGTGTTTGCCACTACTCGCCGGGAGGTGAGCGTCATCGATGATGCGATTCTTAGTCTGTTGCTTGTCTTCTGACACTATGCATTTGTATTGTTTGATTCGGGTTCGACCCATTCCTTTGTTTCGATGCATTCGTTAGACAAGCTTGTGTGGAGCTCGAACCTCTAGGGTTTGAGTGTGTGTTGCCACTCCTTGGGTGTGAGTATGTTAGCTAGCTTGATAGAGTTAAGCATGGCGAATCTGAGATATCGATGAGATTTTAGAGGCTACCCTCATAGTCTTTGTCTATGAGCGGTTTCGATGTGATCCTTGGCATGGATTGGTTGGCGAGAACCATGCATTGATAGGCTGCCGCGGAAAGAAGTGGTGTTTAGGCGCCTCGAAGCCAGAGCTTCAAGTTTCGCGGTGTCGGCGGAACTTGCCCGCCATTGATCTCGGCGGCGAAAGCCCATAGATTCTTGGCAAAGGCCGTCGAGAGATAGTAATGCTGCGTTTGGATCATTGACATGGTCCACGTGGTGCAAGAGTTTGCAGATGTTTTCCCTGAAGAGTTTCTTGGGTTTACCCCCAAGCGGGAGTTGGACTTCACCATTGGTGGAGCCGGGGACTCTTCCCATTTCCAAAGCCCCGTATCGTATGGCGCCCGGTGAGTTGAGAGAACTCAAAGTGCGATTTGCAAGAGATCTTTGGATCGAGGTTTCATCCGTCCGATTGTGTGTCCCGTGAGGAGCACATCTGTTTGTTAAGAAGAAGGATGGATCCATGCGCTTGTGTATAGACTATAGAGAAGCCCGAATAAAGTCACGGTGAAGAATAAGTATCCCCTGCCGGCGTATAGATGATCTGTTCGATCGGCCAGAGGAGCCTCGGTATTTTCTAAGATTGATTTGAGGTCGGTACCATCGATTGAGGATTCGAGATGCGAGATATCCCGAAGACCGCGTTCGAGATCAAGGTATGGTCATTATGAGTTCGTGGTCATGTCCTTTGGACTCACAAACGCCCCCGGCGTTTATGGACATGATGGACAGAGTGTTCAAGGCATTCTTGGATAACTTTGTAATCGTATTCGAGAGGCGACATTTTGATTTATTCGAGGACAAAGGAGGACCATGCTTCGCATTTGAGGCAAGTTTTGTGACATTGCGTGAGAACCGATTGTTCGCAAGGTTCTCTAAGTGTGAATTTTGGCTAGAGAGAGTAGCCTTCCTTGGACATATCGTGTCGGCGGATGTTATAGCGGTGGACCCCGCAAAGATAGAAGCGATTAGCTCATGGGCGGGACAAGCGACGGTTGCCAGAGATACGCGACTTTTTTAGTGCAGCGGTTATTGCAGGCGTTTCGTGAAAGACTTTTCCGCTAAGCGGCACCCTAACCCGTCGTCGACCAAGAAGGGTGTTGACTTTGTTTGGGATGCTAGATGTGAGGAAAGTTTTGCCCGGCTTAAGCTCGCCAGCGACGAAGACTGTGTTGGCGATTCGGAAGGAGCAGGAGGTTTCGTAGTTTATAGTGATGCTTCCAAGTATGGTTTAGTGTGTGTTGATGCGGCATGGGAAGGTGATAGCTTATGCTTCCCGACAGTTGAAGCCTTATGAGAAAAACTATCCAACTCATGATATGGAGTTGGCTTGTAAAGACCCGACCCAAAAGGGGCTCTAAATGGGCCTTTACCCCAATGCATGTAGTGAAAATAAAAGACATTATGAAAAATACATTTCGGATCCCAAGTAAAAAATGAAACATTCAACAACCAAAACATACATTTCTAAAAGCATACTCTGATCAGAGATTTATTTAAACCATTTAAACAATCCACAAGTACAAATATGTTGGAATCCATAAAACGTAAGAAAACATCCTGGGGCTCTGTGCCCGTCTACATTCATTCAGGGGAAATAACAAAAGTCAAGAGTCATGATATAATAAAATGGTCAGAGATGACAGCAGGATTCCATGATCACAGCTCCTCCTTCAGCCATCCTGTCTCGCGCCTTGGTTACTGTGGAAAACCACAGAATAAGGGTGAGTAACGAATTACTCATAAGAATCCCCAACCGGGGTACAATACGATATACATGGTCATCTAGATGAGTGTATGCAAGCTATGAATATAAACACAGAATAGAGCACATAGCTTAAGTCCACACTTGGACCTCGGATGCCAACTCAGGGTCTTAGTTCGGAATAATCCACACCACACAATACGCCCTATACGAGGACCAAGTCTCGGCCTCGGCACATCTCATCGATCACGAAAGGTGCACTAGCTCAAGATCCCGAGGAGCTCTCCGGTGTATTGTAATGGCGTAAGCATGCACCGCGTGCTCACTGCGAACTATGAAGTGCGGGTCTAGTGGCAAAATTTGCCCATGTCCGATCCACCACGCCTAACTAAATCTACGGATCGGTGTCAGCGACATAGGGTGTGAGACACGGACACGTGAACTATGTCGGCTGAACCACCGCACTTTTGAGGCTAAAGAAACCGTCGTGGTAGGCTTACACCGAGAAGCGGTCCTTGCCCTAACAGTGGCAATCAAGGGCTACGCCGAACACTGGCGAGGACGCGTGCCGATCGTCGAGGGCGAGGGCAATGCCAAGTCATCATCCGACCGTTGGGGCATCGAGCCGGATGATGCTACCTACCTACACTTTAACCTATCATATCAATAACATACAATCCAATACAATCCAAAACGTGCTCAACGGATACAACGAACCTAGCATGGTACTACGAAGCAAGAGCAGATATGAGAATGCTAGAAGCGGAACAACCTAGCATGGGCTAACATGAGAGAACAACATACGAAGTCATGCTAGTCGAGAATTGAGCAGAGCACCTAAACTATACATGCGATAATCACAAACAAACATACAAACAACGATCACATAGAACATCGCGAGGTCCACACAACTCGGTAAGAAATCCTTACCTTGGCGGGAGGCAACTACACACAAAATCCTACAGCTGCGATCGATCCAGGAGCTAGCTAACGAGAACCTAACAAACACAATAGAAATCACAATCATAGCCCTAAAAATATAATAAAACAAGCGAGGCTCGGCTCAAGGGCACTCACACGGCACGACGACACGGGGTGGAGTGCTCTTCAGCGGTAGTCTTGGTGGTTGTGTTGGTGCTGGCAGCGCTGGCGGCCGCGCGGCATTGTGTATGTTTCTGTATTGGAAACAGACGGGCGGCGAATGGCCGGGCGAGCGGCTGAAGCAGAGCGAAAGCTGAGCAGCGATGGACGAAGCGTCTCTGCTTGCCTGTATGGCCCAGTGCGACAGCGGGCTGTCGCGCGAGCCCCAGGCGGCGATGGGCGGATCTGGCGGTGGCTTTGGTGTGCGGCAGCGTGGCTGACCGAAGCGCGTTACGGCGATGGCTTCCCTCGAGCTGCGACTGGCGTCGGCGACAAGGCTGGTCGCGGCGGCGCAGATCTGGGCGGCGGACACGGGGCGTCGCGGCGAGCGTCTGGCGATCCTCGGCCGGATCTGGTGCGGTATTCTTTGGTCGGCGTCTGCGGCGGCAAAGCGGAGGCTGCGACGAGCCGTTCAGTGCGGGTTAGGCGTCTTGCTTTCGGCCGGTTGGGCGGCGGTGGATCTGCTTGGTTGAGAGGATGGCTTGTGCGGCAAAGTGAGGTGTTGGAGAAGAAATGCAAACCTAGCTTCCTTTCTCTTTTAACCAAATACAACAAAACTCCAAAATCCAAGGCTAACCATAAAATGACCGGAAGGAGCAACAAGAGCTCTCACTAGCTCATCGCGCGCATCCCCACAAGCTTTCTAGGAGACCGGGTTCAAACCCTAGGTGTGACACAATTCCCTTTTATTTTTACTTTTGCATCAAACCTTGCTCAACCCTTCCACAAAGCCTCACAAACCTACATAAATTCATCCAATATTTTTAGCAACTAGAAAAGACATAAGCATTACGACGGCCCGACCAAATTACCAAAATACCCCTAGGGCATACGGAAGACCAGGAAGAAAAACACAGGCCGTTACAATATTCCCTCCTTTTTATGACTTTCGTCCTCGAAAGTCCTTAAGATTGGGAGCAGCTCGGGATAATGCAATCTCATCTCGTCTTCCTGCTCCCAAGTGGCTTCCTCGGAACTCGACTCCTCCTTTGAACTTTTACCAAGCCGAATCTCGCGATTACGCAATGTCTTTGTCTCGAATGCAAGGATCCCACTGACTTTTCTCGAAGCTCAAATCCTCATTCAGTGCGAGGGCCCAAAGTCCACAATGAGCGATGGGTCCGACACATCTGACCTCACACCGATACAAGAGAACAACGCTTTGCACACGGTGACAATGTGAGAAAGAGCTAACCAATATGCAACTCTGCCAATCCTTTCGAGAATCTCAAATGGCCCAACAACAGGAGGCTCCACTTCTCCCGCTTACCAAACCTCAACACAACTCACAGCGGCACAACTTTAAAACTACGCATTGCCGAACCTCAAACTCTAAAACTCGGCGCCGAACATCGGGCGTAACTTTTCTGCTGCTGCGAGCTAACAACACTAGCTCTAAACTCCACGCACATCACCTCTGGTCAAATCGGCAACTTTCGGGACCCAAAACAAAATTGATGGCCACCAACCTTTTCCCCGAACAACTGGAAGCCTGCAATACTTACCTTGCAATGCCTCAATGGAACTACGAGAGCTGCCGGCGAGAAGCGCAACCAAAGGCAACCTCATAAACCACTCTAGTCTTCCTTTTTGCCTAATCACGGAAACACCAACTCGCAACAAGCTCCAAAGGTTACGGATCACTCCTCCCAAAAGACCATCGGTGGGAGGGTGAAAACACTCTGAAGCGCACCGGCTCATAAGCCTCTTAACAGCGCTCTCGAGAACCACGGTTCATCACGCACTACCTAGAAAAATCTTTGTTGCCACACTCTGGAGCCAACAACTCCGGCTGGCCCGACATGCCACTACTCCACAGAATGACATCTCCACAGGCGAGTGCGAGTTCTAGCTCGAAACCAGTCACCAAAAATCCGAACTCACACAACAACCTCGACAAAGCGCCGGCTTCCACACGAACTCCTTCAAACCAACAACTTGAGTGCTACGATCTCGGAAGCCCAAACAATTACAAACTACATAGCTATGCCAATCCACTCAACTCTAGCTTGGCTCAAATCACAATGGTGGACAAGTCGACTGCCAACAACTTAGGCCCTAAATGGGCTCCTCCACCAAGCCTACCTCCATGCAAGCAGCGGAACGAAGCTTGCCTCAAATATGAAGCACATCTCACAAGTCCAAGCGATAACACATCTGAGGCTTAACCCTCTAGCTTAGGCTTATTGCACCTTCCACGAAACTTCATATAAGCGGAACTCCACTACTCGGTCAACACCAACTACCGGGAACAGTTACCAATAATGGTGGTGAGCACAAACCACACTAACCGGCAAAGATCCCTCAAAATGTCAAGACCCTAATCCATCCACAATGGTGCAACCTCAACCCACAAGCGATACAAAGGAGTTCTTCCACTACAAAGGTGCAACATCTTCCATGCCAACACACAAAAATCTTAACCAACTAGGCCAAACACTCATAAGAGCGAGAACAACCTTTACTGTAGCCTCTAGAACACCATCAAGAATCCGCTTAAGCTGGACAAGCGACTACTTCCAAGCGACCAACAAACTTTTCCTTCAAGCTAGCGCTTCCACCATTAACTCCAAGACCAAGGGAGTAACGACAACTCCCAGAAGAAGCGGCTCATACAAGCGGATAACCAGCGGACGAGAGAACTCCACATACGCTCCTTTGTCTTGCTCCACGAGCAACAACATCTAATCTCACGGGGCACAACAAGGGTCCATCTCGGTGAACCTCCAAATGCCAAGCGGGGCAACTCAACATCACGGAAGCGGGAAAAACAACCAACATGGCACAAACCACTCGCCCCCACGAGCAAAACTAAACTCTAGCATCTCCAATCCACACCTTGGTCAACACCAAGCATCAACTTGCCACCACACCGAAACCACTACGGACTTTACTCCAAATAAACACTAGCTTGCTAGTCTACCAAGGCGCTAGCAACTCCACCAGAGGCTACAAACTACACGCCTCCGGCTAGCCAAGCTGAAACTCACTATTTGGGCTGGTGAGCTCGGAGGCTCTCCACAACCTAGGGTTCTTCGGCAGCCCTCGACACACACACCGCCAGGCATACGATCTAACAGGACAAGCTGCTGAACAAACAACTCCAATTTCCGGCATCCCAACCATCTTTGCCAACTCCAACTCCTTGGGAACCTAGAGGACCGAAGCGCTACGAGAATCGTCATCCTCCTACTCAAAGCATCGGCCACAACATAACTTCTACCCAAGGAAGGATCAGAACAACTCTCTTAGCCATGTCGATCGAGAAACCACGCGGCTTAGCTACCACCGCTCTTGTTCGGTTTCCAAGTGAACTCCAACCAACGATCAACAAGAGGATCGCCAACCAAGCTTAGGCCCAACTTAACAAATCTTGCCTAAGCAACAACGATACCACGAGCACGGTATCCTTACCACCTCAACCCAAGCCTTACAACAACCACACGAGTCCAACTTCTCAAGGAGGCGAGCACGAGATCTCCAAAGCAAACCCTACATGGATGCGAAACTCGCCACGGAGCGAACCACACAAAACACACTTGTGTGCACAACTCCCAACCTTCCTTTAGAGATCCAAGACTAACAAGCGCTTTTCCACAAAGCAAGCGATAACTCTGGCGATACAAACAATCCAAGGAACACCAAAAGTTCCATCTCCACACGATACTCGAAGGTGAGGCAACCTTGCTCTACCAAAGCATAATCATGCCAAACCAAACTTACTTTGTACCAAGCCTCTACCAAGGGTGCTTACCCCTAAGGCATCCAAAACCTCTCGCAAGGCATCGGCTCATCTCGCCTCAAAGCATCCAACTCATGGTCCTCAATTTGGACCAAATTCGCATCTACAATGCTCAACTCTCCTCGATTTAGGCACTCGAAGGTAGTTGACCGCACTACCAACCACAAAGAAAATCTCTTGGCCTTAACACTAGCGCGAGACTCACGCGCACCAACATTACCAGCAGGCGGCCTCTTTGACTTACTCAACCTCCGGGAACTTTGGGAAGAGGCTCGACTCCTCTCGAGCATCCTTTTCGCTTGTAGTCCATCGACTACCACTGAACTAGTCCTGCAGCACGACCTAAGCGGGTGCAAGCGCCATAAGCAGATCCAAGGCTAAAGGAGTACATTTGAACTCTCGACGGCATAGAACCATCTGCTATGCCAAGCCAAACTCAAGCTGAACCGGACTTAGTGCCAAAGTGGCACACCAACCAATGCACCTCAAGTGCTACTACTACCAAATCCACATACGAGGAAGTGGGGAACATTAAACAACAGCGGGCTCGCAAGGGGCAAAGATGACCCTTCATCCGCCTCAAGCCACTAACACGGCAACTTGCCAAACAATCGGGCGGTGGTGGAGACTCTGCTAGTCCACCTCTCACAAGGACTTCCACCACCATCGATGAACCAAGCGGCCACAGGCGGCACACCTCGGCCTTTGAGCAGCGGGGCATCCCAAACACGGATGCTAAACTCAAACTGGCCAACTACTTTACTACTAGCGGTAGGACTTACTAAAACATCAGCTCTCTGAGGCATCCATTTGCCAACACTGGGCGTCTCCATCAACGCCAACAAACTCATCTGAATAAACCTGCTGATCATGCCCTCCGAGAACCTCAGGGGCTACAAGAGCTCTTTGGGGAAAAATCTTTGAAACAAACTCTGTCAATTTGGGCTAGCTGTGCCGGGACTCCTCCTCACTACGCGCTACAAGCGAGCACAGGTCTCCGCTCTCACGATAGCTAAAGACACGCCATCAAATCTCTCATGGGTGGAGCACACTCTGCTCAAGGGTCTCACTCACTCTGAGGTATTTGCTAGCCCTCTACCCCCTCCTCCGGGCAACTCAAGCTGCCGGGGCCAAATCGGCATGCGGGCCTAACAACCACAGGACGCGGCCTCAACATCAACACGATCGATCCAACTTCTCGGTCGGACATGCCAAGCGCCACTGCTCCTGCGGGTGCGATCAACATCTTGGCGATCGCACGAAGCACCACCACCCTCTCACTGGGAAAAAGCAGAATCTGGGCCACAAATGGCCAGCGGAGTCTAAGCTCGCGCCTCCTCTGGAGCGATGTCCTGGGGGCATCCGAATCTATCTGGATACCTCAACAAGTACGCTAAACAAACTACTACTGCGCTGCTTGAGAAAGTTGGCATGATGGCTCACTAAGCCCAAACCAACAACAGTCGAGACACACTGCTCGTCTCCGCTCCACAACACTACACAAGGCATACACAAGATGATAGGTATTGTAAATTCTTAACCCTTTTTCTTTCTAAAACAATAAACCTAGGCGTGCACTGATGGTATCAGCCGAGTCTTTGGTGATCATGGAAGGATGACCTACAACAAAAGGTCAGTCTACAGAATCTATGACTCTGAGCTCTGATACCAACTGTAAAGACCCGACCCAAAAGGGGCTCTAAATGGGCCTTTACCCCAATGCATGTAGTGAAAATAAAAGACATTATGAAAAATACATTTCGGATCCCAAGTAAAAACAGAAACATTCAACAACCAAAACATACATTTCTAAAAGCATACTCTGATCAGAGATTTATTTAAACCATTTAGACAATCCACAAGTACAAATATATTTGGAATCCATAAAACGTAAGAAAACATCCACGGGGCTCTGTGCCCGTCTACATGCATTCAGGGGAAATAACAAAAGTCAAGAGTCATGATATAATAAAATGGTCAGAGATGACAGCAGGATTCCATGATCACAGCTCCTCCTTCAGCCATCCTGTCTCGCGCCTTGGTTACCTGTGGAAAACCACAGAATAAGGGTGAGTAACGAATTACTCAGTAAGAATCCCCAACCGGGGTACAATACGATATACATGGTCATCTAGATGAGTGTATGCAAGCTATGAATATAAACACAGAATAGAGCACATAGCTTAAGTCCACACTTGGACCTCGGATGCCAACTCAGGGTCTTAGTCCGGAATAATCCACACCACACAATACGCCCTATACGAGAACCAAGTCTCGGCCTCGGGCTCATCTCTCTGTCGTCACGAAAGGTGCACTAGCTCAAGATCCCGAGGAGCTCTCGGTCTTGTTGTAATGGCGTAAGCATGCACCGCGTGCTGCTCACTGCAGAACTATGGGAAGTGCCGGGTCTAGTGGCAAAGTTGCCCATGTCGATCACCACGCCTAACTAAATCTCCGGATCGGTGTCAGCGACATAGGGTGTGAGACACGGACACGTGAACTATGTCGGCTGAACCACCGCACTTTGAGGCTAAGGAACCGGTCGTGGTAGGCTTACCAGAAGCGGTCCTTGCCCTAACAGTGGCAATCAAGGGCTACGGCCGAACACGGCGAGGACGAGGGCGTGACCGTCGAGGACGGGGCAATGCCAAGTCATCATCCCGACCGTTGGGGCATCGAGCCGGATGATGCTACCTACCTACACTTTAACCTATCATATCAATAACATACAATCCAATACAATCCAAAACGTGCTCCATGAGATACAACGAACCTAGCATGGTACTACGAAGCAAAACAGAGATATGAGCATGCTAGAGCGGAACAACCTAGCATGGGCTAACATGAGAGAACAACATACGAAGTCATGCTAGTCGAGAATTGAGCGAGCACCTAAACTATACATGATAATCACAAACAAACATACAAACAACGATCACATAGAACATCGCAGGTCCACACAACTCCGGTAAGAAATCCTTACCTTGGCGGGAGGCAACTACACACAAAATCCTCTGCTGCGATCGATCCAGAGCTAGCTAACGAGAACCTAACAAACACAATAGAAATCACAATCATAGCCCTAAAAATATAATAAAACAAGCAAACTCGGCTCAGGGCACTCACGCACGCACGACGACACGGAAATCTTTGAGTCTTCTTGAGTGTTGGTAGTCTTGGTGCTGGGTTGGCGCTGGGCAGGCGTATTGGCGCGGGCTTGTGCGTGGACTGTATTGGAGCACGGCACGACGCGAAGGCGCGCTGTGGCGCTGGCGAAAGCGGATGAGAAACACAGCGAAGCGGAAGGCGCGCTTGGACACGGCGATCTCTTCTGCTGTATGGCCCAGTGATGCGACGGCGGGAACAGGCGAAGCCGGGCGTCGCGATGGGACGGATCTGGGCGATTCTTTGGTGTCGCGGCGGCAGCAGGTGACAAGCGCGTTCGGGCGATGGCTTCCCTCGGCTGCGACTGGCGTGCGACAAGTGGTGCGGCGGCGACAGATCGTCTGGCGACGGACTGGGGCGTCGCGGCAGAGCGATCTGGCGATCCTCGGCCGGATCTCGTGCGGTGCTTTGGTCGGCGTCTGCGGCGGCAAGCGCGGGTGCGACAGAGCCGTTCAGTGCGGGTTGGGCGTCTTTGCTTTCGGCCGGTTGGGCGGCGGTGGATCTCTTTGGTGGAGAGGATGGCTTGTGCGGCAAAGTGAGGTGTTGGAGAAGAAATGCAAACCTAGCTTCCTTTCTCTTTTAACCAAATACAACAAAACTCCAAAATCCAAGGCTAACCATAAAATGACCGGAAGGAGCAACAAGAGCTCTCACTAGCTCATCCGCACGCATCCCCACAAGCTTTCTAGGAGACCCGGGTTCAAACCCTAGGCTATGACACAATTCCCTTTTATTTTTACTTTTGCATCAAACCTTGCTCAACCCTTCCACAAAGCCTCACAAACCTACATAAATTCATCCAATATTTTTAGCAACTAGAAAAGACATAAACGGCCACGACGGCCCGACCAAATTACAAAAAATACCCCTAGGGCATACGGAAGGCGGGAAGAAAAACACTGGGCCGTTACATGGCTGCAGATTGTTTTTGCTCTAAAGATTTGGAGGCACTACTTATATGGTGAGAGGATTCGGTTGTTCACGGACCACGAGCCTCAAATATTTCTTCACTCGGAGGAGTTGAACATGAGGCGGAGGAGGTGGCTCGAGTTAGTAAAGGACTCACGATTGTGAGATTTTGTATCATCCGGAAAAGCCAATTGTTGTGGTGATGCATTTGAGTAGGAAGACGTCGCATTGGCCCGACTTTTCTTTGAGCTCCCAAGTTGAATTGCGGAAAGAGTTTGAGCGAACCCGGTATTGCGATCTTGTTGGGAGAGGTTACCGCCGAGGGTAGCCCAGCCTATCAGTTCGGCCGTCGCAAGCGAGAGGATCATCGACGATCACCGAGTGATCCCAAGTTGAGGAGATTGCTCGAGAGGTTGAGGGTGATGGCGATTTCGACTTTGTTGTGACACGAGACGGAGGCTTGAGGTACCGAGAGTCGATTGAGCGCCCGGATGACGCAGAGGTTCGAGCGAGTTGCTCGCCGAGGCACATAGTTCCCCATTCACTTGGCACCCGGGAGGTACCAAGATGTACGAGATCTCAAGCGAGACGTTACGGTGGATGGGCATGAAGCGAGATATAGCGGAGTTTGTTAGCGGTGTCTCACTTGTCAACAAGTGAAGGCCCCTGACGAAAACTGCGAGGTTTATTACGACCATTAAGTGTTCCACGGTGGAAATGGGATGAGATTTCGATGGATTTTATCTCTGCGGGTTGCCAAGGACACCGAGAGGTTCACTCAGATCTGGGTAGTAGTGGACCGGTGACCAAGAGTGCACACTTTATACCCGGTAGGATTAGTTATCTGATGGGAGCGGTGGGCACGATTATTTCTAGAGCAAATTGTGCGGTACCACGGAGTTCCGTGAAGATAGTGTCGGATCGGGATTCTCGGTTCACATCTCGCACGAGAGCGCTCGGAAGGGTTTGGGAAGCGAGTGCGGCTTCAAGATCGCCTTCCACCCTCAAACCGATGGTCGGTCGAGAGGGTGAATCAGTTCTGGAAGACATGTTGAGAGCACGTGTCTTGGACTTCCTGAGCGATTGGGACCCGATGCACATGCTTGATGGAGTTCGCACAACAACGGCAAGCCTATCGGCGACTATTCGGATGGCCCCATTCGAGCGTTGTATGGTAAGAGCTGCAGATCCCGAGTGCAGGAGGAGGTTGGGGATAGGCGAGTTCTGGGACCCGAGATTACTGCGGATGATGACGAACGACGCAGTCTGCGAGAAGATAAGGGCTCGCATGTTGACGGCCTGAGTAGGGCAAAGCGATTTACGCCGATGTGAGGCGTAGAGACTTGGAGTTTGAGGTGGGTCAACATGTTTTCTGAAGGTAGCACCTATGCGTGGGGTGTTAAGGTTTGGAAAGCGAGGCAAAGGTGAGCCCCGAGTTTGTAGGGCCTTTTGAGATCCTTGAGCGGATCGGAGCGGTGGCCTATCGGTTAGCTTTACCCCGTCTTTGTCGGTGCATAATGTGTTCCACGTTTCGATGTTGAGAAAGTACGTGGCGAGATCCTTCGCATGTGCTAGAGCATGAGCCCCTAGAGTTGAGTAAAGATTTATCCTTCGAGGAGAAGCCCGTGCAAATTTTGGCTTATGAGCGCAAGGTATTGCGCAAGCAGAGAGATAAGTTTAGTAAAGGTTCTTTGGAGGCATCGGAGAGGCGGAGGAAGCGACGTGGGAGCTAGAGGATGAGATGAGGACTCATTACCCGGAGTTGTTCAGTCTTAGGACTTTCGGGGACGAAAGTTTTTTAGGGGAGTATTATAACGGCCCCGTTTTCCTTCGGTTAAAAACAAAATTAATTGGAAAATTAATTGAATCTTTTGGGATTTGAACCTTGCCTAAATGGTGAATTTGGAGTTTTAAGAAAAGAGTCTTAATTAAAAGAAAAAGAAAAGAAGGTTGCTTTAGCGGGACCCGCAAGAGAAAAGCCTTGGGAAGGAATTTAGGTCTCTAACCTATTTAAAAATAAGGAAAAGAAGGAAAATCAAGAAAACCATTAATTTTCCCCTCATAGCCGCACTCTCTCTCTCTCTCTCTCTCTCTCTCTCTCCTAAAACCCTAGCCGAAAGCAGCCCTAGCCACACCATCGAACCACCCCCGAGCCACCCGGCCCTAGCCGCACGCACCACCCCCGCCGCATGACCCCTGCGCCGCTCGGGCCACGCGCGCACGAGACCACGCCGCCCGGCCTGCGCCGCCCGGCCCGCGCACGCTGCGGACCGAAGCCCCACCATCGCACACCCATCGCCGCTGGCGTCGCGTGGCGCCAAAGACGCCCGGCGTCGCTCGTGGTCGCACAGTGGTCGCCGCGCAGCCCAGACGCGCCGCCGCGCCACGCCCCCGCCGCTCGGCGCGACCCCTACGCGCGCGCCCACTCCGGCGCGACCCCTCGCTGCGCCAACCCAGCCGAGCGCTCGCTCGCTCGCGCGTCGCCTTGCCGCGCACGCCGCGCTTGCGCGCCTGCGCGTCCGCCCGACGTCTGCGCGCGCCTGCGCCTCAGCCCCGCACCAGTGGCGCCAAGCCACCCTCCTCTGCTGCGAGGGCCGTGTCTTCTCGGTGGTAATTCCCGAACCAATCCCTTTGTGTTTTCTAAGCTTACATTCTTTGTATGTATTTACTTAGGATGCTTTATTTATGCCTAGGTTGCTCGAGTTAGTATTAAGCTCGAGGGTCTTGTTGGTTGTGATAGCTATTCTCCACTTGTTTCGTGTAAGGACTTCCTACCGTGGTTGTATGGACCCCTGCTATGCTTTCTTAATTGTGCCTTGTATGCTTGTTTACCTTTATGAGCATGTTAGTGGATAGGATAGCTAGTGATTAAATTCTTGCTAGAATGTTTTGCCTTTTTGTACATGTTAGTGCCATGCTAGGTTTGTTCTTCCCGGCATGCTTGAGATTCTGCTTTAAGCTCGTAGTATCATGCTAGGCTATGTATGATGATGTCTTTGTGAATATTAGCCGGGAATCACGTACTTGGTAGTCTAAGCTAGTATAATAGGGTTTGTCATCATCTAGAGGTGAGAGCGGACATAACGTACCTTGTCCCCACCGGTCGGGAGTAGAGCGAAGCATAACGTACATTGCTTCCCGACACCGATGTGGATGTAGCTACCACATCGGCATAAGCCTAGTTTGTAGCTCCGCTAGAGCGGAACCACCCGCCAGCGGTGCAAGCCTGCCTTGGCGGTTCTTAGCCAGTCGGTGGTACAGCTGCATGGATGAGTGCCGAGGGCCTCGCACCACTCGTGTTCGGTGACACCGTTTCGAGTCTTAGGCATGCGTACTGGCCCGCGTAGTTTGCCCTTAGGCCCCGCATTTACGCCGGTTGCGAGAAGAGCATCTTGTGTGTGCGCGCACACGCGTTAGTAGCCGGTTCGGAGAAGCTCCCGGGCTAATGTTCGTGAGTACACCAATTCCTTCCCGTTTAGAGCGGACTTGGGTACTCTCCCGATAGTCAGTTATAAGCGAGGGTAAAGAGGCCCTTGAGGACACCCATTGGGATTGACTTTAGAGTTAATCAATTGGTCGAGGAGAAAGACCCTCGAGGGTGTCGGACATCTTGGGATCGGTTTTGAGGTGATCAATTGGCCGTGGGAGAAAGACCCTCGGAGATGTCCGGGATTGGTTTGAGAGCCAATCATTAGGCCGGAAGTAGGAGACTTCCGAGGATTCCAGATTTGCCTTGTGAGCTCGTTGAGCTAAGATCCGTGTTGATATTTGTGGCATGTGTACTAGGTTGCTAGATGATAGATTGCATCGTATCGCACTCCCCGGTCGGGGTTCTTCACTTGAGTATGTTTATACTCACCCTTATCGTGGTTTCTTCCACGTGTAACTTGGGACAGCACCGAGGTGGCTAGCGGAGAAAGTGGGAGATCATGGATCTTCTTGACACTCTGTCGTGTCTTATTTTCTTTGTTTTGGATTTCAAAGCATGTAGTTGGACTTAGATCCGTAGGGAAAACTATGATTTGAACTATTTTATGTTTTTAAGGAAATCTTGATCGATCCTTTGTTTTAATTTGAATGGTTCGTTTTTGCCTAATGAATGTTTACTTTGTTTTGATTGTTTTCCGCTCATGTGTTTGAAAAGCTTTTAATCCGACCACATTTGGGTCCTTTTATGTTTTAAATTTGCATCTTTGAGTAAAGACCTAGATTTAGTTCCATTTGGGTTGGGTCTTTACATGCGCCGCGACACGCGTTAGTCGCCGGTTGGAGAGCTCCCCGGGCTAATGTTCGTGAGTACACCAGTTCCTTCGATTTAGAGCCGGACTTTGGGTACTCTCCGATAGTCCAGATTTGTTAGCGAGGGTAAGAGGCCCTTGGGGACACCCATTGGGATTGGTTTTGAGGTGATCATATGGTCGAGGAGAAAGACCCTCGAGGGTGTCGGACATCTTTGGGATCGTTTTTGAGGTGATCAATTGGCCGAGGGAGAAAGACCCTCGGAGATGTCGGGATTGGTTATGAGAGCCAATCATTAGGCGGAAGTAGGAGACTTCCGAGGATTCAGATTCGCCTTGTAAGCTCGTTGAGCTATGATCCGTGTTGGTAGCTGTTTGCATGTATACTAGGGTGCACGATGATTGATGTATCGTATTGTACCGGTTGGGGATTCTTACCGAGTATGTTTATACTCACCCTTATTTCTGTGGTTTTCCACGGGTAACTTAGGACGACGAAGGGACGCTTAAGCGGAGGAGTGATTGATCATGGGAGGCTGCCGACACTTTGTCTTTATTGTTTGCATATTTGTTCGGCATGTAGATGGGCAGAGAGTCCTAGGGAACCATTATTAAAAGTTGTTTGAACTGTTTTGGATGTTTTTATATATCTTGGCTTTGGCTTGTTTTACGCCGTTGGTTTTTCTTAAACAAAATTGTTGATTATGTTTTAAGCATTCCCGTTCTAAATGTTTTTAAAGGTTTTAAATATGAGCACTAAACCGCTCGGTGAAATATTTAACTTGCATCTTTGAGTGAGAACCTAGGTTTAGGACCGTATTTTGGGTCGGGTTCTTACGGTTGGTATCGAGCATAGAGTCATAGATTTTGTAGACTAACTTTGCTTTGTAGGTTGTTGCCCCATGATCATCGACACTCATGGCCGTCAAGTTTTATCTCGAGTTCATTAAGCTAAGGGTTTTATTTTACAATCTCGCATCTAGTATACATGTGTTACCCTTGTTTGGCAGTGAGAGCCCCAGCGTGGGCTAGCTTTTATGCTTTGTGTGGATCGCTAGTAGGTTGATTGCACCCAGAGGGAGGCAGAGCTTAGACTCCCGTAGGCCATTTGTGGCCCGATTTGTTGGTTCTCCCCTAGTGAGAGGGTGGAGGTGCTAGTGCGATCGCCGGTGTGTGGATCGCACTCACGAGGAGCGGGGCGCTTGGCATGTCCGACCGAGGAGTTGGACCGTTTGTATTGATGTTGAGGCCGCGTCCAGGGTTGTTTAGCCCGTTGGCCAGAGTTGGCCCTGGCAGTTGAGTTGCCTAGAGGAGGGGTAGAGGCTAGCACGCCTCAGAGTGAGACTCTTTGAGAAGAGTGTGCTCCAGCCATGAGAGATTTGATGGCGAGTCTTGACTATCGAGAGCGGAGATCAGTGCGATTTATAAGCGCAAAGTGAGGAGTCCCGGGCACAGATAGCCCAGCTGGTGGAGTTTGTTTCAGCATTTTTCCCCCCAATAGCTCTTGTAGCCCCGGAGGTTCTCGAAAGGGCATGATCATCAGGTTTTGCTGATAAGATAGTTGGCGTTGATCGAGCCGCCGAGTTTGGCAAGTGGAAGCCTGTAGAGCTGGATGTTTTTGGGACCTACTGCTAGCAGCAAGGTGGTTGGCCAGGATCGAGTTTATCATCCAAGTGCTGGGATGACCTGGTGTTCAGAGGCCGATGACCAGATGTTTAGAGGTCGATGCGTGCCATTCTAGTGTTGTTTGATGCAGTAGTGTGGTGGTGGAAGTCCCCTGTGAGAGGCGGACCAGCAGAGTCTCCACCAGCCACCCGGTCGATTGGCATGCTTCCAAGTTAGTAGCTTTTGAGGAAGATGTAGAGACATCTTGTCCTCCTGCAAACTGCGATCGTTTTGGCCGGTTCTTTTAGTACCCTCGTAGAGCGGGGTAGTGTGGAGTTTGCTTATCGAGGACTTAATCCGTCAAGTGGTTTTGGTGGCTATTAGAGAGAAGCACCTTACATTAGCATGTTCAGGTGTGGAGCTAGGTGTCTTTGCCACCCGAGGGTTGGCTGAGTATTCTTTGAGCATCGAGTGGGATGCGGGAGTGGGCCTTGGCATGCTGTTGGACGTGATGTCGAGAGTAGTCTACTTGAGTGTTGAGACTCTTGTGTGGAGTGCCATTGCCTGTCACCGAGTGTGACCTTCCCTACCCTCGAGAGGGCTTAAAGCCCGTAAAGGGATGTTTGTGTTGTAAAGGAAGTAGTGCTGTTGGCACCAAGCTTTGAGAGAAGGCCTAGATTCGGGCCGGTTGGCACTTTTCGTGCGAGTGGTTCCAAGACCCGCCTGGAGTTTAGCATCCCCACAAGTCTTGTACCCATTCACGAGATTGCACCTATTTGGGTTTGCATAAGAGATCTAGCTTGGTGGTAGCCAGAGAACTACAAGTTTGAGGTCGTTTGAGGATAAGTAGGAGCCTTCAGGTCACAGAGAGTTGGGTACAAAGGATCTTTGTTGGTGAGGGCTAGCGCGTCCGAGTTCTCACGCTGTGTTGTGGGCTTGTGAGCGGTTGGATGGTAGTGTGATTCGACTACCACGGAGTTACCCTAATATGAGTAGGGTTGGCATCGATGATGCGTGGTTGATCCACTGTTAGAGCCATGAGTTGGATGGTTGATCGGAGCACGTTTAGTGGACCATCGGTATGAGGTAAGTTAGCTTGGTGTGGCTATGCTCTTGTAAGAGTGAGTCGACCAATGTGGCATTCCGTGGTGAGTTGACCCTGAGTGGGTTGAACTCATGTTGCTCCTTTGCTAGATGTGGCTCTATTGGGAGGCAAAAGTTGCCTTGTGTGAGAATACTTGTTGGTTTGGATCTTAAGAAACCAAGTTGGAGCTGTACACGCCGGTGTACTTTTGTGTAGCTCATTTCGTGGTTATGTTTCAGGAACCACGAGAGGTTCGTGTTGAGGAGCCAGTGCTCAGTCTTTGAGTTGTCAAGGCTTTAGTCCTTGGCAACTGCCCTAGCTTGGGTTGAGAGGTTACCGTGCCGGTAGCCGGGTTGTTGCGTAGGCAAGTTATGCTAGTCGGATCCTTACCCTGGGTAGAAGCTACGATGTGGCTGATGCTTTGAGCAAGAGGAAGTTTGGGTCTTCCGGTGGTTCCCGCTAAGGTGGATAGCAGACACGGCCCGACATGGCGATCCTAGGGTCGGGATCGCGCCGACCACGAGTTAGAGCACATAATTGTCAATAGGCGGGGCGAGCGGTGGCTCATTGCATCAAGTGTGGTAAGGCACTTATCGGATTGTGTGGAGCATCGCCCGTGCTTGCTATAGATGTGGCAAGGAAGAAGCTTTTGGCCAACACAGTTGAGATCTTTGGAGAGGAGATGTGCCGTGTAGCGATTATCTGTTAGACCGTTTGGCGGCAAAGTGTGTGTGTCGGAGGCGTCGAGAGAACCCTAAGTCGTGGAGAGCCTCACGAGAGCTCGGTCGGACCCGAGCAAAGTGTTCCTCGGTTGGGTTGCTGGATGCTTGTTGTCGTATGACAAGCTAGAGTTGTTCTTAGTAACCTCCGCGTTGGTTTTCAAAATTCTTAACAAGTTGGTGCTTGGTGTTGACCAAGTTGTGGTTCCCTTGTTGTTTCAAGAGCTAGCTCGGTTCGAGAAAAAGGGCGTTGCCCTGAGGACTTGTTCCTAGTCAGGAGGTTTTCGGGAGTTGACCCCTCCTCGGTGGTTGAGTAAGTTACGCTAGTTACGGATTGGTGGTCCAATCAGTTGAGTTTTCCCTTGGGTGTTGCTTCCAAGAGAGTTGGTTGTTGTTGCCCTTGGGTTTGAGCTAGTCAGCGAGCGTGTGTGAAGTTCGCTGCCCTTCAGAGTTCTCTTGCTGGGAAATCGTTCTCGTTTAGAAGGAGTCAGCTTAGCTCATGAGTTGTGTAGTTGATCAGAGTAGCGCAGTGGTTAGCCCAGCAAGAGTGTCCCTGCATTGTGTTGTTAGCAAGCGAAAGTTGTTGCCCCCGCAAGGGCGGAGGCCAGCCAGTTTAAGAGTTGAGTTTTTGCTGGAAAGTTGTTGGTTCTTTGGGGTTTGAGGAACCCCTAGTTTCCTTGGTGGTTGAGTTGCACCATGGATGCCAGCCGCAAGTATTATCTTTGGAGATAGCCTCGTCAGTTCGTATTCCTTGCGATGTTCTGAGTGTGGAGTTTCTAGTCACAAGATGAGATAGGCCTAGGCTAAAGGAGGAAGTCCTTCGAGTAGCCAGTTGGACTTAAAAGTTGAGTGGTAGCTTGGAGGCGAGCCTTGCTCGTTATAAGCTTGGGTTGAGTTTCTGCAGAGCAAGCCTTCTCGGGCTTTGTTCCTAGTTGATGTGCGATCGCAGTTGGCGTTATAGCTGAGCCACAGTTGAGTGAGTTGGCACAGAGATGTCGTGGCATTGGTTGGAAACCTTAGAGTTGTTATCCTCCAGCTATTGTGTTGCTAGTAGCCACGTAATGTTTTATTCCTTGCTGCTCGAGATTTTCGTAAGAGGAATGTTGTTTGTTTTTCTGTCTGGCGATGTTCTCTTAGGCTAGTGGCTGATCGGATTGCATTGGAAAGTTTGTTGTTGGCCGTTGAGGGGCTCCAGTTTGTTAGTTTGGCCGAGTGAAGCTTGTGCCTGGACCTTGTCTTCTAAAGGTGGGCGTGAGTGAAGTTTCATTTGGTGTGTTGGTGGTAGCCGTTTGGTGAACCGAGAAAAGTGCCCCTTGACTTTGGTGCTTCGATTTCTCGTAAGATGGTTGCTTAAGTGTTGTGGGCGCATGCTAGTTGGAGGAGTTTGCCTTGGGATCGAGTCACGATTGGTGGTTCGATTTGGATTTCGTTAAGGATTGTAGGCAACGGTGGGGTTCGCAGGTCTCTTGCGAAATAAGAGTAGGCCGTTTTGTTTCGAAACTTGGGAGGTTCGGTTGTTTAGTCACATGGTGAAGGGTCGAATTTGTTTGATAACAAATGCTATGAGAATTCAGAGAAGTTCTGGCCGGAGCGTGGCGTAGAGTTTTAGAGCTTGTGACCCATCCACGAGTTTTTGAGAGTAGTAGCCAGTAGAGAGGCGTTCCGAGTTGGGTTAGCGAGGATAAGTGAGCCCTAGAGTCGTGAGACCGTTTGAGAGTTGGTGCGAGTCGGAGGATGTGGCTCACCGACTAGTTATCGCATGTTTTCTTGAAGCTCGGTGTTGGTTTGATTTTGGTTGAGATAGTTCGTGGCGGACTTTGTGTCTGTTGGGCTTGAGCCTTTGGGAACCCAAGAGGTTCGGTTTGAAAGAAGGATTTGTGTTGTCTTAATCGGGAGCTTGGTTGGTTAAGAATCGGTGGAGTTTCCTAGAGTTGTTTTCGTCTTAGGACTTTCGAGGACGAAAGTCTTAAAAGGAGGAGTATTATAACTTGCCCGATTTTCTATTTCGGTTACCCAGGTGATTTGGGTCATTATTCGGATGTTCGGATGGGCCGTTAGAGTTTGCTTTTTTAACCCTTAGGGGCATTTTGGTCTTTTGCCCCGGTCAGGTTTTGAGGATTTTCAAGATTTTGGGGCCTTTCCCCGCCTTCGTCAAGGTTTGGTGGTTGTTGGTTGCGAGGACCCAAGAGGTTTGGGCAAGTTGTGTGGGAGTTTGGAGGTATTTTAGTTATTGGCAAAATTAATGGGTTTTTGAGTGCTCCCTTTGGGATTTGAACCCTTGCCCTAAATGGTTTTGGGAGTTTGAAGGAAAAAGAGTTTTATTAGAAAGAAAAGTTTGTTTCTTGTGGGTTTTGAAAGAGGAAGCTTTGGGAAGGGATTTTAGACCCATTTAAATTAGGAAAAGGGAAGAAACTCAAGAAAGTCCCTTTCCCCTTGTTTTGCAATCTCTCTCTCTCTCTCTCTCTCCTTGCCGACCTCACCAAGAAAACCCAACCCTAGCCGCACCAAAACCTAGCGGCACCAACCCGAGCCACACCGCCTACCGCGCCCGCGCACGACCACTGCGGCCCATGCCAAGCGCTCTGCACGCGCGCGCGCCGCGCGGTCCACCCACTCACCGCCCGATCGCGCGCGCACCGCCCGCACCAGTCGCCAAGACGTCGTGGGCCGCTCACAACAAAGCCGCCCGCACTGCGCGCCGCTTCGTTATCGTCGCCGCGCGTCGCCAGCGCCGCTCCGTGCCGCTTCGGCCAGTGCGCGCTAAGACGCGCGCGCGCGCCGTCCGCACGAGTCGTCGAGACGCGCGCGCGCGCTCCCTCCTGCTGCCGCCAGACGCGCGTCGCGCGCATTGCTTGCGGACCCGATGTCTCGCCCGCGCGCGCCGGCCTAAGCGTGTTCGCGCGCTGCGGCAGCCAGCGTCGCACATCCCGCCTCCTAAGCGCGGCGCCAGCGCCAGTGCAGCGCCCGGTGCAGCGCCCGGTGCAGCGCCCAGCGCCAGCACGCCCTGCTTGTTCTTGCAGACGGACAGCCTGCCCTGCCGTGCGAGTTAGGGTGTGACCTTGTGTCTTCTCGGTCGGTAATTCCCGAGTCTTTTCTCCTTTGAAGACTAGGCTGTTGGCTGCTGTTTATTTAATTAGGTTGTTTTTACTAAAATGCTTAGGTTGCTCGATTTCGCTTTAAAGCTCGAGGGTCACTATTTGATTGTGAAAGTTATTTCTGCTTGCTTCCAGGTAAGGATTCCTTACCGTGGTTGTGTGGACCCTGCGATGCTTTCTTGATTGTGCCTTATATGCATGTTTACTTTTATGAACGTGATTAGTGGATTAGCTACCCCGTGACCAATGAGGATTAGCTACCTCATTGGCATAAGCCTAGTTTGTAGCCCTGCTAGAGCGGAACCACATAGCAGTGCAAGCCTACCTTGGCGGTTCTTAGCTTCAGTCGGTGGTACAGCAGTGCCTGAGATGAGTGCCGAGGGCCTCGCACTCTCTCGTGTTCGGTGACACCGTTTCCGAGTCTTTAGGCATGCGCACACGCCCGCGTAGTTTGTACCTAGGCCCCCACATTTACGCCGGTTGCGGCGGCATGATGTGTGTGGCGCACACGCAGCGTTAGTCGCCGGGTTCGGAGAGCTCCCCGGGCTAATGTTCGTGAGTACACAGTTCCTTCGATTTAGAGCGGACTTTGGGTACTCTCCGATAGTCGGATTTGTTACCGAGGGTAAGAGGCCCTTGAGGACACCCATTGGGATTTGTTTTTAGCCGATCATATGGTCGAGGGAGAAAGACCCTCGAGTGTCGGACATCTTTGGGATCGGGTTTTGAGCGGATCAATTGGCCGAGGGAGAAAGACCTCGGAGATGTCCGGGATTGGTTATGAGAGCCAATCATTAGTAGGAAGTAGGAGACTTAGAGGATTCCAGATTCTGCCTTGTAAGCTCGTTGAGCTATGATGCATGTTGGTAAATGTTTGCATGTATACTAGGGTGCGGATGATTGATGTATCGTATTGTACCCGGTTGGGGATTCTTCACGAGTATGTTTATACTCACCCTTATTCTCGTGGATTTCCACGGGTAACTTGGGACAACAGGGACGCTAAACGCGGAGGAGGCGATTGATCATGGAGCTGCTGCCTAGCACTCTGTCTTTATTGTTTGCATATTTGTTCAGCATGTAGATGGATAGGAGTCCTAGGGGAACCATTATTAAAAGTTGTTTAAACTGTTTTGGATGTTTTTATATATACTGGCCAGGCTTGTTTTACTTCGTTGGTTTTTCTTAAACAAAATTGTTGATTATGTTTTAAGCATTCCCCGTTCTAAATTTTTTGAAAGGTTTTAAATATGAGCACTAAACCGCTCGGTGAAATATTTAACTTGCATGCTGAGTGAGAACCTAGGTTTAGGACTGTATTTTGGGTCGGGTTCTTACAGTGTGTCGAGGGTTACCGAAGAATCCTAGGTTGTGGAGAGCCTCTCCAGAGCTCAGTCAGGCCCATGTAGTGAGTTTCAGTTGGCAAGCTAGAGGCATGTAGTTTGTAGCCTCGGTTGAGTTGCTAGCTGTCTTGGTACACTAGCAAGCCGGTGTTTGTTTGGAGTAAGTTTGGATTGGTTCCGGTGCGGTGGCAAGTTGATGCTTGGTGTTGACCAAGGTGTGGATTGGAGTTGCTAGAGATTAGTTTTGCTCGTGGGGCGAGTGGTTTGTGCCCTGTTGGTTGTTTTCCTGTTTCCAGGATGTTGTGTTGCCCCGTTTGGCTTTTGGAGGTTCAGTCTGAGATGGACCCTTGTTGTTGCCCCGTGAGATTAGATGTTGTTGCTCTAGTGGAGCAAGACAGTGGGCGTATGTGGAGCTCTCTGTCCTTTGGTTGTCTGCTTGTAAGAGCCGTTTCCTTTGGGTAGTTGTCTGGTTACTCCTTTGGTCTTGGAATTGATGGTAGTGGTGCTAGCAAGAGGGAAAAATTTGTTGGCTACTTGGAAGTAGTCGTTTGTTCAGTTAAGCGGATTCTTGGATGGTGTTCTAGAGGCTGCAGTAAAGGTTGTTCTGCCTCTTGTGAGTGTTTGGCCAAGATTTGGTTCTCTTGTTGTTTCGAGAGCTAGTTCGGTTCTAGTTGGAGGGAGTTGCCCTGAGGTCTTTTTCATAGTCAGGAAGTTTTGGGAGTTGACCCCTCCCTCGGCAGTTGAGTAAGTTTTGTTGGTTCCGGATTTGTGATCCGATTGGTTGAGTTTTCCCTTGGGTGTTGCTTCCAAGAGAGTTGGTTGCTGTTGCCTTGTGTTTGAGCAAGTCGTGAGCTTGTGTGAAGTCCGTTGCCCTTGAGTTTGCTTCTTTGGGAATTCGTTTCTGTTTTTGTAGGAGTCGGCTTAGCTCTCGAGTTGTGTATTTGATCGAGTAGCGCAAATGTCATTGTGAGAGGGTCCTGCTTTGTGTTGTTAGCAAGCAAGAGTTGTTTGTCCCCGCAAGAGTGGTGGCTGCGCAAGAAGAGTTGTTTCTGGCAAGTTGTTGGTTCTTTGGGGATTGAAGATTTCCCTTTCCCCTAGTCTCTGCGGTGGTTGAGTTGCTCCCTGGATGTCAGCCTCGAGAGCTAGCTTTGAGGTTGTCGTTATCCGTTTTCCTAGTGAGGTTTCGGGAGTGGAGCTTCTGGTTGGAAGCTGAGTTAGGCTTAAGCTTAAAGGAGAAGTTCTTTGAGTAACCAGTTGGATTTTTAGAGTTGAGTAGTACTTGGAGGCGAGCGTTGCTCGTTATAAGTTTGGGTTGAGTCTCTTTGAGCAAGCCCTTCTCGGGCTTTGCTCCTTGTTATCTTCATGATTGGAGAGCAGAGCCGTTTGAGTGAGTTGGCACAGAGGTGCCATGGCTTTGGTTGGTAAAGCCGTTGAGGAACATTTTCCTCAAGGTGTTGTGCGCAGAGAGCTGCGTGATGGTTTAGTCCTGCGGCCCGAGTTTTCCTTGAAAGGAATTTTGGTGGTTTCCTTGCCTGGTAGTGTTTTCTTTGGCCAGTTGCTAGTAGGTTTGCATGGAAAAGTTTGCTTTCGGCCGTTGAAATTTCTTTGTTTGTTGGCCGTTTTGTTTTCTGGAACTGGAAGGTTCGGTTGTTTTAACTTGATTTTTGTTGTTGGGTTGAGGCCGCTTGTTAGCAGTGTGAGTTTCAGAGGAGTTCGCCAAAGGCGTGGTGTAGAGTTTCAGAGCTTGTGGCCCGTCCTCGAGTTTGCTGGGAGTAGCACCCTTTGAGAGTTGGTGCGAGTTGAGGACGTGGTTTGCCGTCTATTTCCTTTGGAGTTCAGCGTATGCCCAGTCTGGATGGCATTGTGGCCTTGAGTTTTTTTGAGAACCCAAGAGGGTTTGGTTCTCGAAGAGGGCTAGTGTTGTTGGCCGAGAAGTTCAGTTGGCTGGATCAATGGAGTTTTCCTAGAGCTGTTTCGTCTTAGGACTTTCGAGGATGAAAGTCTTAAAAGGAGGGAGTATTATATGCACCCGATTTCCTATTCGATTTTGAGGTGCCTTGAGTCAAGATTCGGTTGTTGGTTGGGTTTTTAGAGCCGTTTGGCCCCTTGGGGGTATTTTGGTCTTTTGGCTCTCCGGGCAGGATTTGTGGTTTTTAGGGCTTCGAGGTAGCTCCTGCCTTTGTCGAGGCTTGTTTGTTGGTGGCTGCGAGTCCCGTGGTGTTTGGGCTAGTCGGTTGGATGCTCGGTTGTGGTTTGGGCTTTGGCAAAGTGTTGGTTGGTTGTGTGTTTCCTTTGGGATTCGAGCCCGAGCCTTTAGTGTTGCTTTGGGAGTTGGATTTAAGTGAGTTTGATTGATTGGAAAAGATTGCTTCGGTCGGGTCTCAGAGGAGGAAGCCGAGAAATGGGATTTTGAGGTTTTAAGTGGATAAGGATGGAAAATGGAATTAAAATCCCATTTTTCCCTTTTATTTCCCATTTTCCTTTTTATTTCCCTTTTTTCTTTTATTTTTTCCCCAAAATCAATTTTCTCTCTCTCTCTCTCTCTCTCTCTCTCCCCGAGCCCCCCACCTAGCCCGACCTAGCCTTTGGCTCGCCCCATTGACCCGCGGCCCCTGGCTCGCTAAAGCCCAGCCGGCCCGAGCCCAAAGATCGCCAACCCACACCGAGCCCAAAGATCGCCAAATTTCGCCCCCGCGGCGTCGCCAAGCAGTCTGCCGTCGCCCAGCCCGCGTGCCCTCGCCCTCGCCGAGGCCGTCGCGTCACCAGCCCGAGCTCCCCTGCCCTGGTTCGCGTCGCCCAACTCGTGTCGCTCGAGCCCCTGCCTCGCCTCGCGCATGTCGCCCGGTGGCGTCGCGATCTTGCGGCGAAGCTCGGCGCCGATCGCGTGTCGTCTCGCGCTTGAGTCGCGCTTCAGCGCCGGTCGCGCTCCTCGCGTCGTGTCGTCGGCGCGCGCGCGCGCCGTCCCAATCAGGCTGCGCGCGCGCGTCGCCGCTCAGCGAGAGCAGCGCCGCGCGCGCGCGCCCACGTGCCGCTCGCGTGCCGTCCGCGCTCAGTCCAGCGAACCTCCGCGCGCAGCTCGCGGTCAGCTCCGCGCCCAGTAGCGCCCCTACGGCCCAGTGCGCCCGGCCCGGCCCCTTTGGTTGCCTAGCTCGTCTGGCCGGCTCGTTCAGCGTGTCACCGCGCCTCGTGAGTTGCTCTGAGCCGAGCCTGTTTATTTTATTATATTTAGGGCTATTTTATGATTATTGATGTGTTTGCTTGGCTCGTTATAGGTTGCTCGGGTTCGATCGCGATTAATTTTATTGTGTGTTGTTGCCTTCCAGGCAGGTTAGGATTTCTTACAGGAGTTGTGTGGGCCTGCGATATTGTCATGATTTGCCTTGCTTGTTTGTTTATTTATTATGAGCATGATAATAATAGAAGCGACTTTGATTGATTTCTGCTAGCATGTTTGCTTGATATTACATGTTAGTGCCATGCTAGGTTTGTTCTCACAAAGCATGCTTGTGATTCCGCTTAAGCTCGTAGTATTATGCTAGGTAGTGTGATTGATGTCGGTCTTTGTTTGCTAGCCGGGAATCATTGCTTTTTGCTCTGTACTCTTAGATAGAGTTGTAGGGTTTGTCATCATCCAGGTGAGCGGACATAACGTACTTTGTCCCCACCGATCGGGAGTAGTGTGCGAAGCATAACGTATCTTGCTTCCCCGGTCACTCGGTGGATTTAGCTCGGTCGGGAATATAGTGTGCGCGCAGATAACGTATCTTGCTACCCCCGACCAGCCGGTTGTGGAATTAGCTAACCACTTCGGCATAGCCTAGTTTGTAGCTCGCTAGAGCGGAACCACGCCATCGGTGTAAGCTCGCCTGGCCGGTTCTTAGCTCCAGTCGGTGGACCATGCTTTGCCTGAGATGGAGCGAGGGCCTCGCGCTCGCGTGATCGGTGACACCGCTTCGAGTCTTAGGCATGCGTGCACGGCTGCGTAGTTTGCCCTTAGGCCCCTGCATTTCGCGGTTGCGAGAAGAGCATGCGTGTGCGCGCGCACACTCGTTAGTTGCCGGTTCGGAGAGCTCCCAGGCTAATGTTCGTGAGTACACCATTCCTTCGATTTAGAGCGGACTTGGGGACTCTCCCGATAGTCAGATCTATTAGCAAGGGTAAGAGGCCCTTGAGGACATCCTTGCGATCGGTTTTGAGGTGATCAACTTGCCGAGGGAGAAAGACCCTCGAGAGATGTCCGAGATTGGTTAGGATAACCAATCATTAGGCCGGAAGTAGGAGACTTCCGATGACTCAGATCTTTCTTTGTAAGCTCGTTGAGCTATGATCCGTGTTGGTAGTTGTTTGCTTGCATGCTTTGGTACTAGATGATTGATTATATCGTATTGTACCCGGTTGAGGATTCTTCTTGAGTAATTCGTTACTCACCCTTACTTATCTTTCAGAAACCATGGCGCGAGGCGGGATGGTGGAGGAGGAGGCGTGATCATGGAAAACCCGTTGTTCAACTCTGAGTCTTGTATTTATGTTTTAAATGTCCTCTGAATGCATGTAGTTGGGCACGGAGCCCTAGGTTGTTTTATGAATGTATTTCCGGATTCTAGCATTGTAGTAAATGTTGTAAAGTTGTATGTTTTTAATAAATCTACGATCGAGTAAGTTTTGGAAATGTATTTGTCTTGGAGCAGTGCTTGGAAACAGGGACGGAGTTTCAAGAATTTTGTATTGACTTTTAAATGAACTCTTGCCGGTTTTTTGTTTTTACTTAGAATCCGAAACAACCCTATTGCAAATTCTAGTGTTGATTTCTATGCATGCATTGAGGTAAGGGCCCATTTAGAGCCCCATTCGGGTCGGGTCTTTACAGCGAGCTACAGGGGCGTGCGACTCGGTGCGGCTCAGCACAGTGTAGGGCGGCACGGGACAGGCGGCGACGCTGGCTGGGCGAGGGGTCATGCGACGCCTTGGGGGCAAGGCGAGCTCGGCTGGTCGAGGCAGCGGGGGCTCTGGGTGGGGCGAGTGGGTGGTGGGTTGGGCGACAGTGGCTAGGGCTCGGGTGAGGGTGGGGGGGCTCAAGTGGAGGAGAGAGAAAGGGAGAGAAAAGGGAAAAATGGAAAAATGGGAAAATAAAAGGAATTTGGGGATTTAAAAAAAAAAAAATTTCCTTTTTCTTTCTTTTATTTTATCCTTATCCAAAATTCCAACTTTATCCATTTTTCCAACCTTAAAAATCCATAAAATCCCATTTCCCCGGCTTCCTCCTCGAGACCCGGCTGAAGCAACCTTTTCCAATCAATAACCTCACTTAAATCAACCTCCCAAATCAACACTAAGGGTCCGAGCTCGAATCCCAAAGGAAACACCCAAACAACCATAACTTTGCCCAAAACCCAAATCACAACTAAACTCCCAAACGAAAAGCCCAAACACCTCGGGACTTGCAGCCCACAACAAACAAGCCTCAACAAAGGCAGGAGCTGCCTCGAAGCCCTGAAAATCCACAAATCCTGCCTGGGGAGCAAAAAGACCAAAATACCCCTAAGGGTCAAAACAGCTCTAACGGCCCAACCGAACCACTGAATCTGAACCGGAAGCACCTCGAGATCCAGAATAGAAAACTGGGCCGTTACAATACTCCCTCCTTTTAAGACTTTCGTCCACGAAATTCCTAAGACGAAACGGCTCTAGGAAATCTCCACTGATTCCTAGCCAACTGAACTTCTCGGCTAAAACAACACCAACCTCTTCGAGAACCAAACCCTCTTGGGTTCTCAAAGGCTCAAAGCCACAAAGCTATCCAGTCTGCCACAAACTATCTCAACATCGAGACGAGGAACACAACAATGCACTACTGCCAAAGACGGGGCAAAACTAACTGAAAGGCCACTGCTCCGATCCTGTAAAGACCCGACCCAAAAAGGGCTCTAAATAGGCCTTTACCCCAATGCATGCATTCAAAGTAAAGGACAATATGCAAATAAATTTTGGATTCCCAATTAAAACAAAACAATCAAGGTTCAATCGAGAAATCAATATAGTTTCTTTGAAAAACTGCCCCCTGTCACCAAGCACTGTTTCAAGGCAAATACATTTCCAAAACGTACACTCGATCAGAGATTTATTAAAACATTTGAAACATCCTCAAATTCAATAAAGCGGGAATCCACAAAAACATTGAAGAAAACATCCTAGGGCTCGTGCGTCTACATGCATTCGGGGAAAATAAAAGACAAGAGTCATAGAAATAAAAAGTCGAGACGACAACGAGTTCCCAATGATCACGGCTCCTCCTTGACCATCATCCCTGTCTCGCACCTTGGTTTACTGTGGAAAACCACAAAATAAGGGTGAGTAACGAATTACTCAGTAAGAATCCCCAACCGGGGTACAATACGGTATACATGGTCATCTAGCAGAAATGTATGCGAGCTACGAATATACACACAGAATAGAGCACATAGCTTAAATCCACATAATCTTCGGATGCCAACTCAGGGTCTTAGTCCGGAATAAACCACACTACACAATACGCCCTATACGAGAAACAAGTCTCGGCCTCAGCCTGTCTACTGTCGATACGAAAGGTGCACTGGCTCACAATCCCGAGGAGCTCTCCAGTTGGCGCTGTAATGAGCGTATGCGCGCACCGCATGCTACTACAACTCTAGGGGTTGCCGGGTCTAGTGGCAAGCTGCCCAGGTCCAGTCACCATGCCTAACTAAATCTCTGGATCGGTGTCACTGACATAGGGGTGTGAGACCTGGACACGTGAATTATGTCAGCCTGAACCACCGCACCTGAGGCTAAGGAATCGGTCGTGGTATGCTTACACCAAGAAGTCATCCTTGCTAGAGCAGAACTCTGCCAACGGTGCAAGCCTAGTTTGTAGCCTGCTAGAGCAGAACTCTGCCAACGGTGCAAGCCTACCTTGGCCGGTTCTTAGCTTCAGGTCGGTGGTACAGGCTGTTACAGATGAGTGCCGAGGGCCTCACACTATTGTGTTCAGTGACACCGCTTCTGAGTCTTTAGGAATGCGTACCTGGCCCGCTTAGTTTGTACCTAGGCCCCCATATTTACGCCGGTTGCAGCATCATGCGGTGTGAGCGCACACTCGTTAGTCGCCGGTTCGGAGAGCTCCCCCAGGCTAATGTTCGTGAGTACACCAGTTCCTTCCAGTTTAGAGCCAGACTTCGGGTACTCTTCTGTTAGTCCAGATCTATTAGCGAGGGTAAGAGGCCCTTGAGGACACCCATTGGGATTGGTTTTTGAGCTGATCATGTGGTCGAGGGAGAGAGACCCTCGAGGGTGTCAAACATCTATTGGGATCAGTTTTTTAGCTGATCATTTGGCTGAGGGAGAAAGACCCTCAAAGATGTCACGGGATTGGTTATGAGAACCAATCATTAGGCCAGAAGTAGGAGACTTCCGAGGATTCTGGATTTAGCCTTGTAAACTCGTTGAGCTATGATCTGTGTTGGTAACTGTTTGCGTGTATACTAGGGTGCTAGATGACTGATGTATCGTATTGTACCCCGGTTGGGGATTCTTACTGAGTATGTTTATACTCACCCTTATTTCTGTGGTTTTTTCCCACCAGGTAACTTAGGACAGCACCGGGACGGCTAGCGGAAGGAGCTTGGGGATCATGGATGCTGCTGACACTCTGTCGTGTCTTTAATTACATTAATTGAATTCAGCATGTAGTTGGATAGAAGTCCATAGGGAAAACTTATTTACTGTTGCTTCGAACTATCTTTTAAGTTTTTAAAGAAAAGTACTAATCAGTCACTGTTTTGAATTGAATGGATTTGCTTAATGGTTATCTGGTTTTGTTTTAAACGTTTTCCACTCTTTATGTTTGAAAAGTTTTAAATTCGACCTCTGGTTTGTGTGATTTATGCTTTTCACATGCATGCTGAGTAAAGATCTAGGTTTAGGACCGTATTTCGGGTCGAGTCTTTACAACCCTAGCAGTAACCTCTCCTAATAAAACAGCGATACCGGCTCGCTCAAACTCTTTCCGCAATTCAATCTGAGAACTTAGCAAAGCTGCGGAATGCGACGACTTCCTACTCAATGCGTCCGCCACAACATTGGCCTTTCTAGGGTGATACAAGACCTCACAATCGTGGTCCTTTACTAACTCGAGCCACCTCCTCTATCTCATATTCAACTCCTTCTAAGTGAAGAAATACTTAAGGATCTAGTGATCTGTGAATAACTGAATCTTTCACCATACAAATAGTGCCTCCAAATCTTTAAGGTGAACACAACTGCAACCAACTCCATATCATGAGTCGGATAATTCTTCTCATAAGGCTTCAACTGTCTGAAAACATAAGCAATCACCTTCCCATGCTGCATCAACACACAACCTATAATTTACTTGGAAGCATCACTATAGACCACGAAACCTCCTGTTCCCTCAAGAACTGCCAACACTAGCGCTGTCGTCAAATTGAGCTTAAGCTGGGCAAAGTTCTCCTCACAACTGGCATCCCAAACAAAGTCTACACCCTTTCTGGTCAATCGGGTTAGGGGTGCTGCCTTAACGAAAAAGTCTTTCACGAAATGTAGATAGTAACCTACCAGTCCCAAAAAGCTGCGAATCTCAGCGACCGTCGTCGGTCTGGCCCACTAACTAACTGCCTCTATCTTTGCGGGGTCCACCGCTATACCATCTTTGGATACAATGTGTCCAAGGAAGGCTATGTAAAGACCCGACTCGAATGGGGTCCTAAAGTAGGCCTTTACCTCAATGCATGCTTTAAAACTTAGAACATAATATGTAAGGTTGTATGCCAGATTCTGATTAAAACAAAATACGATAAAACATCCATTCAAACAACACAAAACGCCCGGGAACTTGTCCCTGTTTCCAAGTACCTGTTCCAAGCTAAATACAATTTAAAACGTACTCTGACAGAGATTTAATTCAACATTCAAATCCAAAAATGGTTTACATCAGTGTCAGAATCCGGGAAACAACCAGAAAACAACCTAAGGGCTCCGTGCCCAACTACATGCATTCAGAGGACATTTAAAACATAAAAACATAAATAAAAGACTTAGAGTTCGAAACAACGGGTTTCCATGATCACAGCTCCTCCTTCAGCCATCCTGTCTCGCACCATGGTACCTGTGGAAAACCACAAAATAAGGGTGAGTAACGAATTACTCAGTAAGAATCCCCAACCGGGGTACCGATATACATGGTCATCTAGCAGAAAGGTATACAAGCTATGATTATAAACACAGAAGAGAGCACATAGCTTAAATCCACACATAAACCTCGTATGCCATCTCAGGGTCTTACTCCGGAAAATCCACCACACAATACGATCCTATACGAGAAACAAGTCTCAGCCTCAGCCAATCTACTGTCGATACTAAAGGTGCACTGGCTCACGATCCAGAGAAGCTCTCTAGTCGGCGCTATAATGAGCGTATTTGCGCACCGCATGCTGCTGCAAACCATGGGGGATGTCGGGTCTAGTGGCAAGCTGCCCAGGTCCAGTACTCATGCCTAACTAATCTCTAGATCGGTGTCACTGACATAGGGGTGTGAGACCTGGACACGTGAACTATGTAAGCCTGAACCACCGCACCTGAGGCTAAGGAACCGGTCGTGGTAGGCTTACACCAGGAAGCCGTCCTTGCCCTATCAGGTAGCAATCAAGGGCTACTACCGAACACGCTGAGGATGTGCCGACTGCTGGGGACAAGGCAATGCCATGTCATCATCTCGATCGTTGGGGCATTTAACAGTCTGCTACCCTCACCCAAGATTGCAGGGCCTGCCGTTAGGGTTAGCTAAACCCTAACGGTGAATCAGGGACGGAGTACTACCTCGTACGTCCCTGCCGTGGATGCAAGTTACGTTATGCATCCTGGCCCGGATGATGCTACCTATCTGAACTCTAAACTATAACATCAACAACAAACAATCCAATACGTGCTTAACAGATACAACAAACCTAGCATGATACTACGAAGCAAGAACAGATAACGAGCATGCCAGAACGGAACAACCTAGCATGGACTAACATGAGAAACAACATAAGAAATCATGCCAGTCGGGAATTCAGAAAAGAGCACCTATCACTAAACATGCTGATAAACAAAAACAAGCATACAAACAACAATCACATATTATATCGCAGGGCCCACACAACTCCGGTAAGAAATCCTTACCTGGTCGGAAGGCAACTACACACAAGAATCCTAAGCTGCGATCGATCCCGAGCAAGCTAATGAGAACCTAACAAGCATAAAAATATCACAATCTATAGGCCTAATTATAATAAAATAAACAGAGCTCGGCTCGGGAGCAACTCAAACGGCACGGGTGGCCGACGACGACGGACAAAGCCGCGACGACATCGGGAACCTTCTTTGGCTTGGGGTCGCTGCTGCTGGGAGTGCTAGCAAGGGCGCTGGGCTGAGCATGCTGGTACATCGCTGGGGTGCGGAGCTGCGCGCGGACGAGCGCTTGGGCCCGGGCCCAGACGAGCGAGACGCGGACTGGCGAGATGCGGGCGCGCTAGCACGGCGTGCAGACGCGGATGGGCGAGACGCACTGCCACTGAGACGGCGCGCGGACGGGGCGAGCGGGCTGAGCGCGGACGGGCGACGCGATCTAGGTGGCGGCGTCTTCTTCTGGCCTCTAGGCGATGCTGGCCCGGTATGCGCGATGGGCGGTGTTGCTCGGCTGGCGCCGCTGCGACGCGATGAAATTTCTTTGGTGCGATGGGTAGGGGCGATGGGGCTGCTGCTCGGCTGGCTGCACCACACCAAAATCAATTCTTCCCTTTCTCGGCCAGTAAGAATAGCACCATAACGAAAGAGAAAAAAGGGAGATCGAGATCACTTACCCACGATGACGTGTAACGACCCAACCCGAATGGGGTTCTAAAATGGGCCGTTAACTTAATGCATGCAAAAGGAAAACATAAAAAGACCCAACCTAGGGTCGGATTGAAACTTTTCAACATAAGAGTGGAAAACATTAAAGGAAACTAAACATTCATTTACAAAATAGTGACTGATCTGTACTTTTCTTAAAATCATCAAAACAGTTCAAACCATAAGTTTTCCATACAGACCAAAATCCATTTACATGCTGTATTCAAAATAAAACAAAATAAGACACGACAGAGTGTCAGCAGCATCCATGATCTCCCAGCTACCTCCGCTAGCCACCTCGGTGTTGTCCTGAGTTACCTGAAAGATAAATAAGGGTGAGTATAAAAATACTCAGTAAGAATCCCCAACCGGGGTACGATACGATGCAATCAATCATCTAGCAACCTAGTACACATGCAACAGATATCAACACAGATCTTAGCTCAACGAGCTTAGAAGACAATTTGGAGTCCTCGGAAGTCTCCTACTTCCGGCGTAATGATTGGTTATCCTAACCAATCCTGGGACATCTCTGAGGGTCTTTCTCCCTCAGCCAGTTGATCAGCTCAAAAACCGATCCCAAGGATGTCCTCAAGGGCCTCTTACCCTTGCTAATAAATCTGGACTATCGGAGAGTACCCGAAGTCCGGCTCTAAAGCTGGAAGGAATGGTGTACTCACGAACATTAGCCCGGGAGCACTCCGAACCGGCGACTAACGCGCGTGTCGCGCGCGACACCGCATGCTCTTCTCGCAACCCGGCGTAAATGCGAGGGCCTAAGGGCAAACACGCGGGCGTGCACGCATGCCTAAAACTTGGAAGCGGTGTCATCGATCACGTGAGCGCGAGGCCCTCGACGCTCTCTTGCGTGCGGCTGATCCACCGACACGAAGCTAAGAACCGGCCAAGGTAGGCTTACATCGTTGGCGGGGTTCCGCTCTAGCGGAGCTACAAACTAGGCTTATGCCGATGAGGTAGCTAATTCTCATTGGTGCCGGGAGGGGAAGCAATATACGTTATGCCTCGCTCTACCCCGACCGGTGGGGACAAAGTACGTTGTGTCCACTCTCAGCCTCTGGATGATGACAAACCCTATAACACTAGCTAAGAGTACAGAGTGAGAGATTCCTGGCTAACATATACATTAGACATCAATCATACATATCCTATCATGATACTACGAACTTAAAGAAGGAATCTCGAGCATCTTTGGAAGAACAAACCTAGCATGGCACTAACACATACTGTGAGCAAACATGCTAGATAGAATTCAATCACAAGCTATCCTATCCACTAACATGCTCATAAAAGTAAACAGGCATACAAGGCACAATCAAGAAAGCATCGCAGGTCCACACAACCACGGTAAGAGATCCTTACCGAAACAAGCGAGAAAATAATAATTATCATGACCAACGAATAATGACCCTCGAGCTTTAATCGAATCCCAAACAACCTGATTATTACAATAAACACCCTAATTAAATACATAAACAGCAGCCAACAACTCGGAGTCCAAAGAGGGAAAAGACTCGGGAATTACCAACCGAGAAGCACAAGGCTCAGCCAAAACAACACAAATTGGCAGGCTGGTGGCAGCCTAGATGGTCGGGTTGGGCGTATGCGCAGCGCAGCAGGAGGCTCGCTGGGGGCGCTGGCTGGCTCAGAGGAAGCTCGGTGGGGGCGCACCGGCGCGGACGAGCTCTGAGGACGCGATGGATGGCGCGCGGCGAGGCTCGGCTAGGCGAAGGCACGCGAGCTGGGAGACGCGACGCTACAGAGACGCGATGGCGCGCGGGCAAGGCTCAGACGACACACCTGGGCGACAGGGAACGCGCTCGGGCGCTCTGCACGGTGCGGGCTGGGGCTGGGCGAGCTAGGACTGACTTGGGAGGTGCTGGCACGGGGTGGCTCGCACGGTGCGGCTGGCTAGGTGGCTGGGGCGAGCAAGGGGCTCGGGTGAGGGCTAGGGGTCGGGTGAGGGTGAGAGAGAGAGAGAGAGAGAGAAGGAAATAAAACACATGGGAAAAATGGGGGATTTTCTTATTTTAATAATTTCCTTTTTTCCTTTTTTCCTTTCTTTTTTCTTTTTTTTTTCTTTTCATCCTTATCCTTTTAAAATACAACAAAAATCCCATTTTTGGCTTCCTCTTCGAAACTCGGCTGAAGTAAATCTTTCGAATAATAAAACTCACTTATAAATCACTAAGGCAAAGGTTCAAATCCCAAATCCTGACCGGAGAGCAAAAAGACCAAAATACGCCTAAGGGTTAAAAAGCTCTAACGACCCAACCGATTGCCCTAATACTGAACTGAGAGTACCTGGATAACCGGAATGGAAAATTGAGCCGTTACATGACGAACGATGGAGATTTGGGAAGGAGAACACGGCAAGGAGCTTGGAAGAGAATGGTTGGGCGGCTAGGGAGTTTGGAGAACCAAAAGAGATGAAAACCTATTTTTCTCTTCATTTAATCAAATGCACCAAAACCCCAAAGACCCATAGCTAACCAAGACATACCGCAGAATGAGCATCAATAACAACTCGAGGCTCAACTGGCAATGACACACAACTGACCTCTCAAACCACCTGGGTTCGAATCCCAACAAACACACCTTTATTTCTCAATTTTTCTTTTGCATCTCACCAAGCCCAAACACATCCACAAAGCATCAAAATCCTACATAAGACCATCCAACAATTTTACCAACTGAGAAAGACATAAACGACCCTGACGGTCCGATCAAATTACCAAAATACCCCTAGTGCAAACCTGAAAGACCGGGATGAAAACCTAGGCCGTTACAATATTCCCTCCTTTTTATGACTTTCGTCCTCGAAAGTCCTTAAGACTGAAACATCTCAGGATACTGCATTCTCATCTCGTCCTCCCCGCTCACAAGCGGCTTCCTCTGAACTCTGACTCTTCCACTGAACTTTTACCAAACGGATCTCACGATTACGCGACGTCTTCGCCTTAAAGACCAGAATACTCACAGGCTTCCCCTCGAAGCTCAAATCCTCACTCAGCTGCAAAGGCTCAAAGTCCACAATGAGCGATGGGTCCAGCACATACTGCCTCAACATCGATACATGAATAACACTGTGCACAGCTGACAATGACGGGGAAAAGCTAACCGATATGCAACTCTGCCAATCCTCTCGAGAATCTCAAATGGTCCAGCAAAACAGGGACTCCACTTCCCTCGCTTACCAAACCTCAACACACCTCGCATCGATGCAACAAAAAAAAACACGATCTGTCCAACCTCAAACTCCAAAACCTGACGCCGAACTTCGGCGTAACTTTTCTGCCTGCTCTGAGCTGACAACATACGAGCTCTAATCCTTTGCACTGCACTGTTGGTCAACTGCAGCAACTCAGGACCCAAAAATTGACGGCCACCAACCTTTTCACAGAACACTAGAAACCTCCAACATTTACCATACAACGCCTCAACAGATCCATATGAACTTAAAGCTGGGAACTGCTACCCAAAGCATCCTTATAAAACCAACACTGGTCCCCCACTACCTAATCACGGGAACACCAACTCCCAACAAGTTCTCAAGGATCTGGCTCACTCCTCCCAAAAGACCATCGGTCAGAGGGTGAAAACACTACTGGAACTGCACTAGGCTCACAAGCCTCTACGAATGCTCTCCAGAACCACGGTTCTTCAATGCACTGCCTAGAATAAACCTTTGTTGCCACACCCTGGTGCCAACAACTCTAGCCTGAAACTGCCATGTCACCACTCCATAGCAATGACATCTCCACCGGGGGCGAGGTGCGAGCTCTAGCTACTACAACTAATCCGCCAAACATCCGAACTCACTCAACAACCTCAACCAGCTGCCAGTGTAAAGACCTGACCCGAATGGGGTCCTAAAATAGGCCTTTACCTCAATGCATGTGTTCAAAACATAAAGACAATATGCAAGAATGGTTTTCGGATTCTAAGTTAAAACTAAAACATGCAACAACCATTTAAAACAAACACAGTTATAGAATTCCTGAAACCTGTCCCTGTTTCCAAGCACCTGTTCCAAGACAAATACATTTCCAAAACTCACTCTGATCAGAGATTTATTCAAAACATTCAAACTTTCCAATAGTTACAACAGTGCTAGAATCTGGAAAAACAGTCAGAAAAACAACCTAGGGCTCCGTGCCCAACTACATGCATTCAGAGGACATTTAAAACATGAACAAATACATAAAAGACTCAGAGTTCGAAATAACGGGTTCCCATGATCACAGCTCCTCCTCCAGCCATCTTGTCTCGCACCATGGTTACCTGTGGAAAACCACAAAATAAGGGTGAGTAACGAATTACTCAGTAAGAATCCCCAACCGGGGTACAATACGATATACATGGTCATCTAGCATAAAGGTATGCAAGCTATGAATATAAACACAAAATAGAGCACATAGCTTAAATCCACACATAATCTTCGGATGCCAACTCAGGGTCTTACTCTGGAAAATCCACCACACAATACGCCCTATACGAGAAACAAGTCCCGGCCTCACTGCTCATCGTCGATACGAAAGGTGCATCGCTCACAATCCCGAGGAGCTCTCGATCGGCGCTGTAATGAGCGTAAGCGGGCACCGCATGCTACCGCAGACTGGGGTGCCGGGTCTAGTGGCAAGCCGCCTGAGTCGATCCACCAAGCCTAACTAAATCTACGGATCGGTGTCACCGACATAGGGGTGTGAGACCTGGACACGTGAACTATGTCAGCCTGAACCACCGCACTTGAGGCTAAGGAACCGGTCGTAGTAGGCTTACACCAGGAAGCCGTCCTTGCCCTATCAGGTGGCAATTGAGGGCTACTGCCGAACACGCTGAGGACGTGCCGGCTGCCAGAGACAAGGCAATGCCAAGTCATCATTCCGACCGTTGGGGCATTAAACAGTCTGCCACCCTCACCCAAGATTGCAGGGCCTCACCGGTAGGGCTAGTTAAACCCTAAGCGGGTCGGGGACCGAGTCTTGCGCTCGCACGTCCACGGCGTGGATGCAAGGTACTTTATGCATTCTGGCCCGGATGATGCTACCTATCTGAACTCTAAACTATAACATCAACAGCAAACAATCCAATACAATCCAATACGTGCTCAACAGATACAACGAACCTAGCGTGATACTACGAAGCAAGAACAGATACGAGCATGCCAGAACGGAACAACCTAGCCTGGACTAACAAGAGAAACAACATAAGAAATCATGCCAATCGGGAATTCAGAACAGAGCATCTATCACTAAACATGTTGATAAACACAAACAAGCATACAATCAGCAATCACATATAATATCGTAGGGCCCACGCAACTCCGGTAAGAAATCCTTACCTTGGACAGGAGGCAACTACACACAAAAACCTAAGCTGCGAACGATCCCGAGCTAGCTAACAAGAACCTAACAAACAGAATAATAATCACAAATCAACCAAGCGAACCTCAAGCTTCTAAGTGAACCCGAGCAACCTAAGTATTTAATAAAAATAACCTAATTAAATAAACGGCAACCAACAGCATAGGGCCCAAGGGAGAAAAGACTTGGGGATTACCATCCGAGAAGCCACAAGGCTCGGGCCACACCAACACAGCAGGGCAGGCTGTCGGCAGCAAAGAAGCTGGCTGGGCGCACTGGCGCGGCAGGGGAGTCGCGCACAGGAGTTGGGCGCAGGGACACGGCGCGCTGGCGCGGACAGCGACAGGGACACGACGCCTGGAAGATGCGCCTAGGATACAAGGAACGGCGCGCGGGAGACGCGCCTGGGCTACAGGGAACACGTGCACGGGTTGGCGCTGACCCGGGGCGGCTCGACACAGTGTAGGGCTGGGCGACCTGTGGGCTAGGATGGGCGATCTGGTGCGGAGCGGCCTGATGCGGGGTTGTGCGGGCTGATGCGGCGCTAGGGCTGGGTGACGAGCTACCGGGAACGCGCGTTGGGAGCGGGCAATCTGGTACAGAGCGGCCTGATGCGGGGCTGGGGCTCGGGCTTGGTGAGGCTAGGCAAGGAGAGAGAGAGAGAGAGAGAGAGAGAGAGAGAGAGAGAACAAAAGTGGAAAAATGGGATTTTTCCTATTTTTTCCATCCTTATCCAATTTTAAATAGGTCTAGAAGACCTAAAATCCCATTCCACAGCTTCCTCCTTCGAGACCCGGCAGAAGCAATCTTTTCCAATAAATAAAACTCACTTAATTCAAACTCCCAAATCAACATTAAGGGCATGGGCTCAAATCCCAAAGGAAGCACTCAAACAACAATAATTTTGCCAAAACCCAAACCACTTCCAAACTTCCAACCGACTAGCCCAAACATCTTGGGTCTAGCAACCAACAACAATCAAGCCTCGACAAAGGCAGGAGCGACCCTGAAGTCCTGAAAATCCACAAAACCTGCCTGGGGAGCAAAAGGCCAAAATACCCCTAAGGGTTAAAATAGCTCTAACGGCCCAACCGAACAACCGAATCTTGAACCGAAAGCACCTGGAAAACTGGAATAGCAAACTGGGCTGTTACAATACTCCCTCCTTTTAAGACTTTCGTCCCTCAAAGTCCTAAAACTTAAACGGCTCCGGGCAAAGAGTCCTCATCACAAACTCTAGCTCTCACGACGCTTCCTCCGCACTCTGATGCCTCCAAAGAACCATTACTAAACTTATCTCCCGGGAAAACTCCATTGATTCCTATCCAGCTGAACTTCTCGGTTAAGACAACACTAACCTTCTTCGAAAACCAAACCCTTTTGGGTTCCCAAAGGCTCAAAGCCACTATGCCATCCAGTCTGCCACAAACTATCTCAACCAAGACTAGGCATACACTAAACTCCGACGAAATAGATGCGATAAAGCTAGACGGAAAACCACATCCTCAACTCGCACCAACTCTCAAACGGTCGTAATATCATAGGGCCCACTTAACCCTGCTGACCCAACTCGGAAAGCCTCTCTACGACGCTACTCTCAGCAACTCGCAGACTGGTCACAAGCTCCAAAACTCTACGCCACGCACTGGCATAACTTCTCTGAATGCTCACAGCTGTTAACAAACAGCCTCAACCCTACATCATACTGGTCAAACAACTGAACCTCCCAGGTTTCAGAAACTAAACGGCCTACTCTTATTTCACAAGAGACCAGCGAACCTCAATGTTCGCCTTTCCTTAACGAAATCCAATCAAACCACCAACTGGTGTATGAACATAAAGGCAAACTTCTCCAACTAGAACGCGTCCACAACAAATAAGCAACCATCTTAAAGAGAAATCGTCGTACCAAAGATAAGGGGCACAGTCCTGGTACACCAGACGGCTAACATCACTCACACCAGCTGAAACTTCAACTACGGCCACCTCTAAAAGACAAGGTCTAGGCATAGGCTCCACTCGGCCAAACCAACAAACTAGAGCTTTCAACGGCCGAAAGCAAACTTTTCAATCCAACCTACCAGCAACTGGCCTAAGAGAACATTGCCAGGCAAGGAAACAACCAACATTCCTCTCATGGAAATCTCGGGTAGCAAGGACAAAACCACCACGCAGCTACTAGCAACACAACACCGTGAGGATAACAACTCAAGGGTTTTACCAACCAATGCCACGGCACCTCTGTGCCAACTCACTCAAATGTGGCTCCGCTATAACGCCAACTGCGAACTCACAACAACTAAGAACAAAGCACGAGAAAGGCTTGCTCAGCAGAACTCAACCCAAGCTTATAACGAGCAAAGCTCGCCTCCAAGCTACCACTCAACTCTTAAGTCCAACTGGCTACTCAAAGGACTTCCTCCTTTTATCTTAGGCCTAACTCATCTTCCAACCAGAAGCTCCACTCCCGAAAGCTTGCAAGGAAAACGGATAACGACAACCTCAAAGCTTACGGATCATGAGCCACACGAATCAGCAAGACTACCTTAGAAGCTAATACTCGAGGCTGGCATCCATGGTGCAACTCAACCACCACAGAGACTAGGGGGGGGGGGGGGGTCTTCCATCCCTAAAGATCCAACAACTTTCCCAAAACAACTCAACTCTTATACTGGCTGGCCTCCGCCCTTGCGGGGACAAACAACTTTTCGCTTGCTAACAACACAAAGAACCTTAACCAACTAGGCCAAACACTCACGAGAGGCAAAACAACCCTTACTGGAACTTCCAGAACACTACTCAAGAGTCCGCTTAACTGGACAAACAACTGCTTCCAAGCAGCCAACAAACTTTTCCCTCTTGCTAGCACCACTACCAACAACTCCTAGACCAAGGGAGTAACCTGACAACTCCTAAGAGGAAACGGCTCTTACAAGCGGACAACCGAAGGACAGAGAGCTCCACACACGCTCGCTGCCTTGCTCAGCTAAAGCAACAACATCCAAGTCTCACGGAGGCAACAACAAGGGGGGGGTCCACCACAGACTGAACCGCCAACCACAAACTAGCCAAGGCTCACCTCCAAACACCAAAGGAGGGCAACTCTCAACAACCTGGAAACAGGAAAAACAACAGACAAGGCACAAACCACTTGCCCCACGAGCAAAACTAACTTTTAGCAACTCAAAACCACACCTTGGTCAACACCAAGCACCAACTTGCCACCACACCGGAACCAATCCGGACTCTACTTTAAACAACTCTAGCTGGCTAGCCTACTAAAACTTCCAGCAACTCACCCGAGGCTACAAACTACACGACTCCGGCTTGCCAACTGAAACTCACTACCTGGGTCTGGCTGCGCTCTGGTGAGGCTCTCCACAACTAGGGTTCTTCGGCAACCCTCGACACACACTATCGTCTAACGGTCTAACAGCCAACTGCCTGAACAAACAACTCCTTTTTCCAGCATCACAACCATGCTGGCCTGCTTCGAACCTCGAAACCAAAAAGACCAGAAACGCTTCAAAATGTGTCATCCTCCTACTCAAAGCATCAGCCACATCGTAGCTTCCACCCAGGGTAAGGATTCCGATCAACACTCTTAGCAACTACGGTCAGGACTACGTGGCTTCGCTACAACCACCATTTGTTCAGTACCATCTGAACTCCAACCAAGAAAAACAAGAGGTTCCACCAACCAAGCTTAGGTCCAACCTAACAAAACTTGCCTAAGCAACAACCCGACCACGAGCACGGTATCCTTACAACCTCAACTAAAGCCTTACAACATCCACCTGGAGTCCAACTTCTCCAAGAACTGAGCACCAGTTCTCCAATGCAAACCCTGCATGGTTCCGAAACTCTCTCCAACAGAACGAACCACACAAAACACACTTGTGTGCACAACTCCCAACTTTCCTTTAGAGATCCAAGACTAACAGGTGCTTTTCCAAAAAGCAACACTAACTTCTGGCAGAGATACAATCAACCAAAGGAACACCAAAAGTTCCATCTCCACACTCGAAGCTATGGCAACCTTGCTCTACTAAAGCATAACAATGCCAAATCGAACTTACCTTATACCAAGTCTCTACCAAGTGTGCTCACACATAAGGCGTCCAACTCCTCTCATAAGGCATCCTACTCATCTCATAGGCATCTAACTCGCCTCATAAGCATCTAGCTCATCTCATAGGCATCCAACTCGCCTCATAAGCATCCAGCTCATCACATAGGCATCCAACTCATCTCATAAGCATCCAACTCGCCTCATAAGCATCCAACTCATGGTCCCTCTGCTGGACCAAACTCGCATCCACAATGCACAACTCTCCTTGGATTTAGGCACTCGAAGGTAGTTGACCGCACTACCAACCACAAAGATCTCCTGGCCTTAGCACTAGCTTGAGGCTCTCGCGCACAAACACTTACCAACCGTCAACCTGCTGACTTACTCAACCCCCGATAACATTGGAAAGAGGCTCCTGCTCCTCTCGAATGACCTTCCGCTTGTAGTCCTTCGACTACCACTAAACTAGCCCTCTTGCGCGACCTAAACAGGTGCAACTGCCATAAACGGATCCAAAGGCTAAAGGAGTGTGCTGAACTCCAGATGGGTCATAGAACCATCTGCTATACCCATACCAAACTCAGGCCTGAACCAAACTTAGTGCCAAAGCGGCACACCAACCAATGCACCTCAAGTGCCACTACTACCAAATCCACATCTTACTACAAATGGGGCCAACAAGGTCACAACCTCAAGTGACAAAATCTATGGCTAGGCATACAAGAGCTCAACTCAAACAACAATGCCTATGGCATCTCATCAAACTGAAGTCTTACTGCCTACTCTTGCATCTCCACATGATGCTCTAACAAACTCTGGTCGGATCTCTCAACATGCAGCAGCTAGCTCTACTCTAGGAGCTCACCAAAGAAGAGTGTTCAACTCTACTAGACAACTGAGGAAACCACCAACGGATCAAGTCCGATGGGAACACTGCTCGCTGCACCTTTAACCACAGGGTTCCGGCTTACTGGCTGCAAAACAACAACAATTAACAAGAGCACAAAGATGTCTCAGCAACCTCCTCGAAGGCTACCAACTCTTCAGCTACTCACTGGGCAATCAAACAATCTGCTAAGGTTCAAGATCAACACTTGAACTACCCAGGCTAGTCCACAGAGGGACCTGCTCCACAAGCATCAATAATGAGCAAAGCCATAGCTAACTCCTCTCCTGGAGTGGTACTCCAGGGCAAATCACCTCCACCCTCTCTCTAGGGGAAAACTAACAACTTGGCCACAAGTGGCCTATGGGAGTCTAATCTCTACCTCTGTAACGGCCCAGTTTTCTATCCCGGTTCTCGAGGAGCTTCCAGTTCAGATTCAGTGGTTCGGTTGGACCGTTAGAGCTATTTTGACCCTTAGGGGTATTTTGGTCTTTTTGCTCCCCGGGCAGGATTTGTGGTTTTCCAAGACTTCGAGGCAGCTCTTGCCTTTGTTGAGGCTTGTTTGTTGTTGGCTGCGAGTCCCGAGATGTTTGGGCTTTTCATTTGGGAGTTCGGTTGTGATTTGGGTTTTGGGCAAAGTGATGGTTGTTTGGGTGTTTCCTTCGGGATTTGAGCCGGGCCTTCAGTGTTGGTTTGGGAGGCTGATTTAAGTGAGATTTGTTGTTTGGAAAGGTTTCTTCAGTTGGGTCTCGAAGGAGGAAGCCGGGAAATGAGATTTAAGGATTTTAAGGATTTTTGGAAAAATTCGAAAATGGATAAGTTTGGATAAAATTGGATTTATTTTGGATAAGGTTGGAAAATAAATAAAAGAGAAAAAAAAAAAGAAAAAAAGAAAAAATCCATTTTTCCCATTTTTTCCCCCTTTCTCTCTCCTCCAGCCCGAGCCCCCCTAGTCGCCCACCCAGCTCACCCTTGGTCGCCAGCCTAGCTGCCCAGCTCGCCCTGCGCTGCGTCGACAAAGACGAGCCCGGCCCCCCCGCCCGCCGATCGGCGGACACAGGTCGTCGCCAAAGCCGCCCGAGTCGCGTCGCACAGTGTCGCCCAGCCCCGCGTCGCCCTAGCCCTGGTCCGTGCCCCCTGTAGCTCGCCGTGTCGTCCCTGTAGCGCCTCGTGTCGCTCCCGCCCGTGCGCGCCGTCCCTTGTGCTTGCCGAGCTCGCGCCCGCGCGCCGTCCCCTTTGCCGAGCCGCGCGCCCTCGCCTCGCCCCAGCTCGCCCCAGCGCGCCCGTGCCTGCGCCAGCGCCCAGCAGCCTCCCTGATGTGTGTTGGCTTGGCCCGAACCTTGTGGCTTCTCGGATGGTATTTTTCCCGAGTCTTTTCTTCGTTGGGCCCGGATTTATTGTCTGCTGGTTATGGATTTATTGGGCTATTTATGTATTTGATTTGGGTGCTTTGTTTGATGTTCAGGCTGTTCGGGATAGATTAGAGGCTCGAGGCTTCGCTCGTAGATTTATTATAATTATTGTTTTCTGCTTGTCCCAGGTAAGGATTTCTTACCGTGGTTGTGTGGACCCTGCGATATATCTCGATATGCCTTGCTTGTTTGCTGATTGTTATGAGCATGTTCACTACTACAAAAAAAAGGTATAGTTGACGCTCTATGCGCGTTAACTTTAACGATATTTTTGTTGACATACACAAAGCGTCAACTAACAGTAATTTAAAATAAATTAAAGAAAAATAATTTTATTTAAGTTTTTAAAAAGAAAGAGAAAACAAAAGTGTAGCCCTAGCCGCGACTTTCTTCCCCGATTCACTTGGAATCCCCTACACTCTTAAATCGACAGCAACTTATTCGATTTCCTTTTGCAATAGCTTGTTCCCATGGGGATTTTCTGTAACGACCCAGGTTTTTCTTCCCGGTCTTCCAGGTATGCCCTAGGGGTAATTTGGTAATTTGGTCGGGCCGTCAGGGTCGTTTGTGTCTTTTCCAGTTACTAAAATTATTGGATGGTTTTTGTAGGTTTTGGAGGGTTTGTGGTTTGGTTTGAGCAAGGCGGATCGCGACGCCGGATCGCGCAAGCAGCAAATTTCGGTCGCCTCTGCCGTCGCACAGATCGCCCTTGCCGCCACGGCCCGCCGTCGCACGATCGCCCTTGCCGCCTCACGGCCCCTGTCGCGCCCCAGATCTCGCGACAACAACCGGCCCGGCCCTGTTTTCGGCCATCGCCGATCCGGCGTCACGCACGCCGATCGCGCGCAGAAGCGAGACGCGAGACGCCAGACGCCGCCCGCGCGCCGCCTCGAAGCCGCCGCCCGCGCGTCGGCCGCGGCGTCGCGTTGCTCGTCGCGACGCCGCGCCCGCGCGCCGCGCGCTCGAAGCTGCCGCCGCGCGCGGCCCTCGCTGTGCATCCGTCGCCGTGCGCCGTGCAGCGCGGCCAGCGCCAGCCCCGCCGTGCCACCTTGCTGCCAGCTCCAAGCTCGTGTCGTCGCCGTGCGCGTGAGTTCCCCGAGCCGAGCTTGCTCGTTCTATTGTTTTTAGACTTTTTAGGTATTGACTATTATTGGTTTGTTAGGTTCCCGCCGCTAGCTCGGGATTGTTCCGCAGCCTTAGGATTTTTGTGTGTAGAAGCCTCCCACCAAGGTAAGGATTTCTTACCAGGAGTTGTGTGGGCCTCGCGGTATATTTGTGATTGTTGTTTTGTATGCTGTGTATGATTACTAGCATGTTTAGCCCTAGGTGCTCTGTTTCAATTCTCGATCGCATGAACTCTTGTATTGTTTCTCATGTTAGCCCATGCTAGGTTGTTCCATTCTCGCATGTTCGATATCTCATTCTTGCTTCGTAGTATCATGCTAGGTTCCTTGTATCTCGCTGTTGAGCACGTATTGGACCGCATTGATTGAATTGTTATTATTGCTATGGTTTAGAGTTCGTAGGTAGCATCTTAGGGCCGGATGCATAACGTAACTTGCATCCCAGCGAGGACGCACGAGATGGTACTCGTCTCTCGATCCCGTTAGGGTTTAGCTAACCCTAACGGCCGCCCCCGCAATCTTGGGTGAGGGTGGCGATCGTTAAATGCCCCAACGGTCGGGATGATGACTTGGCATTGCCTCGTCCCCGGCGATCGGCGGCGTCCTCGGCGTGTTCGGCCGTAGCCCTTGATTGCCACTGTTAGGGCAAGGACCGCTTCACGGTGTAAGCCTACCACGATCGGTTCCTTAGCCTCGTGTGCGGGTGGCACGGTGACATAGTTCACGTGTCCGTGTCTCACACCCTATGTCGGTGACACCGATCCAGAGATTTAGTTAGGCATGGTGATCGAACACGGGCGGCTTGCCACTAGACCGGCACCCCGAGTTTGTAGTAGCATGCGGTGCGCGCGCTTACGCTCATTACAGCGCCGATCGGAGAGCTCCTCGGGATCTTGAGCGAGTGCACCTTTCGTATCGTCGATGAGACAGCCGAGGCCGGGGCTTGTTCCCGTATAGAGCGTATAGTGTGTTGTGGTATCTCTTTCCGGACTAAGACCCTGAGTTGGCATCCGAGGTCCAAGTGTGGACTTAGCTATGTGCTCCGCTCTGTGTTTGTACTCATAGCTTGCATACATTCTTCTAGATGATCATGTATATCGTATTGTAACCCGGTTGGGGATTCTTACTGGGTAATTCGTTACTCACCCTTATTCTGTGGCTTTCCACAGGTAACCAAGGCGGGAGACAGGATGGCTGAAGGAGGAGCTGTGATCATGGAATCCTGCTGTCATCTCTGACCATTTTATTATATCATGACTCTTGACTTTTGTTATTTCCCCTGAATGCATGTAGACGGGCACGGAGCCCTAGGATGTTTTCTTACGTTTTATGGATTCCAGCATATTTGTACTTGTGGAATGTTTAAATGGTTTAAATAAATCTCTAATCAGAGTATGCTTTTAGAAATGTATGTTTTGATTATTGAATGTTTCTGTTTTTACTTGGGATCCGAAATGTATTTTTCATAATGTCTTTTATTTTCAATACATGCATTGGGGTAAAGGCCCATTTAGAGCCCCTTTTTGGGTTGGGTCTTTCTGATTGGTATCGAGCCCAGTCATAGATTCTCGTGAGACCGACCATTTGTTGTAGGTCATCCTTCCATGATCACCAGCACTCCGACAGTCATCAGGTACGCCTAGGTTTATTGTTTTAGAAAGAAAAAGGGTTAAGAATTTACAATACCTATCATCTAGTGTATGCCTTGTTTGGTGTTGTGGAGTGGTGACAAAGTGTGTTTTGATTCGTTGTTGGTTTGGATGTAGATCGCCAAAGATGCTACCACCCGTGCATGGGAGAGGAGGTTCGAGAGCGTGTCGAGGTATCGGGATCGGATCTCGATCATCGCAGGACATCGCCCCAAGCCGAGATCGATGGCATTCCACCAAAGCTCCTCTCGTTACGCCTAGAGCGGGCGTTGAGGCGATCGAGCGCCGTGAGATCGCTCCCGGAGCAGAGTTTGCCGAGTCTATGAGGGCTTTTATGGTCAGCATGTTGAGTGACCAGAGGCGAGACCCGTGCCTTGTTGGCGTAGCAGCGGGAAGAGTCCCGAGCCCAGATTGAGCGGTGACTCGATTGGTTCAAAGAGAGCTCAAGAGCACCTCCGGCTCCACAGAGCAAGTAGCCCCAGAGGCGATATGGCAGAGGGTGCCGAGGAGTTGGGTAGGTGGTCAAGGATTTTGTGAAGTGGAAGCCTGAGAAGTTTGATGCCACCGGTGATGCGTTAGCGGCGGCTGTGTGGATTGCCCATTTGGAGTACACCTTTCCGATCATGGTGTGCCCCGATATTCAGAGGCCGAGGTGTGCGGCTCATGTGCTAGGAGGCACAATGAGATGGTGGTGGGAGTCCACCTTGAGCGAGAGACCGGTGGGTCTCCACCCGCTACTTCCGGAGTTCTTCAAGGTAAAGTTCATCGGTGATGAGGCTCAAGAGAAGATGGTGGAGCTCTTCCGAACTCAAGCGGTGGTTTCGATTCCATTGAGGAATATGAGCGCAAGTTCTCGTGAGTATGGATATTTTGCTCCTCGGTTGATTTGCACCCTGAGTCAAGATTCGGAAGTTCATATCCGGATTGAGGCGCAGGTGTTTTCAGATGTCGTGGCTCGTGCCCCGACACTTATGCTAGGGCTGCCCGATTAGCCACGATCTATAATGGGAAGTATCTGCCGAGCGGTTGTTGTTGCCGCTCTGTTGGCGTCTGTCCCAGCCCGGTGTGGGGTAGAAGAGGAAGTTTGATTTTCGGGAGGCGGCGCAGCGCCGCCAAGGGCGCTTTGAAGCAGAGATCGGCGGAGAGCTCCAGTCCCGTTTCGGCCCGTCACAAGCAGGAGGACCCAGCGAGTTCCCGCTTGTGCTACTTTGTGGGAAAGTCCACGCTGGAGCTTGTCGACCGACCTAGATTGTGCTTCCGTTGTGGTAGAGAGGGCACATGGCCCGCTTTTTTGTGATCACCCGGCTATGGCGGCTCGGCCAATGTGGCAGCAGCAGGTCGAGTGTTTGCTACGACCCGTCAGAGGCCGAGCGCACGGATGCGGCACTGTGGCGCGGTGCACGCTTCTTGTTTTAGATCAACTGCGCATTTGTCTTGTTTGACTGGTTCTACGCATTCATTTGTATCTCGTGTTGTTTCTTTGAGCATGCTAAGTTAAGTCTAGAGCCTCTAGGTTTCGAGTTATCTGTTGCAACTCCTTCGGGAGTTAATATGTTGGCTAGAGATAAGATTAGGGATGGCCGGATCGAGATATCCAGGAGAGTTGCTTAGGCTACGCTCATAGTTACGCCTATGAGCGGTTTTGATGTGATTCTTGGTATGGAGTGGTTAGTCGCTAACCACGCGTTGATTGACCGCCACCGAAAGAAGTAGTGTTGGGCCGCCAGTCGCCCACTTTAAGTTTCGTGGAGTCCAGGTGGAGTTTGCCCGCCGATGGTGTCATTTGTGAAAGCTCGTCGTTTGCTAGCTCATGGAGCTTGGGGCTATCTAGCCAAGTTGTGCGGGAAGAGCCGCCTTCATTTGTCTGCTGATCAAGCACCGGCCGTGCAGGAGTTTGCGGACGTGTTTCGAGGAGTTACCGGGGTTGCCCAGAAGAGAGAGGTTGACTTCACAATTGAGCTCGAGCCAGGACCCTCCCTATCTCGAAGGCTCCGTGATCGTATGGCGCCGTGAGTTAAAGGCGAAATCAAGATTCATTGCGGGAGATGTTAGATCGAGGGTTCATCCGTCCAAGTGTGTCCCCGTGGGGAGCACCAGCCTGTTTGTGAAAAAGAAGGATGGTTCTATGCGCTATGTATTGATTACCGTGAGCTTAATAAGGTGTGATGAAGAATAAGTATCCGTTGCCCCATATTGACGATTTGTTCGATCACCTTCGTGGAGCTTCCGTGTTCTCCAAGATAGATCGAGATCCGGTTACCATCGGGCTTGCGGATCGGGGATGCCGACATTCCTAAGACGACTTTCAGTCTAGATATGGTCACTATGAGTTTGTGGTCATGTCGTTTGGATTGACCAATGCCCCACCAAGGTGCGTTCATGGACATGATGGATAGGGTGTTCAAATCATTTTTGGACGGCTTCGTCATCGTGTTCATTGACGATATTCGATTTATTCGAGGTCTAAAGAAGACCATGCGAGCATTTGAGGCGAGTATTGGCGGCTTTGAGGGAAACCCACTTTATGCGAAGTTTTCCAAATGTGATTTCTGGTTGGAGCGGTGGCCTTCCTAGGCCACGTGGTTTCGAGAGATGGTATAGCCGTGGACCCCGCGAAGATTGAGGCCGTGAGTTCATGGGCCAAGCCGACTTCGATTCTGCCGAGATTCGCAGCTTTACGGGTTTGGCGAGTTACTACCGTCGGTTCGTCAAGGACTTTTTCGCTATAGCCTCGCCTCACTCGTCCGACGAGGAAGGGTGTCGAGTTCGTTTGGGACAAAGAGTGTGATGAGAGCTTTGCCGAGCTCAAGCGCGCTTTGACTTCAAAGACCATTGTTGGCATCCCGAGAGGGGACAGTGGTTTCGTGGTCTCTGATGATGCTTCCAAGTTTTGATTAGGTTGTGTGTTGATGCAAAGACGGGAAGGTCATTGCCTATGCTTCCGTCACCAAGCCGTATGAGCAGAACTACCCGACTCATGATATGGAGTTGGCGAGTGGTGTTTGTAATCAAGATTTGGAGGCATTACACCGTATGGTGAGCGGATTGGATGTTTACCGATCACCGAGCCTCAAGTATCATTTACTCGAAGGAGTTGAATATGAGGCAGAGGAGATGGTTAGAGTTGGTAAAGGATTATGACTGCGAGATTTTGTACCATCGGGTAAAGTCAATGTAGTGGCCGATGCTTTGAGTAGAAAGACGTCGCACTCCGCGGCGTTGTTGAGTTCCAGCCCAGTTTGCGAGAGAGAGTTCGAGCGGGCCGAGGTTGCAGTGTTGTTGGGTGAGGTTACCGCTGTGGTAGCTCGATTGACTGCTCACCGTCGATTAGGCAAATGGATTATAGACAGCCAGTTGGGTGACCCCGCACTTAAGAGATTGGTTTGACAGAGTTAGTGCCGACGGTGACTTTGACTTTGTATATTCACCGAGATGGTGGGTTGACTTATAGAGGCCGGTTGTGTGTTCCGGACATTGCGGAGTTGCATGAGCGAGTTGCTCTGAGGCCCACATTCCCTTTTTGCTTGGCACCCGGGGTACCAAGATGTATCAGACCTTAAGCGGCACCTTCCGGTGGATGGGAATGAAGAGAGATGTGGCAGAGTTTGTCGGTAGGTGTCTCACTTGTCGGCAGAAGTGAAGGCACCCAGCAGAGGCCACTGGTTTGTTGCAAACCACCGAGTGTACCCAAAGTGGAAATGGGAAGAGATCTCCATGGACTTTATCTCTACGGTTTGCCAAGGTCTCCGAGGAAGTTCTCTCGATTTGGGTGATAGTCGACCGTTTGACCAAGAGCGCACACTTCATTCCGGTAGAGACACTTATTTGTGGAACAAGTGGGCGCAGATTGTTTTTGGAGCAGATCATCCGTTATCATGGTGTGCTTGGTGAGGATTGTGTCCGATCGTGACTCGCGGTTCACTTCTCGTTTTCGAGAGCGCTCCGAGAAGGGTTTGGGCACAGAGTGCGATTCAAAGATGACTTTTCACCCTCAGACGGATGGTCGTCGAGAGAGTGAATCGATTCTCGAGGATATGTTGAGGGCTTGTGTGTTGGATTTCCCAGTGATTGGGACCAAAGATTCAGATTTTGATGGAGTTTGCCTATAACAAGCGATTACGATCGGCCGGTTCGGATGGCTCCATTCGAGGCTTTGTATGGTAAGCGTTGTCGGTCCCCCCGTGTTTCGGGAAGAGGTTGGAGATAGACCGGTTTTGGGTCCCGAGTTCATCGCAGTTGACCAATGGTGCAGTCAGGAGAAGATTAGAGCTCGTATGTTGTGCTCGAGAGCGAGCAGAAGAGTTACGCCGATGTTCAAGCGCCGAGATTTGGAGTTTGAGGTTGGTCGGCATGTGTTCCTTAAGGTTGCTCCGATGCGAGGTGTTACGAGGTTTGTAAGCGTGGGAAGTTGAGTCCCCGCTTTGTTGGTCCATTTGAGATCCTAGAGAGGATTGGCAGAGTTGCTTTACCGGTTAGCCCTACCTCCGTCACTATCGCGGTGCATAGTGTTTTTCATGTATCGATGTTGAGACAAGATGTGTGCGGACGTCGCACATTGTGGACTTTGAGCCTTTGCGGTGAATGAGGATTTGAACTTCGAGGAGAAGCCAGTGAGGATCCTTGCCCTTGAGACCAAGACGTTGCGTAATCGCGAGATTCGTTTGGTAAAGGTTTAGTGGAAGAATCGGGGTTCTTGTAACGACCCAGGTTTTTCTTCCCGGTCTTCCAGGTATGCCCTAGGGGTAATTTGGTAATTTGGTCGGGCCGTCGGGTCGTTTGTGTCTTTTCCGATTACTAAAATTATTGGATGGTTTTATGTAGGTTTTTGGAGGGGTTTGTGGTTTGGTTTGAGCAAGGTTTGTTGCAAAAGTAAAAATAAAGGAATTTGTCTTTGTGATCAGGGTTTGAACCCGGGTCTCTGGGAAGCTTGTAGAGAGGTGTGCCATTTGAGCCATTAGGTGCTCTTGTTACTCTTTCTGCATCACATCTTAGTTAACCTTGGATTTTGGAGTTTTGGTGCATTTGGTTAAATGAAATAGAATTAGGTTATTTCATCTTCTTCTCCAAAACATCTCTTGGCCGCCCAAGCTCTCCATCTCCATAGCCTTGCCGATTCTTCATCGTTGCATCTCCTTGGGTTCGATCATCATCATTAGGGTAGGTATTGATCTTCTTCTTCTTCTTCTCATCCGTTTGGTGTGCGTTTGGCCAAGTGAAAAGAGGTGAGTTGTGTGTGTTGTGTTGATTGCACCACCGAGTGTAGCCGAGCCAAGAGCCTGCATCGCCCAAACCGATCGCTCGCCGACGCCCAGATCTGTCCCAAGAGCCTTGCCGTTCGCCCATCAAAGACATCGACGCTTCGCTGCCGCGACGCCCAGCCGATCGCCGCGACGCCAGAGGTCTCGCCAGCGCCGCGCGCCCAGAAGAACCGCGTCGCCCATCGCGCGCCCTCGCTGCGGTCTCGCTTGCCGAAGCCGCCGGCCAAGCGCTTTAGCTCAGACGTTCGCCGCGCGCGCGTCCTCCTGCGCTGAAGCCGTCGCCGTGTCGCATCGCACGCCACGCGCGCGCAAGCGCCGCCGCCAGACGCTGCGCGCGCGCTGCGTCCTCGCCGATCTGCGTGCGGCAGCGCGGGCGGTAGCGCGTCCTTGCTGTGCCTACCGGCCCAGCAGCCCCAAGCTCGTCGTGTCGTCGCGCGCGCGAGAGTTCCTTTGAGCCGAGCTTGTTGTTCTATTGTTGTTTAGATATTTTAGATGCCGATTATTGTTGGTTTGCTAGGTTCCCGCCGCTAGCTCGGGATTGTTCCGCAGCCTTAGGATTTGTGTGTAGAAGTCTTCCGACCAAGGTAAGGATTTCTTACAGGGGTTGTGTGGACTTCTGCGGTATATTTGTGATTGTTGTTTTGTATGCTGTGTATGATTACTAGCATGTTTATCTCTAGGTGCTCTGCATTCAATTCTCGATCGCATGATCTCTTGTATTGTTTCTCATGTTAGCCCATGCTAGGTTGTTCTATTCTAGCATGTTCGATATCTGTTCTTGCTTCGTAGTATCATGCTAGGTTCTTTGTATCCGATGAGCACGTATTGGACCGCATTGATTGAATCGTTATTATTGTTAAGTTTTAGAATTGAGGTAGATAGAATCATCGGGCCGGATGCATAAAGTATCTTGCATCTATGGCAAGGACGTTCGAGACAGCTTCTCGTCCTTGGACCCCGTGAGGGATTAGCTATCCCAACCGGTAGGCCCCGCAATCTTGGGTGAGGGTGGCGATCGTTAAATGCCCCAACGGTCGGGATGATGACTTGGCATTGCCTCGCCCGGCGATCGGCACGTCCTCGGCGTGTTCGGCCGTAGCCCTTGATTGCCACTGTTAGGGCAAGGACCGCTTCTGGTGTAAGCCTACCACGACCGGTTCCTTAGCCTCGGTGCGGTGGTACAGCCGACATAGTTCACGTGTCCGTGTCTCACACCCCTATGTCGGTGACACCGATCCGAGATTTAGTTAGGCATGGTGGATCGAACTCGGGCGGCTTGCCACTAGACCCGGCACCCCTCGAGTTTGCAAGAGCATGCGGTGCGCGCTTACGCTCATTACTGGCACGATCGAGAGCTCCTCGGGATCTTGAGCCGTGCACCTTTCGTGATCGCGCAGTAGTCGCCGAGGCCGGGACTTGTTCCCGTGATAGCGCGTTTAGTGTGTTGTGGTTTTTTCCGGACTAAGACCACGAGTTGGCATCCGAGGTCCAAGTGTGGACTTAGCTATGTGCTCCGCTCTCGTGTTTGTACTCATGGCTTGCATACTTTCTTCTAGATGATCATGTATATCGTATTGTACCCGGTTGGGGATTCTTACTGGGTAATTCGTTACTCACCCTTATTCTCGTGGTTTTCCACAGGTAATCAAGGCGGGAGACAGGATGGTCGATGGAGGAGCCGTGATCATGGAATCCTCATTGTCATCTCGATTATTCTATTTTATTTATCATGACTCTTGACTTTTCTTATTTCCCCGAATGCATGTAGACAGGCACAGAGCCCCAAGATGTTTTCTTACGTTTTATGGATTCCAAGATATTTGTACTTGTGGTTTGTTTTAATGGTTTAAATAAATCTACGATCCGAGTATGCTTTTAGAAATGTATGTTTTGGTTGTTGAATGTTTCTGTTTTTACTTGGGATCCGAAATGTAGTTTTCACAATATCTTTTATTTTCACTACATGCATTGGGGTAAAGGCCCATTTAGAGCCCCTTTTTGGGGGTCGGGTCTTCTGATTGGTATCGAGCTCGAGTCATAGATTCTCAGAGGACCGACCTTTTTGTTGTAGGTCGTTTTCCATGATCATCAAGACTCTGGCGGTCATCAGTACGCCTAGATTTATTGTTTTAGAAAGGAAAAGGGTTAAGAATTTACAATACCTATCATCTAGTGTATGCCTTGTTTGGTGTTGTGGAATGGTGACAGTGTGTTTTGATTCGTTGTTGGTTTGGATGTAGATCGCCAAAGATGCCATGCCACCCGTGATCGAGAGGAGGTTCGAGAGCGGTCGAGGTATCGTGGATCGGATCGTCATCGCAGGACATCGTCCCAAGCCGACATCGATGGCATTCCACCAGCAGCTCCTCCCGTTACGCCTAGAGCGGGCGTTGAGGCGATCGAAGCGCCGTGAGATCGCTCCCGGAGCAGAGTTTGCCGAGTCTATGAGGGCTTTTATGGTCGCATGTTGAGTGACCAGAGGGTAGAGACCCGTGCCTTGTTAGCAAGCGGCGGGAAGAGTCCCGAGCCCAGATCGAGCGGTGACTCGATTGGTTCAAGAGAGCTCAAGAGCACCTCCAGCTCTCCACAGAGCAAGTAGCCCTAGAGGCGGATATGGCAGAGGGTGCCGAGGAATTGGGTAGGTGGTCAAGGATTTTGTGAAGTGGAAGCCCGAGAAGTTTGATGCCACCGGTGATGCGTTAGCGGCAGCCTGTGTGGATTGCCCATCCGGAGTACACCTTCCCGATCATGGTGTGCCCCGATATTCAGAGGCCGAGATGTGCGGCTCATGTGCTAGGAGGCACGCAATGAGATGGTGGTGGGAGTCCACCTTGAGCGAGAGACCGGTGGGTCTCCACCCGCTACTTGGGAGTTCTTCAAAAGTGAGTTCAAGGTAAAGTTCATCAGTGATGAGGCTCAGGAGAAGATGGTGGAGCTCTTCCGTAACTCAAGGTGGTTACGATTCCATCGAGGAATATGAGCGCAAGTTCTCGTGAGTATGGATATTTTGCTCCTCGATTGATTGCCACCCCAAAGTCAAGATTCGGAAGTTCATATCCGGATTGAGGCGTGGTGTTTCCCGAGATGTCGTGGCTCGTGCCCCCGACACTTATGCTAGGGCTGTCCCGATTGGCCACGATCTATAATGGGAAGTATCCCGCTTGAGCGGGTTGTTGCCGCTCTGTTCGGCGTCTGTCCCAGCAGAACTGTAGGGGCGTAAGAGAAAATTTGATTTTCGGGAGGCGCCGCCAGCACGCCAAGGGCGCTTTTTAGAACAGAGATCGCGGAGAGCTCCATCCGCTTTCCAGCCCGACAGCAGGAGGACCCGTGCGATTTCCGCTTGTGCTACTTGTGGGAAAGTCCACGCCGAGCTCGTCACCGACCTAGATTGTGCTTCCGTTGTGGTAGAGAGGGTCACATGGCCCGTTTTTGTGATCAGCCACTATGGCGGCTCGGCCAATAGCAGCAGGCAGAGGTCGAGTGTTTGCTACGACCGTCAGAGGCCGAGCGCACGGATGCCGCATTGTGGCGGTGTACGCTTCTTGTTTTAGATCACTGCGCATTTGCCTTGTTTGATTCTCGGTTCTACGATTCATTTGTATCTCGTGTTGTTTCTCGAGCATGCTAAGTTAAGACTAGAGCCTCTAGGTTTCGAGTTATCTATTGCAACTCCTTCGGAGTTGATATGTTGGCTAGAGATAAGATTAGGGATGGCCGGATCGAGATATCCGGAGAGTTGCTTAGGCTACGCTCATAGTTCCGCCTATGAGCGGTTTTGATGTGATTCTTGGTATGGAGTGGTTAGTCGCTAACCACGCGTTGATTGACCGCCACCGGAAGAAGTAGTGTTCAAAGCCGCCAGTCGCCTAGCTTTAAGTTTCGTGGAGTCCAGTGGTGGAGTTTGCCCGCCGATGGTGTCACCGTGAAAGCTCGTCGTTTGCTAGCCCATGGAGCTTGGGGCTATCTAGCCAAGTTGTTCGGGAAGAGCCGCCCCCGCCGTCTGTTGATCTCGTGCCGGGTGCGTGCAGGAGTTTGCGGGACGTGTTTCACGAGGAGTTCTGGGGTTGCCCAAGAGAGAGGTTGACTTCATTATTGAGCTCGAGCCAGGACCCTCCCTATCTCGAAGGCTCCGTATCGCATGGCGCCAGGGCGAGTTAAAGGAATCAAGATTCGATTTGCAGGAGATGTTAGACCGAGGGTTCATCCGCCCAAGTGTGTCCCGTGGGGAGCACCATTCTGTTTGTGAAAAAGAAGGATGGTTCTATGCGCTTATGTATTGATTACCGCGAGCTTAATAAGGTGTGAGTGAAGAATAAGTATCCGTTGTCCCGATCGATGATTTGTTCGATCGCCTTCGTGGAGCTTGGTGTTCTCCAAGATAGATCTCGAGATCCGGTTACCATCGGGCCATGGATCGGGATGCCGACATTCCTAAGACAATTTTCAGTCTAGATATGGTCACTATGAGTTTGTGGTCATGTCGTTTGGTTTGACCAATGCCCCACCGCGTTCATGGACATGATGGATAGGGTGTTCAAATCTTTTTGGACAACTTCTTCGTCATCGTGTTCATTGACGATATTCGATTTATTCGAGGTCTAAAGAAGACCATGCAGAGCATCCGAGGCGAGTATTGGCACTTTGAGGAAAACCCCACTTTATGCGAAGTTTTCCAAATGTGATTTTGGTTGGAGCGGTGGCCTTCCTAGGCCACGTGAGTTTCGAGAGATGGTATAGCCGTGGACCCCGCGAAGATTGAGGCCGTGAGTTCATGGGCCAAGCCGACTTCGATTGCCGAGAGATCGCGCACTTCTCGGGTTTGGCGAGTTACTACCGTCGGTTCGTCAGGACTTCTCTGCTTTAGCCTCGCCCCCTCACTCGTCTCGACGAGGAAGGGTGTCGAGTTTGTTTGGGACAGCAGTGTGATGAGAGCTTTGCAGAGCTCAAGCGCATTTGACTTCAAAGACTGATGTTGGCGATCCCGGAGGGGACAGTGGTTTTTCGTGGTCTCTGATGATGCTTCCAAGTTTGGATTAGGTTGTGTGTTGATGCAAAGACGGGAAGGTCATTGCCTATGCTTCCCGTCACCAAGCCGTATGAGCAGTAACTACCCGACTCATGATATGGAGTTGGCAAGCGAAGTGGTGTTTGCAATCAAGATTTGGAGGCATTACCGCACGGTGAGCGGATTCGAGATGTTTACCGATCACCGAGCCTCAAGTATCTGTTTACTCGTAAGGAGTTGAATATGAGGCGAGAGGAGATGGTTAGAGCTGGTAAAGGATTATGACTGCGAGATTTTGTACCATCCGGTAAAGCCAATGTAGTGGCCGATGCTTTGAGCAGAAAGACGTCGCACTCTGCGGCGTTGTTGAGTTCTCACCCCGGTTTATGGAGAGAGTTCGAGCGGCCGAGGTTGCGAGTGTTGTTGGGGAGGTTACCGCTGTGGTAGCTCGATTGGACTATTCACCGTCGATTAGGCAATGGATTATAGACACCAGTTGGGTGACCCGCACTTAAGAGATTGGTTGACAGAGTCGATCTTGACGGTGACTTTGACTTTGTATATTCACCGCAGCGATGGGTTGACTTATAGAGGCCGGTTGTGTGTTCCGGACATTGCGAGTTTATGAGCAGAGTTGCTCTGAGGCCCACAATTTCCCCTTTTGCTTGGCACCTGGGGTACCAAGATGTATCAGACCTTTAAGCGCACTTTTCGGTGGATGGGGATGAAGAGAGATGTGGCAGAGTTTGTCGGTAGGTGTCTCACTTGTCGCCAAGTGAAGGCACCCGTGCAGAGGCCACTGGTTTGTTGCAACCACCGAGTGTTCCCAGTGGAAATGGGAAGAGATCTCCATGGACTTTATATCCGGTTTGCCAAGGACTCGAGGAAGTTCTCTCAGATTTGGGTGATAGTCGACCGTTTGACCAAGAGCGCACACTTCATTCCCGGACGAGACACTTATACCGTGGAACAGTGGGCGCAGCTGCTTTTGGAGCAGATCGTCCGTTATCATGGTGTACCGGTGAGGATTGTGTCCGATCGTGACTCGCGGTTCACTTCTCGTTTTCGAGAGCGCCCAGGAAGGGTTTGGGCACAGAGTGCGATTCAAAGATGACTTTTCACCCTCGAGACGGATGGTCGGACTAAGAGAGGAATCGATTCTCGAGGATATGTTGAGGGCTTGTGTGTTGGATTTCCCAGCGATTGGGACCATGATTCAGATACTTGATGGAGTTTGCCTATACAAAGCGATTACGATCGACGATTCAGATGGCTCCATTCGAGGCATTGTATGGTAAGCGTTATCGGTCCCCCGTGTTTCGGGAAGAGGTTGGGGATAGACGGGTTTTGGGTCCCGAAGTTACCGCAGATTGACCAATGGTGCAGTCTGCGTAAGATTAGAGCTCGTATGTTGACCGCTCAGAGCAGAGCAGAGAGAGTTACGCCGATGTTCGGCGTCGAGATTTGGAGTTTGAGGTTGGTCGGCATGTGTTCCTTAAGGTTGCTCCGATGCGAGGTGTGTTCGAGGTTTGCAAGCGTGGGAAGTTGAGTCCCCGATTTGTTGGTCCGCTTGAGATCCTAGAGAGGATTGGCAGAGTTGCTTACCGGTTAGCCCTACCTCCGTCACTATCGGTGGTGCATAGTGTTTTTCATGTATCGATGTTGAGGCGGTATGTGCCGGACCGTCGCACATTGTGGACTTTGAGCCTTTGCGGTGAATGAGGATTTGAACTTCGAGGAAAAGCCGAGAGGATCCTTGCCTTTGAGACCAAGACGTTGCGTAATCGCGAGATTCGTTTGGTAAAGGTTGATGGAAGAGTCGGGGTTTCGAGGAAGCCACTTGGGAGCGGGAAGACGAGATGAGGTTGCATTACCGAAATGTTTTTGTTTTAAGGACTTTCGAGGACGAAAGTCATAAAAGGAGGGAATATTGTAACGACCTGTGTTTTTCTTCCGGTCTTCCGTATGCCCTAGGGGTAATTTGGTAATTTGGTGGGCCGTCGTGGTCGTTTGTGTCTTTTTCCATTACTAAAATTATTGGATGGTTTTATGTAGGTTTTTGGAGGGGTTTGTGGTTTGGTTTGAGCAAGGTTTGTTGCAAAAGTAAAAATAAAGGAATTTGTGCTGCAGCCAGGGTTTGAACCCGGGTCTCCTGGGAAGCTTGTAGAGAGGTGTGCCATTTGAGCCATTAGGTGCTCTTGTTACTCTTTCTGCATCACATCTTAGTTAACCTTGGATTTTGGAGTTTTGGTGCATTTGGTTAAATGAAATAGAATTAGGTTATTTCATCTTCTTCTCCAAAACATCTCTTGGCCGCCCAAGCTCTCCATCTCCATAGCCTTGCCGATTCTTCATCCTTGCATCTCCTTGGGTTCGATCATCATCATTCCGGGTAGGTATTGATCTTCTTCTTCTTCTTCTCATCCGTTTGGTGTGCGTTTGGCCAAGTGAAAAGAGGTGAGTTGTGTGTGTTGTGTTGATTGCGGCCCACCGAGTGTAGCCGAGCCAAGAAGACAGCATCGGCCCGTCCGATCGCCAGACGCCCAGATCTGTCCCAAGACCTTGCGTTCGCCATCAGCCATCAAGACAGACGCTCGCTGCCGCGACGCCCAGCCGATCGCCGCGACGCCAGAGGTCCTCGCCAGCGCGCGCGCCGTCAAAGAAGACACCGCTGTCGCCCATCGAGCGCCCTCGCCGTGGTCCGCTTGCCGAACTTCGCCAGCGCGCCTTAGCTCAGACGTTCGCGCGCGCGCGTCCTCCTCGCTGAAGCCGCCGTGTCCGCGCGCGCACGCCGCCGCGCGCGCGCCGCCGCTGACGCGCGCGCGCGCGCGCGTCCTCGCCGTCTGCGTGCGGTAGCGCGGCCGGCGGCGTCCTTGCTGCTGCCGGCTGGCCCCGCGATTTCAAGCTCGTGTCGTCGCGCGCGCGTGAGTTCCCCGAGCCGAGCTTGTCGTTCTATTGTTGTTTAGATATTTTAGATGCCGATTATTGTTGGTTTGCTAGGTTCCCGCCGCTAGCTCGGGATTGTTCCATGACTTAGGATTTGTGTGTAGAAGTCTTCCACCAAGGTAAGGATTTCTTACCAGGGGTTGTGTGGACCTCGCGGTATATTTGTGATTGTTGTTTTGTATGCTGTGTATGATTACTAGCATGTTTATCTCTAGGTGCTCGCTCAATTCTCGATCGGCATGATCTCTTGTATTGTTTCTCATGTTAGCCCATGCTAGGTTGTTCTATTCTAGCATGTTCGATATCTGTTCTTGCTTCGTAGTATCATGCTAGGTTCTTTGTATCCGATGAGCACGTATTGGATCGCATTGATTGAATCGTTATTATTGTTAAGTTTTAGAATTGAGGTAGATAGAATCATCGGGCCGATGCATAAAGTATCTTGCATCTATGGCAAGGACGTTCGAGACAGATTCTCCGTCCTTGGACCCCGTGAGGGATTAGCTATCCCAACCGTGTAGGCCCCCGCAATCTTGGGTGAGGGTGGCGATCGTTAAATGCCCCAACGGTCGGGATGATGACTTGGCATTGCCTCGCCCGGCGATCGGCACGCGTCCTCGGCGTGTTCGGCCGTAGCCCTTGATTGCCACTGTTAGGCAAGGACCGCTTCGGTGTAAGCCTACCACGACCGGTTCCTTAGCCTCAAAGTGCGGTGGTACAGCCGACATAGTTCACGTGTCGTGTCTCACACCCCTATGTCGCTGACACCGATCCGGAGATTTAGTTAGGCATGGTGATCGAACTCGGGCGGCTTGCCACTAGACCGGCACCCCGAGTTTGCGAGAGCATGCGGTGCGCGCTTACGCTCATTACAGCGCACGATCGAGAGCTCCTCGGGATCTTGAGCAGTGCACCTTTCAGATCGGCGATGAGTCGCCGAGGCGGGACTTGTTCCCCGATAGCGCGTTTAGTGTGTTGTGGTTTTTCCGGACTAAGACCCCGAGTTGGCATCCGAGGTCCAAGTGTGGACTTAGCTATGTGCTCCGCTCCGTGTTTGTACTCATGGCTTGCATACTTTCTTCTAGATGATCATGTATATCGTATTGTACCCCGGTTGGGGATTCTTACTGGTAATTCGTTACTCACCCTTATTACGTGGTTTTCCACAGTAATCAAGGCGGGAGACAGGATGGGCGATGGAGGAGCCGTGATCATGGAATCCTCGTCATCATCTCGATTATTCTATTTTATTTATCATGACTCTTGACTTTTCTTATTTCCCCGAATGCATGTAGACGGGCACAGAGCCCCAGGATGTTTTCTTACGTTTTATGGATTCCAAGCATATTTGTACTTGTGGTTTGTTTTAATGGTTTAAATAAATCTCTCGATCGTGAGTATGCTTTTAGAAATGTATGTTTTGGTTGTTGAATGTTTCTGTTTTTACTTGGGATCCGAAATGTAGTTTTCACAATATCTTTTATTTTCACTACATGCATTGGGGTAAAGGCCCATTTAGAGCCCCTTTTTGGGTCGGGTCTTTACAGTTCTGAGGAAGCCACTTGGGAGCGGGAAGTCGAGATGAGATTGCATTACCCTGAGCTATTTCAGTCTTAAGGACTTTCGAGGACGAAAGTCATAAAAAGGAGGGAATATTGTAACGACCTGTGTTTTTCTTCCCGGTCTTCCAGGTATGCCCTAGGGGTAATTTGGTAATTTGGTCGGGCCGTCAGGGTCGTTTGTGTCTTTTCCAGTTACTAAAATTATTGGATGGTTTTTGTAGGGGTTTGTGGTTTGGTTTGAGCAAGGTTTGATGCAAAAGTAAAAATAAAGGGAATTGTGCTGCAGCTGGGGTTTGAACCCAGGTCTCCTGGAAAGCTTGTGGGGTTGTGTTCCAATTGAGCCATTAGGTGCTCTTGTTGCTCTTTCTGCATCACATCTTAGTTAACCTTGGATCTTTGGTGTTTGGTGCATTTGGTTAAATGAAATAGAAATTAGGTTTGTTGTGTTTCTTCTCCAAAAGAGTTGTGGCCGCCCAAGCTTTCTCCCAAGCTCTCCTTGCCGATTCTTCATCCTTGCAGGCTCCTTGGATCGTTCTTCATCATTCAGGTAGGTATCGATCTTCCTCTTCTTCTTCTCATCCGCTTGGTGTGCTTTTGGCCAAGTGAATAGAGGTGTGTTGTGTGTGTTTGTGTTGATTGCGGCCACCGAGAGAAGCCCCACCCAGCAGACCATCGTCGCGACGCCCGGCCGGCCAGATCGCGACGCCGGATCGCGCAAAGAAGAAATTTCAGATCGCTCTGCCGCCGCACCAGATCGCCTTGCCTTGCCGTCACGGCCCCGCCGTCGCACCAGATCGCCTCTTGCCGCCACAACCTGCCGCGCCCCAGATCTCGTGACAACAACCGCCCACCCTTTCGCCATCGCCACCGGGACGTCACGCCAGATCGCGCGCAGCAGAAGAGACGCCAGACGCCAGCGCCGCGCGCAAGACCTTCGCCCGAAGCCGCCGCCCGCGCGCCAGCCGCGTCGCGTTACGTCGCCGACGCCAGCGCCGCGCGCTTCGCTCGAAGCCGCTCGCGCCAAGACGCATAGACGCCGCCGCGCGCGCTGGCCCTCGCCGTGCATCCGTGCCGCGTTGCGTGCAGCCAGCAGCCAAACGCGCCACCCTGCCTGTGCCAGCTTGCCAGCAGCTCCAAGCTCGTGTCGCCGTGCCGCGTGAGTTCCCCGAGCCGAGCTTGCTGTTCTATTGTTTTTAGACTTTTTAGGTATTGACTATTATTGGTTTGTTAGGTTCCCGCCGCTAGCTCGGGATTGTTCGCAGACTTAGGATTTTGTGTGTAGAAGCCTCCCACCAAGGTAAGGATTTCTTACCGGAGTTGTGTGGGCCTGCGGTATATTTGTGATTGTTGTTTTGTATGCTTGTGTATGATTACTAGCATGTTTAGCCCTAGGTGCTCGCTCAATTCCGATCGCATGAACTCTTGTATTGTTTCTCATGTTAGCCCATGCTAGGTTGTTCCATTCGGCATGTTCGATATCTGTTCTTGCTTCGTAGTATCATGCTAGGTTCCTTGTATCTCATTGAGCACGTATTGGATCGCATTGATTGAATTGTTATTATTGCTATGGTTTAGAGTTCGTAGGTAGCATCTTCCGGCCGGATGCATAACGTAACTTGAATCCCGACAGGGACGCACGAGATGGTACTCGTCCTCCTCGATCCCGTTAGGGTTTAGCTAACCCTAACTACCGCCCCGCAATCTTGGGTGAGGGTGGCGCATCGTTAAATGCCCCAACGGTCGGGATGATGACTTGGCATTGCCTCGCCCTCGGCGATCGGCACGTCCTCGGCGTGTTCGGCCGTAGCCCTTGATTGCCACCTGTTAGGGCAAGGACCGCTTCTCGGTGTAAGCCTACCACGACCGGTTCCTTAGCCTCAGTGCGGTGGTACAGCCGACATAGTTCACGTGTCCGTGTCTCACACCCCTATGTCGGTGACACCGATCCGAGATTTAGTTAGGCATGGTGATCTGAAACTCAGGTAGTGTAAGAACCCGACCCAAAACATGGTCCTAAACACGGGATCTTACTCAAGATGCAAGTTAAATATGATAACAAGCGGTTTAGAGCTTACATTTAAAAATCTTTCAAAACATATGAGAAGGGGGAGCCCTTAAAACATAACCAACAATTTAAGTTTAAACAATCCAACAAAGTAAAACATCCTCGGCAAGTGTTTAATAAAATGTACAATACAATTTAAACAACGTTTTAAACAATGTTCCCTAGGACTCTGCCCATCTACATCTTTGAATAAACAATGCAATAATAAAAGACAGAGTGCCTGGCGGTTCCCCATGATCAATCAGCCTCCTCCGCTAGCCCTCCCGGTGTTGTCCCAAGTTACCCGAAAGATAAATAAGGGTGAGTATAAACATACTCGTAAGAATCCCCAACCGGGGTACAATACGATACATCAGTCATCTAGCACCTCAATATGCAAGCAAATGACTATCAACACAGATCATAACTCAACGAGCTCATAAAACAAGATCGGAAACATCGGAAGTCTCTTACTTAGGAATCATCGGAAGTCTCCTACTTAGGCCTAATGATTGGTTCTCATAACCAATCCGGGACATCTCCGAGGGTCTTTCTCCTCGGCCAATTGATCAGCTCAAAACCGATCCCAAAGATGTCCGACACCCTCGAGGGTCTTTCTCCTCGACCATACAATCGCCTCAAAAGCCAATCCCAATGGGTGTCCTCAAGGGCCTCTTACCTCGCTAACAACTGGACTATCGGAGAGTACCCGCACCGCTCTAAATCGAAGGAAACGGTGTACTCACGAACATTAGCCCGGGAGCTCTCGAACCGGCGACTAACGCGCGGCGGCGCGCACACCGCATGCTCATCCGCAACCGGCGTAAATGCGGGGGCCTAATGGCAAACTACGCGGGTCGCACGCATGCCTAAGACTCGTAAACGGTGTCATCGAACACGTGAGTGCGAGGCCCTCGGCACTCATCATGCGGCAAACTGTACCACCGACTGAAGCTAAGAACCGCCAAGGCAGCTTGCACCGCTGGCGTGGTTCCGCTCTAGCAGCTACAAACTAGGCTTATGCCGATGTGGTAGCTACATCCACATCGGCCGCCGGGGAAGCAATGTACGTTATGCTTCGCTCTACTCCCGACCGGTGGGGACAAAGTACGTTATGTCCGCTCTCGGCCTCCGGATGATGACAAACCCTACTACTCTATCCAAGAATACCGAGTTAAGCAATAATTCCTGGCTAGCAAGCAATGACCGACATCAATCACGTTTACCTAGCATGATACTACAACTTAAACAGAATCACAAGCATGCTTTGGAAGAACAAACCTAGCATGGCACTAACATGTAAAATCAACAAACATGCTAGCAAGAGATCAACAAAGTCGCCTATCACTATCATGCTCATAACAATCAGCAAACATACAAGGCACAATCAAGACATATCGCAGGTCCACACAACCACGGTGAAGAAATCCTTACCGGGACAAGCAGAAAATAATCATAAATCAACCAAGCAATCCTCGAGCCTCTAATCGAACCCAAACAACCTAAACATAAAATAAAGCAGCCCAAATCAAATACATAAAAAAACAGCCCAAATAAATCCCTAAACAAAGACCAACAAATCGGGGCCCAACGAAGAAAAGACTGGAAATACCATCCGAGAAGCCACAAGGCTCGGGCCAACCAAACACACAACAGCAGCCGGGCGCAGAAGAGAGTACCGGCCGGGCGCAGGCGTGGGCGCAGGGCGTGGCGCCGGCGCAGCACGGCGCTGGCTCGAGCTCTACTGGCGACGACACACGGCGCGCTGGCTTGGCGTAAGACGGCAGACGGCGCGCGCGCGCGAGGCGACGCGATGGGCTCGGGGCGCTCGGAAGGCACGGCGACCCTCTGAGGGCGGCGACTTCGACGGCGGCCAGGGCTCGGGCGACTCGACACGGACACGGGCGACACGGAGACGGCTCGGGCGATGCCGACTGGGCTCGGCGCGACCTAGGCGACACGGAGACGGCCGGGCGGGCAGATCTGTGTTTCGGCGCGACTAGGGCGAGGGCGGCGCGACGGGCGCTGGGTGGTTTCGGCACGACGGCGCGGGCATGGGCGACTGGCGGCACAGTGGCAGGAGGCGCGGCTACCGTGGACATGGTGCGACAGGGGCCGGGCATGGTGCGGCTAGGGGCGCGCTCGGGTGGAGGAGAGAGAAAGGGAGAGAAAAAGGAATTTTGGGGATTTTGGAAAATAAAAGGGAAAAATAAAAGGAAAAAGGGAATTAAAAGGAAAATGGGATTTTATCCTCCTTTCCATCCTTAACCAATTTAAATAAGCCTTAAAGTCCTTAAATCCCACTTCCCGCTTCCTCCTTCGAGACCCTGAAGCAACCTTTTCCAAACAATAACTCTCACTTAAAACAAACTCCCAAATCATCTCTAAGGGGCACAGGCTCGAATCCCAAAGGAAACACCCAAACAAAGATCACTTTGCCCAAAACCCAAATCACAACCGAACTCCCAAACGAATAGCCCAAACATCTCGGGACTCGCAGACCACCAACATACAAGCCTCAACAAAGGCGCGGAGAGCGCCTCGAAACCCCGAAAATCCACAAATCCCGCCCGGGAGCAAAAGACCAAAATACCCCTAAGGGTCAAAAAGCAGCTCTAACGGCCCAACCGAACCATCAACCGAACCTAAGCACCTCGAGAAGCTGGAATAGAAAATCGGGCCGTTATAATACTCCCTCCTTTTAAGACTTTCGTCCTCGAAAGTCCTAAAACGAAACAAACTCTAGGAAAACTCCAATGTTTCCTAGCCAATGTAACTTCTCGGCCAAAACAACACTAACCCTTCTCTCAAAACCAAACCCTCTTGGGTTCTCAAAGGCTCAAAGCCACAATGCTCTCGATCATCACAAACTATCTCAACCAAGAGACGAGGAACACAAAACTTGCATCATTGTCAACGACGGGCAAAGCTAACCAACCATCGCTCCAATCCGCTCAAGGATCTCAAAAGCCCTACAAACTTGGCGCTTAGCCAAAACCCCGCTAGACCAACACGGAACACCTCTCAACGGTGTTACTCTCAAATAAAACCGCAGACTCGGCACAAGCTCCAAAACTCAACGCCACGACCGGCGTAACTTCTCTGAATGCCCACAATCGATAAACATCGCGCTCAACACAACGCCAAGTGGCCAAACAATGAACCTCTCGTGTTCCAGAAACCAAACGGCCTACTCTTTCTTCACAAGAGACCAGCCGAACCACAAGGCTTGCCTAAAGCCTTAACGGTAAAAGCAATCGAACCACCAATGGCGATTGATCCAAAAGGCAAACTTTTCCCACTAGCACAAGTCGAAACTTCTGGCCTACGCCAACCCTAAATGGCCAAAAACCGTGCATTGAGCTCCACTCGGCCAAGCCAACAACTGGAGCCTCACAACGGCCGAACACAAACTTTTCCATGCAAACCTACTAGCAATCGGCCAAAGAGAACATTGCCGTGCAAGGAAACACCCAACATTCCTCTCATGGAAAATCTCGGAAGAAGGACCAAACCCTCACGGGGCTACCAAAGAACTCACAACGGCTTGAGGAAAATGTGCCCAAAGGCTAACCAACCAATGCCACGGCGCCTCTGTGCCAACACACTCAATCGAGGCTCGGCTATTCGCCAACTGCGAAAGCTCAACAACTAGAAACAAAGCCCGAGAAGGGCTTGCTGCCAGAAACTCAACTCAAGCTCATAACGAGCAAAGCTTGCCTCCAAGCTACCACACAACACCTAAGTCCCACTTGGCTACTCAAGGGACTTCCTCCTTTTAGCTCAGCCTAACTCATCTTGCGACTAGAAACTCCACACTCGAAACATTGCAAGGAAAACGAATCGATGAGGCTATCTCCAAAGATAATACTCGAGGTGGCATCCATGGCGCAACTCAACCACCAAGGAAAACTAGGGGAAAAACTTCAAACCCCAAGAACCAACAACTTACCAAAGAAAAGCTCAACTCTTAAACTGGTGCCACCGCTTTAATGGGGACAAACAACATATCGCTTGCTAACAACACAATGCGGGGACCTCTCATTGGGCTAACCACGCGCGCTACTCGATCAACTACACAACTCGGAAGCTACGCCGACTCCTCAACGGAACGATTTCCAAAGAAGCGAACTCGAAGGGCGGCGAACATCACACACGCTCGATTGACTTGCTCAAACCCAAGGGCAACATCAACCAACTCTCTTGGAAGCAACACCCAAAGGAAACTCAACCGATTGGACCACCAATCCGTAACTAGCCGAACTTACTCAACCACCGAGAGAGGAATCAACTCCCAAAACAACCGGACTAGGAACAAATCCTCGTGGCAACGCCCGCTCGAAGCGAGCAAGCTCTTGAAACATCAAGAGAACCAAATCTTGGTCAACACCAAGCACCAACTAGCCTCCAAAACCAAACAAGCACTAGCTTGCTAGATCGCCAAATCTGCAAGCAACTCACCCAAGGAACACCGCTCGGGTCTAATCGAGCTCGAGAGGCTCTCCGCAACTAGAGATCCTCCGATCACCCTCCGACACACACGGCCGACAACGATCTAACAAACAACCGGCCACGCGGGCACAACCCTCTCCAAAGATCTCAACTATCTTTGGCCAACTCCAACTTGGAAACCAAGGGGACCAGAACGCTACGAGGAGGCGTCATCCTCCTACTCAAAGCAACAACCTCAACATACCTTCTTCTCAAGGTAAGGATCCGAACGACTTTCTTAGCCAAAACAATCGTAAATGCGCGGCTTGCCACTATCGCCCTTGTTCGGTCCCAATCAAGTCTAACCAGGCAAGGACCAACTAGCAAAACTTGCTTAACCAACGGCCAAGAACGAGCACGGCATCCTTACGACCAAAGCTAGGGCACTTGCCAAGAACTAAAGCCTTGACACCTCAAAGACTGAGCACTGGGTCCTCAACACGAACCTCTCGTGGTTTTCCAAACATAAACCACGGAACGAGCTACGCAAAAGTGCACCGGGGTGTACAGCTCCAACTTGATCTCTTAAGATCCAAAGCCAACAAGGGCTCTCACATTGTGGCAACTTTTGCCTCCAAACAGAGCCACAACAAACAAGGGAGCAACGAGAGTTCAAACCCACTCGGGGCTAACTCACCACGAAAAGCCACATTGGCCAACTTACTCTTACAAGCGCAAAACCACACCAAGCTAACATTCCTCGAAACAATGAGCTCACTAAACGCGCTCCGATCAGCCATCCAACTCATGGCTCTAACACTGGATCAACCATGCATCTATGATGCCAACACTAACCATACTAGGGCAACTCAAAGGGTAGCCGAATCATGCTACCATCAAGCCGGCTCACAGCTCACAACACAAGCGCGAGAACTCGAACGCGCGCTAGCTCTTAATGACCTATAGCATCCTTCACACCCAACTCTCGAGAGATCCCTGAGCAGCTCCTACTTTCCCTCGAAAACCTCAAACTTGTAGTCCTCGACTACCACCGAGCTAGATCTCTTAAGCAACCCAAACAGTGCAACCTCGGGAAAAGGGTACAAGACAAGCGGGGATGCTATACTCAGGCAGACCATGGCACCACCGCACCAAAAGTGCCAACAGCAGGCTGAAACTAGGCCTCCTCTCAAAGCTTGGTGCCAACAGCACTACATCCATTACAACACAAATCAGCCTCAAACGAGCTTTATGCCCCTCGAGAATAGGGAAAGTCACTCTCCAAGTGACGGGGCAATGGAACTCAAAGACAGAGTCCAAACACTCGAGCGGCCTAAACTCGGCATCTCGACCAACAGATTTGCCACGGCCTACTCCTCGCATCCCACTCGATGCTCAACAAAAGCTCAAGCCAACTCCTCGGGTGGCAACAACTAGTTCCACACCGGGAACATCCAAATAAAAGAGTGTTCCACTCTACTAGCCCGCCGAAATCCACAGATGGATAAAACCTTGGCAAGCAAACTCCACACTACACACAGCTCTACGAGGGTACAAAGAGAACTGGTCAAAAAAACAACAAAGAGGCTTGCAAGGGGGCACAGATGTCTCTACATCCGCCTCAAGCCACAAACACGGCAACTTGCCAATCAATCGGGCGATCGGTGGAGACTTTGCTAGTCCACCTCTCTCAAGGGACTACCACCACCAATGCGGAATCAACAAAGACGGAACGGCTCACCTCGGCCTCTGAGCAGTAGGGCATCCCAACACACGGATGCTAAACTCAAACAGCCAACCGCTTTACTACTAGCGTGAGGACTTTCTAATACATCAAGCTCTGGGCATCCACTTGCCAGCCGGGCGGCTCCATCAACGCCAACAAACTCAATCGCATAAACTCGCTTTGATCAAGCCCTCCCGGGAACCTTCGGGGCTACGAGAGCTACCGGGGAAAATGTGAAACAAACTCTGTCATTTGGGCTATCCATGCCCAGGACTCCTCGCTGGCGCTACAAAGCGCGCTGGGTCTTTGCTCTCTCGATAGCTAAAGACCCGCCATCAAATCTCGCATGGTGGAGCACACTCGCTCAAGGAGTCATACTACGAGGCGTGCTAGCCTCTACCCCTCCTCTAGGCAACTCAATCGCCGGGGCCAACTCGCCAAAGGGCTAAACAACCACGGGACGCGGCCTCAACATCAATAAGATCACCCAACTCCTTGGTCGGACATGCCAAGCGCCCCTGCTCCTCTCGAGTGCAATCAACATATTGGCGATCCGCACAAGGCACCTCCACCCTCTCACTAGGGGAGAAACCAACAACCGGGCCACAAATGGCCTAAGGGAGTCTAATCTCGCCTCCTCCTGAGTGCGATCGACACATCGCGCGATCTGCACAAAGCAACAAAAGCCGCCCACACGGGGCTCTCACCGCTCATCAAACTACTTCAGATCTGCGGAAAAAGTTGGCACGATGGCTCTCTAAGCCCAAACCAACAACGAGTCGTAACCGCTCGTCTCCGCTCCACAACTCTACACATGCATAAAAGCTAGAAGAAAAGTATTGTAAATTCTTACCCCTTAACTTAATTGAACTCGGACAAACCAAGCGCCGTGGAGTCTTGATGATCATGGGAACAACAACCTACAAGCGAGTTAGTCTACAGAATCTATGACTGCGTGCTCGATACCAAGCTGTAAGAACCCGACCCAAAACATGGTCCTAAACACAGGATCTTACTCGGCATGCAAGTTAAATATGATAACAAGCGGTTTAGAGCTTACATTTAAAAATCTTTCAAAACATATGAGAAGGGGGAGCCCTTAAAACATAACCAACAATTTAAGTTTAAACAATCCAACAAAGTAAAACATCGGCGAGTGTTTAATAAAATGTACAATACAATTTAAACAACGTTTTAAACAATGTTCCCCTAGGACTCTGTCCATCTACATCTTTGAATAAACAATGCAATAATAAAAGACAGAGTGCCGGCGGTTCCCCATGATCAATCGGCTCCCTCCGCTAGCCCTCCCGGTGTTGTCCCAAGTTTACGAAAGATAAATAAGGGTGAGTATAAACATACTCAGTAAGAATCCCCAACAGGGGTACAATACGATACATCAGTCATCTAGCACCTCAATATGCAAGCAAGCGACTATCAACACAGATCATAATTCAACGAGCTCATAAAACAAGATCTGGAAACATCTAAGTCTCTTACTTCGGAATCATCGGAAGTCTCCTACTTAGGCCTAATGATTGGTTCTCATAACCAATCCGGGACATCTCCGAGGGTCTTTCTCCTCGGCCAATTGATCACTCAAAAACCGATCCCAAAGATGTCCGACACCCTCGAGGTCTTTTCTCCTCGACCATACAATCACTCAAAAGCCAATCCCAATGGGTGTCCTCAAGGGCCTCTTACCCTCGCTAACAATGCGGACTATCGGGAGAGTACCCATGATGCCGCTCTAAAGCTGGAAGGAATCTGTTGTACTCACGAACATTAGCCGGGAGCTCTCCGAACCGGCGACTAACGCTGCGTGTGCGCGCACACCGCATGCTCATCCGCAACCGGCGTAAATGCGGGGCCTAATGGCAAACTACGCGGGTCGCACGCATGCCTAAGACTCGGAAGCGGTGTCATCGAACACGATGAGTGCGAGGCCCTCGACACTCATCCATGCGGCTGTACCACCGAGGCACGAAGCTAAGAACCCGCCCAAGGCAGCTTGCACCGCTGTGTGGTTCCGCTCTAGCAAAGGAGCTACAAACTAGGCTTATGCCGATGTGGTAGCTACATCCACATCGGCCGCCGGGGAAGCAATGTATGTTATGCTTCGCTCTACTCCCGACCGGTGGGGACAAAGTACGTTATGTCCGCTCTCGGCCCGGATGATGACAAACCCTACTACTCTATCCAAGAATACCGAGTTAAGCAATAATTCGGCTAGCAAGCAATGACCGACATCAATCACGTTTACCTAGCATGATACTACAACTTAAACAGAATCACAAGCATGCTTTGGAAGAACAAACCTAGCATGGCACTAACATGTAAAATCAACAAACATGCTAGCAAGAGATCAACAAAGTCGCCTATCACTATCATGCTCATAACAATCAAAGCAAACATACAAGGCACAATCGAGACATATCGCGGGGTCCACACAACCACGGTAAGAAATCCTTACCGGGACAAGCAGAAAATAATCATAAATCAACCAAGCAATCCTCGAGCCTCTAATCGAACCCAAACAACCTAAACATAAAATAAAGCGACCCAAATCAAATACATAAAAACAGCCCAAATAAATCCCTAAACAAAGAGACCAACAAATCAGGGCCCAACGAAGAAAAGACAAAGGAAATACCATCCGAGAAGCCACAAGGCTCAAGCCAACCAAAGACACAACAGCAAAGGCCGGGCGCAGAAGAGCACTGGCCGGGCGCAGGCGGCGCGGGCAGCAGGCGTGGCGCGCTGGCGCAGCACGGGCGCGGCTCGAGCTCGGGCGGCGACGACACACGGCGCGGCTTGGCGTAAGACGGCAGCGCGCGCGCGCGCGCGAGGCGGCGTGATGGGCTCGGGGCGCGGGAAGGCACGGCGACCTGCTGTGGGCGAAGCGACTAGGTGCGGCGAGGGCTCGGGCGATTCGACACGGACACTGGGCGACACGGAGACGGCACGGGCGATGCCGATCTGGGCTCTGGCGCGACCTAGGCGACACTGAGACGGCCCGGGCGAAGCGAGATCGTGCTCGCGCGCGACTAGGGCGAGGGCGATGCGATCGGGCGCTGGGGTGTTTCGGCAGACGGCGGGCATGGGCGACTGGGCGGCTGGTGCGAGGCGCGGCTACCTGGACATGGTGCGACTAGGAAAGTGGGCATGGTGCGGCTAGGGGGGTCGCTCGGGCGGGAGGAGAGAGAAAGGGAGAGAAAAAGGAATTTTGGGGATTTTGGAAAATAAAAGGGAAAAATAAAAGGAAAAAGGGAATTAAAAGGAAAAATGGGATTTTATCCTCCTTTCCATCCTTAACCAATTTAAATAAGCCTTAAAGTCCTTAAATCCCACTTCCCGGCTTCCTCCTTCGAGACCAGTGAAGCAACCTTTTCCAAACAATAACTCTCACTTAAAACAAACTCCCAAATCATCTCTAAGGGCACAGGCTCGAATCCCAAAGGAAACACCCAAACAAAGATCACTTTGCCCAAAACCCAAATCACAACCGAACTCCCAAACGAATAGCCCAAACATCTTGGGACTCGCAGACCACCAACATACAAGCCTCAACAAAGGCGGGGAGCTGCCTCGAAACCCCGAAAATCCACAAATCCCGCCCGGGAGCAAAAGACCAAAATACCCTAAGGGTCAAACAGCAGCTCTAACGGCCCAACCGAACCATCGAACTGAACGGAAGCACCTCGAGAAGCTGGAATAGAAAATCGGGCGTTAAAGACTTGCCACTAGACCGGCACCCCCGAGTTTGCGTGAGCATGCGGTGCGCGCTTACGCTCATTACTGGCGCCAGCGATCGAGAGCTCCTCGGGATCTTGAGCAGTGCACCTTTCGTATCGTCGCCGAAGCGGTGAAGCCGAGGTCGGGCTTGTTCCCGTATAGAGCGTATAGTGTGTTGTGGTATCTCTTTCCGGACTAAGACCCTGAGTTGGCATCCGAGGTCCAAGTGTGGACTTAGCTATGTGCTCCGCTCTGTGTTTGTACTCATAGCTTGCATACATTCTTCTAGATGATCATGTATATCGTATTGTACCCCGGTTGGGGATTCTTACTGGGTAATTCGTTACTCACCCTTATTCTGTGGTTTTCCACATGTAACCAAGGCGGAGACAGGATGGTCAAGGAGGAGCGTGTGATCATGGAATCCTCACTTTGTCATCTCTGACCATTTTATTATATCATGACTCTTGACTTTTGTTATTTCCCCTGAATGCATGTAGACGGGCACGGAGCCCTAGGATGTTTTCTTACGTTTTATGGATTCCAGCATATTTGTACTTGTGGAATGTTTAAATGGTTTAAATAAATCTCTAATCAGAGTATGCTTTTAGAAATGTATGTTTTGATTATTGAATGTTTCTGTTTTTACTTGGGATCCGAAATGTATTTTTCATAATGTCTTTTATTTTCAATACATGCATTGGGGTAAAGGCCCATTTAGAGCCCCTTTTTGGGTCGGGTCTTTACATTTTCCTCTCTTGCTAGCACAATTCGGAGTTTGGAGGCTGCAATACGGTAAATCTTCAAATCCTTTTCTATCTGAAGTTGGTGAAAGAAAGATTAGAGTGTTGATGAATGGTTTTTTATGAGAAAACAAGCGAATCTGAGTCACCCGCTTGAAGAAGGGAAATCGACCAAAGAAAGTGTGAATTTTTATGAGTTTTGGTTTGAAGGAGGCTAAGGATTTGGTAGAGAAGGCACCTACGCCTCTGAGGAAGGAAGTGATGAAATAAGAAGCTGATATGATGAAGGAGGTCAAAGTTTTAATGGAGTGAGGTACTGTAATCCTACTCTTTTTAAGTGTATTTTAGAATGAGTTGCTTGTTTCAAGATTTATGGAAATTGTATGAACCATTTTAATCGCCTTTGTACTTGTGCATTTGTCAAGAAGTTATCGTTAGTTTCTTATAACAATTGGGTATGTTTTAGGGTTCTAGTCAAGGTATGGATTCATGGATAAGAATCTTGATGACCTTAAATCTAAGTTTTTATTATCCTGTATGTGTAGCTTAGCAAAAGAGTTTAATTCCAGCTCTTGAGGACCTAAACTTGACTTGAGTGTTACAAGTATGATGATTATAATAAGTTATGGTCCCCAAAGGGGGGTGGTGGTTGAAGGCTTGGGCTTTGGCGGTATGCTCCCTTTAAGGTCCCAAGTTCTAGATTCAAAGTGAGGTTTGGTTTATGGATATTATTCTAAATTGATGTTTGTTGGCCTAAATCTTTTTTTGTTGGAATTGTCCTACATTAAAAAGGTGAGGATGGGATACTTCCCTTTGGTAATGAGGTGAAACCCCAAATTCTCTCATATTTCTTTTTTCTTTCGTCACCATTCCCACTTCCTATTCCCTCAAATGCTAAAAAAAATTCTCTATTTTCATATTTGTTATCTTTTCAAACCCTAATTCTTTCGTTCTTTGTGGTTTATGTTTGTTTTTTCTCAGATTAACTAAATGTAATACAATTTTTTTAAATGATGGAAGAACATGCCTAAATTATAACTGTATTGAAGGATAAATAAAGACAAATATAAAGAGAATTTTGGTTTTTTTTACTCCCAAAATAGGGTGTAGTTCTCTTTATCATTTCTCTATTCATCTGGTTTATTTTCAAAATATTGATCATAGGCTTGTTTCCCCTGATTAAGTGAAATACTCGTCTCATTTGAAAAGGGGTTAAAAAAGTTTGTGTCATTAGAGTTTTATTAAATGATCACAGTTGTTATTTCTTTTCTTCTTCTTCTTAATTCCTTAATTTTCTTGTTGGGTAAGTTCATATTATGGGAGGTAGGATTTATAAATTTGTTGAACTTATAAACTTCATCAATCTTGTGCCTGCGTTTTTTCATCTTTTTGAACTTATTCATTCTCTATTAACTTGGAAGAGATTGTGTTGCTTTCTCTTCTATTTCTTTGTTCTATGGTTTTTCCTTTTGCTTTTGAACAAATTTCTGTTTTGAATCCTTGAAATTGAATGTGGCATATGCATTTTTGACTTGTCAGTGTCAACACGTTATTGTACTCTAAGATTTTTTATTTTATTTTTTATCACTGTTTAGCTGAATATTTTGTCTAACATTGTTGTTAGTTTAGCTTGTTTTGTTTGTCTTATATGTTAGGAAGCTCCAATGAAATTGTTATGGACTAATTTATGATGGTTTTTTTTTAGTTTGGTTACTTTATATGTTATAAAAGATGGTTAGATATGAATGCTAACAGAAAAATGTGAGAATATAATGGATAGCAATGGTTTCTTATTTTAGACTTTAATTGAAGTTCATTAGCCCTAGAAGTAAAATAAAATGCTCTGTTTCGAAATATGATTTTGAATGGTTATGACCAATTTAGTTAACACTATTTGGAATTTTGTTTCGGTGTTAGATGCGATAAATTGTTCAAATTAAATTTAGGGTTATGACTTTATTCTTCTTTCCTTCTTTGTAATTTGTAAAACCAACCATAAACTTCGACATGACCACCCTTAAAATTTTGAGGAAAGAATCTTGTACTTTGTTAGGTGCGTAAATTACCAATCTAGTAATTCAAACTTATACGTTTGTGTTTATTGATATTGGTTGAATCATGGATTGATCTCATTTTGAGTTCTCTCTCCATTTAGGATTTTGGGACTCTATTGATATTGGTTGAATCATGGATTAATCCTCATAATTAATTTCATTCAAATCTTGTAGCATGCACACTAAAATTTCAATGTTTATGGAAAAATGATTGTCTTTAATTTTTTTCTTTTCACCTTCTTGCCCTTGTGTCTTTCTCTCTCATCGACTACAATAGATGAACTCGAAATTAACCTTTCATTGCATTTTTCTATTTCTTAAAGCCTTTGTTTGGGCTTATTGATAAACTTGTTTATCTATTTTTTTATTTTTTGTTTTTTGTTTCTTTCTTAAAAATCCCAACTCTATTCTTTGCAGGCCCATAACTGCAACTACTGTGTCTAGGACTTTGCTAAAACATATACAAACCTTCTAATCTCCAGTATGTGTTTTTATATTAAGTTTTAAGTTTTTTCAAAGTGGCGTTTTTGTTTTGGTTCTTGAATATCGATGGAATAAAACTCTAGTTTTTTAAACCATGAAAATTAAACTCTAACTTTTACCAACTATATGAACTAAACTTATATTTTACTCTAATTTTTATGTAAAAAGTTCAATGATATTATCAAGTCCACAATCACATTGCAAGTTCTGTGATTTTAAAGTAATTAATTTCATTATTTTATTTTCGTTCCTTTTTTTTACTAGGTCTTTTGTCTCCTTCAACATACTTCAAAACAAACTTGTTTGTGTTTCTAGAAATTTCATGACTTCTCCATATTAGTGTTTCTTTTCTCATTTATGATTTCTCCTTCAACAGCCCCTTTATTTCTCCTTCAACGTTCGTCCTTAAGGTATGTACACTTTTTTTTTTCTTTTTGATTTTGATTTTTTTTAAAATAAACTTCAAAATAATGAGATATCTTTTGTTTTCTCTTTTGTGAAAAGAGAACACCATGTGGTATATGTAAAGATGATTTGTTGACTTTGGTCTAATCTTTATAACCCATTCTTATTAATTAATGTTAGCAGATTGATACAAAAGACTCATATGATTTGGATCAAGTGTGTGTGGAATAGGTGAATATGTCAAGTACCTATATGTGATTTTGCATGAAGTGCGTGTGGAATGTGGTATTTTGTTCGTGTTCTTGAATATATTTAGGAAGACTACAAACTTTGTAAAATATTTCATGTTCTTTTTTGTGTATATAGCTAGTGATGGAAATAGTTGAGCTACTTTTTGGAATGAGTATTTTTTGTGTATATTTAGAAAGACAACTTTGAAAAATGTTTCAAAGATGAGAATGTGGTTCCATACTTTCTTTGTAATATGTAAAATATTAGTACTAAAAATATATATTAAGTTTATGTTACTTTTGTAAAAAAAATTTGTAATTCATAATTGAAATTGTGTCCAGTAATATATCATTTGACAGGATGAACATGAAATCTAGATAGATTCAAAATGTCAACCAATACTTTCGTTGACGTTTAAAGAATGTCAATCCATGTCCATTTACTTGACGTTTTGAAACAATCGTTGACATTTACGTAAGCGTCAACGCCAACAAAATCTCGGTTGACGTTCTATAAACGTCGATTAAACCTTCACATGACGCTTCTAATATGTCAATCACTTATGGTCTTGACATTTTGAACATGTCAATTATATCATTGGATGACGCTTTAACAAGCGTCAACTATAGTGACTTTAGTTGACAGTCGATTCGTTGACATTTTCAAGAGCGTCAACTGTACTATATAGTTGACGTTCTATGCGTGTCAACTAACTCATTTTTTGTAGTAGTGGTTAGAGATAGAGCAGTTGATTGAATTCTTGCTAGCATGTTTGCCTGATTTTACATGTTAGTGCCATGCTAGGTTTGTTCTGCCAGCATGCTTGTGATTCCTGCTTAAGTTGTAGTATCATGCTAGGTAATGTGATTTATGTCGGTCATTGCTTGCTAGCCAGGAATCATTGATTTTTGCTCTGTACTCTTAGATAGAGTTGTAGGGTTTGTCATCATCCAGAGGTCGAGCGGACATAACGTACTTTGTCCCCGATGAGCTCGTGTCGGGAGTAAAGTGTGTGCAAGACATAATGTATCTTGCTACCCCCGACCCCGGTTGTGGACTTAGGTACCCACTTCGGCCAGAGCCTAGTTTGTAGCCTGCTAGAGCGGAACCCTGCCAACGGTGTAAGCCTACCTTGGCCGGTTCTTAGTTTTAGGTCGTGGATCAGCCGCATGATGAGCGCCGAGGGCCTCGCGCTCATCGTGATCGTGACACCGCTCCGAGTCATAGGCATGTGCACTGCCCGCGTAGTTTGCCCTTAGGCCCACGCATTTACGCCGATTGCAGAGGAGCATGCGGTGTGCGCGCGCACACGCGTTAGTTGCCGGTTCGGAGAGCTCCCCAGGCTAATGTCGTGAGTACACCATTCCTTCCGTTAGAGCGACTTTCGGGTACTCTCCGTAAGTCCAGATTAGTGCAAGGGCAAGGAGGCCCTTGAGGACATTTTAGGGATCGAGTGTATTCCCCGAGTGTGATACCCGGTGATGTCCCGAGATTGGTCGATGTATCCAATCCCAGTTAGGCGGAAGTAAGAGACTTCCGATGGCTCTAGATCTTGTTTTATGAGCTCGTTGAGCAATGATCTGTGTTGATAGCTGTTTGCTTGCATGTTGAGGTGCTAGATGACTGATGTATCGTATTGTACCCCGGTTGGGGATTCTTACTGAGTATCTTTATACTCACCCTTATTTATCTTTCAGGTAGCTTGGGACAACACCGGGATGGCTAGCGGAGGGAGCTGATTGATCATGGGGAGCCGCCGGCACTCTGTCTTTTATTATTGCATTGTTTATTCAGCATGTAGATGGACAGGAGTCCTAGGGGAACATTGTTTAAAACGTTGTTTAAATTGTATTGTATATATTTGTGGGTGTTTTACTCTGTTGGTTATGTTTTAAGGGTTCCCCCTTCTCATATGTTTTGAATGGTTTTTAAATATGAGTTCTAAACCGCTTGTTATCATATTTAACTTGCATGCTGAGTGAGAACCCCGATTTAGGACCATGTTTTGGGTCGGGTTCGTCACAGTTGGTATCAGAGCACAGAGTCATAGATTCTGTTGACTAACCTACTTTGTAGGTTGTTTGCTCCCATGATCCTCAGCACTCCACGGCCGCCAGGTTTGTCTGAGTTCAATTAAGCTAAGGGGAAGAATTTACAATACTTTTCATCTAGCTTTTATGCCTTGTGTAGAGTTGTGGAGCGGAGACGAGCAGGCTCTGACTCGTTGTTGGTTTGGGCTTAGAGAGCCATCATGCCAACTTTCTGCATGGCAGCAGGCGGCTTGTTGAGCGGTGAGAGCCCCGGCAGGGGGCGGCTTTTTATGCTTTGTGCAGATCGCCGGTGTGTCGATCGCACCTGCAGGGAGGCGAGCTTAGACTCCGTAGGCCATTTGTGGCCCGCTTGTTGTTTTTCCCTAGTGAGAGGGTGGAGGTGCTTTGTGCGATCGCCGGTGTGTCGATCGCACCCGCAGGAGAGGCGAGCTTAGACTCCGTAGGCCATTTGTGGCCCAGTTGTTGGTTCTCCCCTAGTGAGAGGGTGGAGGTGCTCGTGCAGATCACCAGTGTGTGGATCGCACTCTGAGGAGCAGGACGCTTGGCATGTCCGACCGAGGTGTTGGACTGATTGTGTTGATGTTGAGGCCGCGTCCTAGGGTCGTGTAGACCCGTTGGCCAGAGTTGGCCTGGCAGTTGAGTTGCCTATTGGAGGGGGTAGAGGCTAGCACGCCTCAGAGTGAGACTCCTTGAGCAGAGTGTGCTCCAGCCATGAGAGATTTGATGGCGCGGTCTTGGCTATCGAGAGCGGAGACCAGCGCGATTTGTAGCGCATAGTGTGGAGTCCCAGGCACAGATAGCCCAGCTGGCAGAGTTTGTTTTAGCATTTTCCCCCCAGTAGCTCTTGTAGCCCCGGAGGTTCCCGGGAGGGCATGATCAGCAGGTTTTGCCGATGAGTTTGTTGGCGTTGATGGAGCCGTCCAGTTTGGCAAGTGGATGCCTGTAGAGCTCGTTGTTTGAGAAAGTCCAGCTACTAGTAGTAAAGCAGTTGGCCAGGTTTGAGTTTAGCATCCGTGTGTTGGGATGCCCTGCTGTTAAGAGGCCGAGATGTGCCGTTCTGTCTTTTTTTTACAAAGCAGATTGATGGTGGTAGTCCCTCGAGAGAGGTGGACTATTTGAGTCTCCTGATCGCCCGATTGATTGGCAAGTTGCCGTGTTAGTGGCTTGAGGCAGATGTAGAGACATCTTTGCCCCCTTGCAAGCTCTTTGTCGTTGTGCGGCCCGGTTCTTTTAGTGCCCTCGTAGCCAGGGTGCAGTTTGGAGTTTGCTTGCCAGGGTTTTATCCATTGTGGATTTCAGCGGGCTAGTAGAGTGGATCACTCTTTTTATTTGGATGTTCCTAGTGAGGAACTAGTTGTTGCCACCCGAGGAGTTGGCCTGAGCTTCTGTTGAGCATCGAGTGGGATGCAAGAGTTGGCCTGAGCTTTGTTGAGCATCGAGTGAGATGCAAGAGTTGGCCTGAGCTTTTGTTGATCATCGAGTGGGATGCAGGAGTAGGCCTTGGCATGACTGTTAGGCGAGATGCCAGAGATTAGGCTGCTCGAGTGTTTGGACTCTTGTGTTGAGTGCCATTGCCCCGTCACTTGGAGTGTGACTTTCCTCAGTGGGGCATAAGCTCGTTGAGGCTGATTTGTGTTGTAAAGGATGTAGTGCCTGTTTGCACCAGGCTTTGAGAGGAGGCCTAGATTGAGGCCAGTTGGCACTTTGGTGCAGGTGGTTCCGTGGCCGCCCAGTCAAAGACATCCCGCTAGTCTTGTACCCATTTCTTGAGGTTGCACTGTTTGGTTGCATAAGAGATCTAGCTCGGTGGTAGTCGAGAGGACTACAAGTATGAGGTTTTCGAGGAAAGTAGGAGCTTTCCTTGGTCACCGAGAGTTGGGTGCAAAGGATGTTGAGGTTTGTTTAGAGCTAGCGCGTTTGAGTTCTCTCGCGCTGTGTTGTGAGCTTCGAGAGCGGTTTGGTGGTAGCATGTTTGGCTACCCTTTGAGTTACCCTAGTATGGGTAGTGTTGGCATCGATGGATGCGTGGTCGATCTAGTGTTAGAGCCATGAGTTGGATGGTGTTTCGAGCGTGTTTAGTGAGCACATTGGCTTGAGGTATGTTAGCCTAATTGGATTTGCTCTTGTAGAGTGAGTTTGCCAATGTGGCTTTCCGTGGTGAGTCGACCCAGAGTGGGTTTGGACTCTTGTTGCTCCTCTGGTTAGTAGTGGCTCTGTTGGAGGCAAAAGTTGCCCAATGTGTGAGAGCCCTTGTTGGCATTGGATCTAGTTGGAGTTGTACACCCGGTGTACTTTTGTGTAGCTTCGTGCCCGTGGTTATGTTGGAGAACCACGAAGGGTTCGTGTTGAGGAGCCAGTGCTCAGTCTTGGAGTTGTCAAGGCCTTGGTTCTTGGCAAGTGCCCTAGCTTTGGTTGTAAGGATGCCGTGCTCTTCGTTGTTGGGTTGTTGTTTGAGCAAGTTTTGCTTGTTGGTCCTTAGCCCGATCGAGTTCGATTGGATCTCGAACAAGAGCGGTGGTAGCACCGCGTAGTTTACGATCGTTATGGCTAAGTGAGAGTCGTTCGGATCCTTGCCTTGGGCAGAAGGTTTGTTGAGGTTGATGCTTGAGTAGGAGGATGACGCATTCTGTAGCGTATCCGGTCCTCTTGGTTTTCAGAGTTGGAGTTAGCTAGCTTAGTTGCGATGCTGGAGAGGATTGTGCCCGTGTAGCCGGTTGTCTGTTAGATTGTTTGACGACCGTGTGTGTCGAAGGGTGATCGGAGGATCCTAGTTTGTGGAGAGCCTCTCCAGAGCTCAGTTAGACCCAAGCAGTGTTCCTTGGGTGAGTTGCTTGCAGATTTGGCAGTCTAGCAAGCTAGTGCTTGTTTGGAGTAGAGCCCGGATTGGTTCCGATTTGGAGGCTAGTTGGTGCTTGGGTGTTGCTTCCAAGAGAGTTGGTTGTTACTGCCCTTGGGTTTGAGCTAGTCAGCGAGCATGTGTGATGTTCGCTGCCCTTCAGAGTTCGCTTGCTGGGAAATCGTTCCCGTCGAGGAGTCAGCGTAGCTCCTAAGTTGTGTAGTTGATCAGAGTAGCGCAGTGGTTAGCCCAGCGAGAGGGTCCCTGCATTGTGTTGTTAGCAAGCGAGGTTGTTTGTCCCCGCAAGAGCGGTGGCCAGCTGGTTTATGAGTTGAGCTTTTGCTGGAAAGTTGTTGGTTCTTTGGGGTTTGAAGAGCCTCTAATTTCTATGGTGGTTGAGTTGCACCATGGATGCCAGCCTCGAGTGTTATCTTTGGAGATAGCCTCGTCGGTCCGTTTTCCTTGCGATGTTCCGAGTGTGGAGTTTTTAGTCGCAAGATGAGTTTGGCCTTGGCTAAAAGGAGGAAGTCCTTTGAGTAGCCAGTTGGATCTTAAGAGTTGAGCTTGAGTTTAGTTCTGCTGAGCAAGCCTTTCTCGAGCTTTGCTTCTTGTTGTTGTGCTTTCGCAGTTGGCGTTAGCTGAGCCTCAGTGGAGTGAGTTGGCACAGAGGTGCCGTGGCATTGGTTGGTTAGCCTTTGGGCTGTTCTCCTCAAGCTGTTGTGTTCTTTGGTAGCCCCTGTGAGGGTTTGGTCCTTGCTGCCGAGATTTCCATGAGAGGAACGTTGGTTGTTTCCTTGCCTGGCAATGTTCTCTTTGGCCAGTTGCTAGTAGATTTTCATGGAAAAGTTTGTGTCCGGCCATTGAGAGGCTCCAGGTTGTTGGCTAGGCCGAGTGGAGCCTGTGCCTGGTTTTGGCCATTTAGGGTTGGTCGTAGCTGAAGTTTCAGCTTGTGCTTGTTGGAAAAGTTTGCCTTTTGGATCGATCGCCAGTTGGTGGTTCGATTGCTTTTCGTTAAGGCTTTAGGCAAGCTTTGTGGTTCGCTGGTCTCTTGTGAGGTATGAGTAGGCCGTTTGGTTTTCGGAACCCGAGAGGTTCGATTGTTTGGCCAACATGGTGTAGTGTTGTGGCTGTTTGTTACAATTTGTGGGCATTCGAAAAAGTTACGCCCGGTCGCGTGGCGTTGAGTTTTGGAGCTTGTGCTCAGTCTGCGAGTTTGCTGAGAGTAACTTTTGAGATCCTTGAGCATAGAGAGGTGTTCCGTGTTGGATTAGCAGGGTTTAGATTGAGCCCCTGGTTTGTAGGCCTTTTGAGATCCTTGAGCGGATCGGAGCGTGCTGGCCTTCGGTTAGCCTTGCCCGGTCTTTGTTGAGATAGTCTGTGGTAGACTGGATAGCTTTGTGGCTTTGAGCCTTTGAGAACCCAAGAGGGTTTGGTTCTCGAAGATGGGCTAGTGTTGTCTTAGCCGAGAAGTTTGATTGGCTAGGAATCGGTGGAGTATTCCTAGAGTGTTTGTCTTAGGACTTTCGAGGACGAAAGTCTTTAAGGAGGGAGTATTGTAACGGCCCGATTTTCTATCCCGGTTCTCGAGGAGCTTAGGTTGATTGAGTGGTTTGATTGGGCCGTTAGAGCTGTTTTGACCCTTAGGGGTATTTTGGTCTTTTGCTCCTCAGGCGGGATTTGTGGTTTTTCAGGCTTCGAGGCGCTCCCGCTGCCTTTGTTGAGGCTTGTTTGTTGTGGGCTGCGATTCCCGAGATGTTTGGGCTTTTCGTTTGGGAGTTCATTTGTGATTTGGGTTTTGGGCAAAGTGATGGTTGTTTGGGTGTTTCCTTCTTGATTCGAGTAGGGCCTTGATGTTGGTTTGGGAGGTGATTTAAGTGAGATTTGTTGTTTGGAAAGGTTGCTTCAGTTGGGTCTCGAAGGAGGAAACCGGGAAATGAGATTTAAGGATTTTAAGGATTTTTGGAAAAATTGGAAAATGGATAAGTTTGGATAAAATTGGATTTATTTTGGATAAGGTTGGAAAATAAATAAAAGAGAAAAAAAAAGAAAAAAAGAAAAAATCCATTTTTCCCATTTTTTTCCCCTTTCTCTCTCTCTCCACCGAGCCCCCTTGGCCCTCTCCTCCCGCCCGAGCCCCTCGGTCGCCCACCCACCGCCATTGGTCGACCAAATTTATCCGCTCAGCTCGCTTCGCCTGTCGCCACGCACGAGCCCAGCCCTTGCCCTGCCCGATCGCGACTCACAGTGTCACCCAGGCCGCCCGAGTCACGTTGCACAGTGTCGCCCAGCCTCGCGTCGCCCTCGCCTTGGTCCGCGGCGCCACAGCTAGCTCGCCAGAGCTTGGTGCCGCCATGAGCGCCCGAACCAACTCGCCACGCGCTGCGCGCTGCGCTCAGTAGCGCTCGTGTCGCTGCACTGTGCGCGCCGTCCCATATGCTTGCCGAGCTCGGGCCCGCTCCGTCCCTCGTGCTCGCGCGCGCGCGCGCCGCCGCCGCCTCGCCCGGCATGGCGCGCCGCGCGCACTCTGCGCCCAGCGCGCGCGTGCGCTGCGCCGGCAGCCTACCTGATGTGTGTTGGCTTGGCCCGAGCCTTGTGGCTTCTCACATGGTATTTTTCCCGAGTCTGTTCTTCGTTGGGCCCGGATTTATTGGTCTCTTTGGTTATGGATTTATTGAACATTTATGTATTTGATTTGGGTGCTTTGTTTGATGTTCAGCCGTTCGGGATCGATTAGAGGCTCGAGGCTTCGCTCGTAGATTTATTATAATTATTGTTTTTACGCTTGTCCCGGTAAGGATTTCTTCGAGTGGTTGTGTGGACCTGCGATATATCTCGATATGCCTTGCTTGTTTGCTTGATTGTTATGAGCATGTTAGAGATAGAGCGATTGATTGAATTCTTGCTAGCATGTTTGCCTGATTTTACATGTTAGTGCCATGCTAGGTTTGTTCTCGCAAAGATGCTTGTGATTCCTACTTAAGTTGTAGTATCATGCTAGGTAATGTGATTTATGTCGGTCATTGCTTGCTAGCCGGGAATCATTGATTTCGCTCTGTACTCTTAGATAGAGTTGTAGGGTTTGTCATCATCCAGAGGTGAGCGGACATAACGATTTTTTTCCCGATGAGCTCAGTCGGGAGTAAAGTGTGCGCATGTAACGACCTGTGTTTTTCTTTCCGGTCTTCCGGTATGCCCTAGGGGTAATTTGGTAATTGGGTCCGCCGTCGTGGTCGTTTGTGTCTTTTCCGATTACTAAAATTATTGGATGGTTTTATGTAGGTTTTGGAGGGGTTTGTGGTTTGGTTTGAGCAAGGTTTGATGCAAAAGTAAAAATAAAGAAATTTGTCTTTGCAGAATGGTTTGAACCGGGTCTCTGGGAAGCTTGTAGAGATGTGTGCCAATTGAGCCATTAGGTGCTCTTGTTGTTCTTTCTGCATCACATCTTAGTTAACCTTGGATTTTGGAGTTTTGGTGCATTTGGTTAAATGAAATAGAATTAGGTTTATTCCATCTTCTTCTCCAAATCTCCTCTTGGCCGCACAAGCTCTCCTCTCCATAGCCTTTGCCGATTCTTCTTTCCCTTGCATCTCCTTGGGTTCGATCATCATCATTCGGGTAAGTCTTCATCCTCTTCATCTCCTCATTTGGTTTTTGATCTTTGGCGAAGGTAAGATGTAGAGTGTTGTGTGTGTTTGTGTTGATTGCGGCCCGAGAGAAGCGACCATCGTCGCCGGCCCACCGCCAGCCCTCGCCCAGATCTGTTGAAGCGGCCCGCAGACGCCAAAGCCCGGACGGACAGCGGCCGCCAGATCCACCGTCGCGCACCTCCCGCGACGCCATCGCTCACCAGTCGCCCAGATCCGTTGGCGGCCGCGCCGCCGCACCGATCGCCCGATTCGTTGAAGCGCCCTCCCGACGCCATCGCTCGCGGATCGTGTTGATCGCGCCAAGGCGAGACGCGAGACGCCGGCGCCGCGCGCGCCGCGCGCCCGAAGCCGCTCGCGCTGCGCGCGCCAGCCGCGCGCGCGTGTCGCTCGTCGCCGCGCCAGCGCTTCGCGCGCTCGAAGCGCTCTCGCGCACGCCGCAGACGCCAGGCCTTCGCCGCGCGCGCGCGTATCCGCCGCCATGCCGTGCAGTAGCAAGCGGCCAGCGCGTCCTGCTGCTGCGTGCTGCGTGGCCGGTAGCGCCAGCGCCGCACTGCCTGCCGGTGCGGCGCAGCTGCGCCCGACCTGCTGCTGCGTGCTTGTTGCAGCGAGCTCCAAGCTCGTGTCGCCGTGCGCGTGAGTTCCCCTAGCCGAGCTTCTTTGTTCTTTTGTTGTTTAGGCGTTGTAGATGCTGATTATTATTGGTTTGTTAGGTTCCCGCCGCTAGCTCGGGATTGTTCATGACTTAGGATTTGTGTGTAGAAGCCTCCCACCAAGGTAAGGATTTCTTACCGGAGTTGTGTGGGCCCTGCGGTATATTTGTGATTGTTGTTTTGTATGCTGTGTATGATTACTAGCATGTTTAGCCCTAGGTGCTCTGCATTCAATTCTCGATGGCATGAACTCTTGTATTGTTTCTCATGTTAGCCCATGCTAGGTTGTTCCATTCTCGCATGTTCGATATCTGTTCTTGCTTCGTAGTATCATGCTAGGTTCCTTGTATCTCATTGAGCACGTATTGACCGCATTGATTGAATTGTTATTATTGCTATGGTTTAGAGTTCGGGTAGGTAGCATCATCCGGGCCGGATGCATAACGTAACTTGCATCCCCAAGCGAGGGCGCGTCACGAGATGGTACTCGTCCCCGATCCCATTAGGGTTTAGCTAACCCTAACGGCCGCCCCGCAATCTTGGGTGAGGGTGGCAGATCGTTAAATGCCCCAACGGTCGGGATGATGACTTGGCATTGCCTCGCCCCCGGCAGGTTGGCACGTCCTCGGCGTGTTCGGCCGTAGCCCTTGATTTACACTGTTAGGGCAAGGACCGCTTCTCGGTGTAAGCCTACCACTCACGGTTCCGTAGCCTCAAAGTGCGGTGGTACAGCCGACATAGTTCACGTGTCGAGTGTCTCACACCCTATGTCGGTGACACCGATCCGAGAGAGATTTAGTTAGGCATGGTGGATCGAACACGGGCGACTTGCCACTAGACCCGGCACCCCCGAGTTTGCAAAGAGCATGCGGTGCGCGCTTACGCTCATTCTGGCGCCGATCGGAGAGCTCCTCGGGATCTTGAGCAGTGCACCTTTCAGATCGGCAAAGAGATGAAGCGGAGGGCGGGACTTGTTCCCGTATAGCGCGTTTAGTGTGTTGTGGTATTTCCGGACTAAGACCCCGAGTTGGCATCCGAGGTCCAAGTGTGGACTTAGCTATGTGCTCCGCTCGTGTTTGTACTCATAGCTTGCATACATTCTTCTAGATGATCATGTATATCGTATTGTACCCCCCTTGGGGATTCTTCTTTGGGTAATTCGTTACTCACCCTTATTCTGCGTGGTTTTCCACGGGTAATCAAGGCGAGACAGGATGGTCGATGGGGAAGCCGTGATCATGGAATCCTACCGTCATCTCCGACTATTTTATTTTATCATGACTCTTGACTTTTGTTATTTCCCCGAATGCATGTAGACGCACAGAGCCCCGGGATGTTTTCTTACGTTTTATGGATTCCAAGATATTTGCACTTGTGGATTGTTTTAATGGTTTAAATAAAATCTCTCGATCGAGTATGCTTTTAGAAATGTATGTTTTGGTTGTTGAATGTTTCATTTTTACTTGGAATCAAATGTGTTTTTCATAATGTCTTCTATTTTCAATACATGCATTGGGGTAAAGGCCATTTAGAGCCCCTTTTGGGTCGGGTCTTTCTGATTGGTATCGAGCTCGAGTCATAGATTCTGTGAGACCCGACCTTTGTTGTAGGTCATCCTTCCATGATCACCAAGATCTGGCGATCATCGTGCACGCCTAGATTTATTGTTTTAGAAAGGAAAAGGGTTAAGAATTTACAATACCTATCATCTAGTGTATGCCTTGTTTGGTGTTGTGGAATGGTGACAGCGTGTTTTGATTCGTTGTTGGTTTGGATGTAGATCGCCAAACATGCGACCACCCGCATCGGAGAGGAGGTTCGAGAGCGAGTCGAGGTATCGAGGATCGGATCGACATCGCAGGACATCGCCCCAAGCCGAGATCGATGGCATTCCACCAAAGAGCTCCTCCCGTTACGCCTAGAGCGGGCGTTGAGGCGATCGAAGCGCCGTGAGATCGCTCCCGGAGCAGAGTTTCTTTGAGTCTATGAGGGCTTTTATGGTCAGCATGTTGAGTGACCAGAGGCGAGACCTGTGCCTTGTTGGCGTAGCAAGGAAGAGTCCCGAGCCCAGATCGGCGCAAATGACTCGATTGGTTCAAAGAGAGCTCGTGAGCACCTCCAGCTCCTCGGGAGCAAGTAGCCCCAGAGGCGGATATGGCAGAGGGTGCCGAGGAATTGGGTAGGTGGTGAAGGATTTTGTGAAGTGGAAGCCCGAGAAGTTTGATGCCACCGGTGATGCGTTAGCGGCAAATGTGTGGATTGCCCATTTGGAGTACACCTTCCCGATCATGGTGTGCCCCGATATTCTGAGAGGCCGAGGTGTGCGGCTCATGTGCTAGGAGGCACAAATGAGATGGTGGTGGGAGTCCACCTTGAGCGAGAGACCACTGGGTCTCCACCCGCTACTTGGGAGTTCTTCAAGGTGAGTTCAAGGTAAAGTTCATCGGTGATGAGGCTCAAGAGAAGATGGTGGAGCTCTTCCGGAACTCAAGCGAGGGTTACGATTCCATTGAGGAATATGAGCGCAAGTTCTCAGAGTATGGATATTTTGCTCCTCGGTTGATTGCCACCCTGAGTCAAGATTCGGAAGTTCATATCCGGATTGAGGCAGGGGTGTTTCCCGTGATGTCGTGGCTCGTGCCCACGACACTTATGCTAGGCAATCCGATTAGCCACGATCTATAATGGGAAGTATCTGCTGAGCGTTGTTGTTGCCGCTCTGTTCGGGCCGTCCGTCCCCAGCAAATTGTGGGGTAGAAGAGGAAGTTTGATTTTTCGGGAGGCGGCGGCGCGCGCCAAGGCGATTTCGAGCAGAGATCTGCGGAGAGCTCCGTCCGTTTCGGCCCGACAGCGGCAGGAGGACCAGCGAGTTCCCGCTTGTGCTACTTGTGGGAAAGTCCACGCTGGAGCTTGTCACCGACCTAGATTGTGCTTCCGTTGTGGTAGAGAGGGGCACATGGCCCGCTTTTTTGTGATCACCCGGCTATGGCTATTTCGGCTCGGCCAGCAGCAGCAGAGTCGAGTGTTTGCTACGACCGTCAGAGGCCGAGCGTCACGGATGCCGCTGTGGCGGTGCACGCTTCTTGTTTTAGATCACTGCGCATTTGCCTTGTTTGATTCTCGTTCTACGCATTCATTTGTATCTGTGTTGTTTGGTTGAGCATGCTAAGTTAAGACTAGAGCCTCTAGGTTTCGAGTTATCTGTTGCAACTCCTTCGGGAGTTGATATGTTGGCTAGAGATAAGATTAGGGATGGCCGGATCGAGATATCCGGAGAGTTGTTAGTGGCTACGCTCATAGTTCCGCCTATGAGCGGTTTTGATGTGATTCTTGGTATGGAGTGGTTAGTCGCTAACCCACGCGTTGATTGACCGCCACCGGAAGGAAGTAGTGTTCAGCCGCCAGTCGGCCCACTTTAAGTTTCGTGGAGTCCGAGGTGGAGTTTGCCCGCCGATGGTGTCTACCGTGAAAGCTCGTCGGTTGCTAGCTCATGGAGCTTGGGGCTATCTAGCCAAGTTGTTCGGGAAGAGCCGCCTCGTTGTCTGTTGATCGTGCACCGGCCGTGCGGGGAGTTTGCGGACGTGTTTCCTAAGGAGTTACGGGTTGCCCCGAAGAGAGAGGTTGACTTCACAATTGAGCTCGAGCCAGGGGACCCTCCCTATCTCGAAGGCTCCGATCGTATGGCGCGCCGTGAGTTAAAGGAATCAAGATTCGATTGCGCAGGAGATGTTAGATCGAGGGTTCATCCGTCCGAGTGTGTCCCCGTGGGGAGCACCGATTTTGTTTGTGAAAAAGAAGGATGGTTCTATGCGCTTATGTATTGATTATCGCGAGCTTAATAAGGTGTGATGAAGAATAAGTATCCGTTGCCCGTGATCGATGATTTGTTCGATCACCTTCAGGTGGAGCGTGTTCTCCAAGATAGATCTCGAGATCCGGTTACCATCGATTTGCGGATCGGGATGCCGACATTCCTAAGGCGATTTTTTCGTGTCTAGATATGGTCACTATGAGTTTGTGGTCATGTCGTTTGGATTGACCAATGCCCATTGCGTTCATGGACATGATGGATAGGGTGTTCAAATCATTTTTGGACAACCTTCGTCATCGTGTTCATTGACGATATTCTCGATTTATTCGAGGTCTAAAGAAGACCATGCAGAGCATTTGAGGCGAGTATTGGCGGCTTTGAGGGAAAACCCACTTTATGCGAAGTTTTCCAAATGTGATTTCTGGTTGGGAGCGGTGGCCTTCCTAGGCCACGTGGTTTCGAGAGATGGTATAGCCGTGGACCCCGCGAAGATTGAGGCCGTGAGTTCATGGGCCAAGCCGACTTCGATTGCCGAGATTCGCAGCTTTCTCCAGGTTTGGCGGTGTTACTACTTTCGGTTCGTCAAGGACTTTTCTCGCTTTAGCCTCGCCCCTCACTCGCCCGACGACGAGGAAGGGTGTCGAGTTTGTTTGGGACAGAGTGTGATGAGAGCTTTGCGTGCTCAAGCGCAGATTTGACTTCAAAGACTGGTGTTGGCGATCCGGAGGGGACAGTGGTTTCGTGGTCTACTGATGATGCTTCCAAGTTTTGATTAGGTTGTGTGTTGATGCAAAGACGGAAGGTCATTGCCTATGCTTCCCGTCATTTGAAGCCGTATGAGAGAGAACTACCCGACTCATGATATGGAGTTGGCGCAGTGGTGTTTGTAATCAAGATTTGGAGGCATTACCCTGTATGGTGAGCGGATTCGAGATGTTTACCGATCACCGAGCCTCAAGTATCTGTTTACTCGTAAGGAGTTGAATATGAGGCGAGAGGAGATGGTTAGAGTTGGTAAAGGATTATGATCTGCGAGATTTTGTACCATCGGGTAAAGCCAATGTAGTGGCCGATGCTTTGAGTAGAAAGACGCCGCACTCTGCGGCGTTGTTGAGTTCCCACCTAGTTTTGCGGAGAGAGTTCGAGCGGGCCGAGGTTGCAGTGTTGTTGGGTGAGGTTACCGCTGTAGTAGCTCGATTGGACTGCTCACCGCCGATTAGGCAATGGATTATAGCGGCCGGTTAGGTGACCCCGCACTTAAGAGATTGGTTGATGAGTTAGTGTTGACGGTGACTTTGACTTTGTATATTCACCGCACGGTGGGTTGACTTATAGAGGCCGGTTGTGTGTTCCGGACATTGCGGGTTTGCGAGCAGAGAGTTGCTCGGAGGCCCTGAGCCCCTTTTGCTTGGCACCGGGGTACCAAGATGTATCGAGACCTTAAGCGGACCTTTCGGTGGATGGGAATGAAGAGAGATGTGGCCGAGTTTGTCACCCGGTGTCTCACTTGTCGCAAGTGAAGGCACCTGAGACAGAGGCCGGTGGTTTGTTGCGACCACCGAGTGTGCCCCAGTGGAAATGGGAAGAGATCTCCATGGACTTTATCTCTGGTTTGCCAAGGACTCGAGGAAGTTCTCTCGATTTGGGTGATAGTCGACCGTTTGACCAAGAGCGCACACTTCATTCCCTAAGAGACACTTATACCGTGGAACAGTGGGCGCGATTATTTTTGGAGCAGATCATCCGTTATCATGGTGTGTGCGGTGAGGATTGTGTCCGATCGTGACTCGCGGTTCACTTCTCGTTTCTCGAGAGCGCCCAGAAGGGTTTGGGCACAGAGTGCAGTTTCAAAGATGACTTTTCACCCTCAGACGGATGGTCGACCGAGAGAGTGAATCGATTCTCGAGGATATGTTGAGGGCTTGTGTGTTGGATTTCGCAGCGATTGGGACCGAGATTCAGATTTGATGGAGTTTGCCTATAACAACAGATTATTTACCGATTTATCTGGATGGCTCCATTCGAGGCATTGTATGGTAAGCGTTGTCGGTCCCCCCGTGGTTCGGGAAGAGGTTGGTGATAGACGTGTTTTGGGTCCCGAGTTACTGCAGCTTGACCAATGGTGCAGTCTGCGAGAAGATTAGAGCTCGTATGTTGACACTCAGAGCAGCAGAAGAGTTACGCCGATGTTGGCGTCGAGATTTGGAGTTTGAGGTTGGTCGGCATGTGTTCCTTAAGGTTGCTCCGATGCGAGGTGTTATGAGGTTTGGTAAGCGTGGGAAGTTGAGTCCCCGCTTTGTTGGTCCATTTGAGATCCTAGAGAGGATTGGCAGAGTTGCTTACCGGTTAGCCCTTCCTCCGTCACTATCGTGGTGCATAGTGTTTTTCATGTATCGATGTTGAGGCAAGATGTGCCGGACCGTCGCACATTGTGGACTTTGAACCTTTGCACCGGTGAATGAGGATTTGAACTTCGAGGAGAAGCCGGTGAGGATCCTTGCCTTTGAGACCAAGACGTTGCGTAATCGCGAGATTCGTTTGGTAAAGGTTCAAAGATGGAAGAGTCGGGGTTCGAGGAAGCCACTTGGGAGCGGGAAGACGAGATGAGGTTGCATTACCCCCGAAATGTTTTGTTTTAAGGACTTTCGAGGACGAAAGTCATAAAAAGGAGGGAATATTGTAACGACCCGTGTTTTTCTTTCCGGTCTTCCGTGTATGCCCTAGGGGTAATTTGGTAATTGGGTCGGGCCGCCAGTGGTCGTTTGTGTCTTTTCCAGTTACTAAAATTATTGGATGGTTTTATGTAGGTTTTGGAGGGGTTTGTGGTTTGGTTTGAGCAAGGTTTGATGCAAAAGTAAAAATAAAGGAATTTGTAGGCCGCAAGGGGTTTGAACCCGGGTCTCCCCGGGAAGCTTGTAGAGATGTGTGCCAATTGAGCCATTAGGTGCTCTTGTTGTTCTTTCTGCATCACATCTTAGTTAACCTTGGATTTTGGAGTTTTGGTGCATTTGGTTAAATGAAATAGAATTAGGTTTATTCCATCTTCTTCTCCAAATCTCCTCTTGGCCGCACAAGCTCTCCCTCTCCATAGCCTTTGCCGATTCTTCTTTCCCTTGCATCTCCTTGGGTTCGATCATCATCATTAGGGTAAGTCTTCATCCTCTTCATCTCCTCATTTGGTTTTTGATCTTTGGTCGAAGGTAAGATGTAGAGTGTTGTGTGTGTTTGTGTTGATTGCAACCCCGAGAGAGAAGCGACCATCGTCGCCGCCCACCGGTAGCCCCTCGCCCAGATCTGTTGAAGGCCGCCAGACGCCAAAGCCGGACAAATAGCCTTCGCCAGATCCACCGTCGCGCACCTCCCGCGACGCCATCGCCACCAGTCGCCCAGATCCGTTGAGCGGCCCCTACCGCCGCACCAGACGCTTCGAGATCTATTGAAGCAGCCTCCCAAGACGCCATCGCCGCGAGATCTTGCGATCGCGCCAAGAAGACGCGCAGACGCCAGCGCGCAGCGCCGCGCGCCGCCTGAAGCCGCCGCCGCTCGCCGCCGCGCCAGCCGTCGCGTCGCGTCGACGACGCCAGCGCCGCCGCGCGCTTTTCGCCGAAGCGGCTCGCCAAGACGCCAGACAGCTCGCCGCCGCGCAAGGCGTCCTCGCTGTGTCGTGCAGCGGCGCACAGCGCGCTGCCAGCGCTGCGCCGTGCCAGCCGCGCGCAGCTGCGCCCGCCACTGCTGCGTGCCGGCTTGCTGCAGCCTCCAAGCTCGTGTCGCGCGTGCCGCGTGAGTTCCCGAGCCGAGCTTGTCGTTCTTTTGTTGTTTAGACGTTGTAGATGCCGATTATTATTGGTTTGTTAGGTTCCCGCCGCTAGCTCGGGATTGTTCCGACTTAGGATTTGTGTGTAGAAGCCTCCCACCAAGGTAAGGATTTCTTACCGGAGTTGTGTGGGCCTCGCGGTATATTTGTGATTGTTGTTTTGTATGCCTGTATGATTACTAGCATGTTTAGCCCTAGGTGCTCTCATTCAATTCTCGATCGCATGAACTCTTGTATTGTTTTCTCATGTTAGCCCATGCTAGGTTGTTCCATTCGGCATGTTCGATATCTGTTCTTGCTTCGTAGTATCATGCTAGGTTCCTTGTATCCATTGAGCACGTATTGGACCGCATTGATTGAATTGTTATTATTGCTATGGTTTAGAGTTGGGTAGGTAGCATCATCCGGGCCGGATGCATAACGTAACTTGCATCCCCGACAGTGGACGCATGCGAGATGGTACTCGCTTCTCGATCCCGTTAGGGTTTAGCTAACCCTAACTACCGCCCCGCAATCTTGGGTGAGGGTGGCGATCGTTAAATGCCCCAACGGTCGGGATGATGACTTGGCATTGCCTCGCCCCGGCGATCGGCACGCGTCCTCGCCGTGTTCGGCCGTAGCCCTTGATTGCCACTGTTAGGGCAAGGACCGCTTCTCGGTGTAAGCCTACCACGACCGGTTCCTTAGCCTCAAAGCGGTGGTACAGATGACATAGTTCACGTGTCCGTGTCTCACACCCTATGTCGGTGACACCGATCCGCAGATTTAGTTAGGCATGGTGGATCAACTCGGGCGGCTTGCCACTAGACCCGGCACCCCGAGTTTGCGTGAGCATGCGGTGCGCGCTTACGCTCATTACGCGCGATCGAGAGCTCCTCGGGATCTTGAGCCAGTGCACCTTTCGTATCGACGATGAGACAGCCGAGGCCGGGACTTGTTCCCGTATAGCGTGTTTAGTGTGTTGTGGTATTTCCGGACTAAGACCCCGAGTTGGCATCCGAGGTCCAAGTGTGGACTTAGCTATGTGCTCCGCTCTGCGTGTTTGTACTCATAGCTTGCATACATTCTTCTAGATGATCATGTATATCGTATTGTACCCCGGTTGGGGATTCTTACTGGGTAATTCGTTACTCACCCTTATTCTCGTGGTTTTCCACAGGTAATCAAGGCGAGACAGGATGGTGAAGGGAAGCCGTGATCATGGAATCTGCTTTGTCATCTCGACTATTTTATTTTATCATGACTCTTGACTTTTGTTATTTCCCTGAATGCATGTAGACGGGCACAGAGCCCCGGGATGTTTTCTTACGTTTTATGGATTCCAACATATTTGCACTTGTGGATTGTTTTAATGGTTTAAATAAATCTCGATCGATCGAGTATGCTTTTAGAAATGTATGTTTTGGTTGTTGAATGTTTCGTTTTTACTTGGAATCGAAATGTGTTTTTCATAATGTCTTCTATTTTCAATACATGCATTGGGGTAAAGGCCATTTAGAGCCCCTTTTGGGTCGGGTCTTACACTGTGCAAAGATAACGTATCTTGCTACCCCCGACCCGTCGGTTGTGGACTTAGGTACCCACTTCGGCCGAGCCTAGTTTGTAGCTGCTAGAGCGGAACCCCGCCAACGATGTAAGCCTACCTTGGCGGTTCTTAGCTTCGTGTCGGTGGATCAGCCGCGATGATGAGCGCCGAGGGCCTCACGCCATCGTGATCGGTGACACCGCTTCCGAGTCATAGGCATGTGCACTGCCCACGAGTTTGCCCTTAGGCCCCCGCATTTACGCCGGTTTGCAGAGGAGCATGCGGTGTGCGCACGACACGCGTTAGTTGGCAGTTCGGAGAGCTCCCCTGGGCTAATGTCGTGAGTACACCATTCCTTCCTTTAGAGCCTGACTTCGGGTACTCTCCCGTAAGTCCAGATTAGTGCAAGGGCAAGGAGGCCCTTGAGGACATTTTAGGGATCAGTGTATTCCCCCCGAGTGACAGATAACTCGGTGATGTCCCAGGATTGGTCAGTGTATCCAATCCCAGTTAGGCCAGAAGTAAGAGACTTCCGATGGCTCCAGATCTTGTTTTATGAGCTCGTTGAGCTATGATCTGTGTTGATAGCTGTTTGCTTGCATGTTGAGGTGCTAGATGACTGATGTATTGTATTGTACCCGGTTGCTAGATTCTTCTACCGAGTATGTTTATACTCACCCTTATTTTATCTTTTAGGTAACTTGGGACAACACCAGGAGGGCTAGCGGAGGGAGCTGATTGATCATGGGGAGCCGCCGGCACTCTGTCATTTATTATTGCATTGTTATTCAGCATGTAGATGGACAGGAGTCCTAGGGGAACATTGTTTAAAAGTTTGTTTAAATTGTATTGTATATTTTTATAAATACTGGCCAGGATGTTTTACTACTGTTGGTATGTTTAAATGAAAACTGTTATTTATGTTTTAAGGCTTCCCCCTTCTCATATGTTTTGAAAGGTTTTTAAATATGAGCACTAAACCGCTTGTTATCATATTTAACTTGCATGCTGAGTGAGAACCCCGGTTTAGGACCATCTTTTGGGTCGGGTTCGTCACCTCGTCGGGCGGCCGGGCGACATCGCGGCGACGCGGGCGAGAGGGGCTTGGGCATGGTGCGCGACGGCGCAGCAGGGCTGGGCTTGGGCGAGGCCGCACGACTGGCAAGGCAGGGCTCACTGGGCGAGGGCTGGGGCCGGGCTCGCTGGCTGGTGGGTAGGGCGACCAAAGGGGCTGCTCGGGCTAGGGTGAGGGCTCGGGGAGAGAGAGAGAGAGAGAGAGAGAGAGCGAGAGAGAGAGAGAGAGAGAGAGAGAGAGAGAAAGAGAGAAAATGGGGATTTAGAAAAGAAAATGGGAAAATAAAAGAAAAATGGGATTAAAAGGAAATAAATGGGATTTTATCCAATTTTCCATCCTTATCCACTTTTAAAACCTTAAAATCCCATTTCCCGGCTTATTCCTTCGAGACCCGACTGAAGCAACCTTTTCCAATAAAAAAAACTCACTAAATCCAACTCCCAAAGTAACACTAAGGGCCCGGGCTCGAATCCCAAAGGAAGCACACAACCAACCATCACTTTGCCAAAGCCCAAACTACAACCGAGCATCCAACTGACTAGCCCAAACACCTCGGGACTCGCAGCCCACAACAAACAAGCCTCGACAAAGGCAGGAGCTACCTCGAAGCCTTGAAAACCACAAATCCTGCCCGGAGAGCCAAAAGACCAAAATACCCCCAAGGGTCAAAACCGCTCTAATGACCCAACCAAACAACTGAATCTTGACCCGAAGGCACCTCGAAAACTGGAATAGGAAACTGGGCTGTTACAATACTCCCTCCTTTTAAGACGTTCATCCTCGAAAGTCCTAAGACGAAACAGCTCCAGAAAACTCCACTGATCCAGCCAACTGAACTTCTCGGCCAACAACACCAACCTTCTTCGAAAACAAAACCCTCTTGGGTTCTCAAAAACTCAAGGCCATAATGCCATCCAGACTAGGCATACACTAAACTCCAAAGGGAAACAGACGGCAAACCACGTCCTCAACTCGCACCAACTCTCAAACGGTGCTACTCTCAACAAACTCGAGGACGGGCCACAAGCTCTGAAACTCTACACCACACACTGACAAAACTCCTCTAGGAGCTCACAGCTGTTAACAAACAGCCTCAACCCTACACAAGCTGGCCAAACAACAGAACCTTCCAGGTTCCAGAAACCAAACGGCCTACTCTTACTTCACAAAAGACCAACGAACCTAAAACCTTGCCTACTGCCTTAACGAAATCCAATCGAATCACCAACTGGAGACTGATAAAAAAGACAAGGGGCACCATCCTGGTACACCCAACGGCTAACAACACTCACACCAGCTGAAACTTCAGCTACGGCCACCTCTAAAAGACAAGGGTCAGGCAAGGGACAACCAACATTCCTCTCAAGGAAAACTCGGGCTGCAAGGACTAAACCATCAAGCAGCTTTCTGCGGCACAACACCTTGAGGAAAACAGCTCAACAGCTTAACCAACCAAAGCCACGGCACCTCTGTGCCAACTCACTCAAATGAGGCTCCGCTATCGCCAACTGCGAACGAACAACAACTAGGAGCAAAGCTCGAGAAGGGCTTGCTCAGCAGAACTCAACCCAAACTTATAACGAGCAACGCTTGCCTCCAAGCTACTACTCAACTCTTAAAATCCAACAGGCTACTCAAAGGACTTCTCCTTTTAGCTTAAGCCTAACTCAATTTCCAACCAGAAGCTCCACTTCCAAAACCTCACAAGGAAAACGGATGACGACAACCTCAAAGCTTACGGATCCTGAGCCACACGAATCCGCAAGACTACCTCGGAAGCTAACATTCGAGGCTGACATCCAGGGAGCAACTCAACCACCACAGAGATTAAGGGGAAAGGGAAATCTTCAATCCCCAAAAAACCAACAACTTGCCAGAAACAACTCTTACTGGCTGGCCTCCGCCCTTGCGGGGACAAACAACTCTTGCTTGCTAACAACACAAAGCAGGGACCCTCACGCTGGGCTGACCACTGCGCTACTCTAATCAACTACACAACTCAGGAGCTAAGTTGACTCCTGCCAAACGGGAAACGACTTCCCAGCAAGCAAACCCGCATGGGCGTGAACTCCACACACGCCACGACTTGCTCAAACCCAAGGCAACAGCAACCAACTCTCTTGGAAGCAACACCCAAGGGAAATCTCAACCAATCGGATCACCAATCCGAAACTAACAGAACTTACACAACTGCTGAGGGAGGGGTCAACTCCCAAAACTTCCTTACTAGGAAAAAGACCTCAGGGCAACGCCCTCCAGCTAGAACCGAACTAGCTCTCGAAACAACAAGAGGACCAAACCTTGGCCCAACACTCACAAGAGGAAGAACAACCCTTACTGCAGCCTCTAGAACACCATCCAAGAGTCCACCTAACTAGAAAAACAACTGCTTCCAAGAAGCCAACAAACTTTTCATCCTAGCTAGCACCTCTACCATCAACTCCAAGACTACGGGAGAAATCTGAGAACTCCCAGGAGGAAACGGCTCTTACAAGCAAACAACCGAAGGACAGAGAGCTCCACATACGCTCACTGTCTTGCTCCGCTAAAGCAACAACATCAAAAACTCATTGGGCAACAACAGGGGTCCACCACAGACTGAACCTCCAAATGCCAAACGGGGCAACTCTCAACATCCTGGAAACAGGAAAGCAACCAACAGGGCACGAACCATTCGCCCCACGAGCAAAACTAATTTCTAGCAGCTCCAATCCACACCTTGGTCAACACCAAGCATCAACTTGCCACCGCACCGGAACCAATCCGGACTCTGCTCCAAACAAACACTGGCTTGCTAGTCTACTAAGACTGCTAGCAACTCACCCGAGGCTACAAACTACATGCCTCCGGCTTGCCCACTGAAACTCACTACCTGGGCTGGCTGAGCTCTGGAGAGGCTCTCCTCAACCTAGGGTTCTTCGGCAACCCTCGACACACACTATCGACAAACGAGCTAACAGCCAACTGCATGAACAGGCACAACTCTCTCCAGCATCTCAACCATGCTGGCCAACTCCAACTCCTTGGGAACCAAGAGGACCCGAAAAGCTACTGAATGCGTCGTCCTCCTACTCAAACATCAGCCACAACAAGGCTTCTACCCAAGGAAAGGATCCGAACAACTCTCTTAGCCAAGGCGATCAGAAACTGCGCAGCTTTGCTACCACCGCTCTTGTTCAGTTTCCAACTGAACTCCAACCGATGGAACACCAAAAGTTCCATCTCCACACGATGCTCAAAGCTGAGGCAACCTTGCTCTACCAAGGCATAACCTTGCTAAACTGAATCTTACTTTATACCAAGCCTCTACCAAGGGTGCTTACCCATAAGGCATTAAAATCCTCTAGCAAGGCATCAGCTCATCTCGCCTCATAGGCATCCAACTCCCCTCATAGGCATCCAACTCAGGGTCCCTCTGCTGGACCAAACTCGCATCTACGATGCTCAACTCTCCTCAGATCAAGGCACTTGAAGGTAGTTGACCGCACTACCAACCACAAGGAATCTCTTGGCCTTAACACTAGCGCGAGAATCACGCGCACCAACACTTACCAAACGCCAACCTGCTAACTTACTCAACCTCTAGAAACACTGGGAAGAGGCTCCGGCTCCTCTCGAGCATCCTTTCGCTTGTAGTCCATCGACTACCACTGAACTAGCCCTCTGGCACGACCTAAACACGTGCAACTGCCATAAACGGATCCAAGGCTAAAGGAGTGCACTGAACTCCAGACGGCATAGAACCATCTGCTATGCCCATGCCAAACCAGACTTAGTGCCAAAGTGGCACACCAACCAATGCACCTCAAGTGCTACTACTACCAAATCCACATCTTACTACAAATGGGGCCAGCAAGGTCACTACCTCAAGTGACAACAACCCTGGCTAGGCATACGAGGGCTTAACTCAAGCAACCATGCCTATGGCATCTCATCAAACCGAAGGCTCACAGCCTACTCTCGCATCTCCACATGATGCTCAACAAAACTCTGGCCGGATCTCTCAACATGCAGCAGCTAGCTCCACTCTAGGAGCTCACCAAGGAAGAGTGCTCAACTCTACCAAACATCTGAGGAAACTAGGCTGTTAAACAACAGCAGGCTTGCAAGAGGGCAAAGATGTCTCTACATCTGCCACAAGCCACTAACACGGCAACTTGCCAATAAATCGGGCGACTGGTGGAGACTCTGCTAGTCCACCTCTAACAAGGGACTTCCACCACCAACAGTTGTACCAAACAGCACAGGAACGACACACCTCGGCCTCTGAACAGCAGGGCATCCCAACACACGGATGCTAAACTCAAACCTGGCCAACCGCTTTACTACTAGCAGCAGGACTTACTAAAACATCGAGCTCTACAGGCATCCACTTGCCAAACTGGGCGGCTCCAACATCGCCAACAATCTCATCTGAATAAACCTGCTGATCATGCCCTCCCGGGAACCTCCTGGGCTACAAGAGCTACTGGGGGGAAATGTTGAAACAAACTCTGTCAGTTGGGCTATCTGTGCCCGGGACTCCTCACTACGCGCTACGAACTGCGCCTGGGTCTCCGCTCTCTGATAGCTAAAGACCTGCCAACAAATCTCTCATGGCTGGAGCACACTCTGCTCAAGGAGTCTCACTTTGAGGCGTGCTAGCCTCTACCCCCTCCTCTAGGCAACTCAACTGCCAGGGCCAAATCTGGCCTGCGGGCCTAACAACCCTGGACACGGCCTCAACATCAACACGATCAGTCCAACTCCTCTGTCGGACATGCCAAGCGTCCTGCTCCTCTGAGTGCGATCAACATACTCGCGATCTGCACAAAGCACCTCCACCCTCTCATTAGAGGAAAAGCAACAACTGGGCCACAATTGGCCTAAGGGAGTCTAAGCTCAGCCTCCCTCGGGGACGACGTCCCAGGGGCATCCGAATCTATCTGGATACCTCAACAAGCTGCTATATAATGCTCGCACTGCGGGAAAGTTGGCATGATGGCTCTCTAAGCCCAAACCAACAACGAGTCAGAACCTGCTCGTCTCCGCTCCACAACTCTACACAAGGCAAACACTAGATGAAAAGTATTGTAAATTCTTACCCCTTTCTTTAAAACAGTAAACTTAAGCGTACCTGATGACTATCGGAGTGTTGATGATTATGGAAAAACGACCTACAACAAAAGGTCTGTCTATAGAATCTATGACTCTAAGCTCTGATACCAACCTGTAACGACCCGACCCGAAAGGGTTCTAAAATAGACCGTTACCTCAATGCATGCATTCAAATCTACAGAAAATTCGCAAGAGGGTGTTCGGATTCTAAGTCAAAACTAAAACATAAAACATCCATTTAAAAAGTTAACATAATTTCCTGAAACCTGTCCCTGTTTCCAAGCACCTGTTCTAAGACAAATACATTTACAAAACTTACTCTGATCAGAAATTTATTTAAAACATACAAGCTTTACAATAGTTACAAAAATGCTAGAATCCGGAAATACATTCAGAAAACACCCTAGGGCTCTGTGCCCAACTACATGCATTCAGAGAACATTTAAATCATAAACATAAAACTCAGAGTTGAACAACGGGTTTTCCATGATCACAGCTCCTCCTCCAGCCATCCTTCTCGCACCATGGCTACCTGTGGAAAAACCACAAAAATAAGGGTGGGTAACGAATTGCTCAGTAAGAATCCCCAACCGGGGTACAATACAATATAATCAGTCATCTAGTACCAAAGCATGCAAGCAAACAGCTACCAACACAGATCATAGCTCAACAAGCTTACAAAGAAAGATCTGGAATCATCGGAAGTCTCCTACTTCAGGCCTAAGGATTGGATACACGGACCAATCCTGGGACATCACCGAGGTATCTTTCACTCGGGGGGAATACACTGATCCCAAGAACGTCCTCAAGGGCCTCATTGCCCTTGCTTCTAATCTGGACTTACGGGAGAGTACCCGAAGTCAGGCTCTAAAGGAAGGAATGGTGTACTCAAGACATTAGCCCGGGGGAGCTCTCCGAACCGGCAACTAACGCGTGTGCGTGCACACCGCATGCTGCTGCAACCGGCGTAAATGCGGGGGCCTAAGGGCAAACTACGCGGGCCAGGTACGCATGCCTATGAATCGGAAGCGGTGTCGCGATCACATGAGCGCGAGGCCCTCGGCGCTCATCTCATGCAAAGATGATCCACCGACACGAAGCTAAGAACCAGCCAGGGGCAAAGCTTACACCGATGGCGTGGTTCCGCTCTAGCGAGTTACAAACTAGGCTTATGCCGAAGTGGGTAGCTAATTCCACAACCGCGGGTCGAGGGGGAAGCAAGATACGTTATGCTGCGCACACTTTGCTCCCGACCAGAGTTAAATCCACCTTGGAGACCGGGGGGGAAGCAAGATACGTTATGCTGCGCACACTTTACTCCCGATCAGTAGGGGCAAAGTACGTTATGTCCGCTCGGACCTCCGGATGATGACAAACCCTACAACTCTATCTAAGAGTACTGAGTAAAATCAATGATTCCCCGGCTAGCAAACAATGACCGACATCAATCACATTTACCTAGCATGATACTACGAGCTTAAGCGGGAATCATAAGCATCTTTGGCGTAACAAACCTAGCATGGCACTAACATGTAAAATCAGGCAAACATGCTAGCAAGAATTCAATCAAACAGCTCTATCTCTAACATGCTCATAACAGTCAGCAAACAAGCAAGGCATATCATGAAAAATATAGCAGGGCCCACACAACTCCGGTAAGAAATCCTTACCTGGTCGGAAGGCAACAACACACAATAAAATTAACTGCGATCGAACCCGAGCAACCTATAGCGAGCCAAACAAACACATCAATAATCATAAAATAGGCCTAAATACAATAAAATAACAGGGCTCGGCTCGAGAGCAACTCACGAGGCGCGGCTGACACGCGAATGAGCCAGCTGCACGGGCAAGGCAGCTAAAGGGGCTGGCTGGAAGAGCTGGCACGAGCGCTGGCTCGGCGCTGGGGTGCGCGGGCGCGGGCGCTAGCTTGGCTGAGCACTGGTGAGCGGCGCGGCTCGGCACAGAGACGGCGCGCAGGCGTGAGCGACACGACGCCAAGGCTACAGGACGTGCGATCTGGCCGACACAGGCGCGGACGACATGGGCGACGCGAGGGTTCGGCGGCCTGGCACTGTCCGGGGCGACTCGAGTGCGGACGGACACCACACTGTGCGGCCGAGCTGGGCGACACTGTGCGACGCGGGCAAGGGGCTCGGGCTGGTGACACAGGGCGCGCAAGGGCTGGGCTCGGGCGACGCTGGCACAACTTGGGCAGGGCAGGGCTCGGCTGGGCGAGGCTCGGGCTGGGGCTGCTCGGGCTGGCTGGGCTGGGCGACCAAAGGGGCTGCTCGGGCTAGGGTGAGGGCTCGGGGAGAGAGAGAGAGAGAGAGAGAGAGAGAAAGAGAGAAAATGGGGATTTAGAAAAGAAAATGGGAAAATAAAAGAAAAATGGGATTAAAAGGAAATAAATGGGATTTTATCCAATTTTCCATCCTTATCCAATTTTAAAACCTTAAAATCCCATTTCCCGGCTTCCTCCTTCGAGACCCGACTGAAGCAACCTTTTCCAATAAAAAAAACTCACTTAAATCCAACTCCCAAAGCAACACTAAGGGCCCTAGCTCGAATCCCAAAGGAAGCACACAACCAACCATCACTTTGCCAAAGCCCAAACCACAACCGAGCTTCCAACTGACTAGCCCAAACACCTCGAGACTCGCAGCCCACAACAAACAAGCCTCGACAAAGGCAGGAGCTACCTCGAAGCCCTGAAAACCACAAATCCTGCCCGGAGAGCCAAAAGACCAAAATACCCCCAAGGGTCAAAACCGCTCTAATGACCCAACCAAACAACTGAATCTTGACCCGAAGGCACCTCGAAAACTGGAATAGGAAACTGGGCTGTTACAGGCTCTCTCAACATGCAGCAGCTAGCTCTGCTCTAGGAGCTCACCAAAAGAAAAGTGCTCAACTCCACTAGACAACTGAGGAAACCACCAACGGATCAAGTCCGATGGGTACACTGCTCGCTGCACCCTTAACCACAGGGTTCCAACTTACTGGCTGCAAAACAACAACAATTTACAAGAGAACAACGATGTCTCTACATCCTCCTCGAAGGCTACTAACTCTACAGCCACTCTCTAGGCAACCAACCAATCAGCTAAGGTTCAAGATCAACACTTGAACTACCCAAGCTAGTCCACACTGGAGCCTGCTCCACTAACATCAACATGAGGAAACCCAAAGCTAACTCATCTCCTGGAGTGGTACTCCAGGGAAAATCACCTCCACCCTCTCTCTAGGGGAAAACTAACAACTGGGCCACGAGTGGCCTACGGGAGTCTAATCTCTGCCTCCCTCTGGAACGATGTCCCAGCGGTATCTAAATCTATATGGATACCCTAACTAGCTGCTAACATACTTCTTACACTGCGGGAAGTTGGCATGATGGTGCTCTAGACCCAAACCAACAACGAGTCAGAACCTGCTCGTCTCCGCTCCACAACACTAAACAAGGCATACACTAGATGAAAAGTATTGTAAATTCTTAACCCTTTTTCTAAAACTGTAAACTTAGGCGTACCTGATGACTCTATGACTCTGAGCTTTGATACCAACAGTAAAGACCCGACCCGAATGGGGTCTTAAAGTAGGCCTTTACCTCAATGCATGCTTTAAAACTTAGAACATAATATGCAAGGTTGTATGCCAGATTCTGATTATAACAAAATACGATAAAACATCCATTCAAACAACACAAAACGCCCTGGAACCTATACCTGTTTCCAAGTACCTGTTCCAAGCTAAATACAATTAAAACGTACTCTGATCAGAGATTTAATTCAACATTCAAATCCAAAAATGGTTTACATCAGTGTAAGAATCCGGGAAACAACCAGAAAACAACCTAAGGGCTCCGTGCCCAACTACATGCATTCAGAGGACATTTAAAACATAAAAACATAAATAAAAGACTCAGAGTTCGAAACAACGGGTTTCCATGATCACAGCTCCTCCTTCAGCCATCCTGTCCGCACCATGGTTACTTGTGGAAAACCATAAAATAAGAGTGAGTAACGAATTACTCAGTAAGAATCCCCAACCGGGGTACAATACGATATACATGGTCATCTAGCAGAAAGGTATACAAGCTATGGTTATAAACACAGAAGAGAGCACATAGCTTAAATCCACACATAAACTTCGGATGCCATCTCAGGGTCTTACTACGGAAAATCCACCACACGATACGATCCTATACGAGAAACAAGTCTCGACCTCAACCTGTCTACTGTCGATACGAAAGGTGCACTGGCTCACGATCCTGAGGAGCTCTCCAGTCGGCGCTATAATGAGCGTATGCGCGCACCGCTTGCTGCTGCAAACCATGGGGGATGCCGGGTCTAGTGGCAAGCTGCCCAGGTCCACTAGTCATGCCTAACTAATCTCTGGATCGGTGTCACTGACATAGGGGTGTGAGACCTGGACACGTGAACTATGACAGCCTGAACCACCGCACCTGAGGCTAAGGAACTGGTCGTGGTAGGCTTACACCAAGAAGCCGACCTTGCCCTATCAGGTGGCAATCAAGGGCTACTACCGAACACGCTGAGAACGTGCCGACTGTCGGGGACAAGGCAATGCCATGTCATCATCCCTACCGTTGGGGCATTTAACAGTCTGCCACCCTCACCCAAGATTGCAGGGCCTGCCGTTAGGGTTAGCTAAACCCTAACGGTGGATCAGACGAGAATCGCCGCACGCCCCGCTTTGTGGATGCAAGTTACGTTATGCATCATGGCCCGGATGATGCTACCTATCTGAACTCTAAACTATAACATCAACAACAAACAATCCAATACGTGCTCAACAGATACAACGAACCTAGCATGATACTACGAAGCAAGAACAGATAACGAGCATGCGAGAACGGAACAACCTAGCATGGACTAACATGAGAAACAACATAAGAAATCATGCCAGTCGGGAATTCAGAATAGAGCACCTATCACTAAACATGCTGATAAACACAAACAAGCATACAAACAGCAATCACATATTATATCGCAGGGCCCACACAACTCCGGTAAGAAATCCTTACCTGGTCGGAAGGCAACAACACACAAGAATCCTAAGCTGCGATAGATCCCGAGCTAGCTAATGATAACCTAACAAGCACAACAATATCACAATCTATAGGCCTAAATATAATAAAATAAATAGGGCTCGGCTCAGGAGCAACTCACACGGCACGGGTGACGCGCGGACGGACAGGCTGCACGACACTGGGCACTACTGGGCGCTACTGGGCGGCAGGGGCGCGCTCTCAGGCGTCTGCACGGCGCTGGGTCGCGAGGCCGAGCGTCTCGGGCACGGCGGTCGGGCACGGCTGCCGCTGGCCGAGGAGCGGCGCGAAGAGCGAGACGCGGACAGGCGAGACACGGGCGCGCGGGCTGAGCGCGGATGGGCGACGCGATCTTATCTGAGCGACGTGCTGCTGGGCGTCTGGACGATGCAGCCAGACTGTGGGATGGGCAGGGCTGCTCGGCTGGGCGCCTGCTGCTGACGATGGGGCTGCTGGTGCGATGGGCAGGGGAGATGGGGCTGCTGCTCGGCTGGCTGCACCACACCAAAATCAATTCTTCCCTCTCTCGGCCAGCAAGAACAACACCATAATGAAAGAGAAAAAAAGGGAGATCGAGATCACTTACCCGAGATGACGAACGATGGAGCTTTGGGAAGGAGAACACGGCAAGAAGCTTGGAAGAGAATGGTTGGGCGGCTAGGGAGTTTGGAGAACCAAATGAGATGAAAACCTATTTTTCTCTTCATTTAATCAAATGCACCAAAACCCCAAAGACCCATAGCTAACCAAGACATACCGTAGAATGAGCATCAATAACAGCTCGAGGCTCAATCGGCAACGACACACAACTGCCTCCCAGACCACCTGGGTTTGAATCCCAACAAATACACCTTTATTTCTCAATTTTTCTTTTGCATCTCACCAAGCCCAAACACATCCACAAAGCATCAAAATCCTACATAAGACCATCCAACAATTTTAGCAACTGAGAAAGACATAAATGGACCTTACGTGTAAAGACCCGACCTGGAATACGGTCCTAAACCTAGGTCCTCACTCAGCATGCAAGTTAAATATTTCAACAAGCGGTTTAGTGCTCATATTTAAAACTTTTTCAAAACATTTGGAAACGGGGAACACTTAAAACATAACCAACAATTTTCATAAGCAAATCCAATCAAGGTAAAATAAGCCTGGCCAGTATTTATAAAAGAACATTCAAAACAGTTTAAACAACTTTAACATCATTCGCCTAGGACTCATGTCCATCTACATGCTGAATAAATAAATGCAAGCAATAAACAACAGAGTGTCGGTAGCTTCCCATGATCAAACAGCTCCCTCCGCTAGCCATCCTGGTGTTGTCCCAAGTTACCTGGTGGAAAAACCACAGAAATAAGGGTGAGTATAAACATACTCAGTAAGAATCCCCAACCGGGGTACAATACGATACATCAGTCATCTAGCACCCTAGTATACATGCAAATAAAACAATGACTTAGAGCAAAACGGTTGAATTAGGCTAGGAGCTACTTCTAAAGCGAGCCTATTCAAGGGGCTTTCATCTACTGCCTATCCTAGGTTCTACACTTGGATGCCCTTCGGGCCTTACACAACCTGGGACTCAGTGATGCCCAGTGGGGCCTTACACACCTAGGATGCCTATCGGGGCCTTACACCTCCAGAATCAGTGATGCCCAGTGGGGTCTTACACACCTAGGATGCCCATCGGGGTCTTACACCTCCAACTCAGTGATGCCCATCGGGGACTTACACACATAGGATGCCCATCAGGGTCTTACACCTCCAACTCAGTGATGCCCATCGGGGACTTACACACCTAGGATGCCCATCGGGGTCTTACACCTCCAACTCAGTGATGCTCATCGGGGACTTACGCACCTAGGATGCCCATCGGGGTCTTACACCTCCAACTCAGTGATGCCCATCAGGGACTTACACACCTAGGATGCCCATCAGGGTCTTACACCTACAACTCGGTGATGCCCATCGAGGACTTACACACCTAGGATGCCCATCGTGGTCTTACACCTCCAACTCGGTGATGCCCATCGGGACTTACACACCTAGGATGCCCATCGTGGTCTTACACCTCCAACTCGGTGATGCCCATCGAGGACTTACACACCTAGGATGCCCATCGTGGTCTTACACCTCCAACTCGGTGATGCCCATCGGGGACTTACACACCTAGGATGCCCATCGGGGTCTTACACCTCCAACTCAGTGATGCCCATCAGGGACTTACACACCTAGGATGCCCATCAGGGTCTTACACCTCCGGATGTCCATCCGGGTCTTACCCGAGCGGGACCTAAACTAGTTACCCCTACAATCTTCTACACTATACATCACCTGCCTATGCCTGGCACGGAACTAACAGGATAAAATAGAACAAGGTATGCCAAGATAATTAAACCCCTTGCATGGAACTAACAGAATATATCAGGGGGCACAAGAGCAAGACGATATGGAAGCAAGAGAAAACATGTAACCTACCCACTGGAAATTTCATACAATCACAGGACATGGCATGCTGGAAGAACAAACCTAGCATGGCACTAACATGAACAACAAGCAACATGCTAGCAAGATTTCAAACACAAGCTGTTCAATAGCTAACATACTCATAACAACAACCAAGCATACAAGGCACAATCATGATAGCATCGCAGGGTCCACACAACCACGGTAAGAAATCCTTACCTGGAAACGAGTATAAATAACTTTCACAATCAAATAGTGACCCTCGAGCTTTAAAGCGAAACCGAGCAACCTAAGCATTTTAAAAGCATCCTAAATAAATATACTGACCAAGCAGACTTAAAAATCTAAAAGGGATAGGTTCGGGAATTACCAACCGAGAAGGCACGGGTCTCGGCAGTTAGGGGGCATTTTTGGCGCCGCTGCCAGTGCGGCATTTGGCCGCAAGCGCTGGCGCTAACGGCAGACGCGGACGGTCTTGGGCGCGCGCGGCGTGCGGTTGGGCGGCGCGTCTGGCGCGCGTGCAGTGGCGGCTGGTCCGGACGGGCGGCGGCGTCTGGGCGACCCGGCGTGTCGGTGCGGCGCGTCTGGGCTACCGATCTGGTCGTGGTGCGTTTAGGCGCGCTTGGGCGCCCGTGCGTGAGCGGGCTGGCTGCTCGTGCGCTGGCTGACGGCCTGGGCTGCGTGGTGCGCTGGTGTGCGGTACTGGCCGCTCAGTGTGCGTCAGACGAGAGTGGCTGAGCGGGGTGCGGCTAGGCGGCTAGGGTTTCTTGGTGAGGTCGGCTAGAGAGAGAGAGAGAGAGAGAGAGAGATTGCAAAACAAGGGGAAAAGAGATTTTCTTGATTTTCTTTCGTTTTTCCCTCATTAAATAGGTCTAAAATCCTTCCCAAAGCTTCCTCTTTCCAAACCCTACTAAGCAAACTTATTTTAAAAATAAAACTCTCTTTTCCTACAAACTCCCCAAGACCATTTAGGGCAAGGGCTCAAAACCCAATGGAAGCACCAAAATTACAATTAATTTTGCCATTTTCTAAAACACCTCCAAACTTCCAAACAACTTGCCCAAACCACTCGGGTCTTGCAACCAACAACCATTAAGCTTCGACAAAGGCAGGAATGGCCCTCAAATCTTAAAAATCCTCAAAACCACTGAGGGGGCAAAAGACCAAAATACCCCTAAGGGTTAAAATAGCTCTAACGGCCCATCCGAACATCCGAATAATGACCCGAAATCACCTGGGTAACTGTAAAGACCCGACCCAAAAGGGGCTCTAAATGGGCCTTTACCCCAATGCATGTAGTGAAAATAAAAGACATTATGAAAAATACATTTCGGATCCCAAGTAAAAACAGAAACATTCAACAACCAAAACATATATTTCTAAAAGCATACTCTGATCAGAGATTTATTTAAACCATTTAGACAATCCACAAGTACAAATATCTTTGGAATCCATAAAACGTAAGAAAACATCCCGAGGCTCTGTGTCCGTCTACATGCATTCAGTGGGAAATAACAAAAGTCAAGAGTCATGATATAATAAAATGGTCGAGATGACAAAGCAGGATTCCATGATCACAGCTCCTCCTTCACCATCCCCTCTCTCGCGCCTTGGTTACTGTGGAAAACCACAGAATAAGGGTGAGTAACGAATTACTCAAGAAGAATCCCCAACCGGGTACAATACGATATACATGGTCATCTAGATGAGTGTATGCAAGCTATGAATATAAACACAGAATAGAGCACATAGCTTAAGTCCACACTTGGACCTCGGATGCCAACTCGTGGTCTTAGTAGGAATAATCCACACCACACAATACGCCCTATACGAGAACCAAGTCTCGGCCTCACTGTCTCATCGTCGTCGACACGAAAGGTGCACTAGCTCAAGATCCCGAGGAGCTCTCCTGGCCGGGCGTTGTAATGAGCGTAAGCATGCACCGCGTGCTCTCGCGCAGACTATAGGGGTGCCGGGTCCAGTGGCAAGCCGCCCATGTCCATCACCACGCCTAACTAAATCTCGGATCGGTGTCACCGACATAGGGGTGTGAGACACCGACACGTGAACTATGTCACTGAAACCACCGCACCGAGGCTAAGGAACCGGCCGTGGTAGGCTTACACCAGAAGCGCGTCCTTGCCCTAACAGTGGCAATCAAGGGGCTACGGCCGAACACGCCGAGGACGTGCCGATCGCTCGGGACGGGGCAATGCCAAGTCATCATCCCGACCGTTGGGGCATTTAACGATCCGCCACCCTCACCCAAGATTGCGTGGCCTACCGGCCGGGTTAGCTAAACCCTAACGGGGTCCGTGGACGGAGGATCGTCTCGACGCCCCCGCCATGGATGCAAGATACTTTATGCATCAAAGCCCGGATGATGCTACCTACCTACACTTTAACCTATCATATCAATAACATACAATCCAATACAATCCAAAACGTGCTCAACAGATACAACGAACCTAGCATGGTACTACGAAGCAAGAACAGATATGAGCATGCTAGAACGGAACAACCTAGCATGGGCTAACATGAGAGAACAACATACGAAGTCATGCTAGTCAGAATTGTAACAGAGCACCTAAACTATACATGCCGATAATCACAAACAAACATACAAACAACAATCACATAGAACATCGCAGGTCCACACAACTCCGTGAAGAAATCCTTACCTTGGCCGGGAGGCAACTACACACAAAATCCTACGCTGCGATCGATCCCGAGCTAGCTAACGAGAACCTAACAAACACAATAGAAATCACAATCATAGCCCTAAAAATATAATAAAACAAGCAGGCTCGGCTCGGGGCACTCACACGGCACGACGACACGGGCCGAGTCTGGCCGCTGGCAGTGCCGGTGTTTGGCTGGCGCTGGCAAAGCGCTGGCATGGCTGCGCTGCGACACGCTGGAGCACGAGCACGGCGGACGGCGGCGCGCTGGGCGCTGGCGAAGCGGCCGAGCACGAGCGAAGGCGCGCGGACACGGCGATCTCGCTGCGCTGCGCGACGAGTCGTGCGCGACGGCGGGCCTATGCGAATCGGGCGTCGCGATGGACGGATTCGGGCGATTTGCTGCGGTGTGCGACGGCGCAGAGTGACCGACGCGTTTCGGGCGATGGCTTCCTCGACCGCGACTGGCGTCGCGGCATAAGCCGGTGCGACGGCGATGATTCGGGCGACGGACACAGGGGCGTGGCGACAGCGATTCACGATCCTCGGCCGGATCTCGTGCGGTGCACCGCTGGTCGAGGCGTCTGCGGCGGCAAAGGCAGGGTCGCGACAGCCGTTCGTGCGGGTTGGGCGTCGCGCTTTCGGCGGTTGGGCGACGGTGGATCTCATTGGTGGAGAGGATGGCTTGTGCGGCAAAGTGAGGTGTTGGAGAAGAAATGCAAACCTAGCTTCCTTCTCTTTTAACCAAATACAACAAAACTCCAAAATCCAAGGCTAACCATAAAATGACCGGAAGGAGCAACAAGAGCTCTCACTAGCTCATCCGCACGCATCCCCACAAGCTTTCTAGGAGACCCGGGTTCAAACCCCAACTGCAAAGACAATTCCCTTTTATTTTTACTTTTGCATCAAACCTTGCTCAACCCTTCCACAAAGCCTCACAAACCTACATAAATTCATCCAATATTTTTAGCAACTAGAAAAGACATAAACGGCCCCGATGGCCCGACCAAATTACCAAAATACCCCTAGGGCATACCGGAAGACCGAGAAGAAAAACACGGGCCGTTACAATATTCCTCCTTTTTATGACTTTCGTCCTCGAAAGTCCTTAAGATTGGAACAAATTCCAGATAATGCAATCTCATCTCGCCTTCCCGCTCCCAAGTGGCTTCCTCGGAACTCGACTCCTCCACCGAACTTTTACTAACCAAATCTCGCGACACGCAATGTCTTAGCCTCGAATGCAAGGATCCCCACTTACTTCTTTCTCAAGCTCAAATCCTCATTCAGTGCAGGGGCCCAAAGTCCACAATGAGCGATGGGTCCGACACATACTGATTTCACACCGATACAAGAGAACACCGCACACGGTGACAATGACAGAAAGAGCTAACCAATATGCAACTCGCCAATCCTTCGAGAATCTCAAATGGCCCAACAACAGAGGCTCCACTTCTCCCGCTACCAAACCTCAACACAACTCACAACGGCACAACTTTAAAACTACGCATTGCCGAACCTCAAACTCTAAAACTCGACGCCGAACATCGGCGAATTTTTTTCTCGCTCGCTCTGAGCTAACAACACTAGCTCTAAACTCCCGCACATCACCCTCGGTCAAATGCGCAACTCGGGACCCAAAACAAAATTGATGGCCACCAACCTTTTCCTGAACACCGAAGCTCCGCAATACTTACCTTGCAATGCCTCAATGGAACTACGAGAACCGATCACGAGAATCGCAACCAAAGGCAACCTCATAAACCACTCTAGTCTTCCGCTGCCTAATCACGGAAACACCAACTCGCAACAAGCTCCAAAGGTTCTGGATCACTCCTCCCAAAAGACCATCGGTCAGAGGGTGAAAACACTACAGAAACTGCACCCGGCTCATAAGCCTCTTAACAACGCTCTCCAGAACCACGGTTCATCACGCACTACCTAGAAAAATCTTTGTTGCCACACTCTGGAGCCAACAACTCCAGCCTGAAACTGACATGCCACTACTCCACAGAATGACATCTCCACCTGGGCGAGGTGCGAGTTCTAGCTACAGAAACCAGTCACCAAAAATCCGAACTCACACAACAACCTCGACAAACTGCCAGCTTCCACACGAACTCCTTCAAACCAACAACTTGAGTGCTACGATCTCGGAAGCCCAAACAATTACAAACTACATAGCTATGCCAATCCACTCAACTCTAGCTTGGCTCAATTCATCATTTGGACAAGTCACCGCCAACAACCGGCCCTAAATGGGCTCCTCCACCAAGCCTACCTCCATGCAAGCAACGGAACGAAGCTTGCCTCAAATATGAAGCACATCTCACAAGTCCAAACGATAACACATATACAGCTTAACCCTCTAGCTTAGGCCTATTGCACCTTCCCACCGAAACTTCATAAACGGAACTCCACTACTCGGTCAACACCAACTACCAGAACCAGTTACAATAATGGTCGGGCAAGAGCACAAACCACACTAACCAAGCAAAGATCCTCAAAATGTCAAGACCCTAATCCATCCACAATGGTGCAACCTCAACCCACAACTGATACAAAGGAGTTCTTCCACTACAAAGGTGCAACATCTTCCATGCCAACACACAAAAATCTTAACCAACTAGGCCAAACACTCATAAGAGGCAGAACAACCTTTACTGCAGCCTCTAGAACACCATCCAAGAATCCGCTTAACTGGACAAACGACTACTTCCAAGCAGCCAACAAACTTTTCCTTCAAGCTAGCGCTTCCACCATTAACTCCAAGACCAAGGAGTAACTCGACAACTCCCGAAGGAAACGGCTCATACAAAGCGGACAACCAACGGACAGAGAACTCCACATACGCCACTGTCTTGCTCCACCAGAGCAACAACATCTAATCTCACGGGCACAACAAGGGTCCATCTCGCATGAACCTCCAAATGCCAAATCTGGGCAACTCAACATCCGGAAACAGAAAACAACCAACATGGTACAAACCACTCGCCCCACGAGCAAAACTAAACTCTAGCAACTCCAATCCACACCTTGGTCAACACCAAGCATCAACTTGCCACCACACCGAAACCACTACGGACTTTACTCCAAATAAACACTAGCTTTCTAGTCTACCAAGATCGCTAGCAACTCCACCGAGGCTACAAACTACACGCCTCCGGCTAGCCAATGAAACTCACTAGCTGGGCTCGACCGAGCTCTCGAGAGGCTCTCCACAACCTAGGGTTCTTCGGCAACCTCGACACACACACCGCCAGGATACGATCTAATGCATAATTGCTGAACAAACAACTCCAATTTCAAAGATCCCAACCATCTTTGGCCAACTCCAACTCCTTGGGAACCTAGAGGACCCAAACGCTACTGCACGCGTCATCCTCATACTCAAAGCATCGGCCACAACATAACTTCTACCCAAGGAAGGATCCGAACAACTCTCTTAGCCATGTCGATCGAAACCACGCGGCTTAGCTACCACCGCTCTTGTTCGGTTTCCAATCGAACTCCAACCAACGATCAACAAGAGGATCCGCCAACCAAGCTTAGGCCCAACTTAACAAATCTTGCCTAAGCAACAACTTGATACCACGAGCACGGTATCCTTACCACCTCAACCCAAGCCTTACAACAACCACCTGGAGTCCAACTTCTCAAGGAACCGAGCACGAGATCTCCAAAGCAAACCCTACATGGATCTCGAAACTCTGCGCCACCGAACGAACCACACAAAACACACTTGTGTGCACAACTCCCAACCTTCCTTTAGAGATCCAAGACTAACAAGCGCTTTTCCACAAAGCAACGATAACTCCCGGCAATGATACAAACAATCCAAGGAACACCTAAAGTTCCATCTCCACACGATACTCGAAAGTCGAGAGGCAACCTTGCTCTACCAAAGCATAATCATGCCAAACCAAACTTACTTTGTACCAAGCCTCTACCAAGGGTGCTTACCCCTAAGGCATCCAAAACCTCTCGCAAGGCATCAACTCATCTCTCCTCAAAAGCATCCAACTCATGGTCCCTCAGCTGGACCAAATTCGCATCTACAATGCTCAACTCTCCTCGATTTAGGCACTCGAAGGTAGTTGACCGCACTACCAACCACAAAGAAAATCTCTTGGCCTTAACACTAGCGCGAGACTCACGCGCACCAACATTTACCAACCGGCAACCCCTTGACTTACTCAACCTCCAGAACACCGGAAGAGGCTCCGGCTCCTCTCGAGCATCCTTTCGCTTGTAGTCCATCGACTACCACTGAACTAGTCCTCTCGCACGACCTAAACGGGTGCAACTGCCATAAACAGATCCAAGGCTAAAGGAGTACGCTGAACTCCGAACGGCATAGAACCATCTGCTATGCTAAGCCAAACTCAAGCTCGAACCGGACTTAGTGCCAAAGTGGCACACCAACCAATGCACCTCAAGTGCTACTACTACCAAATCCACATTCGAGGAAGCTCGGGTGTTAAACAACAAAGAGCTCGCAAGGGGGCAAAGATGACCCTTCATCCGCCTCAAGCCACTAACACGGCAACTTGCCAAACAATCGGGCGATGGTGGAGACTCGCTAGTCCACCTCTCACAAGGGACTTCCACCACCATCCGATGAACCAAACAAAGACAGAACGCGGCACACCTCGGCCTTTGAGCAAAGCGGGGCATCCCAAACACGGATGCTAAACTCAAACTGGCCAACTACTTTACTACTAGCAAAGTAGGACTTACTAAAACATCAAGCTCTACAGCATGCATCCATTTGCCAACTCGGGCGTCTCCATCAACGCCAACAAACTCATCCGAATAAACTCACGATCATGCCCTCCAGAACCTCAGGGGCTACAAGAGCTCTTGGGAAAAATCTTTGAAACAAACTCGTCACCGGGCTAAGCGTGTGCCGGGACTCCTCACTACGCGCTACAAAGCGCGCGCTGGGTCTCGCTCTCGATAGCTAAAGACACGCCATCAAATCTCTCATGCATTTGGAGCACACTCGCTCAAGGAGTCTCACTCGAGGCGCTGCTAGCCTCTACCCCTCCTCCGTGCAACTCAATCGCGGGAAGCAAATCGGCATGCGGGCCTAACAAACCCCGGACGCGGCCTCAACATCAACACGATCGGTCCAACTTCTCGGTCCGGACATGCCAAGCGCCTCCTGCTCCTGCAGGTGCGATCAACATCTTGGCGATCCGCACGAAGCACCACCACCCTCTCACTAGGGGAAAAGCGGCAATCGGGCCACAAATGGCCAACGGAGTCTAAGCTTTGCCTCCTCTCGAACGATGTCCCGTGGGCATCCGAATCTATCCGGATACCTCAACAAGTCGCTAAACAAACTACTCGCACTCACGGGAAAGTTGGCATGATGGCTCACTAAGCCCAAACCAACAACGAGTCGAACACCGCTCGTCTCGCTCCACAACACTACACAAGGCATACACAAGATGATAGGTATTGTAAATTCTTAACACTTTTTCTTTCTAAAACAATAAACCTAGGCGCACTGATGATGATCGCTTTGAGTGTGGTGATCATGGAAGGATGACCTACAACAAAAGGTCGGTCTACAGAATCTATGACTCGAGCTTTGATACCAATCTCAAAGACCCAGACCCAAAAGGGGCTCAAAATGGGCCTTTACCCCAATGCATGTAGTGAAAATAAAAGACATTATGAAAAATACATTTGGATCCCAAGTAAAAGCAGAAACATTCAACAACCAAAACATACATTTCTAAAAGCATACTCACGATCAGAGATTTATTTAAACCATTTAGACAATCCACAAGTACAAATATTTGGAATCCATAAAACGTAAGAAAACATCCCGAGGCTCTGTGCCCGTCTACATGCATTCGGGGAAATAACAAAAGTCAAGAGTCATGATATAATAAAATGGTGAGAGATGACAAAGCAGATTCCATGATCACGGCTCCTCCTTCACCATCCTGTCTCTCGCGCTTGGTTACCCGTGGAAAACCACAGAATAAGGGTGAGTAACGAATTACTCAAGAAGAATCCCCAACCGGGGGTACAATACGATATACATGGTCATCTAGATGAGTGTATGCAAGCTATGAATATAAACACGAGAATAGAGCACATAGCTTAAGTCCACACTTGGACCTCGGATGCCAACTCGTGGTCTTAGTCCGGAATAATCCACACCACACAATACGCCTTATACGAGAACCAAGTCTCGGCCTCACCGCTCTCATCGCCGATACGAAAGGTGCACTAGCTCAAGATCCCGAGGAGCTCTCCGGCATTGCGTAATGAGCGTAAGCATGCACCGCGTGCACCGCAGAACTATGAAGTGCGGGTCTAGTGGCAAGTCGCCCATGTCCGACCACCACGCCTAACTAAATCTGACGGATCGGTGTCACCGACATAGGGTGTGAGACGGACACGTGAACTATGTCACTGAACCACCGCACTGAGGCTAAGGAACCGGTCGTGGTAGGCTTACACCAGAAGCGGTCCTTGCCCTAACAGTGGCAATCAAGGGCTACGGCCGAACACGCCGAGGACGTGCGATCGATTCGGGGGCGGGGCAATGCCAAGTCATCATCCCGACCGTTGGGGCATTTGCTGTGATCCGCCACCCTCACCCAAGATTGCGGGGCCTACCGGTCGGGTTAGCTAAACCCTAACGGGTCCAGTGGACGGAGGATCGTCTCGACGTCCCCGCCATGGATGCAAGATACTTTATGCATCAGGCCCGGATGATGCTACCTACCTACACTTTAACCTATCATATCAATAACATACAATCCAAGAACAGATATGAGCATGCTAGAACGGAACAACCTAGCATGGGCTAACATGAGAGAACAACATACGAAGTCATGCTAGTCGAGAATTGCAACAGAGCACCTAAACTATACATGCTGATAATCACAAACAAACATACAAACAACAATCACATAGAACATCGCAGGGTCCACACAACTCCGGTAAGAAATCCTTACCTTGGCCGGGAGGCAACTACACACAAAATCCTACGCTGCGATCGATCCCGAGCTAGCTAACGAGAACCTAACAAACACAATAGAAATCACAATCATAGCCCTAAAAATATAATAAAACAAGCGAGGCTCGGCTCTCGGGCACTCACACGGCACGACGACACAAATTTGAAATCGTAGCTTTGCAGCAGTGTGGTGGCGCTGGCGAGCTGGCGGGCTGAGGGCTGGCGCGGCCTTGCATTGACACACGCTGCTGGAGCACGGCGACGGGCAAGGCGCGCGGGCGCTGGCGAAAGAGCGAAGACGAGCGGCGGCGCACACGGACGGGCGATCTCGCTGCCGCTGCTGAATCGTGCGAGTGCGCGGCGGGCTGTCGCGAATCGGGAAGGCGCGGCGATGGACGGATCTGGGCGTTCTTTGGTGTGCGGCGGCGGCGATGAGGCGACCGACGCGTTTCGGGCGATGGCTTCCCTCGGCGCGACCGGGCGGCGACGATAAGCCGGTGCGCGGCAGCAGATCTCGGGCGACGGACACAGAGGCGGCGACAAAGCGATTCTGCGATCTCGGCCGGATCTGGTGCAACCGCTGGTCGAGGGCGTCTGCGGCGGCAAGGCGGTGGCCGCGACAGCCGTTCAGTGCGGGTTGGGCGTCTTTGCTTTCGGCCGGTTGGGCGACGGTGGATCTCTTTGGTGGAGAGGATGGCTTGTGCGGCAAAGTGAGGTGTTGGAGAAGAAATGCAAACCTAGCTTCCTTTCTCTTTTAACCAAATACAACAAAACTCCAAAATCCAAGGCTAACCATAAAATGACCGGAAGGAGCAACAAGAGCTCTCACTAGCTCATCCGCACGCATCCCCACAAGCTTTCTAGGAGACCGGGTTCAAACCCAGTGCAAAGACAATTCCCTTTTATTTTTACTTTTGCAACAAACCTTGCTCAACCCTTCCACAAAGCCTCACAAACCTACATAAATTCATCCAATATTTTTAGCAACTAGAAAAGACATAAACGGCCCTGACGGCCCGACCAAATTACCAAAATACCCCTAGGGCATACCTGGAAGGCAGGAAGAAAACTCGGGCACAAGCATTAAGAATCAGGAAATAGAAAAGTGGGCCGTTACAATACTCCCTCCTTTTAAGACTTTCGTCCTCGAAAGTCCTAAGACGAAAACAACTCTAGGAAAACTCCAATGATTCTTAACCAACCAAGCTCCCGGTTAAGACAACACAAATCCTTCTTGAAACCAGAACCTCTTGGTTTCCAAAAGTCTCAAGCCCAAAAGACACCAGAGTGCGCCACAAACTATCTCAACCAAAAGCCCGAACTAACACTCGAGCTTGAAGAAATCATGCGATAGCTAGTCGGTGAGTCACACCCCGACTCGCACCAACTCTCAAATGTTCTCACGACTCTAGGGCTCACTTATCCCTGCTAACCCAACTCGGAACGCTCTCTATGGCGCTACTCTCCAGCAAACTCGTGGACGGGTCACAGGCTCTAAAACTCTACGCCACGCTCGGCAGTAACTTCTCACGAATGCTCATAGCTGTTATCAAACAGCCTCGACCCTTCACCATCTTTGACCAAACAACTGAACCTCCGATTTTGAAACAAAGCGGTCTACTCTTACTTCGCCGCAAGAGAGACCTGCGAACCCCACTGGTTGCCTACAATCCTTAACGAAATCCAATTCGAACCACCAACTGGTGACTGATCCCTAGGCAACCTTCTCCAACTAGCATGCGTCCACAACACTAAAGCAACCATCTTACGAGAAATCGAAGCACCAAAGCCAAGGGGCACTTTTCTGGTTCACCTAACGGCTACCACCAACATACCAGCTAAAACTTGAGCTACGGCCACCTTTAGAAGACAAGGTCCAGGCACAGGCTCCACTCGGCCAAACTAACAAACTGAAGCCCCTCAACGGCCGACAACAAACTTTCCAATGCAATCCGATCAGCCACTGGCCTAGGTAAACATCGCCAGATAGGGAAACAAACAACATTCCTCTCACGGGAACCTCGAGCAGCAAGGAATAAAACAACACGCGGCTACTAGCAACACAAAAGCTGGAGGATAACAACTCTAAGGTTTCCAACCAATGCCACGACACCTCTATGCCAACCCCCTCAACTTTGGCTCAACTAAATGCCAACCACGAACGCGCAACAACTAGGAGCAAAGCCTGAGAAAGGCTTGCTCTGCAGAACTCAATTCAAGCTTACAACTGGCGAAGCTCGCCTCCAAGGACATGCAACTCTGAAGTCCAACTGGCTAAATGAATGACTTCCTCCTTTTAGCTTAGGCCTAACTCATCTTCCAACCAGAAACTCCACAATCGATTGAACCACCAACTTAGAACTAGCAGTATCTATCCAAACACCGAAGGAGGTGCCAACTTTTGAAACCTTCCAAACAAGAGCAAGTCCTCAGGGCCACGCCCGCTTGCTCCAACCAAGCTAGCTCTTACAACAACATGGGAACCAACCCTTGGCCAACTACAAGCACCAACAGATAACAGTTTCGAAGCCAACGCGGAGGTACTAAAACAAAACTAGCTCGTCAACCGAGTACAAGCTTTCAGCAACTCAACAGAGGAACACTGCCTGGGTCTGGCTGAGCTCTGGTGAGGCTCTCCAACTCAAGTATCGACCACATCATAGCTTCTACCCAGGGTAGGGATCCGGTCAACACTCTTAGCAATGACGGACAAAAACTACGCGGCTTTGCTACCACCGCCCTTGATTAGTTCCAACTGAACTCCAACCATCGATCAACAAGAAATTCCTCTACCCAGGTCAAAGGCCAACTAGCATAACTTGCCTAAGCAACAACCCGGCTACAAGCATGGTATCCTTACGATCAAAATTAGGGCACTTGCCAAGAACTAAAGCCCTAACACCAAAAGGACTGAGCACTGGTTTCTCAACACGAACCTTTCGTGGTTCCCAAAACATACCCTAAGGAGCAGGCTACACAAGAGTACCTTTGGCGTGCGTGCACACTCCAACTTGATTCCTTAAGATCCAACACGAACTCTAACACAAGGTAACATTTGCCTCCAAAAAGAGCTACAACTAGCAAGGGAGCAACAAGAGTTCAAACCCACTCGGGGTCAACTCACCACGAAATGCCCCATTGGCCAACTCACTCTACAAGAGCATAACCACACCAAGCTAACAACCTCATACCAATGTGTCCACCAAATGTTCTCCGCACAATCCATCGAACACATGGCTCCCACGCTGGAGCAACCACGCATCATCGATGCCAACTCTACTCGTACCAAGGAAACTCAAGGGTAGTCGAATCACCCTACCAACAAACTGGTTCACAAGGCCACAACACAAGCGCGAGAACTCGAATGCGCTAGCCCTTAACAACCTACAACATCCTTTGTACCCAACTCTTGGTGACCTTGAAAGCTCTTGCTTTCCCTCGAACGACCTCACACTTGTAGTCCTCCGACTACCACCGAGCTAGATCTCTTATGCAACCCAAAAAGGTGCAACCTCAGAAAAATGGGTACAAGGCTAGTGGGGATGCTATACTCCGGGCGGGCATGGAACCACCTGCACCAAAAGTGCCAACTGGCCTGAAACTAGGCCTCCTTCCAAAGCTTGGTGCCAACAGGCACTACATCCTTTACAACACAAACATCCCTTTACGAGCTTTAAGCCCCTCTGGGGGTAGGGAAGGTCACACTCCAGGTGACAGGGAAATGGCGCTCAACACAAGAGTCTCAACATTCGAGTAGACTACTCTCTGACATCACGTCTAACAGACAAGCCAAGGCCCACTCCTGCATCCCACTCGATGCTCAACGAATACTCAGGCCAACCCTCGGGTGGCAGCACCTAGCTCCACACCTGGAACATGCTAACAGAAGGTGCTTCTCACTAATAGCCAGCTGGAAACCACGGACGGATTAGGTCGACAAGCAAACTCCACACTACCCCACAGCTACGAGGGTACTAAAAGAAGCTGGCTGCAAAAGCATCTGCAGACTTGCGGGAGGACAAGATGTCTCTACATCTTTCTCAAAAGCTACTAACTTGGCGGCTCGCCAATTCGCCGGTGGTGGTGGAGACTCTCTCTTTGGTCCGCCTCTCACGGGGACTTCCACCACCACACTCTTTGCATCAAAACAAACACCAGCAGCGCACGCCTCGACCTCTCGAACATCGGTCATCGGTCTCACGAACACCGAGTCATCCCAACACTTGGATGATAAACTCGAACTGGTCAACCACCTTGCCGCTACAAAGCAAGTTCTCTAAAGCATCAAGCTCCTCAAAGCTTCCACTTGCCAAACTCGGCGGCTCCATCAATGCTAACTAACTCATCAACATAAACCTGTGATCAAGCCCTTCCGAAAACCTCGGGCTACCGGAGCTACTAGGGGTATCTCCTAAACAAACTCTGTCATTTGGGCTATCTCGTGCTCGGGACTCCTCACTCACGCGCTACAAACCGCCCACAGGTCTCCGCTCTCTAATAGCTAAAAGACACGCCATCAATTTCTCTCATGGTGGAGCACACCTCGCTCAAGGAGTCTCACTCTAAGGCATGCTAGCCTCTAACCTCTTCTCTTGGCAACTCAACTATCGGGGCCAAAGGTGGCCTACGGGTCTAGACAACCACGGACGTGGTCTCATCATCAACATGCGCGATCCAACTTCTCGGTTGGAAATACCAAACGTCCTCGCTCCTCAATGTGTATTCAAGATAAGCGATCTACACTAAACACAAAGCTAGTCCTCACCGGGACTATCACTACCCAACAAGGGTAACACATGTATACTAGGTGCGGTGATGTAAAATAAAACCCTTAGCTTAATGAACTCGGACAAACGACGGCCGCGGAGGGAGTCTTGATGATCATGGGGACAACAACCTACAAAGCGGAGTTAGTCTACGAGAATCTATGACTCTAGGCTCTGATACCAACTGTAAAGACCCGACCTGGAATACGGTCCTAAACCTAGGTCCTCACTCAGCATGCAAGTTAAATATTTCAACAAGCGGTTTAGTGCTCATATTTAAAACTTTTTCAAAACATTTGGAAACGGGAACACTTAAAACATAACCAACAATTTTCATTAGCAAATCCAATCAAGGTAAAATAAGCCTGGCCAGTATTTATAAAAGAACGTTCAAAACAGTTTAAACAACTTTAACATCATTCCCCTAGGACTCATGTCCATCTACATGCTGAATAAATAAATGCAAGCAATAAACAACAGAGTGTCGGTAGCTTCCCATGATCAAACAGCTCCCTCCGCTAGCCATCCTGGTGTTGTCCCAAGTTACCTGGTGGAAAAACCACAGAAATAAGGGTGAGTATAAACATACTCAGTAAGAATCCCCAAGCCAGGGTACAATCACGATACATCCGTCATCTAGCACCCTAGTATACATGCAAATAAAACAATGACTTAGAGCAAAACGGTTGAATTAGGCTATGAGCTACTTCTAGAGCGAGCCTATTCAAGGGCTTTCATCTACTGCCTATCATAGGTTCTACACTTGGATGCCCTTCGGGCCTTACACAACCTAGGACTCAGTGATGCCCAGTGGGGCCTTACACACCTAGGATGCCTATCGGGGCCTTACACCTCCAGAATCAGTGATGCCCAGTGGGGTCTTACACACCTAGGATGCCCATCGGGGTCTTACACCTCCAACTCAGTGATGCCCATCGGGGACTTACACACCTAGGATGCCCATCAGGGTCTTACACCTCCAACTCAGTGATGCCCATCGGGGACTTACACACCTAGGATGCCCATCGGGGTCTTACACCTCCAACTCAGTGATGCCCATCGGGGACTTACACACGTAGGATGCCCATCGGGGTCTTACACCTCCAACTCAGTGATGCCCATCAGGGTCTTACACCTCCAACTCAGTGATGCCCATCGGGGACTTACACACCTAGGATGCCCATCGGGGTCTTACACCTCCAACTCAGTGATGCCCATCGGGGACTTACACACCTAGGATGCCCATCAGGGTCTTACACCTCCAACTCAGTGATGCCCATCGGGGACTTACACACCTAGGATGCCCATCGGGGTCTTACACCTCCAACTCAGTGATGCCTATCAGGGACTTACACACCTAGGATGCCCATCAGGGTCTTACACCTCCGGATGTCCATCGGGGTCTTACCCGAGCGGGACCTAAACTAGTTACCCCTACAATCTTCTACACTATACATCACCTGCCTATGCCTGGCACGGAACTAACAGGATAAAATAGAACAAGGTTGTAAAGACCCGACCCAAGAAACGGTCTCTAACCTAAGGTCCTTACTAAGCATGCATGATTAAGAATGTAAAACGTCATTCAGAGCTTGAAATTTAAAACTTTGCAGTAGACATATTTAAAACAAATCCATTATTCCAATTAAATAAAAACAAGTAAACGACTGATCAGTACTTTCTTAAAACTAATCAAGGGAAACGGTATGAGAATCATCAAATAGTTTTTGAGTATTTTTCCTAGGGACTCAAGTCCCACTACATGCTAAATCATAAACACAATGAAAGAACGTGCAACTCAGAGTCAGCTATCCATGATCATCCAGCAGCCTCCTCCTAGCCATCCAGTCTCTGTCAGAAGTTACGGTGGAAAACCACAGAAATAAGGGTGAGCAACGAGTTACTCAAGAAGAATCCCCAACCAGGGGTACAATACGAAAACATCTCATTTAGCACACGGACATGCAACCATACAATGACTTTAGAGCGGGCACGGTTGGTGTAGGCTATGAGCTACTTCAAAGGCGAGAGCCTACTCAAGGGCTTCCGTCTATAGCCTCTCCTAGGTCCTACATTTGGATGCCCTTCGGGCCTTACACAACCTAGGACACAGTGATGCCCAGTGGGGCCTTACATACTTAGGACACAGTGATGCCCAGTGGGGCCTTACACACTTAGGATGCCCATCGGGCCTTACACCTTCAGTATCAGTGATGCCCAGTGGGCCTTACACACTTAGGATGCCCACAGGGCCTTACACCTCCAGAATCAGTGATGCCCAGTGGGCCTTACACACCTAGGATGCCCATAGGGCCTTACACCTCGAGAATCGGTGATGCCCGGTGGGCCTTACACACCTAGGATGCCCAGGGCCTTACACCTCCAGAATCAGTGATGCCCAGTGGGCCTTACACACCTAGGATGCCCATAGGGCCTTACACCTCCAGATGTCCATCGGGTCTTGCCCGAGCGGGACCCCAAACCATCACACATCTAACCGTAACTTGGATCTAGCAGCATACAAATGGCAGCATGGTTCTATCAAGATAGGAAAGCCTAACATGGAACTAACGGGATGTAAACATGTCACGAACATGAATCAAAAGAAAACATGTAACCTATCACTAGAAACTCATATAATTACGATGTCAGCGTGCTATCAACTATTCGCAGAGGTCCACACAACCCGGGTAAGAATCCTTACGGAAATAAGTGGAGGTTAACTATCCCGAATCAAATAACGACCCTCGAGCTTTTAAGCGAACCCGAGCAACCTAAGCAAGTAATAAAATATCCTAATTAATAAACAACATCTAAAATCGGGAAGTCCAAAGGGTGGAGGCTCGGGAATTTACCAAGCGAGAAGGCACACGTCTCGCGGCTAGCGAGCAGGGCGACGGGCGCTCGGGCGCTGGCGAGGTGGCGCTGGCGCTAGCCTCGCGCGGGCAAGCGGGACGTCGGTTCGCGAGGCAAGCGTATGACGGCGAGCGCTGCGTGAAGGCAGCAGCTGAAGCGGCGCTGGCGACGCTGCGGCGGGCGGCGCAGCAGCGGAGCGCGCGCGCGCTCGGGCGCTAGTCTTTGAACGGCGCGACAGCGTCTGGCTGGCGAGGCGAGGCGATCGGGCGCGCTGGCATGGGCGATCTGAGCGTCTGGGCGCGCTGGGCATGGGCACATCTTCTTTGTCAGTCTGTGCGGCGTGGGTCAGGCGAGGATGGCGCGATCTGGTGTGGGGATGGAAATTTGAGCGGCTAGGGTTTGGTTTCTTGTGTGAGGGACCGGCAAGAGAGAGAGAGAGAGAGAGAGAGAGAGAGAGAGAGAGAGAGAGAGAGAGATTTTTCCAAAACAAGGGAATAGGATTTCTTTTCCTTTTCCTAATTTAAATGGGTCTAAAATCTCTTCCCAAGGCTTTCTCTTGCGGGTCCCGGCTAAAGAAATTCTTTTCTTTTTAACTAAATCTTCTTTTCTAAAAACTCCAATTTCACCATTAGGGCAAGGGTTCAAATCTCAATGGGACCAATTAAATTCCAATTAATTTTGCTATCAACCGGAATGTCTCCGACCTTCTAATCAACTAACCCAAACTCCTTGGGTCTTGCAACCAACATTAATCAAGTCTCAACGAAGGCCGAAATGACCACAAGCCACGAAAATCCTCAACCTCGACCGGGAGCAAAATACCAAAATACCCTTAAAGGTTAAAAAGCTCTAACGGCCCATCCGAACATCCGCATAATGTCCCGAAAACTCCTGGGAAACCGAAATAGAAAACTGGGCCGTTACAATACTCCCTCCTTTTAAGACTTTCGTCCTAAAAAGTCCTAAGACGAAAACAACTCTATGAAACTCCACTGATTCTTAACCAACCAAGCTCCTGATTAAGATAACACAAATCTTTCTTTGAAACCGAACCCTTTTGGGTTCCCAAAGGCTCAAGCCCATGAGACACCAAGTGCGCCACGAACTATCTCAACCTAAACCTGAACTAACACCGAGCTTCAAGAAAACATGCGATAACTAGTCGGTGAGCCACATCCTCTCGATTCACACCAATTCTCAAAGCGGTCTTACGACTCTAGGGCTCACTTATCCCTACTAACCCAACTCGGGCGCCTCTCGGCGGTGCTACTCAAAGCAAACTCGTGGGCGGGTCACAAGCTCTAAAACTCAACGCCACGCTCCGGCCAGAATCTCTCTCGAATGCTCATAGTGTTATCAAACGGCCTCGACCCTTCACCATCTTTGACCAAACAACTGAACCTCCTGTGTTTGAAACAAACGGTCTACTCTGGTGGTCGATCCCTAGGCAACCTTCTCCAACTAGCATGCGTCCACAACACTAAAGCAACCATCTTACGAGAAATCGAAGCACCAAAGCCAAGGGGCACTTTTTCGGTTCACCAAAGCGGCTACCACCAACACACCGGTGAAACTTCACTCTCGGCCACCTTTAGAAGACAAGGTCGAGCCACGAGGCTCCACTCGGCCAAACTAACAAACTAAAGCCCCTCAACGGCCGACAACAAACTTTCCAATGCAATCCGATCAGCCATGGCCTAGGTGAACATCGCCGGATAGGGAAACAAACAACATTCCTCTCACGGGAACCTCGAAAGCGACAAGGAATAAAACAACACGCGGCTACTAGCAACACAAAAGGTGGAGGATAACAACTCTAAGGTTTCCAACCAATGCCACGACATCTCTGTGCCAACCCACTCAAGCGTGGCTCGGCTATATCGCCAATCGCTATGAACGCACATCAACTAGGAACAAAGCCCAAGAAGGGCTTGCTCTGCGAAACTCAACCCAAGCTTATAACGAGCAAGGCTCGCCTCCAAGCTGCCACTCAACTCTTAAGTCCAAGCTGGCTACTCAAAGGACTTTCTCCTTTTAGCCTAGGCCTAACTCATCTTGCGACTAGAAACTCCACACTCGGAACATCGCAAGGAAGCGGACCGACGAGGCTATCTCCAAAGATAATACTCGAGGTGGCATCCATGGTGCAACTCAACCACCAAAGAAACTAGGGTTTTCTTCAAACCCCAAAGAACCAACAACTTTCAAAGCAAAAACTCAACTCTTAAACTGGTGGCCTCCGCCCTTCATGGGACAAACAACTTTTTGCTTACTAACAACCCAAGCGAGGACCCTCTCATTGGGCTAACCACTCTGCGCTACTCGATCGGCTACACAACTCAAGAGCTACACCGACTACTCCTCAACGGGAAACGATTTCCCGAGCGAACCTCGAAGGGCGGCGAACATCACACATGCTCATTGACTAGCTCAAACCCAAGGGCAACAACAACCAACTCTCTTGGAAGCAACACCCCAAGGAAACCTCAACCGATTGGACCACCAATCCGAACAAGCGAGAACTTACTCAACCCTTTGTAAAGACCCGACCCAAAAGGGGCTCTAAATGGCCTTTACCCCAATGCATGTATTGAAAATAGAAGACATTATGAAAAACACATTTCGGATTCCAAGTAAAAACAGAACCATTCAACAACCAAACATACATTTCTAAAAGCATACTCTGATCAGAGATTTATTTAACCATTAAAACAATCCAAAAGTGCAAATATGCTGGAATCCATAAAGCGTAAGAAAACATCCACGGGGCTCTGTGCCGTCTACATGCATTTGGGAAATAACAAAAGTCATGAGTCATGATAAAATAAGATAGTCGAGAGATGACAAGAGATTCCATGATCACGGCTCCTCCTTGACCATCTTGTCTCCCGCCTTGATTACTGTGTGGAAAACCACGAGAATAAGGGTGAGTAACGAATTACCAGTAAGAATCTCCAACGGGGTACAATACGATATACATGATCATCTAGAAGAATGTATGCAAGCTATGAGTACAAACACAGAGCGAAGCACATAGCTAAGTCCACACTTGGACCTCGGATGCCAACTCGGGGTCTTAGTCAGGAAATACCACAACACACTAAACACGCTATACGGGAACAAGTCCCGGCCTCGGCTGTCTACGATCGTACGAAAGGTGCACTAGCTCAAGATCCCGAGGAGCTCTCCGGTCGACGCCGTAATGAGCGTAAGCATGCACCGCGTGCTTCTACGGCACTATGGGAAGTGCGGGTCTAGTGGCAAAGCCGCCCATATCTGGATACCACGCCTAACTAAATCTACGGATCGGTGTCAGCGACATAGGGGTGTGAGACACGGACACGTGAACTATGTCGGCTGTACCACCGCACTTTGAGGCTAAGGAACGGTCTGGTAGGCTTACACCGGGAAGCCGTCCTTACCTTAACAGTGGCAATCAGGGCTCTTGCCAAACACGCGAGGAGGACGCGGCCGCCGGGACTAGGCATTGCCAAGTCATCATCCCGACCGTTGGGGTATCGCTTAGACTACCACCCTCACCCAAGATTGCGGGGCCTCACGGTTGGGATAGCTAATCCCTCACGGGGTCAGGGCGAGGCTGTCTTGAACGTCCTTGCCATAGATGCAAGATACTTTATGCATCGGGCGGATGATGCTATCTACACGAATTCTAACCTGCCTTAACAATCAAAGCAAACAATCCAATACGTGCTCGAAAGAATACACAGCAGACCTAGCATGGTACTACAGAACAAGAATGAATATGAGCATGCGAGCGGAACAACCTAGCATGGGCTAACATGAGAAACAATACAAGAGTTCATGCGATCAGAATTGAGCAGAGCACCTAGGGCTAAACATGCTAGTAATCATACACAGGCATACAAAACAACAATCACAAATATACGCATGAGGCCCACACAACTCCTCGGTAAGAAATCCTTACCTTGGTCGGGAGGCTTCTACACACAAATCCTAAGCTGGAACAATCCCGAGCTAGCGGCGGGAACCTAGCAAACCAATAATAATCAAGCATATAAAACATCTAAACAACAATAGAACAGCAAGCTCGGCTCAAAGGGGACTCACGCGGCACGGCGACACGAGCTTGGAGTGCTTTGGCGAAGCGCGCACGGCAGTAGTGGCGCGGCCGCACGCAGCGGGCAGGCCGGGCGCTGGCACGCGCGCTGCACGACTGCAACGGATACGGCGAGGCGGGGGCTGGGCCGCGCTACTGGCACGCACGACGCACGGATGCGCACGGACGGCAGCGAGGGGCCGCGCGGCTGGGTGCTGTGGCACGGCTGCACGGTGCACGGATGCACGACGGGCAGCAGCGCGTGGCGAAGCGCTCAGGGAGAAAGGCGCGCTGGCGCTGGCGTCGCGGCGACGCGGCACGCGTGGCTGGCGCGCGGCGAGCGGCTTGGCGAAAAGCGCGCGGCGCTGGCGTCTGGCGTCTCGCTTCTTTGGCGCGATCGCACGATCGCGCGGCGATGGCGTCGCGGGAGGGCTGCTTCAGCAGTCTGGGCGACCGTGCGGCGGCAGGGCCGCTCAGCGGATCTGGGCGACACGGAGAGCGATGGCGTCGCGGGAGGAGTGCGGCGGTGGATCTCGCGAAGCTCTTTGTCCCGCTTTGGCGTGCGGCAGGGCCGCTTCAACAGATCTGGGCGAGCTGGGCCGGCGATGATGGTCGCTTCTCTCGGTTGTTGCAATCAACACAAACACACACAACACTCTACATCTTACCTTCGGCCAGCATCAAAAACCAAAAGAGGAGATGAAGAGGATGAAGACTTACCCGGAATGATGATGATCGAACCCAAGGAGATGCAAGGGAAGAAGAATCGGCAAGGGCTATGGAGAGGGAGAGCTTGTGCGGCCAAGAGGAGATTTGGAGAAGAAGATGGAATAAACCTAAATCTATTTCATTTAACCAAATGCACCAAAACTCCAAAATCCAAGGTTAACTAAGATGTGATGCAGAAAGAGCAACAAGAGCACCTAATGGCTCAATTGGCACACCTCTCTACAAGCTTCCCAGGAGACCCGGGTTCAAACCCCATTTGCAAAGACAAATTCCTTTATTTTTACTTTTGCATCAACCTTGCTCAAACCAAACCACAAGCCCCTCCAAAACCTACAAAAACCATCCAATAATTTTAGTAGCTCGAAAAGACACAAGCGACGACCGACGGCCCGACCAAATTACCAAATTACCCCTAGGGCATACGGAAGACCGGAAAAGAAAACACGGGTCGTTACAACCACCGAGGAGGGGTCAACTCCCAAAACTTACGACCAGAGCAGTCCTCGAGGGGCAACGCCCTCTTGCTCGAACCGAGCTAGCTCTTGAAACAACAAGAGAACCAAAACTTGGTCAACACCAAACACCAACTAGCCACCTCACCGGAACCAATCCGGACTCTACTCCAAACAATCACTAGCTTACTAGTCTACCAAATCTGCAAGCAACTCACCCGAGGAACACTGCTTGGGTGACTGAGCTCTGGAGAGGCTCTCCACAACCTAGGGATCCTCCGATCATCCTCCGACACACACGGTCGTCAAGCGATCTAACAGACAACCGGCGGCACGGGCACAACCCTCTCCAAAGCATCTCAACTCATTTGGGCAACTCCAATCGCTTGAAAAACAAAAGGACCGGAAGCGCCACGAGTCGCGCCATCCTCCTACTCCAACATTAGCCACAACAAACCTTCTGCCCAAGGTAAGGATCCGAACAACTCTCTTAGCCATGACGACCAGAAACTACGCGGCTTTGCTACCACCGCTCTTGTTCAGTTCCAACTGAACTCTAACCGAACTAAGGTCCAACTAGCAAAACTTGCTTAAACAACAACCCGGCTACGAGCACGACATCCTTACAACCAAAGCTAGGGCACTTGCGAAGAACTAAAGTCTTGACACCTCAAAGACTGAGCACTGGTTCCTCAACACGAACCTCTCGTGGTTTCACAAACATAAACCACGGAACTAGTTACACAAAAGTACACCGGCGTGTGCGGCTCAACAGATTCATTAAGATCCAAAGCCAACAAGGATTTTCACATTGGGCAACTTTTGCCTCCAACAGAGCCACTACTAACCGAGGAGCAACAAGAGTTCAAACCCTCTCGGGCCAACTCACCACGAAAAGCCACATTGGCCAACTCACTCTTACAAGAGCACATCCATACCAAGCTAACATATCTCAAGCCAATGTGCCCACTAAACGTGCTTCGATCAGCCATCCAACTCATGGCTCTAACTTTGGATTAATCACGCATCCTTGATGCCAACACTACCCATACTAGGGTAACTCAAAGGGTAGCCGAATCATGCTACCAACAAACTGGCTCACAAGCTCACAAACAGGCGCAGGAACTCGAACGCCTAGCTCTTAAACAGCCTACAGCATCCTTTGGTACCCAACTCTCGGTGACTCTGAAATGCTCCTATTTTCCCTCGAAAACCTCATACTTGTAGTCCTCTGACTACCACCTAGCTAGATCTCTTATGCAACCCAAACAGGTGCAACCTCAGGAAATGGGTACAAGACTAGCGGGGATGCTATACTCTCGGCGACCATGGAACCTCCTTCACAAAAGTGCCAACTGGCCTGAATCTAGGCCTCCTCTCAAAGCTTGGTGCCAACAGGCACTACATCCTTTACAACACAAATCAGCCCTAAACGAGCTTTATGCCCCTTTGAAGAAAAGGAAGGTCACACTCCAATTGGCGGGGCAATGGCACTCAAAGACAAGAGTCCAAATACTCGAAAGCGGTCTAATTTCTAGCATCTCGCCTAATGGACATGCCACGGCCTACTCACGCATCCCACTCGATGCTCAATAATAGCTCAGCCAACCACGCATCCCACTCGATGCTCAACAAAAGCTCGAGGCCAACTCCTCGGGTGGCAACAACATTCCACAATTGGAACATCCAAACAAAAGAGTGCTCCACTCTACTAGCCCAGCTGAAATCCACAAACGGATTAAGCCCACGACAAGCAAACTCCACACTACCCCGGCTCACGAGGGTACTAAAAGAAGCTGGGTGTAAAGCGCAGCGAGCTTGCAAGGGACGAGGATGTGTAAAGACCAGACCCAAAATGGGCTCTAAATGGGCCTTTACCCCAATGCATGTAGTGAAAATAAAAGATATTATAAAAAAAGACATTTCGGATCCCAAGTAAAAGCAGAAACATTCAACAACCAAAACATACATTTCTAAAAGCATACTACGATCGAGATTTATTTAAACCATTAAAACAATCCACAAGTACAAATATCTTTGGAATCCATAAAGCGTAAGAAAACATCACGGGCTCTGTGCCGTCTACATGCATTCGGGGAAATAACAAAAGTCAAGAGTCATGATAAATAAAATAGAATAATCGAGAGATGACAGCAGGATTCCATGATCACGGCTCCTCCATCGACCATCCTGTCTCCCGCCTTGATTACCTCGTGGAAAACCACAGAATAAGGGTGAGTAACGAATTACCAGTAAGAATCCCCAAGCGGGGTACAATACGATATACATGATCATCTAGAAGAATGTATGCAAGCTATGAGTACAAACACAGAGCGGAGCACATAGCTAAGTCCACACTTGGACCTCGGATGCCATCTCGGGGTCTTAGTCAGGAAAAATACCACAACACACTATACGCGCTATCACGGAAACAAGTCCCGGCCTCGGCCTGCCTCGCATCGTCACGAAAGGTGCACTAGCTCAAGATCCCGAGGAGCTCTCGATCGGCGCCAGTAATGAGCGGCGTAAGCGCGCACCGCATGCTCACGCAAACTCGAAGTGCGGGTCTAGTGGCAAGTTGCCCGAGTTCGATCCACCATGCCTAACTAAATCTACGGATCGGTGTCAGCGACATAGGGTGTGAGACACGGACACGTGAACTATGTCACTGTACCACCGCTTTGAGGCTAAAGGCCGGTCGTGGTAGGCTTACACCAGAAGCGGTCCTTGCCCTAACAGTGGCAATCAAGGGCTACGGCCGAACACGCCGAGGGCGTGCCCATTTGCCGGGGGCGAGGCAATGCCAAGTCATCATCCCGACCGTTGGGGCATTTAACGATCCGCCACCCTCACCCAAGATTGCGGGGCCTACCGGTTGGGATAGCTAATCCCTCATGGGGTCCAAGGGCGGAGAAGCGTCTCTCGAGCGTCCTTGCCATAGATGCAAGGTACTTTATGCATCGGGCCGGATGATTCTATCTACCTCAATTCTAAACCTTAACAATAATAACGATTCAATCAATGCGGTCCAATACGTGCTCATCGATACAAAGAACCTAGCATGATACTACGAAGCAAGAGCGGATATCGAACATGCTAGAATAGAACAACCTAGCATGGGCTAACATGAGAAACAATACAAGAGTTCATGCGATCGAGGAATTGAGCGAGCACCTAGAGATAAACATGCTAGTAATCATACACAGGCATACAAAACAACAATCACAAATATACCGCAGAGTCCACACAACCCCGGTAAGAAATCCTTACCTTGGTGGAAGACTTCTACACACAAATCCTAAGGCTGGAACAATCCAGAGAGCTAGCGGCGGGAACCTAGCAAACCAACAATAATCGGCATCTAAAGTATCTAAACAACAATAGAAACGACAAGCTCGGCTCGGGAAACTCACGCGGCGCGGCGACGACACGAGCTTAGAAATCTGCTAGGCGGCAGCTGGCACGGCAAGGACTTGTGGCCTGGCTGCGCTTGTGCACGCAAGACGGCAGGACGAGCGCGCCTTGCGGCGAGCAGTCGGGCGGCCTGGCGCTGGCGCCGGCGCGGCGATGCGGACCACGCGGCGGCTTCGGCGAGGACGCCTTGCGCGCGGCGCATCGTCTGGGCGAAAGCGCTAGCGGGCAGCGATTCGGCAAGCGGACCACAGCGAGGGCGCGCGATGGGCGGCACGCAGTGCGGCCGACGCCAGCCGGTATTGGCGAGACCTCTGGCGCGTCGCGGCGATCGGCGTCTGTCTTCTTTGAAGCGAGCAGCAAAATTTCTTTGGGACAGATCTGGGAGTCGAGCGATCGGTGTGGGCGCGGCGGCAGCCGAGCGTCTGTCTTCTTGGGCGAGCGGCAAAAATTTCTGGGACCGAGATCTGGGCGTCGCGGCGATCGGTGGGACGATCTGTCTTCTGGCTGGCTCGGCTACACTCGGTGGTTGCAATCAACACAACACACACAACACACCTCTTTTCACTTGGCCAAGCGCATACCAAGCGGATGAGAAGAAGAAGAAGAAGATCAATACCTACCGGAATGATGATGATCGAACCCAAGGAGATGCAAGGATGAAGAATCGGCAAGGCTATGGAGATGGAGAGCTTGGGCGGCCAAGAGGTGTTTTGGAGAAGAAGATGGAATAACCTAATTCTATTTCATTTAACCAAATGCACCAAAACTCCACAATCCAAGGTTAACTAAGAAGTGATGCAGAAAGAGCAACAAGAGCACCTAATGGCTTAATTGGCACACCTCTCTACAAGCTTCCCGGGAGACCGGGTTCAAACCCCATTTATGGCACAACTTCCTTTATTTTTACTTTTGCATCAAACCTTGCTCAAACCAAACCACAAACCCCTCCAAAAACCTACATAAAACCATCCAATAATTTTAGTAGCTGGAAAGGACACAAACAGACACGACGGCCCGACCAAATTACCAAATTACCCCTAGAGCATACACGGAAGTCAGGGAAGAAAAACACAGGTCGTTACAATATTCCCTCCTTTTTATGACTTTCGTCCTCGAAAGTCCTTAAAACAGTAAACATTTCGTGGTAATGCAACCTCATCTCGTCTTCCCGCTCCCAAGTGGCTTCCTCGAACCCCGACTCTTCCATTGAACCTTTACCAAAGCGAATCTCGCGATTACGCAGCGTCTTGGCCTCAAAGGCAAGGATCCTCACCGGCTTTTCCTCGAAGTTCAAATCCTCATTCGGTGCAAAGGCTCAAAGTCCACAATGTGCGACGGGTCCAAGGCATCTCTTGCCTCAACATCGATCGTGAAAAACACTATGCACCGATAGTACGGAGGTAGGGCTAGCAGGTAAGCAACTCGCCAATCCTCTCTAGGATCTCAAGCGGACCAACAAATCGGGGACTCAACTTCCCACGCTTGCAAACCTCGGAACACCTCGCATCGGAGCAACCTTAAGGAACACATCTTTGACCAACCTCAAACTCCAAATCTCGGCGCCGAACATCGGCGTAACTCTTCTACTGCTCGCTCGAGCGGTCAACATACGAGCTCTAATCTTCTCGCCTTTGCACCATTGGTCAAGCTGCAGTAACTCGGGACCCAAAACTGTCTATCACCAACCTCTTCCCGAACACGGGGACCGATAACGCTTACCATACAATGCCTCGAATGGAGCCATTTGAATAAATCATTGTCGCTTGTTGTTATAGGCAAACTCCATCAAGAAATCTGAATATGGTCCCAAGCGCTGGGAAATCCAACACACAAGCCCTCAACATATCCTCGAGAATCGATTCACTCTCTCGATCGACCATCCGTGCGAGGTGAAAAAGTCATCTTTGAAATCGCACTCTGTGCCCAAACCATACGGGCGCTCTCGAAGCGAGAAGTGAACCGCGAGTCACGATCGGACACAATCCTCACGGTACACCATGATAACGGATGATGCGCTCCAAAAGCAGTGCGCCCTCGCTGCTCCACGGTATAAGTGTCTCGTCAGGGAATGAAGTGTGCGCTCTTGGTCAAACGATCGACTATCACCCAAATGCAGAGAGAACTTCCTCGGAGTCCTTGGCAAACCGGATATAAAGTCCATAGAGATCTCTTCCCATTTCCCTTTGGGGTACACTCGATGGTTGCAACAAACCGGTGGCCTCTGCACGGGTGCCTTCACTTCTTGACAAGAGAGACACCGGTGACAAACTCTGCCACATCTCTCTTCATCCCCATCCCCGAGAAAGTGCGCTTAAGGTCTGATACATCTTGGTACCCCGGGGTGCCAAGCAAAAGGGGAACAGTGGGCCTCAGGAAGCAACTCGGCTCATAAAACTGCAATGTCGGAACACACAACCGGCCTCTATTAGTCAACCCAGCATCTGGTGAATACACAAAGTCAAAGTCACGTCACCTTGATCGACTCATCAACCAATCTCTTAAGTGCGGGGTCACCCAAGCCGGGTTTGTCTATAATCCATTTTGCCGAATCGGCCGGTCAAGCGATCCAATCGAGCTACACGGCGGTAACCTCTCCCAACAACACTTTGCAACCTCGGCCCGCTCGAACTCTCTGCAAGCGGGGTGGGAACTCAACAACGCCATGAGAGTGCGGCGTCTTTCTGCTCAAAGCATCGGCCACTACATTGGCTTTACCGGATGGTACAAAATCTCGCGATCATAATCCTTTACCGGCTCTAACCATCTCCTCTGCCTCATATTCAACTCCTTACGAGTAAGCAGATACTTGAGGCTCGGTGATCGGTAAACATCCGAATCCGCTCACCGTGCGGTAATGCCTCCAAATCTTGGTGCAAACACACCGCTGCTCCCAACTCCATATCATGAGTCGGGTAGTTACGCTCATACGGCTTGGTGACGGGAAGCATAGGCAATGACCTTCCCGTCTTTGCATCAACACACAACCTAATCCAAACTTGGAAGCATCACTTTGTAGACCACGAAACCACTGTCCCCTCCGGATCGCCAACAGTCTTTGAAGTCAAAGCTGCGCTTGACACAGCAAAGCTCTCATCACACCTCTTTGTCCCAAACAAACTCGACACCCTTCCTCGTCGGACGAGTGAGAGGCGAGGCTAAATGAAGAAGTCCTTGACGAACCGCGGTAGTAACTGCCAAACCAGAAAAGCTGCGAATCTCGGCAAGAATGAAGTCGGTTTGGCCCATGAACTCACGGCCTCAATCTTCGCGGGGTCCACGGCTATACCATCTCTCGAAACTACGTGGCCTAGGAAGGCCACCGCTCCAACCAGAAATCACATTTGGAAAACTTCGCATAAAGTGGGTTTTCCCTCAAAGCCGCCAATACTCGCCTCAAATGCTCTGCATGGTCTTCTTTAGACCTCGAATAAATCGGAATATCGTCAATGAACACGATGACGAAGGCCGCCCAAAAATGATTTGAACACCCTATCCATCATGTCCATGAACGCGGTGGGGCATTGGTCAATCCAAGCGACATGACCACAAACTCATAGTGACCATATCACGGACACGAAAGTTGTCTTAGGAATGTCGGCATCACGATCATGCAATCGATGGTAACCGGATCTCGGATCTATCTTGGAGAACATGAAGCTCCACGAAGCCGATCGAACAAATCATCGATACGGGGCAAGCGGATACTTATTCTTCACTTTGTCACCTTATTAAGCTCGCGGTAATCAATACATAAGCGCATAGAACCATCCTTCTTTTCACAAAGCAGGCCCGTGTGCTCCCCACGGGGACACACTTGGGCGGATGAACCCTCGGTCTAACATCTCCCTGGTGAATCTTGGTTCCTTTAACTCACTGGCGCCATGCGTCACGGAGCCTTCGAGATAGGGAGGGTCCACGGCTCGAGTTCAATAATGAAGTCAACTCTCTCTTTGGGGGCAACCCCAGTAACTCCTCGGGAAACACATCCGCGAACTCTGCACGGCCGGCTTTTTTGATCAGCAGGCAATGAGGCGGCTCTTCCCCGAACAACTTGGCTAGATAGCCCCAAGCTCCATGAGCTAGCAAGCGACGAGCTTTCACGGTGACACCATCGGCGGGCAAACTCCACCTGGACTCCACGAAACTTAAAGCTAGGCCGACTGGCGGCTGAACACCACTTCTTTCGGTGGCGGTCAATCAACGCGTGGTTAGCGACTAACCACTCCATACCAAGAATCACATCAAAACCACTCATAGGCGGGACTATGAGTGTGGCTACAAGCAACTCTCCGGATATCTCGATCCGGCCATCCTTCATCTTATCTCTCGCTAACATACTAACTCCGAAGGAGTTGCTTGAGATAACTCAAAACCTAGAGGCTCTAGCCTCAACTTAGCATGCTCGGCAAACAACACAGATACAAAAGAATGCGTGGAACGAGAATCAAACAAGACAAATGCGCGGTGATCTAAAACAAGAAGCGCACACGCCACAGTGGCATCCGTGACGCTCGGCCTCTGACGGTCGTAGCAAACACTCGACCGCTGCTGCTGCCATTGGCCGAGCCGCCATAGCCGGGTCGATCACAAAACGGGCCATGTGACCTCTCTACCACAACGGAAGCACAATCTAGGTCGGTGACAAGCTCGGCGTGGACTTTCCCACAAGTAGCACAAGCGGAAAGCGCACAGGTCCTCCTGCTTTGTCTGGCTGAAAGCGGGTGGAGCTCTCCCACGATCTCTGTTTGAAGCGCCCTTGCGCGCGGCGGCGCCTCCCAAAAGTCAAACTTTCTCTTACGCCCACATTGCTGGGACGGAAGACCCGAACAGAGGCGGCAACAACCCGCTCAGCAGGATACTTCCCATTATAGATCGTGGCTAATCGATGACCCCTAGCATAAGTGTCGGGGGCACGAGCCACGACATCACGGAAACACCACCGCCTCAATCCGGATATGAACTTCCGAATCTTGACTCGGGGTGGCAATCAAGCGAGGAGCAAAATATCCATACTCACGAGAACTTGCGCTCATATTCCTCAATGGAATCAGAACCACGCTTGAGTTACGGAAGAGCTCCACCATCTTTCTCTGAGCCTCATCAGCGATGAACTTTACCTTGAACTCGACCTTGAAGAACTCCCAAGTAGCGGGTGGAGACCCGGTGGTCTCTCGCTCAAGGTGGACTCCCACCACCATCTCATTTGTGCCTCCTAGCACATGAGCCGCACATCTCGGCCTCTGAATATCGGGGCACACCATGATCGGGAAGGTGTACTCCAAATGGGCAATCCACTTGGCTGCCGCTAGCGCATCACCGGTGGCATCAAACTTCTCGAGCTTCCACTTCACAAAATCCTTCAACCACCTACCCAATTCCTCGGCACCATTGCCATATACGCCTCTGGGGCTACTTGCTCTGTGGAGTGGAGGTGCTCTTGAGCTCTTTGAACCAATCGAGTCATTTGCACCGCTCTCTGGGCTCGGACTCTTCCCGCTGTGTCTTGCCAACAAGGCACAGGTCTCGCCCTCTGGTCACTCAACATGCCGACCATAAAAGCCCTCATAGACTCGGCCAAACTCTCGCTCCGGAGCGATCTCACGGCGCTTCGATCGCCTCAACGCCCGCTCTAGGCGTAGCGGGAGAGGAGCTTTGGTGGAATGCCATCGATGTCGGCTTGGGACGATGTCCCTGCGATATCGAGATCCGACCACGATACCTCGACCGCTCTCGAACCTTCTCTCCGATGCGGGTGGTATCATCTTTGGCGATCTACATCCAAACCAACAACGAATCAAAACACCGCTGTCACCATTCCACAACACCAAACAAGGCATACACTAGATGATAGGTATTGTAAATTCTTAACCCTTTTCCTTTCTAAAACAATAAATCTAGGCGCACTGATGACCGTTGAGTCTTGATGATCATGGAAAACGACCTACAACAAAAGGTCGGTCTCTGAGAATCTATGACTCGAGCTCGATACCAAGCAGTAAAGACAGACCCAAAATGGGCTCTAAATGGGCCTTTACCCCAATGCATGTAGTGAAAATAAAAGATATTATAAAAAAAGACATTTTGGATCCCAAGTAAAAAGCGAAACATTCAACAACCAAAACATACATTTCTAAAAGCATACTACGATCGAGAGATTTATTTAAACCATTAAAACAATCCACAAGTACAAATATCTTTGGAATCCATAAAGCGTAAGAAAACATCCACGGGGCTCTGTGCCGTCTACACATGCATTGGGAAATAACAAAAGTCAAGAGTCATGATAAATAAAATAGAATAATCGGAGATGACAAGCAGGATTCCATGATCACGGCTCCTCCATCGACCATCCCTGTCTCCGCCTTGATTACCTGTGGAAAACCACGAGAATAAGGGTGAGTAACGAATTACCCAGTAAGAATCCCCAAGCTGGGTACAATACGATATACATGATCATCTAGAAGAATGTATGCAAGCTATGAGTACAAACACAGAGCGGACACATAGCTAAGTCCACACTTGGACCTCGGATGCCATCTCGTGGTCTTAGTCAGGAAAAATACCACAACACACTATACGCGCTATCACGGAAACAAGTCCGGCCTCGGCACCGCCGCCATCGTCGATACGAAAGGTGAACTAGCTCAAGATCCCGAGGAGCTCTCGATCGGTATTTGTAATGAGCGTAAGCGCGCACCGCATGCTCACGCAAACTCGGGGTGTGCGGGTCTAGTGGCAAGCCGCCGTGTTCGATCACCATGCCTAACTAAATCTACGGATCGGTGTCAACGACATAGGGGTGTGAGACACGGACACGTGAACTATGTCGGCTGTACCACCGCTTTGAGGCTAAGGAACCGCCGTCGTGGTAGGCTTACACCGAGAAGCGGTCCTTGCCCTAACAGTGGCAATCAAGGCTACGGCGAACACGCCGAGGGCGTGCCGATCGCGCGGGGCGAGGCAATGCCAAGTCATCATCCCGACCGTTGGGGCATTTAACGATCGCCACCCTCACCCAAGATTGCGGGGCCTACAGGTTGGGATAGCTAATCCCTCACGGGGTCCAAGGGCGGAGAAGCGTCTCGAGCGTCCTTGCCATAGATGCAAGGTACTTTATGCATCGGGCGGATGATTCTATCTACCTCAATTCTAAACCTTAACAATAATAACGATTCAATCAATGCGGTCCAATACGTGCTCATCGGATACAAAGAACCTAGCATGATACTACGAAGCAAGAAGCGGATATCGAACATGCTAGAATAGAACAACCTAGCATGGGCTAACATGAGAAACAATACAAGAGTTCATGCGATCGAGAAATTGAGCAGAGCACCTAGAGATAAACATGCTAGTAATCATACACGGGCATACAAAACAACAATCACAAATATCATGAGGTCCACACAACCCCGGTAAGAAATCCTTACCTTGGTGGAAGACTTCTACACACAAATCCTAGGCTGGAACAATCCCGAGCTAGCGGCGGGAACCTAGCAAACCAACAATAATCGGCATCTAAAGTATCTAAACAACAATAGAACGACAAGCTCGGCAAAAGGAACTCACGCGGCGCGACGACACGAGCTTGGGGCTCTGCGTGGCAGTAAGCCGGCACGAGCAGGACGCTAGGCTGCCGCGCTACCTGCACGACTCGGCAGCGCCTTGCTGGCTTGCCGCGCTACTGCATGGCATGGCGGCAGCGAGGGCAGCGCGCGGGCGAGCGTCTGGGCGAAGGCGCGCGGGCGCTGGCGTGCGATGCGGACACGGCGAGCGGCTTCGGGCAGGAGCGCGCGCGCGCGGCGAACGTCTGGCGGCGGGCGCGCGCGAGGCAGCGATTCGCAAGCGGACCGCAGCGGCGCGCGATGGGCGGCGGCAGATGCGGGCGGTGGGCCGCGCTGGCGCTAGCGAGAGACCTCTGGCGTCGCGGCGCGAGCGGCGATCTGTCTTCTGGCTGGCGAGCGGCAAAGTGCTCTTGGGACAGATCTGGGCGCGGCGGCGATCGGGTGGGCGTCGCGGCGACGGCGACGAGCGTCTGTCTTTCTTGGGCGACAGCAAAAGGTCTTGCTGACAGATCTGGCGTCTGGCGATCGGCTGGACGATCTGTCTTCGCTGGCTTCGGCTACACTCGGTGTTTGCAATCAACACAACACACACAACACACCTCTTTTCACTTGGCCAAGCGCGCATACCAAAGCGGATGAGAAGAAGAAGAAGAAGATCAATACCTACCCGGAATGATGATGATCGAACCCAAGGAGATGCAAGGATGAAGAATCGGCAAGGCTATGGAGATGGAGAGCTTGGGCGGCCAAGAGGTGTTTTGGAGAAGAAGATGGAATAACCTAATTCTATTTCATTTAACCAAATGCACCAAAACTCCACAATCCAAGGTTAACTAAGAAGTGATGCAGAAGAGCAACAAGAGCACCTAATGGCTCAATTGGCACACCTCTCTACAAGCTTCCCGGGAGACCGGGTTCAAACCATTTGCAAAGACAACTTCCTTTATTTTTACTTTTGCATCAAACCTTGCTCAAACCAAACCACAAACCCCTCCAAAAACCTACATAAAACCATCCAATAATTTTAGTAACTGGAAAGGACACAAACGACCCTGACGACCCGACCAAATTACCAAATTACCCCTAGAGCATACCTGGAAGTCCGGGAAGAAAAACCTGGGTCGTTACAGGATGTCTCTACATCCTTCTCAAAAGCTACTAACACGACAACTTGCCAATAGACCGGGCGACTGGTGGAGACTCTGCTGGTCCACCTCTCTCAAGGGACTTCCACCACCAAACTGATGTATCAACAGCACGAGCGGCGCGCCTTGGCCTTTGAACATCAAGTCATCCCAACACTCGGATGATAACTCCATCCTGGCCAACCACCTCGCTTCTGCTTGCCAAACTCGGCGGCTCGAATAATTCCAACTAACTCATCAGCATGAACCTGCTGATTAAACCCTTCCGAAAACCTCCGGGGTTACTGGAGCTACTAGGGGGGTGTCTCCTAAATAAACTCTGTCCAACTAGGTTATCTCTGCACGGGACTCCTCACTACGCGCGCAATCTGCTTGGGTCTCCGCCCCCTCGATAGCTAAAAGACACGCCATCAACTCTCTCATGGCGGGAGCACACTTTGCTCAAGGAGTCTCGCTCGAGGTAGACTAGCCTCTACCCCCTCCTCTTGGTCGCTCAATCGCCGGGGCCAAAAGCGGCCTACGGGTCTAGACAACCACGGGCGTGGTCTCAACAACAACACGATCGGTCCAACTCCTCGATTGGACATACCAAACGTCCCTGCTCCTCAATGTGTAATCAACAACTGGCGGTCTACACAAGGCATAAAAACTAGCCCACGCTGGGGCTCTCACTGCCCAACAAGGGTAACACATGCATACTAGATGCGATATTGTAATTCTTAACCATTAACCTTAAACTTATGGACATACACGATGGTCATCGAGCTACTGATGATCATGGAAAACAACCTACAAGCTGCGAGTCGAGTCTACAGAACCTATAACTCGAGCTCGATACCAAGCTGTAAAGACAGACCCAAGAAGCGGTCTCTAACCTAAGGTCCTTACTAAGCATGCATGATTAAGAATGTAAAACGTCATTTGAGCTTGAAATTTAAAACTTTGCGAGTAGACATATTTAAAACAAATCCATTATTCCAATTAAATAAAAACAAGTAAACGATCGATCGGTACTTTCTTAAAACAAATCAAGGGAAAGCGGTATGAGAATCATCAAATAGTTTTTGAGTATTTTTCCTAGGGACTCAAGTCCCACTACATGCTAAATCATAAACACAATGAAAGAACGTGCAACTCGAGTCGACTATCCATGATCATCCGGTGCAGCCTCCTCCTAGCCATCCGGTCTCTGTCCGAAGTTACCCGATGGAAAACCACGAGAAATAAGGGTGAGCAACGAGTTACTCAATAAGAATCCCCAACCGGGGTACAATACGAAAACATCTCATTTAGCACACGGACATGCAACCATACAATGACTTAGAGCGGGCACGGTTGGTGTAGGCTATGAGCTACTTCAAAGGCGAGCCTACTCAAGGGCTTCCGTCTATAGCCTCTCCTAGGTCCTACATTTGGATGCCCTTCGGGCCTTACACAACCTAGGACACAGTGATGCCCAGTGGGGCCTTACATACTTAGGACACAGTGATGCCCAGTGGGGCCTTACACACTTAGGATGCCCATCGGGCTTACACCTTCGATATCGGTGATGCCCGGTGGGCCTTACACACTTAGGATGCCCACAGGCCTTACACCTCGAGAATCGGTGATGCCCAGTGGGCCTTACACACCTAGGATGCCCATAGGGCCTTACACCTCCAGAATCAGTGATGCCCAGTGGGCCTTACACACCTAGGATGCCCATAGGGCCTTACACCTCCAGATGTCCATCGGGTCTTGCCCGAGCGGGACCCCAAACTAGTTGACTCTACGGTCCTCTATTCTATACATCACACATCTAACTGTAACTTGGATCTAGCAAACATACAAATGGCAAAAGCATGGTTCTATCAAGATAGGAAAGCCTAACATGGAACTAACGGGATGTAAACATGTCACGAACATGAATCAAAAGAAAACATGTAACCTATCACTAGAAACTCATATAATTACTGATGTCAGCGTGCTATCAACTATTCGCGAGGTCCACACAACCCGGGTAAGAATCCTTACACCGAAATAAGTGGAGGTTAACTATCCCGAATCAAATAACGACCCTCGAGCTTTTAAGCGAACCAGAGCAACCTAAGCAAGTAATAAAATATCCTAATTAATAAACAACATCTAAAATCGGGAAGTCCAAAGGGTGGAGGCTCGGGAATTTACCAAGCGAGAAGGCACACGTCTCGGCAGCAAGCGGCAGAAGGGCCAGCCCTTTGGCTTTGGCGAGGCGGCGGGGCGCTGGCGCTGCGCTGGCTTTCGCCGCGCGGCAAAGCGGGGCGTCGGGTCTGCGAGACAATGCGCGGCGCAGCGCCTGGCGCGCAACGAAGCGGCGCTGGCGGCGTTGCGTCGAAGCGGCAGCAAGCGGAAGCGGAGCGCGCAGCGTCGGGCGGCGCACTAGTCTTTGAGCGCGACGCGTCTGGCTGAAATTTGGCAAGGCGATCTGGCCAAGCGCGCTGGCATGGGCGATCGTGAGCGCTCTGGCGCGCTGGGCATAAGGCATCTTCTTTGTCACAGTGCGCGTGGCGTGGTGGAAATGTGGTGCGATCTGGCGCGCGCGGGGTGGGCGGTGTGGCGCGATCTGAAGTGGGGATAATTTGGCGGCTAGGGTTTGGTTTCTTGGTGAGGGGCTCGAGAGAGAGAGAGAGAGAGAGAGAGAGAGAGAGAGAGAGAGATTTTTCCAAAACAAGGGGAATAGGATTTCTTTTCCTTTTCCTAATTTAAATGGGTCTAAAATCTCTTCCCAAGGCTTTCTCTTGCGGGTCCCGGCTAAAGAAATTCTTTTCTTTTTAACTAAATCTTCTTTTTCTAAAAACTCCAATTTCACCATTAGGGCAAGGGTTCAAATCTCAATGGGACCAATTAAATTCCAATTAATTTTGCTATCAACCGGAATGTCTCCGACCTTCTAATCAACTAACCCAAACTCCTTGGGTCTTGCAACCAACATTAATCAAGTCTCAACGAAGGCCGAAATGACCCTGAAGCCCTGAAAATCCTCAACCTCTGACCGGGGAGCAAAATACCAAAATACCCTTAAAGGTTAAAAAGCTCTAATGGCCCATCCGAACATCCGCATAATGTCCCGAAAACTCCTCGGAAACCGAAATAGAAAACTGGGCCGTTACAAAGGTATGCCAAGATAATTAAACCCCTTGCATGGAACTAACAGAATATATCAGGGGGAACAAGAGCAACACGATATGGAAGCAAGAGAAAACATGTAACCTACCCACTGGAAATTTCATACAATCACAGGACATGGCATCTTTGGAAGAACAAACCTAGCATGGCACTAACATGAACAACAAGCAACATGCTAGCAAGATTTCAAACACAAGGTCGTTCAATAGCTAACATACTCATAACAACAACCAAGCATACAAGGCACAATCATGATAGCATCGCAGGTCCACACAACCACGGTAAGAAATCCTTACCAGAAAGCGAGTATAAATAACTTTCACAATCAAATAGTGACCCTCGAGCTTTAAAAAGCGAAACCGAGCAACCTAAGCATTTTAAAAGCATCCTAAATAAATATCTGAGTGCCAGACTTAAAAATCTAAAAGGATAGGTTCGGGAATTACCAACCGAGAAGGCACGGGTCTCGGCGGCAGAAGCGATTTTGGGCGCTGCTGCGTGTGGCTGGTAGGCGGCGGCGCTGGCGCTACTTGGCGCTTCTTTGGTTGTATTGGCTGGCGCGAGCGCCAGCGAGGCGCTGGCGCTGGAGCTTGCGGGATGCGCGACAGGCCAGCGCGGCGAGGCACGAGCGCGGAGCAGACGGCGGCACGCACGCACGCGAGCGACGGCAGGGCGCGCGGCGTGCGGCTAGGCGACGCGTCTGCGCGTGGTCTGAAAGCGCTGGTGCGGGACGGTCGCGGGTAGCGTCTGGGCGACCCGATCTGGTCGGTGCGGCGCGTCGGGCTACCGATCTGGTCGGGTGCGGGCGTCTCGGGCGACCTTGTGCGCGGAGCGGCTGGCTGCTCGTGCGCTGAGCTGGCTGAGGTGAAATTTGGTTTTGCAGTGCGCTGGCTGTCTGGTGAAATTTTGCTGGTGTGCTGGTGCGCTGGTGGAGTGGTGAGCGGGAGTGCGGCTAGGGCGGCTAGGGTTTCTTGGTGAGGTCGGCTAGAGAGAGAGAGAGAGAGAGAGAGAGAGAGAGAGAGAGAGATTGCAAAACAAGGGAAAAGGGATTTTCTTGATTTTCTTTCCTTTTTCCCTAATTAAATAGGTCTAAAATCCCTTCCCAAAGCTTCCTCTTTCCAAACCCTACGAAGCAAACTTATTTTAAAAATAAAACTCTCTTTTCCTCTGAACTCCCCAAGACCATTTAGGCAAGGGCTCAAAACCCAATGGAAGCACCAAAATTACAATTAATTTTGCCATTTTCTAAAACACCTCCAAACTTCCAAACAACTTGCCCAAACCTCTCTGGTCTTGCAACCAACAACCATTAAGCTTCGACAAAAGCGGGAATGGCCCAAATCTTGAAAATCCTCAAAACCACGGCCAGGGGCAAAAGACCAAAATACCCAGAAGGGTTAAAATAGCTCTAACGGCCCATCCGAACATCCGAATAATGACCCAAATCACCTAGGTAACAGGAAATAGAAAACTAGGCCGTTACAATACTCCCTCCTTTTAAGACTTTCATCCTCGAAAGTCCTAAGGCGAAAACAACTCTAGGAAAACTCCACCGATTCTTAACCAACCAAGCTCCGGTTAAGACAACACAAATCCTTCTTCAAACCGAACCCTCTTGGTTTCCCAAAGTCTCAAGCCAAAAAGACACAAGTGCGCCACAAACTATCTCAACCAAAACTAAACTAACACCGAGCTTGAAGAAATCATGCGATAGCTAGTCGGTGAGTCACACCCCTCGACTCGCACCAACTCTCAAACGTTCTCTCACGACTCTAGGGCTCACTTATCCTCGCTAACCCAACTCGGGCGCCTCTCTGTGGCGCTACTCTCAAGCAAACTCGTGGGCGGGTCACGGGCTCTAAAACTCTACGCCACGCTCCGACGTAACTTCTCTGAATGCTCATAGTTGTTATCAAACAGCCTCGACCCTTCACCATGCTGACCAAACAATTGAACCTCCCAGGTTTCAGAAACAAAACGGTCTACTCTTACTTCGCAAGAGACCTGCGAACCCCACTGGTTGCCTACAATCCTTAACGAAATCCAATTCGAACCACCAACTGGTGACTGATCCCTAGGCAACCTTCTCCAACTAGCATGCGTCCACAACACTAAAGCAACCATCTTACGAGAAATCGAAGCACCAAAGCCAAGGGGCACTTTTCTGGTTCACCAAACGGCTACCACCAACATACCAGCTAAAACTTCAGCTACGGCCACCTTTAGAAGACAAGGTCCAGGCACAGGCTCCACTCGGCCAAACTAACAAACTGAAGCCCCTCAACGGCCGACAACAAACTTTCCAATGCAATCCGATCAGCCACTAGCCTAGGTAAACATTTCCAGATAGGGAAACAAACAACATTCCTCTCACGGGAACCTCGAGCAGCAAGGAATAAAACAACACGCGGCTACTAGCAACACAAAAGCTGGAGGATAACAACTCTAAGGTTTCCAACCAATGCCACGACACCTCTATGCCAACTCCCTCAACTTTGGCTCAACTAAATGCCAACCACGAACGCGCAACAACTACGAGCAAAGCCTGAGAAAGGCTTGCTCTGCAGAACTCAACTCAAGCTTACAACTGGCGAAGCTCGCCTCCAAGGACATGCAACTCTGAAGTCCAACTGGCTAAATGCATGACTTCCTCCTTTTAGCTTAGGCCTAACTCATCTTCCAACCAGAAACTCCACAATCGATTGAACCACCAACTTAGAACTAGCAGTATCTATCCAAACACCTAAGGAGGTGCCAACTTTTGAAACCTTCCAAACAAGAGCAAGTCCTCAGGGCCACGCCCGCTTGCTCCAACCAAGCTAGCTCTTACAACAACATGGGAACTGTAACTGCCCAGTTTTCTATTTTGGTTTCCCAGGTGTTTCCGGGTTATTATTCTGATGTTCGCATGGGCCGTTAGTGCTATTTTAACCCTTAGGGGTATTTTGGTCTTTTTGCCCCCGGTCAGGGTTTTGTGGATTTTCAGGATTCCAGGGTCATTCCTGCCTTTGTCAAAGCTTAATGGTTGTTGGTTGGAAGACCCGAGAGGTTTGGGCAAGTTGATTGGAAGTTTGGAAGTATTTTAGAAAATGGCAAAATTATTTATAATTTTTGGTGCTTCCATTGGGATTTGAGCCCTTGCCCTAAATGGTCTTTGGGAGTTTGTAGGAAATGAGAGTTTTATTTTTAAGTAAGTTTGCTTGGTAGGGTTTTGAAAGTGGATGCTTTGGGAAGGATCTTAGGCCTTTTAAATTAGGAAAAGGAAGGAAAAATCAAGAAAACCCCTCTTCCCCTTGTTTTGGCAAGATTTTCTCTCTCTCTCTCTCTCTCTCTCTCTCCTAGCCGACCTCACCAAGAACCCAAACCCTAGCCGCTAAGCCCGGCCGCCATGCCCAGATCGCACCGGCTGCACATCCTGTCGAGCCACCGGCCGCACCAGACTGCTGCCCAGCCATGCCCAGATCGCACCAACCCGAGTCGCCCAGCGGCGCTTCGGCACCAGCGCTCCCGGACGCTACGCGACGCCCATGCCCAGCGCGCCCGATCCACCTCGCCTCGCCCGCCCGAGCGCGCGCGCGCGCTCCGCTCGCGGCCGCCGGCCCGCGTCGCCGCGCGCAGATCTCGCAGACCCAACGCCTCGCGCCGCGCGCCGACCCAGCCAGCGTGTTCGCTCGCTGCGGCGGCCCGCGTCTGCGTGCGTGCCGCTTCGTCTCGTCCGCCGCCGCGCGCACTGCTCCTGTCGCGATCGCGCGTAACCAGCGCCAGCACCCTTCCCCCCGCGCCCAGTACGCCAGTAGCGCCAGCGCCCGATGCAGCGCCCAGCGCCAGCGCGCCACGCTTGTCTCCTGGCGGCGGATGACCTGCCGCCTTGCCGTGCGGGTTGGGGCGTGGCCTTGTGTCTTCTCGGTCGGTAATTCCGAGACTTTTTCCTTTGGGCCCTAGGTCATTGGCGGCTGTTTATTTAATAAGGTTATTTTTTATTAAAATGCTTAGGTTGCTCGGTTTCGCTTTAAAGCTCGAGGGTCATTATTTGATTGTGAAAGTTATTTCTGCTCGTTTCCAGGTAAGGATTCCTTACCGTGGTTTTGTGGACCTGCGATGCTTTATTGAATGTGCCTTATATGCATGTTTACTTTTATGGACATGATTAGTGGATAGGATGACTTGTGATTGCATTCCTGCTAGCATGTTTGCTTGTTTGTACATGTTAGTGCCATGCTAGGATTGTTCTTCCAGCATGCTTGAGATTCCTGCTTTAAGTTCGTAGTATCATGCTAGGTTATGTATGTTTGATGATGATTATGTATGTTTAGCCAGGAACCGTTTACTCTATACTCTAGCTAGTGTGTTAGAAATTTGTCATCATCTAGAGGCCGAGAGCGGACATAACGTACCTTGTCCCCACCGGTCGGGAGTAGAGCGAAGCATAACGTGCATTGCTTCCCCGCGGCCGATGTGGATTTAGCTACCACATCGGCATAAGCCTAGGTTGTAGCTGCTAGAGCGGAACCCCGCCAGCGGTGCAAGCTGCCTTGGCGGTTCTTAGCTTCAGTCGGTGGTACAGTGCCGCAGATGAGTGCCGAGGGCCTCGCACTCGTGTTCGGTGACACCATTTCCGAGTCTTAGGCATGCGTGCACTGCCCGCGTAGTTTGCCCTTAGGCCCCCGCATTTACGCCGGTTGCGAGAAGAGCATGCGGTGTGCGCGCGACACGCTTTAGTCGCCGGTTCGAGAGCTCCCGGGCTAATGTTCGTGAGTACACGATTCCTTCGATTTAGAGCCGGACTTGGGTACTCTCCGATAGTCCAGTTATAAGCGAGGGTAAGAGGCCCTTGAGGACACCCATTGGGATTGGCTTTTGAGGTGATCATATGGTCGAGGGAGAAAGACCCTCGAGGGTGTCGACATCTTTGGGATCGGTTTTTGGTGATCAATTGGCCGAGGGAGAAAGACCCTCGGAGATGTCCCGGGATTGGTTATGAGAGCCAATCATTAGCGGAAGTAGGAGACTTCCGAGGATTCAGATTCTCGCCTTGTAAGCTCGTTGAGCTATGATCCATGTTAGTAGCTTTGTTTGCATGTATACTAGGGTGCTAGATGATTGATGTATCGTATTGTACCCGGTTAGATTCTTACCGAGTATGTTTATACTCACCCTTATTTCTCGTGGTTTTCCACGGGTAACTTGGGACGATCTGGGGACGGCTAGCGGAGGAGGCGATTGATCATGGGAGCCGCCGGCACTCTATCTTTATTGTTTGCATATTTGTTGACATGTAGATGGACAGAGTCCTAGGGGAAACATTATAAAAAGTTGTTTGAACTATTTTGAATGTTTTTATATATCTTGCCAGAGCTTGTTTTACTTCGTTGGTTTTCTTATACAAAGTTGTTGATTATGTTTTAAGCATTCCCGTTCTAAATGTTTTGAAAGGTTTTAAATATGAGCACTAAACCGCTCGGTGAAATATTTAACTTGCATCTTTGAGTGAGAACCTAGGTTTAGGACCGTATTTTGGGTCGGGTTCTTACGGTTGGTATCGAGCACGAGTCATAGATTCTCAGAGACTAACTTTGCTGCGAGTTGTTTGCCCCATGATCATCGAGTACTCATGGCGTCGGTTTTTATGCAATTCATTAAGCTAAGGGTTTTATTTTACAACATCGCATCTAGTATACATGTGTTACCCTTGTTTGGCGGTGAGAGCCCAGCGTGGGCTAAGTTTTATGCTTTGTGCAGATCGCGGTGTGTCGATCGATCGCCCCGCAGGGAGGTAGAGCTTAGACTCCGTAGAGGCGGTGTGGCCCGGTTTGCGATCGCTAGTGCGTGGATCGCACTCACGAGGAGCGGGACGCTTGGCATGTCCGACCGAGGAGTTGGACCGTTTGTATGGATGTTGAGGCGCGTCCCAGGTGTTTAGCCCGTTGGCGAGTTGGCCCTGCAGCGGTTGAGTTGCCTATAGGAGGGGGTAGAGGCTAGCACGCCTCGAGCGAGACTCCTTGAGCAGAGTGTGCTCGGCCATGAGGAGTTGATGGCGAGTCTTTTAGCTAACAAAGAGCGGAGACCAGCGCGATTTGTAGTAGCGTAGTGAGGAGTCTTGGGCATAGATAGCCCGGTGGTAGAGTTTATTTAGGAGACACCCCTCCTTGTAGTTCCAAAGTAGCCGGAGGTTCTCGGGAGGGCTTGATCAGTGAGTTTATGCCGATAAGATAGTTGGCGTTAGTCGAGCCGCCGAGTTTGGCAAGTGGAAGCTTTGTAGAGTGGATGTTTTGAGACCCATCGCTAGTAGCAAGGTGGTTGGCCAGATCGAGTGTATCATCCAAGTGTTGGGATGACTCGTTGTTCAGAGGCCGATGACACGATGTTACGAGGTTGTGGCGTGCCGTTCTTGTGTTGTTTGATGCGAGTGTGGTGGTGGAAGTCCCGTGAGAGGCGGACCAGCAGAGTCTCCACCAGCCACCGGTCGATTGGCAAATTGCCAAGTTAGTAGCTTTTGAGGAAGATGTAGAGACATCTTGTCCTCCCGCAAGCTCGCGATCGTTTCTGGCCAGTTCTTTTAGTACCCTCGTAGCTGTGAGGGGTAGTGTGGAGGTTGCTTGTCGAGGACTTAATCCGTCCGTGGTTTTCACGGTGGCTATTTGAGAGAAGCACCCTCGTTAGCATGTTCAGTGTGGAGCTAGGTGTCGCCACCCGAGGGTTGGCTGAGTATTCATTGAGCATCGAGTGGGATGCAGGAGTGGGCCTTGGCTTGTCTCTGTTAGACGTGATGTCGAGAGAGTAGTCTACTCGATTGTTGAGACTCTTGTGTTGAGTGCCATTGCCTGTCACTGGAGTGTGACCTTCCCTACCCTCGAGTGGCTTAAAGCCCGTAAAGGGATGTTTGTGTTGTAAAGGAAGTAGTGCCCGTTGGCACCAAGCTTTGAGAGGAGGCCTAGATTCGGGCCGGTTGGCACTTTCTGTGCGGTGGTTCCAGGACCTTGGAGTTTAGCATCCCCACTAGTCCTGCACCCATTCATGAGATTTCACCTATTTGGGTTGCATAAGAGATCTAGCTCGGTGGTAGCTAGAGAACTACAAGTTTGAGGTCGTTCGAGGGATAAGTAGGAGCTTTCCACGGTCACCGAGAGTTGGGTACAAAGGATCTTTGTAGGTTGGTGAGGGCTAGCGCGTGCGAGTTCTCGCGCTTGTGTGTGTGAGCTTGTGAGCCACTTGTTGGTAGTGTGTTTCGACTACCCTTGGAGTTACCCTAATATGAGTAGGGTTGGCATCGATGATGCGTGGTTGATCCGATGTTAGAGCCATGAGTTGGATGGTTGAGTGGAGCATTTAGTGGGCACATTGGTATGAGGTATGTCAGATTGGTGTAGTTAAGCTCCGGTAAGAGTGAGTCGACCAATGTGGCATTCCGTGGTGAGTTGACCCTGAGTGGGTTGAACTCTTGTTGCTCCTTTGCTAGAAGTGGCTCTATTGGGAGGCAAATGTTGCCTTGTGTGAGAATACTTGTTGGTTTGGATCTTAAGGAACCAAGTTGGAGCTGTACACGCCAATGTACTTTTGTGTAGCTCGTTCCGTGGTGTATTTTTCAAGAACACACGAGGGTTTGAGGTTGTGAAACCGGTGCTCGATTCGAGGAGTTAGGACTTTAGTTCTTGGCAAGTGCCCTAGCCTTGGTTGTGAGGATACCGTGCTCAGAGTCGGGTTGTTGCTTAGGCAAGTTATGCTAGTTGGCCCTTGACCTGGGTAGAGACATTTCTTGTTGATCGATGGTTGGAGTTCAGTTGGAACTGAACAAGGGCGATGGTAGCATAATCGCGTAGTTTCTGGCCGCCATGGCAAAAAGAGTTGTTCGGATCCTTACCCTGGGTAGAAGCTACGATGTGGCTGATGCTTTGAGCAAGAGGAGTTTGGGTCTTACGGTTGTTCCCGCTCGGTGGTTAGCGAACTCGCCGATAGGGCCAGTCTAGGGGTCGCGATCAACGCCGACCGCAGGTTAGAGCTCAGGATCGTCAGCGGGGCGGGGCCAGGCAGCCGGCTCATTGCATCAAGTGTGGTAAGGTGCTTTTCGGATTGTGTGGAGCATCGCCCGTGCTTTCTACAGATGTGGCAAGGAAGAGCTTTTGGCCAAAGCCACGGTTGAGATTTGTAGAGGGAGATGTGCTCGTGTAGCCGATTGTCGATTAGACCGTTGACGCGGCAGTGTGTGTCGGAGGAGATCGGAGGAACCCTAATTTGAGGAGAGCCTCACCAGAGCTCAGTCAGACCCAGGCAGTGTTCCTCGGTTGAGTTGCTGGATGCTTGTAGGCGGTTGACAAGCTAGAGTTGTTCTTAGTAGCCTCCGCGTTGGTTTTGTTTTAGAATTCTTAGCAAGGTGGTGCTTGGCGTTGGCCAAGGTTTGGTTCCTTTGCTGTTTTCTAGGGCTAGCTTGGTTCGACCAAACTGGCGTCGCCTGAGGACTTGTTCCTAGTCAGGTAGTTTTGGGAGTTGGCCACCCCCTCAGCGGTTGAGTAGTACCGCTAGTGCTTAGTTGGTGGTTCAAGCGATTGAGGAATCCTTGGATGTTTCTTCTGAGAGAGTTGGTGGTTGCTACCGTTGAGTTTGAGCAAGACAGCGAGCGTGTGTGAAATTCGCTGTCCTTCGGAAGTCCGCTTGCTAGGAAATCGTTCCTGTAGAGGAGGAGTCGCCTTAGCTCCCGAGCCGTGTAGTTGATCGAGTAGCGCGCAATGGTCAGCCTAGCGAGAGTGTCCCTGCGTCTGTTTGATAGCAAGCGGAAAGTTGTTTGTTCCCGCGAGGGCGAAGGCCAGCCAGTTCAAAGGCTTGAGTTGTTGGCGGAAGGTTGTTGGATCTTTGGAGCTTGTAGACCCCCCTTAGTTCTTTTGTAGTTGAGTTGCACCGTGGATGCCGGCCTCGAGTTTTAACTTTTGAGGTAGTCTTGCCGACTCGTGTGGTTCAGGATCTGCAAGCTTGTGGTCGTCGCTATCCTTATTCCTCGCGATGTTTCGTGGGTGGAGTTTCTGGATTGGAAGAAGAGATAGGTCTAAGCTATAAGGAGGAAGTCCTTGGAGCAGCCAGATGGGCTTAAGAGTTGAGTGGCAGCTTGGAGGCGAGCTTTGCTCGTTATGAGCTTGGTTTGAGTTTCTGCTAAGCAAGCCTTTCTCGGGCTTTTCTTTTAGTCGTTGTGCATTACAGTTGGTAAAGCCCTTGAGTTTCGATCCTCCAGCTATCGTGTTGCTAGTAGCCACGTAATGTTTTATTCCTTGCTGCTCGAGGTTTCCGTGAGAGGAATGTTGTTTGTTTTCTGTCAGCGATGTTCACCTAGGCGATGGTGATCGGATTGCATTGGAAAGTTTGTTGTCGGCGGATGAGGGCTCCGGTTTATTAGTTTGGCTGAGTGGAGCCTGTTCCTGGACCTTGTCGTTCAGGGGTGGCCGAAGCTGAAGTATCAGCTAGTGTGAGTGGTAGTAGCCGCTTGGTGAACCAGAAAACTTCCCTTGGCTTTGGTGCTTCGATTTCTCGTAAGATGGTTGCTTTAGAGTTGTGGACGCGCGTGGTAGTTGGAGAAGTTTGCCTTTAGGATCGGCCGCGCGGTGGTGGTTCGATTGGATTTCATTAAGGCTTTTAGACAACCATTGGGGTTCGCAGTCTCTTGCGAAGTAGGATTAGGCCGATTAGTTTGGGAACCCGGGAGGTTCCGTTGTTTTGTCGACATGGTGTAGAGTTGAGGTTTGTTTGATAACAATGGTGAGCAGAGACGATCGCCGAGCGCGCGCGGTAAGTTTAGAGCTTGTGACGATCGAGAGTTTCTTTGAGAGTAGCGCCGTGGAGAGGCATTCGAGTTGGGATAGCAGGGGATAAGTGAGCCCTAGAGTCGTAAGACCGGTTGAGAGTTGGTGCGAGTCGAGAGGATGTGGCTCACCGATTAGCGCTATCGCATGTTCTTCTTCGTAGCTCGGTGTTAGTTCGATTTTGGTCGAGATAGTTTGTGGCGGACTCGGCGTGTTTAGAGCTTGGAGCCTTTGGGAACCCTAGAGGTTGGTTTTCGAGGAAGGTTTTGTGTTTGTCTTAGCCGGGAAGCTTGGTTGGTGAAGGATCGAGGAGTTTTCCTAGAGATGTTTTGTCTTAGGACTTTCGAGGCGAAAGTCTTAAAAGGAGGGAGTATTGTAACGCCCAGATTTTCTATTTTGGTTTCCTGTGTGTTTAGGGTTATTATTCGGATGTTCGCATGGGCCGTTAGTGCTATTTTAACCCTTAGGGGTATTTTGGTCTTTTGCCCCGGTCGTGGTTTTGTGGATTTTCAGGATTCCAGGGTCATTCCTGCCTTTGTCAAAGCTTAATGGTTGTTGGTTGCAAGACCCGAGAGGTTTGGGCAAGTTGATTGGAAGTTTGGAAGTATTTTAGAAAATGGCAAAATTATTTATAATTTTTGGTGCTTCCATTGGGATTTGAGCCCTTGCCCTAAATGGTCTTTGGGAGTTTGTAGGAAATGAGAGTTTTATTTTTAAGTAAGTTTGCTTGGGCCGTGTTTTGAAAGTGGATGCTTTGGGAAGGGATCTTAGGCCTTTTAAATTAGGAAAAGGAAGGAAAAATCAAGAAAACCCTTCTTCCCCTTGTTTTGGCAAGATTTTCTCTCTCTCTCTCTCTCTCTCTCTCTCTATCTCTCTCTCCTAGCCGACCTCACCAAGAACCCAAACCCTAGCCGCTAAGCCCAGCCGCCATGCCCAGATCGCACCGGCTGCACATCCTGTCGAGCCACCGCGCACGGCTGCGGCGCCCAGCCATGCCCGGATCGCACCAACCCAGTCGCCCAGCGGCAGCGCTTCGGCCAGCGCTCCCAGACGCCTACGACGCCCATGCCCAGCGCGCCCGGTCGCAGATCGCCGCGCCGCCCCAGACGCGCCGCGCCGCTCCGCTCGCAGCCGCCCAGCCGCGTCGCCCGCGAACTGTCCTCGCAGACCCAACGCCTCGCCCGCGCGCCCTACCCAGCGTGTTCGCTCGCCTGCGACAGCCCGCATGCGTGCCCGTGCGCTTCGTCGCGTCCGCCGCGGCGCGCGCTGCTCCTGTCGCGATCGCGCTTAACCCAGCGCACAGCACCCTTCCCACGCCACGCCCAGCGCGCCAGCAGCGCCGATAGCGCCAAGAAGCGCCCGAGAAGCGCCAGCAGCGCCCAGCGCCCGATGCAGCGCCGGTGCCCAGCGCCCAGCGCCCAGTTACCAGCGCCCAGCGCAGTAGCGCGCCCTGCTTGTCCTGGCTGGCGGGACACTGCGCTTGCCGTGCGGGTTGGGGCGTGGCCTTGTGTCTTCTCGGTCGGTAATTCCGAGACTTTTTCCTTTGGGCCCTAGGTCATTGGCAGCTGTTTATTTAATTAGGTTGTTTTTATTAAAATGCTTAGGTTGCTCGGTTTCGCTTTAAAGCTCGAGGGTCATTATTTGATTGTGAAAGTTATTTCTGCTCGTTTCCAAATAAGGATTCCTTACCGTGGTTGTGTGGACCCTGCGATGCTTTCTTGAATGTGCCTTATATGCATGTTTACTTTTATGGACATGATTAGTGGATAGGATGACTTGTGATTGCATTCACCGCTAGCATGTTTGCTTGTTTGTACATGTTAGTGCCATGCTAGGATTGTTCTTCCAGCATGCTTGAGATTCCTGCTTTAAGTTCGTAGTATCATGCTAGGTTATGTATGTTTGATGATGATTATGTATGTTTAGCCAGGAACCGTTTACTCTATACTCTAGCTAGTGTGTTAGAAATTTTGTCATCATCTAGAGGCCGAGAGCGGACATAACGTACCTTGTCCCCCCGGTCGGGAGTAGAGCGAAGCATAACGTACATTGCTTCCCCGGCGGCCGATGTGGATTTAGCTACCACATCGGCATAAGCCTAGTTTGTAGCTGCTAGAGCGGAACCACTTAGCGGTGCAAGCTTTGCCTTGGCGGTTCTTAGCTTCAGTCGGTGGTACAGTGCGCTGAGATGAGTGCCGAGGTCCTCGCACCTCGTGTTCGGTGACACCGTTCCGAGTCTTAGGCATGCGCGTACTGGCCCGCGTAGTTTGCCCTTAGGCCCCGCATTTACGCCGGTTGCGAGAAGAAGAGCATGCGGTGTCGCGCGACACGCTTTAGTCGCCGGTTCGGAGAGCTCCCGGGCTAATGTTCGTGAGTACACGGTTCCTTCGATTTAGAGCCGGACTTGGGTACTCTCCGATAGTCAGTTATAAGCGAGGGTAAGAGGCCATTGAGGACACCCATTGGGATTGGCTTTTGGTGATCATATGGTCGAGGAGAAAGACCCTCGAGGGTGTCGGACATCTTTGGGATCGGTTTTTGAGTGATCAATTGGCCGAGGGAGAAAGACCCTCGGAGATGTCCGGGATTGGTTATGAGAGCCAATCATTAGGCCGGAAGTAGGAGACTTCCGAGGATTCCAGATTCTCGCCTTGTAAGCTCGTTGAGCTATGATCCGTGTTGGTAAGCTTGTTTGCATGTATACTAGGGTGCTAGATGATTGATGTATCGTATTGTACCCGGTTGGGGATTCTTACCGAGTATGTTTATACTCACCCTTATTCTCGTGGTTTTCCACGGGTAACTGGGGACGATCTGGACGGCTAGCGGAGGGAGCCGATTGATCATGGAGCCGCGGCATAACTTTGTCTTTATTGTTTGCATATTTGTTCAAAGCATGTAGATGGGACAGAGTCCTAGGGGAAACATTATAAAAAGTTGTTTGAACTATTTTGAATGTTTTTATATATCTTGCTTGAGCTTGTTTTACTTCGTTGGTTTTCTTAAACAAAGTTGTTGATTATGTTTTAAGCATTCCCCGTTCTAAATGTTTTGAAAGGTTTTAAATATGAGCACTAAACCGCTCGGTGAAATATTTAACTTGCATGCTGAGTGAGAACCTAGGTTTAGGACCGTATTTTGGGTCGGGTTCTTACAGGAACCAACCCTTGGCCAACTACAAGCACCAACAGATAACAGTTTTGAAGCCAACGCGGAGGTACTAAAACAAAACTAGCTCGTCAACCGAGTACAAGCTTTCAGCAACTCAACCGAGGAACTTTGCGCCGGGGTGAGCGAGCTGGTGAGGCTCTCCAACTCAAGTATCGACCACATCATAGCTTCTACCCAGGGTAGGGATCCAGTCAACACTCTTAGCAATGACGGACAAAAACTACGCGGCTTTGCTACCACCGCCCTTGATTAGTTCCAACTGAACTCCAACCATCGATCAACAAGAAATTCCTCTACCCAGGTCAAAGGCCAACTAGCATAACTTGCCTAAGCAACAACCCGGCTACAAGCATGGTATCCTTACGATCAAAATTAGGGCACTTGCCAAGAACTAAAGCCCTAACACCGAAAGGACTGAGCACTGGTTTCTCAACACGAACCTTTCGTGGTTCCCAAAACATACCCTAAGGAACGAGCTACACAAGAGTACACTGGCGTGCACAGCTCCAACTTGATTCCTTAAGATCCAACACGAACTCTAACACAAGGTAACATTTGCCTCCAAAAAGAGCCACAACTAGCAAGGGAGCAACAAGAGTTCAAACCCACTCGGGGTCAACTCACCACGAAATGCCCCATTGGCCAACTCACTCTACAAGAGCATAACCACACCAAGCTAACAACCTCATACCAATGTGTCCACCAAATGTGCTCCGCCCAATCCATCGAACACATGGCTCCCACGCTGGAGCAACCACGCATCATCGATGCCAACTCTACTCGTACCAAGGAAACTCAAGGGTAGTCGAATCACCCTACCAACAAACTGGTTCACAAGGCCACAACACAAGCGCGAGAACTCGAATGCGCTAGCCCTTAACAACCTACAACATCCTTTTGTAACGACCCAGGTTTTTTCTTCCCGGTCTTCCAGGTATGCCCTAGGGGTAATTTGGTAATTTGGTCGGGCCGTCATGGTCGTTTGTGTCTTTTCCAGCTACTAAAATTATTGGATGGTTTTTGTAGGTTTTTGGAGGGGTTTGTGGTTTGGTTTGAGCAAGGTTTGTTGCAAAAGTAAAAATAAAGGAAATTGTCTTTGCAAGCAGGGTTTGAACCGGGTCTCCCCGGGAAGCTTGTAGAGAGGTGTGCCATTTGAGCCATTAGGTGCTCTTGTTACTCTTTCTCGCATCACATCTTAGTTAACCTTGGATTTTTGGAGTTTTGGTGCATTTGGTTAAATGAAATAGAAATAGGTTATTTCATCTCCTTCTCCAAAACATCTCTTGGCCGCCCAAGCTCTCCATCTCCATAGCCTTGCCGAGTTCTTCATCCTTGCATCTCCTTGGGTTCGATCATCATCATTCGGGTAAGTCTTCGTCTTCTTCATCTTCTCATTTGGGTGTTTGTTGGCGAATGTAAGAAAAAGGGGTTGTGTGTGTGTGTGTGTGCGGCCCACCGAGAGGAGCGACCATCATCCTCAAATGACTCATGACGCCCGGATCGGTCGAGCGGCCCGTCGCGACGCCGGATCGGTCGAGCGGCACCATCGCCGCGACGCCAGATCGGTCGAGCGCCCCGCCGCACGCCCGGACACATTCGCGGCGCAGCCTCGCGTTCGTTCGCCAAGGCGAGATCGCCCGATCGCCGCCGACGCCAGAGGTCCTCGCGGCGCAAAGACGCGTCGGCCGATCGCTCGCACACCCTCGCCGTGTCCGCTTGCGAGCTGCTCGCCGCGCGCGCCGCCGCTCGAGCGTTCGCCGCGCGCGCCGCCAAGGCGCGCGCGGCGCGCGCGCCGCGCTTGACGCCCAGCGCCGCGCGCGCGCCGTCGAACGCTGGCGCCGCGCAGCGCGCGTGTCCCTGCCTTGCCGTGCGGTAGCGGCCGGTAGCGTGTCCACTGCCGTGCGGTAGCGCCAGCGGCGCCCGACCTTGCCGAGCGGCTTGCCAAAGCACCCCAAGCTCGTGTCGTCGCGCCGCGTGAGTTCCCCGAGCCGAGCTTGCTGTTCTATTGTTGTTTAGATATTTTAGATCACGATTATTGTTGGTTTGCTAGGTTCCCGCTCGCTAGCTCGGGATTGTTCCATGACTTAGGATTTGTGTGTAAAAGTCTTCCGACCAAGGTAAGGATTTCTTACCAGGGGTTGTGTGGACTCTGCGGTATATTTGTGATTGTTGTTTTGTATGCTGTGTGTATGATTACTAGCATGTTTATCTCTAGGTGCTGCATTCAATTCTGATGGCATGATCTCTTGTATTGTTTCTCATGTTAGCCCATGCTAGGTTGTTTCTGTTCTAGCATGTTCGATATCTGTTCTTGCTTCGTAGTATCATGCTAGGTTCTTTGTATCGATGAGCACGTATTGGGTGCATTGATTGAATCGTTATTATTGTTAAGGTTTAGAATTCGGGTAGATAGCATCATCCGGCCCGATGCATAAAGTATCTTGCATCTATGGCAAGGACGATTGAGACAGATTCTCCGATCCTTGGACCCCGTGAGGGATTAGCTATCCCAACCGGTAGGCCCCGCAATCTTGGGTGAGGGTGGTAGTCTAAGCGATGCCCCAATGGTCGGGATGATGACTTGGCAATGCCTAGTCCCGGCGGTAGCCGCACGTCCTCGGCGTGTTCGGCAAAGAGCCCTTGATTGCCACACGATAAGGTAAGGGCGGCTTCACGGTGTAAGCCTACCATGACCCGTTCCTTAGCCTCAGTGCGGTGGTACAGTGACATAGTTCACGTGTCCAGTCTCACACCCTATGTCGGTGACACCGATCCCAGATTTAGTTAGGCGTGGTATCCGGATATGGGCGCTTGCCACTAGACCCGCAGCACCCCATAGTCTGTAGAAGCACGCGGTGCATCCTTACGCTCATTCTGGCGCCCGGTGGAGAGCTCCTCGGGATCTTGAGCGAGTGCACCTTTCGTATCGTCGTCGAGGCGGTGGCCGAGGCGGGACTTGTTCCCGTATAGTGCGTTTAGTGTGTTGTGGTATTTCCGGACTAAGACCACGAGTTGGCATCCGAGGTCCAAGTGTGGACTTAGCTATGTGCTCCGCTCTGTGTTTGTTCTCATAGCTTGCATACATTCTTCTAGATGATCATGTATATCGTATTGTACCCGGTTGGGGATTCTTCTACTGGGTAATTCGTTACTCACCCTTATTACGTGGGTTTCCACGGTGTAATCAAGCGGGAGACAGGATGGTGAAGGAGGAGCTATGATCATGGAACTCTGCTTTGTCATCTCTCGATTGTTTTATTTTAATTATCATGACTCTTCACTTTTTATTATTTCCCGAATGCATGTAGACGGGACACAGAGCCCAGGATGTTTTCTTACGTTTTATGGATTCCAGCATATTGGTACTTGTGGATTGTTTTAATGGTTTAAATAAATCTACGATCAGTGTGCTTTTAGAAATGTATGTTTTGGTTGTTGAATGTTTCTGTTTTTACTTGGAATCGAAATGTATTTTTCATAATGTCTTTTATTTTCACTACATGCATTGGGGTAAAGGCCCATTTAGAGCCCCTTTTGGGTGGGTCTTTCTGATTGGTATCGAGCTCGAGTCATAGATTACGTGAGATCGACCTTTGTTGTAGGTCGTTTTCCATGATCATCAAGACTCCGGCGGTCATCAGTACGCCTAGATTTATTGTTTTAGAAAGGAAAAGGGTTAAGAATTTACAATACCTATCATCTAGTGTATGCCTTGTTTGGTGTTGTGGAATGGTGTGTGAGCGAGTTTTGATTCGTTGTTGGTTTGGATGTAGATCGCCAAGATGCTACCACCCGCATGGGGAGAGGAGGTTCGAGAGAGCGGTCGAGGTATCGGGATCGGATCGTCATCGCAGGACATCGTCCCAAGGCGACATCGATGGCATTCCACCAGCTCCTCCCCGTTACGCCTAGAGCGGGCGTTGAGGCGATCGAAGCGCCGTGGAGATCGCTCCTCGGAGCAGAGTTTCTTTGAGTCTATGAGGACTTTTATGGTCGGCATGTTGAGTGACCAGAGGCGAGAGACCTGTGCCTTGTTAGCGTGCAGCAATGGAAGAGTCGAGAGCCCAGATCGGCGGTGACTCGATTGATTGGTGAGCGAGCTCAAGAGCTCCTCCGGCTCCACGAGAGCAAGTAGCCCCAGAGGCGGATATGGCGGAGGGTGCCGAGGAATTGGGTAGGTGGTGAAGGATTTTGTGAAGTGGAAGCCCGAGAAGTTTGATGCCACCGGTGATGCGCTAGCGGCGGCCTGGTGGATTGCCCATTTGGAGTACACCTTCCCGATCATGGTGTGCCCCGATATTCAGAGGCCGAGATGTGCGGCTCATGTGCTAGGAGGCACAATGAGATGGTGGTGGGAGTCCACCTTGAGCGAGAGACCGGTGGTCTCCACCCGCTACTTGGGAGTTCTTCAAGGTGAGTTCAAGGTAAAGTTCATCGGTGATGAGGCTCAGGAGAAGATGGTGGAGCTCTTCCGGAACTGAAGCGGGGGTTACGATTCCATTGAGGAATATGAGCGCAAGTTCTCGTGAGTATGGATATTTTGCTCCTCGGTTGATTGCCACCGAGTGAAGATTCGGAAGTTCATATCCTGGATTGAGGTAGGGTGTTTCCCGGGATGTCGGGGCTCGTGCCCACGACACTTATGCTAGGGTCATCCGATTAGCCACGATCTATAATGGGAAGTATCTCTTTGAGCGGGTTGTTGCCGCTCTGCTTGGCGTCTGTCCCAGTACTGTGGGGCGAGAAGAGGAAGTTTGACTTTCGGGGTGGCGGCCAGGGTCGCCAAGGGCGATTCCAAAGCCGGGATCGGCGATAGGGCCCCGATCCGTTTCGGCCTCGCGCAGCGAGGCGGTCCCGAGCGAGTTCCTCGCTTGTGCTTCTTGCGGGAGGACCCCGAGCTGAGCTTGCGAGGCGGGCCCCGAGTGTGTTTTCGTTGTGGTAAAGAGGGACATATGATCCGTTTCGTCCTCGGCCCGGCTATGGCGGCTCGGCCAATAGCAGCGGCGAGGTCGAGTGTTTGCTACGACCGTCGTCAGAGGCCAGCGTCACGGATGCCGCCGTGGTAAGGTGTGCGCTTCTTGTTTTAGATCATCTGCGCATTTGTCTTGTTTGATTACGGTTCTACGCATTCATTTGTATACGTGTTGTTTCTTTGAGCATGCTAAGTTAAGACTAGAACCTCTAGGTTTTGAGTTATCTGTTGCAACTCCTTCGGGAGTTAGTATGTTGGCTAGAGATAAGATTAAGGATGGCCGGATCGAGATATCCAGGAGAGTTGCTAGTAGCCACACTCATAGTTACGCCTATGAGTGGTTTTGATGTGATTCTTGGTATGGAGTGGTTAGTTGCTAACCACGCGTTGATTGACCGCCACCGGAAAGAAGTAGTGTTCGAGCCGCCAGTCGCCTGACTTTAAGTTTCGTGGAGTCGAGGGTGGAGTTTGCCCGCCGATGGTGTCACCGTGAAAGCTCGTCGTTTGCTAGCTCATGGAGCTTGGGGCTATTTAGCCAAGTTATCGGGAAGAGCCGCCTCTTTGTCTGCTGATCAGTACACGGTCGTGCGAGGAGTTTGCGGACGTGTTTCGAGAGGAGTTACCGGGGTTGCCCCAAAGAGAGAGGTTGACTTCAATATTGAGCTCGAGCAGGGACCCTCCCTATCTCGAAGGCTCCGTGATCGCATGGCATGGCGCGTGAGTTAAAGGAACCAAGATTCGATTCTTGCAGGAGATGTTAGATCGAGGGTTCATCCGCCCAAGTGTGTCCCCGTGGGGAGCACGACCCTGTTTGTGAAAAAGAAGGATGGTTCTATGCGCTTATGTATTGATTACCGCGAGCTTAATAAGGTGTGAGTGAAGAATAAGTATCCGTTGTCCCGTATCGATGATTTGTTCGATCACTTGTGGAGCTTCGGTGTTCTCCAAGATAGATCCGAGATCCGGTTACCATCGATTTGCGGATCGGGGATGCCGACATTCCTAAGACGACTTTTCGAGTCCGGATATGGTCACTATGAGTTTGTGGTTATGTCGTTTGGATTGACCAATGCCCCACCGCGTTCATGGACATGATGGATAGGGTGTTCAAATCATTTTTGGACGGCCGTCATCGTGTTCATTGATGATATTTTGATTTATTCGAGGTCTAAAGAAGACCATGCGAGCATTTGAGACGCAGTATTGGCGGCTTTGAGGAAAACCAGCTTTATGCGAAGTTTTCCAAATGTGTGATTCTGGATGGAGCGGTGGCCTTCCTAGGCCACGTGGTTTCGAGAGATGGTATAGCCGTGGACCCCGCGAAGATTGAGGCCGTGAGTTCATGGGCCAAGCCGACTTCGATTCTGCGAGATTCGCGACTTTTCAGGTTTGGCAGAGTTACTACCGTCGGTTCGTCAAGGACTTCTGCTATAGCCTCGCCCCTCACTCGTCCCGGACGAGGAAGGGTGTCGAGTTTGTTTGGGACAAAGCAGTGTGATGAGAGCTTTGTGAGCTCAAGCGCAGATTTGACTTCAGACCAGTGTTGGCGATTCCGGAGGGACAGGTGGTTTCGTGGTCTCTGATGATGCTTCCAAGTTTGGTTTAGGTTGTGTGTTGATGCAGCACGGGAAGGTCATTGCCTATGCTTCCGTCACCGGCCGTATGAGAGTAACTACCCGACTCATGATATGGAGTTGGCGGCAGTGGTGTTTGTAATCAAGATTTGGAGGCATTACATGCGGTGAGCGGATTCAGATGTTTACCGATCACGAGCCTCAAGTATCTGTTTACTCGTAAGGAGTTGAATATGAGGAGAGGAGGTGGTTAGAGTGGTAAAGGATTATGATCTGCGAGATTTTGTACCATCCGGTAAAGCCAACGTAGTGGCCGATGCTTTGAGCAGAAAAGACGTCGCACTCTGCGGCGTTGTTGAGTTCCCAGCCCGTTTGCGAGAGAGAGAGTTCGAGCGGGCCGAGGTTGCGATGTTGTTGGGAGAGGTTACCGCTGAGAGTAGCTCGATTGGATATTCACCGTCGATTCGGCAAATGGATTATAGACAGCCGGTTAGGCGACCCGCACTTAAGAGATTGGTTGTGAGTTAGTCCGACGGTGACTTTGACTTTGTATATTCACGGACAATGGGTTGACTTATAGAGGCCGGTTGTGTGTTCGGACATTGCGAGTTTTGCAGCGAGTTGCTCTCGAGGCCCACTGTTCCCCTTTTGCTTGGCACCAGGGGTACCAAGATGTATCAGACCTTAAGCGGACTTTCGGTGGATGGGAATGAAGAGAGATGTGGCAGAGTTTGTCACCGGTGTCTCACTTGTGTCAGCAGTGAAGGCACCCAGCAGAGGCCACTGGTTTGTTTTATTGCGACATCGAGTGTACCCAGTGGAAATGGGAAGAGATCTCTATGGACTTTATATCTGGTTTGCCAAGGACTCGAGGAAGTTCTCTCAGATTTGGGTGATTGTCGACCGTTTGACCAAGAGCGCACACTTCATTCCCGGTAGAGACACTTATACCGTGGGAACAGTGGGCGCACTATTTTTGGAGCAGATCATCCGTTATCATGGTGTACCGGTGAGGATTGTGTCCGATCGTGACTCGCGGTTCACTTCTCGTTTCTCGGAGAGCGCTCCGTAGAAGGGTTTGGGCACAGAGTGCGATTTCAAGATGACTTTTCACCCCCTCAGACGGATGGTCGATCGAGAGAGTGAATCGATTCTCGAGGATATGTTGAGGGCTTGTGTGTTGGATTTCCCGAGCGATTGGGACCGATATCGTACTTGATGGAGTTTGCCTATAACAACGATTACGATCGGACGATTCTGAGATGGCTCCATTCGAGGCATTGTATGGTAAGCGTTGTCGGTCCCCCGTGTTCGGGAAGAGGTTGGTGATAGACAGTGTTGGGTCCCGAGTTTCTGCAGTTGACCAATGGTGCAAAGGCGAGAAGATTAGAGCTCGTATGTTGACAAACTCAGAGCGAAGCAGAAGATTTACGCCGATGTTGGCGTCGAGATTTGGAGTTTGAGGTTGGTCAAAGACGTGTTCCTTAAGGTTGCTCCGATGCGAGGTGTTACGAGGTTTGGTAAGCGTGGGAAGTTGAGTCCCCGCTTTGTTGGTCCATTTGAGATCCTAGAGAGGATTGGCAGAGTTGCTTACAAGTTAGCCCTACCTCCGTCACTATCGGTGCATAGTGTTTTTCATGTATCGATGTTGAGGCAAGATGTGCCGGACCGTCGCACATTGTGGACTTTGAGCCTTTGCGGTGAATGAGGATTTGAACTTCGAGGAAAAGCCGGTGAGGATCCTTGCCTTTGAGACCAAGACGTTGCGTAATCGCGAGATTCGTTTGGTAAAGGTCGATGGTGGAGGAGTCGGGATTCGAGGAGGCCACTTGGGAGGCGGGAAGACGAGATGAGGTTGCATTACCTGAGCTGTTTCTGTCTTAAGGACTTTCGAGGACGAAAGTCATAAAAAGGAGGGAATATTGTAACGACCCAGGTTTTTTCTTCCCGGTCTTCCAGGTATGCCCTAGGGGTAATTTGGTAATTTGGTCGGGCCGTCATGGTCGTTTGTGTCTTTTCCAGCTACTAAAATTATTGGATGGTTTTTGTAGGTTTTGGAGGGGTTTGTGGTTTGGTTTGAGCAAGGTTTGTTGCAAAAGTAAAAATAAAGGAAATTGTCTTTGCAAATGGGTTTGAACCGGGTCTCCCGGGAAGCTTGTAGAGAGGTGTGCCATTTGAGCCATTAGGTGCTCTTGTTACTCTTTCTGCATCACATCTTAGTTAACCTTGGATTTTTGGAGTTTTGGTGCATTTGGTTAAATGAAATAGAAATAGGTTATTTCATCTCCTTCTCCAAAACATCTCTTGGCCGCCCAAGCTCTCCATCTCCATAGCCTTGCCGAGTTCTTCATCCTTGCATCTCCTTGGGTTCGATCATCATCATTAGGGTAAGTCTTCGTCTTCTTCATCTTCTCATTTGGGTGTTTGTTGGCCGAATGTAAGAAAAAGGGGTTGTGTGTGTGTGTGTGTTGTGCGGCCCGAGAGGAGAAAATGACCATCATCCTCGCCCATTTCAGACGCCCGGATCGGTCGAGCGAGCACTGCCGCGACGCCCAGATCGGTCGAGCGAGCCACTGTCGACGCCCGGATCGGTCGAGCGACCTCGCCGACGCCCAGATCGGTCGAGAGCCACCGCCAGACGCCGGACTCATTCGCAGCAGCCGCGCTCGCTCGCCGTGAGATCGCCCGATCGCTCGCGACGCCAGAGGTCTCGCGCCAGCGCCAAGACGTCGGCCGATCGCTCGCACACCTCGCGCCGTGTCCGCTTGCCGGCTGCCGCGCCGCGCGCGCCGCTCAGACGTTCGCCGCGCGCCTGCGCCAGACGCCCGGCGCGCGCGCGCGCCGCGCCGACGCCCCAGCGCCGCGCGCGCCGTCGAGACGCTTCGCGCGCGCGCGCGCGTGTGTCCTGCTGCCGTGTGCCGGTAGCGGCCGGTAGCGTGTCCTGCCGTGCCCGGTAGCGCGGCCGGCGCCCGGCCTTGCCGAGCGAGCGACTTGCCAGCCCCAAGCTCGTGTCGTCGCGCGCGCGTGAGTTCCCCGAGCCGAGCTTGTCGTTCTATTGTTGTTTAGATATTTTAGATCATCGATTATTGTTGGTTTGCTAGGTTCCGCTCGCTAGCTCGGGATTGTTCATGACTTAGGATTTGTGTGTAAAAGTCTTCCACCAAGGTAAGGATTTCTTACAGGGGTTGTGTGGACCTGCGGTATATTTGTGATTGTTGTTTTGTATGCTGTGTATGATTACTAGCATGTTTATCTCTAGGTGCTCTGCTCGAATTCTGATGGCATGATCTCTTGTATTGTTTCTCATGTTAGCCCATGCTAGGTTGTTCTGTTCTAGCATGTTCGATATCTGTTCTTGCTTCGTAGTATCATGCTAGGTTCTTTGTATCCGATGAGCACGTATTGGGTGCATTGATTGAATCGTTATTATTGTTAAGGTTTAGAATTCGGGTAGATAGCATCATCCGCCCGATGCATAAAGTATCTTGCATCTATGGCAAGGACGATTGAGACAGTTCTCCGTCCTTGGACCCCGTGAGGGATTAGCTATCCCAACCCAGTAGGCCCCGCAATCTTGGGTGAGGGTGGTAGTCTAAGCGATGCCCCAATGGTCGGGATGATGACTTGGCAATGCCTAGTCCGGCGGGCCGCACGTCCTCGGCGTGTTCGGCGGTAGCCCTTGATTGCCACCGATAAGGTAAGGGCGGCTTCTGGTGTAAGCCTACCATGACCCGTTCCTTAGCCTCGGTGCGGTGGTACAGCGGTGACATAGTTCACGTGTCCAGTCTCACACCCCTATGTCGGTGACACCGATCCGGAGATTTAGTTAGGCGTGGTATCCGGATATGGGCGGCTTGCCACTAGACCCGGCACCCCCATAGTCTGTAGAAGCACGCGGTGCATCCTTACGCTCATTACTGGCGCCGATCGAGAGCTCCTCGGGATCTTGAGAGATTGCACCTTTCGTATCGTCGCGAGGCGGCCGAGGCCGGGACTTGTTCCGTGATAGTGCGTTTAGTGTGTTGTGGTATTTCCGGACTAAGACCACGAGTTGGCATCCGAGGTCCAAGTGTGGACTTAGCTATGTGCTCCGCTCGTGTTTGTTCTCATAGCTTGCATACATTCTTCTAGATGATCATGTATATCGTATTGTACCCGGTTGGGGATTCTACTGGGTAATTCGTTACTCACCCTTATTCTCCGTGGTTTTCCACGGGTAATCAAGGCGGGAGACAGGATGGTGAAGGAGGAGCTATGATCATGGAACCTCTTTGTCATCTCCGATTGTTTTATTTTAATTATCATGACTCTTCACTTTTTATTATTTCCCGAATGCATGTAGGCGGGCACAGAGCCCCGGGATGTTTTCTTACGTTTTATGGATTCCAGCATATTGGTACTTGTGGATTGTTTTAATGGTTTAAATAAATCTACGATCGATCAGTGTGCTTTTAGAAATGTATGTTTTGGTTGTTGAATGTTTCTGTTTTTACTTGGAATCCGAAATGTATTTTTCATAATGTCTTTTATTTTCACTACATGCATTGGGGTAAAGGCCCATTTAGAGCCCCTTTTGGGTCGGGTCTTTACACCTTTGTACCCAACTCTTGGTGACCTTGAAAGCTCTTGCTTTCCCTCGAACGACCTCACACTTGTAGTCCTCCGACTACCACCTAGCTAGATCTCTTATGCAACCCAAACAGGTGCAACCTCGTAAAAACGGGTACAAGGCTAGTGGGGATGCTATACTCCGGGCGGGCATGGAACCACCTGCACCAAAAGTGCCAACTGGCCTGAAACTAGGCCTCCTTCCAAAGCTTGGTGCCAACAGGCACTACATCCTTTACAACACAAACATCCCTTTACGAGCTTTAAGCCCCTCTAGGGGTAGGGAAGGTCACACTCCAGGTGACAGGGCAATGGCGCTCAACACAAGAGTCTCAACACTCGAGTAGACTACTCTCGACATCACGTCTAATGAGACAAGCCAAGGCCCACTCCTCGCATCCCACTCGATGCTCAACGAATACTCAAAGCCAACCCTCGGGTGGCGGCACCTAGCTCCACACGGAACATGCTAACGAGAAGGTGCTTCTCACTAATAGCCAACTGAAACCACGGGACGGATTAGGTCCACGACAAGCAAACTCCACACTACCCCCTGGCTACGAGGGTACTAAAAGAACTGGCTGCAAAACGACTGCAGACTTGCAGGAGGACAAGATATCTCTACATCTTTCTCAAAAGCTACTAACTTGGCAGCTGGCCAATTCGCCCGGGTGGCTGGTGGAGACTCTGCTGGTCCGCCTCTCACAGGGGACTTCCACCACCACACCGCTGCGCATCAAACGGCACAGAGCGGCACGCCTCGACCTCTGAACATCAGGTCATCGGTCTCACGAACACGTGTCATCCCAACACTTGGATGATAAACTCGAACCTGGTCAACCACCTTGCCGCTACCAGCAAGTTCTCTAAAGCATCAAGCTCCTCAGGCTTCCACTTGCCAAACTCGGCGGCTCCATCAATGCTAACTAACTCATCGACATAAACATGCTGATCAAGCCCTTCCGAAAACCTCCGGGGCTACCGGAGCTACTTGGGGGGTGTCTCCTAAACAAACTCTGTCAGCTGGGCTATCTGTGCCCGGGACTCCTCACTACGCGCTACAAACTGCGCCTGGGTCTCCGCTCTCTAATAGCTAAAAGACCTGCCATCAATTCTCTCATGGCTGGAGCACACCCTGCTCAAGGAGTCTCACTCTAAGGCATGCTAGCCTCTAACCTCTTCTCTTGGCAACTCAACTGTCAGGGCCAAAAGTGGCCTACGGGTCTAGACAACCCTGGACGTGGTCTCATCATCAACATGCATGATCCAACTTCTCGGTTGGAAATACCAAACGTCCCGCTCCTCAATGTGTATTCAAAGCATAAGCGATCTACACTAAACACAAAGCTAGTCCTCACCGGGACTATCACTACCCAACAAGGGTAACACATGTATACTAGGTGCAGTATTGTAAAATAAAACCCTTAGCTTAATGAACTCAGACAAACTCGTGTGCACGCGGAGTCTCGATGATCATGGGGACAACAACCTACAAAGCAGGTTAGTCTACAGAATCTATGACTCTGGGCTCCCAACTGTAAAGACCCGACCTGGAATACGGTCCTAAACCTAGGTCCTCACTCAGCATGCAAGTTAAATATTTCAACAAGCGGTTTAGTGCTCATATTTAAAACTTTTTCAAAACATTTGGAAACGGGGAACACTTAAAACATAACCAACAATTTTCATTAGCAAATCCAATCAAGGTAAAATAAGCCGGCAAGATTTATAAAAGAACGTTCAAAGCAGTTTAAACAACTTTAACATCATTCCCTAGGACTCATGTCCATCTACATGCTGAATAAATAAATGCAAGCAATAAACAACAGAGTGTCGGTAGCTTCCCATGATCAAACAGCTCCCTCCGCTAGCCATCCTGGTGTTGTCCCAAGTTACCTGGTGGAAAAACCACAGAAATAAGGGTGAGTATAAACATACTCAGTAAGAATCCCCAACCGGGGTACAATACGATACATCCGTCATCTAGCACCCTAGTATACATGCAAATAAAACAATGACTTAGAGCAAAACGGTTGAATTAGGCTATGAGCTACTTCTAGAGCGAGCCTATTCAAGGGCTTTCATCTACTGCCTATCATAGGTTCTACACTTGGATGCCCTTCGGGCCTTACACAACCTAGGACTCAGTGATGCCCAGTGGGGCCTTACACACCTAGGATGCCTATCGGGGCCTTACACCTCCAGAATCAGTGATGCCCAGTGGGGTCTTACACACCTAGGATGCCCATCGGGGTCTTACACCTCCAACTCAGTGATGCCCATCGGGGACTTACACACCTAGGATGCCCATCGGGGTCTTACACCTCCAACTCAGTGATGCCCATCAGGGACTTACACACCTAGGATGCCCATCAGGGTCTTACACCTCCAACTCAGTGATGCCCATCGGGGACTTACACACCTAGGATGCCCATCGGGTCTTACACCTCCAACTCGGTGATGCCCATCAGGACTTACACACCTAGGATGCCCATCGTGGTCTTACACCTCCAACTCGGTGATGCCCATCGGGACTTACACACCTAGGATGCCCATCGGGTCTTACACCTCCAACTCGGTGATGCCCATCGAGGACTTACACACCTAGGATGCCCATCAGGGTCTTACACCTCCGGATGTCCATCCGGGTCTTACCCGAGCGGGACCTAAACTAGTTACCCCTACAATCGTCTACACTATACATCACCTGCCTATGCCTGGCACGGAACTAACAGGATAAAATAGAACAAGGTATGCCAAGATAATTAAACCCCTTGCATGGAACTAACAGAATATATCAGGGGGCACAAGAGCAAGACGATATGGAAGCAAGAGAAAACATGTAACCTACCCACTGGAAATTTCATACAATCACAGGACATGGCATCTTTGGAAGAACAAACCTAGCATGGCACTAACATGAACAACAAGCAACATGCTAGCAAGATTTCAAACACAAGCTGTTCAATAGCTAACATACTCATAACAACAACCAAGCATACAAGGCACAATCATGATAGCATCGCAGGGTCCACACAACCACGGTAAGAAATCCTTACTTGGAAACGAGTAGAAATAACTTTCACAATCAAATAGTGACCCTCGAGCTTTAAAGCGAAACCGAGCAACCTAAGCATTTTAAAAGCATCTAAATAAATATACAAAGAGCCAGCAGACTTAAAAATCTAAAAGGGATAGGTTCGGGAATTACCAACCGAGAAGGCACGGGTCTCGCAGCAAAGGGGCGATTTTGGGCGCTGCTTTGGTGCGGCGGCTGGGTGGCGCTGGCGCTAACTGGCGCTGGCTTGGGCGCTTGGGCAGCGAGGGCAATGGGGACTGGGCTGGCGCTTGCTGGCTGCGCGCGATCGCGCAGGCTCGAAGCGTAGCTGGCGGCGGGCGGACGCGACACGCACGGCACGGGCACGCATGACGCGGACGGTCTTGGGCGCGGCTTGCTGCGCTTGCGGGGCGCAGGCGGCGCGCGGTGTGGCGGCTCTGGTGGGGGACGGTGCGGCGCGTCTGGGCGACCCGATCTGGTCGGTCTGCGGGCGCGTCTGGGCGACCGATGATGTGTCGGCGCGGCGCGTCTGGGCTGGCTCGGGCTGCAGCTGTGCGAGCGGCTGGCTGTCTTCGTGCGCGCTGGCTGGACGGCTGGGCTACACAGTGCGCTGTCTTTGTGTGGAATTTTGCTCGTGCGCTGGACTAGCAGTGGCTGAAGGGGTGCGCCTAGGGCGGCTAGGGTTTCTTGGTGAGGTCGGCTAGGAGAGAGAGAGAGAGAGAGAGAGAGAGAGAGAGAGAGAGAGAGAGAGAGATTGCAAAACAAGGGGAAAAGGGATTTTCTTGATTTTCTTTCCTTTTTCCCTAATTAAATAGGTCTAAAATCCCTTCCCAAAGCTTCCTCTTTCCAAACCCGGCCGAAGCAAGCTTATTTTAAAAATAAAACTCTCTTTTCCTACGAACTCCCCAAGACCATTTAGGGCAAGGGCTCAAAACCCAATGGAAGCACCAAAATTACAATTAATTTTGCCATTTTCTCAAACACCTCCAAACTTCCAAACAACTTGCCCAAACCTCTCGGGTCTTGCAACCAACAACCATTAAGCTTCGACAAAGGCAGGAATGGCCCTGAAATCTTGAAAATCCTCAAAACCCTGACCGGGGGCAAAAAGACCAAAATACCCCTAAGGGTTAAAATAACTCTAATGGCCCATCCGAACATCTGAATAATGACCCGAAATCACCTGGGTAACCGAAATAGAAAACTGGGCCGTTACATTACGGGCTGACCAAAATACCCCTAGGACAAACCTGGAAGATCGGGATGAAAACCTGAGCCGTTACAGGCTACTTGCTCTAGCCATAAGTCACACTTAGAAAACTTCGCATACAATTGATTTTCTCACAATGCTGATAAAACTTGCCTCAAATGCGAAGCATGGTCCTCCTTCGTTTTGGAGTAAATCAAAATATCGTCTATGAACACAATGACAAAGCTGTCCAAGAATTCTCTAAGTTCCCCTAATGGACTTCACGTCCAACTACATGCTGAAATAACAATGTATAAAGAAAGACACAACAGAGTGCCGGCAGCTCCCATGATCATGCAGCTCCCTCCACTAACCGTCCCGGTGCTGTCCCAAGTTACCTGGTGGAAAAACCACAGAAATATGGGTGAGTATAAACATACTCAGTAAGAATCCCCAACCGAGGTACAATACGATACATTTGTCATCTAGCACCCTTGTATACATGCAAACAAATACGAGCTCAGAAGCAACAACTTGGCTCAGGCTAACCGCCGTTCTAGAACTTGCGTATTCAATGACTTACTATCGCAACCTACACTGGGTTCTACACCTTGATGCCCATCGGGGTCTTACACAACCTAGGATGCGATGATGCCCACCGGGGTCTTACTCCTGCTAGACACGGTGATGCCCATCGGGGACTTACACACAAGGATGCCCATCGGGGTCTTACTCCAAAAAACCAATGATGCCCATCGGGGTCTTACACATCTAGGATGCCCATCAGGGTCTTACTCCACAATGATGCCCATCGGGGTCTTACTCCACAAAACAGTGATGCCCATCGGGGTCTTACACATCTAGGATGCCCATCGGGGTCTTACTCCAGCTAGGAACACGGAGATGCCCATCGGGGTCTTACACTCCCTAGCTACATTATGATGCCCATCGGGGACTTACACATAATGCCAACAGTGTAGTGCCCATCGGGGACTTACCCAAGCGGGACCTAAACTAGTAACCCCTAACGGTCTCCTAAGTTCAGGAACACAAACTTGCCTAACAATCAGACAATATACATTACCTGTCTAACCCTAGCATGAAACTAACAGAATACGAACAGGAACATGGGCATGCCAGAATAAGAAAAATCCCTAGCATGATACTACGAACTTCAGCAGGAACCAAAAGCATGCTGGAAAAACAAACTTAGCATGGCACTAACATGAACAACAAGCAAACATGCTAGCAAGAATGCCCATCAGGGACTTACACACAAGGATGCCCATCGGGGTCTTACTCCACAAACCAATGATGCCCATCGGGGTCTTACACATCTAGAATGCCCATCAGGGTCTTACTCCACAAAACATTGATGCCCATCAGGGTCTTACACATCTAGGATGCCCATCGGGGTCTTACTTCAGCTAGGAACACGGAGATGCCCATCGGGGTCTTACACTCCTTAGCTACATTATGATGCCCATCGAGGGCTTACACATAATGCCAACAGTGTAGTGCCCATCGGGGACTTACGTACACTAGCAATGCATTGGTGCCCATCAGGGACTTACCCAAGCGGGACCTAAACTAGTAACCCCTAACGGTCTCCTAAGTTCAGGAACACAAACTTGCCTAACAATCAGACAATAAACATTACCTGTCTAACCCTAGCATGAAACTAACAGAATACGAACAGGAACATGGGCATGCCAGAATAAGAAAAATCCCTAGCATGATACTACGAACTTCAGCAGGAACCAAAAGCATGCTGGAAAAACAAACTTAGCATGGCACTAACATGAACAACAAGCAAACATGCTAGCAAGAATGCCCATCAGGGACTTACACACAAGGATGCCCATCGGGGTCTTACTCCACAAACCAATGATGCCCATCGGGGTCTTACACATCTAGGATGCCCATCAGGGTCTTACTCCACAAAACATTGATGCCCATCAGGGTCTTACACATCTAGGATGCCCATCGGGGTCTTACTTCAGCTAGGAACACGGAGATGCCCATCGGGGTCTTACACTCCCTAGCTACATTATGATGCCCATCGAGGGCTTACACATAATGCCAACAGTGTAGTGCCCATCGGGGACTTACGTACACTAGCAATGCATTGGTGCCCATCGGGGACTTACCCAAGCGGGACCTAATCTAGTAACCCCTAACGGTCTCCTAAGTTCAGGAACACAAACTTGCCTAACAATCAGACAATAAACATTACCTGTCTAACCCTAGCATGAAACTAACAGAATACGAACAGGAACATGGGCATGCCAGAATAAGAAAAATCTCTAGCATGATACTACGAACTTCAGCAGGAACCAAAAGCATGCTGGAAGAACAAACTTAGCATGGCACTAAAATGAACAACAAGCAAACATGCTAGCAAGATTTCAAGCACAAGTTGTCCTATGGCTAACATGCTCATAACAGTAAATAAGCATACAAGGCACAATCCTGAAAGCATCGCAGGGTCCAACAACCCCGGTAAGGAATCCTTACCTGGAAACAAGCAGTAAATAAGTATAACGCTCCTAGAGCTGCAGAACACACAACCTAGCAAAACATACATAGTTACATCAATAACCTAAACTAGCTATCTCTAAACTAAACTCAAAGAAACAAGAACCTGGAAGTTACTGTAACGACCCAACCCGAATGGGGTTCTAAAATGGGACGTTAACTTAATGCATGCAAAAGGAAAACATAAAAAGACCCAACCTAGGGTCGGATTGAAACTTTTTATCATAAAAGTGGAAAACATTAAAGCAAACTAAACATTCATTTACAAAATAGTGACTGATCAGTACTTTTCTTAAAATCATCAAAACAGTTCAAACCATAAGTTTTCCATACAGACCAAAATCCATTTACAAGCTGTATTCAAAATAAAACAAAATAAGACACGACAGAGTGTCAGCAGCATCCATGATCTCCCAGCTACCTCCGCTAGCCACCTCGGTGCTGTCCTGAGTTACCTGAAAGATAAATAAGGGTGAGTATAAAAATACTCAGTAAGAATCCCCAACCGGGGTACGATACGATGCAATCAATCATCTAGCAACCTAGTACACGTGCAACAGATATCAACACAGATCTTAGCTCAACGAGCTTATTAGACAAATTTGGAGTCCTCGAAAGTCTCCTACTTCCGACCTAATGATTGGTTATCCTAACCAATCCTGGGACATCTCTGAGGGTCTTTCTCCCTCAGCCAGTTGATCAGCTCAAAAACCGATCCCAAGGATGTCCTCAAGGGCCTCTTACCCTTGCTAAAACAATCTGGACTATCGGGAGAGTACCCGAAGTCTGGCTCTAAATTGGAAGGAATGGTGTACTCACGAACATTACCCCGGGGGAGCACTCCGAACCGGCGACTAACGCGTGTGCGCGCACACCGCATGCTCTTCTGCAACCGGCGTAAATGCGGGGGCCTAAGAGCAAACTACGCGGGCCAGATACGCATGCCTAAAACTTGGAAGCGATGTCACTGATCACAGTAGCGCGAGGCCCTCGACGCTCTTCTGTGCAGCCTGATCCACCGACCTGAAGCTAAGAACCGGCCAAGGTAGGCTTACACCGTTGGCAGGGTTCCGCTCTAGCAGGCTACAAACTAGGCTTATGCCGATGAGGTAGCTAATTCTCATTGGCTGCCGGGAGGGGAAGCAATATACGTTATGCCTCGCTCTACCCCCGACCGGTGAGGACAAAGTACGTTGTGTCCACTCTCAGCCTCTGGATGATGACAAACCCTATAACACTAGCTAAGAGTACAGAGTGAGAGATTCCTGGCTAACATATACATTAGACATCAATCATACATATCCTATCATGATAATACGAACTTAAAGCGGGAATCTCGAGCATCTTTGGAAGAACAAACCTAGCATGGCACTAACATGTACAATGAGGCAAACATGCTAGCAAGAATTCAATCACAAGCTATCCTATCCACTAACATGCTCATAAAAGTAAACAGCATACAAGGCACAATCAAGAAAGCATCGCAGGTCCACACAACCACGGAAAGAGATCCTTACCTGGAAACAAGCAGAAAATAATAATTATCACAACAAACGAATAATGACCCTCGAGCTTTAATCGAATCCCGAACAACCTGATTATTACAATAAACACCCTAATTAAATACATAAACAAAGACCAACAACTCGGAGTCCTAATAGGGAAAAGACTCGGGAATTACCAACCGAGAAGCACAAGGCTCGTGTCCAATACAAAGACACCGGGCGGGCTGGTCGGTAGCTAGATCGGGTCGGGCGGCAGAGGAGCGGGAGGAGGCTCGCGGGCGCTGCTGGCTCAGAGAGGAAGCTTCGCTAGGCGCGCGCGGCGCGGACGAGCTCTGAGGGTGGACGCGCGATGTCGCGTGGGCGAGGCTACAAGGGTGCAGGGCGGCGGCGCGCGCTCGCGGCCGAAGGCGAGCGGCGCGCTGAGGACGCGAAGCGCCGCACGCGGCGACACAACGCACCTAGGCTACAGGGGACGCGCGCGGGGACTCGGCAAGCTGCGGGGCTGGTCGACCTGGGGCGGGGCGAGCTGGCGCTGGAGTGGGTCGGCACGGTGCGAGCTAGGGCTGGGCGAGCTGGAGCGGACTGGGACGACGTTTGCACAGGGGTGGCTCGGCGTGGTGCAGCTGGCTAGGCGAGCTGGGGAGAGCAGGGGGCTCGGGGCTGGCTAGGGGTCGGGTGAGGGAGAGAGAGAAAGAGAGAGAAAATGAAAATTAAACACATGGGGAAATTTGGGGATTTTTTTCTTTTATTTATTCATTTCATACTTATCCCATTTTTAAATGCCTTAAAATCCATTAAAATAAATCCCTAAAAATCCCATTTTGACTTCCTCTTCGAGACCCGGCTGAAGCGATCTTTCCCAATAATAAAACTCACTTAATAAATCACTAAGGCAAAGGTTTAAAATCCCAAATTCTGACTGGAGAGCAAAAAGACCAAAATACCCCTAAGGGTTAAAATGCTCTAACGGCCCAACCGATTGCCCTAATATCGAAGCAGAGTACTGGAAAACCGGAATGGAAATCGGGCGTTACAATACTCCCCCTTAAAAGACTTTCGTCCTCGAAAGTCCTAAGACTGAGCGACTCGGGTGATGAGTCCTCATCTCATCCTCTAGCTCCCACGTCGCTTCCTCGCGCCTCTCGATGCCTCCAAAGAACCTTTACTAAGCTTATCTCTCGGTTGCGCAAAACCTTGCGCTCACGAGCCAAAATCTGAGCAGGCTTCTCCTCGAAGGATAAATCTTCACTCAACTCTAAGGGCTCATGCTCTATCACATGCGACGGATGCGCTCACGTCATTGCCAAAGATCGAAACATGGAACACATTATGCACCGCCAAAGAAGCGGGGCAAGGCTAACCGATAGGCCTTTGCTCCGATCCGCTCAAGGATCTCAAAAGGCCCTACAAACCTGGGGCTCAATTTGCCTCGCTTCCCAAACCTTAACACACCACGCATTGGTGCTACCTTCAGAAAAATATGCTGACCAACCTCAAACTCCAAACCTCTACGCCTCAAGCGGCGTAACTTTTCTCGCCTACTTTGAGTTTGTTAACATGCGAGCCACGATCTTACGCTGCAGCGTCGTTTGTCATCTGAAGTAACTCGGGTCCCAGAACCTGTCTATCGCCAACCTCCTCCCAAAACACTGGGGATCTACAACGCTTACCATACAACGCTTCAAAAGGAGCCATCTGAATAGTCGACTGATAGCAGTTATTGTAAGCGAACTCCATCAAATACAGGTACTGGTCCCAACTGCCTGGAAAGTCCAAAACACATCCTCTCAACATATCTTCCAAAATCTGATTCACCCTCTCGGTCTGACCATCGGTTTGAGGGTGAAAGGCGATCTTGAAAGCGCACTCGGTTCCCATACCCATACGGGGCGCTCTCGAGCGGGATGTGAACCGAGAATCCCGATCTGACACTATCTTCGCCGGTACCCCGTGGTACCGAACAATCTGCTCCAAAAATAACTGTGCCCACTGCTCCACGGTATAACTAATCCTGCCGGGGATAAAGTGTGCACTCTTAGTCAGTCGGTCCACAATTACCCAGATCTGAGTAAACCCTCTAGGTGTCCTCGGCAACCCTGAGATATAATCCATCGAAATCTCGTCCCACTTCCATTGTGGAACACTCAACGGCTGCAACAAACTCGCAAAGCTTACGTGCTGGGGAGCCTTCACTTGGCGACAAGTGAGACACCGGCTAACAAACTCGGCTATGTCCCTCTTCATACCCATCCACCAAAACGTGCGCTTGAGATCACGATACATCTTGGTACCTCACGGGTGCCAAGTGAATGGGGAACTATGCGCCTCGACGAGCAACTCGGCTCGAATCCTGCGACATCCGAACGCACAACCGACCTATGTATCTCAAGCCTCCGTCTGGTGCTACAACAAAGTCAAAATCGCCATCTGCCTCGACTCTCTCAAGCAATCTCTTTAACTTGGGATCACTTAGCTGACTGTCGATGATCCTCTGCTTAAGCGACGGTTGAACGGATAACGGGCTACCCTGGCTGTAACCTCTCCTAACAAAAGCTGCGATCTGGCTCGCTCAAACTCATACGCGCATTTCAACGAGAGCTCGGGCAAGGCTGCGGAATGCGACGTCTTCCTACTCGGTGCATCAGCCACAACGTTGGCCTTTAGGGATGATACAAGATCTCACAGTCGTAGTCCTTTACCAACTCGAGCCATCTTCTCTGCCTCATGTTCAACTCCTTCTGAGTGAAGAAATACTTAAGGCTCTGGTGGTCCGTGAACAGTTGAATCCTTTCACCATACAAGTAGTGCCTCCAAATCTTTAGGGGCAAAAACAAGCTGCAGCCAACTCCATATCATGAGTTGGGTAATTCTTCTCATAGGGCTTCGATTGCCGGGGAAGCATAAGTGTCACCTTTCCATCTTTGCATCAACACACTGCAGCCTAAACCATACTTGGATGCATCATTGTAAACTACGAAATCTCCTGTTACCTCAGGAATCGCCAACACCGCGCTACATGCGTCAAATTGTGCTTAAATTTGGGCAAAACTTTCCTCACATCTAGCATCCCAAACAAAGTCAACACCCTTCTTGGTCGAGACGGGTTAGGGTCTTTGCCTTAGCAGAAAAGTCTTTCACGAAACGCCGATAATAACACTGCGGACCGAAATCGCGAATCTCGGTGACCGCTGGATTATCCGGCCCATGAACCGATCGCCTCTATCTTTATGGGGTCCACCGCTATACCATCTACCGAAACAATATGACCAAGGAAAGCTACTTTCTCTAGCCGAACTCACACTTAGAGAACTTTGCGAACAATGATTTTCTCATAATCTTTGCCAAAACTTGCCTCAAATGCGAAGCATGGTCCTCTTTTGTCTTGGAATAAATCAAAATGTCGTCTATGAATACGATGACAAAGTTATCCAAGAATGCCTTGAACACTCTGTCCATCATGTCCATAAACGCTGCAGGGGCGTTCGTTAATCCAAAAGACATAACCACGAACTCATAATGACCATACCTCGATCTGAACGCGGTCTTAGGGATATCAGCATCCCGAATCCTCAGCTGATGGTACCCTGACCTCAAATCAATCTTAGAAAATCGAGGCTCTCCTGAAGGCGATCGAATAGATCATCAATACGCGGCGGGGATACTTATTCTTCACCGTGACTTTATTCAGCTCTCTATAATCTATACATAATCGCATGGATCCATCCTTCTTCTTAACAAACAGGACAGGTGCTCCCCACGGGGACACACTCGGACGAATGAAACCTCGATCCAGCATTTCCTGCAACTGCACTTTGAGTTCTTTCAACTCAGCTGGCGCCATACGATACGGGGCTTTAGAGATGGGAAGAGTCCCTGGCTCCAACTCAATGGTGAAGTCTAACTCCCTCTTCGGGGGTAAACCCGGTAACTCCTCAGGGAAAACATCTGCAAATTCTTGCACCACAGGGACCATGTCAACAGACAACGCAGAACTATCATCTCCTAACAGCTTTGCCAAGAAACCCAAAGCTCCTCGAGATAACAATCTACGGGCTTTCTTTGTTGAGATCAATGGCGGGAAAATTCCATACGAACACCATGAAACTTGAAACTTGGCCACGAGGTGGCTGAACACAACTTCTTTTCGGCGGCAGTCTATCATAGCATGGTTCTCCGCCAACCAATCCATACCAAGGATCACATCAAAACCGCTCATAGACAGAACTAGGAGGGTAGCATCTAGAGTCTCATCAGATATCTGTACCCGACCACTCTTAACTCTACTGCTAACTAACAAACTTACTCCCGAGGGAGTGGCAACACACAGCTCAAACCCTAGAGGTTCGAGTTCCACACAAGCTTGTCTAACAAATGCATCAGATACAAAAGAATGGGTCGAACCCGAATCAAACAACACAAATGCATAATGCTCTAAGACAAGTAGCGTACCTGCAACTGCATTATCAAAGCACGCTCCGCCTCCTGGCGAGTAGTGGCAAACACCCGCCCTTCGCTGACAGTCCGCGCTCTTTGCTACATCACGAGTCTGAATCCGCCATATGCCCTTCCTGGCCACATCTGTAGCAAGCCTTGGGCGATGCTCCACATAATCCAAAATGTGACCTTCCGCACTTGTTGCACTTGAAATTGCCGCTGGCCCCACCTGCTTTGGCGATCTCGGGCTCTATCTCGAGGGTGCGCTGATCGATCGACCTTTAGATCGGCTCGAGCAGCGAGTCTGCCGCCCACTGAGCGGAAACCACTAGAAGACCCAAACTTCCTCTTATGTCGAGAATCTTTCTTTGAGCGGTGAACTAATGAGCTCGAGCAACATAATCCTGCCTTTGGCGGATACTTGAATTATAGATCGTGGCCAACTCCACTGCTCGGTCATAACTCTCAGGAGCGAGTGCTCGAACATCCTGAGCAACCTCTTTCCTCAGCCCACAAATGAATTTCTTAGTCTTGAGCTCCTCAGTTGCAACGAGCTCCGGGGCGAAATAACTATACTCAGAGAACTTCTTTTCATAGGCAATAATACTGTCGGAACCCTGTTTCAGATTCGAGAAGGCCTCTGCCATCTCCTGCTGAGCCTCGTCATTAACATACTTAGCTCTGAACTTCGTTCTAAAGAACTCCCAGGTGGCTGGAGAAGACCCATCTGGTCTAGCTTTATTTTTGGACTCCCACCACCACTCAGCGGTGTTAGTGAGAACATGGGCCGCACATCTCGGCCTCTGCACATCTGGGCATCCCATAACTCTAAAGATGTATGTAACAGCCCAGTTTCCTATTCCAGTTTTCGAGGTGCCTTCGGGTCAAGATTCGGTTGTTGGTTGGGTCATTAGAGCGGTTTTGACCCTTGAGGGTATTTTGGTCTTTTGGCTCTCCGGGCAGGATTTGTGGTTTTCAGGGCTTCGAGGTAGCTCTTGCCTTTGTCGAGGCTTGTTTGTTGGTGGCTGCGAGTCCCGTGGTGTTTGGGCTAGTCGGTTGGATGCTCGGTTGTGGTATGGGCTTTGGCAAAGTGTTGGTTGGTTGTGTGCTTCTTTTGGGGATTCGAGCCCGAGCCTTTAGTGTTGCTTTGGGAGTTGGATTTAAGTGAGTTTGATTGATTGGAAAAGATTGCTTCGGTCGGGTCTCGAAGGAGGAAGCCGGGAAATGGGATTTTGAGGTTTTAAGTGGATAAGGATGGGAAATGGAATTTAAATCCCATTTTTCCCTTTTATTTCCCATTTTTCCTTTTTATTTCCTTTTTTCTTTTATTTTTCCCCAAAATCAACTTTCTCTCTCTTTCTCTCTCTCTCTCCCCGAGCACCCCCCACCTAGCCCAGCCCCTAGCCATGGCTCGCTTGACCCCTGCCCGAGCGAGCCTCTAGCTCGCCAGCGCCGAGCCGAGCCTCGCCAACCGAGCCCGAGCCCCGCTCGCCAAGTCGCGCCATGACCATTTCGCCGCTTGGTCGCCCGCCGAGCTCGCTTCGCTGCCCAGTCGCGCGTCGCCCGCCATGACCCAGAGCGCTCGCACTTGTCGCCCAGGTCCCCGTGTCGCCGGATCCGTGTCGCCCAGCCCGTGCTCGCCCCTGTTCCGAGCCGCTCCGAGTCGCTTCCCTGTAGAGCGTCGTCGCGCCCGTGCGCCGCCGCCCTGCTGCGCTCGCGCGCGTTCGCGCCGCGCGCTGCTGCGCGCCAATGAGCCCGGCGTCGTGTCGGTAGCGCCCAGCGCCGACCCTGCGCCCGGTAGCGTCTGTCTGCGCCATCACCATTTGCCTAGCCGTGCAACCGCCCGTTCGAGTGTCGGTAGTGCCTGCTCGTGAGTTGCTCCCGAGCCGAGCCCTGTTTATTTTAGTGTATTTAGGGCTATTTTATGATTATTGATGTATTTGTTTGGCTCGATATAGGTTGCTCGGGTTCGATCGCAGGAATTTATTGTGTGTTGTTGCCTTGAGCCGGTAAGGATTTCTTAGGAGTTGTGTGGGCCTGCGATATTGTCATGATTTTGCCTTGCTTGTTTCTTTGATTGTTATGAGCATGATAATAATAGAGCAGCTTTGATTGATTCTGCTAGCATGTTTGCTTGATATTACATGTTAGTGCCATGCTAGGTTTGTTCGCAAAGATGCTTGTGATTCCTGCTTAAGCTCGTAGTATCATGCTAGGTAGTGTGATTGATGTCGGTCTTTGCTTGCTAGCCAGGAATCATTGCTTTTTACTCTGTACTCTTAGATAGAGTTGTAGGGTTTGTCATCATCCAGAGGCTGAGCGGACATAACGTACTTTGTCCCAGTAGCTCAGGTCGGGAGTAAAGTGTGCGAAGCAAAACGTATCTTGCTACCCCGCCCGACCAGCCGGTTGTGGAATTAGCTACCCACTTCGGCATAGCCTAGTTTGTAGCCTGCTAGAGCGGAACCCTGCCATCGGTGTAAGCCTGCCCTGGCCGGTTCTTAGCTTCAGGTCGGTGGACCATGCTGCACAGATGAGCGCCGAGGGCCTCGCGCTACTGTGATCAGTGACACCGCTTCCGAGTCATAGGGATGCGTACCTGGCCCGCGTAGTTTGCCCTTAGGCCCCCGCATTTACGCCGGTTGTAGAAGAGCATGCGGTGTGTGCGCACACGCGTTAGTTGCCGGTTCAGAGAGCTCCCCCGGGCTAATGTTCGTGAGTACACCATTCCTTCCGTTAGAGCCTGACTTCGGGTACTCTCCCGTAAGTCCAGATTAGCAAGGGTAAGAGGCCCTTTAGGACATCCTTGGGATCGGTTTTTGAGCTGATCAACTGGCTGAGGGAGAAAGACCCTCAGAGATGCCCTAGAATTGGTTAGGATAACCAATCATTAGGCCGGAAGTAGGAGACTTCCGATGACTCCAGATCTTTCTTTGTAAGCTCGTTGAGCTATGATCTGTGTTGGTAGTTGTTTGCTTGCATGCTTTGGAACTAGATGATTGATTATATCGTATTGTACCCCAGTTGGGGATTCTTACTGAGTAATTCGTTACTCACCCTTACTTATCTTTCAGGAAACCATGGCGCGAGGCAGGATGGCTGGAGGAGGAGCTGTGATCATGGAAAACCCGTTGTTCATCTCTGAGTCTTGTATTTATGTTTTAAATGTCCTCTGAATGCATGTAGTTGGGCACGGAGCCCTAGGTTGTTTTATGAATGTATTTCCGGATTCTAGCATTTTTGTAAATGTTGTAAAGCTTGTATGATTTAAATAAATCTCCGATCGAGTAAGTTTTGGAAATGTATTTGTCTTGGAGCAGGTGCTTGGAAACAGGGACAGGTTTCAAGAATTTTGTATTGACTTTTTAAATGAACTCTTGCCGGTTTTTGGTTTTTACTTAGAATCTGAAACAACCCTATTGCAAATTCTAGTGTTGATTTGTATGCATGCATTGAGGTAAGGGCCCATTTAGAGCCCCATTCGGGTCGGGTCTTTACAATGTACTCCATCCTTGCCAACCACCTGACTGCCACAAGTGGGTTCTCTGAAGCATCAAATTCCTTCGGCTTCCACTTGGTGAAATCTTTCAACCACTTGCCAAATTCAGCAGCTCCCTCTTCACTATCAAGTGAATCAGCCTGGTCCTGCTGACCCTGTCCCACCGGTTGAGCTACCGGAGCTACTGGGGCTACTGGAGCTACTGGAGCTACTTTGGGGTGCTCGCTTTGTATAAGCTGGGTCAATTTGGCTATCTCTGTGCCCTAGACTCCTCTCTCTCGGCACGCTAGGCTGCGCTGAGTCTCAGCTCTCTGCTCGGCCATTAGGCCCATCATCATATCTCTCATAGCAGAAACATCTCCCCCTGGAGCTACACCTTGAGGCATAGCAGCCTCCACCCCTACACTGGGCAAGCTAGCATCTGGAGCCACGGGCGACCTACGAGCCCGATAAACCCCGGCCGCTGGGCTCTACAAAGATCTGTATTTGCGCCCGGTTGGACTGCTCCTCTGCTGCGATGTAACCGGCATCTCGGCGATCTACACGGAAACCACTACGGGTTAGCAACTCTCGGACTCCTCTCGCCAATAAGGATAATGCATGTGTACTTGCATAAAGTATCGTAACAAAACCCTTAGCTTAAAGGAATTAGACAAACACGCGGCCGTGGAGTGCGGAGATCATGGGAACCCAACCTACAAATAGGTTAGTCTCTGAGAATCTATGACTCGTGCTCGATACCAATCAGAATTGACCCAACCCGAATGGGGTTCTAAAATGGGCCGTTAACTTAATGCATGCAAAAGGAAAACATAAAAAGACCCAACCTAGGGTCGGATTGAAACTTTTTATCATAAAAGTGGAAAACATTAAAGCAAACTAAACATTCATTTACAAAATAGTGAGTGATCAATTACTTTTCATAAAATCATCAAAACAGTTCAAACCATAAGTTTTCCATCTGGACCAAAATCCATTTACATCTTTGTATTCAAAATAAAACAAAATAAGACACGGCGACAGTGTCGTGACATCCATGATCTCCCTACTACCTCTGCTAGCCACCTCGGTGCTGTCCTGAGTTACCTGAAAGATAAATAAGGGTGAGTATAAAAATACTCAGTAAGAATCCCCAACCGGGGTACGATACGATGCAATCAATCATCTAGCAACCTAGTACACGTGCAACAGATATCAACACAGATCTTAGCTCAACGAGCTTATTAGACAAATTTGGAGTCCTCGAAAGTCTCCTACTTCCGACCTAATGATTGGTTATCCTAACCAATCCTGGGACATCTCTGAGGGTCTTTCTCCCTCACCGGTTGATCAGCTCAAAAACCGATCCCAAGGATGTCCTCAAGGGCCTCTTACCCTTGCTAAAAACATCTGGACTATCGGGAGAGTACCCGAAGTCTGGCTCTAAATTGGAAGGAATGGTGTACTCACGAACATTAGCCCGGGGGAGCACTCCGAACCGGCGACTAACGCGTGTGCGCGCACACTACATGCTCTTCTGCAACCGGCGTAAATGCGGGGGCCTAAGGGCAAACCACGCGCCGGCACGCATGCCTAAAACTTGGAAGCGATGTCGCGATCACGATGAGCGCGAGGCCCTCGGCGCTCTTACATGCGACTGATCCACCGACGAAGCTAAGAACCGGCCAAGGTAGGCTTACACCGTTGGCGGTGGTTCCGCTCTAGCAGGAGCTACAAACTAGGCTTATGCCGATGAGGTAGCTAATTCTCATTGGCTGCCGGAGGGGAAGCAATATACGTTATGCCTCGCTCTACCCCGACCGGTGGGGACAAAGTACGTTGTGTCCCTCTCGGCCTACGGATGATGACAAACCCTATAACACTAGCTAAGAGTACAGAGTGAGAGATTCTGGCTAACATATACATTAGACATCAATCATACATATCCTATCATGATAATACGAACTTAAAGCGGGAATCTTTGAGCATTTGGAAGAACAAACCTAGCATGGCACTAACATGTACAATGAGCAAACATGCTAGCAAGAATTCAATCACAAGCTATCCTATCCACTAACATGCTCATAAAAGTAAACAGCATACAAGGCACAATCAAGAAAGCATCGCAGGTCCACACAACCACGGTAAGAGATCCTTACACGGAAACAAGCGAGAAAATAATAATTATCACGACCAACGAATAATGACCCTCGAGCTTTAATCGAATCCCGAACAACCTGATTATTACAATAAACACCTAATTAAATACATAAAGCAAAGACCAACAACTCGAGTCCTAATAGGGAAAAGACTAGGGAATTACCAACCGAGAAGCACAAGGCTCAACAAAAAGCAGAGACACCTGGCAGGCGGTGGTCAGCTCTAGATGGATGGTGGGGCGCGCAGAGAGCGGCAAGGAGAGGCTCGGCCGGGGCGCTGGCTCAGCAGAGGAAGCTCGGCTGGGGGCGCGCGCGCGCGACGAGCTACTGTGGACGCTGCGTCGCGCGCGAGGCGAGGCTACAGTGCGGTGCAGGGGCGCTCGGCGCGGCGCGGCAGCGGCGGCGAGCGGCGCGGCGCTAGGACGCCTTGGCGCCGCACGCGCGACACAACGCACTGGGCTGCACGGGGGGCGCGCGGGACTCGGCAAGCAAGGGCGGTCGACTGGTCGACTGGCGGCGGTATTGTGGCGCTGCTGAGTGGGTCGGCACACGGCGATGAGCCGGGTGGGCGAGCTGGAGCGGACTGGGACGACGTTGGCATGGGGGTGGCTCGGCGTGGTGCGGTGGCCTAGGCGAAGTGGGAGAGCAGGGGCTTGGGGCTGGCTAGGGCTAGGGTCGGAGAGAGAGAGAGAGAGAGAAAATGAAAATTAAACACATGGGGAAATTTGGGGATTTTTTTCTTTTATTTATTCATTTCATACTTATCCCATTTTTAAATGCCTTAAAATCCATTAAAATAAATCCCTAAAAATCCCATTTTGACTTCCTCTTCGAGACCCGGCTGAAGCGATCTTTCCCAATAATAAAACTCACTTAATAAATCACTAAGGCAAAGGTTTAAAATCCAAAATTCTGACCGGAGAGCAAAAAGACCAAAATACCCCTAAGGGTTAAAATGCTCTAACGGCCCAACCGATTGCCCTAATACTGAACCGAGAGTACCTGGAAAACCGGAATGGAAATCTGGGCCGTTAAAATACTCCCCCCTTAAAAGACTTTCGTCCTCGAAAGTCCTAAGACTGGAACAGCTCCGGGTGATGAGTCCTCATCTCATCCTCTAGCTCCCACGTCGCTTCCTCTGCCCTCTGATGCCTCCAAAGAACCTTTACTAAGCTTATCTCTCGGTTGCGCAAAACCTTGCGCTCACGAGCCAAAATCTGAACGGGCTTCTCCTCGAAGGATAAATCTTCACTCAACTCTAAGGGCTCATGCTCTATCACATGCGACGGATCTGCTACGTACTGCCTCAGCATCGAAACATGGAACACATTATGCACCGCTGCCAAAGACGGGGGCAAGGCTAGCAGATAGGCCTTTGCTCCGATCCGCTCAAGGATCTCAAAAGGCCCTACAAACCTGGGGCTCAATTTGCCTCGCTTCCCAAACCTTAACACACCACGCATTGGTGCTACCTTCAGAAAAATATGCTGACCAACCTCAAACTCCAAACCTCTACGCCTCACAACGGCGTAACTTTTCTGCCTACTTTGAGTTTGTTAACATGCGAGCCCTAATCTTCTCGCATGGCAGTGTCGTTTGTCATCCGAAGTAACTCGGGTCCCGAACACGTCTATCGCCAACCTCCTCCCAAAACACTGGGATCTACAACGCTTACCATACAACGCTTCAAAAGGAGCCATCCGAATAGTCGGTGATATTTGTTATTGTGCGAACTCCATCAAATACAGTCATCGGTCCCAATCGCTCTGTAAAGTCCAAAACACATCCACTCAACATATCTTCCAAAATCGATTCACCCTCTCGCCCGACCATCGGTTTGAGGGTGAAAGGCGATCTTTGAAAGCTGCACTCGGTTCCCATACCCATACGGGCGCTCTCCGAAGGCGGGATGTGAACCGAGAATCCCGATCGACACTATCTTCGCGGTACCCGTGGTACCGAACAATCTGCTCAAAAATAAGCGTGCCCCTTTGCTCCACGGTATAACTAATCCTGCCGGGGATAAAGTGTGCACTCTTAGTCGATCGGTCCACAATTACCGGATCTCGAGTAAACCCTCTAGGTGTCCTCGGCAACCACGAGATATAATCCATCGAAATCTCGTCCCACTTCCATTGTGGAACACTCAACGGTACGCAACAAACTGCGGGCTTCATGCAGGAGCCTTCACTTGGCGACAAGTGAGACACCGGCTAACAAACTCAGCTATGTCCCTCTTCATACCCATCCACCAAAACGTCTGCTTGAGATCCTGATACATCTTGGTACCTCCTGGGTGCCAAGTGAATGGGGATCTATGCGCCTCGGCGAGCAACTCGGCTCGAATCCCTGCGACATCTGGAACGCACAACCGACCTATGTATCTCAAGCCTCCGTCTGGTGCTACAACAAAGTCAAAATCGCCATCTGCCTCGACTCCATCTGCCTCCCGGGAACCGGCAACCAACAAAAAGTCAGGTCTCAACGAAAGATAGAAACAGCCCTGGAACCCTAAATATCCACTAGGTCATCCCTAAGAGAAAAATGACCAAAATGCCCTTCAGGGTTAAAAAGCCCTAACGGCCCAACCAATTGTCCCAATTCTGAACCGAAAGTACCTGGGAAACCAGAACGAAAAACTGAGTTGTTACATGACCTCAGATCAATCTTAGAAAACACAGAGTCTCCCTGAAGCTGGTCTACCAAGTCATCAATACGCGGTAGGGGATCATTATTCTTCACTGTGACTTTATTTAACTCTCTATAGTCTATACATAAGTTCATTGATCCATCCTTCTTCTTAAAAAATAGAACGGGTGCTCCCTACGGGGATACACTCGGTCGGATGAAACATCGCTCAAGCATCTCCTGCAGCTATACTTTGAGTCTTTCAACTCAGCTGGCGCCATACAATACAGAGCTTTAGAAATAGGAAGAGTCCCTAGCTCCAGCTCAATGGTGAAATCCACCTCTCTCTTCGGGGGTAAACCCGGTAACTCCTCAGGGAAAACATCTGCAAACTCCTTCCCTACAGGAACCATGTCTACAGACAATGTGGTACTGCTATCACCTGACAACTTTGCCAAAAACCTCCAAACTCCTCGAGCTAACAGACGTCGGGCTTTCACTGCTGAAATCAATGGTGGACACACTCCGCCCTAGACACCGCGAAACTTGAAGCTCAGCTTTGAGGTGGCCTAAACACGACTTCTTTCCTACGGCAGTCAATCAAAGCATGGTTCTCTACCAACCAATCCATACCAAGGATCACATCAAAACCGCTCATAGATAGAACTATGAGTGTAGCCTCTAAAAGCTCTTCGGATATCTGTATCTGGCCACTCTTAACTCTACTACTAGCTAACATACTCACTCCCAAAGGAGTGGCAACACACAGCTCAAACCATAAAGGTTCGAGTTCCAAACAAGCTTGTCTAGCAAATGCATTAGAAACAAACGAGTAAGTCGAGCCCGAATCAAACAATACAAGTGCATAATGATCTAAGACAAGCAGCGTACCTGCAACTGTAGCATCAGTACGTTTTGCCTCCTGGCGAGTCATGGAAAGCACTCGGGCCTGCTGCTGGGTTGGTCTGGCTGTTGCTACATCCTGAGTACACGCTCTAGCCAAATGTCCCTCCTTGCCACATCTATAGCAAGCACGAGGCGATGCTCCACATAAACCAAAATGCGCCTTACCAAACAAGCGACACTGAGACGGCTGTCAAACAATGCCCTACTGGCGATCCTGCGATCTACCCTATGGTAGGCGCTGATCTCGACCTCTAGATTGGCCCTAACAGAGAGTCTTCATCCACTTGAGCGGGACCCATTGGAGGACTCAAACTTCCTCTTTTGCCCTGAATTCTGCTGAACGGGCTGAACTGGTGCAACAGAAACCAACACCAGCGGGTACTTGGAATTATAAATGGTAGCTAACTCCACCCCCCTATCATATGTCTCACGAGCGAGTGCTCGAACATCCTAAGCAACCTCCTTCCTCAACCTACTAATGAATTTCTTGGTCTTAAGCTCCTCAGTGGCAATGAGTTCCGGGACAAAATAATTGTACTCAGAGAACTTCTTCTCATATGCAGCTATACTATCAGTTCCCTACTTCAGATTCGAGAAGGCCTCAGCCCTCTCCTGCTGAGCCTCATCATTAACGTACTTGGCTCGAAACTTAGTTCTAAAGAACTCCCAAGTGGCTGAGGAAGACCCACTTGGTCTAGCCTTATCTGTGGACTCCCACCACCATACAGCTGTGTCGGTCAAGACATGGGCCGCACATCTCGGCCTCTGTACAATAGGGCATCCCATCACCCAGAAGATATACTCCATCCTAGCCAACCACTTTGCCGCCACTAGCGGATTCTCTGAAGCATCAAATTCCTTCGACTACCACTTAGTAAAATCCTTCAGCCGCTAGTCGAACTCGAAAACTCCCTATGCATTATCTAAGTCATCTGTCAGGTCCTGCTGACCCTATCCTCCTGGGCGAACTACCGGGGCTACTGGAGCTGCTGGGGGTGTAAGGACCCGACCCGAAAGAGGTCCTAACCTAAGCCTTTACCTCAATGCATGCTTTAAAATGTAAATATCATATGCAAGATTGTTATCCAGATTCTGAATGAAAATAAAAACTTGTAAACATTCATTTTAACAAACAAGCATAAAACGTCCTGAAACCTGTCCCTGTTTCCAAGCACCTATTCCAAGCTAAATACAGTTTAAAACATACTCTGATTAGAGATTTATTTGAAAACCAACAATCCAAAATAGTTCGATAATGCCAGAATCCAAATACAATCCAAAAACATCCTAAGGGCTCCGTGCCCAACTACATGCATTCAGAGGACAAAGCGTAAAAATAAACATAAACATAAACTCAGAGTTCAGAAAGACAGCAGGTTTCCATGATCAGCAGCTGTAAAGACCCGACCCGAATGGGGTCCTAAACTAGGCCTTTACCTCAATGCATGTTTTAAAAACTTAGAAAACATTATGCAGGGTTGTATGCCAGATTCTGGATAAAACTAAAAACGGTAAACATCCATTCAAAACAAACACAAAATGTCATGGAACCTGTCCATGTTTCCAAGTATCTGTTCCAAGCTAAATACAATTTAAAACGTACTCTGATTAGAGATTTAATTCAAACATTCAAAATCCAAAACAGTTTACATCAGTGTCAGAATCCAGAAAACAACCAGAAAACAACCTAGGGGCTCCGTGCCCAACTACATGCATTCAGAGGACAATAATACATAAAGAAACATAAACATAAGACTCAGAGTTTTAACAGCTGGTTTCCATGATCAGTAGCTCCTCCTTCAGCCATCATGTCTCGCGCCATGATTACCTGTGGAAAACCACAAAATAAGGGTGAGTAACGAATTACTTAGTAAAAATCCCCAACTGGGGTACAATACTATATAACTGGTCATCTAGCAGAATGTATGCAAGCCGTGAATATAAACAAAGAAGAGAGCACATCGTTTAACTCCATACATAAACCTCGGATGCCATCTTACAGTCTTACTCTGGAAAACTACAACGCTTTACGATACGAAAGGTGCACTGAACTCAAGATCCCGAGGAGCTCTCCGATCGTGGCGCCAGAATGAGCGTGTGTGCGCGCGCACCGCATCTTCTGCTTGCAAAACCAGGAGGTCTTGGGTCTAGGGCATGTTGCCCTGGTCCAGTACGCATGCCTAACAAATCTCTAGATCTGTGTCACTGAACATAATGATTGGTTCTCTTAACCAATCCCAAGACATCCTCGAGGGTCTTTCTCCCTCGGCCAAATGATCAGCTCTAAAATCGATCCCAAATAGATGTCTGTAAGAACCCGACCCAAAACACGGTCCTAAACCTAGGTTCTCACTCAACATGCAAGTTAAATACTTCATCAAGCGGTTTAGTGCTCATATTTAAAACCTTTCAAAACATTTAAAAGCGGGGACACTTAAAACATAAACAACAACCTTCATTTAAGCAAACCAACAAAGTAAAACAAGCCAGGCCAGTGTTTATGATATCATACAATACAATTTAAACAACTGTTAAAAAATCCCCCTAGGACTTCTGTCCGACTACATGCTGAACAAATTATGCAAACAACAAAGATAGAGTGCCGGCGACTCCCATGATCAATCGGCTCCTCCGCTTAGCCGTCCGTCGGTCTTTGTCCCAAGTTACACGGTGGAAAACCACAGAAATAAGGGTGAGTATAAACATACTCAAGAAGAATCCCCAAGCAAGGGTACAATACGATACATCAATCATCGGCACCCTAGTATACATGCAAGCGATTACCAACATGAGATCATAGCTCAACGAGCTTACAAGCGGATTCTGCGGAATCCTCGGAAGTCTCCTTCTTCTTAGGCCTAATGATTGGCTCTCATAACCAATCCGGAACATCTCCGAGGGTCTTTCTCCCTCGGCCAATTGATCACTCAAAAACCGATACCAAAGATGTCCGACACCCTCGAGGTCTTTCTCCTCGACCATATGATCAGCTCAAAAGCCAATCCCAATGGGTGTCCTCAAGGGCCTCTTACCCTCGCTATAAATCTGGACTATCGGAGAGTACCGAAGTTTGGCTCTAAACAGGAGGAGGCGGTGTACTCACGAACATTAGCGGGGAGCTCTCCGGCGGCGACTAACGCGTGTCTTGCGCGCACACCGCATCTTCTTTGCAACCGGCGTAAATGTGGGGCCTAAGTACACAAACTACGCGGGCAGTGCACGCATGCCTAAGGACTGAAGCGGTGTGGATCGAACACGATGAGTGCGAGGCCCTCGGCACTCATGTGTGCACTGTACCACCGACTGAAGCTAAGAACCGGCCAAGCGCAAAGCTTGCACCATTGGCGGATTCCGCTCTAGCAGCTACAAACTAGGCTTATGCCGATGTGGTAGCTAAATCCACATCGGTGCTGGGGGAAGCAATGTACGTTATGCTCCGCTCTACTCCCGACCGGTGGGGACAAAGTACGTTATGTCCGCTCTCAGCCTATGGATGATGACAAACTCTACTATACTAGCTAGAAGTACAAAATAACTGATTCCTGGCTAGACATACATATCATCATCATTCACACATAACCTAGCATGATACTACGAACTTAAAGCAGAAATCTCAAGCATGCTGGAAGAACAATCCTAGCATGGCACTAACATGTACAAACAGGCAAACATGCTAGCAAGAGTGCAATCACAAGCTGTCCTATCCACTAATCATGTTCATACAAGTAAACATGCATATAAGGCAGAATCAAGAAAGCATCGCAGGGTCCACACAACCACGGTAAGGAATCCTTACCTGGAAACGAGCAGAAATAACCTTCACAATCAAATAATGACCCTCGAGCTTTAAAGCGAAACCGAGCAACCTAAGCATTTTAATAAAAACAACCTAATTAAATAAACAACAGCCAACAACTTAGGGTCCAAAAGAGTGGAGGCTCGGGAATTACCAAACGAGAGGGTACTAGGTCTCGGCCCCAACAATCTTGGCAAAACAGGCTCTTGGCGGCAAGTGGGCAGGCGGGGCGTGCGGTACTGGGAAGCAGTGGCCTGGCGCTTCTTTGGCGCTGCCGGGCGCTGGCTGCGCGATGACGCAGCAGTGAGGACGGGCGCTGGCGCTGGCTGGCTGCAGACGGATCGCGATCTTGGCGCAGCGCTGCGCTGGCAAAGTGACGCGACGCAGCGCACGCACGCACGCATACGCAGCAGTCTTTGAGGGCGCGGCGCGCGCGGGGCTACGCGTGCATGGCGGGCTGGTGCTGGCTGCCAGTGCGGACGGTGCGGCGCTCGGGCGACTGGTGCGGAGCGGCTGGTTGTTCGGGTGCTCGGGTGGGGCGCTGAGCTGCTCGTGCGCTGGCTGGGCAGGAAAACTGGCACAGTGCTTGCTGGTTTGTGCGCTGGCTGTGGTGAAGAAGTGTGTCTTGGTTGTGGCGAGTCTGGCTAAGCGATGCAGTGTGATTGGGCATGGTTGGGCATGCTAGGGCGGCTAGTGAGTTTCTTGGGAGAGAGAGAGAGAGAGAGAGAGAGAGAGAGAGAGAGAGAGAGAGAGAGAGAAAGAGAGAGAGAGATTGCAAAACAAGGGGAAAGGGACTTTCTTGATTTTCTTCCCTTTTCCTAATTTAAATGGGTCTAAAATCCCTTCCCAAAGCTTCCTCTTTCAAAACCCGGCCCAAACAAACTTTTCTTTCTAATAAAACTCTTTTTCCTTCAAACTCCCAAAACCATTTAGGGCAAGGGTTCAAATCCCAAAGGAAGCACTAAAAAACCCATTAATTTTTCCATTTTGCAGGAATGACCCTGGAATCCTAAAAATCCATAAAACCCTGACTGGGGGCAAAAGACCAAAATGCCCCTAAGGGTTAAAACAGCTCTAACGGCCCATCCGAACATCCGAATAATGACCCGAAATCACCTGGGTAACCGAAATAGAAAACTGGGCCGTTACAATACTCCCTCCTTTTAAGACTTTCGTCCTCGAAAGTCCTAAGACGAAAACAACTCTAGGAAACTCCACTGATTCTTAACCAACCAAGCTCCTGATTAAGACAACACAATTCCTTCTTTGAAACCGAACCCTCTTGGGTTCCCAAAGGCTCAAGCCCAATGAGACACCGAGTCCGCCACGAACTATCTCAACCAAAATCGAACCAACACCGAGCTTCGAAGAAAACATGCGATAACTAGTCGGTGAGCCACTTCCTCTGACTCGCACCAACTCTCAAACGGTCTACGACTCTAGGGCTCACTTATCCCTGCTAACCCAACTCGGAACGCCTCTCTACGGCGCTACTCTCAGCAAACTCGTGGACGGGTCACAAGCTCTAAAACTCTACGCCACGCTCCGGCGTAACTTCTCTGAATGCTCATAGCTGGTATCAAACAGCCTCTACCCTTCACCATGCTTACCAAACAACCGAACCTCCTGGGTTTGAAACTAAACGGCCTACTCATACTTCGCAAGAGAGACTGCGAACCCCACCAGTTGCCTACAATCCTTAACGAAATCCAATTCGAACCACCAACCGGTGGTGATCCCTAGGCAACTTCTCCAACTAGCATGCGTCCACAACACTTAAGCAACCATCTTACGAGAAATCGAAGCATCAAAGCCAAGGGCACTTTTTCGGTTCACCAAGCGGCTACCACCACTCACACTATTTGAAACCCGGCCACACTACGAACGACAAGGTCGAGAGCAGGCTCCACTCGGCCAAACTAAAATGAAGCCCTCAACGGCCGACAAAAAACTTTCCAATGCAATCCGATCAGCCACTGGCCTAGGTGAACATCGCCAGACAGGAAAACAAACAACATTCCTCTCACGGGAACCTCGAGCAGCAAGGAATAAAACAACACGCGGCTACTAGCAACACAAAAGCTTGAGGATCGCAACTCAAGGGCTTTACCAACCAATGCCACGACATCTCTGTGCCAACCCACTCAACTGTGGCTCAGCTATAACGCCAACTGCGAACGCACATCAACTAGGAACAAAGCCCGAGAAGGCTTGCTCTGCAGAAACTCAACCCAAGCTTATAACGAGCAAGGCTCGCCTCCAAGCTGCCACTCAACTCTTAAGCCCATCTGGCTGCTCCAAGGACTTCCTCCTTATAGCTTAGACCTAACTCTTCTTCCAATCCAGAAACTCCACCCACGAAACATCGCGAGGAATAAGGATAGCGACGACCACAAGCTTGCGGAGCCTGAACAACACGAGTCTGCAAGACTACCTCAAAAGTTAAAACTTGAGGCCGACATCCACGGTGCAACTCAACTACCAAAGAACTAAGGGGTTCTACAAACTCCAAAGATTCAACAACCTTCCAGCAACAACTCAAGTCCTTGAAGCTGGCAGCCTCCGCTTGCGGGGAACAAACAACTTTCCGCTTGCTAACAAACAAACGCAGTGACACTCTCATTGGGGTGACCCATTGCGCTACTCGATCAACTACACAACTCATGAGCTAAGTTGACTCCTCCTCAACAGAACGATTTCCCGCAAGCGAACTTCCGAAGGACAAATGAACTTCACACACGCTCATTGCCTTGCTCAAACCCAAGGGCAACAACAACCAACTCTCTCGGAAGCAACATCGAGGATCCTCAATCGCTTGAACCCCAACTTGGAACTAGCGGAACTTACTCAACCACCGAGGGAGGGGTCAACTCGAAACCTCCCGACTAGGAACAAGTCCTCGTGGCAACGCTCTCTTGCTCGAACCAGAGCTAGCTCACGAAACAACATGGGAACCAAACCTTGGTCGACACCAAGCACCACCTTGCTAAGAATTCGAAAATCAACGTGGAGGTTACCAAGAACAACTCTAGCTTGTTAACCGACAACAAGCATCAAACAACTCAACCGAGGAACACGCTGCTGGAGTGGTGTGAGCTCGTGAGGCTCTCCACAACTTAGGGTTCCTCGACGCCCTCACACACCGTCGTCAAACGGTCTAATGGACAAGCGGCTACACGAGCACATCTCCTCCAAAGCATCTCAATGTCTTTGGCCAAAAGCTCTTCCTTGCCACATCGTAGCAAGCTAATGGCGATGCTCCACACAATCCGAAAAGCGCCTTACCACACTTGATGCAATGAGTGTTTGCTCGCCCGCCTGCGGCGATCTCGAGCTCTAACTGCGGTCGGTGATCGCGACCCCTAGGATCGCCTGTTGGCGAGTTCGCCATCCACTGAGCGGGAACAACGCAGAAGACCCAAACTTCCTCTTGCTCCAAGCATCAGCCACATCGTAGCTTCTACCTAGGGTAAGGATCCGAACAACTCTCTTAGCCATGGCGGCCAGAAACTCCGCGATTTTACTACCATCGCCCTGGATCAGTTCCAACTAAACTCCAACCATCGATCAACAAGAAATGCCTCTACCCAGGTCAAGGGCCAACTAGCATAACTTGCCTACGCAACAACCGACTCTGGCACGGTAACCTCTCAACCCAAGCTAGGGCAGTTGCCAAGGACTAAAGCCTTGACAACTCAAAGACTGAGCACTGGCTCCTCAACACGAACCTCTCGTGGTTCCTGAAACATACACCACGGAACGAGCTACACAAAAGTACACCGGCGTGTACAGCTCCAACTTGGTTCCTTAAGATCCAAACCAACAAGTATTCTCACACAAGGCAACTTTTGCCTCCCAATAGAGCCACAACTAGCACCGGAGCAACAAGAGTTCAAACCACTCGGGGTCAACTCACCACGAAAAGCTACATTGGTCAACTCACTCTTACCAGAGCATAACTACACCAAGCTGACATACCTCATACCAATGTGCCCACTAAATGCTCCACTCAACCATCCAACTCATGGCTCTAACACTGGATCAACCACGCATCATCGATGCCAACCCTACTCATATTAGGGTAACTCCAGGGTAGTCGAATCACACTACCATCCAACTGGCTCACAAGCCCACAACACAGGCGCGAGAACTCGGACGCGCTAGCCCTTAACAACCAACAACATCCTTTGTACCCAACTCTCGGTGACCCTGAAAGGCTCCTACTTATCCCTCAAACGACCTCAAACTTGTAGTTCTCTGGCTACCACCGAGCTAGATCTCTTATGCAGCCCAAATAGGTGCAATCTCAGGAATGGGTACAAGACTTGTGGGGATGCTAAACTCCGGGCGGGTCCTGGAACCACCTGCACGAAAGTGCCAACTGGCCTGAATCTAGGCCTCCTCTCAAAGCTTGGTGCCAACAGGCACTACTTCCTTTACAACACAAACATCCCTTTACGGGCTTTAAGCCCCTCTGAGGGTAGGGAAGGTCACACTCGGTGTGACAGGCAATGACACTCAACACAAGAGTCTCAACAATCGAGTAGACTACTCTCTCGACATCACGTCTAATGACAAGCTAAGGCCCACTCCACGCATCCCACTCGATGCTCAACGAATACTCGAGCCAACCCTCGGGTGGCGGCACCAAGCTCCACACGGAACATGCTAATGAGAAGGTGCTTCTCTCTACTAGCGGTGAAAACCACGGACGGATTAAGTCGACAAGCAAACTCCACACTACCACAGCTACGAGGGTACTAAAAGAAGCCCGGTTGCAAACGATGCGCAGCTTGCGGGAGGACAAGATGTCTCTACATCTTCCTCAAAAGCTACTAACTTGGAAGCTTGCCAATCGGCCGGGTGGCTGGTGGAGACTCTGCTGGTCGCCTCTCACATGGGACTTCCACCACCACCCTTCTTTGCATCAAACAACACCATATTGGCGCGCCTCGACCTCTAAACATCTGGTCATCGGCCTCTGAACACCAGGTCATCCCAACACTTGGATGATAAACTCGAACCTGGCCGACCACCTTGCTGCTAGCAGTAGGTCTAAAAAACATCCAGCTCTACAGGCTTCCACTTGCCAAACTCGGCGGCTCGATCAATGCCAACTTACTCATCAGCATAAACCTGCTAATGAAGCCCTTTCGGAAACCTCCGGAGCTACTGGAGCTACTAGGGGGTGTCTCCTAAATAAACTTTGCCAGCTGGGCTATCTGTGCCCAAGACTCCTCACTACCCGCTACAAATTGCGCCTGGGTCTCCGCTCTCTGCTAGCTAAAAGACCTGCATCAACTCCCTCATGGCTGGAGCACACTCTGCTCAAGGAGTCTCACTCTGAGGCGTGCTAGCCTCAACCCCCCCTACTCTTGGCAACTCATCTGCCAGGGCCAAAGGTGGCCTACGGGTCTAGACAACCCTAGACGTGGTCTCATGATCAACATGAACAATCCAACTCCTCGGTTGGAAATACCAAACGTCCCTGCTCCTATAAGTGCAATCAACCTACTAGCGATCCACACAAAGCATAAAAGCTAGCCCACGCTGGGGCTCTCACTGCCAAACAAGGGTAACACATGTATACTAGATGCAGTATTGTAAAATAAAACCCTTGGCTTAATGAACTCAGACAAACCTGACGGTCGCGGAGTGCTGATGATCATGGGGGAAACAACCTACAAAGCAGGTTAGTCTACAGAATCTATGACTCTGTGCTCTGATACCAACTGTAAGAACCCGACCCAAAACACGGTCCTAAACCTAGGTTATCACTCAGCATGCAAGTTAAATACTTCATCAAGCGGTTTAGTGCTCATATTTAAAACCTTTCAAAACATTTAAAAGCGGGGACACTTAAAACATAAACAACAACCTTCATTTAAGCAAACCAACAAAGTAAAACAAGCTCGGCAGTGTTTATGAAATCATACAATACAATTTAAACAATCTGTTAAAAACATCCCCTAGGACTCTGTCAGACTACATCTTGAACAAATTATGCAAACAATAAAGACAGAGTGCCGGCGGCTCCCATGATCAATCGGCTCCCTCCGCTTAGCCGTCCCGGTCTTTGTCCCAAGTTACGGTGGAAAACCACATAAATAAGGGTGAGTATAAACATACTCGGTAAGAATCCCAACCGGGGTACAATACGATACATCAATCATCGGCACCCTAGTATACATGCAAGCGATTACCAACATGGATCATAGCTCAACGAGCTTACAAGCGAGAATCTGGAATCCTCGGAAGTCTCCTTCTTAGGCCTAATGATTGGCTCTCATAACCAATCCGGGACATCTCCGAGGGTCTTTCTCCTCGGCCAATTGATCACTCAAAACCGATCCCAAAGATGTCGACACCCTCGAGGGTCTTTCTCCTCGACCATATGATCACTCAAAAGCCAATCCCAATGGGTGTCCTCAAGGGCCTCTTACCCTCGCTTATAAATCTGGACTATCGGGAGAGTACCCGAAGTCCGGCTCTAAACAGGAGGAGGCTGGTGTACTCACGAACATTAGCCCGGGAGCTCTTGAACCGGCGACTAACGCGTGTGCGCGCACACCGCATCTTCTGCAGAATCGGCGTAAATGTGGGGGCCTAAGTACAAACTACGGGCGTGCACGCATGCCTAAAGACTCGGAGCGGTGTCACCGAACACGGTGAGTGCGAGGCCCTCGGCACTCATCTCAGGCATGCGACTGTACCACCGACTTGAAGCTAAGAACCGGCCAAGGGCGGGCTTGCACCATTGGCGGGGTTCCGCTCTAGCGAGCTACAAACTAGGCTTATGCCGATGTGGTAGCTAAATCCACATCGGCGGTGTCGGGGAAGGAAGCAATGTACGTTATGCTTCGCTCTACTCCCGACCGGTGGGGAAAAAGTACGTTATGTCCGCTCTCGGCCTGCGGATGATGACAAACTCTACTATACTAGCTAGAAGTACAAAATAACCGATTCTGGCTAGACATACATATCATCATCATTCACACATAACCTAGCATGATACTACGAACTTAAAGCAGAAATCTCAAGCATCATTTGGAAGAACAATCCTAGCATGGCACTAACATGTACAAACAGGCAAACATGCTAGCAAGAGCGCAATCACAAGCTGTCCTATCCACTAATCATGTTCATACAAGTAAACATGCATATAAGGCAGAATCAAGAAAGCATCGCAGGTCCACACAACCACGGTAAGGAATCCTTACACGGAAACGAGCGAAATAACCTTCACAATCAAATAATGACCCTCGAGCTTTAAAGCGAAACCGAGCAACCTAAGCATTTTAATAAAAACAACCTAATTAAATAAGCAAAGACCAATGACTTAGGGTCCAAAAGAGTGGAGGCTAGGGAATTACCAAACGAGAGGGTACTAGGTCTCGGCCCCAACAATCTTGGCTAAACAGGCTCTCGGCGGCAAGTGGGCGGCGGGGCGTGACGTGGTAGGGGCGAAAGCAGGTATTCTTCTTGGCGCTATCGGCGCTGGCTTGAAAGCGTATTGGCGTGGCAGGGACGGGCGCTGCACTGGCCGAAGCGCGATCGCGACATGGCGCAGCGCGCGCTGGCGTGGCGTCTTGACGCGACGAAGCCGCAGCTAAGCACGCAGACGCGGGCGGGCTTTGAAGGCGCGGCGCGGCGGAAGCGGCGACGGCGGCGCGGCGCGTGGCGCGCCACTGGTGTGGACGGCGCGCGCGTCTCAGGGCGACTAGTGCAGAGCAGTTGGGTTGTTCGTGCGCTGAATTTGGGTGGCTGGGCGGGCTGGCTGCTCGTGCGCGCTGGCTGTCTGGAACTGGCTGTCTCAGTGCGCTGAAATTTGTCGGAGGTTGAGGGGTGCGGCTTGGGCGGTCTGGGCTGGCCAGTTATTTGGGCATGGCTGGGCGGCTAGGGTTTCTTGGTGAGGTCGGCTAGGAGAGAGAGAGAGAGATAGATTGCAAAACAAGGGGAAAAGGACTTTCTTGATTTTCTTCCCTTTTCCTAATTTAAATGGGTCTAAAATCCCTTCCCAAAGCTTCCTCTTTCAAAACCCGTCCCAAACAAACTTTTTTTTCTAATAAAACTCTTTTTCCTTCAAACTCCCAAAACCATTTAGGGCAAGGGTTCAAATCCCAAAGGAAGCACTAAAAAACCCCTTAATTTTGCCATTTTCTAAAACACCTCCATACTTCCAAACAACTTGCCCAAACCTCTCGGGTCTTGCAACCAACAACCATTAAGCTTCGACAAAGGCAGGAATGACCCTAGAATCCTGAAAATCCACAAAACCCTGACCGGGGGCAAAAGACCAAAATGCCCCTAAGGGTTAAAACAGCTCTAACGGCCCATCCGAACATCCGAATAATGACCCGAAATCACCTGGGTAACCGAAATAGAAAACTGGGCCGTTACAATGTCAGACACCCTCGAGGGTCTTTCTCCCTCGGCCAAATGATTATCTCAAAAACCAATCCCAAATAGGTGTCCTCGAGGGCCTCTTACCCTCGGCTAGCTAAAATTTGACTAATGGGAAAGTACCCAAAGTCTGGCTCTAAACTGCAACGAAAGTGGTGTACTCACGAACATTAGCTCGGGGGAGCGCTCTGAACCGGCAACTAATGCTTGTGCACGCACACCACATGCTGCTGTAACTGGCTTAAATGTGGGGGCGTAGGGACAAGGTACGATATGTCCGCTCTCAGCCTCTAGATGATTACAAACCCTACTATACTAGCTAAGAGTACAGAGTAATCGATTCCTGGCTAAACATACATTCTCAACATAAAATACATAACCTAGCATGATACTACGAACTTAAGCAATAATCATAAACATGCTGGAAGAACAAACCTAGCATGGCACTAACATGTACAACAAGCAAACATGCTAGCAAGAAGTCAAACACAAGCTGTCCTATCCACTATCATGCTCATAACAGTAAACAAACATACAAGGCACATCATGATAATCGTAGGGTCCACACAACCACGGTAAGAGATCCTTACCTGGAAAGTGTAGTAAACAATCACAACAAACAAACAACCCTCTAGCTGCAAGGTCAACCCGAACAACCTAGGCAATCAACAAAGTCAACCCAATCAAAACCAGCAGCTAAAACACCTAAGGGTCAAGAAACAAGGCTCGAAAATTACCAACCGAGAAGGCATTAGGTCTCAGCCTCAAGCACTCGGCAAGTAAGCTCTCGGCAAGGCTGGAAGCAGCTGCAGGCGGTAGGCAGGTGTGCGAGAGAAGGGAACAGCAAGGGCATGCGGCTAGAGCTTTTTAACCCTTAGGGGTATTTTGGTCTTTTTGCTCCCCGTTTTCCATTCCGGTTTCCCAGGTACTCTCGGTTCAGTATTGGGGCAATTGGTTGGGCCGTTAGAGCTTTTTAACGCTTAGGGGTATTTTGGTCTTTTTGCTCCCCGTTCAGAGGTTGAGGATTTCCAGGACTTCAGGGTCATCTCGACCTTCATTGAGACTTGATTGATGTTAGTTGCAAGACCCAAGGAGTTTGGGTTAGTTGTTTAGGAGTTAGGAGGCATTCCGGTTAATGGCAAAATTAATTGAAAACTAATTGGTCCCATTGGGATTTGAACCCTTGCTCTAATGGTGAAATTGGAGTTTTTTAGAAAAGAAGTTTTAATTAAAAAGAAAAAGGGTTGCTTCAGCCGGGACCCGTAGGAGGAAGCCTTGGGAAGGGAATTTAGGTCTCCTAACCTATTTAAAATAGGAAAAAGAAGGAAAATAGGGAAAACCCTCTTTGCTTCCCTTGGTAGCTGCAATCTCTCTCTCTCTCTCTCTCTCTCTCTCTCTCTCCTAGCTAAAACCGAGCCACCCAGCCGCACCACACAGCCAAGCCACCCCCAGCCACACCGCACCACACCAGCCCGCACGACCCGACCATCTGCGCGCGCACACGCACCGCACCGCCGACGTCACACTCGCCGCCGCCACGTAGCATCGCCGCGCCTGCCGCTCAGCGTCGCACCGCACTGAGCCACACCCAACAGATCAGAAGCTCCGCCGCGCGCCGTCCCAGCGAGCCCGCTCGCTCACGCGTCGTCTCCGCAGCTCGATCGCCCGCACGCTGCCCCACCGTCCAGACGTCGTGCCGCGCGCCAGCTCTAGTGCGTTCGCTCGCCTTGCTGCGCGCCCGCTCCAGTGCGTTCGCTTGCCTTGCCGTGCGCCGAGCAGCGCCAGCGCCCGGCGTCGCTGCACCAAAGAAGTGCCCAAACTGCCGCCTGCTGCGAGAGCCCGTGTCCTCTCGGTTGGTAATTCTCGAGCCTTTTCCCTTTTAGATTTTTAAGCTGCGTCTCTTTGTATATTTATTTAGGATGCTTTTATTATGCCTAGGTTGCTCGGGTTCGTTATAAAGCTCGAGGGTCTTATTTGATTCGTGATAGCTAATTTCCACTTGTTTCCAGGTAAGGATTTCTTACCGTGGTTGTGTGGACCCTGCGATGCTTTCTTGATTGTACCTTATATGCATGTTTACTTCTATGAACATGATTAGTTGATAGGACAGCTTGTGATTGTATTCTTGCTAGCATGTTTGCTTGTTTGTACATGTTAGTGCCATGCTAGGATTGTTCCTCCAGCATGCTTGAGATTCCTGCTTTAAGTTCGTAGTTCCATGCTAGGTTATGTATGATTGATGATTATTGTGTATGTTAGCCAGGAATCGTTTACTCTGAACTCTTAGCTAGTGTAGTAGGGTTTGTCATCATCCACCGGCTGAGAGCGGACATAACGTACCTTGTCCCCACCGGTCGGGAGTAGAGTGAAGCATAACGAACATTGCTTCCCCCGGCAGCCAATAAGGATTAGGTACCTCTTTGGCATAAGCCTAGTTTGTAGCCTGCTAGAGCGGAACCCTGCCAACGGTGCAAGCCTGCCTTGGCCGGTTTAGCCAGTCGGTGGTCGGTGGGTTTGCCGCAGATGAGTGCCGAGGGCCTCGCACCTCGTGTTCGGTGACACCGCTTCCGAGTCTTAGGCATGCGTCTGGCCCGCGTAGTTTGTACTTAGGCCCCCACATTTACGCCGGTTGCAGGAAGAAGATGGTGTGTGCGCCTGCAGCGTTAGTCGCCGGTTCGGAGAGCTCCCCCGGGCTAATGTTCGTGAGTACACCACTGCCTTCCAGTTTAGAGCCAGACTTCGAGTACTCTCCCGATAGTCCAGATTTATAACGAGGGTAAGAGGCCCTTGAGGACACCCATTGGGATTGGCTCTTGAGCTAATCAATTGGTCGAGGGAGAAAGACCCGCGAGGGTGTCGGACATCTTTGGGATCGGTTTTTGAGCTGATCAATTGGCCGAGGGAGAAAGACCCTCGGAGATGTCCCGGGATTGGTTATGTGAACCAATCATTAGGTCGGAGGTAGGAGACTTCCGAGGACTCCAGATTTTCCTTGTGAGCTCATTGAGCTAAGATCCGTGTTGATAACTGTTTGCATGTGTACTAGGCTGCTAGATGATTGATTGCATCGTATCGTACCCCGGTCGGGGGTTCTTACTGAGTATGTTTATACTCACCCTTATTGTGGTTTCTTCCACATGTAACTTGGGACAGCACCGAGGCGGCTAGCGTAGGGAGCTGGGGGATGATGGATGCTGCTGACACTCTGTCGTGTCTTATTTTACTGTTTTTTTGAATTCAGCATGTAGTTGGACTTTGATATGTAGGAAAAAACTTATGGTTTGAACTATCTTATTGTTTTTAAGGAAAGTACTGATCAGTCACTGTTTTTAATTTGAATGGTTTTGCCTAATGTATGTTTACTTTGTTTTTAATGTTTTTCCGCACTTATGTTTGAAAAGTTTTGCATCCGACCCTGGCTCGGGTCCTTTTATGCCTTTCACTTGCATGCTGAGTAAAGACCTAGGTTTAGTACTGTTTTTCGGATGTGTCTTTACAGTTGGTATCAGAGCGTAGAGTCATAGATTCTGTAGACTAACCTGTTTGTAGGTTGTGTTCCCATGATCTCCAGCACTCCACGGCCGCCAGGTTTGTCTAAGTTCAATAAGCTAAGGGTTTTGTTTACTATACTATATGCAGTACACATGTGTTATCTTTGTTGGCAGAGAAAGTCCGAGCGTGGTCTAACCCGTTGTGGCTTCCGTGTAGATTGCCAGTATGCCGGTTACACGCAGATGGAAGCAGTCCGTCTGAAGAGCGCAAATAGAGATGCTGCAGAGCCAGCAGCTAGGGTATATCAGGCTCGTAGGCCGCCCGTGGCACCAGATGCTAACTTGCCCAGGGAAGGATTGGAGGCTGCTACGCCTCAAGGTACAGCTCCAGGAGGAGATATTTCTGCTATGAGAGATATGATGATGGGCCTAATGGCCGAGAAGAGAGCTGAGACTCAGGCGCGGCTAGCAGTATGAGAGAGAGGAGTCTAGGGCACGAGATAGCCCAGTTGACACAGCTCATGCGGCAGAGCACCCCAGCAGCTCCAGCGGCCCAGTAGCTCCGGTAGCTCAACCGAAGGGTTAGGGTCTTCAGGACCAGTCAGATTCTCTTGATAGTGCAGAGGGAGCTGCTGAGTTTGGCAAGTGGTTGAAAGATTTCACCAAGTGGAAGCCAAAGGAATTTGATTCTTCAGAGAACCCACTTGTGGAAGTCAGGTGGTTGGCAAGGATGGAATACATCTTCAGAGTTATGGGATGCCCAGATGTACAGAGGCCGAGATGTGCGGCCCATGTTCTTTCTGACACAGCTGAGTGGTGGTGGGAGTCCACAGATAGAGCTAGACAAGCTGGGTCTTCTCCAGCCACCTGGGAGTTCTTTAGAACGAAGTTCAGAACTAAGTATGTTAATGATGAGGCTCGGCAGGAGATGGCAGAGGCCTTCTCAAATCAAGCAGAGATCGAGATAGTATTCTTTGCCTATGAAAAGAAGTTCTCTGAGTATAGCTATTTTGCCCCGGAGCTCATTGCAACTGAGGAGCTCAAGACTAAGAAGTTTATTAGTGGGCTGAGGAAGGAGGTTTCTCAGGATGTCCGAGCACTCGCTCTTGAGAGTTATGACCGAGCAGTAGAGTTGGCCACAATTTATAACCCGAAGTATCCGCCAGTGCAGGATTCTGTTGCACCAGCTCAGTCAGTTTAGCCTGCTCAGCAGTATTCTGGGCATAAGAGGAAGTTTGGTTCTTCTAGTGGTTCCCGCTCGGTGGTCGTGAGACTCGCCGTCGGGGGCGATCTAGAGAGGTCGGGATCAGCGCCGACCACAGGGTAGGGCCCAGGATCGCCAGCAGGACGGGGCCAGGCAGCCAGCTCCTTGCAACAAGTGTGGGAAGGCACATTTTGGTTTGTGTGGAGCATCGCCCCGTGCTTGCTACAGATGTGGCAAGGAAGAGCATTTGGCCGATTCTCGCACTCGATTTAGCAAAGAATTGGACCGCCGGCTCAAAGCCAGGTCGGGTGTTTGCCACTACTCGCCAGGAGGTGGAGCGTACTGATGATGTAGTTGCAGGTACGCTGCTTGTCTTACAACATTATGCATTTGTATTGTTTGATTCGGGTTTGACCCATTCCTTTGTTTCTGATGCATTCGTTAGACAAGCTTGTGTGGAACTCGAACCTCTAGGGTTTGAGTGTGTGTTGCCACTCCTCGGGTGTAAGTATGTTAGCTAGCGTGAGAGTTAAGCATGGCGGATCTGAGATATCGATGAGATTTTAGACGCTACCCTCATAGTTTTATCTATGAGCGATTTCGATGTGATCCTCGGTATGGATTGGTTGGCAGAGAACCATGCGTTGATAGACTGCCGCCGGAAAGAAGTGGTGTTTAGGCCGCCTCTGAAGCCGAGCTTCAAGTTTCGCGGTGTCCAAGGCGGAGTTTGCCCGCCGTTGATCTCAGCAGTGAAAGCCCGTAGATTGTTAGCTCGAGGAGCTTGGGGCTTCTTGGCAAAGCCGTCGTCGAGATAGTAGTAATCTGCGTTGTCTGTTGACATGGTCCCCGTGGTGCAAGAGTTTGCGGATGTTTTCCCCTGAAGAGTTGCCGGGTTTTACCCGAAGAGGGAGTTAGACTTCACCATCGAGCTGGAGCCAGGGACTCTTCCTATTTCTAAAGCCCCGTATCGTATGGCGCCAGCTGAGTTGAAAGAACTCAAAGTGCAGTTGCAAGAGATGCTGGATCGAGGTTTCATTCGGTCGAGTGTGTCCCCGTGGGGAGCACCCGTCCTGTTTGTTAAGAAGAAGGATGGATCCATGCGCTTATGTATAGACTATAGAGAGCTGAATAAAGTCACGGTGAAGAATAAGTATCCCCTGCCGCGTATTGATGATCTGTTTGATCACCTTCGAGGAGCCTCGGTGTTTTCTAAGGTTGATTTGAGGTCGTGGTACCATCGGTGAGGATTCGGGATGCGAGATATCCGAAGACCGCGTTCAGATCGAGGTATGGTCATTATGAGTTCGTGGTCATGTCTTTTGGACTTACGAACGCCCCTGCAGCGTTTATGGACATGATGGACAGAGTGTTCAAGGCATTCTTGGATAACTTTGTCATCGTATTCATAGACGACATTTTGATTTATTCCAAGACAAAGGAGGACCATGCTTCGCATTTGAGGCAAGTTTTGGCAGCATTGCGAGAGAACCAGTTTTTCGCAAAGTTCTCTAAGTGTGAATTCTGGCTAGAGAGAGTAGCCTTCCTTGGGAATATCATGTCGAAAGATGGCATAGCGGTGGACCCCAAAAAAATAGAGGCAGTCAGTTCATGGGCTAGACCGACGACGGTCGCCGAGATTCGCAGCTTTCTGGGACTGGCAGGTTATTACCGGCGTTTCGTGAAAGAATTTTCCGCTAAGGCAGCACCCCTAACCCGTCTGACCAAGAAGGGTGTTGACTTCGTTTGGGATGCTAGGTGTGAGGAGAGTTTTGCCCAGCTTAAGCTCAGTTTGACGACAGCACCAGTGTTGGCAGTTCCCGAGGGAACAGGAGGTTTCGTAGTTTATAGTGATGCTTCCAAGTACGGTTTGGGTTGTGTGTTGATGCAGCATGGGAAGGTGATAGCTTATGCTTCCCGTCAGTTAATGTAACGACCCAGGTTTTTTCATCCCGGTCTTCCAGGTATGCCCTAGGGGTAATTTGGTAATTTGGTCGGGCCGTCAGGGCCGTTTGTGTCTTTTCCGGTTATTAAAATTATTGGATGGATTTATGTAGGTTTTTGGAAGGATTTGTGGTGTGGTTTGAGCAAGGTTTGATGCAAAAGTAAAAATAAAGGAAATTGTCTTTCTGCAACTGGGTTTGAACCGGGTCTCTCCGGGAAGCTTGTGGGGATGTGTGCCAATTGAGCCATTAGGTGCTCTTGTTGCTCTTTCTGCATCATCTTATGGTTAGCCTTGGATTTTGGAGTTTTGGTGCATTTGGTTAAATGAAATAGAAATTAGGTTTATTCCATCTTCTTCTCCAAATCACCTCTTGGCCGCACAAGCTTTCCTCTCCATAGCCTTTGCCGATTCTTCTTTCCCTTGCATCTCCTTGGGTTCGATCATCATCATTCCGGGTAAGTCTTCATCCTCTTCATCTCCTCATTTGGTTATTGATCTTTGGCCGAAGGTAAGAAGTAGAGTGTTGTGTGTGTTGTGTGGTTTGCGGCCCGGCCGAGAGAAGCGCCCAAAGACCATCGTCGCCGCCCGGCCGGCCGGCCCCGCGCCAGATCTGTTGAAGCAGCCCCGCCGCACGCCGGGCGGGACAGCAGCCGCGCCAGATCGCCGCTGACGCCATCGCTCGCGGATCGCTTCGCGACGCCATTGCTCGCCGGTCGCGCCAGATCCACCGTCGCGCCTCCCGCACGCCATCGCTCGTCGTCATGCGGATCGCGCGCAGCAGCAGAGACGCTGACGCGCGCGCGCGCGCGCGCGCTCGCCCGAGCCGCCGCCCGCGCGCCCAGCCGCGTCGCGTCGCTGTCGCCACGCCGCCGCGCCGCGCGCCGCCGTCCGAAGCCGCCGCCCGCACGCCCGAGACGCTCGCCGGTAGCGCGCGCGTCCTCGCCGTGCATCCGTGCCGTGCGCGTGCGGCTTGCCGTGCAGCTCCAAGCTCGTGTCGCCGTGCCGCGTGAGTTCCCGAGCCGAGCTTGTCGTTTCTATTGTTTTTAGACTTTTTAGGTATTGACTATTATTGGTTTGTTAGGTTCCCGCTCGCTAGCTCGGGATTGTTCCATGACTTAGGATTTGTGTGTAGAAGCCTTCCACCAAGGTAAGGATTTCTTAAGGAGTTGTGGGGCCTGCGGTATATTTGTGATTGTTGTTTTGTATGCTGTGTATGATTATTAGCATGTTTAGCCCTAGGTGCTCGTTCAATTCGGATGGCATGAACTCTTGTATTGTTTCTCATGTTAGCCCATGCTAGGTTGTTCCCATATTCGGCATGTTCGATATCTGTTCTTGCTTCGTAGTATCATGCTAGGTTCCTTGTATCTGTTGAGCACGTATTGGACCGCATTGAATGAATTGTTATTATTGCTATGGTTTAGAGTTCAAGTAGGTAGCATCATCCGGGCGGATGCATAACGTAACTTGCATCCCCAGCGAGGACGCACGAGATGGTACTCGTCCTCGATCCCGTTAGGGTTTAGCTAACCCTAACTACCGCCCCGCAATCTTGGGTGAGGGTGGCGATCGTTAAATGCCCCAATGGTCGGGATGATGACTTGGCATTGCCTCGTCCCGGCGATCGGCACGTCCTCGGCGTGTTCGGCCGTAGCCCTTGATTGCCACTGTTAGGGCAAGGACCGATTCTGGTGTAAGCCTACCACGACCGGTTCCTTAGCCTCAGTGCGGTGGTACAGTGACATAGTTCACGTGTCCAGTCTCACACCCTATGTCGGTGACACCGATCCAGAGATTTAGTTAGGCATGGTGATCGAACTCGGGCGGCTTGCCACTAGACCCGGCACCCCGTGAGTTTGCGGTAGCATGCGGTGCGCGCGCTTACGCTCACTACAATACGCCGACCGGAGAGCTCCTCGGGATCTTGAGCAGTGCACCTTTCGTATCGGCGATGTGACAGCCGAGGCCGGGAATTGTTCCGTATAGAGCGTATAGTGTGTTGTGGTATTTCCGGACTAAGACCACGAGTTGGCATCCGAGGTCCAAGTGTGGACTTAGCTATGTGCTCTGCTCTGTGTTTGTACTCATAGCTTGCATACATTCTTCTAGATGATCATGTATATCGTATTGTACCCGGTTGGGGATTCTTCTTGAGTAATTCGTTACTCACCCTTATTTTGTGGTTTTCCACAAGGTAACCAAGGCGTGAGGCGGGATGGTGAAGGAGGAGCTGTGATCATGGAATCCTGCTGTCATCTCTGACTTTTCTTATGTTATGACTCTTTTCGTTATTTTTCCCCTGAATGCATGTAGCCGGGCACGGAGCCCTAGGATACTTTTCTGAATTATTTGTGGATTCCAGCTTTGTTGAATTTGAGGATGTTTTTAATGTTTTTAATAAAATCTCTGATCAGAGTAAACTGTTGGAAATGTATTTGTCTGTGACACAGGTGCTTGGAGACAGGACGAGTTTGATGAGACTTTATTGTTCGAATGAATCTTGAATGTTTTGATTTAATGGGAATCCGAAAACTTTATTTGCATCATGTCTTTTCCTTTTAATACATGCATTGGGGTAAAGGCCTATTTAGTGCCCTTTTTGGGTCGGGTCTTTACAGTTAAAGCCTTATGAGAAGAATTACCCAACTCATGATATGGAGTTGGCTGCTGTTGTTTTTGCCCTAATGATTTGGAGGCACTACTTGTACGGTGAGAAGATTCAGTTGTTCACGGACCACCAGAGCCTCAAGTATTTCTTCACTCACAATGAGTTGAACATGAGGCAGAGGAGGTGGCTCGAGTTGGTAAAGGACTACGACTGTGAGATCTTGTACCATCCTAGAAAAGCCAATGTTGTGGCTGATGCGCTAAGCAGGAAGACGTCGCATTCAGCAGCTTTGCTGAGCTCCCAGGTTGAATTGCGGAAGGAGTTTGAGCGAGCCGGTATCGTAGTTTTGTTGGGAGAGGTTACCACCAGGGTAGCCTAGTTATCAGTTCAGCCGTCGCTTAAGCAGATGATCATCGATAGTCAGCTGAGTGATTCCAAGTTAAAGAGATTGCTCGAGAGAGTTGAGGCTGATGGCGACTTTGACTTTGTTGTGGCACTAGACGGAGGCTTGAGATACAGAGGTCGGTTTAGTGCAAGTTAAATACTTCATCAAGCGGTTTAGTGCTCATATTAAAAACCTTTCAAAACATTTAAAAGCGGGGACACTTAAAACATAAACAACAACCTTCATTTAAGCAAAGCCAACAAAGTAAAACAAGCCTGGCCAGTGTTTATAAAATCATACAATACAATTTAAACAACTTTTAAAAAACGTCCCCCTAGTACTCCTGTCCGTCTACATGCTAAACAAATTATGCAAACAATAAAAGACAGAGTGCCGGCAGCTCCCATGATCAATCAGCTCCCTCCGCTAGCCGTCCCGGTGCTGTCCCAAGTTACCTGGTGGAAAACCACAGAAATAAGGGTGAGTATAAACATACTCGTAAGAAGAATCCTCAACCGGGGTACAATACGATACATCAATCATCGGCACCCTAGTATACATGCAAACGATTACCAACACGGATCATAGCTCAACGAGCTTACAAGGCGAGAATCTGGAATCCTCGAAGTCTCCTACTTCCGGCCTAATGATTGGCTCTCATAACCAATCTGGGACATCTCCGAGGGTCTTTCTCCTCGGCCAATTGATCACTCAAAAACCGATCCCAAAGATGTCCGACACCCTCGAGGGTCTTTCTCCCTCGACCATATGATCGACTCAAAAGCCAATCCCAATGGGTGTCCTCAAGGGCCTCTTACCCTCGCTATAAACCGGACTATCGGAGAGTACCCAAAGTCCGGCTCTAAACAGGAGGAACCGATGTACTCACGAACATTAGCCCGGGGAGCTCTCCAAACCGGCGACTAACGCGTGTGCTTGCGCGCGCACAGCATCTGCCGCAACCGGCGTAAATGTGGGGGCCTAAGTACAAACTATGCTTTGGCAGCACGCATGCCTAAAGACTCGGAAGCGGTGTCATCGAACACGAGTGCGAGGCCCTCGACACTCATCATGCAACACTGTACCACCGACCTGAAGCTAAGAACCGCCAAGGCGAGCTTGCACCTTTGGCAGGGTTCCGCTCAGCGAGCTACAAACTAGGCTTATGCCGATGTGGTAGCTAAATCCACATCGGCCGCCGGGGAAGCAATGTACGTTATGCTTCGCTCTACTCCCGACCGGTGGGGACAAAGTACGTTATGTCCGCTCTCAGCCTCTAGATGATGACAAACTCTACTATACTAGCTAAGAGTACAAAATAACCGATTCTGGCTAGACATACATATCAACATCGATCACACATAACCTAGCATGATACTACGAACTTAAAGCAGAATCTCAAGCATCTTTGGAAGAACAATCCTAGCATGGCACTAACATGTACAAACAGGAAAACATGCTAGCAAGAATGCAATCACAAGTCATCCTATCCACTAATCATGTTCATAGAAGTAAACATGCATATAAGGCACAATCAAGAAAGCATCGCAGGTCCACACAACCACGGTAAGAAATCCTTACCCGGAAACAAGCCAGAAAATAACTACCATAAGCCAACCAAGCGACTCCCGAGCTTCTAAGTGAACTCGAGCAACCTAAGCATTTAATAAAAATATCCTAATTAAATAACAATGACCAATCAACTTAGGGTCCAAAAGAGTGGAGGCTCGGGAATTACCAACCGAGAAGGTACAAGGTCTAAGCCACAACAATTTTGGCAAACAGGCTCTCGACGCGGCAAGTGGGCGGGCGGGGACGTGCGGTGGGGCGAGCAGAATGGGCGCCATTGGCACGCTGGCGCTGGGCTGGGACCGGCGCTGGCACGGCGACACGGGCGCTGGCGCGGTAGGGGACAAAGCGCGGACGGACGGGCGGCGACGACACGATCGTCTGCGGCAGCGCGACGACGCTGGGCGCTGGCGGCGGCGGTGGCGACGAGTGTGCGGCGCGCGCTGCGGGCGTCTCGCGTCTGGCGACGGCTGCCGGCCGCGACAGCGTCTGGGGCTGCTTACCGGGCGACAAGGCTGATGGCTGGGCGACAGGGCTGATGGCAGGCAGGGGCTGCTGCTGGGGCTGGTGGCTAGGGCGGCTCGGTGCGGCTCGGTTGGGTTTCTTGGTGAGGTCGGCAAGGAGAGAGAGAGAGAAAGAGAGAGAGAGAAAGAGAGAGAGAGAGAGAGAGAGAGAGAGAGGTAAAACAAGGGGAATGATATTTTCTTGATCTTCTTTCCTTTTCCTAATTTAAATAGGTATTGGTGACCTAAATCTCTTCCCCGGGCTTCCTCCTTCGAGTCGCGGCTGAAGCAACCTTTTCTCCTTATTAAAACTCATTTAAACCAAGCTCCCAAATCACCATCAAGGGCAAGGGTTCAAATCCCAATGGAAGCACTTAAATTAACAATAATTTTGTTAATTACCAAATCACCTCCAAACTTCCAACCAACTAGCCCGAACTTCTTAGGTCCTGCAACCAACAATAATCAAGCCTCGACAAGGGCAGGAGTGACCCCGAAGTCTTGAAAATCCACAAAACCCTTACCGGGGGCAAAAAGACCAAAATACCCCTAAGGGTTAAAATAGCTCTAACGGCCCATCCGAACATCCGCATAATGTCCCGAAAACACCTGTGAAACCGAAATAGAAAACTGGGCCGTTACACACCGAGAGGGTTTACTCAGATCTGGGTAGTAGTGGACCGGCTGACTAAGAGTGCACACTTTATTCCCGGAAGGATTAGTTATACCGTGGAACAGTGGGCACAGTTATTCTTGGAGCAGATTGTGCGGTACCATGGAGTACCCTCGAAGATAGTGTCAGATCGGGATTCTCGGTTCACATCTCGCTTCTAGAGAGCGCTCAAGAAGGGTTTGGGAACTGAGTGCAGCTTCAACACTGCCTTCCACCCTCAAACCGATGGTCAGACCGAGAGGGTGAATCAGATTCTGGAAGATATGTTGACAGCCTGTGTTATGGACTTTCCAGGTAGTTGGGACCAGTACCTATATTTGATGGAGTTCGCTTACAACAACAGCTATCAGTCGACTATTCAGATGGCCCCATTCGAGGCGTTGTATGGTAAGCGTTGCAGATCCCCAGTGTTCTGGGAGGAGGTCGGTGATAGACAGGTTCTGGGACCCGAGTTACTTGAGATGACGAACGATGCAGTGGAGAAGATCAGGGCTCGCATGTTGACAGCACAAAGTAGGCAGAAAAGTTACGCCGATGTGAGGCGTAGGGACTTGGACTTGGAGTTACGCCGATGTGAAGGTAGCACCTATGCGTGGGGTGTTAAGATTTAGAAGGCGAGGCAAGTTGAGCCCCAGGTTTGTAGGGCCTTTTGAGATCCTTGAACGGATCGGAGCAGTGGCCTATCGGTTAGCTTTGCCCCCATCTTTATCAGCGGTGCATAATGTGTTCCACGTTTCGATGCTGAGAAAGTACGTGGCAGACCCGTCGCATGTGCTAGAGCATGAGCCCTTGGAGTTGAGTAAAGATTTATCCTTCGAGTAGAAGCCCGTGCAAATTTTGGCTCGTGAACGCAAGGTTTTGCGCAACCGGGAGATAAGCTTAGTGAAGGTTCTATGGAGACATCAGAGGGCAGAGGAAGCGACGTGGGAGCTAGAGGATGAGATGAGGACTCATTACCCGGAGTGTTTCGATCTTAGGACTTTCGGGGACGAAAGTCTTTTAAGGAGAGGAGTATTGTAACGACCAGTTTTCCATTCCGGTTTCCTGTGTACTCGGTTCAAAGATTGGGCAATTGGTTGGGCCGTTAGAGCTTTTTAACCCTTAGGGGTATTTCTGGTCTTTTGCTCCCGTTCGGAGGTTGAGGATTTCAGGACTTGTGGTCATCTCGACCTTCATTGAGACTTGATTGATGTTAGTTGCAAGACCCAAGGATTTTGGGTTAGTTGTTTAGGAGTTAAGAGGCATTCCGGTTAATGGAAAAATTAATTGAAAATAAATTGGTCCCATTGGGATTTGAACCCTTGCCCTAATGGTGAAATTGGAGTTTTTTAGAAAAGGAGTTTTAATTAAAAAGAAAAAGGGTTGCTTTCAAAGGGACATGCAGGAGGAAGCCTTGGGAAGGGAATTTAGGTCTCCTAACCTATTTAAAATAGGAAAAAGAAGGAAAATAGGGAAAACCCTCTTTGCTTCCCTTGGTAGTTGCAATCTCTCTCTCTCTCTCTCTCTCTCTCTCTCTCTCTCTCTCCTAAAATCGAGCCACCCAGCCGCACCACCTCAGCCAGCCACCCCCACCACACCACCACACGGCCACCACGGCCCGGCCGCGCTGCGCGCACACGCACCGCACCGCCCGAGCCGCCCGCACAGACGGCCGCTCAACCCTTTCGCTCGCTCACCGCCGCGACGCTGCACCGCCGCGTCGCTCGCGCCGCCGCCGCCGGGCCACGCCCATCTGTCACCCAGTGACGCACCGCAACGAGCCACACCCAGCAGACCGGACGCTCGCCCGCGCGCCGTCCCAGCAATCCCGCTAGCTCGCGCGTCGTCTCCGCAGCCCGATCGCCCGCACGCTGCCCGCCGTCCAGACATCGTGCTGCGCACCCGCTCCAGTGCATCCGCTTGCCTTTCCGTGCTCCCGAGCCAGCGCCAGCGTCCCTGCCGCACCAGCAGCGCCCAAACCTGCCCCTTACTGCTGAGAGCCCGTGTCCTCTCGGTTGGTAATTCTCGAGCCTTTTCCCTTTTAGATTTTTAAGCTGCTGGCTGTTGTATATTTATGTAGGATGCTTTTATTATGCCTAGGTTGCTCGGGTTCGTTATAAAGCTCGAGGGTCTTATTTGATTCGTGATAGCTAATTTCCACTTGTTTCCAGGTAAGGATTTCTTACCGTGGTTGTGTGGACCCTGCGATGCTTTCTTGATTGTACCTTATATGCATGTTTACTTCTATGAACATGATTAGTGGATAGGACAGCTTGTGATTGTATTCTTGCTAGCATGTTTGCTTGTTTGTACATGTTAGTGCCATGCTAGGATTGTTCCTCCAACATGCTTGAGATTCCTGCTTTAAGTTCGTAGTTCCATGCTAGGTTATGTATGATTGATGATTATTGTGTATGTTAGCCAGGAATCGTTTACTCTGAACTCTTAGCTAGTGTAGTAGGGTTTGTCATCATCCACAGGCTGAGAGCGGACATAACGTACCTTGTCCCCACCGGTCGGGAGTAGAGTGAAGCATAACGAACATTGCTTCCCCCGGCAGCCAATAAGGATTAGGTACCTCATTGGCATAAGCCTAGTTTGTAGCCTGCTAGAGCGGAACCCTGCCAACGGTGCAAGCCTGCCTTGGCCGGTTCTTAGCTTCAGGTCGGTGGTACAGGCTGCACAGATGAGTGCCGAGGGCCTAGCACTACTGTGTTCAGTGACACCGCTTCCGAGTCTTAGGCATGCGTACCTGGCCCGCATAGTTTGTACTTAGGCCCCCACATTTACGCCGGTTGCAGCAGCATGCGGTGTGAGCGCACACGCGTTAGTCGCCGGTTCGGAGAGCTCCCCCGGGCTAATGTTCGTGAGTACACCAATGCCTTCCAGTTTAGAGCCAGACTTCGGGTACTCTCCCGATAGTCCAGATTTATAGCGAGGGTAAGAGGCCCTTGAGGACACCCATTGGGATTGGCTCTTGAGCTAATCAATTGGTCGAGGGAGAAAGACCCTCGAGGGTGTCGGACATCTTTGGGATCGGTTTTTGAGCTGATCAATTGGCCGAGGGAGAAAGACCCTCGGAGATGTCCCGGGATTGGTTATGAGAACCAATCATTAGGTTGGAGGTAGGAGACTTCCGAGGACTCCGGATTTGCCTTGTGAGCTCGTTGAGCTAAGATCCGTGTTGATAACTGTTTGCATGTGTACTAGGCTGCTAGATGATTGATTGCATCGTATCGTACCCCGTTCGGGGGTTCTTATTGAGTATGTTTATACTCACCCTTATTGTGGTTTCTTCCACAGGTAACTTGGGACAGACCGAGGCGGCTAGCGGAGAGGAGGCGGGGATCATGAATCTTTGCTTGACACTGGCCGTGTCTTATTTTATCGCTTTTTTTTAATTCAAAGCATGTAGTTGGACTTTGATCCGTAGGGAAAAACTTATGGTTTGAACTATCTTATTGTTTTTAAGGAAAGTACTGATCAGTCACTGTTTTTAATTTGAATGGTTTTGCCTAATGTATGTTTACTTTGTTTTTAATGTATTTCCGCACTTATGTTTGAAAAGTTTTGCATCCGACCCTGGCTCGGGTCCTTTTATGCCTTTCACTTGCATGTTGAGTAAAGACCTAGGTTTAGTACCATTTTTCGGATGGGTCTTTACAGTCGCGAGGGCTGCTGTGCTGCGGCTGGACACGAACGGGCGGACTGAGAGGGGCGCTGCAACGAGTCTGCCTGGGTGAGGCGAGGGGCTGCGCGTTGGAGAAGGCAGTTGTGCGGCGTGTAGAAGCTATCCTCGTGCAGCTTCGCTGGGGCGAAAAAGCGCACCTGGGCGATATGCTGGGAGTACGATCGCGGACGAGCGAGGCAAGCGGGCTGCTTCTGGATGCGGCTGGCTAGGGTGACACTGGGGCTAAGTTTGCCGCGAGAAAACCAGGCGATGGTGGCTGCGAAGCGGTTGGGCGTGGTGCGGCACTGGCGACGGGGCTGGGTTGCCAGCGGACTAGGCTGCCTTCGGTTGCGACTCGCTGGGGCGAGCTGGCGGGGCTGTGTAGTAGCTGTGGTGCGTCTGACAAGGTGCACTCTAGGGGATTCTCTCAGCTGGTCCTAGACACACACACACACACAAATACAACCATCGATTAAGGCTTTGGCCAAGCGCGAAGGGATGATGTCCGACCAAGGATGAAGAAGAAAAAAGAAGGAAACCTTACCTCTCGATTCTTGATCTTGGGTTCTTGGAAAAACGGCAAGAAGAAGATGAGGGATCTTGGAGAACATGCGGCAACTTCTTGGGAGAGAAAGGAACGATTTCTCTTTTTGAAATACAATTAGGTTTGGCGTTTTCCCTTATCTGGGCTTTCCCCCTTTGAGTCCCAGCGGAAGCAGTCTTTTCTCTTAATTAAACTCATTTAATCCAAGCCCCAAACCCCTTTCAGGTCAAGGGTTCAAATCCCAATTGAAGCACTTTAATTCCTTTAATTTATAATTACCCGAATAACCTCCAAGCTTCCAAACAACCAACACAACCTCCTGGGTCTTGCAACCAACAACAGTCAAGCCTCAACAAAAGTATGGAATAGCCTTGGAATCCCAAAAATCCTCAAACCCGGTCCTGGGAGCTAAATGACCAAAATGCCCTTAAGGGTTAAAATAGCTCTAACGGCCCAACCGAATAACGAAACAACAAACAGGAAGTACGTGAGGAACCAGATTGGAAATCTGGGCTGTTACAGCAAGTAACAAGACGAAACTCAAAGCGATGGGGAAACTCACCTTGGCAGCGAGGGCGTGCGGAGCTACGGCTGCGCGCTAGCGCAACGATAGAACAGTCGCGTAAGCGTCGCCGCTGGCGAGGTGACGCGGCGACCGGGCGGGCGAAAAAAGGTCGGGCGATCGCTTCATCGGGGCGTGGTACCGCACTCGCACCGCGAAAGGGCTGCGTGCGTGTGGTTTCGCGAGGGTGAGGCGATGTAGATCGGCAAGGGCTGAGCAGCACAGCCTGGGCAAGCGATCGAGCTGCTAAGGCGACGTGACAGGCAGCGTGTGGCTGGGCAGATCACAGTTGCGAAGCTGAACGGGTTGTCCACGGTAGGCGATGTGGCGAAGGCAGCAACACGACAAGGCTCGGGCTGCGATGGAGCTCGGTAGGTGATGCAGCTGCGATGGGCGTGAGATAGGCTACGTGCGGCTCAGATCGGTGAGGCACTGCAGATGTGGGGCTGTGGGCTGCGATGGAGGGTGCGATGGAAGGTGCTATTCTCGGCCAAGGGGTGAACGGCTAGGGTTGATTTGCGAAGGGAATGGGTTGGTGATCTCGGCCACACAAGGAGAACGACGAGGAGTGGAGATCAAATGAGGCTGCTTCTTGGGAGCTTGGACGAACGTCAATGGAGAAAGGGAAAGGTAATGCGATTTGGGAGAGGGAATTTTGAGATCTGATTTCTCTTGCACGAATGAGACAAAACACACAAAACCCTTTATTCTTTCATTTAGCTCTTAACACCAAATAATCACAAGATAAGTAAATTAACAAACGAACAAGACCATGACTTACCCTCTTGGCTAAACCAAAACTCTTTCTTTTTGCCAACTGCTTCAACCAGACCAACCCAGGTTCGAGCCCTGGCTCGAACACCTTTTCTTTTTATTTTTCTCTTTACAAACCACAGCCACAAAACCTCTCACAACACCTCCGGGGCAAGGATCCTTGTAAAGACCCGACCCAAAAGGGGCTCTAAATGGCCTTTACCCCAATGCATGTATTGAAAATAGAAGACATTATGAAAAACACATTTCGGATTCCAAGTAAAAACAGAAACATTCAACAACCAAAACATACATTTCTAAAAGCATACTCTGATCAGAGATTTATTTAAACCATTAAAACAATCCACAAGTGCAAATATGCTGGAATCCATAAAACGTAAGAAAACATCCTGGGGCTCTGTGCCCGTCTACATGCATTCAGGGGAAATAACAAAAGTCAAGAGTCATGATAAAATAAAATAGTCGAGATGACAAAGCAGATTCCATGATCACGCCTCCTCCTTGACCATCCTGTCTCGCGCCTTGGTTACCTGTGGAAAACCACAGAATAAGGGTGAGTAACGAATTACTCAGTAAGAATCCCCAACCGGGGTACAATACGATATACATGATCATCTAGAAGAATGTATGCAAGCTATGAGTATAAACACAGAATAGAGCACATAGCTTAAGTCCACACTTGGACCTCGGATGCCAACTCGTGGTCTTAGTCCGAAATACCACAACACACTAAACGCGCTTATACGGAACAAGTCCCGGCCTCACTGACTCATCGCCGACACGAAAGGTGCACTCGCTCAAGATCCCGAGGAGCTCTCGATCCGGCGCCTGTAATGAGCGTAAGCGCGCACCGCATGCTACCGCAAACTCGGGGGTGCCGGGTCTAGTGGCAAGTCGCCCGTGTTGATCACCATGCCTAACTAAATCTCCGGATCGGTGTCACCGACATAGGGTGTGAGAGACGACACGTGAACTATGTCACTGTACCACCGCACTTTGAGGCTAAGGAACCGGTCGTGGTAGGCTTACACCGTGAAGCGGTCCTTGCCCTAACAGTGGCAATCAAGGGCTACGCCGAACACGCCGAGGACGTGCCGACTGCCGGGACGAGGCAATGCCAAGTCATCATCCCGACCGTTGGGGCATTTAAGCATCCGCCACCCTCACCCAAGATTGTAGGCGGCCGTTAGGGTTAGCTAAACCCTAACGGGATCGAGGACTGAGTACCATCTCGCACGCGTCCCGTCGGGGATGCAAGTTACGTTATGCATCCGCCCGGATGATGCTACCTACCGAACTCTAAACCATAGCAATAATAACCATTCAATCAATGCAAATCCAATACGTGCTCAATGAGATACAAGGAACCTAGCATGATACTACGAAGCAAGAACAGATATCGAACATGCCGAATGGAACAACCTAGCATGGGCTAACATGAGAAACAATACAAGAGTTCATGCCATCCAGAATTGAGCAGAGCACCTAGGGCTAAACATGCTAATAATCATACAGAGCATACAAATCAACAATCACAAATATACCGCGAGGCCCACACAACACCTGTAGTAAGAAATCCTTACCTTGGTCGGGAGGCTTCTACACACAAATCCTAAGTGCGGAACAATCCCGAGCTAGCGAGCGGGAACCTAGCAAACCAACAATAATCGGCATCTAAAATGTCTAAACAACAATAGAAAAAGCAAACTCGGCTCAAAGGGAACTCACGCGCACGACGACACGAGCTTGAAGTCTGCTGCAAGCTGGCCGGGCGCTGGTCGCGTACCGACACACAGCGGCAGGACGCGCGCGGGCGCGCTACCGCACGCAAGACGATTGTGGACGCAGCGCGCGCGGCGAAGCGTCTGGCGCGCGCGGCGCGGCGGCGCGGCGCGCGATGCGGACACGGCGCGAGCGGCTTCGCGGCAGGAGGCGCGCGCGCGCGCGGCGAACGTCGCGGCGAAGCGGCGCTGGCGCTGGCGTCGCGACAGCGACACGCAGACGCGGGCCGACGCGCGGCGCGCGAGGACCTCTCGACGGCGAAGCGATCGGGCGAGGACGAACGACGATCTCTGGCTGCCGTTGCTTTGGCGCGATCCGCGTCTGGCAGGTGGACGTCGGCGACGAGCAGGGGGCGATCTGTCTTGCTGGACGAACGGCAAGGTCGCTAGGCGGATCTCGGGCGCGTGCGGCAGGGTGGCGATGATGGTCGCTCCTCTCTACCGGGCTGCAACCAACACAAACACACACACACTCTACATCTTACCTTCGGCCAGCATCAAAAAACCAAAAGAGGAGATGAAGAGGATGAAGACTTACCCGGAATGATGATGATCGAACCCAAGGAGATGCAAGGGAAGAAGAATTCGGCAAGGCAATGGAGAGGGAGAGCTTGTGCGGCCAAGAGGAGTTTTGGAGAAGAAGATGGAATAACCTAATTCTATTTCATTTAACCAAATGCACCAAAACTCCAAAATCCAAGGTTAACTAAGATGTGATGCAGAAAGAGTAACAAGAGCACCTAATGGCTCAATTGGCACACATCTCTACAAGCTTCCCAGGAGACCCGGGTTCAAACCACTGCAAAGATAAATTCCTTTATTTTTACTTTTGCATCAAACCTTGCTCAAACCAAACCACAAACCCCTCCAAAAACCTACATAAAACCATCCAATAATTTTAGCAACTAGAAAAAGACATAAACGATCCTGACGGCCCGACCAAATTACTAAAATACCCCTAGGGCATACCTGGAAGACCGGGAAGAAAAACCTGGGTCGTTACAATATTCCCTCCTTTTTATGACTTTCGTCCTCGAAAGTCCTTAAGATCAAACAACACAGATATTGCATTCTCATCTGTCCTTCCCGCCACGAGCGCCTCCTCCGAACTCGGACTACTTCACTAAACTTTTACCAACGGATCTCACTTCTACGCAACGTCTTCGACTCAAGACCAGAATACACATAGGCTTCTCCTCGAAGCCCAAACCCTCAATCAGCTGCAAGGGCTCAAAGTCCACAATGAGCAATGGGTCCGGCACATGCGCCCCAACATCAATACATAAAAACACGTGCACAAATTGTCAACAAACAAACTCAACCCTACAACAAATCGGCCAAATAATCTGAACCTTCCAGATTCCAAAACTAAACGGCCTACTCTTACTTCACAAGAGACCAACAAACCTCAAACCTTGACTACAAACCTTAACGATATACAAACGAACCACCAATCTGGCGATCGATCCAAAAGACAAACTTCTCCAACTAGAACACGACCACAACACTTAAGCAACCATCTTAAGGAGAAATCGCCGAACCAAAGGCAAGGGGCACCATCCGGTACACCAGACGGCTAACACACACACACCGGTGAAACTTCACCACGACCACCTTAAAAAAAAACAAGGGCCAAGCACAGACTCCACTCGGCCAAGCCAACAAACTAGAACTCCTCATCGGCCGAACGCAAACTTTCCAACGAACACCTACCAGCAACCGACCAAGGAGAACATCGCCAGGCAAGGAACATCCAACATTCCTCTCAAGGAAAACTCGGGAAGCAAGGACTAAACCATCACGCAGCCTATCTCGCGACACAACACCTTGAGGAAAACAGCTCAACGCCTTACCAACCAATGCCACGTCACCTGCTGTGCCAACTCACTCAAAACGCTGCTCGCTAACGCCAACTGGGAACTCACAACAACTAGGAACAAAGCCCGAGAAGGGCTTGCTCAGCAGAACTCAACCCAAACTTATAACGAGCAACACTCGCCTCCAAGCTACTACTCAACTCTTAAAATCCAACTGGCTACTCAAAGGACTTCCCCTTTAAGCCTAAGCCTAACTCATCTTCCAACCAGAAGCTCCACTCCCAAAACCTCACAAGGAAAACGGATAACGACAACCTCAAAGCTTACGGATCCCGAGCCACACGAACCGCAAGACTACCTCGCAAGCTATCACTCGAGGTGGCATCCAAGGAGCAACTCAACCACCACAGAGGCTAGAGGGAAAGGAAATCTTCAATCCCCAAAGAACCAACAACTTGCCGTAACAACTCAACTCTTCTGGGTGGCCTCCGCTCTTGCGGGAACAAACAACTCTTGCTTGCTAACAACACAAAGCAGGACCCTCTCATTGGGTGACCAGCTGCGCTACTCGATCGACTACACAACTCAGGAGCTAAGTCGACTCGCCAAACGGAAACGACTTCCAAAGAAGCAAACTCCGGAAGGGCAATGAACTCCACACACGCCGCCGACTTGCTCAAACCCAAGGCAACAAGAACCAACTCTCTTGGAAGCAACACCCAAGAGAAAACTCAACCAATCGGACCACCAAACCGAAACAAACAAAGACTTGCTCAATCGCGAGGAGGGGTCAACTCCCAAAACTTATCGACTAGGAACAAGACCTCGGGGCAACGCCCTCCGGCTAGAACCGAACTAGCTCTCGAAACAACAAACGAACCAAATCTTGGCCAAACACTCACAAGAGGAAGAACAACCTTATCTGCAGACCTCTAGAACACCATCCAAGAATCCGCTTAAGCTGGACAAACGACTACTTCCAAGCGGCCAACAAACTTTTCCTTCAAGCTAGCGCTTCCACCATTAACTCCAAGACCAAGGGAGTAACTCGACAACTCCCGAAGGAAACGGCTCATACAAGCGGACAACCAACGGACAGAGAACTCCACATACGCACCTTTGTCTTGCTCCACTAGAGCAACAACATCTAATCTCACGGGCACAACAAGGGTCCATCTCGATGAACCTCCAAATGCCAAACGGGGGCAACTCAACATCCCGGAAACAGGAAAAACAACCAACATGGCACAAACCACTCGCGCCCCACGAGCAAAACTAAACTCTAGCAACTCCAATCCACACCTTGGTCAACACCAAGCATCAACTTGCCACCACACGAAGCCACTCCGGACTTTACTCCAAACAAACACTAGCTTGCTAGTCTACCAAGATCGCTAGCAACTCCACCGAGGCTACAAACTACACGCCTCCGGCTAGCCAACTGAAACTCACTAGCCGGGCTCGACCGAGCTCGAGAGGCTCTCCACAACCTAGGGTTCTTCGGCAACCTCGACACACACACCGCCAAGATACGATCTAATGGACAACCGCTCGAACAAACAACTCTAATTTTCAAAGCATCCCAACCATGTGCCGCCAACTCCAACTCCTTGGGAACCTAGAGGACCCAAACGCTACTGCAGAATCGTCATCCTCCTACTCAAAGCATCGGCCACAACATAACTTCTACCCAAGGAAGGATCCGAACAACTCTCTTAGCCATGACGATCGAAACCACGCGGCTTAACTACCATCGCTCTTGTTCGGTTTCCAAGCGAACTCCAACCAACGATCAACAAGAAGATCCGCCAACCAAGCTTAGGCCCAACTTAACAAATCTTGCCTAAGCAACAACTTGATACCACGAGCACGGTATCCTTACCACCTCAACCAAAGCCTTACAACAACCACCTAGAGTCCAACTTCTCAAGGAACTGAGCACGAGATCTCCAAAGCAAACCCTACATGGATCTGAAACTCTCGCCACTGGACGAACCACACAAAACACACTTGTGTGCACAACTCCCAACCTTCCTTTAGAGATCCAAGACTAACAAGCGCTTTTCCACAAAGCAACGATAACTCCTGGCAGCGATACAAACAATCCAAGGAACACCAAAAGTTCCATCTCCACACGATACTCGAAGCTGAGGCAACCTTGCTCTACCAAAGCATAATCATGCCAAACCAAACTTACTTTGTACCAAGCCTCTACCAAGGGTGCTTACCCCTAAGGCATCCAAAACCTCTCGCAAGGCATCAGCTCATCTCGCCTCAAAAGCATCCAACTCGCCTCATAGGCATCCAGCTCATCTGATAAGCATCCAACTCATGGTCCCTCAGCTGGACCAAATTCGCATCTACAATGCTCAACTCTCCTCAGATTTAGGCACTCGAAGGTAGTTGACCGCACTACCAGCCACAAAGAAAATCTCTTGGCCTTAACACTAGCGCGAGACTCACGCGCACCAACATTTACCAACCGGCAACCCCACTGACTTACTCAACCTCCGAAACACTAGGAAGAGGCTCGGCTCCTCTCGAGCATCCTTTCGCTTGTAGTCCATCGACTACCACCGAACTAGCCCTCCGCACGACCTAAACGGGTGCAATCGCCATAAACAGATCCAAGGCTAAAGGAGTATGCTTTGAACTCCGAACGGCATAGAACCATATGCTATGCCCAAGCCAAACTCAAGCTGAACTGGACTTAGTGCCAAAGTGGCACACCAACCAATGCACCTCAAGTGCTACTACTACCAAATCCACATCCGAGGAAGTCGGGTCTGTTAAACAACAAAGAGGCTCGCAAGGGGGCAAAGATGACCCTTCATCCGCCTCAAGCCACTAACACGCAACTTGCCAAACAATCGGGCGATGGTGGAGACTCGCTAGTCCACCTCTCACAAGGGACTTCCACCACCATCCGATGAACCAAACAAAGACAGAACGGCACACCTCGGCCTGCGACAGCGGGGCATCCCACACACGGATGCTAAACTCAAACTGGCCAACTACTTTACTACTAGCGGTAGGACTTACTAAAACATCGAGCTCTCACAGGCATCCATTTGCCAACCCGGGCGTCTCCATCAACGCCAACAAACTCATCTGAATAAACCTGCGATCATGCCCTCCGGGAACCTCCGGCTACAAGAGCTCTTTGGGGAAAAATCTTTGAAACAAACTCATCACCTGGGCTATCTGTGCCGGGACTCTCACTACGCGCTACAAATCGCGCTACTGGTCTCCGCTCTCGATAGCTAAAGACTCGCCATCAAATCTCTCATGGGTGGAGCACACTCGCTCAAGGAGTCTCACTTTGAGGCGCCGCTAGCCTCTACCCCCTCCTCTAGGCAACTCAATCGCGGGGCCAACCGGCATGCGGGCCTAACAACCCCGGACGCGGCCTCAACATCAACACGATCGGTCCAACTCCTCGGCCGGACATGCCAAGCGCCCTGCTCCTCCGGGTGCGATCAACATAATGGCGATCCGCACGAAGCACCACCACCCTCTCACTGGGGAAAAGCAAAGAATCGGGCCACAAATGGCCAACGGAGTCTAAGCTCGCCTCCTCCGAACGATGTCCCGGGGCATCCGAATCTATCTGGATACCTCAACAAGTCGCTAAACAACCGCTGCGCCAAGATCGCGGAAAGTTGGCATGATGGCTCACTAAGCCCAAACCAACAACGAGTCAACTTTCGTCTCCGCTCCACAACACTACACAAGGCATACACAAGATGATAGGTATTGTAAACCCTTTTTCTTTCTAAAACAATAAACCTAGGCGTGCACTGATGACTGTGAGTCTTTGGTGATCATGGAAGGATGACCTACAACAAAAGGTCGGTCTCACAGAATCTATGACTCGAGCTCGATACCAATCAGTAAAGACCCGACCCAAAAGGGGCTCTAAATGGCCTTTACCCCAATGCATGTATTGAAAATAGAAGACATTATGAAAAACACATTTCGGATTCCAAGTAAAAACAGAAACATTCAACAACCAAAACATACATTTCTAAAAGCATACTCGATCGAGATTTATTTAAACCATTAAAACAATCCACAAGTGCAAATATTTGGAATCCATAAAACGTAAGAAAACATCCGGGGCTCTGTGCCCGTCTACATGCATTCAGGGAAATAACAAAAGTCAAGAGTCATGATAAAATAAAATAGTCGAGATGACAAAGCAGGATTCCATGATCACGGCTCCTCCTTCACCATCCTGTCTCGCGCGCTTGGTTACCGTGGAAAACCACAGAGAATAAGGGTGAGTAACGAATTACTCAAGTAAGAATCCCCAACCGGGTACAATACGATATACATGATCATCTAGAAGAATGTATGCAAGCTATGAGTATAAACACGAATAGAGCACATAGCTTAAGTCCACACTTGGACCTCGGATGCCAACTCGTGGTCTTAGTCCGGAAATACCACAACACACTAAACGCGCTTATACGGGAACAAGTCCCGGCCTCACCTGACTATCGCCGATCACGAAAGGTGCATCGCTCAAGATCCCGAGGAGCTCTCCGGTCGGCGCTGTAATGAGCGTAAGCGCGCGCACCGCATGCTACCGCAAACTCGGGGGTGCGGGTCTAGTGGCAAGCCGCCTGTGTTCGGCCACCATGCCTAACTAAATCTCGGATCGGTGTCACCGACATAGGGGTGTGAGACTCGGACACGTGAACTATGTCACTGTACCACCGCACTGAGGCTAAGGAACCGGCCGTGGTAGGCTTACACCAGAAGCGGTCCTTGCCCTAACAGTGGCAATCAAGGGCTACGGCCGAACACGCCGAGGACGCGTGCCGATCGCCGGGACGAGGCAATGCCAAGTCATCATCCCGACCGCTGGGGCATTTAATCGTCCGCCACCCTCACCCAAGATTGTAGGCGGCCGTTAGGGTTAGCTAAACCCTAACGGGATCGTGGACGAGTACCATCTCGCACGCCCTCGCGGGGATGCAAGTTACGTTATGCATCCGCCGGATGATGCTACCTACCGAACTCTAAACCATAGCAATAATAACCATTCAATCAATGCGGTCCAATACGTGCTCAACAGATACAAGGAACCTAGCATGATACTACGAAGCAAGAACAGATATCGAACATGCGAGAATGGAACAACCTAGCATGGGCTAACATGAGAAACAATACAAGAGTTCATGCCGATCAGAATTCGTAACAGAGCACCTAGGGCTAAACATGCTAATAATCATACACAGCATACAAATCAACAATCACAAATATACCGCAGGCCCACACAACACCCAGAAGAAATCCTTACCTTGGTCGGGAGGCTTCTACACAAATCCTAAGCTGCGGAACAATCCCGAGCTAGCGAGCGGGAACCTAGCAAACCAACAATAATCAGCATCTAAAATGTCTAAACAACAATAGACAAAACAAACTCGGCTCGGGAACTCACGCGCACGACGACACGAGCTTGGAGCTGGCTGGCAAGCTGGGCTGGCGCTGCGCAAGACGGCAGCAGGACGCGCTACCGGGCCGCGCGCTGGCGCAAGACGGCAGGACGCGCGCGCGGGCGAAAGCGTCTCGCGGCGGCGCGGCGGCGCGGCGCGCGGATGCGACACGACGAGCAGCGCCGGCAGGAGACGCGCGCGGGCGAACGTCTCGGGTGAAGGCGCGCGGCGCTGGCGCGGCGCGGCGACAGCGACGCAGACGCTGACGCGACGGGCGGGCGGCGGGCGAGGACTCTCGACGACGCGGCGAGCGATCGGGCGAGGACGAACGACGATCCGGGCTGCGCTGTTATTCTGGCGCGATCCGGCGCGGCGCAGGGCAGGGGACGTCGCGGCGGACGACAGGGGCGATCTGTCAGGCCGCTGGACGAACGGCAAGGCCGCTAAGCGGATCTGGCGCGGCGGCAGGGTAGGGCGATGATGATGGTCGCTCCTCCTACCGGGCCGCAACCAACACAAACACACACACACTCTACATCTTACCTTCGGCCAAAGATCAAAAAACCAAAAGAGGAGATGAAGAGGATGAAGACTTACCCGGAATGATGATGATCGAACCCAAGGAGATGCAAGGAAGAAGAATTCGGCAAGGCAATGGAGAGGGAGAGCTTGTGCGGCCAAGAGGAGTTTTGGAGAAGAAGATGGAATAACCTAATTCTATTTCATTTAACCAAATGCACCAAAACTCCAAAATCCAAGGTTAACTAAGATGTGATGCAGAAAGAGTAACAAGAGCACCTAATGGCTCAATTGGCACACATCTCTACAAGCTTCCCAGGAGACCCGGGTTCAAACCCGGTGGCAAGCACAAATTCCTTTATTTTTACTTTTGCATCAAACCTTGCTCAAACCAAACCACAAACCCCTCCAAAAACCTACATAAAACCATCCAATAATTTTAGCAACTAGAAAAAGACATAAACGGTCCTGACGGCCCGACCAAATTACTAAAATACCCCTAGGGCATACCTGGAAGACCGGGAAGAAAAACCTGGGTCGTTACAATCCTGCACACGAAATAATTCTCCAAGCTTAGCAAAAGACTTAAACAGCTCTAACGACCCAGCAGAAAAACCAAAAATAAAATCGAACATACCTAGGAAACCATAATGGAAAACTGGGCCGTTACATTAACTCCATTATTTGTCTGGGTTTGCTTCAATTCCTTGTTGGTGCACCAGGAAACTTAGGAATTTCCATGATCTGACATCGAATGCACATTTTCTTAGGTTGGGCTTCATTCGATATTTCTTGAGGGTATCAAATGCTTGAGACATGTCACTTTCGCGGTAGCCTACACTTTTTCTCTTCACCAACATGTCATCCACATACACTTCCATATTCTTTCCAATCTGGTGAGCAAAGATCCTGTTGACTAGCCTTTGGTATGTTCCCTTGCGTTCTTCAAGCCAAAGGGCATCATGTTGTAATAGTACAGACCTCTGCTTGTGATGAATGAGGTTTTCTCCTGGTCAGTTGGGTGCATCGATATTTGGTTGTACCCTAAGTAAGTGTCCATGAATGACAAGGTCTCATGGCCCGAAGTCGCATCCATTAGCTGGTCTATACAAGGTAACGGGAATCCATCTTTAGGACATGCCTTATTAAGATCTTTAAAATTGATGAAGGTTCTCCACTTACGATTCGATTTCTTTACTAGCACTATGTTGGACAACCACTCTGGATAGTGTACTTTTCTAATAAATTGGGTGAGCAGCAACTCGCTGCATGCTCAGCAATAACCTCATTCCTGGCATGGATGAAGGCTGGTTGTTTCTGTCTCACTAGTTTACACTCTCTGTCGATGTTTAACCGATGGTTCATTACTTTTGGGTCTACTCCAGGCATTTATTTAGTTGACCAAGCGAATATGTCTACGTTCTACTTGAGAAAAGATATGAGTTTGCCTCCCTGAGCATCATCTAGACTTGTTCCAATGTTGATCTATTGCCCTTCGTTTAGTAAGGTTATTGTTTCCAACTATTCTGTTGGTTCTCCTCTACTTAATTCGAAATCTTTGACAGGATTGTTGAGTTCTATCTCCAATTCGAGTGCTTCGGGCTCCTCTGGTGTTGCACCTAATTGGGTGCGTGTGGCCTGTCCTGGTGACGAAAAGTCTTATTGAGAGGTGGTGAACATCTTTACTTTTGATGTGTTGGGTACGCGTCTCAAAGCGATGTGATAGCATTCCCAGGAAATTTATAGTTCACCTCTGACCTTGCCTAACCCTATGAAGGTTGGAAACTTCATTATCTGATGGTATGTAGACAGGATGGCTCGCAGTCGATGCAGCGATGGACATCTGAGTATTGCGTTATAGGATGACTTGTCATCTACCACCAAAAACTTAACATAAGTTAAAACAATATTATTATTCTCACCAAAGGTAACTATTAGTTTGATTTTCCTTCGGGATATACAGTGCTGCCTCCAAACCCTACCAGCGGTGTCGAACAAAAAGATAATTTGTCTCGCACTATCTTCATTGTGTCGAATGCTCGTAGTGAGAGTATGTGAGCAGAGCTACCTCCATCAATCAATATTCTTCAGACCTTGATGTTGGATATAACCAAGGAGATCACCAGGGCCTCATTGTAAGGTTATTGTACTTTCTTTGTGCTCTCATTAAAAAACTTGATGTCGTTGTCAGCTGCGGTCGTTATTCTTATTTCTTCACATCCAGGCGCTTCACGAGCTTACCTCACATTTGCCTGATAGCTCTCTAATATAGCATTATTTAGGCTAATATCTTAATATATTCTAAAGTTATTTGTTCATTAAATGAATAAATTTTAGAGTTAGAATAACATTAAGATGGGAAATTCATATAAATAAAATGCATGCATGATTTATGAGCCGAGATATAAGAGGCTAAGGAAATTAGCCCATTTTAGAGTAAAATGTGAATGTTGAATGCTTTGTACTTAAATGCCAAAGATTTCATGCTACGCTAACTTATTGTCATATCTACAGGAATTGGAAACATGGATAGCATTGCATTCAAAGGAGAAGCCGAGGTCAAATGCGCATCCAGACGCTTTGGAGGTTGCAGACCACAAGATCTCCCAAATAATATTTGCAAAGAATAAATATCTGTTGAGAAAATAGAGCAAGAATTAATGCAGAAATAAGAAGAGCAATGCGGATTGAAAACGTTAATGAAAATCGTAGATCAGATCAGATGAAAAAGTCTCAATAAGGAAAGAATCGGATGCCGAGCTAATGCCAACTATCACATTGCAGAATAGACAAACTACAATAATCATGGGATTCATACCTTAATAAGCAAAGATGTGATTAGAAAAATCAGAGGAAATCTGTCGTAAGAATCAAGGGATATGCAATAAAAGGAAACAAAAGTTCAAATCAAATCCTTTCCTTCCAAGGCTATAAAAAGGAGAAGAACCAAGAGTGAAAGTGTGCCTGTTTTCAGAGTTCTTCTCCCACACTTGGGGTGAAGGTTTCAATGTGAAGTTCGTGTTCCTATTGACACGGAGTCATGTTCTTCAAGTAGTCGCCACCATTTATTGCTTTCTAGTTTATCTTTTCTTATTTCTTTTATGCTTTATTTATTTTCAGCATCATTTTTTCCCTTCGAACTGTTCTTGCATTTGAATTAATTCAGTTTCTTTTGCAATGACTTTCGTTGTATTCTTCTTTATTCTCTCCCTTTCTTTAATGTCTAGCTAAGCATTTTAGGCAAAGGTTAAGGGTGCGGGTTGTAGAAATCATGTACTAGGGTAAAGGGAGTTGTTAATTTAAGCATGTTTAATTAGGATCTTAATTAAATAGAAAATATCGACCGATCATCCACATGCATTAATAGGTTGTAAATCGAAAGAGGAATAACCTAAGGCTAGTTTACATGTTCAATAGGTTATTATTTTGACGACTATAGTACTTTAAATCGAAGTTTAGGAATAAACGCATAACTATTGCATATGTAGCATCGGGTTTTCATTACATCGAGTTGCGACGGAAGTCGGACTTGATGCTGAACGAAAGCGGAAGCGGTAGTTTGTTAGGCGAAGTATGACAATTACTACTTACCGCATTTTATCCTAGGAATTGCTAGACGCATCCTATAACCTTAATCCGAGCCTACTTAGTTCAATTCGCATTTTATTTTACTTTCACATTTAGATATAAAATAAACTAAAAATCCCAACGCCATTCATTTTACTTTTCTTGCACGACTTTTAGATTAATTAACTAATTAAAGACATCAATCCCTATAGAGAACGATAAAATATAAATACTTATCACTTGCTGCATACTCGACTGTGTATACTTGCGTATTAATGCTATTCGAAGTGTAGAACTTAGTTTCACTCTTAGAATTAATCATTTGCTTATTTATACCACACCGAAATATCGCATCATTGCCTTTTGTTTTTTGTTGGAGTTTCCCCCTACAAGTCCATCCGTGATGGTTCAGATCTCTTGGGGAGGTGGTGAGTTTTTGGTGTCTTGCCTTTTGCTACGGCACTCAAGTAACTTCTATCTTTTGCCCACATACTCTCTTAGATATCCCTTTTGGATCAGGGCTTCTATGGCCTCCTTCAAGTCGTAGCATTCAGACATGGTATGCACATGGTCTCTGATGACTCTCAAATAGAGTTAGAATTTAGGATTATTTTAGATCATTTTTTACAATTATCAATTAATATTTTATGCAAATGAGGTTAAAATAAAGAGGAAAAGGTGTAATATGCTAATGCTTACGCATTAGAGGAATAAATTGCGAGATGTGAATCATAACGTTTAAAGTGAATGAATTAGCACACTTAATCGTATTTAGCGAGATATACATTGACAAACTATCTTGCAAGAATTAGCGCTTGCAACGCAATGCGGAGTTTAGATTCAAGACGCACGAACGCGAACAATTATGTTCGAGAATTGCCAACGCTCGTCAAGCGAAATAAGGAAAGAATCAATTGGAAGCAAGAAGTTGACTAACCAAACAATTACGAGAAAGATTGCCGAAATCAAGAGATTATTTCCTTAGATAAATAAAACACAATTGGCAAGTTTATACAAGGAAAAATGTCGCGTTGATTGATTTGTGCCTATTCAGGAATATTCCGAGATTTGACGAAGGAGCCTATAAAAGGAAATCTCTATAATAGGTTAGAGAGAGAGAGGGGTTGAGAAACAAAACCGAGATTTTATTATTTTGTTATTTCATACAGTAATACTATTTTTAACATGTTTTCTATGTTGTTCATATTGTTCTTTGTTTGTATGATAAACTAAATTTCTTGAGGCAACACTAGGAAAAAGTGGAGTAGTTAGTGTTGGCTATTTCGCCCTATCTCAAATTAATTAATTAATTAATTAATATTTTGATGATAACAAACCTAATCTTATTTACTAATAATTTTGATGTTTTAAGATGTCAACAGTGTAGTACTCGAAACAAGGATTCCAACGCAATTTGAATTACTCAAATCGGAGTTGAAATGAAGAAGTTATTGTCAAAACAAGTTTGAACGAGAAAATCTTTTTACTTTTAACTTTTCTTATTTAACTTTTAACTTTTTAACTATTACCTTTTAACTTTTAACTTTTCACCTTTTATCTTTTTACTTTTTATTTCTTTTAACTTCTAATCTCCACCATTCATTTTATATTTTATATATCCAATGGCTCAAATTAAATTTTGTCTTTTACTCCATTTCCCTCTCTTTTTAAACTCAATCTTCTTCTCCAAAAGTTCAACACAACTTTTATTATTCAATCCTCCAAAAATCAAAAGCTCCATTGTTGCTCTCTCCAAGCTCTCAAAATTTTCTTTTAGATTTTATTCTTGAGAGACATATTGTATTGTGAGGATTTGGTTATGTGAGATAAATTTTGTATATCCACTCTTTTGAGAGAGTTGTAAAGTGTGTTCCCAAAAATTCAATACTTTGTAACGGTTTGATCTTGATCCGTGGAAAAGATCGAGTTTGCTCTTGAACTCGTAAAAGGAGTGGTTTACAGTTGGACTCTAATCCGTGGAAAGAGTTAAGCAAAAAGGTTTTTTTTCAAAATCCCAAGAGGCGCTTGGGTAGTGGAGTAGGCTTGCCGAACCACTATAAATCACGGTGTTATCTTCTCTAACTCTTTCCTATTTACTTTTGAAATAATTTGTAGTATTGTCATTCATGCTTTAATTTATACTTAATCGTTATTATAAATCAAATTGGTTTTACGTAATCTTTATCAATCTTGTGTGGTGCATTTTTGTTACTTTTTAATTACTTGTAAAAAGTTTGATATTTTGATTATCTTGAACTTATTTAGAAAAATTTGTGTAAAACTCTATTCACCCCCCCTCTAGGGTTGTCATATCGATCCAACAATTGGTATTAGAGCCAAGTTGCTCTTTTAGATTTTTAATATAAACTTTATTGTTTGAGTTTTATGGCAAACCTTGTAGGAAGTGGTATTAATGAAGGACAATCATCCTCTAGGCCTCCTGACATTGATGGGTCAAATTATGGTTATTCGAAAGTTAGAATGATGATATATTTGAAATCCATTGACTATAAGTTGTGGTTTAATGTTATTAAAGGTCCCAGTATTCCCATGAAAAAGGTTAATGATGAAGATGTGCCTAAATTAGAAGATGAATGTGATGAAGATGAATTGAAAAGGCTTGCTTTTAATGCTAAAACTATGAACTATTTATATTGTGCCTTAAGTTGTGATGAGTTCAATAGAGTATCTATGTGTTCTTCGGCTAAAGAAATTTGGGATATTCTTGAAGTGACATATGAAGGAACAAGTCAAGTTAAAGAAACAAAAATTAGCATGCTTGTTCATAATTATGAATTGTTCAAGATGAATGAAAATGAATCTATTACCGAAATGTTTACTAGATTTACTAACATCACAAATTCTTTCAAGGGCCTTGGAAAAGAATATAGTACATCCAAAAATGTTAGGAAAATTCTTAGGTGTCTACCAAAGAATTGGGAAGCAAAGGTGATGGCAATACAAGAAACAAAGGATCTCACCAAACTTTCTTTGGAGGAACTTATTGGTTCTCTCATGACACATGAGATTACCATAAAAGAGAATATGGAAGATGAGTCCAAAAAGAAGAAGAGTATTGCTTTAAAGTCTATCACCTTGGAAGTTGACTCCGAAGATGAGATGTTCTTGATGAAGATGATATTGCATATTTTTCACGTAAGTATAAAAATTTCATCAAGAGGAAGAAACAATTCAAAAAGAACCTTTCCAACCAAAGAGAATCAAAAGGAGAAAAGGCAAGAAGGATGAGGTAATATGTTATGAATGCAAGAAACCGGGTCATATAAGAACGGATTGTCCACTCCTCAAATCATCCAAGAAATTCAAGAAGAAAGCAATGAAGGCTACTTGGGATGATAGTGATGAAAGTGAAAGTGGAAGTGATGAAGAAGTAGCAAATTTTTGCTTCATGGCTCATAGTGACAAAGGTGATGAACAAGATGATGAGGTAACTCTAGAATCCCCTTCTTATGATGAATTATTTGAAACTTTTGAAAACATGCAAAATGAATTAGAAAAGCTTGGTTCAAAATATAATGTGCTTAGAAAGAAATATAATACTCTTACTAGTGAGAATAAGACTTTACTTGATGAAATTGGTTGCTTAAAATTGCATGAGCATGATATTGTGAAAATTGATAAAATAGATGTCTCTTGTGATGAACATGCTTTAGATTGTGATGAGAAAAATATCTTACTTGATAAAGTTAAATTTCTTGAGCAAGATTGTTGTGAAAAAGATAATTTGATTAAGTTACTCAAAGAAAAGGAATTAAATGTTTTGCATGAAGTTGATAGGGCTAATGAGTCTATTAAAAAGTTAACTATAGGTGCCCAAAGATTGGATAAAATAATTGAAGTAGGAAAGTCTTATGGTGATAAAAGAGGTGTAGGTTACATTGATGAAGTTTCTACTCCTTCAACTTCTAAAACTACTTTTGTTAAGGGCATCTCCTCTTGTACCTAAGCTTAATATGCCTAAAATTGTGTCCAAAGATGATAAATCTAGCTTTGTGCCTATTTGTCATTATTGTGGTGTTAAAGGTCATATAAGACCTAAGTGTTTTAAATTAAAATATGCTCATACTACTTCAAGAAGAAAATTTTCTCCAAAAGCAAAGTTTCATAATGCTCCAAGAAATAATTTCTCAAAGAAAAGTAGAGTACATAATTTTATTGTAAGAGATAAATCATTGCATAATGTTGTTTGTTTTTCATGTGGCAAGTATGGACATAAATCTTACTCTTGTTATTTGTCTAAATCAAATGTGTATGCAAAAGTAAAATGATTTCCAAAGTTTAAAAATGCTAACCTTCTAGGACCCAAACAAGTATGGGTACCAAAGGATCAAACTTGAATATTTTTGTTTGTAGGTTTGTTTGAAAGCCTCCAAGAAAAATAGATGGTATTTGGATAGTGGTTGCTTGAGGCACATGACAGGAGACCAATCCAAGTTTGTCAATATTTTAAAAAAGGATGGAGGCTTAGTAACTTTTGGTGACAACAAGAAAGGTAAAATAATTGGTAAGGGTAGCATAGGTAATGCTTCTTCTACTTTGATTGAAAATGTGCTTTTAGTTGATGGTTTGAAGCATGATTTACTTAGTATTAGTCAATTATGTGATAAAGGATTTAGAGTTGTGTTTGATAAAAAGAATTGCATAATTGAAAATGCTAGTGATGGAAAAGTTTTATTTGTTGGAAATAGAGATGAAAATGTGTACACTATTAATTTGAATGATTGTCCTATTAGTGATAAATGTCTTTCGGCTTTACAAAATGATTCATGGTTATGGCATAGAAGATTAGGACATGCTAGTATGCACTTAATTTCAAATATTTCTAAAAGTTCCTTAGTTAGAGGTCTTCCCAATATTAAATTTGAAAAAGATAAAGTTTGTGATGCTTGTCAAATGGGTAAGCAAACAAAGTCATCTTTCAAATCTAAAAATGTGATCTCTACATCTAGACTTCTTCAACTATTACACATAGATTTATTTGGCCCTTCTAGAATTGCTAGTTTTGGAGGGAATTATTATGCTTTTGTGATAGTTGATGATTTTTCAAGATATACTTGGGTTTTGATGCTAAAACATAAAGATAATGCTTTGAAAAGTTTTGCTAGTTTTGCAAAAAGAGTTCAAAATGAAAAAGGATTTCTTATTTCTAAAATTAGGAGTGATCGTGGAGGAGAATTTGATAGCATTGCTTTTGAAAACTTTTGTGAAGAAAATGGTTTTTCTCATAACTTTTCCGCTCCAAGAACTCCTCAACAAAATGGTGTAGCTGCAAGAAAAGAATCGTACTTTACAAGAATATGCTAGATCTATGTTGCATGAGTATAATTTGTCTAAGTATTTTTGGGCTGAAGCCGTTAATACCGCTTGTTATGTTTTAAATAGAGTTTTAATTGGACCTACTTTAGATAAAACTCCATACGAGCTTTGGCATGAAAAAGTCCCAAATATTGGGTATTTCAAAGTTTTTGGATGCAAATGTTTTATTTTGAACAACAAAGAAAAACTTGGAAAGTTTGATTCTAAAACGGATGTTGGTATTTTTCTTGGTTATTCTTCTTCTAGTAAAGCTTATAGAGTTTTCAATAAGAGAACATTAGTTATTGAGGAATCTATGCATGTTGTATTTGATGAATCTTGTAAAAATATTTCTAATGAGTCTATATGTGATGATGTCTTAGAAGAAAATTTTGGAGATTTACTTGTTAGTGCTAAAGGTAAGGAAATTGCTCCATGTAAAGAAGAAATGAGCTTCAACGATAAGAATGAAGAATGTTCTTCATCTATGCCTAAAGAATGGAGGTATGTTTCATCTCATCCCAAAGACTTGATTCTTGGTGATCCCGAACAAGGTGTGAAAACTCGTCCCTCTCTTAATCTATTTAATCATCTTTCTTTTGTTTCTCAAATTGAACCAAAAAATTTTAAAGATGCCGAAAATGATGAATTTTGGATTTTAGCTATGCAAGAAGAGTTAAATCAATTTGAAAGAAATGAAGTTTGGGAATTAGTCCCAAGGCCTTCAAATGTTTCTATTATTGGGACTAAATGGGTTTTTAGAAATAAAATGGATGAAAATGGAAATATAATTAGAAATAAAGCTAGACTTGTAGCTCAAGGTTATTGTCAAGAGGAAGGTATAGATTATGAAGAAACTTTTGCACCCATTGCTAGAATAGAAGCTATTAGAATGTTACTTGGTTTTTTTCTTATAAGAATTTTATCTTGTATCAAATGGATGTTAAAAGTGCATTTTTAAATGGTTATATTATGGAGGAAGTTTATGTAGAACAACCTCCCGAGTTTGAAAGTTTTGATTTGCCTAATCATGTTTATAAGTTGAAAAAGGCTCTTTATGGTTTAGAACAAGCTCCAAGAGCTTGGTATGATAGACTTAGCAACTTTCTTCTTAAAAATGACTTTAAAATGGGTAAACTTGATACTACTCTCTTCATTAAGACTAAGGAAAATGATATGCTTTTAGTGCAAATTTATGTAGATGATATTATTTTTGGTTCTACTAATCCTTCTTTGTGTGAAGAATTTTCTAAGTGTATGCATAGTGAGTTTGAAATGAGTATGATGGGAGAACTTAGCTTCTTTCTTGGACTTCAAATCAAACAACTCAAGAATGGTATTTTCATAAGTCAAGAGAAATACACAAAGGATTTGCTCAAAAGATTCAAGCTCAATGAAGGTAAAATTGCAAAAACTCCAATGAGCACATCTACCAAACTTGACAAGGATGAAAAAGGTAAATGTGTGAACATAAAAGCTTATCGAGGTATGATTGGATCTCTTCTTTATTTAACCGCAGGTAGACCCGATATCATGTTTAGTGTATGTCTTTGTGCTAGATTTCAATCTTGTCCTAAGGAATCTCATTTGCATGCCGTTAAAAAAATATTTAAATATTTGCTTGATACTATTGATTTAGTCTTGTGGTATCCTAGAAATGTTGAATTTAATCTAGTAGGATATTCCGATGCGGATTTTGCCGGAAGTTTACTTGATCGAAAAAGTACTAGTGGAACTTGCCAATTTCTTGGAAGTTCCTTAGTATCTTGGTTTAGCAAAAAGCAAAATTTGGTTGCCTTATCTACTACCGAGGCAGAATATATTGCGGTGGCTAGTTGTTGTGCTCAAATTCTTTGGATGAAACAAACATTATGTTATTTTGGTTTAAAATTTGATAATGTGCCAATATTTTGTGATAATACTAGTGCTATAAATTTGACCAAAAATCCTATACATCATTCAAGAACTAAGCATATTGATATTATACATCACTTTATTAGCGAGCATGTGCAAAATGGTCATATTATACTTGATTTTGTGAGCTCTAATAATCAATTAGCGGATATTTTTACCAAACCTTTGAATGAACAGAATTTTTGCAAAAATAGGCTCGAGCTTGGTATTATTCGTTGTGATGCCTCTTAAATTTATATGTTGCTTTAAGGCATATTGTTAGGGGGAGCTATTTTGAAAAGTATGTAATCATGTTCGTAGAGGAAATATTCTTATATTTAGGGGGAGCCTTTATATCTTATTTCTTTTGATGATTACAAAGGGGGAAACGTTCTAGAAAAATGTGCTTCAAATGTTTGTAACCTATCTTATTATTATTGATTATTGATACATTAATTTAGGGGGAGAATTAATGTGAACTTTATGATGATATATTAGAATTTAATTGCTATTGGACACATGTACTCAATTGATTCTTATGGTCTTCAAGTGATTTTTCTTTAGTTGTTTGTCATCATCAAAAAGGGGGAGATTGTTGGCTATTTGGCCCTATCTCAAATTAATTAATTTTAATAAATTAATTAATTAATAGTTTGATGATAACAAACCTGATCTTATTTACTAATAATTTTGAAGTTTTAAGATGTCAACAGTGTAGTGCTCGAAACAAGGATTCCAACGCAATTTGAATTACTCAAATCGGAGTTGAAACGAAGAAGTTATTGTCAAAACAAGTTTGAACGAGAAAATCTCGAGACGGTGACGTGGCAGCTGAGTGTACATCGTGGGCCATTTAGAAGTTGACATATGGAACTTTGGATGAGTGACAAATGGTGGTTTTTGGTTGTTTTCAAAATAAAATGAAAATAAAAGAAAATGAAAAAGAAAAAGAAAAAGAAATTTAAAACAATTACCTTTTAATTATCTTGAACTTTTTAACTATATATATAATAATATATTATTATTATATATATATAATAATATATTATTTTATATATATATATATTATTTATTTATTTAACTTTTAACTTTTTAACTATTACCTTTTAACTTTTAACTTTTCACCTTTTATCTTTTTACTTTTTATTTCTTTTAACATCTAATCTCCACCATTCATTTTATATTTTATATATCCAATGGCTCAAATTAAATTTTGTCTTTTACTCCATTTCTCTCTCTTTTTAAACTCAATCTTCTTCTCCAAAATTTCAACACAACTTTTATTATTCAATCCTCCAAAAATCAAAAGCTCCATTGTTGCTCTCTCCAAGCTCTCAACTTTTTCTTTTAGATTTTATTCTTGAGAGACATATTGTATTGTGAGGATTTGGTTGTGTGAGATAAATTTTGTATATCCACTCTTTTGAGAGAGTTGTAAAGTGTGTTCCAAAAAATTCAATACTTTGTAACGGTTTGATCTTGATCCGTGGAAAAGATCGAGTTTGCTCTTGAACTCGTAAAAGGAGCGATTTACGGTTGGACTCTAATCCGTGGAAAGAGTTAAGCAAAAAGGTTTTTTTCAAAATCCCAAGAGGCGCTTGGGTAGTGGAGTAGGCTTGTCGAACCACTATAAATCACGGTGTCATCTTCTCTAACTCTTTCCTATTTACATTTGAAATAATTTGTAGTATTGTCATTCATGCTTTAATTTATACTTAATCGTTATTATAAATCAAATTGGTTTTACGTAATCTTTATCAATCTTGTGTGGTGCATTTTTGTACTTTGTAATTACTTGTAAAAAGTTTGATATTTTGATTATCTTGAACTTATTTAGAAAAATTTGTGTAAAACCCTATTCACCCCCCCCCCTTCTAGGGTTTTCATACCGATCCACCAGTTAGTAGCTTGTGTTAGGAAGGAATAGGAGGGGTGTGATTGATGCATGTTATTTAGGAGCTTAAATGTTAACAGTAAGTGTTGACCGGTCATCCACACGCACTATTAGGTTGTAAATCGGAAGAGGAAATAACCTAAGTCCATTTGCATGTTTAGTAGGTTAGAATTAAGTCTTTAATTCTTTGAATCGGAGTTTAGAAATAAACGTGTAAGTGCTGCATACGTAGCACCGGTTTAGCATTACGACAAGTAGCACTGGAAGTCACACTTGATGCGAATGGAAGCGAAAGTTTGTGAGGGGTAGTATGTCAGTCATCCCTTAGCACACATTTCTTCACAACACATTGCTATTGCTTTCCATGAGTATCTTAGCTTAGCCTTATCTCTCTAAACTATTTTACTACTATTTATCTTTTCGTATTATTATTCAACCCAAATATCACAACATCTATGCATTTACTTATTGTTCAATTCTAAACATTTTCCTTGGATAAATGTAAAGACCCGACCCGAATGGGGTTCTAAATAGGCCATTACCTCAATGCATGCATACAAATCTACAGAAAATTTGCAAGATGGTGTTTGGATTCTAAGTAAAAACTAAAACATGAAAACATCCATTTTAAAATCAACATAAATTCTCGAAACTCGTCCCTGTTTCCAAGCACTGTTCCAAGACAAATACATTTCCAAAACATACTCTGATCAGAGATTTATTTAAAACATACAAGCTTTGCAATAGTTACAACAATGCTAGAATCCGGAAATACATTCAGAAAACACCCTAGGGTTCCGTGCCCAACTACATGCATTCAGAGGACACTTAAATCATAAACATAAACATAAGACTCAGAGTTGAACAACGGGTTTCCATGATCACAGCTCCTCCTCCAGCCATCCTGTCTCGCACCATGGTTACCTGTGGAAAACCACATAATAAGGGTGAGTAACGAATTACTCAGTAAGAATCCCCAACCGGGGTACAATACGATATACATGGTCATCTAGCAGAAAGATATGCAAGCTATGAATATAAACACAGAATAGAGCACATAGCTTAGCCCACACTTGGGCCTCGGATGCCAACTTAGGGTCTTAGTCCGGAAATCAATCACCACATCCACACAATACACAAGTCGCCCTATACGAGAAACAAGTCCCGGCCTCAGCCTGTCTACTGTCGACGAAAGGTACACTGGCTCAAGATCCCGAGGAGCTCTCCGGTCGGCGCTGTAATGAGCGTAAGCATGCACCGCGTGCTACTGCAGACTATGGGGGGTGCCGGGTCTAGAGGCAAGCTGCCCATGTCCAGTCACCATGCCTAACTAAATCTTTGGATCGGTGTCACTGACATAGGGGTGTGAGACCTAGACACGTAAACTATGTCAGCCTGAACCACCGCACCTGGGGCTAAGGAACGGGTCGTGGTAGGCTTACACCAGGAAGTCGTCCTTACCTTAACAGGTGGCAATCAAGGGCTACGACCGAACACGCCGAGGACGCGTGCCGATCGCCGGGACGAGGCAATGCCAAGTCATCATCCCGACCGTTGGGGCATTTAACGATCGCCACCCTCACCCAAGATTGCAGGGCCTACCGGTCGGGTTAGCTAAACCCTAACGAGTCCAGGACGGAGAATCGTCTCGACGTCCCTGCCATGGATGCAAGGTACTTTATGCATCAGGCCCGGATGATGCTATCTACCTGCAACTCTAACCTGCCTTAACAATCAGCAAACAATTTCATAAAATCCAATACGTGCTCAATAAGAATACAACGAGCCTAGCATGATACTACGAAGCAAGGAACAGATACGAGCATGCCAGAAAGGAACAACCTAGCATGGACTAACATGAGAAACAACATAGGAAATCATGCCAGTCGGGAATTCAGAATAGAGCACTTATCAGGAAACATGTCAATAAACACAAACAAGCATACAATCAGCAATCACATAATATATCGCAGGGTCCACAAAACTCCGGTAAGAAATCCTTACCTGGCCGAAAGACCTCTAAACACAAGAAACCTAAGCTGCGATCGAACCCGAGCTAGCTAGCGAGAACCTAACAAAAACAACAATAATTACAATCAAAAGGCCCAAATATAATAAAACAAACAGGGCTCAGCTCGGGAGCAACTCACGAGGCGCGACGGACACACGAACGAGCGGCCAGACGGGCGAGACAATTCTTTGAAAGTGGCTGGCGACTGGGCGCAGGTCGGGAAATCGGGGGCTGGCTCGAGCTGGGGCGCGATCGCTGCACATGCGGACACGCTGTACTGGGCTGGCGGCTGGGCGCGGGCGCAGCGAAGCGGCGCGCGGCGGCGTGGACACGCCGAGCTCAGCACTGGGCGACGCGGCGCGGCTCGGCAAGGACGGCACGGCGCGGACGAAACCGAGCGAGGGCGAGGCGCGCGATCTGGCGACACGAAGCGACGAGGGTACGGCTGGGTAAAGGCGACGAGGGTCGCGCTCGCTCTTGCCGCGCGACTGGGTCTGCTCGGGCGGATCTGGTGCGACGGGCTCGGCTGCTGGCGAGCTGGCAGGCTGCAACGGCTAGGGCTGGGCGAGCCTTGGTGCGACGGGCGAGCTCGGCTGCTGGGCGTGCGACGGCGACGGCGCGATGGCTGGGGCAGCTCGGGCTGGGGGTAAGGCTAGGTCGGGGGAGAGAGAGAGAGAGAGAGAGAAAAGGGATTTTGGGAAAAAAAATAAAAGAAAAGGAAAATGGGAAAATAATAAGGAAAATAGGGATTTTATCCATTTAATCCATCCTTATCCATTTTTTCCAATTTTCTAAAAATCCTTAAAATCCCATTTCCCGGCTTCCTCCTTCAAGACCCGACTGAAGCAACCTTTTCCAACAAACAAATCTCACTTAAATCCAACTCCCAAAGCAACACTAAGGGCCCGGGCTCGAATCCAAAAGGAAACACCCAAACAACCATAACTTTGCCAAAGCCCAAAACATAACCGAACAACCAACCGAAAAGCCCAAACATCTCGGGACTCGCAGCCAACAACAAACAATCCTCAACAAAGGCTGGAGCTACCTCGAAGCCCTGAAAACCACAAATCCTGCATGAAGAGCCAAAAGACCAAAATACCCCTAAGGGTCAAAACCGCTCTAACGACCCAACCAAAATACCGAATCTTGACCCGAAGGCACCTCGAAAACTGGAATAGAAAACTGGGCTGTTACAATACTCCCTCCTTTTAAGACTTTCGTCCTCGAAAGTCCTAAGACGAAACAGCTCCAGGAAAACTCCACAGAAACCAGACCAACTGAACTTCTCGGCCAACAACACCAACCTTCTTCGAAAACCAAACCCTCTTGGGTTCACAAAACTCAAGGCCACAATGCCATCCAGACTGCCAAACACTGAACTCCAAAGGAAAACAAATGCGAAAAAGCTAGACGGCAAACCACGTCCTCAACTTGCACCAACTCTCAAACGGTGCCACTCTCAGCAACCTCGAGGACTGGCCACAAGCTCTGAAACTCTACACCACGCACTGGCAAAACTCCTCCGGAAGCTCACAGCTGACAACAAACAAACTCAACCCTACAACAAACTGGCCAAACAACTGAACCTTCCAGGTTCCAGAAACTAAACGACCTACTCTTACTTCACAAGAGACTAGCGAACCTCAAGCCTGACCTACAGTCTTAACGAGAAACAATCGAATCACCAACTGGCGACTGATCCAAAAAGCAAACTTCTCCAACTAGAACACGACCACAACACTTAAGCAACCATCTTAAGGAGAAAACGCCGAACCAAAGGCAAGGGGCACCATCCGTACACCGTGACGGCTGCTAACAACACTCACACCACGGTGAAACTTCAAAGAACGGCCACCTTTAATAGACAAGGGCCAAGCACAGACTCCACTCGGCCAAACCAACAAACCAGAACTCCTCATCGGCCGAACGCAAACTTTCCAAAGAAAACCTACCAGCAACTGGCCAAGGAGAACATTGCCAGGCAAGGAACAACCAACATTCCTCTCAAGGAAACTCGGGAAGCAAGGACTAAACCTTCAGGCAGCTCTCTGCGGCACAACACCTTGAGGAAAATAGCTCACGACTTACCAACCAATGCCACGGCACCTGCGTGCCAACTCACTCAACGCGGCTCGCTAACGCCAATCTGCGAACGCACAACAACTAGGAACAAAGCCGAGAAGGGCTTGCTCGCAGAACTCAACCCAAACTTATAACGAGCAACGCCGCCTCAAGCTACCACTCAACTCTTAAAATCCAACCGGCTACTCAAAAGACTTCTCCTTTTCGCTTAGGCCAAACTCATCTTCCAAACGTAAGCTCCACTCCCGAAACCTAACAAGGGAAAGCGGATAACGACAACCTCAAAGCTTACGGATCCGAGCCACACGAATCCGCAAGACTACCACGCAAGCTAACACTCGAGGTGGCACCCAAGGAGCAACTCAACCACCACAGAGGCTAGGGGAAAGGAAATCTTCAATCCCCAAAGAACCAACAACTTGCCGAGAATAACTCAACTCTTCTTGGTGGCCACCGCCTTGCATGGGACAAACAACTCTCTGGTGGCTAACAACACAAAGCGAGGACCCTCCGCTGGGGTGACCATTGCGCTACTCGATAAACTCCACAACTCGGGAGCTAAGCTGACTCCTGCCAAACGGAAAACGACTTCCCAGCAAGCAATCTCCAGAAGGGCAGCGAACTCCACACACGCTCGCTGACTTGCTCAAACCAAGGCAACAGCAACCAACTCTCTCTTGGAAGCAACACCCAAGGGAAATCTCAACCAATCGAATCACCAATCCAGAACTAACAGAACTTACTCAATCGCTGCGAGGGAGGGTCAACTCCCAAAACTTCTCGACTAGGAACAAGACCTCAGGGCAACGCCCTCCAGCTAGAACCGAACTAGCTCTCGAAACAACAAGAGGACCAAATCTTGGCCAAACACTCACAAGAGGCAAAACAACCCTTACTGCAGCCTCTAGAACACCATCCAAGAGTCCACCTATCTGGACAAACAACTGCTTCCAAACAGCCAACAAACTTTTCCTTCTTGCTAGCACCTCTACCATCGACTCATGGCTACGGGAGAAACCTGACAACTCCCAGAAGGAAAACGGCTCTTACAAGCAGACAACCGAAGGACAGAGGCTCCACATATGCTCACTGTCTTGCTCCTCTAGAGCAACAACATCTAATCTCACGAGGCAACAACAAGGGGTCCATCTAAGACTGAACCTCCAAATGCCAAACGGGGCAACTCAACATCCTGCAACAGGAAAACAACCAACAGGGCACAAACCACTCGCCCCACGAGCAAAACTAATCTCAAGCAACTCCAATACACACCTTGGTCGACACCAAGCATCAACTTGCCACCACACCGGAACCAATCCGGACTTTACTCCAAACTAACACTAGCCTGCTAGTCTACCAAGACTGCTAGCAACTCACCCGAAGCCTACAACCTACTCGACTCCGGCTTGCCAACTGAAACTCACTACCTAGGTCTGACTGAGCTCTGGTGAGGCTCTCCACAACTAGGGTTCTCTTGCCTACCCGACACACACTGCCGACAAACGGCCTAATAGCCAGCCGCTGAACAAACAACTCCTTTTTCCAAAGATCTCAATCATCTTTGGCCTCGCCCGAACCTCGAAACCATAAAGACCAGAAACGCTTCAGAATGTGTCATCCTCCTACTCAAAGCATCAGCCACATCGTAGCTTCTACCCAGGGTAGGGATTCCGAGCAACACCCTTAGCAACTACGGCCAAGAACTACGTGGCTTCACTACAACCACCACTTGTTCAGTACCATCTGAACTCCAACCATAAACACAAGAGGTTCCACCAACCAAGCTTAGGTTCAACTTAACAAACTTGCCTAAGCAACAACCCGAATACGAGCACGGTATCCTTACAACCTCAACTAAAGCCTTACAACATCCACCTGGAGTCCAACTTCTACAAGAACTGAGCACCAGTTCTCCAATGCAAACCCGACATGGTTCTGAAACTATCGCCACCAGAACGAACTACACAAAACACACTTGTGTGAACAACTCTCAACCTTCCTTCAGAGATCCAAGACTAACAGGTGCTTTTCCAAAAGGCAACACTAACTTCTGGCAGAGATACAATCAACCCAAGGAACATCAAAAGTTCCATCTCCACACAATACTCGAAGCTGCGGCAACCTTGCTCTACTAAAGCATAACAATGCCAAACCAAACTTACTTTATACCAAGGCTCTACTAAGTGTGCTTACACATAAGGCGACCAACTCATCTCATAAGCATCCAACTCATCTCATAGGCATCCAACTCATCTCATAAGCATTCAACTCATCTCATAAGCATTCAACTCACGGCCCCTCTGCTGGACCAAACTCGCATCTACAATGCTCACTCAACTCAGGTTTAGGCACCCGAAGGTAGTTGACCGCACTACCAACCACAAAGAAATCTTTTGGCCTTAACACTAGCGCGAGACTCACGCGCACCAACACTTACCAACTGCCAACCTGCTGACTTACTCAACCTCCAGAACAATGGTAAAAGGCTCTGGCTCCTCTCGAACATCCTTTCGCTTGTAGTCCATCGACTACCACTGAACTAGCCCTCTGGCACGACCTAAACAGGTGCCACTGCCATAAACGGATCTAAGGCTAAAGAAGTGCGCTGAACTCCGGACGGCATAGAACCATCTGCTATGCCCAAGCCAAACTCAAGCCTGAACCAGACTTAGTGCCAAAGCGGCACACCAACCAATGCACCTCAAGTGCCACTACTACCAAAACCACATCTTACTACCAATGGGGCCAACAAGATCACAACCTCAAGTGACAAGAACTCTGGCTAGGCATACAAAGGCTCCAACTCAAAAACCATGCCTATGGCATCTCATCAAACCGAAGGCTCACCGCCTACTCTTGCACCTCCACATGATGCTCAACAAAACTCTGGCCGGCTCTCTCAACATGCAGCAGCTAGCTCCACTCCAGGAGCTCACCAAAGGAAGAGTGCTCAACTCTACCAAACATTTGAGGAAAACACCAACGGATCCAATTGAAGGAACATCTTTGCTCATTTGCACCCTTAACCACAGGGTTCCGGCTTACTGGTTGCAAACAAAAACACTGTACAGGAGCACAAAGATGCCTCAACAATCTCCTCGAAGGGTGCCAACTCTGCAGCTACTCACTGGGCAATCAAACAATCTGCTAAGGCTCAAGATCAACACTTGAGCTACCCAGGCTAGTCCACACGGGGACCTGCTCCACAAGCATCCACATAAGCACAGCCATAGCTAACTCCTCTCTTGGAGTGGCACTCCAAGGCAAAGAACCTCCACCCTCTCACTAGGGGAAAACCAACAACTGGGCCACAATTGGCCTACGGGAGTCCAAGCTCTACCTCCCACGGGGACGATGTCCCAGGGCATCCGAATCTATCTGGATACCTCAACAAGCCACAACAAACATCACACACTGCGGGAAGTTGGCATGATGGCGCTCTAAACCCAAACCAACAACGAGTCAGAACCTGCTCGTCTCCGCTCCACAACACTACACAAGGCATACACTAGATGACAGGTATTGTAAATTCTTAACCTTTTTCAACAACAAATAGTAAACTTAGGAGTACCTGATGATTGTCGGAGTGCTGATGATCATGGAAAAACGACCTACAACAAAAGGTCAGTCTACAGAATCTATGACTCTGAGCTCTGATACCAACTGTAAAGACCCGACCCGAATGAGGTTCTAAATAGGCCATTACCTCAATGCATGCATACAAATCTACAGAAAATTTGCAAGATGGTGTTTGGATTCTAAGTAAAAACTAAAACATGAAAACATCCATTTTAAAATCAACCTAAATTCCTAAAACCTGTCCCTGTTTCCAAGCACCTGTTCCAAGACAAATACATTTCCAAAACATACTCTGATCAGAGATTTATTTAAAACATACAAGCTTTGCAATAGTTACAACAATGCTAGAATCCGGAAATACATTCAGAAAACACCCTAGGGCTCCGTGCCCAACTACATGCATTCAGAGGACACTTAAATCATAAACATAAACATAAGACTCAGAGTTGAACAACGGGTTTCCATGATCACAGCTCCTCCTCCAGCCATCCTGTCTCGCACCATGGTTACCTGTGGAAAACCACATAATAAGGGTGAGTAACGAATTACTCAGTAAGAATCCCCAACCGGGGTACAATACGATATACATGGTCATCTAGCAGAAAGATATGCAAGCTATGAATATAAACACAGAATAGAGCACATAGCTTAGCCCACACTTGGGCCTCGGATGCCAACTTAGGGTCTTAGTCCGGAAATCAATCACCACATCCACACAATACACAAGTCGCCCTATACGAGAAACAAGTCCCGGCCTCAGCCTGTCTACTGTCGACGAAAGGTACACTGGCTCAAGATCCCGAGGAGCTCTCCGGTCGGCGCTGTAATGAGCGTAAGCATGCACCGCGTGCTACTGCAGACTATGGGGGGTGCCGGGTCTAGAGGCAAGCTGCCCATGTCCAGTCACCACGCCTAACTAAATCTTTGGATCGGTGTCACTGACATAGGGGTGTGAGACCTGGACACGTAAACTATGTCGGCTGAACCACCTTTGGGGGGCTAAGGAACGGGTCGTGGTAGGCTTACACCAGGAAGTCGTCCTTACCTTAACAGGTGGCAATCAAGGGCTACGGCCGAACACGCTGAGGACGTGCCGACTGCCGGGGACGAGGCAATGCCAAGTCATCATCCCGACCGTTGGGGCATTTAACAGTCTGCCACCCTCACCCAAGATTGCAGGGCCTACCGGTCGGGTTAGCTAAACCCTAACGGGGTCCAGGGACGGAGAACTGTCTCGACGTCCCTGCCATGGATGCAAGGTACTTTATGCATCAGGCCCGGATGATGCTATCTACCTGCAACTCTAACTTGCCTTAACAATCAGCAAACAATTTCATAAAATCCAATACGTGCTCAATAAGAATACAACGAGCCTAGCATGATACTACGAAGCAAGGAACAGATACGAGCATGCTAGAAAGGAACAACGTAGCATGGACTAACATGAGAAACAACATAGGAAATCATGCCAGGCGGGAATTCAGAATAGAGCACTTATCAGGAAACATGTCAATAAACACAAACAAGCATACAATCAGCAATCACATAATATATCGCAGGGTTCACACAACTCCGGTAAGAAATCCTTACCTGGCCGGAAGACCTCTAAACACAAGAAACCTAAGCTGCGATCGAACCCGAGCTAGCTAGCGAGAACCTAACAAAAACAACAATAATTACAATCAAAAGGCCCAAATATAATAAAACAAACGGGGCTCGGCTGGGAGCAACTCACGAGGCGCGACGACACTGACGAACGAGCTTTTGCAGAGGCGAGATATTGCTTTGGGAGTGGTTGGCGCTACTGGGCGCAGGGTGAGTCCGGGAGGCGGCTTGGCGCTAGGGCGCGGAGGCTGGCGCGATGGCCGCGCGCGCGTGACACGAATCGGGCACGGGCTGGGGCGCACGAGTGCTGAGCGTGCGGCGCGAACACGGTGAGCTCGGCACTGGGCGACGCGGCGCGGCTCGGCAGGGACGGCACGGCGCGGACTAGATCGAGCGAGGGCGAGGCGTGCGATCTGGCGACACGACGCGACGGCGGCTGCGGGCAGATTTGGGCGCGCGAGGGTACGGCTGGTACGATGCGACGAGGCTGCGACGGCTGGTGGCGCAACCTGGGCGTCTGCTCGGGCGGATCTAGTGCGACGGGCTCGGCTGCTGGGGAGCTGGCGGGCTGCAACGACAAGGGCTGGGCGAGCCTTGGTGCGACGGGCGAGTTAATTTCTTGGCTGGCGTGACGACGGCGACTGCTGGCGAGCTCGGCGGTCGATGGCGATGGTCAGGGCACTCGGATCGGGGTGAGGCTAGGTCGAGGGAGAGAGAGAGAGAGAGAGAGAGAAAAGGGATTTTGGGAAAAAAAATAAAAGAAAAGGAAAATGGGAAAATAAAAAGGAAAATAGGGATTTTATCCATTTAATCCATCCTTATCCATTTTTTCCAATTTTCTAAAAATCCTTAAAATCCCATTTCCCGGCTTCCTCCTTCAAGACCCGACTGAAGCAACCTTTTCCAACAAACAAATCTCACTTAAATCCAACTCCCAAAGCAACACTAAGGGCCCGGGCTCGAATCCCAAAGGAAACACCCAAACAACCATAACTTTGCCAAAGCCCAAAACACAACCGAACAACCAACCGAAAAGCCCAAACATCTCGGGACTCGCAGCCAACAACAAACAAGCCTCAACAAAGGCTGGAGCTACCTCGAAGCCGTGAAAACCACAAATCCTGCCCGAAGAGCCAAAAGACCAAAATACCCCTAAGGGTCAAAACCGCTCTAACGACCTAACCAAAATACCGAATCTTGACCCGAAGGCACCTCGAAAACTGGAATAGAATACTGGGCTGTTACAATAAATCACAGTCCTTATGGAGTTTGATAATTTATTTATTACTCAGTGCATACTGCTTATACTTGCAGGAGTGTGTAACATTGCACACGAGGAAACCTAGCAGATGCAAGTCAATCACGGTGAACTAAGTAGTAATTTTCCTTGTTTCTCCTGTGCGACCCTATTTTCATTTTGTTGGGCCACCTGAGAGTTTCCTTATTTGCTCAAATGGAACCACAATGGGTGGGTACTTTTCGAATTTGTTGGGTGGTAGTCCTTAGCGACCAAATTTTTCTCGGTTTTCTGATCTATGATTCAACTGTCTTTTTGAGATTTTTTTCGCTCTTGTTCGTGTCGATCGATGTGCATTTCTGGCTTGTTGTGGGTGCCCTTCTCTTCAGGAGCTTTTCAAGATTTCAGGAACTCACCTGCACTCATGTATTTTTTAGCCCGTGTCAGTACTTCAACGTAACATGCAGGTGCGTTCTTTCCTATGGACCACATAAAATTTTTATCCTTCAACCCAGCGACGATTGCACTTAGTGCTACCCATCAGTGTATCATTCAATCTACATTGCTTTATTGTTGAATCGTGCAACATATTCTCGAAGTGTCTCGTAACTACCTTATTTTACTGTAAGTAGGTGCGTGGCTAACTTCTTTAGGCCGTGGCCTCCTAGGAACTGAGCAATGAAAGCTCTTGCCATTTCTCGAAAGGAAGCGATGGATTTCCGCTTCAACTACCTAAACCATCTACGAGCAGCTCTAGTGAGGGTGAAAGAGAACGACTTGCATTTGATGGCATTGATAGTGCTACATGATAGCACTATTTAAGCCTCTGAACTATTGCAAAATACTCATAACAAATAACAACAAAAGAAGGGATATTAACTTGAACATTCGCGATTTCTATGCATATTGGCAAAACACCCACGCATAATAGAAATTAAGTATAATGCGATTTTTAAGATAGAAAACGCGCATCTAAGCGCAGAAAGCTGCATTATTACTTCTAAGCTCGCTAAAGTATTTAAAATCGTAGGAAAAACATTGCAAACGTGGACGAAGACTGGAACAGATGAGTCAGCATATCATAAAAGGAAAAGCTGGATGGCAATCAATTTACCAAACAAGAGAACCAAGAAGGAGATAATCGTTGAACGAATATTCTAGAAGAAAGGTTTGTGCAAGGATTGAACGTGGTCGACATAAAACCTCGGACTCTATAAAGTGTGTGAAATCAAAGAAGAATGTGTGCTGATTCGGAGAGGAAGCTACCTTTGATGGGAGTTCTTGACGAGGTCTATTGGGAGATCTCAGTTATTCATGTTCATCTGTAGTCCTGGACGAACTCAATACCAAGCGATATTTGTAGAAGAAGACTTCATTGGCAACAGTGTGTCGATTCTATCAACACCATAGATAGTTTATGTTATTTAAGTTTATAGCTTATGTTGCACTTCATACCTCATTTATCCATTTTGTAGGAGTAGTTTGTAATGCTTTCCTGAAATTAATTCTATGAGTTCTTTGTTTCAGACTTGATCTCCTGTTAAGCAACTTATGATTAGATTCATAATAGGAAGAAAATTTAGAAGAATCGTGTAGTATTATTATTTAAATCAATAACGAGTAAAAGGGGAAAGTAGTAAGAGCCGCGATTGATTTTATTTATCGCTAGTCGATTGACAGTCCATTCGCGAGAGCTTAGCATTTTTCTTGAAAAAGGGAATGTTAAGAGCTTGACTTAACCGTAATCGTCAGGCAATACTTAGTCTTAGGTATTTTAGAAGGGTATTAGGGATAATCTTCTCACGAGTAGCATATGCAAAGCTTACGCTTAAAAGCAAACCTACGAGTAATGTATCAGGAGGTTGCAGTCAAGAACTCAGGAAGGGGACTTATATTTACAGTTTAGTATGTGCTAATTTCTCATGACAACTTCACTTGCTCGTCTTAAATTATAATGCGAACTTCTTCTCATAGTTAATTAGTTTAACTTAAGGCGTTTCAGGAAAATACACTTAGTGAATAAAATATAAATGTGGGTGATAGATTTTATAATGCTTTTTATACCTTAAGCACGCGTTGGCTAGCTACCCACGTATGGTAACCTCCAACTCACTCAGAAGAGGGACCTGGCAAGAGACCCAGCAGGTTACGTTAGTATGGTGTGAAGACTTTTGCATCAATATATGGGGTTAAAGCTAATCCTACTAGCGCATACGACGCCCTGAGCCTTTCTTTTGTAGTAGTTGCAGCACAAGTTGGACTCTACCCATCGCATGCAGAAGCACGCGTTTATAAGGGAAGTATGATGTCAACCTCACCACGCATCACATGCATACTTGTTCTCTATGAGTAGATCTTGTGCATTTACATTTATAGTCGCACTAACATTATTACGAGCATAGATTTAGTGTAACGGCCTAGGTTTTCATCTCGATCTTCTAGGTATGTTCTAAGGGTATTTTGGTAATTTGTTAGGGTCGTTTCTGTCTTTCTCAGCTGTTAATATTCTTAGATGGTCAAATGTAGGGTTTGGTTGCTTTCTGGATGAGTTTGAGCATGGAGAGATGCAAAAATAAAATTAGAGCTTTGCTGGGTTTAAAATGCTTCAGCTGGGATTCGAGCCCGAGTGGCTAGGGAGTCAGTGGTGTGGTCCTACCAGTTGTGCCACCGGTTGCTTTTGTTGCTCATTCCGCGGTATACCATAGTTTGCCTTGGTTTTCGAGATTTAGGGAGTTTGATTAAAAGAGAAAAGAATTAGGTTTTGCATCTTTTTCTTCCCAAACCCCCATTGCCGTCCAACCCTCTTCTCCAAAGCCTTCCTTGTCGTGCGCCTTCTCCCAAGAGCTTTGTCATCTCATTCGTCTCAGGTAAGCGTCCTCGATCTCTCTTTCTCTCTTCCGTTTTGGTGTTGTTCTTGCTGGCCTAGAGAAAAGAATTGAGAGTTGTGTTGTGCAGCCAGCCGAGCAGTCCCCAGCCAGATCGAACCACAGCAGCAGCCGATCGCCCAGCCTGTAGCGCCCCATCGCCCAGCACCGATCGCAGCCTAGCCCTTCGTCACTCGCCCAGCCGGATAGCAGCTTCGTCGCGTCGCCAGCGTCGCCCACTGTAACGGCCCAGGTTTCCGTCCCAGTCTTCCAGGTATGCCCTAGGGGTATTTTAGTAATTTGGTCGGGCCGTCAGGGTCGTTTATGTCTTTTTCCAGTTGCTAAAATTATTGGATGGATTTATGAAGGTTTTTGAGGCTTTGTGGTTTGGTTTGAGCATGGGTAGATGCAAAAGTAAAAATAAAGGAATTTATGCTGCAGCCGGGGTTTGAACCCGGGTCTCCTGGGAAGCTTGTAGAGATGTGTGCCAATTGAGCCATTAGGTGCTCTTGTTGCTCTTTCTGCATCACATCTTAGTTAACCTTGGATCTTTGGTGTTTGGTGCATTTGGTTAAATGAAATAGAAATTAGGTTTGTTGTGTTTTCTTCTCCAAAAGAGTTGTGGCCGCCCAAGCTTTCTCCCAAGCTCTTCTTGCCGATTCTTCATCCTTGCGACTCCCTTGGATCGTTCATCATCATTCCGGGTAAGTCTTCATCCTCTTCATCTTCTCGATTGGGTGTTCTTGTTGGCGAAGGTAAGGAGGAGAGCTTGTGTGTGTGTGTGTTTGTAGCAGTCGCCCAAAGATGCCCAGATCTGCCCAAAGAGCAAGCCCAGCGCCCAGATCGCCGAGTCGTCGCCAGCTCCATCGCCCAGTGTGCCATCGAGCGCACTGTCGCTCAAGCAATGAGCCGACGCAGATACTTCGAGCAGCCTCCTATCGCGGCCAGATGACGCTTCGAGCAGCACAGCATCGCGCCCAGATTCCGCGGCGGCCATCGCGGCCAGATCTCGCCAGCAGATGCGCCTGCTGCCGAGCCCCTGCAGCAGCGAGATCGCGCGTCAGATGCTCGTCGGCCACCGCGCCGTCGTCGCGCAGCGCGCGCCGCGCGTGTCGTCGCTTCCAGCTTTGTCGCGCCCGTGCGCTGCGCGCGCCGGCCGGCCGTAGCATGCCAGCGTGCGCCAGCTCTGCCGCCATCTCTGCGCTGTCGGCGCCAGCGCCCGACCCTGCCGCCATCGGCGCGCAAAGAGCCTCGCCATGCTTTCGTCTGCGCCGTCCGCGTGTCGGCCGCGCGCGCGTGAGTTGCTTCAGAGCCAAGCCTTGTTTATTTTATTATGTTTAGGCCTATGGATTGTGATTATTATTGTGTTTGTTAGGTTCTCGTTAGCTAGCTCGGGATCGATCGCACTTAGGATTTTGTGTGTAGTTGCCTCCCGCCAAGGTAAGGATTTCTTACCGGAGTTGTGTGGACCTGCGATGTTCTATGTGATTGTTGTTTGTATGTTTGTTTGTGATTATCAGCATGTATAGTTTAGGTGCTGCTCGCATTCAATTCTGACTAGCATGACTTCGTATGTTGTTCTCTCATGTTAGCCCATGCTAGGTTGTTCCGTTCTAGCATGCTCATATCTGTTCTTGCTTCGTAGTACCATGCTAGGTTCGTTGTATCTCGTTGAGCACGTTGTGGATTGTATTGGATTGTATGTTATTGATATGATAGGTTAAAGTGTAGGTAGGTAGCATCATCGGGCTCGATGCATAAAGTATCTTGCATCCATGGCGGGGACGTCGAGGCGATTCTCGTCCCTGGACCCCGTTAGGGTTTAGCTAACCCGACCGGTAGGCCCCGCAATCTTGGGTGAGGGTGGCGATCGTTAAATGCCCCAACGGTCGGGATGATGACTTGGCATTGCCTCGTCCCCGGCGGTCGGCACGTCCTCGGCGTGTTCGGCCGTAGCCCTTGATTGCCACTGTTAGGGCAAGGACCGCTTCTGGTGCAAGCCTATCACGACCGGTTCCTTAGCCTCGGTGCGGTGGTTCAGCCGACATAGTTCACGTGTCCGAGTCTCACACCCCTATGTCGGTGACACCGATCCAGATTTAGTTAGGCGTGGTGATTGGACATGGGCGCTTGCCACTAGACCGGCACTTCATAGTTCTGCGAGAGCACGCGGTGCATGCTTACGCTCATTACAGCGCCGACCGAGAGCTCCTCGGGATCTTGAGCTAGTGCACCTTTCGTATCGGCGATGAGACGATCGAGGCCGAGACTTGGTTCTCGTATAGGGCGATCGTGTGGTGTGGATTATTCCGGACTAAGACCCCGAGTTGGCATCCGAGGTCCAAGTGTGGACTTAAGCTATGTGCTCTGCTCGTGGTTATATTCATAGCTTGCATACACTCATCTAGATGACCATGTGCATCGTATTGTACCCCGGTTGGGGATTCTTACTGAGTAATTCGTTACTCACCCTTACTTATCTTTCAGGTAACCATGGCGCGAGGCAGGATGGCTGAAGGAGGAGCTGTGATCATGGGAACTTGCTGTCGTCTCTGACTTTTCTTATGTTATGACTCTTTTCGTTAGTTTTCCCCTGAATGCATGTAGACGGGCACAGAGCCCTAGGATGTTTTCTTACGTTTTATGGATTCCAGCATAATTGTACTTGTGGAATGTTTAAATGGTTTAAATAAATCTCGATCGAGTATGCTTTTAGAAATGTATGTTTTGGTTGTTGAATGTTTTGTTTTTACTTGGGATCCGAAATGTATTTTTCATAATGTCTTTTATTTTCAATACATGCATTGGGGTAAAGGCCTATTTAGAGCCCCCTTTTGGTCGGGTCTCTTTACAGCTTGGTATCGAGCTCAGAGTCATAGATTCAGAGACTGACTTTTGTTGTAGGTCGTCTTTCCCATGATCACCAACACTCCGACAGTCATCAGGTACGCCTAAGTTTACTGTTTTTAGAAAAGGGTTAAGAATTTACAATACCTTTCATCTAGTGTATGCCTTGTGTAGTGTTGTGGAGCGGAGACGAGCAGGTTCTGACTCGTTGTTGGTTTGGGCTTAGTGAGCCATCATGCCAACTTTTCAGCAGAGGCGAAAGCGGTTTGTTTAGCGACTTGTTGAGGTATCCAGATAGATTCGGATGCCCCGGGACATCGTCCGGAGGGAGGCGAGCTTAGACTCCGTTGGCCATTTGTGGCCCGATTCTTCGCTTTCCCCTAGTGAGAGGGTGGTGGTGCTTCGTGTAGATCGCCAAGATGTTGATCGCACCCAGAGGGAGCGGGCGCTTGGCATGTCCGACCGAGGAGTTGGACAGATCGTGTTGATGTTGAGGCCGCGCCCAGGGTTGTTAGGCCCGCATGCCAGATTTGGCCCCGGCAGTTGAGTTGCCTAGAGGAGGGGGTAGAGGCTAGCAGCGCCTCAGAGTGAGACTCCTTGAGCAGAGTGTGCTCCAACCATGAGAGATTTGATGGCAGGTCTTTAGCTATCAGAGAGCGGAGACCCAGGCGCAGTTTGTAGCGCGTAGTGAGGAGTCCCGGGCACAGTTAGCCCAGCTGACAGAGTTTGTTTCAGCATTTTTCCCCCAGTAGCTCTTGTAGCCCCGGAGGTTCTCGGGAGGGCATGATCAGCAGGTTTATTCAGATGAGTTTGTTGGCGTTGTTGGAGACGCCCAGGTTGGCAAATGGATGCCTGTAGAGCTCGATGTTTTAGTAAGTCCTACTGCTAGTAGTAAAGTAGTTGGCCAGGTTTGAGTTTAGCATCCGTGTGTGGGATGCCCTGCTGTTCAAAGGCCGAGGTGTGCCGTTCCTGTGCTGTTTGGTTCATCAGATGGTGGTGGAAATCCCTTGTGAGAGGTGGTCTAGCAGAGTCTCCACCAGTCGCCCGATTGTTTGGCAAGTTGCCGTGTTAGTGGCTTGAGGCAGATGAAGGGTCATCTTTGCCCCCTTGCGAGCCTGTTGTTGTTTAACAGCCCCGCTTCCTCAGATGTGGATTTGGTAGTAGTAGCACTTGAGGTGCATTGGTTGGTGTGCCACTTTGGCACTAAGTCTGGTTCAGGCTTGAGTTTGGCTTGGCATAGCAGATGGTTCTATGCCGTCCGGAGTTCAGCACACTTCTTTAGCCATTGGATCCATTTATGGAAAATGCACTTGTTTAGGTCGTGCAAGAGGGCTAGTTCAGTGGTAGTTGAAGGACCACAAGTGAAAGGATGTTCGAGAGGAGCTGGAGCCTCTTCCCAGTGTTACTGGGGGTCGAGTAAGTCAGCAGGTTGGCGGCTGGAAAGTGTTAGTGCGTGTGAGTCTCACGCTAGTGCTAAGGCCAAGAGATCTTTGTGGTTGGTAGTGCGGTCCACTACCTTCGGGTGCCTAAACCTGAGTTGAGTGAGCATTGTAGATGCGAGTTCGGTCCAGCAGGGGAACCATGAGTTGGATGCCCGTGAGATGAGTTGGATGCTTTCGAGATGAGTTGGATGCCCATGAGATGAGTAGGACGCCTTATGTGTAAGCGCACTTGGTAGAGTCTTGGTATAAAGTAAGTTCGGTTTGGCATCGTTATGTTTTAGCAGAGCAAGGTTGCCCCGCGCTCGAGTATCGTGTGGAGATGGAACTTTTGGTGTTCCTTGGATTGTTTGTATCGCTGCCAGGAGTTATCGTTGCCTTGTGGAAAAGCGCTTGTTAGTCTTGGATCTCTAAAAGAAGGTTGGGAGTTGTGCACACAAGTGTGTTTTGTGTGGTTCGTTCCGTGGCGAGAGTTTCAGATCCATGTAGGGTTTGCTTTGGAGATCTCGTGCTCAGTGCCTTGAGAAGTTGGACTCCAGGTGGTTGTTGTAAGGCTTGGGTTGAGGTGGTAAGGATACAGTGCTCGTGGTATCAAGTTGTTGCTTAGGCAAGATTTGTTAAGTTGGGCCTAAGCTTGGTTGGCGGATCTTCTTGTTGATCATTGGTTGGAGTTCAGTTGGAAACTGAACAAGAGCGGTGGTAGCTAAGCCGCGTGGTTTCTGATCGACATGGCTAAGAGAGTTGTTCGGATCCTTCCTTGGGTAGAAGTTATGTTGTGGCCGATGCTTTGAGTAGGCGGATGAGGCATTCTGTAGCGTTTCGGGTCCTCTAGGTTCCCAAGGAGTTGGAGTTGGCCAGCATGGTTGGGATGCTGGAAATTGGAGTTGTTTGTTGAGGCAGGTTGTCTGTTAGATCGTATGCCGGCATAGTGTGTGTGTCGAGGGTTGCCGAAGAACCCTAGGTTGTGGAGAGCCTCTCTAGAGCTCGGTCAGGCCCGGCTAGTGAGTTTTGGTTGGCTAGTTTGGAGGCGTGTAGTTTGTAGCCTCGGTGGAGTTGCTAGCGATCTTGGTAGACTAGCAAGCTAGTGTTTATTTGGAGTAAAGTCCGGAGTGGTTTTGGTGTGGTGGCAAGTTGATGCTTGGTGTTGACCAAGTGTGGATTGAAGTTGCTAGAGTTTAGTTTTGCTCGTGGGGGCGAGTGGTTTGTGCCATGTTGGTTGTTTTTCCTGTTTCGGAGGATGTTGAGTTGCCCCGTTTGGCATTTGGAGGTTCACCGAGATGGACCCTTGTTGTGCCCCGTGAGATTAGATGTTGTTGCTCTGGTGGAGCAAGACAATGAGCAGCGATTGTGAAGCTCTCTGTCCTTTCGATGTCCGCTTGTAAGGACTGTTTCTCCTTGGGAGTTGTCGAGGTTATTCCTTGGTCTTGGAATTGGTGGTAGTGGTGCTAGTAGGAGGAAAGGTTTGTTGGTCGCTTGGAAGCGCTTGTTTGTCTAGCTAAGCGGACTCGTGAGTGGTGTTCGGAAGTTGCGTAAGGGTTGTTCTCGCCTCCTATGAGTGTTTGGCCTAGTTGGTTAAGGTTTTGAGTGTTGGCTTGGAAGTGTTGCACCTTTGTAGTTGAAGGCCCCTTTGTTTTGATTGTGGATGAGGTTGCACCTTTGTGCATTTGGATTAGGGATCCTTGCTGGCTAGTGTAGCTTGCACTCTCGCCACCATTGTTGGTATTCTTGTTCTTGGTAGTTGGTGTTGACTGTAGTGGAGTTCCGTTTATTAAGTTTCGGTGGGAAGGTGCATTAAGCCTAAGCTTGAGGGTTAAGCTCGTATGTGTTATCGTTTGGACTTGTGAGATGTGTTTCATAATTGAGGCGAGCTTTGTTCCGTTGTTTGCATGGAGGTAAGTTTAGTGGATGGAGCCCTCTGGGCCTGGTTGTTTGCAGAGTTGTCTTGCCCAACTAGTGATTTGAGTCGAGCTAGAGATGAGTGGATTGGCATAGCTATGCAGATTGTAGTTGTTTGAGCTTCCTAGTTCGTAGCACTCAAGTTGTTGGATTGTAAGTTTCCGTGTGGGAGCCTGTCACTAGTTGAGGTTGTTGTGTGAGTTTGGATTTTTGGAGTATTGACTTGGTAGCTAGAGCTCGCACCTCGGTTGTGTGTGTGAGATGCCATTTCTATGGAGTAGAGGCATGTCGATTTAGGAGTTGGAGATGTTGCCATTAGGGTGTGGCAACAAAGATTTTTCTAGGTAGTGCGTGATGAACCGTGGTTCGAGAGCGTTGTTAAGAGGCTTATGAGAGGGTGCGATTTCAGTAGTGTTTTCACCCTTTTTGTCCGATGGTCTTTTGGGAGGAGTGAGCCAGATCCTTCGGAGCTTGTTGCGAGTTGGTGTTTCCGTGATTAGCGCGGGAGACCAAAGTGTGGTTTTAGGAGGTTGCCTTGGGTAGCGATTCTCGTGGTCGATTCTTGTGGTTCCATTGAGGCATTGTATGGTAAGTGTTGCGAGTCTCTAGTGCTTTGTGAGAAAAGGTTGGTGGCCGTCGGTGTTGTTTTGGGTCTGTGTTTGCTGCAGATTGACCTGAGGTGTTGTGCGCGGAGGTTGAGCTCGTTTGTGGTTAGCTCAGAGCAGCATGAAAGTTTCGCCGATGTCCGGCGCCGAGTTTTAGAGTTTGAGGTTGGACAAGGCGTGCTTTTAAGATTGTGCCGTTGTGAGTTGTGTTGAGTTTTGCAAGCGGGAGAAGTGGAGTCTCCGTTGTTGGACCATTTGAGATTCTCGAGAGGATTGGCAGAGTTGCATATTGGTTAGCTTTTTCGGTCAATGTCGGCCGTGTGTGCGGTGTTCTCATGTATCGGTCGGTGGAGGCGGTATGTGTCGGACCCATCGCTCGGTGTGGACTTTGAGCCTTTGCAGCTGATTGAGGATTTGAGCTTCGAGAGGAAGCCTGTGAGTATTCTGGTCCTTGAGACGAAGACGTTGCATAATCGTGAGATCCGTTTGGTAAAAGTTCAGTGGAGGTGTTAGAGTTCAGAGGAGGCCGCTTGTGAGCGGGAAGACGGATGAGATTGCGATATCTGTCTTTATTTCAGTCTTAAGGACTTTCGAGGACGAAAGTCATAAAAAGGAGGGAATATTGTAACGCCCGTGTTTCCGCCCCGATCTTCGAGTATGCCCTAGGGGTATTTTAGTAATTTGGTCGGGCCGTCAGGGCCGTTTATGTCTTTTTTCAGTTGCTAAAATTATTGGATGGATTTATGAAGGTTTTTGAGGCTTTGTGGTTTGGTTTGAGCATGGGTAGATGCAAAAGTAAAAATAAAGGAATTTGTCTTTGCCGCAATAGGTTTGAACCGGGTCTCCGGGAAGCTTGTAGAGATGTGTGCCAATTGAGCCATTAGGTGCTCTTGTTGCTCTTTCTGCATCACATCTTAGTTAACCTTGGATCTTTGGTGTTTGGTGCATTTGGTTAAATGAAATAGAAATTAGGTTTGTTGTGTTTTCTTCTCCAAAAGAGTTGTGGCGCCCAAGCTTTCTCCCAAGCTCTTCTTGCCGATTCTTCATCCTTGCAGCTCCCTTGGATCGTTCATCATCATTCGGGTAAGTCTTCATCCTCTTCATCTTCTCGATTGGGTGTTCTTGTTGGCCGAAGGTAAGGAGGAGAGCTTGTGTGTGTGTGTGTGTTTGTAGCAGTGCCCAAAGATGCCCAGATGATCTGCCAAAGAAGAAGCCCGAGCAGCCAGATCGCCGAGTCGCCAGCTCCATCGCCCTGCTGTGCCATCGAAAGCGACTGTCGCTCGGCGGCCAGAGCGCGACGCTCGATACGCCCCTATCGCGGCCAAAGAGACGCTCGAGACAGCCACTGTCGCGCGCCAAGAGACCTTCAGAGCAGCCCCGCCGCAGCCCCAGATCTCGCCAGCAGATGCGCCTGCCGAGCTCTCGCAGAAGAAATCAGCGCGTCGAGCGCTCAGACGCCTAGCCGCCGCCCGTCGTCGCAGCAGCGCGCCGCCAGCGTGTCCGTCCGCTTCAGCTTGTCGCGCCGTGCGCTGCGCGCAGCCGGCCGTCGTCGCGCGCATGCGCGCGTGCGCCAGCTCTGCCGCCCATCTGCGCTGTCGGCGCCAGCGCCCGACCCGCCGCCCATCAGCGCCAGAGCAGCCTCGCCATCTTTTGTCGCCCGTCGCGTGTCGGCCCGCGCGCGCGCGTGAGTTGCCAGAGCCAAGCCTTGTTTATTTTATTATGTTTAGGCCTATGGATTGTGATTATTATTGTGTTTGTTAGGTTCTCGTTAGCTAGCTCGGGATCGATCGCAGCTTAGGATTTTGTGTGTAGTTGCCTCCCGGCCAAGGTAAGGATTTCTTACCGGAGTTGTGTGGACCCTGCGATGTTCTATGTGATTGTTGTTTGTATGTTTGTTTGTGATTATCAGCATGTATAGTTTAGGTGCTCTGCTCAATTCTCGACTAGCATGACTTCGTATGTTGTTCTCTCATGTTAGCCCATGCTAGGTTGTTCCGTTCTAGCATGCTCATATCTGTTCTTGCTTCGTAGTACCATGCTAGGTTCGTTGTATCTGTTGAGCACGTTGTGGATTGTATTGGATTGTATGTTATTGATATGATAGGTTAAAGTGTAGGTAGGTAGCATCATCCGGGCCTGATGCATAAAGTATCTTGCATCCATGGCAGGGACGTCGAGACAGTTCTCCGTCCCTGGACCCCGTTAGGGTTTAGCTAACCCGACCGTAGGCCCCGCAATCTTGGGTGAGGGTGGCGATGTTAAATGCCCCAACGGTCGGGATGATGACTTGGCATTGCCTGCGTCTCGACACGATCGGCACGTCCTCGGCGTGTTCGGCCGTAGCCCTTGATTGCCACTGTTAGGGCAAGGACCGCTTCTGGTGCAAGCCTATCACGACGGTTCCTTAGCCTCAAAGTGCGGTGGTTCAGCCGACATAGTTCACGTGTCGAGTCTCACACCCTATGTCGGTGACACCGATCCGAGAGATTTAGTTAGGCGTGGTGGTGGCCCGGACATGGGCGACTTGCCACTAGACCCGGCACCCCATAGTTCGCAGAGAGCACGCGGTGCATGCTTACGCTCATTACAGCGCCGACCGGAGAGCTCCTCGGGATCTTGAGCTAGTGCACCTTTCGTATCGACAGAGAGATGCATCGAGGCCGAGACTTGGTTCTCGTATAGGGCGTATCGTGTGGTGTGGATTATTCCGGACTAAGACCCTGAGTTGGCATCCGAGGTCCAAGTGTGGACTTAAGCTATGTGCTCTGTTCTGTGGTTATATTCATAGCTTGCATACACTCATCTAGATGACCATGTGCATCGTATTGTACCCCGGTTGGGGATTCTTACTGAGTAATTCGTTACTCACCCTTACTTATCTTTCAGGTAACCATGGCGCGAGGCAGGATGGCTGAAGGAGGAGCTGTGATCATGGGAACTTGCTGTCGTCTCTGACTTTTCTTATGTTATGACTCTTTTCGTTAGTTTTCCCCTGAATGCATGTAGACGGGCACAGAGCCCTAGGATGTTTTCTTACGTTTTATGGATTCCAGCATAATTGTACTTGTGGAATGTTTAAATGGTTTAAATAAATCTCTGATCAGAGTATGCTTTTAGAAATGTATGTTTTGGTTGTTGAATGTTTCTGTTTTTACTTGGGATCCGAAATGTATTTTTCATAATGTCTTTTATTTTCAATACATTTATTGGGGTAAAGGCCTATTTAGAGCCCCTTTTGGGTCGGGTCTTTACACCCACCCAGCCCGTCGCACCCAATACCGATCGCGAGCACTCCAAGACGCCATCTCATCGCCGCCGCCTACTCACTACGACCGCGCACCGCAGCAGCAGTGCATCGCCAGTGCCCGCATCGCAACGCCCAACCGCATACGAGCACGCCCGCGCCATCGCCGACCTCGAGCGCAGCCTCTGCCGCGTCAGCACGCCAGCAGCGCCCCAGCGCCCGTGCAGCCGTCTGTCTGCGCACACAGCCCTGCCGCGCCAGCACGTCCAACAGCGCCTCAGCGCAGTGCAGCCTGTCAGTCGGGCGCTAGCCCCGTACCTTGTGAGTTGCTCCCGAGCCGAGCCCCGTTTGTGTTTTTATTTAAGGCCTATAGGTTGTGATATTTGTTGTTGTTTGTTAGGTTCCCGATAGCTAGCTCGGGTTCGATTGCTGCATAGGATCCTTGTGTGTTGTTGCCTTCCGACCCAGGTAAGGATTTCTTACGGGCGTTGTGTGGGCCCTACAGTATATTCTATGATTGTTGTTTGTATGCTTGTTTATGTTTATCAGCATGTTAGTGGATATGTGCTATGTTATGAATTTCGACTGGCATGATTCTCGTGTTGTTTCTCATGTTAGTTCCATGCTAGGTTGTTCTGTTCTGGCATGCTCGTTATCTGTTCTTGCTTCGCAGTATCATGCTAGGTTCATTGTTTCTGCTGAGCACGTATTGGATTGTTTACTGTTTGTAAAGACCCGACCCGAATGGGGCACTAAATGGGCCCTTACCCCAATGCATGCATTCAAAGTAAAGGACATTATACAAACATGATTTCGGATTCCAATTACAAACAAAACATTCAAACATTCAGTTCAAAGCTCGGACAATTTTCCTGAAACTTGTCCCTGTTTCCAAGCACCTGTTCCAAGATAAATACATTTCCAAAGTTTACTCTAATCAGAGATTTATTAAAATCCTTCAAAACCCGTCCTGATACAACAATGCTGGAATCCACAAAACATTTAGAAAACATCCTAGGGCTCGTGTCCGCTACATGCATCTGGGGAAAATAAAACATAAAGAGTCATAACACAAAATCAGAGTTTGATGACTGGGCCCCATGATCACAGCTCCTCCTTCAGCCATCCTGTCTCGCAACTCGGTTACCTGTGGAAAACCACAATAATAAGGGTGAGTAACGAATTACTCAGTAAGAATCCCCAACCGGGGTACAATACGATATACATGGTCATCTAGCTAAGCGTATGGAAGCTATGAATATAAACACAGAATACAGCACATAGCTTGAGTCCATATTTGGACCTCGGATGCCAACTCAGGGTCTTAGTCCGGAATAATCCTCCACACAATCCTTCACACAATACGCCCTATACGAGAAACAAGTCCCGGCCTCACTGCTGTCTCATCGTCGATGAAAGGTACACTAGCTCAAGATCCCGAGGAGATCTCCGGTCGGCACTGTAATGAGCGCAAGCATGCACCGCGCGCTACTGCAGACTATGGGGGGTGTCGGGTCTAGAGGCTGCCCATTTCCAGCCACCACGCCTAACTAAATCTTTGGATCGGTGTCACTGACATAGGGGTGTGAGACCTGGACACGTAAACTATGTCACTGAACCCACACACACTGGGCTAAGGAACGGGTCGTGGTAGGCTTACACCAAGAAGCCGTCCTTACCTTAACAAGTGGCAATCAGGGGCTACGGCCGAACACGCTGAGGACGTGTCGACTGCCGGGGAAGAGGCAATGCCAAGTCATCATCCCGACCGTTGGGGAATTTAACGACCGCCGCCCCTCACCCAAGATTGCGGGGCCGCCGTTAGTTACGGTTAGCTATTCCCTAACGGGATCGGTATGAGCTCCATCTCATACGCCCTCGCTCGTGGATGCAAGGTTTGTTATGCACCCGGCCTGGATGATGCTATCTACCTGCCACTCTAACCTGCCTTAGCAATCAGCAAACAATTCAGTAAATCCAATACGTGTTTAATAAGAATACAACGAACCTAGCATGATACTACGAAGCAAGAACAGATACGAGCATGCCAGAAAGGAACAACCTAGCATGGATTAACATGAGAATTAACCAGGAAAATCATGTCAATCGGAAATTCAGAATAGAGCACTTAGCTACACATGTCAATAAACACAAACAAGCAATCAATCAGCAATCACATAAAATATCGCAGGGTCCACACAACTCCGGTAAGAAATCCTTACCTTGGTCGAGGACGATTACACGAAAACCTAAGCTGCGAACGAACCCGAACTAGATACCGAGAACCTATCAATCACAATAATTAATCACACAATAGGCCTAAATACAATAAAATAAACAGGGCTCGGCTCAGGAGCAACTCACGGGGCGCGACGGACACACGAACGAGCTGATTGCACGAAAGAGGCAGCAAAAAGGCTGGCTGGGCGCGTTGGCGCGCTGGCTGCGCGCGGACGGGCGCGAAGCAACATAGTGGCGCGCGGGCGCGGCTCGGCTGGGCGCTGGCAATGCGACGCGGCTTGGCACAGGGACTGCGTGACACGGGTCTGGGCGAGGACGCGCGTACGGGCTATCTGGCGATCGGGCCGGCTCGGCTGCTGCTGCGCGCGACAGAAGAACGATGGGCGAGCAAATTGGCTGGCAAAATGGCGCGATTGGAGCTTCTTCTCAGGCGATCCGGCGCTGGTTCACTTCCCCTTGGCTGGCCGCACGAAACCTACAAGCCACTCGCTTCAACTCGGCCGGCATGGAAGAAATCGGAAACAGGGGAGAAGGGGAAGGAATTGGGGGAGAAGAAGAAGGAAAGAAGAAGAAGAAGAGGCTTACCTGCTACTCGGGAATGAAAATCGACCTTGAATTTGGGGGAGGAAGAGCTTGGTCGAACCGTGGTCGGCGAGGGAGAAAATCGCAAAGGAGCTCGGGTCGGTCGAGGAAGAAATGAAGAGGAAGAAGAAGACTCTCGGGCGAAATTCTCTTTAAAACTAAATCTCACTCGAACAGGCTTAAGTACAATATGGCGCGTAGAGATTAACAAGAGCACTCGGTGGCTCGATTGGCAATGACACCCAACTAGCTTCCCAAACGCCCATGGTTTGAATCCCGCTCGACGTGCTATTTAATTCCCTATTTCTTTTTGCATTTTACCAAGCCCAAATACCTTCACAAAGCTTCCCGATCCCATTCAAATCATCTCATAATTTTTCCGGCAATTGGAAAAGACATAACCGGCCCTGTCGGCCCGACCAAATTACCAAAATGCCCCTGGGGCAAACCGGGAAGACCGGGATGAAATTCCGGGCCGTTACAATATTCCCTCCTTATAAGACTTTCATCCTCGAAAGTCCCTTAAGACTGGAACAACTCGGGATAATGCAATCTCATCTCATCTTCCCGCTCCCAAGTGGCTTCCTCTGAATTCTGACTTCTCCACTGAACTTTTACCAAACGGATCTCACGGTTACGCAATGTCTTTGTCTCAAAGGCAATAATCCCCACTGGCTTCTCCTCGAAGCTCAAATCCTCATTCAGCTGCAAAGGCTCAAAATCAACAATGTGTGACGGGTCCGGCACGTACTGCCTCAACATCGAAACATGAAAAACACCGTGTACCGCTGACAATGACGGAGGCAAGGCTAATCGATAAGCAACCTTGCCAATCCTCTCCAGAATCTCAAACGGACCAACAAAACGGGGACTCAGCTTTCCACGCTTGCCAAACATCAAAACACCTCGCATCGGTGCAACCTTTAGGAATACATGCTGTCCATCCTCGAATTCCAAATCTCGACGCTGCACATCGGCGTAACTCTTCTGCCTGCTCTGAGCTATCAACATGCGAGCTCTAATCTTCTGCACGGCACCAGTAGTCAACTGCAGCAACTCAGGACCCCAAAACCTGTCTATCACCGACCTCGTCCCAGAACACAGGAGATCGGCAACGCTTACCATACAAAGCCTCGAATGGAGCCATCTGAATCGTCGACTGATAACTGTCGTTATATGCAAACTCCATCAGATACAGGTATTGGTCCCAACTGCCCGGGAAATCCAACACACAAGCCCTCAACATATCCTCGAGAATCTGGTCCACCCTCTCAGTCTATCCATCGATGCGAGGGAAAAAAGTCATGGAAGAAGCCGCACTCTCGCCTAAAACCCTACGGAGCGCTCTCCAAAAACGAGAAGTGAACCTCGAATCACGGTCAGACACAATCCTCACAGGCACGCCGTGATAACGAATGATCTGCTCCAAAAACAACTGCGCCCACTGTTCCACGGTATAAGTGTCTCTACCGGGAATGAAGTGTGCGCTCTTAGTCAGTCGGTCGACTATCACCCAGATCTGAGAGAACTTCCTCGGAGTCCTCGGCAAACCAGTAATAAAGTCCATGGAGATCTCTTCCCATTTCCACTGAGGCACACTCAGCGGCTGCAACAAACTGGCTGGTCTCTGCCTGGGCGCCTTCACTTGCTGTCAAGTGAGACACCGAATGACAAACTCCGCAACATCTCTTTTCATACCCATCCACCAGAATGTCTGCTTAAGGTCCTGATACATCTTGGTACCCCCGGGGTGCCAAGCAAACGGAGAACTGTGGGCCTCAGAGAGCAACTCTGCTCGCAATCCTGCCACATTCGGAACACACAACCGGCCTCTGTACGTCAGCCCACTGTCTGGTAAATAAACGAAGTCAAAATCTCCGTCAGCACTAACTCTGTCAAACAATCTCTTAAGAGCGGGGTCGCTCAGCTGGCTATCGATAATCCGCGCTCGATCGATGGTCGAATCATCCAATCGAGCTACTCTCGCAAAGAACCTCACCCAACAACACCGCAACCTCGGCCCGCTCGAACTCTCTCCGCAATCTGGTGGGAACTCAACAACAACACTGCGAGTCCGACGCGTCTTCCTACTCAAAGCATCACCACAACATTGGCTTTACCGGATGGTACAAAATCTCGCAATTATAATCTTTTACTAACTCCAACCATCTCCTCTACCTCATATTCAACTCCTTCTGAGTAAACAGATACTTGAGGCTCTGGTGATCGGTAAACATCCGAATCCGCTCACCATACAGTGTAATGCCTCCAAATCTTGGTCACGAACACCACCGCCGCCAACTCCATATCATGAGTCGGGTAGTTCGCTCATATGGCTTGGTGACGGGAAGCATAAGCAATGACCTTCCGTCTTTGCATCAACACACACACCTAACCCGAACTTGGAAGCATCGCCGTAGACCACGAAACCACTGTCCCCTCCGGATCGCCAAAATCAGTCTTTGAAGTCAAACTGCGCTTGAGCCTGGAAAAGCTCTCATCACACTTACTGTCCCAAATAAACTCGACACCCTTCCTCGTCAGACGAGTGAGGGGAGAGCCTATGGCGGAAAAGTCCTTAATGAACCGACGGTAGCAAACTGCCAAACCTAGAAAGAAACGGCTCTTACAAGCAGACAACCGAAGGACAGAGAGCTCCACATACACTCACTGTCTTGCTCCGCTAAAGCAACAAGATCAAAATCTCACGGGGTAGCAACAGGGGTTCACCACGGACTGAACCTCCAAATACCAACGGGGCAACTCTCAACTTTCCTGGAAACAAGAAGACAACCAACAGGGCATGAACCATTCACCCCACGAGCAAAACTGACTTCTAGCAATTCCAATCCACACCTTGGTCAACACCAAGCAAAAACTTGTCACCGCACCGGAACCAATCCGGAATCTACTCCAAACAAGCACTAGCTTGCTAGGCTACCAAGACTACCAATAACTCACCCGAGGCTACAAACTACACGGCTCCAACTTGCCAACTGAAACTCACTACCTGTGCCTGACTGAGCTCTAGAGAGGCTCTCCACAACCTAGGGTTCTCCGACAACCCTCGACACCCACTGCCAACTAACGGACTAACAGCCAACTGCCTGAACAAACAACAACTCCATTTTCCCAGCATCATAACCATGCTGGCCAACTCCAACTCCTTGGAAACCAAGAGGACCCGAAACGCTACCGAATGCGTCATCCTCCTACTCAGACGTCAACCACAACATAACTTCTACCCAAGGAAGGATCCGAACAACTCTCTCAGTCATGACGATCAACAAGAAGATCCGCCAACCAAGCTTAGGTCCACTTAACAAATCTTACCTAAGCAACAACCTGATACCACGAGCATGGTATTCTTACCATCTCACTAAAGCCTTACAACATCCACCTAGAGTCCAACTTTTCCAAGAACTGAGCACCAGATCCCCAAAGCAAACCCTACATGGATCTGAGACTCTTGCCACAGAACGAACCACACAAAACACACTTGTGTGCACAACTCCCAACCTTCATTTAGAGATCCAAGACTAACAAGCGCTTTTCCCAAAAAGCAACACTAGCTCCTGGCAGAGATACAATCAATCAAGGAACACCCAAAGTTCCATCTCCACACGATACTCGAAGCTGTGGCAACCTTGCACTACCAAAGCATAACCATGCCAAACTGAACTTACTTTATACCAAACCTCTACCAAGGTGCTTACCCACAAGGCATCTGAAACCTCCCACAACGCATTAAATCATCTCGCCTCATAGGCATCCACTCATGGTCCCTCTGCTGGACCAAACTCGCATCTACGACGCTTAACTCTCATATGATTTAGTCACTCGAAGGTAGTTGACCGCACTACCAATCACAAAGATCTCTTGGCCTTGACACTAGAGCGAGGCTCACGCGCACCAACACTTACCAACCGACAACCTGCTGACTTACTCAACCTCCAGTAACTCTGGGAAGAGGCTTCGGCTCCTCTCGAACATCCTTTCTCTTGTAGTCCTACGACTACCACTGAACTAGCTCTCTTGCACGACCTAAAAAGGTGCAACTGCCACAAACGTATCCAAAGGCTAAAGGAGTGTGCTGAACTCCGGACGGGTCATAGAACCATCTGCTATACCCATGCCAAACTCAGGCCTGAACCAGACTTAGTGCCAAAGCGGCACACCAACCAATGCACCTCAAGCCACTACTACCAAATCCACATCTTACTACAAACGGGGCCAACAAGGTCACAACCTCAAGTGACATGAACTCTGGCTAGGCATACAAGGGCTCAACTCCAACAACCATGCCTAAGGCATCTCATCAAGCTGAAGGCTCACAACCTACTCTTGCATCTCCGCATGATGCTCAACAAAACTCTGGCCGGCTCTCTCAACATGCAGCAGCTAGCCCTACTCTAGGGGCTCACCAAAAGAAGAGTGTTCAACTCTACCAAACAACTGAGGAAACCACCAACGGATCCAGTCCGAAGGGAACACTACTTGCTGCACCCTTAACCACAGGGTTCCGGCTTACTGGCTACAAACAACAACACTTTACAGGAGCACAAAGATGCCTAATCAATCTCCTCGAAGGCTACCAACTCTGCAGCCTCTCTCTGGGCAATCAAACAATCTGCTAAGGCTCAAGATCAACACTTGAGCTACCCAGGCTAGTCCACACGGGGACCTGCTCCACAAGCATCCACATAAGCACAACCATAGCTAACTCCTCTCTTGGAGTAGTACTCCCAGGCAAAGCACCTTCACCCTCTCACTAGGGGAAAACCAACAACTGGGCCACAAGTGGCCTACGGAAGTCTAACCTCTGCCTTCCTCTGGAACGATGTCCCAGGGGCACCCAAATCTATCTGGATACCTCAACAAGCCACAACATACATCACACACTACGGGAAGTTGGCATGATGGCGCTCTAAACCCAAACCAATAACGAGTCAGAACCTGCTCGTCTCCAGTCCACAACACTACACAAGGCATACACTAGATGACAGGTATTGTAAATTCTTAACCCTTTTTCTACAAAAAATAGTAAACTTAGGCGTGCACTGATGGTGTCGGAGTCTTTGGTGATCATGGGAAAACGACCTACAACAAAAGGTCAATCTACAGAATCTATGACTCTGAGCTCTGATACCAACTCTAAAGACCCGACCCGAATGGGGCACTAAATGGGCCCTTACCCCAATGCATGCATTCAAAGTAAAGAACATTATACAAACATGATTTCGGATTCCAATTAAAAACAAAACATTCAAACATTCAGTTCAAAACCCGGACAATTTTCACGAAAACATCCCTGTTTCCAAGCACTGTTCCAAGATAAATACATTTCCAAAGTTTACTCGATCAGATTTATTAAAATCCTTCAAACCCCGTCCGGATACAACAATGCTGGAATCCACAAAACATTTAGAAAACATCCTAGGGCTCGTGTGCGCCACATGCATTCGGGGAAAATAAAACATAAAAGAGTCATAACACAAAATCGAGTTTGATGACTAGACCCCATGATCACAGCTCCTCCTTGACCATCCTGTCTCATAACTTCGGTTACTGTGGAAAACCACAATAATAAGGGTGAGTAACGAATTACTCGGTAAGAATCCCCAACCAGGGGTACAATACGATATACATGGTCATCTAGTTGAGCGTATGCAAGCTATGAATATAAACACAGTAATACAAAGACACATAGCTTGAGTCCATATTTGGACCTCGGATGCCAACTTAGGGTCTTAGTCGGAATAATCCTCCACACAATCCTTCACACAATACGCCCTATACGAGAAACAAGTCCCGGCCTCACCGCTCTCATGTCGATGAAAGGTACACTAGCTCAAGATCCCGAGGAGCTCTCGGTCGGCAAGACTGTAATGAGCGTAAGCATGCACCGCGCTCACTGCGAGACTATGGGGGTGTCGGGTCCAGAGGCAAGTTGCCCATTTCGACCACCACGCCTAACTAAATCTTTGGATCGGTGTCACCGACATAGGGGTGTGAGACACGGACACGTAAACTATGTCGGCTGAACCACCGCTTTGGGGCAAAAGGCGGGTCGTGGTAGGCTTACACCAGGAATCCGTCCTTACCTTAACAGGTGGCAATCAGGGGCTACGGCCGAACACGCTGAGGACGTGTCGACTGCTGGGGACGAGGCAATGCGAAGTCATCATCCCGACCGTTGGGGCATTTAACAGTATGCCACCCTCACCCAAGATTGCAGGGCCAGCCGTTACGGTTAGCTATTCCCTAACGGGATCAGGGCGGAGCTCCATCTCATACGTCCCTGTCGTGGATGCAAGGTTCGTTATGCACCCGGCCCGGATGATGCTATCTACCTGCCACTCTAACCTGCCTTAGCAATCAGCAAACAATTCAGTAAATCCAATACGTGCTCAATAAGAATACAACGAACCTAGCATGATACTACGAAGCAAGAACAGATACGAGCATGCCAGAAAGGAACAACCTAGCATGGATTAACATGAGAATTAACCAGGAAAATCATGTCAATTGGAAATTCAGAATAGAGCACTTAGCTACACATGTCAATAGACACGAACAATTAATCAATCAGCAATCACATAATATATCGCAGGGTCCACACAACTCCGGTAAGAAATCCTTACCTTGGTCGGGGACGATTACACGAAAACCTAAGTTGCGAACGAACCCGAACTAGCTACCGAGAACCTATCAATCACAACAATTAATCACACAATAGGCCTAAATACAATAAAATAAATAGGGCTCAGCTCGGGAGTAACTCACGAGGCGCGACGGACACACGAACGAGCTGATTGCATGAACGAGGCAGCAATAATAGTGCATTGGTGCGGGCGGGCGAAGCTGGGGCAGGTGGGCGCAGGTCGGCGCGTTAGCGCATGGCGCGGCCGCTGCGCGGACGCGGCGCGCGGCGGCAGCAGAGGCGTGTGGCGCGCTTGGCTGGGCGCTGGCGATGCGACACGGCTCGGCACAGGGACGGCGTGACACGGGTCTGGGCGAGGATGCACGCGCGTGGTGATCGCGTCGGTGGTTTCGATTCTTCTTTGCGCGCGACAGAGGAACGATGGGCGAGAAAATTGGCTGGCGAAATGGCGCGATTGGAGCTTCTTCTCAGGCGATCCGGCGTTGGTTCACTTCCCCTTGGCTGGCCACACGAAACCTACAAGCCACTCGCTTCAACTCGGCCGACAAGGAAGAAATCGGAAATAGGGGAGAAGGGGAAGGAATTGGGGGAGAAGAAGAAGGAAAGAAGAAGAAGAAGAAGAGGCTTACCTGCTGCTCGGGAATGAAAATCGACCTTGAATTTGGGGGAGGAAGAGCTTGGTCGAATCGTAGTCGGCGAGGGAGAAAATCGCGAAGGAGCTCGGGTCGGTCGAGGAAGAAATGAGGAGGAAGAAGAAGACTCTCGGGCGAAATTCTCTTTAAAACTAAATCTCACTCGAACAGGCGTAAGTACAATATGGTGCGTAGAGATTAACAAGAGCGCTCGGTGGCTTGATTGGCAATGACACCCAACTAGCTTCCCAAGCGCCCATGGTTCAAATCCCGCTCGACGCGCTATTTAATTCCCTATTTCTTTTTGCATTTTACCAAGCCCAAATACCTTCACAAAGCTTCCCGATCCCATTCAAATCATCTCATAATTTTTCCGGCAATTGGAAAAGACATAACCGGCCCTGTCGGCCCGACCAAATTACCAAAATGCCCCTGGGGCAAACCGGGAAGATCGAGATGAAATTCCGGGACGTTACAGTTATCTATTTATAGTTTAGAATTTTGTTAGGCAGCATTATCCGGGCGAGGATGCATAACGTAACTTGTATCCGTGGTAGGGACGTGCGAGGCAGTACTCCGTCCCTGATCCGTCGTTAGGGTTTAGCTAACCCTAACGGCAGCCTAGTGCAATCTTGGGTGAGGGTGGCTGACTGTTAAATGCCCCAACGGTCGGGGGAATGACGAGGCATTGCCTTGTCCCCGACAGTCGTCACGACCTCAGCGTGTCGGCAGTAGCCCTTGATTGCCACCTGATAGGGCAAGGACCGGTTCGTGGTGTAAGCCTACCACTGTCGGTTTCTTAGCCTCAGGTGCGGTGGTACAGGCTGACATAGTCATAGTGTCCTGGTCTCACACCACTATGTTCAGTGACACCGATCCAGAGATTTATTAGGCATGCATACTGGACCAGGGCAGCATGCCCTAGACCCAGCACCTCCTTGGTTTGTAGCAGCATGCGGTGTGCGCACATGCTCATTACAGCGCCGATTGGAGAGCTCCTCCGGATCTTGAGTTCAGTGCACCTTTCGTATCGACAGTAGTAGGAAAGCTGAGGTCGAGATTAGTTTCTCGTATAGTATCGAAACGCGTTGTAGTTTCCGCAGTAAGACCGTAAGATGGCATCCGTGGTACATGTATGGATTAAAGTGATGTGCTCTCTTCTGTGTTTATATTCATAGCTGGCATACTTTCTGCTAGATGACCAGTTATATCGTATTGTACCCCGGTTGGAGATTCTTACTGAGTAATTCGTTACTCACCCTTATTTTGTGGTTTTCCACAGGTAACAAGGGCGCAAGACAGGATGGCTGAAGGAGGAGCTGCTGATCATGGAAACCAGCTGTTTTGAAAACTCTGAGTTTATGTTTTATGTTTTTATTGTCCTCTGAATGCATGTAGTTGGGAACGGAGCCCTTAGGTTGTTTTCTGGTTGTTTTCTGGATTCTGACACTATTGTAAGATGTTTTGAGATTTTTGAATGTTTGAATAAATCTCTGATCAGAGTATGTTTTAAACTATATTTATGTAACGGCCCAGTTTTCTATTCCGGTTCTCGAGGTGCTTCCGGTTCGGATTCAGTTGTTCGGTTGGGTCGTTAGAGTTGTTTTGACCCTTAGGGGTATTTTGGTCTTTTGGCTCTCCGGGCAGGATTTGTGGATTTTCAGGGCTTCGAGGCAGCTTCTGCCTTTGTCGAGGTTTGTTTGTTGGTGGCTGCGAGTCCCGAGATGTTTGGGCTATTCGTTTCGGAGTTCGGTTGTGATTTGGGTTTCAGGCAAAGTTATGGTTGTTTGGGTGTTTCCTTTGGGATTCGAGCCAGGGCCCTTAGTGTTGATTTGGGAGGTTGTTTTAAGTGAGATTTGTTTATTGGAAAAGGTTGCTTCAGTCGGGTCTCGAAGGAGGAAGCCGGGAAATGGGATTTTAAGGATTTTTAAGGGTATTTAAAAATTGGATAAAATGGATATTTGGATAAGGAAAGAATTTAAGGATAAAATAAATAAATAAGAGAAAATCCCTATTTTCCTTTTTATTTCCCATTTTCCCTTTTATTTTTCTTAAATCTCCAAAATTCCCATTTTTCCCTTTTCTCTCTCTCTCTCCCCGAGCCCTCACCCCCCAGCCCGAGCCAGCCCCTAGCTCGCCCAACCCTGGCCGCCCAACTCGCCAAGCCCGAGCCAGCTCGAGCCCAGCCGCGCATAGTGCCAGCCCACGTCGCCCAGCCTCGCCCAGGCCATCCCCGCGCCAGATCAGTGTCGCCCAAACCCAGCCGCGTCGCACAGCCCTCGCCCAGGCCCCGCGTCGCCCAAGTCCGTGCCGCCCTGCACTCTGTCGAGCCGCACCGAGTCGCACGCCCCTATAGCTCGCCGTGCCATCCCGAGCGCCCTGAGCCCGTCGCGTCGCGTTGCCCGCGCGCGTCCCTGTAGCTTGCCGAACTCGCACCCGCGTGCTGTCCCATGTGCCGAGCCGCGCCGCGCGTCGTCGCCCAGCCGAGCTCGAGCTCGCACCCACGCCCCCTTGCCTCGCCCTAGCTCGCCCGCGCGCAGCCTCCGCGCCCCAGCGCCCGTGCCTGCGCCTGCGCCCAGCCAGCCCAGCTTATGCGCCCAGCCTGCCCTGTTGTGTGTTGGTTGGCCCGAGCCTTGTGTCTTCTCGGATGGTATTTCCCGAGTCTTTTCTTCGTTGGGCCCTGATTTGTTGGCTGCTGGTTAGGGATTTAATTGGGGTGTTTTATTTGATGTTTAGGTTGTTCGGGTTCGATTAGAGGCTCGAGGGTCGTTGGTTGATTTGTAATTAGTTTCTGCTTGTTCCAGGTAAGGATTTCTTACCGTGGTTGTGTGGACCCTGCGATATATCATGATTGTGCCTTGTATGCTTGCTGATTGTTATGAGCATGATATTGATAGGGCAACTTTGATTGATCTCTTGCTGGCATGTTTGCTTGATTTTACATGTTAGTGCCATGCTAGGTTTGTTCTTCCAGCATGCTTATGATTCCTGCTTAAGTTCGTAGTATCATGCTAGGTAAATGTGATTAATGTCGGTCATTGCTTGCTAGCCAGGAATCATTTATTTGCTCTGTACTCTTAGATAGAGTTGTAGGGTTTGTCATCATCCAGAGGCTGAGAGCGGACATAACGTACTTTGTCCCCACTGATCGGGAGTAAAGTGTGCGCAGCATAACGTATCTTGCTTCCCCGACCCGCCGATGTGAATTTAGCTACCCACATCGGCATAAGCCTAGTTTGTAGCCTGCTAGAGCGGAACCCTGCCAACGGTGTAAGCCTACCTTGGCCGGTTCTTAGCTTCAGGTCGGTGGTTTAGGCTGCATAGATGAGCGTCAAGGGCCTCGCGCTACTGTGATCAGTGACACCGCTTCCGATTCTTAGGCATGCTTACCTGGCCCGCGTAGTTTGCCCTTAGGCCCCCACATTTACGCCGGTTGCAGCAGCATGCGGTGTGCGCGCACACGCGTTAGTTGCCGGTTCGGAGAGCTCCCCCGGGCTAATGTCGTGAGTACACCATTCCTTCCAGTTTAGAGCCAGACTTCAGGTACTCTCCCGTAAGTCCAGATTAGTAGCAAGGGCAAGGAGGCCCTTGAGGACATCCTTGGGATCAGTTTTTGAGCTGAACAATCCCCCGAGTGAAAGATACCTCGTTGATGTCCTAGGATTGGTCAGGGTAACCAATCATTAGGCCGGAAGTAGGAGACTTCCGATGACTCCAGATCTTGCATTATGAGCTCGTTGAGCTATGATCTGTGTTGATAGCTGTTTGCTTGCATGTTGAGGTGCTAGATGACTGATGTATCGTATTGTACCCCGGTTGGGGATTCTTACTGAGTATTTTTATACTCACCCTTATTTATCTTGCAGGTAACTTGGGACAACACCAGGAGGGCTAGCGGAGGGAGCTGATTGATCATGGGAGCTGCCGGCACTCTGCCATTTATTATTGCATTGTTTATTCAGCATGTAGATGGACAGGAGCCCTAGGGGAACATTGTTTAAAAAGTTGTTTAAATTGTATTGTATGTTTTTATAAATACTGGCCAGGTTGTTTTACTTGTTGATTATGTTTAAATGAAAATTGTTGATTATGTTTTAAGGGTTCCCCCTTCTCATATGTTTTGAAAGGATTTTAAATATGTGCACTAAACCGCTTGTTATCATATTTGACTTGCATGCTGAGTGAGAACCCCGATTTAGGGCCGTGTTTCGGGTCGGGTTCGTCACAATTTAGCTTGGAACAGGTGCTTGGAAACAGGGACAGGCTCCATGACATTTTATGTTTGTTTTTTAATGGATGTTTACCTCTTTTTATTTTATTCAGAATCTGGAAAGCGATCTTGCATATTAATTCTTAAGTTTTAAGGCATGCATTGAGGTAAAGGCCTAGTTTAGGACCCCTTTCGGGTCGGGTCTTTACAGATGTTTTCTGATCATTTTTCTGGATTCTGGCATTGTTGTAAACTGTTTAGGTTTTCTTGGATGATTTGAATAAATCTCTTATCAGAGTAAGTTTTAAATTGTATTTAGCTTGGAACAGGTGCTTGGAAACAGGGACAGGTTCCAGGACATTTTATGTTTGTTTTTGAATGGATGTTTACCTCTTTTTAGTTTTATTCGGAATCTGGAAAGTGATCTTGCATAGTATTTTCTAAGTTTTTAAGCATGCATTGAGGTAAAGGCCTAGTTTAGGACCTCTTCCGGGTCGGGTCTTTACATTTAGTTACTTTCAAACACATCAACAACTTTTCGAAAACCATTTTTTTATTCGTTACATTTTGACCTTGACTTATATCGATGCTCTGCAAAGTCTCTGTGGGATCGATAAAATATATACTTAATACTTGTTGCAGGTTTGACCACGTATACTTGCACATAAGCGATTCCGAGTCTTACTTAGCTTTAAGTTTCTCTGAGTTAATTACTGTACGATTATATAAGCACCCGAAAACATCGCAGTCAGGCATCCTAAATTCCATGGAGTTCCATCCATAACCCGAATGTGTCTAGGTGCTCCACCGAATCTTTCGAACTATCGTATGCCTTCATCATGGGTAGCTTGAACTTGGTTGGTACCTCTTCTGCCATTATCTCGTCAGTGGCGGGTGGGTCTACCTGGTCCATAAGGCAGTCTAGGTTGAGGTCATCCTGGTCTTGAGCTTTCCTCATGTCTCCTAATTGATCTTGGATATTTTTTAACTCAACCATTCAGGGCTGGCTTACAACTTCATCTCTTAGCGCCCTCCGACTAAGGTTGATTAGTTCTCTTAAGTTGGTTTTCAAGTCGGTTCTACTACTCTTTACTTCTATCGGTCTAGTCTTTCTTCCCAATTTTGACATACTTAGTGCATCACAAGAATACCTACTACGGTTTCGGACATACCTCATCTTGGATCGAGACTCTCCCACCTCATAGGTGACTCGGGAGCGTTCCATTAGTTCTCTACGCCAGTGGTTCCTACCAAGGGTTAATCTCTCAACAGGTCTCACTCTTGCACTTGTGGTCCTAGTCGGCCTATCAGTTATAGGCGTCTTCCCTTTTGCTGCGGGTCTCGACGCAGAGGCATAGCGTCAGGTTCCTTCGTGGTATCAACATGGTCTAGTCTGTTGGGTTGTCTACCCATCCTGGTGTGATTCTTCCTTGGGGAATTTTTCTTTCGAACGCTCTCACAGTCTGCCATTGGCTCCACTCTGGCGAGTGGCTGTGCTGTTGGCAAAGGCCGCTTCTGGTGCTTTGTGTGACTGCTGGGCTGGTGGGGAGTGGTGTCTTGAATAGGTCAGTCAATCGCCCAATTCCCTCAGAAATATCTTGTACCTTATTTTCTAATGCGGCCACCTTTGGATCAAACGGGCACTCCTCGGTAGCGGTCAGCATGACTCTCCCTACCTCTAGGTTGCGATCGACCTCTTCTCTATCTCGGGTTTCTATTCTCCTAGGGGCATGTTCATGGTCAGAATCGCCTTCCTGACCTCGATTATTGGGACTTGATTTCATCTTTAGACGTCGAAGTACGGTGTTAACAACTTTTTTCTAAGCAAAGCACGAACTTTTCCCTACAGACAACGCCAACTGTTGATGCTGAAATTTGGTTTTCGTGATCAACAGTGAATTTTTATTGTATAGGGAAAAATTAACCTGCAAAAAAAAAAGAAACTAGAAACTAGTGTGGTGTAGTGTGGTGTGAGCCACGCCACCTCCGATGCTTAAGTCAGTTTAGATTGAAAAAGGTGAGTAGGTGAGTCAAGTTTAGAGTTGAGAATTAGCTTACAACATGACTAATTGACTTGCATATATATAGGAAGCGAGTAGGTGACCACATTTAGTATAAATAAATCTTAATTTAAGGAAATATTCTCATTTTTAGGTGAATATCGCTTCTTGGACCAAAGCTTTAAATAGGGTCTAACTGTAGATAAGGAAAAATGATGAACATAGGAGAAACGGTGCGTGAATCGGAGTTCAAAAAGGCAAGATATGTCCAAAAATGTGAAAATGGGCCAAACCGGGTCGTGCGACAACCCAAAAATGTGACTGTGCAACCCTCGTGCGCTAATGAGGATTGTGTAGCCTGCGTGGTCGGGGTGAGCCGCGTTCTTGTCTACCCGAGTGCCAGCACGACTTCTTTCTAGGCGTAGGATCTGTGTTAATTCCCCTGGACCTTACTCCGCTGGGCCAATCCGTTTGGGAGTTTCTTTGTGGGCTCGAGTCCATTCCGAGTAACCTAATTTCTCAGGCCTAATTTTGCTTATAACAGTTGTAATTATTTTATTTTTTTATGGTTTTACTATACGTGTAAAGTCCATTATTAAAATAAATATACTTTAATTGAAATGTTAAAATACCATTTTGGTCCCTCGACTTTGGGGTTTGTTCCATTTTGGTCCCTCGACTTTTAAATGTCCAATTTTAGTCCCTCAACTTTGTTGTTTGTCCAATTTTAGTCACTCAACTTTTAAATATCCACTTTTGGTCCCTCAACTTTGCTATTTGTCCAATTTTGGTCCCTCAACTTTCAAATGTTTTCAAATTTGGTCCTTAGACTATAAAAAAAGTTCAAAAATTGTCCTTTGGTCAAATGAATTTTTTATCACTCCTAAATTATTTTCTCTCTCTTTCATCTTTTATAATTTCTCTCTCTATAAATTTTACCTCTCTTCAATCCACCTCTCTTTCCCTCTTTTCTTTTCTTTTTTTCTTCTTTATTTTCTTTCTTTTTCTTTTTTATTCCATGGTAGACTATGAATTTTAGAAAACAAAAAGTGTCAAATCAAAGTAGGAAAATTATTATTTAGAAAAATTATCTCATGTTAAATAATTTGATTAGATGGATTGAGGAGAGAATAAGAGAAAAAAAGAAGAGAATAGGATTATAGAGGTGGATTTAAGAGAGATAAAACTTTTAGAAGAAAAAATGATGAAAGATTGAAGAGAGAGAAAATAATTTAGGAGTGAGGAAAAAATTTATTTGACGAAAGGACCATTTTTGAACTTTTTTGATAGTCTAAGGACTAAATTTGGACATTTGAAAGTTGAGAGACCAAAATTGGACAAATAGCAAAGTCAAGGGACCAAAATTGAACAAACTACAAATTCAAGGGACTAAAAATGAACATTTGAAAGTCTAGGGACCAAAATGGAACAAACCCCAAAGTTAAGGGACCAAAATGGTATTTTAACCTAATTGAAATTAGTTAAATCTTTTGTTATTGAAAACACGTCTCTTCCGTTTCCAATCTTACCCCAACCAAATTTTATTTTCTCTACTCCTCCCAAATCTTGTTGAGGATCTTACCTCGAAAAGTCAGGAGACTTCTAAGCAATTCATAAATAGGTGGGCTATTTCTCTCCAAACCATTCAAACGATACTTTTTTAACCTTTTTCTTTTTAACCCTCAAAGCAATTCATGGGCACGTTTGGCCCACGAACAAGAGTTGGGTTAGGAAAGGAAATAAAGCTCTTTTGTGTTTGGCCCGCGAGGAAGATTTTGCTGGCCTAATCAGGCGTGTGGAGCCCACGCACTAGAATAACCCGGCGCGTGAAGACGCTGTTTTTCCTTTTTTTTTTCATTTTTGTAATAGCAGTGTTTTTTTTTCTTTTAATTTGATTTGATGTGTTTCTTTTACTTAAATTTCTTCAGTCTTTTTAAAGAAAAAAATATTATTTTTACTTTTCATTTTAATTTTCAAATTAATGATTTTTCTTTATAGTTCTTTTCCAAAGTAATGAATTTCCTTTACTCTTTAGTTTAACATTTTCGATTAAATTAAGATTTTAACTTAAACTCTTCCTTAAATTAAGAATTAAAGTTAATATCTTTAATAATTTATCCATTTTAAAATGTAATATTTATTTTATTCTTTTTTTAATTTATTTATCTGATCCTTTAAATAATATTTATAATTATTTATATATTTAGTTTTTTGGACAATGTATATTTGAATTTGTTATATAAAAATATATGTTAATAAATATTGATTTTTTTATTATTAATTTTTATAACAATATTAATTTTATTATTTATCAAACTACTTTCTTATATATGAGTGCAAGATATTTTAAATAATTAGAATATAGTTTTATTGTAATTCATCTTGATTTTAGTTTTTAAATTTGTTTTCTTTCAATTTTATAAAAAAAATATTTATTCCATTTATTTTGATTTATATTTAGATTTTTTTTGTTTCAATGATCAAATTTAATTATTGAATTTTGAATTATAAAATAAAATTAAAAGTTCATAAATTTGTAATATAGTTGTAAAAATTGTAAATTCAATTAATAATGTGATATGAAATCTGGTTTTTGTTTTTGGATTCGTTAATAGAATCCAATAAATATATATTTCATATAAAATGTTTAAGAAAAAAAATGTTTAATAGAATTGTTTCACACAATTATTTTTAAAATTTTGTGACATAACTATTTTTAATTAAGTTTTGATTTAATTTTTTTATATAAAATTTATTTACACCAAATTATTTTGATTATTATTATTTTAAATATGAAGTCAGATTATGTAAATTATTTTAATTTTTTATTTGATAATTTTTATGATCTACTAAATTTTAAATATTATTTAAATAGTAAATTAAATGAATAAATTTTAAAATACATTTGATCAATAAATATAAATTATATATTTAATTATTATTATATTAAAGAAACTACTAAATATCTACTTTTATAAATAAATCAAATAAAAAATTATATTTCTTCTCATCTCATCTCATCCCACCAAACACTTATTTATTAGGGAAATTGTAATAGATAGTCAACTTTTAGAAAATATTTATAAATATAGGCAAATTCTATAACAATTGCAATCTTATTTTTCTATTTATAATTAATTAAAATATAAATGATGTTATTCCCACTTTACCCCTACCAATTTGACCGGCTCTGTTTTTTCCTATACCTCAAAGTTTATTATTGATTTTTATTTTTTATTTTTCTGAATAAAAAACGATTGTAACTTTTTTTTTAATATGTTTTTTTAACAATTTTTTGAAATAGGTTTGATGGCAACTAATGATTCTTTTTTTTTTTGCAATACTTTGATTTCTAATTAGTCTTTTTGTTTCAGCTTTTTTTTCGTCGATGAAAAAATAGAAATTTAATTATTTTATCTTTTCTATATTTAAAATTAGAAAGTAGAATTATTTTTTACAATTTTCACAATTATATAGTTAGATAAGTTTACTTTTATATTTTATAATCGTATTTGTTAGTATTAATAATATTTTCTTATAATACTTATTAATAATATAAAAGATTGTATAAATAAGTATTTATAATAGTATTAATGATTATAAATGTAAATACAATATTAATGATTATAAATGTAAATACAATATTAATATAATACTTGAATACTTGTATTTGTTTAACCTTAAATCTATAAATACTATATTTATTTTAATTAATACCATTATTAATACGTATTTAGATATGAGATTATTATTCAATGTCGTTTAATATTAAATTATTAAACTATTTTCACCAATATATTTTAGTTTTGTAATTAAAAAAAATGAAACTTACAAGATTATTACACAGTACTGTATTAATATAATACTGTATTAATAACGTATAATACTAGATTAATAATAAATAATAATGTATTAATTACAAGATTATTCAAATTACACAAAAATTGTCACTAAAATATAGCATATGTATTAATAATAATATGATTTTAATAATACATAATAATATAATAATACACAATACTGTATTAATAATATAATACTTATTAATAACATATAATACTATATTAATAATAAATAATAATGTATTAATAAGTATTATAATATAGTATTTAACTGTATTTATGATTGTGGTCGTAAGTATTTTCAAATTTATTATGTGTGTAAGTTTCCTTTTTTTATCATAAAGGTGTGTTTGGATATGTTCAATCTTAAGTCGATAAATAATGTATTTATTTAATATAAATATTGTATTTATATTTTAAAAAATAAAAATAAAATTTATATTTAAAAAAAAGAAAGATAAATACCATAAACATTAGCCGTGAGATAAATAATGTGTATATATATATATATATATTAACCTTTGGCATTGTATTCACAAAATCATTATTAAATAATACAAACAAATATAAAGTTTGATGAATTAATACTTATATGAGAGATAAATACATAAAAATACAATATATATATATACCAATCGTGAAATATGGTACTAATTCAATATTTAACCTAAGTAAATAAAGTGTATTGTATACTTGTACATAGCATAATCAATAGCACAAAAACAAGAATAATCGATAAATCATTTTTTATTTGAAACTCGTATTTATATATTAATACATAATTATAATTAAAGATTTTAGGTATTTTGAAAAAAATAACGATAACAACCTAACTAAATAAAAAATTGAGGAAATAAAAATCGGAGATTTTAAAGAAAACCATTTGTCAACTGAAAATTTTAGGTGAAAGGGAAAAAAGTCTACCATTTGATTAATTTAATGGGGGAGGATATTTATGTCTTTTCATTATAAAAGGAAAATTTTATTAAAAGCGGTAAATCCATTTTTGTTAAATTTTATAAATGTGAATATATTTGCAAATTCTTTCTTCTACCCGCCTACACCTGCTAAAAGCCCATATATTAATTTTATTATTTATCAATTTTTTTTAAATTCATACATTTTGTAAAATAAATAGAAATATATATTTAAATAATCCTAAAATAAATACTCAAAATAATTAAAATAATTATCTTTTTATTACATCTATCTTGATTTGAATTTCTAAACTTAAATCAAGATAGATGTAATAAAAAGATAATTCAAATCAAAAGATAATTATAAAAAAATTATATTTATCCATTTATTTTGATTTATTATTTTTAAATAATTATCATTTTTTATTATTGGAATTTTTTTATTCCATTAATTTAGTAATTTTGATTGACAAAATGTATTAAATTTTTAATTTTTATTTAAGTAATAAATGAAATAAATTTTAAAAAAGATCTTTTATGAATTTTATATTAAAATATTAGATATGTATTAGTAAAAAAAAAAAATCATTTCATCCCTTCCCAACCCACCAAACACCAATTTACAATTACATCACTTTCCTTCCCTTCCCACCAAACAATAATTTACGCTCACTTCTCTTCTCTTCCCTTCCTTTCCCTTCCTTTCCCGCTCTAGCCAAACATGCCCTTAATAAAATAGTCGTCGAAAGATTGGGAGCTCTTACTTTAAGTTTAGAAGTTAGTAATCTTAGAAAATGTTAAACCCTAAAAGGAAAAACAATAGTATTTCAATATATACATAATAGTGTGTTTCGTATCTTTTCCAAAATATATTATATATATATATATATAATAGCGTGTTTCAGATCTTACCTAAACCACAAATAGTGGATATAAAAATTAGTGTGTTTCAGATCTTGTCGCCTTCGGTAGCTACAAATCTTTCACAACTTTTTAACCCTCTATGCGTGAACCACAAAAAATAATAATAATAATTAAGCAACGTGTAAAACGAAGTAAAGTATTCAAAAGACTAAAAAGGTTCTGTCAATTAATCTAAAAAGAAGTCTGTCAATTATAAAATATTTCTAGTTCGTACTTTAGTTTTGGTAAACCACTTTTTGTATTAAATAATTATTCATGAAATTAAAAAATTTGCATTTCAAAATATTAATTCACAGTTGGATTTTAAACTCAAAGTGCAAGTAGTCGAATCTCTATGGGAAGATATTAAAGTTTCTATAGCTCTATAGTGCAAACAATCTGAATTTCAAAAAATATAAAATAAAATAAAGTGCAACAATCTAAGGGGCGTTTGGCTGTAAGTGAAATGAGATAAGATGAGAGGAGATGAAATGAGATGTTGATAGAAAAATCTTGTTTGGGGTGGAAGAAGAGGAGATGAGATGTTAAAATATGATTTTTTGTTTTTAATTTATTCTTATATTTTTTTAAAAAAATAAATTTGTTCTTTTTTTTTTTTTGGAAAATAATTATTCTCAAATATTTAGCTATTAATATTATAAGTACGTAAATATAACCGCTATCATAAATAAAATGTAAGTAATATAAAATTAATATTAAATACTCTAAATCATATTAATGTTTATATTAAAAAAACATAGTTTCAATGATATTATGTACGACATAATAACCATAAGGTTAAAAATTTCTCATCTTTCATACTTAAATATTGTTTAATTAAAAAAATTATTAGGAGAATTAAAATTTTGCACCACAAAAATAAAGTTTGACTAATCTAAAATATTTGTAGATCATTAATAACTTTTTTTTAAAGATTTGTTAGATTTAAATAATAATAAAAAATTAAAAATACCAAGATTCTATTTATTAAAAAATTAAAATAAAACAATTTGGTTAAACTAGTCATTATAAAATCTTGATAACAATTTTTATTTTATTTAAAAAGAATTATTTTCTTATACCTTTTATACATTCATATTCATAGTTACCAAAGGTCAAATAATTGTTAATAAAATATACTAATTAATAGGTAATAATAAATTAAACATATTTATCTTATTAGTCATTGATACTTCTAGTGAAACATAAACATCCCAAAAATATTTTATTTATTATTTTTTTGTAGTTAAAAGAGAATTCGATCACATTTATAATTATTACATGGAAGCAATAAAATATCCCTCAAATTTTGGAATTTATTATTTTTTTATGAGGTAGAATAGATCTCAATTTTTATGACTCATACAAGTTCTGAAACTTATAGTTGTTTTTTGTACAATCAAAACTCTAAAAATTATTTAAATTAATTTATCCTTTCAAAAAAAAATTCACTCCTACTATTATTTCAAAGTGTAACTGAATACGAGAGTATAAATTTTGAATCTCATTTTTTTAACAAACAAAATAAGTTCAATATTTTAAAGTTTATTGAAAATAAGTTTATAATTTTACATCTATTGTAAACTAAGAATAAACATTCAATGTGTATAAATTATTTAAATTTAATTTTTATTTTAATAATAAATTGATGTATTTATTGTAAATATTAAAAAGAAACTCATTATTTTATTACAATAATTTTTAATTATAAATTTTTAAATACGATATTTATACTCTATCTCTAAACAATTGAAATTTTATAACTTTTTGTTATTAAGGACAATTAAAAAATGAATAAAAATATGAAAATTTAACGTCATATATTATGAGATAATATATATCTATTAATTTTAATTTTTAAATTTCAAATTTATTTACATAAACATTTGATAAAATAATAGTATAATTATTATAATTATATATTGATATATTAAAATAATAATATTATTATTATAATAAAAATATATAAAAAATAAAATAATAAAATAAGTAAAAGAATATATATATATATATATATAAATATAAAGATGAAAAAATGTTAAAATTAAAAAAAAAAAAAAACAAAAACAAAAAAAGAAAAAAAAAAAGAGAAAAGATGAGAAGAACTTAGAATATGAAGTGAAGAACACCTTGGGCCAAACAAGGTGTTGAGTTTCAACACCTCATCTCATCTCATCTTAAAACAAACGCCCCCTAAGTTTTATAAAATGTATGACTGATGTACAATAGCTCTTAAATTGAGTTCCTTTCTAGATTCATCAAGGCATTAATATATTTAAATGTTAGTGTATGTGGTATTAAACAACATTACCACCAAACAATAAAATTAATATAACATTAACTTTTTTTTGTTAATTTAAGTTCTTTAAAATAAATCATCTAAATCAACATGAGCAGTCTTGCTTAACAACACTAGTATATATCCAATGATCAGAGGTCTTGAGTTTGAGTCTCCCACCCTCAAGATTCAAGATTGGGTGAGCCCAAAAGAGGCACCATCTTGAGGGGTCATGTTAGAATCTCACAAATGTCCCACGTTGAAAAGTGGGAGAGTCCAACGTCAATATAAAAGAGATATGAGTTACTCTCTTCATTGTCAATTGGTTTTGAAGTGGAACCTCATATTCTCTAATAGTAATTTCATAAAATAAATTATCCATTACAATTTTCCAATAAATTATAATGTTCTTAAATGTCTCATTTTTGTCTCTTTACGTTCAATAAATTTTAAAATTAATTCAATGTTAAAATTTTCCAAATAATTTATTAAAATATATATTATTTGTCTCTATAATTTAAATTTAATTTAAATTTATCGTTAGTATATTTATTTTCATAAATTTTTTTATTGCATGAAAACTATTGTTATGGTTAACTAAATCTATTTAAAATTTATTTTAAAGACTAATTTTATAATGATGGTTTAAACAGTATTCTGGTCTTTATATTTTGGCATATGTTTTTTAAAAGATTATTTTGGGCTTCAATGTTTGAAAGAATATTTTTGCAATTTATTTTGCTTTTTGAATTCAACAATATTTAGAAGCGGAAAATTTTGATTTTATAACTTCTAAATTACTAAGTCGTACAAAATGTCAACAAACTTTCTTTTTCTTTTTGTTTCATATGACTCTCAATCTTTAAAATACCTATTTTTATTCATTGTTTACTTACTATCAATATCATGCGTTTGAAGTTAATTTAATTTGAAGAACGTTCAATTATAATGACACATTAAAAGTACAAAAAATCAAAATTAAACATGAACCAAAAAGTTACTTTGAACATAAATTTATTAAAATACAAGAGACTAGAATTAGACATATGAGGCTAAAATATGTAGGGGGAACAAAATGTTATTTGGCTATATATACAAACCTGGCGCAGGCGAAATAAACTACTCTGAATCAGCTAAAAGGTAGAGTTGGAGTGGGGAGATGGAAGAAAAAAGGTTGCTAGTTTTGAAATGGGTTTGGCTGAGTGTTGTTGCTTTGGTCATTCATGTCCAACCTGTGTTTGGTGAAGAAACCTTGTCTTTCTCCTCCAACATCAAAATCTCTAACCGCAAAATCTCCACCTTCCAAACTGATTCCGATGAAAGCACGTATGCTGTCATCGTCGATGCCGGTAGCTCGGGCAGCCGGGTTCACGTCTTCCATTTCAACTCCGACATGGACCTCCTTTTCATTGGTAAAGATGTTGAGATCTCCGAAAAGGTATTTAATGAAACATGTATATAAATCAATTAATAGGCAAATTAACCAGTAACTAAGTTTGAGTTATAATTGTAGGTCACACCAGGGCTGAGTTCCTACGCCGATGAACCACAAAAAGCTGCGGATTCTTTGGTTCCTCTCCTCCATTTAGCTGAAACATACGTGCCCTCCCAATCACGTTCTCAAACACCCATTCTTCTCGGGGTTAGATTTACTACTCTCAGCTGTTTCACTCCCATGCATATATATCTTTTACTCATTTTTAACTGTTTTATGAACTTAATTAAAGATGAAAATGAGAGAAGAAAAGATTAGATAAAAGGACGTTATCCACACATACTGCATGAAAAAATATCAATAAATCAACATAGTTTGTCAAATTATATTGAATATCCATCTCAAAATAAATAAATTTGTGATAAGAGCAGAGTATCCCGCCTATTTTTATAAATGTCAGGAAAACTTTCTGAATGTTTTTAGTGAGATCCTAACAAAGTAGTGTGTAAATTTCATCTAATAATTCTAATGGATTTTCAAATTCAGATCTCGACTACATTTGTATTTTTCCCTGTTCAAAAACAGTCCAAGTAATAATAATAATAATAATGTAGATTTTATATGCTTTTAGAAGGAAGCATAAAACTAATTTTCTGTAAAATTTGCTTTCATTGAAAAATTCTTTTATTTCCGAAAAATGCATGCCAAGACAAAAACTTGCTTGGAGCCGTTTACATCTTTAGATGGGCTGAAGTGGAGAGACAGAGAAATGACAAAAAGAAAAGAGTTTAAGTGAGATGTGATAGGAAAATTACTTTTGGAACAAGAGTCACATGCAATTGTTTGATACGGTTGGTAGCATTTTATTTTATAATTTCTTTTAACTATAATTTTATAGTTTAAATATTTAGTTTTACTTTCTGTAAATTAATCTTATGATTTAAGCTTGTTTGATAAGCTTGGTTTTTTTTTAAAAAAGATTCTCTATGTAAAATAATAAATATAAAAAAGATAGAGGAGTTTAAATGAAATGTGATAGGTGCCGTGGCGGATCTCAACACACAACTTTAATTAAAAAATTATAAATAAGAAGAATGATGACGTGGCTTGTCAGAACTTCGTCGCAGCGAAGTCTCTACTTCTGATTAAGCGAAATGTGTGTGTGTGATCCCCAAAGGTTGTGCAAGTATACACAGTCTTTGTTGCAACAAGTTTTAAAGTAAGTAAAGGTCATCTCCACAGGGAATAGTTATTAGTGTCATGCTTAAGCGAAATCGAGAGTCAGGGTAATAGGAGAAATTGTTGTGGCGAAGTAAATCTAAACTAAGTAAATTAAAGATAAATCGAACTGATGAAATACATCGGAAGGGAATAAGACAATTCGGAGAGTTTCGCTTAGGCGAAACTATTTACAACAAAGAAGCAACAACTGTTAGCTTTCTCTTTTGCTCTCTCGAGTCTTAGAGTTCGGCTCTTTCGAGCTCTTGGCTTGGTTCTCTCTCGAACTCAAACACTGCTAAGGCAAAGCAACACAGCATTAGGCGAACCTTATCTCTAAGCATTCAATTTAGATGCAAGTAAACTCATCTCTAAGTAAACTTTGCGAACCTAATGTTATACATGCAAGATCGCTCTATTTCTATTCTCTCGAAGAGAAATAAAGACATACATACAGTGGATCAAACGGAGTGCATTTCGAATTAACACAGCATGCATAATAGTTTGTCATCTCGCTAAAGCTTCGCTTAGGCGACAAACTCCTATTTGCCTATTTCCTTTCAATGATAGATTTAGCTACTCATGTCGATAAATAAAAGTAAAGCGAAGTAGAAACAATAGAAAATCTTCATTAAAAACAATAAAAACAAGTTTCGTTGAAACTACACTAAAACAGAAGTAGATAAAAGCAATAAAACTAAACTACGGCTAAGCTATAACTAAAAACTAAGGAAATGGTGATCAGAAATGCTCGACGGAATGGTGATCGACCTTGAATGGGTGATCGGCCCCAAGAACGAGGATCGACCCTAAATTGAGTGATCCCTTGCTCTGAAGGTGAACAACTCTATTTATACTCCAGCTCCAAGTGACAAAGTCTGCTTCACGATCCTGACAATGTTGGACTGCTCTGCGATCCCGCTTCAGACGAAGGACTACTTTATCTGACATTTCTGCTCCACGATGCACATTGTCGGTTGTCAGAGCATCTTGGCTTCGCTAACTTTGCAGCATCTTCTTTCGTTGGTGGCTTCGCTGTGGTGAAGCAATTGGTAACTTCTTTTAAGCTCCGCTGTTGTGTTGAATCTCTTCAAGGCATTCTTGGCTGGGCTGACATTTGCTTTGGCGAACAACTTCTTATTGGAATTTCGCTTCGCTCCATCAGGAATGCTGCAGACAAACTAGAAAGTATCAATTCTTTTTAAAACAAAACTTGGCACACATTTAAGCATGTTTCGTTGCAGCAAACCGAGAAAATGCATCATAATCAGAAAACTAAAAGATGTTTCGTTTAAGCGATATTTAAGCATGATGGGGCAAAATTCAATATTAAATTAATTAAATATTAGCAAATTCTTATAAAAATATATTCTCTTAAGCTACTTTAACTCTCAATTCTTGAGAGTTATCACACCCCCAAACTTGCATTATTACTCGTCTCGAGTAATAGCTCTATTTTCAGAGGATGGAATTTGCTTTTTCCTATTTTCTTTCGCAATAGCGAACAGAGCATCTGACTTTGCTAAAGTCATCAACAAATCAATCCGCGAATTCAAAAGTATTTCTAAGTAAATCTTTTCTATAACTAAACAATGCTGGGCGAAGCTTCAAAGTTTCAGGAACTCAATTTTGTAATTCGTTTTAGCCATTTGTTCGCGAAAATTCATTTTGGTTCAGAAATTCAATTCTTTGGTTCTTTTAGTTTTCGCTAGCCAATTGGACTTAACTTTTCGCTTTAAGCTTTTTCGCTCCTTTTAACTTTGGTATTTCTCATCGTTTGCCAAAGTGAATACTCTCCTTTTATAGTTCGCTGGGGATTCCTCACTTACGGTATCCTACTATCGTTTGCTCAATTTTCATCGAATGTTTGATATAATGATAGATACACAATGTTAGAGCAAGTGACAACGGAGAAATGATCCCAGGAATTCACTTCGCTCTCTCGAGTATTTGGGAAATTTTTTAGTTTTTCATGTTTTTATCTAACCTAGGGTTTGGCTTGTAAATCTCACCTTTTACTTCAGCGAAATGGCAACTATCCAATTAATTTTTCTACGTTGAATCGCTCTTGAAGCATATGTCTTTTCTACACTTTTCACGAGTATTTACATAATTCGCTTCGGCAAACTCCACCCCCAAACTTGGACTTTTCATTGTCCCAATGAAAAACACTCAGCACCCCCAAACTTAAAGTTTGCTAAAAGTTTAAGGCTTGGGTTGAGTCTAATTGAGTTCGCTTAAGCTAAAAGAATTCGCGAAATTAAATTTATAACTTAAAGAATTTTTGAAAACTATGACCTCTACTCCTCACAAAATTTCGCTCCGTCCAATTTAAGGTTTTGCGCCTGCATAGAGGAGTTATAAAATGAATTTACAGAGAAATAAAAATGTATTGTACAGAAAGAAAGTTAACTAAATTACGCAAAGACATAGACACAAGAGTTTCGTTGAAGCGAAAGATAATAGCATTGATATTGATAATTTTACATGTATACAAAAGATGAAGTAAAACAAATCAGAGAAGTACATGCATGCAATCATACAAACAAAAAATTAAGAGAGGCAAAGATAAAGCTACAAAAGACTTCCATTTAGGACTCTTGATCAGGCGGAGCTTCACTAGAATCTTCTAGGAGATCTGGGAAAGACGGAAGATGGAAGGGACCACCCTTTAATCGACGGCGCATGTGTTGGATTACTCGGTCCCGCTGAAGGAAATAGCGATGAAATCTGCAATTTTCATCCCTAATTTCCCTCATCAACTTGAGTTGCTCGTCATTGTTCGATGTTGATGCGAGGGCTTTCTCCGCTGTGCGAGATCTTCTCGCTTGTGCCTTTGGGGTGAAATTGAAGCACTTCTTCGTTGGGACGAAGGGATCATTCTGCCTGCCCACGAGCCCTTGATGTTGGCATAAGGCAGATATGGAATGCCGGAACAAGAAATAGCTCGTCTTTTGCCCCTTCCAATCTCGAATCTCCTTCACGATGATGTTGCCGATGTTGATGGAAAGACCAGTCATTATTGCGCAAATCAACAACGCTCTCGGTACAGTAAGTGTGGACTCATGGGAGATTGGCCGCAGCGAAGACTTCATGAATGAGGCCTAGATTTTCGCCTCTTCATTCAAGTTCGCTGTGTGGAATCGGCGAAACTGCGGACCTTCGTCCCATTCTGCTCCTTCAACGCCGATTGTCTCAATGCAGAGCCGAAGGTCTTCTTCTGAAAACTCGTCCATGAGCATATCGAAATCGGACTTCTAGTTGCTAATGCCAAGCATTGAATTCCACGCCTTGGGTGACCAGTCAATTTCGCTCCCGCGAATTGAGGCTTTGAAACTTCTGGGGTCCAGAAGACTTGCATAAAATTCTATTACCCATTCTTGCCGTGCCGAACCCAACTCCATGCAGAATTTCTCCCAGCCTCGCTCTTCAATTTGTTTTACCACGTTCGTTGGAGGCCCTCTGAGGTCCGGGTCGAAAGACTGCTCTGATAAGAACCTCTTCGATTGATACTCGACGATGTTCTTGCTGATAAGCTAGCGAGTCTTTTCGACCGAGCCAACAGGCAGCGTCTTTAGTGGCTCTTTTCCTTCACAAAGAACTCTTCGCTGGGGCAGCGGCGCCTCAGACGAAGTGGCTTGTCCTTGAGGCTCAACGGCTTGTAGGTCCGCTTGATCTTCTTCTTCTTCGTCTGTTAGGGCGAAGAGTCCTTCATCAATTTCTTCATCGTCCAAATCCTCTTCGCTGCTCGCCGCTTTGCGAAAGAACCCCTTGCCCTTTCCACTTGCAGGCTTGCTGCTCGCTGGATCACCAGCAACTTGACCAGGTGTCAAGTGTGCGTCATCTCCAGCGAATGGCTAATCCTCGCCCAGCTTGCCTAATTCTTCTTCGTTTTCAACTAGGCTAGCGGCATGTTCGCGCTCTTCTTCATCCTCTGTCGCAGACTCTCAACTTCTTTGGCTTCTTCTCTTCGCTCTTCGTCTCTCGTTGTGCCCACCTCTGAGGTGTTAGAAACCTTTCGACGACGTACCAGCGGTGCATCATCCGCCTCTTTGCTGAACTTGTCAGCGAAAACTTCCATTTCGTTTTTGGGGTCTTCGCCCTCGAACTCCGCAACAGCGAACCGCTCGTCTTCCGGCTCGACTTTCATTGTTGCACTCCTCTCAGCCACAGAAGCCTGAGGAAAACTACTTTTGGAACAAGAGTCACACGCAATTATTTGATGGTGGGGTTGGAAAATTTTATTTTATAATTTTTTTAATTATACTTTTATCACTTAATTATTTAGTTTTACTCTCTATAAATTAATCTTATGATTAAGATAACCTTAGTTTTTTATTTTTGATTTTCTATTAAAATAAATAAATATGTTTGATAATCCTTGTTTTAAAAATTTTAAAAACATTTTCAAAATACTAAAGAAATTTTGAAATTAAAAAAAATAGTTTTGAAATGAGTTTTTTTTTTCTTCTTTTGGAGAAAATGCAAGAGAAATCCAAATAAACAGCCTATGGAATCTAACTCAAGACTTCGAATTGTTCAAATTTATCGCTACAATCTACACTTCTTCGTTTAATTATAAATGATCATATTGACGAAAATGGTACAAGATAAATTATTTTCATAAAATAATTATAAATATAGTAAATTTTAAATTATTATATTGATGGTTTCATAATACTATAAATACTTATTAACAATAGTATTATAAGAATTTATGAAACAATATTCATTAATATTAATAATTATATTTGTTGTATTTTTAAACGTGACAATAATTATAATTATTTTTTAGAATTTGTCTATGCTCATAAAGTTTCCATATAGTTAAACTTAAATAAAGTTAAATTCAAATTTAGTCCTAAATTTATAATTTAACCTACTTTTTACCTGATTGTAAATAATTTCATTAAATTAAAAATTTAGTAAATAATTACTCTTCTTATCCTTGCTAAGTGATTGATTAAATTATTTATCAATATTGGCTATAACTTCAACATTCATGTATGGTTGCTTTTGTAATTTGGTAGTTTATATATATATGAATATAGGTTACTTAAATAAATTTTTTATATTGTAATTCTAATGTGTGCGTATGAATATTTTATTTTATAATTTTTCTTTGGAATTAGATTCTATTTAATTTTATAAATCGATAAGATAGTTCGGTCTTATAATATTTGAGAAATAATACTACAAATATATCTTATTTTATTAAAAATACAAAGAAATAATGTGTTTTGATTTATGAAAAATACGGTTATCAAGCATTTTTTTTTTACTTTTTAAAAAAATAAAAAATAAAAAATTATCAAATATGTATAATTTTTATTTTAAAAAATTAAAAATTAAAAAAAACAAAATATTTAATTGGTTGACTATTTAGTTTTTTATTTTTTTTAGTTTGAAGGTAGTGATTAAATTATCTTTTTAATCGTGATCTATAAATATAAATATTTAATTTATATATTTTTTTTGAGAAATAATATTTAATTTATATTTCTTTCAATATCTAAAATTTATTTTTTAGATTTATTTTAATCTTAGTCTTATTATTTAATTAGAATTTTATTTATTTTTACTATCTATATTGATTGAGTTATTTTTGTTAATTAAATCTTATGATTTAATTCCTTAGTTTTATATATTATAATTTTTTATTCATTAAAAAATTATATTATTTTTTATTTCTTTAATTTTAATATTATAAAATATTATTTGATTTGATTTTTTAATTATTTTAATTTCAACCTTGTTTGATTTAAATACTAATTTCTATTTTTCTATTTATTTTGAATTTAAGTTTAATTAATTAATTCTATTTATTGTTCTATTTTTAATGATTTATTTCTCTTAATGTTAAAATTTTCATTTAATTATTTAATTTTATATGTTAGCATAATAGTTAACTTTTATTAAAATGATTTAAAACAATATGTGTTGAAAATTGTTTGTAATTTTTATTAGGACGAATGAATTTTATCTTAGAACACTCATCTAATAAAGAAAAAGGGAAATTGTATCGAATAAGTCGGTGTTGCGATTGGTTCTTTGGTTTAGTGTTAATCTATTTTCAAAACGGTCACGGGTTTGATTCCTACTATTTTTATACTACGGTCACGGGTTTGGTGTTAATCTATTTTCAGACTAGCCTACTCCTAAAAATATCCTTAAAAAAAGCAAAATTTATGTAAAAATATAATAACAAGATCTAGAATCTCAAATCCACTTAAATCCGACATCGGAAATAAATATGGATAATTAGGGAATTCGCAACATGTAGATAAAGTAAGTCTTTCAACCTTCCCTTCTACTTCCATATCATCAATTCATTGTGATGTTTATTTATCCATTTTATCAAAAGTTATCAAATAGGGCCACGTCACTTAAAAACTGTTTATTTTGTTCAGAAATGGCAGTTTAACTCTTCGATCGGGACTTAATTACAAATGAGAAGATTTATGTATATGCTAGGTTATTGTTTTAGTAAATTATATTTGATTATTAAGTTAGTTATTTTCTAAGAAAAATCAAGCAGTAATCTACTATTTAGCGAGTTTTTTTGTTTGAGTTTTTATTTTGTTCACCAAAAAAAAAAAATTCAAACTTGTATCCTTTAGGTGATTACTAATTACATGTTATCTATTTTTTGTCAAAATTTTTTAGAGCGAGGTTCGATTTAATTTCAATTTTAGCACTATATATAATTATTTTTCGTATTTTTTAACTGCAAATTATTTTTGTTTTAAATATAATGAATGACTTCAGGTATTTGTTTAATTGACTTCAGGCAACTGCAGGGTTGAGGTTGTTGGATGCAGATAAAGCTGAGAGAATTCTTCAAGTGGTATGCAATTATGAGCAATTCTCTATTATAAACTTAGTGTTGCTCATAGTCATTTAATTTAAACTATATTTGCAAAATGTCTTTCAATAATAAATTCTATTTTAATTTTGGATTTACGTGCTTAAAAGTCTTACTAAAACAGTAATGAACTTAGGATTCGACTGATAATGAAGATTATCTAGAAATTAAGGTGGTATTGTAGAGTTGTCGATAAAACCTTCGAGACCTTCAGTAATGACAAGATTGAGTAGCTGAATATTGCATAAAATTTAATTAGAATTAATAAGTTTCACTGATAGCACCGGACTCATGCAAGGAAGCATTTGTAAAAGCAAAGTTGGAGGCATGAACATCGTAGGAGCATATAGAGATGCCTGATAAAATATCCATTGTGGATGGGGGTAGTGTAGAAACTAAAATGTGAATAACAAAACAATGAACTACAAAATAACAATAGCACAAGCTTTTTCGTTTTATGATCGGAGAGTTAAGACCCACAAATTTCTCTATCTAACACTTTTCTTTATTTTTCTAAAATTCTCTCTACAACTTTTTTTCCTTTTTTTTCTCTTGTGCTCTTTTCTCTACTTTGCTCTATGGAATGAGCATTCTATTTATAGCCTATTACAAACCTGGCCTTCAAGTATCTTTCCATTTCCTATAATATTTGACTTTATATTTATAAAAATGTTTTCCACTAATTCTTTAATTGTCTACCCACTAATTCATTCTTAAATTGACAATCAATTTATTCCTTAATCGACTTCTTAATAGACAACCTATTACAACAAAATATTAAATTTGCATTGAAGTTTATTCAACAAAACTCCCCAATAATCTTAAATGCTTCTACCATCCTCCATGTCAATCATCTTCGTGAATTTTTCGAACAAAACCTTCGGTAACAGTTTTGTGAAAATATTCGCAACTTGATTCTGGCTTGCTTCAATGCCTTACAATACAAATTAACCAGCTCCTCCATGAACTGACTAACAATACCAACACTTAATTAAACTTTTTCGTTGTCTATTTTAATTATAACATTTTTTAGAAATATTTCATCCATAGCAAAATTTGAATTTTTTTCATATTCTAATTCTATTGTTTATTATCTCTTGATTGAAGATTATCTATTACACTGATTGAAAACTTTCTATAACACTAATTGAAGATTGGATACTACACCAATTAAAGACCGTCTATAATACTGATTGAAAACTATTTGTGGCATTGAATAGTAAAGACTATGTGCACGAATTGAAAACTAGTTGTTGAAATTATTAAAATTTTCAGATGCATAAATTTTTTTGTCTTTTTGCTAGGTTTACCCTAATTTTTTGGCTATACATTAATTCTTCTTAAAAAAAATTATTCATATATTTTTTTTTTTTATCATACATGAAAAATTGGCTTATTTATATATTCATGAATGTTCGATTTTTTATACAACAATTTGATTGTTTTCAGGTTAGGGAACTTTTTAAAACGAAGAGTACGTTCAAGTACAAAGCTCAAGGGGTAACCGTTATTACTGGTAATCAGGAGGGTTCCTACATGTGGGTATGTATGTTACATTAAACACTACAATTAATTAAAGCGAGCCTTTTGGATATGATGTATTTATATATCCAAATTGGTTTTTCAGGCAACAATTAATTATTTGTTGAAGAATTTGGGGCAAAAATATTCAAAGACAGTAGGAGTGGTTGACCTTGGTGGGGCCTCTGTTCAAATGGCTTATGCCATGTCTGAAGAGGATGCAGCAAAGGCTCCTCAGCCTCCACAAAATGAGGATGCTTATATTCAACAATTTTATTTCAAGGGAACTAAATACTTTCTCTATGTTCACAGGTTTTATTTTCTGTCCCTTAATAAATATATGCTTTCATTTAACTAGTGGGTGGAAGATTCAAACAAAAATAACCTCTTAATCACATCTCATTGAAAATAATCAATTTGATAGCTCAATTGATTTATCGTACTTCTTTTTTATCTAAATATTGTTAAATTTTAAAATAAATGTTGAATTATGTTAAATTTTAAAGTAAATATTGAATTATGTTAAATTTAATCGATTAAACCAAAAAAAGTTATGTTAATGGTTGTGGTATATTTATTATAGAGACAATTTTTATTTCAAAATTTTAGAGATTAAAATATAACATTTGAAAGTTGAAAATTAAAAGAACAAATTACAAGGTCCAAATTTGCTTTTCAATTTAAATTTATTTATGAAGTCAACATTTTCTTCACTTGTAGATATTGAAGATGCTTTTTTCTTGTTTTTTTTTTTATGAAAAAAAAAACTTCTATCCAAGAAAGGGTATGTAAGAAACATAAGTTACAAAGGCCTTCCAATTAAAGGTGATGGGAGGCCGAAGAGTATGATGTAAATAAATTATTACTTTTCATAGGTCACACAGATTCTTGATGACAATAGGTCCCACCAACTCGGCAATAAGCATACATTAGTTTATGGCGGCGTTGCATAGTCTCCAATGTATTGATATCTGTGTGGAAATCAAATAAGTCAGTGCCGAGTTGGTTTTATTATTTGGTAATAAACCAGTACAACACTCTCATTTATTTGAGAGCAGTGATACTCTTTATCTAAAATTTGTGATTCTCGCTTCTCCAATTTATACTAAAACGAACCGTGAAAAAGAGTTCATATAAATACCTTAATAAATTAATGAACAATATAGTATTTTTAAATTAGTCATTTCAAACACGGGAATGGGTAGGTAAAAAGAAGTTAATGAATAACATTTGAAGTTCTCTATTCCATTGTTTCTAACTGAATATTCGATTTTGGGTAGTTATTTGCATTATGGTGGACAGGCGGCTAGAGGTGAGATTTTGCAAGTAACTAAAAATTCATCCAATCCATGCATCTTAGCAGGTTACGATGGTATGTAAATATTTAATGTTGATTTCTAAAATGATGAGTTAAACTATATATACTCAAATTGGTCGAATGTCAGCTCGGGTTTGGTACACGTGTAGGTACATACAGATACCAAGGAAAGGAATACAAAGCATCAGCTTCTCCATTAGGGCCAAACTTGAGAGAGTGTAAGAGGGTGATTTTGAAGGCTATGAGGGTCCATAGACCTTGTAATTACAGCAGTTGCAGTTTCAACGGAGTTTGGAATGGCGGCAGCGGAGATGGCTTCAACAATCTCTATTTTGCTTCCTCCTTCTACGACAATCCGTCCAAGGTCTTCATTTACCATTAAAATCCTAACCCTAATTATTTTTCTGTGTTTTCTTACAATCTAAAACATGTTTTAGATAGCTTATTGAGTCATGTTAGAAACCTAAAACTAGTTTTTAAAAGAAAATTTCTGAATTTAAAACATTTTTAATTTATAAATCGTCCACCCATTGTTGCAGATTAAAAAACAGAGGAAAAGAAATCTTTCTATCGGAAACACTTGATATGATTTTAGTCTTCCAAGTATAGTAAGAAATAAAGCATATTTATAGCTTAATATTCCACAAAATAATTGTAGATCTAAGCAAGTTTGAATTTTTTTACATCCATAGTTAAATAAACCTTAAATATTTCACAAAATATTTAAGGTTGTTGAGAAACTATAAACCCGAACCAGTAAAATGATGTTGTTCCGAAATTTGTGAGAAGTATTGAAAAATGATATGCATGCTTATATATAGAGTGGTGTCATCGACTCAAAAAAAAAAGTGGTTGAGGTTCGAGCGGCTGATTTTATGAAAGCGGCGAAGTGGATTTGCTCAACCAAATTCAAGGATGCAAAAGCAACATTCCCCAACTATTTCCAGGAGAGCTTGCAATACGTGTGCATGGATATTCTCTACCAGTATTCTCTCATTGTTCACGGCTTTGGTACGTTTCATCCCCATTATTTTTCTTCAAAATTATGATGAAATTTTAAGAAATAAAAAAAAAAAAAAAAAAGTTTAAAATCAGATTCAATATATATTAGACATTGTTTTAAAAAAAAAAATTTAGAAATTTATCAGACATAACATCGAATATGTATATGTTTCTACGGATGCGTTAAACACTTGGAAATTTAGATTTTTTCCCTAAAAAAAAGTTAGAGATTTATCCGGCCGTCATTGGCCTTGTCGGTGTAGGTAGTATCAAAGTTGAGGTGTTGAGGAGAGGAGAGGAAGATGAATGAATTGAGATTTTCCAACTCTATGTTTGTTTTTAGTGCATCGATCTCTCCTCAACTCTTTCCCAACATCTCCTTTAATATCACATCAAATTTTTTATTTAATCTTTTAAATGTCTTTTTTATGATTTTCAACTATATAATATAATGTAAAATATTTTTTATTTAACCTTATCAAATATTATATCAAACTTTCTTTTAACTTTCAATAATATAATATAAAAATATATATATTAAATTAATTAATTAATATAAATATGCAATGGTTACATTAAAAAAAGATAATATAAAATAAATACTTTTTACAACATTTTTTTCTTCAAAACATCAAATATCCAAACAACTACTTCATTATCTCAAAATCACTCAATTTTCTTTTTCTCTTCTTACTTTCACTCCTCACCTCTTTTCAAAATTCAATTGTCAGCATAGATATTTTTAATAACAACTTTTCTATCGGCGTATATTAGCAATGTTGACGTTGACGTTGACAATGGCCATAGGCTTGTTCGCAAGTTGACATCAACTTTCTCGTAACAAACTAGATTTGTAATTTTACATTTTTCTTTCTAATAAATATATTTTTATAACCAAAATAATTTTTGCTACAAAACGTTGATAACAAGAAAACACAAAACCCGAACACATTTTTTACCCAAATTCAAGGTATAATATCATTATGTAAGGTGTGGAATATTCAAACCTCTAGTCAGCACAATACTCTTTACCACTTTGGTCATACACCCTCGTAACTTTATTTTTTATTTTATTCAAAAGATTTCATATGAATGGAAATGGTTATTATCCCATATATAACTATGATCTGTTTCTTATATAACTAATATGGGACAGCTTTGTTTGTATCCCAAAAATCCTTCACATGAACAAAGTTCCAGGGAATCTTTCTATTAGCTCATCTTTACATTTGTTAGCAGAGGATTATATTCTCCCCTTGAACAAAGACCAAGCCTCCCATCAAATAGTCAATTCGTCTAGTTGCCATTCAAATAAAATCTTCTTCCCTTAAAAGTACATCATTGTTTTGGTGTAATAGAAGGAATTTCTGCCATGACTATATATTTGACTAACTTTTTTTTTTTTTTTTGAAATTACACTGCTAGTCAATTTATCTAGCTCACATTTAGACCAAACTCATCTTCTCCAGAGAGTATACCGCCAATCTGGTAAAACTACCCCAAATTTTCATTTTCGCACTCCAATCGTCTTTGTCCTAAACTAGGAAAATCTACTGATATGGTTACATTCGGAGCATGAACTCTGATACCAATTGATAAGGATAACAACCCTACCTGAATCTTTACATTGGTATGATATTGTCTACTTTGGGCCTAAATCTTCATGTCTTTACTTTTAGTTCCACTAAAAAAGTCTCATACCAATGGAGATAGTTGTCATCACTTATATACCCATAATCTTTCTTTTATTTAATGAATGTGCAAAACCTTTGTTTGTATCTCAATAGTGTATATGATATACGTCAATTAAACTATGTTCAAGTTTTTTTAACTATTTAATATAAAAAAAAAATTGAAGGCAAACACTCATTAAATAAGTATTAAACCGATATACATTTAAGCTTCTAAGTTATTTATTTCACGAAGAATTTTTTTTTTTAAATTTTAATAATATATATAAGGTATATTATATACTTAATTGTGAATGTATTAATTTTCAGGTGTTGCCCCAAATAAAAAGATATCATTGGTAAGTAAATTGGAGTACTCGGTTCTCTTGTTGATGTTGCATGGCCTTTGGGGAATGCATTAGCCGTTGTCTCCAAAAATGATGAAGCTCTATTTGTCACCTCCTAATTTAAACAATTCTTGAATCTCTATGTGTGGTTTCTATGTTTATTGCTGTGTTTTTTTTGTTTGAAAATGTTGAACTACTATGATGGCGTATTCTCTATAAAGAATGAATGAACATGTTTTATTATACATTATTATGATCGATCTTCTTTTTAGTTCAATAATGTGGGGATGGAGCCTTGCATAGTCGACCTTTGAAACAGTTATTGATACCTTAATCATTTCATTATGCTTGGATCGACACGTGTATCATTTATGCATTTAAGTATCACTGCTAGAAATATCACATATCATGGCTATAATTTATAGTCATGAACACCTTTCATGACTAAAATCAAGAGTTATTACATCCACTGTCATGGATGGTTCAATCATGACACTATAGCAAAAGTGTCATGATAGAACCAGTTATGACACTATATTATAGTCATGAATGGATCATTAATGACACATATGCATAGTCATTGATAAAGTAATAATGACAATTTAACAATGTCATCGTAGAACCCATTATGACATTTTATTACAGTCATGGTTGATCAATTAGTGACAAATATATATAGTCATGATTAATCGATCAATGACACATATAGATAGTCATTGAAGAAGAATTAATGACACTAATTAGGTGTCATAATCAAGCCATATATGTCATTATATTATAGTCATGATTGATCCATTTATGAAGTCATATTATCAGTTTGCATGACACTTTTTGTGCCTATTTACAACTTATTTAGTTTGTGTTTTTACCTATCAAGAAAGATTTATAATATACAACCACAAATCTAAACAAAAAAATGTTTCAACAAATATCATTTTGCATATGACTTAAACAATTTGTATATTACATTTGAGAAAAAATAAATTCATGGCAATAAAAATACCCTTGATATTCCTTGAGCTGCAGATACGAATCTTAAACGAATCACACCTAAGTAGATAATTCTAATAAATTAGAACTAATTCTACCCTCTAATCAAACAGGAAACATAGGGAACGAAAATTACCCATAATCTCGAATTGAAAAGGCTTGGCACGACAACGAACAGGTGGCTACGCGGGAGCGAGCGTGTGCATGCGGCTGTTGGCGCTAGAGTGTGCGGAACTGAGCAGCTGGAGTGCGACAACGTGCGCAAATGGTGCGCGCGGAGCAGTAGGGAAAGAGACGTGGGTGTGACACACGGTTGTGCATGTGCGTTTGTGGCTGCAAGATCGATGCACTGTTGGGCGCTACGCAAGGAGCGGCACAGGCATGGATCATCGCGCAGCACTACAATTAGCAGCATGGGCTTGGTGGCTCGTCGCAGCATGGCTCTAGTGCATGGGGTGAGCGACGGGGTGAGGCTGCAGTCAATAGAGAGATCGGTGGAGAAGGAGATGAAGAAGATAGAGATCGATAACTCGCTTTGCTTTTCCTAGAATGCGATCGATGAACGAATGATCGATCTAATTCCGCAAACCTTTTTTGGACACATGGAAAAAAGAACTAAATTGCAAAACTAACCTTCAAGCCTTTAAATCACCAAACTGGCCTTAAGGATAAATTTACCAATTTACCCCATAAAGGCTATAAATGCAATAACTGCCCAATGAACCAGAGAAACGAACTGAAAATCATACCTGAAGAACCGTGATGAAAACCCGGGTCGTTACACTTGGGCCATTTTTGGCCGACCAGTATGGGTGGGTATGTTTTAGTCCGCTCGCTCGCACCACCGTTTGAAGCATGGGCGTGGTTAAATTTAACCTACGCTCTTTCGCCTCTTTAATATCGCCTTCCATACCCGTTTGATCTCTTTTACACCGCCCACCTACATCACCAGACTTCTTTTATACCACTTCAAAAGTTTTTTTATTCTTTATGTTAGTTTTTTGTATTTTTGTTTTCTTTCTTTTATCCACCTTATTTCCTTATTTCTAATTTTCTAAATACATACCTTTTATTTATTTATTTTTTAATTCCTAATTTTTCTCTTTTTCAATTTCTTATTTCGTATTTACTATTTTTCTCTTTTTTATTTTCTTATTTCTTCAAATGATATTTTAACCCATTAAGTAAGGAAATATATTTGTTATTGTTCTATCAAAATATAAATATACTCATTATTAACCACTTAGCGGGAGGGTCTACTAAGAATTCTGCTTCCAGGCGCTCAACGGTCCTGTCTATCTCGTCTAGGCTTCTTCCCATGGGTGTCAGCCTTGTTCTTTGATGCTCGACAATGCCTACATCTGCTTCATCTCTGAATCGGCATCAGGACAGGTCCTCCAGCACCAGCATTACTCCTCTACATCCACCTGGCTGCTCATCCACCATGGGTGCTTTACTTTTCTGATGCGGTCTCTCTTCTTCCTCTACACGAACCATGAAAACCTCAATAGGTCTAGAGGTGCCTGCATTCACATTTTCTCTACGCTCAGCTTCTCACACTCGATGGAATTTCTCCATGTCCCTCTCCTCCATCAAAGGTGTTAAACCTTCAATATACCCTGGAGTTTCAGAGCTATCAATCCTTACAACTGGTTGTGGTGTTGTAAAGGCCCAGTTTTCTATTCCGGTTCTCGAGGTGCTTCCGGTTCAGATTCGGTTGTTTGGTTGGGCCGTTAGAGCTGTTTTGACCCTTAGGGGTATTTTGGTCTTTTGCTCCCAGGCGGGTTTGTGGATTTTCGGGCTTGAGGCGGCTCCCGCTTTGTCGAGGCTTGTTTGTTGTGGGTCATGAGAGTCCGAGATGTTTGGGTTATTCATTTGGGAGTTCGGTTGTGATTTGGGTTTTGGGCAAAGTTATGGTTGTTTGGGTGTTTCCTTTGGGATTCGAGCCCGGGCCCTTAGTGTTGATTTGAGAGTTGGATTTAAGTGAGATTTATTCTTTGGAAAAGGTTGCTTCAGTCGGGTCTCGAAGGAGGAAGCCGGGACATGGGATTTTATGGATTTTTAAGGTTGGAAAAAATGGATAAGGATGGAAAATAAGGATAAAAAGAAAAAGGAAATTTCTTTTTTTTTAAATCCCAATTTTCCTTTATTTTTCCCCAAAATTCCCATTTTTCCCTTTTTTCTCTCTCTCTCCCCGAGCCCTCACCCCCTTCCAGCCTGAGCAAGCCCCTTGGTCGCCCAACCCCAGCCTTGATCGCCCAAGCCCAGAAACGGCCGAGCCCGGCCACAAGACAATGTGCGGCCGCGTCGCCCGGCTCGCCTGCTGGCTGCTGTCTTGAAGTCGCCTCACACCGAGCCGCGTCGCCCAGCTCGCCCAGGTTCGTGTCGCGTCGCCCAGCCTCGCCCAGGCCCCGTGTCGCCTAGGTCCGAGCTCCCTATAGCTCGCCGTGCCGTGCCAACCCGAGCGCCCTGTAGCCCGTCGCGTCGCGTCGCCCGCGCGCGCCCTATAGCTTTCCGAGCTCGAGCCCGCTCGCCATCCCTTGCCTCGCCCCAGCGTGCCCGCGCGCAGCGCCTGCGCTCAGCGCCCGTGCCCTGTGCCCAACGCCCAGCCCTGCGCCCAGCCTGCCCTGTTGTGCTGGTTGGCCCGAGCCTTGTGGCTTCTCAGATGGTATTTCCCGAGTCTTTTCTTCGTTGGGCCCTGATTTGTTGGCTGCTGTTTATGGATTTAATTGGGATGTTTTATTTGATGTTTAGGCTATTCGGGTTCGATTAGAGGCTCGAGGGTTGCTTGTTGATTTGTAATTATTTTCTGCTTGTTCCAGGTAAGGATTTCTTACCGTGGTTGTGTGGACCCTGCGATATTATGATGATTGTGCCTTGTATGCTTGCTGATTGTTATGAGCATGATATTGATAGGGCAGCTTTGATTGATCTCTTGCTAGTATGTTTGCCCGATTGTACATGTTAGTGCCATGCTAGGTTTGTTCTTCCAGCATGCTTATGATTCCTGATTTAAGTTCGTAGTATCATGCTAGGTAAGTGTGATTGATGTTGTTTATTGTTTGCTAGCCAGGAATCATTTATTTTCTCTGTACTCTTAGATAGTATAGTAGGGTTTTTCATCATCCAGATGTTGAGAGCGGACATAACGTACTTTGTCCCCACTGGTCGGGAGTAGAGCGAAGCATAACGTACATTGCTTCAGGGGTTGAGAGCAGACATAACGTACTTTGTCCCCACTGGTTGGAAGTAGAGCAAAGCATAACGTACATTGCTTTTTCTCCCCCCTCCCGGGCCGCCGATTGTGGACTTAGCTACCCACTCCGGCATAAGCCTAGTTTGTAGCTCGCTAGAGCGGAACCACGCTTAGCGGTGTAAGCCTACCTTGGCGGTTCTTAGCTTCAGTCGGTGGATCATCTTTGCTGCAGATGAGTGCCGAGGGCCTCGCACTACAGTGATCAGTGACACCGCTTCCGAGTCTTAGGCATGCGTACCTGGCCCGCGTAGTTTGTACCTAGGCCCTACATTTACGCCGGTTGCAGCAGCATGCGGTGTGCGCACACACGCGTTAGGCACCGGTTCGGAGAGCTCCACCGGGCTAATGTCGTGAGTACACTAGTTCCTTCCAGATTAGAGCCGGACTTGGGTACTCTCCCGTAAGTCCGATTTGCAAATGAGGGTAAGAGGCCCTTGAGGACACCCCTTTGGGATTGGCTTTTGAGCTAATCATTTGGTCGAGGGAGATAGACCCTCGAGGGTGTCGAACATCCTTGGGATCAGTTTTTGAGCTGATCAATTTCCCGAGTGAGAGAGCCTCGGTGATGTCCCAGGATTGGTTATGAGAACCAATCATTAGGCCGGAAGTAGGAGAATTTCGATGACTCGGATCTTGCATTATGAGCTCGTTGAGCTATGATCCGTGTTGATAGTCATTTGCTTGCATGTTGAGGTGCTAGATGACTGATGTATCGTATTGTACCCGGTTGGGGATTCTTTACCGAGTATGTTTATACTCACCCTTATTTATCTTTCGGGTAACTTGGGACAACACCGGGATGGCTAGCGGAGGGAGCGATTGATCATGGGAGCTGCAGGCACTCTGTCATTTATTATTGCATTGTTTATTCAAAGCATGTAGATGGGACAGAGTCCTAGGGAACATTGTAAAAGTTGTTTAAATTGTATTGTATGTTTTTATAAACACTGGCCAGACTTGTTTTACTTCGTTGGTTTGTTTAAATGTAAATTGTTGGTTATGTTTTAAGGGTTCCCCCTTCTCATATGTTTTGAAAGGTTTTTAAATATGAGCACTAAACCGCTTGTTATCATATTTAACTTGCATGCTGAGTGAGAACCCCGGTTTAGGGCCGTGTTTCGGGTCGGGTTCGTCACATTTGGTATCAGAGCACAGAGTCATAGATTCTGTAGACTAACCTGCTTTGTAGGTTGTTGTTCCCATGATCATCAGCACTCCACGGCCGTCAGGTTTGTCTGAGTTCATTAAGCTAAGGGTTAAGAATTTACAATACTTTTCATCTAGCTTTTATGCCTTGTGTAGAGTTATGGAGCGGAGACGAGCAGGTTCTGTCTCGTTGTTGGTTTGGGCTTAGAGCGCCAACATGCCAACTTTCCATAGTGCGAGCAGTTTGATAGCAGCTTGTTGAGGTATCCAGGTAGATTCGGATGCCCCTGAGACATCGTTCTAGAGGGAGGCAGAGATTAGACTCCCGTAGGCCATTTCTGGCCCAATTGTTGGTTTTCCCCTAGTGAGAGGGTGGAGTGCTTTGTGCAGATCGCTAGTATGTTGATCGCACTCAGAGGAGTAGGGACGCTTGGCATGTCCGACCGAGGAGTTGGACCGATCGTGTTGTTGTTGAGGCCGCGTCCAGGGTTGTTTAGACCCGCAGGCCAGAGTTGGCCCTGTCAGTTGAGTTGTCAAGTGGAGGGGGTAGAGGCTAGCACGCCTCAAAGTGTGACTCCTTGAGCAGAGTGTGCTCCAGCCATGAGAGTTTGATGGCAGGTCTTTAGCTATCAGAGAGCGGAGACACAGGCGCAGATTGTAGCGCGTAGTGAGGAGTCCCGGGCACAGATAGGCCAGCTGACAGAGTTTGTTTCAGCATTCCCCCCAGTAGCTCTTGTAGCCCCGGAGGTTCCCGGGAGGGCATGAACAGCAGGTTTATGCAGATGAGATTGTTGGCGTTGATGGAGCCGCCCAGTTTGGCAAGTGGATGCTTGTAGAGCTCAATGTTTTAGAAAGTCCTACTGCTAGTAGTAAAGCGGTTGGCCAGGTTTGAGTTTAGCATCCGTGTGTTGGGATGCCCTACTGTTCAGAGGCCGAGGTGTGTCGTTCTGTCTTTGTTTATTCTGCAGATTGGTGGTGGAAGTCCCTTATGAGAGGTGGACTAGCAGAGTCTCCACCAGTCGCCCGATTGATTAGCAAGTTGCCGTGTTAGTGGCTTGAGGCAGATGTAGAGACATCTTTGCCCCCCTTGCAAGCCTGCTGTCGTTTTGCAGCCAGTTCTCTTAGTGCCCTCGTAGCCAGGGTGTAGTGTGGAGTTTGATTGTTAGGGCTTGATCCGTTTGTGGATTTCAGCGGGCTAGTAGAGTGGAGCACTCTTTTTATTTGGATGTTCCAAATGTGGAACTAGTTGTTGCCACCCGAGGAGTTGGCCTGAGCTTTTGTTGAGCATCGAGTGGGATGCAGGAGTAGGCCGTGGTATGTCTGTTTGTCGAGCTGCCAGAGAGTAGTCTGCTCGAGTGTTTGGGACTCTTGTGCTGAGTGCCATTGCCCCGTCACTTGGAGTGTGACCTTCCCTTCCCTCAGAGGGGCATAAGCTCGTTTAGGGCTGATTTGTGTTGTAAAGGATGTGGTGCCTGTTGGCACCTAGCTTTGAGAGGAGGCCTAGATTCAGGCCAGTTGGCACTTTTGGTGCAGGTGGTTCCATGGCCGCCAAGAGTACAGCATCCCCACTAGTCTTGTACCCATTTCCTGAGGTTGCACCTGTTTGGGTTGCATAGGAGATCTAGCTCAGTGGTAGTCAGAGGACTACAAGTATGAGGTTTTCGAGGGAAAGTTGGAGCTTTTCAGGGTCTCCGAGAGTTGGGTGCAAAGGATGTTGTAGGCTGTTAAGAGCTAGCGCGTTCGAGTTCTCGCGCCTGTGTTGTGAGCCTGTGAGCCAGTTTGATGGTAGCATGATTCGGCTACCCTTTGAGTTACCCTAGTATGGGTAGTGTTGGCATCGATGGATGCGTGTTTGATCCAGTGTTAGAGCCATGAGTTGGATGGTTGATCGGAGCGCGTTTAGTGGGCACATTGGCTTGAGGTATGTTAGCCTGGTTGGATATGCTCTTGTAAGAGTGAGTTGGCCAATGTGGCTTTTGGTGGTGAGTTGGACCCAAGAGGGTTTGAACTCTTGTTGCTCCCTTGTTAGTAGTGGCTCTGTTGGAGGCAAGTTGCCCTGTGTGAGAGTCCTTGTTGGCATTGGATCTTAAGGAATCAAGTTGGAGCTGTACACGCCGGTGTACTATTGTGTAGCTCGTTCCGTGGTGTATGTTTGGAAACCACGAGGGGTTCGTGCTGAGGAACCAGTGATCAGTCTTTGAGGTGTCAAGGCTTTAGTTCTTGGCAAGTGCCCTAGCTTTGGTTGTAAGGATGTCGTGCCCGTTGCCGGGCTGTTGTTTAAGCAAGTTTTGCTAGTTGGGCCTTAGCCTGGTTAGAGTTCAGTTGGAACTGAACAAGAGCGGTGGTAGCAAAGCCGCGTAGTTTCTGATCGTCATGGCTAAGAGAGCTGTTCGGATCCTGTAAAGACCCGACCCAAAAGGGGCTATAAATGGGCCTTTACCCCAATGCATGTATTCAAAATAAAAGTCATTATGAAAAATAAGTTTCGGATCCCAAGTAAAAACAGAAACATTCAACAATCAAAACATACATTTCTAAAAGCATACTACGATCGGAGAGATTTATTTAAACCATTTAAACATTCCACAAGTACAAATATCTTTGGAATCCATAAAAGCGTGAGAAAACATCCTAGGGCTCCGTGCCCGTCTACATGCATTGGGGAATAACAAAAGTCAAGAGTCATGATATAATAAAATGGTCGGAGATGACAGAGGATTCCATGATCACGGCTCCTCCTTGACCATCCTGTCTCGCGCCTTGGTTACCTGTGGAAAACCACAGAATAAGGGTGAGTAACGAATTACTCAGTAAGAATCCCCAACCGGGGTACAATACGATATACATGATCATCTAGAAGAATGTATGCAAGCTATGAATATAAACACAGAGCGGAGCACATAGCTAAGTCCACACTTGGACCTCGGATGCCAACTCACGGTCTTAGTCCGGAAATACCACAACACACTATACGCCCTATACGGGAACAAGTCCCGGCCTCGGCTTCATCGCCATCGTCACGAAAGGTGCACGGCTCAAGATCCCGAGGAGCTCTCCGATCGTATTTGTAATGAGCGTAAGCGCGCGCACCGCATGCTCACGCAAACTCGGGGTGCCGGGTCTAGTGGCAAGTCGCCCGAGTTGACCACCATGCCTAACTAAATCTCTCCCCGGATCGGTGCCCGCGACATAGGGGTGTGAGACACGGACACGTGAACTATGTCGGCTGTACCCTTGCACACGAGGCTAAGGAACCGGTCGTGGTAGGCTTACACCGAGAAGCGGTCCTGCCCTAACAGTGGCAATCAAGGGCTACGACCGAACACGGCGAGGACGTGCCGACTGCCGGGGACGAGGCAATGCCAAGTCATCATCCCGACCGTTGGGGCATTTAACAGTCTGCCACCCTCACCCAAGATTGCAGGGCCAGCCGTTAGGGTTAGCTAAACCCTAACGGGATCGAAGACGAGTACCATCTCGCACGTCCACGTCGGGGATGCAAGTTACGTTATGCATCCGGCCCGGATGATGCTACCTACGAACTCTAAACCATAGCAATAATAACAATTCATTCAATGCGATCCAATACGTGCTCAATGAGATACAAGGAACCTAGCATGATACTACAAAGCAAGAACAGATATCGAACATGCGAGAATGGAACAACCTAGCATGGGCTAACATGAGAAACAATACAAGAGTTCATGCGATCCAGGAATTGAGCGAGCACCTAGGGCTAAACATGCTAATAATCATACACAGGCATACAAAACAACAATCACAAATATACCGCAGGGCCCACACAACTCCGGTAAGAAATCCTTACCTTGGTCGGGAGGCTTCTACACACAAATCCTAAGCTGCGGAACAATCCCGGGCTAGCGGCGGGAACCTAGCAAACCAATAATAATCAAAGCATCTAAAACGTCTAAACAACAATAGAACAAGCAAGCTCGGCTCGGGGCACTCACGCGCACGCGGCGACACGAACTTGGAGTTCTTTGGCGGGCCGCACGCGCAGGGGTTGGGCCCAGGCTGGCGCGCACTGCACGGGCGCTGGGCGCGTCTGCGAAGCGGCGGATGGGCGCTGGGCGCATTTGGCGCGGCGCCTGAGCAGACGGGACTCAGCGGCGAAGCGGCATCGCAGGCGCATGTGGCGGCTGGCGTGCGATCACGGACACGGCGAGCCGCTCGGTAGGGGCGCGCGCGTGGCGAACGTCTGGCGCGTGCGCGGGCGAGCGGCTCGGCAAGCGACACGGGTGAAGGCGCGCGCGGGCGTCGAGCGTCTCTCGCGCGCGCGCGATCTGGCGTGGACGTCGGGTGGCGGCGGGCGAGCGGTGGGCGGGCTTTTGCCGCTGGCGAGATCTGGGCGCGGCAGGGCGGTGGCGGCAAGGGCGATCCGTGCGACGCCAGGGCAATCTGGCCGCTTCTTGGCGCGATCGGCGTCAGGCGTAGCTGGCGGGGACGTGCGACGATGGGTCTTGGTCGGGCTTCTCTCGGTGGTGTTTGCAATCAACACAAACACACACAACACTCCTCTATTCACTTGGCCAAACAACACACCAAACGGATGAGAAGAAGAAGAGGGAGATCGATACCTACCCGGAATGATGATGAACGATCCAAGGGAGCTGCAAGGATGAAGAATTCGGCAAGGCAATGGAGAGCAAAGATTGGGCGGCCACACACTTTGGAGAAGAAGATGGACAAACCTAATTTCTATTTCATTTAACCAAATGCACCAAACACCAAAGATCCAAGGTTAACTAAGATGTGATGCAGAAAGAGCAACAAAAGCAACTAATGGCTCAATTGGCACACATCCCCACAAGCTTTCAGAGACCGGGTTCAAACCCCAACTGCAAAGACAATTTCCTTTATTTTTACTTTTGCATCAAACCTTGCTCAAACCAAACCACAAATCCCTCCAAAAACCTACATAAATTCATCCAATAATTTTAGTAACTGGAAAAGACACAAACGGCCCTGACGGCCCGACCAAATTACCCCTAGGGCATACCTGGAAGACCGGGATGAAAAACCTGGGTTGTTACAATATTCCCTCCTTTTTATGACTTTCGTCCTCGAAAGTCCTTAAGACTGAAACAGCTCAGGATAATGCAATCTCATCTCGTCTTCCCGCTCCCAAGTGGCTTCCTCAGAACCCTGACTCTTCCACTGAACCTTTACCAAACTAATCTCGCGATTACGCAACGTCTTGGTCTCAAAGGCAAGGATCCTCACTGGCATCTCCTCGAAGCTCAAATCCTCATTCGGTGCAAAGGCTCAAAGTCCACAATGTGCGACGGTCCGGCACATCTTGCCTCAACATCGATACATGAAAAACACTATATGCACCGATAGTGACTGAGGTAGGGCTAACCGGTAAGCAACTCGCCAATCCTCTCTAGGATCTCAAATGGACCAACAAAGCGGGGACTCAACTTCCCACGCTTACCAAACCTCAAAACACCTCGCATCGGAGCAACCTTAAGGAACACATGTCGACCAACCTCAAACTCCAAATCCCGGCGCCGAACATCGGCGTAACTCTCTGCGCTGCGCTCCGAGTGTCAACATACGAGCTCTAATCTTCTCGCCTTTGCACCATTGGTCAAGCTGCGATAACTCGGGACCCAAAACTGTCTATCACCAACCTCTTCCCTGAACACGGGGGACCGATAACGCTTACCATACAAAGCCTCGAATGGAGCCATCGACCGCCGATCGTGATAAGCTGTTGTTATAGGCAAACTCCATCAAATGAGATATGGTCCCAAGCGCACGGGAAATCCAACACACAAGCCCTCAACATATCCTCGAGAATCGATTCACTCTCTCGGTCGACCATCCGTCGAGAGGTGAAAAGTCATCTTTGGAAATCGCACTCTGTGCCCAAACCCTTACGGGCGCTCTCGAGAAGCGAGAAGTGAACCGCGAGTCTCGGTCGGACACAATCCTCACGGGCACACCATGGTAGCAGATGATCTGCTCCAAAAACAATTGCGCCTTTGTTCCACGGTATAAGTGTCTCTACCGGGAATGAAGTGTGCGCTCTTGGTCAAACGGTCGACTATCACCCAAATGCGAGAGAACTTCCTCGGAGTCCTTGGCAAACCAGAGATAAAGTCCATGGAGATCTCTTCCCATTTCATCTGGGCACACTCGGTGGTTGCAACAAACCGGTGGCCTCTGCACGGGTGCCTTCACTTCACTTGGCGACAAGTGAGACACCGGCCGACAAACTCTGCCACATCTCTCTTCATTCCCATCCACGGAAGGTGCAGCAAGGTCTCGATACATCTTGGTACCCGGGGTGCCAAGCAAATGGGAATGTGGGCCTCACGAGAGCAACTCGCTCGCAATCCACGCAATGTCCGGAACACACAGGCCGGCCTCTATAAGTCAACCCACCATGCGGTGAATATACAAAGTCAAAGTCTCCGTCAAGCACTAACTCATCAACCAATCTCTTAAGTGTGGGGTCACCTAAGCTGGTTGTCTATAATCCATTTGCCTAATCGGCCGGTGAGCAGTCAAGCTGAGCTACCACAGCGGTAACCTCACCCAACAACACACGCAACCTCGGCCCGCTCGAACTCTCTCTCTCCGCAAGTGGGCTGGAACTCAACAACGCCATGAGTGCGACGTCTTTCTACTCAAAGCATCGGCCACTACATTGGCTTTACCGGATGGTACAAAATCTCGCATGATCATAATCCTTTACCAACTCTAACCATCTCCTGCGCCTCATATTCAACTCCTTACGAGTAAAGCAGATACTTGAGGCTCGGTGATCGGTAAACATCTCGAATCCGCTCACCATACGGGTAATGCCTCCGGATCTTGATTGCAAACACCACTGCCGCCAACTCCATATCGTGAGTCGGGTAGTTACGCTCATACGGCCGGTGACGGGAAGCATAGGCAATGACCTTCCCGTCTTTGCATCAACACACAACCTAAACCAAACTTGGAAGCATCATTTGTAGACTACGAAACCACTGTCCCCTCCGAGAGGCGCCAACACGGTGCTTGACGTCAAACTACGCTTGAGCTGGCAAAGCTCTCATCACACTTATCGTTCCAAACGAACTCGACACCCTTCCTCTCGTCGGACGAGTGAGGGGCGAGGCTATGGCGGAAAAGTCATAACGAACCGACGGTAGTAACTCGCCAAACCCGTAAAGCTGCGAATCTCGGCAGAATCGAAGTCGGCTTGGCCCACGAACTCACGGCCTCAATCTTCGCGGGGTCCACGACTATACCATCTCTCGAAACCACGTGGCCTAGGAAGGCCACTGCTCCAACCAATCACATTTGGAAAACTTCGCATAAAGTGGTTTTCCCTCAAAGCCGCCAATACTCGCCTCAAATGCTTTGCATGGTCCTCCTTAGACCTTAAATAAATCAGAATATCGTCAATGAACACAATGACGAAAGTTGTCCAAAAATGATTTGAACACCCTATCCATCATGTCCATGAACTTGGTGGGGCATTGGTCAACCCAAACGACATAACCACAAACTCATAGTGACCATATCTGGACTGAAATTTGTCTTAGGAATGTCGGCATCCCGATCCTCAATCGATGGTAACCGGATCTCGAGATCTATCTTGGAGAACACGAAGCTCCCGAAGGCGATCGAACAAATCATCGATACGGGCAACGGTACTTATTCTTCTTTGTCACCTTATTAAGCTCGCGATAATCAATACATAAGCGCATAGAACCATCCTTCTTTTCACAAAAGCAGCCTGGTGCTCCCCACGCGGACACACTCGGACGGATGAACCCTCGATCTAACATCTCCCGCAATCTGAATCTTGATTCCTTTAACTCGGCCTGGCGCCATGCGTCACGGAGCCTTCGAGATAGGGAGGGTCCACGGCTCGAGCTCAATAGTGAAGTCAACCTCTCTCTTGGGGCAACCCCGTAACTCCTCAGAAACACATCCGCGAACTCCGCACGACCGGCACTGATCACGATCGGCGGGGGCGGCTCTCCACTGAACAACTTGGCGAGGTAACCCCAAGCTCCATGAGCTAGCAAGCGACGAGCTTTCACACGGTGACACCATTGGCGGGCGGACTCCACCTTGGACTCCACGAAACTTAAAGTTGGGCCGACACTGGCGGCTGAACACTACTTCTTCCGGTGGCGGTCAATCAACGCGTGGTTAGCAGCTAACCACTCCATACCAAGAATCACATCAAAACCGCTCATAGGCAGAACTATGAGCGTAGCCACAAGCAACTCTCCGGATATCTCGATCCGGCCATCCCTAATCTTATCTCTAGCCAACATATTAACTCCCGAAGGAGTTGCAACAGATAACTCGAAACCTAGAGGCTCTAGTCTTAACTTAGCATGCTCAACAAACAACACAGATACAAATGAATGCGTAGAACCAGAATCAAACAAGACAAATGTGCAGTGATCTAAAACAAGAAGCGTACACCGCCACAGCGGCATCCGTGACGCTCGGCCTCTGACGGGTCGTAGCAAACACTCGACCGACCTCTTTGCTCTGCCGATTTGCCATAATCGGGTGATCACAAAAACGGGCCATGTGCCCCTCTCTACCACAACGAAAGCACAATCTAGGTCCAGTCGGACAAGCTCCAGCGTGGACTTTCCCACAAGTAGCACATGCGGGAACTCGCTGGGTCCTCCGCGCTGGCTGGGTGAAACGGACCGAGCTCTCCACGATCTCGCTTCGAAAGCGCCTTTTGCGCGCGCCGCCGCCCCCCGAAAATCAAACTTCCTCTTACGCCCCACACAGTTTCTTTGGGACGGAATGGCCAACAGAGGCGGCAACAACCCGCCAAAGCAGGATACTTCCCATTATAGATCGTGGCTAAGCTGGACAACCCTAGCATAAGTGTCGGGGGCACGAGCCCCGACATCTCGAGAAACACCTGCCTCAATCCGGATATGAACTTCGAATCTTCACTCTGGGGTGGCTATCAACCGAGGAGCAAAATATCCATACTCCGAGAACTTCCTCTCATATTCCTCAATGGAATCGTAACCCCGCTTGAGGTTCGGAAGAGCTCCACCATCTTCTCTTGAGCCTCATCACCGATGAACTTTACCTTGAACTCGGCCTTGAAGAACTCCCAAGTAGCGGGTGGAGACCCGGTGGTCTCTCGCTCAAGGTGGACTCCACACACCATCTCATTTGTGCCTCCTAGCACATGAGCCGCACACCTCGGCCTCTGAATATCGGGGCACACCATGATCGGGAAGGTGTACTCCAAATGGGCAATCCACTGGCCGCCGCTAACGCATCACCGGTGGCATCAAACTTCTCGAGCTTCCACTTCACAAAATCCTTGACCACCTACCCAACTCCTCCGCACCTCTCGCCATATCTCCGCCTGGGGCTACTTGCTCTGTGGAGTGGAGGTGCTACTGTGCTCTCTTTGAACCAATCGAGTCATTTGCTCAATCTGGGCTCGGGACTCTTCCCGCTGCGGCGCCAACAAGGCTGTGGTCTCTCGCCTCTGGTCACTCAACATCGCGACCATAAAAGCCCTCATAGACTCAAAGCAAATTCGCTCCGGGAGCGATCTCACGGCGCTTCATCGCCTCAACGCCCGCTCTAGGCGTAACAGAGGAGGCTGCGGGTGGAATGCCATCGATCTCGGCTTGGGACGATGTCTCTCGCGAGATCGAGATCCGATCCCGATACCTCGACCGCTCTCGAACCTCCTCTCCGATGCGGGTGGTCGCATTTGGCGATCTACATCCAAACCAACAACGAATCAAAACACACTGTCACCACTCCACAACACCAAACAAGGCATACACTAGATGAAAGGTAATCTGTAAATTCTTAACCCTTTTTTTTTTTTCTTTCTAAAACAATAAACCTAGGCGCACTGATGATGGCCTGAGTCTTTGGTGATCATGGAAGGACGACCTACAACAAAAGGTCGATCTACAGAATCTATGACTCTGAACGACCCGTGTTTTTCTTCCGGTCTTCCGGTATGCCCTAGGGGTAATTTGGTAATTTGGTCGGGCCGTCGAGGTCGTTTGTGTCTTTTCCGATTACTAAAATTATTGGATGGTTTTATGTAGGTTTTGGAGGGGTTTGTGGTTTGGTTTGAGCAAGGTTTGTTGCAAAAGTAAAAATAAAGGAATTTGTCTTTGCAGTAGGGGTTTGAAACCGGGTCTCCGGGAAGCTTGTAGAGAGGTGTGCCATTTGAGCCATTAGGTGCTCTTGTTACTCTTCTCGCATCACATCTTAGTTAACCTTGGATTTTGGAGTTTTGGTGCATTTGGTTAAATGAAATAGAATTAGGTTATTTCATCTTCTTCTCCAAAACATCTCTTGGCCGCCCAAGCTCTCCATCTCCATAGCCTTGCCGATTCTTCATCCTTGCATCTCCTTGGGTTCGATCATCATCATTAGGGTAAGTATTGATCTTCTTCTTCTTCTTCTCATCCGTTTGGTGTGCGTTTGGCCAAGTGAAAAGAGGTGAGTTGTGTGTGTTGTGTTGATTGCAGCCAGCCGAGTGTAGCCGAGCGAGCCAAGAGATGCATCGGCCGTCACCGATCGCCAGACGCCCAAAGTGTCCCAAAGAGACCTTGCCGTTCACCCATCAAGACAGATCGCCGCGCTGCCGTCGCACTCGGCCGATCGCTCGCACTCAGATCGCCCTCTGTCGTCGCGACTCCGGCCCGATCGCTCGCCCGAATCTGTCCCAGCGGCCTTGCCGTCGCCCAAAGAAGACAGATCGCCCGATCGCTCGCGACGCCAGAGGTCCTCGCCAGCGCCGCGCGTCAGCAGAAGACGCGTCGCCATCGCGCGCCCTCGCCGCGTGTCCGCTTGCCGAATCGCCGCGCGCGCGCGCGCCGCCCAGACGTTCGCGCGCGCGCGTCGCCTTGCCGAATCGCTGCGCCGCGCGCCGCCGCCCGACGTTCGCGCGCGCGCGTCCACGCTGCCGCTCGCTGAAGCCGCTCGTCACGTCCGCCGCGACGCCGCCGCGCCTTCGCGCAGCCGCCGCGCGCATGCGCTGTCCTCCTCGCAGCGCGTGCGGCTGCGGCGGTAGCAGCGTCCCGCCCTCGCGCTGTGCAGTGCACAGCCAGCGCCAGCAGCGCCAGCTTCAGCCGCCACCCCAGCCTCTAAGCGTGTCGTCGCGCGCGCGTGAGTTCCCCCGAGGTGAGCTTGTCGTATTCTATTGTTGTTTAGATATTTTAGATGCTTTGATTATTGTTGGTTTGCTAGGTTCCCGCTCGCTAGTTCGGGATTGTTCATGACTTAGGATTTGTGTGTAGAAGTCTTCCGACCAAGGTAAGGATTTCTTACCGGGGTTGTGTGGACCTGCGGTATATTTGTGATTCTTTGTTTTGTATGCTGTGTATGATTACTAGCATGTTTATCTCTAGGTGCTCTGTTCAATTCGGTGGCATGATCTCTTGTATTGTTTCTCATGTTAGCCCATGCTAGGTTGTTCTATTCTAGCATGTTCGATATCTGTTCTTGCTTCGTAGTATCATGCTAGGTTCTTTGTATCCGATGAGCACGTATTGACTGCATTGATTGAATCGTTATTATTGTTAAGTTTTAGAATTGAGGTAGATAGAATCATCCGGGCGGATGCATAAAGTATCTTGCATCTATGGCAAGGACGTTCGAGACGCAGTTCTCGATCCTTGGACCCCGTGAGGGATTAGCTATCCCAACCGGTAGGCCCCGCAATCTTGGGTGAGGGTGGTGGCGATCGTTAAATGCCCCAACGGTCGGGATGATGACTTGGCATTGCCTCGCCCCGGCGATCGGCACGTCCTCGGCGTGTTCGGCCGTAGCCCTTGATTGCCACTGTTAGGGCAAGGACCGCTTCTCGGTGTAAGCCTACCACGGCCGGTTCCTTAGCCTCAGTGCGGTGGTACAGGTGACATAGTTCACGTGTCCAGTCTCACACCCCTATGTCGGTGACACCGATCCGGAGATTTAGTTAGGCATGGTGATCGAACACGGGCGGCTTGCCACTAGACCCGGCACCCCCGAGTTTGCGGTAGCATGCGCGGTGCGCGCTACGCTCATTCTGGCGCCGATCGGAGAGCTCCTCGGGATCTTGAGCGAGTGCACCTTTCGTATCGATGTAGTCGGCCGAGGCGGGACTTGTTCCCGTATAGCGCGTTTAGTGTGTTGTGGTATTTCGGACTAAGACCACGAGATGGCATCCGAGGTCCAAGTGTGGACTTAGCTATGTGCTCTGCTCTGTGTTTGTACTCATAGCTTGCATACATTCTTCTAGATGATCATGTATATCGTATTGTACCCCGGTTGGGGATTCTTCTTTGGGTAATTCGTTACTCACCCTTATTACGTGGTTTTCCACGGGTAATCAAGCGCGAGAGGCAGGATGGTCGATGGAGGAGTTGTGATCATGGAATCTCTTTGTCATCTCGATTATTCTATTTTATTTATCATGACTCTTGACTTTTGCTATTTCCCCGAATGCATGTAGACGGGCACAGAGCCCGGGATGTTTTCTTACGTTTTATGGATTCCAAAGCATATTTGTACTTGTGGATTGTTTTAATGGTTTAAATAAATCTCGATCGATCAGTACGCTTTTGGAAATGTATGTTTTGGTTGTTGAATGTTTCTGTTTTTACTTGGGATCCGAAATGTATTTTTCATAATGTCATTTATTTTCACTACATGCATTGGGGTAAAGGCCCATTTAGAGCCCCTTTTGGGTCGGGTCTTTCTGATTGGTATCGAGCTCGAGTCATAGATTCGTCAGAGATCGACCTTTTTGTTGTAGGTCGTTTTCCATGATCATCAAGCACTCAGGCGGTCATCAGTGCGCCTAGATTTATTGTTTAAGAAAGGAAAAGGGTTAAGAATTTACAATACCTATCATCTAGTGTATGCCTTGTTTGGTGTTGTGGAATGGTGACAGCGAGTTTTGATTCGTTGTTGGTTTGGATGTAGATCGCCAAACATGCGATCCGTCGCATCGGAGAGGAGGTTCGAGAGCGTGTCGAGGTATCGGGATCGGATCGTCATCGCAGGACATCGTCCCAAGCCGACATCGATGGCATTCCACCGCGGCTCCTCCGTTACGCCTAGAGCGGGCGTTGAGGCGATCGAAGCGCCGTGAGATCGCTCCTGGAGCAGAGTTTGCCGAGTCTATGAGGGCTTTTATGGTCAGCATGTTGAGTGACCGAGGGCGAGACCTGTGCCTTGATGACGGCGCGGCGGGAAGAGTCCCGAGCCGATCGAGCGGTGACTCGATTGGTTCAAAGTGAGCTCGATAGCACCTCGGCTCCACAGAGCAAGTAGCCCAGAGGCGATATGGCGAGGGTGCCGAGGAATTGGGTAGGTGGTCAAGGATTTTGTGAAGTGGAAGCTCGAGAAGTTTGATGCCACCGGTGATGCGTTAGCGGCGGCCTGTGTGGATTGCCCATTTGGAGTACACCTTCCCGATCATGGTGTGCCCCGATATTCAGAGGCCGAGGTGTGCGGCTCATGTGCTAGGAGGCACAGCGAGATGGTGGTGGGAGTCCACCTTGAGCGAGAGACCAGTGGGTCTCCACCCGCTACTTGGGAGTTCTTCAAGGGTGAGTTCAAGGTAAAGTTCATCGGTGATGAGGCTCAGGAGAAGATGGTGGAGCTCTTCCAGAACTCAAGCGTGGTTACGATTCCATTGAGGAATATGAGCGCAAGTTCTCGAGTATGGATATTTTGCTCCTCGATTGATTGCCACCCAGAGTCAAGATTCGGAAGTTCATATCCGGATTGAGGCAGGAGTTTCCCAGACGTCGTGGCTCGTGCCCCCGACACTTATGCTAGGGCATGTCGATTAGCCACGATCTATAATGGGAAGTATCTGCTTTGGCGGGTTGTTGCCGCGCTCTGTTCAGCGTCTCCCGTCCCAAAGGTGTGGGGCGTAAGAGAAAGTTTGACTTTCGGGAGGCGGCAGCGCCGCCAAGGGCGATTGAAGCAGAGATCGTGGAGAGCTCGGTCCGTTTCGGCCCGACAGCAGCGAGGAGGACCAGGCGATTTCCGCTTGTGCTACTTGTGGGAAAGTCCACGAGCTTGTCACTGGACCTAGATTGTGCTTCCGTTGTGGTAGAGAGGGTCACATGGCCCGTTTTTGTGATCACCGGCTATGGCGGCTCGGCCAGCAGCAGCAGTTAGCGGTCGAGTGTTTGCTACGACCCGTCAGAGGCCAGCGTCACGGATGCCGCTGTGGCGAGTGCGCTTCTTGTTTTAGATCACTGCGCATTTGTCTTGTTTGATTCTCGGTTCCACGCATTCTTTTGTATCTGTGTTGTTTCTTGAGCATGCTAAGTTGAGGCTAGAGCCTCTAGGTTTTGAGTTATCTGTTGCAACTCCTTCGGGAGTTAGTATGTTAGCTAGAGATAAGATTAAGGATGGCCGGATCGAGATATCAGGAGAGTTCTTTGGTAGCCACACTCATAGTTCTCGCGCCTATGAGTGGTTTTGATGTGATTCTTGGTATGGAGTGGTTAGTCGCTAACCACGCGTTGATTGACCGCCACCGGAAAGAAGTAGTGTTCAAAGCCGCCGGGTCGGCCTAGCTTTAAGTTTCGTGGAGTCAGGGTGGAGTTTGCCCGCCGATGGTGTGTCATGTGAAAGCTCGTCGTTTGCTAGCCCATGGAGCTTGGGGCTATCTAGCCAAGTTATGCGGGAAGAGCCGCCTCTCATCTCTGCTGATTGATCAGTGCTTGGTCGTGCGGGAGTTTGCGGACGTGTTTCGAGGAGTTACTGGGGTTGCCCCGAAGAGAGAGGTTGACTTCATTATTGAGCTCGGAGCCGAGGACCCTCCTATCTCGAAGGCTCCGTATCGCATGGCGCCAGTGAGTTAAAGGAATCAAGATTCAATTGCAGGAGATGTTAGACCGAGGGTTCATCCGTCCAAGTGTGTCCCCGTGGGGAGCACGATTCTGTTTGTGAAAAGAAGGATGGTTCTATGCGCTTATGTATTGATTACCGCGAGCTTAATAAGGTGTGAGTGAAGAATAAGTATCCGTTGCCCCGTATCGATGATTTGTTCGATCACCTTGAGGAGCTTGGTGTTCTCCAAGATAGATCCGAGATCCGGTTACCATCGATTTGCGGATCGGGGATGCCGACATTCCTAAGACGACTTTCGAGTCCGGATATGGTCACTATGAGTTTGTGGTCATGTCGTTTGGATTGACCAATGCCCTGACCCGCGTTCATGGACATGATGGATAGGGTGTTCAAATCATTTTTGGACGGCCGTCATCGTGTTCATTGGCGATATTCGATTTATTCGAGGTCTAAAGAAGACCATGCAGAGCATTTGAGGCGAGTATTGGCGGCTTTGAGGAAAACGACTTTATGCGAAGTTTTCCAAATGTGATTCTGGTTGGAAGCAGTGGCCTTCCTAGGCCACGTAGTTTCGAGAGATGGTATAGCCGTGGACCCCGCGAAGATTGAGGCCGTGAGTTCATGGGCCAAGCCGTCTTCGATTGCCGAGATTCGCACTTTGCGGGTTTGGCGAGTTACTACCGTCGGTTCGTCAGGACTTCTCTGCTTTAGCCTCGCCTCACTCGTCGACGAGGAAGGGTGTCGAGTTTGTTTGGGACAAAGAGTGTGATGAGAGCTTTGCGGAGCTCAAGCGCGATTTGACTTCAAAGACTGTTGGCGATCCGGAGGGACAGTGGTTTCGTGGTCTCTGATGATGCTTCCAAGTTTGGATTAGGTTGTGTGTTGATGCAAAGACGGGAAGGTCATTGCCTATGCTTCCGTCATTTGAAGCCGTATGAGCGAACTACCCGACTCATGATATGGAGTTGGCGCGATGGTGTTTGCTTGAAGATTTGGAGGCATTACATGCGGTGAGCGGATTCAGATGTTTACCGATCACCGAGCCTCAAGTATCTGTTTACTCGAAGGAGTTGAATATGAGGCGAGAGGAGATGGTTAGAGTGGTAAAGGATTATGACTGCGAGATTTTGTACCATCGGGTAAAGCCAATGTAGTGGCCGATGCTTTGAGCAGAAAGACGTCGCACTCTGCGGCGTTGTTGAGTTCCCAGCCCAGTTTGCGAGAGAGAGTTCGAGCGGCCGAGTTTGCAGTGTTGTTGGGAGAGGTTACCGCCGTGGTAGTAGCTCGATTGCTATTCACCGTCGATTCGGCAAATGGATTATAGACAACCGGTTGGGTGACCCCGCACTTAAGAGATTGGTTGTGAGTCGATCTTGACGGTGACTTTGACTTTGTGTATTCACCCGGTGGGTTGACTTATAGAGGCCGGTTGTGTGTTCGGACATTGCGAGTTTCATGAGCCGAGTTGCTCTCGGAGGCCCACTATTCCCCTTTTGCTTGGCACCCCGGGGTACCAAGATGTATCGAGACCTTAAGCGAGACTTTCGGTGGATGGGGATGAAGAGAGATGTGGCGAGTTTGTCGGTAGGTGTCTCACTTGTCGGCAAGTGAAGGCACCCAGCAGAGGCCAGTGGTTTGTTTGCGGCCACCGAGTGTACCCAGTGGAAATGGGAAGAGATCTCCATGGACTTTATCTCTGGTTTGCCAAGGACTCGAGGAAGTTCTCTCGATTTGGGTGATAGTCGCACCGTTTGACCAAGAGCGCACACTTCATTCCGGTAGAGACACTTATACCGTGTGGAGCGGCGCAGATTGTTTTTGGAGCAGATCATCCGTTATCATGGTGTGCCGGTGAGGATTGTGTCCGATCGTGACTCATGGTTCACTTTCTCGTTTTCGGAGAGTGCTCCGAAGGGTTTGGGCACAGAGTGCGATTTCAAAGATGACTTTTCACCCTCAGACGGATGGTCAGACTGAGAGAGTGAATCAGATTCTCGAGGATATGTTGAGGGCTTGTGTGTTGGATTTCCCAGGACACCCCTTTGGGATTGGCTTTTGAGCTAATCATTTGGTCGAGGGAGATAGACCCTCGAGGGTGTCGGACATCCTTGGGATCAGTTTTTGAGCTGATCAATTTCCCGAGTGAGAGAGCCTCGGTGATGTCCCAGGATTGGTTATGAGAACCAATCATTAGGCCGAAATTAGGAGACTTCTGATGACTCCAGATCTTGCATTATTAGCTCGTTGAGCTATGATCTGTGTTGATAGCTGTTTGCTTGCATGTTGAGGTGCTAGATGACTGATGTATCGTATTGTGCCCCGGTTGGGGATTCTTACTGAGTATGTTTATACTCACCCTTATTTATCTTTCAGGTAACTTGGGACAACACCAGGATGGCTAGCGGAGGGAGCTGATTGATCATGGGAGCTGCCGGCACTCTGTCATTTATTATTGCATTGTTTATTCAGCATGTAGATGGACAGGAGTCCTAGGGGAACATTGTAAAAAGTTGTTTAAATTGTATTGTATGTTTTTATAAACACTGGCCAGACTTGTTTTACTTCGTTGGTTTGTTTAAATGTAAATTGTTGGTTATGTTTTAAGGGTTCCCCCTTCTCATATGTTTTGAAAGGTTTTTAAATATGAGCACTAAACCGCTTGTTATCATATTTAACTTGCATGCTGAGTGAGAACCCCGGTTTAGGGCCGTGTTTCGGGTCGGGTTTTTCATAGGTGTGGAAGTAACAACCCTTTCTTCTTTAGGACCCTCCCATAATTTTTCAGATACCTCGTGATCTTATGACCTTGCATGTAGAACAGTCGATCGCCTACGCCTTGGTGCCCTGGCTCGCAATTGCTCGCCTTCCAAGTTCTCAATGCAGCGTTGACAGGCTCAAAAACTTGAGCAGGGTTAAATTCACCTTGGCCTTCTATCCTTATGTTCCACCATCTTCTATAGTCTATTGCAAGTCTTCGCACAATGGTGAGTTTTTGAATTTCGGGAGGAAGGATAGGGTTAAGTGTTCAGTTAATGAGATTACGAAAAAGGTAATCTAAGGTATTTATCGATCGAGTGAAGGGTAGGGTGATCAGCAATCGTTGTATGTGTTAGGCCGATGATTCGATTAGGGCGGCCATGTAGTTGTTGCGAACCCTTGGATCAACGATCCTAAGATTCGACTGCTTGATTTTTTGTTGCATTTATGATCGAAATGATTGCTATAATCTCCCACATGTACCGATTCTTATTTTATTTTCTTCGTAATTGTTTCCATAATCAAATGTAGAGAGAGATTTACCAAAATTATTAAATTAAAAATTGAAAAATTTAAATAACAGAATTAAAAATAAATCAGTAAAATTAAATAACGTCTCAAGTAAGCAAATAGGAAATATTAAAACTAGCATGCGAGGAGCAAAAATTAAATGTATCGATATGCGCGTGGTCCACTCACATACTCGCTCAATTATTCTTCGACCAATGCGAATGAAGATATCTTGCGCCGAACATCTTCATTCTAGTAATGTTTGAGTCTCTATTTGTTGATTGGGAACCCATTCCCAGTCGACTCGTTCTTAATCCAGATTGCCTCTTAGTCTCGCAATTCCAGGTGCTAATATAAATGTACAGTAATATAAATGTACAGTAATCCTTAATCCTCTTAGTCTCGCAATTCCGGATTGCCTCTAAGTGCAACATGGAATCACTTATGCGCAAGTATACGCGATCAGAATGCAGCAAGTGATAAGTATTTATATTTTATCGTTCTCCACAGTGATTGATTTCTAGAACTAGTACTTTTAACTTGAAAGTTATGTGTAAAGTAAAAATGAAATTTGAGTTGGTTTTGTGGTTAATTTTAAATGCTAATAGTAAGTACATATGATGCTAATGAAAACAAGAATTAAATGTGCATGCAATGAGTAGTTTAGAGAAAGTAGTTGCAAAGTTGTTAAAAATGCGGGAGCAGTTAGCAAGTTCCTTACTTCCCTAAAAATTAATTTTCGCACTCAATGATTTATGCCAGGTCCAACTTCCACTGCAATCTCCATACTAACTCAGGGTGACACAAGTGTTAGTAAGGTTATTTCTAACACTTTGAATGATGAAAAGCTTTTCACCGAACCTAACGTAGCATAGTGGATCATCCTACGGTTCCTTTTTTCGAACTCGCCGCAGGTTACATGTGTGGGTAGCTAATCGATGCATGTATATTAAATAAAAACACAACAGTGTGAAACATGATAACCTAGACTCCTAACATGCTTCTACAAATAAATCCTCATTGAAAACTCCTATAACGCAACATAGAAATAAACACAAGTAGAAAGTTAAAATTAGCAAATTTAATTACTACTATTAAATGTTCACAGCTATAAACTACTCCTAAGAAAAACAATAAAAAGTTGGAATTGGTGCAGTTGTGAAGTGTGCAGTACTCCCCATGTCATTGGCTTCCACGAACACCACCAGCTACTTTTTCCTTAAGATTGGCTTTTGGCCTACAGACCAGCTCACTGAACCTCGACTCCTTGCTTTGTTAATTATAGAAATGATTTACTTGGTTAACAAGTTTAGGTGAGCTGTAAAATCTTCATTAATGTAGGAACTCTTGATTTCTGTTGGGATTTATTTGATTGACACAAAATTAATTGCTTGATTGATTCTCTGTTATTTCCTTGTTAGCGTGATCCTCTTGGACGTGTTTGCATTATGGTTTTACGCCTTCTTGCACTACTTGTCACCGTTCACGCTGATTTTTCATTCCCACGCTTTAGCTTCGCATTTCATGCATTCCACATTAATTTAGCACAATTATTCAATATTTATGCCAAATCGGGAAACTGTGCTTCTGATGCTAATTCATGCATGCAAGCGACTTCTAGTAGTTTTTACTTGCAATTTACAAATTATAACCCAATTATTTCCTTTGAACCTTAGAATAATATAGAATAGAATAACATAAAATGTGCTCTATTTGAGAGTTATCACACCCCCTAACTTAATCATTTCTTGTCCCAAGTAATGCATAGTCTTTCTATTAGTTATCCTTGTCCAACTAAATCGACATTCTCCTCTCGAGCTTAACTTTAACAGGACTTAATGTGGCCCATAATCTCAGCATCAAATATCTTCTTTTTTTTTCAATTCTCAAACCTTCCCAAAGAGTGCCTTAGAATCTTCCCTACCATGACTGGCAGATTGTTCCTCACCACAATTATTTCTTATTGCTTAATCTATTATACACAATCACTTCTATAACTAAGTTTTCCCAACTTACTTCGCTAAAGGTATTTATCCATGCCCTTATATCCTTCAAGGATTTCAGCTATGCCTTTCGCGTTCCTTTCGGTTGCACTCATATCTACTAAATTTTGTAGTTCTTAGGATGAATCGCTTGAGCATCAAGCAACTCACATAAGTAAGAGAATTTCAAACTTGTGCTTATTCGTAGACAGTGGTATACTTAAGGTTTGCCTCAACCTTATACGCCCTTTTTTTGCCTTTTATTTTGCCAGAGTAGGTTGATCTTTATTTTATACACTCAAAATAATTTTCTTTTCTTTTATTTTATTATTAGTAAATTATTAGCAAATCACTCCTCGGGCATCCTTCACCCCAAACTTAAAGGCTTCATTGTCCGTAATGAAGGTGAAGCTTAGTTCCCCAAACTTAGCTATTTTCATGATTGTGATACTCTATCTTAAGCTCTAAGATTTCCTAGCAAATTTTGGTTATTTTTGACATTTATAATAGGGATTACTCTAATGCTAAGTTTGAATCTAAGAATTCTTTTAATGAAATAAAATTTAATACTAATCTTTAGATTTGCGGTAATAATGCTAGCGCTAATTTTTCAAGGAAAATGTTGATAATTAATAAAGGAAAATAGAACAAATTTCATTCTAAGAATTGAAATGCATATTCCTAAAAATTAAATTGCAACTATGAATGATATTCATGCAGAAAAGAAAAATAAACGCGTTAAAAGAAAACAAGAGAGCGGGACTTCCATCGAAGTGTTTGTATTGCCACTAAGATTGCCTTGCTCTAAATTAAGTAATTGTTTTGGAAATTCAGGCCATTCGGTGTACACTTCCATTGCTACCATGTTGAGCATGAGGAGCTCATCATGCTCTTCTGCATAAATTAATATGCGTGATTGCGTAGAGCTTATTTAACTTCTCTGCTAAACCTGCTACAGTTTCTGCTTCTCCATTGTTCTTCTATTCTTCTGCATCACTCTCCTTTGCTGGAAAATTTCGTATAATCTGATTGTGATAATGTGGCTTAATACCCTGACAAATGCATAGTCACGTTATTGTGAATGAGAAATATATGGAATCTTGTATGTTTTTAGCATGGCTGTGCACTTGCGCTTCTAAGATTTTTCCAAAGTTGATATGCGTTTCCAGCTTAATCGCAAATAACAACATTGCTTGCTCCTTCTTGATTAGTTCCCCATTGGTTGAGGGCATTATTAATTTTCTGATAAGTTTTAACCAATCTTGAATGTCATCTATAACCATGGATGCTTGGAATGATGTTGGATCATTCCATTCTGCTCCCGCTGCTCCAATTAATATCAGACTTTCTTGCATTTGTTCATTAGTGGGAGAATTTATCAATTGATGATAATATGTTCCAGGAATCTTAGGTGATGCGAGTGCTTTGTTCCATGCGGCTACTCGACAGTCGATTAGTTGACCTTCTATTCTTGAGAATAGTGGCCTCTCCTTATTTAGATTCACATAAAATTTCTACACCCACTCAGTCCTTGTGTTTATCACTGAATTAAAATATACCTTCCATCCCAATTGCTCAACTCCAATCTTGGTGCAAGGCTGACTTTGCTGAACTTCTGTCAACACCCTCGTCCTCATGGATTGAATTCTACTATTCTAAACTTGGGATGGTGTTGTTCTGTTTCATTTAACACTTCAGACTTTTTAGAGGAGTTCTCATCTTCATCCTCGCATAGCTCACCTTCTTCTAGATCCTCTTCTATGGATTTTTCTTTATCCTCTTTAGGTTTCATTATGATAATCTTTGCTGCTCCTTAGTGTGTTCTAGGTTGAAGATAGTCCTCCATCATTTTGCCCGACAATTCCAGGTGTTTTGCTACCAAGGGAGGTTCTTCATCGTTGTTTTTTACAACGACATAAAGGGTCACATTTTTCCTCCTCCCTTCATCTTTTTCGAAGAACTTCTCACTTTTGGTTTGTTGTCGGTGCGAACTTTCCCCGTATTTAGGCTCTAGCTCAACAATGGTTAATTTCTTAATTCCACGCCTTGGGTGTGTCGAATCTCAAAATCGTTTGTGCTCGTCAATCATCTTCCTCTTAATGGTCTTACTATAGATGATCCCTTATAATGAGGGTTGAATGCGTGGTGATCGATCCTTCCTCACACAGGGTTTATATAAATTTCAAAAGATTTCAGAAATCCTTTCGCAAGGAATGGGATAATCAAAAAAAGAATTTAAATATCTGCAACAATTATTTCTAAAAGTCATACAATCCTTTCCTAAACTACATAAATAAAGAAAATTTAAGGAAATAATTGAAAAGGAAAATTTCATAAATGGGAAAACTTCCTATTCTAAAAAAAATTGCTATAAAATTTTGCACAAAGTAAAAAATACTGAATTTTCGAATTCCAGGAATGTTGTTGTGAGGACCTGGGCGGAACCTTGTGCTAATTCCGTCCAGTACAATTGTCCTTTCTTTCGTCATTTACATATCTTTAGAGCGACGCCATCTTTGATAGTCTTCTCCTGCCTTTTCTTGTACTGCGCCTTGATGCGTGGTTGTCCTACCCTTATTAGCATGGATAGGATCTAATGTATCGCTTTATAGCTCAGTTGAATTGTCCATGTGTCACTTCCTCGACTAATCAATTCCTATCTTCTGATAGCGTAAAAACTATAGGTACCATTGCGAGTGGCCTATGGGTTAGCATGCTAATATTGTTTTCATGCTGACTAGTTGGCTATGCATCTCCCCTGTTTGTTTGATGCGGATCCTCAGTAATTGACTCTTAAGATTCATTACTCACTATGCTGAATTATTGAAGACTTTCATCCTCGCATTGGCTTTCATCACTGGAAAGTTGCCCAGTGTCAACTTTGGAACGTCTTCCTTTGCTTTCACAACCTCTTTCATGGCTTCAGCTTCCAAGTCGGCGAACTGATAACTCTCATGAATTGTGAGTGATAACTCTCAAATAGAGCACATTTTAGGCTACTCTATTCTGCATTATTCTAAGGCTCAATGAAAATAATAGGGTTATAATATGTAAATTGTGAGTAAAAACTATTAGAAGTCGCATGCATTCATGAATTAGCATCAGAAGCATAGTTTCACGATTTTAGCATTAATATTGAATAAACTGTGCTACATAAGCGTGAAATGTAGGAAATGCAAAGCTTAAGCACAGGAAGGACAAATCAGCGCGAAGAGTGACAAGCAGCCCAAGAAGCGCCAACTATAATGCAAACAAGTTCACAGAATCACGCCAACAAGGAAATAATAGAGAACCAATCAAGCAATTAAGTTAGTGTCAATCAAATAAATTCTAGCGGAAATCAAGAAATCCTGGATTAATAAAGATTTTATAGCTCACCTAAACTTGTTGACCAAGAAATTCTTCTCTATAAATACCAAGAGGGAAGTCGAGGTTCTGTGAGCTGGTCGATCAACCAAAATTTGATCCTGTAGAAAAGCAACTGGTGGTATACGTGGAAGTTGATGACAAGGGGACTGCACACTTGACAACTGCACCAATTCTAGCTTTTTATTTTTTTTTCTTAAGAGTAGTTTATAGTTGTTTAGTAATAAAATTGGTTGATTTTAGCTTTCTACTTGTGTTTATTGCTATGCTACATTATAGGAGTTTTGTTCCCAAGGTAAGGCTCTTATACCAATTTGTAAGGTATGCCCTTACAAAGAGTGATTTGGAAGAGAAAATGGAAGAACTTGCTTTCTTGATGATTGATTAGCCAATTTGAGAGGGCTTTTCTCTCCAAGAACCAATGTTCTTTACAACTTACTGTGCAATTTCCTACCTTTCCCTTCCCGTACGTTGTGTATTTATACTAGAGAAAATACTAGTTCCCATATTCATAACTCCTAACAATAACTATCTTAAGACTATTGAACTTCCCCAGACTGTAATTAATACTAATATAATTTCCAACAATACTTAGATAACCAATGAGGTTCATTACTTGAGTAAGTTTTGATAATGCGAGGACGATTATGCATCATATCTAGAGGCCTAACAAATTCATCACATCTTCATCTTCAGAGGCTTAATATTAAAAACTTGTCAAGCAGATTATTAATTCAACATGCTATTACATGTTTCACTTTTACCAACGTTGTACAGTCAATCCCCGGGTGTGTTTTTCCTATGATATCAACGTTTAAACCGGAAAGGTTTGAGTGAGTTTGATGTGATCAAGAGTTTCCTTTAAACCAAAGTGAGATACAGCCTGCTCTCCAACCCTGAACCCATCTCCATAAGCTACTGAAGTATCCAGTTCGATTTGGTGCATGAAACATTCTCCAAGTCTCTTCTCTATTTTACTCATCTGCCCGCGCTTGTTTGAACATGGAGGTTGCAGGGAAGACAATGAACTACCAGCCATGGGCGGCGCTTCAGATTCTTCCACATTCATTTGGGATTTCAGCCACATGTGAGCTATGACTTGGCAGATTCCTTCTTCGATTTCTGGTTTTAGATCGGGATAGCCTTCAAGCCTTAGCCATGCATGCATCATCTCATGTGCTAGAATGGACCCTGTCAACAATCTGTTCAAAACTAAGGCCCCGTTTGATAACCATTTTGTTTTTTGTTTATGAAATTTAAGTCTATTTCTATGCAAATTTTCTACCATGTGCTCCACCTTTCCAACAATGTATCCATCTTTCCTTGAGAAAGTAGGAGAATACTAACCAAATTTAAAAAAACATAAACAAGTTTTTGGAAATTACTTTTTTTTTGTTTACAAATTTTGGTTTTGTTTATTAAAATATAGGTACGATGTAGATATCCAAATAAGGAAAAATAATAAGGTAGTTGTTATAGGCTTAAATTTCATAAACAAAAACGAAAAACAAAATGGTTATCAAATGAAGCCTAAATGTGTGCACTATATGTGAAAAACTAAGCTCCAAACAAATTATGTGCACTTCAAAATATGACAATATATGTATTTTTACCGGTATGTGGAATAAAGAGTGGTTTATACTTTTTTTCAGAACAGATATGGTACCTGGGAAGGCCATATAAAATGAGTATAGCAGTAACTTCACAAGTACGAACAAGTCTGCGTGGCTGTGTGAGCATGTCCAGGATTGAATGTTTCCCAGTATATTCCTTCTTTTGAATCTACCAACAATGTTCCAATCCATTCAAATTAAAAAACACTCGCTGAGACAAAGATATGGAAATTCTTACCATGGGGATAGTCTGCTCTTCAGACACGCAGAGCCCTCGAGTTTCGGATAAAAGGTGATGTCCCTGTATGATACAAACAAACGAATCCCAAAATAGTCAGGCAAAGATAACTTTCAATGAAGAACCAAAAAGACAACCTCAGTGTGCTGTGCTATGCTGTCCTCACATTCTTTTCCTCTTCCATGGCGTCGTTCAATGCTTCCCTTTCGACCAACAACAATGGAATTTCTTGGTTCAGTTTCATTTGTAAACTTGCAAAGAATTGTTGAATCTCACGGAAAAGAGGTTGGCAGTCGTCGGTGTCCATGATCATGAAGTTGGAGCAGTCTAGACAGAATATTCTGCCATCTTTGAGTAAAATGCAGTCCCACTCTTTTGGCTGCATGAAAGAGTAAGCTCACATTTGGTGAATGTCAAGTCAAGAGAGTGTGTGAGAGAGAAAAGAGGATTACCTGCAATCTTTCACAGCTAACACATTTGGAGGTTCCATCATTTTCATGGGAAGGACAGTACTTTTGTTCCCAAAAGGGATGCACTCCAAATTCAACCACCTTATCAATATCTGGGATCTAGCAAACAACAAACAAATCGTCAAGATAGTAAGAAAAAACCATTGATATTTGAAACATTCCACTAAGATTTGAAATTACTTACAAAGTTGTTGCATACATAGCATTTGGGATGACACTTATTCCTAGGGCAAGATGTGTGATAAGGTCGATTTCCAACCATGATGCATAACTGTCACAAATCATCAAGTTTAAGGATATATAATACTTGGGATTCCACAAATTTAACCAAGTCCAACATTTTTCAGCCTCTTTTAAAGTTACCTTGTCATCTTTGATTAGTTGTTTGCAAGCATGGCATAGGAGACATTTTGCATGGAAAACCATACCATTCAAATCCAAAGAACGTTCAGATCTTCTTATCTCGGTGTTGCATCTAACACAGATAATCCTACATGAACATGTTAATATGAAACGAATATAGTGAGAAGGGCATTTGCGTAATTCAGAACTCAAGAAACTACGGTTCAGGAATAAAGAAAAGTTAAAAGATTTACTTGGATGTAGAGGCCTCAAACTGAGAAGAAGCAGCTTTAGAAGAAGAAGCATGCCCAGTGTCATTTGTAAGAGAAGAACACATAACTAAACTGAGTTGAGTTGCATTGGCAAGCTGCTCATCTTCTTCAATGGCGTCTTCAATGACGGTTTCCATCTTCTTTTTCTCTACATATATGGAACAAGACTTGAACAAACTCCAATCTTATATTTGCAACAAAACTAGAATCTTAAACATTAACACTTACCGATGATCAAATGTTGTTGCTTTTCAAATTCCATTTGTGAGAGGGATAATGCCTTGGCAATTTCAACCTCACCTTGATCATATTCATCCATGCCACCCTGCAATTTAATTCATCAAAACAAACCACCAAAGTACAACTTGGTTGTTTTTGCTTGGTTGCATTGACGTAAAAGAGAAATATAAATCCTGACCAGAATGTCGTTAAATCTCGTATCTTTTGTAGATGATTCTAAAAGTTCCTTTTTAATTCATAATTAGAATATGATTGGAAAGAAATATATCTATATGTGTTGTTTAGTTTTACTGTTGAACGAAGAAGCAGTGGCAGAAGTGAGATGTTGTCATGTCCATTTCTGCCATGATTACTTCCTGAGGTCCTACCAGTGTTGATTGTCCACTCCATAGTGTAAACTAAAAAATCAACCTGCAACCTTTCATTCATGTTTATTAAAAAAATTTAAGGACCTAATTACAGTTTGAGAGTATTAAAGAAGTTTAATCGATTTTTTGTTTCTCGTTTCTTCGATGAAAATATAAAAATAAGAGAAATACTTCCCTCCTCAAAAGAAAATTTTGTGGCACCAAATGGTGCCACATATACTGGAGGGAGCCCTCCTTGAGGGAAGTATTTCTCTAAAAATAATGGCCTTCAAAGTTAAGAATCATAATACCTTACAAAATTGACAAATCAAACACAAAAATTGGGGGAAGCGGACCAACAAACCATAGATAGAGGTTACTCTCAAATAATATAAGAGCCCAAATACCTATTTCCAAGATCGAACTTGTGATTGAGGCATTGAATTAGATTACAACCGCACAATAAAACCATTAGGCCACTAACCCTTTCAGCATAATTCAAACATATTTAAACACAAATCAATTCACAATCTTTTTATTTTGGCTTAGTTTCTCTCTTAACACTCTCTCAATACCTCAATGTCTCCTCATAAATTAGAATTAACAATGTTGATCCATAATTAGAAACTAATTAACCAACAAGAAGAACAACCACTGATTGTCCTTTTACAATTTTCTCTTCAAGCTACTGTAAGAGTTTCAAGGATGCATTCAACTTTTTTCATTCCCTTTTTAGTGGTTTCAGACATGTGGAAAGCCAACATACCCCAACTTGATCAAAGTTGCTTATGTATACAGATTACCCCAACTTCTTTCTTTTCTCTTTCCTTCAATTTGAACCCATATCAAGAACAACACAACACATAATAAAGACATCAAATTCCGATCCCCACTTTTACAAAAAGCCATATCAAAACAAGAAACATAAATACAAAATAAAAAAGAAATATGTAAAGAGGCCACTTTTTCTCATTTTGCACCAGCCCAGATAACTTCCAGTTTAAAATTCATCTTAAAAAAAAGTTTATATATATTATACCTTGTTTGGTTGAAAGGAAGATCCGTCCCCAAGATGAAAAGAGAGGCAGTCAGAAATGGAGAAAGAGAAGGGGGGAAATGAAAGGTAAGGATTGGATAAGTGTTAAACAAAGTAGTTTCTGGTAAAGGAAGTGAAGTATAAAAAAGGAGGTGAGGAAATTATTAAACTGAAGCAGGGACTGTGTTCAATGGAGAAGTAGCATTTTGAAAAGCTACTTGGAATTTCTTCCTATCTTCTTTTTCAATTTTTCTTCTTTTCGAAGGGAAAGAAAAGGGGAAAGGGGAAAGTTTTTCATAAGAAATCTCCCAATTATGAGATTCCAAAAGTTGACATTTCAATGGGGTTTGGTGAACAGTCACAAATTTTAATGTAGCTTCCTGGATGATTCCTAAGAATCACAACTGTTGTGGGTGTTCTTTTTCTTATTTTTGTTTGTGGGTGTGGATTCTCTTCACTCGAGGGGGTGTTTGTTTTAAGAGGAGGTGAGATGAGGTGAGGTGGTGAAACTCAACATCTTGTTTGGCCCAAGGTGTTCTTCACCTCATCTCATCTCATCTTTTTTTTTTTTTTTTTTAATTTAAAATTTTTTCATCTTTTTATTTATATATATATATATATTTACTTATTTTATATTTGATATATTTTTTTATAATAATATTATTATTTTAATATATCAATATATAATTATAATAATTATATTATTATTATATCAAATGTTTATTTAAATATATTTGAATTTTAAAAATTAAAATAAATAGATATATATTATCTCTTAATATATGACAGTTAAATTTTCATATTTTTATTCATTTTTTAATCGTTTTTAATAACAAAAAACAGTTATAGAATTTCAATTGTTTAGAGATAGACTATAAATATCATATTTAAAAATTAATAATTAAAAATTATGTGTTTATTTTTAATATTAACAATAAATATATCAATTTATTATTAAAATAAAAATTAAATTTAAATAATTTATACACATTGAATTTTTATTGGTAGTTTATCATAGATTTAAAAGTATGAACTTATTTTCAATAAACTTAAAAATATTAAACTTATTTTGTTTGTTAAAAAAATGAGATTCAAATTTTATACTCTTGTATTCAGCATTGCACTTTGAAATAATAGTAAGAGTGGATTTTTTTTTGAAAGGATAAATTAATTTAAATAATTTTGAGAGTCTTGATTGTATATACAAAAAAACAATTATAAATTTCAAGACTCGTATGAGTCATAGGGATTGAGATCTATTCTACCTAATAAAAAAAACAATAAATTCAAAAATTTGAGGGATATTTTATTACTTCCATTAATAATTATTATCAAAATGTGATCGAGTTCTCTTTTAACTACAAAAAAACAATAAATAAAAAATTTTAAAGGTGTCTATGGTTCCCTAGAAGTATCAATGACTAATAAGATAAATATATTTAATTTATTATTACCTATTAATTAGTGTATTTTATTAACAATTCTTTGACCTTCGGTAACTATGAATATGAATATGAATGTATAAAAGGTATAAGAAAATAATGTTTTTTAAATAAAATAAAAATTTCTATCAAGATTTTATAATGACTAGTTTAACCAAATGGTTTTATTTTTATTTTTTAATAAATAGAATCTTGGTATTTTTTTAATTTTTTTTATTATTTAAGTCTAACAAATCTTTTAAAAAAAGTTATTAACGATGTACACATATTTTAGATTAGTCAAACTTTATTTTGGTGGTGTGAAATTTTTTTTTTCTCATAATTTTTTATAATTAAACAATATTTAAGTAATAAATATTAGAAACTTTTAACCTCATGGTTCTTATGTCGTACGTAATATCATTGAAACTATGTTTTTTTAATAAAAACATTAATATGATTAAGGGTGTTTAATATTAAATTTATATTTCTTACATTTTATTTGAAAAATTTTATTGTTTAAAAAAATATAAAAACATTTTTTTTTAAAAAAAAAAAAAAAACATATCTTAACATCTCATCTCCCTCCACCTAAACAAGGTTTTTCTGTCATCTCATCACCCTGCACCCCCAAACAAGATTTTTCTGTCATCTCATCTCATCCCAAACAAGGTTTTCTGCTATCAACATCTCATCTCATCTGCAGCCAAACACCCCCACCCCAAGTGATGGAATTTGCGGTTCAAACATGAGGGATTGAAACTTCAGAAACTTCTCCAATTTATTGAAACCACATACAGGGCAAAATCAGAGAAGAAGGATTTTTTTTTTTTTTTTTTGAGACACAGAGAAGAAGGATTGGTATAATAGATGCTCAACAATAAAATTCACGATGATTAATTCCATACACTAACCAATGAATATGTATATAGGAGAAATATAGTTGGGTGAGGAACACTGCCTTTCTAACATAATTGATAATTATATTAGTGTATATAAGAGAAAATAACTAAAAGGAAACTAATCAAACACACTTCACTTTATGTGTAGCCACGTGTTTTCAATTGATTGGGTAAGCTTTTCTCTCGCTTGTTTTTAGGCTAAATTAGCAAAAATAGCCTTCAACTAAGATTTTTGTCGGAAACTTATCCTTGGAATTTAAAAATTTTCAAAAGTACTTTTGGACTTCCATATATGTTTCAAAAATTAACTTGTCATTCAATTTGGATGGACACCTTAAAATTTTTGTTTAAAAAAATACCCATAACTTAAAAAAAGTTTTTAAAATACCCTTTAACTTAAAAAAAATATTTAAAAAATATCATTACCACTAAGTTTTGGATGAAATATGCTAAAATTTTGTGTAAATAATATATAAATGTGATCTTTCAAAAAATAATAGAAATATTTTACTTTAATATAGTTATTCTTCTTTTCTCTCTTAATATACTTTTCCCACCATAAAAATTAATGAGAAGAAATATATATTATTAACATTTACAATTTTGTAGCAACAGTTTCATCAAATACGTTCTATATATTCAAAAATTTAAAACTATAATTATTCATCATAAATCCCAAAAAAAAAAAAAAATGCTAAATTATTGTTAAGATGAATTTGAAAATTTAATTGGTAGGTTTTGTTAGAGATTTGTTCACTTATTTAAAGTTGAATGATAATTTATTACTATTTTTCTTTGTAAGATCGATTTCTAGCTTGAATTATTTAAATAATTTAGCTATCCAAATGTTTGAATTTAGCCAAAGCGTATGATGAAAAATTGTGTTCTTAATGAGCCACATCATTTTCCAATTCAAATGTGTTTGGTTATCTTTGCATCAAGATTAATCCTAAAATTTAGAATTCTTAAATATGTGATTTGTTTAATTTAAAAATTTTAAGTAAATTTATATCCAACAAAAAAAAATGCTAACTAGTTTGAGCTAATATTCTACTGAACTATTTCTAGATATGTATTTTCTTATTTTAAGTTGTTTTCGTTTAACTAGGTATTCAAGACTTCTTAGTTTTATTCTAAAAAAAAACGACTTCTTAGTTTTGAATGTTTAAAGCTGTAATAAATGAACTATCTTTTTCCTATTTATCTTACATTGTAGTCTCATGCATGGAGTAAAGGCCGAGGTTAGACCCTTATTTGGTTCGGGTCTGTAACAGCCCGAATGTTTCTAATTAAATTATTTAGATTTAAGCTATTAATTAAATGAAAGAGAATTGGTTGAAATGGAATTAAATAATTGGTTTAATGGGTTTACAAAATTAAAATAGTATTTAATTAGTTTTTTCTTAATTAAATAAAGGTTTTAAGTTTTAAATGTGAGTTAAAATCCTAATTTAAATTCATATAAATACTAACTTTTTCTCAACTCCCTAGGATATTCCAACAGCCAAAAAAAGACTTACCCTCTTAACCAAAACAGCCTCCTTCTTCTCCAAACACCTTCTCTCCCTCATCTTTCCAATAAAGAAAATTCATATCTTATTTCGTAATTATATGAAGCTAGAGAGCTTTGTTTGCAAATCCGAAACCAGTTCCATGCTTAAGCGAAAGAGAGCTTTTCGAAAAGGTATAGCATGCTCCATTCACCCACCATTTATACTAGCGAATTGACCTTTAAGTTCATACCTTCTTTTGTAGATATACAGAGTTAGAGAGTTGTGTTTGGAAATCCGAGGTCAGATCCACGCTCAGGAAAAAAAGAGCTTTCGGGAAAGGTATGCATGACCCATTTCCATGGAAAATGCGCCGCCACCTCCACCGTATTCCATCACCGCCACCGCCATGCTTCGGCGAGCCTCTAGCGAGAAATTTTGACCGAGCACTTTTTGCCAAGTTTTCAGTCTATAGTCCTTTTTTTTTGCTGTTTTAGGTAATTTCGAGACCCCTAACATGTTGTTTTACTTGTTTATGCCCTAAAATCAATGTTGTTTGTTTGATCGATTTATTAGCTCGTTCAAGGTTAACTTGGGGACTTTCAAAAGTAGTTTACGTGTATTGGCCAAGGTAAGAGATTTTTCCAATCAGCCCAAATCATATGATTATAGAAGTATGAGGTAGACTTACTCGTTACTTAATCCCTGGATAATTGTTGGTCACGATGTCCTATGTGAATGTCTTGGTTTGTTCCTATTGTTTCTGATCAAGAAGTACATATGGTACGTTCGATATCCTGTTAGGTGAACATGTTAGGAGTTTCATAGGGATGTGGTTGAGGAGTTTAGTGCCTATTAATATTATTTGAGGGGTTAGTGCCCATTATTATTTATTGAGGGGTTTAATGGCCATTATTATTATTATTTGAGGGGCTAGTGCCCATTATTATTTGTTGAGGGGTTTAATGTCCATAATTATTATTTGAGGGGTTAATACCAATTATTATTGATTGAGGGGTTTAATGTCCATTACTATTATTTGAGAGGTTAGTGCCCATTATTATTAATTGAGGGGTATATTATATACTTATTACTTGCTGCAATTCCCCACCGTATATACTTGCGCATAAGTGATTCTGAGTATACTTAGCATAAGTTAGCTTTGAATTAGTTACTATTCAATATATTAGCAGTAGAATCGCAACTGATCAGGCACAAACCCCTCAGCCACATTGGCCACAAAACCCCTCAACAATAATAATGGACATTCAACCCCTCAAGTGATAATAATGGGCATTCAACCCCTCAATTATTATTAATAGGCAATAAACCCCTCAAATAATAATAATGGACACTAATCCCCTCAATAAATATTAATGGGCACTAAACCCCTCAAATAATAATAATGGCATCCCACAGAGATTGATGTCTAAAGCTAATATCACTTAAGTTAGAGTCATGCGAAAATTAAAAAGGCATATATTATTGAGTTGAATGGTTTTTGTTGTTTTGATAAAATAATTAAAGTACATAAATAAAATACTAATGCATGCATTGAGTAATGCTAACTAAATAATCCTAGAAGATGCTATGAGCACGGACTAGCCAAAGAATATCTTACTTCCCTAACAATTGTTACTTCTGTAACTAATGATTTATGGGTGAACTAGCTTCCGCTGCGAACACCATACTTAGCACAGGGTGACGTAAGCAGTAGTAAGGCTATTCCTAACTCTCTAAATGCCGAACAGCCGTTCATGCAACCTAAAGTAGCGTACTGGATCAACTTGTGGTTCCTCTTCCGATTCTTCACAAGGTACATGCGTGGGTAGCTAATCGACACACACATACATAAATAAACATTCAGTGACCTACATTCTTAACATAATTTAATCATAAATAGCTAACATGCACTCCTATAACGCAATCATAGCAGTAAACACAATATGGAAGTTTAAACCAGAAGATTTTATTACGACTATGAAATGTTTAAATGCTACAGCTACTCCTAATAAAAAATAGTAAAATGGAATTGGCACAGCTGAAAGTGTGCTTGTCATCAGCTCCCACAACACCATCAATTGCTCCTCTGAAGTAGACTCAAGCTTTTGGCTTTAATTACCCGATCAGCTCATGGCCAACCGACCAGCTTGATGATTTCGCTCCTTGCTTTGATATTTATAGGGTAGAATTTCATGATCCGCAAGTAGAGGTGAGCTGTTCGAATCTTCATAAATGCAAAATTATGTGATTGTCGTCGGGATTTATTTGATTGTCGCAGCCTTGTTTCGTAATTGATTTTCTGATTCTTTCCTTGTAGATGAAACTTTGTTCCGAACGTGTTTCCTTTTTTAGTTCTGCGTGTCCACGTGATCAGGTCATCTTTCGCATTGTTGTCTCTCCTGCGATGCTGCACGAAATCCTGCTAAAAAGCATTAATTAGACATCATTTCTTTGTGATTTATGCTAAAACGCGGATCCATGCTTCTGATGCTACTTTATGAATGCATGTTGATTTTCTAAGTTATTTCTCCGTATTTCTTCTAGGAACGCGTATATTCTTTACTTGATTCTAAAATAATGCAAACTAAGTAGCCTAAAATATGCTCTATTTGAGAGTTATCACACCCCCAAACTTACATCATTGCTTGTCCTCAAGTAATGCTTATCCGCTTAGGATGATTATTCTTGTTAATTAAGTATTGCTACCTTTTTTCCCGTCTACATCCGTGATTCTTAACACGTTTCTTATTTCCAGCGGGAAACTTCTTTCTCCTGGCAGTTTTCAAACTTTCCAAAAGATTCAGTTTAAGCCTTAAAATCTTCTTTATCATGACTGACAAATTACCCTTCATCGCAAGTACTTCATAATGCTCAACCTATTGTGTTGCAATCGCATCTAGTTCAAATGAATGCAACAAACTTTCAACTAGATCACTATGAAACCAACTCGAGAGTCCAATCACAACTATATTGAAGAAGTCAAGTAAATCACGTTCAAACGCCATTGGAAAAGCATTATGAGAACCAACAGATGGAGCATTGGAATTCTAATGGAGCAAGTTATACACAGGATTATGGGTATCATGTGCCCAATTATCCAGGTATAACTATGAGCCATCTTTGGAAGATGTACTCAAGAAAATTATGGCCAAAAAAGACGTCGTAAGCCAAAGCAATCGGGCCATGATGAAGGAACTTGCCGATATGACGGAACGATTAACTACCATGTGGAAACCTTGACAAGCAAAAGTTATCTCAGACTATGCACATGGAAACCAAGAGCACAACACACTAGTGCATAATCTTAAACCATCTTCGGAGGACTTCATGGCTAGGAATGATGATGCAATGCAAAGAAAACAAGCCTTGATGCAAGATTTTAATGATCAAATAAGACGATTGGCGACAGGGCTGAAAACTTTGCATTCAGAAGTGCTTTCAGCAGTTTATGCATCCCCAATAACAACCAACGATGAATGGTATGAACCAAAACCTGAACTGAGGAGTTGTGAGATTCCCACTGAACAGAATGAAGTTGAAGAAAGCCAAATTGAGGAAGAAATTCCCCAAATAAATATCAGCTTTGTGGAGGAAGAACCTACAACTAAGACAGATGAAGAAAAGCATCAACCCCTTAAGAAAGAGGTGATGAAGCAAGAGTTGCAGAAAACTGAAGATAGTTTTAAAAGCGTTGACTAGAAATTATGCAAACCGTTTTTAAACTATCATGCTCTCAAGAGCCCAACCAAGAGATCATTAAAAAAATCTAACGAGAGGGCAATTCAATTGAGCTTCAATGTGATGCACCACACCCTATCGACTCTAATATTGATAGGAAGTACATGTATTAAGGCGCATGATGGAGTAAGGCAAGAGCATGACTTGTAAATGTATCATTTGACTATGATTGACTGCGTATACTTGCGTATAGTTTGTTGAATGCTAAAGCGTTGGATGTTTATTGCTTAAACTTAATCAGATTATTAGTAATTATTTTAGTCAGTTTCAATTCAGATCACCTACATAGATCAAATGCTTGACTGTATTGCAGGGAATGATTATTATTGCTTTCTAGACGGATATTTAGGGTACAACCAAATTACCATTGACCCAAAGGATTAGGAGGAAACTACTTTCACCTGCCCTCATGGAATATTTGCATTCAAAGGAATGCCTTTCGGGTTCTACAATTCTCCAACAACATTTCAAAGATGCATGATGTCAATTTTTTCTGATATGCTTGAAGATATCATGGAAGTTTTATGGATGACTTCACAGTGTTTGGGGACAGTTTCTCCAATTGCTTAGCAAATTTGAAGAAAGCGTTAAAAAGCTGTCAAGGCACACATCTAGTGCTGAATTGGGAAAATTTTCATTGCATGGTCAAAGAAGGAATTGTCATAGGACATAAAATTTCAAAGGCTAGAATGGAGGTTGATCTAGCAAAGATAGGAGTTAAAGAAAAGTTAGAACGACCGAAAAACATGAAAGGAGTGCGTAGTTTCTTAGGCCACGCTGGTTTTTACAGACGTTTCATTAAGGATTTTTTAAAAATCGTGAAACCGATGTGCAAGCTTTTAGAAGATCAAAGACCCTTCAATTTTGACTAACGCAGCCTATACACATTCGAGCAGCTAAAAAATGCTTTGACTAATTCTCCGATTATGATATCCTCTAATTGGAAGAAGCCCTTCGAGCTCATACGCGATGCCAGCGACTATGCGATAGGAGCTATCCTTAAACAAAAAGGAGAGAAATTGATCCATCCCATCTACTATGCCAGAAGTACATAACTACAGAAAAAGAACTTCTAGTAGTAATCTATGCATTAGAGAAATTTTGTTCTTATTTAGTAGGATCGAAAGTGATCGTTTTTACTGACCATGTCTTTGTACGTCAGAAAAAGAACTTCTAGTAGTAATCTACGCATTCATTCTTATAAAGTATCTCGTGGGTAAAGCAAACGCTAAGCCAAGTTTGATCAAATGGATTTTGCTACTGCACGAATTTAACATCGAGATTAAGGAAAAAAAGGGTTGCAAGAACGTCGTAGTAGATCATCTATCTAGACTAGAGAACAAACGAGCGGATAAAACCATGCTCAATATATCCGAAAAATTCCTCGATGAAAAAGTGTATGCGATCAAGCTTATCGAGAAAAGGAATGCCCTTTGGTTAGCAAACATTGCCAATTATCTAGCAAGTCATATCATCCCAGCAGACTTAAATAGGGAACAAGTTAAGCGGTTCTTACATGAATCTCGCTTTTATTTTTGGGATGAACCATTTTTATATAGACAATGTGCAGACGGAATGATACACCAATGTGTAGAAGAAAACGAGATGAATGCAATATTGGAATCATGCCATGCATCACCATTCGGAGGACATTTTGGAGGAATGTGCACCGCCTCAACAAAATTTTAATCCAGCTATTTCTGGCCAAGCATATTTAAGGACGTGCATCATTAAGCGAAGACATGCGATAAATGAAAAAGGAAAGGAAACATAGGAAAAATGGATGAAATGCCAATGAATTAGATTTTAGAGGTCGAATTATTCGACGTCTAGGGGATCGATTTCATGGGGTAATTTCCCCCATCGTGCAAAAAATTATAGATCCTGGTCACGGTTGATTACTTTTCAAATTGGGTAGAAGCGGTTGCCACACCTTTTAATGATGCTAAGATGGTTATAAGGTTTCAACAGAAGAATATGTTTACAAGGTTTGGTACCTCGCAAGCACTAATCAGTGATGAAGGAACGCATTTCATAAATAAGGCAATGTCTCATGTGCTACAAAAACAAACATGCAACTCCTTATCAACCGCAAACTAATGGCCAAGCTTAAATATCTAACTGCGAGATCAAGAGTATCTTGGAAAAGGTTGCTGGACCTAACATAAAATATATTCTTTGCGATTGGACGATTCGCTTTAGGCTTATCACACTGCATTCAAGACGCCTTGGAACATGTCATCTTATAGAATGGTGTATGGAAAAGCATGCCATTTGCTAGTTGAATTAGAACACAAGATTTTCTAGGCAATTAAAAAGCTAAACCTTGATCTTCAGAAAGCAGGTTCTGTTCGGATGTTACAATTACTTGATCTAAAATAACATAGACACTTTTCCTACGAAAATGCAAAATTATACAAGGAAAAGAAAAATAAATGGCATGATCGTAAGCTGACACCTCGAGTTTTCGAGGTAGGTTAGCAAGTTTTGTTATTAAACTCTAGACTTTGTTTATTTCCTGGTAAGCTCAGATCCAAGTGGTCTAGACCATTTCACATCTCGCAGGTAAAACCAGGAGGATCAATCTGGATTAAGAACGAAGCAAAAGGGCATGAATTCGCAGTATAATGGACAGAGACTGAAGCATTATTGGAATGGGGATATTCAGTGCAAGATATCTTCATTCTCATTGACTAAAGAACAAGCGCGCGAGTGTGCGTGTGGAGCCAGAGCGTATTGCTAACTTTAATTTTTGCTCCACGCATGCTAGTTTGAATACTTCCTACTTACTTAGGGACAATGAAACCTTCAAGTTTGGGGGCGAGGGATGCACGATGAGTGATTTGCTGAGAGAAAAAAAATTTATAACATAAAGATCAACATATTCTGGGAAAAATAAAAGACAAGAAGAGCGAATAAACCTTAAGACTCCTTAAGTATTTTGTTGTCTATGAATAGCGCAAGCTTGAAATTCTTTTACTAGGGTGAATTGTTTTATGCCCAAACAAGGCATCCTGAGAACTATGGAATTGTAGATATAAGTGCAACCTAGGAGGAATGCAAAAAGCATAGCAGAAATCATTGAACGATATAAGGGCCTAGATAAAAGTCTTGACATAAAATGTTGGGAAAACTTAGTTGTAGAAGTGATTGTGTACAATAGATTGGGTAATGAGAAATAATTACGCTAAGGAACAATCTATCAGTCATGATAGGGAAAATTTTAAGGCAAAACCGGAATCTTTGGGAAAGTTTGAAAACTGAAAAGAGAAAGAAGTTTTATGCTAAGATTATGAAATGCGATAAGAACTGCTTGGCTAAGCTTGAAAGGGGGAAAAACTGATTTAATTTAACAAGAATAGCTAACTAATAGACTATGCATTACTAGGGACAAGCAATGTGATGACTCTCAAATAGAGTCAAAATTTAGAATAATATTTTATCATTGTGTGCGGTTGTTATATAAGATTTAATACAAGCAACGTAAAAATAAAGGGAAAAAGATGTAATTTGCTAATGCTTACGCATTAGTGGAATAAATTGTGAGATATGAATTATAACGCTTAAATTGAAGGAATTGGCACACTTAATGCATATTTAGCAAGGCTTATGCTGATTAACTATTTTTTCAGGGAATTGCGTTTGCGAAGTGGGGCAGAGTTAAGAGTTAAGACGCGTAGTTGCAAGCAAGTTATGCTTGGGAGAGATAAAGGCCAAAGCTCTTCAAGCATAATAAGGAAATAATCAATTAAGAGCAAGAAGTTGACTAACCAAATACTACAAGATAGATTGCGGAAATTAAGAGATTCTTACCTTAGACAAATCAAAATATAATTTGCAAGTTTAAACCAGGAAAGATGTCGTGTTGATTGATTGGTGCCTATTCTAGAATATTTCGAGGGTTGAAAAAGAAGCTTATAAAAGATGATCTCTATAATAGCAAGAGAGGGGGAGAGAGAGTTGGAAGATTAGAAACCAAGGGTTTGTTGTTTTTCTTTGTTTTTTTTTTCTTTATTTTTCCATATAAATTTTAGTATGTTCTTCATTTCACTTTCTTTGTTCTTTGTTTGTATGATGAACTAAATTCCTTAAGGCAATGCTAGGAAAAAGTGGAGTAGTCGTAGCATGTGTTAAGAAGAAATAGGAAGGTTTAACTGATGCATGTTGACTAGGAGCAAATCTCAATAGTAAGTGTCGACCGGCCATCCACACAAACTAATAGGTTATAAATCGAAAAAGGAAATAAACTAAGTCTAGTTGCATGTTCAGTAGGTTAGAATTAAGTCTTTAATTCTTTGAATCGGAGTTTAGAAATAAACGCGTAACTAGTGCATACAATAATCCCTATGAAGAATGATAAAATATAAATATTTATCACTTGCTGCATTCTGACCGTGTATACTTGCGCGTAAGCGATTCTGAGTCACACTTAGCAATATTAGCACCCAGAACACATGTCAGCAGATAGGGTGATCAGAAGATGCGCTACCAAAGAAGAAGAAAAATCAATTTTGGTTGAATGCCACACTACAGCTTATGTTGGCCATTTTGGTGGAGCGAAGACAGCAGCGAAGGTATTTCAATCTGGATATTACTAGCCTTCAATATTCAAGGATGCCTACAACTTCATAAATAAATTCAATCGATGCCAATGGTTGGGCACAATTGTAAGGCAAGATGAGATGCCTCTGAAGTACATTCGTGAAGTAGAGTTATTTAATGTATGGGGATTGACTTAATAGGACCATTTCCCAATTTGAATGGAAATTTATGTATATTGGTCGATGTGGACTACATCTCTACATGGGTTGAGGCGATGCTTTATGTGAAGAACGATGCCACTGTGATAAAATTTATGTAGAAACATGTTTTCACGCGATTTGGAACTCCGCAGGCTCTGATCAACGATGAAGGCACGCACTTTACAAATAGAGCTCTTGTATCAGTATTGCAGAAGTATAATATTTGCCACAAGATCGCCACAGACAAATGGCCACCCCCAGACAAATGGCCAAGCAGAAATTTCAAACCGGGAGATAAAGGCAATTCTAGAGCATATAGGGGAAGGCATACAAAAATTTCAATAGGAAACACTGGTCAAGAAAATTGGATGTTGCTTTATGGGCATACAGAATAACTTACAAAACACCACTTGGGATGTCTCCCTTTTGCTTGGAGTTTGGGAAGGCGTGTCATTTACCACTGAAGCTAGAGTACAAAGCCTATTGAGCCATGAAAGAGCTAAATCTGAATTCGCAAGGTATTTCGCCTACGCGTTAGTTGCAACTGTTGGAGTTGGAAGAATTTCGTTTATTCTCTTATGAGAATGCTAAGCTCTACAAATAAAAAAATGAAGAGATGGCATGACGAGAGAATCAAGCGAAAGGAATTCGCAGTTGGACATAAGGTTTTGCTATACAACTCGCGATTCAAACTTTTTTCAAGGAAGTTGAAGTCTTGCTGATCCGGACCATTTCAAATTACTCAATTACATCTTCACGGGCTGATATTATTGAAAAATGAATCTGAAAGTTTGGAATTTTTTATGAATGGTCACAGGTTAAAACATTACTATAGCGAAGAACCCGCGAAAGCGGAGTTTTCCCATCTGATCGACGCTTAAAGTGACCAAGTGTGGCGGAGCGAACACTATGCAATTTAAATATTCAGTTGTGTGCTCGCAGCCGGATTTGTATGAATTGTATTTGTACGTTATTTACTTTGTTTTTTTCTAGTCAAGGAATTGAATACCTGAAAGGCAAGGAATCAGATTTGGAAAGTATCTTTTGTTTCAAATCGCAGTTGGATTTGAGAAATATTTTTTATCAGCATTATCTTTTTTACTTATTTTCGCGATTTGGTGTTTTATCTTCTCGCATATCTTTTTGCATTAAATCCCTTGAGTTTTGCGATTAAAAGATTTTGTGATTCTACGGCTTTCCAAAGCGTCCATCGTCGCCTTCTGCCTTCCGTTCCTCTAGATGCGAAGCTAATGATGTTCTCAACTCCTGCAGATATCACAATAATTTAGTGGAGCACAAGATCCTTTAGCTTTTAAGCATAAAAAGCTTTTGCTATCCATAATTTATTCTAAAAACTTCAGCTTTTTATATTCAGGCTCCTAAATCATACATGCATCTTATTTATATAAATTCTTATCTTAACATTATTCTAACTCTAAACTTCACTCAATTAATGCACTAATACCCATAGAATATATTAAATGATGGAGTCATGGTCACCAATTTTTTTTCCTTATTTTTGTTTTAAGAAATGATTATAATGTTTAAATGAAGGGGACATTAATGTATTTCACAAATTAAGGATTTTCTTTTTTTTGAAGAAATGAATATTACTGCTAAATTTTTAAAAGTCGGCTAAATATGTAATATTTTATACAAATTTGGCTAGTCAGTATAAACAACTCTGAAATATATCATAAAAGTGTTTTTAAAAAATTGATCACATGAAAATTGTGGAAAAAAGAAAAATAAAGACCAAATATTAAATAGCACGATAAAAGAAATTTCTAAAAAAAAAAAAGAAAAATGCAAATTAAAAACATAAAATTCTCAAAGAAAAAAAAACGCAAAGTATTGGATGAGGATTGAAAGAAGAGATTGATGACAAGAAATAAGAAAACAAATTTAAAATTTTGAAAAAAAGTAAAAGTACTGACAGTATTAAAAAAATGAAAATGATAATTGGGTTGTCGTGCGGCACATTGGCGGGTTCACCAGCCGCTCTCCCAATCGCTCACAATGTTAATTAAAAAAAAAAAGAAAGAAAAAAAATACAAAACGTGCGTCGTCAGTTGCGCGATTGAAAAACTCATTGAACTGCCCTTTAAATGGTTGGGTTTAAAAAATTTAAAAATAAAAATAAAGTATCTAACGAATGACATTTTTACCTTTTTTTTTTATAAATAAAATCCTCAAATTAAGTTTCAAATCAAAATATCTTGTCGAACTATATCATAAAAATTAATCCAAAATATCTAACATTGTTTATCATTTTATTTATCAAATAATTATACTTAAAGATCTAAAATTAGATTTTACCACTAGCAATCATTCAACGACATCATCACTGTACATAATTGTACATACTTAAATGCATGTTCGATGCATTGTACTTACTTTTACAAATTCAAAATCCAAATGCATTCAATAAGTACAATAGAGACATGGACATCCAATGCATACTACATGCATGCCAAATTTATATAAACCAGACACGAATACTTATGCCAATGTATTAACATTGTACATACAAGTACATCCACTTAAGACACATGAAGACCACCAAGTAAATTCATATCATAGCACATTATATGTACACTATAATACTCATATACGAACACAACAGACATACAAACTACATATCCTACTACATCAATGTGTGTGTGTATATATATATTTAAATATATTGATGGAAAAAAATTAAAATAAAAAACAAAATCTACAATGCCTCATATCTTTAGTTAGACCCATTAGGTGCAGTTATTTGCTTTCTTGAGATTTTTTCAATTGTGCTTTTGCCTAGTTTTGGCCTTACGGCATTTTGGTCATTTTTCCTCTAGGGACCTTTTTGCAATTATTAATAGGTGTTGGACGATTTTATATTTTTCAAGATTCTTTTGGGGCATTAGTGGAAATAAGCTTAGGTGGAATTGTAAGAAAATGAATATTTTATTCTCAATTTTATTAAAGAAAAGAAAAATGAGCAATCACATTATGAGAACTTAAAGGAAAACATGGAAACTGAAAAAAAAAAAAAAACAAAACAAAAACAAAAAACAAACAAACAAAAAACAAAAAGAAGAGAAAGAGAGAAAAACTTAATGTCTAAATCCCTAGCCTAGCTCTACCCAACCCCCAAGTCATCACCATCACCTCCAAGCTCCGTGCCGCTGACGACCCCTCTAGTGTCTTGAAGGCCTCACAAGAGAGGCATGTAAAGAACCTCATGACTAGTTGTTGTGTTGTATTCAGTTGAGCTATAAATGTGAGCATTGGTAAGAATTGGTAAGAATTCGTTTGCAGAATGCATGTTAGGATTGTGGGTAGTTAGGTTTTATAATGTGACATTTTATTCCAAGTGTGCGTCGATTAGCTATCCACGTATGCTAACCACGAGTGAACTCGGAAGGGGAAACTAGTGAAAGACCCAACATGTTATGATTAGGTAGTTAAGGAGTTAGGAACAACCCTATTATCGCATGTGTTGCCCGGAGCTAAGTATGAAGAACCGCAACGGAAGCTGGGTTTGCCATAAATCAGTGAGTGCGGAAGTACTCGTTAGAATAGGGAAGCATTAAATTTTATTCACCATTATCGCATAATTAGCATCTTCTATATCTACATTTTTACCTACACTCATTTACATTGCATTTAAAGTCTTAAAAAACTCAAACAATCATCAACACTATCTTTACATATTTTGCATACTCTTGAGTAGGTAAGATTAATTCTAGATATCAATCTCTGTGCAGAACAATAAAATAAATACTTATAACTTACTACGATTCCAACTGCATATACTTGCATGAAAAAGAAACGATTATGTAGCCGATACTTAGCAATAGGTCTAAACTTTTCATCTCAGAATCCATTAAAAGCGAACGTGATGGGTGATGACTTTAGAATAGGTCATATTTTAGCCTAAATTTGGATCATATTGCATGTTATTCAATTCATATTAAGCGTCCGCAAGGACAAAAAGTGAGCACTAAAAGGTGTAATTCGCTAATGTTGTGCATTAGCAGAGGTGAATGTTAAATATCGGTTATCATGCAAAATAGAGATAAAAGAAGTGCAGTTAGCACTAAACTCGCGAAAACTTATGACTATTTCTATTTCGCAGGATTGGCGTTAGGGAAGCATCGCCACGAAGGAAATCAAAGCGCACGAGCACGAGTACTTAAGCTCGGAAGATCAAGGCCAGTTACTCTACAAGTAAATAAGGAAGGCAGAATCTGCCAGCAAGAAGTTGACTAACCAGAAAATTAAGAGACGGATTGTTGAAATCACGAGATTCATACCTTAGACAAATCAAACACATATGGCAAGAAATTAAAAGGAGAAAGTTTTGTGCAAGTTGATTCTCACCATTTTGGAACCTTCAAAGGCTCGACGACCTAGCTCTATAAAAGGGACGTGATGTAATTGAGAAAAGGGAGCTGGATCATTGCCCTGATCTTTTTCTCGGAGAATTGCAGAAAATTGATCTACGTTACAATTTTGCTGTTGTTTTATTTTATTTATTTTGTTTTGTTAAGACGTATTGTTAGACTTATTTCAATTCAGTAATACAATTCTATGATGTTTGCTACATTGTGCATTGTGTTCTCTATTGTCATTATGAACTATTTTCGTAAGGTGAAACTTGGGGAACGTGAGTTTTAGTAGCATGTTATAGGAAGGAATTGGAAGGGTTTAATCTAGAGCATATAGGATATGAACTTCATCAAAACAGTAAGTGTTGAACAACCATCCACACAAGCTAATAGATTGTAAATCGGAAGAGGAAACAATCTAAGTCTGTCATGCATGTTTAATAGGTAGTGTTGCGGCTGCAACATTTTAAATCGGAGTTTAGGAATAAACGCGAAATTATTACATACTTAGCATGGTTTTTAAATACACTTAGTCGCAGTGGAATTTGGGCTAAATGCTGAACGAAAGCAGAAGCATTAGTTTGTAAGCGTAGTATGATAGATTCCTTTACCGCATATTTCTTGCTATCGCATTGCTGCTGCAATCACAAGTATCCTAGTTTAGCCTTAACTTGTTAAAACCGTTTTATCTTTAGTTATTTCTTTTTCTTGCAAAAACCCAAAATCTTATCAACAACATCCTTTCATGCAATTTACTTTTTAATTCTAAATAATACCTCAAATAATTTTCTAGTTCATGTGGAGAACGATAATTTACTTATTACTTGCTATAGACCACGTATACTTGCATCTAGTGGGATCAATTTACGCTAATCATCACCACGTTTGTAACACAGGTCCCAGCGTCCTCTCAGGATGCCCGAGTCAAGTTTTTTGCGCCGTTGCCGAAGACTGCGCAATTTTATTTTTTGAGCCGATAGTGTTTATGTAAGAGACCGACCCGAATGGGGCACTAAATGGGCCCTTACCCCAATGCATGCATTCAAAGTAAAGGACATTTAAACAGACATGATTTCGGATTCCAATTAAAACAAAACATTCAAAATAACCCATTTAAAAACTAAACAATTTCCCTGGAACCTGTCCCTGTTTCCAAGCACCTGTTCCAAGGTAAATACATTTCCAAAGTATACTCCGATCAGAGATTTCTTAAAATCATTCAAAACATGTCTAGATACAATAATGCTGGAATCCACAAAACATTTACAAACATCCTAGGGCTCCGTGCCCGGCTACATGCATTCAGGGGAAAATAAAACACAAAGAGTCATAACACAAAATAAGAGTTGGAAGACTGGGCCCCATGATCACAGCTCCTTCTTCAGCCATCCTGTCTCGCAACTTGGTTACCTGTGAAAAAACCACAGTAAGGGTGAGTAACGAATTACTCAGTAAGAATCCCCAACCGGGGTACAATACGATATACATGGTCATCTCGATGAGCGTATGCAAGCTATGAATATAAACACAGAATAGAGCACATAGCTTAGCCCACACTTGGGCCTCGGATGCCAGCTTAGGGTCTTAGTCCGGAATAATATCACCACGACCCAATACACAAGTCGCCCTATACGAGAAACAAGTCTCGGCGCCACACTGCTCATCGTCGACGAAAGGTACACGGCTCAAGATCCCGAGGAGCTCTCCGGTCGGGCGCCAGTAATGAGCGTAAACATGCACGCGCGTGCTCTCGCAGAGACCATAGGGGTGCCGGGTCTAGAAGCAAGTGCCCAAGTCCATCCACCACGCCTAACTAAATCTTTGGATCGGTGTCACCGACATAGGGTGTGAGACACGGACACGTAAACTATGTCACTGAACCACCGCACCGAGGCTAAGGAAACGGGTCGTGGTAGGCTTACACCAGAAGCCGCCCTTACCTTAACAGTGGCAATCGGGGGCTACGGCCGAACACGCCGAGGGCGTGCCGATCGCCGGGGGCGAGGCAATGCCAAGTCATCATCCCGACGGTTGGGGCATTTAACGACCGCCACCCTCATCCAAGATTGCGGGGCCTACCGCTTGGGTTAGTTAATCCCTCACGGGGTCAGGGGACGGAATGACTTGCTCGACGCCCCCGCCATGGATGCAAGGTACTTTATGCATCGGGCCGGATGATGCTATCTACACCGCAATTCTAACGCGCCTAGCAAGCAAAGAAACAATTCCATAAAATCCAATACGTGCTCAATAAGAATACAACGAGCCTAGCATGATACTACGAAGCAAGGAACAGATACGAGCATGCTAGAAAGGAACAACCTAGCATGGATTAACATGAGAATTAGTCAGGAAAACATGCTAATCGGGAATTCAGAATTGAGTACCTAGCTATACATGTCAATAAACACAAACAAGCAATCAATCAGCAATCACATATAATATCGCAGGGTCCACACAACTCTGGTAAGAAATCCTTACCTTGGTCGGGGACGATTTGACACGAAAACCTAAACGGCGAACGAACCCGAACTAGCTACCGAGAACCTATCAATCACAACAAAAATCACACGATAGGCCTAAATATAATAATATAAACGAGGCTCAGCTCGAGAGCAACTCATGAGGCACGACGAACGCACGAACGAGCCGATTGCACGAACGGGGCAGCAAAGGGGCTGGCTGGGCGCGCTGGGGCGCAGAAATGGGCGAGCTGGGTGCGCACGCAGGGGCGCGGACGCGCGCGGACAGATGCTGAGCGAAGCAGGGGCGCGAGGACGCGGGCGTTGGGCGCGGACGCGCGAGCGATGCGCGGCGTGGCTCGGCGGAGGCTCTGCTTCTGCACGCGGCGACGGGCGAGGCGATCTGGCGAGCTCGACGAACAGGGGCGAACAGGGCGATGGAGAAAAGAAGCTCGATTCGGGCGATTGGAGAGGATTCGACGAGCGATTTGTTGGTGGACCACTTCCCCTTGGCTGGCCGCACGAAACCTACAAGCCACTCGCTTCAATTCGGCCGGCAAGGAAGAAATCGAAAACAGGGGGGAAGGGGAAGGAAAATAGAAGGAGAAGAAGAGGAAGAAGACGTACCTGCTGCTCGGGGAAGATCGACTTCGAATTTGGGAGAGGAAACTCGGTCGAACACGCTGGAGAAGGAAGAAATCGCGAAGGAGATTCGCTGGTCGGTCGGAGAAGAAAGGAGAAGGAAGAAGAAGAAAATGGAGAAGGAGCTTCGGCCGGCTCTGTTTTAAACCGACGCACGAAGACAAGCTTATAACGATGCTGGCGCGTTTAGAAGCACAAAGACGCTCAGTGGCTCGATTGGCAGCGCCCTCTGCCTAGCACGCGACACGTCCCTGGCTCGAATCTCACTCGACGCGCTATTTAATTCCCTATTTATTTTTACCTTTTCCCAAGCCCAAATGTCTTCACCAAAATTCCCGATCCCATTCAAATCGACTCATAATTTTTTCGGCAATTTTCAATTACATAACCGGCCCTGTCGGCCCGACCCAAAATTACCAAAATGCCCCTGGGCCTCCCGGGAAGACCGGGATGAAATTTCCGGGCCGTTACAGTTTAGAATATATAAATAATATATATATATATATATATATATTATTTATGACAGTTCATTTGTCAACATTTCAGGCGTACTAATTCATGAACGCTTCTTTTGTGTTTGATTCAGAACGTGAACAAACCCTTCGAAGGAGGAGACGTGAGCAAAGAAGGAACACTCGCAACGAGGCAGATCCCATGGCATAACCTGGAATGATGAACCCACCATCAGCAGCTGCAGCAGGTGTAGAACGAGGAGCAAATGAAGATCACAATCTGCCACCAGAACAAGAGGTAGATAAAAGAGATAGAGTCATGCGAACGCCACAGGAAGACTTCACTTATTTGACATATCCAGGTATGGATAGATTAAACGGTGGAGGTAGACGCCCCATATTGACCAATAATATGTATAACATGCTAAATATCAATGAACCTTTTAGGGGACTTCCATCGGAAGATCCGCATCAACATTTACGAAATTTTTTTGCTGTTAGTGATTCTCACTAGGAAGTCAGCGTCACTTTAGAAGACACCGGACTGTTTCTGTTCCCATATTTCTTATGGGATAAGGCTAGATACTGGATAAATACATTGTCAAGTACTTACACTTGGAGACAAATGGTCGATAGTTTCTCAGAAAAATGTTACCCAAGCTGTGACGAACCCGACCCAAAACATGGCCCTAAATCGGGGTTCTCACTCAGCATGCAAGTTAAATATGATAACAAGCGGTTTAGTGCTCATATTTAAAAACCATTCAAAACATATGAGAAGGGGGAACCCTTAAAACATAAACAACAGTTTTTATTTAAAGAATCCAACGAGGTAAAACAACCTGGCCTGTATTTATAAAAATATACAATACAATTTAAACCACGTTTTAAACAATGTTCCCCTAGGACTCATGTCCATCTACATGCTGAATAAACAATGCAATAATAAATGACAGTCTTTGGCGGCTCCCATGATCAATCGGCTCCCTCCGCTAGCCATCCCGGTGTTGTCCCAAGCTACTACGAAAGATAAATAAGGGTGAGTATAAACATACTCAAAGTAAGAATCCCAACCGGGGTACAATACGATACATCAGTCATCTAGCACCTCAACAAGCAAGCAAACAAGCGACTATCAACACGGATCATAGCTCAACGAGTTCATAAAACAAGATCCGGAGCCATCGAAAGTCTCTTTCTTCCGCCTAAGCGGGATTGGATACACCGACCAATCTCGGGACATCACCGAGGTATCTCGTGACTCGGGGAATACTGATGATCCCTAGAATGTCCTCAAGGGCCTCCTTGCCCTTGCACTAATCTGGACTTACGGAGAGTACCCGAAGTCGATCTCTAACGGAAAGAATGGTGTACTCACGACATTAGCCCGGGAGCTCTCGAACCGGCGACTAACGCTGGCGTGTGCGCGCACACCGCATGCTCTCTCGCAACCGACGTAAATGCGGGGCCTAAGGGCAAACTACGAGCAGTGCACATGCCTATGACTCGGAAGCGGTGTCACCGATTCTGATGGCGCGAGGCCCTCGGCGCTCATCGTGCAACTTGATCCACCGACACGAAGCTAAGAACGGCCAAGGAAGGCTTACACCGTTGGCAGGGTTCCGCTCTAACAGGCTACAAACTAGGCATACGCCAATGAGGTAGCTAAGTCTCATTGGCTGCCGGGAGGGGGGGAGAAAAAGAAAGGTATGTTATGATTTGCTCAATATCCGACCACTGGGGACAAAGTACGTTATGTCCGCTCTCAACCATTGAAGCAATGCTTCGCTTTACTCCCGACCGGTGGGGACAAGATACGTTATGTCCGCTCTCAGCCTCTGGATGATGACAAACCCTACAACTCTATCTAAGAGTACAGAGCAAAATCAATGATTCCTGGCTAGCAAGCAATGACCGACATAAATCACATTACCTAGCATGATACTACAACTTAAGCAGGAATCATAAGCATGCCGGCAGAACAAACCTAGCATGGCACTAACATGTAAAATCAGGCAAACATGCTAGCAAAAAATCAATCAACTGCTCTATCTCTAACATGCTCATAACAATCAGCAAGCATACAAAGCGCAATCGAGATATATCGTAGGGTCCACACAACCACGGTAAGAAATCCTTACTTGGGACAAGCAGAAAAACAATAATAATAATCACAAATCATTGAGCGATCTTCGAGCCTCTAATCGATCCCGAACCGCCTATACATCAAATAAAGCACCCAAATCAAATACATAAAACAGCCCAAATAAATCAATAACCAGCAGCCAATAAATCTGGGCCCAACGAAGAAAAGACTCGGGAAATACCCTCCGAGAAGCCACAAGGCTCGGGCCAAGCCAACACACAACAGGCACTGGGGCGGGCGTAGGGTGGCCGGGTGGGCGCAGGCGTGGGCGCTGGCGCACTGGGCGCAGAGGATGGGCGCTAGGGCGCGGAGCTGCACGCGGGCAAGCTAGGGCGAGGCGAGGGCGCGCGGGCGCGGGAGAGCAGCTGGCTGGGCGCTGGCGGGCGACACGGCTCGGCACAGGGAACGGCGCACGGACGCGAGCTAGGCAAGCACAGGGGCGCGCGCGGGGCGACGAGCTATAGGGCGCTCGGGTGCGAGCGACACGAGCTACAGGACACTCGGGCTGGGCGACGCGGACCAGGGCGAGCTGGCTCGGGGTCGGCCTGGGCGAGGCTGGGCGACGCGACTCGGCCTGGGCGAGGGCGAGCTAGGCGACGCGGCCGGGCGAAGCCGGCGCGGGCGCTCGGCTTGTGGCGCGCCGGGCTGGGCTAGGCGAGATGGGGCTCGGGCGACCATGGGCGAGCTGGGCGCTGGGGCTGGCTCGGGCTGGGCGGCCAGGGTGGGCGACCAGGGGCTGCTCGGGCAGGGAGGTGAGGGGCCAAAGGGGGGGCTCGGGTTGGAGGAGAGAGAAAGGGAAAAATGGGGGAAAAAAATGGGATTTTTTTTTTTATCTCTTTTATTAAATTTCCATCCTTATCCAAATAAATCCAATTTTCCAATTTTCCAAAAATCCTTAAAATCCTTAAATCCCATTTCCCGGCTTCCTCCTTCGAGACCCGACTGAAGCAACCTTTTCCAATCAACAAATCTCACTTAAAACAACCTCCCAAATCAACACTGAAGGCCCGGGCTCGAATCCTGAAGGAAACACCCAAACAACCATAACTCCCAAACGAATAGCCCAAACAACTTGGGACTCGCAGCCACCAACAAACAAGCCTCAACAAAGGCAGGAGCTGCCTCGAAGCCCTGAAGAACCACAAATCCTGCCCGGGGAGCAAAAAGACCAAAATACCCCTAAGGGTCGAAACAGCTCTAACGGCCCAACCGAACCACTGAATCTGAACCGGAAGCTCCTCGAGAACCGGAATAGAAACCTGGGCCGTTACACAAGCGCTCGTAGCATGAACTCTAGGCACAAAATCACTAGCTTTACACAAGAACCCGATGAAACTATAGGAGGAGCATGGGAACGGTAAAATGAGCTCATAGCGAAATGTCCATACCATGATCTGTCTTATACACTTTAAATCAAACATTTCTATAATGGGCTAATCATGCAAACAAAGCGATTCTTAACGCAACAGCAAGAGGTTGTTTAATGGACAGAACATACAATCAATCTTATAAGATGATCGAAACAACCGCTAAGAATCACACCCCTAGGGTAAGCCGAGGTTGTACCCAAGAAAAAGGAGGAAGTAAGTTCGAGCTAAGTGAAATGACCGCCATAAAAGCTCAATTGGCCACGCTAACTAATACTTTGAAGAACGTACATATCACCGCACCTCAGAACACATCAGGAGTTGAGAAATCAACTCTTGAATTTTGCGCACTCTGTGGGGGTGATCATGCGTACGAGCTCTACAGTGAGAATTCGACGTTTGTCAATTACATTGGAAGTTCTAATTCGCACCACCCATACAATCCCTACTCGAATACATATAATACTAGATGGAAGCAAAACCCAAACTTCGCATGGGGAGGACAGAGTAGCAATGCTAATCAAATGGGACAACAACGCACACCTCTGAATTCGAGAAGCAACCATCAATAGACTATGTGGACAGATTCAGCACTGAATGACTACGTAGCAAAGAATGACATGGTCCTGATGGAACAGCAAACTATGTTAAAAACTCTGCAAGCAACACTTCGGGCGTTGGAGCTGCAAATAGGACAAATTGATGCAGATTTGAAGGCTAGACCATTGAGACAATTACCGTCAGATACTGAAGGATCTAGGAAAAATGGCAAAGAAAAGGTTCATATTGTTGAGTTACAAAGCGGAAAACCATTGGTGGACAGTGGAGAAATCAAGAATTTCCAAGGAACAAAGGTTACATCAACCCCACCAGCAGAGTCCTTGAAGGATGACGATAAGGTCATTACAACCAAAAGGGAGGAGACAATAAAGAGAAACCATTACCTCTTTATCACCCAACACCACCACCGCACCCTCAAAGGCTACAACGAAAGGGAAATGAGTTGAATTATGAAAAATTCAAGGATATTTTGAAACAAATGCACATTAACATATCTCTAGTCAATGCACTTCGACAAATGATGAACTATATGAAATTCTTGAAGGATGCACTTAAGGAAAGAAGCAAATTAGAGGAATTCAAGGTAGTAGCATTGTACGAGGAATGCAGTGCGATTATTCAAAATAAAATTCCCAAGAAAGAAGTCGACCCAGGTCAGTTTACGATTCCAATAAAAATCGGTAGTCATCACATTGGGCGAGCACTGTGCGATTTAGGTGCTAGCATAAATCTGATGCCCCAATCGATTTATATGAAATTCAGAATAGGTGAAGCAAGACCAACCACCGTCACAATTCAGCTTGCTGATAGGTCGTAACTCGTCCTAATGGAAAAATTGCAGACATCTTTGTTCTGGTCGACAAGTTCATTTTTCCCGCAGATTTCATCATTCTAGACTATGAAGCAGATCCAAAAGTTCCAATCATTCTGGGACAATCATTCTTTAAGAATGGATGCACATTAGTAGATGTCTACAAAGGAACGATCACCTTAAGGATGAACGATCAGTAGATTCAGTACAACATATTCGCCTTGATGAAGCAACCTGACATAGAAGATAGCTTCGACGTTAGCCATCTAGAAGTACTACTGGAAGAAGTGATTATGTCTAAACAACAGCAGGAATGGCCGATTATTGAGGACCATATCAAGGGAGCAGAGGATTTCCAAGATAAAGAAATGGAGGACACAACAGACAGGGTGACTTATTATGAAGCGCTGAATATGGGAACAAACTGCAGCTCTACCCAGCAGCCTTTAGCAGACGAAACTCCTACGTTAAAACTTAAACCTTTACCCGACCATTTAAAATATGCCTCCCTTGGAGAAAATGAGACATTATCAGTTGTCATATCTTCGAAATTTACCACGGAGCACTAGCAGACGCTACTAGCACTACTCACGCAGCACAAAAAGGCAATTGGATGGACTCTGGCAGATATAACGGGCATCAGTCCCACATTTTGAATGCACAAAATCATTCTCGAGGATGATGCTAGAACTTCAGTGAAACATCAAAGACGATTAAACCCTACCGAGGTAGTAAAGAAGGAAATTCTGAAATGGCTAGATGTTGGGATCATCTATCCCATATCAGATAGTTAGTGGGTTAGCCCAATACAGTGCGTACCTAAAAAGGGGGACACCACCGTCGTTCGTAATGAGAAAAATGAACTAATTGCCACACGGACAGTTACAGGATGGTGAGTGTGCATGGACTACCGCAAGTTGAACAAGGCGACTAAGAAGAACCATTTTCCATTATTGTATATCGACCAAATGTTAGACCGCGTCGTAGGAAAGAAGTATTATTGTTCCTAGACAGATATTCTGGATACAACCAAATAACGATAAATCCGAAGGACTAGGAGAAAACTACGTTCACCTGCCTCTATGGAACATTCGCCTTAAAAGAATGTCGTTTGGATTATGTAATGCACCTGCCACCTTCCAACGATGTATGATGTCTATTTTCTCGGACATGCTCGAAGAAGTTATGGAAGTCTTTATGGATGATTTTATAGTGTTTGGACACACCTTCCATAATTTTTTAGCAAACCTTGAGAAAGTTCTCCACCAATGCAAAGAAACAAACTTAGTGTTCAACTGGGAGAAGTGCCATTTCATGGTAAACGAAGAAATGTTTCTTGGGCGCAAAATCTCCAATAAAGGAATGGATGTTGATCAAGAAAAAATGGAAGCAATAGAAAAATTAGAGCCACCACAAAACGTGAAAAGCGTGCGTAGTTTCTTAGGCCATGCTGGGTTTTACTGGCGATTAATTAAAGATTTCTTAAAAATAGCAAAACCCATGTGCGAACTCCGGGAAGCTGAGAGAACTTTCAATTTCATCACACACTATCTTCAAGCATTTGAGCAATTAAAAAGGGTTCTGATTTCTACACCAATAATGATAATGCCTAATTAGGGAAAACCATTCGATCTCATGCGACGCCAGTGACTACGCAATAGGAGCTATCCTGGGAAAAAAAGGAGAAAAGTTAATCCATCCTATTTATTACGCTAGCAGAACTCTAATGGAAGCACAACAGAACTACACAACTAAGAAGAAGGAGTTTCTGGCAGTGGTATATGCACAGGAAAAATTTCATACCTACCTAGTCGGATCGAAGGTAATCATTTTCACTGACCATGCTGCCATAAGGTACTTAATGAGCAAAGCTAATGCAATACCGAGGCTGATTATATGGATACTTCTTCTGCAAGAGTTTGACATAGAAATCAAGGACAAAAAGGGATGTGAAAATGTTGTGGCAGATCACGTATCATGACTCGAGGTCACATATCCTGACACAACTATGCTCAGCATATTAGAAAAATTCCTTGATGAGCAATTTTTTGAGTTGAAAGTAATAGAAGAAAGGAATGCTCCTTGGTTCGCGGACATTGTCAATTATTTAGCAAGTCATATCATTCCATCCCAAATGTCACAACAGCAAGCAAAACGCTTCTTCCATGACATGAAATTCTATTTCTAGGATGAACCGTATCTTTATAGGCAATGTGTCGACGGGATAGTACGCTGATGCGTAGCAGTGCATGAGAAAAACGCAATTCTGGAGTCATGCCACGCATCGCTTTACGGAGGACATTTCGAAGGAATGCGAATTGCAGCGAAGATTTTCCATTCTGGCTACTTTTGGCCTAGCATATTTAAGGATACGCATCACTATGCGAAGACATGTGATAAGTGCCAGCGGAAGGGAAACATAGGAAAAAGCGACGAAATGCGATTGACTTCGATCTTTGAGGTTGAATTATTTGACATCTGGAGAATCGATGTCATGGGTCCATTTCCTCCTTCAAGTGGAAATTTGTACATGCTGCTAGCGGTTGATTACATGTCAAAGTGGATAGAAGCAGTGGCTACACCTAAGAATGATGCCATGACTGTTATAAGATTCCTTCACAAGAATATTTTTACAAGGTTTGGAATGCCAAGAGCAATCACCAGTGATGAAGGGACACATTTCATAAACAGAGCAATGTCACATGTGATGCACAGGTACAACATCAAGCATTGCATTGCAACACCATTACATCAACAAACCAATAGACAAGATGAAATCTCAAACCGAGAAATAAAAGGAATTCTTGAAAAGGTTGTGGGACCCAACCGGAAGGATTGGTCCATGCGATTAGATGATGCACTTTGGGCTTATAGAACAACATTGAAAATGACTCTGAATATGTCACCTTATAGGAAAATGTATGGGAAAGCATGTCACTTACCAATCGAGCAAGAGCATAAAGCTTTCTAGGCGCTAAAAAGATTAAATTTAGATCTTCAAAAAGCAAAAGCGGTAAGAATGATGCAATTGCTCAATTTAGAAGAGCATAGACTCTTTTTGTATGAAAATGCAAAGATATACAAGGAGAAAAAGAAAATATGGTATGATCGACGGCTGACCCCTCGTACTTTCGAGGTTGGATAGCAAGTATTATTATTTAACTCTAGACTTCGTCTGTTTCTAGGAAAGCTCAGATCAAAGTGGTCTGGACCATTTTACGTTACACAGGTAAAAGCGGGAGCAGTAGTCTAGATCTAGAACGAAGCCACTAGAAATGAATTTGCGGTCAACGGCCAAAGATTGAAGCATTACTAGAATGAGGATGTTCAACGCGGAATATCTTCATTCGCATTGACTGAAGAATAAGCGCGCAAGCATGCGATTGGAGCTAGAGCATATCGGTGCCCTTTAATTTTTGCTTCATGCATGCTAAGTTTTAATATTTCCTATTTGCTTATGTTAGAAGTTTATCTTAATTTATTGCTTTATTTATTTTTTGCTTTCTATTTCACTGCAATTTTTTAATTTCAATAAATTAGTAAATATCTTTTACCATCATATAAATTATTAACTATGGAGGGATACTGAGCAACCGAATTGAAAACGTTTCGATCCAACGATGTGCAAAGAATGCACAACAACCAAAAGCCCAATCGTCGCTCTGACCTAAGCAACAATTGAAATATGATCGTCATTTCGATGGTTAAAAACCCTGCAAGAAATAAGACATTTTCCTATTCATTGCAAACCAATTATCTCTATCTTGCAAATCCTCTACAACCTTCACCATTGTACGAAAACTTGCAACCAATTATCAAAGAATGTGGCAAATGAGACTAGAGCAACAAGGGGAAGTAGACCCCAACCAAGAGCCTGATCCGTTGACCATTGCGTCTGTACGTAGTGACGATGGACAGTCGCAAGCCGGAGCAACCATGAGAAGGCAAGTGATTGCTCCAACCGAAAGACCGGAGCAACGCATTACAGCGGTAGAGGAGTCTGCAACAGTCTCTAGGGAAGAAAGGGTTGTTACCTCTGCACCATGTCAGGAGAATATGGAAGTTGAAGCAGTTGATATAGAGGAGGATGAAGTTAGAGAACATCGGGAAGGAAAAGACCCGATGTTGGTTGAGGAGCGAGGAATGGGAAGTAAAAGCATTCCTAAGTTGGAGGACCTGTTCCGACGTAAAAACAGAGAAGAAGTTGAAGCTAGCAACGCCAGGTGACAAAGAGTCCAACTGATACCATTGGGAGAAGACCGCAACCGCACGATCCAGTTCCTCATGGCCGAGTTCGGTCATGCAGATGTAGCGCTGCTAGATGAAGCGGGGCCATCTACACATCCTCATGTATCGACTCTCCCACCAAGGAAGATGAAGAAGATAATGAGAGAAAAATTCGGGCGCAACCTTTGGCTTCTAGAAAAAAATCTGAAGAAACTTGTGGACTACATAGCAAAACGAGACAAAGTCATCTTTGACATCCTAACTCGGTTGGATCCACAACTCCGCAGACCTTTCCTTCTGGAGATCCAAGACATTGTCTCCTCCACCGACTCTGACAGCTCTGATTCGGAAGATGCAGAGTAATAAAGGAAGTCTCTGTCTCTGCTGTTCATACTCTTGTTATATACTTCTTCTATAATAATCATAGATGTTTTAATTTTACTCACTGATAAGCTAATGTCCTAACGAATGCCGATTTTGATTTTTCTACTTTTTAATTATGTGTTTCAAAAACATTGCCTGAGGAGAACTGACATTTACTCTGCCCCAAAACGTCATTTACGACGTGATTAGCGAAAACTCCTTGGGACGGGCACTTAGGACCTAGATCAATTCTATGGGGGGGGAGTTGGTTGAGCTTAAAGTAAAGATTTCAGCAACCTTAGAAACATTTAAGTTTGGGGGAAATAAAAACACCTAATCATTTAGGACAATGATGAGCCTAAATTGGGGGTGATAATGCTAATTAGCATTACAATAGCAGACTATGCAGGTACGTATGATGTTTTGTGAAAAGAAAACCCTAAAGACATTCTGGGTAAAAGGAATGACTAGATGAGCGAATGAGCCATGGGTGATCCAAGTATTCTGCTAGCACTACTACACAATCTTATAGCAGCTAGAAGAACATTTACTCAGAGGTACCCAGAACAAATAAGCCATGGACATAATGTTTTGAACAAACTTAGCTGATAGAGGAAGGAAGAATGACTTACACTACAGCAGAAGTCTTCACTCTAGAGTGAACTTGAGACTAAGGGAACGAGGAGAAGATCTGAGGTGGGATTGCTGGGAACCTAGTGAATAATGATTTGGAATGAGTAAGCGATCGGTTTACCAAGGCAATGATATTCAAAGAATAAAATTTTTTTTAGCAGGAGGAAAATATTGTGGCATTACGATTTACGTTAACTTATAGGTTATTATACCATCATTAGCATCGCTTAAGACAAGCAATGATTTAAGATTTGGGGGTTTGATGACTCTAGAATAGAGTCAGATTTTAGCCTAAATTTGGATCATATTGCATGTTATTCAATTCATATTAAGCGTTCGCAAAGACAAAAAATTGTGCGCTAAAAGGTATCTAATGTTGTGCATTAGCGGAGTTGAATGCTAAATATCGGTTATCATGCAAAATAGAGATAAAAGAAGCGCAGTTAGCATTAAGCTCGTGGAAACTTATGAATTTTCTACTTCGCAGGATCAGTGCTAAGGAAGCATCGCCACGAAGGAAATCAAAACGGGCGAGCACGAGTACTTAAGCTCAGAAGATCAAGGCCAGTTGCACTACAAGTAAATAAGGAAGGAAGAATCCGCCAGCGAGAAGTTAACTAACCAGACAATTAAGAGACAGATTGCTGAAATCACTAGATTCCTGCCTTAAACAAATCAAACACATATGGCCAGAAATTAAAAGGAGAAATCTTCGTGCAAATTGATCCTCACCATTGTGGAACCTTCGGAGGCTCGACGACCTAGCTGTATAAAAGGGACGTGATGTAATTGAGAAAAGGGAGCTGAATTCTTGCCATGTTCTTCTTCTTGGAGAGTTGCAGAGAATTGATGAACGCTACAATTTTACTGTTGTTTTATTTTATTTATTTTATTTTGTTAAGACGTATTGTTAGACTTATTTCAATTCAGTAATACAATTCTATGATGTTGCTACATTGTCCATTGTGTTCTCTATTATTATTATGAACTAATTTTCGTAAGGTGAAACTGGGGGAACGTGAGTTTTAGTAGCATGTTATAGGAAGGAATTGGAAGGGTTTAATCTAGAGCATGTAAGATAGGAACTTCATCAAAATAGTAAGTGTTGACCGACCATCCACACAAGCTAATAGATTGTAAATCAGAAGAGGAAACGATCTAAGTCTGTCGTGCATGTTTAATAAGTAGTATTGCAGCTGCAACATTTTAAATAAGAGTTTAGGAATATGAATAAATGCAAAACTATAACATACTTAGCGCAGTTTTTAAATACACTTAGTCGCAGCGGAATCTGGGCTAAGTGCTGAATGAAAGCGGAAGCATTAGTTTGTAAGCGTAGTATAATAGATTCCCTTACTGCATATTTCTTGCTATCACATTCCTGCTGCACTCACAAGTATCCTAGTTTAGCCTTAACTTGTTAAAAACGTTTTATCGTTTGTTATTTCATTTTCTTGCAAAAACCCAAAATCTTATCAACAACATCCTTTCATGCAATTTACTTTTCAATTCTAAACAATACCTCAAATAATTTTCCAGTTCTTGTGGAGAACAATAATTTACTTATTACTTGTTATAGACCACGTATACTTGCGTGGGATCAATTCACGCTAATCATAACCACGTTTTTAACACAGGTCCCAGCGTCCTTTCAGGATGCCCGAGTAAATGGGCATGAACTCCATTGTTGCACAATAAAATTAAAAAAAAAACCTTGTGATATGGAATTTAAGGATATTTATGTGTGGATTGGGAAAATCGTGTAATTATGATCTTTAATTGTGGGCATGAAAGTGTGGCGATGACGTTGAGGAGGATAACGTGGAATTCTGATCTTCAAATGGTGTAGTGTGTTTTGTTTGGCAAACAGAAACAGTTCTTCATATTAAATCAATTTTTCATTTATTTGGATCGGTTGCTGTTTTTAAAAAATTTAATTTGAATTAGCAGTAAAATAGGAGGTATGGTTGTTAGTTAATTTAAAATCTGAATTTTTTTTATATAAAAAAAATCAGATTGAGTAGGTGGTTATGGGAAAGAAGTCTCCTAAAATGTAGGGATTTTTTATAAAAAATATTGATTCTTTTTAAGGATAAATCGTGCAAAAAGAAAGGGCACTATAAGTAGTAAAATTCTCTCTCACTATGAAGTAGACATGGAATTAAATGGAGATGATGAGTAGACATCCCATGATTATTTTTAGAAAAAGAAGACAATTATTATTTTATTTTTTTAGTAAAAAAAATAGACAATTGTTACTAATTCCCGTTTAGTTATTGGGAAAGGGTAGAAAATAGCTGAATTTAGATAACAAATAGAGGGCATGGCTATTTTGTTTTGGACTTTAAATCGATAGCAAAAAAATTAAAAAATCATGAGGAGAGATGAATGTTTTCTTCCCCAAAGTACCCTTTTCAATTAATTGTTTAACAAAAAAAATGGTGAGAAAATTAGTATTTTTCCTAAATCTAAGCTAACTAACCACTTTTTTTTTTAATATTGTAAAAAATAAATACTAATCATAATTAGTTAGACAAAGATCCCTAAGATCATGGAGAGTTGGCTGAACGTTTGTAGATCACCAAAAAAGAAAGGAATAAATATGTCGATCTTTCCAATTTGTTGTCACCTGTCCAAAGTCACGTTCGATCAGAAAAGGTCAATCTTCCCAATTTGTTGTCACTGGTCCAAGTCAAGTCCGATCAAAGGCACTGACAAAAAATTCCTCAATTCTGATCCAGGTAAAACTCTTGATCATTCCAATTTGCAAGAACAATTCAATCATTCTTCCACTCTCATTCAAGAATAATTCAATCCCCCTCCCTCTCATTTTCCCAATATGTTGATCTTGAAGGGTCTCGATCAACGTAACATTGTCATCAAGTAGTCGTCATCCTGAAAAATAAAATAAAAAATTTGTATAAAGCCAGGGGGTTTATTGCACCACACAGTCTACGAACACAATAAACAAGCACATATCAAGTACAGAAAACAGTGTGGACGATGACAGTACACTAGATGTACAAACACACTCCATAACATATCATATACAGACAATAAGAAATAGTCCTAGCTAATTCACATAGCATATAACATTTTACAAGCTAAAATTGAAAATTTTCATATTCAAGTAGGGGGGTTTAATGCACCACACACTAAGGTTCAAGTGTGTATACAAAACACAGTCTTCAAACACAATAATAAGTACATATGGAGCACATAATACAGTGTGGACGATAGCAGTACACTAGATGTACACATACACTCCATAACATACCATATACAGACAAAAAGAAATAGCCCTAGCTAGCATATAACATATTAACCTAAAATTGAAACATATAGTCATACTAGTAGTTCAAAGGAAGTACACAAAGACACATATGTTTTGCGGCACAACCTAGGCGAATGTAGCTACCCAACCCATAAAATATATAACAACATAGTATATATACAACAATAATGTCGTCTGAAAATTACTGATTTTAGGATTTCCTCCGGCTCGAGAGGTGCTTTCTTCGCCCTCTCATGAGTCTTTGCCTTTCCCTTCATGTCTCCTTTGGCTTGGGCACTCAAAAGGTATTAGCATCGTTGCAGCAGGCACATAAACACAATACGCAGCAAGAATGACAACTACATTTACTAACCTTCGTGGGCTTTGTTGCTGGATTGCCTTTAGGGGATCTTCATCTTGAGTTTGCTCATCATTGGACGAATCCTCTATTGTGTCATCCGCGTTGTTGCTTCCCTCATCTCCTGAACTCTGGTCCCTTTCATTTGTTAAGGTACTTTACCAAACCATTTTTAATTCACTAAACAATAATGTGGTTGTACAACTTATGTGAAGGGGATGTACAACAAAACTTTGCCAACGTTAAGAAGAATATTTCAAAATTATAAAATCTCTAATTTCACAGTATATTTTAAAAAGTTTGAATTGTCAACTTTAATTATTTTAACTAAGTTTTTGTTAATAACTATTTATTAGGTTGTAGATTTTTCTAGAGTCAAAAGTAGTTACAAAAATCTATTTAAAATAGGTTGAAAACAAACTCCTAAAAAATGTAGGAGGGGTATAATTGTCAATCAATTTCGTAATTAAAAATTAATAAAAAAATTATAATTAAAAAGGACATAAATTTAAAGTCTAACCTATTAGTAGTCATAATCTTAATTAATTTCTAATTCTTATTCATTTCTCTAGTTGTCCTTGAGTTATTTTCCAAATGACCAAAAAATTATCATGAAAAGCCCAAACTAAAAAAGCCCATGAGCTAGTATACTATTAGGGATAATTAGAAAAATAGTTAGAATTTAGAAACTAATTAGGTAAATGGCTAAAGATCTTTAGACTTTGAATTTGTGTCTTTTTTAATTTTAATTAATATTTAATATGGGAAGTAGTTTACAATTTTACCCTTCCTATATTTCATGAGTTTTTTATTCTATTTTTAAATAGATTAATCGTAACGACCTTTTTAATATAAAAAAATCTAAACAAACTAAATTATTTTAAGGGGATTTTGCATGTATATCAAAAAATGGCAAAATATTTTCATCTATAGCACAAAATTCAAAATAATTTCATTTGTAGCAGAAAATTCAAATTGATTTCTATCACTTGTCGAGTTCTATTAGTGATAAAATTCAATCAATGATAGACTCATTCTATCACTGCTTAAGTTTTCTATCAGTGATAGAAATCTAAATTGAGTTCTATCACTAGGTGAGTGATAGACTATCATTAGGTGAGTGATAGAAATAAATATGCTATAGATGAATTATTTTAAAAATTATGCTACAAATATAATACAAGAGGTAGAATATGCTGTTGATGGTAAATTCTCTAATTTTAAAAAGATATTAGTCAAATATAATTAAATAAATAATTATAAAATCACGCAGCCAACCGTGAAATCATGAATTTTTAAATTAAGAATTTGTACGTAATTTGGAAATTTTGTTCTTAACATTCACAAGTATAACTATACATCTGCTCCCCATAAGTCGTATATGCCATCGTTGGTTAGTATGATTATTGTAAGTTTGCTTAAATTTTAAGAAAAAAAAAGTTGGGAATAGCACCTGAGTTTGGGTTTTGTGAGGGCTTTAAATACCCATTTTTGAAGAAGATGAAGAGTTCATTTTTTATTCTTGCCTCCCGTTGAACAACCCCTATGAAAACCATCCACCTTTGCATCTGCAAATGACTATAGCCCGCAGTTGAAAAATTCAGTTGCAAAAGAAACACCTGCATTTCGTTGGACTTTGATTCTCGAGACCCCGAAAGGGAGCGCTATCGGAGCCATGTTCCTAAAGATATAAATGTTTCTGATGTAAGCTTTCAAATTCCTTTTCAGTTTTCGCATATGTTAGACAGTTTTTGCACGTATTCTATACATATCATATGTTAGTTAGTGTTGGCATCTATTTTGTACATATCATATTAGAGTAAGGGTGCATACGTTAGTTACAGTTCTCACTTGTATATATTACGTTAATAACGTTGTTTTCTTGATTTTTTTTTAAGTTTTTGCATAAGCTAGACATTGTTGGCACATATTTGCATATATCATATTATTATAAGGGCGCATATGTTGGTTACTTGTCCCCATGTATATATTCTATGAATAGCGATATTTCCTTGATTTTTTTTTTTTTTTTTGCATATTTTAAACATTGTTTGCACATATTCTATACACAATCGAATCTTTAAGATTCGGTGTCCTTGATTCTTTTTTTTTATTATTTTATGGGGATGGCTACAACGATCATATTTTTTTTAGAATGATTTTTCAATATCTTAGGAGGCTTTTTTCCCTTATAAAATATTATTGAATATAATACTTTTTCAAGTTTAACAAAATAGGAAGTTGGTTAGTTTACCCCCTAAATTTAAGAATATGGTTGATTTAGTTGTTATTTATTTATTTATTAAGAAAAAAGATCATTGATCAGTAGTTTAAACTACAAAAAAAGATTAGATGACACTTATGAAAAACCAAATTCAATAGGAATGGGCAATTAAAGTGTCATAAAATAAAACACGCGTTTTATGACACTTTATTAGAATCATCTTACACAAAAGTATCATAAATTAAAAAGACGTGTTTTATGACACTTTTTGAGAATCATTAATTTATAAAACTAATTTTCAATTTAGAAGATAAGTATTATTTTTATATTTTTAAAAGTTATATATATATCGAAAGACAAAGGATCTCAAACTTGTAATTTTTTTTTGTTACTAAATCACCTTTTTTGTTACTAAATTGTATGTATGAGGGATGTTACTTGAGCTCTACTCATTTTAGCATATTTAGAAATAATTTTGCCACCATTGATCATTCTACGATTGTTAACATTTAAAAGATGGGAATAGATGATACTTATCCCAAGCCAAATTTATGAAGAAAATGCAATTAAAGTGTCATAAATGAAAACACGCATTTTATGACACTTTATTAGATCATCGATTAACTCGCATTATATGACACTTTATTACAATCATCAATTAGGGGTGTTCATCATAAACTCTAAAACCGATCCGACCGAAAAATCCGACCAAAATGATGTCGGTTGGTCGGTTTTATCTAAGAATCGGATGGAGTCGATTTAGTTATATTCAAAACCGACAAGTCGGTCGGTCGATTTTGCTGAAGAAAAAAATTATACCGACGGACTGAAAATTTTGTATAAAGAAAAAGTTCTTACATTTTACGGCTGATTTGATAGAACACCGTAAATGCACAACATTTTTAAAATATCATCATTACTTTTATTATATTTAATATTTTCTCAACAAAAAATACCATTAAAATATATATTTAACTTGGTTTTATAAATGTAATCATTACTTTATTTTAATAATAATATAAAAGTAATCATTACATTTTAAATCATAATATATTTATTATTAAAAATGTACCTATTATAAATTTAAAATACATATTTAGTACTTTTTTCCCTTCTTATTTTTATTATTTTGCACAAACATCCGTCTTTCTTCTTTCTTTTTTTTCATTATCATTTTCCTATCTTCTTCTTACCTTCAACCTGGTTCTTAGCATGGTTATCTTCTCCAACTAACTTCTTCTTTTTCTTTTTTTTTTCCCTCTGTTTTTCTCTTTAGTTTTCTAAGAGTTACGTTAACCGACCAAACCGACCGACCGAACATATGATTGGTCGGTCGATTTCTCCAATCATTTTCTTGTCGGTGAAAATCGATCGAGGTTAACCGACTTGTCAGCGGTCGGCGTCAGTTTTTACCGAAAACCGACTCCGACTGACCGATGAACACCCCTATCATCAATTAATGCGCGTATTATGACACTTTATTAGAATTATCAATTAATGAGTAAATTTCTCAACATTTTCTTATATTAATTTTAGTTTATAATAATTTTCGCATAGTAATATTAATTTGTAAATTTTGAGATTTTTTAAAAATTTAAGAAGAATTTATAAATTTGTGTTTGATTTAAAAACTTAAAATATAAAAATTAGGAATTTAAAACTGAAGTTAAAATAACTATTTTTGGATTTTGTATTTCAAAAATATGAAAATTTTAAAATATTTAATTCATTTTTGTATTATTATAAATTATTCATCAATTTAGTTTTTTTTTTTACAATACTTTAACATCACCTAAATTTTAAAACTAAAAAACAATAAGTGGGTTATTTGAAAATCCCATGTGGGGTTTTAAATGATATATATATATTAAAAAAGAAAAAACTCACTTACCCTTTTCTTCTTCTTCCTTCTTCTTCTTGTCAAACCCTAGCCACTCATCTCCTCAAGCCCCACTCTAGATCCGCCGTCGCCGCCGTCAAGCCACCGCGCCACCACTAAACCATCTGTCGCTACGCAGCCCTCCACCCTCGCACGCACAGCCCGTCCCCGCGACGCAGCCCCTCGCTCACGTATACGACCCCACTCGCAAGTCACCTGCAGCAGCCGTCGAGGCCTTCAACGTGCGAATGCCCACCCCGAGCATCGAGCCAAGTTGCCGTCCTGCCCCAGTCAGTGGGGACGATGTAACGGCCCAGTTTTCTATCCCGGTTCTCGAGGAGCTTCCGGTTCAGATTCAGTGGTTCGGTTGGGCCGTTAAAGCTGTTTTGTCCCTTAGGGGCATTTTGGTCTTTTGCTCCCTGGGCGGGATTTGTGGATTTTCGGGGCTTGAGGCGGCTCCCGCCTTTGTTGAGGCTTGTTTGTTGTGGGTCATGAGTCCCGAGATGTTTGGGCTTTTCGTTTGGGAGTTCGGTTGTCATTTGGGTTTTGGGCAAAATGATGGTTGTTTGGGTGTTTCCTTGGGATTCGAGTAGGGCTTTCAGTATGGGTTTGGGAGGTTGATTTGAGTGAGTTTTGTTGTTTGGAAAGGTTGCTTGATCGGGTCTCGAAGGAGGAAGCGGGAATTGAGATTTAAGGATTTTAAGGATTTTGGAAAAATTGGAAATTGGATAAATTGGATTTATTTGGATAAGTTTGGATTTTAAATAAAAGAGAAAAGAAAAAAAAAAAAAAAGGAAAATCTCATTTTTTTCCCAAAATTTCCCTTTCTCTCTCCTTCTCTCTCTCTCCCGAGCACACCCCACCCCGACCTAGCCCATGGCTCGCCCCACTTGACCCGGCCCACCTGCTCGCTCGAGAGCTAGCCCGCCCGCGCTCCCGCGCCTCGCCCGACCCCCCAGTCGCGAGCCCGACCGCGCGCCCTTGCCGGAAGCCGCGCGGCGTCGCGCGTCCCTGCGTCGCCCAGGTCGCGTCGCCAAGCCCAGCCCGAGTCGCCCGCACAGTGTCGTCGCCCCTGTGTCGAGCCGCTCGTCGCGTCCCTCAGAAGCGCGTCGCGCGCCGCGCGCGCGCCTCGCCTGCTTGCTCGCGCCGCGTTCGCGTTCGCGCGCGCCCGCTCGCCAGTGCGTGCCCAGCGCGCCCAGCGCCCGTGTCAGCAGCGCCCAGTAGCCGAGCCAGCGCCGAGTGCTCGTGTCAGCGCGCGCCAGCGCCGATGCAGCGCAAAGAAATTATCTAGCCCGTCTGGCCGCGCCGTCCGAGTGTCACCGTGCCTCGTGAGTTGCTCCCGAGTGAGCCTGTTTGTTTTATTATATTTGGGCCTTTTGATTGTAATTATTGTTGTTTTTGTTAGGTTCTCGCTAGCTAGCTCGGGTTCGATCGCACTTAGGTTTCTTGTGTTTAGAGGTCTTAGGCGGTAAGGATTTCTTACGAGTTGTGTGGACCTGCGATATATTATGCGATTCTTGATTGTATGCTTGTTTGTGTTTATTGACTTTGTTTGGTGATAAGTGCTCTAATCTGAATTCCGATTAGCATGACTTTCTGGTTAATTCTCATGTTAATCCATGCTAGGTTGTTCCTTTCTCGCATGCTCGTATCTCATTCCTTGCTTCGTAGTATCATGCTAGGCTCGTTGTATTCTCTTTGAGCACGTATTGGATTTTATGGAATTGTTTCTTTGTTTGCTAGGCGAGTTAGAAGTGCGGTAGATAGCATCATCCGGCCCGATGCATAAAGTACCTTGCATCCATGGCGGGGACGTCGAGCAAGTCATTCCGTCCCTGGACCCCGTGAGGATTAGCTAACCCAAGCGGTAGGCCCCCGCAATCTTGGGTGAGGGAGGCGGTTGTTAATGCCCCAACGGTCGGGATGATGACTTGGCATTGCCTCGCCCCGGCGCAGCCGGCATGTCCTCGGCATGTTTGGCGGTAGCCCACGATTGCTACTGTTAAGGCAAGGGCGGCTTCACGGTGTAAGCCTACCACGACCGTTTCTTGGCCCCAGTGCGGTGGTTCAGTGACATAGTTTACGTGTCGTGTCTCACACCCCTATGTCGGTGACACCGATCCAAAGATTTAGTTAGGCGTGGTGGATTGGATATGGGCAGCTTGCCTTCGGACCACGGCAACCCCCATAGTCTGCGAGAGCACGCGGTGCATGCTTACGCTCATTACTGGTACGCCGATTGGAGAGCTCCTCGGGATTGTGAGCTAGTGTACCTTTGGCGTCGGAGATGAAGCGGTGAGGCCGATACTTGTTTCTCGTATATAGGCGACTTGTGTGATGTGTTGTGTGGTGTTTGATTTCCGGACTAAGACCACGAGTTGGCATCCGAGGCCCAAGTGTGGGCTAAGCTAAGCTATGTGCTCTATCTGTGTTTATATTCATAGCTTGCATATCTTTCTGCTAGATGACCATGTATATCGTATTGTACCCCGGTTGGGGATTCTTCTTGAGTAATTCGTTACTCACCCTTACTTATATTTCAGAAACCATGGCGCGAGGCGGGATGGGTGGAGGAGGAGCTGTGATCATGGAAACCCGTTGTTCAACTCGAGATTTATGTTTATGATATAAATGTCCTCTGAATGCATGTAGTTGGGCACGAGCCCTAGGGTGTTTTTTCGAATGTATTTCCGGATTCTAGCATTGTTGTAAAGTTTGTATGTTTTAAATAAATCTCTGATCGAGTATGTTTGGAAATGTATTTGTCTTGGAGCAGTGCTTGGAAAGCGAGGACGAGTTTCAAGAATTTTGTATTGACTTTTAAATGAACTCTTAGGTTTTTGGTTTTTACTTAGAATCGAAACAACCCTATTGCAAATTCTAGTGTTGATTTCTATGCATGCATTGAGGTAATGGCCTATTTAGAACCCCATTCGGGTCGGGTCGTTACAGACGAAGCCCGCGTGCGCGCATCTCTCCAGCCGCAGGTCGAGTCCAGCCCCATCAGTGCCCATGTTGTTCGCGTCGTTCGCCTTCGGTCAGCTTGTGCCATCGACATCCATGTCGTTCGCGCCCAGAGCCGCACCTCAGCGTGCAGCCAACTTCTTCGCCCGATATGCAACTCCTCACAACCAGCTTCTCACCCGATCTATTCTATTTTTTTGGTGAGTTTATTAACTTTCCCGATTTATTTACCCCTAGAATGCACAAACAAACCAAGTTGACTCAAGAAAGTCTAGGTGGATGATATATGTGGTCTTCATCTCTACTAATTTCCTCTTCACAATTTGAAATAAGTAAATAAGAAAGCAAATTAAACCCATTTACATTGATATACGGTTCCATGAGTTCTTAAAATTTGGAGTGTTAGTTTATTTGTTTCTTCCTTATCTCCTAACATGGGATAGGGAAAATGCAAACTCTTAATTGATTGCTTACTACCTAAATCTATAATTTCAGTAATTTTTCAAATTTTAAATTCATGCTAATTATGTATTCTTATGACTTTTTCTGTCTTCTCCCAAACCATCACAAGCTATGTACTCCATAATGGAAGAAATGAAAATTGGGGAAACGACATGTGCATTCTTTTATTTTAAATTTTAGTGTGTGCCCTTGCTTGATTTATTTGTAATTTTGGGATTTAAGAAAAAAGTCTAGGAAGAATATTATCCTTTGGGAATTAATGCTTGAAGCCAGTTAGGTGAGTCCTTATCAATAATAGTAAAGACCATGTAGGAGTTTTAAAATTTTTAATTTCTTTATTGGATTTAAGTTCTATTCTTACCATCCAAATGGAGAGGAAGTATTCTCATGACCAAAAGGTCATAAATTTGAGTCCCCTCCCTAATCGTAATTGAACATAACATAAAAGATGGGTGCTTATTAATTTTTTTTAATATTTTTTATTTCCATTTCTTGTTTATACTCTCTTTTATGGAATTGATTATTGTTAGGAGATTGATTTTACCTATATTTATTGTACTTTTTATTATTCATTCTGGATGTTGACAGGAACCGATCTTAGTTCCAATATAAATAAAGCTGCATTTCTTTCACATTTGCACCTTTAGCCGTGAGTTTCCTTTTAGTTTTCCATTTTGCAAGTTGGGACTTTTGTTTTGTTGAACTTGTTTAATTTTGTGATTTTATAGAGGTTTAATCAATGACGACACAATTATTTTCTTTGATAGAGTCGTTCCTTTAGTGCACCCAAATGACCAAATATCCCAATTCGTTTGGCTTAGTTCTTGTGTGTTGGAGTTCAAGATAAACTTGTTCTTCAATTTACGAATTGGATTCATGGCTTTAATCATGATATCTATTGAGTCGACTCTTATTCATGAAAACGATGAAAAATGGTTCAATAATTCATTTTGCACAATCTGTACTTTTACGTTAATACTTTTTTAACTTGAACTTCATTGTTCACATGAAACCAATTACTTGCCTAGTACTTGAGCCAAATAAGTTCACACCTTCATGTGCATCACTTATTCTGTCATGGTGTCATGGGCCAAAGTTATTATGTTTCGTATCTATATTTAATTTTCTTATATGAGCAAAATTGTTCAATTTTTTAGGTTGTTCCATATTGACCAACCATGGTTAGAGTCCACAATCTTTGTTCCATATGTTGACATAATGTCAAAGGTATTAAGAATGAAAAATCTCATTTCATTTAGTTTTAATTTCATCAATCATTTTATTGGTTTATTTGAGTGGTATGAACAAGATAACTCGGATAGTCAGGAATATAAAAAATAATAATAATAAAGAGAGCACCAAGATTAGGCCTCGAGACATTGGTTCTCTTTACTTGTTGTATAAGTAGTACTGCAGAAATTTCATCCCGGGAATTTCATCCCGGTCTTCCCGGGAGGCCCAGGGGCATTTTGGTCGGGCCGATAGGGCCGGTTATGTATTTGCTAATTGCCGGAAAAATTATGAGACGATTTGAATGGGATCGGGAAGTTTGGTGAAGACATTTGGGCTTGGAAGAATGTGGAAATAAATAGAGAATTAAATAGCGCGTCGAGTGAGATTCGAGCCAAGGTTGCATGGGAAGCTAGGCAAGGGTCGTTACCAATCGAGCCACTTGGCGTGTTTGTTAATCTACGCGCGCGATCGTGTATATATGCCTGTCTTCGTGCGTTTTATTTAAAAGCCAAAACATCGCCCGAGCCTTCTTCTTCCTCTTCTCCTTCCTTCGCGATTTCTTCTCCTTCTCCCTGACCGAACAGCGATTCGCTGGGTTTTCCTCCCCAATTCCAAGCCGGTTCTCATCCCGATCTGCCGGAGGTCCGATCTTCTTCATCCCGAAAAGCTTCTTTTCTCTTCTCTTCTTCTTCTTCTCCTTCAATTTCTTCTCCCTTGTTTTCGTTCTGCCATGGCTGGTCGAGAGAAATTGAAGGGAATGGTTGGGAGTTTCTTGTGCAGCTTGTGAAGAGGTAATCGGCCAGCAAATCGCCCCAGCTCGTCGTCTCCATCGCGCCCAGAACGCCGAGCTCGCCAGATCGTCCTCTGCCCAGATCGCCCTCGCCAGATCGCACGCGCGGCCGCGTCGCGCCCCTTGCTCGCTTGCGCAGTCGCAGCCCAGCCCGCCGAGCCACGCCGCGCCCCTGTTCCGAGCCGTGTCGCTGCGCCCGCGCGCCCCTGCATCCCCCTGCGCCGTCCGCGCGCCCATTCATGCGCCCCAGCGCGCCCAACCAGCCCTATTGCTGCCCCGTTCGTGCAATCGGCTCGTTCGTGCGTTCGTCGCGCCTCGTGAGTTGCTCCCGAGCTGAGCCTTGTTTATTTTATTATATTTAGGCCTATTGTGTGATTTTTGTTATGATTGATAGGTTCTCGGTAGCTAGTTCGGGTTCGTTCGCAATTTAGGTTTTCGTGTCAAATCGTCCCCGACCAAGGTAAGGATTTCTTACCGGAGTTGTGTGGACCCTGCGATATTATATGTGATTGCTGATTGATTGCTTGTTTGTGTTTATTGACATGTGTAGCTAGGTACTCTATTATGAATTCCCGATTAGCATGATTTTCCTGGTTATTTCTCATGTTAATCCATGCTAGGTTGTTTCCTCTAGCATGCTCGTATCTGTTCCTTGCTTCGTAGTATCATGCTAGGCTCGTTGTATTCTTATTGAGCACGTATTGGATTTTATGGAATTGTTTGCTGATTAATAAGGCAGGTTAGTGATTGCAGGTAGATAGCATCATCCGGGCCTGATGCATAAAGTACCTTGCATCCATGGCAGGGACGTCGAGACAGTGCTCCGTCCCTGCACCCCGTGAAGGATTAGCTAACCCTACCGATAGGCCCTACAATCTTGGGTGAGGGTGGCAGACTGTTAAATGCCCCAACGGTCGGGATGATGAATTGGCATTGCCTCGTCCCCGGCAGTCGGCACGTCCTCAGCGTGTTCGGCCATAGCCCCTGATTGCCACCTGTTAAGGTAAAGGCGGCTTCACGGTGTAAGCCTACCACGACCCGTTTCCATAGCCTCTCAGTGCGGTGGTTGGTGACATAGTTTACGTGTCCAGGTCTCACACCCCTATGTCAGTGACACCGATCCAAAGATTTAGTTAGGCGTGGTGACTGGACATGGGCAGCTTGCCTTTAGACCCGACACCCCCCATAGTCTGCAGTAGCACGCGGTGCATGCTTACGCTCATTACACCGCCAACCGGAGAGCTCCTCGGGATCTTGAGCCAGTGTACCTTTCGTCGATAGTAGACAGGCTGAGGCCGGGACTTGTTTCTCGTATAGGGCGACTTGTGTATTGGACTGTGTGGTGGATATTATTCCGGACTAAGACCCTAAGTTGGCATCCGAGGCCCAAGTGTGGGCGAAGCTATGTGCTTTATTCTGTGTTTATACTCATAGCTTGCATACGCTCATCGAGATGACCATGTATATCGTATTGTACCCCAGTTGGGGATTCTTACTGGGTAATTCGTTACTCACCCTTATTATTGTGGTTTTTCCACAGGTAACCAAGTTGCGAGACAGGATGGCTGAAGGAGAAGCTGTGATCATGGGGCTCAGTCATCAAACTCTGATTTTGTGTTATGACTCTTTATGTTTTTTTTTCCCCTGAATGCATGTAGCCGGGCACGGAGCCTAGGATGTTTTTACGAATATTGTGTGGATTCAGCATTATTGTATCTATACATGTTTTGAATGATTTTAAGAAATCTACGATCGGAGTATACTTTGGAAATGTATTTATCTTGGAGCAGTGCTTGGAAACAGGGACGGAGTTCGTGGAAATTGTCTAGTTTTTAAAGGGATTATTTTGAATGTTTTGTTTTAATTGGAATCCGAAATCATGTTTGTTTAATGTCCTTTACTTTGAATGCATGCATTGGGGTAAGGGCCCATTTAGTGCCCCATTGGTCGGTCCCCCTTACGGTTGGTATCGAGCTCGAGTCATAAATTGCGTAGATTGACCTTTTGTTGTAGGTCGTTTTCCCATGACCACTAGCACTCCGGCGAGTCATCAGTACGCCTAAGTTTACTATTTGTTGTAGAAAAAGGGTTAAGAATTTACAATACTGTCATCTAGTGTATGCCTTGTGTAGTGTCGTGGAGCGGAGGCGAAGCGTGTTCGACTCGTTATTGGTTTGGGTTTAGAGCGCCATCATGCCAACTTCCCGCCGCGGTGTGTGATGTATGTTGTGGCTAGTTGTGGTATCCAGATAGATTCGGATGCCCTAGGACATCGTTCCAGAGGGAGGTAGAGATTGGACTCCCATAGGCCAACTGTGGCCCAGTTGATGGTTTTCCCCTAGTGAGAGGGTGGAGGTGCTTTGCCTTGGAATGCCACTCCAAGAGAGGAGTTAGCTATGGTTGTGCTTGATGTGAATGTTTGTGGAGCGAGTCCCCGTGTGGACTAGCACAGGTAGCTCAAGTGTTGATCTTGAGCCTTGTTAGATTATTTGGTTGCCCAGAGAGTGGTTGCAAAGTTGGTAGCCTTCGAGGAGGTTGATGAGGCATCTTTGTGCTTCTGTGAAGTGTGGTTGTTTGCAGCCAGTAAGCCGGAACCCTGTAGTTAAGGGTGCAGCAAGCAGTGTTCTCTTCGGACTCGATCCGTTGGTGGTTTCCTCAAATGTTTGGTAGAGTCGAACACTCTTCTTTTGGTAAGCCCCTAGAGTAGGGCTAGCTGCTGTATGTTGAGGGAGCCGACCAGAGTTTGTTGAGCATCATGTGGAGATGCAAGAGTAGGCTGTGAGCCTTCAGCTTGATGAGATGCCTTAGGCATGGTTGTTGAAGTTGAGCCCTTGTATGCCGAGCCAGAGTTCGTGTCACTTGAGGTTGTGACCTTGTTGGCCCCGTTTGTAGTAAGATGTGGATTTGGTAGTAGTGGCACTTGAGGTGCATTGGTTGGTGTGCCGCTTTGGCACTAAGTCTGGTTCAGGCCTGAGTTTGGCATGGGCATAGCGGATGGTTCTATGCCGTCCGGAGTTCAGCGTACTCCTTTAGCCTTGGATCCGTTTATGGTAGTTGCACCCGTGGAGGTCGTGCAAAAGGGCTAGTTCAGTGGTAATCGAAAGACTTCAAGCGAAAGGAGGTTCGAAAGGAGCTGGGCCTCTTCCCAGTGTTACTGGAGGTTGAGTAAGTCAAGCAGGTTGACGGTTGGTAAGTGTTAGTGCGCGTGCATCTCACGCTGGTGTTAAGGCCAAGAGATCCTTGTGGTTGGTAGTGCGGTCAACTACCTGTGAGTGCCTAAATCTGAGGAGGGTTGAGCATCGTAGAAGCAAGTTGGGTCCAGCTGAGGGACCATGAGTTGGATGCCTATGAGGTGAGTAGGATGCCTTGTGAGAGGAGTTGGATGCCTTATGGGTAAGCACCCTTGGTAGAGGCGTGGTATAAAGTAAGTTCAGTTTGGCTTGGTTATGCTTTGGTAGAGCAAGGTTGCCACAGCTTCGAGCATCGTGTGGAGATGGAACTTTGGGTGTTCCGTTGATTGGTTGTATCTCTGCCAGGAGCTAGTGTGGCTTTTGGGAAAAACATTTGTTAGTCTTGGACCTCTAAATGAAGGTTAGGAGTTGTGCACACAAGTGTGTTTTGTGTGGTTTGTTATGTGGCAAGAGTCTCAGATCCATGTAGGGTTTGTTTTGGGGATCTGGTGCTCAGTTCTTGGAAAAGTTGGACTTCAGGTGGATGTGGTAAGGCTTTAGTGAGGTGGTAAGGGTACCATGCTTGTGGTATCAGGTTGTTGCTTAGGTAAGATTTGTTAAGTGGACCTAAGCTTGGTTGGCGGATCTTCTTGTGATCGTCATGACTGAGAGAGTTGTTCGGATCCTTCCTTGGGTAGAAGTTATGTTGTGGTTGATGTCTGAGTAGGAGGATGACGCATTCTATAGCATTTCGAGTCCTCTTGGTTTCCAAGGAGTTGGAGTTGGCCAGCATGGTTATGATGCTGGAAAATGGAGTTGTTGTTTGTTCAGGCAGTTGGTTGTAGGCCGTTAGTGGGCAGTGGGTGTCGAGAGTTGTCGGAGAACCCTAGGTTGTGGAGAGCCTCTCTAGAGCTCAGTCAGGCCTAGGTAGTGAGTTTCAGTTGGCAAGCTGGAGGCGTGTAGTTTGTAGCCTCGGGTGAGTTGTTGGCAGTCTTGGTAGCCTAGCAAGTTAGATTTTGTTGGAGTAGAGTCCGGATTGGTTCCGGTATGGTGACAAGTTGATGCTTGGTGTTGACCAAGGTGTGGATTGGAATTTCTAGAAGTCAGTTTTACTCTTGGGGCGAATGGTTCGTGCCTTGTTGGTTGTCTTCCTGTTTCCAGGAAAGTTGAGAGTTGCCCCGTTGGTATTTGGAGGTTCAGTTCGTGGTGGACCCCTGTTGCTACCCCGGGAGATTTTGATCTTGTTGCTTTAGTGGAGCAAGACAGTGAGTGTATGTGGAGCTCTCTGTCCTTCGGTTGTCTGCTCGTAGAAGCCGTTTCTTTCTGGGTTTGGCAGGTTACTACCGTCAGTTTGTTAAGGATTTTTCCGCCATAGCCTCGCCCCTCACTCGTCTGACGAGAAAGGGTGTCGAGTTTGTTTGGGACGGTAGGTGTGATGAGAGCTTTGCCAGGCTCAAGCGCAGTTTGACTTCAGCATCAGTGTTGGCAGTCCCGGAGGGGACATGTGGTTTTGTGGTCTACAGCGATGCTTCCAAGTTTGGGTTGGGTTGTGTGTTGATGCAGCACAGGAAGGTCATTGCTTATGCTTCCCGTCAGCTGAAGCCATATGAGCAGAACTATCCGACTAATGATATGGAGTTAGCGTGATGGTGTTTGCAATCAAGATTTGGAGGCATTACTGTATGGTGAGCGGATTCGGATGTTTACCGATCACTAGAGCCTCAAGTATCTGTTTACTCGAGAGGGAGTGAATATGAGGAGGCGAGGAGATGGTTAGAGTTGGTGAAAGATTATGACTGCGAGATTTTGTACCATCCGGGTAAAGCCAATGTAGTGGTTGATGCTTTGAGTAGGAAGACGTCGCACTCCGCGGCGTTGTTGATTTCCCAGCCCAGATTGCTGCAGGAGTTCGAGCGGGCTGAGATTGCAGTGTTGTTGGGTGAGGTTCTTTGCCGAGTAGCTCGATTGATGATCCGACCATCGACAGAGGCAATGGATTATTGATAGTCAGCTGAGTGACCCCGCATTTAAGAGATTGGGTGACAGAGTTAGTGTTGACTGAAATTTTGATTTCGTATATTCACCAGACAGTGGGCTGACGTACAGAGGCCGGTTGTGTGTTCCGGATGTTGCAGGATTGCTAGCCGAGTTGCTCACAGGGGCCCACAGTCTCCGTTTGCTTAGCACCCCGGGGGTACCAATATGTATCAGGATCTTAAGCAGACATTCTGGTGGATGGGTATGAAAAGAGATGTTGCGGAATTTGTCAGTCGATGTCTCACTTGTCAGCAAGTGAAGGCACCAGCGAGAGACCAGTAGGTTTGTTGTGCCACGAGTGTGCCCAGTGGAAATGGGAAGAGATCTCCATGGACTTTATTTCTGGTTTGCCGAGGACTTCGAGGAAGTTCTCTCAGATCTGGGTGATAGTCGACCGATTGGTTAAGAGCGCACACTTCATTCCCGGTAGAGATACTTATACCGTGGAACAGTGGGCGCAGTTGTTTTTGGAGCAGATCATTTGTTATCACGGTGTGCCTGTGAGGATTGTGTCTGACCGTGATCCGAGGGCTTGTGTGTTGGATTTCCTGGGCAGTTGGGACCAGTATCTGTATTTGATGGAGTTTGCATATAACAACAGTTATCAATCGACGATTCAGATGGCTCCATTCGAGGCTTTGTATGGTAAGCGTTGCCGATCTCCTGTGCTCTGGGAAGAGGTTGGTGACAGGCAGGTTTTGGGCCCCGAGTTGCTGTAGTTGACTAATGGTGCCGTGCAGAAGATCGAGCTCGTATGTTGTATTTCAGAGCGAGCGAGAAGAGTTACGCCGATGTCCGGCGTCGGGATTTAGAGTTTGAGGTTGGTCAGCATGTATTCCTAAAGGTTGCACCGATGCGAGGTGTTTTGAGGTTTGGCAAGCGTGGAAAGCTGAGTCCCCGTTTTGTTGGTCCGTTGTGATTCTGGAGAGGATTGGCAAGATTGCTTATCGGTTAGCCCTGCCTCCGTCATTGTCAACAGTGCACAGTGTTTTTCATGTTTCGATGTTGAGGCAGTACGTGCCGGATCCGTCGCACATTGTTGACTTTGAGCCGTTGCAGCTGAATGAGGATTTGAGCTTCGAGGAGAAGCCAGTGGGGATTCTTGCTTTTGTGACAAAGACACTGCGTAATCGTGAAATCCGGTTGGTAAAAGTTCAGTGGAGGAGTCAGAGTTCCGAGGAAGCCACTTGGGAGCGGGAGGATGAGATGAGATTGCAGTATCCCGAGCTGTTCCAATCTTAAGTGACTTTCGAGGACGAAAGTCTTATAAGGGGGGGATATTGTAACGGCCCGGAAATTTCATCCCGGTTTTCCCGGGAGGCCCAGGGGCATTTTGGTCGGGCCGACAGGGCCGGTTATGTATTTACTAATTGTCGGAAAAATTATGAGACGATTTGAATGGGATCGGGAAGTTTGGTGAAGACATTTGGGCTTGGAAGAATGTGGAAATAAATAAGGAATTAAATAGCACGTCGAGTGAGATTCGAGCCAGGGTCGCATGGGAAGCTAGGTAAGGGTCGTTGCCAATCGAGCCACTGGGCGTGTTTGTTAATCTACGCGCGCGATCTTGTATATATGTCTGTCCTCGTGCGTTTTATTTAAAAGCCAAAAAATCGCCCGAGCCTTCTTCTTCCTCTTCTCCTTCCTTTGCGATTTCTTCTCCTTCTCCCTTGATCGACCAGCGATTCGCTGGGTTTTCCTCCCCAATTCCAAGCCTGTTCTCATCCCGAGCTGCCGAAGGTTCGATCATCTTCATCCCGGTAAGCTTCTTTTCTCTTCTCTTCTTCTTCTTCTCCTTCAATTTCTTCTCCCCTGTTTTCGTTCTGCCATGGCTGGTCGAGAGAAATTGAAGGGAATGGTTCGGAGTTTCTTGTGCAGCTTGTGGTGAGGTAATCGGCCAGCAAATCGCCCCAGCTCGTCGTCTCCATCGCGCCCAGAACACCGAGCTCGCCAGATCGTCCTCTGCCCAGATCGCCTGGCGGATTGCACGCGCGCGGCGTGTCGTGCCCTCTCGCTCAGCGTCTTGCGCGATCGCCCAGCCTTCAGCCGAGCCACGCCACGCGCGCTGCGCACCTCTGTCTTGCCGAGTGCCGTCGCGCGCCCGCGCGCCTCTACATCGCCTGCGCGCGATCCGCGCACGCCAGCGCCGCTTCGCCATTCTCTGTGCCCAGCGCGCCCGGCCGGCCCCCATTTGCCACTTTCGTGCAATCGGCTCGTTCGCGCGTTCGTCGCGCCTCGTGAGTTGCTCGAGTGAGCCTTGTTTATTTTATTATATTTAGGCCTATTGTGTGATTTTTGTTGTGATTGATAGGTTCTCGGTAGCTAGTTCGGGTTCGTTCGCAATTTAGGTTTTCGTGTCAAATCGTCCCCGACCAAGGTAAGGATTTCTTACCGGAGTTGTGTGGACCCTGCGATATTATATGTGATTCTTGATTGATTTCTTGTTTGTGTTTATTGACATGTGTAGCTAGGTACTCTATGCGAATTCCCGATTAGCATGATTTTCTGGTTATTTCTCATGTTAATCCATGCTAGGTTGTTTCTCTGGCATGCTCGTATCATTCCTTGCTTCGTAGTATCATGCTAGGCTCGTTGTATTCTTATTGAGCACGTATTGGATTTTATGGAATTGTTTCTTTGATTGTTAAGGCGGGTTAGTGATTGCGGTAGATAGCATCATCCGGGCACGATGCATAAAGTACCTTGCATCCATGGCGGGGGCGTCGAGGCGAGTGCTCGCCCCTAGACCCGTGAGGGATTAGCTAACCCTACCGAGTAGGCCCCGCAATCTTGGGTGAGGGTGGCGATCGTTAAATGCCCCAGCGGTCGGGATGATGACTTGGCATTGCCTCGTCCCGGCGATCGTCGGCACGTCCTCGGCGTGTTCGGCCGTAGCCCACGATTGACACTGTTAAGGTAAGGGCGGCTTCTGGTGTAAGCCTACCACGACCCGTTTCCTTAGCCTCAAAGTGCGGTGGTTGGTGACATAGTTTACGTGTCAGTCTCACACCCTATGTTAGTGACACCGATCCAAAGATTTAGTTTGGCGTGGTATTGGACATGGGCGGCTTGCCTTTAGACCGGCACCCCATAGTTCTGTGGTAGCACGCGGTGCATGCTTACGCTCATTTACAGCGCCAGCCGGAGAGCTCCTCGGGATCTTGAGCGGTGTACCTTTTCGTCGGCGATTGCAGGCCGAGGCGGGACTTGTTTCTCGTATAGAGGCGACTTGTGTATTGGGCGTGTGGTGGATATTATTCCGGACTAAGACCCTAAGTTGGCATCCGAGGCCCAAGTGTGGGCTAAGCTATGTGCTCTATTCTGTGTTTATACTCATAGCTTGCATACGCTCATCGAGATGACCATGTATATCGTATTGTACCCCGGTTGGGGATTCTTACTGGGTAATTCGTTACTCACCCTTATTATTGTGGTTTTTCCACAGGTAACCAAGTTGCGAGACAGGATGGCTGAAGGAGGAGCTGTGATAATGGGGCTCAGTCATCAAACTCTGATTTTGTGTTATGACTCTTTATGTTTTATTTTCCCCTGAATGCATGTAGCCGGGCACGGAGCCCTAGAATGTTTTCTGAATATTGTGTAGATTCCAGCATTATTGTATCTAGACATGTTTTGAATGATTTTAAGAAATCTCTGATCGGAGTATACTTTGGAAATGTATTTATCTTGGAACAGGTGCTTGGAAAGCAGGGACGGAGTTCAGGAAATTGTCTTGTTTTTAAAGGGATTATTTTGAATGTTTTGTTTTAATTGGAATCCGAAATCATGTTTGTTTAATGTCCTTTACTTTGAATGCATGCATTGGGGTAAGGGCCCATTTAGTGCCCCATTCGGGTCGGTCCCCTTACAAGTACATGCTAGTATCTTTTGACATGATTTATGCTTTTATTTAGGAAACATCATAATCTACTAACAAGTTTTGGTTGTAATTCCTAATTTGATACAACTTCAAGGACAAATTACAGAACTGGAAAAAGAACTTACCTTGACTCGCGATGAACTACAGAAGACTAGAGATGAATCTCGAGAAAATTACAACATGCTTTGAGAGATGATGGAGCAGTTCAGGAGATAAAGGATGTGACGTTACACTTAGGTAAGTAATTAAAACTCTACAATTATGCATATTTTATGTGAATTGTGGCTACCCTGCAGCAAAGGTAGCCACATGGTAGATTATATATGATTTTCATTGTTAACACAGGTGTAATTATTTTTTTTGGTTAGTCATAGGGGTGTCGTTATGTTGCTGAAATTTTGAATTAACTTTTCTATTTTATTTACATGCTTCCATTATAAAGTTGTACATACTGTTGATTTCACTCTATTATTTGTCGATTGCCCAATTCTTCTAGTCCTTGAATTTGATGTGTTTTCTATGAGTTTTGTTGGATTTTCTAGTTGCAAGAACTCCGAATAGGCAGCCACGGTATGATAGAGAAGCTAGTTGAAATGGGTACGTCTTCTATGTGTGTGTGTGTGTATATATATATTAATGTTTTTGTTCAATCAAATGAGTGAAAATATGTTGGAGTTTAGAATAATTGTTGGTTTGTCTCAGGTACCAATACATTCTCATAATCGATGTATGTATTAAAATTTCTAATTTGTTTGCATGCTTTCATTATAATGTTGTGGATACTTCTAAACAATCTTGCAGGAAGTTGTTGAGTTTGTCAAGTAGAAAAATGAGAGGTTTAGTCTTCATTTTCAGTAACTTACTTTCTATGCAATATTTACATGTTTCTTATGCTTTTAAAAAAAAGAACTTCTTTGGTTTATATGTAATGTGGATGGTTGAAGTTATTTTCTTATCAATAAGAAAGCTCATATGTTATTATTTTTTTCTTTTTGCCAAATCTCATATGTTATTGTTAAGTAATATGTTATTACTTTCTATGCAATATTTACATGCTTGTGCTTATTTTAGAACTTTATATGTTTGACCTTTACAATTATTTTTGTTGTTTTAATTGTTCTTATCTAGGTTAAATGTTGGAGCCGAATTTGACTTAGATCCATCTTGAGTGGAGGTATAACTCTGAACTATGGGTATAATAACAATGTCCAACCATACAATTTTCTTCTGGTTAAGTTTCAATAGCACAACTAGTTAATGACTTATTCTTCTAGTTTTTTATTATTGATCAATTTGTTGATGTCTCGTTTCTATATTGTTGAAGCTAATATATTGGAGAATTTGTTTATTTTCTTCTAGTGAATGTTTTGCAAGTTAAAGAGGTAAACTTTATCTACTCTAATTCCTTAAGGTTATTTTAGTTTTTAACATATAGGCACATCTGTTTAAATATTTAGGTTTATATTGAAGCTGAAACATATATTGGTTTGATGCTTATAGGGAATATGGACATTAAAATAAAGAGGCTAGGGAAAAGATATGTATTGAAGCATCCAGGCGTTCAAATTTTGATGTAAACTTCATTCTTTTCTTCATTTTATTTTCTTGCTTAAGGTTCTGAAAGATTTATTCATGCATACTCGTTAGAATTACTTAAATTTTCTTTTCTTGCTTGAAACTCTTTTCTTATTGGTAAGAAAGCTCATATGTTAATGTTAAGTAATATGTAATATGTGAAGGTTGTTTGAAACTCAATTTTTCTTAGGTTTTGCATGAACACACTCAAAGGATGAAGCGGTGAAGAAATGCACTCATCATTTACTAGTTATTTTTGTTGTAAAAAACTGTGTGAACATTTATCACAAGTGTAATATTATTGTCCTTTTGTTATTTTGTTCAATACAAATATTTTAAGTCATCAATGAAATTTTATTTGTTGACAAGTCTTTTATTGGTGAAGTTATTTTTCTTGAAGAATATTATGTATGTATGATAATAGTTAACAGCAAAAAAAGGTTGTAAATATACACAACAAGCGTCATGAAATAATATAAATTGATAATAAATATTTGTCATCAATTTAAGATATATGATTAAAATAAAGAGTCATGTTTGATTATTTGATGATTAAAAATAAGTGTCAATAAATAATATTTATTGATAATGTTTATGTGTCGTTGATAATACATTAATGACTTAATTTATATGTCATATATTGCTTATTGGTGACAAAAAACTAGTATCATCAAATAAAAATTCATGATTGCAGAAAAGTGTCATCTAAAATATTTCAATGACACTTATAAAAAAGTGTCATCTGAAAAGAATAGATGATGTGCGATACAATGATTGCAAAGAAGTATCATCTATGAAATTTTAATGACACTTATTAAAAAGTGTCAACTAAAGAACATAGATGATGTGCGATACAATGATTGCCAAAAAGTATCATCTAAGCCGTTTGTGACACTTTTTTAGAATCATCATATCCCATTTTTGTAGTAGTGATTTATAAGACAACAATTCTCTCCCTATGCAAAGTAGCCCTTTTTCCCATTATTTAGCCATTTCTTACTATTTCTTGTACTATAAAGCATTGGTTTATTTCCAAGGAGAGGAAATAGTCATGCAAATTATTTCTTTAAGTCAATGATTGGAAAAACAAAATCAAATCAATCTATCTAATCTAATGCAAGGCCTAACTTTTCTTTAAAATTATTAAATCATGTTTTAAGCTTGCCCATGTGAATGAAAATATTGTTTTGGCAACAATTTCAAAGTCAAATTGGAGAAAAAAGTGGGAATTTGGTTTTGTCAAGTTCAACCCTAACACAAATTCTCAATGATATGCATATAATAATGTGGGAAAGAGGCAATTCTGCTAGGACGACGGTCATGAAATTGTTGCATAAGAATATGCATTCAGATGAATGTAAAAAGATGCATGATTCCATTAAAAAGTATATGTAATAATAATAAAATTAGAAAAGAAAAAAAAAATGCATCATTCAACTACTTTTACCAACCAAAGGGGCAAAAGATAGAAAAAGAATTAAAGTAGCAAACAAAAGTCTAAAGGAGTGTTAATATATGCACCTTTTATGGAGAGAAAAGTGGGAAAATTATTTGTATCCAACATTTTTCTATTATTGTGAGGATTTGTTTTTACTCATATGCTATTATTTATAAAGAATTAAAAAAAAAATACAAATTTGCCAGCTCAAATGAACAAACATCCTGAAAATGACAGGGGTTTAGAATGTTGCCAAAATCTTCAACATAAATTAAACAAAATGCATCTAACATAATATATATATATATATATATATATATATATATAAATAATGTTAGAAATTTCAAACCCAAAAAACAAAATGTGATTATTAAAATCATATGCAGCAGAAATGTAATAAATAAATAAAATGTATACATTGAGCCATTGTTTTGGTAATTGAGAGATGAAAGTCCAATTTTCACTTGTAATTGCAACACGAACACCCGCAACAGAATTCTTGGTTCTTTTACACCCTCACTCTTCCTAACTCAAATGGTGTGATTTTTCCTAATAAGAAAGTAGGTATTGGGGACCAAAAACTAGAGTAGAAAATCCAAAAGAGTTCTCTATAAAGGTGAAATAGTGGGGGATTACAAAACGAGTGAGATGTGGGTGGTTACCTAAAAACATGGACCAGTTAACAAATAATTATAATTAAATAATAAATTAATTATAACTTTTCCAACATTCTCCCACTTGGTCCATGAATACCGCACAAATACATAATGAAAACAAAACACATGGATTATGGCGATAAGTCCTCTTAGTGCGAGTATTATCTTCTATATATCACAATGCATTGTGTTTTTCTCAACATAAACTCAATACTTAAAGAATAAACCCTATGTTTATTTTAGGTCCATACTAAAGTAATATTTTCTCAAGAATAAATATGCATGTGCACAACTAAATGAGAAAATATAAACTAAATAAGAGTTTCATTAATGAAATAAAGAATGGACGTACATTCTAAATGGCCTACAAATAGAGTCAACAACTCTAAGCCCAAAAATGAAACTCTTCAACCATATACTATGTTAGGTATAGCTTCAAAATATGATACGAACTCAACCTTCATAATGGAAATAGAAAATTGTCAGTTCATCTAAACATTTCATATAATATTTTGATCCTTAAATGAATCTCATAAATTTCTTTGAAGCTCTCTACTGGTCAAATCCTAGATTTCTTTGAAATCATAATAACATCTCAACAAACAATGTTAATTAAAGCATATAGATAGTTCTTCATTTGTTCCCGTTCGAGCTCATTTTTAAAACACTACATAAAACTAAATTTAATGTCTCCCACTGACCTTATGGTATATACAATTATGGGAATTTGAGCTCAGTAGCAAATTCTACCTCTTGTACTAGTTTTGCAGCACAATTTCTAAAATAATTGAATGTATAGCACATTAGACATCTATCAATAACTAGTGATAGAACTCAATAAGTGATAGACATCTATCACTAATAAGTGATTGACATCTATCACTAATGAGTGATAGAACTCAATTTAAATTTTTTGCTACAAATGAATTAATTTTGATTTTGTGCTATAGGTGCAAATATTTTGCCATTTTTTACTATACATGCAAAATCCCCTACAATTATCCATAACCTTCTCTTCGAAACCAAATAAAGAGATGCCATCATGGCATGTCAAATACCATTGGTGGCATATTGTAATTTTTATAGGACTAATTATTCAAGAAGCTAATATAAAGTATATTCTACCAATGTAGACTCATAAAAATATGAATCTAGTGACATAAAACTTGCTTGTGAGCTAAAGTTTTGATTTAATTAAATTCATTTAACGATAATGATACGATTATTAAATTATGTTCCTTTTTCTAATCCCTATGAGTAAATTAGAAAATATAATTTAATATTTTATCCTAATTAATATGAACCATGCTCTACCATTGTAGAATCATTAATAATATGAATCTAGTGACAAAAAACTTGTCTGTGGGCTCAAGTTTTATTTCAATTAGATTCATATAAACATAATGATAAACTATCAAATTATATTTCTTTTTCTAATCTATGTGGGTAAATTTGAAAATATAATTTAATATTTTATCCTAATTAAATAAAGTATATTCTACCAGCGTAGAATCACGACAAATATGAATCTAATGACATAAAACTTGTATGTGGGCTAAAGTTTTAATCCAATTAGTTTCATTTAAACCTAATGATAAAATTATAAAATTGTGTTACTAATCCCTATGGGTAAATTATAAAATATAATTTAATATTTTATCGCAATTAAATAAAGTATTATTCTACTAAGGTAGAATAATGAAAATTATGAATCTAGTGACATAAAACTTGCTTGTAGAATAAAGTTTTAATTCAATTAAATTCATTTAAACTTAATGATAAATCTATCAAATTATGTTCCTTTTACTAATCCCTGAGGGTAAATTAGAAAATATAATTTAATATTTTATCCTGATTAATGACATGTAACACAATAAAAATTCTTGTGGGATAAGATTTACCATATTACATAAATTAATCACAATATTTAATGTTTATTATCCAAATGTGATCCTAATAAACTTAATTATAATTTAACTAATTAAAGATGATGTGGCTCTTCTTTAATTTAATTAAATTATATAGACCACTTAAATATATAAGATTTTGGTTCAATTATCTAACTTAGTATTGCATGAATAATTATAAAAATAATCATACAACCAAAATATAGATAATATAAAAATAAAATTGAGTCATTATCAATAATTTCATTATGCATGATTTATTAAAATTAATACCCAAATACTAAATAAACATAATGAATTTAATTGATCACAACAAGCCTACATTAATTGAATAATGAACCAATCTAATTAATATAATAATCAACAAGCTTGATGGTTTAACAAATATATGAACACGCAAAAGGATGTGACATCAATTTCTAATTGCAACAACTTTTTATTATTATTATTATTATTATTTTGAATTCCTTGAATTTAAACAAACTACTTGTCATTGCACTCATGCCACAATATATGATATTATGGTAATAAAAAAAATATACTTTAATATCTATATCACCAAAATACATAAGGATCAATTTCCAATTAATCATATTTCATTTATATGCAATTCTACCATTTTTAATAAATTAAAAATAAGGTAGTGCAATATGCATATAACAAACAAATACACAAGAATATGGCAAAGTAAAATCCAATCTATGACAAAAATTCAAGTAAAATCATCAATCTCAAATCTGTCATCTCAAACTATCGCATCATTGTGCTCTTAAACTCTTCTATCATCACATTTCTATTACCCATAAATATTAGATCATCAACATAAAGAGCAACAAATATCACATTACCTCCACCCTGCTTTGTGTAAAGCCCATGCTCATAAGAACACTGCTTGTATCTGTTCTCCTTGAAATACATATCAATGCGAGTATTTCACTCTCGCGGTGCTTGCTTCAACCCGTAAAGCACTTCCTTCAATCTAAGCACCTCCTTCTCTTCTCGAATTTTCTCGTATTCGGGTGGTTGCCCGATATACACTCCTTCTTCAAGCATACCGTTCAAGAATGTTGTCTTGACATCCATTTGATAAATCAGCTATCTAAATTGTGTCGCTTGTGAAATTAACAATCGGATTGTCTCCATTCTCACAACTAGAGCAAAAGCTTCATCATAATCGATTCCCTCTTTCTGCTTGTATCCCTTTGCAACAAGTCTCGCCTTGTATCGCTCTATCTTCATTTTCTTCTTTAATACCCACTTCACACCATTCGTTTGACTTTCATTCGAAAATTTTGTCATCTTCCACATATCATTGCGCTCTATCGCATTAATTTCTTCATCCATTGTTGTTCTCCACTTCTCATATCGCACTGCTTCTTTAAAGCTAATACTTCTGTATCTGCTAAAAGACATATAAGGTTCACCTCATTTGTCACATCGTACAATTCTTGCAAACTCCGCATTCTGGGTTGTTCCTGTTCTTTTTCTTCTTCTGCTTCAGTTGTTTCAGGCTCTCTTCGCATACTCGTTGATGCAACGACTGGTAAATCTCCAACTTCAATACTGACTTCTATCGAAGTATTCTAATCCCACTAGCTTTCTTCAATTACTCGCATATCACGACTCACCATCACCTTCTTGCTTATTGGGTCAAGTTGCTTGTACATTTTTGTTCTTTCATTGTAGCCAATAAACACATACTTCTTGCTCTTATCTTCGAGTTTTGTTCTTCAATGATCAGGTACGTGTTCACAAGCCACACTACTAAACACTCTAAGATGTGAAACTGTCGACTTTCGTCCACTCCATGCCTCTTGTTGTGTTTTATCATTTAGCTTTGCATGTGGACATCGATTTTGCACATAAACTGCACATTGCACTACTTCCACCCAAAATTCCTTTTGCTTCCTTTTGCTCTTCAACATTGCTCGAACCATATCAAGAATGATTCTATTTTTCCTCTTAGCTATACCATTCTATTGAGGAGTGTATAGTACGGTTAAAAAATGTCTTATGCCTTGCTGCTCAAAATACTTCCTAAACGTCGTCAAAGTATATTCTCCACCTCTGTCAGATCGCACAGATTTGATCTGTCTGCCAGTTTCTCTTTCCATCCTCACTTGAATCTTTTGAACGCCCCAAATGCTTATGATTTTTCTTTCAAAAAATAAAATCAAGTGTTGCGTGAGAAATCATTAATAAAAGTAATGAAGTACCTTTTACTGTTGAATGATGCGGGGGTAATTAGCCTGCATATATCTGTATGAATCATCTCGAGCAGTTTCTGTGCTCGATATTCTGCTTTCTTGTGAAACGAGGTTCTCGCATGCTTGCTGAGCACGCATTCTTCACAAAACTTTCCATCATAGATCATCTTTGGTAGCTCGTGCACCATATTCTTCTTCACTAACTCTTTTAGTCCACCAGATGTAGATGGCTAAAACATAGATGCCACGGTGTTTCTTTATCTTATACATTGACTCGCAAACATCTTGCCCGCACACTTCTCAAATTTAGTCTATACATGTTATTTCTTCCCATCTCTACTTAAGCGACTAAATGCTCTTTCTTGTCCCTCAAATTCAACAACCGGTCTTTCAAAAATACATAATAACCCTTCTCTATGAGTTGCCCAAAACTCAAAATATTTGTTTTGAGATCTGGTACATAATAGACATTCTGAACTGACCCTATCAAGCCATCCTTTTGCACAAAAGAAATCGTACATTCACCTTTTACCAATACTTTTGACACATCGCCAAAAGAAACATGACCATCTTCAATTTTCTGCATCTCTTTAAACAGATGCTCATGTCCACACATATGGTTGCTTGCCCATGAGTCGAGATACCGCACAATATCATTATTTTCCCTTCCTTCTTTATGCGCCATATCAAAATAACACCTTCATTCGCATTGTTTTCTACTGTTAAGTTACTTATTGCTTTAACCCTTTTATCAGCACAACAATCTCTCGCAAAATACCCTTCTTCACCATAATTGTAGCATTTGTTGTAATAACAATCATTCGCATGGTGACCATGCTTGTGACACTTGTAGCATTGAATATTTGATTAATTCGATCTACCGCCTATTCCTTGATTGCATCCTCTTTTTCTCCAATTTGCTTGACTCGTACGTCCTTTTTCTGCAACATAACTATCGCTTTGACTATATACACGACCTACACGCCCGCGATCTCCACTCATAAATTTTTTAGAATAGAGTACTTATTCATCTTCGATCAATGCCTTGGTTTGAAGCGCTTGCTCTAGAGTTTCCTCTTTCTTTTTGTTCTTTTGTTGCTTGTGTGCTTCAAGAGAACCAGCAAGCTCGTCAACAGTGAGAGTTGCAAGGTCCTTTGACTCCTCTATCGCGCACACCATATTTTCGAAATTATCTGTCAACGATCTCAAAAAAATTTCAACAACTCGCGCATCCGTTAGCTTTTCGCCATTGCAATTGAGTTGATTCACTACCGTCTGCACACACAAGATGTAGTTAGATACGCTTTCTAACTCCTTCATCTTTATGTTTGTCAACTCGCCGCGAAGATTTTGGAGACGCACTTGCTTCACTCGTTTGCCTCCTTTGAACACTTTCTCTAAAGTATCACACGCTTCTTTTGAAGTAGTTGCATTCTCAATCTTCTTAAAGCTCGATTCGTCAACTGTACGCAACAACATGTACAATGTTTTTTTATCCTTCGAACGCGTCTCTTTCAATTCTTTGATTTGAATCGTCATATAATCTGTTGTATCTCTTGGTTCATCAAAACCTTCCTCAACCACTTCCCATGAATCATGAGATCCAAGAAGCGCTTTCATATGAATGCTCCAATTCTCATAATTCGCCTTCGTCAATCGTGGCAGCGACATTTGACCTGTTAAGTTCGTCATCAACTCTAATACAAATTTGTAAAAACTAAAATCGTAAATAAAACAATAAAACACAAATTTCTTTATAACACTTTCTTTTATTGCTCTTTAAACTCTCTACACAATTTTCTCTTCATTCTCTAAGAATGTTATCACTTTCGCTCTACATTTGTGTAAGGGACCGACCCGAATGGGGCACTAAATGGGCCCTTACCCCAATGCATGCATTCAAAGTAAAGGACATTTAAGCAGACATGATTTCAGATTCCAATTAAAACAAAACATTCAAAATAACCCCTTTAAAAACTAGACAATTTCCCTGGAACCTGTCCCTGTTTCCAAGCACCTGTTCCAAGATAAATACATTTCCAAAGTTTTACTCTGATCAGAGATTTACTAAAACCATTCAAAACCTGTTCAGATACAAAATGCTGGAATCCACAAAACATTTACAAAACATCCTAGGGCTCCGTGCCCGGCTACATGCATTCAGGGGAAAATAAAACACAAAGAGTCATAACACAAAATTAGAGTTGGAAGACTGGGCCCCATGATCACGGCTCCTCCTTCCACCATCTGTCTAGCAACTTGGTTACTGTGGAAAAACCACGTAAGGGTGAGTAACGAATTACTCGGTAAGAATCCCAACCAGGGGTACAATACGATATACATGGTCATCTCGATGAGCGTATGCAAGCTATGAATATAAACACAGAATAGAGCACATAGCTTAGCCCACACTTGGGCCTCGGATGCCAACTCAGGGTCTTAGTCCGGAATAATATCACCACACAGTCCAATACATAAGTCGCCCTATACGAGAAACAAGTCCGGCCTCGGCTGTCATCTCACGTCGGACGAAAGGTACACGGCTCACAATCCCGAGGAGCTCTCGATCGGGGCCGTAATGAGCGTAAGCATGCACGCTGCTGCTACTACGCGAACTATGGGGGTTGCGGAGTGCGGAGGCAAAGCGCCCATGTCCGATCACCACGCCTAACTAAATCTTTGGATCGGTGTCACCGACATAGGGGTGTGAGACACGGACACGTAAACTATGTCGGCTGAACCACCGCGCACTGGGGCCAAGGCGGTCGTGGTAGGCTTACACCGGAAGCCGTCCTTGCCTTAACGGTGGCAATCAGGGGCTACGGCCGAACACGCTGAGGACGTGCCCACTGCCGCGGACGAGGCAATGCCAAGTCATCATCCCGACCGTTGGGGCATTAACAATCGCCACCCTCACCCAAGATTGCGGGGCCTACCGCTTGGGTTAGCTAATCCCCCTCACGGGGTCGGGGCGGAATGACTTGCTCGGACGCCCCCGCCATGGATGCAAGGTACTTTATGCATCAGGCCGGATGATGCTATCTACCGCAACTCTAACACCGCCCTACTAGCAAGCGACAAACAATTCCCTAAAATCCAATACGTGCTCAATAAGAATACAACGAGCCTAGCATGATACTACGAAGCAAGGAGCAGATACTGAGCATGCTAGAAAGGAACAACCTAGCATGGATTAACATGAGAATTAATCGGGAACAACATGCTAATCAGAATTCAGAATTGAGTACCTAGCTATACATGTCAATAAACACAAACAAGCAATCAATCAAGCAATCACATATAATATCGCAGAGGTCACACACAACTCGGTAAGAAATCCTTACCTTGGTGGGGATGAATTGACACGAAAACCTAAGCGCGAACGAACCCCGAACTAGCTACGAGAACCTATCAATCACAACAAAAATCACACAATAGGCCTAAATATAATAAAATAAATGAGGCTCGGCTCGGGAGCAACTCACGAGGCACGGCGAACGCACGAACGAGCCGATTGCACGAACAGGCGGCGAACGGGGGGTGGGCGCGAGAGTGGCGCTTAGGCGCGTGGACGGGCGCTGGCGCGAGCTGCTGCGAGCGAACGAAGCGAGGCGTTGGCGAGGACGAGCGTCTTGCGACGCGAGCGGCGGCGGGCGGCGGCGGCACGACTCGGTGGCGAGGGGGCTCAGCGACGCGATGCGGTGGTGGCGGAGAGGCAAGCTCTGCGCGCGCAGCAGGCGAAGGGGAAACTCGAATTCGAGCGATCCAAGGGGATTCGATGAGCGATTCTTTGATGGCGAACTCCCCTACACTAGCTGCACAAAACCCATACCTCAAATTACCTCGACTTGGCCGGAAATGGCGAAGCCCGAAACAGGGAAGCAATTTGACGGAAAAGAGAAGGAGAAGAAGAAGAGAAGAAGAGAGCTCACCGGAGGGATTAACGGCGAGGGAGAGAACGCTGGTCGGCGAGGGAGGAAAAATCGCGAGAGCTACGCAGTCGGTCGGTGAAGAATCGAGAAGAAGAAGAGAAAAGAGGAAGAAGGCTCGGCTGCTCTGTTTTAACCCGAACGCACGAAAACACGGATATGTATTAGATCGCGCGTTTAGATTAACAAACGCGCGCGGTGGCTCGGCTGGCAGCGCCCTCTGCCTAGCATGCGACACGTCCTTGGCTCGAATCTCACTCGACGCGTTATTTAATTCCCTATTTATTTTTACCTTTTCCCAAGCCCAAATGTCTTCACCAAAATTCCCGATCCTATTCAAATTGACTCATAATTTTTCCGGCAATTTTCAATTACATAACCGGCCCTGTCGGCCCGACCCAAAATTACCAAAATGCCCCTGGGCCTCCCGGGAAGACTGGGATGAAATTTCCGGGCCGTTACAATTTGTCTCTACAATTCTCAACGAAGGAACATTCTATTTATAGCTTATTACAAACTTGGTCTCAAGTTCTTTCTAAAACATGCTTCCCACTAATTCCTAAATTAATGATCCACTAATTACTTAATTTTCTTTCTAATTAAAAACCCATTAATTCCTTAATAAAATATCCATAAATTATATTTAAAACAAAATCATAAATTTTCATTAAAGTTTATTCAACAGTGAGTGGATGGCCACCAACCTAGAAATTGATTTCTTACATGTATTTGTAGGATCAGACGATTGTTCTGTGACATTAATTGAGATGTACACATCATGAATATCAAAAAATTAAAAAAATGGGAATTTCGCATGTATAACAAAAAATGATAAAATATTTTCATCTATGGCACAAAATCAAAACTAATTCATTTGTAGCCGAAAAAATCCAAAAAAAGAGATAAAAAATCAAAACTAATTCATTTGTTTTTTATATACATGTATATTAGCATATTTGGATATGATAAAAAATTATAATAACAAATTAAAAGATCAATATTTTGGTAAGAGAGAGTAAGTATTTTGGAAATATTTACCCACCTTTAGAACCACATATTTTTACTTCTTTGCATTTTTCTCTCCACTTTAACATTTGTCTCTACATGAATCAAAACCAATTCTTTTTGTTAAAAAAAGTAAAAATATGTGGCTTTAAGGTGGGTAAGTATTTCCAAAATACTTACCCACTCTTACCTAAGTATTGCTATTAAAATAATATTTTATATTTTAATGACATAATACTAAAACTAAAAAAATTATTGTAATACAAAAATTAAAATAATATTCCAAACACAAATTTATCAAATACAAAAAATTGAAAAAATATGAAAAAATTTAGAAATTTTAAAATAATGAAAAATGAAAAAAAGAGAGAGAGAGAGATGAGAATAACTTGGATAAAAAAGGGCTTTAACACCTCATTTCATCTATATTATACCAAACACCATCTTGAGACAACAAAACTATTTGAATTAAGATAACAAGAAAGACAATAAACTCTCTGATTCATATCCATTCTGCTGTCATCTCTATCTTCTAGAGCATTGGCCGTTCCATTGGGGGGATAGATGAAAAGAGAAAATTGTAGAATTTGGAAATGGCCAAAACATCATAAAGAAACAGCTGTTGAATTTTATGGTAAATCGATTATATGTCAAAAAGTGTGTGCCTTTATTTAAGCTTGCCAAATTAACTTGCTTTTTCTTTTCTCCTTTTCTTGTAAAAAGTCATCTCAAAGAAGACGGATATAATCACTGCATTTTTCTTTCATCCTTTCTTTTCCTCCATCATTTTCATGTATGTAACAATCCAAAGACATGAACTAAAGTTTGAAACAATTATTTTCTGAATTCCCACTCTTACTTCATAAAGAATAATGCATTTTAGTATATGGGAAGGGGACCAACAAACCCTATATAGAAGATATTATTAGATATCAATCGATTTCCAAGATCGAACTAAAAACATTAGATGAATAATAATATTTTAGAAGAAATTGACAAAAAATAGGCAGCCTCGTGAAAAGATAAAAGTTTATACGCCTCAGGACTTCAATTAGTCCAAAATCAATATATTAACCGTCTTCAAATCTTCAGTCGCGTATAATCTTTCATCAATCTCACATATAGTTTTCAATCAATGTTGTAAATAGTTTTCAATTAAAAGACTATGATTAATGAAAGAATTATAATAGGAAAAAAAATCTAAACTTCCTCTATGGATAAAATATTTCTAAAAAAAAATATTATAACTAAAATAGCAACAAAAAAAAGTTGGCACCAACCTTAAAAAAAGGTTCGAATATGGAAAAATCAATAAGGAATAGTATACCTATTTAATTACTTTATTTAGTAGCTAATTAATATTTTGACCAATTGCAAATTGATTCTCAATGGATAGCGGTTATACATGGAGAGGTTTTGGTAGCCTCTCCATAAATTAAGCATTTTTTAGGGACTAATTAAAAAATTGGGTTGATATTTGTTAAATAAGATAAATTTTTTATTTGTAGTGGGTAGCGTCTTTAGCAAAGACGAACAATACCCTACAAGCCAATTTTTTTTTTTTTTTCGACAAGAAAGAAATGCAAACACGTAATTGGTTCCACTATGCATTGTGGTGAAATGCTCTCTCTTGGAACCTTCATCTTGTTTGGTGATGCGTACGTGATCGACGACTCAATTGTTCACAAATCGCAACTACAACCCTTACTCAGCCGTAAAATCGTAATTGTATGCAAACGTACAAATCCTGGTTGCTTTAGATATGTTTATGATGAACTTGACGTGAGAGCGAATTAACACAGTTGGAGGATAATCGAAAGAATCCTGGTTATTTTGAGAATGAACATTCGTGGATAAATGGAAAAAACAATTCACTATATTAGTTTAGGAAATTTAGCTTCCGCAGCATATTTTACCTTAGCTATTATATTTATAGCTTTTTTCTTAACATAATTCCTATATAGGAGATTTTCATGCGGCTATTTTGATTTTCCAATTTTACCCCTCTCTTCTTCTTCCTTCATCTTTTTTCAATTTTCCTTTTCTTTTTTTTTTTTGCAACTTTGTGATTTCATTTCTTCTCTCTTGTTTTTTTTTCCTTCTTCTTGCGTTCAAAATTTAGAATCTTCCTATTAAAATTTTCAAACCAATGATCAATTTTTTTTAGGGTTCCTCAATTTTGATTTCAATTTCAACCCAAAAAACCCTTGTTGATACAGCCAAAGAAAGCACAATCCATGACGACCACATACTATGATTACTCTACCACCAATTGTACATATTTTTTCAGCCGAATTTGGCCTTCAATTTCATCATAAACCCTGGGATTTTGGCATGTTAGAGTTTTTTATTTCTTTATTTTTCATCATATTTGGGTCTGGTTCAGATCTTTAGTTGTTGTTGTTGATTTTTTTATGTTAAAAGTTGATTTCGTTGCTCTTGTTCTTCTTTCTTTCGGACTAATTGAGTCGTCGATAATGGATGGTTTCGGTAACGGAGATAGAGTTCATAGCCATAGATGGACTGAAAACAAAGCTTTTTTTTTTTAGAATATACTGAAAACAGCGCTTGAAAATGGGTTTGAGGAAGAAGATGGAGTTGAAGAGAAATATTCATTCAATAAGCAATTGATAGATTCAATCAATAGCCAACTCATAGATTCAATCAATGAATTTCTTATAGATTTAATCAATAAGCAATTGATTAATTCAATCAATGACTAACTGTTTGATTCAATCAATGAATAACTTATAGATTCAATCAATGAGCAATTGATAGATTCAATCAATAAGTTAAATTTAATAAATAGGAAAATAATAGCCTCAATCAATTTTTTTCTTTTTTTTTAGAATGCCCCAATCAATTCTCTTAAGGGCTTTTTTCATAAATAGACCCTATTTGAAAAGTATTTGCAAATATAGGTATCTACAAAAATATTAGCAAAAGTAGATTTTTTTTAATACATTAGAAAATCCGAAAATAATGAATTACAATCATACCCTCATATTGGTGGTTTTTTTAATTTTGGAAGGAAAATTTCAAAAAAGAAAAAACATCCCACATTCCAACTACAAATCGCAAATTTAGGGGCTAAATTGTGGAAAAGCATATCTTCCGAAATCACATTTATAAGAGACGTTTCATCTTTCTTTTTAAATACCTTATAAATTTCAAAAATAACGATCAAATTATTGGTTTTTCATTTGGGAAGGAAAATTTTAACAAAGGAAATTCGTCTTACATTCCAAACCATAAACCGCCATTTTATGGTGTATTAATTGCAGGACGAAGTAGCGACAATACATTGTTAGATGTATCGTTATGATTTACATACAGTATAGTTCGTAATGTACATGTTATTTGATTCTGGTAGTTTTATTTATAAATAAACCGTATGAGCTGTTCAATTTCGTTGATTGAAACCAGAACACGTTTGATAACCACACAGTATTGAAATAACTTGAAATATACGATACAACCATAATATATCATGTACCATACCGTATTTTAAAACTTTGTGTTTCTTTTCAAGTGTTTAATTTGCTGATATGGATACTTGTAGCGTAGTTTAATATGCTTGAGACAACGAACAAGTAATTTTGAATGTACAATACCGTATAGTAAAACATTGGGAAATAACATATGTAATATTTGTGAATTGATAGAGACTCGTACTGTTTGAACAACTTTACACAAAATTACGATTCAAAGTGAGATCAATAGTAAATAAAAAAGGTCTCATGGGTTACAAAATTGAAACTGGAAACGTTCAACATAAAAAAACGACTGTAATGTAAAATCATCATTGAGTGAATGCGTTCCTCAATATTTATGCGACGCTCTTCAGCTACTTCATGATTATGGTGCATCTCATTTTCATCCTACTGACCATTATGTGAATACAGATTAGGATGCGTGTTGAACCTATAAGGAAAAGTTGTATAGTATTACAAAAATGTCCAAACAATATTGTTCTATATTATAAGTTGTATGATATACATGTATAAACAATAACGTATTGCGGAATAGAAATGTAATGAATAGTAATATGAGTACGAAAAATGTATTAGATATGAATAGAATGACTAATAAAACATAAATGTAATGTGTAAGTTATACAATATGTAGAATGAAATAATGAAACATAGAGAGTTTTGTATAGTTTATACAGTAATATAACGGTAAATGGAAAACTACAGTAAATAATACTCAAGTATACCAGGACTTTGACATTTTACACTACTAGAAAAAGGACATACCATGACACTTTATTTATTTCATTTTGCAAGAATGAGAAACCAAAAGTGTCATAATAGATGAAAAAACGTATTTTCCAATTTTTTTGAATTTATGATTATATTTTAGAGTCATAAAAAATAATTTAGATTGTGTGTTCGAGCTGGGGATGTGGAATTTTATATTATATGTATCTCTAAAATACTTAAGCAAAAGCTGCATTTTTTCCCTCAAAATTAGAAGGCTACCCAAAATTGCAATTTCCCCCCAATTAACGATTTTCTCCAAAACCCCAACTCTCACTTCGTTCAACCTCAAAATCTCAGACTCTCTCATATGAATTCGACCCTCAAATTCCACTGGTAAGGAAAATGTATGTCCTATTTTGTTTACCTTATTCTGGGGAGAACGAGAAACTTGAATCTTAGGGTTTAGGTTTTTCCAAAAAAAAAAAAAACAAGTATGATGAGGGTTGTGGCTTGAGCATTTTGGGAAGGTAGTATTGGTATTATTTTCATTCAAAGATTCAATGAGTGGGAGTGTTTGGGATTTTTGTAAAGAAGATAACAAACAGGTTTTGTTCTCATTGAAAGTTGGGTTTGTTGTTGTTTTGGTGTATTTGCTCATACTTTTTCTAGCACCTTGCAGTGCATTTGGCACTAACCTCATTTGGGTTATCATCGGTGTTTGTAGAAATCTTAGTCATAACTGTTGCCCAACTTGGTTTGCTCATAGGCTCTGTTGCACAACCCATTATCATTGGTATCAACATTTTCTTAGTTGGTAACATTCTCACTGAAATTTAAATTATAGCTTTATAATTTTGGTCTTTCGAAAAAGTTAAAATTTAGTCAATATAATCTTAGAAGTTATAATAGTCCCCAAGGGGTGGCGTAGTTGGTTAAAAACTTGGGTTTTGAAGGTATGCTCTTCTCAAGTTTTCAGGTTCGAAACTTATTTTGTAGACACCTCTCATGTCTCCATTCCTTCGATGTCTCCCGGTGCCTGGCCATCCTAAGGACATGCATGGTTACCCTTGTTTAAAAAAAAAATAGACATGTCCCCAAGGAAACTTGGGATCTCTAAAGTATGTTTTTCTGAACCACTCGTATCAAGTTCAAGAACAAAGAGTTTCATCTTCTATCCCATCAAGGTTTTTTTTTCTATATCAAAAAAAGCATCTCCATCCCTTTTCAATGGATTAAAAAGTCACCCACCCACACTTTTAGGGAACTCAACATTTATTTGGATTTTTGAATCTATCAATAACATGCTTGTGTTAATATTTCCTTTTAACTTATTGAACCATTACAAGTGTGGATAGTCATCTGTGAAAAAAAAAACAGCTATTTTACTCTTACTCTTTTCCTCTAGTTTGATGTTGATATTTGTGTAACATTCTCTCTGAATTGAATTTTAGAAGAAAGTATGCTATTTAGATGGGCTTTAAACTTCTTGTTTCTTGTGAGATTGAATATAAGATTCAACCGCCTGAGGCTTAGATGTGGGATATGCCAAACAAGATTGCAGTAGAAAATTTTAAGATTATTGATTTATGAAGTTTTGAGAAAATTTTGTTTTATTTATGATTGCTGTTGAAGTTTAGTCAACTTGGATGGATAAAAAAAAATTGTCTGGCGTGTTGTATTCTATTTGTTGAAGGTGTATATTAACATGTGCTCGTTGGTTGTGGTTGAAATTTCTCTAGAATGTTGCCCATGAAAGTGAAAACTAGAGCATGACCATGACTAAGGTATACTTAGTTTGAGTTTCTTTTGGAAATATATATTTACATGTTTCTTTGTGTTTTTTATATGTTGGATTTTGTTATTTTTATTATGTGCATGATATTTTAGTCTCTATTTGATTTTTTTATAGTTTCAAATATATTTCTGTCTGTGACCCACTTCTAGAATAAAAGGTTTAAGTTTACTATCTTGAAGTTCTTATCGAGCTCCATGGATTTGGCAGAGGTTTGTTCTTTAACAACGTTCATATTTCACTATGTTTTTTAAGCTCCAATAAATTAAAAGATTAAAAGCAATACCCTTTTATTTTATTTCTTTCAATAAATTTAGAAGAATACTCCATAAACTCATGGGTTTGATCGTGATTTAATATCTATTCAACTAATCTACTTAATGAAGTTAGGCCAAAAAGTTTTTGACAACACTAAAGTTCAGAGATCATGGATTTTTCTAAGAATGTCCTAACAATTCATCGAGGCAAGAATAGAGGTAATATTAACTTTTATTGGCATTTTTTTGTTTTGAACTCTTGAAGAAACTGTCATTTTTGTGTATATAGTAAAAACTGTCCAATAAAGTGGAGGCCATAAGGACGAGAATCAAGCTTGTTTTGTTTTAATTAGTCTAAGCTTATTTTTTATGTAAGATTGTACAACAAGTTATAAATCTTGAGTTTGTGTTAATTGTTATCTTAATAGAATATGTTATGATGATTTGGATTTATAAGGAATGCAGCTAATTGGATTTAGAAGGTTAGTTTTTGTTTGAATCAGTAGTGTATATATATTCTCTTATAATGGAATTAATGCCTTGTTTTTACCTACTTGTTGCTAAAAAAGGAGTTTGAGGTATAACCTAGAAATATTGTGTAAAATTCATAACCTGAGATTTTTTATCCATATATGAATTTTTGTCTGACTTGTGATACATAATGAAGTTCTTACAGTATACCCATTATCTGAAGAAAAATAAAAATGTTTTTTTACTCTGAAGTTTCAATTTATTCTAGGTGTATGTCCATCCTTTTGAGTTTATACTACCTTTTATTCTTTTAAGGAATTTCTCAATGGCTATGAGAATTCTTATCTATCCCCATATATATATATATATATGGAACTGCAAATAAGTATGTTGTACATATCAAACTTCTTATGGGACTTGTAGACACATATTAGCTTTCCATTGGAGCCAAAAATAGATTTTTATGGGACACCATTGCTATACATTGGAAGTTTCGGGCTATATTGTAATTCTATTGATGGGCCTGGAGAGAAGAAATGAACATGTAATTTGTAGTGAAATTGAATGTAATTTGGTGCACAATCAAATATGTCAGTTGATTTTTCTCCTTTTTTTTTATGACTTCTTAAATGTAGTAGAAGTTAGAACAAATCTTACCTTCTACCTACTTGTCATCTCATTAATCTAAAAAATTTTAAGAACACATCATATACCATAAATTCAAGACTTCAACTTTCTCTATTGCTACAACTACTAATATGTTCGGAGTATTCCTACCGTGTTTTCATTTGTTTTTAAATTATATGCATTATGCATTGCTTGACAAATTTGTACTGAAAGAGGTTTTTTATGTTTACTTTGTGATTGGTAAGGGTTATTATTAAATATTGTATATCATTATTAAGGTCAAAGGTGCAAGTTCACATCTCTATTACCTTAGTTGATTTATAACAATAATACACACATTGTTGTTGACGTGTCATCTATCATTGATTTTTTTTTTCAACCAGTATATGCCATGCTGCTTTATTGTAGAGAGTTTCCTCATAACAATAATACGTTGTTTGAACCCAAATTTTGTTATCCATCTTTTCTGTTTTCTAGATTCAAGCATTATAGGTGGTTACGAGGGGATAAAATTATGTTATCAAAATTTACTCCAAGAACTCAGGTTTGATTATCTCTAGTTTTCCTTACCATTTTTCCCTTTGTAACCTAGATGAAAATAGTTTAAACACGTGGCTGTTTTTTCTACAATTTTGGATATTTGAGGTACACAAAGTTTCTCTGAAGTTTGATGTTGGTTTTCGCTTTCTCTAACTTCTAGAACTTGTAGTTTTGATTAGGAAGTCAAAGTCATTGCTTCTTTACTTTTCCCCTTCTTACCTATTGTGATTTTTGTTTTCTTTGCCATGGGGCTTGCGGCTTCCCTCCCCTTCTTGATCGGAAGGTTTGTTCAAGGTTAGTATCATATTTCAATCTTGTTATTGCGAGATATTTTTTATACAAAGCTCACAAGGATCCCTAACTTAAGTTTAGTTTTTGGAATAAATGAGCAATTTCTATTTAATATGAATGATAAATATATTATGAATATTTATATTCTCTATTGTAACTTCTAATTCAAAGTTTTATTATTACATTGTGCAGATACTTTGTTCAAGGTGAGGATCTCTTGCATCTATAATTATCGTGCAATTTATCAATCCACGTATACTTCGCACAAGGGATAGGAGACCATGTTTATTTGTTATATTGTAAACTTTCTAGTTTTCAAACCCATTGTAGACATTTTAAGAATTATAAGTTTATTGATATTGATTTTTTTTTTGTCAAGTGTAATGTACAAATTATTTAGTCATGTATGAAATAATTTTTGTTGAATAAGATTTATGGATTGCATATTATAAATCTTTATTGACAAGACACAAAAAAAAACAGGTTGTAAATACACATAAAAAAAATGTCATGAAAACTAATAAATTGACATAAATAAATAGTCATATTACATAAATTGATGACTATAAAAAAGTGTCAATATATGAGCTATAATGTAATGGCCCGGAAATTTCATCCCGGGCCGACAGGGCCGGTTTTGAAATTGAAACTTGCCGGAATAATTATGAGTCAATTTGAATAGGATCGTGGTTGTTGGTGAAGGCATTTGGGCTTGGGAATGAGTAAAATTAAATGAGGAATTAAATAGCGCGTCGAGTGAGATTCGAACCAGGGACGTGTCGTCGCGTGGCAAGGCAAGAAGCGCCGCACCGAGCCATCGGGCGTGTTTGTTAATCTACGCGCGCGATTTGGTATATATGCCGTGCGCAGTGGGATTTTCATATAAAAACAGAGCTCGCCCGAAGCTTCTTCTTCCTCGCGATTTCTCCTTCGTTTCTCCTTATACCGACTGGCGATCTCCGGCGATTTCTGCCTTCTCCAGCTCCGAATCGATCGTGGTTGTCTTCCCCAGCTCTGAGGTCGATCCTTTTCCGGGCTGAAGGTAAATTTTCCTTCCTTTCTTCTTCTCTTCTTCGTTCCGAGCCCCCTTCTTCCGGGCTTCGTTTCACCACGGCCATGGTGAAGTGATTTTTCGGGTGGTTTTGTGTGCGGCTAGTGTAGGGAAGTTCTCCAACGAAGAATCCCTCGTCGAATCCCCGTGGATCGTTCGATTTTGGGTTGTCTCCTTCGCCCCTGTTTCGTGCTCTGTTGCTGCGCAGTGTCGCCGAGTCTCGCCGCACACCGCGCGCGCGCCCTCGCGCCTCTGCATCGCTCGCGCGTAGAAGCAGCCCCAGCGCCGTGTCCGTGCACCTGTCGCCGAGCCGTGCCGCCGAGCCGTGTCGCCAAGCCGCGCCCCAGCGCCGTGTCGCGTGTCCTGCTGCCGAGCCGAGCCGCAAAGCCAAGCCGAGCCGAGCCAAGCCAAGCCGAGCCGAGCCAAGCCAAGCCGAGCCGAGCCGAGTGAGAGCCGAGCCGAATTATTTTATTTTATTTTATTTTATTTAATTTAGATATTGTGTGTAATTGTGTTGTGCTTGTTAGGTTCCCGGTAGCTAGTTCGGGTTCGTTCGCAGCCTAGGTTTCCGTGTATTCGTCCCCGACCAAGGTAAGGATTTCTTACCGGAGTTGTGTGGACCTGCGATATTATATGTGATTCTTTGATTGACTGCTTGTTTGTGTTTATTGACATGTGTAGCTAGGTATTCTATTCTGAATTCCCGATTAGCATGATTTTCCTGGTTTAATTCTCATGTTGATCCATGCTAGGTTGTTCCTCTCTAGCAACAACCTAGCATGCTCGTATCTGTTCCTTGCTTCGTAGTATCATGCTAGGCTCGTTGTATTCTTATTGAGCACGTATTGGATTTTATGGAATTGTTTGCTGTTTGCTAGGGCAGGTTAGAATTGCAGGTAGATAGCATCATCCGGGCCTGATGCATAAAGAACCTTGCATCCATGGCGGGGACGTCGAGCAAGTCATTCCGTCCACGGATCCCGTGAGGATTAGCTAACCAAGCGGTAGGCCCCGCAATCTTGGGTGAGGTGGTGGCGATCGTTAAATGCCCCAACGGTCGGGATGATGACTTGGCATTGCCTCGCCCCGGCGGCCGGCATGTCCTCGGCATGTTTGGCAAGAGCCACGATTGCCACTGTTAAGGCAAGGGCGACTTCTGGTGTAAGCCTACCACGACCGTTCCTTGGCCCCAGTGCGGTGGTTTGGTGACATAGTTTACGTGTCGGTCTCACACACCCTATGTCGGTGACACCGATCCAAAGATTTAGTTAGGCGTGGTGATTGGATATGGGCGGCTTGCCTCGCACAGCAACCCCCATAGTCTGCAGTAGCATGCTGTGCATGCTTACGCTCATTACAGCGCCGATTGGAGAGCTCCTCGGGATTGTGAGCGCCAGTGTACCTTTCGTCGACGATGAGAGCAGTGAGGCGGGACTTGTTTCTCGTATAGGCGACTTATATATTGGGTGTGTGGTGATATTATTTCCGACTAAGACCCTAGTTGGCATCCGAGGCCCAAGTAAGGGCTAAGCTATGTGCTCTATTCGTGTTTATATTCATAGCTTGCATACGCTCATCGAGATGACCATGTATATCGTATTGTACCCCGGTTGGGGATTCTTCTCGAGTAATTCGTTACTCACCCTTATTCGTGGTTTTCCACATGTAATCGTGGTGCGCTTGCGACGGGATGCCCGAAGGATGAGTTTGTGATCATGGGGCCCAGTCTTTCCAACTCGATTTTTGTATTATGACTCTCGTGTGTTTTGTTTTCCCCTGAATGCATGTAGTCGGGCACGGAGCCCTAGGATGTTTGTAAATATTTGTGGATTCCAGCATTTTGTATCTGAACAGGTTTTGAATGGCTTTTAGTAAATCTCTGATCAGAGTAAACTTTGGAAATGTATTTATCTTGGAACAGGTGCTTGGAAACAGGGACAGGTTCCAGGGAAATTGTCTAGTTTTTAAAGGAGTTATTTTGAATGTTTTTGTTTTAATTGGAATCCGAAATCATGTCTGTTTAAATGTCCTTTACTTTGAATGCATGCATTGGGATAAGGGCCCATTTAGTGCCCCATTCGGGTCGGTCCCTTACATATAATGACAATGTTAACATGTCGTTAATACTTCTTAAATGACTATATATATGTGTCATTAATGGTTCAATCATGACTAAAATAAAATATCATAAATGACTCAATCATGACTATGAATATGTGTCATTAATGGATCAATCGTGACAATAATAAAATGTCATAACTAGTTCTACGATGACACTTATAAATTATCATTATTATTTCATCAATGACTCTGTATATGTGTCATTAATCGTTCATCTATGACTATAACATAATGTCATAATTGATTCCACCAAGACACTTTTACTATAGTGTCATAGTTTAACCTTCCGTGACAGCGGATACAATGATTCTTGATTTTAGTCATGGAAGGTGTTCATGACTAAAAATTATAGTCATGGAATGTACTTTTTCTAGTAGTGTTAGTACGTAGATAATACTGTTCTACATATGATTTAAATACATTTCTAAACAAAAATATTGACATCGTAATGAACACTGTGTGCAATTTCAAATGGAATGATTAATGAACCTATAAGAAAAAGATGTACAATATAACTAACCTAAAAACATAGTGTGAACATACGGTATATAGTCAATTATAAAATTTCTTCGGCTATATAAAAATTGAAGACGTGTGAACATACAGTATATACTCAATTATACAGTTTTGTAGATGTGTATACAGTCAATTATACCACAATATGGATTGGAAACGAAAATACTACTGTTCTACATATGATTTTACTACATTTTCTAAACATGATTTTTGACATTCTAAAAACTGAAATATAAATGAATTAAATGAACAAAAATGACATAAATAGGAATAAAACATACCATACTGAACAATCTGAGACATATTGGATCACAACTATACTGAAAATGAACAGTAACATGCTAATGGTGATGGATAAGGAAAAAAACGTGATATAAATACTGTGAAAAACAGAGATTATTGAGAGAAGATGACTGAACTCGTATGATTATACCGTCCGATTGGAGCTTTGTGGTTGACGAAAATTTACGTTTTATGTGGTGGCCGGAATGTGAAAAGAGAGAATGAATAATGGAGCTGAAGAAACGAAAATGGAGAAATGGAGAATGTAGGAAGAAAAGTAAAATAGAAAAGGAAAAGGAAAAGGAAGAAAGATAGGAGATAAATGAGAAAAATAATTAAAATCTTTTAAAGGGTTGACAATTAAATTTGGTATGTTTTAAAAGATGGGAAGTATGTTTTGAATGAGTGTTTTAATTCCAAAATTCAGTATTAAATGTGATAAAGGGCAAAATGGTATTAATGAAAAATTAATAATTACGAATTTTAATAAAAAAAATTAACTTTGCAAAAAAAACTTGGGTGCCTATATTTGCAAATACTTTTCGAATGTGGTCTAGTTACTACAATTTTCCTTCTCTTAAATGTTAAATATAAAGTGCTATAATATATTAACTGAAAATTAATAGAAGGCTATCGCATGAAACTAATAGAAGACTATCACTTGAAACTTATTGAAGGCTATCAATTGCTTATTTGTAAGGGACCGACCCGAATGGGGCACTAAATGGGCCCTTACCCCAATGCATGCATTCAAAGTAAAGTACATTAAACAGACATGATTTCGAATTCCAATTAAAACAAAAAAAACATTCAAAATAACCCCTTTAAAAACTAGACAATTTCCCTGGAACCTGTCCCTGTTTCCAAGCACCTGTTCCAAGATAAATACATTTCCAAAGTTTACTCTGATCAGAGATTTACTAAAAACAATTCAAAACCTGTTTCGGATACAAAATCTTTGGAATCCACAAACATTTACAAAACATCCTAGGGCTCGTCTTGGCTACATGCATTCAGGGGAAACAAAACATAAAGAGTCATAATACAAAAATCAAAGTTGGAAGACTGGGCCCCATGAACACAGCTCCTCCTTCAGCCATCCTGTCTTGCAACTTGGTTACCTGTGGAAAAACCACAGTAAGGGTGAGTAACGAATTACTCAGTAAGAATCCCCAACCGGGGTACAATACGATATACATGGTCATCTCGATGAGCGTATGCAAGCTATGAATATAAACGAGAATAGAGCACATAGCTTAGCCCACACTTGGGCCTCGGATGCCAACTCGGGGTCTTAGTGCGGAATAATATCACCACACAGTCCAATACATAAGTCGCCTATACGAGAAACAAGTCCGGCCCTCCGCATCTCATCGTCGACGAAAGGTACATGCGGCTCAAGATCCCGATGAGCTCTCCGGTGCGTGGCTGTAATGAGCGTAAGCATGTACCGCGTGCTACTGCGGACCATGGGGGTTGGCGAATGCGAAGGCAAGCTGCCCATGTCCGATCACCACGCCTAACTCAATCTTTGGATCGGTGTCAGCGACATAGGGGTGTGAGACTGGACACGTAAACTATGTCAGCCTGAACCACCGCACCTGGGGCCAAGGAAACGGCTCGTGGTAGGCTTACACCAGGAAGTCGTCCTTGCCTTAACAGGTGGCAATCAGGGGCTACTGCCAAACATACTGAGGACATGCTGGCTGCCGGGGACGAGGCAATGCCAAGTCATCATCCCGACCGTTGGGGCATTTAACAGTCTGCCACCTTCACCCAAGATTGCAGGGCCTACCGTTTGGGTTAGCTAATCCCTCACGGGGTCAGGGGCGGAATGACTTGCTCGACGTCCCCCGCCATGGATGCAAGGTACTTTATGCATCGGGCCGGATGATGCTATCTACCGCAACTTTAACCCGCCTAGCAAAGCGACAAACAATTCCATAAAATCCAATACGTGCTCAATAAGCATACAACGAGCCTAACATGATACTACGAAGCAAGGAACAGATACGAGCATGCTAGAAAGGAACAACCTAGCATGGATTAACATGAGAATTAATCAGGAACAACATGCTAATCGGGAATTCAGAATAGAATACCTAGCTACACATGTCAATAAACACAAACAAGCAATCAATCAGCAATCACATATAATATCGCAGGGTCCACACAACTCCGGTAAGAAATCCTTACCTTGGTCGGGGACGAATTGACACGAAAACCTAAACGGCGAACGAACCCGAACTAGCTACCGAGAACCTATCAATCACAACAAAAATCACACAATAGGCCTAAATATAATAAAATAAATGAGGCTCAGCTCGGGAGCAACTCACGAGGCACGCAGCGAACGCACGAAGCGGGCGATTGCAGAAACGAGGCGGCGCGAACGGGGAAATTTGGGTATGGTGTGAAGGCTGGGCGAAATGGGCGCGTGGGCGCGCTGGCGCTCGGACAGGCGCGCGGACGGGAGCTGGGGCGCGAGCTGCACGCGGACGAACAGTGCGTTGGCGTGGCGGCTCGGCTGCTGGCGCGCGAGCGGCGCGTCTTGTGACGCTGCCGCGGCGGCAGCGGCGGCGAGGCACGACTCGGCGAGCAGGGGCTCGGGCGACGCGATGCGGCTGGGCGCTGAGGCAAGCTTCTGCGCGCGCGAGCTCGGCGACAAGAGCTCTGTTTCTGCGCGCGATTAGGGGCGAAGGGGAAACTCGAATTCGAGCGATCCAAGGGGATTCGACGAGCGATTCTTTGATGGCGAACTCCCCTACACTAGCTGCACAAAACCCATACCTCAAATTACCTCGACTTGGCCGGAAATGGCGAAGCCCGAAACTGGGAAGCAATTGGACGGAAAAGAGAAGGAGAAGAAGAAGAAGAAGAGAGCTCACCGGAGGGACGAACGGCGAGGGAGAGAACGCTGGTCGGCGAGGCAGGAGGAATCGCGAAGGAGAGCTCGGTCGGTCGGAGAGAATTCGCATAGAAGAAGAAGAAATGGGGAAGCTTCGGGCGAGCTCGCGCGCTATACCAACACACAAAGACAAACCGGCTTATATACAAGATCGCGTGTTTAGAAGCACAAGAGCGCTCAGTGGCTCAATTGGCAGCGCCCTCTGCCTAGCACGCGACACGTCCCTGGCTCGAATCTCCGACGCGCTATTTAATTCCCTAAAATTTTTACCTTTTCCCAAGCCCAAATGTCTTCACCAAAACTCCCGATCCCATTCAAATCGACTCATAATTTTTTCGGCAATTTTCAATTACATAACCGGCCCTGTCGGCCCGACCCAAAATTACCAAAATGCCCCTGGGCCTCCCGGGAAGACCGGGATGAAATTTCCGGGCCGTTACAATATTCCCCCCTTATAAGACTTTCGTCCTCGAAAGTCACTTAAGATTGGAACAGCTCGGGATACTGCAATCTCATCTTATCCTCCCGCTCCCAAATGGCTTCCTCTGAACTCTGACTTCTCCACTGAACTTTTACCAACCGGATTTCACGATTACGCAGTGTCTTTGTCTCAAAGGCAAGAATCCCCGCTGGCTTCTCCTCGAAGCTCAAATCCTCATTCAGCTGCAAAGGCTCAAAATCAACAATGTGCGGCGGGTTAAAGCGCGTCTTGCCTCAACATCGAAACATGAAAAAACACGTGCACTACCGACAATGACGGAGGCAAGGCTAATCGATAAGCAACCCTGCCGATCCTCTCCAGAATCTCAAACGGACCAACAAAACGGGGACTCAGCTTTCCACGCTTGCCAAACCTCAAACTCCAAATCCCGACGCTGAACATCGGCGTAACTCTTCTGCGCTCGCGAGTTGTCAACATACGAGCTCTAATCTTACTGACGGCACCATTGGTCAAGCAAAGCAACTTCGGGACCCAAAACACCGCCTATCACCAACCTCTTCCCGAACACGGGAGATCGGCAGCGCTTACCATACTGAGCCTCGAATGGAGCCATCTCAGATCGTCGATCGATAATCTGTTGTTATATGCAAACTCCATCGGATCTGAGATCTGGTCCCAAGCGCCGGAAATCCAACACACAAGCCCTCGAATCACGGTCGGACACAATCCTCACAGAGCACACCATGATAGCGAACAATCTTTCCAAAAACAATCGCGCGCCTTTGTTCCACGGTATAAGTGTCTCTACAGGGAATGAAGTGTGCGCTCTTAGTCAATCGATCGACTATCACCCAAATCTGAGAGAACTTCCTCGGAGTCCTCGGCAACCGAGAAATAAAGTCCATGGAGATCTCTTCCCATTTCCACTGAGGTACACTCGGTGGTGCAACAAACCGGTGGTCTCTGCTGGGTGCCTTCACTCGGCCGACAAGTGAGACATCGACCGACAAACTCCTCAACATCTCTCTTCATACCCATCCACCGAATGTTCGCTTCAGGTCTGATACATCTTGGTACCCCCGGTGGTGCCAAACAAGAGAACTGTGGGCCTCTCGAGAGCAACTTTGTTCGCAATCCTGCAACATCCGGAACACACAACCGGCCTCTCAGACGTTGCCCACCATGCTCGTGAATACACAAAATCAAAATCTCCATCAGCACTAACTCTGTCACCCAATCTCTTAAGTGCGGGGTCACTCAGCAGACTATCAATAATCCATTTGTCTAATCGATGGTTGGATCATCAATTGAGCTACTCTGGCGATAACCTCACCCAACAACATCGCAATCTCGGCCCGCTCGAACTCTCTCCGTAATCTGGTGGGAACTCAACAACACCGCGCGAGTGCGACGTCTTCCTACTCGAGAGCATCGGCTACAACATTGGCTTTACCGGATGGTACGAATCTCGCGATCATAATCTTTCACTAACTCTAACCATCTCCTCTGTCTCATATTCGGCTCTTACGAGTAAGCGAGATACTTGAGGCTCTGGTGATCGGTAAACATCTGGATCCGCTCACCATACGGGTAATGCCTCCAAATCGTCGGTGCAAACACCACTTCTTTGCCAACTCCATATCATGAGTCGGATAGTTACGCTCATATGGCTTGATTGTGAGGAAGCATAAGCAATGACCTTCCCGTCTTTGCATCAACAAAAAACCCAACCCGAACTTGGAAGCATCGGCTGTAAACCACGAAACCACTGTCCCCTCGGGATCGCCAACACAGTCTTTGAAGTCAAAGCTGCGCGCTTGAGCACTCGCAAAGCTCTCATCACACCTACCGTCCCAAACAAACTCGACACCCTTCCTCGTCAGACGAGTGAGGGGCAAGGCTATGGCGGAAAAGTCCTTAACAAACTGACGGTAGCAACTGCCAAACACAGAAAGAAATAGCTCCTACGAGAAAACCACCGAAGAACAGAGAGCTCCACTTACACTCACTGTCTTGCTCCACTAGAGCCAGAAGATCAAAATCTTACGGGGTAGCAACAGGGGTCCACCACGAACTGAACCTCCAAATATCAATGGGGCAACTCTCAACTTTCCTGGAAACAGGAAGACACCCAACAGGGCACGAACCATTCGCCCCACGAGCAAAACGGACTTCTAGAAATTCCAATCCACACCTTGCTCAACACCAAGCATCAACTTGTCCCCACACCGGAACCAATCCGGACTCCACTCCAAACAAATACTAACTTGCTAGGCTACCAAGACTGCCAGCATTTCTCCCGAGGCTATAAACTACACGGCTTCAGCTTGCCGACTGAAACTCACTACCTGGGCCTGACTGAGCTCTAGAGAGGCTCTCCACAACCTAGGGTTCTCCGACAACCCTCGACACCCACTGCCAACTAACGGCCTACAGCCAACTGCCTTAACAACAACAACTCCATTTTCCAGCAACACAACCATGCTGGCCAACTCCAACTTATTGGAAACCAAGGGGACCCGAAACGCTACCGAATGCGTCATCCTCCTACTCAGACAACAATCACCACATAACTTCTACCCAAGGAAGGATCCGAACAACTTTCTCAGTTATGACGATCAACAAGAAGATCTGCCAACCAAGCTTAGGTCCACTTAACAAATCTTGCCTAAGCAACAACCTGATATCACGAGCATGGTATCCTTACCATCTCACTAAAGCCTTACAACATCCACCTGGAGTCCAACTTCTCCAAGAACTGAGCACCAGATCCCCAAAGCAAACCCTACATGGCTCTGAAACTCTCACCACCGAACGAACCACACAAAACACACTTGTGTGCACAACTCCCAACCTTCATTTAGAAATCCAAGACTAACAAATGCTTTTCCCAAAAGCCACACTAGCTCCTGGCAGAGAAACAACCAATCAACGAAACACCCAAAGTTCCATCTCCACACGATGCTCGAAGCTGTGGCAACCTTGCTCTACCAAAGCATAACCATGCCAAACCAAACTTACTTTATACCAAGCCTCTACCAAGGGTGCTTACCCATAAGGCATCCAACTCCTCTCACAAGGCATCCTACTCACCTCATAGGCATCCAACTCATGGTCCCTCAGCTGGACCCAACTTGCTTCTACGATGCTCAACCCTCCTCAGATTTAGGCACTCGAAGGTAGTTGACAGCACTACCAACTACAAGGATCTCTTGGCCTTAACACTAGCGTGAGATACACGCGCACTAACACTTACCAACCGCCAACCTGCTTGACTTACTCAACCTCCAGTAACACTGGGAAAAAGCTCCGGCTCCTCTCGAACATCCTTTCGCTTGAAATCTTTCGATTACCACTGAACTAGCCCTTTTTTGCACGACCTACATAGGTGCAACTACCATAAACGGATCCAAGGCTAAAGGAGTACGCTAAACTCCGAACGACATAGAACCATCTGCTATGCCCATGCCAAACTCAGGCCTGAACCAGATTTAGTGCCAAAGCGGCACACCAACCAATGCACCTCAAGTGCCACTACTACCAAATCCACATCTTACTACCAACGGGGCCACAAGGTCACAACCTCAAGTGACACGAACTCTGGCTCGGCATACAAGGGCTCAACTCCAACAACCATGCCTAAGGCCTCTCATCAAGCTGAAGGCTCACAGACTACTCTTGCATCTCCACATGATGCTCAACAAACTCTGGCCGGCTCTCTCAACATGCAGCAGCTAGCCCTACTCTAGGGCTTACCAAAAGAAGAGTGTTCATTTGTACCAAACAACTAAGGAAACCACCAACGGATCCAGTCCGTAGAGAACACTGCTTGCTGCACCATTACCCACAGGGTTCCGGCTTACTGGCTGCAAACAACAACACTTTAAGGAAGCACAAAGATGCCTCATCAACCTCCTCGAGGCTACCAACTTTGCAACCACTCTCTGGGCATCCAAATAATCTAACAAGGCTCAAGATCAGCACTTGAGCTACCCAGGCTAGTCCACACGGGGACCTGCTCCACAAACATCCACATCAGCACAATCATAGCTAACTCCTCTCTTGGAGTGGCATTCCAAGGCGAAGCACCTCCACCCTCTCACTAGGGGAAAACCATCAACTGGGCCACAGATGGCCTATGGGAGTCCAAACTCTACCTCCCTCTGGAACGATGTCCCAGGGCATCCGAATCTACCTGGATACCACAACAAGCCACAACATACATCACACACTGCGGGAAGTTGGCATGATGGCGCTCTAAACCCAAACCAATAACGAGTCAGAACCTGCTCGTCTCCGCTCCATAACACTACACAAGGCATACACTAGATGACAGGTATTGTAAATTCTTAACCATTTTTCTTACAACAAAAAGCAAACTTAGGCGTACCTGATGACTGTCGGAGTGCTAGTGATCATGGGAAAACGACCTACAACAAAAGGTCAAACTACAGAATTTATGACTCTGAGCTCTGATACCAACTGTAAGGGACCAACCCGAATGGGGCACTAAATGAGCCCTTACCCCAATGCATGCATTCAAAGTAAAGGACATTAAACAGACATGATTTCGGATTCCAATTAAAACAAAAAAAACATTCAAAATAACCCCTTTAAAAACTAGACAATTTCCCTGGAACCTGTCCCTGTTTCCAAGCACCTGTTCGAAGATAAATACATTTCCAAAGTTTTACTCTGATCAGAGATTTACTAAAACCATTCAAAACCTGTTCAGATACAAAATGCTGGAATCCACAAAACATTTACAAAACATCCTAGGGCTCCGTGCCCCGGCTACATGCATTCAGGGGAAAATAAAACACAAAGAGTCATAACACAAAATCAGAGTGGGAAGACTGGGCCCCATGATCACAGCTCCTCCTTCAGCCATCCTGTCTCGCAACTTGGTTACCTATGGAAAAACCACAGTAAGGGTGAGTAACGAATTACTCAGTAAGAATCCCCAACCGGGGTACAATACGATATACATGGTCATCTCGATGAGCGTATGCAAGCTATGAATATAAACACAGAATAGAGCACATACCTTAGCCCACACTTGGGCCTCGGATGCCAACTCAGGGTCTTAGTCCGGAATAATATCACACCACGCCCAATACATAAGTCGCCCTATACGAGAAACAAGTCCGGCCTCGGCACTGTCTCATCGTCGACGAAAGGTACACTGGCTCAAGATCCCGATGAGAGCTCGGTCGGCGCTGTAATGAGCGTAAGCATGTACCGCGTGCTGCTCTGCGAGACCATGGGGTTTGCGGAGTGCGAAGGCAAGCTGCCCATGTCCGATCACCACGCCTAACTAAATCTTTGGATCGGTGTCACGACATAGGGTGTGAGACACGGACACGTAAACTATGTCACTGAACCACCGCTTTGGGGCCAAGGAAACCGGTCGTGGTAGGCTTACACCGAAGCCGTCCTTGCCTTAACGGTGGCAATCGGGGCTACTTGCCAAACATGCCGAGGACATGCGTTTGCGCGGGGCGAGGCAATGCCAAGTCATCATCCCGGCGGTTGGGGCATTTAACGATCGCCACCCTCACCCAAGATTGCGGGGCCTACCGCTTGGGTTAGCTAATCCTCACGGGGTCCGGGGGCGGAATGACTTGCTCGACGTCCCCGCCATGGATGCAAGGTACTTTATGCATCGGGCCCGGATGATGCTATCTACCGCAACTCTAACTCGCGCCTAGCAAGCAAACAAACAATTCCATAAAATCCAATACGTGCTCAATAAGAATACAACGAGCCTAGCATGATACTACGAAGCAAGGGCAGATACGAGCATGCTAGAAAGGAACAACCTAGCATGGATTAACATGAGAATTGTCGGGAACAACATGCTAATCGGGAATTGAGAATAGAATACCTAGCTACACATGTCAATAAAAACAAACAAGCAATCAATCGGCAATCACATATAATATCGCAGAGGTTCACACAACTCGGTAAGAAATCCTTACCTTGGTGGGGGCGAATTGACACGAAAACCTAAAAAGCGAACGAACCCGAACTAGCTACGAGAACCTATCAATCACAAACAAAAAATCACACAATAGGCCTAAATATAATAAAATAAATGAGGCTCGGCTCAGGAGCAACTCACGAGGCACGCACGACGAACGCACGAGCAGTCGATTGCACGAATAGAGGCGGCAAAGAACGGGTTGGTGTATTGGCTGGGCGCAGAAATGGGAGCGTGGCGCGTGGCCGCAGGCGCGGCGCGCGGGCCGGGCGCTGGCGCGCGAGCTGCGCGCGGACGAACACAGGCGTTAGCGCGCGCTCGGCTGGCGCTGGCTGGCGAGACGCGCGTCGCAGACGCGATAGGCCTCGGGCGACGCGCACGACTCGGCGAGTAGGGGCTCGGGCGGCGGCGATGCGGTGGCGGCCGAGGCAAGCTCTGCGCTCGCGAGCTCGGCGGCAGAGCTCTATTTCTGCGCGCGAACAGGGGCGAAGGGGAAACTCGAATTCGAGCGATCCAAGGGGATTCGACGAGCGATTCTTTGATGGCGAACTCCCCTACAGTAGCTGCACAAAACCCATACCTCAAATTACCTCGACTTGGCCGGAAATGGAGAAGCCCGAAACAGGGAAGCAATTCGACGGAAAAGAGAAGGAGAAGAAGAAGAGAAGAAGAAGAAGAAGAAGAAGAAGAGAGCTCACCGGAGGGACGAACGGCGAGGGAGAGAACGCTGGTCGGCGAGGCAGGAGGATTCGCGAAGGAGAGCTCGGTCGGTGGGAGAGAATTCGCGAAGAAGAAGAAGAAATGGGGAAGCTTCGGACGAGCTTTGCCTTTATACCAACACTCAGCACAAACCGGCTTATATACATGATCGCGCGTTTTGAAGCACAAGAGCGCTCAGTGGCTCGATTGGCAGCGCCCTCTGCCTAGCACGCGACACGTCCTTGGCTCGAATCTCACTCGACGTGCTATTTAATTCCCTATTTATTTTTACCTTTTCCCAAGCCCAAATGTCTTCACCAAAATTCCCGATCCCATTCAAATCGACTCATAATTTTTCCGGCAATTTTCAATTACATAACCGGCCCTGTCGGCCCGACCCAAAATTACCAAAATGCCCCTGGGCCTCCCGGGAAGACCGGGATGAAATTTCTGGGCCATTACATTATTGATTGAATATTTCTCTTCAATTGATACTTCAACCCACCATATTGACTTCGCAACTTAACCAAGAACAAAATCAACAAGAGACGAACTCGCAGCTGTTGGAACAAACTAAACCCAGTCGAAAATCACACATTGGTTGCTAGGCATGGTTGCGCACACGTTGGGTTGCGAGATGCGGTTGAACCCGAGCGGGGACGTGCGTGGCGGACGAATTTGAGCAGTAGGGGCGTGGAACCAGCGACTGGGCTAGGTCGAACGGTAGTGTGGGCGAGGTGGGGAGGCGACGCATGCGGGTGTGCACGTAAGCTGCTGCTAGCGGTGGTGCGCAAGCGAGGGAGAGGGTAGCAGCGACAGTATTGTCGACGGCGTCTGGGTGGAACGACGGCGAGTGGCGACGAGCAGAGGCGGCGACAGCAGAGGAAGGGGAAGGAGAGGCTAGGGTTTGGGATGAGGGAATGAGAAGAAGAAAAAAGAAAATGGGTTTTCTTTCTTTTCTTTTTTTTTTCTTTTAGGAAAATGGAAAGGATTGTCTACTTTTAGAAAAATAAAACTATCAAATGTCTCCCCAATTTTTGCATTTAAATCCATGTCTACTTGGAAGAGAAAGAGATTTTTACTCCACACAATATTCCTACATATCCTAAGAATTTACCTAATTAATAATCAATGTTGTTTTAAAAAAAATACTCCACACAAGCTTACATTTTAAGAGACATTTTTAAAATTTTGAAAAATTAAAATTAAAGTTTGAAAAAATCGGTGAAATAGCCTACATTCAAGAGATTTCTTCTCTAATAACCATGATCAATATCTAATTATTTTATTTTGAATACCTTATTCATTTTTTAATGGGATTCAAATAATTTTTTTTTATTGAATAACCATTGTACCTCATATTTAATTGTTAATTCAAATTAAAATTTGAAAAAATCTCTATATAAACAATATTGATTGACAAAAAGATTAATTTTTAGGAAAAAAAGTTACGTTGTCTAACCACATTCCACCTCATAGGTTGAAGATAAAATATCTACGATATTTCCCTCAACATCAACTCTCTCCACATTCTCGATCACTACTGAAGATCATAATTCTACAATCTCCCTGATTCACACATTTTCAATTCTCCCTAAATTTCACATTGCAAGGATTTTGGTTCTGCAACAATAATGGAGGTCAGCTCATCTAGTTGTCTTCAATGGGGATATGGGATGAAAGAGATATCTACTCCAATTATAAGACAGTGACGATTGAAATAGCATACAATACAACAATTAATCGATTTATCGATTTAGTTGCGTTTGCACTTGATATTGGCGAAAGTTTGACCATAATCATAATGTGCAACAGATTTTCAAGCACATTTATAACGATTGCTCATCCTTGGAGAAAATATACCCATACACACTGAGACGTAAAACACAGACAACTCTGATGCTCCAGTTGCGTTAAAAGTTGGGCTCATGTTGTCAAACATGGATGAGTTGAAGAAGTTTTTATGGAAACTAGTATTGAGCAGATGACACTAGTCTTGAAGCGTCATAAATATGTAAGGTTTGTACTTGTGGTCAACATAATAAACTAATGGTGAATTATATTATGTAGGCAGCTATACGACACGTGAGGTTGCAACGACAACTAGGTCAAATATTTCGTCATGCGTGGATGATAATGCAGACTTACCTAATTTCTTGGTAGGAGAAGTTTTAGTTAGAGGGTCATGGCAGTCGGGGGGACAATTTGCTCTTATAGTATGGAAGACGATAGAATTTCACACACACTATTGGATGTAGACGACAGTTGGCTCTAATTGCCCTTTTTTTAAAATTCCTTTTAATAAATGCCCTTTTTTCTTTTATTGTTTTAAATGGGCTTTTTTTTAAATGAATTTTCTACCTTCCCATTTTCCTTTATTTGAAACAAAAATCCAACTAAACTATTTTATTATCATTATTATTATTATTTTCTTTGGGGCATTACAAGTAATCCATATATTTTTGTGAGGTCTATTTATCTCTTGAATGTAGGATGCTAAACACTATCTACAAATTAAAGTGAGTATAGCTCAACTAAACATCCATAAGATTTGGGTTTTGAATCTCTAATATCCTACGTACTTATTATTAATTCTCCATTAGAAATTTTCTCACAATGTTTTTTTTTTATTATTGAACCTCTAATATCTAGTATGGTTATTTAAAAACAATTGCCCAAGAAATATACCATACTATAAAAACCAAATTTGAAATTTTTTTTTTTTTCATTTTGTAAAACTCGATAATCATGAGATTACAAGTTTGAATCCTCCATCCTCTCATATTATTGAATATATATATTAAAAAAACATTTTAGAAGATTGGAGATTGAGACAAAGTATTAGGTATTAAAAAGGAAATATTGGATATTAAAATAATGGTTTTATTCCCTAATAATATTATTTTTTTAGTTCCTCCGATAATATAGTTGACTTCAACTTTGTACATTAACAAGCTAATTTTGCTAACAATATTTTCCTTCTAATAATTTCGGGGGATTTGCAAAAATAATAATTGTTAAGATATGTCTTGATGTTGAATGTCCTACGATTAGTTAGTCGAGGGTTTCGCTGCTAGGTCAAAGAGTGGGGGTGCGGGGGAAACGCCCTCATTGCATATAAATGCTTTTTGCATTTGGCATGCGTGAACGCATCTCCAATTCGTAAACGCTTTCTGCATTGGAGCAATGCCCTCCACATTCGTTTAGTGCATTCTACATTTGCACTTCGCCCCGTAAGCGCATTTCGCATTCTGTTGCACAATCTATTTTTTGTTTATATATTCTGTAATAGGGTTTAATGAGAGTGCATATATATAAACTCGAATTAATCCCTAGAAGAAAATATGATGTTCGTTATGTAATCAATATTTCGCTCTTCTTAATAAAGTTGTGCTCCATCTTTGCCCGTTGACTAGCTAACATAACGTTAGTAGACCATGTAAATTGTTGTGTTCTCTTCATTTACGTTTTTCTTTATCTTCATTTTGGTTGATTGATTTCCATTTTCATAACAATAATAATAATAATAATAATAATAATAATAATAATAATAATAATAATAATAAATTGTATTAATATCCAAATATAAAAGAAATAGGAGGAAATGACAAAAAGAGGGGAGACCCTATTAAATTATAAAGGGAGGCGATTATGATAAAATTACAAAATGCCATCAATTTAATGACTTTAATCAACAATACTGATTAAAGTTAATCGGTAACATTTATTGAAGTCAATCGATGACAGTGATTAAAGTTAATCAGTGACAGTGATTGAAATCAATTGATGTCCGATCGATTGGATTAATCTTATATTTATCATATTTGTAATCTATGACACTGATTGAAACCAATTGACGACACTTATTGAAAATCAATAACTGATATTGATTGAAGTGAATCAAGGACATTGATTAAAGTCAATTAATGTGCAATCGATTCAACTAATCTCATATTTACCATATTTGCAATCAGTGTCACTGATTGAATTACAATTTTGTTGTATCCCTTTGGATATTTCTCTTTCTAACCATACAATTACTAGTACGCCTTTTGTGATTCCTAGTACAGTAGTCAAAATAGGAACAAGAACTCATAGAATTTCATAGACTTCTTTGAAGAATTTCAATCTCATGATCGATTGAACTAATCTCATATTTGCAATCAGTGTCACTGATTGAAGTCGACTAATGATGTTGAATTTTGGAAAAATACTAGAAGTGAATTTTCCCACATTGGAAAGATGTAAGGTAATGGTTCGTGCTCCAAGCATATAAAAGGAGCATGTAACTTTGGTTTCAAAGCATCCTAGTTGGAAGTACTTTAAGCTGGGTACTGACTCTAGTTAAATTCGTTTTATATTCTCTTATGGAGTGTGAGACAAAGGGTGTGTGTAATAAAATCTTTGAAGAGAGTGTTTTTGTAATTGAGATTGGTGAGAGAATTCTATGTGATTGTAACAATTTTTCATATAGTGGAAGTTTTTCTATTTGTGGTTTTTTTCCAATTTTAGATTTTTCACGTAAATTCGTGTGTTATATTTAAATTTTTTTCATTTTAGTCTCTCAATTATTTTCTGCATATTTAATTAGGAAATGTTTTTTTTCAACGAGTGGTATCAGAGATTTAAGTTCGCTTTTTTTTTTTTTTAATTTCTAAGTATGTTCTATGGTTATAGCTTTGTTTTTGTTTGAGCTTCCACATCAGAATTTTAGAAACAAACTACAATTGGGTATTGTGAATAGTGTTCACCTATTTGTTGATTTGCTAGGTGTGAAGCAGAAATGTCAATCTTTATGAGTGTGGTGAAAATTAATGTAGAGAAATTTGATGAAAGGAAGATCACTGACTTATGGCAAGTACAAGTTCGAGATGTGTTGATACAATCTTAATTGCACAAGAATTTGAAGAGAAGACCAAGATGTGGTGATTAATAAAAAGATTAGGTGGTGATGATGATCAAGTAGAGTCCATTGATTGTTCTAGCAGAGGTTCTAAAAAATCAAGTAATGAAGGGAAGAAGAAAGACTTTTTGCAGAAGACAAGTTGTTGGGAATGTGGAAAAACTGATCACATGAAAGAGAATTATCCTAACAGAGTAAGTTCATCAAAGGGCTCGGGTTCAGATGTTGGCATGATTTCTTTGGCTAGAGAAGATAGTGACTTCCTCTCAAGAATGAAAAAAAATCACCCTCATGGTATGTCCGCTTTGCCATGGTGTATAGGATACAATTTTGCTCTTTCTGTTCGTGGTTTTTTGTTTTTTCGATTTCAGAGTTTTTCCATGTGTAAATTCTTGTGTTATCTTTAATTGTTTTTCTTTTTAAATTGAGTTTAAATTGTATTTAGAAAATTCAATAAATTTTTTGCTTATTCATGCGGTAATTAAGGAATGTTTTTCCCAAAAAATGACACTAATAATTAAATTTCTCAATCTATTAAAATCAATATCTATATTAATGGAAGTGATTCAGTAGTTTCAAAAATTGTTTTTCTTAAGTTTTTAATAAAATATTTACTTCAAAAAACTTGCTAATAAGAATAATAGCCTTAATCTCAAAAAAAAAAAGAATAATAGCCTGAATACCCTATGCATGTTTGTAAATTATTATGTATTAGATATCTATATAAAATAATTTAAATGATATATCTACTTTGATTATAGTTAAATCACAAAGATTATTAGAATTTTCTAAATACAATTTAAAATCAATTAATTCAATCGGTGTCATTGATTAAGTTTAAGTTTCATGAACTTGCTTTCACCCATAGTGTTAATCAATAGTATTGATAAAATTCAATAAATGTTACCGAAAAATTTTGTCCCTAGGGTAAAAGTGGAAATAAAAAATTATGTTTGAAATTTTGTTATATCCGATTTTTTATTGGGAAATTGTAGTAGTTAGACCACATTCGAAAAGTATTTGCAAATATAGGCGCCCAAGTTTTTTTTAGCAAAGTTAATTTTTTATTAAAAAATCATAATTATTAATTTTTCCTTAATACCATTTTACCCTTCCTCACATTTAATACTGAATTTTCGAATTAAAACTCCCATTTTGTCTACTTTCCATTATTTTAAAACATACCATCTTTAGTCCTATTCTTTTATCTCTCATCCTGAGTCCTATTCTTTTTTTTTTTCGTTTCAGTTTTCTTCCTCCATTCTCCATTCCTTCATTTTTGTTTTTTCGGTTTCATTCATTCTCTCTTTTCACATTCCGACCACCACGTAAATTGTCGTCAACCACAAAGTTTTGATCGGACGGTATAATCATATGACTTCAGTCATCTCCTATTAATAATCTCCGCTTTTCACAGTTTTTGTATTATATTTTTGTTCCTTATTCATCACCATTAACAAGTTACTTCTCTTTATAGGTATAATAAGCATTCCAATTCGTATTGCACACAGTGGAAAGTGGGATGATAATGAGATGTACCATGATTATGAAGTAGTTGAAGTATATCTCGATCCATGCACTCCTTATATCAAGTTAATGCTTTCGATAATGACTAAATTGAGAATTTAAGATTCTATCGAAAATGAGAATGAGATGTACCATAATCATGAAGTAGCTGAAGATCGTCGCATAAATATTGAAGAACACATTCACCCAATGATGGTTTTACATTACAATATTTTTTTATGTCGAACACTTTCAGTTTCAATTTTGTAACCCATGAGACCTTTTTCTTATTTACTACTGATCTATCAATTCAAAAATATTACGTATGTTATTTACCAATGTTTTACTATACGGTATTGTACATTCAAAAGTTTGTAAATTCAAAATTACTTGTTCACTATTGCAAACATATTAAATTACACTACAAGTATCCATATCAGCAAATTAAACACTTTTAAAAAAAATAAAAAGTTGTAAAATACAGTATAATACATGATATATTATGGTTGTACTGTATATATCAAGTTATTTCACTACTGTGTGGTTATCAAACATGTTCTGATTTCAATTAACAAAATTGAACGTTCAACAACATATGTATGCAATTAACAAAATCAAACCTGTAAAAATCTAGTATGGGTAGAGAAAACCCTATAGAACTATAATCAAACACCGGAAGCTATGTTTTTCTAAGAAACCCACAATAATCAAAATAATTGAACACCAAAACCTGTATGTTTCTTCACCTACCATACATGCATTCAGTTTTTCTAAGAAACCCACATTTTCGAACACTAGAGAAATCGAATTAAGAAAACCCTAGATCTAAAAAGTAACTTTAAACCTACCGTACAATTTCTTTCACATCGTCTGTGAAAAGTTTCTGATTCCGAACATCCTTTATCAGAGTGTATTGAACGGACAGTAAGATCAAAACGGAACCCACAATAAGCACGAATGAGGGTGTTCAGATAGGAGAAAGGAATCCGGACAATTTGATATGAAACACTAGAAAAACTCATTTGGAAAAATAAAATAAAAAAGGAAGATGAAACGTCTTTAATAAATGTAATTTCAGAGGATATGATTTTCCACGATTAATATTACGAACCAAGATTTTTTTTTAATTTAAAAAAAAAAATTATTTTTCCCAGATTTTATTCGATTTGGAATTTAAATGATGAGAATCCAAGTGAGGAGGTTTTTAGTAGTTTTAATCTTAAAATATAGATTTGGCAAGTTGTTGTTTAAGGTTAAATATTGTTTTAAATGTGTAAGTTTCTCTTTGACATTAATGTCAATTTTGTGGGTTCTCAATTTTATGAAACCACTAACCATTGGATTTTCTCTTGATTCGTTAATCATAAGAGTGAAAAATATTATATTAATGGCATTTGTCTAGTGTATAATTAGTTGGAATAATAAAATAAAAAGTTAATTTATGGACCTTTTCATTTCAAGAAATACTTTCTTTTAAAGCCTTCAATTATGTGTTGTTATTTATAAGCTTAGAATTGTAAGTTGAAAGGGTTATTTGTTTTATATGAGTTATTTTTCTTTTAAACAAAAGAATAATAACTCATCAAGTTTCTTTCCTGAATGAATTTATATTTTGAGGAAGTAAATTAAATAGAAGCTATTTTAGCTGTGTTTTCTTCTTTTTTTTGCCTTCTGTGCGTTGAAATATAAAGAATGAAACCACTTTTGTTTCCATTTATTTATTTCGCGTGCAATTCTCTCGAATTTTTCATGCTCGTCTCTAAACATCGCCGGATTCGATATGTGGTAAGCGCCGATTTCTTCCCGTGAGGTATCTGTGTTGTGCAATTTCAATTGCGCTAGATAATCGGTCAAGTCCAACTTCGAACTCTGCCGACCCGCGACGATTCGTGTGAAATTCGATCGATCCACGCTGAAATTTCATCCCCATCACCAGAAATCGACGACCCATCGAATCGTGCCCTGCTCGCCCACGAAACCGCGACCCGTCCCCTGTGTTCCAGACCCGCACGACCCGTTTGCCCATCTATGCTGACCCGCGAACCTAGCTGGATTGGAGGTAATGGGCTATGTGTTGGGTTTGTCTTTAAATTCTAAAATCAGTTGGGCCGTTGGATTTAGTTTATTTATTTAGAAATTTACCCATTTGTGATATGAGTTGGTTAAACAAAGAGGGCTACTGGAATTTATTATTGCGCTAAGGATTTAAACTGAGCAAATGAGTTTTAAATTGCAAGAACTTAATTATTTAAGTTGGGGCTATTGTTTATTAAACAATTATTTGTTTTAAATGTGTTTAGAAATTGGTTGCTAGAAAATTATTTCATTTAATGGATTATTGGGCCTGAATTTTAAATGTAGAAATTTCTTATTCATAAGATTATTGGGCTTGGAAATAAAATGGATATGGAATTTACTAATTGAGTATTTACAAAATAAGAGCCACCATTTACTAGTTAATTATAATTGAGCTTTTAACCTTTGTTTTAAAATAGAATATTTTTGTGGAATAACCAATATAGGGAGTTATGCTAGAATAAATAATTAGATATAATTTATTATTCATGGATAATATTTGGGGAAATGTTTTATAAACTTGAGATTGAGGATTTTTTTTGGGTTATTTCAATATTGATAGAGTTATGGGTTTTCATTACAAGAGTGGGAGCTGTCAAGGTTAATTTTAGGCTATGATTTTTGTTAGGTTTAAACTCGTAGCTCGTCCGAAGTTTTAGCACGCAAAATTGAGGAGTTTTGTATCATCGAAGGTAAGGACTTTTACCTGGGGTGTGTTGTCCTTAAATGCATTGTTTGCTTGATATTTGATTGATTAAATTGCTAGATTATCTATATGATGCATGAATTTTAATATTTGAGCTAGATTGATCTCGTTGACTTCAATGCTTGATGCCTATATTTTCTATAAAATGCATGGATTCAATCTTTGAGCTAGTTTGACCTCGTTGACCTCTATATTGGATATTTGAGCTACTGATAGTTTATTTAATGTTTTTACATACCAAAATGTTCATTGGTTTGATACTGCTCAGTAGTATGGGATGTTGAGTGGTAAATAATTTGATGTAACTTATGAGACCAGTTGCGTTTCTCATAAGTTGTAGCAGGACCAGTTGTGTTCTTGACCTTAATTAGGGCCAGTTGTGTTCCCTAATTCTGTAGGACCAGTAGCGTTCCTACTGCCTTATAGGACCAGTTGTGTTTCCTATAAGATTATAGCAGGTCCAGTTGTGTACCTGATTTGCTGATTTGATGTAATTTATGGGACCAGTTGCGTTTCTCATAAGTTGTAGTAGGCAGGACCAGTTATGTTCCTGACTTTTATTAGGGCCAGTTGTGTTCCCTAATTGTGTAGGATCAGCAGCATTCCTACCGCCTTATAGGGCCAGTTGCGTTTCCTATATGTTATAGCAGGACCAGTTGTGTTCCTGATTTTGTGATAGGGTGAGTTGCGTCCCTAACTAGCTAGAACCAGTGGAGTTATTTTTATAGGACCAGTTGCGTTTCCTATAAGCTATAGCAGGACCAGTTGTGTTTCCTATTAGAAATCACTTGGACCAGTTGAGTTTCTTACGTAAATAAACCAGACAAGTACTTGAATAGGTGGGATCAGTTGTGCTTCCCCAATTAGTTGAGCCTAGAGGTTCTTAGCTTAGAGCTCTGAGTCTGAGCGTGTTGTAGATAATGAGGGCAATTGTTGGTTAGATGTTGAGCTGATGTATGCATTTTTGTACTCTAGGTGAGAGTTCTTACTAAGTAATTCCCATTACTCACGCTTATTATTTTTCCCCCTCTAGGTGCTGAGGTATACCGAGACGGATGAGCTGGACGAGACTGTTGGATCATGGGGGGACACATGTCCTATTATTATTTATTAAATATCTTTTATTCCGCATGAACTTTTGATAAATGTTTAATTCAATTTAGAAAGCTTATATTTATATTTTGATTTATCTTGGCCAGGAGAACGTTTTACTGTTTTACCCTTATTGGATATTCAGTTGGTTTTAATAAATAGCATGTTTTGATTTTAAATTATTTGAGACTTGTTGAGTTTTAATCATGCATGCTAGTAAAGTCCAACTAAAATTAGCTATTTTAGTCGGGTCTTTACAATTAATATCCCTAAATTTGCGTTTTATGGTTTGGAATGTGAGATGGTTTTCTTTTTTTAAAATTTTCCTTCCAAAATTAAAAACCACAAATATGAGAATATGATTGTAATTCGTTATTTTCAGATTTTATAATGTATTAAAACAAACTCTACTTTTGCTAATATTTTTGTAGATACCTATATTTACAAATACTTTTCAAATAGAGTAAAAAAAACTCTTTTTTATTTGTTAAGATCGTTAAAGATGAAATAAGTTTGCTTAAAATAAATTCCCATAATTTTAAATTCAATCTCTTAAAAATAAAATAAAAAATTGAACAAACTAATTTTATAACCTAAAGTTTTATGGAGAGACAAAAAACATGCAACTTAATGAGAGTTGAATACAAACAGTAATGCTCTCTTGATTAATTGGTTTCCTCTTTCTCAAAAAAAAAAAAAAAAAAAAAAAAAAAAAAATTGGTCTCCTCCTTTGAATTTGCACTTAAAAAAATACTTAAACTTAATTTTTTCATAAAAAAAAACCAACGATTCAAATAAAAATAGTTATAAATTTCACGATTGCAAACAATATTTTAAACTTGGACGTTTGGACTTCCGTTTAAGAATATGTTAAGTTGAGTTACTGTTTGAACTTCTTTTTTTAATTGGAGAATTAGTTCATAATCCATTTTCCATTTTAGAATGTGTTAAGTTGAGTTACCGCTTGAACTTTTTTTTTTAATTGGTGAATTAGTTCATGATCCATTTTCCAATTATAATAATTGTTCTACCCTTATTATAATTATAATAGCATGGATTCCAAAAATAGGTTATTATAATTATATTTTTTATACTAATTCAATCTACATAGGAAAACAAAAATCCGGCTCGTTTGATAACGTTCTTGTTTCCTGTTTCTTATTTTTCAGAAACAGGTTTGTTTGATAATTGTTCCCGTTTCTTGTTTCTCAAATAAAGGAGAAACGTTTCTAAAAAAAGTGAAAAAGTGAGAAACTACCAAAAGTAGTTTCTTTGGTTCCGTTTCTTTTTTTAAGCTTGACGTTGTGTTTAATATATATATAATAAAGCGCACCATTGTAAAATAAAAGGTGTTTTTGCCTAGTTGTGATGTAACAAGTTGTTTTACTCATGACCAAGTTCAAATCTCACTTGGGGATTTTTTTTTATTATTATTTTGATAAAATTTCTTTTATACAAATGTTAATTTCAATTTCCCAATTTTATATATTGTGTTAATTTTTAAAATTTCATAATTTTTTGTTTTTAAAAGATAATATTACATGTTATATATTTCATTAGTTTTGAATAAAATTGATATATATTAGATCATGTATATTTTTAAATTTTTTTTTATTTGTTTAATGCATATGGTATATTATTAGTTAAAACGTTACTATGTTACTATTTTTTTTCTCTATCATGCTTTTTTTTTCTCCATCTATATATATTTAATATTGCTTTCATATTTTAAATTAATAGCACCGTTTTCAGAGTAATATAATTGTTATATATTTGAGTGAACATCAAACTATATAAATAATTAAGTAAACATAACATATAATTTTTTTTATAAAATATTTATTTATATTAAACCATACACATTTTTGGAAACTATTTTAATGAATTTTTAATTCATATTATATATTTTTATACTACATTATCTTTTTAAAAAAAATTATACTTAAATTTTTTTTTTTAAAAATATAAAAATTTGTAAAATAGAAAAAAATAAAAATCGAAAAATAGGAAACGAGAATTGTTATCAAACAAGTTTTGTTGTGTTTCTTATTTTTTATAAGAAACAAGAAACAGAAACGGTTATCAAACTTATTCTTGTTTCTTATTCTAAAAAAGTTAGAAACAAGAAACAAAAAATAAGAATTAAGAAACAAGAAACGAGAAACAGAAACATTATCAAACGAGCCGTAAGAATGCAAGAACATGCCTATTATGTGTCATTTTCTGACATTAACATAAGTTGTTGGAGGTATTAAGCTTTCACCCGGTTTTTAGTGAGGGAGAGAGAGAAAGAGATGCCTTTTGCTGGATATGATTGGCATTGACTTGATTGTCCAAATGCATTTGGAAAGTTTTCAACTTTTCTTTAATATTTTATGATATATGTTTGGACTCTACACACCCACCTTTTTTCTACCCTCAATCAAATACCTTTTGTATCTTTTTCCACATTGGCTCACACCACACATGCCTCACCAACATTTCTGCCCTCCTTTTCCACTTTACTAATTCATCTTCATCACTTCCTCATTTTCACTCTCTTTTATTTAGGTAAATTAAAAATTTAATGTAAAACTTAAAGTTGGGTGTCAAAATGAGGCTAGCTCAATCTACATCTTGTACACACACTCAATGTTAGAGATTTCATTCTTCCTACCGTACACATTATAAAAAAAGTTGGATCAGCAATTTATGTAGCAACCAAGCATGTAGACATCTGGGCCACGCCCAACCATACATCAAAGAATGCCTTTGAAAGGCTAAATAAACTTACTAATACCATAAAAACCATTGTTGTTCGAACACAAGACTATGTTTGCCATCCAAATATTATAAATGTATGGATTTGGTCCTCAATTCACACAAATTTTGTACTTTGTACAGACTTCATTGATTATATGATAAGGAAAGACTCAATAAAAAGGGTACTTGACAAATGTATATCTATGAAAGAGCAAATCACCCTTTTATGTGGTGTAGAAAAAGTTCAACATGTGGACTTGGAGTAAAAACGATACAAACTTGCTATGTTGTCAGATTTTAATATTAACTATGAACCAATTAGATTAATACCCAATTGAGACCACTACCCAATTCCCAAGATTTTGACTTTGTTCTCAGCATTAAACAACAATTCAGATCTGATTCTTACTCTCCAATTGCTATTTCTTGCCTGTTCAAACTAGTTTTCTTCTCTAAAAGAAGTTAAAGAAAAATTAAAGGAAAAAAGTCATCCTTTTAGCTAAGCAAGTGAATATGACAACAAAAAGGGAGACCTCACTTACGAGCTTAATCACACACAAGGCCTTCTTTTTCTTTTCTGCATCGATATTAGAGAAGGTCAATTCCCAGAAATCACATTTTTTAAACAAAGAAATAAAAAAGATGAACCTTTCACTTTCTTCTTTATTTAATACTGGAGGATTCTATGACAAAAGTTAATTTCTTGGATGCTGAAAGACAAAGTGGGCATCTCTAAATATATCTAAAATTAAAATAAAAGGGCATTTAGGCAAAGTGAAACCCCACATATCCCCCTTCCCCTTTCTAAGCATCCAATGTCTCCTTTATCCTCCTTTCATTCCTTTTGAGGTCACCCCTTGCTTTTATTTTACCTCAACCTTCTCTGTTTGTTTGCTAGCTTTCACACCCCAAATCACCCACAATTTTATTTTTATTGGGTTTGATCTCAAATCTCATCTCCTTGAGAAATGACAAGCATCGAAAGAAGTTTTTTATTTTTTATTTTTTTGTAGATCCAAAAGGGTGTGTGCAAATTCCATCCAGCCTTTGTCTCAATAATGGATCTCAAAATTTCACCAATGGTATATTCTGAATTCTAAAAATGATATCCACCCATGTGACCAGTAACATGTTTTGGTGTTCTTTTTTGCAGACCATGAAGAGGAAATTGGTAATGAATTATTAAAGAGTTAAAGAATGAATACAATTGTAAGAAATAGGGCAAAAGAGACAAATGCAAATGAAACAAATCAGTATAGAAAGTCAGCAAAGGGACAAGGAAGGAGAGAGCGGTCACCAACTCCCACTGACTTGCCAACAAGAGAATAGAATGTGGAATTTGGGGTCTAATGGAGGATCCTAACTATGAAAAAATTTGGAATTATTGTTATTTTATTTGACTCCTAAACAATCCAATAGCTTAGCGTTTTTTCCCTTTGTAAATGCACCTTCGGTTTGCGGGTCGTGAAAAGTTGTCCACTTTCACTACACTTTGACATTTTAAGGGGTCTACTTAGCATGAATGAATGTTTTTTTTGTTATCTTTCTTCTTCTTCTTCAATTAAAGCTCCTCCTCCTCACTGCTTGCTTTCTTCCCTTTTAATGCAAAAGCCATACGAGATTTTTCAGAGAGGGAAATCATCTTCTTTCTCAAAAAGCTTCGTTTTTATAGCTGCATTTGTGGGTTTTGTGCAACCCCATTTCAGCTCTGGTACTTGCTTTCGTGTATCATCATTGCTTTCTGGTCACTTGCAAAATCTGCTTACATGTGGAGAATGGAGGAAGATTTGGAGTTTACTTTGTGATTTCTTAATGCCCATTAGGCCTCCTGTGTGATCAACTTGTTTGTTTATGGTATTGCCCTTTACCTGCCTCGTTCTCCTTCTTTCTTTGCTTCTTATTTTTCTGCCCTAACTTCTGACTTACTGTCTTAGATATGCCGTTTCAAGAGACTGAAGGTTGTGCAAAAATGCTGCAAAACACAGAGATGCCACTACACAACCGTTCCAAGAGGTTTGTCTTCTTTTGATCTGTGTTTATTCATTCGTTTTGTTGCTAAATAATGACTGTTCCTTCTGTTTCTAACTCTTTATGGCTTGGACTGGAAATACTTCTTAGTTGGTTGAATAGTGAAGAAGTCTAACAATATGTCTTTGTCGGCTTACCAAACTTTGAATTCAGAGGTTTAAAGAAAAATCTCTTGGTCCTCTTTTCCTAGAGGTGTTGTTTTTGTCTTCCTTATTGTTTTTCAAGCACCATTTTTCTCGGATTGGTAATGGTTGGGTGGGGACTTTAAAAGTTTTCTGAGATAGTTTTGGAAACTTTTGACAATTAGCTTACCTGTTACCTTATGTTTTTTTCTTCTACTTCTTCAGATCTGTTATCTTTATACTGTTTCAGTCTTTCTACCTTTTCTGTTCTTGTATGAGAATGGAAGAACATGGAAGTATTGGATTACTGTTTCACTTTGGATTTTGGGGAATTATGAGCTAGCTAGAGAACGTAGAAGTGTAGTTAAGAACCATTCTTTCATTTATATAGCTCGAAAGAAATAGATCATCGCAGATGGACTTTGGGTTGGTGCGGTTTCTATAGCCCTTGCTCGGTGTAAATTATTGAACCTTGGCTCAGTTAGGGATCTCTGCACCTATTATTCTGTATCTTTCTAATATACATCTTGGTTGCACCACTTTTTTCTTCTTGATAATTACAATGATTGGCTGAAGAATAATGAAATATGTGCTTTTCTTTTTTGTGTTTTGAGAACTCAAGAGACATTATGTAATTACAGATTTGTGTTATCAAATGGAATTAAAAAGGAAAGGCATTGTGTTCTCCTTTTCTGCATTTTAATTCTTCTTGGCTCTTTTTGCATCATCAGCTTTCTAGACATGGTCAAGGATACTATTGAGGAAGAACAGTTGGATAACTCCTTTGAAGCTTCTAATCGTATGAAGCTGGTAAGACAACTTATTCAAAGAAATTACAATTATTATTTGAGCCAAAAGAGAGTTCAGTAACTCATAAGACTAACCTACAACTGAGTATATACTTATTATAGAGACAACCAATACATAATATCTGAAGTTTGTTTTTTCGGTTTTGATTCAATCCTAGGACACGTGCTACTTCGAGGAATCTATGAAGACAGAGAAAAAGAACTTTCCAAAAACAAACATCCACTCATCTCTTAAACAAGAGGTACTAAAAACCAACTTCATGGTCTCAACATTCTTGTATAGATATTTTCATTTTAGAATATAGCTGATCATGGATCTTCCTAGTTCAACCAGGCTGAGTTTTGCAGTCTAACATCTTAAATGATAACCATCCTTCTTTTAAACTACGTGATGCAGATTCTCCAGCTTGAAAAGAGACTGCAAGACCAGTTCAAGGTTCGCTCAACGCTAGAAAATGCATTAGGATATAGGTCCTGTTCTCAAGATAACACAAACGACATCGAAGTACCTAAGGTAACTCCTAAAAGTTTTTGGTTTAGCAAAATGTCAGAATCTTTGATATTTGTGGTTTATTAGAGTTAAAATTTGAATCTAATGTACCTGCTAGTCTGTTACAATCCACACTATGGCTACATAATAAAATTTGGTTGTTTAATGACTACAGCCAGCCACCGAACTGATCAAAGAGATCGCAGTATTGGAACTGGAAGTTTCGCATTTAGAGCAATATCTTCTCTCTTTGTATCGAAAAGCCTTTGATGGACAAATATCTTCTACATCTTCATCCACCAATGTAGAAAAACTAAAATCACCTATGAACTCTCCAAAAACCAAGTATATGGTGAATTGTGTTCCTGACATAACATCAAAAAAGGAAGATAAAGCTGTTCAGTCTGGTTATGATTCTTTTGGAAAACCAATAAAGGAACACAGTGGAATTTGTGAAGACAATCTGTTGGACTCCAATGTTCGTCGTTGTCAGTCATCACTATCAAATTATTCAATTTTCTCAAAGAGAACTCTTCAAGAGGATTCTTTGGGTCAAGCTGTACGGCCTTGTCTTTCTCAACCAATGTCCATGATGGAGGTAAGTTCTAATTCAATTTAACTTCTTTTTTTTTTTTTTAAATCACAAACTTGTTCTGCTATAACTCTTAATCACATGGAATTTCACTAGATATTTATACAATATCAAATATGAAAACTTGCTCACTTAGCTTGATGTGGAGCTTAGAGCCATACAAGTTTTTTGAGAATTTGCTGAAACCTAAAATAAGAAACTGGCTAACCATCTTCAGCGCCTTCCTTCTCATTCATCTAAAAAATTCGATTTCAAAAAGTTCATTTGTATTTTAGCAATTCAAGATATTTATCTTCATAATAAGCTTGTCTCATTTTCTTCATGATTTATGTTTCATTTCTGCAGTTTGCTCAGAATGCTTCATCCAATCTAACCAGTCTAGCAGAGTACCTTGGTACTCAAATACTAGACCATATTCCGGAGAACGCCAATCGTCTTTCAGAAGATATGGTGAAGTGCATATCAGCCATATATTGCAAGCTTTCAGATCCTCCTTTATCAAATCATGGTCTTTCTTCCCCTGTTTCATTGTCTTCTCCAATCAGTGCATTCTCTCCACAAGATCAGTTTGACATGTTGAGTCCCGGGTTCAGAAATGCATCTTTTGATCTGAGGTTGGATAATCCTTTTCATGTGGAAGGTCTTAAAGAGTTTAGCGGTCCATACAGCACAATGGTTGAAGTGCCTTGGATTTATAGGGATAGTCAGAAATTGATCGAAGTCGAGCACTTGTTACAAGATTTCAGGTAATGTTCATGTGTTCTATATTACTAGAAAATCTTGTTTGTAAGAAAATGTGATTCCTCATTCATCTTATATTTTCTTGTTATATTAATATGTTGGCAGGTCACTTATATCCAAGTTAGAGGAAGTCGATCCGAGGAAGTTGAATCATGTGGAAAAGCTAGCATTCTGGATCAACGTACACAATTCTCTGATGATGCATGTACTGATTTTTCATAACTTGAACTTTTTGTCATTTTAGTTCTCCAGAGACAGACTTTAATATGTATTTTGTTTTCTTAAAGGCATACTTGGCTTATGGTATACCACAAAACAATATGAAGAAAATCTTTGTTATCTTGAAGGTAAAAACATGAGTCCTGCTGGTCCTCTATGATTTGAAAATTCTGTATGATAATCACGTTCTTACTTTCTTCCTCCATTCAGGCTGCATATAACATAGGAGGTCAAACAATCAGCGTTGATTCCATACAAAGTTCAATACTTGGATGCCGAGTGCCTCGGCCTGGACAGGTATGTTATAGGAGAAAATATAAGCAATGTCACTCACAAGGAGTAGATAGCTTCTTATTTTTTATGATCAACATTAAGAGTTCAGTTTTTTCTATTGGCAGTGGCTCTCTCTTCTTATTCCCTCGAAGTCGAAATTCAAAAACGGAGATAAACGACAAGCATACAAACTCCACCGGTTGGAACCCCTTTTACATTTTGCACTTTGCACAGGCTGCCATTCTGATCCTGCGGTACTTGAACATCTTTGCCAAGTTTCCTGTTTTAAAACTTACATTAGTGAAAATGTGTTCTTATCCTAAGGTTTTAGACTTTAGGCTGTGTTCTAATATTCAAACTTTCCCAACTTCCAGGTTCGTGTATACACTCCCAAAAGAGTTATGCAGGAGCTAGAGACTGCAAAAGGAGAATACATTCGAGCAACATTTGGCGTACGTAAGGACAAAAGACTTGTTTTACCAAAGATTATTGATTCATTTGCAAAAGAATCAAGATTGTGCACAACTGGTATGATGGAAATGATCCAAAAGTGTTTGCCTGAATCTCTTAGGAAGAGTGTTCCAAAATGCCAAAACGGGAAAACTCGCAAGAACATTGAATGGATACCGCACAACTTCAGTTTTCGGTATCTGATATCTAGGGAAATGAAATGATCTTTTGACCAACACAGCTGCTGCTTGCATGCTGCTCATCATGATCTCAAATCCTTGAATGGTTTAGAGATAATAGAAGGGTTACATATATTTTCTTCCTCTTGTACATAGCAGTTCACTAAACCAGGCTGGGAGGAGAGCAGCAAACTGCAGCATCTGAGGCAATTCTACCATTTGATTTTGCAATATTATCAATGTCGTGTCATTATTTTTGTTGTAAATAAAATTGACTTTTAAGATCAGTTCATTTGTCCATCAGTATAGATCAATTCATTAGTGTACAATCCACCAGATTTCATAATAAATACCAACAGTCACAAGGTCATGGCAGAGAGTATGAGGTTGAAAATGAACCAATGGAACTTCTATTTAGGAACTTTTAGTGATTGAATAAGGAAAGAGAAGATGACTACTTTCGTTTTGTGCTTTACTAGATAAGGTATACCAAGAGAAAAGCCTATTTGACAATGTTTACAATGAAGTTACCAACGATCTTTGTTTCTCAAACTCTAGCTTGCCCACAAATCAAATACAATAAGTCGTTCCGTCATCCATGTGATTTACTAGTGCAAAAGATTAGCATCTATTTCATTACAATGCTCGAGTTTGTCTGCCTGTTGGAATGTTATTTTGATATTGAATTGATTCTTGTCATTGAGTTCTTTAGTGTGGAATTTGAACATCTTTGAGCTTTAATTAGTTGAATTATATTCTTAGTTAACAAGTTTAGTAGTAAGGAATTACGTAAAAATATAAAAGTTAGCTTCTGTTTTCTTATGTTATGGGCAAAATTAGGCCTAAGGGATGGAGGAGCTTGAAGGAAGGTCGGGTCCACCAAAAAATGCCCAAGCCTAAGTATAAAGCCCGAAGCCACCTGAGAGGCGACCTGGTGAGTAGAGGCCACTAAGTGAACAGAAGCGACCAGGTGAGCAGAGGCTACCGGGTGAGAAGAGGCCACCAAGGGCATAGAGGCGACCATAAGGCAAGTAGGCCGCGCAGGAACTAAGGCGAGCGGGCCCCACAGGCCACATGCCCGCCTCAACGGGTGCACGGGCCACTTGCCCACTTATGCGCGTGTCAAAGCCCACCAACCCGTCTTAGGCGAGTCGGGCGGTGACCCAACCGGGTTGGATGTTGACCCAATTCGGCCCATTTTCGCTTTTTTTGGACATATTTTGCCTGTTTGGACTCTAATTCGCATGTCGTTTTTCGTTATTTTTCCTTACCTATGGTTAGACCCTATTTAGGGCTCGGCCCAAGAAGAAATATCTTCCTAAAATAGAAATATTTACCTAAAAAGTGAATATTTCCATAAATTATGATTAATTTTTACCAAATGTGGTCACCTACCAGCTTCCTAATATATGCAAGTCATTTAGTCATGTGGTAAGCTAATTATAAAACCCTAAACTTGCCTCACCTACCCATCTTTTTCTATCTCGATTGGCATCAGAGGCGACGTGGCTCACACCATACCGGTGTCTAGTTTCTCTTTGTTTTGCAGGTAATTCGTCTTCGAAGACCAAATTTCGGCATCAACATCTTCAAATATATATTAGACTTAACTAAAACAAAATACTTATCAGACAAAAAAGAATTGAATACATGGACAAAGAAATGTAAAGACTAGGCATGTTAGTTTTCCAACTTACCTAAAAGATAAACTATAAATGTGTATGTATATATATCAAGTCTAATAAATATACCAACTTTACAAACGTCAAATAGTTACTGAACTTTCAATTTTGTGCATAAAATGTCTATTTCATACAAAATTGAAAGAAAACAAAGTTAAAGAATGTACACTTATTGAACTCTTTTTGCAGTTTAAGGATCGAATAGAGACAAAGATGAAGCACTAAATTTGTAATTAAATCTAATAAGATTATTGAGTTTCATATTCAAAATGTTGTCTAGATCTCTCAATTTTATGTAAAATATTACTATAAGTTTAATAATCTGTTGAATATAAATCTCTTGCGACTCCAACGTCTCGGGGCCCATCATTAATTTTTAATTAATGGTTAAAGAAAAAGGAATTTATTCCTGAATTTTTTGTTCACACATGTTAGGATCTCACAATTGTTTCATATTTGTAAAAGTGAGATGTCTTATAAACATTTATAAGAAATATGAGTTACTCCTTTCATTACTAATTAATTTTAAGATGAAATTCCATATTCTCTAATATATTATCAAAGTCCATAAAATCCAAACGAATATCAATCCAATAAAAATGAAATTAATATTCAATTTAAGATTAATGAGCCAACAGATTGAGCATCAATGCAAAAACTCTATTTAATGGGTGTCTTAAAAATGTAATAAAATGTCCAAAATCTGACTGAATCGAACTGATCCGATCTAATGGTTGGGTTTGGTTTTTAAGAAATATATTAGATTTATTGGTTCCAAAATGTAAAAAACCAATTATGATTAGTTTGGTTCGATTAAGTATTGAAAAGCCAATACTAAAACTGAACCGAACTAACACTAAAAAATACAAACTAAAATCCTAGATTTTCATTCTGCAATTTATCAGGCCGTTTCTCCAACTCTCCTGTTTCATATCTTCAATCGTTCCGAATTCGCAACCTTCACATAAGCCTAATCGACGTCGCCATCTCCAACTCTCCCGGTGTAACGGCCCAGTTTTCTATTCCAGTTCTCGAGGTGCTTAGGTTTGATTGATGGTTGGTTGGGCGTTAAAGTATTTTTTGACCCTTAGGGGTATTTTGGTCTTTTGCTCCCCGGGCAGGATTTGTGGATTTTCAGGGTTTCGAGGCAGCTCCTGCCTTTGTTGAGGCTTGTGTGTTGGTGGCTGCGAGTCCCGAGATGTTTGGGGTATTCGTTTGGGAGTTCGGTTGTGATTTGGGTTTTGGGCAAAGTGATCTTTGTTTGGGTGTTTCCTTTGGGATTCGAGCCCAGGCCCTTAGAGATGATTTGGGAGTTTGTTTTAAGTGAGAGTTATTGTTTGGAAAAGGTTGCTTCAGCCGGGTCTCGAAGGAGGAAGCCGGGAAGTGGGATTTAAGGACTTTAAGGCTTATGTAAATTGGTTAAGGATGGAAAGGAGGATAAAATCCCATTTTTCCTTTTAATTCCCTTTTTCCTTTTATTTTTCCCTTTTATTTTCCAAAATCCCCAAAATTCCTTTTTCTCTCCCTTTCTCTCTCCTCCGGCCCAGCGACCCCTAAGCGCACCATGCCCAGCCCTAGTCGCACCATGTCCGGTAGCGCGCGCTCTCGCACCCGAGCGCCCAGTCACCCATGCGCGCGCCGTGCGAGCCACCTGCGCCCGTCGCGTCGCCCTCGCCCTAGTTCTGCGCCGAGCCCGGATCGCGCGCCCGAGCCGTCTTCGCGTCGCCCTCGCCCTTGTTCTGTAGAGCCCGGATCGCTTCGCCCATGCCGTCTCCGTGTCGCCTAGGTCACGCCGAGCCCGGATCGGCATCGCCAGGCCGTCTCCGTGTCGCCCAGTCCGTGTCGAGTCGCCCGAGCCCTGGCCGCCGAAGTCGCTCGCCCCGTAGGTCGCCGTGCCTTCCGAGCGCCCCAGAGCCCATCGCGTCGCCTCGCGCGCGCGCGCCCGTCTTGCCGTCTTTCGCCAAGCCGCGCGCGTGTGTCGTCGTCGCCAGCCCGAGCTCGAGCCCGCGCCCGTGCGCCCTTGCTCGCCTCGCCCAGCGCGCCGTGCTGCGCCCGGCGCCACGCCTGCGCCCGGTGCCCAGCGCTTTGTGCCCAGCGCCCGGCCGGTGCTCTTCTGCGCCCGGCCACCACTGTTGTGTCTTTGGTTGGCTTGAGCCTTGTGGCTTCTCGGATGGTATTTCGAGTCTTTTCTTCGTTGGGCCCCGATTTGTTGGTCATTTCTTTGTTTAGGGATTTATTTGGGAACATTTTATGTATTTGATTTGAAATTTGCTTTATTTTATGTTTAGGTTGTTTGGGTTCGATTAGAGGCTCGAGGATTGCTTGGTTGATTTGTGATTATTTTCTGCTTGTCCCGGTAAGGATTTCTTACAGTGGTTGTGTGGACCTGCGATATGTCTCGATTGTGCCTTGTATGTTTTTTGATTGTTATGAGCATGATAGTGATAGGCGACTTTGTTTGATCTCTTGCTAGCATGTTTGTTGATTTTACATGTTAGTGCCATGCTAGGTTTGTTCTTCGGCATGCTTGTGATTCTGTTTAAGTTGTAGTATCATGCTAGGTAATCGTGATTGATGTCGGTCATTGCTTGCTAGCCGAGGAATCATTGATTTACTCGGTATTCTTGGATAGAGTAGTAGGGTTTGTCATCATCCGAGAGGTGAGAGCGGACATAACGTACTTTGTCCCCACCGGTCGGGAGTAGAGCGAAGCATAACGTATATTGCTTCCCCGGCGGCCGATGTGGATGTAGCTACCACATCGGCATAAGCCTGGTTTGTAGCACGCTAGAGCGGAACCACGCCAGCGGTGCAAGCACGCCTTGGCGGTTCTTAGCTTCAGTCGGTGGTACAGTGCACAGATGAGTGCCGAGGGCCTCGCACTCGTGTTCGGTGACACCGTTTCCGAGTCTTAGGCATGCGTGCACGGCGCGCGTAGGTTTGCCCTTAGGCCCCGCATTTACGCCGGTTGCGAGAAGAGCATGCGGTGTCTGCGCGCACTGCAGCGTTAATAGCTTGATTCGGAGAGCTCCCCGGGCTAATGTTCGTGAGTACACAGTTCCTTCGATTTAGAGCGGACTTGGGTACTCTCCGATAGTCAGATTGTTAGCGAGGGCAAGGAGGCCCTTGAGGACACCCATTGGGATTGGCTTTTGAGCTAATCAATTGGTCGAGGAGAAAGACCCTCGAGGGTGTCGGACATCTTGGGATCGGTTTTTGAGTGATCAATTGGCGAGGAGAAAGACCCTCGGAGATGTCCGGGATTGGTTATGAGAACCAATCATTAGGTAGGAAGTAGGAGACTTCCGATGATTCCGGAAGTAAGAGACTTCCGATGTTTCCAGATCTTGTGTTATGAGCTCGTTGAGCTATGATCATGTTGGTAGTTTATTTGCTTGCATATTGAGGTGCTAGATGACTGATGTATCGTATTGTACCCGGTTGGGGATTCTTCACGAGTATGTTTATACTCACCCTTATTTATCTTTCGGGTAACTCGGGACAACACCGGGAGGGCTAGCGGAGGGGCTGATTGATCATGGGAACCGCATGCGGCACTCTGTCTTTATTTATTGCATTGTTTATTCAGCATGTAGATGGGACAGAAGTCCTAGGGGAAACATTGTTTAAAACGTTGCTTAAATTGTATTGTACATTTTATTAAACACTGGCCAGGATGTTTTACTTTGTTGGATTGTTTAAACTTAAATTGTTGGTGATGTTTTAAGGGCTCCCCCTTCTCATATATTTTTGAAAGGTTTTTAAATGTAAGCTCTAAACCGCTTGCTATCATATTTAACTTGCATCTTTGAGTAAGATCCCGGGTTTAGGACCATGTTTTGGGTCGGGTTCTTACAGTTGGTATCGAGCATGAGTCATAGATTCTGTAGACTAACTGCTTTGTAGGTTGTTGTTCCCATGATCATCGGCACTCCACGGCCGCTTGGTTTGTGCGAGTTCAATTAAGTTAAGGGTAGAATTTACAATACTTTTCTTCTAGCTTTTATGCATGTGTAGAGTTGTGGAGCGGAGGCGAAAGCGAGTTACGACTCGTTGTTGGTTTGGGCTTAGAGAGCCATCATGCCAACTTTTCGCGATCTGAGTAGTTTGATGAGCGGTGAGAGCCCCGTGTGGGGCGTTTTGTTGCTTTGTGCAGATCGCCGGTGTGTCGATCGCACTCGAGGGAGGCGAGAGATTAGACTCCCTTAGGCCATTTGTGGCCCGGTTGTTGGTTTCTCCCCTAGTGAGAGGGTGGAGGTGCCTTGTGCGAATCGCCCGATATGTTGATTGCACTCGGAGGAGCGGGGCGCTTGGCATGTCGACCAAGGAGTTGGACCGATCTTGTTGATGTTGAGGCCGCGCCCCGGGGTTGTTTAGCCCTTTGGCGAGTTGGCCCCTGGCGGTTGAGTTGCCTAGAGGAGGGTAGAGGCTAGCGCCTCGGAGTATGACTCCTTGAGCGAGTGTGCTCCGACCATGCGAGATTTGATGGCGAGTCTTTAGCTATCGAGAGCAAAGACCAGTATGAGCTTTGTAGCGCGTAGCGAGGAGTCCGGGCATGGATAGCCCGGTGTGACAGAGTTTGTTTCAGCATTTTCCCCGAGTAGCTCTCGTAGCCCCGAGAGTTTCGGGAGGGCTTGATCGGCGAGTTTATGCGATTGAGTTTGTTGGCGTTGATGGAGCCGCCCGACTTGGCAAGTGGATGCTGTAGAGCTTGATGTATTAGAAAGTCCCTACGCTAGTAGTAAAGCGGTTGGCGAGTTTGAGTTTAGCATCCGTGTGTTGGGATGCCCCATTATTCGAGAGGCCGAGGTGAGCCGTTCCGTCTTTGTTGATTCCCGCATGATTGGTGGTGGTAGTCCCTTGAGAGAGGTGGACTAGCGAGTCTCCACCGATCGCCCGATTGATTGGCAAGTTGCCGTGTTAGTGGCTTGAGGCGGATGTAGAGACATCTGTGCCCCCTTGCAAAGCTTCTTTGTTGTTTCTGACCAGATCCTCTTTGTACCCTCGTAGCTGTGGTGTAGCGTGGAGTTTGCTTGCGAGGTTTTATCCATCCGTGGATTTTGGCGGGCTAGTAGAGTGGAACCCTCTTTTTTTGGATGTTAGAGTGTGGAACTAGTTGTTGCCACCGAGGAGTTGGCTGAGCTTTTGTTGAGCATCGAGTGGGATGCGAGGAGTAGGCCGTGGCAAGTCTGTTGGTCGAGATGCGAGGAGATTAATTTGCTCGAGTGTTTGGACTCTGTCTTTGAGTGCCATTGCCCCGTCACTTGGAGAGTGACTTTCCCTTTTCTCGAGAGGGGCATAAAGCTCGTTTGAGGCTGATTTGTGTTGTAATGGATGTAGTGCTGTTGGCACCAAGCTTTGAGAGGAGGCCTAGTTTCGGGGCGGTTGGCACTTTTAGTGCAGGTGGTTCCATGGTTTGCCCAGTATAGCATCCCCGTTTGTCTTGTACCCTTTTCACGAGGTTGCACTGTTTGGGTTGCTTAAGAGATCTAGCTCGGTGGTAGTCGAGAGGACTACAAGTTTGAGGTTTTCGAGGAAAGTAGGAGCTGTTCGGGATCTCTGAGAGTTGGGTGTAAAAAAAGGATGCTATAGGTCATTAAGAGCTAGCGTTCGAGTTCTCGCTTTGTGTTGTGAGCCTGTGAGCCGGCTTGATGGTAGCATGATTCGGCTACCCTTTGAGTTGCCCTAGTATGGTTAGTGTTGGCATCGTGGATGCGTGGTTGATCGATGATAGAGCCATGAGTTGGATGGCTGATCGGGCGCGTTTAGTGAGCACATTGTTTGAGGAATGTTAGCTTGGTGTGGTTTTGCGCTTGTAAGAGTAAGTTGGCCAATGTGGCTTTTCGTGGTGAGTTGGCCCCGAGTGGGTTTGAACTCTCGTTGCTCCTTGTTTGTTGTGGCTCTGTTTGGAGGCAAAAGTTGCCCAATGTGAGAGCCCTTGTTGGCTTTGGATCTTAAGAGATCAAGTTGGAGCCTGTACACCCGGTGCACTTTTGCGTAGCTCGTTCCGTGGTTTATGTTTGGAAAGCCACGAGAGGTTCGTGTTGAGGACCCAGTGCTCGATCTTTGAGGTGTCAAGGCTTTAGTTCTTGGCAAGTGCCTAGCTTTGCATTTTGTAAGGATGCCGTGCTCGTTCTTGAAATTTTGTTGGGTAAGCAAGTTTTGCTAGTTGGTCCTTGCCACTGGTTAGACTTGATTGGGGGTGAACAAAAGCGATTGTGGCAAAGCTTGCGCGATTTTCGATCGTTTGGGCTAAGAAAGTCATTCGGATCCTTACCTTGAGAAGAAGGTATGTTGAGGTTGTTGCTTTGAGTAGGAGGATGGCGCCTCTGTAGCGTTCTGGTCCCCTTGGTTTCCAAGTTGGAGTTGGCGGCTTAGTTGAGATCTTTGGAGAGGGTTGTGCCCGCGTAGCCGGTTGTTTGTTAGATCGTTGTCGACCGTGTGTGTCGGAGGGTGATCGGAGGATCTCTAGTTGTGGAGAGCCTCTCCGGAGCTCAGTCGAGACCAGGCGGTGTTCCTTGGGTGAGTTGCTTGCGATTTGGCGATCTAGCAAGCTAGTGCTTGTTTGGTTTTGGAGGTTAGTTGGTGCTTGGTGTTGACCAAGATTTTGGTTCTCTTGATGTTTCAAGAGCTTGCTCGGTTCGAGCGAGGAGGCGTTGCCACGAGGATTCGTTCCTAGTCTGGTTGTTTTGGGAGTTGATTCCTCCCTCGGTGGTTGAGTAAGTTCGGCTAGTTCGGATTGGTGGTCCAATCGGTTGAGTTTCCAGCAGGTGTTGCTTCCAAGAGAGTTGGTTGATGTTGCCCTTGGGTTTGAGCAAGTCGTGAGCGTGTGTGATGCTCGCCGCCCTTTAGAGTTTTGCTTCTTTGGGAAATCGTTCCGTTGAGGAGTCGGCGTAGCTCTGAGTTGTGTAGTTGATCGAGTAGCGCGATGGTTAGCCCAATGAGAGGTCCTGCATTGTGTTGTTAGCAAGCGAAAAGTTGTTTGTCCCCGCAAGAGCGGTGGCGGCCAGATTTAAGAGTTGAGCTTGAGTTGAGTTTCTTTGAGCAAGGCCTTCTCGGGCTTTGTTTCTAGTTGTTGAGCTTTGTGGTTGGCGAATAAGTGAGCCTTAGTTGAGTGTGTTGGCACGGAGGTGCCGTGGCATTGGTTGGTTAGCCTTTGGGCCATTTTCCTCAAAGCCGCATTTGTGAGTTCTTTGGTAGCCACTGTGAGGTTTGGTCCTTCTTTGCGAGATTTTCCATGAGAGGAATGTTGGGTGTTTCCTTGCACGGCAATGTTCTTTTGGCGATTGCTAGTAGGTTTGCATGGAAAAGTTTGTGTTCGGCCGTTGTGAGGCTCAGTTGTTGGCTTGGCCGAGTGGAGCTGTGCTGGTTTTTGGCCATTTAGGGTTGGCGTGTAGTGAAGTTTCATTTTGGTGCTAGTGGGAAAAAGTTTGCCTTTTGGATCAATCGCGCGATTGGTGGTTCGATTGTTTTTCGTTAAGGCTTTAGGCAAGCCTTGTGGTTATTTGGTCTCTTGTGAAGAAAGAGTAGGCCGTTTGGTTTTTCGGAACACGAGAGGTTCAGATTGTTTGGCGACTTGGCGTTGTGTTGAGGCGATTTGTTATCGATTGTGGGCATTGGAGAAATTACGCCGGTGCGTGGCGTTGAGTTTTGGAGCTTGTGCCGAGTGCGCGGTTCTTTGAGAGTAACACCGTTGAGAGGTGTTCCGTGTTGGTTTAGCGGGGTTTTGGTGAGCGCCAAGTTTGTAGGGCTTTTGAGATCCTTGAGCGGATTGGGAGCGGTGGTTAGCTTTGCCCGTCGTTGCTGGTGATGCAAGTTTTGTGTTCCTCGTCTCTTGGTTGAGATAGTTTGTAATGATGGAGAGCATTGTGGCTTTGAGCCTTTGAGAACCCAAGAGGAATTGGTTTTGAGAGAGAAGGGTTAGTGTTGTTTTGGCCGAGAAGTTACATTGGCTAGGAAACATTGGAGTTTTCCTAGATTTTATTTCGTTTTAGGACTTTCGAGGACGAAAGTCTTAAAAGGAGGAGTATTGTAACGGCCCGATTTTCTATTCCAGTTCTCGAGGTGCTTAGGTTGATTCGATGGTTCGGTTGGGCCGTTAGAGCTATTTTGACCCTTAGGGGTATTTTGGTCTTTTGCTCCCGAGGCGGGATTTGTGGATTTTCGGGGGTTTGAGGCAGCTCCGCCTTTGTTGAGGCTTGTGTGTTGGTGGTGCGAGTCCCGAGATGTTTGGGGTATTCGTTTGGGAGTTCGGTTGTGATTTGGGTTTTGGGCAAAGTGATCTTTGTTTGGGTGTTTCCTTTGGGATTCGAGCCCAGGCCCTTAGAGATGATTTGGGAGTTTGTTTTAAGTGAGAGTTATTGTTTGGAAAAGGTTGCTTCAGCCGGGTCTCGAAGGAGGAAGCCGGGAAGTGGGATTTAAGGACTTTAAGGCTTATGTAAATTGGTTAAGGATGGAAAGGAGGATAAAATCCCATTTTTCCTTTTAATTCCCTTTTTCCTTTTATTTTTCCCTTTTATTTTCCAAAATCCCCAAAATTCCTTTTTCTCTCCCTTTCTCTCTCTCCCGGCCCAGAAGCGACCCCTAGCCGCACCATGCCCGACCCTAGTCGCACCATGTCCGGTAGCGCGCGCCTCGCACCCAGCCGCCAGTCACCCATGCGCGCGCGCCGAGCCACCCCTGCGCCCGATCGCGTCGCCCTCGCCCTAGTTGCGCCGAGCCCAGATCTGCTTCGCCCAGGCCGTCTTCGCGTCGCCCTCGCCCTTGTTGCGCCGAGCCCAGATCTGCTTCGCCCATGCCGTCTCCGTGTCGCCTAGGTCACGCCGAGCCCAGATCGGCATCGCCCAGGCCGTCTCCGTGTCGCCCAGGTCCGTGTCGAGTCGCCCGAGCCCTGCGCGCACCGAAGTCGCTTCGCCCTCAGTAGGTCGCCGTGCCTTCGAGCGCCCCGAGCCCATCGCGTCGCCTCGCGCGCGCGCCGCGCTGTGCAAATCTTACGCCAAGCGCGCCGTGTGTCGTCGCCAGCCGAGCTCGAGCCCGCGCCCGTGCGCGCTTGCCTCGCCCAGCGCGCGTGCTGCGCGCGGTATACGCCCTGCGCCCAGTGCCCGGCGCGCTGTGCCCAGCGCTTGACCAGTGCTCTTCTGCGCCCCACCTTTGCTGTTGTGTCTTTGGTTGGCCCGAGCCTTGTGGCTTCTCGGATGGTATTTCCGAGTCTTTTCTTCGTTGGGCCCGATTTGTTGCATTTCTTTGTTTAGGGATTTATTTGAAATGCATTTTATGTATTTGATTTGAAATTTGCTTTATTTTATGTTTAGGTTGTTTGGGTTCGATTAGAGGCTCGAGGATTGCTTGGTTGATTTGTGATTATTTTCTCGCTTGTCCCTGTAAGGATTTCTTACAGTGGTTGTGTGGACCCTGCGATATGTCTCGATTGTGCCTTGTATGTTTCTTTGATTGTTATGAGCATGATAGTGATAGGCGACTTTGTTTGATCTCTTGCTAGCATGTTTGTTGATTTTACATGTTAGTGCCATGCTAGGTTTGTTCTTCCGGCATGCTTGTGATTCTGTTTAAGTTGTAGTATCATGCTAGGTAATCGTGATTGATGTCGGTCATTGCTTGCTAGCCGGGAATCATTGATTTACTCGGTATTCTTGGATAGAGTAGTAGGGTTTGTCATCATCCAGAGGTGAGAGCGGACATAACGTACTTTGTCCCCACCGGTCGGGAGTAGAGCGAAGCATAACGTATATTGCTTCCCCGGCGGCCGATGTGGATGTAGCTACCACATCGGCATAAGCCTAGTTTGTAGCTGCTAGGCGGAACCACCGCCAGCGGTGCAAGCACGCCTTGGCGGTTCTTAGCTTCAGTCGGTGGTACAGTGCCTGAGATGAGTGCCGAGGGCCTCGCACTCTCGTGTTCGGTGACACCGTTTCCGAGTCTTAGGCATGCGCGCACTGGCCGCGTAGTTTGCCCTTAGGCCCCGCATTTACGCCGGTTGCGAGAAGAGCATGCGGTGTGTGCGCGCGCACAGCGTTAGTAGCCGGTTCGGAGAGCTCCCGGGCTAATGTTCGTGAGTACACAGTTCCTTCGAGTTTAGAGCCGGACTTGGGTACTCTCCGATAGTCAGATTGTTAGCGAGGGCAAGGAGGCCCTTGAGGACACCCATTGGGATTGGCTTTTGAGCTAATCAATTGGTCGAGGAGAAAGACCCTCGAGGGTGTCGGACATCTTGGGATCGGTTTTGGTGATCAATTGGCCGAGGAGAAAGACCCTCGGAGATGTCCGGGATTGGTTATGAGAACCAATCATTAGGCGGAAGTAGGAGACTTAGATGATTCCGGAAGTAAGAGACTTCCGATGTTTCAGATCTTGTGTTATGAGCTCGTTGAGCTATGATGCATGTTGGTAGTATTTGTTTGCTTGCATATTGAGGTGCTAGATGGTGATGTATCGTATTGTACCCGGTTGGGGATTCTTCTTGAGTATGTTTATACTCACCCTTATTTATCTTTGGGTAACTCGGGACAACACCGGGAGGGCTAGCGGAGGAGCCGATTGATCATGGGAACCGCCGGCACTCTGTCTTTATTTATTGCATTGTTTATTCAGCATGTAGATGGACAGAAGTCCTAGGGGAAACATTGTTTAAAACGTTGCTTAAATTGTATTGTACATTTTATTAAACACTGGCCAGGATGTTTTACTTTGTTGGATTGTTTAAACTTAAATTGTTGGTGATGTTTTAAGGGCTCCCCCTTCTCATATATTTTTGAAAGGTTTTTAAATGTAAGCTCTAAACCGCTTGCTATCATATTTAACTTGCATGCTGAGTAAGATCCCAGGTTTAGGACCATGTTTTGGGTCGGGTTCTTACACCCGGTGTTCATCGAAACACCGCCAGTGAGTCTTGCTTGAAACTTTGAAGATCCTTACGAATCTCTCCTTCAACCTATAATTTTTCACCCTTTTGACCTTCCATGAAAGACCCTCTGTTCACTTGAGATTCGTAAGCAATACCCTTTTTTGTCACCCTCCGCCATGGCTCAAAAGCTTCAGCTTCAGCTCAAGGAGGTGGTATCCTAGCTTGTTGGTTTTCTTGAGTTCCAAACAAATAGAAGAAGATATAAAATGAAGGGATATATTATTAAGCATTGAAATCATCTATTTATACAGTTGATATACAACTGATTTTGCATGAAAAACTACTAAAAAAAGCATAAACTATCTTGCATAAAGATAGCATAAAGAATAGGACTTATGAAAACTAAATTAGACTATAATAACTAATTTATTTTTGACTCATTCTGCTGGAATGTTGCAGCATTTTAAGGCATAATTCAACACTCCTCCTTGACTTTGAGGCTGCATATTCCAAGTTTTTGTCTTAGAGCTTCAAATCTTGCTTTAGGAAGTGGTTTTGTTAGAAAATCAGCAAGTTGGTTTTCTGTGTTGCAATGGATCAACTGTACTTCTCCTTGTTGTTGCACTTCTCTAAGAACATAAAACTTTATCTTGAAGTGTTTTGTTTTCCCATGAAACACAGGATCATTAGAAATTGAAATTGCTGCTTGATTATCAACATAGATCTGTGTACTTTCCTTCGACTCCATGTTCAAATCAGCCATTAGTTTTCTAAGCCAAATGGCTTGATTTGCAGCCATTACAGCTGCCATGTATTCTGCTTCCGCTGTTGACTGTGCTATGACTTCTTGTCTTTTTGAACTCCAAGAAAAAATTCCAGAACCAAAGGTGAAACAATAACCAGAAGTGCTTCGCATATCATCATCGCTTCCTGCCCAATCACTATCAGAAAAAGCATGAAGTTGAAAATTCTTGACCTATCTGAAAATCACTCCATAGTCTACTGTGCCTTTAACATATCTGAGGATTCTTTTTGCTGCTTGAAAGTGAATTTCACTTGCACAATGCATGTATCTTGATAGTAAACTCACAGCATGCATAATGTCTGGCCTAGTTGCAGTCAAATACATCAAACAGCCTATTAAGCTTCTGTACAACCTTTCATCGACTTTTTCAGCTCCATCTTCTTTGTTGAACTTCTCATTTTTATTCATTGGAGTTGTAGTTGGCTTGCACTCTTCCATCTTGAATTTTTTGAGAATTTCCTTTGCATATTTTGTTTGACTTATAAAAATATTGGTAGCATTCTGTTGCACCTCATACCGAGAAAGAATGACATTCTTCCAAGATCAGTCATTGCAAAGGCATCTTTCATTTTTTCTTTAAATTCATCAATCAACTTCTTACTGCTTCCTGTGACAAGTAAATCATCAACATACAAGGACACAACAAGTATTTCATTATCAACGGTCTTGATATATAGAGTAAATTCACTTAGACTTTTTTTAAAGCCTAAGCTTATCAAGTGTGCATTTATTCTGCTATACCAAGACCTTGGAGCTTGCTTTAAGCCGTATAAAGCCTTTTTTAGTCGATAGACCTTCTTCTCTTTTCCTTGAACTAGAAATCCTTCAGGTTGTTCTACATAAATCTCCTCTTCTAAGTGTCCATTCAAGAATGCTGACACGACATCCATTTGGTATATACTCCACCCTTTTTGTGTAGCAAGAGCCAATAACAACCTTATGGTGTCCAGTCTAGCCACCGGAGCAAAAGTTTCAGAGTAATCCACCCCAAACATTTGAGCATATCCCTTAACAACAAGTCTCGCCTTGTGCTTGTTTACAGAACCATCAGAATTAAGTTTAGTTCTATAGATCCACTTAACTCCTATGGCCTTTTTGTCGTTAGGTCTGTCCACCAGCTCCCAAGTTTGATTTTTCTCGATCATGTTGAGCTCCTCTTTCATTGCAACTATCCATCTTTCATCATTTGCAGCTTCTTTGTAATCTCCTGGTTCCATAACAGCAACATTACACCTCTGATAAATTTCAGAGAGTGGTCTAGTTCCTCTAATTGGCTGATCATCCACATCTTCGTCATCACTTTGATTTTGGATGTCTGGTTGCTTTTCATTTTCCTTGCTCCACTTCTCTAATTCAAAGAATTTCACATCTCTGCTGATGATTACTTTGTGGTGTTGTGGCAAAAAAATTCTGTAAGCTTTTGTTGTTGAGCTGTAGCCTACAAAAATTCCTGCCTCTGATTTTTTGTCCAATTTGTCTCTCTTAACTTTGAGGGAACATAAGAGAAACAAAGACAACCAAAAGTTTTGATTTAGGAATTTTGGTTTAAAGTCATTCCAAGCTTCAAATGGAGTTTTTCGGGAAGAGCTTTTGATGGCAATCTGTTTAACAAAAAAGCTCTTTGTATTCTTTATACGCCTTTGAACTTTTGGGCAAATCTTTTTCATGAAGTAAGCACCTTGCCATCTCCATTATTGTTCGCTTTTTCTTTCTACAACTCCGTTTTGTTGTGGGGTGTAAGGAGTCTGTTAAGCGGTGCTCAATTCTGCATCTTCACAAAACTTATTGAATTTTTAGATGTATATTCGGTTCCATTATCGAGTTTGATTATCTGCATTTTTCTTCTACTTTGTGTTTCAACCCAATTTTTAAACTTGAAAAATATTTCAGCAACCTCAGTTTTATGTTTCATGAAATAAATCCAACTCATTCGAGTATAATCATCAATGAAAGCAATATAATACCTACTGCCATTCAAAGATGGTGTTTTTTGAGGACCTCCCACATCTGTATGCACCAATTGTAACTTATATGATGCTCTCCAAACTTTGTTTTTTGGAAAGGGCAACCTTGCTTGCTTGCCGTATTGACAAGTTACACACATAGGTAACTCATCTTCCAAATCAGGTAGTCCTTCCACAAAATTATTCTTCTTCATATATAGCAAAGCATCATGGTGAAAATGCCCCAACCTTTTGTGCCACAACACTGTATCATTTTCTTCTTTGTGCACTGCAACGTGCTCATCTTCTATCAAATTCAAGGCAAAGCTTTTGCCTTTCATTTTAACCTCGAATACATCCCTACTTTCTGCATCTTTGATAATGCATTTTTTGTCTTCAAAAAATACTTTGTAACCCTTTTCCAAGAGTTGGCCAACACTTAGCAGGTTTTGATTAATTTCGGGAACATATAAAATATCAGAAATGAGTTTCAAACCTGTTTGACTTTCTAATGCAACAGTTCCTTTGCCTTTTACTGCTATACATGCTCCATTTCCAATTCTAACTTTAGAGGTAAAAGTTGTGTCAAGGACTCTAAATAGTTCTTGGTCATTCGTCATATGAGTTGTACAGCCGCTATCTATCATTGACTTTACGTGGAACTGGTAGTGGCAAAGCAAGGCCAGATTTGCAAAAAGTTGTTCTTCTTGATGCTCTGCAATTTTTGCTTTATTTTGTTGTTGCTGTGGTGACTTTCATATCTTGTCAATGTGCCCAAGATGACCACACTTGTTGCATTTTGCTTCTGGACTCCACCAACAATTCTTTGGTGAATGATTTGTTTTTTTACAATAAGAACAAGGTGGGAAGTCTTGAGAAGATTTGATGCTGTTGTTTTTGTTGTTGAATTTCTCCATCTTCTTGTTGTTCTTATGTGTCTTCTTATTCTTCCCACTATAACTGTTATGAGATTTGGCCAACAAAGCTCCATCAACAGAGTCGTTTTGCCTCATTAATCTTCTTTGTTCCTGAGCCTGCATTGCATTTAATAATTCTGCCAAAGTAATGCTTGACAGATCTCTTGAGTTTTCAAGAGAAGTAATTGTTGCTTCAAATTTTTCAGGTATAGTAACAAGAATTTTTTGTACTATTCTTGAGTCAGAGAACTCAGTACCAAGAAGTCTTACTTGATTTGCGATGCCAAGTAGCCGATCTGTATAATCTTTAATAGTTTCTGTCTCCTTCATTCTTTGTATTTCAAATTCTCGAACCAGGTTGAGCACCTGCATTCCTTTGATCCTTTCACTTCCTGCATACTCCCGCTTCAAGAAAATCCAGATCTCATGAGCTGTTTTAAATGTCATTATTCTGTTAAAAATAACAGGAGAGACAGCAGAGAACAAGGTTGATCTTGATTTAGATTTTCTTAGCTTCTTCTCTTTATGAGTTTTGATTTGAGACACTGTTGGATTTCCTGATAATTCAGGGATTTCATATTCTGACTCTACAGCTTCCCATAAATCATTTGCTTCAAGATAAGCTTCCATCTTGATAGCCCACATCTGATAATTCATTCCATCAAATATCGGAGGTGAAATTAAAGTGAAAGAAGAAGAAAATTCAGATTCCATTTCGAAGTGTCTGTAAGTTTTGTATGTAAAAAAAGAAAGGATATTTTATGGGTTTTGTATCTCTGTATTGTTTTTCTCTCACAGATCCCTCAAGAAAATTCGCTCTGATACCAATTTGTTGGTTTTCTTGAGTTCCAAACAAATAGAAGAAGATATAAAATGAAGGGATATATTATTAAGCATTGAAATCATCTATTTATACAGTTGATATACAACTGATTTTGCATGAAAAACTACTAAAAAAAGCATAAACTATCTTGCATAAAGATAGCATAAAGAATAGGACTTATGAAAACTAAATTAGACTATAATAACTAATTTATTTTTGACTCATTCTGCTGGAATGTTGCAGCATTTTAAGGCATAATTCAACATAGCTTGAGACTCTACCCGCCTCAATAGTTGCGCTCATTAAGCTTATGAAGCTACCCATTTCTCCAATTCTACTTTTATGGGATGTTTTGGTGGTTTTTGAGGTTGATGGAACTCGGGTTTTGAATTTAGGGAATTTTAATGTGGTGGTTCGGGTAATTGAAGGTTTGAGTTTTTTTTTTCGCATTTGGGAGGATTAAGTGAGCTGTTCGTTTTATTTGTTTAATTTGACTGTGTTCTGGAGGTTTGCTAGTTAGCAGGATTTGTTTTGGGCTTTTGATTCGGCTTAAAATGGTGTACAAATTATTTATTTTTTTGCGGGTTGTTTAGCAATGCTTTGGAGCTTGTTTCTTTTATTTCACAGGATGATAGAAATTTAGCTCAGAGGTTGATTTTTATTTGTATTTTCATTCCTTTTCACCAAATCCTAGTTTTGAAATTGAATATTAGATCGAATCCAAAATTGAACCGAACCAATGAATATATAATTATTGGACATTAGATCGAATTCATTTTTTGAAATCGAAAATATCGATTCGGTTGTCGATTTGGTACAAAACCGAAAAAAACCGAACTGAGAACATCCTATGTGGTACTCAAAACTACCAATCAATGCTTTGAAAATATATACCGAGGGTCAGTGGGGCAGTTGGTTATCTTGTCTGGTGTTAATCCTTGTGCCCTCTATGTAGGGTTTGTTGGTCCCCCTTCGCCCACCATGTATTAAAAAAAAATGCTTTGAAAATATAATATACATTAGATGTCAAACAAACAAAAATATTCTATTCATTTAAAAAAAAAAATAATAATAACAAAAACATTCCATTCATAACGAAGCCATCCTAATTAACCACGAGGTTGAATCCCCACCTTTAATTATTATCAAACTTAAAAAAAAAAAAAAAAAATAGCCACCCTATTTTATTGTAAATAAATGTTTATAAAACTATTATTTCATAAGGATAAAAGAAAACTAAAAGAACTAATCTTAACCTCTATTAGACGTGCCATAATTATTTTCGTTCACAACATAATTATTTTCGTTCACACAAATAAAACTAAATATTTTACACGTTATTTAAGCATTTGATATTAAATGATGATTTGGAGTTGAACTTGAAATTTCACCAAATGAAAACCAAATTTGTTTGGTTCTTTTTCTCTCCACAAATAATTAGGGTTCTTTTTCACCTCCCTTTTTATTAATTTATTTAATTTTGATGTAAGGAGAACCTGATTACACTTTACAATGAAAAATGTAAATGAAAATTAAATGGAAACTAAATTGGATAGGAGAAAAATACACATGATTTTGATAAATTAATTAAGAAATAAAAACTTGTTGGGAGATGTCCAAGGTGTATCTTTTTTTTTTTTGATCAACACAATAGTGAAAGATTGGGGATTCAAACCTGCAACCTCATGGTTACTAGGTTGTGCAAAGTGTCAATAGGGTAGAGCTCTAATCTTTGGCATCCAAGATGTATTTAAGCATTCACGTATCATAAAAGACCGATTATGATCTCCTTTCAAAAAATATATAAATAAAAAAAAAAGACAAGATTGTGATCATTCAAAACAATAATTATTTTATAATGCTGGCATAACACTTATGATTATTGAATCGATGCTTTTTACAATTATCCCGATACGGTTCATTAGTTGTTCATTAGTTGGAGGTCAGTTAGGGTAGTTAGTTGGTTGGCTCTTAAAGGCTATATAAATGTAATGCTACCCATTAATCAAATACAACTTACATCTTTGAAGAATTGACTCAATTGATTGAGAGGGTCGGAGGGCCTTGTGATAGAGCTAGACTTATCATATCCAATCCAATCCAGAAGAGTTTGACATATTTATGCAACAGTTTCTTTAAACACCATCATATTCTATAAACAAAGATTGATATATGATTTTGCAGTTTTTCTCTTTGCATATACAGTTCTCCAAAAATGACATGAATAAGACCAACTTTACAAAGTTAAAAGAAACAAGAGACTGAAGAGGGAAGAAATGAGAGAAAGAAACCATGACAAGAACATAATTGCTACAGAGAGCCGATATCAACTGCAAAGTTTTGATGAACAAAACGACATCTCGGCTGCAAGCAAGATATTGACAATGCTGATTGTGGAGTAGGCAACGCCCAAGGAGAGAAATGATAGTGTTGGGTTTTGGCAAAATATTAGAAGCGAATTTGTCCCACATTGGAAAAATGCAAGGTAGTGGTGTGCTCCAAGCACTATAAAAGGAGCATGAGACTTTGGTTTCAAAACATTCCAGTCATAAGTACTTTAAGCTTGGTGCATTGACTCTAGTTAAATTCCTTTTGTATTCTCTTGTGGAGAGTGAGACAAAGGATGTGAGTAGTATAAGTTTTGAAGAGAGTGCTTTTGTAATTGGGGTTGAGGAGAGAATTCTGTGTGATTGTAGCAATTTTTCACATAGTGGAAGTTCTTTCTGTCCGTGGTTTTTCTCCAATTTGGAGTTTTTTCACATAAATTCTTGGTGTTCTCTATTTTGTTGTTTACTTTCTAATTTCTTAGTATTTTTCTGCTTATTCCTGCTGTTATTAGGGGAGGTTTTTCCCAACAAGTGGTATTAGAGCTTTAAGTTTGTAGTTTTTTGAATTTTTTAGTATTCTTTGTGGTTGCAGCTTTGTTTGAGCTTCCACATCAGAAAAGAATTCTTAAAATAAGTTACAACTTGGTGTTGTTCATTACTTGCAGATTTGCTTGGATTCAAGCAGAAATGACAAGCTTTAGGAGTTCAATGAAGTTTGACGTGGAGAAATTTGATGGAAGGATGACTTTTGGCTTGTGGCAAGTGCAAGTCAAAGATGTGTTGATACAATCTGGATTACACAAGACTTTGAAGGGAAGACCAAGTGGTTGTGATTTTGAAAAATCAAGTGGTGATGGTGGTTCAACAGAGTCCAATGGTGGTTTCAGTAAAGGTTCTAAGAAGTCCAACATGGGTGATGATGTAACGGCCCAGTTTTCTATTTCGGTTTCCCAGGTGTTTCCGGTTCATTATTCGGATGTTCGGATGGGACGTTAGAGCTATTTTAACCCTTAGGGGTATTTTGGTCTTTTTGCCCTCGGTCAGGGTTTTGTGGATTTTCAAGACTTCGGGGTCACTCCTGCCCTTGTCGAGGCTTGATTGTTGTTGGTTGCAGGACCCAAGAAGTTCGGGCTAGTTGGTTGGAAGTTTGGAGGTGATTTGGTAATTAACAAAATTATTGTTAATTTAAGTGCTTCCATTGGGATTTGAACCCATGCCCTTGATGGTGATTTGGAAGCTTGGTTTAAATGAGTTTTAATAAGGAGAAAAGGTTGCTTCATCCGGGAATCGAAGGAGGAAGCCCAGGGAAGAGATTTAGGTCACCAAGACCTATTTAAATTAGGAAAAGAAAAGAAAATCAAGAAAATCCCATTCCCCTTGTTTTATCTCTCTCTCTCTCTCTCTCTCTCTCTCTCTCTCTCTCTCTCTCTCTCTCTCTCTCTCTCTCTCTCTCTCTCTCTCTCTCTCTCTCTCTCTCTCTCTCTCTCTCTCTCTCTCCTTGCCGACCTCACCAAGAAACCCAACCGAGCCGCACCGAGCCGCCCCGAGCCCAGCCCAGCCCAGCGGCCCTGCACGCCATCGTGATCTCGACCATCACCCCACATCGCCCGGGTGAAGCGGCCCAGACGCTGTCGCGGCAAACTGCACTATCGCGGCCGGCAGCGTGTCGCCCGAAACGAGACGCCAGCGGCGCGTCGCCACGGCCGTCGCCAGCGCGCCAGTGCGCCGCGTCGGCGTCTCATCCTGCCTGCGGCGCCCGGCGCGCCAGCGCCGTCCGCGCGCCGGTCCCCTGCCGCGCTAGTGTGCCCAGCAGCGCCCGCCAGCGCCCGTATCGCCGTGCCAGCGCCGGTCCCCTGCCGCGCCAGCATGCCATGCCAGCGGCCGCTTGCGCGCTTGATCTGCTGCTCGCCCGGTGCACGTCTGCACCGCCCACTTGCCGAGAGAGCTGTTTTGCCAAAATTGTTGGGGCCGAGACCTTGTACCTTCTCGGTTGGTAATTCCCGAGCCTCCATTCTTTTGGACCCTAAGTTGATTGGCTGTTGTTATTTAATTAGGATATTTTTATTAAATGCTTTGGTTGCTCGGGTTCACTTAGAAGCTCGGGAGTCGCTTGGTTGGCTTATGGTAGTTATTTTCTGCTTGTTTCCAGGTAAGGATTTCTTACCGTGGTTGTGTGGACCCTGCGATGCTATCATGATTGTGCCTTGTATGCTTGGTTGCTGTTATGAGTATGTTAGCTATTGAACAACTTGTGTTTGAAATCTTGCTAGCATGTTGCTTGTTGTTCATGTTAGTGCCATGCTAGGTTTGTTCTTCCAGCATGTCATGTCTTGTGATTGTATGAAATTTCGGTGCTTCCGGTTCAGATTCTGTTGTTCGGTTGGGCCGTTAGAGCTGTTTTGACCCTTAGGGGTATTTTGGTCTTTTTGCTCCCCGGGCAGGATTTGTGGATTTTCAGGGCTTCGAGACAGCTCCTGCCTTTGTCGAGGCTTGTTTGTTGTGGGCTTCGAGTCCCGAGATGTTTGGGCTATTCGTTTGGGAGTTCGGTTGTGATTTTGGTTTTGGGCAAAGTTATGGTTGTTTGGGTGTTTCCTTTGGGATTCGAGCCCGGGCCCTTAGTGTTGATTTGGGAGTTGGATTTAAGTGAGATTTATTCTTTGGAAAAGGTTGCTTCAGTCGGGTCTCGAAGGAGGAAGCCGGGAAATGGGATTTTATGGATTTTTAAGGTTGGAAAAAATGGATAAGGATGGAAAATAAGGTTAAAAAGAAAAAGGAAATTTCTTTTTTTTTAAATCCCATTTTTCCTTTATTTTTCCCCAAAATTCCCATTTTTCCCTTTTCTCTCTCTCTCTCTCTCTCCCCGAGCCCTCACCCCCTTCCAGCCCGAGCTAGCCCATTCGTTGCCCAACCCCAGCGCCCAGCTCGCCCAGGTCGCCCAAGCCCGAGCCGGCCCAGAGCCAGTGGCGCCTGCAGTGCTAGCCGCGTCGCCGGCCGCCTTGCTTGCTGTCGTCGAAGTCGCCTCGCCAGCCGCGTCCCGGCTCGCCCAGGTCCGTGTCGCCTCGCCCAGCCTTGCCCAGGCCCCGCGTCGCCCAGGTCCGAGCGCCCTGCACTGTGCCGAGCCTGTGCGCCCTGTAGCTCGCCGTGCCTTGCCAGCCCGAGCGCCCTGTAGCGCGTCGCGTCGCGTCACTCGCGCGCGTCCCTGTAGCTTGCCGAGCTCGCGCCCGCGCGCCATCCCTTGTGCCGAGCCGCGCTGCACGTCGTCGCCCAGCCGAGCTCGAGCTCGCGCCGCGTATGCGCGCAGCGCCGTGCCTCGCCCCAGCGCCCGACCCTGCGCCCGGCCGGTGCTTTTGCGTGACACTGCCTGTTGTCTTTGGTTGGCTCGAGCTTTGTGGCTTCTCAGATGGTATTTCCCGAGTCTTTTCTTCGTTGGTCCCTGATTTGTTGGCTGCTGTTTATGGATTTAATTGGGGTGTTTTATTTGATGTTTAGGCTGTTCGAGTTCGATTAGAGGCTCGAGGGTTGCTTGTTGTAATTATTTTCTGCTTGTTCCAGGTAAGGATTTCTTACCGTGGTTGTGTGGACCCTGCGATATTATCATGATTGTGCCTTGTATGCTTGCTGATTGTTATGAGCATGATATTGATAGGGCAACTTTGATTGATCTCTTGCTAGCATGTTTGCCCGATTGTACATGTTAGTGTCATGCTAGGTTTGTTCTTCCAGCATGCTTATGATTCCTGATTTAAGTTCGTAGTATCATGCTAGGTAAGTGTGATTGATGTTGTTTATTGTTTGCTAGCCAGGAATCATTTATTTTCTCTGTACTCTTAGATAGTATAGTAGGGTTTGTCATCATCCAGAGGCTGAGAGCGGACATAACGTACTTTGTCCCCACTGGTCGGGAGTAGAGCGAAGCATAACGTACATTGCTTCAGGGGTTGAGAGCGGACATAACGTACTTTGTCCCCACTGGTTGGAAGTAGAGCAAAGCATAACGTCCATTGCTTTTTCTCCCCCCTCTCGGGCCGCCGATTGTGGACTTAGCTACCCACTTCGGCATAAGCCTAGTTTGTAGCCTACTAGAGCGGAACCCTGCCAACGGTGTAAGCCTACCTTGGCCGGTTCTTAGCTTTGGTGGATCATGCTGCACAGATGAGTGCCGAGGGCCTCGCACTACTGTGATCAGTGACACCGCTTCCGAGTCTTAGGCATGCGTACCTGGCCCGAGTAGTTTGTACCTAGGCCCCACATTTACGCCGGTTGCAGAAGCATGCGGTGTGCGCGCACACGCGTTAGGCGCCGGTTCGGAGAGCTCCAGTGGGCTAATGTCGTGAGTACACCAGTTCCTTCCAGATTAGAGCCAGACTTCGGGTACTCTCCCGTAAGTCCAGATTTGCAGCGAGGGTAAGAGGCCCTTGAGGACACCCCTTTGGGATTGGCTTTTGAGCTAATCATTTGGTCGAGGGAGATAGACCCTCGATGGTGTCGAACATCCTTGGGATCAATTTTTGAGCTGATCAATTTTCCGAGTGAGAGAGCCTCGGTGATGTCCCAGGATTGGTTATGAGAACGAATCATTAGGTCGGAAGTAGGAGACTTCCGATGACTCCAGATCTTGCATTATGAGCTCGTTGAGCTATGATCTGTGTTGATAGCTGTTTGCTTGGATGTTGAGGTGCTAGATGACTGATGTATCGTATTGTACCCCGGTTGGGGATTCTTCACGAGTATGTTTATACTCACCCTTATTTATCTTTCAGGTAACTTGGGACAACACCAGGATGGCTAGCGGAGGGAGCTGATTGATCATGGGAGCTGCCGGCACTCTGTCATTTATTATTGCATTGTTTATTCAGCATGTAGATTGTAAAAAGTTGTTTAAATTGTATTGTATGTTTTTATAAACACTGGCCAGACTTGTTTTACTTCGTTGGTTTGTTTAAATGTAAATTGTTGGTTATGTTTTAAGGGTTCCCCCTTCTCATATGTTTTGAAAGGTTTTTAAATATGAGCACTAAACCGCTTGTTATCATATTTAACTTGCATGCTGAGTGAGAACCCTGGTTTAGGGCCGTGTTTCGGGTCGGGTTCTTCACAGGTGTGGAAGTAACAACCCTTTCTTCTTTAGAACCCTCCCAGAATTTTTCAGATACCTCGTGCTCTTATGACCTTGCATGTAGAACAGTCGATCGTCTACGCCTTGGTGCCCTGGCTCGCAATTGCTCGCCTTCCAAGTTCTCAATGCAGCGTTGACAGGCTTAAGAACTTGAGCAGGGTTAAATTCACCTTGGCCTTCTATCCTTATGTTCCACCATCTTCTATAGTCTGTTGCAAGTCTTCGCACAATGGTGAGTTTTTGAATTTCGGGAGGAAGGATAGGGTTAAGTGTTCAGTTAATGAGATTACGAAAAAGGTAATCTAAGGTATTTATCGATCGAGTGAAGGGTAGGGTGATCAACAATCGTTGCATGCGTTAGGCCGATGATTGGATTAGGGCGGCCATGTAGTTGTTGCGAACCCTTGGATCAACGATCCTAAGATTCGACTGCTTGATTTTTTGTTGCATTTATGATCGAAATGATTGCTATAATCTCCCACATGTACCGATTCTTATTTTATTTTCTTCGTAATTGTTTCCATAATCAAATGTAGAGAGAGATTTACCAAAATTATTAAATTAAAAATTGAAAAATTTAAATAACAGAATTAAAAATAAATCATTAAAATTAAATAACTTCTCAAGTAAGCAAATAGGAAATATTAAAACTAGCATGCGAGGAGCGAAAATTAAATGTACCGATATGCGCGTGGTCCACTCGCATACTCGCACAATTATTCTTCGACCAATGCAAATGAAGATATCTTGTGCCGAACATCTTCATTCTAGTAATGTTTGAGTCTCTATTTGTTGATTGGGAACTCATTCCCAGTCGACTCGTTCTTAATCCAGATTGCCTCTTAGTCTCGCAATTCCAGGTGCTAATATAAATGTACAGTAATCCTTAATCCTCTTAGTCTCGCAATTCCGGATTGCCTCTAAGTGCAACATGGAATCACTTATGCGCAAGTATACGCGATCAGAATGCAGCAAGTGATAAGTATTTATATTTTATCGTTCTCCACAGTGATGATGTCTAGAACTAGTACTTTTAACTTGAAAGTTATGTGTAAAGTAAAAATGAAATTTGAGTTGGTTTTGTGGTTAATTTTAAATGCTAATAGTAAGTACATATGATGCTAATGAAAACAAGAATTAAATGTGCATGCAATGAGTAGTTTTGAGAAAGTAGTTGCAAAGTTGTTAAAAATGCAGGAGCAGTTAGCAAGTTCCTTACTTCCCTAAAATTTAATTTTCGCACTCAATGATTTATGTCAGGTCCAACTTCCACTGCAATCTCCATACTAACTCAGGGTGACACAAGTGTTAGTAAGGTTATTTCTAACACTTTGAATGATGAAAAGCTTTTCACCGAACCTAACGTAGCATAGTGGATCATCCTACGGTTCCTTTTTTCGAACTCGCCGCAGGTTACATGTGTGGGTAGCTAATCGACGCATGTATATTAAATAAAAACACAACAGTGTGAAACATGATAACCTAGACTCCTAACATGCTTCTACAAATAAATCCTCATTGAAAACTCCTATAACGCAACATAGCAATAAACACAAGTAGAAAGTTAAAATTAGCAAATTTAATTACTACTATTAAATGTTCACAGCTATAAACTACTCCTAAGAAAAACAATAAAAAGTTGGAATTGGTGCAGTTGTGAAGTGTGCAGTACTCCCCATGTCATTGGCTTCCACGAACACCACCAGCTACTTTTTCCTTAAGATTGGCTTTTGGCCTCTGAGACGACTCACTTTGAACCTCGACTCCTTTCTTTGTTAATTATAGAGATGATTTACTTGGTTAACAAGTTTAGGTGAGCTGTAAAATCTTCATTAATGTAGGAACTCTTGATTTCCGCTGGGATTTATTTGATTGACACAAAATTAATTGCTTGATTGATTCTCTGTTATTTCCTTGTTAGCGTGATCCTCTTGGACGTGTTTGCATTATGGTTTTACGCCTTCTTGCACTACTTGTCACCGTTCATGCTGATTTTTCATTCCCACACTTTAGCTTCGCATTTCATGCATTGCACATTAATTTAGCACAATTATTCAATATTTATGCCAAATCGGGAAACTGTGCTTCTGATGCTAATTCATGCATGCAAGCGACTTCTAGTAGTTTTTACTTGCAATTTACAAATTATAGCCCAATTATTTCCTTTGAACCTTAGAATAATATAGAATAGAATAACATAAAATGTGCTCTATTTGAGAGTTATCACACCCCCAAACTTAATCATTTCTTGTCCCAAGTAATGCATAGTCTTTCTATTAGTTATCCTTGTCCAACTAAATCGACATTCTCCTCTCGAGCTTAACTTTAACAGGTCTTAATGTGGCCCATAATCTCAGCATCAAATATCTTTTTTTTTTTCAATTCTCAAACCTTCCCAAAGAGTCAGGTTCTGCCTTAGAATCTTCCCTACCATGACTGACAGATTGTTCCTCACCACAATTATTTCTCATTGCTTAATCTATTATACACAATCACTTCTATAACTAAGTTTTCCCAACTTACTTTGCTAAAGGTATTTATCCATGCCCTTATATCCTTCAAGGATTTCAGCTTGCCTTTCGCGTTCCTTTCGGTTGCACTCATATCTACTAAATTTTGTAGTTCTTAGGATGAATCGCTTGAGCATCAAGCAACTCACATAAGTAAGAGAATTTCAAACTTGTGCTTATTCGTAGACAGCGGTATACTTAAGGTTTGCCTCAACCTTATACGCCCTTCTTTTGCCTTTTATTTTGCCAGAGTAGGTTGATCTTTATTTTATACACTCAAAATAATTTTCTTTTCTTTTATTTTATTATTAGTAAATTATTAGAAAATCACTCCTCGGGCATCCTTCACCCCAAACTTAAAGGCTTCATTGTCCGTAATGAAGGTGAAGCTTAGTTCCCCAAACTTAGCTATTTTCATGATTGTGATACTCTATCTTAAGCTCTAAGATTTCCTAGCAAATTTTGGTTCTTTTTGACATTTATAATAGGGATTACTCTAATGCTAAGTTTGAATCTAAGGGAATTTAAGAATTCTTTTAATGAAATAAAATTTAATACTAATCTTTAGATTTGCGGTAATAATGCTAGCGCTAATTTTTCAAGGAAAATGTTGATAATTAATAAAGGAAAATAGAACAAATTTCATTCTAAGAATTGAAATGCATATTCCTAAAAATTAAATTGCAACTACGAATGATATTCATGCAGAAAAGAAAAATAAAAGCGTTAAAAGAAAACAAGAGAGCGGGACTTCCATCGAAGTGTTTGTATTGCCACTAAGATTGCCTTGCTCTAAATTAAGTAATTGTTTTGGAAATTCAGGCCATTCGGTGTACACTTCCATTGCTACCATGTTGAGCATGAGGAGCTCATCATGCTCTTCTGCATAAATTAATATGTGTGATTGCGTAGAGCTTATTTAACTTCTCTGCTAAACCTGCTACAGTTTCTACTTCTCCATTGTTCTTCTATTCTTCTGCATCACTCTCCTTTGCTGGAAAATTTCGTATAATCAGATTGTGACAATGTGGCTTAATACCCTGACAAATGCATAGTCACGTTATTGTGAATGAGAAATATATGGAATCGTGTATGTTTTTAGCATGGCTGTGCACTTGCGCTTCTAAGATTTTTCCAAAGTTGATATGCGTTTCCAGCTTAATCGCAAATAACAACATTGCTTGCTCCTTCTTGATTAGTTCCCCATTGGTTGAGGGCATTATTAATTTTCTGATAAGTTTTAACCAATCTTGAATGTCCTCTATAACCATGGATGCTTGGAATGATGTTGGATCATTCCATTCTGCTCCCGCTGCTCCAATTAATATCAGACTTTCTTGCATTTGTTCATTAGTGGGAGAATTTATCAATTGCTGATAATATGTTCCAGGAATCTTAGGTGATGCGAGTGCTTTGTTCCATGCGGCTACTCGACAGTCGATTAGTTGACCTTCTACTCTTGAGAATAGTGGCCTCTCCTTATTTAGATTCACATAAAATTTCTACACCCACTCAGTCCTTGTGTTTATCACTGAATTAAAATATACCTTCCATCCCAATTGCTCAACTCCAATCTTGGTGCAAGGCTGACTTTGCTGAACTTTTGTCAACACCCTCGTCCTCATGGATTGAATTCTACTATTCTAAACTTGGGATGGTGTTGTTCTGTTTCATTTAACACTTCATACTTTTTAGAGGAGTTCTCATCTTCATCCTCGCATAGCTCACCTTCTTCTGGATCCTCTTCTATGGATTTTTCTTTATCCTCTTTAGGTTTCATTATGATAATCCTTGCTGCTTCTTAGTGTGTTATAGGTTGAAGATAGTCCTCCATCATTTTGCTCGACAATTCCAGGTGTTTTGCTACCAAGGGAGGTTCTTCATCGTTGTTTTTTACAACGACATAAAGGGTCACATTTTTCCTCCTCCCTTCATCTTTTTCGAAGAACTTCTCACTTTTGGTTTGTTGTCGGTGCGAACTTTCCCCGTATTTAGGCTCTAGCTCAACAATGGTTAATTTCTTAATTCCACGCCTTGGGTGTGTCGAATCTCAAAATCGTTTGTGCTCGTCAATCATCTTCCTCTTAATGGTCTTACTATAGATGATCCCTTATAATTAGGGTTGAATGCGTGGTGATCGATCCTTCCTCACACAGGGTTTATATAAATTTCAAAAGATTTCAGAAATCCTTTCGCAAGGAATGGGATAATCAAAAAAAGAATTTAAATATCTGCAACAATTATTTCTAAAAGTCATACAATCCTTTCCTAAACTACATAAATAAAGAAAAATTAAGGAAATAATTGAAAAGGAAAATTTCATAAATGGGAAAACTTCCTATTCTAAAAAAAAATTGCTATAAAAGTTTGCACAAAGTCAAAAATACTGAATTTTCGAATTCCAGGAATGTTGTTGTGCAGGACTTGGGCGGAACCTTGTGCTAATTCCGTCCAGTACAATTGTCCTTTCTTTCGTCATTTACATATCTTTAGAGCGACGCCATCTTTGATAGTCTTCTCCTGCCTTTTCTTGTACTGCGCCTTGATGCGTGGTTGTCCTACCCATATTAGCATGGATAGGATCTAATGTATCGCTTTATAGCTCAGTTGAATTGTCCATGTGTCACTTCCTCGACTAATCAATTCCTATCTTCTGATAGCGTAAAAACTATAGGTACCATTGCGAGTGGCCTATGGGTTAGCACGCTAATATTGTTTTCATGCTGACTAGTTGGCTATGCATCACCCCTGTTTGTTTGATGCGGATCCTCAGTAATTGACTCTTAAGATTCATTACTCACTATGCTGAATTATTGAAGACTTTCATCCTCGCCTTGGCTTTCATCACTGGAAAGTTGCCCAATGTCAACTTTGGAACGTCTTCCTTTGTTTTCACAACCTCTTTCATGGCTTCAGCTTCCAAGTCGGCGAACTGATAACTCTCATGAATTGTGAGTGATAACTCTCAAATAGAGCACATTTTAGGCTACTCTATTCTGCATTATTCTAAGGCTCAATGAAAATAGTAGGGTTATAATATGTAAATTGTGAGTAAAAACTATTAGAAGTCGCATGCATTCATGAATTAGCATCAGAAGCACAGTTTCACGATTTTAGCATTAATATTGAATAAACTGTGCTACATAAGCGTGAAATGTAGGAAATGCAAAGCTTAAGCACAGGAAGGACAAATCAGCGCGAAGAGTGACAAGCAGCCCAGGAAGCGCCAACTATAATGCAAACAAGTTCACAGAATCACGCCAACAAGGAAATAATAGAGAACCAATCAAGCAATTAAGTTTGTGTCAATCAAATAAATTCTAGCGGAAATCAAGAAATCCTGCATTAATAAAGATTTTATAGCTCACCTAAACTTGTTGACCAAGAAATTCTTCTCTATAAATACCAAGAGGGAAGTCGAGGTTCTGTGAGCTGGTCGATCAACCAAAAGTTGATCCTGTAGAAAAGCAACTGGTGGTATACGTGGAAGTTGATGACAAGGGGACTGCACACTTGACAACTGCACCAATTCTAGCTTTTTATTTTTTTTTCTTAAGAGTAGTTTATAGTTGTTTAGTAATAAAATTGGTTGATTTTAGCTTTCTACTTGTGTTTATTGCTATGCTACATTATAGGAGTTTTGTTCCCAAGGTAAGGCTCTTATACCAATTTGTAAGGTATGCCCTTACAAAGAGTGATTTGGAAGAGAAAATGGAAGAACTTGCTTTCTTGATGATTGATTAGCCAATTTGAGAGGGCTTTTCTCTCCAAGAACCAATGTTCTTTACAACTTACTGTGCAATTTCCTACCTTTCCCTTCCCGTACGTTGTGTATTTATACTAGAGAAAATACTAGTTCCCATATTCATAACTCCTAACAATAACTATCTTAAGACTATTGAACTTCCCCAGACTGTATTTAATACTAATATAATTTCCAACAATACTTAGATAACCAATGAGGTTCATTACTTGAGTAAGTTTTGATAATGCGAGGACGATTATGCATCATATCTAGAGGCCTAACAAATTCATCACATCTTCATCTTCAGAGGCTTAATATTAAAAACTTGTCAAGCAGATTATTAATTCAACATGCTATTACATGTTTCACTTTTACCAACGTTGTACAGTCAATCCCCGGGTGTGTTTTTCCTATGATATCAACGTTTAAACCGGAAAGGTTTGAGTGAGTTTGATGTGATCAAGAGTTTCCTTTAAACCAAAGTGAGATACAGCCTGCTCTCCAACCCTGAACCCATCTCCATAAGCTACTGAAGTATCCAGTTCGATTTGGTGCATGAAACATTCTCCAAGTCTCTTCTCTATTTTACTCATCTGCCCGCGCTTGTTTGAACATGGAGGTTGCAGGGAAGACAATGAACTACCAGCCATGGGCGGCGCTTCAGATTCTTCCACATTCATTTGGGATTTCAGCCACATGTGAGCTATGACTTGGCAGATTCCTTCTTCGATTTCTGGTTTTAGATCGGGATAGCCTTCAAGCCTTAGCCATGCATGCATCATCTCATGTGCTAGAATGGACCCTGTCAACAATCTGTTCAAAACTAAGGCCCCGTTTGATAACCATTTTGTTTTTTGTTTATGAAATTTAAGTCTATTTCTATGCAAATTTTCTACCATGTGCTCCACCTTTCCAACAATGTATCCATCTTTCCTTGAGAAAGTAGGAGAATACTAACCAAATTTAAAAAACATAAACAAGTTTTTGGAAATTACTTTTTTTTTGTTTACAAATTTTGGTTTTGTTTATTAAAATATAGGTACGATGTAGATATCCAAATAAGGAAAAATAATAAGGTAGGTACCTGGGAAGGCCATATAAAATGAGTATAGCAGTAACTTCACAAGTACGAACAAGTCTGCGTGGCTGTGTGAGCATGTCCAGGATTGAATGTTTCCCAGTATATTCCTTCTTTTGAATCTACCAACAATGTTCCAATCCATTCAAATTAAAAAACACTCGCTGAGACAAAGATACGGAAATTCTTACCATGGGGATAGTCTGCTCTTCAGACACGCAGAGCCCTCGAGTTTCGGATAAAAGGTGATGTCCCTGTATGATACAAACAAACGAATCCCAAAATAGTCAGGCAAAGATAACTTTCAATGAAGAACCAAAAAGACAACCTCAGTGTGCTGTGCTGTGCTGTCCTCACATTCTTTTCCTCTTCCATGGCGTCGTTCAATGCTTCCCTTTCGACCAACAACAATGGAATTTCTTGGTTCAGTTTCATTTGTAAACTTGCAAAGAATTGTTGAATCTCACGGAAAAGAGGTTGGCAGTCGTCGGTGTCCATGATCATGAAGTTGGAGCAGTCTAGACAGAATATTCTGCCATCTTTGAGTAAAATGCAGTCCCACTCTTTTGGCTGCATGAAAGAGTAAGCTCACATTTGGTGAATGTCAAGTCAAGAGAGTGTGTGAGAGAGAAAAGAGGATTACCTGCAATCTTTCACAGCTAACACATTTGGAGGTTCCATCATTTTCATGGGAAGGACAGTACTTTTGTTCCCAAAAGGGATGCATTCCAAATTCAACCACCTTATCAATATCTGGGATCTAGCAAACAACAAACAAATCGTCAAGATAGTAAGAAAAAACCATTGATATTTGAAACATTCCACTAAGATTTGAAATTACTTACAAAGTTGTTGCATACATAGCATTTGGGATGACACTTATTCCTAGGGCAAGATTTGTGATAAGGTCGATTTCCAACCATGATGCATAACTGTCACAAATCATCAAGTTTAAGGATATATAATACTTGGGATTCCACAAATTTAACCAAGTCCAACATTTTTCAGCCTCTTTTAAAGTTACCTTGTCATCTTTGATTAGTTGTTTGCAAGCATGGCATAGGAGACATTTTGGATGGAAAACCATACCATTCAAATCCAAAGAATGTTCAGATCTTCTTATCTCGGTGTTGCATCTAACACAGATAATCCTACATGAACATGTTAATATGAAACGAATATAGTGAGAAGGGCATTTGCGTAATTCGGAACTCAAGAAACTACGGTTCCGGAATAAAGAAAAGTTAAAAGATTTACTTGGATGCAGATGCCTCAAACTGAGAAGAAGCAGCTTTAGAAGAAGAAGCATGCCCAGTGTCATTTGTAAGAGAAGAACACATAACTAAACTGAGTTGAGTTGCATTGGCAAGCTGCTCATCTTCTTCAATGGCGTCTTCAATGACGGTTTCCATCTTCTTTTTCTCTACATATATGGAACAAGACTTGAACAAACTCCAATCTTATATTTGCAACAAAACTAGAATCTTAAACATTAACACTTACCGATGATCAAATGTTGTTGCTTTTCAAATTCCATTTGTGAGAGGGATAATGCCTTGGCAATTTCAACCTCACCTTGATCATATTCATCCATGCCACCCTGCAATTTAATTCATCAAAAAAAACCACCAAAGTACAACTTGGTTGTTCTTGCTTGGTTGCATTGATGTAAAAGAGAAATATAAATCCTGACCAGAATGTCGTTAAATCTCGTGTCTTTTGTAGATGATTCTAAAAGTTCCTTTTTAATTCATAATTAGAATATGATTGGAAAGAAATATATCTATATGTGTTGTTTAGTTTTACTGTTGAAGGAAGAAGCAGTGGCAGAAGTGAGATGTTGTCATGTCCATTTCTGCCATGATTACTTCCTGAGGTCCTACCAGTGTTGATTGTCCACTCCATAGTGTAAACTAAAAAATCAACCTGCAACCTTTCATTCATGTTTATTAAAAAAATTTAAGGACCTAATTACAGTTTGAGAGTATTAAAGAAGTTTAATCAATTTTTTGTTTCTCATTTCTTCGATGAAAATATAAAAATAAGAGAAATACTTCCCTCCTCAAAAGAAAATTTTGTGGCACCAAATGGTGCCACATATACTGGAGGGAGCCCTCCTTGAGGGAAGTATTTCTCTAAAAATAATGGCCTTCAAAGTTAAGAATCATAATACCTTACAAAATTGACAAATCAAACACAAAAATTGGGGGAAGCGGACCAACAAACCATAGATAGAGGTTACTCTCAAATAATATAAGAGCCCAAATACCTATTTCCAAGATCAAACTTGTGATTGAGGCATTGAATTAGATTACAACCGCACAATAAAACCATTAGGCCACTAACCCTTTCAGCATAATTCAAACATATTTAAACACAAATCAATTCACAATCTTTTTATTTTGGCTTAGTTTCTCTCTTAACACTCTCTCAATACCTCAATGTCTCCTCATAAATTAAAATTAACAATGTTGATCCATAATTAGAAACTAATTAACCAACAAGAAGAACAACCACTGATTGTCCTTTTACAATTTTCTCTTCAAGCTACTGTAAGAGTTTCAAGGATGCATTCAACTTTTTTCATTCCCTTTTTAGTGGTTTCAGACATGTGGAAAGCCAACATACCCCAACTTGATCAAAGTTGCTTATGTATACAGATTACCCCAACTTCTTTCTTTTCTCTTTCCTTCAATTTGAACCCATATCAAGAACAACACAACACATAATAAAGACATCAAATTCCGATCCCCACTTTTACAAAAAGCCATATCAAAACAAGAAACATAAATACAAAATGAAAAAAAAATATGTAAAGAGGCCACTTTTGCTCATTTTGCACCAGCCCAGATAACTTCCAGTTTAAAATTCATCTTAAAAAAAAGTTTATATATATTATACCTTGTTTGGTTGAAAGGAAGATCCGTCCCCAAGATGAAAAGTGAGGCAGTCAGAAATGGAGAAAGAGAAGGGGGGAAATGAAAGGTAAGGATTGGATAAGTGTTAAACAAAGTAGTTTCTGGTAAAGGAAGTGAAGTATAAAAAAGGAGGTGAGGAAATTATTAAACTGAAGCAGGGACTGTGTTCAATGGAGAAGTAGCATTTTGAAAAGCTACTTGGAATTTCTTTCTATCTTCTTTTTCAATTTTTCTTCTTTTCGAAGGGAAAGAAAGGGGGAAAGGGGAAAGTTTTTCATAAGAAATCTCCCAATTATGAGATTCCAAAAGTTGACATTTCAGTGGGGTTTGGTGAACAGTCACAAATTTTAATGTAGCTTCCTGGATGATTCCTAAGAATCACAACTGTTGTGGGTGTTCTTTTTCTTATTTTTGTTTGTGGGTGTGGATTCTCTTCACTGCACCGTTTGTTTTAAGAGGAGGTGAGAAGAGGTGAGGTGTTGAAGCTCAACATCTTGTTTGGCACAAGGTGTTCTTCACCTCATCTCATCTCATCTTTTTTTTTTTTTTTTTTTAAATTAAAATTTTTTTCATCTTTTTTTTTTTTATATATATATATTTACTTATTTTATATTTGATATATTTTTTTATAATAATATTAGTATTTTAATATATCAATATATAATTATAATAATTATATTATTATTATATCAAATGTTTATTTAAGTATATTTGAATTTTAAAAATTAAAATAAATAGATATATATTATCTTTTAATATATGACAGTTAAATTTTCATATTTTTATTCATTTTTTAATCGTTTTTAATAACAAAAAACAGTTATAGAATTTTAATTGTTTAGAGATAGACTATAAATATCATATTTAAAAATTAATAATTAAAAATTATGTGTTTATTTTTAATATTAACAATAAATATATCAATTTATTATTAAAATAAAAATTAAATTTAAATAATTTATACACATTGAATTTTTATTGGTAGTTTACCATAGATTTAAAAGTATGAATTTATTTTCAATAAACTTAAAAATATTAAACTTATTTTGTTTGTTAAAAAAATGAGATTCAAATTTTATACTCTTGTATTCAGCAGGCACCACATCCTTTACAACACAAATCAGCCCTAAACGAGCTTATGCCCCTCTGAGGGAAGGGAAGGTCACACTCCAAGTGACGGGGAAATGGCACTCAGCACAAGAGTCCCAAACACTCGAGCAGACTACTCTCTGGCAGCTCGACAAACAGACATGCCACGGCCTACTCCTGCATCCCACTCGATGCTCAACAAAAGCTCAAGCCAACTCCTCGGGTGGCAACAACTAGTTCCACATTTGGAACATCCAAATAAAAAGAGTGCTCCACTCTACTAGCCCGCTGAAATCCACAAACGGATCAAGCCCTGACAATCAAACTCCACACTACACCACAGCTCACGAGGGCACTAAGAGAAGCGTTTGCAAAACAGCAGCGGAGCTTGCAAGGGGGCAAAGATGTCTCTACATCCGCCTCAAGCCACTAACACGGCAACTTGCCAATCAATCGGGCGATGGTGGAGACTGCGCTAGTCCACCTCTCACAAGGGACTTCCACCACCAGCTGCTTTGTACCAAAGCAAAGACAGAACGGCACACCTCCGCCTCTGAACAGCAGGGCATCCCAACACACGGATGCTAAACTCAAACCTGGCCAACCGCTTTACTACTAGCAGTAGGACTTTCTAAAACATCGAGCTCTACAAGCATCCACTTGCCAAACTGGGCGGCTCCATCAACGCCAACAATCTCATCTGCATAAACCTGTTGTTCATGCCCTCTCGGGAACCTCCAGGGCTACAAGAGCTACTGGGGGGAATGCTGAAACAAACTCTGTCAGCTGGGCTATATGTGCCCGGGACTCCTCACTAAGCGCTACAATCTGCGCCTAGGTCTCCGCTCTCTGATAGCTAAAGACCTGCCATCAAACTCTCATGGCTGGAGCACACTCTGCTCAAGGAGTCACACTCTGAGGCGTGCTAGCCTCTACCCCCTCCACTTGGCAACTCAACTGACAGGGCCAACTCTGGCCTGCAGGTCTAAACAACCCTGGACGCGGCCTCAACAACAACACGATCGGTCCAACTCCTCGGTCGGACATGCCAAGCATCCCTGCTCCTCTGAGTGCGATCAACATACTGGCGATCTGCACAAAGCACCTCCACCCTCTCACTAGGGGAAAACCAACAACTGGGCCACAAATGGCCTACGGGAGTCTAATCTCTGCCTCCCTCTAGAACGATGTCCCAGGGGCATCCGAATCTACCTGGATACCTCAACAAGCTGCTATCAAACTGCTCGCACTGCGGAAAGTTGGCATGATGGCGCTCTAAGCCTAAACCAACAACGAGACAGAACCTGCTCGTCTCCGCTCCACAACTCTACACAAGGCATAAAAGCTAGATGAAAAGTATTGTAAATTCTTAACCCTTAGCTTAATGAACTCAGACAAACCTGACGGCCGTGGAGTGCTGATGATCATGGGAACAACAACCTACAAAGCAGGTTAGTCTACAAAATCTATGACTTTGTGCTCTGATACCAACTGTGACGAACCCGACCCGAAACACGGCCCTAAACCGGGGTTCTCACTCAGCATGCAAGTTAAATATGATAACAAGCGGTTTAGTGCTCATATTTAAAAACCTTTCAAAACATATGAGAAGGGGGAACCCTTAAAACATAACCAACAATTTACATTTAAACAAACCAACGAAGTAAAACAAGTCTGGCCAGTGTTTATAAAAACATACAATACAATTTAAACAACTTTTTACAATGTTCCCCTAGGACTTCTGTCCATCTACATGCTGAATAAACAATGCAATAATAAATGACAGAGTGCCGTCAGCTCCCATGATCAATCAGCTCCCTCCGCTAGCCATCCTGGTGTTGTCCCAAGTTACCTAAAAGATAAATAAGGGTGAGTATAAACATACTCAGTAAGAATCTAGCAAGGGGTACAATACGATACATCAGTCATCTATCACCTCAACATGCAAGCAAACAGCTATCAACACAGATCATAGCTCAACGAGCTCATAATGCAAGATCTGGAGTCATCGGAAGTCTCCTACTTCCGGCCTAATGATTGGTTCTCATAACCAATCCTGGGACATCACCGAGGCTCTCTCACTCGGGAAATTGATCAGCTCAAAAACTGATCCCAAGGATGTCCGACACCCTCGAGGGTCTATCTCCCTCGACCAAATGATTAGCTCAAAAGCCAATCCCAAAGGGGTGTCCTCAAGGGCCTCTTACCCTCGCTGCAAATCTGGACTTACGGGAGAGTACCCGAAGTCTGGCTCTAATCTGGAAGGAACTGGTGTACTCAAGACATTAGCCCGATGGAGCTCTCCGAACCGGCGCCTAACGCGTGTGCGCGCACACCGCATGCTGCTGCAACCGGCGTAAATGTGGGGCCTAGGTACAAACTACTCGGGCCAGGTACGCATGCCTAAGACTCGGAAGCGGTGTCACTGATCACAGTAGTGCGAGGCCCTCGGCACTCATCTGTGCAGCATGATCCACCTACCTGAAGCTAAGAACCGGCCAAGGTAGGCTTACACCGTTGGCAGGGTTCCGCTCTAGCAGGCTACAAACTAGGCTTATGCCGAAGTGGGTAGCTAAGTCCACAATCGGCGGCCCAGGAGGGGGGAGAAAAAGCAATGTACGTTATGCTTTGCTCTACTTCCAACCAGTGGGGACAAAGTACGTTATGTTCGCTCTCAACCCCTGAAGCAATGTACGTTATGCTTCGCTCTACTTCCGACCAGTGGGGACAAAGTACGTTATGTCCGCTCTCAGCCTCTGGATGATGACAAACCCTACTATACTATCTAAGAGTACAGAGAAAATAAATGGTTCCTGGCTAGCAAACAATAAACAACATCAATCACACTTACCTAGCATGATACTACGAACTTAAATCAGGAATCATAAGCATGCTGGAAGAACAAACCTAGCATGGCACTAACATGTACAATCAGGCAAACATGCTAGCAAGAGATCAATCAAAGCTGCCCTATCAATATCATGCTCATAACAATCAGCAAGCATACAAGGCACAATCATGATAATATCGCAGGGTCCACACAACCACGGTAAGAAATCCTTACCTGGAACAAGCAGAAAATAATTACAAATCAACAAGCAACCCTCGAGCCTCAAATCGAACCCGAACTGCCTAAACATCAAATAAAACACCCCAATTAAATCCATAAACAGCAGCCAACAAATCAGGGCCCAACGAAGAAAAGACTCGGGAAATACCATCCGAGAAGCCACAAGGCTCGGGCCAACCAGCACAACAGGGCAGACGCTGCGTGCGGGCACGCTGGGGCGAGGAAGGGCGCGCGGGCGTGGGCTTGAGCTCGGCTGGGCGATGGCGTGCGGCGTGGCTCGGCACAAGGGATGGCGCGCGGGTGCGAGCTCGGCAAGCTACAGGGACGTGCACGGGCGATGCGATGCGACGGGCTACAGGGTGCTCGGGCCGCACGCAGACGGCGAGCTACGAGGCGCATGGGCTCGGCGACAGTCTGCGGTGGCGCTCGGACTGGCGACGCGGGGCTGGCGAGGCGGGCGACGCGACATCTGGCGCGGCGGGGGCTCGGGCGACGCGACACGGACCTGGGCGAGGTAGGCGACGCGGCCTGGGCGAGGCGACTCGGCATGCCAGCAGGCGGCGGCGCGGCCGGCATCTTGGCGCTTGGGCTCGGGCTGGCTCGGGCTTGGGCGACCTGGGCGAGCTGGGCGCTGGGGTTGGGCGACCAAAGGGCCGCTCGCATGGAAGGGGTGAGGGCTCGGGGAGAGAGAGAGAGAGAGAAAAGGGAAAAATGGGAATTTTGGGGAAAAATAAAGGAAAAATGGGATTTAAAAAAAAAAGAAATTTCCTTTTTCTTTTTATCCTTATTTTCCATCCTTATCCATTTTTTCCAACCTTAAAAATCCATAAAATCCCATTTCCCGGCTTCCTCCTTCGAGACCCGACTGAAGTAACCTTTTCCAAAGAATAAATCTCACTTAAATCCAACTCCCAAATCAACACTAAGGGCCCGGGCTCGAATCCCAAAGGAAACACCCAAATAACCATAACTTTGCCCAAAACCCAAATCACAACCGAACTCCCAAATGAATAACCCAAACATCTCGGGACTCGCAGCCCACAACAAACAAGCCTCGACAAAGGCAGGAGCTGCCTCGAAGCCCTAAAAATCCACAAATCCTGTCCGGGGAGCAAAAAGACCAAAATACCCCTAAGGGTCAAAACAGCTCTAACGGCCCAACCGAACAACCGAATCTGAACCGGAAGCACCTCGAGAACCAGAATAGAAAACTGGGCCGTTACAACACCACAACCAGTTGTAAGGATTGATAGCTCTGAAACTCCAGGGTATATTGAAGGTTTAACACCTTTGATGGAGGAGAGGGACATGGAGAAATTCCATCGAGTGTGAGAAGCTGAGCGTAGAGAAAATGTGAATGCGGGCACCTCTAGACCTATTGAGGTTTTCATGGTTCGTGTAGAGGAAGAAGAGAGACCGCATCAGAAAAGTAAAGCACCCATGATGGATGAGCAGCCAGGTGGATGTAGAGGAGTAATGCTGTAAGGACCCGACCCAAAAGGGGCTCTAAATGGGCCTTTACCCCAATGCATGCGTTCAAGTAAAGACAATATACAAATATGATTTCGGATTCCAAGTAAAAATTAAAACATTCAGCATTCAATCAGAAATCAATACGTTTTCATGAAAACATCCCTCTGTCTCCAAGCACTGTTTCAAGACAAATACATTTCCAAAAGTTTACTCTGATCAGAGATTTATTAAAATCATTCAAAACCTTCTCAGATACATAAATGCTGGAATCCACAAAACATTGAGAAAACATCTTAGGGCTCCGTGCCCGACTACATGCATTCAAGGGAAATAAAAGACAAGAGTCATAATATAAAAAGTCAGAGATGACAGCAGGTTCCCATGATCACAGCTCCTCCTTCAGCCATCCTGTCTCGCACCTTGGTTACCTGTGGGAAACCACAAAATAAGGGTGAGTAACGAATTACTCAGTAAGAATCCCCAACCGGGGTACAATACGATATACATGGTCATCTAGATGAATCTATGCAAGCTATGAGTATAAACACAGAATATAACACATAGCTTAAGTCCACGCTTGGACCTCGGATGCCAACTCAGGGTCTTAGTCCGGAATAATCCACCACACAATACGCCCTATACGAGAAACAAGTCTCGGCCTCGGCTGCTCATCGCCGATCACGAAAGGTGCACTAGCTCAAGATCCCGAGGAGCTCTCGGTCCAAGATCGTAATGAGCGTAAGCGCACACCGCATGCTACTGCAGACCATGGGGTGCGGGTCTAGTGGCAAGTTGCCCATGTTCGATCACCATGCCTAAATAAATCTGCGGATCGGTGTCACCGACATAGGGGTGTGAGACACTGGACACGTGAACTATGTCGGCTGAACCACCGCACATGAGGCTAAGGAATCGGTCGTGGTAGGCTTACACCAGAAGCCATCCTTGCCCTAACAGTGGCAATCAAGGGCTACTGGCCGAACACGCCGAGGACGTGCCGATCGCCGGGGACGAGGTAATGCCAAGTCATCATCCCGACAGTTGGGGCATTTAAGAGTCCGCCACCCTCACCCAAGATTGCGGAGGCCTACCGGTCGGGTTAGCTAAACCCTCACGGGGTCCAGGGGCGAGTACTACCTCGTGACCCCCGCCATGGATGCAAGATACTTTATGCATCGGCCCGGATGATGCTACCTACCTACACTCTAACCTATCATATCAATAACATACAATCCAATACAATCCAAAACGTGCTCTCACAGATACAACGAACCTAGCATGGTACTACGAAGCAAGAACAGATATGAGCATGCCGAGCGGAACGACCTAGCATGGACTAACATGAGAAACAACATAAGAAACCATGCGATCGGGAATTGAGCAGAGCACCTAACACTAAACATGCTGATAATCATAAAGCGGGCATACAAACAACGATCACATATAACATCGCAGGCCCACACAACTCCGGTAAGAAATCACACCGCCGGGAGGCAACTACACACACAAAACCTAAGCCGCGATCGAACCAGAGCTAGCTACCGAGAGCCTAACAAAAACAATGATAATAACAATCCATATGCCTAAATATAATAAAATAAACAAGGCTCGCCATGGAGCAACTCACGCGCTCGGTGACTGACATGCGGACAGGCGGCAGCGGCACGGGCGGGCTGCTGGCTTTGGCGCTGGGGTACGGATGGGCGACTGCACGGTCTTTGGCGCGCGCGACAGGAGACACGGCGGGCGCGGCGGCACAAGACGCTGGCGCTGGGCGCGCGGGCGGGAGCTCGACTGGGCGATGGCGTCTGGCGCGGGGACGGGCTGGGCACGCGTGGGCAAGCAACGCGATGCGGCGGTTGCGACGGCGATGGGCACGCGGTGATCAGTGCGCGGCGACGGCCTCTCGCTGGCGCGCTGGCTGCGCGCGACGGCTCGGGCGCTGGGCGCGTGCGTCTTTGGTGGGCGCTGGCGTCACAGGCGCGGCGCTGCTTTGGGCGCCTAGGGTTCTTTGGTGCGATCTGGCCTGGCCGCCGACGGCCGCCGCTCGCCGGTGGAGTCGCTTGGCTGGCCGGAACGACGCTCGGAGGACTCTCGGGAAGAAGAACACGACAATGGAGCTTGAGGAAGAGGGTTGGGCGGCCAAGGCTTATTTGGAGAAGAAGCTCAAAAGACCTAATTTCCTTTCATTTAATCAAATGCACCAAAACCCAAAGAAATCAAGGCTAACCAAGATATGCTGCGGAAAGAATAACAAGATCCTCCTGTGGCTCAATTGGCCACACCACCCACCTGACTTCCCAGACCACCTGGGTTTGAAACCCACCAAACACATCTTTACTCCATCATTTTTCTTTTGCATCTCACCATGCCCAAACACAACCACAAAGCCTAAAAAACTTACAAAAATCCATCCAATAATTTTAGCAAGCTCGAAAAAGACATAAAAACGCCCCGACGGCCCGACCAAATTACCAAAATACCCCTAGGGCCTTCCTGGAAGACCGGGATGAAAACCTGGGCCGTTACAATATTCCCTACTTTTTATGACTTTCGTCCTCGAAAGTCCTTAAGACTGAAGCAGCACATGATACTGCAACCTCAACCCGTCTTCCCCGCTCACGAGCGGCTTACTCTGAACTTCGACTCCTCCACTGAACTGTTACCGAAAAGATCTCACGGCCACCCAACGTCTTCGCCTCAAAGACCAGAATACTCACATGCTTCCCTTCGAAGATCAAACACTCACTCAGCTGCAAAGGCTCAACGTCCATAATGAGCGATGGGTCCGACACACATCGCCCCTACATCGATACATAAAAACATCGCACCACGGTTGACAATGGCGGGAAAAGTTAACCAATAAGCAACTCGCCAATCCTCTCGAGAATCTCCAAACGGACCAACAAACTGGGACTCAACTTCCCTCGCTTACAAAACCTCAACACACCCAGCATCGATGCAACCTTAAAACATGAGCTGTCCAACCTCAAACTCTAAAGCTCGACGCCGAACATCGGCGTAACTTTTCTGCCTGCTCTGAGCTATCAACCTACGAGCTCGATACTCCTGCACATCACCTCTGGTCAAATGCAGCAACTCAAGACCCCAACACAAAACTGATGGCCACCAACCTTTTCCCAGAACACTGAAAACCTACAACACTTACCAAACCACGCTTCAACGAAACCAAAAGAACTAGCAGCCGGGAACTGCTACCCGAGGCAACCTCATAAAATCCAACACTGGTTTCCGCTGCCTAACTACGGAAACACCAACTCACAACAAGCTCCAACAGATCTGGCTCACTCCTCCCAAAAGACCATCGGTCAGAGGGTGAAAACACTACAAAAATTGCACACGGCGCATAAGCCTCTTAACAACGCTCTCCAAAACCACAGTTCATCCACGCATTGCCTAGAACAAACCTTTGTTGCCACACCCTGGTGACAACAACTCCAGCCTGAAACTGACATGACTCTACTCCATAAAAATGGCATTTGCACACGAAACGAGGTGCGAGCTCTAACTACTGAAACCAATCCTCCAAGAATCTGAACTCACACAACAACCTCAACTAGCTGACAGCTCCCACACGGAAACTTACGATCCAACAACTTGAGGGCTACGAACTCGGAAGCTCAGACAACTACAAACTGCATAGCAATGCCAATCCACTCAACTCTAGCTCGACTCACATCACTAGCTGGGCAAGACAGCCCGCAAACAACCAGGCCCCAGAGGGCTCCCTCCACTAAGCCTACCCCCATGCAAACAACGAAACCAAGTTCGTCCCCTTAAGAGACACATCTCACAAGTCCAAATGATAACACATACAGGCTTAACCCTCTAACTTATGCTCAATGCACCTTCCCACCGAAACTTCGCAAACGGAACTCCACTACCTGGTCAACACCAACTACCAAGAACAAGAATACCAACAATGGCTGGCAGAGCGCAAGCTACACTAACCAGCAAGGATCCCTCAATAGGCCAAGACCCTATCTAGCCACAATAGTGCAACCTCATCCACAACTGATACAAAGGGGTCCTCAACTACAAAGGTGCAACAGCTCCAAGGCCAAACACACAAAGAACCTTAACCAACTAGGCCAAACACTCATAGGAGCAGAACAACCCTTACTACAACTTCCAGAACACCACTCAAGAGTCTGCTTAACTGGACAAACACTGCTTCCAAGAAGCCAACAAACCTTCCCTCTTACTAGCACCACTACCACCAACTCCAAAGGAGAAACAGTTCCTTACAAGCGGACAACTGAAGGACAGAGAGCTCCACACACGCTCTCTGTCTTGCTCCGCTAACGCAACAACATCTAAATCTCACGGGGCAACAATAGGGGGTTCCACCACAGACTGAACCGCCAACCACAAACTAGCCAAGACACACCTCCACACCAAAGGAGGGCAACTCTCAACATCCCCGGAAACAGGAGAAACAACCAAGCAGAGGCACGAACCACTCGCCCCACGAGCAAACTAACTTCTAGCACCTCAAAATCACACCTTGATCAACACCAAGCACCAACTTGCCACCACACCGAACCAATCCAGACTCTACTCCAAACAAACTCTAGCTTACTAGCCTACCAAAACTGCCAGCAACTCACCCGAGGCTACCACCTACATGACTCCGGCTTGCCAACTGAAACTCACTACCTGGGCCTGACTGAGCTCTGGTGAGGCTCTCCACAACTAGGGTTCTTCGGCAACTCTCGACACACACTGTCGTCTAACGGTCTAACAGCCAACTGCCTAAACAAACAACTCCTTTTCCCAGCATCACAACCATGCTGGCCTGCTCCGAACCTCGAAACCAAAAAGACCAGAAACGCTTCAGAATGTGTCATTCTCCTACTCAAAGCATCAACCACATCGTAGCTTCCACCCAGGGTAAGGATTCCGAGCAACACCCTTAGCAACTACGGTCAGGAACTACGCGGCTTCACTACAACCACCATTTGTTCAAAGACCATCCAACACCAACCATGAACACAAGAGGTTCCACCAACCAAGCTTAGGTTCAACCTAACCAAACTTGCCTAAGCAACAACCCAACTACGAGCACGGTATCCTTACAACCTCCGCTAAAGCCTTACAACATCCATATGGAGTCCAACTCCTCCAAGAACTGAGCACCAGTTCTCCAATGCAAACCCTACATGGTTCTGAAACTCTCACCACCAGAACAAACTACACAAAACACACTTGTGCACAACTCTCAACCTTCCTTCAGAGATCCAAGACTAACAGGTGCTTTCCAAAAGGCAACACTAACTCCTGGCAGAGGTACAATCAACCCAAGGAACACCAAAAGTTCCATCTCCACACGATACTCGAAGCTGAGGCAACCTTGCTCTACTAAAGCATAACAATGCCAAATCGAACTTACTTTATACCAAGGCTCTACCAAGGGAGCATACCCATAAGGCGTCCAACTCATCTCATAAGGCATCCAGCTCATCTCATAGGCATCCAACTCATCTCATAGGCATCCAACTCATCTCATAAGCATTCAACTCACGGCCCCTCTGCTGGACCAAACTCGCATCTACAATGCTCACTCAACTCAGGTTTAGGCACCCGAAGGTAGTGGACCGCACTACCAACCACAAAGATCTCTTGGCCTTAGCACTAGCGTGAGACTCACACGCACTAACACTTACCAACCGTCAACCTGCTGACTTACTCAACCCCCAGTAACACTGGGAAGAGGCTCCAGCTCCTCTCGAACATCCTTTCGCTTGTAGTCCTTCGACTACCACTGAACTAGCCCTCTTGCACGACCTAAGCAGGTGCAACTGCCACAAACGGACCCAAAGACTAAAGGAGTGCGCTGAACTCCAGACGAATTACAGAACCATTTGTCCTACTCGTGCCAAACTCAGGCCTGAACCAGACTTAGAGCCAAAGCAGCACACCAACCAATGCACCTCAAGTGCCACTACTACCAAATCCACATCTTACTACAAATGGGGCCAGCAAGGTCACAACCTCAAGTGACAAAAACTATGGCGAGGCATACAAGAGCTCAACTCAAACAACCATGCCTAAGACATCTCATCAAACCGAAGTCTCACTGCCTACTCTTGCATCTCCACATGATGCTCAACAAAACTCTGGCCGGCTCTCTCAACATGCTGCAGCTAGCCCTACTCTAGGGCTCACCAAAAGAAGAGTGCTCAACTCTACTAAACAACTGAGGAACCACCAACGGATCAAGTTCGATGGGAACAATGCTCGCTGCACCCTTAACTACAGGGTTCCCACTTACTGGCTGCAAAACAACAACACTTATAAGAGAACAAAGATGTCTCTACCTCCTCCACGAAGGCCACCTACTCTGAAGCTACTCTCTAGGCGATCAAACAATCTACTAAGGTTCAAGATCCACACCTGAACCACCCAGGCTAGCCACCACTGGGACCTGCTCCACAAGCATCATCATGAGCAAAAGCCAAAGCTAACTCCTCTCTTGGAGTGGTACTCCAGGGCAAATCACCTCCACCCTCTCACTAGGGGAAAATCAACAACTGGGCCACATGTGGCCTACGAGAGTCTAACCTCTGCCTCCCTCTGGAACGATGTCCCAGCGGTATCCGAATCTATCTGGATATCTCAACAAACCACAACATACAGCTCACACTGTGGGAAGTTGGCATGATGGCGCTCTAAAACCAAACCAACAACGAGTCAGAACTTGCTCGTCTCCGCTCCACAACACTAAACAAGGCATACACTAGATGAAAGGTATTGTAAATTCTTAACCCTTTTTCTAAAAACAGTAAACTTAGGCGCACTGATGGTGTCGAGTCTTTGATGATCATGGGGAAAACGACCTACAACAAGCGGTCGAGTCCTACAGAATCTATGACTCGAGCTCACGATACCAAGCATGAAGGACCCGACCCAAAAAAGGGGCTCTAAATGGGCCTTTACCCCAATGCATGCGTTCAAGTAAAGACAATATACAAATATGATTTTGATTCCAAGTAAAAATTAAAACATTGACATTCAATCGAGAAATCAATACAGATTTCTTTGAAACACGTCCCCTGTCTCCAAGCACTGTTTCAAGACAAATACATTTCCAAAAGTTTACTCGATCGAGAGATTTATTAAAATCATTCAAAACCTTCTCGAGATACATAAATCTTTGGAATCCACAAAACATTGAGAAAACATCTTAGGGCTCCGTGCCCGACTACATGCATTCAGGGGAAATAAAAGACAAGAGTCATAATATAAAAAGTCGAGAGATGACAAAGAGTTCCCATGATCACAGCTCCTCCTTCACCATCTGTCTTGCACCTTGGTTACCTGTGGGAAACCACAAAATAAGGGTGAGTAACGAATTACTCAAGTAAGAATCCCCAACAGGGGTACAATACGATATACATGGTCATCTAGATGAATGTATGCAAGCTATGAGTATAAACACGAATATAGCACATAGCTTAAGTCCACGCTTGGACCTCGGATGCCAACTCGTGGTCTTAGTCCGGAATAATCCTCCACACAATACGCCTATCGAGAAACAAGTCTCGGCCTCGGCTGTCTCTCGCATCGATACGAAAGGTGCACTAGCTCAAGATCCCGAGGAGCTCTCTGCGTCGTATTGTAATGAGCGTAAGCGTACACACCGCATGCTCACTGCAGACCATGGAAGTGCCGGGTCTAGTGGCAGCGCCCATGTCCGATCACCATGCCTAACTAAATCTCCGGATCGGTGTCACCGACATGGGGTGTGAGACTGGACACGTGAACTATGTCACTGAACCACCGCTTTGAGGCTAAGGAATCGGTCGTGGTAGGCTTACACCAGAAGTCGTCCTTGCCCTAACAAGTGGCAATCAGGACTACGGCCGAACACGCCGAGGACGTGCCGACTCACGGGGACGAGGCAATGCCAAGTCATCATCCCGACCGTTGGGGCATTTAACGATCCGCCACCCTCACCCAAGATTGCGGGGCCTCACCGGTCGGGTTAGCTAAACCCTCACGGGGTCCGGGGACTGAGTACTACCTAAATGCGCCCCGCCATGGATGCAAGATACTTTATGCATCGGGCCGGATGATGCTACCTACCTACACTCTAACCTATCATATCAATAACATACAATCCAATACAATCCAAAACGTGCTCCAGCAGATACAACGAACCTAGCATGGTACTACGAAGCAAGAAGCAGATAGGAGCATGCGAGCGGAACAACCTAGCATGGACTAACATGAGAAACAACATAAGAAACCATGCGATCGAGAATTTGAACAGAGCACCTAACACTAAACATGCCGATAATCATAAAGCAGGCATACAAACAACGATCACATATAACATCGCAGGGCCCACACAACTCCGGTAAGAAATCCTTACCTGGCCGGGAGGCAACTACACACAAAAACCTAAGCTGCGATCGAATTCGAGCTAGCTACCGAGAGCCTAACAAAAACAATGATAATAACAATCCATATGCCTAAACATAATAAAATAAACAAGGCTCAGCTCGGGAGCAACTCACGCGCACACACGGCGACACGCTGACGGGCGGCAAAGACGGGCGGCGGGGCTGCTGCATTGGCTGGGTCATAATAGCCCAGTTTCCTATTCCAGTTTTCGAGGTGCCTTTGGGTCAAGATTCGGTTGTTTGGTTGGGTTTTAGTGCCGTTTGGCCCCTTGGGGGTATTTTGGTCTTTTGGCTCTCCGGGCAGGATTTGTGGTTTTTAAGGCTTCGAGGTAGCTCCTGCCTTTGTCGAGGCTTATTTGTTGGTGGCTGCGAGTCCCGTGGTGTTTGGGCTAGTCGGTTGGATGCTCGGTTGTGGTTTGGGCTTTGGTAAAGTGTTGGTTGGTTGTGTGTTTCCTTTGGGATTCGAGCCCGAGCCCTTAGTGTTGCTTTGGGTGTTGGATTTAAGTGAGTTTGATTGATTGGAAAAGATTGCTTCGGTCGGGTCTCGAAGGAGGAAGCCGGGAAATGGGATTTTGAGGTTTTAAGTGGATAAGGTTGGATTTAAATGGAATTAAAATCCCATTTTTCCCTTTTTTCCCATTTTCCTTTTTATTTCCCTTTTTCTTTTTCTTTTTTTTTTCCCCAAATTCATTTTTTCTCTTTTCTCTCTCTCTCTCTCTCTCTCTCTCTCCCCGAGCACCCCCCACCTAGCCCGACCCAACCCTTGGCTCGCATAGCCGCCAAAGACGAGCGACCAGCGCCCGGCCGAAGCTAGCCCTGGCCCAGCGCCGCCGCCGTGCTGCGTCCGCGCGCGCCCTTCTCGCGCTGATGTCGCCCGAGCTCGCCCGCCGCGATCGCCGTCGCCCGGCCGCGCGCCTCGTCCCTGTAGCTCGCCGTGCCCGCGTGCGTGTCCTGTAGCCTCGAGCCGGGTCACCCTGTGCCGAGCCCAGCTCGATCGCGCTTCCCAGCGCCCGTGTCACGCGCCGTCCCCTGTGCCGAACCACGCCGCGCGCCGTCGCCCAGCCGAGCAAGCGCCCGTGCCCGCGCGCCCAGCGTCGCCACAGTGCCTGTTCGCGCGCATCCCAGCGCCCGCGCCCCAACGCCGAGCCAGACCCCTAGAGTGCCCCCTACGGCCCCAGCGCGCCCAGCCAGCCCCTTTGGCTGCCTAGCCCGTGCAGCCGGCTCGTTCGCGTGTCAGCCGCGCCTCGTGAGTTGCTCCCAAGCTGAGCCCTATTTATTTTAGTGTATTTAGAGCTATTTTATGATTATTGATGTTTTTGCTTGGCTCGTTATAGGTTGCTCGGGTTCGATCGCAGTTATTTTATTGTGTGTTGTTGCCTTCCGACCAGGTAAGGATTTCTTACCGGAGTTGTGTGGGCCCTGCGATATTTTCATGTTTTGCCTTGCTTTGTTTGCTGACTGTTATGAGCATGATAGTAATAGATCAGCTTTGATTGATTTCTGCTAGCATGTTTGCTTGATATTACATGTTAGTGCCATGCTAGGTTTGTTCTGCCAGCATGCTTGTGATTCCTACTTAAGCTCGTAGTATCATGCTAGGTAGTGTGATTGATGTTGGACTTTGCTTGCTAGCCAGGAATCATTGCTTTTTCTCTGTACTCTTAGATAGAGTTGTAGGGTTTGTCATCATCCAGAGGCTGAGCGGACATAACGTACTTTGTCCTAGTAGCTCAGGTCGGGAGTATAACGTATCTTGCTACCCCGCCCGACCAGCCAGTTGTGGAATTAGCTACCCACTTCGGCATAGCCTAGTTTGTAGCCTGCTAGAGCGGAACCCTGCCATCGGTGTAAGCCTGCCCTGGCCGGTTCTTAGCTTCAGGTCGGTGGACCATGCTGCACAGATGAGCGCCGAGGGCTTCGCGCTCATCGTGATCGGTGACACCGCCGCAGTCATAGGCATGTGCACTGGCGCGTAGTTTGCCCTTAGGCCCCGCATTTACGCCGGTTGCGAGGAGCATGCGGTGTGCGCGCACACGCTGCAGCGTTAATTCTGCGGTTCGGAGAGCTCCCCGGGCTAATGTCGTGAGTACACCATTCCTTCCGTTAGAGCCTGACTTCGGGTACTCTCCCGTAAGTCCAGATGAGTGCAAGGGCAACGAGGCCCTTGAGGACATTCTTGGGATCAGTGTATTCCCCCCGAGTGACAGATACCTCGGTGATGTCCTGGATTGGTCAGTGTATCCAATCCCAGTTAGGCCGGAAGAAAGAGACTTCCGATGACTCTAGATCTTGTTTTATGAGCTCGTTGAGCCATGATCTGTGTTGGTAGTTGTTTGCTTGCATGCTTTGGTACTAGATGACTGATTATATCGTATTGTACCCAGGTTGGGGATTCTTACTGACTAATTCGTTACTCACCCTTATTTCTGTGGTTTTTCCACAGGTAACCATGGTGCGAGACAAGATGGCTGGAGGAGGAGCTGTGATCATGGAAAACCCGTTGTTCAACTCTGAGTCTTATGTTTATGTTATGATTTAAAGTTCTCTGAATGCATGTAGTTGGGCACGGAGCCCTAGGGTGTTTTCTGAATCTATTTCCGGATTCTAGCATTGTTGTAAAGCTTGTATGTTTTAAATAAATCTCTGATCAGAGTAAGCTTTGTAAATGTATTTGTCTTGGAACAGGTGCTTGGAAATAGGGACAGGTTTCAGGAATTAATGTTGATTTTAAATGGATGTTTTATGTTTTAGTTTTTACTTAGAATCCGAACACCGTCTTGCAAATTTTCTGTAGATTTGTATTGCATGCATTGAGGTAACGACCTAGTTAGAAACCTTTCGGGTCGGGGCGTTACAAGTTGGTATCAGAGCTCAGAGTCATAGATTCTGTAGACTGACCTTTGTTGTAGGTCGTTTTTCCATGATCATCGGCACTCAATACGGTCATCAGTGTGCACGCCTAAGTTTCTTGTTTTAAAGAAAGGGGTAAGAATTTACAATACTTTTCATCTAGTGTATGCCTTGTGTAGAGTTGTGGAGCGGAGACGAGCGAGTTACGACTCGTTGTTGGTTTGGGCTTAGAGAGCCATCATGCCAACTTTCGCGATGCGAGCTTGTTTTAGCGGCTTGTTGAGGTATCCAGATAGATTCGGATGCCCGGGACGCGTCGTCCCCGAGAGGAGGTAGAGCTTAGACTCCCATTGGCCATTTGTGGCCCGATTCTTCGCTTTTTCCCCTAGTGAGAGGGTGGAGGTGCTTTGTGCGATCGCCGATATGTTGATCGCACCTGGAGGAGCGGGACGCTTGGCATGTTCGACCGAGGGAGTTGGGTGATCGTGTTGATGTTGAGAAATTTGCGCCCGGTCGTTTGGACCCGTTGGCGAGTTTAGCTGGCGATTGAGTTGCCTAGTGGAGGGGTAGAGGCTAGCGGCGCCTCAGTGAGACTCCTTGAGTAGAGTGTGCTCCACCATGAGAGATTTGATGGCGAGTCTTGACTATCGAGAGCGGAGACCCAGCGCAGATTTGTAGCGCGTAGTGAGGAGTCGGGCACGCAGATAGCCCGGTGGCAGAGTTTGTTTCAGCATTTCCCCGGTAGCTCTTGTAGCCCCGGAGGTTCCGGGAGGGCATGATCAGCGAGTTTATGCCAATGAGGATGCTTGTGGAGCAGTCCCCGTGTGTGGACTAGCTGGGTAGCTCAAGTGTTGATCTTGAGCCTTAGCATTGTTGATTGCCCGGTGAGTAGCCGCAAAGTTGGCGACCTTCGAGAGAGATTGTTGAGGCATCTTTGTGCTCCCATAAAGTGTTGTTTGTTTCAGAAGTCCCTGCTTTGCTAGTAGTAAAGCGATTGGGCGAGTTTGAGTTTAGCATCCATGTGTTGGGATGCCCTGTTGTTCAGAGGCCGAGATGTGTCGTTCCTGTGCTGTTTGGTACAGCAGTTGGTGGTGGAAGTCCCTTGTTAGAGGTGGACAAGCAGAGTCTCCACCAGTCGCCCGATTGTTTGGCAAGTTGTCGTGTTAGTGGCTTGAGGCAGATGTAGAGACATCTTTGCCCCCTTGCAAGCCTGCTGTTGTTTAACAGCCCAGCTTCCTCAGATGTTTGGTAGAGTTGAGCACTCTTCCTTGGTGAGCTCCTAGAGTGGAGCTAGCTGCTGCTTGTTGAGATCCGGCCAGAGCTTTGTTGAGCATCATGAGGAGATGCTAGTGTAGGCCGCGAGCCTTCGGTTTGATGAGATGCCATAGGCATGGCTGTTTGAGTTGAGCCCTCGTATGCCTAGCCAGAGTTGTTGTCACTTGAGGTAGTGACCTTGTTGGCCCCATCTGTAGTGAGATGTGGATTTGGTGGTAGTAGCACTTGAGGTGCATTGGTTGGTGTGCCACTTTGGCACTAAGTCTGGTTCAGGCTTGAGTTTGGCATGGGCATAGCAGATGGTTCTATGCCGTTCGGAGTTCAGCGCACTCCTTTAGCCTTGGATCTGTTTATGGCAGTTGCATCTGTTTAGGTCGTGCCAGAGGGCTAGTTCAGTGGTAGTCGATGGACTACAAGCGAAAGGATGCTCGAGAGGAGTCGGAGCCTCTTCCCAGTGTTTCTGGAGGTTGAGTAAGTCAGCAGGTTGCCGGTTGGCAAGTGTTGGTGCGCGTGAGTCTCGCGCTAGTGTTAAGGCCAAGAGATTCGTTGTGGTTGGTAGTGTGGTCAACTACCTTCGAGGGCCTTAAATGAGGCGAGTTGGATGCTTTTGAGGCGAGATGAGCTGATGCCTTGCGAGAGGTTTTGATGCCTTATGGGTAAGCACCCTTGGTAGAGGCTTGGTAAAGTGAGTTCGGTTTGGCATGGTTATGCCTTGGTAAGGCAAGGTTGCCTCAGCTTTGAGCATCGTGTGGAGTTGGAACTTTTGGTGTTCCTTCGGTTGGAGTTCAGTTGGAAACTGAACAAGTGCGGTGGTAGCAAAGCCGCTCAGTTTCTGTTCGCCTTGGCTAAGAGAGTTGTTTGGATCCTTTCCTTGGGTAGAAGCTTTGTTGAGGTTGATGTTTGAGTAGGAGGACGACGCATTCGGTAGCGTTTCGGGTCCTCTTGGTTCCCAAGGAGTTGGAGTTGGCCAGTATGGTTGAGATGCTGGAGTGAGTTGTGCCTGTTCAGGCAGTTGGCTGTTAGCTCGTTTGTCGACCGTGTGTGTCGAGGGTGATCGGAGGATCCCTAGGTTGTGGAGAGCCTCTCCAGAGCTCAGTCAGGCCCAGCTAGTGAGTTTCAGTTGGCAGGTTGGAGGCTTGTAGTTTGTAGCCTCGGGTGAGTTGCTAGCAGTCTTGGTAGACTAGCAAGCTAGTGTTTGTTTGTAGAGTCCGGATTCGTTCCGGTGCGGTGGCAAGTTGATGCTTGGTGTTGACCAAGGTGTGGTTTGGAGCTGCTAGAGATTAGCTTTGCTCGTGGGGCGAGTGGTTCGTGCCCTGTTGGTGGCTTTCCTGTTTCCAGGATGTTGAGTTGCCCCGTTTGGCATTTGGAGGTTCAGTCTGAGATGGACCCCTGTTGTTGCTCTAGTGGAGCAAGACAGTGAGAGCGTATGTGGAGCTCTCTATCCTTTGGTTGTCTGCTTGTAAGAGCCGTTTCCTTCTGGGAGTTGTCAGATTTCTCCCGTAGCCATGAGTTGATGGTAGAGGTGCTAGCTAGAAGGAAAAGTTAGTTGGCTGCTTGGAAGCAGTTGTTTGTCCAGTGGGTAGGTTACATGTTTTCTCTTGCTTCCAGATCGTGTTGCTCTTGTGTCCCTGATATATTCTGTTAGTTTCATGCAAGGGGTTTAATTATCTTGGCATACCTTGTTCTATTTTATCCTGTTAGTTAAAGTGCCGGGCATAGGCGGGTGATGTATAGTGTAGAAGACTGTAGGGGTAACTAGTTTAGGTCCCGCTCGGGTAAGACCCCGATGGACATCCGGAGGTGTAAGAGCCTGATGGGCACCCTAGGTGTGTAAGTCCCCGATGGGCATCACTGAGTTCGAGGTGTAAGACCCTGATGGGCATCCTAGGTGTGTAAGTCCCCGATGGGCATCACTGAGTTGGAGGTGTAAGACCCGATGGGCATCCTAGGTGTGTAAGCCCCCGATGGGCATCACTGAGTTGGAGGTGTAAGACCCTCATGGGCATCCTAGGTGTGTAAGTCCCGATGGGCATCACCGAGTTGGAGGTGTAAGACCACGATGGGCATCCTAGGTGTGTAAGTCCCCGATGGGCATCACCGAGTTGGAGGTGTAGAGACACGATGGGCATCCTAGGTGTGCAAGTCCCCGATGGGCATCACCGAGTTGGAGGTGTAAGACCCGATGGGCATCCTAGGTGTGTAAGGCCCCACTTTGGGCATCACCGATTACGGAGGTGTAAGGCCCCGATGGGCATCCTAGGTGTGTAAGGCCCCACTGGGCATCACTGAGTCCTAGGTTGTGTAAGGCCCGAAGGGCATCCAAGTGTAGAACCTAGGATAGGTGTAGATGAAAGCCCTTGAATAGGCTCGCTCTAGAAGTAGCTCATAGCCTAATTCAACTGCGTTTTGCTCTAAGTCATTGTTTTATTTGCATGTATACTAGGGTGCTAGATGACTGATGTATCGTATTGTACCTCGGTTGGGGATTCTTACTTGAGTATGTTTATACTCACCCTTATTTCTCGTGGTTTTCCACGGGTAACTTGGGACTGACACCGGGATGGCTAGCGGAGGGAGCCTGTTTGATCATGGGGTGCCCAAGACTCATCGTTTATTGTTTGCATTTATTTATTCAAAGCATGTAGGTGGACAGAGTCCTAGGGAATGATGTTAAAGTTGTTTAAACTGTTTTGAATGTTCTTTTATAAATACTGGCCAGGCTTATTTTACCTTATTGGATTTGCTTTATGAAAATTGTTGGTTATGTTTTAAGTGTTCCCCGTTTCCAAATGTTTTGAAAAAGTTTTAAATATGAACACTAAACCGCTTGTTGAGATATTTAACTTGCATGCTGAGTGAGGACCTAGGTTTAGGACCGTATTTCAGGTCGGGTCCTTACAGATGACGAATGAGAGGAAATGGATTTGAGAGCTATAAGTGCCATCATATTAAATTTGGCTAAGAATGTTCTTGCCAATGTGCATGTGATAACTCTCAAGAATTGAGAGTTTAAATAGCCAAAATTAAGATAATTACAAAAGAAAAATGACAAATTAAAACAATTAAGTTCAAAAGTTCGCATCTGCATACTTAATTTAAGCAAAAGTGAAATATTGGGCGAGAGTCCGTTAAAAGAAGAATCGGATGTTAAATGTAGCAAATCTTAGGCGAAATCGAGTAAAGAATCAGTTAAGTATTTAAAAAGGAATTGATACTCGTATTTTGTTGCAGGACACTCCGATCAAGCGAAAGCGGCGAAGAAATGATGGCTCATGCACATTTCGCCACAGCGAAGCTGAAATTCTCCAGAATGACAAAAAAGAAGCCAACTTAAGTTTTCCCCAACAGAGCCACGCGAAACAAATAGCTGAAATCAATGAAAATATCTTCTCTAAGGACGCGTGGCAGCAATATGTGCTCTCAAAACTCATTGCAACTATTCATTCTTGTAAAGAACCGACCCGAATGGGGTTCTAAAGTAGGCCTTTACCTCAATGCATGCAAATGGAAATACATAAAATGACCCAACCAGGGGTCGGATTGAAAAACTATTCAAACATAAGAGTGGAAAACATTAAAACAAACTAAACATTCATTTACAAAAATGATGGATCGATCGATTACTTTTCTTAAAACATAAAAATAGTACAAAACATAAGTTTTCCCTACTGAGACCAAAATCCATGTACATGCTGAATTCAAAACAAAACAAAGTAAGACACGACAGAGTGTCAAGAAACATCCATGATCTCGGCCACCTCCGCTTAGCCGCCTCGGTCTTTGTTCCAAGTTACCGTGGAAAAACCACAAAATAAGGGTGAGTAACGAATTACTCAGAAGAATCCCCAACCGAGTGCGATCACGATGCAATCAATCATCTAGCAACCTAGTACACATGCAAACAGTTATCAACACGGATCTTAGCTCAACGAGCTTATAAGGCAAATCCGGAGTCTTCGGAAGTCTCCTACTTTCGGCCTAATGATTGGTTCTCATAACCAATCCGGGACATCACCGAGGTCTCTTTCACTCGGGGCATTGATCGGCTCAAAACCGATCCCAAGGATGTCCTCAAGGGCCTCTTGCCCTCTGCGCAAATCTGGACTTACGGGAGAGTACCCGAAGTCTGGCTCTAAACTGGAAGGAATGGTGTACTCACGACATTAGCCCGGGAGCTCTCCAAACCGGCAACTAACGCGCGTGTGCGCGCACACACATATTTCTTCTTTGCAACCGGCGTAAATGTGGGGGCCTAAGGACAAACTACGCGGGTCGGTATGCATGCCTAAGACTCGAGCGGTGTCGCGATCACACGAGCGCGAGGCCCCGGCGCTCATCGTGCGGCCTAAACCACCGACACGAAGTTAAGAACCGGCCAAGGTAGGCTTACACCGCTAAGGTGGTTCCGCTCTAGCGAGCTACAAACTAGGCTTATGCCGATGTGGGTAGCTAAATCCACATCGCGGTCGGGGAGCAATGTACGTTATCTTCGCGCGCACTTTACTCCCGACGGTGGGGACAACGTACGTTATGTCCACTCTCAGCCTCTGGACGAGGGTTGGTCGACTGGTGCGTAGCCGGAGCCGGGCGTGGGGGCTTGGCGCGGTGCAGCCGGGCGGATGGGGCGACGTTAGCACGGTGGTGGCTCGGGCGTGGTGCGGCTGGCTAGGCGAGCTGGGCGAGCAAGGGGGGCTCGGGCTGGCTAGGGGTCGGGTGAGGGAGAGAGAGAGAGAGAGAGAGAGAGAAAATGCAAAAATAAAAGACATAGGGAAAATGGGGATTTCTTTTATTTATTTAATATTTCATACTTATCCCATTTTAAATGCCTTAAAATCCATTTAAAATAAATCCCTAAAAATCCCATTTTGGCTTCTCTCTTGAGACCGATCAAGCGATCTTTTCCAATAATGAAACTCACTTAATAAATCACTAAGGCAAAGGTTCAAATCCCAAATCTTGACTGGGGAGCAAAAAGACCAAAATACCCCTAAGGGTTAAAATGCTCTAACGGCCCAACCGATTGCCCTAATACTGAACCGAGAGTACCTGGAAAACCGGAATGGAAATCTGGGCCGTTACAATCATGTCGGCTATGACACACCCAACAAAGTAGATCGCAGAGCTGCTTTTGGCAGATGAGATCGTGGAGCAGAAACAACAACGAATTGTCGGGAGACCTATAGAAGGCGAGGGCTTCCTCACTTTCAGAGTCATCGAACATTCTATTCTCCCATTTTCAGTGTCAAATTCTCCCTGTTCGACCAATTTCTCTTGTGTTTTAGATTTCAGCCGTCAGAGCAATTTTTCTGAGCTTATCTTAGCTTAGCTTATTCTTACCTTTTCAGTTTTCTTTTTTATTGTCATAGCTAGCATATTGTAACCAAACTCTTGAAGTTTACACTATTATCAGGCGTTTCTATTTTTTGTCTTTCTTGTTGATATTTTGTGAACATTTACTTAATTACAAGCATGTCTTCATTCTATTATTTGTTTTTGTGCATGTATTCGGCGAGTATGTGTAGCTAAATCAGTTATCAGAGGGTTATGGGGGAGTAAGTGATTTCACGGTAGCGAAATAAAGGGGTAGCGAACCAAGAGTCTTATATGCATGCTGAATTTATTTTGACTGATTTACCGTAGCAAAACCGTATATCTACCTCCATCCTATTTCAAGAGGAAAGAGTGAGCGAACTTGCATGTGTAACATTAGGACCGTTAAGCTTAAGTTGACTAATCAAAGAACACTTAAAGATAAGGTTCGCCTAATGCCATAAGGTGTGTCTTTAGCAGTTGTGTTTGAGAAAACCAACAAGAGCTCGAGAGAGCCAGCATCTGAAACTCGAGAGAGTTTAAGGGAACCTGTGGAAGTTCATTTTCGCTATCCCCTTGGCCAAAACGAAGTCCCCAAAACCTTGAATCCGTCTGATACCTAGTCCCATATTGTTAACTCGTTATTTGTTCTCTAGTATTACATACCATCTATTCATTCACTAAAATTTTTCACCATTAACTCTCACACAAAAACAATATAAAGCACGAACCAAAAATCCCTGTGGAGAATGACCTGTACTTCTAATTAAAACTTGCTACAACTCGACCGCGTATACTTGCGTGTCATTGGAACAAACACACGCACTTTTCGCTGGGTTATATCTTCGCTCGACGAAGATTGAGCCTTGCCACGTCATCACTTCATTTAATTATTTAAAGAAAAATTGTATTTGTGGTGTATTTTTTTTAACTTACAACAAGTTTTTTGCGCCGTTGTCGGGGATTTTAAAAAGTGTTTTATATCCGCAGTGTGGTGTTGAGAGTAGTACTTCAAGCTGAATTTTTCAGTGTGTTTATTATAGGGAAGTTCGCGGAAGCGTATGCGAAGGCAAGGTTTCATCAAACCTTTTGATCCAGAACCTGAACAAACTTTACACAGATGACAAAGAAATAGATCAGGGAGAATGGCCGAACCTGCCGCAGATGCTGAGGTCAGGCCTGACGAGCCTATCGCTCCCAACTATGAACATGCACACAGATTCCTAGCCACCCCCATCATGATGACTGGCGATAAGAACGGGGTGGTAAGAGCCTATGCCGCACCAAACATCGCAAAGTTTATGCAAGGTGGTATCAGACCTGATGATGAGGTGAGGGCATTTGAGATAAAGCCAACGATGAATACCTTGTTGCAATAGAAAGCTCAATTCCATGGGATGGCAAGTGAAGACCCACATAACCATTTGAGAGAATACATGGGTGTCTGTGATTCTTTCGTAATCCCCGACATGACGCGAGAAGGGTTGAGGCAAAGTCTGTTTGCACACTCGTTGCAAGGTAAAGCGAAAGAATGGCTATATACTTAAGAAAATCTACAAGATATTTCTTGGGAAGAATTAGCAAAACGCTTTTTGCTGAAGTACTTTCTGCCAAAGAAAATGATGCAGCATCGCGACTAAATCGTCCTATTTAGATTTGCACCCGACGAATCTATCACTGACGCATGGGATCATTTCAAGATGATCCAGCGAAGATGCCCACATAATGGATTCCTTTACTATGTCCAGTTTGAATATTTCTACGGAGGGTTAAGCGAGACTGCTAAACTAGTTCTCGACACATCTGCAGCTAGAGCACTGTTATCCAAAACTTACAACCAGGCCATCGACATTGTGGAAAGAGTAGCCGAGAACACTTGCTAATGGAAGGAGGATGCTCGCGCAGACACTAACGCAAAAGCGAAGGTAAAATCTGCTAATGAGTTAGAATTGAGGTAACAGATGGTTGAAATGAGGCCATGTTGCTCAGCATGCAAGAGAGAAACCAAGCCAACATTAAAACCCACAATGTTCATTCAGTACAATTGACATCAGGAAACAACTAACAACAGTTCAATTCACCAGAATGATGTGTCTTGTGCAGCGAAGCACACGTTTACGAAGAATGTCTGATGAATTCGACATCAGTTTTCTTTGCCCAAGCAAACTGACAACATAACCCTTTCTCAAACATGTACAATCCTGGATGGCAAAAACACCCTAACTTTTCCTGGTTGAACAATGCTAATGCTGGAAGCTTAGTAATCAAGCGCTTCCGCAAAGATATTAAGGAAATCCGCTTGGGTTTGGTGCACCAATGGCACAACAAAACCAAGGATGGAAACTCTAATCAGAATCAGTGAAACCAGTTGCCGCAACAATACTTCCAACAACCAACACAAGGTTCGCTAGAAGGACTGTTAAAAGAGTTTATAGCGAAGAGCGAAATTAATTCACAGAATCAGTAATTGATTAACCAAACCCAACAAACGGCCTTGAGAAATCTAGAAACCCAGATGGGACAATTTGCAAATGAGTTGCGACAAAGGCCGATCGGATGGTTTCCATCAGACACAGAACCAACAAAAAGAGAAGGTAAAGAACACATTAAAGCCATTTCGATACTTGAAAGAAGAGAAGGCTGAAGACGCGATTGAAGACTCAATGATCGTTTCGTTAGAGCAACCTTTGACCCTGGATAAGGAGGAATTTTTCGCCGAAAAAATGAAAATTCAACCCAATAGCCCCGAAGTTGAAGGTGTCGCTGTGGCGATAAAGGAATTGGAAGCAGGAAAGAGAAAAAAAATTCTAATAACGCAGGAAGCCGAGATAAGAAGAAGGAAGTGATCGAATTCAAACCACCACCCCTATTCCCGAAAAGGTTGAAAAAAAAGAGGGGTTGGGTTTTGAGAAGTTCCTGGATATCTTAAAAGGCATCTGAATCAATATTCCTTGGTTAGAAGCATTGCAGCAGATGCCAAACTATTCAAAGTTTCTAAAAGAAGTTCTATTGGAGAAAAAAAAAATGCAAGGAGTGCAAGGTTGTTTTGCTCGGAAAGAAATGTAGCAAACTTATTTCTAGCAAACTACCAGCGAAGGAAAATGTAAAGACCCGACCCGAATGGGGTTCTAAAATAGGTCTTTACCTCAATGCATGCAATCAAAACTAAAATCAATATGCAAAATGGTGTTTCGGATTCTAAGTAAAAACTAAAACATAAAAACATCCATTTAAAAGTCAACATAATTTCCTGAAACCTGTCCCTGTTTCCAAGCACCTGTTCCAAGACAAATACATTTCCAAAACTTACTCTGATCAGAGATTTATTTAAAACATTCAAAACTTTCCAATAGTTACAACAGTGATAGAATCCGGAAATACATTCAGAAAACAACCTAGGGCTCCGTGCCCAACTACATGCATTTAGAGGACATTTAAAACATAAAAACATAAATACAAGACTCAGAGTTCAAAACAACGGGCTTCCATGATCACAGCTCCTCCTCCAGCCATCCTGTCTCGCACCATGGCTACCTGTGGAAAACCACAAAATAAGGGTGAGTAACGAATTACTCAATAAGAATCCCCAACCGGGGTACAATACGATATACATGGTCATCTAGCAGAAAGGTATGCAAGCTATGAATATAAACACAGAATAGAGCACATAGCTTAAATCCACACATAAACATCGGATGCCATCTCAGGGTCTTAGTCCAGAATAATCACCACACAATACGCCCTATACGAGAAACAAGTCCCGGCCTCAGCCTGTCTACTGTCGATACGAAAGGTGCACTAGCTCAAGATCCCGAGGAGCTCTCGGTTGGCGCTGTAATGAGCGTAAGCGCGCACCGCATGCTACTGCAGACCATGGGGGGGTGCCGAGTCTAGTGGCAAGCTGCCCATGTCCAGTCACCATGCCTAACTAAATCTCTGGATCGGTGTCACTGACATAGGGGTGTGAGACCTGGACACGTGAACTATGACAGCCTGAACCACCGCACCTAAGGCTAAGGAACCGGTCGTGGTAGGCTTACACCAGGAAGCCGTCCTTGCCCTAACAGGTGGCAATAGAGAGCTACGGCCAAACACGCTGAGGACGTGCCGACTGCCGGGGACGAGGCAATGCCAAGTCATCATCCCGACCGTTGGGGCATTTAATAGTCTGCCACCCTCACCCAAGATTGCAGGGCCAGCCGTTAGGGTTAGCTAGACCCTAACGGGATCAGGGACGGAGCACCGTCTCGTACGTCCCTGTCGTGGATGCAAGTTACGTTATGCATCCGGCCTGAATGATGCTACCTACCTGCACTCTAAGCCTATAATATCAATCAACAAACAATCCAATATGATCCAATACGTGCTCAATTAGATACAACAAACCTAGCATGATACTACGAAGCAAGAACAGATACGAGCATGCCAGAACAGAACAACCTAGCATGGACTAACATGAGAAACAACATAGGAAATCATGCCACTCGGGAATTCAGAACAGGGCACCTATCACTAAACATGTTAATAAACACAAACAAGCATACAATCAGCAATCACATATAATATCGCAGGGCCCACACAACTCTGGTAAGAAATCCTTACCTGGCCGGAAGGCAACTACACACAAGAATCGTAAGCTGCGATCGAACCCGAGCTAGCTAACGAGAACCTAACAAATACAACCATAATCACAATCCATAGGCCTAAATATAATAAAATAAACAGGGCTCGGCTCGGGAGCAACTCATGAGGAGCGGCTGACACACAGACGGGCAGGCGCATGCCAGCCGAGGTCGCGCGCATCGAGCCATGGCGCGCTGATGGGCACAGAGTGCGCTACCTGGCGTCTTGGCACGAACGAGCAGCGCTGGCGCGGCGCGGCGCGAGCTCGGCTGGGCGATGGCGTGCGGCGCGGCTCGGCACAAGGGACGGCGCGGGCTGGGCGACATGACGAGCTACAGGACGCGCTCGGGCTGGGCGACGCGACGAGCTACAGGGACGCGCACGGGGACGAGCGACTAGGCACATGTAACGGCCCAGGTTTTCATCTCCGTCTTCCAGGTATGCCCTAGGGGTATTTTGGTAATTTGGTCAGGCCGTCAGGGCCGTTTATGTCTTTTTCAGTTGTTTAAATTATTCGATGGACTTAAGTAGGATTTTTTATGCATTGTGGATGTGTTTGGGCATGGAGAGATGCAAAAGAAAAATAGGGATTTAATGTTGCAGCAGCTAGGATTCGAGCCAGGGTGGCCTTGTGTGCTAGAGCAGGGCCTTGCCAGTTGAGCCACCAAGTGATCTTGTTGCTTTGTCCGCAACATATTTTAGTTAGCCTTGAGTTCTTGGGGTTTTGGTGCATTTGATTAAAATGAAAGGAAATTTAGGTTTTTGTGTTTTATTCTCCAAACCCCCCATGGCCGCCCAACCCTCTTCTCTCTAGCCATCTTGCGTGAGTCTTCTCCCGAGAGTCCTCCGAGTGTCATTCGGCCAGCCAAGCAACCCAGAGCAAAGCGGCCGGTCGGCGGCCTAGCCAGATCGCACCAGCGGCCCAGCGCCTAGCGGCCAGTCGCCCAGACGCCAGCGCGCCAAAGAAGACGCAGCCCAGCGCGCCGAGCCGTCGCAGCGCCAGCCAAGAGAGCCGTCGCACGCACGCACCGCATGCATGCCGCGTCGCGGCCGCCGATCGCATCGCGTTGCTCGCCGCAGCGCGTCCCAGCCCCGTCCGCGCGCGAGACGCCATCGCCCAGCCGAAGCTCACGCACGTCGCCCCGCCCAGCGCTCGTGCCCAGCGCCAGCGTGCTGTGTCGCTCGCCCGCCCGTGTCGCTGTCTGCTCGCAAGCGCGCGTCCGCGCTCGAGCGTCGTGCAGCGCCAGCCACGCGCCGCCATCTGCGCCTAGCAGCGACCCGCACATATGCACTGTCTCGTGTCGCGCGTCAGCCGTGCCGCGTGAGTTGCTCCCGAGCTGAGCCCTATTTATTTTATTATATTTAGGCCTATGGATTATGATAATTATTATGCTTGTTAGGTTCTCATTAGCTAGCTCGGGATCGGTCGCAGCTTAGGATTCTTGTGTAACTGCCTTCCGACTGTAAGGGTTTCTTACCGAGGTTGTGTGGACCTGCGAATAATTGATAGTATGCCATATCTTGTGATTATATGAAATTCTAGTGGATAGGTTACATGTTTTCTCTTGCTTAGGGTTTGTGTTGTCTTGGTGTTCTGTTATATTAGTTTCTGAGCTAGGGTCTTTTATCTTGGCATATTCTTGTTCTGTTATATTCGATAGTTCCATGTTAGTGCTAGGCGGGTGATCCATAATGTAGGTAAGTCCCCGATGGGCACCTTGACTGTTCCTCCCTTGTGTGTAAGCCCCCGATGGGCATCATAAGGCCGCTTAAGAGTGTAAGACCCCGATGGGCATCTCAGTGATCCTAGCTGGTGTAAGACCCCGATGGGCATCCGTAGGTGTAAGACCCCGATGGGCATCCGTAGGTGTAAGACCCCGATGGGCATCCGTATGTGTAAGACCCCGATGGGCATCCGTAGGTGTAAGACCCCGATGGGCATCCGTATGTGTAAGACCCCGATGGGCATCATTGTGATCCTAGCTGGTGTAAGATCCCGATGGGCATCCTAGATGTGTAAGACCCCGTTGGGCAGCATTGATAGCTAGAGGTGTAAGACCCCGATGGGCATCCGTATGTGTAAGACCCCGATGGGCATCATTGTTTGTAGGTGTAAGATCCCGATGGGCATCCTTGTGTGCAAGTCCTCGATGGGCATCCTTGTGTCATTGTATCCTAGGTTGTGTAAGACCCCGATTGGCATCCAGGTGTAGAACCTAGGATAGGCTGTAGTTGGAAGCCCTTGTTAGGCTAGCTCTAGTGTTAGCACATAGCCTAAACCTACCGTTTTGCTCTAAGTCATTGTATGGTTGCATGTCGGTGTGCTAAATGAGATGTTTTCGTATTGTACCCCGGTTGGGGATTCTTACTGAGTAATTCGTTACTCACCCTTATTTTGTGGTTTTCCACAGGTGACCATGGTGTGTGGCGGGATGGTGGAGGAGGAGCGTGATCATGGAAACCCGTTGTTCAACTCTGGAGTCTTGTATTTATGTTTTGATGTTTTAAAGGTCCTCTGAATGCATGTAGTTGGGCACGGAGCCCTAGGTTGTTTTCTGAATGTATTTCGGATTCTAGCCCTATTGTAACCATTGGAATGTTTGAATGTTTTAAATAAATCTCCGATCGAGTGAGTATTGGAAATGTATTTGTCTTGGAGCAGTGATTGGAAACAGGACGAGTTTCAAGAATTTTATGTTGACTTTTAAATGAATGTTTATGTTTTAGTTTTTACTTAGAATCCGAAACACCATTTTGCATTTTGATTTTAGCTTTGAATGCATGCATTGAGGTAAAGGCCTATTTTAGAACCCCATTCGGGTCGGGTCCTTACAGTTGGTATCAGAGCTCAGAGTCATAGATTCTGTGAGAGTCCACCTTTTGTTGTAGGTCGTTTTTCCATGATCATCAAGACTCGGCGAGTCATCAGTACGCCTAAGTTTCTGATTTTAGAAAAGGGTTAAGAATTTACAATACTTTTCATCTAGTGTATGCCTTGTGTAGTGTTGTGGAGCGGAGACGAGCAGGTTCTGACTCGTTGTTGGTTTGGGTTTAGAGCGCCATCATGCCAACTTCCCGCAGTGTGAGCTGTATGTTGTGGTTTGTTGAGATATCCAGATAGATTCGGATACCGCTGGGACGTCGTTCCAGATGGAGGCAGAGGTTAGACTCCCGTAGGCCACGTGTGGCCCAGCTGTTAATTCCCCTAGTGAGAGGGTGGAGGTGTTTTGCACTGGAGTACCACTCCAGGAGAGGAGTTAGCTTTGGCTTTGCTTATGTGGATGCTTGTGGAGCAGGTCTCCGTGTGGACTAGCCTGGGTAGCTCAAGTGTTGATCTTGAGCCTTAGCAGATTGTTTGATTGCCCAGTGAGTAGCTGTAGAGTTGGTAGCCTTCGAGGAGGTTGATGAGGCATCTTTGTTCTCTTGTAAAGTGTTGTTGTTGCAGCCAGTAAGTCGGAACCCTGTGGTTAAGGGTGCAGCGAGCACTGTTCCCTTCGGACTGGATCCGTTGGTGGTTTCCTCAGATGTTTAGTAGAGTTGTGCACTTTTCTTTTGGTGAGCTCCTAGTGTGGAGCTAGCTGCTGCATGTTGAGAGAGCCGGCCAGAGTTTTGTTGAGCATCATGTGGAGATGCAAGCGTAGGCCGTGAGCCCTCGGTTGATGAGATGCCTTAGGCATGGTTGTTTGAGTTGAACCTTTGTATGCCTAGCCAGAGTTCTTGTCACTTGAGGTTGTGACCTTGTTGGCCCCATTTGTAGTAAGATGTGGATTTGGTAGTAGTGTCACTTGAGGTGCATTGGTTGGTGTGCCGCTTTGGCACTAAGTCTGGTTCAGGCCTGAGTTTGGCATGGGTATAGCGGATGGTTCTATGACCCATCTGGAGTTCAGCACACTTCTTTAGCCGTTGGATCCGTTTATGGCAGTTGCACCTGTTTAGGTCGTGCAAGAGGGCTAGTTCAGTGGAAGTCGAAGGACTACAAGTGAAGGGATGTTCGAGAGGAGCTGGAGCCTCTTCCCAGTGTTACTGGGGGTTGAGTAAGTCAGCAGGTTGACAATTGGTAAGTGTTAGTGCGTGCGAGTCTCACGCTAGGGCTGAGGCCAAGAGATCTTTGTGGTTGGTAGTGCGGTTCACTACCTTCGGGTGCCTAAACCTGAGTTGAGTGAGCATTGTAGATTCGAGTCCGGTCCAGCAGAGGGACCATGAGTTGGATGCCCGTGAGATGAGTTGGATGCTTATGAGATGAGTTGGTCGCCTTATGTGTAAGCACACTTGGTATAAAGTAAGTTTGGTTGGGCATTGTTATGCTTTAGTAGAGCAAGGTTGCCGCAGCATCGAGTATCGTGTGGAGATGAAACTTTGGGTGTTCTTTGATTGATTGTATCTCTGCCAGAAGTTAGTGTTGCCTTTTGGAGAAGCGCCTGTGAGTTTTGGATCTCTAAAGAAAGGTTGGGAGTTGTGCACACAAGTGTGTTTTGTGTGGTTCGTTCCGTTGGCGGGAGTTTCGGAACCATGCAGGGTTCGCATTGGAGAACTGGTGCGCAGTTCTTGGAGAAGTTGGACTCCAGGTGGATGTTGTAAGGCTTTAGTTGAGGTGGTAAGGATACCGTGCTGGTGGTATCAGGTTGTTGCTTAGGCAAGTTTTGTTGGGTTAGACCTGAGCTTGGTTGGTGGATCTTCTTATTGTTCTTGGTTGGAGTTCAGTTGGAAACTGAGCAAGAGCGGTGGTAGCAAGCCGCGTTGTTTCTGATCGTCATGGCTAAGAGAGTTGTTTGGATCCTTCCTTGGGTAGAAGTTATGTTGTGGTTGATGCTTTTAGTAGGAGGATGACGCATTCTGTAGCGTTTCGGGTCCTCTTGGTTTCCAAGGAGTTGGAGTTGGCCAGCATAGTTGAGATGCTGGAGAGAGTTGTGCCCGTGTAGGTAGTTGGCTGTTAGTTCGTTAGTCGACAGTGTGTGTCGAGGGTTGCCGAAAAAACCCTAGGTTGTGGAGAGCCTCTCCAGAGCTCAGTCAGGCCCAGGTAGTGAGTTTCAGTTGGCAAGCCGGAGTCGTGTAGGTTGTAGACCTTGGGTGAGTTGCTGGCAGATTTGGTAGGCTAGCAAGCTGGAGTTTGTTGGAGTAGAGTCCGGATTGGTTCCGGTGTGGTGGCAAGTTGGTGCTTCGTGTTGACCAAGGTGTGGTTTGAGTTGCTAGAAGTTAGTTTTGCTCGTGGGGCGAGTGGTTCGTGCCCTGTCTGTTGTTTTTCCTGTTTCCAGGATGTCGAGAGTTGCCTCTTTGGCTTTTGGAGGTGAGTCTTGGCTAGTGTGTGGTTGGAGGTTCAGTCTGTGGTGGACCCCTGTTGTTGCCTCCGTGAGACTTCGTGTTGTGCTTTAGCTGAGCAAGACAGCGAGCGTGTGTGGAGCTCTCTGTCCTTCGGATGTTTGCTTGTAAGGATCTGTTTCTCCTTGGGAGTTGTCAGGTTATTCCTTGGTCTTGGAATTGGTGGTAGTGGTGCTAGTAGGAGGAAAAGTTTGTTGGCTGCTTGGAAGCAGTTGTTTGTCCAAGTTAAGCGGACTCTTGAGTGGTGTTCTGGAAGTTGCGGTAAGGGTTGTTCTGCCTCCTATGAGTGTTTGGCCTAGTTGGTTAAGGTCTTTGTGTGTTGGCATGGAAGCTGTTGCACCTTTGTAGTTGAAGAACTCCTTTGTATCAGTTGTGGGTTGAGGTTGCACCATTGTGGTTGGATTAGGGTCTTGACCTATTGAGGGATCCTTGCTGGTTAGTGTGGCTTGTGCTCTGCCAGCCATTTTTGGTATCCTGGTTCTCGGTAGTTGGTGTTGACCGAGTGGTGGAGTCCTGTTTGTGAAGTATTCGGTGGAAGGTGCATTAAGCCTAAGCTAGAGGGTTAAGCCTGTATGTGTTGTCGTTTGGACTTGTGAGATGTGTTTCATATATGAGGCAAGCTTCGTTCCGTTGCTTGCATGGAGGTAGGTTTGGTGGAGAGGAGCCCTCGGGGCCTTGGTTGTTGGCGGTGACTTGTCGGCCCGTGATTTTGAGCCAAGCTAGAGTTGAGTGGATTGGCATAGCTATGCGATTTGTAGTTGTGTGAGCTTCAGGTGCGTAGAACTCAAGTTGTTGGTTTGAAGGAGTCCGTGTGTGGAAGCCTGGCGGTGGTTGAGGTTGTTGTGTGAGTTCGGATTTTTGGTGGATTAGTTTGATGAGCTAGAGCTCGCACCTCGCCCAGTGGAGATGTTTTTACTTGTGGAGTAGTGGCATGGCGATTTCGAGCTAGAGTTGTTGGCACCAGGGTGTGGCAACAAAGGTTTATTCTAGGCAGTACGTTGACGAACCGTGGTTCTGGAGAGCGTTGTTGAGAGGCTTAGGAGCAGAGTGCAGTTTCTATAGTGCTTTCACCCTCTGACCGATGGTCTTCTGGGAGGAGTGAGCGAGATCCGTTGGAGCTTGTTGTGAGTTGGTGTTTAAAGTAGTTAGCGCGAAAACCGGTGTTGGATTTTATGAGGTTGCCTCGGCAGTAGCGATTCCCATTTGCTAGTTCTTTTGGTTTCGTTGAAGCGTGGTTTGGTAAGTGTTGTAGGTTTCAGTGTTCTGGGAAAAGGTTGGTGGCCATCAGTTTTGTGTTGGGGTCCTGAGTTGCTGCATTCGACCAGAGGTGATGTGCAGGAGTATCGAGCTAGTAGGTTGATAGCTCAGAGCAAGCAGAAAAGTTACGTCGATGTTCGGCGTCGAGCTTTAGAGTTTGAGGTTGGACAGCTCATGTTTTAAGGTTGCATCGATGCTGGGTGTGTTGAGGTTTTGTAAGCGAGGGAAGTTGAGTCCCAGTTTGTTGGTCCGTTTGGAGATTCTCGAGAGGATTGGCAGAGTTGCTTATTGGTTAACTTTTCCCAGTCATTGTCAACCGTGTGCAGTGTTTTTATGTATCGATGTTGGGGGCAGTATGTGTCGGACCCATCGCTCATTATGGACGTTGAGCCTTTGCAGCTGAGTGAGTGTTTGAGCTTCGAGGGGAAGCATGTGAGTATTCTGGTCTTTGAGGCGAAGACGTTGTGTAATCGTGAGATCCGTTTGGTAAAAGTTCGGTGGAGGATTTAGAGTTCGAGGAGGCGCTCGTGGAGCGGAGGACGGATGAGATTGCGGTATCTCGAAGTATTTTGATCTTAAGGACTTTCGAGGACGAAAGTCATAAAAAGGAGGGAATATTGTAACGGCCCGAGTTTTCATCCGATCTTCCGAGTATGCCCTAGGGGTATTTTGGTAATTTGTCGGGCCGTCCAGGCCGTTTATGTCTTTTCGATTGTTAAAATTATTGGATGGACTTAAGTAGGATTTTTGATGCATTGTGGATGTGTTTGGGCATGGAGAGATGCAAAAGAAAAATAGGGATTTAATCTTGCAGCAGCTAGGATTCGAGCCAGGGTGGCCTTGTGTGCTAGAGCAGGGCCTTGCCAATTGAGCCACCAAGTGATCTTGTTGCTTTGTCCGCAACATATTTTAGTTAGCCTTGCGTTCTTGGGGTTTTGGTGCATTTGATTAAAATGAAAGGAAATTTAGGTTTTTGTGTTTTATTCTCCAAACCCCCCATGGCCGCCCAACCCTCTTCTCTCTAGCCATCTTGCGTGAGTCTTCTCCCGAGAGTCCTCCGAGTGTCATTCCGGCCAGCCAAGCAACCCATCCAAAGCGCCCGATCGAGCGGCCACCAGATCGCACTAGTAGCCCCAGCGCCTAGCAAAGTGCAGTCGCCAGACCCCAGCGCCAAAGAAGACGCGCCGCCGCCGCCGCCAAGAGAGGCCGTCGCGACGCACGCACCGCATGCCCGTCGCCGTCGCAGCCGCCGTATCGCGTTGCTCGCCCACGCGCGTCCAGCCCGTCCGCGCGCCAGACGCCATCGCCCAGCCGAGCTCACACGCTATCGCCGCCAGCCAGCATCGCGCCCAGCGCCAGCGTCTTTGTGCCGCTGCCGCCGCCCGCCTGTGTCGCACTCGTCGCTGCGCGCGCTCGCGCCAGTGTCGTGCAGCGCCAGCCCACCGCGCCATCTGCGCCCAACCATGACCCACTTCGCATGCATGCGACTGTCCGTCGCACAAGGCTGCGTCAGCCGTGCCGCGTGAGTTGCTCCCGAGCTGAGCCCTGTTTATTTTATTATATTTAGGCCTATGGATTATGATAATTATTATGCTTGTTAGGTTCTCATTAGCTAGCTCGGGATCGGTCGCAGCTTAGGATTCTTGTGTAACTGCCTTCCGACCAGGTAAGGGTTTCTTTACCGAGGTTGTGTGGACCTCGCGAATAATTGATAGTATGCCATATCTTGTGATTATATGAAATTCTAGTGGATAGGTTACATGTTTTCTCTTGCTTAGGGTTTGTGTTGTCTTCGTGTTTCTGTTATATTTGTTACTGAGCTAGGGTCTTTTATCTTGGCATATTCTTGTTCCTGTTATATTCGATAGTTCCATGTTAGTGCCAGCGGGTGATCCATAATGTAGGTAAGTCCCCGATGGGCCTTTGACTTTGTTCCCTTGTGTGTAAGCCCCGATGGGCATCATAAGGCCGCTTAAGAGTGTAAGACCCGATGGGCATCTCGGTGATCCTAGTGGTGTAAGACCCCGATGGGCATCCTAGATGTGTAAGACCCCGTTGGGCAGCATTGATAGCTAGAGGTGTAAGACCCCGATGGGCATCCGTAGGTGTAAGACCCCGATGGGCATCCGTATGTGTAAGACCCTGATGGGCATCATTGTTTGTAGGTGTAAGATCCCGATGGGCATCCTTGTGTGCAAGTCCCCGATGGGCATCATTGTGTCATTGTATCCTAGGTTGTGTAAGACCCTGATGGGCATCCAAGTGTAGAACCTAGGATAGGTTGTAGTTGGAAGCCCTTGTTAGGCTAGCTCTAGTGTTAGCACATAGCCTAAACCTACCGTTTGGCTCTAAGTCATTGTATGGTTGCATGTCGGTGTGCTAAATGAGATGTTTTCGTATTGTACCCCGGTTGGGGATTCTTACTGAGTAATTCGTTACTCACCCTTATTTTGTGGTTTTCCACAGGTAACCATGGTGCGGGACAGGATGGCTGGAGGAGGAGCTGTGATCATGGAAACCCGTTGTTCAACTCTGAGTCTTGTATTTATGTTTTGATGTTTTAAAGGTCCTCTGAATGCATGTAGTTGGGCACGGAGCCCTAGGTTGTTTTCTGAATGTATTTCTGGATTCTAGCCCTATTGTAACCATTGGAATGTTTGAATGTTTTAAATAAATCTCTGATCAGAGTGAGTATTGGAAATGTATTTGTCTTGGAACAGGTGATTGGAAACAGGGACAGGTTTCAAGAATTTTATGTTGACTTTTAAATGAATGTTTATGTTTTAGTTTTTACTTAGAATCCGAAACACCATTTTGCATTTTGATTTTAGCTTTGAATGCATGCATTGAGGTAAAGGCCTATTTTAGAACCCCATTCGGGTAGGGTCCTTACAGCACAGGGCAGGGCTGGGTGACTCGGATCTGGGCAGCGCTTGGTCTAGGCGATCTGGCGCAGGGCGGCCTGGTGCGGGAATGAGCGACGTGGCACTGTGTGGGCTGATGCTGCGCTAGGGCTGGGCGAGCAGGGCGGCTCGGAGCTGGGCGGCCTGGGCGAGCAGGGGTTGGGGCTCGGGTTGTGTGAGAGGGAGAGAGAGATAGATGAGAGAGAGAACAAAAGGGGAAAACTCGGATTTTTCCTATTTTCCAACCTTATCCAATTTTAAATAAGCCTTAAAGACCAAAAATCCCATTCCACGGCTTCCTCCTTCGAGACCCGGCTGAAGCAATCTTTTCCAATAAATAAAACTCACTTAAAATCAAACTCCCAAATCAACATTAAGGGCAAGGGCTCAAATCCCAATGGAAGCACTCAAACAACAATAATTTTTCCAAAACCCAAACCACATTCGAACTTCCAAACGAGTAGCCCAAACATCTTGGGTCTTGCAACCAACAATCAATCAAGCCTCGACAAAGGCAGGAGCGACCTTGAAGTATTGAAAATCAACAAATCTTGCCCGGGGAGCAAAAGACCAAAATACCCCTAAGGGTTAAAATAGCTCTAACGGCCCAACCGAACAACCGAATCTTGAACCGAAGGCACCTAAAAAACTGGAATAGAAAACTGGGCCGTTACAAAAAAGGACACTCAGGGGCTTTTACCATTCCCATTTCCATAGGAGGGCAATACATAGGCAAAGCTTCGTGTGACTTGATGGCGAGTATACACCTGATGCCACTATCAGTTTTCCAAAAATTTTTTATGGGTGAAGTTAAGCCGACATCAATGACAATACAACTGGCAGATTGCTTGATGGCTTGTAACGGCCCAGTTTTCTATTCCAGTTCTCGAGGTGCTTCCAGTTTAGATTCAGTTGTTTGGTTGGGCCGTTAGAGCTGTTTTGACCCTTAGGGGTATTTTGGTCTTTTGGATCCCCGGGCAGGATTTGTGGATTTTCAGGATCCCGAGGCAGCTCCTGCCTTTGTCGAGGCTTGTTTGTTGTGGGTTGCGAGTCCCGAGATGTTTGGGCTATTCGTTTGGAAACTCGGTTGTGATTTTGGGTTTTGACAAAATCATTGTTGTTTGAGTGCTTCCATTGGGATTCGAGCCCGGGCCCTTAGTGTTGATCTGGAAGTTGGATTTAAGTGAGTTTATTTATGGGAAAAAGATTGCTTCAGTCGGGTCTCGAAGGAGGAAGCCGGGAAATGGGATTTTAAGGTTTTAAAATGGATAAGGATAACAAAAAAAAGAAAAATCCCATTTTTTCCCTTTTTTCCCCATTTTCCCTTTTTTTCCCATTTTTCCCTTTTCTCTCTCTCTCTCTCCTCCAGCCCGAGCCATCCCCCCTGGTCGCCCAGCCTAGCCGCCCAGCTCGTCAGCCCAAGCCTCGCCCAGCCCGAGCCCCTAGCCGCCAGTCGCGTCGCCCCAACCCCTGCCGCCGCGCGCAGCACATGCGCAGTCGCCTCGCTAGCCGCGTCGCCCAGCCTCGCCCAGATCCGTGTCGCGTCGCCCGAGCCCTGACTGCACAGTGTCGCGTCGCCCAGGCCGTCCTCGCACCAGATCGAGCCCTCGCCCTCGCCGAGCTCGCGCCCGCGCCCGTCCCTATTGCTCGCCAAGTTTGCGCCCGCGCGCCGTTAACTGTGCCTAGCCGCGCCGCTCGCCTACGCCCAGCTGAGCTCGAGCCCGCGCCCGCGCGCCCTTGTCTCGCCCCAGCCTGCGTCCGCGTGCAGCCTGCGCGCCCCAGCCTGCTCCCAGCTTGCCCTGTTGTGTTGGTTGGCTGAGCCTTGTGGCTTCTCGGATGGTATTTCCAGAGTCTTTTCTTCTTTGGGCCCTGATTTGTTCGCTGTTGATTATCGATTTGATTTGGGTGTTTTATTAAATGTTTAGGCTGTTCGGGTTCGATTAGAGGCTCGAGGGTCGCTTGGTTGATTTGTGGTTATCATTTCTGCTTGTTCCAGGTAAGGATTTCTTACCGTGGTTGTGTAGACCCTGCGATATATCATGATTGTGCCTTGTATGCTTGTTTACTGTTATGAGCATGATAGTGATAGGACAGCTATGTTTGATCTCTTGCTAGCATGTTTGCCTGATTTTACATGTTAGTGCCATGCTAGGTTTTTTCTTCCAGCATGCTTATGATTCCTGCTTTAAGTTCGTAGTATCATGCTAGGTAAGCGTGTTTGATGTCGGTTATTGTTTGCTAGCCAGGAATCATTTTACTTTGTACTCTTAGATAGAGTTGTAGGGTTTGTCATCATCTAGAGGCTGAGAGCGGACATAACGTATTTTGTCCCCACTGGTCGGGAGTAAAGTGCGCGCAGCATAACGTACATTGCTTCCCCCCGGCCGCCGATGTGGATTTAGCTACCCACATCGGCATAAGCCTAGTTTGTAGCCTGCTAGAGCGGAACCCTGCCAACGGTGTAAGCCTACCTTGGCCGGTTCTTAGCTTCAGGTCGGTGGTTCAGGCTGCACAGATGAGCGCCGAGGGCCTCGCGCTACTGTGATCAGTGACATCGCTTCCGAGTCTTATGCATGCATACCTGGCCCGCTTAGTTTGTCCTTAGGCCCCCACATTTAAGCCGGTTGCAACAGCATGCGGTGTGCGCGCACACGTGTTAGTTGTCGGTTCGGAGAGCTCCCCCGGGCTAATGTCGTGAGTACACCATTCCTTCCTGTTTAGAGTCAGACTTCGGGTACTCTCCCGTAAGTCCAGATTATTAGCAAGGGTAAAGAGGCCCTTGAGGACATCCTTGGGATAAGTTCTTGAGCTGATCAATCCCCCGAGTGAAAGAGACCTCGGTGATGTCCCAAGATTGGTTATGAGAACCAATCATTAGGCCGGAAGTAGGAGACTTCCGATGACTCCAGATTTTGCCTTGTGAGCTCGTTGAGCTATGATCTGTGTTGATAGTTGTTTGCTTGCATGTTGAGGTGCTAGATGACTGATGTATCGTATTGTACCCCGGTTGGGGATTCTTACTGAGTATGTTTATACTCACCCTTATTTATCTTTCAGGTAACTTGGGACAACATCAGGATGGCTAGCGGAGGGAGCTGATTGATCATGGGAGCTGCCGGCACTCTGTCATTTATTATTGCATTGTTTATTCAGCATGTAGATGGACAGGAGTCCTAGGGGAACATTGTTTAAAATGTTGTTTAAATTGTATTGTATGTTTTTATAAACACTGACCAGGTTGTTTTACTTTGTTGGTTTGTTTAAAAGTAATTGTTGGTTATGTTTTAAGGGTTCCCCCTTCTCATATGTTTTGAAAGGTTTTTAAATATGAGCACTAAACCGCTTGTTATCATATTTAACTTGCATGCTGAGTGAGAACCCAGGTTTAGGACCGTATGTTTTGGGTCGGGTTCTTACAAGTTGGTATCAGAGCACAGAGTCATAGATTCTATAGACTAATCATCTTTGTAGGTTGTTGTTCCCATGATCATCAGCACTCCACGACCGTCAGGTTTGTCTGAGTTCATTAAGCTAAGGGTTAAGAATTTACAATACTTTTCATCTAGCTTTTATGCCTTGTGTAGTGTTGTGGAGTGGAGACGAGCAGGTTCTGACTCGTTGTTGGTTTGGGCTTAGAGCGCCATCATGCCAACTTTTCGTAGTGCGAGCAGTTTGATAGCAGCTTGTTGAGGTATCCAGATAGATTCGGATGCCTCTGGGACATCGTTCCAGAGGGAGGCAGAGATTAGACTCCCGTAGGCCACTTGTGGCCCAGTTGTTGGTTTTCCCCTAGTGAGAGGGTGGAGGTGCTTTGTGCAGATCGCCAGTATGTTGATCGCACTCAGAGGAGCAGGGACGCTTGGCATGTCCGACCGAGGAGTTGGACTGATCGTGTTGATGTTGAGGCCGCGTCCCAGGGTCGTTTAGACCCGTAGGCCAGAGTTGGCTCTGGCAGTTGAGTTGCCTAGAGGAGGGGGTAGAGGCTAGCGAGCCTTAGAGTGTGACTGCTTGAGCAGAGTGTGCTCCAGCCATGAGAGATTTAATGGCAGGTCTTTAGCTATCAGAGAGCGGAGACCCAGGCGCAGTTTGTAGCGTGTAGTGAGGAGTCCCGGGCACAGATAGCCCAGCTGACAGAGTTTTTCAGCAGACACCCCCCAGTAGCTCTTGTAGCCCCGGAGGTTCCCGGGAGGGCATGAACAGCAGGTTTATGCAGATGAGATTGTTGGCGTTGATGGAGCCGCCCAGTTTGGCAAGTGGAAGCCTGTAGAGCTCGATGTTTTAGAAGGTCCTACTGCTAGTAGTAAAGCGGTTGGCGAGTTTGAGTTTAGCATCCGTGTGTTGGGATGCCCCCTGCTCGTCAGAGGCCGAGGTGTGCCGTTCCTATCTTTATTTGGTACAGCAGATTGGTGGTGGAAGTCCCTTGAGAGAGGTGGACTAGCGAGTCTCCACCATCGCCCGATTGATTGGCAAGTTTCTGGGTTAGTGGCTTGAGGAAGATGTAGAGACATCTTTGCCCCCTTGCAAGCTTCTTTGTTGTTTTACTGACCAGCTTCTCTTAGTACCCTCGTAGCCAGGGTGTAGTGTGGAGTTTTCTTGTCAGGGCTTAATCCGTCTGTGGATTTCAGCGGGCTAGTTGAGTGGAGCACTCTTTTATTGTCATGTTCCAAATGTGGAACAAGTTGTTGCCACCCGAGGAGTTGTCCTGAGCTTCTGTTGAGCATCGAGTGGGATGCAAGAGTTGGCCTAAGCTTTTGTTGAGCATCGAGTGGGATGCAAGAGTTGGCCTGAGCTTTTGTTGAGCATCGAGTGGGATGCAGGAGTAGGCCGTGGCATGTCTGTTAGGCGAGATGCCAGAGATTAGTCTGCTCGAGTATTGGGACTCTTGTGTTAAGTGTCATTGCCCCGTCACTTGGAGTGTGACGAACCCGACCCAAATCACAGGTCCTAAACCGGGGTTCTCACTCAGCATGCAAGTTAAATATGATATCAAGCGGTTTAGTGCTCATATTTAAAAACCTTTCAAAACATATGAGAAGGGGGAACCCTTAAAACATAACCAACAGTTTTCATTTAAACAATCCAACGAAGTAAAACAACACGCGATGATTTATAAAAATATACAATACAATTTAAACAACTTTTTAAACAATGTTCCCCTAGGATTCTGTCCATCTACATCTTTGAATAAACAATGCAATAATAAAAATGACAGAGTGCCGGCAGCTCCCATGATCAATCAGCTCCCTCCGCAAGCCCTCCTGGTGTTGTCCCAAGTTACCTGAAAGATAAATAAGGGTGAGTATAAACATACTCAGTAAGAATCCCCAACCGGGGTACAATACGATACATCAGTCATCTAGCACCTCAACATGCAAGCAAATAGCTATCAACACAGATCATAGCTCAACGAGCTCATAATGCAAGATCTGGAGTCATCGGAAGTCTCCTACTTCCGGCCTAATGATTGGTTACCCTGACCAATCCTGGGACATCACCGAGGTATCTTTCACTTGGGGGATTGTTCAGCTCAAAAACTGATCCCAAGGATGTCCTCAAGGGCCTCTTTGCCCTTGCTAATCTGTACTTACGGGAGAGTACCCGAAGTCTGGCTCTAAACTGGAAGGAATGGTGTACTCACGAACATTAGCCCGGGGGAGCTCTCCGAACCGGCAACTAACGAGTGTGCATGCACACCGCATGCTGCTGCAACCGGCGTAAATACGGGGGCCTAAGGGAAAACTACGCGGGCCAGGTATGCATGCCTATGACTCAGAAGCGGTGTCACTGATCACAGTAGCGCGAGGCCCTCGCCATCTCATGCTGAACTGAACCACCGACCTGAAGCTAAGAACCGGCCAAGGTAGGCTTACACCCTTGGCAGGGTTCCGCTCTAGCAGGCTACAAACTAGGCATACGCCAATGTGGGTAGCTAAATCCACATCGACGGTCGGGGGGGGAAGCAATATACGTTATGCTGCGCGCACTTTACTCCCGACCAGTAGGGACAAAGTACGTTATGTCCGCTCTCAGCCTCTGGATGATGACAAACCCTACAACTCTATCTAAGAGTACAGAGTAAAATGATTCCTGGCTAGCAAACAATAATCGACATCAATGACCATTACCTAGCATGATACTACGAACTTAAGCAGGAATCATAAGCATGCTGGAAGAACAATCCTAGCATGGCACTAACATGTAAAATCAGGCAAACATGCTAGCAAGAGATCAATCAAAACTGCCTATCACTATCATGCTCATAACAGTAAACAAGCATACAAGGCACATCGTGATAATATCGCAGGGTCCACACAACCACGGTAAGAAATCCTTACCTGGAACAAGCAGCAAATAATTACAAATCAACCAACGACCCTCGAGCCTCTAATCGAACCCGAACAGCCTATACATTCAAATAAAACACCCCAATTAAATCAATAACCAGCAGCCAACAAATCAGGGCCCAACGAAGAAAAGACTCGGGAAATACCATCCGAGAAGCCACAAGGCTCGGGCCAACCAACACACAACAGGCAGGCTGTCGGGAGCAAAAGAGGGCTGGCTGGGCGCAGGGCACGGGCGCGCTGGGGTGCGCGGGCGAGCTGGGGCGAGGCAAGGGCGCGGGCTCGACTCAGCTGGGCGACGGCGTGCGGCGCGGCTCGGCACAGGGGACGGCGCGCGGGCGAGGGCTGGGTGACGCGACGCGACGGGCTTCATGGGCACTCGATCTGGTGCGGGGACGGCCAGGGCGAGGGCTGGGTGACGCGACACTGTGCGATCAGGGCTCGGGCGACGCGACACGGACCTGGGCAAGCTGGGCGACGCGGCCTGGGCGATCTGGCGTGGGGACTCGGCACAGTGCGGGCGGCCTGGGCGAGCTGGGTTGGGGCGAGCTGGGCGGCCAGGGTTGGGCGACCAAGGGGCTGGCTCGGGCTGAGGGGGTGAGAGCTCGGGGAGAGAGAGAGAGAGAAGGGAAAAATGGGAATTTTGGGGAAAAATAAAGGAAAAATGGGATTTAAAAAAAAAGAAATTTCCTTTTTCTTTTTATCCTTATTTTCCATCCTTATCCATTTTATCCAAATTTAAAAATCCTTGAAATCCTTAAAATCCCATTTCCCGACTTCCTCCTTCGAGACCCGACTGAAGCAACCTTTTCCAATAAACAAATCTCACTTAAATCCAACTCCCCAAATCAACACTAAGGGCCCGGGCTCGAATCCCAAAGGGAACACCTAAACAACCATAACTTTGCCCAAAACCCAAATCACAACCGAGCTCCCAAACAAATAGCCCAAACATCTTGGGACTCGCAGCCACCAACAAACAAACCTCGACAAAGGCAGGAGCTGCCTCGAAGCCCTGAAAATCCACAAATCCTGCCCGGGGAGCCAAAAGACCAAAATACCCCTAAGGGTCAAAATAGCTCTAACGGCCCAACCGAACCACTGAATCTGAACTGGAAGCACCTCGAGAACCGGAATAGAAAACTAGTCCGTTACAATGTGTGACCTTCCCTTCCCTTAGAGGGGCATAAAGCTCGTTTATGGCTGATTTATGTTGTAAAGGATGTAGTGCCTTGGCACCAAGCTTTGAGAGAAGGCCTAGATTCAGGCCAGTTGGCACTTTTGTGCAGGTGGTTCCATGGCCGCCCAGAGTATAGCATCCCCACTAGTCTCGTACCCATTTCCTGAGGTTGCATTTGTTTGGGTTGCATAAGAGATCTAGCTCGGTGGTAGTCAGAGAACTACAAGTATGAGGTCATTCGAGGGAAAGTAGGAGCATTTCAGGGTCACCGAGAGTTGGGTACCAAAGGATGCTGTAGGTTGTTAAGAGCTAGCGCGTTCGAGTTCTCGCGCCTGTGTTGTGAGCTTGTGAGCCAGATTGATGGTAGCATGATTCGACTACCCTTTGAGTTACCCTAGTATGGGTAGTGTTGGCATCGATGGATGCGTGATTGATCCAGTGTTAGAGCCATGAGTTGGATGGTTGATCGGAGCACGTTTAGTGGGCACATTGGTTTGAGGTATGTTAGCCTGGTTGGATACGCTCTTGTAGAGTGAGTTGGCCAATGTGGCTTTCCGTGGTGAGTTGACCCCGAGTGGGTTTGTGTAACGACCTGACCCGAAAGGGTTCTAAAATAGGCCGTTACCTCAATGCATGCATACAAATCTACAGAAAATTTGCAAGATGGTGTTCGGATTCTAAATAAAAACTAAAACATAAAACATCCATTTAAAATCAACATCAATTCTCGAACTCGCCCCCTGTTTCCAAGCACCTGTCCCAAGTCAAATACATTTACAAAACTTACTCTGATCAGAGATTTATTTAAAACATACAAACTTTACAACAATGCTAGAATCCGGAAATACATTCAGAAAACACCCTAGGGCACCGTGCCCAACTACATGCATTCAGAGAACATTTACATCATAAACATAAATAAGACTCAGAGTTGAACAACGGGTTTCCATGATCACAGCTCATCCTCCAGCCATCCTGACTCGCACCATGGTTACCTGTGGAAAAACCACAAAAATAAGGGTGAGTAACGAATTACTCAGTAAGAATCCCCAACCGGGGTACAATACGATATATATGATCATCTAGAAGAATGTATGCAAGCTATGAATATAAACACAGAATAGAGCACATAGCTTAAGTCCACACTTGGACCTCGGATGCCAACTCAGGGTCTTAGTCCGGAAATAAATCCACCACACAATACGCCCTATACGAGAAACGAGTCCCGGCCTCAGCCTGTCTACTGTCGATACGAAAGGTGCACTAGCTCAAGATCCCGAGGAGCTCTCCGGTCGGCGCTGTAATGAGCGTAAGCGCGCACTGCGTGCTACTGCAGACTATGGGGGGTGCCGGGTCTAGTGGCAAGCTGCCCATGTCCAGTCACCACGCCTAACTAAATCTCTCGGATCGGTGTCACCGACATAGGGGTGTGAGACTCGACACGTGAACTATGTCACTGAACCACCGCACTTTGAGGCTAAGGAATCGGTCGTGGTAGGCTTACACCAGAAGCCGTCCTTGCCCTATCGGTGGCAATCAAGGGCTACGCCGAACACGCCGAGGACGTGTCGATCGCTAGGGGATGAGGCAATGCCAAGTCATCATCCCGACCGTTGGGGCATTTAACGACCGCCACCCTCACCCAAGATTGCGGGGCGGCCGTTAGGGTTAGCTAAACCCTAACGGGATCGTGGATCGAGTACCATCTCGCACGTCCCTCGCCGGGATGCAAGTTACGTTATGCATCCCGCCGGATGATGCTACCTACCGAACTCTAAACCACAAAGAATAATAACAATTCATTCAATGCGATCCAATACGTGCTCAACAGATACAAGGAACCTAGCATGATACTACGAAGCAAGAACAGATATCGAACATGCGAGAATGGAACAACCTAGCATGGGCTAACATGAGAAACAATACAAGAGTTCATGCCATCAGAATTGCAAGCAGAGCACCTAGGGCTAAACATGCTAATAATCATACACAGCATACAAAACAACAATCACAAATATACCGCAGGCCCACACAACTCGGTAAGAAATCCTTACCTTGGTCGGGAGGCTTCTACACACAAATCCTAAGTCTGCGGAACAATCCCGAGCTAGCGGCGGGAACCTAGCAAACCAATAATAATCAAGCATCTAAAACGTCTAAACAACAAGAGAACAAGCAAGCTCGGCTCAAAGGGGAACTCACGCGCGCACGCGACGACACGAGCTTGGAGCTGGCTGGGCAAGCCGCAGCGGCAGGCGGGCGGTGGTCGCTACGCTGCACGGCAGACGGCACGGATGCACGGCAGGACGCCGCGTGGCGAGCGTCTCGGGCGCGGCGGGCGAGCAGGCGGGCGAAGCGCGCGCGGGCGCTGGCGCGCGTCACGACAGCGCGACGCGGCCGGGAGGCGCGCATGGGCGAGCAATGGCGGGCGCGCGCGCGCGCGCTGGCGCGGCGCTCGCTGCCGCGCGCGAGATCCGCACGACGACGCAGCGATGGCGTGCGGGAGGGTCGCGACGGTGGATCTCGCGCGACTCGGCGAGCGATGGCGCGGCGGGCGATCTCGCGAGCGAGGAGGCGTCTGGCGATCTCGCGGCTGCTGTCCGCCCGGCGCGGCGGCTGGGGCCGCTTCAACAGATCTGGCGGCGAGGGGGTGGCCTACCTGGACGGCGACGATGGTCGCTGGCCGGCTTCTCTCGGTGGTCGCAATCAACACAAACACACACAACACTCTACTTCTTACCTTCGCCCAGCATCAATAACCAAATGAGGAGATGAAGAGGATGAAGACTTACCGGAATGATGATGATCGAACCCAAGGAGATGCAAGGGAAAGAAGAATCGGCAAAGGCTATGGAGAGGAAAGCTTGTGTGCCAAGAGGTGATTTGGAGAAGAAGATGGAATAAACCTAATTTCTATTTCATTTAACCAAATGCACCAAAACTCCAAAATCCAAGGCTAACCATAAGATGATGCGGGAAGAGCAACAAGAGCACCTAATGGCTCAATTGGCACACATCTCTACAAGCTTCCCGGGGAGACCCAGGATCAAACCCCAAGCTCGCAAAGACAATTTCCTTTATTTTTACTTTTGCATCAAACCTTGCTCAAACCACACCACAAATCCTTCCAAAAACCTACATAAATCCATCCAATAATTTTAATAACCGGAAAAGACACAAACGGCCCTGACGGCCCGACCAAATTACCAAATTACCCCTAGGGCATACCTGGAAGACCGGGAAGAAGAACCTGGGTCGTTACATCGATGCAAACGAATGGGGAACATAAGAAGGAATGATGAGATGCTGGTGAAGTACATTTTAGAAGTCGAACGGTTCGATGTGTGGGGAATCAACTTTATGGGGCCTTTCTCTAACTCCAACAGAAATCTGACATCCTGGCCGCCGTTGATTATGTATCAATGTTGGTCGAGGCTATTGTGTGTACGAAGTGTGATGTGAAGACAGTAATCAAATTCTTGCAAAAGCACATCTTCACAAGATTCGGTACGCCAAGAGCAATCATAACTGACGAAGGTACCCACTTTGTCAACAAGGCCATGGAAAAGGGGTTGGAGAAATACATTGTGCGTCACATGGTCGCAACCGCGAATCATTCGCAAAAAAACAGTCAGGCTAAAATCTCAAATCGCAAAATCAAAACAATTTTGGAGAAGGTCGTGAGCCCAAATCGGAAAGATTGGGCGAACAAGTTTGACGATGCACTTTGGGCATACAGGACTACGTCAAGACTCCGCTGGGAATGTCGCCATATTTCTTGGTCTTCAGAAAAGCCTATCATTTTCCCTTGGAGCTTGAACACAAGGCGTATTGGGCCATTAAGGAGTTGGATATGGGTTCGCTGAACATATCACCAACGGGAAGTTTGCAATTGCTGGAGTTAGAAGAGTTTCGCTTATTTTCCTACGAGAACGCGAAGTTATATAAAGAAAAGACAAAAAAATGGCATGAAGAAATAATTAGGCCAAAGGAATTCGAAGTGGGCCAAAAAGTTCTGCTCTATAATTCGCGATTTAAACTCTTTCTTGGAAAATTGAAGGCAAGGTGGTTTGGGCCATTCCAAATAGTTCAAGTGCATCTTCATGGTGCGATATTACTCAGAAATGACATTGATGAATCCGAATTTTTGGTGAACGGGCAAAGGTTAAAAACATTATTAAGGCGAAGAACTTGCGAAGGCAGACTTTGCCTCGCTAATTGAAGATTGAGAAAAGCAGGATGGTAGGACTGGGGATTTCTTTCTCAAGTAATTTTAACATTCCATCTTCAGGGTAGGTAAGTGCCCTAAAATTGTAAATTATTTCGTTGTTTAATTGCATTTGGTAGCTGTTAGGCTTATTTCGTTAGGATAGGATAGTTAAAGGCGAGGGAAACTTGGTCGAAAAAAGGGGAATTTTAGAATCAGTTCGCATGTGGGGAAAACAAGCTCGCGGGCGTGAAGTCGACATCTGTCATCCATTATTCGACGTGTGTTAATTATTCTAGATCTCGAGGCACACGTGTTGGAGGAAAAATCAATCAAGCGGTCAGGATTTCACCAAGCCCAATGCAACCCCTATATAATCCTCTCGATCCCTTCATTTTACACTTTTTACGTTTAAAAAATCTTCAGAGGTCTCCTGAATTTCCAAATTTTTTCTATCCTTTTCAAATTCCAAGCACCCTTAGAAAATTTCCAAACCCAACGCTTCAATGGCCTCTAGAATTCCCATCCTTGTCGTTGCTACCAAGAAGGCTGAGAAAGAAAAGAGGTTTAGTGTCCTCGCAGCAGCGAAGCTGCATTTGCAGTCGTCAAGTGGAGCTGAGCATAGCTCTGCCGTCTCTGAAATTCCTGCTATGGGACCCAGATCGCGAATCGTGCTGAAAAAGACAACAAGGCCAATCACCAAATCATCTGCAACCGGGCTTTCTGTGGGCAAGGGGCCAGCGAAGTTTTCAGTAGAAGCAGACTCTAGGTCTCCCAGTTTGTAGACCTTAGCACCAGCGAAGGTCAGTCTAGTCAAGCCTGTTGAGCAGCACCTGATGAAATCGGTTGAGAGGAAGGCAACCGAGGTGATTAGAGAAAAAGCCGTGGAGCCTGAAAGTCGAGAGCAACTAGCTGTAAAGGCAAAAAGGGTAGAGTTTGAGGCGAAGTTGGAAAAATCGAGGGCAGAGAATTAGCGAATGATGGAGAAAAGAGAAAGGAAAGAAAAAAAGAGGAGAAAAAAAGAAGAAAGGAGAACAGAGGAAGCTACATCAAATGAGCATTGAATGGAGGATCGTCAGACCGTTTAATGTGGCAAAGATCCCCAAGCCTCTATGGCTGAGGGGAACAGAACTTTAATAGTCGAGCCGAGCAGGGAAGCGCAGCTCACAAAAGATGAGGACTACGAAGTCTGTGAGGAAAAAGTCCTAGAAGTTGAGGAGGATTTGAGTATAGGGGCGTATGATGCACACCTGGGAGTTTGCCAGGGCGATGCTAATGCACATACGCTCGAATCAGCGAACGTGATGGAAGTCCAAGAGGGAGCGGAAGAAGTGGCGAGCCCGCTGGTGGAAGAAGAAGAAGAGCTTGAAAGTTTCACGAGCCTTGAGCCAAGCGCTGATTCGCCAACTCACGGAGATGACGCACACTTGACACTTGGTCAAGTTGCGGCTGATCCATCGAGCAGCAATTCAGCTGCATATAAGGGAAAAGGGGCTCGCATAAGCAAAATGGAGGTGAGCTTCGACGAAGAGCTTGAAGTTGAGTTGGACGAAGGACTCTTTGCCCTAACAGAGTCAGAAGAAGAAGAGCTAACGGAAACTTAAGCGACTGGGGTAAAGCACAAACAAACATCACAAGCTTCACCGTCCTCAAAGAAGTTTGCCAGCATGCAAGGCAAGGAGCCAAAACGACTTCCCCCAATTTGCTAGGTTGAAAAGATGCATGAGATCATCAGCAAGAAAGTCATCGAATACTAATCAAAGAAGTTCTTGTGTGAGCAATCTTTCGACCTGGGCTTCAGAGGGCTTCCTAAGGCAGTCGTTAAACAAATCAAGGAGCGAAAGTGGGAGAAGCTCTGCAACAAGTTGAGATCAACGAGGAGATCTTGGGTGATTGAATTCTACGACAGCCTGTTGGACAAGAAGAGCTTCAAAGCCACAGTTCGCGATCGCAAGATCGATTGGTCACCCAAGGCGTGGAACGAGTTATTCGAACTCAAGGATACGAGGTCCAAGTACGATCAGCTCTTAAATGACTTCTCCGAAGAAGATCTCCAGCTTTGCTTAGAAACAATTGGTGTTGAGGGGGCAGAATGGGATGAAAGGTCACAATCTCCCTGATTCAACACGGCAAACTTAAATGAAGAAGGGCGAATCTGGGCCTCTTTCATCAAGTCCTCGCTGAGACGAATCTCTCACGAGTCAGCAGTCACCATTCCGCAAGCAATGTTGATTTGCGTGATAATGTCTGGCCTCACAATCAACGTTGGCAGCATTATTGCAAGGGAGATTTGTGAATGGAAGGGGCGAAAAGCGAGCTACCTGCTCTTCCCACATTTCATCTCAGCCTTGTGCCTGAACCAAGGGCTGAAGGGTAAGCCTAACGACCCCTTCTTACCAAAGAAGAAGTATCCGAGCTTCGCCCCAAAGGCGCGGACGAGAGGAGCTCGCCAAGCGAAGAAAGCATCATCCTCAAGTATTAATAATGACGACCAACTTCAGTTGCTAAGGGAAATTAGAGATGAAAATTTCAAATTTCATCACTACTTCCTCCAGCGAGAACAAATCTTGCAATAAGTGCTCGACAGGCTAAAAGGTGGCCAATTCAAGTTGCCTCCATTCCCCGAGCTTCCTCCACTGCATGATGAGCCAAGCAAAGATCCCCCAGAGCATTAATGGAAGTCCATTTCGCTTTTAACTTCTCTTTGTATTATTTTCTTTTACGTTATTTTGCAATTTCTATAATGAATCTGTATGAACTTTTCGCTTATAAATAGTCCACTTTTCGCAATTTGCATCACTTCGTGTTGTTCTTGTCTCTGTGTATTTAATGGACTATTACTCTAAATAGTCAAGTTTATTTATTTATCAAATAATTTTTTCAACTCTCCAATGCTGGCTCGAAATTTTAATTGGACAAAGCAAAGTTTTGTAAGGAATAGAGGCCTTAGTTTTAGGAAATCATTAAGTTTAGAATTTCAATTTCGCAGAATCTTAGCTTGAGTGAACTCAATTAGATCCAACACAAGTCTTAAACTTAGTTTGAGGGTGCTGAGTTTTTTTTCATTGGGACAATGAAAAGTCCAAGTTTAGGGGTGGAGTTTGCCGAAGCAAAGCAAAATTTAATATTCTCACGAAAAGTGAAGAAAATATGCTTCATGAGCGATTCAGCGTAGAAAAATTAATTGGATAGTTGCCATTGCACTGAAGTAAAAGGTGAGAATTGTAAGCCAACCTTGGGTGGCAAATGCAAAAATTTCAAAAATTTCCCATAATAAGCTGAGAGAGCAAAGGAGTCAAAGGGCTAGTAGCCTAAGTCCTGGGGAAATTCCTCTGCTGTAAATTGCTTGAACATCGCGAACCCATTTATATAAAAAATATTCAATGAACTCAAGCAAGCGATAGTAGGATACCGTAAGTGAGGAATCCCCAGCGAACTGTAAAAGGAGAGTACTCATTTCGGCAAAAGATGAAACGTACCAATCATAAAGGGAGCAAAAAAGCTTAAAGCTAAAAGTTGTATCAGATTGACTAGGGAAGGTCAAAGAACCAAATAATTCAAACTTTAAGACAAAATAGACTTTCCCAGACAAAAGGCCAAAGTGAATTGCAAATTAGAACTTTAAAAAATTTAAGAGTTCGCCCAACATAGTTAAGTTACTAAAGAGTTTTATTTATAAATATTCATGAATTTTAGAGTAATGTCGATTTGTTGCATAGATTTGGCAAGAGCAAAGACAATTATTCTTAATTCTGAAGAGGCTATTACTCGAGACGAGCAATAATGCAAGTTTGAGGGTTTGATGACTCTCAAGAATTGAGAGTTTAAGTAGCCAAAATTAAGATAATTACAAAATAAAAATGATAAATTAAATCAATTCAGTTCAAAAGTTTGCATGCGCAGACTTAATTTAAGCAAAAGTGAAATATTGGGCGAGAGTCGGTTAAAAGGAGAATTGGATGTTAAATGTAGCAAATCTTAGGCGAAACCAAGTAAAAAATCAGTTAAGTATTTAAAAAGAAATTGATACTCATATTTTGTTGCAGGACACTCCGATTAAGTGAAAGCGGAAAAGAAATGATGGCTCGTGCGCATTTTGCCACAGCGAAGCTGAAATTCTCCAAAATGACAAAAAAAAAAAGCCAACCTAAGTTCGCCCAAGTAGAGCCACACAAAAAAATAGCCAAAATCAATGAAAATATCTTCTCGAAGGACACGTGGCAGTAATGTGTGCTCTCAAAACTCATCGCAATCGTTCATCATGTCGGCTCTGATGCACCCTACAAAGCAAATCGTAGATCAGCTTTTGGCACATGAGACCGTGGAGCAGAAACATGAGCGAATTGTTGGGAGGTCTATATAAGGCGAGGGCTTCCTCACTTTCAGAGTCGTCGAACATTCTATTCTCCCATTTGCAGTGCCAAATTCTCCCCGTCTGACCATTTTCTCTTGTCTTTTAGATTTCAGCCGTCAAAGCAATTTTGCCGGGTTTATCTTAGCTTAGCTTGTTCTTACCTTTTCAGTTTTCTTTTCCATTTTTCTTAGCTAGCATATTGTAACCAAACTCTTGAAGTTTAGACGATTATCATGCATTTCTATTCTTTGTCTTTCTTGTTGATATTTTGTGAAAAATTACTTAATTACAAGCATGTCTTTGTTCTATTATTTGTTTTTGTGCATGTATTCCGCGAGTATGTGTAGCTAAATCCGTTATCAGAGGGTTATAGGGGAGTAAGTGATTTCGCGGCGGCGAAATAAAAGGGTAGCGAACCAAGAGTCTTATATGCATGCTAAATTTATTTTGACTGATTTACCGTTGCAAAACTGTATATCTACCTCCACCCTATTTTGAGAGGTAAGAGTGAGCGAACTTGCATGTGTAACATTAGGACCGTTAAGCTTAAGTTGACTAATCAAAGAACACTTAGAGATAAGGTTTGTCTAATGCCATAAGGTGTGTCTTTAGTAGTTGTGTTTGAGAAAACGATCAAGAGCTCGAGAGAGCCAGCATCTAAAACTCGAGAGAGTTTAAGAGAATCGTGGAAGTTTGTTTTCGATATCCTCTTAGCCAAAGCGAAGTCCCCGATACCTTGAATCCCTCCGATACCGAGTCCCATACTGTTAACTCGTTATTTGTTCTCTAGTATTACGTACCATCTATTTATTCACTAAATTTTGTACTATTAACTCTCACACGAAAACAATATAAAGCACGAAAAAAAAATCTCTGTGGAGAATGACCTATACTTCTAATTAAAACTTGCTACAGCTCGAGCGCGTATACTTGCGTGTCATTGGAACAAACACACGTACTTTTCGCTGGGTTATATCTTCGCTTTGGTGAAGATTGAGCCTTGCCACGTCATCAATTCATTTAATTATTTCAAGAAAAATTGTATTTGTGGTGTGTTAGTTTTAGCTTACAACAGCATGGAATATCAACAGCCAAAAAGCTTTGGGAGAAGCTTGAAGAGATGTATCAGGAAAAGAGCATTTCAAATCGTTTGTACCTGAAGGAACAATTTTACACACTGCGAATGGAGGAAAGTTCAAAAATCTCAGATCATCTGAGTGTTTTGAATGGCATTGTCTCTGATCTGAAGATGATTGGTGTGCAGATAGAGGATGAGGATAAGAAACTGCGGCTTATTTTGTCACTTTCCCCTTATTATGAACATATGAAGCCAATCTTGATGTACAGAAAAGAGTCTTTAAATTTTTACGAGGCTACTAGCAAACTTCTATAAGAAGAAAGAAGGCTAAAGTGTGATGAACGTACTTCACTAGAGGATTCAACATTGGTAGCTGGCAATTGGAAGAAGAAGAAAAACTTCGTGCAAAAGAAAGGTTGCTGGGAATGTGGACAACCTGGTCACATGAGAAACAATTGTCCAAATAGAGCAAGTTTGTCAAAGGGCTCAGATTCGGATGCTGATGTGGTCTCTCTCGTCGAGGGATCTGTCGACTTCCTCTGAAGAAAGAAAGAAATCATCCTCATGGTATGTCCACTTTTCCATGGTGGAGGATGTGATGTCAGCAATTCCACAAGTTTGCACACGGGCATTGACTTAGCGGTTATGCAAGGTGTGTTGTGGAAGTTACGTCTGTAAAGACCCGACACTAAATGGTCCAAAACGACCTTTACTAAAGGATGCAATTCAATTTCAAAACACTTAAAACAGAATATTTCAAACATCCATATTATAAAATAATCAAGTTACCAAAAACATCTCAAGCTGAAAACATTAAAAATGGTTTAGCCTCTGGCCAGAGTATAATTAATAACATTACAAGTTCTAGGTAAAACAGTTCAACTACGTAAATATGCATGAACAAGAAGATGCAACGACCTTTCCCATGATCATCCAACTCCTCCTCTAGGCACCTCGATGGTGTGCCAAGTTACTTGGTGGAAAAAACCACAGAAAGGGTGAGTATAAAAGCACTCAGTAAGGATTCCCCAACTGGGGTACAATACGCAAGAAACATCCTCTAGCATCCTAGCATACAAGCATAATACAAAAATCATGGCAGTCTCAACAAGTATAACAGTAGGATGTACATCGTCAAAGGTCTAATCTCATAGTTAGACAGGGTCAGCACACACTGGGCTAACAAACATGAGAAACTGTTAAGTAATCTTGGAGCTCTATCACTATAGCAAACAAGGTTAGCACACACTGGGCTAACAAATGATAGTAACCACTAGACTAGTCATGGACAACACACATTGGGCTAGTCTTGCTTATACCTGGTCATCAGACATTAGGCCAACAGGGGACAGCAACACACTAGGCTAGTCCTGAGTAACTCGGGCAGCACACACTGGGCTAGCACGGGATCAGCAACACACTAGGCCAATCTTGGATAATCTGGTCAGCACACACTGGGCCAACAAAAGGACAACACACACTGGGCTAGTCCAGCTCATACCTGTCAGCACACACTGGGCCAATAGGTTACAACAACACATTGGGCAAGTCTTGAGCAAACCCGATCGGCAACGCTGAGCCAACGTTGGATAGCACACACTTGGCTGGTCCTGGGTAAACTTACAGAATACACCTATTCTTACCTATTATAGAGCTAGCATGGTTCAACACGAACAGTGAAATTCAACAGAAATAGAGCATTAACAGAATCTGTTATTCTACATGGAAGCCCTAACATACAATCCAAATAAAGCCTATCCATTAACATGCTTAACTAAAACATATGAACAGGGCACGCAACATAGAAGAGCAGATCAACAGACATACAAGATCAGAACACAATATTAACAGGGTCGGATCTAAGAAACCTGCACGAACCTATCCACTAACAGTATAATTCAGACAACCTACACAAGCCTATCCACTAACAATATAACATGCAAAATAAACAACTATAAGTTATCATTGTCGTGCGCAGGGTCCACACAACCCTGGCAAGGAACCCTTACCTGAAATTAGAAACAGACAACAACAACGATCTCGAGCTGTAGGATTACACAGTCAAACCTAGCAATAAACATAACACATCAAAAATCAATCCTCGACAACGAATCAACAAATAAACATCAAACGAGCCTTGGAATTAGGATTTTACCCTAAATCGAGAAGGGCTTGTGCTCTCGACAGCTAGGCTCTGCAGTAAGGAAAGGTGGCTCGGCAAGCGTGTGCGCGAGGGAGGTGTAGTAGCATGCGTGCGGGTGTGCGTAGATGAGGATCGTGGCTGGGCGGGTGAGCGAACGATCATACGGCACGGACCAACGGCGTGGGCGAGCGTCAGGGTGTGCAATTTGCTGCGTGATGCATCTGCGTGTCGGGCTCGACTGCAAAGGCGAAGACTGCATGAGATGAGGCTGCGTGCGGCTGCTGCTTGCGGGCGAGCGCGATGAGCATGAGGCCTCGACTGCAGGGTTGTAGGCATGCTGACGGCTGCTGGAATGATGATAGCAAGGGCAGCGATGAGAGCGTTGGAGCTTGAGATGGTGAGTTGGTTCGACATAGGAGTTTTGAAGGTGGGAAAACGAAAAGAAGAATGAGGGGGAGAGTGAGGAATCGGCTAGGTATTTGAGGTATGGAAAAAATGATTTTCTTCTAATTTTTCTTATTTTAAATCAAATAAAACTCCTCCAAAAGTCACTTGTCCAATAAGGTTCCCCCTTCGAGTCCCAACAACAACATAAATAATCTTATTTTCTGTTTAAACCCGAACGAACTCCAAACCTCTCCACAACAATCTCCCGGTCTTGGAACCTGAAACCGAAACATAATTATCAACTCAACACAAGTCTAGAAACAACCCGAAACCCTGAACAATGACCAAATCACCCTTGAAGGCCAAATGACCAAAATGCCACTGAAGGCTCAAACAGCTCTAACAGCCCAACCAAACAACTGAATAAACAACTGAACATACCTGAAGAACCGAAATGAAAGCCTGGGCCATTACAATGTTGGTGGTTGAAGAACTTTCAAGTAAGAGTAGGTGGAAGTTGCACCATAAATTTCAGCAAGGTGTATCGACATGTGATGAAGAAGAAAAATCTTGGAATGTGAGATTTCAAGTGTAATACTTTTTTATGGTGGAGTATGTTATAATTCTCAGAGTGAGAATTATGATTGTCAGAGAAGACAATGTTGTAGCAGATGATGTGGATACTTCAAATTTCTCGCCAAGGTGGAATTTATTGGGTTTTGGAAAAATATTAGAAGCGAATTTGTCCCACATCGAAAAAGGCAAGGTAGTGGTATGCTCCAAGCACTATAAAAGGAACACGAGACTTTGGTTTCAAAGCATTCCAGTTATAAGAACTTTAAGTTTGGTGTATTGACTATAGTTAAAATTCCTTTTGTACTCTCTTGTGGAGAGTGAGACAAAGGGTGTGAGTAATATAAGTTTTGAAGAGAGTGCTTTTGTAATTGGGATCGGGAAGAGAATTCTATTTGATTGTATCAATTTTTCACATAGTGGAAGTTCTTTCTGTCCGTGGGTTTTTCTCCAATTTGGAGTTTTTCCACTTAAATTCTTGGTGTTCTCTATTTTGTTGTTTTCTTTTAATTTCTTATTATTTTTCTGCTTATTCCTGCTGTTATTAGGGAAGGTTTTTCCCAACAGATAAAACCTATAGCACAGCAAATTTAAGTTTTCTAATTTATTTTCTACTCAAACTAGAAATAGCAGAGTTGTTATATTTTGTTTCCTAGAGGATATGATAATTCATGTACGACCTTACCCAATCCCCAGCAACGGCGCAAAAAACTTGTTGGCTCGAAATAGCAACACACAATTATTGGAAATGATTATCGAAAGAATGATGACATGGCTTGGCTTAGGTTTCGCCTACGCGAATTCTAGAATGTAATTCAGCGGAATGTGTGAAGATATTTCTCCAAGGTTGTGCAAGTATACACAAGTCTTGTTGTAGCAAGTTTTAACTTAAGTAAAGGTCATTCTCCACAGGGACTTTTAAAATGTTTAAAATTGTTTTCATGCTAGAGTTGAAAGTAACCAATGTGATAGCAAAGCAATTGGTATGATGTAATAAACGAAAATAACATGATATGCTAACAATCTGATTAAGTATCAGAAGGGTCGGGTTTTTAGGGTTTCACTTGGGCGAAGCAACTAGCGAGATATTTCGCTAACAGCGGGGCCTTAAGTTCTCTCGAACTTTGACAGCGGCTCTCTTGAACACTTAGTCTGCTCTCTCGAGTCAGACAGCAAAATAAAACCCCAGTTAGCTACCAGCGATCCTTATCTCTAAGTATTCGCTTTTTTAATAAAAACATGTAAGTTCGCTTCGCCCTAGTCTCTCGACTTAGCACAGAGTTATACAACTTATTGGAAGCCAGCTGTACGTTTAATGATGTTCGCATGCAATAATTTCACTTCGCTAACCATTTCGCTTCCGCGATTTCCTTACTTCCCCTTAACCTTCCGACAGCAGCTTTAGTTACTCATTATGGCAGAAAACATGCTTATGATGAAATAAAACTTGAAGAACAAGAACAATGAACACTACAATTACAATGAAATAATGAGATTTGCACACACTAAGAGATAAAGGCAAACCGTAATTCTAAAATTACTAAAGAGTTGATTACAAAGATTTGCAACAAGAAAACTTGAAGAACAAGAACAATGAACACTACAACTAAGCTCGACAAAGCTGCTCCGACGGTTGAAAATTTTTAAGGAACAAAGGTGATCGGAAATATATTCGGAGTTCTAAAATTAGAGAGAAAATTGCTTGAAGAAGGTTCGACACTGAAATTGATGGAGCTCGCCCCTTTTGTAGCACACTCGACCGGATTTGCTTTTCCTCTCTACTCTACGATTCGATCCTGCCAAAAGCTGCTATGATATTCTCTCTACCAAATGCTGCACTAGTCTTTGATTTGTCGGGTGTATTAGGGCCGACAAGATGAACGACCATGATAAACTTTAGAGCACCGATTGCTGCCACGCGTCCTTTCTGAAAGATATTTTAGTTGATCTAGGCTGGATGCTTTGCAGAGCTTCGCTCGGGCGATCGTAGGTTTTTCTTCTTTCACAATCTGTCGGGCTTCCGTTTCGTTGGTGTGTCGACACGCGAGTTCCTTCTTCTTTGATCCTACCTCTTGACTTTGATGCCCTACACAAGAATACAAGTATCAGTTCTTCTTTAAAAACATCCAAATTTTTGCTTGAATTCGTGCTATTTCGCTAATACTTGTTCGCTTTCGCTCTTGACATACTTTTGTTTAGATGTTCGCTTAAGTGTGGTTTTCGTCAGCAAGGGGCGAATTTTCTTGCAAAATTTAAATTGATTTCTTTTATAAATATCTTAATTAAGCTACTTTTACTTTCAATTCTTGAGAGTTATCACACCCCTAAACTTGCATTATTGCTCGTCTCGAGTAATAGCTCTATAATTAAGGATATTTTTCTTTGCCTTTACCAACCCTGCACAATAAACTGCCACTACTATAGAAACTCAAAAGATATTTATAATAAAATTTTCAAAAACTGGGCAATGCTGGGCGAACTTTTGAATTTTCGAAAGCTTGATTTTTACAATTTACCTCAACTTCTTGATCGCGAAAACTCCTTTGGGTTTAGAACTTTAATTCTTTGGTTCTTTTGGCTCTCCCTAATCACTTAGATTTAACTTTTTCGCTTTAAGCCATTTTGCTTCCTTTAACTTTGGTAAAACCTTATCTTTTGCCAAAGCGAATACTCTCCTTTTACAGTTCTGTAGGAGTTTCCCACTTACGGTATCCTACTATCGTTTGCTCCAATCCATTGAATGTGTGATATAATGATTGGTACTCAATGTTAGAGCAATCAACAACAGAGAAATGATCCCAGGACTTAGGCTACTAGCCCTTTGATTCGCTTTTCTCTACTTGAGTATTTGGGAATTTTTTTAAATTTTTGATGATTTTGACCCCCCCCCCCCCCAAGGGTTTGGTATGTGAATCTCACATTTTACTTCAGCGAAATGGTACTTAATTTTTTTTACGCTGAATCGCTCTTGTAGCATGTTTCATTTGTTTCGCTTCGGCGAACTTCACCCCCAAACTTAAAGTTTGCTAAAAGTTTAAGGCTTGGGTTAAATCTAATTGAGTTCGCTCAAGCTAAAGATTCCTCAAAATTAAATTTCTAAACTTAATGAATTTGCTCGAATTAAAGTCTCAACTCTTCACAAAAATCTCATTTTGTCGAATTAAACTTTCACTCCAGCATTGAGGAGTTGAGAAAACTTTTGGAAATAAATAGACTTGACTATTGAGAGCAATAGAAATTTAAATGCGCAGGGGACAAGAACACCAAATTAAGCACAATCGTTGTATTATCAGCGAACAATTACAAGTGCATTACAACAAGCGAAATATACAATAAATAGAAGAAAGGTAAAGCGAAAAGAGACTTCAATTTAAGGCTCCGAAAAATCTTCGCTTGGTTCATCAGATAGTGGAGGCAAGTCTGGGAAAGGAGGCAGCTGAAAAGTTCCACCCTTCATTCGGTTGAGCACTTGCTGCAATACTTGCTCTCACTGAAGGAAGTATTGATGAAATCTTCAATTTTCATCTCTAATTTCCCGCGGCAGCTGAAGTTGCTCATTGTTGCTGTCGGAGGTGGAAGCTTGGGTTTTCTTTACTGCACAACTGCCACTCGCTGAAGCCTTGGGAGCGAAGTTCAGACATCGCTTATTGGGCAGGAATGCATCGTTCGGTCTTCCCACGAGTCCTTGATGCTGGCATAACGCGTAGATGGAGTGAAGGAAAAGCATGTAACTTTCCTTTCGCCCTTTCCATTAGTAGATTTCCTTCGCGATGATGTTGCCGATGTTGATAGAGAGACCTGTCATGATGGCGCAGATCAACAACTCTCACGGCATGGTAAGTGTGGACTCGTGTGAGATTGGCCTCAGTGACGACTTCATGAAGGATGCCCAGATGCGTGCTTCTTCATTGAGGTTCGCCATGTGAAATCGGCGAGACTACGGGCTTTCATCCCATTCAGCTCCCTCGACGCCGTTGTTTCGAGGCACAGCTGGAGATCTTCCTCTGTCATTTCATTGAGCAGCTGATCGAATTCGGACTTCTGGTCGCTGAGTTCGAATAGGTCGTTCCATGTCTTGGGCGACCAGTCAATTTCGCGGTCGAGAACTGAAGCCTTAAACTTCTTTGGGTTCAGCAGGCTGGCATATAACTCGATTACCCAATCTCGCCTCGCTGAACCGAACTCTGTGTAGACTTTCTCCCAACCTCTTTCCTCAATTTGCTTGACAACCTTCGCTGGGAGTCCTTGGAGGTCTGGGTCGAATGGCTGCTCAGACAAGAACTTCTTCAATTGGTATTTGATGATGTTCTTGCTGATCATGCTCTGTGTTTGTTCCATTGAGCGAAAAGAGCAGGGTTTGCTGAAGGGACCTGCTGCGATGGAAACCAGCGCCGCAAAAAATTGCTGAGCTGCAAAGGAAGAAAGAGGTCGAAGAAAGGAAGAAAGCGGCCAAAGAAAGGAAAGCGGTAGAAGAGTGGAGAACGGCTGGGAAAGAAGAGCAAAGGAAATATTAGCTGAGTGCGAAGCTCAGTTGGCCATGGAGAAGAAGATGGCGGAGCTGGAGGCAAAATTAGAGAGATAAAATGCAGAGCACCAGCGGTTGCTGGAGGAGAAAAAGAGAAGGAGAAGGAGAAAGAGAGAGAAGAAAACCAAAAGCGAGACAGGAAGAGGAAGGAGAAGAAAGAAAGGAAAGAAGAAGCCGCTGCGGCGAAAAGGCAGCGAAGGGCAGAGAAGGCTGCCGTTAAGGAAGTAGCCGCTCCTCAGACCTCTGTGGCCGAGAGGAGCATGACAATCGAACTTGAGCCGAGCGGAGAAGCGTAGCTTGAAGTAGTGGCATTCGAGGGCGAAGTCTCTCTCAGCGCAGAGGAGGTAGTGGAAATCTAGCCCACGCGAGTTCCTTCTTCTTTGATCCTACCTCTTGACTTGGATGCCCTGCACAAGAATTCAAGTATCAGTTTTTCTTTAAAGACAACCAAAGTTTTGCCTGAATTCGTGCTATTTCGATAATATTTGTTCGCTTTCGCTCTTGACAGACTTTTTTCTAGATGTTCGCTTAAGCGTGATTTTCGTCAGCGAGGGGCGAATTTTCTTGCAAAATCTAAATTGATTTCTTTTATAAATATCTTAATTAAGCTAGTTTAACTCTCAATTCTTGAGACTTATCAGTTACTCTCGTTTGAGAAGGTAAATGGCAAACAAAAACAGAATATCCGCCTACAACTACCAATGTAAGACTCCAAGGAACCATCAAGCTCATGACTGTCACCAGATAGCTGGGGGAATCAACATGAGCAATGAAAAAATTTCATTGAGATTTTGGATCTTCGTATATATATGTATATATATGTATATATATATATGTATGTATAAAAGATGCAAACTTATCTGAACCAATGAGAAATGTTAATCTATTTGTATTAGTTAACTTGGTGGATAACATCCAACTTCTTATGAAAAATACTCCATTTTGGACTTCAATTATGTAAGTAATAATCTAGCTCGAAAGGATTCGACTAATACAACTGCAGAACCTTGATTAAATAGTAGTTACCCTATTCAAAACAACCATGAAATGAAATGTTGTCTCTCCGAGCACATTTCAATAGATAAAGCACCTTTTGCCATCCCAAAAGATCTTGCAACGGCAGAAGTAAGAGAATTCAACCTTTAACTTATAAGCCTCATTTTATTAATAAAAATAACCTTAAGCTTCAAGTTAATAAGCATTTGGATTAGTGAACACTTGATGAATCTTAACTGCAAACAAAATTCAACCCCTAACTTCCATTTTCTTTTTAGTTCAGGACAGGCGGATGTGGGAGATTAAAACTTTGGAAGTCTTGGTTAAGAGTATTTTCTTTAATCAATTGACTCATACTAATCTCATAAGACAACACATTTGTTACGAAGAATAAGCCTTTGTTATTCATTAAATTGTTTGGCACAACTAAGGGGAGTGACATGGGTGGATACAATCCATTTACGATTTCCTCTAAGAAGCAGCAATCAAACATTTGAAACTCAAAGTTTTTTATTTTATTTTAGTACAAATTGGGGGAGTAGGACCACAAACCCTAGAAAGATGGTACTATTGCAATTAAATGAGAGCCAAATAGCTATTCATGATCGAACCAGTGACCACGGTGTTAAACTGGATTACCACTAAATAATGAAACCATCCTAAGTTAGGCTAGGAGACAACAAACACAAATTGGTATTGTTGACTGAGAAATTTTCAGCCAATCGAAAATTGCTACATTATTTACAAATATATCTAATTAAATATTTGGTCAATTACAAATCCATTATTTTCCCAAAAATAATTGGATTGAAAGTTCGTTCGTTTTGAATTTAGGTCCATATTAAGTTAAGCCTAAGTTCATCTATTGGGCCCAAAGATTCACGAAGCACAAGTCCAACAATGAGATCCAAAGATGCATGAGGCTCCAACCGAATGGTTAAGCCTAAAGATCCATAAGACCCAAGATCAAGGTTTAAGCCCAAAAGCCCATGAAGCCCAAGTTCACAAGCTCATGAAAACTCTATAAATAGAGAGCTCTCCCTCATTTGTAGAGGTCTTGGACCTGGACCTAGACCTAAACTGAGAATGACAAACTGAAGACTCAGAAACTCCATAGCTTTCAACAATTAAGAATTCAGAGCATCCAACCATCCAAATCCTCAAGCCTTCAAGATCAGTCAGAGAGTCATAGAATTCAGATATCAAGATTCAAAATTCAGAACTCTCAACGACAAAGGCTTCCTCAAACCAATCGTCTCTTCACCAACATACTAAAGATTCAATCATTCTCCGTATGAGAACAAGCTAATTAATGTCACTAATTTCCTTCATTTATAACCTAATTATTGATTTCAATCAATAGATTTCATCTTGAATATTTTTATTTCATCTATAACCTAATTATTGATTTCAATTAATAAATTTCAATAACTTTAATTAATGTCACTAATTGCCTTCCATCAATAAATTCAAATTAATATTTTCAATATTGATAATTTTTTAAGTCAATTCGAATATAAAAGAATAATTTTTATTACAAATTTATTTTTTAATAATGTATTTGAGAAACAAAATTTGAGCAACTAAACAAAGTCGTAAATTATCAAATTTCAAAACTTAAGATATAGAACAATCGACATTAACTATGTTTTTAATAGACTCTATCAGTACTTTGGATAGTATACTCTTCGATAAATGCATAATTGAAATAACTGATTGAAGTTAATCAATGACACTAATTGAACTCTATAGTACGCATGTTAAATTAATTGTCAATTAACCATATTTTAAATAGACTTCAAAAATGTTTTGTAAATTATAGATTTCAATTAATGTTACACACCAAAGCTATTGATTGAAGTTTGTCAATTACACTAATTTAAGTCTATAATGTACGTCCTTGACAAACTGGTTCCAACCTTTAAGCCGTCTAAGGTGAGGTGGCTCCTAGATTCTCCTATGATTGTTTACCTAAATTTTAAAATATTGTAGCTTGATCTTGGCCACACTTATTGTGTTAGCAATTTTCGGACGTTGAGCGACACTCCAAATAGTTTCAAGATCCTCCAAATTAGAAACGACCCCTCGAGATGTTTAAATTTAGATAAACAGTCATAGGAAAATGTGCGGCGAGAGAGTGGGATTCCATCGCTAGGAAGTGGATGCGTATGTCAACACAAATCTTGTTTTTAATAGATTACCATTAGTGTCGGTGGCGTTTATTGATGGAAGTAAATGTGTGACACTAATTACTTCAATCGTAACACTGAAAGAAGTCATTAAATTTAAAGAACCTTTTATAATTTATGAGAAATACTGAGGCATGCCAATATATTAAATCTACATCATTATGGTTGTTTTTATTGAATCTACATACATTGGTTTGTTCAAACACAATCCTATCTCAACCAATGATCCAAAATTGTAAGACATACTCTTGAAGAAGTTGTACAAACTCTGCATTGTTACAAAGTATATTGTGCAGGTAGAAATCCAGGTGGTATGCGGAAAAAGAATAAAAAGGAAAAAGAAAAGCATAGGAAGTGAGAAAATTTATGGTTGAATTGTTTGGAGAGAGAGAGAGAGCTAGAAGAAACGAGCAAGCATGGCCCAAACAGGAAAGACAAGGAGGAGAATGATGCCAAGAGTGTTGGAAACTCCTTGGGTTTGAGTAAGAGAGTTTCTGAAGCCACCTGATGCGCGAATGTGTTCTTGGAGAAGGTAACATCCAATGACCAAACATATCACAACGCCACCCCAGTGGTCTCTCAATGTGTATGCAAACAGCCCTGGGGCTACCACATGCAGCAGAATCAACGACCCTGGAATCTCCAGCCAATCTCCACACAGACACCATCATAAAACAATTAACACTCCAAAACCAAAACCAAAACCAAAACAATGGGGTACATAACAAGTAAGATTACCTGGGAAATGTCGTGGGAAGAATAGCCTCAATACCACTGCAACGAACGCAATCCATTTCCCACCATCCCCTCTTAACAAAACCAACAACAAAACAACATCCTTAACTTTCTAAAAATCATCCTACCTACAAAGAAAACAATACTCGTCGTTCGTTACCTCAATAAGTCGAAAATGCCCTGAGGAAGACTGAAGAAAATGTACGGGACAAGGAGTGAAGTTAGCATGTTTGTTCTCCAGTTTGTGCGGTCCAAAATCAACAAGTAACTGCATAAGGATGTCAAAAACATGAAATTTTGAACACATCACAACTTTGGCCCAAGCAGGAAAATGAACATCTCTCGATGCCATCTTGAATAGGTAGGTTGAGGATCCCACGTTAAAAATATGAGTAGATTTCCTAACATTTATAAAATAGATAGGATATTCATTCGACTCGTGACGAATTTGTTTATATTATGTAATACATTATAATAAGCAAATACGTTAAGAGAATTGGAGGCCAGTTTTAATTTTCATGCATTGCATTAGAAGGCACTCACATGGCAGCAAAGGAGGCAATCCATTTGAAAAAAGAAATGCCAAGGCCCTTTCCACCGAGCTTGGTGGCATGTTCAATAAGCCTGGTAGCTGCAATTTTAAGCTCATTGAAATCAGAATTTAAAATCTCCTCCATCAGCGGATCACTATTCAGCAAATACGCCATCCTCCCCATTTTACTTCACAACCTGAGATCCAACAAAATGTCACAAGGAAATGAAAAATACAAAGCTATTTTAAAGAGAGTATTCGAAGAGGCAGAGTCAGTGGAGCATTTATACAAACATCTTGGATGCATATGTATGGTCCGTATTCTCAGCTTACTTTGTCCAAATTTATAACCGTAAAGCAAAAAAAAAAAAAAAAAAAAAGGATCCAATCACTTCAGTTTCTTTTTTTGGCCAAATTGTTCTTTCTTTCTTTCTTTTTTTTTCCCGAAACCCTGGCCACGTTATTCTGGCGACAGTTTCGCCGTAAAACAATGTTTCAATGAAGGAAAATGGGAATTGTCTATTCATGGACGATAAAGGTCTTGGGCTATGTCAAGAAGGCCTTATAGGGCGAGACATATTGGCTCCAGTACATCAAGGGAGTTTTATGGGAAAACTAAGGAAATAGCTAAAAATTAAAAAATAATTAAGACCACGTCTATTAATCGTTACTTTAAATTTTTGTCTTTTTTAATTAGGGAATTGATTGACAATTATACCCCCTACATTTTTTAGACGTTTTTGAATCTAGAAAAATCTAAAACATAATAAATAATTATAAAAAAACCTTAGTAAAAATAATTAAAGTTGACCATTCCAACTTTTGAAAATATATCGTGAAATTAGAAATTTTGTAAATTTAAAATTTGTAATTTTGAAATATTGTTCGTTGAAAAAATATTGATATACATCCCTTTCACATAAGTCAGGAGACGATAACAACAATGACGTGTAGGATACAATAGAGGATACGTCCGATGATGAACAAACTCATGATGAAGATCCCCCTCAAGGTAATCCAGCAACAAAGCTCGCGAAGGTTAGTAAATTTAGTTGTCATTCTTGTAGCGTATTGTGTTTATGTATAAAGACCCGACCCAAACTAGGATCTAAACCGAAGTCCTTCACTCTAAATGCATGAAAGTAGTAAACTCGACATCCCAAGCGTGTAAATTTAAAACAAAAACTCTTTAAATCAACTTAAAAGAACAGGTTTACAAAATCCACAAATTCATTAAACAGTTAGAGGGTACCCAAGAGTCAAAACATAAAAGCTCGGTAAAACATGTTCACTTATCATGTCCCTAAATAGTTCATGTAGAAGAAAGAAATTTAAAAGACTCTAGACAGAATAATGCAGTGGGTTCCCTGGTCATCTCCAGCTCGTCCGATCACCCATCTCGATACAATCTCGTAATACTTGTGGTATTCCACAGTGGAAAGGGTGAGTTTTGCTACTCAATAAGGATCCCTCCCCCCCTCGGGGTACAGAATGCACCAAATCGCAATCATCAACAAACAAACATAATCAATAGCACAATCGAAGAGTTATCAAAACCCGAGCTCCTAGGTGACAAATCAGGAAACTCGTCCTTAACCTGCACCACATAGAGCGGTCTAGAGATCGAGACCTAAAGACCAACAGTCCACAGGAGTCCTCTGACTCTAGAGAAATATGGGAATTGACTCCAGGGTGAGGGATCTGGAAAGCAGAGCTACCTGTTCTATAACAGGCCCCTTCCTCGTGGTGAGAGGTGGATCCAATACAACTCACAAAGGGCATCGTAGCCCATACCACATACCTGGAGGGTTCCCTAGGCTATTAGTAGACGGTTGTTAGGGACGTGAGCCTGGTCAGCCGACCATCCACAGAAGTCCTAACTCAAGGGTGTCGTCCCAAGTTACAGTGTGACCTCGGAACATCATCATCCACACTTGTCTAATAATACCAAACTTCGTCCAGTTACTCGATCAGGCCTAATAGAGGCATCAAGACGTGTCAACCATAGGTAAGCCCACAATAGGGGGAAATGCAAACCATCATGTAATATCATTCATAGGCAAGTCCACAATAGGGGAACATGCGATTCATCATGCAATATCCGACAATATGCATAGGATAAATCATCAATGGCAATAGACATGTTGCACGCTCTCAATAAAATCAGTACATGCATACAATCACATAATCATGCTACAATCATGACAAGTAAATCAATAAAACCAATCCAATACATGTATTAACCACAGGCCTCGAGAAGGGGGTAAATGGTCCCTTACCTTGGCCAATCCACAACAGCTCTCAAAGAATCTATTAAAAGCCCAAACATCCAAACACCACTTAGAGACCAAAAACGAACAAATTTCTCAAAACTAGCACCTTAGACCATTTCAATCAGATCCAGAATATCAAATTTATCAAAGTGTGAAAAACCTAAAAAAAAAAAACGTGTCATGGCGGCACCTAGCGACTACACGCACCTCACAAACTCAGCTCGAAGAACAAAGAATGGCTCGGGTTAAATCTAGTCAACAGAAAATTCAATGGGTGAAACTCACGATTTAACCTAAAGCTAAACACCTTTTACATCTCAAACCAAATAGTTCCAATCCACATTTTAAATAAGTTCAACTCTAGCCAAACAAGCTTAAAATTTTTGTAAAATGACTTTGAGCCTGCAAACAAACACCTGATAGCGCTAAATAATAACGTTATTTAGTCCTTAAAAACACGCGCTTAACAAAGAAAAAAAAAGCAAATGAACAGTGTAATGCGTATGTAACAGCCCAGTTTCCTATTCCAGTTTTCGAGGTGCCTTCGGGTCAAGATTTAGTTGTTTGGTTGGGTTTTAGAGCCGTTTGGCCCCTTGGGGGTATTTTGGTCTTTTGGCTCTCCGGGCAGGATTTGTGGTTTTCAGGGCTTCGAGGTAGCTCCTGGCTTTGTCGTGGCTTGTTTGTTGGTGGGTGCGAGTCCCGTGGTGTTTGGGCTAGTCAGTTGGATGCTCGGTTGTGGTTTGGGCTTTGGCAAAGTGTTGGTTTGTTGTGTGTTTCCTTTGGGTTTCGAGCCCGGGCCCTTAGTGTTGCTTTGGGAGTTGGATTTAAGTGAGTTTGATTGATTGGATAAGGTTGCTTCGGTCGGGTCTCGAAGGAGGAAGCCGGGAAATGGGATTTTGAGGTTTTAAGTGGATAAGGATGGAAAATGGAATTAAAATCCCATTTTTTCCCTTTTTTCCCATTTTCCTTTTTATTTCCCTTTTTATTTTATTTTTTTTCCCAAATTCATTTTTTTTTTTCTCTCTCTCTCTCTCTCTCTCTCTCTCTCTCTCTCTCTCCTCGAGCCCCTCACCCTAGCCCGACCCAGCCCCTTGGCTCGCCTTGACCCACCTAAGCTAGCCTGACCCAGCGCGCCGTCGCCTCGCCCGGCCCGAGCCCCACCGCCCGAGCCTCGCATGTCGTCGCGTGTCTCGTCCACGCCCGTGTCGTCAGCGCTCGAGTCGCGCGTCCCAGCGCTAGATCACGCACCCCCGCAACGTGTCGTTTGCGCCCGCGCGCCGTCCCCTATGCCTAGCCGCGGCCCGCACCGTCGCCCAGCCGAGCCAGCGCCCGCGCCCGCGCGCCCTGTGTTGCTCGCGTGTCGTCCGCGCGCAACCCAGCGCCCCTCCGCGTGCAGCTCGAGCCCAGCGCCCGCGCCCCAGCTCGCCCCCTGCGGCCCCAGCGCGCCCAGCCAGCCCCTTTGGCTGCCTAGCCCGTGCAGCCGGCTCGTTCGCTTGTCAGCCGCGCCTCGTGAGTTGCTCCCGAGCTGAGCCGTATTTATTTTATTATTATTTAGGCCTATTGTGTGATTATTGATGTGTTTGTTTGGCTCGATATAGGTTGCTCGGGTTCGATCGCAGTAATTTATTGTGTGTTGTTGCCTTCGACTGTGTAAGGATTTCTTACGGAGTTGTGTGGCCCCGCGATATTTTCATGATTATGCCTTGCTTGTTTGTCGATCGTTATGAGCATGATAGTAATAGATCGGCTTTGATTGATTTCGCTAGCATGTTTGCTTGATATTACATGTTAGTGCCATGCTAGGTTTGTTCTCGCCAAAGATGCTTGTGATTCCCGCTTAAGCTCGTAGTATCATGCTAGGTAGTGTGATTGATGTCGGTCTTTGCTTGCTAGCCAGGAATGATTGCTTTTTCTTTGTACTCTTAGATAGAGTTGTAGGGTTTGTCATCATCCAGTGGCTGAGCGGACATAACGTACTTTGTCCCAGTTGCTCAGGTCGGGAGTAAAGTGTGCGAAGCATAACGTATCTTGCTACCCCGACCAGCCGGTTGTGGAATTAGCTACCCACTTCGGCATAGCCTAGTTTGTAGCCTGCTAGAGCGGAACCCTGTCATCGGTGTAAGCCTGCCCTGGCCGGTTCTTAGCTTCAGGTCGGTGGATCATGCTGCACAGATGAGCGCCGAGGGCCTCGCGCTACTGTGATCAGTGACACCGCTTCCGAGTCATAGACATGTGCACCTGGCCCGCGTAGTTTGCCCTTAGGCCCCCGCATTTACGCCGGTTGCAGAGGAGCATGCGGTGTGCGCGCACACGCGTTAGTTGCCGGTTCGGAGAGCTCCCCCGGGCTAATGTCGTGAGTACACCATTCCTTCCGTTAGAGCCTTACTTCGGGTACTCTCTCGTAAGTCCAGATTTGTAAACGCCCCGACCCGGAAGGGGTTCTAACTAGGCCGTTACTTCAATGCATGCATTACAAATCTACAGAAAATTTGCAAGATGGTGTTCGGATTCTAAGTAAAAACTAAAACATAAAACATCCATTTAAAATCAACATAATTTGCGGAAACCTGTCCTTGTTTCCAAGCACCTGTTCCAAGACAAATACATTTACAAAGCTTACTCTGATCAGAGATTTATTTAAAACATACAAACTTTACAACAATGCTAGAATCCGGAAATACATTCAGAAAACACCCTAGGGCTCCGTGCCCAACTACATGCATTCAGAGAACATTTAAATCATAACATAAACATAAGACTCAGAGTTGAACAACGGGTTTTCCATGATCACAGCTCCTCCTCCAGCCATCCTGTCTCGCACCATGGATACCTGTGGAAAAACCACAGAAATAAGGGTGAGTAACGAATTACTCAGTAAGAATCCCCAACCGGGGTACAATACGATATAATCAGTCATCTAGTACCAAAGCATGCAAGCAAACAGCTACCAACACAGATCATGGCGCAACGAGCTCATAAAACAAGATCTCGAGTCATCGGAAGTCTCTTACTTCCGACCTAACTGGGATTGGATACACTGACCAATCCTGGACATCACCGACGTATCTGTCACTCGGGGGGAATACACTGATCCCTAGAATGTCCTCAAGGGCCTCCTTGCCCTTTCACTAATCTGGACATACGGGAGAGTACCCGAAGTCAGGTTCTAACGGAAGGAATGGTGTACTCACCACATTAGCCCGGGGGAGCTCTCCGAACCGGCAACTAACGCGTGTGCGAGCACAACGCATGCTTCTCTGCAACCGGCGTAAATGCGGGGGCCTAAGGGCAAACTACGCGGGCAGTGCACATGCCTATGACGGAAGCGGTGTCATCGATCACAGAGCGCGAGGCCCTCGACGCTCATCCGCGGCAAAGCATGATCCACCGACACAAGCTAAGAACCGGCCAGTAAAAGCTTACACCGATGGGGTGGTTCCCCTCTAGCAAAGCTACAAACTAGGCTATGCCGAAGTGGGTAGCTAATTCCACAACCGGCTGGTCGGGGGGGGGGGTAGCAAGATACGTTATGCTTCGCACACTTTACTCCCGACCTGAGCAACTGGGACAAAGTACGTTATGTCCGCTCAGCCTCTGGATGAGGACAAACCCTACAACTCTATCTAAGAGTACAGAGAAAAAGCAATGATTCCTGGCTAGCAAGCAAAGACCGACATCAATCACACTACCTAGCATGATACTACGAGCTTAAGCAGGAATCACAAGCATGCTGGCAGAACAAACCTAGCATGGCACTAACATGTAATATCAAGCAAACATGCTAGCAGAAAATCAATCAAAGCTGATCTATTACGATCATGCTCATAACAGTCAGCAAACAAGCAAGGCATAATCATGAAAATATCGCTGGGCCCACACAACTCCGGTAAGAAATCCTTACCTGGTCGGAAGGCAACAACACAATAAAATTAACCGCGATCGAACCCGAGCAACCTATAACGAGCCAAGCAAAAACATCAATAATCACACAAACAGGCCTAAATACACTAAAATAAACAGGGCTCGGCTCGGGAGCAACTCACGAGGCACGGCTGACACGCGAACGAGCCGACTGCACGGGCTAGGCAGCCAAAGGGGCTGGCTGGGCGCTGGGCGCCGCTCGGCATTGGTCGCTGGATGACAGCGACAGCGCTGGGCGACGCTGGCGAAGCGGGCGCGGCGCTTGCTTGGCTGGCGATTTGGCGCGCGCTTTCGGCGGCAGAAAGACGGCGCGCTGGCGCGAACGACACGACGCAGGGCGCTCGATCGAGCTGGCGAGGCTCGGCGACGCGACGCGCAGATCTTGGCGCGCGCTCGGCAAAGGCGCACCGGGCGACACGGACCAGACGGGGCGAGGCGCGCGTGGCCGGGCGACGCTGAGCGAGGGCACGCGACGCTCGGGCGAGCTGGGCTGGCGAGGGAGCGACCTGGGCAGCTAGGGCTCGGGCTGGGCGAGGGCGACGGTGCACGGGGCTGGGCTGGCTCGGGCTGGGCTTGGGCGAGCCAGGGGCTGCACGGGCTGGGGCTGGGCGAGCCAAGGGCTGGGTCGGGGGGTGCTCGGGGAGAGAGAGAGAGAGAGAGAGAGAGAGAGAGATAGAGAAAAAAGAGAAAAAAATGGATTTGGGGAAAAAAATAAAAGAGAAAGGGAAATAAAAAGGAAAATGGGAAAAAGGGAAAATGGGATTTTTAATTCCATTTAATCCAACCTTATCCACTTTAAAACCTCAAAATCCCATTTCCCGGCTTCCTCCTTCGAGACCCGACCGAAGCAATCTTTTCCAATAAATCAAACTCACTTAAATCCAACTCCCAAAGCAACACTAAGGGCTCGGGCTCGAATCCCAAAGGAAACACACAACCAACCAAAACTTTGCCAAGGCCCAAACCACAACCGAGCATCCAACCGACTAGCCCAAACACCACGGGACTCGCAGCCACCAACAAACAAGCCTCGACAAAGGCAGGAGCTACCTCGAAGCCCAAAAAACCACAAATCCTGCCCTGAGAGCCAAAAGACCAAAATACCCCCAAGGGCCCAAACGGCTCTAAAACCCAACCAAACAACTGAATCTTGACCCGAAGGCACCTCGAAAATCTGGAATAGGAAATCGGGTCGTTATAATACTCCTCCTTTTAAGACTTTCGTCCTCGAAAGTCCTAAGACAAAACAAACTCCAGGAAAACTCCACTGATCCAGCCAACTGAACTTCTCGGCCAACAACACTAGCCCTCTTCGAGAACCAAACCCTGTTGGGTTCTAAAAAACTCAAGGCCACAATGCCATCCAGACTGGGCATACGCTGAACTCCAAAGGAAAAAGACGGCAAACCACGTCCTCAACTCGCACCAACTCTCAAACGGTGCTACTCTCAGCAAACTCGAGGACGGGCCACAAGCTCTGAAACTCAACGCCACGTGACCGGCGAACTCCCTCTGGAAGCTCACGGCTGCTAACAAACAAATTTCAACCCAACAACAAATGGCCAAACAATCGAACCTCCTGTGTTCCAGAAAACCAAACGGCTCGCAACACTCACACCGGTGAAACTTGGCCACGGCCACCTCTAAAAGATAAGGGCCAGGCACAGGCTCAACTCGGCCAAGCCAACAAACTGCAGCCTCTCAACGGCCAAAAGCAAACTTTCTAGAGCAAACCTACCAGCAACTGGCCAAAGAAAATACTGCCAGGCCAGGAAACCACCAAAATTCCTCTCAAGGAAACTCAAGCTGCAAGGACTAAACCATCACGCAGCTCTCTACGGCACAACACCTTGAGGAAAACAGCTCAACGGCTTTACCAACCAAAGCCACGGCACCTCCGTGCCGACTCACTCAAAGGCTCTGCTACGCCAACTGCGAGCGCACAACAACAAGGAGCAAAGCCCAAGAAGGGCTTGCTCAGCAGAACTCAAACCAAGCTCATAACGAGCAACGCTCGCCTCCAAGCTACTACTAAACTTCCAACGAGCAGCTCCACTCCCGAAACCTCGCAAGGAAAACGGACATCGACAACCTCAAAGCTTACGGATCCTGAGCCACACGAATCCGTAAGACTACCTCAGAAGCTAACTCTCGAGGTTGACATCCAGGGAGCAACTCAACCACCACAGAAACTAGGGGGAAAGGGAAATCTTCAATCCCCAAAGAACCAACAACTTGCCAGAAACAACTCTTACTGGCTGGCCATCGCCCTTGCGGGGACAAACAACTCTTGCTTGCTAACAACACAAAGCGAGGACCTCTCGGCTGGGCTGACCACGCGCGCTACTCTGATCAATTACACAACTCAGGAGCTAAGCTGACTCCTGCCAAACGGGAAACGACTTTCCCAGCAAGCAAACTCTGAAGGGCAGCGAACTCACACACGCTCGCTGACTAGCTCAAACCCAAGGCGACAGCAACCAACTCTCTTGTAAGCAACAACCAAGGGAAAACTCAACCAATCGGATCACCAATCCGAAACCAACAAAGACTTTGCTCAATCGCGAGGGAGGGGTCAACTCCCAAAACTTCCCGACTAGGAAAAGACCTCGTGGCAACGCCTCCTCCTCGGCTAGAACCGAACTAACTCTCGAAACAACAAGAGGACCAAACCTTGGCCCAACACTCACAAGAGGAAAAACAATCCTTACTGCAGCCTCTAGAACACCATACAAGAGTCCACTTAACTGGACAAACCACTGCTTCCAAGCAGCCAACAAACTTTTCCTTCAAGCTAGCACCTCTACCATCAACTCATGGCTACGGGAGAAATCTGACAACTCCCAGAAGGAAACGGCTTTTACAAGCAGACAACCGAAGGACAGAGAGCTCCACATACGCTCACTGTCTTGCTCCACTAGAGCAACAACAACTAAACCTCACGAGGCAACAACAGGGGTCCATCTCAGACTGAACCTCCAAATGCCAAACGGGGCAACTCAACATCCTGGAAACAGGAAAGCCACCAACAGGGCACGAACCACTCGCCCCACGAGCAAAACTAATCTCTAGCAGCTTCAAACCACACCTTGGTCAACACCAAGCATCAACTAGCCACCGCACCGGAACCAATCCGGACTCTACTCCAAACAACCACTGGCTTGCTAGTCTACCAATACTGCTAGCAACTCAACCGAGGCTACAAACTACACGCCTCCAGCTAGCCAACTGAAACTCGCTAGCTGGGCCTGACTGAGCTCTGGAGAGGCTCTCCTCAACCTAGGGATCCTCCGATCACCCTCGACACACACGGCCGACGAACGAGCTAACAACCAACTGCCTAAACAGGCACAACTCTCTTCAGCATCTCAACCATACTGGCCAACTCCAACTCCTTGGGAACCAAGAGGACCCGAAACGCTACAGAATGCGTCGTCCTCCTACTCAAACATCAGCCTCAACAAGGCTTCTACCCAAGGAAAGGATCCAAACAACTCTCTTAGCCAAGGCGATCAAAAACTGAGCGGCTTTGCTACCACCGCTCTTGTTCAGTTTCCAACTGAACTCCAACCGAAGGAACACCAAAAGTTCCAACTCCACACGATGCTAAAAGCTGAGGCAACCTTGCTTTACCAAGGCATAACCATGCCACACCGAACTCACTTTATACCAAGCCTCTACCAAGGGTGCTTACCCATAAGGCATCCAAATCTTCTCGCAAGGCATCAGCTCATCTCGCCTCAAAAGCATCCAACTCGCCTCATGGCATCCAACTCGCCTCATAGGCATCCAGCTCATCTCATGAGCATCCAACTCAGGGTCCCACTGCTGGACCAAACTCGCATCTACGATGCTCAACTCTCCTCAGATAAGGCCCTCGAAGGTAGTTGACCACACTACCAACCACAAAGAAACTCTTGGCCTTAACACTAGCGCGAGACTCACGCGCACCAACACTTGCCAACCGGGAACCTGCTGACTTACTCAACCCCCAGAAACACTGGGAAGAGGCTCCGACTCCTCTCGAGCATCCTTTCGCTTGTAGTCCATCGACTACCACTGAACTAGCCCTCTGGCACGACCTAAACAGGTGCAACTGCCATAAACAGATCCAAGGCTAAAGGAGTGCGCTAAACTCCGAACGGCATAGAACCATCTGCTATGCCCAAGCCAAACTCAAGCCTGAACCAGACTTAGTGCCAAAGTGGCACACCAACCAATGCACCTCAAGTGCCACTACTACCAAATCCACATCTTACCACAGATGGGGCCAACAAGGTCACTACCTCAAGTGACAACAACTCTGGCTAGGCATACAAGGGATCAACTCAAACAGCCATGCCTATGGAAACTCATCAAACTGAAGGCTCACAGCCTACTCTTGCATCTTCTCATGATGCTCAACAAAACTCTGGCCGGATCTCTCAACATGCAGCTAGCTCCACTCTAGGAGCTCACCAAGGAAGAGTGCTCAACTCTACCAAACATTTGAGGAAACTAGGCTGTTAAACAACAGCAGGCTCGCAAGGGGGCAAAGATGTCTCTACATCTACCTCAAGCCACTAACTCGGCAACTCGCCAAACAATCGGGCGACTGGTGGAGACTCTGCTAGTCCACCTCTCTCAAGGGACTACCACCACCATCTTTGTACCAAACAAAGACAGAACGGCACACCTCGGCCTCTCGATGCAGCACAGGCATCCCAACACATGGATGCTAAACTCAAACTCGCCAATCGCTTTACTACTAGCAGAGGGACTTATCAAACAAACAACACTTTATGGGAGCACAAAGATGCCTCAACAATCTCCTCGAAGGTCGCCAACTCGCAGCGGCTACACACCGGGCAATCAACAACTGTAAGGCTCAAGATCAACACTTGAGCTACCCAGCTAGTCCACACGGGGACTCGCTCCACAAGCATCCTCAACGACATAAACTCGCCGATCATGCCTTCCCGGAACCTCTGGGCTACAAGAGCTACCGGGGGAAATATCAAACAAAATCGCCATTTGGGCTATCCGTGCCGGGACTCCTCACTACGCGCTACAAATCGCGCCTAGGTCTCCGTTCTCTGATAGCTAAAGACCTGCCATCCAATCACTCATGGCTGGAGCACACTCTGCTCAAGGAGTCTCACTCTGAGGCGCTGCTAGCCTCTACCCCCTTCACTAGGCAACTCAATCGCGGGGGCCAACTCGCCAACGGGTCCAAACGACCACGGACGCGCCTCAACATCAACATGATCACCCAACTCCTTGGTCGAACATGCCAAGCGTCATCGCTCCTGCAGGTGCGATCAACATACCGCGACCGCACAAAGCACCTCCACCCTCTCACTAGGGGAAAAAGCAGCAACTGGGCCACAAATGGCCAATGGGAGTCTAAGCTCTACCTCCCTCGGGGACGACGTCCCAGGGCATCCGCATCTATCTGGATACCACAACAAGCTGCTAAACAATGCTCGCACTGCGGGAGAGTTGGCATGATGGCTCTCTAACCCCAAACCAACAACGAGACAGAACCTGCTCGTCTCCGCTCCACAACTCTACACAAGGCATACACTTGATGAAAAGTATTGTAAATTCTTACCCCTTTCTTTAAAAAGTAAACTTAGGCGTACCTGATGACTGTCGGAGTGCTGATGATCATGGAAAAACGACCTACAACAAAGGTCAGTCTACAGAATCTATGACTCTGAGCTCTGATACCAACCTGTAAACGCCCCGACCCGGAAGGGGTTCTAACTAGGCCGTTACCTCAATGCATGCATTACAAATCTACAGAAAATTTGCATGATCGTGTTCGGATTCTAAGTAAAAACTAAAACATAAAACATCCATTTAAAATCAACATAATTTCCTGAAACCTGTCCCTGTTTCCAAGCACCTGTTCCAAGACAAATACATTTACAAAGCTTACTCTAATCAGAGATTTATTTAAAACATACAGACTTTACAACAATGCTAGAATCCGGAAATACATTCAGAAAACACCCTAGGGCTCCGTGCCCAACTACATGCATTCAGAGAACATTTAAATCATAACATAAACATAAGACTCAGAGTTGAACAACGGGTTTTCCATGATCACAGCTCCTCCTCCAGCCATCCTGTCTCGCACCATGGATACCTGTGGAAAAACCACAGAAATAAGGGTGAGTAACGAATTACTCAGTAAAAATCCCCAACCGGGGTACAATACGATATAATCAGTCATCTAGTACCAAAGCATGCAAGCAAACAGCTACCAACACAGATCATGGCTCAACGAGCGCATAAAACAAGATCTGGAGTCATCCAAAGTCTCTTACTTCCGGCCTAACTGGGATTGGATACACTGACCAATCCTCGGACATCACCGAGGTATCTCACACTCGGGGAATACATCGATCCCTAGAATGTCCTCAAGGGCCTCATTGCCCTTGCACTAATCTGGACTTACGGAGAGTACCGAAGTCGCTATAACGGAAAGAATGGTGTACTCACGACATTGGCCCGGGGAGCTCTCCGAAGCAAGCAACTAACGCTGCAGGTGTGTGCGCGCACACCGCATGCTCCTCCGCAACCGAGTAAATGCGGGGCCTAAGGGCAAACTACGCGGGCCACCGCACATGCCTATGACTCGAAGCGCGTGTCACCGATCACACGAGCGAGAGGCCCTCGCGCTCATCTCTGCGCAAAGCATGATCCACCGCCACGAAGCTAAGAACCGGCCAGGGCAGGGTTACACTGATGGCAGGGTTCCGCTCTAGCAGGTTACAAACTAGGCTATGCCGAAGTGGGTAGCTAATTCCACAACCGGCTGGTCGGGGGGGTAGCAAGATACGTTATGCTTCGCACACTTTACTCCCGACCTGAGCAACTGGGACAAAGTACGTTATGTCCGCTCAGCCTCTGGATGATGACAAACCCTACAACTCTATCTAAGAGTACAGAGAAAAAGCAATGATTCCTGGCTAGCAAGCAAAGACCGACATCAATCACACTACCTAGCATGATACTACGAGCTTAAGCAGGAATCACAAGCATGCTGGCAGAACAAACCTAGCATGGCACTAACATGTAATATCAAGCAAACATGCTAGCAGAAAATCAATCAAAGCTGATCTATTACTATCATGCTCATAACAGTCAGCAAACAAGCAAGGCATAATCATGAAAATATCGCAGGGCCCACACAACTCCGGTAAGAAATCCTTACCTGGTCGGAAGGCAACAACACAATAAAATTAACTGCGATCGAACCCGAGCAACCTATAACGAGCCAAGAAAAAACATCAATAATCACACAAACAGGCCTAAATACACTAAAATAAACAGGGCTCGGCTCGGGAGAAACTCACGAGGCGCGGCTGACACGCGAACGAGCCGGCTGCACGGGTTAGGCAGCCAAAGGGGCTGGCTGGGCGCGCTGGTGCCGCAGGGGGCGCGCTGGAGAGCTGGGCTGCGCGCGACAGCATCGGGGCGCTGGCTGGCGCGCGGGCGTGGCGCTTGCTTTCGCTGGCGCTGCGCGCGGCGCGCTCAAGAGAGAAGACGGCGCGGCGCGAGCGACACGACACTGGGCGCGCGATCGAGCGTCGCGAGGCTCGGGCGACGCGACACACATCGCGCGCTGGCTCCAAGATGATAAAGGCGCACTGGGCGACACGGACCAGGGCAGGGCGAGGGCGCGCGCGGGCTGGGCGAGGGCGCGCGACGCTCGAGCGAGCTGGGATGGCGAGGGCGCGACCTGGGTAGCTGGGGCTCGGGCTGGGCTAGGGCAACGGCGCACGGGGCTGGGCTGGCTCGGGCTGGGCTTGGGCGAGCTAGGGGCTGCACGGGCTGGGGCTGGGCGAGCCAAGGGCTGGGTCGGGGGGTGCTCGGGGGAGAGAGAGAGAGAGAGAGAGAGAGAGAGAGAGAGAGAGAGAGAGATAGAGAGAAAAGAGAAAAAAATGGATTTGGGGAAAAAAATAAAAGAAAAAGGGAAATAAAAAGGAAAATGGGAAAAAAGGGAAAATGGGATTTTTAATTCCATTTAATCCAACCTTATCCACTTTAAAACCTCAAAATCCCATTTCTCGGCTTCCTCCTTCCAGACCCGACCGAAACAATCTTTTCCAATAAATCAAACTCACTTAAATCCACCTCCCAAAGCAACACTAAGGGCTCGGGCTCGAATCCCAAAGGAAACACACAACCAACCAACACTTTGCCAAAGCCTAAACCACAACCGAGCATCCAACCGACTAGCCCAAACACCACGGGACTCGCAGCCACCAACAAACAAGCCTCGACAAAGGCAGGAGCTACCTCGAAGCCCAGAAAACCACAAATCCTGCCCGGAGAGCCAAAAGACCAAAATACCCCTAAAGGGCCAAACGGCTCTAAAACCCAACCAAACAACTGAATCTTGACTCGAAGGCACCTCGAAAACTGGAATAGGAAACTGGGCTGTTACAAGATTAGTGCAAGGGCAAGAAGACCCTTGAGGACATTCTTGAGATCAGTGTATTCCCCCTGTGTGACAGATACCTCGGTGATGTCCAGGATTGGTCAGTGTATCCAATCCCAGTTAGGCCGGAAGTAAGAGACTTCCGATGACTCCAGATCTTGTTTTATGAGCTCGTTGAGCCATGATCTGTGTTGGTAGCTGTTTGCTTGCATGCTTTGGTACTAGATGACTGATTATATCGTATTGTACCCCGGTTGGGGATTCTTACTGAGTAATTCGTTACTCACCCTTATTTCTGTGGTTTTTCCACAGGTATCCATGGTGCGAGATAGGATGGCTGGAGGAGGAGCTGTGATCATGGAAAACCCGTTGTTCAACTCTGAGTCTTATGTTTATGTTATGATTTAAATGTTCTCTGAATGCATGTAGTTGGGCACGGAGCCCTAGGGTGTTTTCTGAATGTATTTCCGGATTCTAGCATTGTTGTAAAGTTTGTATATTTTAAATAAATCTCTGATCAGAGTAAGCTTTGTAAATGTATTTGTCTTGGAACAGGTGCTTGGAAACAGGGACAGGTTTCAGGAAATTGTGTTTGATTTTAAATGGATCTTTTTATGTTTTAGTTTTTACTTAGAATCCGAACACCGTCTTGCAAATTTTATGTAGATTTGTAATGCATGCATTGAGGTAACGGCCTAGTTAGAACCCCATTCGGGTCGGGTCTTTACAGCGTAAAAGAAGCGCATTACTTGGTCATACGTGCTACTAGCATCTCATGACGCACCTCTGCGACATATTGATATTTTAGCTAATAAATGCAGGTATAAACACGGGAATAGGATGATTAAGCAAGAACTGCTGATGTGTCATATTTTCCACAGGAGAGTGTTGCACAAGGAATGGTTGAAACAAAAAAAGAAGGAAATAAAAAGGCAATCAAGCTGTCGTACTAGAGGGAATAAAAGAGAAGAGAAAAGGGAAAGACGATCAGAAATCAAATCAAGTAATCAACGGAACCAAGAAGGAAACTCTTAAGGAAGAATCTTCAAGAAGAATGTGGTTGGCAAGAAACTTGTGACAGATATATAAGGAAGAAGATTCGAAGGAGAAAGTGTGCCGGTTTTGAGGGGAAGCTACCATAGATGAGCATTGAGACGTCAGAGTCTCAATAGAGATCCCGAATGCCTCCGTTCATCTGTAGACCCTAAAGAATTGCGTGCCAACGCGGTGCTGCAGACGAGGATATCATTGGCAATAGTGTTGACCGAATCTCTACACCATAAATAGCTTTTACTTTTGTTGTATTTTGCATTTTTAACTTTCTGAACATAGGATAGTTGTTTTCTTTCTTGAATATATCTACAAGTATTTTGTTCAGACTTGGTCTCTTGCAACTTGTATGCGTAGGTTAATTTAAAGGAAGTTAGCAAGTTATATAATCTGGTTATGAATCTGAATCAAGATGTGGGATTATGAATAAGGGCAGTGGTTGTGTTATTTTACTCTGAGTCGATTGACAATCCACTTAGAGGTGTTTTGCATGGACCTTAGGAAAGGGGATGTTAAGGGGTTAGTCCGTCTGCTCTCACTAGTAAGTTTATGCTTATACTGAGCACTTTGTAGAGGGGAGTTAGGAATAACCTCCTCACTAGTTGCATGCGTACAACTTGTACTTAACAGCAAACCTACAGGCATTGTACCAGCAGGTTGCAGCCAAGTATTCCGGAAAAGAGCTTGGAGTTTAGTCCAGCATGTGTTTATTTTCTCACGACAACTCATCTTGCTTAGATACATTATTAGTTTATGTCTCTTAGGTCGTATTTTCATAGTGTCATAGTAGCATGATTAATTGGAATTTAGGAAACTCGAATGTGGGTGATCCAATTTATACTATTGAATTTTAATTAAGTGTGCGTCGGCTCGCTACCCACATATGCCTCTAGCTGACTTGGAAGAGAAACCTGACGAAAGACCCAGCAGGATACGTTAGTATTGCACGAAGAATTTGTCGTGCTAAGCATTGGGAAGTTACGCAGTAACCCCACTAACGCATGCAAAACCCAAAACTTAATCATGCAGCGCTGCAGCGGAAGCTGGCCACTGCATTCCACAAATGCGGAAGCATTATGAGGGTTGGGCAGCATGAATTCCATTTCACTGAGTAACTCGTTTGCGTTTAACCGATTTTCTAATTACGACAAGCATTTAGCATCAGCAATTCCATTAACATTATTAGCATTTGCATTAGAATCAGCATAGTGTCTGCATTATTCTTTTTATTATTTTGCATAAAACAAACACTCTTCCAAACCAATTCATGTCTTTTATCTTTTGACCTTTAATATGAATCAATCGCTTCAAATTTTCCGTGGGATCGATAAAATTATATACTTATTACTTGCTGCAATTCCCGACCCGCGTATACTTGCGCTTAAGTGATTCCAATTGCATTTCACAGAAGAATTAGTTACTGTTCAATATATTAGCAGTGGAATCGTCCAGTCAAGTTTTTGGTGCCGTTGTCAGGGAATGTATAAAGCAATTGGTGAATTTATAAAGCAATTACTGTTCAATATATTAGTAGTGGAATTGTCCAGTCAACACCACCTATCCATAAATTGAATAATATTCTAAAACCGTTAGCCAAACAATTTTAATCCATGTTTTAAATAACTTAAACTTGGAAACAAACAACCCCTATTCACAACTTAAATAGGCTTAAACTTGAAAATAACTACATTAATCCATCACTTGTATAGCCATCAACTAGGAGACAAACATGTTGAATCCACTATTTAAATGAGTTTTAACCTAAAAACAAACACTCCTTAAACTTCATTTAAATAGCTTTTAAACCAGCAGCGAAACATGTTTTATCCATATTTTAAATGAATTTAAACCCCAACCCCACCCAAACATGTGTCTTCTTCAACCTTGAGACTAAATCCATTTGGAACCTAAATACAAAAGGAGGAGGGAAGAGTTCACCTTCTCCGAGGACGGCGGCGAACAGTGCGAACCGGCGACTTGGCTTGAGCAGCTCCACGCTGATAACACGGACCAAGTCAAAACCCCCTCCACACGCAACTGTGACACACGACGAACCAGAACGACCCTCGCAACTTGGCTACTCGACGTGCTCAAAACCAAATGCATGACAACGGTAGTACAAAAATGTAACGGCCCAGGTTTTCATCCCGGTCTTCCAGGTATGCCCTAGGGGTATTTTGGTAATTTGGTCAGGCCGCCAGGGCCGTTTATGTCTTTTTCCAGTTGCTAAAATTATTGGATGGATTTATGTAGGTTTTTTAGGCTTTGTGGATGGGTTTGAGCATGGTTAGATCCAAAAGTAAAAATAAAGGAAAATTGTGTTGCAGCTGGGATTCGAACCCAGGTCTCCGAGAAAGCCTGTGGGGATGCATGCCAGTTGAGCTATGGAGAGCTCTTGTTGTTCTTTCTGCGTCATATTATGGTTAGCCTTGGATCTTGGAGTTTTGGTGCATTTGGTTAAATGAAAAAGAAATTAGGTTTTGTTCTTTCTTCTCCAAAACCCTCATAGCCGTCCAAGCTTGTTCTCCCTAGCTCCCAAGCCATTTTTCATCCCCTTTGAAGCCCCGAGGTTCGATCATCATTCCGGGTAAGTCTTCATCCTCTTCATCTTCTCGATTGGTTGTTTTTGCTGGCCGAAGGTAAGAGGAAGTGCCCGTGTGTGTGTGTGTGTTGTTGCAGGCTGCCTAGCACGCCCAGGTCTGCCCAGGTGCCCAGATCCGCCCACCAGCCAGCCCAGATCGCCCGAGCATCTCGCCCAGTCGCCTCGTCGACGCCCACCGCGCAGTGGTCCCGTCGCGCCTTATCGCTGCCGCAGCAGCGAGTGCCAGCCAGATCTCGGCGGCTTCGCCCAGCGCCCGCGCGTCCTCGCCCAGTGCCGCTCGCCCGCGTCCAAGTCGCACGCCCAGCGCCGCGCGCTCGTGCCGTGCCCCAGCGCCTGCCCAACGCGCAGCCAGCGCCCTAGCGCTGTGCCAACGTTTGCCCAGCGCCCAGCCCAGCCGCACCAGCCCGCCAGCAACGCCCAGCCCCGTGTCGCCGTGCCGCTTAAGTGCTCCCGAGCTGAGCCTGTTTGTTTATCATGTTTGGGATTTTAGATGATGATTATTATTGTGTTTGCTAGGTTCCGTTAGCTAGCTCGGGAGTGATCGCAGCTTAGGTTTCTGTGTGTAGAAGCCTCCCGACCAAGGTAAGGATTTCTTACCGGAGTTGTGTGGGCCCTGCGGTATTATATGTGATTGCTGTTTGTATGTTTGTTAGTGATTATCAGCATGTATAGTGTTAGGTGCTCTGTTCTGAATTCCCGACTGGCATGATTCCTTATGTTGTTTCTCATGTTAGTCCATGCTAGGTTGTTCCGTTACTCGCATGCTCAGATTCATTCTTGTTTCGTATTATCCTGCTAGGTTCGTTGTATCTATTGAGCACGTATTGGATTGTATTGGATTGTATGTTATTGATATGATATGTTAGAGTGTAGATAGGTAGCATCATCCAGGCCCGAATGCATAAAGTATCTTGCATCCATGGCAGGGACGTACGATGTAGCACTCCGTCCCTGGACCCCGTTAGGGTTTAGCTAACCCAACCGGTAGGCCCTACAATCTTGGTTGAGGATGGCAGACTGTTAAATGACCCAACGGTTGGGATGATGACTTGGCATTGCCTCGTCCCCGGCAGTCGACACGTCCTCAGCGTGTTCGGCCGTAGCCCTTGATTGCCACCTGTTAGGGCAAGGACCGCTTCCTGGTGTAAGCCTACCACGACCGGTTCCTTAGCCTCAGGTGCGGTGGTACAGGCTGACATAGTTCACGTGTCCAGGTCACACACCCCTATGTCAGTGACACCGATCCAAAGATTTAGTTAGGCATGGTGACTGGACCTGGGCAGCTTGCCACTAGACCCGACACCCCCCAGAGTCTGCAGTAGCATGAGGTGCGCGCTTACGCTCATTACAGCGCCAACTGGAGAGCTCCTCGGGATCTTGAGCTAGTGCACCTTTCGTATCGACAGTAGACAGGCTGAGGCCGAGACTTGTTTCTCGTATAGGGCGTATTGTGTGGTGTGGATTTTCCGGACTAAGACCCTGAGTTGGCATCCAAAGACTATTTGTGGATTTAAGCTATGTGCTCCATTCTATGTTTATATTCATAGCTTGCATACATTTATCTAGATGACCATGTATATCGTATTGTACCCCGGTTGGGGATTCTTACTGGGTAATTCGTTACTCACCTTTATTTTGTGGTTTTCCATAGGTAACCAAGGTGCGAGACACGATGGCTGAAGAAGGAGCTGTGATCATGGGAATTCTGCTGTCGTCTCTGACTTTTTATATTACGACTCTTGTCTTTTATTTTCCCCTGAATGCATGTAGCCGGGCACGGATCCCTAGGATGTTTTCTAAATGTTTTGTGGATTCCAGCATTGTTGTATCTGGAAGGTTTTGAATGATTTTAATAAATCTCTGATCAGAGTAAACTTTGGAAATGTATTTGTCCTGAAACAGGTGCTTGGAGACAGAATGTGTTTCAAAGAAATCGTAATGATTTCTATTTGAATGTTGAATGCTTTAAGTTTTTAATTGGAATTCGAAATCATATTTGCATATTGTCCTTCACTTTGAATGCATGCATTGGGGTAAAGGCCCATTTAGAGCCCCTTTTTGGGTCGGGTCTTTCTGATTTAGTATCGAGCTCGAGTCATAGATTCGTGAGAGTGACCTTTTGTTGTAGGTCATTTTTCCCATGATCACCAGCATTCGACAATCATCAGGTACGCCTAAGTTTACTGTTTTAGAAAAGGGTTAAGAATTTACAATACCTTTCATCTAGTGTATGCCTTGTTTAGTGTTGTAGTGCGGAGACGAGCAGGTTCTAACTCTTTGTTGGTTTGTGTGTAGATCGCCAAAGATGCCACCACCCGCACTGTAAGAGGAGGTTCGAGAGCGGTCGAGGTATCGGGATCGGATCTCGATCATCGCAGGACATCGTCCCAAGCTAAGACTGATGGCATTCCACCAGTAGCTCCCCCTGTTGCGCCTAGTGGAGGCGTTGAGGCGACCGAGAGCCGTGAGACTGCTCCTGGAGCAGATTTTGCTGATTCTATGAGGGCTATGATGGTCAGTCTGTTGAGTGACCAGAGGTCGAGACCTGTGCCTTGTTGGCGTATGCAATGGGAAGAGTCCCGAGCTCAAATTGAGCAGTTGACCCGCATGATTCAGCAGGGCGCAGCAGCACCCCCAGCTCCACAGGAGCAAGTAGCCCTAGAGGTAGATATGACAGAGGGTGCCGAGGAGTTGGGTAGATGGTTGAAGGACTTCATGAACTAGAAGCCTGAGAAGTTTGATGCCACATGAGATGCTTTAGCGGCAGGCAGATGGATTGCCCATTTGGAGTACACCTTCCTGATTATGGTGTGCCCCGATGTTCAGAGGCCGAGGTGTGCGGCTCATGTGCTAGGAGGCACAGCGAGATGGTGGTGGGAGTCCACCTTGAGTGAGAGGCCAGCTGGGTCTCCACCTGCTACTTGGGAGTTCTTCAAGTCGGAGTTCAAGGTCAAGTACATCAGTGATGAGGCTCAAGAGAAGATGGTGGAGCTTTTCCAGAACCTGAAGCAGGGTTCTGATTCTATCGAGGAGTATGAGAGAAATTTCTCGGAGTTTGGATATTTTGCTCCGCAGTTGATAGCCACCCCAGAGTTGAAGATTCGGAAGTTCATTTCTGGTTTGAGGCAGGGGGTTTCCCAAGATGTCAGGGCTCAGGCCCCTGACACTTATGCTAGAGCTGTTTAGTTAGCCACCATTTATAATGGGAAGTATCCTGTTGAGCGGATTGTTGCCACTCCCGGTCGGCGTCTGTCCCAGTGCGCAGTGGGCAAAAGAGGAAGTTTGATTTCGAGGAGGCGGCGCGCGTCGTGTCGATTTGTAACGGGATCAACGTAGAGTTCCGGCCCGTTTCCAGCCTCGCCAGTAGGGCGGTCCTAGGCAGATTCCCGCATGTGCTACTTGTGGGAGAGCCCATGCTGGAGCTTGTCAGATCGGGCCCAGGCTGTGTTTTCGATGTGGTAGAGAGGGGCACATGGCCCGTTTTTGTGATCACCGGTGTGGCGGCTCGGCCAAAGACAAAGAAACAGCAGGTCGGGTGTTTGCTACAACCCGTCAGAGGCCGAGAGCGCTGATGATGCCGTGTGAGTACGCTTCTTGTTTTAGATCACTACGCATTTGTCTTGTTTGATTCTGGTTCTACGCATTCATTTGTATCTGTGTTGTTTGCTGAGCATGCTAAATTGAGATTAGAGCCTCTAGGTTTTGAGTTGTCTGTTGCAACTCCTTCGGGAGTTAATATGATAGCTAGAGATAAGATTAAGGATGGCCGGATCGAGATATTCGGAGAGTTGCTTGTAGCCACGCTCATAGTTCTGCCTATGAGCGGTTTCGATGTGATTCTTGGTATGGAGTGGTTAGCTGCTAACCACGCATTGATTGACTGCCATCGGAAAGAAGTAGTGTTCAGCCGCTGGTCGGCCCAGCTTTAAGTTTCGTGGAGTCCAGGGTGGAGTTTGCCCGCCGATGGTGTCAGCTGTGAAAGCTCGTCGTTTGCTAGCTCATGGAGCTTGGGGCTACCTAGCCAAGTTGTCTGGGGAGAGCCGTCCCTCGCTAACCGTTGATCAGGTGCCGGTTGTGCAGGAGTTTGCGGATGTGTTTCCTGAGGAGTTACCGGGGTTGCCCCCGAAGAGAGAGGTTGACTTCACAATTGAGCTCGAGCCAAGGACCTTCCCTATCTCGAAGGCTCCGTATCGTATGGCTCCCGCCGAGTTAAAGGAACTGAAGGTTCAGTTGCAGGAGATGTTAGACCGAGGGTTCATCCGTCCGAGAGTGTCCCCGTGGGAGCACCGGGCCTCATTTGTGAAGAAGAAGGATGGTTCGATGCGCTTATGTATTGATTATCGCGAGCTTAATAAGGTGACTCTGAAGAATAAGTATCTGTTGCCCCGTATTGATGATTTGTTCGATCAGCTTCAGGGAGCCTCCGTGTTCTCCAAGATAGATCTGAGATCCGGTTACCATCAGTTGCGGATCAGGGATGCAGACATTCCTAAGACAGCTTTCAGGTCTAGATATGGTCACTACGAGTTTGTGGTCATGTCGTTTGGATTGACTAATGCCCCAGCCGCGTTTATGGACATGATGGATAGGGTGTTCAAATCATTTTTGGACAGCTTCGTCATCGTGTTCATTGACGATATTCTGATCTATTCGAGGTCTAAGGAGGACCATGCCGAGCATTTGAGGTGAGTATTGGCAGCCTTGAGGGAAAACCAGCTTTATGCGAAGTTTTCCAAGTGTGAGTTCTGGTTGGAGCAGGTGGCCTTCCTAGGTCACGTAGTTTCGGGAGATGGTATAGCCGTGGACCCTGCAAAGATCGAGGCCGTGAGTTCGTGGGCCAAGCCGACTTCAGTTGCCTAGATACGAAGCTTTCTGGGATTGGCAGGTTACTACCGTCGGTTCGTTAAGGACTTTTCCGCCATAGCCTCGCCCCTCACTCGTCTGACGAGGAAGGGTGTCGAGTTTGTTTGGGACAGTAAGTGTGATGAGAGCTTTGCCAGGATCAAGCGCAGTTTGACTTCAGCACCAGTGTTGGCAGTCCCGGAGGGGACATGTGGTTTCGTGGTCTACAACGATGCTTCCAAGTTTGGGTTAGGTTGTGTGTTGATGCAGCACGGGAAGGTCATTGCCTATGCTTCCCGTCACCAAGCCGTATGAGCAGAACTACCCAACTCATGATATGGAGTTGGCAAAGCAGTGGTGTTTGCAATCAAGATTTGGAGGCATTACCGTATGGTGAGCGGATTCAGATGTTTACCGATCACCGAGCCTCAAGTATCTGTTTACTCGTAAGGAGTTGAATATGAGGCAGAGGAGATGGTTAGAGTTGGTAAAGGATTATGATCGCGAGATTTTGTACCATCCAGGTAAAGCCAATGTAGTGGCTGATGCTTTGAGTAGGAAGACGTCGCACTCCATGGCGTTGTTGAGTTTCGGCCAGTTGCGGAGAGAGTTCGAGCGGGCCGAGGTTGCAGTGTTGTTGGGTGAGGTTACCACCGAGTAGCACGATTGTCGATTCGGTAAATCGATCGACAAATGGATTATTGATAGCCGGTGAGTGAGTGACCCGCACTTAAGAGATTTTTTGACAGAGTTAGTGCTGACGGGGATTTTGATTTCGTATATTCACCAGACAATGGGTTGACTTATAGAGGCCGGTTGTGTGTTCCGGATGTTGCAGGATTGTGAGCAGAGTTGCTCTCAGAGGCCCACAGTTCTCCGTTTGCTTGGCACCCCTGGGGTACCAAGATGTATCAGGACCTTAAGCAGACATTCTGGTGGATGGGTATGAAGAGAGATGTTGCGGAGTTTGTCAGTCGGTGTCTCACTTGTCAACAAGTGAAGGCACCTGTGCAGCAGGCCGGCCGGTTTATTCTGACCCACCGAGTGAGCCTCAGTGGAAATGGGAAGAGATCTCCATGGACTTTATTTCTGGTTTTCCGAGGACTCCGAGGAAGTTCTCTCAGATCTGGGTGATAGTCGACCGTTTGACTAAGAGCGCACACTTCATTCCCGGTAGAGACACTTATACCGTGGAATAGTGGGCGCAGTTGTTTTTGGAGCAGATCATCCTTTATCATGGTGTGCCTGTGAGGATTGTATCTGACCGTGACTCGCGGTTCACTTCTCGTTTCTGGAGAGCACTCTAGAAAGGTTTAGGCACTCGAGTGCGATTTCAAAGATGACTTTTCACCCTCGCACAGATGGACAGATCGAGAGGGTGAACCAGATTCTCGAGGATATGTTGAGGGCTTGTGTGTTGGATTTCCGGGCGATTGGGACCAGATTCAGATTCGATGGAGTTTGCATATAACAACAGTTACCAGTCGACGATTCAGATGGCTCCATTCGAGGCTTTGTATGGGAAGCGTTGTCGGTCCCCTGTGTTCTGGGAAGAGGTTGGTGATAGGAAGGTTTTGGGTCCCGAGTTGCTGCAGTTGACTAATGGAGTAGTGCATAAGATTAGAGCTCGTATGTTGACAGCTCAGAGCAGGCAGAAAAGTTACGCCGATGTTCGGCGTCGAGATTTGGAGTTTGAGGTTGGTCAGCATGTGTTCCTAAAGGTTGCTCCGGTGCGAGGTGTTTTGAGGTTTGGTAAGCGTGGGAAGTTGAGTCCCTGTTTTGTTGGTCTGTTTGAGATTCTGGAGAGGATTGGCAGAGTTTCTTATCGGTTGGCTCTACCTCCGTCATTGTCAGCGGTGCACAGTGTGTTCCATGTTTCGATGTTGAGGCAGTATGTGCCGGACCCGTCACATATTGTGGACTTTGAGCCCTTGCAGCTGAATGAGGATTTGAGCTTCGAGGAGAAGCCAGTGGGGATCCTTGCCTTTGAGACAAAGACGTTGCGTAATCGTGAGATTCGTTTGGTCAAGGTTCAGTGGAGGAGTCAGAGTTCTGAGGAAGCCACTTGGGAGCGGGAAGACGAGATGAGATTGCACTATCCTGAGCTGTTCCAGTCTTAAGGACTTTCGAGGACGAAAGTCATAAAAAGGAGGGAATATTGTAACGGCCCAGGTTTTCATCCCGGTCTTCCAGGTATGCCCTAGGGGTATTTTGGTAATTTGGTCGGGCCGCCAGGGCCATTTATGTCTTTTTCCAGTTGCTAAAATTATTGGATGGATTTATGTAGGTTTTTTAGGCTTTGTTGATGGGTTTGAGCATGGTTAGATGCAAAAGTAAAAATAAAGGAAAATTGTGTTGCAATTGGGATTCGAACCCGGGTCTCCAGGAAAGCCTGTGGGGATGCGTGCCAGTTGAGCTATGGAAAGCTCTTGTTGCGCTTTCTGCGTCATATTATGGTTAGCCTTGGATCTTGGAGTTTTGGTGCATTTGGTTAAATGAAAAAGAAATTAGGTTTTGTTCTTTCTTCTCCAAAACCCTCCTAGCCGTCCAAGCTTGTTCTCCCTAGCTCCCAAGCCGTTTTTCATCCCCTTTGCAGCCCCGAGGTTCGATCATCATTCCGGGTAAGTCTTCATCCTCTTCATCTTTTCGATTGATTGTTTTTGCTGGCCGAAGGTAAGAGGAAGTGCTCGTGTGTGTGTGTGTGTGTGTTGTTGCAGGCTGCCTAGCACGCCCAGGTCTGCCCAGGTGCCCAGATCCGCCCACCAGCCAGCCCAGATCGCCCGAATAGCTCGCCCAGGTCGCCTGTCGCACTCCCAGCCGCAGGTGGTCCCGTCGCTTCTTGTCGCGCGCAGCAGCAGGTGCCAGCCCAGATCGCCCAAGCAGCTCGCCCAGCGCCAGCGCGTCATCGCTTAGTGCCGCTCGCCCGCGTCCGCGTCGCATGCCCAGCGCCGGGCGCTCGTGCCGTGCCCCAGCGCCCCAGCGCCTGCCCAACGCGCAGCCAGCGCCGTGCCAACGTCTGCCCAGCGCCCAGCCCAGCCTCACCAGCCCGCCAAGAGCGCCCAGCCCCGTGTCGCCGTGCCGCGTGAGTGCTCCCGAGCTGAGCCTGTTTTTTTATCATGTTTTGGCTTTTAGATGATGATTATTATTGTGTTTGCTAGGTTCCGTTAGCTAGCTCGAGAGTGATCGCAACTTAGGTTTTTGTGTGTAGAAGCCTCCCGACCAAGGTAAGGATTTCTTACCGGAGTTGTGTGGGCCCTGCGGTATTATATGTGATTGTTGTTTGATGTTTGTTTGTGATTATCAGCATGTATAGTGTTAGGTGCTCTATTCTGAATTCCCGACTGGCATGATTCCATATGTTTTTTCTCATGTTAGTCCATGCTAGGTTGTTCCGTTCTGGCATGCTCGTATCTGTTCTTGTTTCGTAGTATCCTGCTAGGTTCGTTGTATCTGTTGAGCACTTATTGGATTGTATTGGATTGTATGTTATTGATATGATATGTTAGAGTGTAGGTAGGTAGCATCATCCGGGCCCGAATGCATAAAGTATCTTGCATCCATGGCAGGGACGTATGAGGTAGCACTCCGTCCCTGGACCCCGTTAGGGTTTAGCTAACCCGACCCGGTAGGCCCTGCAATCTTGGGCGAGGGTGGCAGACTGTTAAATGCCCCAACGGTCGGGATGATGACTTGGCATTGCCTCGTCCCCTGCAGTCGGCACGTCCTCAGCGTGTTCGGCCGTAGCCTTTGATTGCCACCTGTTAGGGCAAGGACCGCTTCCTGGTGTAAGCCTACCACGACCGGTTCCTTAGCCTCAGGTGCGGTGGTACAGTGACATAGTTCACGTGTCAGTCACACACCCCTATGTCGCGATGACACCGATCGGAGAGATTTAGTTAGGCATGGTGATCTGGACTCGGGCGGCTTGCCACTAGACTGGCACCCCCTGCAGTCTCGCAGAGCATGCGGTGCGCGCTTACGCTCATTACAGCGCCAACTGGAGAGCTCCTCGGGATCTTGAGCTAGTGCACCTTTCGTATGGACAGTAGACAGGCTGTGGCCGAGACTTGTTTCTCGTATAGGGCGTATTGTGTGGTGTGGATTTTCCGGACTAAGATCCTGAGTTGGCATCCGAAGACTATTTGTGGATTTAAGTTATGTGCTCCATTCTGTGTTTATATTCATAGCTTGCATACATTCATCTAGATGACCATGTATATCGTATTGTACCCCGGTTGGGGATTCTTACTGGGTAATTCGTTACTCACCCTTATTTTGTGGTTTTCCACAAGTAACCAAGGTGCGAGATAGGATGGCTGAAGGAGGAGCTGTGATCATGGGAATCCTGCTGTCGTCTCTGACTTTTTATATTATGACTCTTGTCTTTTATTTTCCCCGAATGCATGACGAGGCACGAGCCCTAGGATGTTTTCTAAATGTTTTGTGGATTCCAGCATTGTTGTATCTGGAAGGTTTTGAATGATTTTAATAAATCTCTGATCAGAGTAAACTTTGGAAATGTATTTGTCCTGAAACAGGTGCTTGGAGACAGGAACAGGTTTCAGCAAACTGTAATGATTTCTGTTTGAATGTTGAATGTTTTAACTTTTAATTGGAATCCGAAATCATATTTGCATATTGTCCTTCACTTTGAATGCATGCATTGGGGTAAAGGCCCATTTAGAGCCCCTTTTTGGGTCGGGTCTTGACAAAAAAACCCACACATAGTCGACGAGGAGAACTTGACCCATGCTAAAACTCTCTCAGCTGCACCTGCCCCCACATGACGATGAATTCTTCTTCGAATCATGTACAACAACACCCATAAGCTCCAATGAACTAGAAACTGGCGAACTCGTCAGAGATGTCAAACGGACGGATCGAAAATGGCACAAATTATAAGCTGACGGCGTGAATAGTGCTTGATTGCTAGACCTAGGATTTTGAAATGAAAATAAATACATCGCAAAATGACTCAGCTTCCCCTTGTAAAGAACTTAATTACAAACATGCCCCAAAGCTATTTAATTTAAAAGAACAGGATAAGTGCGGTTATTACAATATTCCCCCCTTATAAAACTTTCGTCCTTGAAAGTTTACTAAGGCTCAAATACCCCAGAATAACAATTGTGTGTAACCACCTCCACAACACTTTAACAAGAGCAACTCACTATTCCTCAAAACTTTAAGATCTCGATCCAAAACTGTACAAGTTTTTCCTTATAAGCAAAATCCTTTCTATTCACTAATGGCTTGTGATCAATAACATCACTATGACGAACATCTGCATAACTTTTCTGACAGCTCTGAACTGAAATCATTCTATCACAAGCCTTCTAAACTGCCCATCAGACAACTGCAACAACTCTGACTTTAAAAAATTTCTCTCTCAAACCTCATCCCAATGGACAAGTGATCTACACCTCTTTCATATAGTGCCTTAAATGGTGCCAACTAGACCATAGACTGGTAACTGATATCAAGCAAACCCTCATATCTACATCCATTTATCCAAACTGCATAAAGAGCATAACTTACTAAAACTCATCATATCCTCCAATATCTAACTGACTATCTCGGTCCGACCATCCATTTTTAGATGGAAAGCTGAACTAAACTTATAAGCAAGTTCACAAACTTTCCAAAGCTCTTTCAGAACTACAAAGTGGGCCGGACTTCTCTATTTGCAACTGACCAGACGATTCCACTGCTAATATATTAAATAATAACTAATTCTTGCAAAATGCAATTGGAATCACTTAAGCGCAAGTATACGCGGTCATAAAATTGTAGCAAGTAATAAGTATATAATTTTATCAATCCCACAGAGAATTTGAAGCAATTGATTAGTATCAAAGGTCACAGACATAAAAGACACGAATTGGTTGAGAAAGAGTGTTTGGTTTATGCAAAATAATGAAAATGATAATGCAGACACTATGCTGACTCTGATGGAAATGTTAATGCTAATGCTATGCTAATGTAAATCTAAGTACTTTGCTAATTAGAGACTTCGGTTAAACAAAAACGTGTTGCTTGGTGATGTGGAACTCATGCTGCCCAATCCTCACAATGCTTCTGCACTTGTGGAATGTAGCACCCAGCTTCCGCTGCAGCACTACATGATTAAGTTTTGGGTTTCGCATGCGTTGCGGGGATTACTAAGTAACTTCCCATTACTTAGCATGATGGATTGTTTGTGCATTACTAACATATCCTGCTCGGTCTTTCGCCAGGTTCCTCTTCCGAGTTGTTGGAGTCTAGCATACGTGGGTAGCGAGCCGACGCACACTTAATTAAATTTCAACAGTATAAATTGGATTACCCACATTCGAGTTTTCTCAATTCCAATTAATCATGCTACTATGACGCTATGAAAATGAAAACTAAGAAGACATAAACTGATAATGTATCTAAGCAAGATGAGTTTTCGTGTGAAAATAAACACATGCTGGACTAAACTCTAAGCTCATTTCCGCAATACTTGGCTGCAACCTGCCAGTACAATGCACGTAGGTTTGCTGTTAAGCACCAGTCGTACATGCAGCTAGTGAGAAGGTTATTCCTAACTCCCCTCTAAAAAGTGCTCAGTATAAGCATAAACTTACCTAGTGAGAACAGACGAACTACTCCCTTAACATCCCCTTTTCCAAGGTAGATGCAAAGCACCTCTAAGTGGATTGTCAATCGACTCAGAGTAAAATAACACAACCACTACCCTTATTCATAACCCACACATCTTGATTTTAGACTCATAACCAGAATATATAACTTGCTAACTTCCTTTAAATTAACCTATGCATACCAGTTGTAGGAGATCAAGTTTGAACAAAATAATTGTAGATTTATTCAAGGAAGAAAACGACTATGCTATGTTCGAAAATTAAAAATGTAGAATACAATGAAAGTAAAAAAAACTATCTATGGTGCAGAGATTTGGTCGACACTGTTGCCAATGGCGTCTTTATCTGCAGCACTACGTTGGCACACAATTCTTCAGGGTCTACAGATGAACGGAGGCCACTGGGATCTATAGTGAGACCCTGGCATCTCAATGCGCATCAATGGTAGCTTCCCCTCAAAATTGGTACACCTTCTCCTTCGAGTCTTATTTCTTTTTATAGTCGTCAAGGGTTTCTTGCTGACCACGTTCTTCTCGAAGATTCTTCGTTAAGAGTTTCCTTCTTGGTTTCGTTGATTACTCGATTTGATTGCTGGTCGTCTTTCCTTTTCCTCTTCTCTTTCATTCCCTCTGCCTGACAGCTTGATAGCTTTTTATTTCCTTTCTTTTCTATTTTAGCCATTCCTTGTGCAACGCTTTCCTGTGGAAAATAGGACACATCAGCAGTTCCTGCTTAATCTCTCTATTTCCTCGTTTGTACACACATTTACTAGCTAAAATAACAATTTTTCACAAAGGTGATGTCATGTGATGCTAATCGCACATACCACCAAATAATGCGCTTCTTTACGCATTATGCTATTTGCTTGCTTTGCTTTTCTTTGGTTAGTGCATGTTTTAAAGACTAAATAACGCTATTATTTAACTCTATCAGCAACGACACACATAAGAACCCCATGCTACCTGGCAATCTCTCCCAAGTACAATTATGCACTCTTCTCAACAAAATAATCCAACTTCCTTAGAATGAAGTGAATGCACTGGGTAAGTCGATCCATCAACACTCATGTAGCTGTGGACCCTCTTGACGTCCTAGAGAATTATCTGATACAAAAAAATCAAAGAAACGTCGTCCCACTTCCACTCTGGAACACTTAACTGATGCAACAACTGTTCAGGCTCCTACTTTAGCATTCGACCCTGCTAACAAGCAACACAATTTGATAACCCAACAATCTCGCTGCTCGGCACTCCATAGCCACAAAATGCTTAGATCTACATACATTTGGTACCCTCGGGGTGCCAAACAGATAACGAACTATACGCCTCTGACAACAATTTGAGCCTAATCTCAACATCAGTAGACACACAAAGTCTCTAACTGAACTATTTCTCATCAAACAGACCCAACAACAACTATGCTGAAAACTGGACCAACTAAGCTGATTGCAACCCAATAACAGAAGAAACTGACAACTCGTTGTCCTCTCTTGACTGCAACTCCCAAATTGATACCCAACAACGCTGATAACTGAGTCAACTGAGCTGAAACCTCTCAATCAACACGACTCTGCTTGGTCGAATGAAGGCCATAACAAAAACATAGAAACAAAAAATGCCATTGAAAGTGAACTTCTTTACACCGTGCATCAACAAGCACCAAAAGCCTTTAAGCCATGCAATTGAGTTTTTCCTAGGCCTTATTTTCTACAAAATGCACTTAGTAGCTTTTTTAGTCTTTTTTGTATTCCAAGACATGCACAAATGTTTTTCCTTTAAAATGGCTTGTAATACATAATTTTGGACAGATTTATGATTGAAAAAACTTGTGTTTTCTTGAACCCCATTTGGTGTTTCATTTCTTTCAAATCTTGCTTTAGGTTTGAAGTTAAATCAATTCATTGGATTAGTCTTGATCAAGCTAATTCTAGAGTGAGTTGTCTTAGGATCTAAGAGTGACTATTTTATATTTTAAGTGTGATCTAAGTTAGCCTTCATTGTGAGTTTTTGCAAGGATCCTAGAAGGACCTCTAGCTTTGTAAAATTCAAGCAACGTTTGACGCTTATTATTTTGTATAGAGCATTTGGTCGACAGTCTTTGGCCGATTCTAGACTTCGTTTCAACATGGCACATAATGAAGAAAATTCAACACATGTACCGGGTTTTAGTACCGTTCTTGAAGCTCTTAAAGATATATTGGAAATGATGAGAGAAGATATGGAAGAAAGAAGAGCACATCACAAAAGGATGCCTTCAAGGTACACTCATCCAAAACCAATTTCAAATATTCAATTGTCTTTAGAAAATGATAATTCATGTGATGAAGTTCAGCCTATGGTTGAAGTAGAAAGTGGAAAAATTGAAAATGAAATACTTTTTATGGTTTAGTTGCAACACATACTAATGAGGTTTATAGGAGATTAGATTGTAAGGACTTATTTTCTTGTATACCTTCTACTATTGTAAAACCTATGCTTAATGATGTACATATTGATGTGTGTGAGTTAGGGAAAAAGGCCAAAACAAAAGCATATGATTTTGTGGAAAAAGAATCTTGTGAGAAAATGAGTGTGAGAGATAAGCATGAGATTAGTTTATGACCTATAGAGAAAAATGAGAGAAAAACCAATGTTGTGAGCTTGTGTGAAAGATCCAATGAGGTTAAATCTATTTTATTTGTAAAGCAAAATATTTTTAGACTTTTATTTAAAGAAACTTTCTATCTAACGGGCGAGCTAAAACCATGTTTCTCTAGTGTTTCTATGGAATTTTTACAGGAGGCAATGAACTTCTACAACATATTGAATCGAAGCTTCCTTCCAAAGTAAAGAATGACAACATACACAATGCCAACTTTTTTATTAAGATGAAATACTCCAAATTTGCTTCCAAGTTCATCCATGGCAGCAAGCATAAATTGTTTAAAAATAGACAGATTTTGATTTGAGGACAAATCAATTTAAAGAAAGGGGGGATGATATGAATTGAACCACCGACTTATTTTATCAACATGAAGGAGAAATTATACGAAGCAAGAAAAGAAGATTCCAGGAAGATTATAAAAATAACACGGCAGAATTTTAAATAAAGAAATTTCTAGATTTCTTATTTTGGGACTTTTTGATTTCAATGCTTTCCAACCATGCTCATAATTGCAAAAGACCTTCTAGAAGAGTTGGTTGAGTCTATTTAAAACATATCTACCCTTTTTTCTAGCATTTAAGCCATGCAATTGAGTTTTGGTTTCCTACGCCTTATTTTCTACAAAATGCATTTAGTAGCTTTTTTAGTCCTTTTGGTATTCCAAGGCATGCACGAATTTTTGGCCTTTAAAATGGCTTGTAATACATCATTTTGGATAGATTTATGATTGAACAAATTTGTGTTTACTTGAACCCCATTTGGTATTTCATTTCTTTCAAATCTTGCTTTGGGTTTGAAGTTAAATCAATTCATTGGATTAGTCTTGATCAAGCTAATTCTGAAGTGAGTTGTCTTAGGATCTAAGAGTGACTATTTTAGATTTTAAGTGTGATCTAAGTTAGCCTTCATTGTGAGTTTTTGCAAGGATCCTAGAATTATCTCTAGCTTTGTAAAATTCAAGCAACGTTTGGTGCTTATCATTAGTATGAATATATGTTTCAGTTTTAGCGTGAATATGTTATATGCTATGTTAGTTAGCTAGGGTTGTTTCTTGTTATCTGTATATAGTATGTTAAGAAGTGTATGTGTACATTTTGTACTACTATCGTCCACATTGTATTCTGTGCTCCACATGTACTTGTTATTGTGTTTGAAGACTGTGTTTTGAATAAATCACTTGAAATTTAATTAGTGTGTGGTGCATTAACGCCCCAGTTTTTTATTTTAGCTTGTAAAATGTTATATGCTATGTGAGTTAGTTAGGACCATTTCCTGTTATCTGTATATGGTATGTTATGGAGTCTAATCTAATTTGTTTTAAATGCCAAAGTAATGATTTTAATATGTAATAGTCCAAAATGCCATAGCTTAGGATTTTTTTGTTCTTAAATTTTTTTTTAAAAAGATTTAGTTTTAACTACCATGAGAGATTATATAATTATTTTAAACTAAAAAAATTGATAAAATAAAATAAGGGGGCTTTTGCATATATATTACAAAAGGGCTAAAATATTCCATGAATAGCACAATAATAAAAATATTTGCACACATAGCAAAAAATTTAAATTGATAGACTTCTATATTGATAGATTCTATCAATAGAGACTGATTGAATCAATTACTAATAAATAAAGTAAATTGATAGATTTCTATTAGATTCTATCAATAAGGGCTGATAGAATCAATTACTGATAAAATTGATAGACTTCTATCACTAGAGAATGATAGATTCTATCAAAGTCTTTGATAAAAAAGATAAATAGAGATTTTTTTAAAAAAAATAAGCAAAATTTGCTATAAACGAATTATTTTTAAAAAGTTGTTATAATTGTAAATTGGGGTAAAAAAGTTACTATACAATGCAAATTCTCATAAAGTAATTATCTTAATTTGAAAACTTGAAAACTAAAACAGAAAATTACATCGATATTTTTTTTAAATATATTAAATTTCAAATGTTTTTTTTTCTTCTGAAAGATGAAATATTATTGTACATCTCCCCTATATGCTAGTACATCCCCCATTTCCCTAAAAAAATATTGCGATTTTAAAAAAGCAAAGCATTAAGATTGTACCTGCTTGCCTTCCAAACCATTAATGTCGCTTTTTTGGTCTCCAAAATTTGTATCGGGAGCTGAATGATCTTTCCAAACACACAACACTGAAATCCATTGCTCGGACGCATTCCGCATCCTTGTCAAGCTTCTGCATTATTTCACCTCCGTTTTTTGCTGTCCTCGTTTGCCATCAGTTGTCTCCTTAGCATACTTAATTACATTTCCATGAGTGCATGTTGACTTATTAGTGGAGCGAATAACGGACTCAGCATATTCGGTTATTACTAATGGGGTGATATGCATATGTTCATCCCATCCACTAGATAGTTGTAGGAGTCGAAAAACTTGTTAATCAACCATAGACTACCATTCATGTATACTGATACGCGAATGTACAAGTTACATGTCTCGTTGATACAACATGCGGTAAATTGTTTCGTACTAAATTTCATTGTCTTGAATTGAAAGCTTCGTGACAATGCTATGTTGCATAGGGCCTACTTTAATTCATCCTTGTTTTGATAACATTGCAGCTACTCTTATCACCGTGGACCTGCCTAATAAGTCTGGGATGTACATCTTTGTACGTGTCTGGATTATTTCTACCAGGATACAACTGTCACTATACATCTCGTCGACGAATCTATTGAACATCCACTGGACGTCCTTGTCATCCTTTAGTATTATAACATTTTTTCTGTCAGGCCCGTCTGTTTAAATAGTGATATGCTGATGAATTTTTCATTTTTGTCTAATTCGATACTTTTCTCGATCAAAATATCAGAAGGGATATTAGAGTGCTTTAAGGGTGCGTTTGGAGCACCGGTTTGGATATGATAGACGGAAAGTTATAATAAACGGTGGTTATGATAAACGGTGGGTTATTATAAATGGTGTTTGAGGGACAAGTTATTATAAAGGGATTATGATAAACGGTGTTTGAAGGGCTGGTTATGTAACAAAAAGTAATATAGGTAAGGTTTAAATAAACGGGCACGCAGGTTTAGGTAACCACCGTTTATAATAAACAGTGGGGCAAACATTGATTGGGTTATTATAACCAACCCGGCCGTTTACATAAACGGGGCCCAAACACACCCTAAGTGATCTAAACCATAGTCGTGTTGTAGTTCGAATATATATCTCTCGCACTCAATTATCATTAAACACGATTGTAACTTATGTAACCTCCATTGAAAATTACCAAAGGTTGCTTCTTACACTTGAAAAGTGACACAAAAGACGATGGGATGTTTATGTTGTAATTTAATGAAAATGTGAGAATTAGTAAACGTAGCACCTGTGCAGAATGTCATGGAATAGATGAGAGTTTTTGTTTCCCAATTTTTTGTAAATAAAGAATCGAGAGATGGCTAATTCCATGAAAATGTAATTTGGTGAACATGTTAAAACAATGAATGGAAATTGATATGATGAGTGGCTAAGATAAAATGTAAGGTTGTTACAATTAGGTATCGTTGGATTTAATTTAAAATAAAGTTATTATAATATATTTGTTCACCAATTTGTTGTTGAAGATGGTTTTTATTCCTAAAATGGTGGGAGGGAGGATTTTAAAAATTCTTAATTAATTTAGAATGTGAAAACAATAATTATTTGAAAAGGGTATAAATGGTACAAATTGTTTATAACTCCACCTCCATATACAAAAGTAGACACGGATTTCAATTCCACCCCATTTAGACATTTACTTATTTTTTTTTTGTCGAAAATAGACATTTTGTACCATTTTGCTTTTAAAAAGATGTTGAACGTGGATTATGAGGCATTAGTGGAATACAAAAAATGGAAAATGTAGAAAATGACTCGGTTTTAAAAAATAATGGAGAGAATGACTACTTTGGAAGAGCATTTAAATGCATTGCTAAGAAAAATAAAGTGGGGAGAGATAAATGTTTTACTCCCAAAGTACCATTTAGTCATGTTTTAAAATTAATTGATTAATAAAAAGAAAAAAAAACTCAACCATTTTTCTAAATTTAAGCAAAACAAAATAACGAGAGAAATCCCATATTTTCCTAAATGTATGTATAGCTAACCAATTCTATATTTTATTAATATTTTGAAAATAATAGTTTGTTATAGAGAAACCCCTAAAGTTAAGCAAAATCGTTCGCACATCACAAAAGAAAAAAAAAACTAGTATTTCGAAATTGGATTCATCGCACAATCACAGACACCGACGAGGAAGTTTCAGAGGAGAGGAAAATAGAATTGATCATTTCGAGAGAAACGATTCCATTATCTCTCTTCTACTTGTTTCTAAAAAATAATTCCATCACTCTTCCACCCTTATTATAAAAAAAACAAAAAACAAAAATCAAGAAAACAAAATCCTAGGGAGTCGATTATGCGTAAAATATGTGCTAACATTATCTAAAACATGCACAAACTAAAAAAACAAATATCAAGGAAACAACCTTATTCATAGAATATATGTTGGACAACAAAAATTAGCCCTTATTATAATATGATATGTATATGATATGTGTCAACAATGTCTAACTTAAACTATAACGGCCCAGGTTCTCACTCCGGTTCTCCAGGTATGTTTCTCTTTTGATTCGGTTGTTCTGTTCGGCCGTTAAGGCAGTTCTAGCCTTCAGGGTTATTTTGGTCATTTTGCCCCTAGGTTAGTTTGGTATTTAATTGGACTTCAGGGTTGTTTCTATGTTTTATTCAGTTGTGATGTTTTGTGGTTTCAGGCTTCCAGGGCTGTTCTTGCGATTCCAGGATACTTGGGGGTTAGTTTTGTAAATGGAGGAAAGAAGCCTGTTTGTGTTTAATTAAGAGAATTAAAAGAAAATGGTTTGGTTTTTTTTATCAAAAAAAGGAAGAGCAAAGAAACCAAACTCCTTCCTCTATCGCATTCTCCCATCGTTCTTCTCTCCCTTGCAGCCGAAAATACCCTCTCCTTGCTGCAAACCCCACCGTCGGAACTCCATCCCCATCTCCGATCGTAGCTGCATAGAGCAACCCACGCCCGCGATCGCCTTGCGTCGTAGCCCCTTCCTTTGCTGAGCATCGCGCATGCATGCACACCCAGCACCTCCCCAATCACGGTCTACATCCACCCGCACGACCCCTTTCTGCGAGTAGCTTGCCTTCGTCAGCCAGCCCGCATCGTTGTCGCTGCAATTGCAGCCACTCACCACGCGTAGATTGCTCTCCCGCAGCCGCTTGCCCACGCCTTCGCCGCATCTGAGGAGCAGTCCCTCTCAACCTCGCTCTTGCTATGCTGCAGCCAGCCACTTGCACCCATACAACCTGTCCTCACCGTGCCTTAGCACCGCACGTGCCCACTCACACAGTGCATCCCGCTTGCCCGCACACGCTCGTCGAGCTGCCTTGTTGTCGAGCTCTCCTTCGATTTGGTAACCCTTATTCCTGAGTCTTGTGTGTTTGGATGCTTGGTTTCGTTTGGCTGCTAGATATTAATTGTTTTAATATGTCTAGGTTGTTTATTCGTTGGTTCTGCAACTCTAGGAGCAATACTTGTTATTTTTTATTTCTGGTTTTCAGGTAAGGGTTTCTTGCTGGGGTTATGTGGACCTTGCGTTCGCCATTGATGGTTTCTTAGTTGTTTGTTACTTTTTCTGTACATGTTAATGGATAGGTGATTGGATGTTTACTCTTGTTTTCTGTACATGTTAGCGAATAGATGATTGGATGTTTACTCCTGTTTTCTGTACATGTTAGTGGGTAGGTTATTGGATGTTTACTCTTGTTTTATGTGCCTGTTAGTGGATAGGTTGCTTGGATCTTTATTTCTGTTTACTAAGGATGTGCTAGTCGATAGGTTTGTATGACTTGTTGATAGGACCTGACACGTAGATTATTGGACCCTGGATTGCACTTCTCTGTCTGCAGTGACTACTATGTAATGTGACTATTGGCATTTTGAATATTATTGTGCAATGTTATTGATGTTGAACTCTGTTAGCTCTAGGTGCTTCCTCTTAGCTAGATCCTGTTAGGTTTTCATCATCAAGAGGCTGAAAGTGGACCAATGTACGAGTCCCCACTGGTCCGGCTATGAGGATAGATTCCTTACCCCTGATAGCTAGGTGTGGAGTAGCTACCACCCTGGCATAAGCCTAGTCTGTGGCCTGCTAGAGCGGGGTCCTTTCCTTGGTGAAAACCTGCCTTGGGATGACCTTAGCTTCAGGCGTTGGTGTGAATCAAGCTTCCATAGTGTGGTGCCGAGGGCCTCTCGTTAACTGTGGATCAGTGGACACCATTCTGAGTCTTAGGCATGCGTACTTGGACTGGCGTAGTTTGTGTAGGCCTACATTTACCCGATTTGCAGTAGCATTCGAAGTGCATGTATGTGCATTAGATGCTGGGAGGAGAGCTCCCTCGAGCTAGTGTATCAGTACACCTTTCCGTTCCATTTGTAGCCCGACACTTGGGTACTCTCCCAAGTGTCCAGGATCAGCATAGTGAGCTGATCATGTTAGCCGATAGTTAGAGACTCTCGATGGTTGAGCATACTGGTGATTGAGCTTGTGTTGAGACTGCCTGTTTGATGTTTGGTTTGCTTGTATGCTAGGATGCTAGATGATGTGACTTGCGTACTGTACCCCGGTTGAGGATTCTTACTGAGTGCTTTTGACTCACCTTTTCTGTGGTTTTTTCCACTAGGTAAGTTGGGACAGCACCGGGGCGGCTAGAGGAGGAGTTGATGGATCATGGGAGTCGCTTCATAGTCTTTTCCATTCATTTACAGTTTCGCATGCTAGTGTGTTTTGATGAATTATTTTTATAACTGTTTTACTATAATCTGGCCAGAGGATTCAAACTATGTTTTGGTTTAAATAATGTTGTATTTGGTTTGTCATTTTGCCAATAAATGTTTTAATGCTTGGATTTTACTTTATGTTTTAAATCCATGCATGCTGAGTAAGGACTCTTTAGGACCGTTTTTAGAGTTGGGTCCTTACAAAAATTAAAAAAAAGTAAAATAAAATAAACAACGTTATTTACAAAATATATACAAGTGGCAATAATAACTAACATATGCGTTTCTAATTTTAATATGATATGTATAGAATACGTGTCAACAATGTCTAACATATGTGAAAATAAAAAAAAAAAAGTTATGGAAACAGAATCCCTACTTTTATGTATAAAATATGTATAGAATAAGTGTCAACAGTAACATATGATATGTATAGAATATGCGCAAAAAATGTCTAACACATGCGAAAACTTTTTGAAAAAAATAGTAAGGAAACATAATACCTAAAAAATAGGGATTCCATTATGTATAAAATATATGCCAGCAATGTCTCACATATGGAAAAAAAATCCCAATAAAGTAGGGATTTGATGTTAGACATCATTAAATAATAGAGCCATTCGAGAGATTTGAAAGTTTACATTGGAAAAAATGTCAGACCACCCAAAGGGATTTGAAAAATTAATTACATCGGAAATGTTTCAGAACTGTGGCAACATTAGCGCTCCCTTTCAGAGTCTCGAGAATCAAAGCCCTACGGAATGCAGACGTGTCTCTTGCGGCCAGATTTTTCAACACGGGGCTATTGTCAATCGCAAATGTAGGGATGGAGGATGACTAGGGTATATTCGGAACACTAGGCTGCTTCGTGTGATTTTAGTTCACACTCGCACAAGTATACGCGGTCTACAGCAAGTAAATAAGTAAATTATCGATCTCCACAGGGACTATGATTTATCAAGAGATTATGTTTAGAAAAGAAGAACAGAAAGTAATGAATGGGTTTAGTTGTGATTTATTTGCTTGCATAAAGTAAATGAAAGAAGTATGTGATGTAAATATGAAATTTGAGCAAATAAGGCACGGCTACGGTACTCATGGAATGCATTCACCATATTAGAAGGAAATATGCGGTAAGGAAAAACTATCATACTTCGCCTAACAAACATTTGCTTCCACATTTGCTCACATTGGACCCAACTTCCATTGCAACTTAATGTAATGATAATCAGTGCAACGTATGCAATAGTTATGTGTTTATCCCTAAACTCCAATTTAAAGTACAAAAGACTTAATACTAACTTACTGAACATGAAAACTAGTCATAGGTCATTTCCTCTTCCGATTTACAACCTATTAGCGCGTGTGGATGGTCAGTCGACACTTACTATTATGTTAAGAACCTAGTTAACATGCTCAGGTTATTTCCTCCCTAGATCTATCTAACACATGCGTAAGCTATTCCTCTTTTCCCTAACTTAGCCTTAAATAAATTAGTTCATAGTACAAAAAGAAACACAGATAACAACATGGAAAATGACATGCTAAAAAACAGTATTACTTTAGTGCAACAATGAGTCTTAAAATGAAAATATAATAGAATGGTGGTGAAGTCTCTCGTTCCCCCCCCCCCCCTTGAAATTTCTAGGTATTCTCGAATCATCTTGGTTTGGGTCGGTAGCTAAATTAGTGCAATAGAATCTTACCGATTGATAGTTTTCAATCTCGTTGTGTATTTTAAGGTATAAATCTCGTGATTTTAGCAGTTTATCTCATAGCTGTCTAGATAGTCAACAATTGCTCTTCACTTGACTCTTGAATTATTTGCTTGTGTGTGGCTTGGCGTTTTTTTCCTAATGGCTAATGTCGCATGATTTAACTCCACATGGTTCTTTGCTAACTGCATGGATTGATCGAGTTCTCTACTTTGCATTGATCTTTGTCATTTGCATAGCTTGATCCAACTCTCGCTCTGCATCACAATTCCTAAAAAAATGTTTATTGTCATAAGCCATTCCCAAAATACGCATTTAAATTATAATTTTAGCATTTTAGCGTTATAATGCATATTTCTTCAATTATTCCTCTAATGTGTATGCATTAGCCTTTTTCACCTTTTACTCTTTATTTTCACCTTTTTCACACGTTAGATTTTTCTATAATAAGACGAAACGTTGACTCTAAAACATCCTAAATACTTACTCTATTTGAGAGTCATCAGAGGGTTTTCACAAGGTTGTTGTAACGGCCCAGGTTTTCATCCCGGTCTTCCAGGTATGTCCTAAGGGTATTTTGGTAATTTGGTCAGGCCGTTAGGGCCGTTTCTGTCTTTTTCAGCTGTTAATATTCTTGGTTGGTCAAATGTAGGGTTGGTTGATTTCTGGATGAGTTTGGGTATGGAGAGGTGCAAAAATAAAATTCAGGATTAAAAGTGCATCAGCTAGGATTCGAGCCCGGGTGGCCAGGGAGTCAGTAGTGTGGTCCTGCCAGTTGGGCCACCGGTTGTATTTTTGCTCATCCCGTAGTATACCTTGGTTTGCCTTGGTTTTTGGGTTTTAGGGAGTTTGATTAAAAGAGAAAAGAAAATAGGTTTATTCATATTTTTCTTCCTCCAAATCCCTTATCGTCCACCATCTTCTCTCAAGCTTCCTTGCATGCGCCTTCTCCCAAGAGCTCCATCGTTCGTTCGCCCCGGGTAAGCGTTATCGATCTCTCCTTCTCGTCTTTTGATGTTGTTCTTGCTGGCCGAGAGAAGGGTTTGGTTTGATTGTAGTTCTGTGTTGATGCAGTCAGCCGAGCAGCCATGTCCTTGTACGTCGCCCAGCCTGCAGCGCCCCAGCTGGATCGCATGCAGCAGCGCATCGCCCAGCCGCACGCAGCCCTACCTGTCCCGATCGCCCAGCCGTGCAGCCGTGCCTGTCCCGATCGCCTAGCCTGCAGCGCCGATCGCCCAGCCGTGCAGCCCCAGCGTCGCAAGCCCAGCCCCTATCGCAGCCCTGTCGTCGTGTCGCCAGCCTGCAGCAACCTAGCAATGCATCACCCGCGCGCCCAACCGCACGCGAGCAGCCCGTTCGGAAGCACGCCTGCGTCATCGCTGCCCTCCCACGCAGCCCCTGCCGCGCCAGCACGCCCAGCAGCGCCCCAACGCCCTTGCAGCCGTCCGTCCGCGCTCCAGCCCTGTGCCGTGTGAGTTGCTCCCGACCGAGCCGAGTGTTGTTTGTATTTTTATTTAAGGCCTATAGGTTGTGATATTTGTTGTTGTTTGTTAGGTCCCCGATAGATAGCTCGGGTTCGATTTCTACATAGGATCCTTGTGTGTTATTGCCTTCCGACCCAGGTAAGGATTTCTTACCGGAGTTGTGTGGGACCTGCGGTATATTCTGTGATTGTGGTTTGTATGAATGTTTATGTTTATCAGCATGTTAGTGGATAGGTGCTCTGTTCTGAATTCCGACTGACATGATTCTCGTGTTGTTTCTCATGTTAGTTCCATGTTAGGTTGTTCTGTTCTGGCATGCACGTTATCTGTTCTCGTTTCGTAGTATCATGCTAGGTTCATTGTTTCTGCTGAGCACGTATTGGAACAATTGATGTTATCTGTTTATAGCTTAGAATTCTGATAGGTAGCATCATCCGGGCGAGGATGCATAATGTAACTTGCATCCGTGGCAGGGACGTGCGAGGCAGTACTCCGTCCCTGATCCGTCGTTAGGGTTTAACTAACCCTAATGGTAGCCTAGTGCAATCTTGGGTGAGGGTGGCAGACTGTTAAATGCCCCAACAGTCGAGGGAATGACGAGGCATTGCCTTGTCCCCGACAGTCGACACGACCTCAGCGTGTCGGCAGTAGCCCTTGATTGCCACCTGATAGGGCAAGGACCGGTTCCTGGTGTAAGCCTACCACGACCAGTTTCTTAGCCTCAGGTACGGTGGTACAGGCTGACATAGTCATAGTGTCCTGGTCTCACACCACTACGTTCAGTGACACCGATCCAGAGATTTGTTAGGCATGCGTACTAGACTAGGGCAGCATGCCCTAGACCCGGCACCTCCCTAGTTTGCAGCAGCATGCGGTTCGCGCACACGCTCATTAGAGCGCCGACTGGAGAGCTCCTAGGGATCTTGAGTTCAGTGCACCTTTCGTATATGCGTAGTAGGAAAGCTGAGGCCGAGATTAGTGTAATGGCCTAGGTTTTCATCCCGGACTTCCAGGTATGCTCTAGGGGTATTTTGGTAATTTGGTCGGGCCGTCCGGGCCATTTCTGTTTATTTTTCAGTATCTAAAATTATTGGATGGTCTTATGTAGGGATTTGATGCTTTGTGGATGTGTTTGGGCATGGAGAGATGCAAAAGTAAATTAGGGAATTAAAGGTGTGATTGTTGGGGTTCGAACCTAGGTTGACTGGGAGGTCAATTGAGTGTTGTTGTCGGTCGTGCCTCGAGCTGTTCTTGTTGCTCTTTCCGCTGCATGTCTTGTTTAGCTTTGGGTCTTTGGGGTTTTGGTGCATTTGACTAAATGAAGGGAAATTAGGTTTGTTTGTCCATTCTTCTCCAAATCCACCCTAGCCGCCCAAGCTTTCTCTCTCCAAGCTCCTTGCCGTGCATCATCTCCCCGAGCAGCCCTTCGATCGATTGTCATCCCGGGTAAGAGTTCTTGTCTTCTTCTTCTTGTTCTTTCGTTTGGTGTTCTTGTTTGCCGAGAGAAAAAGGAGGTGAGATTGTGTGTTGTTGTAGCTAGCCGAGAGGGGAGCACCAGTCGAGCAGCCCCTGCCCATCGCCGAGCAACCCCCGTCGCAGCCTGTCGCACGCACCAGCAGCAGCGCCCAGACGCCCTGTATCGCCCAGCCCCTGCCGTCGCACCAGCATCCCCATCGCCAGCAGCAAACTCTCGGTGAGCGGCCCGCTCATCGCGACGCCACCAGATCAGACGCCCGAGACACCCAGACGAGCAAAGCAGTGCAAGGTCGCGACGCCCAGACTCCCGTCGCCGAGCCCTGCAGCGCATCGCACCAGCAGCCCCAGCCCCAGTGCGCCCGCGTCGCGAATTTTGGTCCGCGCGCGCAGCCCCTTGCCGCCCTGCAGCGCCCAACAACAGCCAACGACCGTGCAGCCTGTCCGTCCGCGCGTCAGCCGTGCAGTGTGAGTTGCTCCCGAGCTGAGCTCTGTTTGATTTGCTTTTTTAGGCCTATTGATTGTAAAATGTGTTGTTGTTTGCTAGGTACCCGATAGCTACCCGATAGCTACCTCGGGGTTCGTTTGCAGCATAGCGCCTTAGTGTGTCATTGCCTTCCAACCAAGGTAAGGATTTCTTACCGGAGTTGTGTGGGCCCTGCAATATAATATGTGATTGCTGTTTGTATGCTTGTTTATGTTTATCAGCATGTTTAGTGATAGGTGCTCTGTTCTGAATTTCTGACTGGCATGATTCTCGTGTTGTTCCTCATGTTAGTTCCATGCTAGGTTGTTTTGTTCTGGCATGCTCGTTATCTGTTCTTGCTTCGTAGTATCATGCTAGGTTAGTTGTTTCTAGTGTGCACGTATTGGATTGTTTGCTGTATCTATTTATATATTAGAGTTATGATAGTTAGAATCATCCGGGCGAGGATGCATAACGTAACTTGCATCCGTGGCAGGGACGTACGAGGCAGTACTCCGTCCCTGATTCGTCGTTAGGGTTTAGCTAACCCTAACGGCAGCCTTTTGCAATCTTGGGTGAGGGTGGTAGACTATTAAATGCCCCAACGGTCGGGATGATGACAAGGCATTTCCTTATCCCCGACAGTCGGCACGTCCTCAGCGTGTTCGGCAGTAGCCCTTGATTGCCACCTAATAGGGCAAGGACCGTTTCCTAGTGTAAGCCTACCACGACCGGTTCCTTAGCCTCAGGTGCAGTGGTACAGGCTGACATAGTTCACGTGTCCAGGTCTCACACCCCTATGTCAGTGACACCGATCCAGAGATTAGTTAGGCATGAGTACTGGACCAGGGACGATTGCCACTAGACCCGGCACCCCCCTGGTTTGCAGTAGCATGCGGTGCGCGCACACGCTCATTACAACGCCGACCGAAGAGCTCCTCGAAATCTTGAGTTCAGTGCACCTTTCGTATCGACAGTAGTCAGGTTGAGGCCGAGACTAGTTTCTCGTATAGGATCGTAAAGCGTTGTCGTTTCCGGAGTAAGACCGTAAGATGGCATCCGAGGTTTATGTGTGGATTTAAGCTATGTGCTCTCTTCTGTGTTTATATTCATAGCTTGTATACCTTTCTGCTAGATGACCATTTATATCGTATTGTACCTCGGTTGGGGATTGTTACTAAGTAATTCGTTACTCACCCTTATTTTGTGGTTTTCCACAGGTAATCATGGTGCGAGACAGGATGGCTGAATGAGGAGCTGTGATCATGGAAACCATCTGATTAAACTCTGAGTCTTTTAATGTTTTACATTTTATTGTCCTCTGAATGCATGTAGTTGGGCACGGAGCCCTTAGGATGTTTTCTGATTGTTTCTGGATTCTGACACTGCTGCAAATCATTTGAGTTTTGAATGTTTGAATAAATCTCTGATCAGAGTATATTTTGGAAATGTATTTGGCTTGGAACAGGTGCTTGGAAACAGGGACAGGTTTCAGGAATTAAATGTTTGTCTTTTAAAACAGATGTTGTATGTTTTTGGTGTTCATTCAGAATCTATAATACAATCCTGCATAGTGTTGTTAAATTTTAAAAAGCATGCATTGAGGTAAATGCCTGGTTTAGGACCCTATTCGGGTCGGGTCTTTACAGTTGGTATCAGAGCTCAGAGTCATAGATTCTGTAGACTGACCTTTTGTTGTAGGTTGTTTTTCCATGATCATCAGCACTCCGGCAGTCATCAGGTACGCCTAAGTTTACAGTTTTAGAAAGGGTTAAGAATTTACAATACTTTTCTTCTAGTGTATGCCTTGTTTAGTGTTGTGGAGCGGAGACGAGCAGGTTCTGACTGGTTGTTGGTTTGGGTCCAGACCACCATCATGCCAACTACCCGTAGTGTAAGAAGTATGTTAGCAGCTAGTCAGGGTATCCAGATAGATTCAGATACCGCTGGAACATTGTTCCAGAGGGAGGCAAAGATTAGACTCCCGTAGGCCACTTGTGGTCCAGTTGTTAGTTTTCCCCCAGAGGGAGGGTGGAGGTGATTTTCCCTGGAGTACCACTCTAGGAGAGGAGTTAGCTTTGGCTTTGCTCATGTTGATGCTAGTGGAGCAGGTCCCAGTGTGGACTAGCCTGGGTAGTTCAGGTGTTAATCTTGAACCTTAGCAGATTGTTTGGTTGCCCAGAGAGTGGCTGCAGAGTTAGTGGCCTTCGAGGAGGATGTAGAGACATGCTTGTTCCCTTGCAAGTTGTTGTTGTTTTGCAGCCAGTAAGTCGGAACCCTGTGGTCAAGGGTGCAGCGAGTAGTGCACCCATCGGACTTGATCCGTTGGTGGTTTCCCAGTTGTCTAGTAGAGTTGAGCACTCTTCTCATGGTGAGCTCCTAGAGTAGAGCTAGCCGCTGCTTGTTAAGAGAGTCGGTTAGAGTTTTGTTGAGCATCTAGTGGAGATGCAAGAGTAGGCAGTGAGACTTCAGTTAAATGAGATGCCATAGACAAGGTTGTTTGAGTTTTGGAGCTCTTGTATGCCTAGCCAGAGTTTTTGTCACTTGAGGTTGTGACCTTGCTGGACCTGTTTGTAGTAAGTTGTAGAATGTGGTGGTTGTGGCACTTGAGGTGCATTGGTTGGTGTGCCGTTTGGGCACCAAGTCTAGTTCAGGCCTGAGTGGCCACGGGTAGGATGGATGGTTCTATAACCTGCCCGGAGCTCAGCTCACTCCTTTAGCCTTTGGATCCGTTTATGGCAATTGCACCTGTTTAGGTCGCGCAAGAGGGCTAGTTCAGTGGTAGTCGAAGGACTACAAGCGAAAGGATGTTTGAGAGGAGCCGGAGCCTCTTCCCAGTGTTACCGAGGTAAGAGTAAGTCAGCAGGTTGAAGGTTGATAAGTGTTAGTGCGTGTGAGTCTCACGCTAGTGCTAAGGCAAGAGATCTATGTGGTTGGTAGTGCGGTCAACTACCTTCGAGTGCCTAAATTTGAGGAGAGTTGGGCATCGTAGATGCGAGTTTGGTCCAGCAGAGGGGCCATGAGTTGGATGCCTTATGAGATGAGTTGGATGCCTTATGAGATGAGTTGGATGTCTTATGTGTAAAGCACACTTGGTAGAGACGTTGGTATGAGGTAAGTTCGGTTTGGCATTGTTATGCTTTAGTAGAGCAAGGTTGCCACAACTTTGAGTATCGTGTGGAGATGGAACTTTTGGTGTTCCTTTGGTTGATTGTATCTCTGCCAGAAGATAGTGTTGCCTTTTAGAAAGCCCCTGTTAGTCTTGGATCTCTAAAGGAAGGTTGGGAGTTGTGCACATAACTGTGTTTTTGTGTAGTTCGTTCTATGGTGAGAGTTTCGGAACCATGTAGGGTTTGCATTGGAGAACTTGTGCTCAGTTCTTTGAGAAGTTCGACTCCAGGTGTAACAGCCTAGTTTTCTACTCCAGTTTTCGAGGTGCCTTCGGATCAAGATTCGGTTGTTTGGTTGGGTCGTTAGAGCTGTTTTGACCCTTGGGGGTATTTTGGTCTTTTGGCTCCCCGGGCAGGATTTTGTGGATTTTTAGGGCTTCGAGGTCGCTCCTGCCTTTGTCGAGGCTTGATTGTTGTTGGTTGTGAGTCCCAAGATGTTTGGGCCAATCGTTTGGAAGTTCGGTTGTGGTTTGGGTTTTTGGCAAAGTGATGGTTGGTTGTGTGCTTCCTTTGGGATTCGAGCCCGGGCCCTTGGTGTCGATTTGGGAGTTGAATTTAAGTGAGTTTTATTTTTGGAAGAGGTTGCTTCAGTCGGGTCTCGAAGGAGGAAGCCGGGAAATGGGATTTTAAGGTTTTAATTTGGATAAGGATGGAAAAAGAAATTAAATCCCCATTTTCCTTTTATTTTCCCATTTGCCCTTTTCTTTTTTTTCAAAAAAATCCCCTTTCTCTCTCTCTCTCTCTCTCCCCCCAGCCCGAGCTCCAGGTCGCCCCCAACCCGAGCCTGCTCGCCCAGCTCGCCCAGCCAGGTCGCCAGCCCGAGCTCGCCAGCCAGGTCGCCAGCCCGAGCTCGCCAGCCAGGTCGCGTCGCCGGCCAGAGCCCGCCCAGCCAGGTCGCGTCGCCCAGCCCGGCCGCAGAGTGCCGCTCGTCCCGTCCGCTCCTGTGCCGCCCAGATCCGAGTCGCCTCGTGCCAGATCGAGCGTCCCTTGTAGCTCGTCGTGCCAGATCGAGCGTCTTGTAGCCGTCGCGTCGCGTCGCGCCCGCGCGCCGTCCCTGTGCCGAGCCGCGCCGCACGCCCTCGCCTAGCCGAGCTCGCGCCCGCGCGCTCTCGCCTCCCTGCAGCTCGCCCGCGCGTTCGCGTCCACGCCCAAGCGCCCTGCTCGCCCAGCCGTGCCCCAGCGCGCCCCAGCGGCCAGCCCCTGCGCCCATCTGCGCCCCTCAGTGCCCAACAGCTGCCTCGCCCGTGCAACCGGCTCGTTCGCGTGTCAGCCGCGCCTCGTGAGTTGCTCCCGAGCCGTGCCCTGTTATTTTATTATATTTAGGCCTATGGATTGTGATTTTTTATGTGTTTGTTACGTTCGCTTTAGGTTGCTCGGGTTCGATCGCAGCTTAGGTTTCTTGTGTGTTGTTGCCTTAGGCTGTAAGGGTTTCTTACCGAGGTTGTGTGGACCCTGCGAATAATTGATAGTATGCCATATCTTGTGATTGTATGAAATTCTAGTGGATAGGTTACATGTTTTCTCTTGCTTCCAGGTTTGTGTTGTACTGGTGTTTCTGTTATATTAGTTATAGGCTAGGGTCTTTTATCTTGGCATATTCTGGTTCTTGTTATATTCTGACAGTTCCATGTTAGTGCTAGGCAGGTGATCCTTAATGTAGGTAAGTCCCCGATGGGCACTTTGCCTTTTCATTCACGGTGTGTAAGCCCCGATGGGCATCATGAGGTCGCTAAGAGTGTAAGAGACCGATGGGCATCTCAGTGATCCTAGCTGGAGTAAGACCCCGATGGGCATCCTAGGTGTGTAAGACCCCGTTGGGCAGCATTGATAGCTAGAGGTGTAAGACCCCGATGGGCATCCGTATGTGTAAGACCCCGATGGGCATCATTGTTTAGAGGTGTAAGACCCCGATGGGCATTAGTATGTGTAAGACCCCGATGGGCATCATTGTTTAGCTGGTGTAAGACCCCGATGGGCATCCTAGATGTGTAAGACCCCGTTGGGCAGCATTGATAGCTAGAGGTGTAAGACCCCGATGGGCATCCGTATGTGTAAAACCCCGATGGGCATCATTGTTTAGAGGTGTAAGACCCCGATGGGCATCCGTATGTGTAAGACCCCGATGGGCATCATTGTTTAGAGGTGTAAGACCCCGATGGGCATCCTTGTGTGTAAGTCCCCGATGGGCATCATTGTGTCATTGTATCCTAGGTTGTGTAAGACCCCGATGGGCATCCAGGTGTAGAACCTAGGATAAGCTGTAGTTGAAAGCCCTTGATAGGCTAGCTCTAGTGTTAGCACATAGCCTAAACCTACCGTTTTGCTTTAAGTCATTGTTTGGTTGCATGTCGGTGTGCTAAATGAGATGTTTTCGTATTGTACCCCGGTTTGGGGATTCTTACTGAGTAATTCGTTTCTCACCCTTATTTCTGTGGTTTTTTCCACAGGTAACCACGGTGCGAGACAGGATGGCTGGAGGAGGAGCTGTGATCATGGGAACCCGTTGTTCAACTCTGAGTCTTGTTTATGTTTATGTTTTAAATGTCCTCTGAATGCATGTTGGGCACGGAGCCCTAGGATGTTTGCTGACTGTATTTCCGGATTCTAGCATTGTTGTAACTATTGCAAAGCTTGTATGTTTTAAATAAATCTCACGATCGAGAGAAAGTTTTGTAAATGTATTTGTCTTGGACAGCAGTGCTTGGAAACAAGGACGAGTTTGAGAATTTTATGTTGACTTTTTAAATGGATGTTTTATGTTTTAGTTTTTACTTAGAATCCGAACATCATATTGCAAATTTTCTGTAGATTTGAATGCATGCATTGAGGTAACGGCCTATTTTAGAACCCCTTTAGGGTCGGGTCGTTCTGATTGGTATCGAGCTCAGAGTCATAGATTCTGAGATCGACCTTTTGTTGTTGTGGTCATTTTTCCATGATCATCAAGACTCCTACAGTCATCAGTACGCCTAAGTTTCTTGTTTTAAGAAAAGGGTTAAGAATTTACAATACTTTTCATCTAGTGTATGCCTTGTGTAGTGTTGTGGAGCGGGACGAAGCGAGTTCGACTCGTTGTTGGTTTGGGTTTAGAGCGCCATCATGCCAACTTCCCGCAGCTGTGAGCAGTATGTTGTGGCTTGTTGAGGTATCCAGATAGATTCGGATGCCGCTGGGACATCGTTCCGGAGGAGGTAGAGATTAGACTCCCGTAGGCCACGTGTGGCCCGATTGTTGGTTTTCCCCTAGTGAGAGGGTGGAGGTGATTTGCCTTGGAGTACCACTCCAAGAGAGGAGTTAGCTATGGCTTGCTTATGTTGATGCTTGTGGAGCAGTTTCGGTGTGGACTAGCACAGGTAGCTCAAGTGTTGATCTTGAGCCTTAGCAGATTGTTGATTGCCCAGTGAGTGGCTGCAGAGTTGGTAGCCTTCGAGGAGATTGATGAGGCATCTTTGTGCTCCTGTAAAGTGTTGTTGTTTGCAGCCAGTAAGCCGGAACCCTGTGGTTAAGGGTGCAGCGAGCAGTGTTCCCTTCGGACTGGATCCGTTGGTGGTTTCCTCAGTTGTTTGGTAGAGTTGAGCACTCTCCTTTTAGTAAGCCCCTAGAGTAGGGCTAGCTGCTGCATGTTGGGAGAGCCGACCAGAGCATTGTTGAGCATCATGAGGAGATGCTAGTGTAGGCCGTGAGCCTTCGGTTTGATGAGATGCCATAGGCATGGTTGTTTGAGTTGGGCCCTTGTATGCCTAGCCAGAGTTCTTGTCACTTGAGGTTGTGACCTTGCTGGCCCCATTGGTAGTAAGATGTGGATTTGGTAGTAGTAGCACTTGAGGTGCTTTGGTTGGTGTGCCACTTTGGCACTAAGTCTGGTTTGGCCTGAGTTTGGCATGGGTATAGCAGATGGTTCTATGCCGTTCGGAGTTCAGCGCACTCCTTTAGCCTTTGGATCCGTTTATGGCAGTTGCACCTGTTTTGGTCGTGCAAGAGGGCTAGTTCAGTGGTAGTCGATGGACTACAAGCGAAAGGATGCTCGAGAGGAGCTGGAGCCTCTTCCCAGTGTTACTGGGGGTTGAGTAAGTCAGCAGGTTGTCGGTTGGTAAATGTTAGTGCGCGTGAGTCTCGCGCTAGTGTTAAGGCCAAGAGATCCTTGTGGTGGGAAGTGCGGTCAACTACCTTCGAGTGCCTAAATCTGAGGAGAGTTGAGCATCGTAGATGCGAGTTTGGTCCAGCAGAGGGACCCTGAGTTGGATGCTCATGAGATGAGCTGGATGCCTATGAGGCGAGATGAGTTGATGCCTTGTGAGAGGATTTGGACTCCTTATGGATAAACACCCTTGGTAGAGGCTTGGTATAAAGTAAGTTCGGTTTGGCATGGTTATGCTTTGGTAGAGCATGGTTGCCACAGCTTCGAGTATCGTGTGGAGATGGAACTTTTAGCGTTCCTTTGGTTGGAGTTCAGTTGGAAACTGAACAAGAGCGGTCGTAGCAAGGCCGCGCAGTTTCTGATCGCCTTGGATAAGAGAGTTGTTCGGATCCTTTCCTTGGGTAGAAGCTTTGTTGTGGTTGATGTTTGAGCAGGAGGATGACGAATTCGGTAGCGTTTCGCGTCCTTTTGGTTCACAAGGAGTTGGAGTTGGGCAGCATGGTTGTGATGCTGTAAAATGGAGTTGTGTTGTTCAGGCAGTTGGTTGTTAGCTCGTTGGTCGACAGTGTGTGTCGAGGGTTGCCGAAGAACCCTAGGTTGTGGAGAGCCTCTCCGAGCTCGGTCCAGCCCTGTAGTGAGTTTGGTTGGCAGGCTGGAGCCGTGTAGTTTGTAGCCTCGGGTGAGTTCTTTGGCGATCTTGGTAGCCTAGCAAGCTAGTGGTTGTTTGGAGTAGAGTCCGGATTGGTTCCGGTGTGGTGGCAATTTGATGCTGGGTGTTGACCAAGGTATGGATGGAGCTGCTAGAAGTTAGTTCTGCTCGTGGGGCGGGTGGTTAGTGCCCTGTTGGTTGTCTTTCCTGTTTCCAGGATGTTGAGAGTTGCCCCGTTTGGCATTTGGAGGTTCAGTCTGTGGTGGACCCCTGTTGTTTCCCGTGAGATTTAGATGTTGTTGCTTTAGCGGAGCAAGACAGTGAGTGTATGTGGAGCTCTCTGTCCTTTGGTTGTCTGCTTGTAAGAGCCGTTTCCTCCTGGGAGTTGTCAGATTTCTCCCGTAGTCTTGGAGTTGATGGTAGTGGTGCTAGCAAGAGGGAAAAGTTTGTTGGCTGCTTGGAAGCAGTTGTTTGTCCAGTTAGGCGGACTCTAGGATGGTGTTCTAGAGGCTGCAGTAAGGGTAGTTCTGCCTCTTGTGAGTGTTTGGCCAAGGTTTGGTCCTCTTGTTGTTTCAAGAGCTAGTTCGGTTCTAGCTGGAGGGCATTGTCCTGAGGTCTTGTTCCTAGCCAAGAAGTTTGGGAGTTGACCCCTCCCTCGGCGGTTGAGTAAGTTCTGTTAGTTCCGGATTGGTGGTCCGATCGGTTGAGTTTTTCCCTTGGGTGTTTATTCCAAGAGAGTTGGTTGCTGTTGCCTTGGGTTTTAGCAAGTCAGCGAGCGTGTGTGATGTTCGCTGCCCTTCAGAGTTTGCTTGCTAGGAATTCGTTTCCCGTTTAGTAGGAGTCTGCTTAGCTCCTGGGTTGTGTAGTTGATCAGAGTAGTGCAGCGGTTAGCCCAGCGAGAGGGTCCCTGCCTTGTGTTGTTAGCAAGCGAAAGTTGTTTGTCCCCGCAAGGGCGGAGGCCAGCCAGTTTAAGAGTTGAGTTGTTGGTTCTTTGGAAATTGAAGATTTCCCTTTCCCCCTAGTCTCTGTGGTGGTTGAGTTGCTCCATGGATGCCAGCCTCGAGTGTTAGCTTCTGAGGTAGTCTTGCTGATTCGTGTGGCTCAGGATCCGTAAGCTTTGAGGTTGTCGATATCCGTTTTCCTTGCAAGGTTTCGAGAGTGGAGCTTCTGGCTGGAAGATGAGTTAGGCCTAAGCTAAAAGGAAGAAGTCCTTTGAGTAGCCAGTTGGATTTTAAGAGTTGAGTGGTAGCTTGGAGGCGAGCTTTGCTCGTTATAAGTTTGGGTTGAGTTCTGCTGAGCAAGCCCTTCTCGGGCTTTGTTCCTAGTTGTTGTTCGTTCGCAGTTGGCGTTAGCGGAGCCTTGTTTGAGTGAGTTGGCACAGAGGTGCCGTGGCATTGGTTGGTAAATCTGTTGAGCTGCTTTCCTCAAGGTGTTGTGTCGCAGATAGCTGCATGATGGTTTAGTCTTTGCAGTCCGAGATTTCCTTGAGAGGAATGTTGGTTGTTCCTTGCCTGGCAGTGTTCTCTTTGGCCAGTTGTTGAAAGGTTTGCGTTCGGCCGATGAGGAGTCCTAGCTTGTTGGTTTGGTCGAGTGGAGCCTGTGCCTGACCCTTGTCTTTAGAGTTGGTCGTAGCTGAAGTTTCAGCTGGTGTGAGTGTTGTTAGCCATCTGGTGTACCAGGATGGTGCCCCTTGCCTTTGGTTTGGCGATTTCTCCTTAAGATGGTTGCTTAAGTGTTGTGGTCGCGTTCTAGTTGGAGAAGTTTGCCTTTTTGGATCAGTCGCCAGTTGGTGATTCGATTGGATTTCGTTAAGACCAGAGGCAAGATTTGAGGTTATTTGGTCTCTTGTGGAGTAAGAGTAGGCCGTTTGGTTTTCTGGAACTGGAAGGTTCATTGTTTGGCTTGACTTTGTTGTAGGGTTGAGGTCGCTTGTTAGCACGGTGTGAGCTTCAGAGGAGTTTTGCGGTGCGTGGTGTAGAGATTGAGCTTGTGGCGAGTCCTCGAGTTTCTTTGAGAGTAACACCGTTTGAGAGTGGTGCGAATTGAGGATGTGGTTTGCCGTCTCTTTCCTTCTTGAAGTTCGGTGTATGCCATCAGGTTGTAGTTGTGGCAGTCTGGATGGCATTGTGGCTTTGAGTTTTGAGAACCAAGAGGGTTTGGTTTCGAAGAAGGTTGGTGTTGTTTTAGCCGAGAAGTTCAGTTGGTTTGGTTTTGAGTGGAGTTTCTGGAGCTGTTTCGTCTTAGGACTTTCGAGGACGAAAGTCTTAAAAGGAGGAGTATTATAAATGACCAGTTTTCTACTCGATTTTCGAGGTGCCTTCTTGGTCAAGATTCGGTTGTTTGGTTGGGTCGTTAGAGCTATTTTGACCCTTGGGGGTATTTTGGTCTTTTGGCTCCCTGGGCAGGATTTTGTGGATTTTTAGGGCTTCGAGGTCGCTCCTGCCTTTTTCGAGGCTTGATTGTTGTTGGTTGTGAGTCCCGAGATGTTTGGGCCAATCGTTTGGAAGTTCGATTGTGGTTTGGGTTTTTGGCAAAGTGATGGTTGGTTGTGTGCTTCCTTTGGGATTCAAGCCCGGGCCCTTGGTGTCGATTTGGGAGTTGGATTTAAGTGAGCTTTATTTTTGGAAGAGGTTGCTTCAGTCGGGTCTCGAAGGAGGAAGCCGGGAAATGGGATTTTAAGGTTTTAATTTGGATAAGGATGGAAAAAGAGATTAAATCCCCATTTTCCTTTTATTTTCACATTTTCCCTTTTCTTTTTTTTTCAAAAAAATCCCCTTTCTCTCTCTCTCTCTCTCTCTCTCTCTCTCTCTCCCCCCAGCCCGAGCCTAGCCCGGCCCCGAGCTCTGTGTCGCCCCAACCCGAGCACGCTTTCGCTTGCCCCAGTCGCCACCGAGCTCGCCCGGCCAGTCGCGTCGCCGCCCGTGCCCCCGCTGCCGGTCGCGTCGCCCGCCCGGCGCGCGCGATGCCGCTCGTCGATCGGGTCGGTCGTGCCGCCCAGATCCGAGTCGCCTCGTGCCAGATCGAGCGTCCCATGTAGCTCGTCGTGCCAGATCGAGCGTCTTGTAGCCGTCGCGTCGCGTCGCGCCCGCGCGCCGTCCCTGTGCCGAGCCGCGCCGCACGCCCTCGCCCAGCCGCGTGGGAGCTGTCAGTCAGTTGAGGTTGTTATGTGAGTTCGGATTTTTGGTGGATTAGTTCAGTAGCTAGAGCTCGCACCACGCCCCGGGTGGAGATGTCATTACTATGAAGTAGTGGCATGGCAGTTTCAAGCTATAGTTTTTGGCACCAGGGTGTGGCAACAAAGGTTTATTCTAGGCAATGCGTTGATGACCCGTGGTTCTGGAGAGCGTTCTTCAGAGGCTTATGAGCCGAGTGCAGTTCCAGCAGTGTTTTCACCCTCTGACCGATGGTCTTATGGGAGGAGTGAACCAGACCCTTTGGAACTTGTTGCGAGTTTGTGTTTCCGTTGTTAGGCATCGGGGGACCAATGTTGGTTTTATGAGGTTGCTTTGTGTAGCAGTCCCCAGCTGTTAGTTCATATGGTTTCGTTGAAGCGTAGTATGGTAAATGTTGCAAGTTTCTAGTGTTCTGGGAAAACGTTGGTGGCCGTCAGTTTTTGGGTCCTGAGTTGCTGCAGTTGACCAGTGGTGCAGTGCAGAGGATTAGAGCTCGTATGTTGTCAGCTCAGAGCAGGCAAAAGAGTTACGCCGATGTTCGGCGTCGAGATTTGGAGTTTGAGGTTGGACAGTTCGTGTTTTTAAGGTTGCACCGATGCGAGGTGTGTTGAGGTTTGGTAAGCGAGGGAAGTTGAGTCCCCGTTTGTTGGTCCGTTTGGAGATTCTCGAGAGGATTGACAGAGTTGCATATCGGTTAGATTTTCCTCTGTCATTGTCAGCTGTGCACAGTGTTTTTCATGTATCGATGTTGAGGCAGTATGTGCCGGACCCATCGCTCATTGTGGACTTTGAGCCTTTGCAGCTGAATGAGGATTTGAGCTTCGAGGGGAAGCCTGTGAGTATTCTGGTCTTTGAGACGAAGACGTTGCGTAATCGTGAGATCCGTTTGGTAAAAGTTCAGTGGAGGAGTCAGAGTTCAGAGGAAGCAGCTCGTGAGCGGGGAGGACGAGATGAGATTGCATTATCCTGAGCTGTTTCAGTCTTAATGACTTTCGAGGACGAAAGTCATAAAAAGGAGGGAATATTGTAACGGCCCAGGTTTTCATCCCAGTCTTCCAGGTATGCCCTAGGAGTATTTTGGTAATTTGGTAGGGCCGTCCGGGCCGTTTCTGTTTATTTTTCAGTTGTGAAAATTAGTGTGATTGTTGGGGGTCGAACCCAGGTTGACTAGGAGGCCAGTTGAGTGTTGTTGCCGGTCTTGCCTCGAGCTGGTCTTGTTGCTCTTTCCGCGACATGCTTGTTTAGCTTTGGGTCTTTGGGGTTTTGGTGAATTTGACTAAATGAAGAGAAATTAGGTTTGTTTGTCCATTCTCCTCCAAATCCACCCTAGCCGCCCAAGCTTTCTCTCCCCAAGTTCCTTGCCGTGCATCACTCCCCGAGCAGCCCTTCGATTGATTGTCATCCCGGGTAAGAGTTCTCGTCTTCTTCTTCTTCTTCTTCCGTTTGGTGTTCTTGCTGGCCGAGAGAAAAAGGAGGTGAGATTGTGTTTTCTTGCAGCTAGCCGAGAGGGGAGCACCAGCCGAGCAGCCCATCACCGAGCAGCCCCTACCCATCGCCGAGCACCCCCCGTCGCAGCCTATCACACGCACCAAAGAAGAGCGCCAGACGCGCACCGCGATCGCTTCACCCTGCGCGTCGCACCAGCGGCCCCATCGCATCGCAGCAGACGCCCCCGCTGAGCGACCGCTCATCGCACAACGCGTCGCGCGCCGCGACAAATCTCGTCAGACGCCAGACGCTCGTCGCCCGACCCCTGCGCGCGCATCGCGCAAGCAGACCCAGCGCGCCAGCGCCGGCGTCGAGCGTTTGATGCAGCGCGAGCCAGCGCTTGTCCCGCCAAAGACGCGCGCGCGCCCAGCGATCCCGTCCGCGCGGCGCGCGCGCTCCTCCTGCCGCCCAAAGAAGAGACAATGACCGTCGCGACTGTGTCGTCTGCGCGTCAGCCGTGCCGTGTGAGTTTCTCACGAGCTGAGCCCTTTTTGATTTGCTATTTTAGGCCTATTGATTGTAAAATGTGTTGTTGTTTGCTAGGTACCCGATAGCTACCCAATAGTCAGGCTGGCACGTTACACGAGCAGCTGGTAAGTTCTTCTCCTTCTTCTCCTCCTCCAATTCCTTCAATTTCTTCCCCTGTTTTCGTTGTTGCCATTGCCGGCCGAGAAGAAGTGAATTGCTTGTAGGTTTCGTGCAGCTAGCCAAGGGGAGACAACCAGCGCCGGATTCGCCGAGAAGAAGCTCCATTGTCTCCAATTCGCCCGAGCTCGCCCAGTTCGTTTTCTCCTCCATCGCGCGCAGAAGCCAGCTCCACCGCGCGCATCGCCGAGCCGCATCGCACCGAGTCGCGCGCAGCCGCGCCCCTAGCGCCGTGTCGCGTGTCTTGTCGCAGCCCACCGCGTCGAGCCGAGCCGTGTGAGTGCTCTCGAGCCGAGCCGAGTGAGTGCTTCCGAGCCGAGCCGAGCCTAATTTTTTTATTTAATTTAGATTATGGTGCATAATTGTGTTGTGCTTGTTAGGTTCCCGGTAGCTAGCTCGAGTTCGTTCGCAGCTTAGGATTTCGTGTTTAATCACTCCCCGACCAAGGTAAGGATTTCTTACCGGAGTTGTGTGAACCCTGCGATATATTATGTGATTGCTTATTGATTGCTTGTTTGTGTTTATTGACATGTGTAGCTAAGTGCTCTATTCTGAATTCCCGACTGGCATGAATTCCTACGTTGTTTCTCATGTTAGTCCATGCTAGGTTGTTCCTTTCTGGCATGCTCGTATCTGTTCTTGCTTCGTAGTATCATGCTAAGGTTGTTGTATTCTTATTGAGCACGTATTGGAATGTATTGGATTGTTTGTTGATTGCTATGATAGGTTAGACTGCAGGTAGATAACATCATTTGGGTTGGGTGCATAACGAACCTTGCATCCCCGACAGGGACGTACGAGATGGTGCTCCGTCCCTGATCCCGTTAGGGAATAGCTAACCCTAACGGCTGGCCCTGCAATCCTGGGTGAGGGTGGCAGACTGTTAAATGCCCCAACGGTCGGGATGATGACCTGGCATTGCCTCGTCCCCGACAGTCGGCACGTCCTCAGCGTGTTCGGCCGTAGCCCTTGATTGCCACCTGTTAGGGCAAGGACGGCTTCCTGGTGTAAGCCTACCACGACCGGTTCCTTAGCCTCAGGTGCGGTGGATCAGGCTGACATAGTTCACGTGTCCAGATCTTACACCCCTATGTCAGTGACACCGATCCAAAGATTTAGTTAGGCGTGGTGGCTAGACATGGGCAGCTTGCCACTAGACCCCACACCCCCCATAGTCTGCAGTAGCACGCGGTGCGAGCTTACGCTCATTACAGCGCCGACCGGAGAGCTCCTCGGGATCTTGAGCTAGTGTACCTTTCATTCGACAGTAGACAGGCTAAGGCCGGGACTCATTTCTCGTATAGGGCGTATTGTGTGGTGGATTGTGTGGTGGATTATTCCGGACTAAGACCCTGAGTTGGCATCCGAGGTCCAAGTATGGACTCAAGCTATGTGCTCTATTCTGTGTTTATACTCATAGCTTGCATACACTCATCTAGATGACCATGTATATCGTATTGTACCCTGGTTGGGGATTCTTACTGAGTAATTCGTTACTCACCCTTATTATTGTGGTTTTTCCACAGGTAACCGAGATGCGAGACATGATGGCTGAAGGAGGAGCTGTGATCATGGGGACCAGCTATCAAACTCTAATTTTGTGGTATGACTCTTGTCTTTTATTTTCCCCTGAATGCATGTAGCCGGGCACGGAGCCCTAGGATGTTTTCTAAATGTTTTGTGGATTCCAGCATTGTTGTATCTGGGAAGGTTTTGAATGATTTTAATAAATCTCTGATCAGAGTAAACTTTGGAAATGTATTTATCTTGGAACAGGTGCATGGAGACATGGACAGGTTTCAGGAAAATTGTCCGGACTTGAACTGAATGTTTGAATGTTTTGTTTTTAATTGGAATCCGAAATCATATTTGTATATTGTCCTTTACTTTGAATGCATGCATTGGGGTAAGGGCCCATTTAGAGCCCCATTCGGGTCGGGTCTTTACACTCTATAAAAGGAGACTTGATGTAATTGAGAAGACAAGCGGGATCTTTGCCCTATTTTTCTTCTCGGAAAACTGTAGAGAATCGATTTACGCTACACTTTACTGTTGTTATTTTATTTTGTTTTGTTAAGATGTATTGTTACTTATTTCAATTCAGTAATACAAATCTATGATGTTTGCTTCATTGTTCTTTATGTTCTTTGTTGTTATTATGAACTAATTTTCGTAAGGTGAAACTGGGGAAACGTGAGTGTTAGTAGCAAGTCATAGGGAGAATTAGGAATGTGAGTGTTAGTAGCAGGTCTGGAGAATCGATTTCATGGGACAATTTCCTCCTTAAAAAAGAAATTTGTACATTCTGCTAGCGGTTGATTACGTGTCAAAATGGATAGAAGCAGTAGCTAGGCCCAAGAATGATGCCTAGACTGTTATAAGAGCAATGTCACATGTGCTGCATAAGTACAATATCAAGCATCGAATTGCAACACCCTATCATCCGCAAAACAATAGACAAGCCAAAATTTCAAACTGAGATATCAAAGAAATTCTAGAAAACATTGTGGGACCTAACCAGAAGGATTGGTCCATGAGACTAGATGATGCACTTTGGGCCTATAGAACATCATTGAAAACGTCGCTGAACATGTCACCTTATAGGATAGTGTACGAAAAAGCATGTCACTTACCGATCGAGTTAGAGCATAAAGCTTACTGGGCGTTAAAAAGATTGAATTTAGACCTGCAGAAAGCAAGAGCGGTAAGAATGATGCAATTGCTCAATCTGGAGGAGCATAGACTCTTTTCATACGAAAATGCGAAGTTATACAAAGAGAAAACAAAGAAATGGCATGATCGACGGTTGAACCCTCGTACTTTCGAGGTTGGACAACAAGTGTTATTATTTAACTCTAGACTTCGTTTGTTTCTAAAAAAGCTCAGATCCAAGTGGTCTGGACCATTTTATATTACTCAAGTAAAAGTAAGAGGAGCAGTGTGGATAAAGAACGAAGCCACTGGGGAATGAGTTCGTGGTCAATGGCCAGAGATTGAAGCATTACTGGAATGAGGATGTCCAACGCGGAATATCTTCGTTCGCATTAACTGAGGAATGAGCGCACAAACATGAAATGGAGCCAGAGCATATTAGTACCCTTTAAATTTTGCTCCATGCATGCCAAATTTCAATATTTCCTATCTGCTTATGCTAGAAGTTTATATTAGTTAATGTTATTTTATTTGCCTTTTTGTTTCTTTTACTACAATTTCTGAATTTCAATAAATTAGTAAATCTCTTTTACCATCATATCAATTATTAACTATGGACGGATGCCGAGCAACCAAATAGCAAACATTTTGATCCAACGGTATGTAGAGAATGCACAACCACCAAAGCCCAATCGTCGCTCTGACCTAAGCAACGATTGAAATATGATTGTCATTTTAATGGTTAAAAACCCCATAAAAAGTGAACTTTGCCTATTCATTGCAACCCAACTATCTCTTCTTGAAAATCATCTACAACCTTCACCATGGTACGAAGCCTTGCAACCACTAACCGCAGAATGTGGAAAATGAGGTTAGAGCAATAAGGGGAAGTGGACCCCAATCAAGAGCCCGACTCGTTGGACACTACGTCTGTACATAGTGACAATGGACAGTCACAAGCTGGACCAGCCATGAGAAGGCAAGTAACTACTCCAACCTGCAGAACGGAGCCACGCATTGCAACTGTAGAAGAATCTTCCATAATACCTGGGGAAGAAAGGGTTGTTACCTCTGCCCCACGAAAGAAGAACGTGGAAATGGAAGCTGTCAATGCAGAGGAGGACAAATTTAGAGAACATCGGGAAGGAAAAGCCTTGGAGTTTGTTGAGGAGCGAGGAATTGGAAGAAAAAGTATTCACGTGTCGGAGGACCTGTTCTGATGAAGAAGCAGAGAAGAAGCTGAAGCGAGCAATGTTAGGCAATCGAGAGTCAGTCTAACACCATGGGGAGAAGACCAGGACTGAAATTCAGTGCCTCATGACCAAGTTCGGGCATGGAGATGAAGCTCTGAAAGACAAAGCAAGGCCCTTCACACATCCCTATGTGTCAACTTTCCCACCAAGAAAGATGAAGAAGACAATGAGAGAAACATTTCAGTGCAGCCTTTGGCTGCTTGAAAAAAATTTGAAGAAACTTGTGGACTATCTAGCTGATAACTCTCAAAGAGAGCATATTTTGGACTATTTAGGATACATTATTTTAATAAGTAGGCAAAGAATATTTGCGTTTTTGGTGAAAATACGGAGAAATAACTTAGAAAATCTGCATGCATTCATAATATCGCATCCAAAGCATGAATATGCACTTTAGCACAAATCGCAATTTAAATGTGCCTAATTTACGTTTTTAGCAAGATTTCGCACAACATCAAGGAAAGGCACTGGCGCGAACACTGAGCGAATCGAGAAGATATGCTGAACCAAGAAGGAATTACGATTGACAAAGATTCATCTACATGGAAAGAATCAGAAGAATCAATTATGCAATCAATGCAATGGAAAAATCGAATAAATCACGACGGAAATCATGGAATATGCATTAATGACGATTTGTACAGCTCAGCTCTACATGTAGATCACAAAATTCAATCCTTTAAATACCTAAGTAAGGAGCAGAATCCATTGAGCTAGTCGGTTGGCCATAAGCCAATCGAGGGACGTGAGTCTACTGCGAAGAAGTTGATGGTGGTGCTGTGGGAGCTGATGACAAGGAGACTACTCACCTTCAACCTTGCCAATTCTATTTATCATTTTTATTAGGAGTAGTTATAGTTTTTAGACATCATTCCGGTCGTAATAAAATCGTATGATTTAAATTTCTATTTGATGTTCATCTACTATGATTGTGTTATAGGAGTTATGATGATTAAGTATGAATAAAGCATGTTATTGGTGAAGGTCTTTGAATGTTACACTACTGAATATTTATTTACATATATATGCGTCGATTAGCTACCCACGCATGTACCTTGCGAAGAATCGGAAGAGGAATCGCATGTTGACCCAGTACGCTACTTTAGTTGATTGAACAGCTGTTCATCATTTAGGGTGTTAGGAATAACCTCACTACTGATTACGTCACCCTGTGCTTAGTATGATGTTCGCAGCGGAAGTTGGTTCACTCATAAATCATGAGTCACGGAAGTGAAATTTGTTAGGGAAGTAAGACATTCAATGGCTAGTCCGCACTCTTAGTATTCTCTAGGAATACTTAGTTAGCATTAATACTTGCATGCATTTTATTTCTACATTTTATCTTCACGCATTAAACAAAACCACTTATATACATTCTATTTTACTTTTCGCATGACTCTGACTTAAGTGGTATTTACTCTAGACATCAATCTCTATGGGATCGATAAAATTATATACTTATTACTTGCTGCAATTCCCGATCGCATATACTTGCGCGTAAGTGATTCTGTATGCATTCGCATAAGAATTAGTTACTGTTCAATATATTAGTAGTGGAATCGCGAGGTCACTAGCAAACCGAGATGGAGTCATTTTTTACATCCTGACTCGGTTGGATCCACAACTCTGTAGACCTGTTTTTCTTGAAATGCAAGACATTGTCTCATCCACCGACTCTGACAGCTCTAATTTGGAAGAAGAAAAATAATAAAGGAAGTCTATGTCTCTGCTATTCATACTTTTGTTATATGCTTCTATAATAATAACAGATGTTTTAATTTGACTCACTAATAAGTTACTATTTTGACAAATGTCGATCTTGATTTTCTGCTTTTTAATTATGTGTTTCAAAAACATTGCCTTAGGAAAACTGATATTTACTCTATCCTAAAACGTCATTTGCAACGTGAATAGCGAAAGTCCTTGGGATGGGCAGTTGTGAACTTAGGACTTAGATCAATTCTATGGGGGAAGATGGTTTGAGCTTAAAGTAAAGATTTCAACAACCTTAGAAACATGTAAGTTTGGGGGAAATAAAAACACCTAATCATTGAGGACAATGATGAGCATAAGTTAGGGGGTGAGAATGCTAAGTAGCATTTGCTAAAAATAAAAAATTAAAATTAATTTTTTTAAAAAAAAAACCCTCATGACATTTTGGGTAAAAGAAATGGCTAAATGTGCGAATGAGCCATGGGTGATCCAAGTATTCTACTATTACTGCTACACAACCTTATAGCAGCTAGTAGAACATTTACTCAGAGGTACCTAGAACGAATAAAGCCACGGACAGAATGTTTTGAACAAACTTAGTTGATAAGAAAGGAAGAATGACTTACACTACAGCAGAAATCTTCACTCTAGAGTGAGCTTGGGACTAAGGGAACGGGAAGAAGATCTGAGGTGGGTTTGCTAGGAACTTAGTGAATGATGATTTGGAATGAGTAAGCGATCGGTTTACCAACGCAATGACATTCAAAGAAAAAAAAATTTAGTAGAAGAAAAAAACTTGCGGCATTACGATTTACGATAGCTTAAAGGTTATTACACCCGTGTTAGTATCGCTTGAGACAAGCAATGATTTAAGTTTGGGGATTTGATGACTCTAGAATAGAGTCAGATTTCAGCCTAAATTCGGATCATATTGCGTATCATTGAATTTATATCAAGCGTCTACAGGGACAAAAGTGCGCGCTTTAAAGTGTAATTCACTAATGTTGTGCATTAGCGGAGTTGAATGTTAAATATCGGGAATCATGCAAAATAAAAATAAAAGAAGTGCGGATAGCATTAAAGTCATAGAAAGTGACGAGTATTTCTATTTCGCAGGATCAGCGATTAGAAAGCATTGCTATAAAGGAAATCAAAACGCACGAGCGCGAGTACTTAAGCTCGAAAGATCAAGGTCAATCGCACTACAAACAATTAAGGAAGGAGAATCTACCAGTGAGAAGTTGACTAACCAGAAAATTAAGAGACGGATTGCTAAAATCACGGGATTCCTACCTTAGACAAATCAAACACATATGGCAAGAAATCAAAACGAGAAATCTTCGTGCAAATTGATTCTCACCATTCTAGAACCTTCGGAGGCTCGATGACCTAGCTCTATAAAAGGAGACATGATGTAATTGAGAAGACGAGCGGGATCTTTGCCCTGTTTTTCTTCTCGAAGAATTGCAGAGAATCGATCAATACTACACTTTACTGTTATTTTATTTTGTTTTGTTAGAACGTATTGTTAGACTTATTTCAATTCAATAATACAAATCTATGATGTTTGCTTCATTGCGCTTTGTGTTCTTTGTTGTTATTATGAACTAATTTTCGTAAGGTGAAACTTGAGAAACATGAGTGTTAGTAGCATGTCATAGGGAGAATTAGGAAGGGTGAATCTAGAGCATATAAGGTAGGAACTTCATTAAAACAATAAGTGTTGACCGACCATCCACAGAAGCTACTAGGTTGTAAATCGGAAGAGGAATGATCTAAGTCTATCATGCATGTTAAATAGGTAGTATTGCGGCTGCAACATTTTAAATCGGAGTTTAGGAATAAATGTGAAACTATTATGTACGTAGCGAGGGGTTAATTTCACTTAGTTGTAGTGGAATTTGGGCTAAGTGCTGAACGAAAGCAGAAGTATTAGTTTTTAAGCGTAGTACGATAGATCCCCTTACTGCTTGTTTCTCGCTATTACATTGCTGCTACTCTCACAAGTATCCTACTTTAGCCTTAACTTATCAAGACTTTTATTGTTTTTAGTTATTCCTTTTTCTTGTGAAAATCCAAATCTTTTCAACAACACCCTTTTATGCAATTTACTTTCAATTCTAAACATTACCTCAATATAAATTCCAGCCCCTGTGGAGTACGATAATTTACTTATTACTTGCTACAAACCACGTATACTTGCGTGTTGCAGGATCCTTTCTCGCTATTCATAACCACGTTTGTACACAGGTCCCAGTGTCCATTCAGGACGCTTCGAGTAAGCTAACAATAATTACACAATTTGAAGTTTTTCCATAGAATACACAAAGAATGGTGTAATGTAAAAAAGGTTAAATGTCCTACAAAAGAGCTTTCTCTTCTTCTTCTTTTATTTTCACCGTGCTACGTTACCCAATAAACTATTTGATGAGGGTGAGCTTTGTTCACTTAACCAAGGATCCTGTATCGAAATTGGGGAGCTATCCATAACCTCCTCTACAGGAGACAAATAGTCCTTATGATGGTTGTTTTCTGGAGGGATTATCAATCTCTGGCTCCCCAATCCTGCAAGCACCCCGACTTTCTTAATAGAAATGCCACTTATGGATCTTACGCTGCGAGGGGATGAGCAAGCAGATCCTACTGATGATGGTGCATAAAAATGCTCCTCCATTGATGTCCACCCGCTGCGTCTGATGCATTCCAGTTCCTCAGCTACTTCTATCATCGAAGGCCTTGTGTCGCTATGAAAAGCAAGGCATCTGAATGCAAGTTCAGCCACCTTGTGAATAGAGTAGAGGGTCCAAGCATCTCTATGTTGATCGAGGAAATGATCAATTAGTTCATCCACAGAACCTTTCCCAATCCTATCAATGGCAAGTGCAGCTAAGTTTACTTCACTCTGAGGACGAGTGAAATCGACCACTTTCAATGCTGTTATTATCTCTACTAGCACTACTCCAAAACTATAGACATCACTTTTATCCGAAAGATAGAAATTTTGATGGTATTGTGGATCAACATAGCCTGGGGTTCCTTGTGGAGCTGTTGAAACGTGTGATAATTCTGTCATACCAAGCCTAGAAAGTCCAAAATCTGCAACTTTCGATTTGAAGCCATGATCCAGAAGTATATTGCTTGATTTGATGTCTCTGTGATATATTGGTGGATGCACAGAAGAGTGGAGGTATGCTATTGCACGAGAAGTTTCGGCAGCGATGGTGAGCCGCGCCGTCCATGGAAGACCATTTCCACGCTCTCTTTGAAGATGTTGAGAGAGAGTTCCATTGGGCATAAACTCATAGACAAGGATCTGTTGGCCTTTCTCAATGCAGCAGCCAAGCAAGCGGACAAGATTCGGGTGGCTCACCGAGGAGAGTAGTTTTATCTCATTCATGACCTGGTCAATGCTATTGTGATCTCTATATTTGATCCTTTTTACAGCAACCCATTCATCCTGAAATCTTCCAGCATAGACTGTACCAAAGGCTCCAGTTCCCAGTCTTTGTTTCTCAGAGAAGCCATTAGTGGCTCTTTCTATTTCTTTGAATTGATACAAAGTAACACTGGAATTCCCAGCAGCCTCACTTAGAAGCCGCTTGGCATCGATCTGACCTTTCAGACACATTGAGCGGCGTCGGATGCAGGAACAGATAAGGGTCAGCACAGCCATTAGAAATGCTCCACCAAAAACACCTGAGTTTGTGACTGTGTTAGAACCATAGATATTGGTGTGTTTTCCTTGATGAGATGGATATGCCATCGAATGAAGTAGGATATAATTTACCTGCAATTAGAGCAGTGACTTTGCCTCCTCCACATCGGCCAGTAATGTATTTGGAAGGATTGCAACGGTGAGAAACTGTAAAAAAATGCCAAGGCACCCAGCAAAACAAATGAATAAAATAATCAAACATACCCAGCTTGATAAATAATGAATTGAACAAAAAAAACTGATAAATGTTTAATGCTTCTCGCACTAGGAATTCGAATTCCCAAGTCTTCAATTTTCGATCAAGGAAATTTCTCTTACAAAAATTGTTCACTTACCGACGTTCTTAGCAAATTAGTTAGAAGAAAAACAGATTGACAAATCTGTACTGAAACAGAGCAAAGATATGCATAACACTCCCTATGGTGCTGCTTGTGGTAGAAAAATGACTCAAAGATCTCTCTCTCTCTCTGACCCCTCAATGATTTTTAAATTTTAGTCTAAAACCATCCATGGTATCTATCTCTCTTTCACTTGTAAATCACATAAGCCTCTAGACCAGGCCCTCAATTTTAAACTATAAATTGACATGTAAGGCGGATATTATGAGCTATAGTTTATAAACAAGCCACCTAAGAATCCATTGAACAAGTATTCTCTATTTGACCCATTCTGCCGATGATTTAGACAACTTGAAAAATATTACATTATTGGCATAAAATTTCTCCTTCCCTCTTTTAAATATTATTAGAAGCACATGGCGTTCTGTTTTCCCACCTACATGAATTTTGTAACTTTCACACTAAAATCATAATCATCTCAAGCCAGCAATATGGCAAGTAGCCAAACTTTCAGAAATATACAGACGGAATTGACTTTCCCATAAACAAACAATATCTTAGAGGCGCCTCAAAAGAAAAGAAAAGAAAAAAAAAATTTGAAAGGGAATAAAAAAATCTGAGTTGAAATATTTAAATAATCGAGTAAATAATATGTAGCCACCGAGTTGAGTCAACAAGTTACCTCTCCGGCAGCCGTGGGCGACGTCGTTGTAAGCATTTCCTTGAAAGCCTTGTATGCAGTTGCAACGAAATCCTAGTTGGTGGTCGGTCAAGTTGGTTAGGATGGTGCGGTTGGCATTTTTTGAGCATTCTACAGAAGCGGAGGGTGAGAGCCACCACTCTAACTCGATGACCCCGAACTGGACCTCCAATTCTGATGCTGAAGTTGATTTAATTAACACAGAGGATAAAAGGGTCTGGCACTTAGTTAAAGAGGGCAGAAATCCTTTTGGCTCTGTCTTGGTGTAGCAGCTGAAATTATTGCTCTTAGAGCCACACTTCTTCAGGTGATTCTGGGTTGAATTGACCATTACTCCGCATCCCATAGGCTGCTCGGTACAATTCAAGCGGAGACTGTTGCGGAGAGTGGGCCTATAGTTTTGTCCGAACAGTGGTGAAATTGAATGGATAGCGATATTGCATACTTCAGGAAGTCTGATGAGGATGGTCGTTTCGGTAATGTTTTGGACCTCGAATATTCCGATTCGAACCTTCCCATTTTGGCTGCAGTTCAATTTGATTGCGCTGGAGTTTGAGAATCCAAAGGGATTGGGTAAAAGTTCATCCGAATTCCCAATTCCACAAGACGTTAACTGCTCGGATATTGTTGAAGAAGCCAAGAAAACAGCAACTACAACAATCAGAAACACAGTCATCCCCTCCCTGCAATCAATATATCTCTTGACGCGTTTTTAGAAATTTCAGTAAATGTGGAATTTAAAGATGGCGTTGAGAGGCCATGGATCCTAATATAATAAATGACGAAAAAACAAGGAACAGTTTGTGCGGTCATAATTCAGAACACAAATGGATTGAAAACTCTACCTCTGACCTGGCTGGCTCTTCAACGGCAGTAAATGCTGTGTGATCAAACTTGGAGGGTGGTCACAGAGTACATCATTGACGTTCCACTGCAGAGGCAAATTTACAGATTAGGTTTAGAATCGAAGAAGAACGACCTGAATCGCAAGGCTCGTTGATTTTGATGGAAAACGGAAACCAAAAGCTGATGAGAAGAAACAACGAACCGTCCAATTCTGAGAGCTTCTTCTACTTTTGAACGTCTTCACCAATGTACCCTTTATCATTTTTAATTTTAATTTAATACTTCCCCCACTCGCACGACTCAAACAGAATTACGAAAATAGCGTTCATATTTTGAAACGTCATTTTATCTTTTTGTTATTATTATTTTTTTTTTTTTTGAAAATACATTTACTAATTATTTAGGAAATCTCGGAAAATTAGTTAAATCTAGAAAAAAAAAATTTGCACTGTACAACAACTTTTTTTTACCACAGTTTACAATTATAGCAACTTTTTAAAAATAATTTTTTTATAGAAAATTTTGCTTATTTTTAAAAAAATCTCTATTTACCCTTTATCGAAAATTTTGATAAAATCTATCGTTCTCGAGTAATGGAAGTCTAGGTGATAGATTCTATCAGCCCTTATTGATAGAATCTAATGGAAGTCTATCAATTTACTTTATTTATTAGTAATTGATTTTATCATCCTTAGAATCTATCAATATTGAAGTCAATCAATTTACATTTTTCTGCTCTATGTGCAAATATTTTCATTATTGTGCTATTCATATAATATTTTAGCCATTTTGTAATATACTTGCAAAAGCCCCCAAAAAAATTACAAATCAATTTTATAAAAATTTGCACATATAGTAATCGAGTATTAATAAAAGAATTAATCACAACGGACACAATTTTTTTTAAATTTGACTATATTTGTAATTATTTTGTGAAACCAATCCATCTATTATCATTTCTCTATTATTTATTAATTTAATTTCTTATGACATCAATATTTGTTTTTAGGGGGGGAATTGTATTTTTATTAATGTATTTCATTTATACCATAATTTGGTTATATTATTTAAAAAATCCAATTTTATCATTTTACCTCCCTTCAGTTGTTCTCCCTTCTTTTTCAATGTGAATTTTTTTTAGGGAAATGATATGAAATGACTAACTTTAAGGGAAAAAAATAAAGGTCTTAGCTTTTATGTATTGAACTTTAAATGCATGCCTAAAAATAAATCATGGATGAGAGATAAATAGTTTCATCTCGAAATTACCATTTTAGTTATTTTTCCATTTATGTCTTTCACGTAAAAACAAAAAAGAAAAAAACTAAAATATCCCTAAATCTAAGCATAACCAATTTCCTTTTAAATCCAAGCATAACCAATTTGATAATATTTCAAATTTAAAATACTAAGATTTGGGGAAGTGATTAAAAAATTTTAAAAAATGGAAATCATGTTTGAACTTTACCAGGAACACAAAAAATAATTGAAGATCACGATTAATCAAGAGTTGCCGCCAAACATTTCAATCGTTCCACATAAACATCTATCTTGTAAAACTCAATCTCAATCAAGGTAAAAGTCTTGATCAATCTGATTTGTAGTAAAAATTCAATCTTTTTTCCACCTCTGTTCAAGAACAATATAATTGAACTATGGATCCCATACCCGTAATTGTTGCGTTCGACGGTACTTGGGATGATAGGGACATATATGTGAACTACACGACAACCCAAATCAATGTTGAGCATTCAACAACAATAATGCAGTTGATACATTCCATTGAATCGAGTCTTCAATTGAGCAGTTGTTCTAAAGTTTCGAAAAATAGATCACGATGTACAGTGGTTGTACAATGGATTTGTGAGTGGGTTGTATAATGGTTGTTTCATCATGTGGATCACAATGTACAGGGCTGTGCAATTGAGCATGGACGAAACCTGTAGTTTGTATATTCACTCGTCTGTCTACAAGAGAAGTAAATTATGGGTTATCAAAAAGTTTGTGGATACACACACATGCCCTGTGGATGTAGTGGGGAATGACCATAGACAGGCCACACCAATAATAGTGGTTGGGTATGCTGAATTCGCGATCTGGCCTTTTTTACAACCGGAAGTGGTTTCAAATCGAAGCTTGCGTGGGGGTAGGGTTTTAGATGTCTTTGTTCAACGGGAAGAAAAATGGGAGATGAACTTTTCGTCTTCCAACAAAATGCACATTTAAGGTAAGCTGAGGTACTTTTCTTTTCTTACCAAAGAAGCTTAGACACCATTTCAAAAATTTTGAATTTACTAACAAGTAGTAGGGATGTACAACATATGTAAAGGGAATGTATATCAATACTTTGTCAATTTCAAGAACAATATTGTAAAACTACCTTTAAGTTTAAAATTTTCAAATCTATAATTTCACCATATATTTTCAAAAGTTCGAATTGTCAACTTTAATTATTTGACAAAGGTTTGTTATAATTATTTATTCTATTTTAGATTTTTTTTATATTAAAAAATAGTTACACAATATCTTATTTAAAATAGATTGGAAAACAAATACTAGAAAATGTAGGAAGGGTACAATGGTCAATCAATCACCCTATTAAAAATGAAAAAAAAATCTAGATTTTAAAAAAGGACATATATTTAAAGTCTAACAATTAGTAGTCAGTGCCTTCATAATTTCCAATATGTAGCTATTTCCCTAGTTGTCCCTTTTTTTTTATTCTTCGTGTTCTTATTTTTATAATTCCAAAAGTTCTCTTTACGATTTACCTTTCTTTTTTCCTTTTTCTTATTTGCTTCACTTTGTGTATTTTATTGTCTTCTTTCATGTCTTCGATAGATTCTCAATTTTCATAAACTTTCAAATATTTTACTTAATTTGAACTAGGTTAAAATAAATCATTAGTTACATGATGTAAATGTTGACCCTCATTAACTAGATTAAATTCAATTGATTGATAAAGTGGTTATTTTATATTGACATAAAAATGAATTCATAAAAGGATATAAGTATATTCACAAACTCAAAAATACATCAAAACTAAAATTGATTATTATTGAAATGTTAGAGATAAAAGTGTTTGATTTTAAAATTTAGTGGACCAAATTGACACTACAATCCAAACCTTTGGACTAAAAATGTATATATATATATATATTGTAAAGACCAGACTCCAAATGGTCATAAATGGCCTTTACTAAATCCCATAATTCAAAATTCATTAATCTTAAAGATAAAAGATTTCAAACATTCATCTCATTAAAACATTCAAGTTCCAAACACTTATGTAAAAGTCATTGAAAACATTTAACCTCTGGCCAGAGTATATTAAAATCCATTACAAACATAAGTCAAAGTCTTCAGTTAGTAAATACAATGAAGAAAGAAGATGCAACGGACTCATCCCCATAATCATCCAGCTCTTCCTCTAGCCACCTCGATGCTGTGCCAAGTTACCTGGTTGAAGAACCACAGAAAGGGTGAGTACAATTGCACTCATTAAGGATCCCCCAACCTGGATACAATACGCAGGGCAAATCCTCTAGCATCCTAGCATACAAGCAAAGCATCACATACATAAAGGAAGTCTCAGAAAATAACAGACAACAAGTGTTGAGCAGGGTCAGCACACCACTAGGCTGACTAGTCAGGAGGACAACTGTAACGACCCGACCCGAAAGGGGTTCTAAAATAGGTCGTTACCTCAATGCATGCATACAAATCTACAGACAATTTGCAAAATGGTGTTCGGATTCTAAGTAAAAACTAAAACATAAAACATCCATTTAAAAAGTCAACATAAAATTCCTAAAACCTGTCCTTGTTTCCAAGCACCTGTTCCAAGACAAATACATTTCCAAAACTTACTCTGATCAAAGATTTATTTAAAACATGCAAGCTTTGCAATAGTTACAACAATGCTAGAATCTGGAAATACATTCAGAAAACACCCTAGGGCTCCGTGCCCAACTACATGCATTCAGAGGACATTTAAAACATAAACATAAACAAGACTCAGAGTTGAACAACGGGTTTCCATGATCACAGCTCCTCCTCCAGCCATCCTGTCTCGCACCATGGCTACCTGTGGAAAAACCACAAAAATAAGGGTGAGTAACGAATTACTCAGTAAGAATCCCCAATCGGGGTACAATACGATATAATCAGTCATCTAGTACCCAAGCATGCAAGCAAACAGCTACCAACATAGATCATAGCTCAACGAGCTCACAAGGAAAGATCTGGAATCATCGGAAGTCTCCTACTTCCGGCCTACTGATTGGTTATCCTGACCAATCCTGGGACATCACCGAGGTCTCTTTCACTCGGGGGATTGATCAGCTCAAAAACTGATCCCAAGGATGTCCTCAAGGGCCTCTTTGCCCTTGCTAATAATCTGGACTTACGGGAGAGTACCCGAAGTCTGGCTCTAAACTAGAAGGAATGGTGTACTCACGAACATTAGCCCGGGGGAGCTCTCCGAACCGGCGAGTAAAGCGTGTGCGCGCACACCGCATGCTGCTGCAACCGGCATAAATGTGGGGGCCCAAGGACAAACTACGCTGGCCAGGTACGCATGCCTATGACTCGGAAGCGGTGTCACTGATCACAGTAGTGCGAGGCCCTCGACACTCATCTACGCAGCCTGAGCCACCGACCTGAAGCTAAGAACCGGCCAAGGTAGGCTTACACCGTTGGCAGGGTTCCGCTCTAGCAGGCTACAAACTAGGCATACGCCAATGAGGTAGCTAATTCTCATTGGCTGCCGGGAAGGGAAGCAATGTACGTTATGCCTCGCTCTACTCCCGACCGGTGGGGACAAAGTACGTTGTGTCCGCTCTCAGCCTCTGGATGATGACAAACCCTACAACTCAATCTAAGAGTATAGAGCAAAACGATTCCTGGCTAGCAAGCAATGACCGACATCAATCACATTTACCTAGCATGATACTACGATCTTAAGCAGGAATCATAAGCATGCTGGCAGAACAATCCTAGAATGGCACTAACATGTAAAATCAGGCAAACATGCTAGCAAGAAATCAATCAAAGATGCTCTATCTCTAACATGCTCATAATAGTCAGCAAACATACAAGGCACATCATGAAAATATCGCAGGGCCCACACAACTTCGGTAAGAAATCCTTACCTGGTCGGAAGGCAACAACACACAATAAAACTAACTGCGATCGAACCCTAGCAACCTATAGCGAGCCAAACAAACACATCAATAATCATAAAAATAGGCCTTAATACAATAAAATAAACAGGGCTCGGCTCGGGAGCAACTCACGAGGTGCTGCTGACACGCGAATGAGCCAGCTGCACGGGCGAGGCAGCAGCTGGGCGGTGAGGGGCACAGATGGGCGCAGGGCTGGCGCTGGCGCGAAGCGCGGGCGCGAGCTCACCAAGCGCGGCGGCGGCGTGGCTTGGCCCAGACGAGGGCATGCAGCGGGCGCTAGCTCGGCGAGCTACAGGGACGCGCGCGCGGGGTGACGCGAAGCGACGGCTACATGGCGCGCGATCTTGCACTGTGCGCGGTGACTCGGGTGCGGACGGGACGCGACACTGTGCGACTAGGCTGGGCGAGCAGGGGCTTGGGCTTGGGCGACCTGGGCGACACGGATCTGGGCGAGGGATGGCGCGGGGACGGCCTGGGCGATGCGAGCTGGGTCGGGCGACGGGACACAGGGCGCGCAGGGGCTGGGCTCGGGCGACGCGAGCAGGGGCTGGGCTAGCTCGGGCTGGGGCTTGGGCGAGCAGGCTGGGCGACCAAGGGGCTGGCTCGGGCTAGGGAGAGAGAGAGAGAGAGAAAATGGGGATTTTGAAAAGAAAAGGGAAAATAAATGAGAATGGGAAAAAGGGAAAATGAGGGATTTTTATCTCTTTTTCCATCCTTGTCCATTTCTAAAAACCCTTAAAATCCTTAAAATCTCATTTCCCAGCTTCCTTCTTCGAGACCCGGCCAAAGCAATCTTTTCCAATAAATAAAAATCGCTTAAATTCAACTCCCAAATCAACACTAAGGGCCCGGGCTCGAATCCCAACGGAAGCACACAACCAACCATCACTTTGCCAAAGCCCAAATCACAACCGAACTTCCAAACGGCTAGCCCAAACACCTCAGGACTCGCAGCCAACAACAAACAAGCCTCGACAAAGGCAGGAGCTACCTCAAAGCCCTGAAAATCCACAAATCCTGCCCGGAGAGCCAAAAGACCAAAATACCCCCAAGGGTCAAAACAGCTCTAATGACCCAACCAAACAACCGAATCTTGACCCGAAGGCACCTCGAAAACTGGAAGAGAAAACTGGGCTGTTACAACAACCTACGTGACCTCGGTCTTTGTAATGTCTATCTCTAAGACATCACTAAGTTAGCACGCAACTGGGTTCAACCTTGATACATCTCAAACTTGGCTGTTAATGGACAGCACGCCACTGGGCTAGTCCTAAGCATAGCGGGTGGCAACGCATCTAGGCCAAACCCTGAATTGGCAACGCCACTGGGCCAATCTGGATCGACTACGCAACTGGGTTGATTAGGGACCGCACGCAACAGGGCGAGTTTTAAAGGAGGGTCGGGTGGCAACGGAACAGTGCCAAACCCTGGATCAACTCAAACCTAGAAGATCATGGACTACACGCAACTAGGCAAGTCCTGAGCCTAACCGAGCCATCACGCAACTCGATTGACACTCGAGAAACGAACCAGAACGCAACTTAACTGACACTCATGAAACGAACCAGCAAGCAACTCGACTGGCACTCGTGAAATGAGCCAGCACGCAACTCTACTGACACTCGTGACTCCCTAATAAACTCTAGTACACTGGGCAGCCTAGAGCTAACATGGTCCAATATTCCACAAAGACTATAAACAACAGGTAATTACATACATACATAGCAGTTATTAAGTAGGGGAGTGCAACAACGCATTACTGTAAACTACATGCCAAACCCTAGCAACCAAAACGAGCATAATCACAATAATCAGAAAAACAGGGCATACAACATGCAAGGTTAGCTTAACAGACAAACAAGAATTAAACATAACTATAAACAGAGCAGCATCCAAGAAATCTGCAAGAACCTATCTACTAGCAATATAATCCAGACAACCTGCAGAAGCCTATCAACTAACAGAATAATTCAGATAACCTGCAGATAACCTATCCACTAGCATAGCAACATATAAAGGAAATGAACTAGGAGATATCATCATGCAGCACAAGGTCCACATAACCCTGGCAAGGAACCCTTACCTGTAAAGTGGAAACAGATAACCAAAAATGAACAAACTCCTCGAGTTGCAGAATCAATCAGCGAAGACCTAGCAGACAATTAGCACAACAATTAAACACCTAAACACATACACAAACAACAACATAATCCCCCGAGAGTTAGGCTTACCCAACCCGAGAAGGCACAAAGCTTGGCTGCAAGGGCAGCAGAAAGCCTCAACACAGGCGTGGGCTTCAGCTGCACGGCGAAGACAAGGCTTTAGGGGCTAGCGATTGTGGCAAGGCTGCTGCAGAGCTGTGCGATCGGCTGTAGCAGGCTTTGCTGGGGCGAAGCTCGCGTGGGCGAGGAGGCCGGGCAGAGACGGGAGCATGTGCACGACTGGGCGATCTGCACAGCGATGATGTGGCGTGAGGTCTTGGATGCGAGGGCTTGGCGACGCTGCTAGAGGATACGCAGCTGCTCGGTTGCAGTGTGTGAATATCGAAGCTAAAAGGGAAGAGCAAACAGACCGAGCGAGCGCGAGCGAGAGGGCTGTTGCACGTACGGTAACTGCGTGTGGATGGCCTGGGCGATGTGCAAGCGAGCAGCCACAGGCTGGGCATGAGGCTTCGACTGCTTGCGGGCTGGCTCGATGAGGGCGTGTGCGAGCGGCAGGGACCATTCGACTGAGGATTGCGATGGCAAGGGACTCGGCTGCTTGGTGATGGCCATGGAGAAGAAGAAGAAGAACTTGATGGAGGGTGTTCTCAGCTATGAGAAAAAAAAGATGGGGAAGGGGCTAGGGTTTCCATGATCAAATGAGGAAGAGGATAGGAAATTTCTCTTATTTTCTTAATTTTTAATACACTAAAAACCCTCCAAATGACAAGGGTCCTCAAGTGGTCTCTTCTTCAAGTCCTGGCAACAACATAATTAAATCATATTTTCCTGTTTAAAACATAACGAACTCCAAACCTCTCAAAAGCAACTCCGGTCTTGGAACCTGAAACCGAAACACGACTATCACCTCAGCACAAGTCTGGAAAGCAAACTGAAATCCCTAATCAATTACCAAAATACCACTAGAGGCCAAATGACCAAAATGACCCTAGGAGCTCAAACAGCCCTAACGACCCAACCAAATCATTGAATGAACCACCACCGAATGTACCTGAAGAATCGGAACGAAAACTTGGGCCGTCAGAGTATTCCCTCCTTTTAAGACTTTAGTCCCTGAAAGTCCTAAAACTGGAATAACTCTGGATAGTGTGTCCTCATCTCGACCTCAAGTTCCCATGTTGCTTTCTCTACCCTTTGGTTTCTCCACTAAACCTTGACTAAATTGATCTCTCGGTTACGCAAGACCTTGCACTCCCGGGCCAGAATTTGCACAGGCTTCTCCTCAAAGCTCAAGTCCTAGTTAAGCTCCAACGGCTCGTAATCAACAATGTGGGACGGGTCCGCAACATACTGACGTAGCATCGACACGTGGAATACGTTATGTACAGATGCCAAAGATGGGGGAAGTGCTAATTGGTACGCCATTGGACCGACTCTCTCAAGGACCTCAAAAGGTCCAACAAACCTGGGACTCAGCTTGCTCTGCTTACTAAACCTCAGCACTCCACGCATCGGTGCTACCTTCAGGAAAACATGTTGTCCCACATCAAACTCTAAGTCCCTACACCTAACATCGGCGTATCTCTTCTACCTACTCTGGGCAGTCGACATACGAGCTCGGTTCTTCTGCACTGCATCATTAGTCAACTGAAGCAACTCGGAACCTAGAACCTGTCTGTCACCAACCTCTTCCCATAACACTAGAGACCTACAACGCTTACCATACAAAGCCTCAAATGGGGAAATCTGAATCGTCGCCTGATAGCTGTTGTTGTAAGCAAACTCAATCAAGTAAAAATACTAGTCCTAACTACTTGGGAACTCAAGTACACAGGCTCTCAACATATCCTCAAAAATCTGGTTCACCCTCTCAGTCTGTCCATCAGTCTAAGGGTGAAACGCAGTACTGAAACTGCACTCAATACCCAAACCTTTCTGGGGCACCCTCCAAAAATGAGAAGTGAAACGAGAGTCTCTGTCAGACACAATCTTAACTGGTACCCCATGGTACCGAACAATCTGCTCCAAAAACAACTGTGGCCACTGTTCCACGGTATAAGTGATCCTACCGGGAATAAAGTGTGCACACTTGGTCAAACGATCTACAATCACGAAAATCTGAGTAAATCCTCTCGGTGTCCTTGGCAATTCATAAATATAATCCATGGAAATCTCTTCCCATTTCCACTGAGGTACGCTCAGTGGCTGCAAAAATGCCCGCGGGTTTCTGTCTGGGAGCTTTCACTTTCTGACAAGTGAGACACCGGCTAACGAACTCTGCAATATCTCTCTTCATATTATTACACCAAAAGGTCTGCTTAAGGTCCTGATACATCGTGGTGCCCACTAGGTGCCAAGTGAACGGGGAACTGTGAGCCTAAAAAAGCAACTCAGCTCGCAGTCCAGTGTCTGCTGGTACGCAGAGGCATCCTCTATACTTCAAACCACCATCTGGTGCCACAATAAAGTCAAAGTCTCCGTCGGCCTGAACTCTGGTAATCAGTTGGCTCACCTCGGGATCACTCAGCTGGCTATCAATAATCATCTGTCTTATGGAAGGCTGAACAGTCAACTGGGCTACCCTTACGGTAACCTCTCCCAACAATACTGTAATACCAGCTCGCTCTTACTCTTTCCGCAACGGGATCTGTGAATTCAGCAAGACTGTAGAATGTGAAGTCTTCCTACTTAAGGCACCAGCCACAACATTGGCTTTTCCTTTATGGTACAAAATCCCGCACTTATAATCCTTCACCAACTCCAGCCATGTCCTCTGCCTCATGTTTAACTCCTTCTGAGTGAAGAAGTACTTAAGGCTCTGGTGGTCTGCAAACTGCTGAATCTTCTCACCATACAGATGGTGCCTCCAGTTTTCCTAAACCAACATCGCCACCTCACCACGCTGCTTCTAACACAACCAAACCACCTGTTCCCTTCAGAACTACCAAATTGGCTGATGCCAAACCGTGCTGCAATCCTGCAAGACCCTTAACCCTAAAGGACTTCCTCCTTTTAAATCTTAATGTAACAAAAACCCTTAAGCATCAAATAGAAACATCTTATCCCAGTAGTAATAAGTTGTCATACACCATGCTTAAATTGGTGAATCACTAGGGTCAGATGCAACACAACAGGCAAGGTTCTCTCACCAGTCAAGACTTGGAAACGAATCGCCTTAAGCAACAGTGAGACAACAGAGCTTCCAAACTTCGAGCGGTTCACCAACTTCCAGCGAGACAACAAAAGCTTCCGGACTACCCATCGACTACCTGTTGGTAGAACAACCACCAGGCGAGCGTGACAGTCACCAATTCCAACTCTTTCAAGGACAAAAACTTCCCAACAACTCATAACCAAATTGCGACCTTTTAACTAAGAGGGACATACCAAGGAAAGGCAACTCTACCGCCTCTTAACCGACGCGTCCAAGAAAAAGTGATTAACAATCACCGAGTTGATAACGTAGCCTCCACCTTAAATCCACAACACAACAAGCCCCACTGTTGGTCTCCAACCACTATCGCAGGGCTTACAACATCCTAAAAGCAAACCTCAGTTACACTGAAACCCCAACTTGTGTTGTAACTCCAAAGGCAACTCAAAGATCACCACGAAACTAGCCATGACTTGGCAACTAACAGCAAAACTCCAACCAAGCAATTGAAAACTCATAGTCAGGGTCTGAATGAGCTCTGACAAGGATCCCTACGGGCTTAGGGTCCTTCTAATGACCCTCAGACACACACTGCAGTGAATACGGTCTACCAGCCAACGAACTAAACAAGAAGAAGCCTTCATCTTCATAACATTTGCACTTGCTAACTCCAACTATCTAGATATAAGGGCGAGAGACCAGACAAGCTGCAGAATGTGCCGTCCTCTTACTCAAGCATCAACCACCTCGTAGCTTTTCCCTAGGTAAAGACTTCTACCAACCACTTAACAACACCAGTCCATCACCGAGTGGTTTCTAATCAACCACAACTTGCTTGGTCTCATCTGACTCTAACGAAACAATAACAAGGATTCTTACCACCCAACGTCACGTCCAGAACGAACAACTCTTGTCTGGCGACAAGCAATCCAACCACGAGCAGTAAACATCCGCAACTCAAGCTAAGGGCACTTTTCAGGGTATTATCGTCGAACTAAAACCCAACTTTCCCAAAAACTGAGCACAGTCTCGCTCCAACAAATCAGCTCCAACGTGGTTTCCAATAACAACCCACATCAAGGACAAGCTACTCACGGGTACACATGTGAGTACACTGATTAGTCATTCCTGACGACCGAAGTCTAGCTGACTCTCATAGAATTGCCAACAACTGACTCTTATCAGAGTCGCAACCAACACATGAACACCAAGGGCTCAACTCTAACTTTCACCCAACTCTCGGGTAAACTTAGGGAATGATACTCTAAGTTATTCCTTGCACAAATTTTCTCTTGTGGCCATCTGACTACCATCAACTAGGCCTCTTGTGCTACCCCCAACAGGTACAACAACTGGCACTACAAGTGGAACAACTAGAGGACATGCTGAACTACCAACGAAGTCATACGAATCGTCTGCACTACAGTGCGAACTGGGTCTTGACTTAGGCCTGCACCCAAGCTTGGTGCTAAACGAGCATTCTCCAACCACATCATGAACTGCAACTAAAACAAAACTTCAGTCCCTACTAGAAACATGTCAACAAGATCACAACCTCTGGTGACGAAAACACCAACAACTCGTACAAGAACCTCCAGACTCATCAAACTGGCCCTTGGCATCTCAACCATCGGACATGCTCAAGATCTTCTCTTGAAACTCTGCTCGATGTTCAGCGAGCATCGCTTTTAACCATAACTTTCATGGTTGCTACAAACTCTGCTTTAGGAATTTCACTCGGAGGTAGGTCACCCTCTACTTCTCCTCTCGGCAAACTAGCAACTGGGCCATTGGTGGCCTACGGGTCAGGTCAACCTTGGATGTCGTCTCATCTATAGCTTGCTCAGCACCAATTCCTCGTTTGGCAACACATGACGTCCCTGCTCCTACATGTGTGATCGACACACTGGCGATCTACACTCAACCACAAAGGGCTAGTCCACACTTGGACCTTCACTGCCAACAACAAACAAAGCAAGTATGCTAGATGCAAGTATTTTAAATTTAACCCTTAAAACAAACTTAAACACATACCTGGTGCTTGTTGGAGTGCTGATGATCATGGGACACAACGACCTAACTCAGTAGGTCAATCAACAAAATCTATGACTCTAAGCTCTGATACCAACTGTAAAGCCCTGACTCTAAATGATCATAAATGGCTTTTACTAAATGCCATAATTCAAAATTCATTAATCTTAAAGATAAAAGATTTTAAACATTCATCTCATTAAAACATTCAAGTTCCAAACACTTATGTAAAAGTCATTGAAAACATTTAGCCTCTGGCCAGAGTGTTAAAATCCATTACAAACATAAGTTAAAGTCTTCAGTAAGTAAATACAATGAAGAAAACAGATGCAATAGACTCATCCCCACGATCATCCAGCTCCTCCTCTAGGCACCTCGATGTTGTGCCAAGTTACCTGGTGGAAAAATCACAGAAAGGGTGAGTACAATTGCACTCAGTAAGGATCCCGCAACCGGGGTACAATACGCAGGGAAAATCATCTAGCATTCTAGTATACAAGCAAAGCATCACATACATAAAGGCAGTCTCAGACAATAACAGACAACAAGTGTCGAGCAGGGTCAGCACACCACTAGGCTGACTAGTCAGGAGGACAACCTAAGTGACCTTAGTCTCTGGAAAGTCTATCTCTAAGACATCACTAAGTTAGCACGCAACTGGGCTAACTGGGACAACACGCTGATGGGCTTGTCCTGGACAACATGCAACTGGGTTTGTCCTTATTGTGCCGGGCAACACGCAACTGGGCTCAACCCTGATACAGCTCAAGCGTGGCTGTCAATGGACAGAACGCCAATGGGCTAGTCCTAAGCATAGTCGGGTGGCAACGCAACTGGGCCAAACCCTGGATTGGCAATGCCACTGGGCCAATCTAGATAGACAACGCAATTTGGTCGATTAGAGACCGCACGCAACTGGGCGAGTTCGAAAAGAGGCTCGGGTGGCAACGCAACGGGGCCAAACCCTGGATCAACTCAAACTTGGAAGATCATGGACTAAACGCAATTGGGCAAGCTTAGAGCCTAACCGAGCTAGCACGCAACTCGATTGACACTCGGAAAACAAGCCAACACATAACTTGATTGACACTCATGAAACGAGCCAGCACGCAACTCGACTGACACTCGTGACTCCCTAATGAACTCTAGTACACTGGGCAGCCTGGTCCAATATTCCACAAAGACTATAAACAATAGAGTAATTGCAGACATATAGAGCAGTTATTAAGCAGGGGAGTTCAACAACGCATTAGAGTAAACTACATGCCAAACCCTAGCAACCATAACGAGCATAATCACAATAATCAGGAAAACAGGACATACAACATGCTAGGTCAGCTTAACAGACAAACAAGAATTAAACATAACTATAAACAGAGCAGTATCCAAAAAACCTGCAAGAACCTATTCACTAGCAATATAATCCAGACAACCTGCAGAAGCCTATCAACTAACAGAATAATTCAGATAATCTGCAGATAACCTATCCACTAGCACAACAACATATAAAGGCAATCAACTAGAAGATATCATCATCCAGCGTAGGGTCCACACAACCCCGGCAAGGAACCTTTACCTATAAAGTGGAAACAGACAACCAAATGTGAACAAACTTCTCGACCTGCAGAATCAATCAGCTAAGACATAACAGACAATAAGCACAACAATTAAACACCTAAACACATAGATAAACAACAACATAAGCCCCCAAGAGTTAGGCTTACCCAACTCGAAAAGGCACAAGGCTCGGCTGCAAGGGCAGTAGCAAGGCTCGGCTAGGCGTGGGCTATAGCTGCACGACGAAGACAAGGTTGCAGGGGCGAACGATTGCGATAAGGCTGCTGCGGAGCTGTGCGGTCGGCTATAACAGGCTTTGTTGGGGCGAAGCTCGTGTGGGAGAGCAGGCGTGGCAGAGACGCGATCGTGCGGCACGATTGAGCGATCTGCACGGCGATGCTGTGGCGTGAGGCATTGGAAGCGAGGGCTTGACGACGCTGCTGGAGGATACGCAGCTACTCGGTTGTCGTGCGTGAACAACAAAGCTGGTGGGGACGAGTAGACGGACCGAGCGAGCGCGTGCGGATGGCCTGGGCGATGTGCAAGCGAGCAGCCACCAGTTGGCGTGAGGCTTCGACTGCTTGCGGGTTGGCTCGATGCGGGCGTGTGCGAGCGGTAGAGACAGTGCGATTGGGGATTGCGATGGCAAGGGACTCGGCTGCTTGGTGATGGAGATGGAGAAAAAGAAGAAGAACTTGATGGAGGGAGTTCTCGGCTATGAGAAAAACAGATGGGGAAGGGGCTAGGGCTTCCACGATCAAATGAAGAAGAGGATGGGGAATTTCTCTTATTTTCTTAATTTTTAATACACTAAAAACCCTCCAAATGACAAGGTTCCGCAAGTGGTCTCTCTTTCGTGTCCTGGCAACAACATAATTAAATCATAATTTCCTGTTTAAAAACATAACGAACTCCAAACCTTTCAAAAGCAACTCCTGTCATGGAACCTGAAGCCGAAACACAACTATCACCTCAGCACAAGTCTGGAAAGCAAACCGAAATCTCTGATAAATTACCAAATACCCCTGGAGGCCAAATGACCAAAATGCCCCTAGGAGATCAAACAACCCTAACGGCCCAACCAAACCACTCAATGAACCACCGAACGTACCTGAAGAACCGGAACGAAAACCTGGGTTGTCACACACACATACACACACACACACACACACACACATATATATATATATATATTCATGAGTGTATTAATATAGACACACCTCAACTATTTTAAGAGACAAGCCTCATGACCTATAATATTTTGTTGTCAATAAAACTCTTATGAGATTAATTGTTAAGTAAATAACGACCATGAAATAAATTCATAGTATTTAGGTTCCTAAAGAACAACAAACTAGGATAATACGAGGGTGAAAATTATATTTTTATTTTATAAATATATAAAAAAAAAGTTTAAGTAAAAGAAAAAAAATATATTAAAAAAGATAAAAAACAATTACATAAAAGAATGAAGAAAATACAAAATAGAATACACAAAGAAAGAACAAATAATAGGTAAAAGTAATTACACGATAAACATACATTTGTAAAATGAAAAAAAATATATAAATAATATATTAAGAAATAATAATCCAACTAAAAAAGAAACAAAGAAAATGAGGGAATGAAAAAAATCAAAAGAAAGCAAAGTACAAATGATGTATTAGAAGAAGAAAATTAAAAAAGAAAGGAAGGAAGGAAGAGAATGAATAAATAAAAAAAAAAGAAAATTGTAGTAACTAGACCACATACGACAAGTATTTACAAATATAGGTGTCCAAGTTTTTTTTGCAAAGTTATTTTATAAAAAATAATTCGAAATTTATAATTTTTTTTAATACCATTTTGCCCTTCTACACATTTAATTCTTAATTTTCGAATAAACTTTTCTTTTGCATACTTTTAATCATTTTAAAACATATCATATTTAATTGTCAACGTTTTTAATGTAAAGAGATTTTAATTCTTTTTTTCATTTATCTCTCATCTTTATTCCTTTTTTTTTTTCAGTTGTCTTCCTCCATTTTCGATTCTTCAATTCAATGTCTTCTCTCTTTTCACATTCCGGTCACCATGTAAATTATCTTTGACCACTCATCTTCGACCAGACGATATAATCCTTTGACTTCAGTCATCTCCGACCACTCACCTGTTTTCATAGTATTTAGATTATGTTTTTGTTCTCGATTCATCACCATTAGAAACCTACTGTTCATTTTGCATTAATCGTGATCTGATATGTCTCAGATGGTTCAGTATGATATATTTTATTCCTATTCTGTCATTTCTGTACATTAATTTCATTTATATTCTAGTCTTTAGAATGTCATATGTACATTAATTTCATTTCTGTACATTAATTTCATTTATATCCTATTTAGAAATGTGGTAAAATCATATGTACAACAGTATTATCTATGTACTTAAATTTCCATATTCTGGTGTACTTGAGTGTACACACATCTACAAAACTGTATAATTTTATAAATACACTATAGTGTTGTATTTTCAAATTGCAATATTGTATTTTTTTCATACTGTGTGTCAATGTTAGTTATACTGTACGACTTCTTCTCATAGGTTCATCAATGAATTCAATTTGTATTGCATACAATGATCTTTAGAATGTCCAAAATCATGTTTAGAAATGTAGTAAATTCATAATTAATACTGTTATTTTGATTTTCGGTGCAACAAGGGAACATGATTGCTAGTTTTAATGAATCTGGATCCTGGATATATATAGATCTAGTATTATACAATATAGTTTATACGTACATTTTGATTATGACATGTTGAATTGGTTTTTTACACTGAATGCATGATGTATTCGTTATAGTTGAAAGGACAAGGAATATTTTATGATACACAACATACAAAGAGGGGAGCATGGAAGAAAACACAGTCAAAATGCATGCTTGCTCCTTTCATGTCGAAGTTTGGTTTAGCAGAAGAAAAGAAGGGGAAAAAACGTAGAAGAAAAAGAAAATACTCAATTTCGTGATCCTCCAAATTTCCAATTTCTCTTACAGCTTTAGATTTAGGGTGTTGTCTTAGATGGTTTTGATTTTGAATGTTTTTTTATCTTGTGAACTTTATTCTGTTTGAATTTGTGAAGCTTGAGTTGTATTTAGAACGATATGTAGATTTTGAATTTTATGAAACTATGCATATACTATGGGTTTTATTTTTCGCATATATATACAGTTGAACAAACAATTTTGTTAAATGAATTATAAAAACTTATGATAACCACACAATACTAAAACGACTTGTGTTATACGGTACAATCAGAATAATAACTGCAATGTTTTGCCTCTATGTTTAAGATGGTTAATTTTTTAAGTTGATTTTGTGGATACATAAATATGAAATAATGTAAAATACTTAACTAACAAGTACATTACAACAACCAAAAAACATATTCCTTAAGTTAAAATTTTACACGATACATTACTAAGATATAAGAAGATTGTACTAGATTGTATAGTAAACAATTTTATTTTCAAAATAGTGTTTAATTTGCTGATATAGAGACTCGTATTGTGCTATAATATGTTTGCTACAGTTTGACAATACCGAACAAGTATTTATGATGGTTAGTAATAAAAATGTTTAAATGTCTTTGAATATACAAACAGTTTGATTGTATGTAAAATTAGGAGAGTACAAAACTTATTGTGTAGTTTGCACATATATTAAACACATAATAGTAAAACTAGAGTGCAACGGGTCATAAACATGATATAATACATTCCCGTGTTTGTCTTGATATCAAACCAACAGTTAGCATGAATATATAAATTTACTATACACAAATTATAGTATTACCTTGGTTTGCACTTTCTCCTATAGGCACATCAATCACATATACATTCTCTTCCTTCTCATACGAGTTTTCTTTTTCATTCAAACTATTTGGGCCCTCTCCATTACTGTTACCTTATATTTCCTTTGTATTCCTACATGTAAATGTATTACTCACATGTAAATACAGTATATTCCTACCCGTACATTCATGCCCTATATTTTCATCCCTTAAAATCATACCCGATAGGTACCATGATTGTACATGGTGTTACCATCAATCACTCGATATATGCCTCAGCCACCACTCATACGGTACTCCAGATAGTAAAAAACCCTCACGCCCTATTTCTCCTACGGTATTTCCAGATTGCATAGCTATTTAACTCCTAACGTCTGCTGATTGCTCGTCTTCCCAACCCGAAGCACTAGAGAAACTTGTTGTCTTTTAATGTGAAAAACTAATTAGTAAACCCTAAAATTAATAAAACTATAGATTAATAAGAACATTCGAGAATAAAATGAAATAACAAAAAGAACTATACTAGTATCATATGTATGCTTCTATACAGTACATGTATTTAGACCACCGAACTCATAACTCTAAAATCCACCCCCCCTCCATTTAGTTTAAAATCCTATACGACAACCACTATATAGTATATGCATTTACCAACTCATTTAGTTTAACACAAAAACTACAATACCTCTAATTTATTGACGATTATTACAAAATCCCAAGACTATAATACTTATATCTTCATAATCCTCTCACTCCCCACTATCGAACAACAGATTGACTGTATTTAAAAAATCCTAAAAACTAAACATAACTATAAACTTATCGTATGATGACCTTAAATTCTTTCGTCGTGTTTTCCATTTCGATTATCAATTGCAACAACGTTGAAACATCATCGATATTATACAACCAGAGGGTTTTTTCTTGAGAAATCAAGAAGAAGATGAAAAGAGGGAAAATTCATAAGAAAATAAATGAAAGAACAATTTCTTTTTTCGTAAAATATTGTCTTTAATTTTCGTAATAAATGCATGTTAATTGAGGGAATTGTGGGTATGGAATGTGGTACAATTAATGCCCCTAAATCCGTGCGTGATTGATTGGAATGTGAAATGGTTTCTCTTTACTGTCTTTTCCTTACAAAATTAAAAACCAACTATTTGAGGGTATTCTTGTAATTGATTATTTGCAAAATTTATAATGTAATAAAAGAAAATCTACGCTAATATTTTTCCGGCCACCTATATTTGCAAATACTTTTCATATATGGTCTATTTATGAAAAAAGCTCAATATTAATATATAAATATAAATATTATTATATTTGCTAATAATTTTCCAGCCACCTATATTTGCAAATATTTTTCATATATGGTCTATTTATGAAAAAAGCTCAATATTAATATATAAATATAAATATTATTATTTATAGAATTTAATTATTATATAAGTTGAAAAATGATTATATATTAGAATTAAAATAATAAACGATTTCTTAAAAATTACAATAATATACAAATATAAAAATGGGGCTTTTGCATGTATATTACAAAAGGGCTAAAATATTCCATGAATAACACAATAATGAAAATATTTGCATATATAGCAAAAAATGTAAATTGATTGACTTCCATATTGATAGATTCTATCAATAGAGGCTAATATCATCAATTACTAATAAAGTAAAGTGATAGATTTCCATTAGATTCAATCAATAAAGACTGATAGAATCAATTACTAATAAAATTGATAGACTTCGATTGCTAGACAATGATAGATTCTATAGAATGATAGGTTCTATCAAAGTTTTCCATAAAAAAAGGGTAAATAAAGAATTTTAAAAAAATAAGCAGAATTTTCTATAAACAAATTATTTTTTAAAAGTTACTATAATTGTACACTGTGGTAAAAAAGTTGTTATGCAGTGTAAATTTCCTATAAAAAGTTGTTATGCAGCCGTCATTTTGTGCCCGCTCTGACGCAGCCAACAATGCGGATCGTGGAACATGCTTTAGGAAGTGTCAGAATCGTGGAGCAGACTTTCTCGCTTGGAGCTGAAGTATAAATAGCAGCCCTTCTCCTTCATTTAAGACGGTTACCCGTTCTTAGGTTCGATCCTCCTTCTTGGGAGCGCCGTCGAGCTAAATTTCGATAAAGAATTCCTTAGTTTTAAACGTAGCTTAGTTGTTTTCCCATTTTTAGTTGTTTAGTAGTTTAGCTTTAGCAAAGTTGTAGCTAGCCGAAGTTGCAGAGATTTTGCCAGAGCTGAATCAGAGTTGCTGTCTTTACGATTCCGACCAGGCTCCTTCTTAACTTTGCTTCCTTGTTTACAGCTTTTGTTTACTTTCATCTTAACAAGTAGTTTGTAGTAAACGTTGTTATTTCGGTGTTTTAATGAAGATGAATTGTGGTTATTACTTTGCTTTGAATTTATTTATCTTTATGAGTAGCTAAGTTCTTCATTGGAAGGAAGTAGGTAAGTAGGAGTAGTTCGCCTAAGAAAAGTTGTAGCGAGATGCCAAACTATTATGCATGCTGCCTCAATTCAAAATACATTTCGTCTGATTCACTATGTGTATGCCTTTACGTCGCTTCGAGGGAAGGAAATAAAGCGAACGTGCATGTCAAAACATTAGGCTTTGCTAAGTTAGTTTACTTGCATCTAAAAAGAGCACTTAGAGATAAGGTTCGTCTAGTGCTGTTTGCATGGTTTTAGCGTTGTTTGAGTTCGAGAGAACCCAACTAGGAGCTCAAAAGAGCAAACTTCTAGGGCTCAAGAGAGCCAAAGAGAAGCCATCAGTTGTTTTCTTCTTACCTTAAGGTAGTTTCACCTAAGCGAAACTCTCCAAAACATCTTATTCTCCTTTTGATGCAATTTACCCTAGTTTAAGTCGCATTACGTTTATTTCACTTAGTTTAGTTTCATCACAACAAATTTCACCTGTTGCCTTGACTCTCTAACCTTTGCTTAAGCATGACATTAATCACTAATCCCTGTGGAGATGACTTTTAATTACATTAAAACTTGTTACAACCGGACTGTGTATACTTGCACACTCCTAAGGAAATCACACACATTTCACTCAATCAGAGTAGATATTTCTCTTTGGCGAAATCCAAGCTGCCACGTCATCATTCTCTTTAATTATTATTTCTAAATTATGGTGTGTCAGTGTAACGGCCCAGGTTTTCATCCCAGTCTTCCAGGTGTGCCCTAGGGGCATTTTGGTAATTTGGTCAGGCCGTCAGGGCCGTTTATGTCTTTTTCCAGTTGCTAAAATTATTGGATGGATTTATGTAAGTTTTTAAGGCTTTGTGGATGGGTTTGAGCATGGATAGATGTAAAAGTAAAAATAAAGGAAATTTTGTTGCAACTGGGATTCAAACCCGAGTCTCCGGGAAAGCCTGTGGGGATGCGTGCCAGTTGAGCCATTGGGTGCTCTTGTTGCTCTTGCTGCATCACATCTTTGTTAGCCTTGGATCCTTGGAGTTTGGTGCATTTGGTTAAATGAAAAGAAATTAGGTTTTTGTTAGGTCTTCTTCTCCAAAAGCTTTGTGGCCGTCCAAGCTTGCCTCTTAGCTCTCCAATCTGATTGTTCATCCCCTTTGCAGCTCCGTTGCTCGATCGTCAATCCTGGTAGGTATCGATCGTCTTTTCTTCTTCTCCTCCTATGATTGGTGTGCTGTTTGGCCGGGTAAATAGCGTGTGTGTGTGTTGTGTTAGGTTGCGGCCCACCAAGAGCAAATTTCCACCGGGCGACCTCACCATCGCGGCTCCCCACCGCCAGACCACGCCCTGTCGTCGCGCCGCGCGCACTGCCCAGATCGCCAACTCCATCGTTCCTGTCGTGCGCAGCAGCAGACGCCCAGATCTGCCGAAGCAGCCCTTACCGCACGCCAGGCCGGACAGCAGCAGCCCAGATCGCCCGAAGTCGCCCAACCCTCCGTCCGTCGCGCACAGCAGCAGCCTAGATCGTCCAAGGTCACCGGCAGCCTCTCCATCGCGCGCCAGATCGCCGGTCGCTCGCAGTCGCAGCCATCGCGCGCCAGGCCCCTGTCGCACGCTGTCGCAGTCGTCGCCTCGCGCCGCACGCCAGCGCTCGGCCGCTTCGTCGCGTCCGCGCGTGATGCCAGCGCGCGCACGACCACTCGCCGCGCCGTGTCCAGCCATTGTCGTGTGCGCTGGCAGCAGCGCCTTTGCCAGTCTTGCGATATGCCAGCCACAAGATCAGAACGACCCGACCCGAATGGGGTTCTAAATAGGCCATTACCTCAATGCATGCATACAAATCTCTGAGAAAATTTGCAAGGTGGTGTTTGGATTCTAAGTAAAACTAAAACATGAAAACATCCATTTAAAAATCAACATAAATTCCTGAAATCTGTCCCTGTTTCCAAGCACTGTTCCAAGACAAATACATTTCCAAAACATACTACGATCAGAGATTTATTTAAAACATACAAGCTTTACAACAATGCTAGAATCAGGAAATACATTGAGAGAAAACACCCTAGGGCTCCGTGCCCAACTACATGCATTCGAGAGGACATTTAAATCATAAACATAAACATAAGACTCGAGAGTTGAACAACGGGTTCCATGATCACAGCTCCTCCTCCACCATCCTGTCTCGCACCATGGTTACTCGTGGAAAACCACATAATAAGGGTGAGTAACGAATTACTCAAGAAGAATCCCCAACCGGGTACAATACGATACACATGGTCATCTAGCGAGAAAGATATGCAAGCTATGAATATAAACACAGAATAGAGCACATAGCTTAGCCCACACTTGGGCCTCGGATGCCAACTCGTGGTCTTAGTCCGGAAATAAATCACCACACCACACATCACACAAGTCGCCTATACGAGAAACAAGTCCCGGCCTCACACATCTCATGTCGACGAAAGGTACACTAGCTCAAGATCCCGAGGAGCTCTCCGGTCGCATTGTTGTAATGAGCGTAAACATGCACCGCGTGCTCTCTGCAGAACCATGGGGTGCAGGGTCTAGAGGCAAGCCGCCCATGTCCGATCCACCACGCCTAACTAATTCTTTGGATCGGTGTCACTAACATATAGGGTGTGAGACACGGACACGTAAACTATGTCGGCTGAACCACCGCACTTTGAGGCTAAGAAAACGGGTCGTGGTAGGCTTACACGAGAAGCCGCCCTTACCTTAACAGTGGCAATCGGGGGCTACGGCCGAACACGGCGAGGGCGTGCCGATCGCCGGGACGAGGCAATGCCAAGTCATCATCCCGACGGTTGGGGCATTTAACGATCGCCACCCTCACCCAAGATTGCGGGGCCTATCGGCAGGTTAGCTAATCCCTCACGGGGTCCGGGGACGGAATGACTTGCTCGGCGTCCCCGCCATGGATGCAAGGTACTTTATGCATCGGGCCGGATGATGCTATCTACCCGCAACTCTAACTTCGCCTTAACAATCAAAGCAAACAATCCAATACTATCCAATACGTGCTCAAAGAGAATACAACGAGCCTAGCATGATACTACGAAGCAAGGAACAGATACGAGCATGTCAGAAAGGAACAACCTAGCATGGACTAACATGAGAAACAACATAGGAAATCATGCCATCGGGAATTGAGAATAGAGCACTTATCGAAACATGTCAATAAACACAAACAAGCATACAATCAAGCAATCACATATAATATCGCAGGTCCACACACTCTCGGTAAGAAATCCTTACCGCCGGAAGACCTCTAAACACAAGAAACCTAAGCTGCGATCAACCCGAGCTACCTAGCGAAGCGAGCACTGGTGACACTCGGACGGCCGGTTTGCCTGAGCTAGGCAGGTGGCTTGGCGCCTGCATGTGCGCTGGGCGAGCTGACACGGGCACTGGGGCGCGCTGACACGGGCGCTGGGGCGCGCTGGGGCACGGCTGGGCGAGAAGGGCGCGCGAACGCGCGGGCGAGCCGCATGGGCGAGGGCGCGCGGGCGCGACGACGAGCTACAGGGACGCGACTCGGAGCGGCTCGGCGACACTGGTGGCAGCGAGCGGCGACCGGCAGCGCTTGGCGCGCACGGCAAGCGCGGCGCGGCGGCGAGATCTCGTCGCGCGGCAGCCTCGCTGGCGACGGCCAGGCGGTGCGACGACGGCGATCGGGCGACGGGGCGACCGGGCGGATCACGAGGGTGCGCGCGCGACTGGCAGCGGTAGGGCTCGGTGGCGAGGCTCGGTATTTGCTGGGCAAGCTAATTTGCTCGGGCAGAAATTTGGGCGAGCCAAGGCTGGGTGCTCGGGGAGAGAGAGAGAGAGAGAGAGAGAGAGAGAGAGAGAGAGAGAGAGAGAGAGAAAAAGGGATTTGGGGGAAAAATAAAAGAAAAAAGAAAATAAAAGGAAAATGGGAAAATAAAAGAATAAATGGGACTTTAATCCTTTTTCCATCCTTATCCATTTTTTCCAATTTTCTAAAAATCCTTAAAATCCTTAAAATCCCATTTCCCGGCTTCCTCCTTCGAGACCCGACTGAAGCGACCTTTTTCCAATAAATAAATCTCACTTAAACCCAACTCCCAAAGCAACACTAAGGGCCCCGGGCTCGAATCCCTAAGGAAACACCCAAACGAAAAGCCCAAACATCTCGGGACTAGCAGCCACCAACAAACAAACCTCAACAAAGGCAGGAGCTGCCTCGAAGCCCTAAAAATCCACAAATCCTGCCCGGGGAGCAAAGGACCAAAATGCCCTTAAGGGACAAAACAGCTCTAACGGCCCAACCGAACCATCAAATCAGGCAGGAAGCACCTCGAGAGGCGGAAAAGAAAATCGGGCGTTACAATACTCCCTCCTTTTAAGACTTTCGTCCTCGAAAGTCCTAAGACAACTTGACTCAGGAAAAGCAGACTGAATCCAAACCAATCGAACTTCTCGGCTAAAACAACACCAACCTTCTTGAAAACCAAACCCTCTTGGGTTCTCAAAGGCTCAAGCCACAAAGCCATCCAAGCGCCACAAACTAACTCAACCAAGGCCCGGGCATACACTGAACTCCGGAGGGAAAAGACGGCAAACCACGTCCTCAACTCGCACCAACTCTCAAGCGGTGCTACTCTCAAAGAAACTCGAGAAGGCGGCCACAAGCTCGAAACTCTACACCACGCACTAGCAAAACTCCTCTGGAAGCTCACGGTGTTAACAAATGACCTCAACCCAACAACAAAGTGGCCAAACAATGAACCTCCCGAGTTCCGAAACCAAAGCGCCTACAACACTCACACACGGTGAAACTTGGCTACGGCCAAATCTAAAAGACAAGGGCCAAGCCACAGACTCCACTCGGCCAAACCAACAAACTCGAACTCCTCACCGCCGAACGAAAACCTTTCGAAGCAAACCAACCAGCAAGCGGCCAAAGAGAACAACGCCGGGCAAGGAACAACCAACCTTCCTCTCAAAATCTCGAGAAGCAAGGACTAAACCATCACGCGACTCTATGCGCACAACACCTTGAGGAAAATAGCTCAACGACTTACCAACCAATGCCACGACACCTCTCTGTGCCAACTCACTCAACGCGGCTCGCTAACGCCTAAGCGCGAACGCACAACAACTAGGAACAAAGCCCAAGAAGGGCTTGCTCGTGAGAACTCAACCCAACTTATAACGAGCAACGCCGCCTCAAGCTACCACTCAACTCTTAAAATCCAAGCTGGCTACTCAAAAAAAAAAAACTTCTCCTTTAAGCTTAGGCCTAACTCAACTTCCAACCGAAGCTCCACTCCCAAAACCTCACAAGGAAAAGCGGATGACGACAACCTCCAAGCTTACGGATCACCGAACCATACGAATCATGCAAGACTACCTCGAGGAGCTAACACTCGAGGTGGCATCCAAGGAGCAACTCAACCACCACAGAGGCTAGGGAAAAGGAAATCTTCAATCTCCAAAGAACCAACGACTTGCCGAACAACTCAACTCTTCTTGGTGGCCTCGCCCTTGCGGGAACAAACAACTTTTGCTTGCTAACAACACAAGCGAGGACCCCTCTCACAATGGGGCTGCCGCTGCGCTACTCGATCAACTACACAACTCGGGAGCTAAAGTCGACTCGCCAAGCGGGAAAGCGACTTCCCGGCAAGCAAGCAAACTCGGAAGGGCGTGAACTCCACACACGCTCGTTGACTTGCTCAAACCCAAGGCAACAACAACCAACTCTCTTGGAAGCAACACCCAAGGGAAAACTCAACCAATCGACCACCAATCCGAAACTAACAAAGACTTGCTCAAGCTGGAGAGGAGGGGTCAACTCCCAAAACATTACGATCAAGAACAAGACCTCAGGGCAACGCCCTCCAGCTAGAACCGAACTAGCTCTCGAAACAACAAGAAGACCAAATCTTGGCCAAACACTCACAAGAGGCAGAACAACCTTTACTGCAGCCTCTAGAACACCATCCAAGAATCCGCTTAAGCTGGACAAACGATCGCTTCCAAGCGGCCAACAAACTATTCCCTCTTGCTAGCACCACTACCATCAATTCCAAGACCAAGGAAGAACCTGACAACTCCCCGAAGGGAACGACTCTTACTAGCAGACAACCAAGGGACAGAGAACTCCACATACGCTCACTGTCTTGCTCCACTAGAGCAACAACATCAAATCTCGCGGGGCAACAACGAGGGTCCACCATTGGTGAACCTCCAAATGCCAAACGGGGCAACTCAACATCTTGAAAACAGGAACACAACCAACATGGCACAAACCAATCGCCCCACGAGCAAAACTAATCTCTAGCAATTCCAATCCACACCTTGGTCAACACCAAGCATCAACTTGCCACCACACCGGAACCAATCCGGACTTTACTCCAAACAACCACTAGCTTGCTAGTCTACCAAGACTGCTAGCAACTCAACCAAGGCTACAACCCACACGCCTCCAGCTGGCCAACTAAACTCACTACCTGGGCCTGACTGAGCTCTGGAGAGCCTCTCCACAACCTAGGGTTCTCCGACAACCCTCGACACACACACACCGACAAAACGATCGGCGGACAACCGCTGAACAAACAACTCCAATTTCCAGCATCCCAACCATGCTGGCCAACTCCAACTCCTTGGGAACCTAGAGGACCCGAAACGCTACAGAATGCATCATCCTCCTACTCAAAGCATCGGCCACAACATAAGTTCTACCCAAGGAAAGATCCAAACAACTCTCTTAGCCATGACGCTCAGAAACCACGCGGCTTAGCTACCACCGCTCTTGTTCAGTTTCCAACCGAACTCCAATAACGATCAACAAGAAGATCCGCCAACCAAGCTTAGGTCCAACCCAACAACACTTGCCTAAGCAACAACCTGATACCACGAGCACGGTATTCTTACCACCTCGACAAAAGCCTTGCAACAACCACCTGGAGTCCAATTTCTCCAGGGACTGAGCACTAGATCTCCAAAGCAAACCCTACATGGATCTGAAACTCTCGCCACGGAACGAACCACACAAAACACACTTGTGTGCACAACTCTCAACCTTCCTTTAGAGATCCAATACTAACAAGCGCTTTTCCAAAAGCAACGCTAACTCTGGCAAATGATACAAACAATCCAAGGAACACCAAAAGTTCCATCTCCACACGATACTGCCGAGGCAACCTTGCTCTACCAAAGCATAACAATGCCAAACCGAACTTACTTTATACCAAGCCTCTACCAAGGGTGCTTACCCAAAAAGGCATCCGAAACCTCTCCCAAGGCATCCAACTCGCCTCATCGACATCCAACTCATGGTCCCTCAGCTGGACCAAACTCGCATCTACAACGCTCAACTCTCCTCAGATTTAGGCACTCGAAGGTAGTTGACCGCACTACCAACCACAAAGAAATCTCTTGGCCTTAACACTAGCGCGAGAATCACGCGCACCAACACTTACCAACCGCCAACCTGCTGACTTACTCAACCTCCAGTAACACTGGGAAAAGGCTTCGGCTCCTCTCGAACATCCTTTCGCTTGTAGTCCATCGACTACCACTGAACTAGCCCTCTGGCACGACCTAAACAGGTGCCACTGTCATAAACGGATCCAAGGCTAAAGGAGTGCGCAGAACTCCGGACGGCATAGAACCATCTGCTATGCCCAAGCCAAACTCAAGCCTGAACCAGACTTAGTGCCAAAGCGGCACACCAACCAATGCACCTCAAGTGCCACTACTACCAAAACCACATCTTACTACCAATGGGGTCAACAAGATCACAACCTCAAGTGACAAGAACTCTGGCTAGGCATACAAGGGCTCCAACTCAAAAACCATGCCTATGGCATCTCATCAAACCGAAGGCTCACGGCCTACCCTTGCATCTCCACATGATGCTCAACAAAACTCTGGCCGACTCTCTCAATATGCAGCAGCTAGCTCCACTCAAGGAACTCACCAAAAGAAGAGTGCTCAACTCTACCAAACCTCTGAGGAAAACACCAACGGATCCAATCCAGAAGGAGCATCGCTCATCGCACCCTTAACCACGGGGTTTCCGCCATCGGGCTGCAAACAACAACACTTTACAGGAGCACAAAGATGCCTCAACAATCTCTCTCAAGGTTTGCCAACTCTGCGGCTACTCACCTGGCAATCAAACAATGCTAAGGCTCAAGATCAACACTTGAGCTACCCGGTGCTAGCCCACACGGGGACCTGCTCCACAAGCATCCACATAAGCACAGCCATAGCTAACTCCTCTCTTGGAGTAGTACTCCAAGGAAAAACACCTCCACCCTCTCATTAGGGGAAAGCCAACAACTGGGCCACAAATGGCCTACGGGAGTCCAAGCTCTGCCTCCCACGAGGACGACGCCCCGGGGCATCCGAACATGCGGATACCTCAACAAGCCACAACATACATCACACACACTGCGGGAAGTTGGCATGATGGCGCTCTAAACCCAAACCAACAACGAGTCGAGAACACCGCTCGTCTCTCGCTCCAAAACACTACACAAGGCATACACTAGATGGCAGGTATTGTAAATTCTTAACCTTTTTCAACAACAAAAAGTAAACTTAGGCGCACTGATGGTCGCGAGAGTCTTGATGATCATGGAAAAATGACCTACACAAAAGGTTAGTCTCTGAGAATCTATGACTCGAGCTCACGATACAAAGAATGCGACCCGACCCGAATGGGGTTCTAAATAGGCCATTACCTCAATGCATGCATACAAATCTCTGAGAAAATTTGCAAGGTGGTGTTTGGATTCTAAGTAAAACTAAAACATGAAAACATCCATTTAAAAATCAACATAAATTCTGAAAATGCCCCTGTTTCCAAGCACTGTTCCAAGACAAATACATTTCCAAAACATACTCTGATCAGAGATTTATTTAAAACATACAAGCTTTACAACAATGCTAGAATCCGAAAATACATTCAGAAAACACCCTAGGGCTCCGTGCCCAACTACATGCATTCAGAGAAAATTTAAATCATAAACATAAACATAAGACTCAGAGTTGAACAACGGGTTCCATGATCATGACTTCTCCTCCACCATCTGTCTCGCACCATGGTTACTGTGGAAAACCACATAATAAGGGTGAGTAACGAATTACTCAAGAAGAATCCCCAACCGGGGTACAATACGATACACATGGTCATCTAGCAGAAAGATATGCAAGCTATGAATATAAACACAGAATAGAGCACATAGCTTAGCCCACACTTGGGCCTCGGATGCCAACTCAGGGTCTTAGTCCGGAAATAAATCACCACACCACACATCACACAAGTCGCCCTATACGAGAAATAAGTCCCGGCCTCGGCTTTCATCTCATCGGCGAAAGGTACACTAGCTCAAGATCCCGAGGAGCTCTCCGGCCGGGTGTAATGAGCGTAAACATGCACCGCGTGCTACTGCGCAGACCATGAAGTGCGCCGGGTCTAGAGGCAAAGCTGCCCATGTCCGATCCACCACGCCTAACTAATTCTTTGGATCGGTGTCACCGACATAGGGGTGTGAGACACGGACACGTAAACTATGTCGGCTGAAACCACCGCACTTTGAGGCTAAGGAAGCGGGTCGTGGTAGGCTTACACCAGAAGCCGCCCTTACCTTAACAGTGGCAATCGGGGGCTACGGCCGAACACGCCGAGGCGTGCCGATTTCGCCGGGGACGAGGCAATGCCAAGTCATCATCCCGACGGTTGGGGCATTTAACGACCGCCACCCTCACCCAAGATTGCGGGGCCTACCGCTTGGGTTAGCTAATCCCCCTCACGGGGTCGGGGGGCGGAATGACTTGCTCGACGTCCCCGCCATGGATGCAAGGTACTTTATGCATCGGCCGGATGATGCTATCTACCGCAACTCTAACCCGCCTTAACAATCGCAAACAATCCAATACCATCCAATACGTGCTCAAAGAGAATACAACGAGCCTAGCATGATACTACGAAGCAAGGAGAATCTGAGCATGCCGAAAGGAACAACCTAGCATGGACTAACATGAGAAACAACATAGGAAATCATGCCATCGGGAATTGAGAATAGAGCACTTATCAGAAACATGTCAATAAACACAAACAAGCATACAATCAGCAATCACATATAATATCGCAGGTCCACACACCTCGGTAAGAAATCCTTACCGGCGGGAAGACCTCTAAACACAAGAAACCTAAGGCGCGATCGAACCCGAGCTACCTAGCGAGAACGAGGCATCGCCGACACTCGGGACGGGCCGGTGCAGACGGGCTAGGAAGTCTCTGGGAGCCGCACAAGGCGCTGGGCGCGCTGACACGGCATCGGGCGCCTTACTGGGCGCGCTGGGCACGGCATTGGTGAGAGAAGCGCGCGAACGCGCGGAAGCAGGCGAAGAGGGAGGGCGCGCGGCGCGCGACGACGCGCTCTGAGGACGCGACTTCGGAGTGGCTCGGGGACACGAAGGCTGGCGACGCGACGGCGACGCAGCGCGAGGGCATTGAGCGCGCGCGCGGCAAGCGGGACGGCAGATTCCAGTGCGCGACGGCCTCTCAGGTGCGACGAGCGAGCGGTAGCGATCGGGCGACTCGGGCGGATCCGGGCTGGCAGCGCGACTGGCGGCGGTGCTCGGTCATTGGCGGTAGCTCGGCTTTCGGCGGCTGGCGAGCTAGAAATTTGCTCGGGCGAAGGGTGTGGCCGAGCCAAGGCTGGGTGCTCGGGGAGAGAGAGAGAGAGAGAGAGAGAGAGAGAGAGAGAGAGAGAAAAAAAAAGGGATTTGGGGGAAAAATAAAAGAAAAAATAAAATAAAAGGAAAATGGGAAAATAAAAGAATAAATGGGACTTTAATCCTTTTTCCATCCTTATCCATTTTTTCCAATTTTCTAAAAATCCTTAAAATCCTTAAAATCCCATTTCCTGGCTTCCTCCTTCGAGACCCGACTGAAGCGACCTTTTTCCAATAAATAAATCTCACTTAAACCCAACTCCCAAAGCAACACTAAGGGCCCCGAGCTCGAATCCTGAAGGAAACACCCAAACGAAAAGCCCAAACATCTCGGGACTAGCAGCCACCAACAAACAAACCTTAACAAAGGCAGGAGCTGCCTCGAAGCCCTGAAAATCCACAAATCCTGCCCGGGGAGCAAAAGACCAAAATGCCCTTAAGGGACAAAACAGCTCTAACGGCCCAACCGAACCACTGAAACTGAACCGGAAGCACCTCGAGAACCGGAAAAGAAAACTGGGCCGTTACACGCACCAGCCTGCCAGCAGCGCCTAGCCCCGTGTCGCCGTGCCGTGTGAGTGCTCCCGAGCCGAGCCTGCTGTTTTATTATTTTTAGGCTTATAGATGTTGATTATTATTGTGTTTGCTAGGTTCCGTTAGCTAGCTCGAGATTGTCCACAGCTTAGGATTTGTGTGTAGAAGCCTCCCGACCAAGGTAAGGATTTCTTACCGGAGTTGTGTGGACCCTGCGATGTTCTATGTGATTGTTGTTTGAATGTTTGTTTGTGATTATCAACATGTATAGTTTAGGTGCTCTGTTCTGAATTCCTGACTAGCATGACTTCGTATGTTGTTCTCTCATGTGACTCATGCTAGATTGTTCCGTTCTGGCATGCTCATATCTGTTCTTGCTTCATAGTACCATGCTAGGTTCGTTGTATCTATTGAGCACGTTTTGGATTGTATTGGATCGTATGTTATTGATATGATAGGTTAGAGTGTAAGTAGGTAGCATCATCCGGGCCTGATGCATAAAGTATCTTGCATCCATGGCAGGGACGTACAAGGTAGTACACCGTCCCTGGACCCCGTTAGGGTTTAGCTAACCCGACCGGTAGGCCCTGCAATCTTGGGTGAGGGTGGCAGACTGTTAAATGCCCCAACGGTCGGGATGATGACTTGGCATTGCCTCGCCCCGGCGATCGGCACGCTCCTCGGCGTGTTCGGCCGTAGCCCTTGATTGCCACACGATAGGCAAGGGCGGCTGCGGTGTAAGCCTACCACGACCGATTCCTTAGCCAAAGTGCGGTGGTTCCGGCGACATAGTTCACGTGTCGGTCTCACACCCCTATGTCGGTGACACCGATCCGTAGATTTAGTTAGGCGTGGGATCGACATGGGGCTTTGCCACTAGACCCGCGGCACTTCATAGTCTGCGCAAAGAGCACGCGCGATGCGCGCTTACGCTCATTACGGCGCCGACCGAGAGCTCCTCGGGATCTTGAGCTAGTGCACCTTTTCGACGACAGAGACAGCCGAGGCCGACTCATTTCTCGTATAGGCGATTGTGTGGTGATCTATTTCCGGACTAAGACCCCGAGTTGGCATCCGAGGTCCAAGTGTGGACTTAAGCTATGTGCTCTATTATGTGTTTATATTCATAGCTTGCATACACTCACCTTGATGACCATGTGCATCGATTGTACCCGGTTGGGGATTCTTCTTGAGTAATTCGTTACTCACCCTTATTTTGTGGTTTTCCACAGGTAACCAAGGGGCAAGACAGATGGTCAAGGAGGAGCTGTGATCATGGGAACTCGCTTTGTCGTCTCGACTTTTTATTTCTATGACTCTTGTCTTTTATTTTCCCTGAATGCATGTAGTAGGGCACGGAGCCCTAGGATGTTTTTTTCGAATGTTTTTGTGGATTCCCGCTTTATTGAATTTGAGGATGTTTCAAATGTTTTAATAAATCTCTACGATCAGTGTACGTTTTGGAAATGTATTTTCCTTGAAAGCAGTGCTTGGAGACAGGGACAGTTTTGAAAACTATATTGATTTACGATTGAACCTTGATTGTTTTGTTTTAATTGGGAATCGAAAATTTATTTGCATATTGTCCTTTACTTTGAATGCATGCATTGGGGTAAAGGCCTATTTAGAGCCCCTTTTGGGTCGGGTCTTTCTGATTGGTATCGAGCTTAGAGTCATAGATTCGTGAGACTCGACCTTTTGTTGTTGGTCATTTTCCCCATGATCACCGGCAAAGACTGATCATCATCATCAGCACGCCTAAGTTTTCTGTTTTTTTAGAAAAGGGTTAAGAATTTACAATACCTTTCATCTAGCGTATGCCTTGTTTTGTGTTGTGGAGCGGAGACGAGCGAGTGTCGACTCACTCGTTGGTTTGGGTTTAGAGCGCCATCATGCCAACTTCCCGCAGTGTGAGCTGTATGTTGTGGTTTGTTGAGATATCCAGATAGATTCGGATACCGCTGGGACATCGTTCTAGATGGAGGCAGAGGTTAGACTCCCGTAGGCCACGTGTGGCCCAGCTGTTAATTCCCCTAGTGAGAGGGTGAAGGTGTTTTTCCCTGGAGTACCACTCCAGGAGAGGAGTTAGCTTTGGCTTTTGCTCATGTTGATGCTTGTGGAGCAGGTCCCAAAGTGGGCTAGCCTGGGTAGTTCAGGTGTGGATCTTGAACCTTAGCAGATTGTCTGTTTGCCCATTGAGTAGCTGTAGAGTTGGTAGCCTTCGAGGAGGTTGCTGAGACATCTTTGTTCTCTTATAAGTGTTGTTGTTTGCAGCCAGTAAGCCGGAACCCTGTAGTTAAGGGTGCAGCGAGCAGTGTTCCCATCGGACTTGATCCGTTGGCGGTTTCCTCAGTTGTTTTGTAGAGTTGAGCACTCTTCTTTTGGTGAGCCCTAGAGTAGGGCTAGTTGCTGCATGTTGAGAGAGCCGGCCAGAGTTTTGTTGAGCATCATGTGGAGATGCAAGAGTAGGCCGTGAGCCTCCAGTTTGATGAGATGCCATAGTCTGGTTGTTTGAGTTTTGAGCCCTTGTATGCCTAGCCATAGTTTTTGTCACTTGAGGTTGTGACCTTGCGGGCCCCATTTGTAGTAAGATGTGGATTTGGTAATAGCGGCACTTGAGGTGCATTGGTTGGTGTGCCGCCTTGGCACTAAGTCTGGTTCAGGCTTGAGTTTGGCATGGGTATAGCAGATGGTTCTATGACCGTCCGGAGTTCAGCACACTTCTTTAGCCATTGGATCCATTTATGGAAAATGCACTTGTTTAGGTCGTGCAAGAGGGCTAGTTCAGTGGTAGTCGAAGGACTATAAGTGAAAGGATGTTCGAGAGGAGCTGAAGCCTCTTCCCAGTGTTACTGGGGGTTGAGTAAGTCAGCAGGTTGGCGGTTGGTAAGTGTTAGTGGGTGTGAGTCTCACGCTAGTGCTGAGGCCAAGAGATCTTTGTGGTTGGTAGTGCGATCCACTACCTTCGGGTGCCTAAACCTGAGTTGAGTGAGCATTGTAGATGCGAGTTCGGTTCAGCAGAGGGACCGTGAGTTGGATGCTTATGAGATGAGTTGGATGCTTGAGATGAGTTGGATGCCTTATGAGATGAGTAGGTTGCCTTATGTGTAAAGCACACTTGGTAGAGGCTTGGTATAAAGTAAGTTCGGTTTGGTATTGTTATGTTTTAGCAGAGCAGGGTTGCCACTGCTTCGTGTATAGTGTGGAGATGGAGCTTTTGGTGTTCCTTTGGTTGATTGTATCTCTGCCAGAAGTTAGTGTTGCCTTTTGGAAAGCACCTGTTAGTCTTGGATCTCTGAAGGAAGGTTGAGAGTTGTGCACTCAAGTGTGTTTTGTGTAGTTCGTTCTGGTGGCGATAGTTTCAGAACCATGTAGGGTTTGCATTGGAGAACTGGTGCTCAGTTCTTGGAGAAGTTGGACTCCAGGTGGATGTTGTAAGGCTTTAGTTGAGGTTGTAAGGATACCGTGCTCGTAGTCGGGTTGTTGCTTAGGAAAGTTTGTTAAGTTGAACCTAAGCTTGGTTGGTGGAACCTCTTGTGTTCATGGTTGGAGTTCAGATGGTACTGAACAAATGGTGGTTGTAGTGAAGCCGCGTAGTTCCTGACCGTAGTTGCTAAGGGTGTTGCTCAGAATCCTTACCCTGGGTGGAAGCTACGATGTGGCTGATGCTTTGAGTAGGAGGATGACACATTCTGAAGCGTTTCTGGTCTTTTTGGTTTCGAGGTTCGGGAGCAGCCGGCATGGTTGTGATCTTTGGAAAAAAAAAAAAAGAGTTGTTTGTTCAGGCAGTTAGCTGTTAGACCGTTAGACGACAGTGTGTGTCGAGGGTTGCCGAAGAACCCTAGTTGTGGAGAGCCTCACCAGAGCTCAGTCAAGCCCATGTAGTGAGTTTCAGTTGGCAAGCCGGAGTCGTGTAGGTTGTAGACCTCAGGTGAGTTGCTGGCAGATTTGGTAGGCTAGCAAACTGGAGTTTGTTTGGAGTAGAGTCCGGATTGGTTCCGGTGTGGTGGCAAGTTGGTGCTTGGTGTTGACCAAGGTGTGGTTTTTGAGTTGCTAGAAGTTAGCTTTGCTCGTGGGGCAAGTGGTTTTGCCCTGGCGGATGTCTTTCCTGCTTCTAGAGTTTGAGAGTTGCCCTTATTTGGTGTTTGGGGGTGAGTCTTCTCTTGCCCGTGGTTGGCGGTCCAGTCTGTGGTGGACCCCTTGTTGTTGCCTCTAGGAGAGTTGGATGTTGTGCTTAGTTGAGCAAGACAGCGAGCGGTTGTGAAGCTCTCTATCCTTCGGATGTTCGCTTGTAAGGATCTGTTTCTCCTTGGAAGTTGTCAGGTTATTCCTTGGTCTTGGAATTAGTGGTAGTGGTGCTAGTAGGAGGAAAAGTTTGTTGGGCTTGCCAGAAGCGCTTGTTTGTCCAAGTTAAGCGGACTCTTGAGTGGTGTTCTGGAAGTTGCGGTAAGGGTTGTTCTGCCTCCTATGAGTGTTTGGCCTAGTTGGTTAAGGTTTTGTGTGTTGGCATGGAAGTTGTTGCACCTTTGTAGTTGAAAAACCCCTTGTATCAGTTGTGGATGAGGTTGCACCATTGTGGTTGGATTAGGGTCTTGACATTTTGAGGGATCCTTGCTGGTTAGTGTAGCTTGTGCTCTGCCAGCCATTGTTGGTATTCTTGTTCTTGGTAGTTGGTGTTGACCAGGTAGTGGAGTTCCGTTTATGAAGTTTCGGTGGGAAGGTGCATTAAGCCTAAGCTTGAGGGTTAAGCCTGTATGTGTTATCGTTTGGACTTGTGAGATGTGTTTCATATTTGAGGCGAGCTTTGTTCCGTTGTTTGCATGAAGGTAAGTTTAGTGGTTGGAGCCCTCTGGGGCCTGGTTGTTTGCGGGTTGTCTTGCCCAGCTAGTGATTTGAGTCGAGCTAGAGATGAGTGGATTGGCATAGCTATGCAGTTTGTAGTTGTTTGAGCTTCCGAGTCCATAGCACTCGAGTTGTTGGATTGTAAGTTTTCCATGTGGGAGCTGTCGGTTAGTTGAGGTTGTTGTGTGAGATTAGATTCTTGGAGGATTGGTTTCAGTAGTGAGAGCTCGCACCTCGTTTCGTGTGCAGATGCCATTTCTATGGAGTAGAGGCATGTCAGTTTCAGGCTGGAGTTGTTGTCACCAGGGTGTGGCAACAAAGGTTTGTTCTAGTCAGTACGTGGATGAGCTGTGGTTCTGGAGAGCGTGGTTAAGAGGTTTATGAGCCGAGTGCAGTATTGTAGTGTTTTCACCCTCTGACCGATGGTATTTTGGAGGAGTGAGCCAGATCCGTTGGAGCTTGTTGTGAGTTGGTGTTTCCGTGGTTAGGCAGCGAAAACCAGTGTTGGATTTTATGAGGTCGCCTAGGATAGCAGTTCCCGGCTGCTAGTTCTTTTGGTTCTGTTGAAGCATGGTAAGGTAAATGTTGCAGGTCTCTAGTGCTGTGAGAAAAGGTTGGTGGCCGTCAGTTTTGTTTTGGGTCCTGAGTTGCTGCAGTTGACCAGAGGTGTTGTGCAGGAGTTTGAGCTCGTTTGTGGTTAGCTCATAGCAGGCAGAAAAGTTACGCCGATGTTCGGCGTCGAGTTTTAGAGTTTGAGGTTGGACAGCTCATGTTTTAAGGTTGCATCGATGCTAGGTGTGTTGAGATTTGTAAGTAGAGTTGGGGTTTTGTAAGCGAGGGAAGTTGAGTCCCCGGTTGTTGGTCCGTTTTGAGATTCTCGAGAAGATTGGCAGAGTTGCTTATCGGTTAGCTTTTCCCTGTCATTGACAGCTGTGCACAGTGTTTTTATGTATCGATGTTGGTGCAGTATGTGCCGGACCCATTGCTCATTGTGGACTTTGAGCCTCTGCAGCTGATTGAGGGTTTGGGCTTCGAGGAGAAGCCTATGAGTGTTCTGGTCTTGAGTCGAAGAAGTTGCGTAGCAGTGAGATCCGTTGGTAAAAGTTTAGTGGAGGAGTCTGAGTTCGGAGGAGGCCGCTCGTGAGCGGGAAGGACGGGATGAGATTGCAGTATCCTGTGCTGTTCCAGTCTTAAGGACTTTCGAGGACGAAAGTCATAAAAAGGAGGGAATATTGTAACGGCCCAGGTTTTCATTGTAACGACCCGACCCGAAAGGGGTTCTAACTAGACCATTACCTCAATGCATGCATACAAATCTACAGAAAATTTGCAATATGGTGTTTGGATTCTAAGTAAAACTAAAACATAAAAACATCTGTTTAAAAAGTCACAACATTTCCTAAAACCTGTCCCTGTTTCCAAGCACCTGTTTCAAGACAAATACTTTTACAAAACTTACTCTGATCAGAGATTTATTTAAAACATACAAGCTTTACAGCAGTTACAACAATGCTAGAATCCAGAAATACATTCAGAAAACACCCTAGGGCTCCGTGCCCAACTACATGCATTCAGAGGACATTTAAATCATAAACATAAACATGAGACTCAGAGTCGAACAACGGGTTTCCATGATCACAGCCCCTCCTCCAGCCATCCGGTCTCGCACCATGGTTACCTGTGGAAAACCACATAATAAGGGTGAGTAACGAATTACTCAGTAAGAATCCCCAACCGGGGTACAATACGATATACATGGTCATCTAGTAGAAAGATAAGCAAGCTATGAATATAAACACAGATAGAGCACATAGCTTAGCCCACACTTGGGCCTCGGATGCCAACTCAGGGTCTTAGTCCGGAAATAATAACACCACACAAATCGCCCTATACGAGAAACAAGTCCCGACCTCAGCCTGTCTACTGTCGACGAAAGGTACACTGGCTCACAATCCCGAGGAGCTCTCTAGTCGGCGCTGTAATGAGCGTAAGCATGTACCGCGTGCTACTGCAGATCATGGGGGGTGCCGGGTCTAGTGGCAAGCTGCCCATGTCCAGTCACCACGCCTAACTAAATCTCTGGATCGGTGTCAGTGACATAGGGGTGTGAGACTCGACACGTGAACTATATCGTCTGAACCACCGCACTGAGGCTAAGGAACGGGTCGTGGTAGGCTTACACCAGAAGCCGCCCTTACCTTAACAGTGGCAATCAAGGGCTCTTCACGAACACGCCGAGCGCGTGTTTGCCGGGGACTAGGCATTGCCAAGTCATCATCCCGACCGTTGGGGCATCGCGCAGACTACCACCCTCACCCAAGATTGTAGGGCCTACCGGTCGGGTTAGCTAAACCCTAACGGGGTCCAGGGGGCGGGAGAATCGTCTCGACGCCCCCGCCATGGATGCAAGATACTTTTGCATGCATCGGGCGGATGATGCTACCTACGATTTCTAACCTGCCTTAACAATCAGCAAACAATCCAATACAATCCAATACGTGCTCAAGAGGAAAACAACGAACCTAGCATGATACTACGAAGCAAGGACATATACGAGCATGCCAGAAAGGAACAACCTAGCATGGACTAACATGAGGAACAACATAGGAAAATCATGCCAGTCGGGAATTAAGAATAGAGCACTTATCACCAAACATGTCAATAAACACAAACAAGCATTCAATCAGCAATCACATAATATATCGCAGGGCCCACACAACTCCGGTAAGAAATCCTTACCTGGGCGGAAGGCAACAACACACAATTAAACTAACTGCGATCGAACCCGAGCAACCTATAACGAGCCAAGCAAACAAATCAAAAATCACACAATAGCCCTAAATAATAATAAAATAAACAGGGCTCGGCTCGGGAGCAACTCACGAGGCTTGTTTGCACGGGCTAGGCAAAGAGCGGGCGCAGACAAAGCGCAGGATGGGCGCGGCGCGGCTGGCTCGGGCGCTGGCGCGCGGGCGCGCGCGCGCTTGCTGCTCGCTGGCGCTGCTCGGCGACACGAGCCGGGCGACGCGACGGCACGGCGAGGGCGCTGCTGGCGATCTGTTCGATCGGGCCGCAGCTGACGGGCAGATCTCGTGCGCGATGGCCTCACTGGTGCGACGAGCGAGCTGGCGATCGGGGCAACTCCGGCGGATCTCGGGCGTCTGGCGCGTATGGCAGAGCTCGGCTGGTGCGATGGGCTTCTCAATTGCTGGGCGTGCGACACGGACTGGCCGGCCGACGGTGGCCTGCTCTCTACTGGGTGCTCTGGGAGAGAGAGAGAGAGAGAGAGAGAGAGAGAGAGAGAGAGAGAGAGAGAGAGAGAGAGAGAGAGAGAGAGAGAGAGAGAGAGAGAGAGAGAGAGAGAGAGAGAGAGAGAAAAAAAAAGAGAAAAAGGGATTTTGGGAAAAAAAGTAAATAAAAGAAAATGGGAATTTAGAAAGAAAAAGGAAAATAAGAAAATAAAAAGGAAAATAGGGATTTTATCCAAAAATCCATCCTTATCCATTTAATCCAATTTTCTAAAAATCCTTAAAATCCTTAAAATCCCATTTCCCGGCTTCCTCCTTCGAGACCCGACTGAAGCAACCTTTTCCAATAAATAAATCTCACTTAAATCCAACTCCCAAATCAACACTAAGGACTCGGGCTCGAATCCCAAAGGGAACACCCAAACAACCATAACTTTGCCAAAGCCCAAAACACAACCGAACAACCAACAGAAAAGCCCAAACATCTCGGGACTCGCAGCCAACAACAAACAAGCCTCAACAAAGGCAGGAGCTGCCTCGAAGCCCTAAAAAACCACAAATCCTACCCGGGGTGCAAAAAGACCAAAATACCCCTAAGGGTCAAAACAGCTCTAACGGCCCAACCGAACCACTGAATCTGAACCGAAAGCACCTCGAGAACTGGAATAGAAAACTGGGCCGTTACATTCATCCCAGTCTTCCAGGTGTGCCCTAGGGGCATTTTGGTAATTTGGTCAGGCCGTCAGGGCCGTTTATGTCTTCTTCCAGTTGCTAAAATTATTGGATGGATTTATGTAAGTTTTTAAGGCTTTGTGGATGGGTTTGAGCATGGATAGATGCAAAAGTAAAAATAAAGGAAATTTTGTTGCAGCTGGGATTCGAACTCGGGTCTCCGGGAAAGCCTATGGGGATGCGTGCCAGTTGAGCCATTGGGTGCTCTTGTTGCTCTTGCTGCATCACATCTTTGTTAGCCTTGGATCCTTGGAGTTTGGTGCATTTGGTTAAATGAAAAGAAATTAGGTTTTTGTTAGGTCTTCTTCTCCAAAAGCTTTGTGGCCGTCCAAGCTTGCCTCTTAGCTCTCCAATCCGATTGTTCATCCCCTTTGCAGCTCCGTTGCTCGATCGTCAATCCGGGTAGGTATCGATCGTCTTTTCTTCTTCTCCTCCTCCGATTGGTGTGCTGTTTGGCCGGGTAAATAGTGTGTGTGTGTGTGTGTGTTGTGTTAGGTTGCAGCCAGCCAAGAGCAGCCCCCAGCCGGCAGCCTCACCATCGCAGCTCCCCAGCCGGCCAGACCACGCCCAGGTCGCCGTCGCAGCATGCCCAGATCGCCAACTCCATCGTTCCTGTCATGCGCAGCAGCGAGACGCCCAGATCCGCGGGCAGCCCCGCCGACGACGCCAAAGCCGTATAAAGCAGCGGCCCAGATCGCTCGAAGTCGCCCACCCTCGCTCGCTCGGGGCATGGAAGAAAGCTTCAGATCGCCCAAGGTCGCCGGCAGCCTCTCTATCGCGTGCCAGATTGCCGGTCGCTCGCAGTCGCAGCCATCGCGCGCCCGAGCCTCGCCGCGACGCTGTCGCAGCCTCGCCGCTCGCCGCGACGCCGCGCGCGCCAGCTTGCTCGTTCGTGTCCGCCGCCAGACGCCCAGCGCCCGCGCGTGTCTCATTGTGTCTGTGGCGCTGGCGCAGCGCGCGCGGCCTGGCCGCTTGCCAGTAGCAGTACCCAGCACCAGGGCTGCCAGCAGCGCCTAGCCTCGTGTCGCCGTGCGTGTGAGTGCTCCTTGAGCCGAGCCTCTTTGTTTTATTATTTTTAGGCTTATAGATGTTGATTATTATTGTGTTTGCTAGGTTCCGTTAGCTAGCTCGAGATTGTCCACACTTAGGATTTGTGTGTAGAAGCTCTCCGACCAAGGTAAGGATTTCTTACGGAGTTGTGTGGACCCTGCGATGTTCTATGTGATTGTTGTTTGTATGTTTGTTTGTGATTATCAAAGCATGTATAGTTTAGGTGCTCTGCTCAATTCTCGACTAGCATGACTTCGTATGTTGTTCTCTCATGTTAGTCCATGCTAGGTTGTTCCGCTCGGCATGCTCATATCTGTTCTTGCTTCATAGTACCATGCTAGGTTCGTTGTATCTGTTGAGCACGTTTTGGATTGTATTGGATTGTATGTTATTGATATGATAGGTTAGAGTGTAGGTAGGTAGCATCATCCGGGCCCGATGCATAAAGTATCTTGCATCCATGGCGTGGACGCATGCGAGTAGTAGTACTCGTCCCCGGACCCGTTAGGTTTAGCTAACCCGACCGTGAGACCTCGCAATCTTGGGTGAGGGTGGCGATCGTTAAATGCCCCAACGGTCGGGATGATGACTTGGCATTGCCTGCGTCCCGGCGATCGGCACGTCCTCGGCGTGTTCGGCCGTAGCCCTTGATTGCCACCGATAGGGCAGGGGCGGCTTCTCGTGTAAGCCTACCACGATCGATTCCTTAGCCTTAGGTGCGGTGGTTCCGGTGACATAGTTCACGTGTCCGTGTCTCACACCCTATGTCGGTGACACCGATCCCAGATTTAGTTAGGCGTGGTGGATCGGACATGGGCAGCTTGCCACTAGACCCGGCACTTCATAGTTCGCGGCAGAGCAGCGCGCGTGCGCGCTTACGCTCATTACAGCGCCGACCGGAGAGCTCCTCGGGATCTTGAGCTAGTGCACCTTTCGTATCGACGATGAGAGCAGCCGAGGCCGGGACTCATTTCTCGTATAGGGCGTATTATGTGGTGATCTATTTCCGGACTAAGACCCTGAGTTGGCATCCGAGGTCCAAGTGTGGACTTAAGCTATGTGCTCTATTCTGTGTTTATATTCATAGCTTGCATACACTCACCTTGATGACCATGTGCATCGTATTGTACCCCGGTTGGAGATTCTTACTGAGTAATTCGTTACTCACCCTTATTTTGTGGTTTTCCACAGGTAACCAAGGGGCGAGACAGATGGTCAAGGAGGAGCCGTGATCATGGGAACTCTTTGTCGTCTCTCGACTTTTTATTTCTATGACTCTTGTCTTTATTTTCCCCGAATGCATGTAGTCGGGCACGAAGCCCTAGGATGTTTTAAGAATGTTTTTGTGGATTCCGCTTTATTGAATTTGAGGATGTTTCAAATGTTTTAATAAATCTCGATCGAGTGTACGTTTTGGAAATGTATTTGCCTTGAAAGCAGTGCTTGGAGACAGGGCGGTGTTTCAAACAAACTATATTGATTTCTGATTGAACCTTGATTGTTTTGTTTTAATTGGGAATCCGAAAATTTATTTGCATATTGTCCTTTACTTTGAATGCATGCATTGGGGTAAAGGCCTATTTAGAGCCCTTTTTGGGTCGGGTCTTTACAGTCAGTTTCATCCCAACACCTAGTTCATTGTTGGAATTAATTTAAGGTTGCAAAAGATTCTAAGGATTAGAATTGATATTTGAGTATTTAAGTAATGATCATTAAGGATGTGCATTGAATTTTTGAGTATTTAAGTGTTGAAGTTAAAGGATAATGAATCATAAGAAAACTATGAGGATTGTTGCTCTGGAAGATAAGCACACTTGTTTTGTTACCTAGACGTATTTTTTTATAGTGTACTTTAGTAGGTAAGCATGCTAGTACGTGTTATCCAAATGTATTTTTTTATGTAATCTAGTAGGTAAGCACTCTAGTACGTGTTATCCAAATGCATTTTACCGCGTACTCTAATACGTAAGCATACTTGTACATGTTACTCAGGGATACTTATAGCTAATTGCGTCTCCTAGCTTGTACTATTCATATTAGACTTAGTGTCCATGCTACTATTCACAAGAGACTAGAGAGTCCAAGCTACTTTATAGAACATGTTGACTCACGATTATTACTTTTTAGTTTTTTTACATCCAACTTGAGGAGAACTATTAGATATAGTTAGTAGTTTATATTCGATGGGTTTCATATTTTTCTATTTTAGGTTATTAGTTAGGTTTCTAGATTTTGTTCATTTTGTAAAAGTCATTCCATCGAGGAAATAACGAGTGTGTTAATTATTATTCAAAAAAAATTTTAATCAATAAAAACCTATTGTTAAAGGTTTAAATTTCCAACTAAAGTTAGAAAAAAAAATAGCCAATTGACATAAGTGTACTTTAATCAAGACGTTGTAGGTTCAAAACTCTCATTTTCAATTGTAGTTGAATTTTACAGAAAAAAAAAACTTGAACCTAAATTTTAAAAGATTATTTTTATGGGAGGAGAATGTTAAGAGATTGAAATCTAATTTAAATCTGTGTGCTTCAAATTTGAAGGAGAAATGAAACCCAAGGAGGCCAAAGTTGAAGAAATGTCAAATATGTGAGCTTCAAATTGGGCAAAAATGAAAGAAATGAAGAAATGGCCATGAACTTCGCGGAGAAGTCGAGGAAAAAGAGAAAAGAGGTTTTTGTTCGGGTTGAGTGCACGGCACAATAGATGGTGGGCATATAAGGCGGCGGCCACAAAAAATAGTTAACGACAGGCATATAAGGCGCCCACCATCTTCGGTATTTAACGGCGGGCATATGTGCCCCCTACTGTTAATGATTAATGGCGGGCATTTACGCCCGCCATCTTCTCTTTAGTATTTTCTGAAATCCTACTTTTAGCCTGTCATTTATTCTTAAATTGAAATAATGTTAAAAAGTCTTATTTGGAATTTGGAAATGACATTATTTAAAATTTGTAATTTAGAAGTCTTTTGAATCTTCTTTCCCTTACTTCTTGTAATAGCTATCCTTCATGAGAATACAATGAATTGGTGGTTGGATTCTTATCATAGGTTCTTGGACCTCCCTCTTGAGAAAATTCTCTCAAGCCTTAAACCATTTACCAAAATATTGCTTACATTTTTCAATCACTACCTTTCTATTAATAACCAAAACCATAACTAACTCCTTATCTAATTACTAGTATACTCTTTACTAAGACCCTATTTTCCTCCCATAAAGAGTTGTTGAACACACGCGAAGGACTCGGCAAGCAAGTCGCTGCATCTTAAATTACTACCTGGAACCCTACTTTCAATGTTATTTTTTCTCATATGATCTCTCCCACTTATTTGTCTATTTATGCATATTCCATGAACACTATATACTTGAGGATTTGAAACATTGTAAAAACAATGAATGTTTGAAAAAATACATTTTTAGTCCCTACCTTTTGGTTGGAGTTTTATTTTGGTCCCTATATTTCAAAATCAAACACTTTTACCCTTGAAATTTCAATAATGCAGTGCTCTATTTTAGTCTTTGACACAACGAAATCGTTAGGGAGATAACAGAATGTTGACTAAGATAATGACTAAATTAATTTTATAATAAAATAAATAGATGATGCGGTTATTATGGTGGTGACATGAATTTTATTTCTAAAAATAATAATTAAAAATGGAATCTCAAAAGACATTTAACAACTTTTTTATATTTTTAGTTATAAACAACATTCACATTTTTAGATTGAATAAATAAGATGACTTTTCATCTTCTAAAAATTAATGGAACATTTTATCCTCTTCCAAAAATTATTTAAAAATTAATTGAACAAAAAGAGGAACAGAGTGTGTAACGACCCAGTTTTCTATTTCGGTTTCCTTGTATGTTCGGTTGGTTATTCGGTTGTTCAGTGGGCCGTTAGGGCAGTTTGATCCTTTAGGGACATTTTAGTAATTGTGCCTTCAGGGTTAGTTTTGCAATTAATCAGGATTCCAGGGTTGTTTCTATTATTTGCTAAGTTTGGGTTATTCCTTCGGTTTCAGATTTCCAGGGTTAAAGTTGCATTTTGAGAGGCTTGGAGGTTAGTTTGCTTAATAGATAAAAAGAGGAAAATATTTGTTTAAGTTTCCCTCGCCAGGACTCGAAGCTGGATGGTTAGAGATTTGAAGATTTTAATTTAAAATAGACAAAGGGGAAAAAAAGATGTCTTCACTGGGACTCAAAGCTGGTTGATTAGGGATTTGGGATTTTTAATTAAGCCTAAAATGAAAAGTAAAAGATATGTATTTTTGCGATTCTTCATTTCTCCCAAGCCCTAGCCGCATCATCTTCTCCTCCCTCTTCATCTTGCAGAATTCTCCCTTCCCTCAACTCCATTACCGAGATCGCCATTGCAGATTTTTCCTTCTTCTTGTAGCAAGCCCTAGCAGCAAGTTCTTCTTCGCTTCTTCTCTTTTGTTCTAGCTGATTCATGTTCCCCATCTCCATCGCAAACCTTAACCGAGGGAGACCCACTTTGATGCACATCTTCAACACCCCCTAGCCAAGAAGCTTTCTTCTCCTTCTTCCATTGCCAATCCATCTTGTTCTTATTCTTGCCGCATCTTCATCGCTCATTGCCACAAGAGCACTTAGCTGCAACCCTAGCTGAGAGCACACTCTAGCAGCCTTGTTGCCGCACATCACCCTAGCCAAGGAGAACGAAACCGCAAGCCCAACCAGCCCCTTCCCGAGAGTAGCCCCTTGTGGCAGAGAGCTACTGTCTACTTACTTTGGTAACCTCTCGCTTCCCGGGCTTGTTGCGTTAGTTGTTTGTTACATAGATTATTAGAGTTTAATTGTATGCTTGTTAATTATTGCCTAGGTTACGTTTTAGTTCTGCAGCTCAAGAAGCATTGTTTCAGTTTGTGATTTCTGCTTGTTTTCCAGGTAAGGATTTCTTATCGGGGTTTGTGGGCCCTGCGATACTTCATTGATTGTATTTTGGTTGCATGTTTACTGTTTACGAGCATGTTTAGTGGATAGGTTCTTATGTTGTTCAGTTCTGCTAGCATGTTTTATTCATGTTTCCACATGATAGTGCCATGATAGGTTTGTTCTTCCAGCATGCGATTTGATTCCTATTTAAGCTCGTAGTACCAAGCTAGGTTTTATATGTTGTTGAGCATGTTTGTTTGATAGGGAAAAGGGTTGTGTATTCTTAGATAGAACTTGTTAGGTTGTCATCATCACATACTTTGTCCCCACAGGTCAGGACCAGGGAGGATAGGATCCCGCCCCCGGCAGCCGTAGTGATCTAGCTCACCACAACGGCACAAGCCTAGTCTGTAGCCTGTTAAAGAGGAACCCTTCCAATGGTGCAAGCTTGCCTTGGCCGATTCTTAGCTTCAGGCATCGGTGGTATTCAGGCTGCTATAACTTAGTGTCGAGGGCCTCGCACTCCTGTAGATCAGTGACACCGTTTTTTAGTCTTTAGGCATGCGTACCTGGACCGGCGTGGTTTGTCCCTAGGCCCCCACATTCACGAGGTTTATAGCAGCATGTAATGTGCGTGCACACACGTTAGGTGCCGGGATGAGAGGTCCCTTGGGCTAATGTTCATGAGTACACCACTTCCGTTCCGAGTTTAGAGCCAGACACCGGGTACTCTCCCGACTGTCTCAGTTGCAGATTGGAGAGCTGGTCAACTTATTGGACATAACGCACTTTGTCTGCACAGATTGGACATATTGCACTTTGTCCCCACAGATTGGACATAACGCATTTTGTCCTCACAGACCGGACATAACTCACTTTGTCCTCTCAGATCGGGATCAGTTATTTAAGGATGATCATTAGGCTGGAGGTAAGAGACTCCATTGACTTAAGAGTTGTATTGATAACTCAAACCACAGATTCTATGTTGGTAACTGTTTGCATGTAAACTTGGATGCTAGATGAGATGTTGTATTGTACCCCGGTTGGGGATTCTTACTGAGTGCTTTTGTACTCACCCTTATTTTTTGTGGTCTGATTATTTGTAAAGATAGAGAATAAGAAGATAATACTCTTCCAAGTTTTATTTGAGATAAAAGAGAGTTACAAAGGATAGTGGCTCTGATACGAGGAGAGGGGGAGGATCTTTAAACCCAAAGCCAAAACTCAAAGTTCTTAGCATTCTACTCAGAGTAGTAAGTAGATAGTAGAGGACTTCAATGATCTAGAGTTACAAACTAGTAGTCTTTTAAAGACTACGGATTTCAAACGAAAATTGAAACTGGAAAATTAAAAGATAAGATGTGGGAGGACAGATAGGACCCTTGCCTTCAAACCACTTTTGAAAAAGTAGAAAGCATCTACATTATTACATTAAATAATTACAACACGACAAAAGCAAATAGTAGGGAATCTAAATTATTGCAATAGGACGGAAATAAGTGGAGATGGAAGGCCGACAGGTCGAATATTCTTTTCTTCAACATTGAGCATACCCTTATCCACTTTGAATGCATATTCAAAGTAGGCATCGAACAAATTCTAGATTTCCACGCAAACACCAGCTGTATCCTACGCTTCCTACCAATGGACTCACTACGCCTCTTGCGTCTTATTGCCTGGATGTTCCAGAGGACCCTGTAGTTTTCGGGGGGTGAAAGTAGCTAGTATTTTCCAAGCCAGTAGGCTTTAAGTCTGCTTAATGATGCGGAACGTCATCTTCGTCTTACATGACTTTTAATCTCTTTACATAAAATTTACAAGAACAAATAATCTGCAAACACTCTTTTTGTTTTCTTTTTTTAGTTAGTTTAATGACAATTACGGTCTTTGAATATTTGTCACCTTTGAATAATCATAGTTTTATGACAATTGCGATCTTTGTTAGTTTAACGAATGTTTGGTTAATGAATAATTTGTAGTTGTACAACAATTACGGTTGATTTGGCTAGACTATGTATTCAATGTCTTCGTCTGATTCTCCTAAGGGGAGAGAGGAGACGGATTCGTCTGTGAGCTTTTGCAATCTTTTCTGAAAATCAGCTTCAGAAGATGTTTGAGCTAAAGCTACTATCAGATGAGATTTGCGATTGAGAAATTCTTTAGTTTTTTTTATAGGAGAGGTCCTGGAGATGGCCATTTTTGGCGAACAAGGTTTTTACAGACTTTAAGTTCGAGTGAGATATATTGAATTTATCCCACCACTTGATGTTGATGACTTTGACGAGGTTTTTTTGAGTCGGACGAGACATGGACTTCGAAATTCCATGAAATGATCCAAGGAATTTGAAAGTGCATTGAGAACGTCATTTGAATTGGAAAACTATTTTTAAAAATGTTTTTGAAAAGTAGTTGTAGGATTCTTGAATCGGGACTTGGAAGATATTGGTAGTTAAACCAAATATACTTCACCATTGTTTAAACCACAGAGGGAAGGAGATCCTATGTGCGTTGGGACAGAAGTTAATAAACCAGAATGTTTAAAATTCTGGTAGAATATAATATTATACTAGGCTTTTACGTAGTCAGGGTATGAATAGGTTTGTGTTATGAACGCTTTTGAAAAGGATTTCTTAGTGTGGGTGCTTTGATTCCACGCGTAGGGTTCATATCTTTGAATATTTTTAACTTTGAATAAGCGATCGTGCTTGGATTGTTGAGATCGACTGTATGAACCATCTCAGCAGACTTCGTGTTCACCAAGATGAATTCATAAAACCTTCTGGTTTTTTGAAGATTCCGGCATCAAGAAAACGTCAGTTGGGTAAATGTTTTCGATGATTTTTTAAATATGAGGTTCGTCAATTTTGGTTCTATGATGAATTCTCTGAAAGGAGTGATCATTTTTAAATAACCCTTAATTTCAGGAATTTTGAATAAATCTGTCAGGAATGATAGCGATGGAAAATGTCGTTGGGTTCGAAGAACTCGACGACAGATTTTGAACAGGCTTCACAAATGGTGAAGATGGAATCTGGGTTGATGACCTAGATTGGAAAGTGTTTTTTTTTTTTTTTGCTTTTTGACCTGGTCACGAGAGTGAAATCAGGGTCAAGGGTGTATGAATCAAGAGTCATTACTTTTGCAACAGAAGGTTGCTTTGAGGTTGCAGTAGTGGCTGCTTTGAGGTAGAAGTTATATTCTGACCTCGACTACTTCTTCTTTCTCTCATGGGGGGAAAGAGAGAGAGAGAGTTTTGAGAGAGGGGTTTTGTGAGGAACTCTCTTGAGAGGTAGTCTGCCAAAGCATTTTCAGTCCCTTTTATAGGCAAAACCTCAAAATTGAAACAAGATAGAATTGCTTGCCATCTTGCAAAAATTTGTTTTGAAACTAGATTTTTTACATCTTTTTCTAAAATAAATTTTGATGCTCTTGAATAAGTTTTAATTAAAAACTTTTTATTAATTAAATCACCCTGGAATTTTTGTACGCACTATACAATTGCAAGGATTTCTTTTTTGACAGTCGACTAATTTTTCTGTGCGTCATTCTAGACGCTAGAGTGGAATCTAACTATAGATTCTTTGTTATCAACACACTGTTTGAGGATTCCTCCATATTCGATGTCGAATGCTTCGGTTTCCACTATGAAGCTTGCTTTATCATTCACAAGACTTAAACAGGGAATTGATTTGACTAAAGCCTTTATCTTTTGAACTGTAGCAGTATGCTTTTCTGACCAAGGCTTTGGGTTCTTTTTCACTCTCTCAAAAAGAGGTTTGCATATCGGCCTAATATCTTTTAGAAATTCAGACACATAGTTGAGATAACCCAAGAATCTTTGAAGTTGGGTTTTGTCAGTAATTTGATCTGAAACGTTTGAGGCAAACTCTATGGACCTATGAATGGTCTTCATGAGGCCCAAATGAATTTTAAATCCGAGAAAGAGAATTTGAGTTTGAAATAGTTTAATCTTTTTGGCCTAAACAACGAGGCCATTTTTCTTGACAACGTTGTAAAATGTTTGAAGATGTTTGAAATATTGATTGATGCTTTGGGAAAAGATTAAAACATTGTCAATGTAAAAAATTGAAAATTCTTGATAACCATTGAAAATATCATTCATGATTTTTTGAAATTTAGATGGAGCGTTTTTCAATTCAAAGGGCATAACATTCCATTCGTACTGTCCAACACGGGACATTGAAAGCAGTTTTGTAACGATCTTTTTATGCAATTTGGATTTTCCAAAATCCAGACTTTAGACCAATTTTTGAAAATATTTTCGCATTAGAAATGTGTTTCATTAAATGTGTTTTATTAGGAATCGGATATCGAATCCATTCTAAAACTCTGTTTAAGGGTTTGTAGTTGATTACCAGCCTAGGGACACTGCGCTCCTTTTCGGCTTGGTTGTTGACATAGAAAGGCTGCACATGACCAAGGATTTTTGGATGGCCTGATCAACTTCTTCTACAGTAATTCATCAATTTCTTTCTTGCAAATGGGTCTTAACTTTGTGGGAATCAATTCCTCTTTGAAGTCATTCATCAAATGCGTTTGGAAAGTCATCAAATGCGTTTGGAAAGTCAGAACAGACTTCCTGTTCAATCTTCCTTTGAAATTGTTCAATCCTAGTTGAGTCCTCGGATTGACAAGTTGATCCTCAATTTTCCTATAAGCGATTTCTTCTTTAAGGAAATTGATTTGATTTTCTTTATTTTGATCCAAGTCAACCTCGTGAGTTTTCATAGGTTGAATGAATTCAAAAATAATTGTAGAATCAAGAATGTTTGATTCCAATCCCTTTTCAGTGATCTGAAATGGGTATAATTGAGTCAAGAATGGAATACCTAATATGATTTCCATATTCTTATTCTTGACAAGCATAAAGGTATTTACGAAGCAAATACCATCTTGCAAATATAAGCATTTGATAATTTGTGGTCAATCTTGAGTTAACCATTATTAGCACTCTTTAGATCAACCTGAGTTTTCTCAAAATATTTTGAAGGTATAATACCTTCAAGAATGCAATTTTGATCAGCACCTGAGTCCAACTGGGTGATTAAATTGGCTTTGAAATCTTCAACTTTTAAGGTAACACGAGTGTACCATTTTTTATATCTTACCTCAGTGATCTGGCCGATGAAGGATTACTGTTCCTCTAGTATTTTGGCTTCTTGATCATCTGCAATATCATTTGTGCTTTTGAGGGTGGCAACCTCTACCCAAAGCTTTGAAACATGACTTACCATGTCTATTTTGAGTTGCTGAACTTCTTTTTTGAGGCTATTAACCTCAGATTGAAGATCTTGGGTTGAAACAACTTTTCCTTTCTCAAACCTTTTTATGATATCTTGAATATCGTAAGGTTTGAAGGACTCCTTCTGCTCGACTGATCTTGTTTCTTCCTTTCAATTTGCTCAAAAGCCTGAATGGAAGCTCGAAGATCTGTCAGGATCTTTCTTTGAACTTCTGAATCGCTAACTTTGTCAGCAATATCTAACAAAGTTTTTTTATCCATTGTGAGAACATTAGTGCAACCACCACATGCTAGTGTGCCATCGTTGTCATCAGAATCCCTATCACTTGAATCTTTGTTAGATTCCTCACGATCTTCGAGGATTTGATCTACTTCGTATTCACTGTCGTCTCCTTCATACTCGGTATCGAAGAGGACTAAGTTCATGATTTGATTCTTGAGCTCTTTGTCGATGTCAAGCTCATTGATTTTCCAGCATACAGGACATTTAATAGCATAGTGACCAACATGTTTGCATTTGAAACAAACTTGTTTTCCCCTTGGAGGGGTATGTTTGCCCTTTCCCTAATATCTATTATGATAACAGGGATTTCTGTTTGTTTCTTGAAAATTCCTTCTTTGATAGGTCCGATTATTTGTAGTCCTAGTAGGTCTTGAAGGTTTGTTGAAATATTTCTTCGGGGCTCTGTACTTTGAGGTTGAATTTGGCTCCATCCTTTTACATCTGTATTGATCATAGAAAGAGCCTAAAATAACTCTTCTAATTTTTGGATTATCAATTTTCTTACGGAGTTTTTGTTCTCCACAGAGTTTGATTCCTTCCTGAATGATAAAAGAACTGATATCTCCATAGGTTAACGCATCTCAATTAATAGTTCCTCCAGATTGAGCACGATGGCACTCTTCAATTCTTTAAGCAAAATGATTTGGGAGGCCTTGATTAAACTTTTGTTTCCAGATTGCTAGAGCGCAGTCTGTTCGAATCATGACTTTAGTCATGAACATGTCTTTGTACCACCTGAAATCTTCAAGAGATCGGTAGTTCATTTTAAGGAGAAGTGTAGCAGATCTTTCTTGATACAATGCTGGGTCTGGTATGAAAATTTTTGTTATTGTGTACATGAGCATGTTAATTGCATCTTGGACCATGTCTTCTTGTACACCAGGTGTTGACGATCCCTCACGTTTGATAGTAACATTAGTCCTAGCCATCGTTGTGTGGTTTAGGATGGTTTGTTTGGTGGGTTTCATCCAAGAATTTGTCCCACCGGTCTTTAAGGATTCTCGTGAATCCAGTAACCAGTACTTGAGAAATTTGATGATCCGTATGATCTTTTAATTTGTAGGCACTGGCTGCCATTAACATTTCATTAATGACATTCATGATCAGATAGTCTGAAAGACCATCTATGTTCCATTCTATCGTAATGAGCTTGTGTCATTTGTACCTTTTCTTCAAACATTACGTATGGAAGAGAAGGTCTAGGATAATATTGGCGACGCATATTACTAGGAAGATCATTTGATCTGAAGCCGATGGCAGAGACATCGTTATTCATGAAGCCAAGATGTGGCCAATTTATGACCATAGGATTTTACTTGGAGCCCAATGTTCATGGGCTATAAATAGTTGAGGCCATTTGTTGACAAACCATCCCAAAATTTCCCATGACATCCCATATTTAAGTGAGTGAGGGTGTGAGGTAAAAAAGAGAGAGTTTCTCCTTATAAGAGAGTTTTTTACTATTTTGTTGGAGAAAAAGTTTGTAACTCCTATTTGTATAATGAAGTTCTTCTATCCTTGCACTCACCGTGTCGTTCTTTCTCTTCTTCCTCTTCATTATTATTGTTATTCTTAATCTCTTTTAGCTTCGACCCTACTCTATTCGATGCAAACAATCATAACAAAAAGAGACCAAATTTTTTATTTGGTAGGAGGGATTGTTGCAAAAAAAAACATTAATTAATTAGTATAAAAGATTGAGGAAGTTGAAGAGTGAGAATGACAAAAAAAAAAACTCCTATTTGGTATGAGAATAAGGAAGTGATTAGTGTTTGAGAGATGGTTCTTTTATGGAAGGAGAAAACAAAGCTCTAGCCTCCTTCATGACTCCCACTCATACCATACACCCCTATATATAGAAAACATTCAAAGGAAAAGTATACTTTTCTCTTTTTGATTAATAAGATCGTAGAGATATATTTATATATAATGATGATGAGCCTAACAACTAGTTAGAGCAAAAAGGCGCTTAACCAATCCAGTTATAATTTAGTTATATTATATCCCCCTTAAACTCAGTCAAAGATATTAAGATGACATGAGTTTGGCTCATAAAAACCTAGTCGGTAAATTATGAGCAATTTTGTAAATAAATCTGCTAGTTGTCAAGTTGTTGTGATAAAACGAAGTACAATATCTTTGACCTCAACTTTTTCTCGAAATAAATGATAGCTTATCTCAATATACATCATACGTCTATTAAAAAAACTTTAAAAATTGAATTTCAAACTAGCTGAAGAATAGATTGGTACAAACAGATCTCTAATAAGTAATACATTTTTCTTATTGATTAATTATAGGACCCCTTCTTGCCATTTCTCTTGACAAAACTAAAAGAAATTCATCCATAGCACATTTTGAAGCTAACTTTACACATTTCTAAATATACCCTTCTCTTTAACTTCCTCTACAAGTCTCCCTTCTTGCCATTTCTTTTGACATTTCTTTCTTGTGTGCTCCTCTCCCTCTCTGTGATTTTTCTTCTGATTTCTATACCATTTCTCTTGAAGTTCCTTGTCAAGCCTTCCTTCTTGCGTGCTCCTTTTCCATTTCTTCTTGCGATTTCTTGGTTCCTTCTTGCGTGCTATGCCATTTCTTCTTGTGATTTCTTTGTCAAATTTCAGCTACGTTTGGTTCAACAACTATTGATTTCTTATTTGGGTTTTCAATTTAGGTTCTATCAATAACACTCATAAATGTTAGTTTGTTTCCATAGCTTCTTTATTCAAACCTAAATCTGCTAATTTCTTCTTTGGATTTCAAACTAGGTTCTAATCAATAACACTTATAAATTTTAGTGTGTTTCTATAGCTTCTTTGTTCAAACCTAAACCTACTGATTTCTTCTTTTAGTGTGTTTCTACAACTTCTTTTTTCAAACCCTAAATTACTTATAATTGATTGATACATATAGGAGAAGTTTAATTGATTGATACATATAGGAGAGGTTTAAAAACATGAAGTGTAGATTTAGGATTTGTCAAGATTGATTGACTTCTATCACTTACAAAACTGATAGAAGTCTATTAGTTTCGTAAGTGATAGAAGTCAGTCAATTTATTTGATAGATGATATCTAATACTGTGTTTAATTGCCTCTTTATATATGCTTCTTTATATAATGTACATTGTTAATTGATTCATACATATAGGAGAAGTTTAAAAACATGAAGTGTAGGTTTAGGATTTGTCAAGATTGATTGACTTCTATCAGTTACAAAACTGATAAAAGTCTATCAGTTTTGTAAGTGATAGAAGTCAGTCAATTTATTTGATAGATGATATGATATCTAATACTATGTTTAATTGCCTCTTTATATATGCATCTTTATATAATGTACATTGTTAATTGATTGATACATATAGGTGAAGTTTAAAAACATGAAGTGTAGGTTTAGGATTTGTCAAGATTGACTGACTTTTATCACTTACAAAATTGATAGAAGTCTATCAGTTTTGTAAGTGATAGAAGTCAGTCAATTTATTTGATAGATGATATCTAATACTATGTTTAAATGCCTTTTTATATATGCCTCTATATATAGTGTACATTGTTAATTGATTTATATACATAATTTTCCTTTCAGATTTTTCACCATGGTTAAGCTTCCTATTATTGCCTTTCATGGTGGGCAATGGAATGTAAATGGTTCTTATGAGAAATATAAGGTTTGTGTAGTTTTTGTTGACGAAGTAATGAGTTTTGAGGGTTTTGGATTGTTGATTTTGACAGAGTTAAAATTGAATGTACATCGGTCTTCTTTACAATTATCCGTCTTATTGGATTATGGCCAAAATACCCCTCATTTTCAAATTTTGGAAGATAGAGATGTAGACTGGTTCTTAACTTCAATGAAGGATAATAGTACAAGACATCCATTAGTGGTTGATATTAAGGATGTTTGTTTAGAGGGGACATCTAGTAGTGTTGTTAGCAATTCTAATTTGTTTGTATCTTCCTTAACAATAGATGATGGTGATGGTGATGATGTCCCTTTTCATGTCATTCAAGATATACAATTGGATTGTGCATTTAATGTAAAAGGATGTATTTGCTAGCAAGGAGGTGTTGTGTAGTTGTTTCAAATACATGGCTGTGAAAAATAATTTTGAGTTTAAGACTCTCAGATCCATCAATAGAGCACTTAAGTTTCAATGTTGCAAAGATGATTGTTTATGAAATGTCAAGGCATCTCGTTATAGGAATAGTGATTTATGGATCCTTACGAATTATGTTTCTATTCACAATTGTCCTTTGAATAGTATTCAAATATCTCATAGGCAAACATCATCAATTTTAATTGGGGATTCATTAAAAGAAGAATTTAGGTTTAGTTCCTATAAAAGTTTGACTCTAAAAGATATTATGCTTAAAGCACGCTCAAAGCTTGGCGTTAGTGTGAGTTATTCAAAAGCATATAGAGCTAAAGAATACATCATGAAGGTGTTGAAGGGTGATGCAGCTGAATCCTATGCTTTGATTCCAAATTTTTTTAAGAAGTTAGAAGAAATTAACCCAAGTTAGTTTAACTGATTGAGTTCTATCAGTCATTATTTATTGAATGTTATCAGTCAATAATTGACTTCTATCAGACTAATGAATAATATATTCATTTTTGTAGGAACATACACAACATTTGAAACTAATGACGGGGACATTTCAAATACTGTTTTATGGCAATGAGTGCTTCTATTGAAGGTTGGGAGTTTTGTAGGCCTAATATATCTGTGGATGGGACTTTCTTGTTGAAGGGAAAATTTGGAGGCATTCTTCTAACAACCTCAACTAGGCCAAATATTTCCACTTACTTTTAGTATTGTTGATTCAGAGAATGATGCATCATGGCTTTGGTTTTTTGAGAATATGAAGAAATGTTTTATATTTATTTAATGTTGGTTGTGAAAAGTGGTCGCGGGTATATACTAGGAAAAGAAGATATAGAATGATGACTTCAAATAATGCAGAAAGCATAAATTCACTTCTAAAAGAGCCTAGAGATTATCATGTGGCAATGCTTCTTGAGTCTACTAGAGACACATTACAATCATGGTTTTATGAGCGAAGGAAAGCTGTCACTTCTACGACTACAATTTTGTCTACTTGAGCTGAAAAGGTTTTACGAAAAGGAAATGATGCATCTAAAACTTTCAAAGTAAGGTTTCCATTTACATTAGTACTGCATTTCTTTAAATTTTCGATTCATACAGTGTTTTTGGTTAACCTTGATTACCATTTTTTTTGTAGGTTGATTCTATCAGCAATTCAGAACATAAAATAATTGATGAGAATAATCAGTTTTTTGTTAACCTTGATTCTCAGTCATGTACCTGCCGTGTTTGGGATCTCGATGAAATTCCATGCCCTCATGCCCTTGCTGCTATACGTGCACTAGATTTGAATCCTTATACTTTTGTATCTGAATTTTATTATTCTAATACTTTGGCATCAACTTATAGAGGTTGAGTTCGTCCGGTTGGAAATCATCCTAGTTGGGGCTCTATAATTGTCAATATTCATGCTTTACCTCCAATTATGAAACGCCAAGTTGGAAGGCCTTGTAAACAATAGATTCCATCTATAGGTGAAGCAAAGAGTTGCCTAAGGTGTAGTCGTTATCATCGAGTTGGTCATAATTGTAGAACTTGTAAATTTGCTCATGCTTTACAATGATATTCATACTCTCTCCTTGCTCCTTGGCGTCTTTTTTGTTTGTGGTGTTCTACATTTTGTACTCTAAAAGTCAGGTTTGTAAAGTGGATACATTCAAAAACTGTGTTTTGCTCTGTAAATTGGGCAGTTAACCATATCACATATGGATGAGTTAACCATATCACAGGCTTAATTGGGCAGTTGAAAGAAACTTCTTGAGCACTTGATACTTTTCTTGAACAATTGATTACAGAACAGAAGACAAAGAAGAAAGAAGATTTTGTGGACACTTTGCTCCAAATTCTGCACATACACAACTTGCATATACATGTCATCAAATATAAAAGAATAGGCTAATTCGGTTTTTCTTAGGTTGAAACCAAAGTAATTCAATTGCGTACCAACACAAATACATAATAGAAGAAGTAAGTTTGAGCATTGAAAAAGTAATAGAAATCCATAACAAAAGTAAATCAAATTAGTTAGTCCAAACAAAAAGGAAACTGTTCAAATCCTATAGGAAATCAAAGTAACTCATTTTCTTTCAGCATTAAAAGAAGGACATTCTACATGGAAATGCAATCTTAGTGACCGCTTATTGGAGACTTCGGGGATAATTCTTTTGATTTTGCTTTTGGAGAATCACTTGTAATAATTCTAAAGCTTTTAATGCTTCTTTCTTCCCCTTTCCTTTAATTTCTTCTTTTCTCAGATTAACTACTCTTTCAGCAGATTCATTCTCCAATATCTTTTTTGTAGGCATTATTTTCCTTTTCATCCTTTCAGCAGCAACCTTAGGATGATATGTCTTTTTTCCTTTCTTCAATTTGTTGTTTTTGTTATATTTTCCATTTCTCCCTCATTTTGTTCTTCTTTTTCCTCTTCTTTGATTCTGTTCTTTTTCCATGTCTTCCTCATTCTGTTCTTCTTTTTCCTCTTTTTGATTCTGTTCTTTTTTTGTTTCTTGATTCTGTTCTTTCTCCTCTTCTTGCTTCTTTTCACTTCCTTCTTCCTGCAAGAGCAAATTATTTAATTGTTAATTTCAACCAATTCAAGAGGTTAGTCCACTCTATTGAAAGAAGTCTATCAGTTCTACTGACAGAAGAAGTCTAAACTAAAAATTTCATAATAGTGACAAGTCTAAACTACCGGTGACATGAAATTGATACAAGTCAGTTTCGAGCTATAAGTTCCTAGCTTAGTACAAGTCTAAACTGCAAATTTCATAATAATGACAAGTCTAAACTACCAGTGACATGAAATTGATACAAGTCAGCTTCGAGCTATAAGTTTCTAGCTTAGTACAAGTCTAAACTGCAAATTTCATAACAGTGACAAGTCTAAACTACCAGTGACATGAAATTGATACAAGTCAGCTTTGAGCTATAAGTTCCTAGCTTAGTTTAAGTCTAAACTGTAAATTTCTTAACAGTGACAAGTCTAAACTACAAGTGACATGAAATTGATACAAGTCAGCTTCGAGCTATAAGTTCCTAGCTTAGTACAAGTTTAAACTGCAAATTTCATAATAGATTGGTACAGTGCAAAATTCATAACCAATCAAATTCAAGCTATAAGTTCCTAACTTAGTTCGTACCTTTGGAGCTTCCACTTGATCATCTACTTTAACAATATTATCCTCAATATCCACCTACCATTTATTAGAAGCAATAGAAAAAAAAGTTAAAATTTCATTTATTGAACACGAAAGAAGTTAAATAAATTAATTCAAATAAATATCTATACTTACCTCTTTCGAATAAGTAGTTGCATCTACCATTGTGTCTATTTGATATGGACCAATGGTTTGTGGAACATTCTTCATGAATGATTGTTGAATTTCCATCAGGTTGTTCAAAGCTTTTAAAATTTTGGCTTGCCCAGCCTTGAGCTCCTCCTGTCCAACTTTGAGCTTGTCTTGTCTTTGCTTCAAATCTTCTATAACTTCACAGATTGAAGTTAACATTTCACTCAATGTGTTTTTTTTCTCTTTTTTTTTTTATGTACTATCATCATGCTTCTCGTCCATTTTTTCGTTATTTCCTTCTTCTTTTTCTTCTCTTTCATTTCTATCTTCTCCTTCATTGTCATTGTCATCAGTTTCTTCATCTTCTTTCCTCAATTAACAATTATTCAAAATACATTAAATATATTTAAGTTTATTCAACAAAACAACAATCCAAATGTGCTCTGTTTTTTTAACATATAGACCTTGAAAAGGGTTAAAATGGATGAAAGTTATGATAAATAATTTTATTTGATTTTTTTATTATAATTTCTTTGACCCCTCTTTATTTTATTACTAAAAACATTAAAAAGATGTTAATGTGTGTTCTGAGTTTTCATATTAATTACTTTTAAAAAAATAAAATCCATGCACTACTACAATTGCTCATATAGATGACGGTCTAAAATTTAGGGATGAAAAACACGCTAGAAAAGGTGGCGGGCGCATATAACCCGTCGTTAATGATTAATGATAGCAGACACATATGTCAACCGTTAATGTGTATAAAAGGCAGGTGTTAAAACCGGCCGTAAACAACTTAGGTGGTAGGCTTAGCTCGCTGTTAACAAGTATCGATGGCGGGCCGTAACACCCTCCTTTAACAAGTATTGATATCGTGCCTTGCTCACCATCTTTTATACAGTCACTCAAACACCCACCCTTCATGCACAGAATCTTTGTTAACTTTATCATTTTTTTCTCTTTCCAATTTTTTTTCTCTTCTTCTCTTTGAGAGTTACGGCGGCCCCCTTTCTCTTTTCCTCTTCTCCTCTTCGCCATTTTTGTCCTAGGATTTTTTCATTTTCGGCCACTTTGAAGCTCACAAGGTCGGGTTTCAATTTTCCTTCAACATTTTAGCTCACAAATTTGGAGGTCAAGGTTTAAGCTCATAATTTTGGTATTTTTTCAACTTGGGGCATTTCTTCACAAATTTGGTAACTTTGAGCTCATTTATGTTGTAATCTTTCCATATATTCACAAATTTGTTTCAAATTTGTGCATTTATTTTTTGTGTGTAAATGATAGTCATTTTCTTAGCAAAGCTCTCTTTTCTTTGTTTCATTTTGGCATTTGTTTCCAAGTTTCTTTGTATATTAGATCCAATTTGTATTGTAGCTTGTTTCCTGCATGGTTTGAAATTTGGTAACTTTTAACTCATTTTTGTTGTAATCTTTTCATATATTCACAAGTTTGTTTCAAATTTGTGCATTTGTTCTTTTTTGTGTAAATGATAGCCATTTTCTTACCAAAGCTCACTTTTTTTTTGTTCATTTTGGCATTTGTTTCAAAGTTTCTTTGTATATTAGCTACAATTTGTATTATAGCTTGTTTCATGCATGGTTTGAATTTGGTTCTTTTTATCTCATTTTTGTTGTAATCTTTTCATATATTCACAACTTTGTTTCAAATTTGTGCATTCGTTGTTTTCGTGTAAATGACATATATTAAACTAATTATTCTAGCTCATTGGTATAATTGAACCAATTTTGATTCATGGGTTGAAATTATATACTTTGATTATATTGATAAGTTGATTTACATGTGTGGCACGTAATTTGACGTTGGAAATAATTGTATTGATTTAGAATTAATTGAGTTATATACTTTGTTGATTTAAGTTGAGTTAGATATGTGACTCAACTCTACTTTGTTTTAAAAAATTTGTAGGTTAAGTTTCTTTAGTTGACTAGGTTACTAACACGATTATGGATAAGTCGTGGATGTTTAAGGATCAAATGTCACCAAAATATGGTTTAGGAGTTGAGATATTTATAAGCAATGCAATACGACATTCGAAAGGGTCAAATATCGTTTGTCTTCCATGTTTGAAATGTGTGAATGCCAAGTACCAAAATTTGAATGTAATAAGAGAACATTCATTTTTTAATGGGATCGATCAATCTTATAATACATGGATTTGGCATGGAGAATCAGTATCAAGGAAAAGAAACATGAAAAATGTTCCAATAGATGAAGTTGTAGATAAGAATGTGGATGACCCAATAAGGATGTTTGAGGCTACACAAAATTATTTGAACGACAAATCTCTTATATTTGAGGAAGCATTAGAGGATGCCAAGAAACCATTATACCTTAATTGTAAAAATTTTACCAAGATATTAGCTCTGATTAAGCTTTATAATTTGAAAGCAAAGTATGGATGGAGCGATAAAAGTTTCTCAGGGCTGTTAGAATTATTGAGTATTTTATTGTCTTGTTCTAATGAAATTCCAGTATCTACCTATTAGGCGAAAAATATTTTAAGTACCTTAGGAATGAAGTATGAAAAGATCCATGCATGCATCAATGACTGTTGTTTGTCTCGAAGGGAACTTGTTGATGCAAAACTGTGTCCTACCTATGAAAAATAAAGATTGAAGGTTAAGAAGAACATGAAAGGAGTGAAAAATATTCCAGCAAAAATCATGTGGTATTTCTCTCCTATTCCAAGATTTGAAAAAATACTTCGAAGTAAAGAAGCTTCAAGATTATTGACATGGCATGCGATGGACCACCATGTCAATGGGTCTATACGACATCCAGTCGATGCACTCTCATGGAAACAAATAGACAAAAGGTGGCCTGATTTTAGTTTAGAAATGAGGAACCTTCGACTAGCCCTATCAATAGATGGAGTCAATCCACACGATGGCCAAAGTACTAGATATAGTTGTTGGCTAGTTATGTAAGTGACTTACAAACTACTTCCATTGTTGTGCATGAAGCATAAATGGTTTATGTTAAATGCATTAATCTCTAGACCCAAACAACCTGAAAATGACATAGATGTCTATTTAGATCCATTAGTCGACCATTTTAAAATGTTATGGGACACGGACTTGAATGTTTTGATGCACATCGACAAGAACGCTTCACCCTGAAAGCTATTTTGTTGTGGATCATTAATGATTTTCCAGCATATGGTAATCTGTGTAGGTGTCCCAAAAAGGTTATAAAGCATGTCCGATTTGTGGAGAGAAAACATCATCAATTTTTTTTATCTAGAGGAGGCAAGAATGTGTTTCTTGGACATAAAAAAATATTTACCAATCGGGCACACATTTAGAGACAAAAAAAAAGCGTTTAATGGAGAACAAGAATATGGAGTCTCTCCTGAACCGCTAAGTGGTGAAGAGATTCTTGCGGAATTAAATAGACTTCAATTTACGTATGGCATGAGACAACAACCTACATAATCATATTGGAAGAAAAAATCTATCTTTTTCGAATTGGAGTATTGGAAATATTTTCACGTGCGACATTGTTTGGATGGCATTCACATTGAGAAGAACGTGTACTCGAATATTATCGGAACCCTACTTGATATTCCTTGAAAAATAAATATGGAATTAAAATTCGTGAACACTTGGCTAAATTAAGACTTAAGTTAGCCCTAATTAAAAAGGGAGAAAAAAAGACATTCTTCCCGCCTACATGTTGCACACTATTGAGAAAGAAGGATATGAGTGTGTGTAAAATCTTATCTAAACTTAGAGTTCTTGACGGTTATTCATCCAACATAAGAAAATTATTGTCGCTTACTGATTTGAAACTTTATGGGCTTAAATCGCATGACTATCACGTTTTGATGCAACAATTGTTACATGTAGCCATTCATGGTGTTTTGCCTAAAGACATTAGATATTCGATTATTCGTCTGTGTTTCTTTTTTAAAGCTATATGTAGTAAGGCGATCGATTAATCTAAGTTTAAGAGATTGCAGGATGATGTAGTTGTCACTTTATGCCTATTAGAGAAATATTTCCACCAGACTTTTTCACAATCATGGTTCACCTTGTGGTGCATTTAGTAAAAGAGATTGAATTTTTTGGACCAGTTTATTTGAGGTGGATGTATCCTTTTGAAAGGTATATGAAAGTTTTGAAAGGTTATGTTCGTAATAGAAATCGTTCGGAGGGATGCATTGGTGAAAATTACATATTGGAAGAGTCGATAGAGTTTTGTTCTGAATTTTTACAAGGAGTTGAATCAGTAGGGATGTGATCATCAACTAAAATAATAGATTCAAATATTGATCGACCATTATCTACCGCCAACTATAAAACACCAACTAAAGATATGATTGATCAAAAGCTCATATGTATGTACTTCAAAACATTGATGGTGTGCTTCCATATGTAGATCAACACATGGAAATATTGTCTAAAGTGAATCCTACTAAGTCTAAAAATAAAAAGTGTCTTCAAGATGAACATAATCGCACATTTAGCAGTTGGTTGCATGATCAGGTTGGACTGGCTTTATGGATTCAAAGAGATGCTATATCATCTACGTTAAAGTGGATATAACATGGACCTCGTTCAGAAGTTACCACTTACATTAGTTACATGGTTAATGGTATTAATATCACACAAAAGAACGTGATAATCTTAAAAGTGTGCAGAACAGTGAGGTTATGATAACAGCTCAAACTATGCAAATTTCTAGTTTGAAGGACAAAAATCTAATCATGTCAGATATGACCTTTTATGGCATAGTACAAGAAATTTGGGAGCTTGTTTACAATAGTTTTCAAGTCGTCCTATTCAAAAGTGATTGGATGGAAATAAATGGTGGAATTAAAGTAGACGACATGAGATTTATGACCATAGACATTAATCGCATTGGACATAAATCCCACTCTTTCATTTTAGCCACTCAAGCCAAGCAAGTGTTTTACATAAAAGATCCAATTAATTATCGTTGGTCAGTGGTTCTAACTCCTTCACAAAGAATAGTTGTAGAGCACGGTCATGAGGAAGTTGATATTAACTAAGATAGTGGGTACAGAGTCATAGAATCCCTACCTAATATTGTTGATGATGACTTGATCTCCTATATTAGAAATGATTGTGACGGTATATGGATTAATAAGGTTAGGGTTGTTTTTTGTATATATCTTTTTTTAATTATTTATCTCATATTCTTTATACATCTTTTCTATTTGTTATTAACATATATTCTTCCTTATGAAGATTGACATTATGTCTTGGTCAGGTAATGATCATGATGATGATGTTTCCACAGGCAAATGTGCCGAAACAGAAATACTAGAGGCATAACAATCTTGCATGAGCTTTCTCAAGACAGGATGGCTGGAGAGCGACGCATTCTTCAATATAATTCAATCGATCAAGATGTTGGCGAAGCTTCAAAAAACTTTCGTAGTTTTATTGGTATATGTGTTAGAACACATATACCTATCACGTACGATACTTGGAAAGCTGTCCCTAAGCAACTAAAAGAGACAATTTGGGATTCTATAGAGGTAACTAAATTTTATCATTTATTTTCATACTTAATTAGTAATCCAACTTATTTTATTCTTAGCAGATGACATTTCAGATGGATCCAATGTCCAAACATAATTTTATGTTATGTATATCCACGACATTTAGGACATTTAGATACAATCTGAACAAAAAATATATCCAGCCATTTCTGGACCAACCAAAGATATTAAGATCTCCACCCGTTGAATACTCTTTCATCACATAGAGTAATGGGATTATTTTGTGAACGTGAGATTGTCGGAAGATTTTAAGGTAACTACTTTTTCTTTTATTAGTTTAATGTCTACAACTTAATTTTACTATATTCATATAATTATATGTTATACAGAGAATTAGTGACGAGAAAAAGGAGTTGCAAGCTAAACAAAAGTATCATCATCATATGGCTGGAAAGGGATATGCTAAACTCGCTCATGAACTAGTAAGGAACTCTCTAGACCCTAAGGGTACATGGTCTCACATATATACTTCTACTTTACTAAGTCATGTGTGTGGTAAATTTTAATTGTAGTCGATAGATATTAAAAGTAATCTCGCACCCCGTTCAGAACTATGGAAAGAAGGTCGAAAGAAGAAGTATAATGACCTAAAGGGGAAGAGTAAAAAGTTCGTTGATGAAGACACCATTCAAACGGCCAACCAAATTATAAGTTGTTGTTTCATTTCTTTTATTGATTGAGTACAAATCCTTGAGTGTGAATCCAAAAAATTTTACTACAAGATGAGTTGAAACGTACAAAAGAAGGTCAAGATGTTTTAAACGATGCAATGGGAGTAGTTCGATTTGTATCTCCATCAATTTTCTTTAGGATAGCTCATCTAAAGTCTAAGATGGGCCGACAACCAACTGAAGGAGAAAATCAAGTCGATTGCTCTCAACAATTACACTCCCTTTGTGAGGGGAGTAATAGAGATGCCATAAGGGAAGAAAACCAGATCCTAAAATGGTCGAGGTCATTGGAAAACTCATTGCTCATCCTGATGTCCCGGCCGATTTAAGAGAAGTAAGTTTCACAATATTTAATTAATAATACGTGTATTTGAATGAATGTACACACTAATTATGATTTTTTTAAAGGGTATGTCATGTCAACTTTCCATTGAATATGGAGGTCAAACTATTGTCATTGGTATGTGCGCGTCTCGGTCGATTTGATCTTTTAAGGCAATGACGACGTAGACCCACCCATTCCCCTAAACGAGTAACTTAAATACCATGGACAAGCTATAAAATATTTTGTGCCATAGCCAAGATCATTGATCAGGACACTGACTAGTGGTTCCGGTGCTAATATATTGTATAGTAATTAATTCAAAGTCAACTTATGCTAAGTGTAACTCGGAATCAGTTACGCGCAAGTATATGTTGTCGGGAATTGTAGTAAGTAATAAGTATATAAATTTATCGATCCCATAGGGAATTTAAAGCGCAATGATATAGATTAAGAATTGAAAATGTAAATGACAAGAATGGATTTTAAGAAGGTTGATGTTGATAAAGTATCAAATAAATAAAATGCTAATACTGACATTAATGTTGAAGCTAATGCAAAACCAAAGCTGCTTAATTTAATTAGAAATTAAGAAAGAACATAGACGTGTTGCTTGGTGATATAGAAATTTTGCTACCCATCTGCATTCATGGATGTAGAACTCAGCTATCGCTACAGTTCCACATAAATAGGCTGAGGGCTTTACACGCGCTAGCGGGGTTAAACTTTAACTCTCTTTTAATGGTACAAAGAATCTTCGTGCCATACTAATGTAAACTGTTGGGTCTTCTGCCAGGTTCCTCTTCTGAGTAAGCTGGAGGCTAGCATACATGGGTAGCGAGCCAACGCATACTTGACTTAATTAAAACATTATAAAATCAATCACCCACAATTATTCTTATCTCAAATCCAGATTAAATACGCTTCTTAAGTTTATGTGACAGACTAATGTAGGAAGAGTTGTAGTAAAGATTAATTCAAAGCAAGTTGAGTTGTCATGAGAAAATTAGTACATACTGAACTAAACTTCAAGTCCCCTTCCGAAGTACTTGACTGCAACCTGCCGGTACAATGCCCGTGGGTTTGCTTTTAGCATAAGTCTTGCATATGCAACTAGTGAGATGGTTATTCCTAACTCCCTTCTAAAAAATACTTAAGCCTAAGCATTACCTAGTGTTTACGGTGAGGTTAAGCTCTTAGCATCTCCTTTTCCATGATCAATGCTAAGCACTCACGAGTGGATGATGGTCAATCGACTCGGGATAATTAAAACAACCGGCATTCTTACTCTTTCCCCCCCCCCCTTAAATTGATCTTTACTTAGCTTCGCCACTTTCTTAAAGTTAAATCACGCATAAAAAGTTATAGGAGATCAATTCTGAAACAAAGAACTTGTAGAATTATTTTCAAGAAAGCAAAACAACTATGACTTAAGCAATAAAATAGAGTATGAGATGTAAATGAAATGATTCAAAACCTGTGACAGTGGATATGGACGGTACTGAATGGCGGGTTGCTGAACCAATAGGAAGGCCAGGGGCATACAGATCTTTTGAACTACTACAATATCTATCTATGGAGCAATAGAGTCAATCGTCATCGTTGCCAATGGTGTTTTAGTTTATAACACCACATTGGTACTAAATTTTTCAAGGTCTAGAGATGAATAGAGGCCACTAGGACCTCCAAGGAGACCCCGGTGTCTGGAACGATCATTAATGGCAGCTTCCTCTTCGAATAGGCACATATTCTTCTTCAATTCAACTTCTATTTATAATGTCAAGGTTTCTTGTCAACCACACCCAATCTTCATGTCGTCCTTCTGGAATATTCTCCTTGCCTATTATTTCCATCTTGGTTCCCTTGATTTTGTGATTTGATTTCCAATTATCTCCTTCATTTTCTATTCTGATGACTCATCTGTTCCTTCCTTGTGACGATCTCTAGCAAACATAAGACACTTGATTGCCAATTATCTCCTTCTTTTCTATTTTGATGACTCATTTGTGTCTTCCTTGCAACGATTTCTTGCAAACATAAGACACGTCAGAAGATTTATGCTTAATAGCCTCGTTTCCACGCTTATACACGCATTTTGCATCTTAAAGATCATATTTAGCAAGGATTTCATCATGCGATGTTGTTGGCATGCATGTCTGGATAATGCGACTATTTGCGCGAAATTTCCTTCTTCTGTTGTTCGTAGACTTGCCCTTTTTCATATAATGTGCAGTTTTAGAGGCTTAAATAGTGTTATTATTTAGCACTGCCAAACACAAACAACAACCGATAATTTATATTCATATAATTATACCTTTATAAATTTAGTATGTAACGTATTATTTTACTAATAATAGAAACGTTTAGTTGTCATGATAGCACTATGAACCAAAAAAAAGCTACTAGCAATAAGAAGGTTGTATCAAATTTGCACTCTCATCAATCAGACACATCTTGTCCAACCATGGTCAAGGTTGTACATAATTATGCTAGAGATAAACTGGGTGCTTGTGGCGTACTAGGTATACCAATTACAAGAAACATGTTAGGTGTTGACGCGCTCGAATATTGTCATATTGCTCAAGAAGAGATTCTAGAATATTTTAATATGGAAGAAATAGCATACACTCTCATACTCTATTACATCTGGTAAGTAAAATGGTAGCGATTTTGCAACTACTATATTTGTTTGTCTTATTTAATAACGTCTCCACATTCTATTTCAGTTACTTATGGTCTACTTCCAATCAAGAGACATTGGATAACTACTTATGAGTAGACACTAGTGAGTTTGCAATGGCTTTGGATAGTACAAATGAAGAAGACTGAATTTCACCTTCAGCTAATAGGTAATACAAGATGACGCATCTTAATCAACGGTATTCTTTCCCTTCAATACAGGGTATGTGTTCCAAATTTTGCATTTTTTATACCTAATAATTACGTTTATATCAAAAATTTCAATATTCGTTAAATCTTATAGGAACCACTAGATTTTTCTAGCCCTAATTCTTGTTGAAAACACGTTGTATGTTTTCAACCCACTCGGTCAAAATCCGTTGAACTAGAGTTTAGCTCGTGTCATAAATACATAAGTTTCTAAATTATTAATATTTTGAACTTTGAATTTATTTATTTTATCATTTTAAATTTATAAATTTCAACTTTATTAACATAGTGCCTACCGAGTATGGCAATTAAGACACACGTAGAAGGCCTTAAAATTTAATTGCAAATGGGTGAAGGTAAAGTTGAATGAAATTCTTTTGTTAGTTGTTTTTTGTCATGTTGAATTATCGTACTAAGTATGTAACTATTTTGTTTCACTAGGGCCCTCAACAAACTAGATCAATTGTGTGTTGATTTTACGTCAACTATTCATACGGAAGATAATGTACAACACATCCACGCACCCATTGAAACTTGTAAGTTTTTTTTTATGCATTCATGTAAATATAATCATATATATATATTTATTTATTTATTGATTTATTTATTTATTTATATAAAAAGGTACACTAATTTGGTGTTTTTAATTATATGTCTCAATATTTGTAGTTCAACGCCGGCCCCACCTTGTTCATTCAAGCCCAGATTAATGTGGTACGAGTAGAATGGACAAAATTCATAGCTAGACATTTGATACAAAATTAGTATTTGTTCTATGTTTAGGCATGGAGAAAGAAATTTTGATGTTAATTGAATATCTTTATAGTGATGTGCATATGTAAGTAGTTTCTGATCTGGAGAGACAAATTCTCATTTATCGTCTATACTGTATTTTTCATTTTGTTATATATACACGGTGAAATGTTGTTATACATAACAGGTGAAATTTTTTAGAATTGCATTATTATGCTGTTATGCTTCCAAAATCTTTGGTGCATATACATGCATGTGTTTATATATAGAAGTTAAAAGTTAGGATTCCATCCATATGAGTTAGTGGTGATTAGATTTTTTTTGTTAAAAAAGTTTCATATTGTTTAGAAGTTAGAATTGGGGGATTAGGAAAGTTTAGACTTCTAATGGCAAGCACTACATATGCCTTTTTTTTTTTTTTTTAATAAAGTGTTCATGTCTTTTAATGGCCGACAAAATATATTCCTTATTTTTTGTAACGGCCCAGGTTTCCATTTCCGTTCTCCATGTACGTTCGGCTGTCTGGTTGGGCCGTTAGGGCTGTTTGGGCCTCTAGGGGCATTTTGGTCATTTGGCCTTCAAGGGTAGTTTTGGTATTTGTCCAGGGTTTCAGGTTGTTTCCTGACTTGTGCTGAGTTGATGTTTATGTTTCGGTTCCAAGCTCTAGGTCTGGGATTGTTGTTGAGAGGTTTGGAGGTCGCTCAATTTAAAACAGAAAATAAGAAATTAAAGTGCTGTTACCAGGGATCGAAGGGGGAACCAATTGAGGACACTTGGCATTTGGAGGATTTTCAAATGTTTTATTAAAAGAAAATTGGAGGAAAATCACATCTTTTGCTCTCCTTTGCCCTAGCCGAGTCCCTATCTCCATTCTCCCTTCTCCCTTACCGAAAACTCCATTCTCTCTTCTCCATTGCCGAAGGTCCAAGCTCCACCTCCGCGAGCATCACCTGCACCATGCACTAATTGACTACCGCTAGAAAGAAGTCGTATTCAGGCCGCCTAAGAAACAAAGTTTTAAGTTCCGCAATGTCCAAAGCGGAGTTTGTCTGCTGTTGATTTCTGCAGTTAAGGCCCAACGTTTGCTAGCTCGAGAAGAAGCTTGGGACTACTTAGCAAAGTTGTCAGGAGGAGATCGTCCTCTGCCGTCAGTTGTTCAGGTACTAGTGGTACAGGAGTTTGCAGATGTGTTTCCAGAAAACCTGGTTTACCACCTCAGAGGGAAGTTGACTTCAATATTGAGCTCGAGCTAGGGTCTCTCCCTATCTCGAAGGCTCCTTACAGGATGACGCCACTAGAGCTGAAGGAGTTGAAAGTTCAATTGCAGGAGATGTTGGACCGAGGGTTCATTCATCCCAGTGTGTCCCCGTAGGGAGCACCAGTTCTGTTTGTAAAAAAGAAAGACAGTTCGATGCGCCTCTCCATAGACTACATGGAGCTAAATAAAGTTACAATGAAGAACAAGTACCCGTTGCCTCGTATTGACGATCTGTTCAATCAGCTTCAGGAAGCTTCTGTATTCTCAAAGATAGATTTGAGATCTAGTTACCATCAGTTGAGGATCAGGGATGCAGACATCCCTAAGACAACTTTCAGGTCAAGGTATGGTCACTACGAGTTCGTTGTCATGTCTTTCAGGCTGACCAACACCCCATGAGCGTTCATGGATATGATGGACAGAGTGTTCAAGGAGCTCTTGGACAACTTTGTCATTGTATTCATCGATAAAATTCTGATTTACTCTAAGACCACAGAGGATCATGCCTTGCATCTGAGACAAGTACTGAAAGCCTTGAGAGAGAATCAATTGTATGCCAAGTTCTCCAAGTGTGACTTTTGGTTGAAGCAAGTGACTTTCCTTGGTCATGTTGTTACGAGAGATGGTACTGTAGTGGACCTCGCCAAGATTGATGCAGTGAGTTCTTGGGCTAGACCGACCACGGCCGCAGAAATTCGCAGCTTTCTGGGTTTGGCAGGTTACTACCGCAGGTTCGTCAAAGAATTTTCCTCCAAAGTAGCACCTCTTACTAGATTGACAAGGAAGGGTGTTGATTTTGTTTAGGATGATAGTTATGAGGACAACTTTGCCCTGTTAAAGCACAGTTTGACCCCTACCCCAATGTTGTCAATTCTAGAGGGAACATGAGGTTTTGTGGTTTACAGTGACGCTTCCAAGTTTGGGTTGGGTTGTGTTTTGATGTAGCACGGTAAGGTTACTTCTTGTGCTTCACGATAGTTGAAACCGTATGAGAAGAACTACCCGACGCATGACATGGAGTTAGCAGCAGTGGTTTTTACTTTGAAAATTTTGAGGCATTACCTGTAAGGGGAAAAGATTCAGATGTTCACAGACCACCACAGCCTCAAATACTTCTTCACTCAGAAGAAGTTAAACATGAGGCAGAGGAGATGGCTGGAGTTGGTGAAGGACTACGATTGCGATATTTTGTACCATCTGAGTAAGGCTAATGTTGTGGCTTATGCTTTGAGCAGAAAGACTCCACATTCTGCAGCTTTAAGGAGTTCACAGATCCCATTGTGGAAAAAGTTGGAGCAAGCTGGTATAGAAGTACTATTGGGAGAGGTTATCGCCATGGTAGCCCAGTTGACTGTTCAGCCTTCGATTAGACAGAGGATTCTTGATGGCCAGCTGGGTGATCCTGAGTTGAGCCGACTAATTGCCAAAGTTCAGGCCGACGGAGACTGACTTTGTGGTGGCATCAGACGATGGTTTGAGGTTTAGAGGATGCTTGTGTGTGCCAGCTGACGCTGGACTGCGAGCTGAACTACTCACGGAGGCTCACAGTTCTCTATTTACTTGGCACCCTAGGGGTACCAAGATGTATCAGGACCTTAAGCAGACCTTCTGATGGAGTAACATGAAAAGGGACATGGTAGAGTTTGTTAGCTAGTGTCTCACTTGTCAACAAGTGAAGGCTCCCAGACAAAAACCTGCAGGGTTGTTACAACCATTAAGCGTGCCTCAGTGAAAGTGGAAAGAGATCTACATGGACTACATTTCTGGATTGTCAAGGACACCGAGTGGGTTTACTCAGATCTGGTTGATTGTTGACCGTTTGACCAAGTGTGCACACTTCATTCCAGGTAGGATCATTATACCGTGAAACAATGGGCGCAGTTATTTTTGGAACAGATTATTCGGTATCATGGAGTACCAGTTAAGATTGTGTCTGATCGAGATTCATGTTTCACTTTCTGTTTCTAGAGGACATTTCAGAAAGGCTTAGGGGCTGAGTGTAGTTTCAGCATCGCGTTTCACCCTCAGACCGATGGCCAGACTGAGAAGGTGAACCAGATCTTGGAAGACATGTTGCAAGCTTGTGTACTTGACTTTCCGGGCAGTTGGGACTAGTATTTTTATCTGATGGAGTTTTCTTACAACAACAGTTATCAGGCAACGATTCAGATGGCACCATTTGAGGCCTTATATGGCAAGCGTTGTAGGTCTCCATTGTTTTGGGATGAGGTTGGTGACATACAGGTTCTGGGTCCCGAGTTGCTTCAGATGACTAATGATACAGTGCAGAAGATCTGGGCTCTTATGTTGACAACACAGAGCAGGCAAAAGAGTTACGCCTATGTTTGACGTAGAGGTCTAGAGTTTGATGTGGGACAACATGTTTTCTTGAAGGTAGCACCGACGCATGGATTTTTAAGGTTTGGTAAGTGAGAGAAGCTAAGCTCCAGGCTTGTGGGACCTTTTGAGATTCTTGAGCGGATCGGTCCAGTGGTGTACTGACTGGCTCTGCCCCCATATTTGGCATCCATGCATAACATATTCCACGTGTTGATGCTACGTCAGTATGTTGCCTACCAATACATTGTTGATTATAAGCCGTTGGAACTAAACAAGGACTTGAGCTTCCAGGAGAAGCCCGTGCAGATTCTCGCCCAAGAGGGCAAGGCTTTGTGTAACCGGGAGATCAACTTATTCAAGGTTCAATGGAGAAATCAAAGAGTAGAGGAAGCGACTTGGGAGCTTGAGAACAAGATGAGGACACACTATCCATAGTTGTTCCAGTCTTAGGACTTTCGGGGGCAAAAGTCTTAAAAGGAGAGAGTATTGTAACGGCCCAGGTTTCTGTTTCGATTCTCCAGGTACGTTCGGTTGATTATTCGGTTGTCTAGTTGGGCCGTTAGGGCCGTTTGGGCCTTCAGGGGCATTTTGGTCATTTGTCTTTTAGAGGTAGTTTTGGTATTTCTCCAGGGTTTCGAGTTGTTTCCTGACTTGTGTTGATTTGATGTTTATGTTTCGGTTCTAGGTTCCAAGTCCGGGATTGCTATTAAGAGTTTTGGAGGTCGCTCGGTTTAAAACAGAAAATAAGAAATTAAAATGTTGTTATCAAGGCTCAAATGGGTCACCACTTGAGAACACAAGGCATTTGAAGGATTTTCAAATGTTTTATTAAAAGAAAATTGGAGGAAAATCACATTTTTTGCTCTTCTTTGCCCTAGCCGACTCCCTATCTCCATTCTCCCTTCTCCCTTACCGAAAATTCCATTCTCTCTTCTCCATTGTCGAGGAACCAAGCTCCACCGCCATTTCGCCATCTCTGAGCGCAAGCTACTGCACCCCAAGCTCCATCACCGAGGCACTTAGCCGAGCAGACCCACACACGGCCCTATCCCGTGCAGCCATCGCCCTCCATCACAGCTCCTCATCGATGCCCCATGCTGCCAAGCACAGTCGCATGCCCAGGCGCATCACACCGTGCCGCACACTTCCGCGAGCAGCACTGCTCGCCCACACCCCTATCCGTCTGCCCATGCGCAGACACCTCATACCCACATCTGCCAGCACGTAACCGCCCAGCACAGCTGCATGGTCTGCTGCTCACGCCCGCACGCATTCCACCGAACCAGCCCGCGTCTTCTACTTTGTCGAGCCCCTGCTGCCAAGAGCTTTGAGCTTTTCTCGGTTTTGGGTAAAACCCTAATTTATTTAGCTTTGCTTACTGCTTTATTGATTCGATTTCCTAGGGTTTGATTTGTGATGTATTATTATGTTGCTAGGTTGTCTCTGTTGATTCTACAGCTCGATGAGCATTATTTGACTATTGGTTGTCTCTATTTTGTTCAGGTAGGGGTTCCTTATCGAGGTTGTGTGGACCCTGCGCATGGCTTTTATAGCTCTTGGTTATTTGTATTGTTTGTTATGCATGCTAGTGGATAGGTTTATTTTGCTATGTCTGATTGGTATAACTGTTAGTGGATAGGTTCATGCAAGGTTGTCTGCATGCTATGCTACTATTATCTGTGCCTTGATTATTGAATGATTGTTGTTATGCATGTTAGTGGATACTAGGGAATGTCTGCTCTGCTTGATAGGACTTGGCATGTAGGATACCGTACTTTGTTCGTTGCACTTTCTTGTTTATTTAACTGCTCAGTATGACTGTGATATTTTACCTTGTATATGCCCTGTTAGTTGTTGAACTCTGTCAACTCTAGGGTGTTCCAATGTGTTAGATCCTGTTAGGGATGTCTCGGGTTTGGCCCAATTGTGTGTTGACTCGGTTTGGCTCAGGACTCGCCCAGTGTCTTTCAGTCCAAGACTAGCTTAGTTGCGTGTAGTCTATGATCTTCCAGGTGTGAGTTGATCCAGGGTTATCCCAGTGGCGTGCTACCCGAGCCTCTATTCAGGATTCGCCTAGTTGCGTGCGGTCCAAGATCTGCCCAGTGGCATTGGCGATCCAGGGTTGGCCTAGTGTCGTGCCACCCAAGTATGCTCCGAACTAGCCTAGTGGCGTGTAGTCCATAAACAGCCAGGTGTGAGCTGATATTAGGGTTAGCCCGTTGTGTGCTGCCCGAGCATGTTCAGGGCAAGCCTAGTTGTGTGCTGTTTCGGTTAGCCTAGTGGCGTGCTGATCTTGTTTGACACTTGATGTCTGTTACTGTTTGAGACTTCCTTACTGTAATGATGTTATGCTTGTATGCTAGGGTGATAGATGATATGTCTTGCGTATTGTACCCCGGTTGGGGAATCCTTACTGAGTGCAATTGTACTCACCCTTTCTGTGGTTTTTCTACCAAGTAATTTGGTGCAACACCGGGGTGGCTAGAGGAGGAGCTGGAGGTTCATGGGATAGTCCACTACACAACTCTTATTTAAAATTGTCTATGTCAGCATGTTGAAACGTTGTTAAGGAATCATTTTTAAATTGTTTTGTTATACTCTAGCCAGAGGCATTAAACTGGATTTGGTTTTGAAGTATGTTGGATTTGATTTGTTCTTAGGAATACTTTAAATGTTGAATTTCCCAGTGAATGTTTTAATCTTGTCTTTTCTCAAGAATGTTTACTCTCATGCATGTTAAGTAAAGGCCATTTAGGACCATTTAGGGTCGGGTCTTTACATTTTTATAAAGTGATAATGTATTTTAATGGTTGTCACAAACGAGGGGACCATTTTAAAACAATGGCCCAAGACCACACTTCCGAGAGGACTTTTTTTTTATTTTAAAAAAAGTATTTTCCTCGCCACCTTTTAAACAAATGTGTCAGTATAGAAAAGATTTGATGGCGATTCCGTGCCTGCCACCTCTTATGCAAACGCGCGCAGGTTAGGGTGGCAGGTATAACCCGTCAGCTGTTGTATTTTCGCCATTAATTCAATACAATGTCATTAACATTGGTGGTGGGTTGTTGTCCGCCATTTACTTTTAAATATTGGGGTACTTCACCCGCCATCTTTACCTGTAATTCTACTAGCTAGTGATGTAAGCACCACATCATTAATTTATTATATTTTAAAATTAACTTAATCATTATTCTAGTCAGCATTCTATTATCTCACTAACGATTTCGTCATCTTAAGGATTAAAATAGAGTATTATTGAAATAGGAAGGATAAAAGTACTTGATTTTGAAACATAAAGTTGAAAGTGAAAGTCTAATAAATGGTAGGGACTAAAAAAGTAGTTTTCCCATTAATTAATTACCTTTTTATTGTCTACTCAAAGTTACTTAAATGTTCTTATTCAGCCACCCTAAATTTTATTGTGTTCTCATCCAAATTGCAAAACACGGCGCGGATATCAGTTGCATGAGTCTTCCAGCCGCCGTGTCTAGGAAGCGGATATTGTGAATGGACAAAACTACCCCCAGAGACAAAATTATTGACCTAACTATTTCTCAGACTTTGACATTGATGAAGGAAAGGATAAGAATGTTTGAACACACCCTTTCAATCCACTTGCGTATAAACTACAAATCAAACAAAAGTTTCCATTTTCCAACTTAGATAAATATAATATTAATAATCTGACATCCTTATTTGAAAATATTGCAATTTGTATGGGATTACATTATTCAATTTTTAATGGGACTTGGGAGGGGAATTTCTCCTTTCATTTGTATTTAACATTACAATAGTTTGAATGAGTGTATTAAATACATCATTGGCATAATTGAAAAAAAAATAAAAGAAAAAACAACAAAGCACATGAGAGTATTAAATACAAACTACAGAATGTGAAGATGTACTCGGTCCTTGCCCACAGAATCCTTCAAACAAATAGTTGCAATGAACCTTCTGAATTAGAGCCCAATAACTTCACTACTGACATAGAGGACATTAAGACAAAAGTATATCCTTGTCTTAACACACTAGAAGACAAGATAAACGAGCCTCACTTGATTGTAATTTGAATCTACACGTGTCGTCTTGCAAATTTATCCAAATTTCTAAAATGTATCAAAAGGCTTTGTTTTCCCTATTTCTATAGGATGTAATGTGTTATCTGAGGGAAATGGCAATATAATTAACTGGTCAAACTATTAAATTTGATAGCTAATTTATAATAAGGTTGACTTTTGTCCAATTTGAACATAATTCAATTAGTTTGTTAATGAATGGAGTCTTCATTACCACATGTTATTCATCTATTGTTCTCTAACAAATAATTGCTTTTAAATTATAGATAATCTCATTATATAATTTCAAAACTTCTAGGTTTATTTTAATTTGCATGATCAAAGAGAAGTATTATAGTGTAGTTAATACCATATGCCAAAACATTTCGTGTGTAAATAGCTCTACAATATTTTTATTGTTACATCATGCCACCTAATTTTTACCATAAATGGTTAACTAATCATTGCATTTCATTAAACAAAGCTTTGGTATACGTCTTTTATTTCGTTGAGAACATCTGTTTATGATTAATAATTAATTGAAAAATTGATTTGGTATGATTAATTTTTTCGAGTTGTTTAAATTTAAACATGGTAAACCTACTCATTGAGCCCTTTATTTAGTGTTTTTTTAAGATGTTTTGGGCTTAATTATGATAGTGGTGGCTAGATTGACTTAAAGACTAGAGAATTTTCCATTAATTATGATGCATGATAACTTAGGGGATGATTGGATTTTGGAGTTTGGGGAGGAGAGGAGAGGAGGGAGAAAAGGAAGAGGAAGTAGAGAGGAAGTGGCGTGATTGGGAGAGATGATATACTTGTTTGGCAATTGGTGTTATGAGAGGAGAGATTAATGTTTATTGGATATGATGTTTATATATATATATATATATTATAATCACGGTATATATATTTTAATTTTTTTTATAATCATTTACGAAATTTTGGTGGCTAGAATGACTTAAGACTAGAGAATTTTATATTAATTATGGGGCATGATAACTTCAAGGCCGTGATTAGAAACTCAGAAAAATTGGATGTTTAAAGCCGTTTGTTGATGTAATGCCCCATATTTTCAGTTAGACCCTCCAAGTATGGTTATTCTCTTTCTTAGGATTTCCAACTGAGTTTTGGGTCAATTATGACCTTAGGGACATTACGTTAATTTTTCCCCTAAGGACCTGAATAAGTTTTAGACCTAGCAAAGTTTTTCATTTGTCACATTTAAGAGCAGCAGAGAAGAAGCAATTGAGAAGGTCGTAGAGAAAGCCCGATCACTACTCTGAGCTCCACCATTGATCGTTGTGCGTCGTTGCACGCCTAAACCACTCGCTAGCCGACTGTGAAGCAAAAGATCCACGACTAGAGTCTTAGCATCATGCACAATCCCCGCGTCGCAACCTGTTGTACGCCTCGCGTCCCCTACATGTGTGTTCCTGCCACACATGTTTAGTTGCACGCCAGTTTCGTGTTAGTGCCTACGCGTAGCTCAATCACATGTAGTCGCAATGCTTGACCCCGAGCGTTGTAGCCGCGCAGGCGTAGCACATCATTGTTGTTTCGACCTTGCTGCTAGCCCCAGGCACCCCTGCTACACGCACCCTTCGCCTCCATTGAAGGCTACATGTCTTGAGGATTCGGGTAATTTTTATTACACACCAGATTTGTTGGTTAAGTGTACTATTTTGAGTCTTGACTAGTTGGTTCGTAATTAGGTTGATTTGTGATGATGTATCTTACTATTGGAGTTTGTTGAACTTGTTCTGTATTTCATTTCAAGTAAGGATTCCTCGCTTGGGTTGTGTAGACCCTGCACCTAGTTTATGATCTAGTATGTTGCCATTGTGTGATGTGTTATGTTAATATGGTAGGATTATGGGGTCTTAGAATTTTGTGTGTCCTATCTTGTGGGTCTTAGCACGTCAGGTATGTCAGTCTTTATTTAAGGGTTTGGTTAAGTCATATTGCATCTAGCTTTACTTTGTTGCCCGTTGGGTAAGTCTTGAATGTGAACTAACATATTGTGGTTTTTGGGTGTAGATCTCGAGCTATGGTGAGAGCGTTAACTCGGAGTCAGGCGAATGTAGCAGTGACAGCTGATGATCACATCCACAGTTACAACAGATGCACCTTAGTCCTCTATTCGACAAAGGGTTCAATAGCAGCAACCACTGATTGTTAAGATATCTCCACCAGTTTTTGAAGGGGATGCAAATGCGAATTTCTAGGAGATGATTTTGGCCATGCTCGTCGCATAGAGAGTTGATTTTCAGGCGCAATTCATGCAGTTTGTCTTGATGTTCCAACTGTAGGGAGCGCCAAGAGCAGCGCCCGTACTGCCACCACCTGCCTTGAAAATACCTCTTTCTCCATGGTTGGGCAAGAGGAGAGAGATGATGATGTGGAAGCTGGAAAGTGGATCAAGAAGTTCTAGAAGTGGAACCCTAAGGAGTTTAATGCCATGTTTAAGGACCCATAGGAGGTGAAGTGATTAGCTTTCACTAAGGCCATATTTCACAACATGAGTTGCCCAGATGTGCAAAGGCTGAGATGTAGTGCTCACGCTCTCACAGATACAACTATTTAGTGGTAAGAGTCTACTAATGAGGCTAGACCAACACGTTCGCCTCCAGCGACCTCGGAGTTCTTCAGAACTGAGTTTCTAGAGTAGTACTACATCGAAAAGGCTCAACAAGGGGGAATATGATTGTGACAGTTTACGAGGTTATTCACTAAGTTAGGACGTTTTTCACGACACCTAATTCCTATTGAAGAGCTCAAAACTAAGGCTTTCAATACTGGGCTTACGAGGCTTGCAAGGATGCCCAGACATTAAAGCCAAAGACGTACGTCAAAGCTGTAGACTTAGTACAGACTTATGATTCTAAATACTAGAAGAAATCGCTTCCTGTAGGGACTTCTTCTAATGTATAGCAGTTTTTGGGTTAGAAGAGAAAGTTTGAGGCTTCTAGATCATCTGGATCAAGGAATGAGTAGCGTCGTTTTGGTTAGTTTCAGGGTCGAGATAAGCGACCTCACCAGTTTTGGCAGTAGGGCACAGTTAGGCAACAACCACAATGTAAGAGTTGCAACAAATACCACTATGGTATTGGTAGGGCTTCTCGAAGAGCTTTCTATCGATGTGGTAAGGAGGGGCGTTTGGCCCGAGTATGTACCTAGGGAAGAACATATCAGACTCAGTAGTAGGGTCGTGTGTTTTCCATTACTCGTCAGAAGGCATACAAGACCAACGGCGCAGATGTAAGTACCTTACATGTCTTAGATCACTGTATGTGTGTGTTATTTGATTCAGGCTTGACCCATTAAATTATATATGCATTCTTTGTGGAACAATCTTGTATAGAGCTGGAACCCTTGGGGTTCAAGCTGTGTGTTGCAACTCCATCTAGAGTCAGGATATTCGCCTCTAAGAAGATTAAAGATGGTCAGATTGTTGTATCTAGGGAGCTTTTAGCTACCACCCTCATAATTTTTCAATGAGCGATTTTGATGTGATTCTTGGTATGAAATGGATAGTTATAACCACACCGCAATTGATTGCTGTCGAAAAGAAGTTGTGTTTAGTTTTCTCGAGAGGAGGAGCTTCAAGTTTCGTTGTGCCAAGAGTGGTGTTTTTCCACAATTGATTTCTTGAGGGGAAGCCAGTCGTTTGATAGATCAAAGAGCTTGGGGTTACTTGGCCAAGTTGATAGTTGATAGTCGTCCAACATTGTTCATGGATCATATACCAGTAGTTCAGGAGTTCATGGATGTGTTCCCTCAAGAGTTGTCAGGCTTGCTGACACCGAGGTTGGTTGACTTCACCATTGAGCTCGAGTTAGGGACTCTCCCTATCTCAAAGGCTCTATACCACATGGCGTCCGCCGAGTTGAAGGTTCAGTTTTAAGATTTGTTAGAAAGAGGGTTCATTTTTCCTAGTGTGCCCCCCTGAGAATCACATGTGTTGTTTGTGACAATGGGCGGATCAATGCGCCTCTATATTGACAATAAAGAGATGAGCAGAGATACAGTGAAGAACAAGTATTCGTTGCCACGCATAGATGATTTGTTCGATCAGCTTCAGGGAGCATTAGTGTTCTCTAAAATAAACTTTAGATTAGGGTACCATCAGTTAAGGATTAGAGATTTTGATATTCCAAAGATAGCGCTGAGGATGAGGCATGTTCACAATGAGTTGTGTGGTAATCTCTTTTGGATTGACCAATACCCCAACTGCGTTTATGGATATGATGGACCGAGTGTTGAAACCATTTTTGGACAGTTTTGTCATCGTGTTCATAGACAACATATCGTGTCCAAGTGTGACTTATGGCTAGAGTAGATGGCCTTCTCAGGTCATGTGGTTTCTCAAGACGACATTTCAGTGGACCCCGTTAAGATTGAGGTAGTGAGTTCTTGGGAAGAGAAAACATCAATCGTACAGATTCGCAGCTTTCTGGTTTTGGCAAGTTATTATAGACAATTTATCTCCAAATTTTCCAAGATAGTGGGACCTATGACCCGGTTGACACGAAAAGTTGCAAGTTTTTTTGGGATGATGCATGCAAGAAAAGCTCGGCAAGGTTGAAGGAAGCTTTGGTTACAACACCATCTTGATTGTTTCAGAGTGGACAGTAGGTTTTATAGTGTTAAGTGACGCTTCAAATAAAGGAGGATGTAGCACGAGAATATGGTTGCCTACGCTTCCCGTTAGTTGAAGTCTTATGTGAAAAATTATCCATTACACGATTTGGAGTTAACAGTAGTGGTTCATGCACTGAAGATCTGGAGACATTATTTGTAGGAGAGAAGATCTAGATTTTCATGGATTAAAAAAACTTCAAGTACCTTTTTCACGCATATAAAGATGAACATGAAACATAGGAGGTGGCTTGAGTTGGTTAAAGATTATGACTCTGAAATATTGTACCATCCGAGTAAGGAAAATGTTGTGGCATATGCACTTACCAGAAAGACGTCGCACTCAGTAGCATTGCAAACTGATTAGCCTCTATTGTGGGGGATATGGAGCGAGCCAGTAGTGTAGTGATGATGGGTCAAATTATCGCCAAGTTAGCACAGTTGAAAATTCAGCCGACCATCAGACAGAGGGTTTTCGACAAACAGTCGAGCAACCTAGAGCTAGTCAGGATTTTTGTCGAAGTCTAGTCAGATAGGGATGTAGACTTTTCAGATGATTCATATGGAGGTTTTTCGTATAGAGGGCGACTCTGTGTTCCATTGGACGTAGGGTTGAGAATAGAGTTGTTATATAAGGCTCATAGTTCCTCATTTACTTGGCATCCAAAAGGTACCAAGATGCATTAGGACCTTAAACAGTCATTTTGGTGAAGTAATATGAAGAGGGAGATAGTTAAGGTTTTTAACATGTGCTTCACTTGTTAGTAAGTGAAGGCGCCAAGGAAAAAGCCAGCAGGGCTTTTACAGCCTCTAAGTGTACCGTAATGGAAGTGAGAAGAGATTTTGATGGATTTCATTTTAGGCTTACCGAGCACCCCGAGAGGTTATATGATGATTTGGGTCAAAGTGGACCAATTAATGAAGAGCGCACACTTCGTCCCCAGTAGGGTCACTTACTCCGTGGAGAAGTGGGCGCAACTTTTGGAGGCCCTTTAGAAGGGGTTGGAAACCGAGTGTAGTTTCAGTATAGCTTTTCATTCTCAGGCAGATGGTTAGACCAAGAAGGTGAACCAGATTCTTGAGGATATGTTGTGCGCTCGTATCTTGGACTTTTTAGGAAGTTAGGATCAGTAGTTTTACTTGATTAAGTTTGCTTATAACAATAGTTATCATGTGATTATTCACATTGCCTCGTTCGATGCTTTGTATGGTAAGCATTGCAGATCTCCCGTTTATTGGGACGAAATTGAGGTCAGAGAGTTGTTGGGTCTAGAGTTGTTGTAGTTGACAAATAAGGCAGTTTAGAAAATCATATCTCGTATGTTGACAACTCAGAGTCGACAAAAAAGCTATGTCGATGTTCGGTGTAGAGATTTAGAGTTTGAGATTGGCTAGCATGTGTGTCTTGAAGATAGCCCCAATGAGAGGCACCTTAAGGTTCGGTAAGAAGGGAAAGTTGAGTCCCTTATTTTTTTAGTCTTTTGAGATCCTAGAGAGGATCGGGGTAGTGGCCTACGTTTGTCTTTACCTCTGTCGTTGTCAATTGTGCATAGTATGTTTCATGTTTCGATGTTGAGACAGTATATCGCAGACCTGTTGCATGTAGTTGATTTTAAGCCGTTGCAGCTTAACCTAGATTTGACTTTTAAGGAGCAACCATCGTAGAGTTTGGCTCTACAGTGAAAGACTTTACGTGACTAGGAGATTAGTTTGGTCAAGGTTTTGTGGCATTGGCAATTGATTGACATTTTGGACTCTTTTTGTGATTTAAAGTTCTTTGGGGGCACTTTTGTAAATATGTATAGTAGGAATAAAAGGGGTTTTAGACCTAACAAAGCTTTTTCATTTGTTTTATTTGATAGCAACAGAGAAGAAGCAACAGAGAGAGTCAGAGAGAAAGCCCTGTCCTTACCTCGATCGAGCTGTCCACTGCCTCACCATGAGTTCCATCGTCAATGGTAGTGCATCGTCGCACTCGTTTGAACTAGTCGCTAGCCGGACTTCTAGTGTCCCTGGACTTCTAGTGTCGCACCTTTCACGCACAATCCCCGTGTCGTAGAATGTCACACACCTTGTCTTTTTCCTCTGTGTCCACACCGCATACATTCAACCGCACGCCAATTTCGAGCCAGCCCTCGCATGCCCAACCCACCATCGTCCCAACGAATGATCTTGCGCGTTGCAGTCACGCACCTTCGTTTCCAAAGTGGTTTCTATTTCTCCCAGCCAGTGCATAGCTTTGTCGCCCTTGCTACACGCACCCTACGCCTCTGTTGGACACCTTCTATCTAGAGATTTGGGTAATTTTAGTTACCAGCAAGCTTTGTTGGTTAATTGTACTCTTTCGAGTCTTGACTAGTTCGTTTGTACGGAGGTTGAATTGCGGTGTTGTATCTGGCTATTGGAGTTCGTAGGACTTGTTCTGTATTGCATTTCATGTACATATTTCTCGCTTGGGTTGTGTGGACCCTGCACCTAGTTTATGATCTAGTATGTTGCCATGTGTTGTGTGATGTTTTCTGTTAATATGCTAGGATTATGGGGTCTCAACATGTTGTGTGTCCTATATTTTGTATTATGTTGTTCTCTTAATATGCACGTTATTCGTGATGACATGTTTTGTGCTAGAGTGTTAGTGTATTGTCAATCTTGATCATGTAATGAATAGTATCCTATTAGGATGATTGATTATGATGATGAGCATGTTTGGTGATCTATTAGTATTGAGCTGGTAGCACGAATAGGTAAAACTCGTTAGTTGTCATCATCTTGAAGTTGTAGAGGACACGATGTATTGTTGTCCTCACAGATCGGGACCGTTGAAGATTTGTCTCAATTGCAACAGCCAAGGATGTGAAGTATCAAGGCACCCCTGATAATTCCTAGTTTCTAGCCTGTAAAGGAAGGGCCCTAATCATAGTGTAGGCCTACTATGGGAGGGTCTTAACTTCGGGTGTTGGGTGTGAATAAGCTGAATCAGTTTATTGGTGAGGTCATTTAGAAACGTGACTTAGTGGATACATTTCCTTGTTGAGTTAGACATGTGGACCTGGACTAGATCAACTTGTGTAAGCCTACACCTGACTGGTTTGCAACAACATGCAATGTATGCGTACACGCACCGAGTGTCAGGTAGATGACTCACTTGGACCAGTGATGTCAATACACCACTTCATGTTAAATTATTTGAGATCGAAGGTCATGCAATATATCTCATGACCTGTCGTACTCTTGAGCTTAAATGAGTGTCTTGAGGGACTCCCAAGAGAATCATGTAACTAATGTCATGACCAGTTGTATGCTATGATGAGTTGAGCTGTAGACTTGTATGTGCTAGTATGACAGATTTTGACTATGTGAATTTTACCCCTATTAGGGATTTTTAATGAGTATTCTTTTATACTCACCCTAATTGTGGTTTTCCACCAAGTAATTATGTACTATACCAGGTTAGCTGAGAGGTGTTGGAGAGATCATGGGTAGATCTTGCTGCTTAAGCTCTATCTAGACATATTGTCTAGTGATATGTTTTTTACATTCTTTGCATGCTAGAGTAGACTTCTATTGATTTTACTTTGCTTTATTTATTAGTTGAACAGTATTGGGCATGGATGCCTTTCTTATGTTTTTAACAGATTTAGTTGTTGAACTACCTTGGCCAATGGCTTGTTTACTTATTCTTTGAAATAAATGAAACAGGGGTACGAACAGTTTGAATTTGAATTCTAAATTTGAATATCATGTTTTATGATTTTCCTTTTGAGTCTGCATGTAGTAGGAATCCTAGATAGAATTTCGCGCTCTTACAGTTGTGTTGAATTTTTAGAAATTGAAGTTCTCGCTTAGTTTTGTATTATCTAAGGAGCTGGAATGTTGGATCCTTCCCATCATGCTAGAATTAAAGTCTTGGAGCTCAAATAATGTCTTGAGACCTAGACAGAAGAAGAGCAATACTAAGAACATTTACATCAAAAGAAATCCAGAAATATAATGTCAAGAGAATTCTATTCCCAGTTTTTAACTTTCCTTTTATCAAGTCAAAATTGTGCACGTGGGGAATTTGAAGTACGGAATTGAAGGTGCATATCCCCCTCGAACATATGTCATTCTTGACCATCAGTAAAGGAAATCAAGGAATTTTAACCTAGAATCTAAGCCTATGATCAAGGGACAACATTTTACCTATAAAGGTGCATTGAAGAAAAAAAGGATGAAAGACATATTGGACTGATAGAGTTGGAATTATCTTCGTTACACTTTGTTTTCAACATTTTTCCTTTTATTCGATAGCGTAGAGACATTCTTGATTCCTTTTGTAGTTGTTGTTTTCTTCTACATTATAGTTATTTTCGAGTAAGAGACCTTTGAGTTATTGTAAGGTTGTGTGAGCTTGTTTGTAACTTATTTCACCTTGGTTATAAATATTTTGAGTTTTCTTCTCTGTTTTTTTGTTTCAAAATTTTTGTCAATAACATAGAATTTGTTTTCCCTTTTGTGCGTATTTTGGGTTTATAAACTTGTGCTTCTAATTCACTATCTATAGCTTTTTGTTTTGAGTATTTCCCTTTAGTTTCTGAAGTGAAATGTTGTTTGCATCTTCTTATTGTATTTTTTTTTCTTTTGTTATAAGTATGAGCTAATCACCTAAAGGTGTTGCTTAGGGTAAAAAGTGTGATTCATATGTATTTGAGGTAGACGAAGATGTTGAACAATGCATGGTAGGTTATGCAGACTTTAACATGCACAACTTAAATGAATATTCTTAAAGAACGCTACTAGCATGCATTTATAATGTTTTTAGCATTCAGAATCTCATTATGAAAGTAACACAGTCAAAAGCAGTCAAGTGATAAGTATATTTGTATCGTCTCTCTGGGATGGAATGAAGTGCAGAAATAAGTAATGCATTGTCTTAAGCATTCAACGGTTACTAACAGAAATTCTAAAGATAAAACATTGTAAAGCAAAGCAGAAATTAGCAAAGATGTTGATATGAGAAATAAGGCTCCAGTTAAGGTTTTGGGATGCATCTAGCATTTATTAAGGATAACTAGTCGCTAAATAGAAAGCTCTCTAATTTACTTTATCTAATGTTTGTTCTCTCATTCATTCAAAACGACTCAAACTCTCATTCAAATTCAACAATAATTAAAATAGTGTATTGCGCGCATTAGTGGGTGCTTATCTCTAAACTCTCCACACGTAAAAGTTCTTGCATGAACTAATGAACATGAATATCATACATTTTTCCTCCCCCTCTCTCGAGGCAAACGACAAACAAGCACATGTGGATGGTCGGTCGACACAGGCTACTTAAATTAACTAACATGCTTAACTTCAAAACTCTCTTATACCCCTAATACTGACGTAGTGAGTTGTTGCATGCAATATGTGTAAACACGTGTCGAGCTTAGGTAGAAGCTCCCTTTGACCCCATGTCGTTTGCATAGATATAAGATAGGGTATTGATCACTATGATATATTGTAGCTCCTGGATTGAACTAAAGGTCCAGAAGCTAGATATGTTCTTGGCTCTTCAGTCGAGCTTAGAAGACAAAGTCCCTTTAAATGTCTTGCTCATGTGTGAGGAGTTGAGTCCCATGTTGCAGTGGCTTGTATTGTTGTATTATCGATTGGCTAGCTAGGTACTACATATTTAACTGCTCGTTTAAATCTAAATAGGACATGTATGTTGTATTCCAATTGGGGAGTTATTCTTGATATTTCCAATACCCACCCTTCTCTATTAAGTATTTTCAATACCACCACTTATGTATTAAGTATTTTCAATACTACCCCTTATGTATTAAGTATTTTCAATACCCACCCTTCCTCTAAAACTATGTTTCTAAAACTAGACTGTTGCTGGATGGCTAGTTGAGAAGGTTAATGAGAGGACCATGGACATGGCTCAATTGTCGAGTCTACTTTTATTCTACGTTATTTTCTTCAAATAAAATTATTTGAAAGGATTCTGAACTTGATTTATTATTTGGTTATGTTTTGAATTATTTGCAAGTACTTCTTAAATAAGGTCATGGGTTTAGACTGTTTGAGAGTTAGGTCATTACAGTTGGCTTTAATCCATAGGTCAGAAGGAGATCACTCAAAAGAACTCATAGATAAAATCAATTCTAACAAGAATGCAAACTTCTTGAACCAGCGCCTAAACATAAAAGCGGTACAAAGACACCCAAAGAAAAAGGCAAACAACTATCTTCAACTTACATATAGACATTGGAAAATAATCCAATATTCATTTAACTCACTCCCCTCCAAAGTAAAAGGTTGCTTCACTTTCGCGAAGAACCTCTTATTTCCACACCACAACAAACCGACCAGGAAAAATCCCTTTTCTCCACTAGCTTCTAAACTGCACCAATAAGAAGCTATCCTACTCGCCCAAAATACAAGCACCAGACTCAACCAAATTTTCCAACTCTTTTTTAACCTTTACCATATCTCTAGAGTAAGTAAATCAGACTCAAACGTCAGCATGTCCAAGTCCACCTTCCTTTTTTATTTTAACAGTTTGCCAAACCTAACGGTCAAGGATAGTCCTATACTTTCTTTTCTTTTTTCTTTTTTTTCTCAAGCTTCCCGATTACTGTAGGTCACTTTTTCCTTCATGGCCACAAGTTCCTTAATGATGATCCTTCTGGCCCTTATATAATTTAAGGACACAATTCCTTTTGTCCTCTCCATGAGAACACCGTCCCCTCCCATGAAAGTTTCCCTTTTCTCTGTCAACTTTAGTCCGGTATCAATTTGTGTGAGCCCTATTCGGCTACCTGAAATTCTGCCTCCTAATGTACCTTAATCAACAACTATGTTGCGCTTCTGCAATGAATCCATGACTGATTCCAATGGACGCGCAACTGCAACAGCTCCAAGACTACCTGAAATCAAATAAAGCAGAAATCAAAGAGCTTTTCATATACTTAATTGGTAAAATAGTTTCTTCCTCCATTCCACCAGCTCTCACCTTTGTGACTCTATCCAGGGGAAAGATAATAAAGGTCTATCTTAACTTTTATCCTCAGGAACATTCGACTTATATTCCCTTTTTCATCAAATTCACCTATCTAATTAGTTAACATCATGACTTTCTCCCTTGAGTAATAAACTGGAGAAACATCGTAGATTCTAAGCCAAAAAGAAGCATATCTGAAACACCATTACTAAGATCGATGTGTCTCCTCGTAAATCCATGGTTCTAGTCTAATGACTCTTGTTATAGTGGCATGGATCGTGAACGCGCAGAAGAATAAGTTTCTCCTAGCTCTATCAACTTTCACCCTTCCTTCCACCCCTAAATCTTAGAGATTTAAAGACCCGAAGGCATCATTTGCAGTTCTTTCTGAAAGCACTTTACAAACAATTGTGCTCTACAATTCTTTCTCCATGTCATCGACATCCAACACAGTCCCCCTTTCTTTTGCCGACAGGTTCAGACTCCCCATATTCTTGAAAAACTTCTCTTGATCCATTGTAGCAAGCGCTCGCTTCAGCAAACCTAACTGACCAGAAAACCGAGAAACAGAGACACCAAGCTAACCCAAAGCCCTCTGCCACGAACCCAGCACTGCCTCCCACCTCTGAACCACAGGTCTTCTCACAAGAAACCCTCAACCACAACTGCGTACAAAGTTGCCCCCACACCGCTCATTAAAACACCCCATAGCCGGAAAACCTTCAAGCTAGAGAGTTGCACTCATGTCATTCTTGCATTTGTTTTCATAGAATGAGCCGACCTGAAATAATTATTATCATACACAACCACTGTCGATGAGTCCATTACACCTCGTAGAAAATCACGAGGAAAAAAAAAAGGAATATGACCTCAAGCTACTGAGTTGCAGCTTCATCTTTCTTCTCTGATAAGTACCTGAAAAAATGTAGCTTATGTCAAGAAAAAGCTCATCACCTCTTAATAGTTTACAAGTAGCTGCTCACTAAGTCAAGCTAGCATTTAACAAGTAAATGTGCATGCCAATAGAGTCAAAATAAATGCAACTTTCAATGTGACAAAAAAATATTGTAGAAAAACACCATATAGATTCAAGCCAAGATAATTTTTTGCCTCACTCCAGATCCAAAAATTTTATTTTCAGAGTCAAATTTAAATCATTTTGAGAAGTCGATTTTTGGATACAAACAAAAATTATACATTCCAAAATTTGAAGGGACCACATCTAGTATGCATAACATAAATAGTATTAAAATATGAGTGAAACCTACATTGATATATGAAAAAATAAATCTAAGATTTGATGCCATAAATAATATTAAAATATGAGCGAGAACTACTTTTATATACAAAAATAAATAAATAAAAATAACCAATCCCAAAATTTAGGAGGGGCATGGCCCCTAGCCCACTCTAGGTAAGCCTAGGTTCATAATCATATGAAGGTTCCAACACAAACAATCCTACATCAAGATTAAAGAGGCCATGATGAAGCTCATAATATTAATACATTTCATTTTCAAAAAGTTGTTTCATTTCTTTTCTTCTTCTTTTTTTTTATATCTATGCATATCTTTTTTTTGAAACAAAGGTAACCACGCCCGTCCGTAAGCCCAGTGTTTTAAAAAGCTCAAGGTTCACTAAGCCGCATTGGCCCTCTAGAGCCTAAGGTGCAAGGTGCACTAAAAGGCGCGGGCTTTTTACTAAAGGCGCATACATGTATACATATACAAAACATATATATTAATCTCTTTCGATATAGAGTTCACCCCATAGGGTAGACGATTAGGTTTTAATGTTGTAAAAAAAAAGAGAAAAATGAGTAAAACCTTACCGTTTGACCTAGATTTTAAATAAATAAAAAAGTCCTCAAGACGTGCGACTTGCGCACCTAAGGGCTTTTAGAAAAGGCATGTGCCTGGAACGGCAAGGCGCCAACATTGAGCCTTGAGCTTTTTTGAGCCTGAGGCGCGCCTTTTGGTGCTTTTTAAAACACTGCCTAGGTCAAGCACCCAAGACATCGGACAAGTAATGTCACAGGTGTGTCTCGAACCCGAGATCCTAAGATATCCTCAAAACCCAAGTTTTCAACTACTGTGCCACCCCTTGGAGACTGATATCTATGAATATCTAAGGTAACTTATGCCTTACGTACACCGTGATTATTCTCAATGGACAAACATTGAACTCTCCAACATTTTTTTGTCAAGATGACTCATAGGATAGATGGTCATCATGAATTGAATCCATAATCTCTTAACATTTCATAATTTGCATGCCCTTATTTCACCACTAGGCGTTGACCCAAGATGGCTACTTCTATAATTGATTCTCAAGTTATTTGATAAGAATAGAGGACAACAGAACAAATTGAACAATTAGGGATTTAAGAGCTCCCACTCTCCACCTTCGTACTTCTTTCTTATTACTTGATTAAAAGACTAATTATACAGAGTGATCTATTTATAGTATTCCCTTTACTATTTATTCAGTTACAATTACATTATTACCCATTTTATTCCTACGTTGGTACACATAACACATAACGCACTGGGTGTCTATCACTTTCTGGCCCCCAAACAACCACCTTGTCCACAAGGTGAAATTTCAAAAAATTGATCTTTTATAAAGGCTGCATTTTCCCAGGTGGCATCATTCGCATCCGAGTTGTCTCATTGGATCAAAACTTCCACTTTCGAAGGATCATTAGGAGCTTGCAACATACCTAGGACTTCTACTGGGGAGAATGTCAAACTAAGGTTCATTTCGACACTGGTAGGGAAATCAGTTACTGGCAATGTAGATTAGAGAGCTTTCGTAATGTGAGATATGGAAGACAGGGTGGATTTTAACATTCGTCGTCAACGCTAACTTGAAAGCCACCTTACCAATCTTATCAAGAATTTAATAAGGACCGACATAACGTGGTGCCAGCTTCGCAGTTGGTCGTCGCAAAAGTGTCCCTTGCTTGTACGGCCTTAGACGCAAGTACACCTAATCACCGATTTCAAATGAAACGTCTCTTCGTTTAGCATTAGCTGATTTAGACATATATTGTTGGGCTTGAAGTAAATTTTCTCGAATTACTTGCAATTGAGCATCACGTTTGATTAACTCCTCGTCTACTGCTATTGGGGACCTTATGGGTCTATAAGGGATTACTGTAAGGGGGTGCCTACCATAAACCAATTAAAATGGAGTAGTTTTTGTTGGTTGACATAATTAAATTTACCTCAATCCATCAGCTTAAGCTTTTGGATTGATTGGTGGTTTAACATACTTCACAACATGGTAGCAGGAGGTCATGAGTTCGAATCTCTGCCAAGTCGTTTCCTTCCCTATTAAAATTAAATTCCACTTGTACGGCATTCCTCAAATTTCAAACCCCACAAGTGAGGGGGAGTGTTGGTTGATATGATTGTGATAAGAGGTGTTGTAGCTAAACTCAGCCCATGCCAACCATTTAGATCATGTAGGAGGTGTCATTGTAAAACACCTCAAATAAGCCTCCATGCCTCTATTAACTACCTCAGTCTGCCCATCCGTTTGTGGATGGTAAGCCATATTGAATTTGAAAGTTGTGCCTTGGGCCTTAAAAAATTCTTTCCAGAACGAGATAGTAAATGTAGGATCTCTATCCGACACAATGATAATGATATACCATGTAGACTCACAATTTCCTTTAAGAACACCTCTCCCACTGTCACAGCTGTGAATGGGTGTTTTATTGCCACCAAATGGCTATATTTGGATAGGCGGTCTACTACAACCATAATGGTGTTGTATCCTTGTGATTTAGGTAACCCAATGACAAAGTCCATTGAAATGTTGCTCCAAATATGGGTTGGTACTGGAAGAGGTTGTAAAAGTCATGTTGGGGCTAAAGTTAGATGTTTTGCTTGATGACACACAATACAAATTTGAACAAATGTTCTAATTCTAGCTTTCATGCCATGCCAATGGAACTCTTTCCCAATCCGTCGTATTGTTCATAATACTTCCCCGTGGCCACCCAATGTTGAAGAATGGAACATCTCCAGTAACAAGGGAATAGTAGGTGAGTCGTGGGGAAGCACAATTTTTCCTTTCCTTATAATTGATTGCCATTAGGAACCATTTGCCCTGTTTCCATCTTTTCAATCAAAGCTTTAATGTCATTATCATTCTTCTGCTGGCCAATAAGGTGTTGAAATGTTGATATTGCCAACGTAAGACAAGGCAGTACATTCAATGGTTTTAGGTAGGCGGAATAAGGCATCAGCAACCACATTTAGTCTTCTAGGTTTATACTTAATTTCAAAGTCATAACCCATCAACTTGGGCAACCAATTTTTACAACCAATTTTTACACTCAACCACAACCAGCAATTGATCTAAAATATATTCAAGACTTTTTTGGTCTGTTTGGTACAATAAGGACTCGTTTGATAACGTTCTCATTTCTTGTTTCCTATTTCTGTTTCTAATTTTATGAGAAACAGACTTGTTTGGTAACTATTCTTGTTTCTTGTTTCCAAAATACAAAGAACCGTTTCTAAAATTCACTTAAATTTTGAGAAACTGCCAAGAGCAGTTTCTTCCGTTTCGTTCCCACTTTTATATGAGCTGATCTTTCTAATTTTAGAACACTCTATGATGCTGACGTCCAAATTCCACACCAACATTGTTACTTTTTTTTCTTTGTTTTTATATTATTTTAATTTCAATGAATAATATAATTTTATTTACTATTTTAATTTCAGTACATCACTTTTTTCCAGATAGTACATAATAAATTTCACACTTATATATTATTTTAACATTTTTTTTAAGAAATATTATTTTAACATCTACCGACAATGAATTTGTACTGAGGGTCAGTAGCGCAGTTGGTTATCTTGTTTAGTGTTAAACCGTTTCAATTCCACGGTCACGAGTTCGAGCTCGGAAATCGGTATCTTATTTGAGAGTAGTTGTGTCATCTATGTAGAGTTTGTTGGCCCCCTTCCCATATATATATATATAGTATAATTTAAATTGCAATATATTATAGTGTTTTTTTTATTTCTAAAGTATTTTAATTTATAGAATAAAAAAGCTGCTTTTATACGAACATTAATTTTTTTAAATAATTATTTTTTTATATTATATCATGTAAAAATTTTAAAGTTTTTTTTATATGTTTTAATGTATGTTATATATATATATATACTACTTGTTTCTTTTAAACTAGAAAATAATTACAAATAAGATGTTTTAAAAACAATTTTTGTTTTTGGAAAGTGGTTTTTAAAACAATTAGCAATTATAATTATTAGTACATGCATAATACTATATTAATGAGTATTTATAATACAATATTAATGACTATAAATGTAAATACTTTACAATTTACCTATTTTTGTAATTATTTTGTAAGAAGTTCAATACAATTTCTAAATAATAATAAGAAGAGAAACAAGAAACAAGAAATTATTATCAAACAAGTTTTGTTTCGCTTTTTCTTTTTTGTAAGAAACAAAAAGCAGAAATAGTTATCAAACACATTCTTGTTTCTTGTTATAAAAAAACTAAAAACCAGAAACAAGAAACAAGAGCTAAGTAACAAGAAACGGAAAACGAGATCGTTATCAAACGAGCCCAAAAATGCCTTCCTAATAAGTAAGGCCTCCATTTTTGTATGGCCAAGACAATGGCTAAGAGTTCTCTTTCATATACGGGCCTGTTTTTGTGCAATTGTACTTAGATATGCCTGAAAAATGCTATTGGTCTGTCATCTTGCATTAAACTGCTCCAACCCCTACTCCAGAAGCATCAGCTTCCACACAAATGTTTTTTTGAAAATTAGGTAATTGTAAGATTGGCACAGAAATCATAGCTTCCTTAAGTTGCTCAAAAGCCCTTGTTGCAGCTGCTGACCACTTAAAACTATCTTTCTTAAGTTGTTACGTTAATGGAAAAACAATCGTGCCATATCCTTTAACAATTTTTTCTGTAATAACCTTTAAGTCCCAAAATCCTCGGAGAATCCTTGGAGAGCTTTAATATTCTTTGGAATTGGCCATTCTTCTGCATAACTACTATTTTAGTTGGATTTGCGGCTACTCGTGTCTTGAGATAATATGCCCCAAGTATTCAACTTCGGGTAATCCAAAGGAACATTTTCTTCATTGGCTACCGGTTGATTATCACAAAATCTTGACAATATAATATCGTGACGTAAATGTTGGGCGTGATCGGCAAGTGTCTTGTTATATATAAGAATGACACCAAAAAGACTAGGACAAATCTTCTAAGATATGGATGTAAAAATTTGTTCATCAAGGTTTGAAACTTAGCTAGAGCATTCCATAGTCCAAAAGGTATAACAACAAACTCATAATGACCTTCATGGGTCCTAAATGCTGATTTTTCAATGTCTTCTTCCCACAATCGCATTTGATGGTATCCAGACTTCAAATCAATTTTCGAAAAAATTATCGATCCGTGTAACTCATCTAGTAATTCGTCTACTAATGGAATTGGAAATTGATTTGGTATTGTGACTTTATTAAGAGCACGATAGTCAACACAGAATCTCCAACTCCCATCCTTTTTTCGCACTAATAATACCGGACTAGAATAAGCATTACGACTTGGTTGTATCAAACCGGCCAATAACATTTCCTCCACTAATTTTTCAATTTCATTTTTTTGGCTTTGCGCATAACGATAGGGTCGAACATTAACCGGATTTGTTCCTTGCTTCAGTTCTATTTTATGATCCAATTCTGTATATGGAGGTAAATATATATATATATATATATATATATATATATATATATATATTTGTATAATTTAAATTGCAATATATTATAGTGTTTTTTTTTCTTTCTAAAGTATTTTAATTTATAGAATAAAAAAGCTGCTTTTATACGAACATTAATTTTTTTAAATAATTATTTTTTTTATATTATATCATGTAAAAATTTTAAAGTTTTTTTTATATGTTTTAATGTATGTTATATATATATATATACTACTTGTTTCTTTTAAACTAGAAAATAATTACAAATAAGATGTTTTAAAAACAATTTTTGTTTTTGGAAAGTGGTTTTTAAAACAATTAGCAATTATAATTATTAGTACATGCATAATACTATATTAATGAGTATTTATAATACAATATTAATGACTATAAATGTAAATACTTTACAATTTACCTATATTTGTAATTATTTTGTAAGAAGTTCAATACAATTTCTAAATAATAATAAGAAGAGAAACAAGAAACAAGAAATTATTATCAAACAAGTTTTGTTTCTGTTTCTTATTTTTGTAAGAAACAAAAACAGAAATAGTTATCAAACACATTCTTGTTTCTTGTTATAAAAAAACTAAAAACCAGAAACAAGAAACAAGAGCTAAGTAACAAGAAACGGAAAACGAGATCGTTATCAAACGAGCCCAAAAATGCCTTCCTAATAAGTAAGGCCTCCATTTTTGTATGGCCAAGACAATGGCTAAGAGTTCTCTTTCATATACGGGCCTGTTTTTGTGCAATTGTACTTAGATATGCCTGAAAAATGCTATTGGTCTGTCATCTTGCATTAAACTGCTCCAACCCCTACTCCAGAAGCATCAGCTTCCACACAAATATTTTTTGAAAATTAGGTAATTGTAAGATTGGCACAGAAATCATAGCTTCCTTAAGTTGCTCAAAAGCCCTTGTTGCAGCTGCTGACCACTTAAAACTATCTTTCTTAAGTTGTTACGTTAATGGAAAAACAATCGTGCCATATCCTTTAACAAATTTTCTGTAATAACCTTTAAGTCCCAAAAATCCTCGGAGAATCCTTGGAGAGCTTTAATATTCTTTGGAATTGGCCATTCCTGCATAACTACTATTTTAGTTGGATTTGCAGCTACTCCGTGTCTTGAGATAATATGCCCCAAGTATTCAACTTCGGGTAATCCAAAGGAACATTTTCTTCTGCTGGCTACCAGTTGATTATCACAGAAAGTACTGACAATATCGTACGTAAATGTTGGGCGTGATCAGCAAGTGTCTTGTTATATATAAGAATGACACCAAAAAAGACTAGGACAAATCTTCTAAGATATGGATGTAAAAATTTGTTCATCAAGGTTTGAAACTTAGCTAGAGCATTCCATAGTCCAAAAGGTATAACAACAAACTCATAATGACCTTCATGGGTCCTAAATGCTGATTTTTCAATGTCTTCTTCCCACAATCGCATTTGATGGTATCCAGACTTCAAATCAATTTTCGAAAAAATTATCGATCCGTGTAACTCATCTAGTAATTCGTCTACTAATGGAATTGGAAATTGATTTGGTATTGTGACTTTATTAAGAGCACGATAGTCAACACAGAATCTCCAACTCCCATCCTTTTTTCGCACTAATAATACCGGACTAGAATAAGCATTACGACTTGGTTGTATCAAACCGGCCAATAACATTTCCTCCACTAATTTTTCAATTTCATTTTTTTGGCTTTGCGCATAACGATAGGGTCGAACATTAACCGGATTTGTTCCTTGCTTCAGTTCTATTTTATGATCCAATTCTGTATATGGAGGTAAATATATATATATATATATATATATATATATATATATATATATATTTGTATAATTTAAATTGCAATATATTATAGTGTTTTTTTTTCTTTCTAAAGTATTTTAATTTATAGAATAAAAAAGCTGCTTTTATACGAACATTAATTTTTTTAAATAATTATTTTTTTTATATTATATCATGTAAAAATTTTAAAGTTTTTTTTATATGTTTTAATGTATGTTATATATATATATATATACTACTTGTTTCTTTTAAACTAGAAAATAATTACAAATAAGATGTTTTAAAAACAATTTTTGTTTTTGGAAAGTGGTTTTTAAAACAATTAGCAATTATAATTATTAGTACATGCATAATACTATATTAATGAGTATTTATAATACAATATTAATGACTATAAATGTAAATACTTTACAATTTACCTATATTTGTAATTATTTTGTAAGAAGTTCAATACAATTTCTAAATAATAATAAGAAGAGAAACAAGAAACAAGAAATTATTATCAAACAAGTTTTGTTTCTGTTTCTTATTTTTGTAAGAAACAAAAACAGAAATAGTTATCAAACACATTCTTGTTTCTTGTTATAAAAAAACTAAAAACCAGAAACAAGAAACAAGAGCTAAGTAACAAGAAACGGAAAACGAGATCGTTATCAAACGAGCCCAAAAATGCCTTCCTAATAAGTAAGGCCTCCATTTTTGTATGGCCAAGACAATGGCTAAGAGTTCTCTTTCATATACGGGCCTGTTTTTGTGCAATTGTACTTAGATATGCCTGAAAAATGCTATTGGTCTGTCATCTTGCATTAAACTGCTCCAACCCCTACTCCAGAAGCATCAGCTTCCACACAAATGTTTTTTTGAAAATTAGGTAATTGTAAGATTGGCACAGAAATCATAGCTTCCTTAAGTTGCTCAAAAGCCCTTGTTGCAGCTGCTGACCACTTAAAACTATCTTTCTTAAGTTGTTACGTTAATGGAAAAACAATCGTGCCATATCCTTTAACAAATTTTCTGTAATAACCTTTAAGTCCCAAAAATCCTCGGAGAATCCTTGGAGAGCTTTAATATTCTTTGGAATTGGCCATTCCTGCATAACTACTATTTTAGTTGGATTTGCAGCTACTCCGTGTCTTGAGATAATATGCCCCAAGTATTCAACTTCGGGTAATCCAAAGGAACATTTTCTTCTGCTGGCTACCAGTTGATTATCACAAAGTACTGACAATATCGTACGTAAATGTTGGGCGTGATCAGCAAGTGTCTTGTTATATATAAGAATGACACCAAAAAAGACTAGGACAAATCTTCTAAGATATGGATGTAAAAATTTGTTCATCAAGGTTTGAAACTTAGCTAGAGCATTCCATAGTCCAAAAGGTATAACAACAAACTCATAATGACCTTCATGGGTCCTAAATGCTGATTTTTCAATGTCTTCTTCCCACAATCGCATTTGATGGTATCCAGACTTCAAATCAATTTTCGAAAAAATTATCGATCCGTGTAACTCATCTAGTAATTCGTCTACTAATGGAATTGGAAATTGATTTGGTATTGTGACTTTATTAAGAGCACGATAGTCAACACAGAATCTCCAACTCCCATCCTTTTTTCGCACTAATAATACCGGACTAGAATAAGCATTACGACTTGGTTGTATCAAACCGCCAATAACATTTCCTCCACTAATTTTTCAATTTCATTTTTTGGCTTTATGATAACGATAGGGTCGAACATTAACCGGATTTGTTCCTTGCTTCAGTTCTATTTTATGATCCAATTCTGTATATGGAGGTAAATATATATATATATATATATATATATATATATATATATATATATATATTTGTATAATTTAAATTGCAATATATTATAGTGTTTTTTTTTTCTTTCTAAAGTATTTTAATTTATAGAATAAAAAAGCTGCTTTTATCTGAACATTAATTTTTTAAATAATTATTTTTTTATATTATATCATGTAAAAATTTTAAAGTTTTTTTTATATGTTTTAATGTATGTTATATATATATATATACTACTTGTTTCTTTTAAACTAGAAAATAATTACAAATAAGATGTTTTAAAAACAATTTTTGTTTTTGGAAAGTGGTTTTTAAAACAATTAGCAATTATAATTATTAGTACATGCATAATACTATATTAATGAGTATTTATAATACAATATTAATGACTATAAATGTAAATACTTTACAATTTACCTATATTTGTAATTATTTTGTAAGAAGTTCAATACAATTTCTAAATAATAATAAGAAGAGAAACAAGAAACAAGAAATTATTATCAAACAAGTTTTGTTTCTGTTTCTTATTTTTGTAAGAAACAAAAACAGAAATAGTTATCAAACACATTCTTGTTTCTTGTTATAAAAAAACTAAAAACCAGAAACAAGAAACAAGAGCTAAGTAACAAGAAACGGAAAACGAGATCGTTATCAAACGAGCCCAAAAATGCCTTCCTAATAAGTAAGGCCTCCATTTTTGTATGGCCAAGACAATGGCTAAGAGTTCTCTTTCATATACGGGCCTGTTTTTGTGCAATTGTACTTAGATATGCCTGAAAAATGCTATTGGTCTGTCATCTTGCATTAAACTGCTCCAACCCCTACTCCAGAAGCATCAGCTTCCACACAAATATTTTTTGAAAATTAGGTAATTGTAAGATTGGCACAGAAATCATAGCTTCCTTAAGTTGCTCAAAAGCCCTTGTTGCAGCTGCTGACCACTTAAAACTATCTTTCTTAAGTTGTTACGTTAATGGAAAAACAATCGTGCCATATCCTTTAACAAATTTTCGTAATAACCTTTAAGTCCCAAAATCCTCTGAGAATCCTTGGAGAGCTTTAATATTCTTTGAATTGGCCATTCTGCATAACTACTATTTTAGTTGGATTTGCAGCTACTCCGTGTCTTGAGATAATATGCCCCAAGTATTCAACTTCGGGTAATCCAAAGGAACATTTTCTTCTGCTGGCTACCAGTTGATTATCACAAAGTACTGACAATATCGTACGTAAATGTTGGGCGTGATCAGCAAGTGTCTTGTTATATATAAGAATGACACCAAAAAAGACTAGGACAAATCTTCTAAGATATGGATGTAAAAATTTGTTCATCAAGGTTTGAAACTTAGCTAGAGCATTCCATAGTCCAAAAGGTATAACAACAAACTCATAATGACCTTCATGGGTCCTAAATGCTGATTTTTCAATGTCTTCTTCCCACAATCGCATTTGATGGTATCCAGACTTCAAATCAATTTTCGAAAAAATTATCGATCCGTGTAACTCATCTAGTAATTCGTCTACTAATGGAATTGGAAATTGATTTGGTATTGTGACTTTATTAAGAGCACGATAGTCAACACAGAATCTCCAACTCCCATCCTTTTTTCGCACTAATAATACCGGACTAGAATAAGCATTACGACTTGGTTGTATCAAACCGGCCAATAACATTTCCTCCACTAATTTTTCAATTTCATTTTTTTGGCTTTGCGCATAACGATAGGGTCGAACATTAACCGGATTTGTTCCTTGCTTCATTCTATTTTATGATCCAATTCTGTATATGGAGGTAAATATATATATATATATATATATATATATATATTTGTATAATTTAAATTGCAATATATTATAGTGTTTTTTTTTCTTTCTAAAGTATTTTAATTTATAGAATAAAAAAGCTGCTTTTATACTGAACATTAATTTTTTAAATAATTATTTTTTTATATTATATCATGTAAAAATTTTAAAGTTTTTTTATATGTTTTAATGTATGTTATATATATATATATATACTACTTGTTTCTTTTAAACTAGAAAATAATTACAAATAAGATGTTTTAAAAACAATTTTTGTTTTTGGAAAGTGGTTTTTAAAACAATTAGCAATTATAATTATTAGTACATGCATAATACTATATTAATGAGTATTTATAATACAATATTAATGACTATAAATGTAAATACTTTACAATTTACCTATATTTGTAATTATTTTGTAAGAAGTTCAATACAATTTCTAAATAATAATAAGAAGAGAAACAAGAAACAAGAAATTATTATCAAACAAGTTTTGTTTCTGTTTCTTATTTTTGTAAGAAACAAAAACAGAAATAGTTATCAAACACATTCTTGTTTCTTGTTATAAAAAAACTAAAAACCAGAAACAAGAAACAAGAGCTAAGTAACAAGAAACGGAAAACGAGATCGTTATCAAACGAGCCCAAAAATGCCTTCCTAATAAGTAAGGCCTCCATTTTTGTATGGCCAAGACAATGGCTAAGAGTTCTCTTTCATATACGGGCCTGTTTTTGTGCAATTGTACTTAGATATGCCTGAAAAATGCTATTGGTCTGTCATCTTGCATTAAACTGCTCCAACCCCTACTCCAGAAGCATCAGCTTCCACACAAATGTTTTTTTGAAAATTAGGTAATTGTAAGATTGGCACAGAAATCATAGCTTCCTTAAGTTGCTCAAAAGCCCTTGTTGCAGCTGCTGACCACTTAAAACTATCTTTCTTAAGTTGTTACGTTAATGGAAAAACAATCGTGCCATATCCTTTAACAAATTTTCTGTAATAACCTTTAAGTCCCAAAAATCCTCGGAGAATCCTTGGAGAGCTTTAATATTCTTTGGAATTGGCCATTCCTGCATAACTACTATTTTAGTTGGATTTGCAGCTACTCCGTGTCTTGAGATAATATGCCCCAAGTATTCAACTTCGGGTAATCCAAAGGAACATTTTCTTCTTGGCTACCAGTTGATTATCACAAAGTACTGACAATATCGTACGTAAATGTTGGGCGTGATCAGCAAGTGTCTTGTTATATATAAGAATGACACCAAAAAAGACTAGGACAAATCTTCTAAGATATGGATGTAAAAATTTGTTCATCAAGGTTTGAAACTTAGCTAGAGCATTCCATAGTCCAAAAGGTATAACAACAAACTCATAATGACCTTCATGGGTCCTAAATGCTGATTTTTCAATGTCTTCTTCCCACAATCGCATTTGATGGTATCCAGACTTCAAATCAATTTTCGAAAAAATTATCGATCCGTGTAACTCATCTAGTAATTCGTCTACTAATGGAATTGGAAATTGATTTGGTATTGTGACTTTATTAAGAGCACGATAGTCAACACAGAATCTCCAACTCCCATCCTTTTTTCGCACTAATAATACCGGACTAGAATAAGCATTACGACTTGGTTGTATCAAACCGGCCAATAACATTTCCTCCACTAATTTTTCAATTTCATTTTTTTGGCTTTGCGCATAACGATAGGGTCGAACATTAACCGGATTTGTTCCTTGCTTCAGTTCTATTTTATGATCCAATTCTGTATATGGAGGTAAATATATATATATATATATATATTTGTATAATTTAAATTGCAATATATTATAGTGTTTTTTTTTCTTTCTAAAGTATTTTAATTTATAGAATAAAAAAGCTGCTTTTATACGAACATTAATTTTTTTAAATAATTATTTTTTTATATTATATCATGTAAAAATTTTAAAGTTTTTTTTATATGTTTTAATGTATGTTATATATATATATATACTACTTGTTTCTTTTAAACTAGAAAATAATTACAAATAAGATGTTTTAAAAACAATTTTTGTTTTTGGAAAGTGGTTTTTAAAACAATTAGCAATTATAATTATTAGTACATGCATAATACTATATTAATGAGTATTTATAATACAATATTAATGACTATAAATGTAAATACTTTACAATTTACCTATATTTGTAATTATTTTGTAAGAAGTTCAATACAATTTCTAAATAATAATAAGAAGAGAAACAAGAAACAAGAAATTATTATCAAACAAGTTTTGTTTTCGCTTCTTATTTTTGTAAGAAACAAAAAGCAGTAAATAGTTATCAAACACATTCTTGTTTCTTGTTATAAAAAAACTAAAAACCAGAAACAAGAAACAAGAGCTAAGTAACAAGAAACGGAAAACGAGATCGTTATCAAACGAGCCCAAAAATGCCTTCCTAATAAGTAAGGCCTCCATTTTTGTATGGCCAAGACAATGGCTAAGAGTTCTCTTTCATATACGGGCCTGTTTTTGTGCAATTGTACTTAGATATGCCTGAAAAATGCTATTGGTCTGTCATCTTGCATTAAACTGCTCCAACCCCTACTCCAGAAGCATCAGCTTCCACACAAATGTTTTTTTGAAAATTAGGTAATTGTAAGATTGGCACAGAAATCATAGCTTCCTTAAGTTGCTCAAAAGCCCTTGTTGCAGCTGCTGACCACTTAAAACTATCTTTCTTAAGTTGTTACGTTAATGGAAAAACAATCGTGCCATATCCTTTAACAAATTTTTCAGTAATAACCTTTAAGTCCCAAAATCCTCGGAGAATCCTTGAGAGCTTTAATATTCTTTGGAATTGGCCATTCTGCATAACTACTATTTTAGTTGGATTTGCAGCTACTCTCGTGTCTTGAGATAATATGCCCCAAGTATTCAACTTCGGGTAATCCAAAGGAACATTTTCTTACGTTGGCTACCAGTTGATTATCACAAATATCGACAATATCGTGACGTAAATGTTGGGCGTGATCGGCAAGTGTCTTGTTATATATAAGAATGACACCAAAAAGACTAGGACAAATCTTCTAAGATATGGATGTAAAAATTTGTTCATCAAGGTTTGAAACTTAGCTAGAGCATTCCATAGTCCAAAAGGTATAACAACAAACTCATAATGACCTTCATGGGTCCTAAATGCTGATTTTTCAATGTCTTCTTCCCACCATCGCATTTGATGGTATCCAGACTTCAAATCAATTTTCGAAAAAATTATCGATCCGTGTAACTCATCTAGTAATTCGTCTACTAATGGAATTGGAAATTGATTTGGTATTGTGACTTTATTAAGAGCACGATAGTCAACACGAATCTCCAACTCCCATCCTTTTTTTCGCACTAATAATACCGGACTAGAATAAGCATTACGACTTGGTTGTATCAAACCGCCAATAACATTTCCTCCACTAATTTTTCAATTTCATTTTTTGGCTTATGCATAACGATAGGGTCGAACATTAACCGGATTTGTTCCGTGCTTCATTCTATTTTATGATCCAATTTCAGTATATGGAGGTAAAATATATATATATATATATTTGTATAATTTAAATTGCAATATATTATAGTGTTTTTTTTCTTTCTAAAGTATTTTAATTTATAGAATAAAAAAGCTGCTTTTATACTGAACATTAATTTTTTAAATAATTATTTTTTTATATTATATCATGTAAAAATTTTAAAGTTTTTTTTATATGTTTTAATGTATGTTATATATATATATATACTACTTGTTTCTTTTAAACTAGAAAATAATTACAAATAAGATGTTTTAAAAACAATTTTTGTTTTTGGAAAGTGGTTTTTAAAACAATTAGCAATTATAATTATTAGTACATGCATAATACTATATTAATGAGTATTTATAATACAATATTAATGACTATAAATGTAAATACTTTACAATTTACCTATATTTGTAATTATTTTGTAAGAAGTTCAATACAATTTCTAAATAATAATAAGAAGAGAAACAAGAAACAAGAAATTATTATCAAACAAGTTTTGTTTTCGTTTCTTTTTTTGTAAGAAACAAAAAACAGTAAATAGTTATCAAACACATTCTTGTTTCTTGTTATAAAAAAACTAAAAACCAGAAACAAGAAACAAGAGCTAAGTAACAAGAAACGGAAAACGAGATCGTTATCAAACGAGCCCAAAAATGCCTTCCTAATAAGTAAGGCCTCCATTTTTGTATGGCCAAGACAATGGCTAAGAGTTCTCTTTCATATACGGGCCTGTTTTTGTGCAATTGTACTTAGATATGCCTGAAAAATGCTATTGGTCTGTCATCTTGCATTAAACTGCTCCAACCCCTACTCCAGAAGCATCAACTTCCACACAATTTTTTTTTTGAAAATTAGGTAATTGTAAGATTGGCACAGAAATCATAGCTTCCTTAAGTTGCTCAAAAGCCCTTGTTGCAGCTGCTGACCACTTAAAACTATCTTTCTTAAGTTGTTACGTTAATGGAAAAACAATCGTGCCATATCCTTTAACAAATTTTCTGTAATAACCTTTAAGTCCCAAAAATCCTCGGAGAATCCTTGGAGAGCTTTAATATTCTTTGGAATTGGCCATTCCTGCATAACTACTATTTTAGTTGGATTTGCTGCTACTCCGTGTCTTGAGATAGTATGCCCCAAGTATTCAACTTCGGGTAATCCAAAGGAACATTTTCTTCTGTTGGCTACCAGTTGATTATCACAAAGTACTGACAATATCGTACGTAAATGTTGGGCGTGATCAGCAAGTGTCTTGTTATATATAAGAATGACACCAAAAAAGACTAGGACAAATCTTCTAAGATATGGATGTAAAAATTTGTTCATCAAGGTTTGAAACTTAGCTAGAGCATTCCATAGTCCAAAAGGTATAACAACAAACTCATAATGACCTTCATGGGTCCTGATAGCCGAGCCCTATTTATATTTTTATTTAAGGCCTATTGGTTGTGATATTTGTTGTTTTTTGTTAGGTTCCTGATAGCTAGCTCGGGTTCGTTTGCAGCATAGGATCTTTGTGTGTTGTTGCCTTCCTACCAAGGTAAGGATTTCTTACCGAAGTTGTGTGGGCCCTGCGGTATATTTTGTGATTGTTGTTTGTATGCTTGTTTATGTTTATCAGCATGTTAGTGGATAGGTGCTCTGTTCTGAATTCCGACTGGCATGATTCTCGTGTTGTTTCTCATGTTAGTTCCATGCTAGGTTGTTCTGTTCTGGCATGTTCGTTGTTTCTGCTGAGCACGTATTGGAATGTTTGCTGTTATCTGTTATAGATTAGAATTCTGATAGGTAGCATCATCTGGGCGAGGATGCATAACGTAACTTGCATCCGTGGCAGGGACGTGCGAGGCAGTACTCCGTCCCTGATCCGTCGTTAAGGTTAAGCTAACCCTAACGGCAGCCTAGTGCAATCTTGGGTGAAGGTGGCAGACTGTTAAATGCTCCAACAGTCGGGGGAATGACAAGGCATTGCCTTGTCCCCGGCAGTCGACACGACCTCAGCGTGTCTGCAGTACCCCTTGATTGCCACCTGATAGGGCAAGGACCAGTTCCTGGTGTAAGCCTACCACGGCTGGTTTCTTAGCCTCAGGTGCGGTGGTACAGGCTAACATAGTCATAGTGTCCTGGTCTCACACCATTATGTTTAGTGACACCGATCTAGAGATTTGTTAGGCATGCGATCTTTGGACCGCAAAGAACATGCCTAGACCCAAGACCTCCACGGTTTGCAAAGATCATGTGGTGCCCGCACACGCTCATTACAGCACCGACTGGAGAGCTTCTCGGGATCTTGAGTTCAGTGCACCTTTCGTATCGACAGTAGGAAGGCTGAGGCCGAGACTAGTTTCTCGTATAGTATCGTAAAGCGTTGTAGTTTTTCCGGAGTAAGACCGTAAGATGGCATCCGAGGTTTATGTATGGATTAAAGCGATGTGCTCTCTTCTGTGTTTATATTCATGGCTTGCATACTTTCTGCTAGATGACCAGTTATATCGTATTGTACCCCGGTTGGGGATTCTTACTGAGTAATTCGTTACTCACCCTTATTTTGTGGTTTTTGCACAGGTAACCAGGGCGCGAGACAGGATGACTGAAGGAGGAGTTGCTGATCATGGAAACCAGTTGTTTTAAACTCTGAGTCTTATGTTTATGCTTTATGTTTTTGTTGTCCTCTGAATGCATGTAGTTGGGCACGGAGCCCTTAGGATGTTTTCTGATCATTTCTCTGGATTCTGGCATTGTTGTAAACTGTTTGGGTTTTCTTGGATGTTTTGAATAAATCTCTGATCAGAGTAAGTTTTAAATTGTATTTAGCTTGGAACAGGTACTTGGAAACAGGGACAGGTTCCAGGACATTTTTATGTTTGTTTTTTGAATGGATGTTTACCTCTTTTTAGTTTTAATCAGAATCTGGAAAGTGATCTTGCATAGTATTTTCTAAGTCTTTAAGCATGCATTGAAATAAAGGCCTAGTTCAGGACCTCTTTCGGGTCGGGTGTTTACAGTTGGTATCAGAGCTTAGAGTCATAGATTCTGTGGACTGACCTTTTGTTGTAGGTCGTTTTTCCATGATCATCAGCACTCCAACAATCATCAGGTACGCCTAAGTTTACTGTTTTAGAAAAGGGTTAAGAATTTACAATACTTTTCATCTAGTGTATGCCTTGTTTAGTGTTGTAGAGCGGAGACGAGCAGGTTCTGACTCGTTGGTTTGGGTGTAGATCTTCAGCATGCCAATTACCCCCGCAGGAAGAGGAGGTTCGAGAGCAGGTCAGGGTATCGTGATTGGTTCAGATACCGCAGGGACATCGTCCCAAGTTGAGACTGATGGTGTGCCACCAGTAGCTCCCCCTGTTTTTCCTAGAGTAGGCGATGAGGCGACCGAGCGCCTAGAGACTGCTCCTGAAGTAGAGTTTGCTGATTCTATGAGGGCCATGATGGTCAGCCTGTTGAGTGACCAGAGGGCAGAGACCCAAGCTTTGTTGGCCGCGCAGCGGGAAGAGTCCCGAGCCCAGATCGAGCAGTTGACTCGGATGTTTCAGCAGGGCACTACAGCACCACCAGCTCCACAGGAGCAAGCAGCCGCAGAGGCAGTTGTGGTAGAGTGTAACGGCCCGGAAAATTTCATCTCGGTCTTCCCGGGAGGCCCAGGGGCATTTTGGTAATTTTGGGTCGGGCCGACAGGGCCGGTTTTGAAATTAAATTTGTCGGAATAATTATGAGTCAATTTGAAAAGAATTGGGATTTTTGGTGAAGGCGTTTGGGCTTGGGAAGGAGCAAAAATAAATAGGGAATTAAATAGCGCGTCGAGCAGGAATTGAACCAGGGTCGTGTCGCATGCTAGGCAGAGGGCACAGCCAGCCGAGCCACCGCGCGCGTTTGTTAATCTAAACGCGCCATCTTCTATGTATGCTTGTCTGTCCCCTGTTTTGGTTTAAAAGGCAGCTCGCCCGAGCCTTCTCCCTCGTTTCCTTTCTTCTTCTCCTTCGCGATTCTCCTCACCGACCGGCCTCCCCTCGCCGACCAGCAGGCCTCCGGCTCTCCCTCGGCCGATCGATCCCCTCGGTGAGTTCTCCCTCCCTTTCTCCTCTCTTCTTCTTCTTCTCCTCCGATTTCTCCATTTCTTTCCCCTGTTTTTGATTTCCTTTTCCCGCCGTGTCGAGGTGAAACGTTGGGTGGTTTTAGTGCGGTGGAGTAGGGAGTTCATCCATCTATAAATCGCCGTCGAATCTTCTCCAATCGCCCGGAATCGAGTTCGTTTCTCCGATTCTCTGTTCGCCTGATTCGCCGCCGCGCAGGCGAGAGCGCTCGCCGAGCCACGCGCGCGCGCATTGCCTGCGTGCGCGCGTCCTCGCCGGCTCCGTGTCGTGTCGCATCGCGGCGCCAATCGAGCCGAGCCTCGCGCGCTCGCCGACCGCGCACGCCCTGTGTCGCGCGCGTGCCGTCGCGCTCGGCCAGCGCCCTCGCGTTGCGCAGCGTGCGCACCAGCCGCGCCAGCTCGCCCATTCTGCGCCCAGTAGCGCCAATGCCCGTTCTTTGCCCGTTCGTGCAATCGGCCGTTTAAATGCGTTTCGTCGTGCCTCGTGAGTTGCTCCAGCCGAGCCTCATTTATTTTATTGTATTTAGGCCTATTGTGTGATTTTTGTGTTGATTGATAGGTTCCGTGAGCTAGATCGAGATTGTTCGCGACTTAGGATTTCGTGCCAAACCGTCCCGACCAAGGTAAGGATTTCTTACCGGGGTTGTGTGGACCTGCGATATTATATGTGATTGTTGATTGATTGCTTGTTTGTGATTATTGACATGTGTAGCTAGGTGCTTCAATCAATTCCTGTTAGCATGATTTCTTGGTTAATTCTCATGTTAATCCATGCTAGGTTGTTCCTTTCTCGGCATGCTCAGATACATTCCTTGCTTCGTAGTAGCATGCTAGGCTCGTTGTATTCTTATTGAGCACGTATTGGATTTTATGGAATTGTTTCTTCGTTTGCTAGGGCGAGTTAGAATTGCGGGTAGATAGCATCATCCGGGCCCGATGCATAAAGAACCTTGCATCCATGGCGGGGACGTCGAGCAAGTCATTCCGTCCCCTGGACCCCGTGAGGGATTTGCTAACCCGAGCGGTAGGCCCCCGCAATCTTGGGTGAGGGTGGCGGATCGTTAAATGCCCCAACGGTCGGGATGATGACTTGGCATTGCCTCGCCCGGCGGCACGGCATGTCCTCGGCATGTTTGGCAAGAGCCCCCGATTGCCACTGTTAAGGCAAGGGCGGCTTCACGTGTAAGCCTACCACCACGTTTCTTGGCCCAGTGCGGTGGTTCAGGTGACATAGTTTACGTGTCAGTCTCACACCCCTATGTCGGTGACACCGATCCAAAGATTTAGTTAGGCGTGGTGGACTGGATATGGGCGGCTTGCCTTGGACCACGGCAACCCCATAGTCTCGCAGAGCACGCGGTGCATGCTTACGCTCATTAAGTACGATCGAGAGCTCCTCGGGATTGTGAGCGGTGTACCTTTTCGTCGGCAGATGAAAGTGCCGAGGCCGGGACTTGTTTCTCGTATAGGGCGACTTATGTATTGGATCGTGTGATGATTTTATTCGGACTAAGCCACCGAGTTGGCATCCGAGGCCCAAGTGTGGGCTAAGCTATGTGCTCTATTCTCGTGTTATATTCATAGCTTGCATACGCTCATCGAGATGACCATGTATATCGTATTGTACCCCGGTTGGGGATTCTTACTTGAGTAATTCGTTACTCACCCTTATTCTCGTGGTTTTCCATAGGTAATCGTGGTGCGCGACCAGGATGCTCGAAGGAGGAGCTGTGATCATGGGGCCCAGTCTTCCAACTCTGATTTTTGTATTATGACTCTCGTGTGTTTTTGTTTTCCCCTGAATGCATGTAGCCTGGCACGGAGCCCTAGGATGTTTGTAAATATTTGTGGATTCCAGCATGTTGTATCTGAACAGGTTTTGAATTGCTTTTAGTAAATCTCTGATCAGAGTAAACTTTGGAAATGTATTTATCTGGAGCAGTGCTTGGAAACAGAGGGATGAGTTTCAGGAAAATGTCTAGTTTTTAAAGGGGTTATTTTGAATGTTTTGTTTTAATTGGAATCCGAAATCATGTCTGTTTAAATGTCCTTTACTTTGAATGCATGCATTGGGGTAAGGGCCCATTTAGTGCCCCATTCGGGTCGGTCCCTTACATAGAGGGTGCCGAGGAGCTTGGCAAATGGCTGAAAGACTTCGTGAAGTGGAAGCCAGAGAAGTTTGATGCTTTGGGAGATCCTTTAGCTGCAGCCAGATGGATGGCCCATCTGGAGTACACCTTTCTGATTATGGTGTGTCCCGATGTTCAGAGGCCGCGATGTGCAGCTCATGTGCTAGGAGGCACAGCTAGATGGTGGTGGGAGTCCACTCTGAGTGAGAGACCGGTGGGTCTCCACACGCCACCGGGATTTCTTTAAAGTCGAGTTCAAGGCCAAGTATATCGTGATGATGAGGCCCAGGAAAAGATGGTAGAGTTGTTCCGAACACAAGCGGAGGATCGACTCTATTGAGAAGTATGAGAGGAAATTCTCAGAGTATGGGTATTTTGCTCCGCAGCTGATTGCTACCCCTGAGTTGAAGATACGGAAGTTTATTTCAGGTCTGAGGTAGGGTGTATCCCAGGATGTCAGGGCACAGGCCCCCGACATTTATGCTAGAGCAGTTCAATTGGCGACCATTTATAATGGAAAGTACCCAGTTGAGTAGGTTGTCGCCGCCGCTCAGCTCGGTGTCGTGTCCCAACCGTGATGGGGCGTAAGAGGAAGTTTGATTTCGTGAGGAGGCGGCCAAGATCGCCAAGGGCAATATCGAACCAGGATCGGCGAGAGAGCTCGGTTCTCTTCCACCGCCACAGAGCGGTCCTCCACAGATTCCCTTATGTGCTACTTGTGGGAGAGCCCACACTAGAGTTTGTCAGGCAGGGACCAGACTGTGTTATCGCTGTGGTAAGAAGGGGCATCTAGCCCGTTTTGTAATCGGCCCCACTATGGCGGCTCGGCCAGTAAAGAGTGGCAGTAGGGGACGGGTGTTTGCTACGACCGACAGAGGCCGAGCGTCATCGATGCGCTGTGCGGGTGCACGCTACTTGTTTTAGATCACTGCTCATTTGTTTTGTTTGATTCTGGTTCTACGCATTCGTTTGTATCTGTTATGTTTGTTGAGCATGCTAGTTTGAGATTAGAGCCTCTGGGATTTGAGTTGTCTGTCGCAACTCCTTCGAGAGTTAGTATGTTAGTTAGAGATATGGTTAAGGATGGCCGGATCGAGATATCCGGAGAGTTGCTTGTAGCTACGCTCATAGTCCTGCCTATGAGCGATTTTGATGTGATTCTTGGTATGGAGTGGTTAGCTGCTAACCACGCGTTGATTGACTGCCACCGAAAAGAAGTAGTGTTCAGGCCGCCGGGTCGGCTCAGCTTTAAGTTTCGTGGAGTCCAGGGTGGAGTTTTCCCGCCGATGGTTTCAGCTGTGAAAGCTCGTCGTCTGTTAGCTCGTGAAGCTTAGGGCTACCTAGCCAAGTTGTTCTGGGAGAGTCGTCGCCTCGATCGTTGATCGTGCATTCTGGCCGACAGAGTTTGCAGATGTGCTTCCTGAGGAGTGTGACGAACCCGACCCAAAACATGGCCCTAAACCGGGGTTCTCACTCAGCATGCAAGTTAAATATGATATAAAGCGATTCAATGCTCATATTTAAAAACCTTTCAAAACATATGAGAAGGGGGAACCCTTAAAACATAATCAACAATTTTCATTTAAACCATCCAACGAAGTAAAACAACCTGGCCAGTATTTTAAAATCATACAATACAATTTAAACAATGTTCCCCTAGGACTCTTGTCCATCTACATGCTGAATAAACAATGCAATAATAAATGACAGAGTGTAGGCGGCTCCCCATGATCAATCAGCTCCCTCCGCTAGCCATCCTGGTGATGTCCCAAGCTACCTGAAAGATAAATAAGCGTGAGTATAAACATACTCAGTAAGAATCCCCAACCGGGGTACAATACGATACATCAGTCATCTAGCACCTCAACATGCAAGCAAACAGCTATCAACACAGATCATAGCTCAACGAGCTCATAAAACAAGATATGGAGTCATCAGAAGTCTCCTACTTCCGGCCTAAGGATTGGATACACTGACCAATCCTAGGACATCACCGAGGTATCTTTCACTCGGGGGGAATGCATTGATCCCAAGAATGTCCTCAAGGGCCTCTTGCCCGCTGTCGCAAATCTGGACTTACGGAGAGTACCCAAGTCCGGCTCTAACGGAAGGAATGGTGTACTCACGAACATTAGCCTGGGAGCTCTCCGAACCAGCTACTAACGGCAGTGCGCGCACACCGCATCTTTCGCAACCGCGCGTAAATGCGGGGCCAAAGGGCAAACTACGCGGCTGTGCACGCATGCCTATGACTCGAGGCGGTGTCACCGATCACGATGAGCGTGAGGCCCTCGGCGCTCATCCATGCGGCTGATCTACCGACACGAAGCTAAGAACCGGCCAAGGTAGGCTTACACCGTTGGCAGGGTTCCGCTCTAGCAGGCTACAAACTAGGCATACGCCAATGAGGTAGCTAAGTCTCATTGGCTGTCGGGAGGGGGGAGAAAAAGTAATGTATGTTATGCTTTGCTCTATATCCGACCACTGGGGACAAAGTACGTTATGTCCGCTCTCAACCCCTGAAGCAATGCTTCGCTTTACTCCCGACAGGTGGGGACAAAGTACTTTATGTCGCTCGCTCGACCTGGATGATGACAAACCCTACAACTCTATCTAAGAGTACAGAGCAAATAAATGATTCCTGGCTAGCAAGCAATGACCGACATCAATCACATTTACCTAGCATGATACTACAACTTAAGTAGGAATCATAAGCATGCTGGAAGAACAAACCTAGCATGGCACTAACATGTAAAATCAGGCAAACATGCTAGCAAGAGGTCAATCAAAGCGTCCCTATCAATATCATGTTCATAACAGTAAACAAGCATACAAGGCATATCATAATATATCGCAGGGTCCACACAACCACAGTAAGAAATCCTTAACTGGGACAAGCAACAAACAATAATAAATCATCAAGCAATCCTCGAGCCTCTAATCGAACCCGAACAGCCTATACATTTCAAATAAAGCACCCAAACCAAATACATAAAACACCCCAATTAAATCCATAACCAGCAGCCAACAAATCAGGGCCCAACGAAGAAAAGACTCGAGAAATACCATCCGTGAAGCCACAAGGCTCGGGCCAACCAACACACCACAAGTAGGTTGTCGTGAGTTAGAAGTGAAGTCGGGTGCTGGGCGCAGAGGACAGCGCAGCGCAGGGCGCGAGCGCGAGCGTGGGCGAGCGAGGCGAGGCGGAGGCGCGCGCGCGCGGTACGATAAGGACGGCGCGCGAGCGCAAGCTCGACAAGCACAGGGGCGCGCGCACGAGGCGACGGGCTCGGGGCGCTTGATCTGGCACGGCACTGTGTGAGGCTGGGCGACGCGGACCGGGGCGACACGGGCTTGAGAGAGCAGGGGTTGGGCTCAGCGCAGGGACTCGGTAGAGAGTAGGGGCGACGCGGGGCTCGGGCTGGGTGACTTGGGCGAGCTGGGCGGCCAGGGAGCTGGGCGACGCGACCTGGGCGCTGGGGTGGCTCGGGCGTCTTTGGCCGAGCTAGGCTAGCTAGCTCTTCGGGCCGGGCGGCAGGTGGGCGACCATGGGGGGGGCTCAAATTTCTGTGGGAGAAGGCTGCTCGAGTTGGAGGAGAGAGAAAGGGAAAAGAAAAGGAAAAAATGGAAAAGAAAAGGAAAAAAGGAAAAATGGGGGAAAATGGGAAAATGGGGATTTTATCCTCATTTTCAAACTTATCCAATTTTATCCAAATTTTCCAATTTCTAAAAAAACCTTAAAACAAATCCTTAAATCCCATTTCCCGGCTTCCTCCTCCGAGACCCGACTGAAGCAACCTTTCCAAACAATAAATCTCACTCAAATCAACCTCCCAAACCAACACTGAGGGCCCGGGCTTGAATCCCAAAGGAAACACCCAAACAACCATGACTTTGCCCAAAACCCAAATCACAACCGAACTCCCAAACGAAAAGCCCAAACATCTCGGGACTCGCAGCCCACAACAAACAAGCCTCAACAAAAGCGGGAGGCGCCTCAAGCCACGAAAATCCACAAATCCGCCCGGGAGCAAAAGACCAAAATACCCCTAAGGGTCAAAAGCAGCTCTAACGACCCAACCGAACCATCGAATCAACCTAAGCTCCTTGAGAACGGGATAGAAAATGGCCGTTCATAGAGTTTACCAGGTTGCCCCCGAAGAGAGAGGCTGACTTCACAATCGAGCTCGAGCTAGGGACCCTCCCTATCTCGAAGGCTCTGTATCGTATGGCGCCAGCAGGGACCCTCGCAATCCCGCCCCTTTCCTTCGCGCGCGACGCCTTCGCCGTGCATAAGTCGTCGCTGACCAGCCGCGAGCAGCAGCCTACCCTTTTGGTTTTGCTTGTTTCATCTGTGTCGCGTGCCTGATTTGTGGGTAAGTTCTCTTTTGCTGCTATGGGTTTTGTTTAGTGTTGGTTAGTCAAACTAAGGGCTGCTTTACGTGGATAATTGATTTGTGCTTTTGGGTTGGTTATTGTGAAGTTTCGACATCCTGTGTGGTGGGATCGACGTTCAATTCAATTCTTCGTGCCTTGTTGACCTTGGACAGTCGTGCTAAGTTGTGTTGGGTAAGTTTGCGGACATTTTTCTTTGTGGATTAACGGAGTTCGATATGGTTGTTAAGCTTGGATTTGTAATGGCTGACTTTTGGGTATGTTTTGTTAGGTTGAATTTAACTTTGGAGGTTAGTCATCTGGCTGCATCTCAAGATAAAAATTCTCTTGTGTTTTTTGGTGTTTTGAAATAAGATAAAAATTTTAATTTAGTGAGATTGGAGTAATCTTTGAGATTTTGGATGAAAGTTTTGGAGTGACAATTAATTGGGCTTTCTTAGACTTTTGCATTAGGTGGTGTATGCTTTTTGGAGTTGGATTTCTTGTTAATTACTTTTTTCGGATTCAAGCTTAAAAGTTTGATTCAAGAATTTCTCTATAAAAGTTGTGAGGCTGATTGTTCCTTGAAGTTTTCGATATATATGTATTTTGTTGATTCTCTAATTTGGTATGAAATGTGGGTTCTTACTACACACTTGGATACTTTTAATATTATTGTTTTATTGGGTATGAAATGTCGGTTCTTGTTGTACACTTGGATTTTGAAAAATGAATGATATATCATTTTTATTTAGTTTTGAATATGTTAGTTGAGAAGAATGCATCACATTACTTAAGCATTTCCTCTTGGCCTATTTTCTAGGGTATTTATTGAGTTGCCGTCATCTCCAAACGCAAAAATCTCCCACTAATTCAAGCGATTTTTCATCTTATCTCAGACTTTCGATCATCTCGCCTTCAAGGTAAATAATTATTCTTCTCTCTCTTTTTGGTAAGCTAGAGTGATATTTGGACTTGGCGTTCAATGTAAAACTTGCATATCGACCGAGCAAATTTCAAGGTAGCACATATTCATGTAATCTTTTGCTAACTTGTAACGGCCTAGGTTTTCATCCCGGTCTTCCAGGTATGCCCTAGGGGTATTTTGGTAATTTGGTCGAGCCATCAGGGCCGTTTATGTCTTTTTCAGTTGTTAAAATTATTGGATGGACTTAAGTAGGATTTTGATGTTTTGTGGATGTGTTTGGGCATGGTGAGATGCAAAAGAAAAATTGAGGAATAAAGATGTGTTTGTTGGGATTCGAACCCGGGGTGCTAGGAAGTCAGGTGGGTGGTGTGGAGTTGAGCCACCAGGTGATCTTGTTACTCTTTCCGCGGCATATCTTGGTTAGCCTTGAGTCCTCTGGGTTTTGGTGTATTTGATTAAATGAAAGGAAATAGGGTTTTTGGTGTTTCTTCTCCAAAATCACCATTGCCGCCCCAAGCTTCTTTTCCCAAGCCCCTTGCGTGTGTCTTCTCCCGAGAGCCCCACCGACCGTCATCTCGGCCAGCCAAGCAACCCAGCCGAGCAGCCCAGTCGATCAGCCCAGCCAGATCGCACCAAAGAATTTCCATCGTCGCCGTGAGACGCCCCAAATTTCAAAGCCAGTGCATCGCTGGCCAGCGAGCCAGACGCCAAAGAAAGCGTTGCTCAGCTGCTGTGACGCCGCCAGAAGCCGGCAAGACGCCTACGCCGCGATCGCGGCCAGCCAGCGCCGCACGCGCGCGTTCACCCGTCCGCGCCGCGCGCGCGCACTGCACACCATCGCCCAGCCAAGCTCGCGCCCTCACGCTCGAGTTCGCCCGTCCGCGTCTGCGCCTGCGCCCGCGCGCCCTTGTCTCGCCTGCAGCTCGTCCGCGGCCCAGCGCCTCCGTGCGTGCAAGACGACCACGACGCAGCAGCAGCCGCCGCGCCATCAGCTTATCGCCATTTGCGCGCCATCGCAGCGACCCGACTGCGGCTGCGACTGTCCGTCCGCAGCGTCGGCCGTCTTTGCGTGAGTTGCTCCCGAGCTGAGCCCTGTTTATTTTATTATATTTAGGCCTATGGATTGTGATAATTATTGTGCTTGTTAGGTTCACATTAGCTAGCTCGGGATCGATCGCAGATTAGGATTCTTGTGTGTAGTTACCTTCCGACCAGGTAAGGATTTCTTACCGGAGTTGTGTGGGCCCTGCGATATTATATGTGATTGCTGTTTGTATGCTTGTTTGTGTTTATCAGCATGTTTAGTGTTAGGTGCTCTGTTCTGAATTCCTGACTGGCATGATTTCTTATATTGTTTCTCATGTTAGTCCATGCTAGGTTGTTCCGTTCTGGCATGCTCGTATCTGTTCTTGCTTCGTTGTATCATGCTAGGTTCGTTGTATCTGTTGAGCACGTATTGGATTGTTTTCTGTTGATGTTATAGTTTAGAGTTCAGATAGGTAGCATCATCCGGGCCAGGATGCATAAAGTACCTTGCATCCACGGCAGGGACGTACGAGGCATGTACTCCGTCCCTAGACCCCGTTAGGGTTTAGCTAACCATATCGGTAGGCCCTGCAATCTTGGGTGAGGGTGGCAGACTGTTAAATGCCCCAATGGTAGGGATGATGACTTGGCATTGCCTTGTCTCCGGCAGCCGGCACGTCCTCAGCGTGTTCGGCAGTAGCCCTTGATTGCCACCCGATAGGGCAAGGACGGCTTCCTAGTGTAAGCCTACCACGACCGGTTCCTTAGCTTCAGGTGCGGTGGTTCAGGCTGACATAGTTCACGTGTCCAAGTCTCACAACCCTATGTCGGTGACACCGATCCAGATTTAGTTAGGCATGGTGAGTGGACCTGGGCAGCTTGCCACTAGACCCGGCACCCCCCAGAGTCTGCAGTAGCATGCGGTGCGCGCTTACGCTCATTACAGCGCCGACTGGAGAGCTCCTCGGGATTGTGAGCCAGTGCACCTTTCGTATTGACAGTAGACAGGCTGAGGCCGGGACTTGTTTCTCGTATAGGGCTTATTGTGTGGTGGATTTTCTGGAGTAAGACCCTGAGTTGGCATCCGAGGTTTATATGTGGATTTAAGCTATGTGATCTATTCTGTGTTTATATTCATAGCTTGCATATCTTCCAGCTAGATGACCATGTATATCGTATTGTACCCCGGTTGGGGATTCTTACTGAGTAATTCGTCACTCACCCTTATTTTTGTGGTTTTCCACAGGTAACCAAGGTGCGAGACAGGATGGTTGAATGAGGAGCTGTGATCATGGGAACCAACTGTCAAACTCTGATTTTATGTTATGACTCTTTATGTTTTTGTATCCTCTGAATGCATGTAACCGGGCATGGAGCCCTAGAATGTTTTCTAAATGTTTTTACGGATTCCAGCATTGTTGCAACTGTGCGAGGGACGGCGACACGACACTGTGCGCGGCTCGGCGATCTTGCAATGGTGGTCGACACGACACGGGCGACGTTGGGGCGAGGCAATCAATCGCAGCACAGGGGGGCGAGCAAGGCTGGGCTCGGCGCGACCTCGGCGACGCCAGGGGCGACTTGTCTTGGTGCTCGGGTTTGCTTTCGGCGTGGGTGGATTTAGGCGGGCGAGTGGGGGCGAGTGGGGTGGCTCGGGCGACCAAGGGGGACTGGGAGGGGCTGGGAGGGTTGGAGGAGAGAGAAAGGGAAAAATGGGGGAAAAAAGGAATTTTTCTTTTTTTTTCTTTTCTTTTTCTCTTTTATTAATTTTCCATCCTTATCCAAATAAATCCAAACTTATCCATTTTTTCCAATTTTCCAAAAATCCTTAAAATCCTTAAATCTCATTTCTCGGCTTCATCCTTCGAGACCCGACTGAAGCAACCTTTTCCAAACAATAAATCTCACTTAAATCAACCTCCCAAATCAACACTGAGGGCCCGGCTCGAATCCTGAAGGAAACACCCAAACAACCATCACTTTGCCCAAAACCCAAATCACAACCGAACTCCCAAACGAATAGCCCAAACATCTCGGGACTCGCAGCCACCAACAAACAAGCCTCAACAACGGCAGGAGCTGCCTCGAAGCCCTGAAAATCCACAAATCGAGCCCAGGGAGCAAAAAGACCAAAATACCCCTAAGGGTCAAAACAGCTCTAATGTACCCCAACCGAACTCATCAATGGCAACCTAAGCTCCTCGAGAACCGGGATAGAAAACTGGGCCGTTACAATACTCCCTCCTTTTAAGAATTTCGTCCTCGAAAGTCCTAAGACGAAACGGCTCTAGGAAATCTCCATTGATTCCTAGCCAACTGAGCTTCTCAGCTAAAACAACACCAACCTTCTTCGAGAACCAAACCCTCTTGGGTTCTCAAAGGCTCAAAGCCACAAAGCTATCCAGTCTGCCATAACTATCTCAACAAAGACTGAGCAGGCAAAAAGCACTGCTGCCAAAGACGGGGCAAGGCTAACCGAAAGGCCACTGCTCCGATCCGCTCAAGGATCTCAGAAGGCCTACAAACCAGGGGCTCAATCAAAACCCTGCTAATCCAACACTGAACACCTCTCTACGGTGTTACTCTCAGCAATCTCGCAGACTGGGCACAAGCTCCAAAACTCAATGCTACGCACTGGCGTAACTTTTCTAAATGCCCACAGCTGTTATCAAACAGCCTCAACTCTACACCATGCTGGCCAAACAACTGAACCTCTCAGGTTCCAGAAACCAAACGGCCTACTCTTGCTTCACAAGAGACTAGCGAACCACAAAGCTTGCCTAAAGCCTTAACGAAAAGCAATCGAACCACCAACTGGCGATCGATCCAAAAGGCAAACTTTTCCCAGCAAGCACAAGCTGAAACTTCAGCTACGGCCAACCCTAAATGGCCAAAACCAGGCACAGGCTCCACTCGGCCAAGCCAACAAACTGGAGCCTCTCAACGGCCGAACACAAACTTTTCCATGAAAACCTACTAGCAACTGGCCAAAAAGAACATTGCCAGGCAAGGAAACAACCAACGTTCCTCTCATGGAAAACCTCGGGCTGCAATGACCAAACCATCAAGCAGCTACTAGCAACACAACAGCTTGAGGAGAACAGCCCAAAGGCTAACCAACCAGAGCCACGGCACCACTGTGCCAACTCACTCAACTGAGGCTCCGCTAACGCCAACTGCGAAAGCACAACAACAACAGGAACAAAGCCCGAGAAAGGCTTGCTCAGCAGAAACTCAACTCAAGCTCATCGCGAGCAAAGCTCGCCTCCAAGCTACCACTCAACTCTTAAGTCCAACAGGCTACTCAAAGGACTTCCTCCTTTTAGCCAAGGCCTAACTCATCTTGCGACTAGAACTTCACACTCGAAACATCGCAAGGAAAACAGACTGACGAGGCTATCTCCAAAGATAACACTCGAGGCTGGCATCCATGGTGCAACTCAACCACCATAGAAACTAGGGGTTCCTCAAACCCCAAAGAACCAACAACTTTTCAGCAAAATCTCAACTCATAAACTGGTTGGCCTCCGCTCTTGCGGGGACAAACAACTTTCGCTTGCTAACAACACAATGCAGGGACCCTCTCGCTGGGCTAACCACTGCGCTACTCTGATCAACTACACAACTTAAAAGCTAAGCTGACTCCTCCTTAACGGGGAACGATTCCCCAGCAAGCGAACTTCTGAAGGGCAGCGAACATCACACATGCTCGCTGACTAGCTCAACCTAGGGGCAACAACAACCAACTCTCTTGGAAGCAACACCCAAGGGGAAACCTCAACTTATTGGACCACCAACCAGAACTAGCAGAACTTACTCAACTGCCGAGGGAAGGGTCAGCTCCCAAAACTTTCTGACTAGAAACAAGTCCTCAGGGCAACGCCCTCTTGCTCGAACCGAGCTAGCTCTTGAAACAACAAGAGAACCAAAACTTGGTCAACACCAAGCATCAACTAGCCTCCAAACTGGAACCAATCCGGACTCTGCTCCAAACAAGCACTAGCTTGCTAGACTGCCAAATCTGCAAGCAACTCACCCAAGGAACACTGCCTGGGTCTAACTGAGCTCTTGAGAGGCTCTCCACAACCTGGGGATCCTCCGATCACCCTCCGACACACACGGTCGACAAACGATCTAACGACAACCGGCTACGGGCACAACCTCTCCCGGCATCTCAACTAAGCTGGCAAACTCCAACTTGAAAACCAAGAGGACCGAAAACGCTACAGAATGCGTCAACCTCCTACTCAAAGCTCAACCTCAACAAACCTTCTGCCCAAGGCAAGGATCCGAACAGCTCTCTTAGCCATAACGATCAGAAACTGCGCGGCTTTGCTATCACCGCTCTTGTTCAGATCCAACTGAACTCTGACCAGGCTAAGGACCAACAAGCAAAACTTGCTTAAACAACAACCCGGCTATGAGCACGGCATCCTCAACACGAACCTCTCGTGGTTCTCCCAACATAAACCACGGAACGAGCTACACAAAAGTACACCGGGGTGTACAGCTCCAACTTGATCCAATGCCAACAAGGGCTCTCACACAGGGCAACTTTTGCCTCCAACAGAGCCACTACTAACAAGGGAGCAAAAAGAGTTCAAACCCACTCGGGGTCAACTCACCACGAAAAGCCACATTGGCCAACACACTCTTACAAGAGCATATCCATACCAAGCTAACATACCTCAAGCCAATGTGCTCACTAAACATGCTCCGAACAGCCATCCAACTCTTGGCTCTAACACTGGATCCAACACGCATCCTCGATGCCAACACTACCCATACTAGGGTAACTCAAAGGGTAGCCGAATCATGCTACCAACAAGCTGGCTCACAGGCTCACAACACAGGCACGAGAACTCGAACGCGCTAGCTCTTAACAGCCTACAACATCCTTTGAACCCAACTCTCGGTGATCCTGGAAAGCTCCTACTTTCCCTCAAAAACCTCAAACTTGTAGTCCTCTGACTACCACCGAGCTAGATCTCATATGCAACCCAACAGGAAATGGGTACAAGACTAGCGGGGATGCTAAACTCTGGGCGGCCATGGAACCACCTGCACCAAAGAGCCAACTGGCCTGAAACTAGGCCTCCTCTCAAAGCCTGGTGCCAACCGTCACAACATCCTTTACAACACAAATCAGCCTTAACGAGCTTTATGCCCCTCTGAGGAAAGGTCACACTCCAAGTGACGGGGCAATGGCACTCAGCATAAGAGTCCAAAAACTCGAGCAGCCTAATCTCTAGCATCTCGACCAACAGACATGCCAAGGCCTACTCTTGCATCCCACTCGATGCTCAACAAAAGCTCAGGCTAACTCCTGCATCTCACTCGATGCTCAACAGAAGCTCAGGCCAACTCCTCGGGTGGCAACAACTAGTTCCACACTAGGAACATCCAAATAAAAGAGTGTTCCACTCTACTAGCCCGCTGAAATCCACAAATGGATAAAACCCTGGCAAGCAAACTCGACACTACACCCTGGCTACGAGGGCACTGAAAGAACTGGTTGTACAACGACAGCAGGCTTGCAAAGGGCAAAGATGCCTCTACATCTGCCTCAAGCCACTAACCCGGCAACTTGCCAATCAATCGGGCGACTGGTGGAGACTCTGCTAGTCCACCTCTCTCAAGGGACTACCACCATCAATCTTGCTGTACCAAATAAAGACAGAGGCGGCACATCTCGGCCTCTGAACAGCAGGGCATCCCAACACACGGATGCTAAAGCTCAAACCAGGCCAACTGCTTCACTACTAGCAGCAGGACTTTCTAAACATCGAGCTCTACAGGCATCCACTTGCCAAACTGGGCGGCTCCATCAACGCCAACAAACTCATCGGCAAAAACCTGCTGATCATGCCCTCCCAGGAATCTTCGGGGCTACAAGAGCTACTGGGGGAAATGCTGAAACAAACTCTGTCAGCTGGGCTATCTGTGCCCGGGACTCCTCACTACGCGCTACAAACTGCGCCTTGGTTTCCGCTCTCTAATAGCTAAAGACCTGCCATCAAATCTCACATGGCTGGAGCACACTCTGCTCAAGGAGTCTCACTCTGAGGCGTGCTAACCTCTACCCCCTCCACTTGGCAACTCAACTGCCAGGGCCAACTCTGGCCAACGGGTCTAAACGACCCTGGGACGCGGCCTCATCATCAATACAATCAGTCCAACACCTCGGGTGGACATGCCAAGCGTCCTGCTCCTCTGAGTGCGATCAACATACTGGCGATCTGCACAAAGCACCTCCACCCTCTCACTAGGGGAAAAGCAACAACTGGGCCACAAATGGCCTACGAAAGTCTAATCTCTGCCTCCCTCTGGGTGCGATCGACACACTGGCGATCAGCACAAAGCATCAAAGTTGGCCCACACTGAGGCTCTCACTGCTCATCAAACTGCTCGCACTGCGGAAAGTTGGCATGATGGCTCTCTAAGCCCAAACCAACAACGAGTCATAACCTGCTCGTCTCCGCTCCACAACTCTACACAAGGCATAAAAGCTAGATGAAAAGTATTGTAAATTCTTACCCCTTAGCTTAATGAACTCAGACAAACCTGGCGCCCGTGGAATGCTGATGATCAGGGGAGCAACAACCTACAAAGCAGGTTAGTCTACAGAATCTATGACTCTGTGCTCTGATACCAACTGTGACGAACCCAACCCAAAACATGGTCCTAAACCGAGGTTCTCACTCAGCATGCAAGTTAAATATGATAACAAGCGGTTTAGTGCTCATATTTAAAAACCTTTCAAAACATATGAGAAGGGGGAACCCTTAAAACATAACCCTCAATTTACATTTAAACATCCAACAAAGTAAAACATCCTGGCCAGTATTTATAAAACATACAATACAATTTAAACAATGTTTTAAACAATGTTCCCCTAGGACTCTTGTCCATCTACATCTTTGAATAAACAATGCAATAATAATGACAGAGAGTGGCGGCTCCCCATGATCAATCGGCTCCTCCGCTAGCCATCCCGGTGTTGTCCCAAGCTACCTGAAAGATAAATAAGGGTGAGTATAAAAATACTCAGTAAGAATCCCCAACCGGGATACAATACGATACATCAGTCATCTAGCACCTCAACATGCAAGCAAACAGCTATCAACACAGATCATAGCTCAACGAGCTCATAAAACAAGATCTGGAGCCATCAAGTCTCTTTCTTCCGGACTAATCGGGATTGGATACATCGACCAATCTCGGGACATCACCGAGGTATCTCGTCACTCGGGGAATACATCGATCCCTAGAATGTCCTCAAGGGCCTCCTTGCCCTTGCACTAAAGCTGGACTTACGGAGAGTACCCGAAGTCGCTCTAATGGAATGAATGGTGTACTCACGACATTAGCCCTGGGAGCTCTCGAACCGGCAACTAACGCGTGTGCGCGCACACCGCATGCTCTTTGCAACCGGCGTAAATGCGGGGGCCTAAGGGCAAACTACGCGGGCCAGGTACGCATGCCTATGACTCGGAAGCGGTGTCACTTATCACAGTAGCGCGAAGCCCTCGGCGCTCATCTGGGCAGCCTGATCCACCGACCTGAAGCTAAGAACCGGTCAAGGTAGGCTTACACCGTTGGCAGGGTTCCACTCTAGCAGGCTACAAACTAGGCTATTGCCGAAGTGGGTAGCTAAGTCCACAACCGGCGGGTCGGGGGGGGGGTAGCAAGATACGTTATGCTTCGCACACTTTACTCCCGACCTGAGCTAAATCCACCTTGGCGACCGGGGGGGAAGCAAGATACGTTATGCTGCGCACACTTTACTCCCGATCAGTGGGGATAAAGTACGTTATGTCCGCTCAGCCTCTGGATGATGACAACCCAACAACTCTATCTAAGAGTATAGAGCAAAATCAATGATTCCTGGCTAGCAAGCAATGACCGACATAAATCACATTACCTAGCATGATACTACAACTTAAGCAGAATCATAAGCATCTTTGTGCAGAACAAACCTAGCATGGCACTAACATGTAAAATCAGGCAAACATGCTAGCAAGAAATCAATCAACTGCTCTATCTCTAACATGCTCATAAAAGTAAACAAGCATACAAGGCACATCATGATATATCGCAGGGTCCACACAACCACGGTAAGAAATCCTTACCTGGGACAAGCAGAAAAACAATAATAATAAATCACAAATCAACGAACAATCCTCGAGCCTCTAATCGAACCAGAACAGCCTATACATCAAATAAAGCACCCAAATAAATACATAAAATAGCCCAATAAATCCAATAACCAGCAGCCAACAAATCCAGGCCCAACGAAGAAAAGACTCAGGAAATACCATCTGAGAAGCCACAAGGCTCGGACCAACCAAAGACACACAGGCGGCAGGCAGCCGGGCGCAGGGTCAATGGGCTGGGCGCAGGTGTAGGGGCGCTGGCGAGCTGGGCGCAGAGGGTCGGGCTGGACGGACGGGCTTGCGGCGCGCTCCGCCTGACAAAGTGGGCGCGCGGCGCGAGCGCGCGAGCTTCGGCTTAAGCTGTGGGCGCGCGTGAGGCGACGCGACGCGACGGGCTCGAGGCGCTCGATCTAGCACGGCCATTGCGGCGAGGGGCGGCGACGTGACATCGCGGCGCGCGGCTCGGCAAGACAAAGGTGGCGACCGGGCGACACGGACCGGGCGACGTTTAGGCGGCGCGTCGGCACGGCAGCGAGGCGAGGGGGCAAGCAAGTGGTTTGGGCTCGGCGCGACACTGGGCGACTGGCTGAGGCATTGCTTGTCTTGGTGAATTTGGGGGGCTACTCGGGCGTGGGCGGCGAGTGGCGAGTGGGGCGCGGTGGGGGTAGCTCGGGGGACCAAGAGGGGTGGGAGGGAAGTGGGAGGTTGGAGGAGAGAAAGGAAAATGGGGGAAAAAAGGAATTTTTATTTTTTTTTTCTTTTCTTTTTCTCTTTTATTAATTTTCCATCCTTATCCAAATAAATCCAAACTTATCCATTTTTTCCAATTTTCCAAAAATCCTTAAAATCCTTAAATCCCATTTCCCGGCTTCCTCCTTCGAAACCCGACTGAAGCAACCTTTTCCAAACAATAAATCTCACTTAAATCAACCTCCCAAATCAACACTGAGGGCCCGGCTCGAATCCTGAAGGAAACACCCAAACAACCATCACTTTGCCCAAAACCCAAATCACAACCGAACTCCCAAACGAATAGCCCAAACATCTCGGGACTCATGACCACCAACAAACAAGCCTCAACAAAGGCAGAAGTTGCCTCGAAGCCCTGAAAATCCACAAATCCAGCCCAGGGAGCAAAAAGACCAAAATACCCCTAAGGGTCAAAACAGCTCTAACGGCCCAACCGAACCACTGAATCTGAACCGGAAGTTCCTCGAGAACCGGGATAGAAAACTGGGCCGTTACATTGCATGTTGAGGTGCTAGATGACTGATGTATTGTATTGTACCCCGGTTGGGGATTCTTACTGAGTATGTTTATACTCACCCTTATTTATCTTTCAGGTAACTTGGGACAACACCGGGAGGGCTAGCGGAGGAGCCGATTGATCATGGGAGGCTGCCAGGCACTCTGTCATTTATTATTGCATTGTTTATTCAGCATGTAGATGGACAGGAGTCCTAGAGGAACATTGTTTAAAAAGTTGTTTAAATTGTATTGTATGTTTTTATAAACACTGGCCAGGTTGTTTTACTTCGTTGGTTTGTTTAAATGAAAATTGTTGGTTATGTTTTAAGAGTTCCCCCTTCTCATATGTTTTGAAGAGTTTTTAAATATGAGCACTAAACCGCTTGTTATCATATTTAACTTGCATGCTGAGTGAGAACCCAGGTTTAGGACCATGTTTTGGGTCGGGTTCGTCACAGTTTGTGTTTATCAGCATGTTTAGTGTTAGGTGCTCTGTTCTGAATTCCTGACTGGCATGATTTCTTATATTGTTTCTCATGTTAGTCCATGCTAGGTTGTTCCGTTCTAGCATGCTCGTATCTGTTCTTGCTTCGTAGTATCATGCTAGGTTCGTTGTATCTGTTGAGCACGTATTGGATTGTTTGCTATTGATGTTATAGTTTAGAGTTCAGATAGGTAGCATCATCCGGGCCAGGATGCATAAAGTACCTTGCATCCACGGCAGGGACGTACGAGGCATGTACTCCGTCCCTGGACCTCGTTAGGGTTTAGCTAACCCTACCGGTAGGCCCTGCAATCTTGGGTGAGGGTGGCAGACTGTTAAATGCCCCAACGGTCGGGATGATGACTTGGCATTGCCTTGTCCCCGGCCGCGACACGTCCTCGGCGTGTTCGGCGAGAGCCCTTGATTGCCACCGATAGGGCAAGGGCGGCTTCGGTGTAAGCCTACCACGACCGGTTCCTTAGCCTCAGGGGCGGTGGTTTAGGCTGACATAGTTCACGTGTCCAGGTGTCACACCCCTATGTCAGTGACACCGATCCAGAGATTTAGTTAGGCATGGTGACTGGACCTGGCAGATTTCCACTAGACCCGGCATCCCCAGAGTCTGTAGTAGCATGCGGTGCGCGCTTACGCTCATTACTGGCGCCGACCGAGAGCTCCTCGGGATTGTGAGCGGTGCACCTTTCAGATCGGCGTGAGAGCGGTGAGGTCGGGACTTGTTTCTCGTATAGGGCGTATTGTGTGGTGGATTTTCTGGAGTAAGACCCTGAGTTGGCATCCGAGGTTTATATGTGGATTTAAACTATGTGCTCTATTCTGTGTTTATATTCATAGCTTGCATATCTTCCAGCTAGATGACCATGTATATCGTATTGTACCCCGATTGGGGATTCTTACTGAGTAATTCGTTACTCACCCTTATTTTTGTGGTTTTCCACAGGTAACCAAGGTGCGAGACAGGATGGCTGAAGGAGGAGCTGTGATCATGGGAACCAGCTGTCAAACTCTGATTTTATGTTATGACTCTTTATGTTTTTGTTTCCGTTGAATGCATGTAACCGGGCACGAAGCCCTAGAATGTTTTCTGAATGTTTTTACGGATTCCAGCATTGTTGCAACTGTTGAAAGTTTTGAATGCTTTAATAAATATATGATCAGAGTAAACTTTTGGAAACGTATTTATCTTGAAACAGGTGCTTGGAGACAGGGGACGGTTTTGTGAAATTGTTTTGACTTTGAATTGAATGTTTGAATGTTTTGGTTTTAATTGGAATCCGAAAGCCATTCCTGCATATTGTCTTTAACTTTGAATGCATGCATTGAGGTAAAGTCCCATTTAGAGCCCTTTTTGGGTCGGGTCTTTACATAACTCTTCTTATATATTCTTTCTAAGAGTTGTGTTTATGCTTATATAAATATGCTTTTGTCATTTAAATCTTTTTATTAACTATATTTTCTCTAATTTTGTGTATGTACTTTTTAAATTTAGTACGAATGATCTTTTGCTTATCTTTTTTATTAACTATATTTTAAGCTTAATTTTGAAGTCTCTGTTCAATGTGTGTATAGACTTTGATGACAATGCTAGCTTCACATTTCAACCCCTTTTTTTAAATCTAGAATGAATGGTATGTCTATGTGTTTACTTTTGTGTAGTTCTAGTTCATCAATACTTCTCCTAATTATTTCTTGAGCAAAACTTACCTAAGGGTTGGTAAGTATATTGGAAATACTTATCACCACATGTTAAAAAATGGACCACATCTTTTTATTATTTTTTAAAAAACTCTACACTTTAACATTCCTCTCTTCATCATTCAAAGTCAATTTTTAAAAAACAATAAAAAGACGTGGTCCAAAATGGTGGTAAGCCATTAGGTAAGTATTACTCTTGTCTAAAATATTTTGAGGTAGGTGTTTGGCTGCTATAATGGTGAGGAAGAATAATATGAAGAAAGAAATAGATTTACGTGTTTTGTCACCAACTACCAGTTGTTAGTTTTGTGCTTTCATTTTTATTGGTTTTTTATTTTTAGTCTTTAACTTTGTCATAAATTAACTTTGTACTTACTGTGATTTGGTTTTGTGAGTCTTGCAATGTTGTGACTTTTTGTAGGGGGACAAGTCAAAGTGGAGAGGTTCGAAGTGATTTTTGGTTTTTTTTAAGCTTAATTGTTTGACATAAGACTGGACTTCTTATTTCAAGTTATTCCAAGTTATGCGCGCTGCACACTAATATATGGATTTTAACTAGATGAGATGTTACATTTTCTTTCCATTTTGTGGAGTTTTTTTCTTCATTCAGCTCTGATAACTCTTAACTCCTAAGTGCGGTGATATTATTTTTCTCTTACAGTTTTTATTTATTTATTTAAAGCCTCATTAATGACTTTTTTTGCATATCTTTGTGTTTTGTTTTGTTAAACTTTTACTAATTATATGTTTCCCTTGTTTACTTGTAGATTGAAAGTACTACCATCTTTTGATTCTTCTTTATTGTGAAGGTTCGCTTCTTCCATACATTTTTTAAATTTTAACTTTTTTTTTTATAAATATTATTTCCTTATCAATCCTAACTAGCCTTAAGTAGGTTGTAGAGCTTAAGTTGCAAAAGAGGTAAATTTCAAACTAGTGTTCTTTGAATTTTCAAATTGATATTGCTTCTATTAAGGAATTTACTCTGATTTTGTTCAAAGTTCAAACTTCTATTCTTCCAATAAATTGTATACTTGCATTTGTGGGATTGCTTGTCTGTCAACTTAGCTTTGAAAGGTATGAAAATCTAACTATTTTATGAAGTAATTCTAGTCAAATTGATGATTGTTTGTTCTAGGTGTACAATTTTCTCATGTCCTATCATTGGTTTTGTACGATTGTTTGTTTGTCTCAATTACCAATACATTCTCGTAATCAATGTATGTATTAAAATTTTTAATTTATTTGCATGCTTTCATTATAATGTTGTGGATACTTCTAAACAATCTTACAGAAAGTTGTCTAGTTTGTCAAGCTGAAAAATGAGAGGTTTAGTCTTCGTTTTCAGTAACTTACTTTCTATGCAATATTTACATGTTTCTTATGCTTTTAAAAAAACTTCTTTGGTTTATATGTACTGTAGATGGTCGAAGTTTTTTTCTTATTAATAAAAAAGCTCATATGTTAATATTTTTTCTTTTTGCCAAATCTCACATGTTATTGTTAAATAATATGTAATATGTGAATGTTGTTTGAAACTCAATTTTTCTTAGGTTTTGCACAAACTCACTCAAATGATGCAGTAGCGAAGAAACACATTTCAAGAATCATCCTTTGCTTGTACTTTTTGTTGTAAAAAACTTTGTGAACATTTATCACAAGTGTGATATTATTGTCCTTTTGTTATTTTGTTCAAGTAGAAATGCCTACAAATATTTTAAGTCATTTATGAAATTTTATTTCTTCACAAGTCTTTTACTTGTTAATTTATTTTGTTGAAGAATATTATGCATGCATAATAATAGGTAAGAGCAAACAAAATAAGGTTGCAAATAGACACAACAAGCATCATGGAATAATATAAATTGACGATTTATTATGATCATCAAATGAAATTTGTTGGTAATAAATATTTGTCATCAATTGACGATATATGATTAAAATGAGAGTCATGTTTGATTATTTGGTGATTAAAAATAAGTGTCAATAAATTATATTTATTGATAATGTTTAGGTGTCGTTGATAATGCATTAATGACCCAATTTATATGTCATCTATTGCTCGTTGGTGACAAAAAATTAGTGTCATGAAATAAGAATTAATGATTGAAAAAGAGTATCATTTATAGCATTTCAATGGTACTTATGAAGAAGTGTCAATTAATGAGAATAGATGATGTGCGATACAATGATTGCAAAAAAGTATCATCTAAAGTGTTTGTGACACTTTTTTGTAATCATCATATCTCAGTTTTGTAGTAGTGGAGGTAAAGGGAAAGGAGACAAGGAATGTATTCAATATTTTTCTTCGAGTCTTGTTTATATTTTATTGATAAAAAAAACCCCCTCTTACATTTTGTTTATAGGAAACATTGGGCGGAGAAGGGTGACTCTAGATCCATTATGTAGTGTGTGTAAGGTGGCAAAGGAGTCGAACTTCCATTATTTCTTTGGATGTCGTAGAGCAGTAGAGATATGAGGGAACTTTCTACCATTTTTGTGGATTAGCTAGGGACGATTGTCTGTTCTAGCTGATTATGTGTGTGCTGATTAGCGAGGGTTTATTTGATCCAAAGGAGTTGTCTATTTGGGTTGTGATTTGTTGGAAGATCTGGGTTGATAGAAATTTTGCTGAAAGAGGGATACGAATAGGGTCGCTTGACGATGCATGTATGTTGGTTAGGGGTTATGTTGAGGGAGGTGTGTCCGACTCTGGGTGTTATACCAACTAGTGTTTGAACCAAGAATTTGGAGCGGTGGTCCCTACCTCATTATGGGTCTGTTAAACTAAATACTTATGCTTCCCTGTCAGTGGTGGGGGGCAGGTTCTGGATTTGGGGTGGTAGTCCCAGACTCTATAGGGAACATGATCTTTGTTGTAGTTGAGTTTTCTCTGATTGCTTGGACCCATTGGCTGCAGAATTGCACTTATTGTTGGTCGGTGTTCAGGCGGCATCTGAGATGCAACTGTGGCTTATATGGATCGAGACTGATTGCCAAGGGGATTGTTGATGCTATTGCTTCTCAGTCGTTGCGGTTGGCTCCTCAAGGCGTTCTTTTTGACGAACTGTGTGAGGCTTTTCGTACTATGAACGTGGTTGAATTTCACTTTGTGTGGTCAGCAATAGAAGGCTATCTGCGCGCCAGTTTCAACCTAGAGATCAATCTTTTCTCCTCCATTTATTTAGAATTATAGATAAGCTTCAGTGCAAAGGAGGAAGAGATAAAGAGATAAATGATCACCTTGATTCAAGCCTCTAGATGGAATAACCTCGCCTCTCCTACTCCTGTTTGTTGGGCTTAGCTTGATATTGTCATATTTTTATAGTTCATACCATGATTTTGTATTTCATATAAATTTTTTTATGATTGTATTTCATATCAATTCTTTTTCTTTTTCTTTTTTTATAATGGTATTCCATATCATTTGACCCTCTCATTGATTACTCATGTTTCGTTTTGTTTTCATCTTTAACATTTCATCTATAAAAATGAATTAATCGTCAATACCATTATAATATTAATTTAAATGTCTGACATTGAATGTATTTAAATTGTATTACATAATACAATATTTTTATTTTAGTCGATTGCACGATATGCTATAATTGTAATACAAAATTTTGTGCACCTAAATCTATTATGTATAGGTATATTCTAAAAATTCGAATCTATTGATGTCGAAATTTCTTTTCCTAGATCAATGGTGATTTTTTATTGGATAGAGATGAATTACCTGCAAAACAAAGAGAAACTGGAGACTGGTGTGGTGTGTGAACCACACTGCCTTTGATGCCTACGTCAGCCTAGGTTGAAAAAGGTGAGTAGTGAGTCGAAGGGTTTAGAATAGCAGACCATGTTATTAATTGACTGGCCTATTTTATAGGTAGTACAGGCGAGGCCACATTTGGTAAAATGATCCCCAATTTAAGTAAATATTTGTTTATGGGGCGAGCCCTTAATGAGGTTTAACTCTAAATAAGGAAAAATGAAAAAACAAATGGGTGAAATGGCGCGCGAAACAGAGCCCAAATGGGCTAAATATGCTTAAAAAGGAGATTTGGGCTGAATTAGGCCGGGTCTACCTTGACTTGTCAGAGGCGGGGTCTGCACTACAGAGGGGGTTGTGCGAGCTCTAGGTGGGCTGCGTGCCCTGTGGGCGTATGTTGTGCTCGATCCTTCAGACGGTTTTGGGTCAGTCAATGCTTTGGACCTTACTCTACCGAGCTTGTTTGGTCTTGGGCCTTCTTTTACGGGCCCAACTTCACTTCGAGAAGCCCCCACTCTTAGACTTCAACTTTTTAATATCATGTTGAGAGTAAGAGTACCACTTGGGCTTTTTGAGCTAGGTACGTTTAACATTCTTTCGAGAGTCTTAAATCTTGACTATGTTGTTGGACGCTTTGGAGTCTTAGGGCATGTTTGGTTTGAGTATTAAATTAATCCGGATTAACTTAATCCCTCCAATTCGTGTTTGGTGGACGGATTAAGGTAATCCCTCAAATTAAGTTAATACTTTATCCAACAATAATCCTCATATATTCTTTCTCTGCCTCGTTTTCCGAAATCATCTTTAATTCTATTTTTCAAACAATTTTTTCAATTTTAAAATTAGATTTAAAAGTTTATTTGAATTAGTTTTTTAGAATAAAATTATTTTTTTATGTTTTGTAGTTTATTTAATATATAATTGCATGATTTCTAAATTTAATGTTAAATGTTAAATAATTAAAGAAATAAATTATTCAAAACAAGAAGAGTAATATATTTGAATTTCAAAAGATAATTATTTGAATATAACAAAATTTTGTTATTGAGATACAGTATGAATCATTTTAAATTTGGAAAGAATAGGTATTAACAATATAATTAATAAATTATTTAAAATAATGGATATTAACAACTGATTTTGTTTAGTATTATTAACAATCGAGTTAACAAATCTTAAATTTATATCGAAAATATAAAATGCATTCTTTTTATATTTGTAAAATATAAAATACATACATCTAATAGAATGTCAATAAATTTGTTTTGTTATTTTTTTTGTGGTATTTAAAAATGTGTTTGAATTCTCTTATCCTAGTTATTGTAAAAAAATATTAAAAACTATATTCATTTTAAAAAGTATTAATGAGTTTTATTAAATAAAAAATCAAATAGAACATGTTACTTGTAGATTTTCATAAAGAATTTGAATCCATTTGGATACTTTATTAGTTTAATTAATTGAAAAAATACTATTAAATAGTTTAATTTACTATTTTAAAAATTATGTTAAATTGAAATCAATTGTTGGTACATAAAATGTCACAAAAATTGCTAAATTCTGAAACTCATTTTTCTACTTAGAATATAATTTGATTTATTATTATATACATAAGAAATTTTACTTGTGTTACTTGACGACTTGTTTCTAAGTATCTAAATAGGTTTTTATGTTTCTCAAATTGTTTTTTATTATATATACCATGTATGAATGTAATTTTGTTATTTCTATATTTACTACAATTTTAATTTGAATGAGTATTAACCTATAAAATAGGTAGAATAATTTTAAAATGCATGGAAATTAAGTTTACATTTTTATTATAACTTTCATCAATCTATTTGAAGTTTGAACTACTTTTATGAGTAAAATTGAATTTCAAACTTAATTACCATTCACAAAAATTAGGGTGTACTAAATAAATTAAATTATTTTTTAAAATTTTAAATTTATACCAACCTTATAATTAAGCAACTAAATTAAAATGATTTTTACATAATTTAAATGTCTTTCTAAATTTGTTTAATGGATATAAAATTTGTTATATTGTTTTTAATTTAATATAGATATTAAGCTAAAATTGAAATAAATAATAAAATATATATTGATAAACATATTTTTTTTAAAATGAATATTGTATGGCTACTATTTCAAATGAATGTCATTTTGTCATTTATCTATTATCAAGAGAAAATAAATAAAAAGTAAACAATTTAAAAAAAATGTTATATAAAAAAATCAGTTTTAACTTAATCCTTACACCAAACAACAGACAGCTTAACTTAATTCAGCTTAACATAATATGTCCACCAAACGCAGATTAACTTAATCCTTAGCTTAACTTAATACCGACTAACTTAATCTTAATCCCTGCACCAAACACGCCCTTAGGTGTCTAGGGACTCTAGGTGACTTAGGTGTGTCGTAGGTACCCTAGGTGTCTTATGGTCCATGTGGCGTTGAAGCTTTTCCACCTCTTATAAATGCCTAATCATTTCTTCCAGTTCTCATTCATCTTCATTTTTCACTTTCCTTTAGTGGGTGAAGTAAACTATTGATTGACTTTGGCTACCGGCGTTGCCTTCGTTTTCTTTAAGTCACTTTCTTCTTTCATAATAAAACATGGTGACCAAAGTACAACTTTGGCGACCTAGCTCGCTTGTGCTTTCCCTTATTTACTTCATCTTTCAAACTAAAACTTGGTAACAATGTTGGTGGCCTAAGGGTAACCTTAGTAACCCAGGGTGCTTCTAGTAAGTGCACCCTTGGTGGCCTAGGTTGCTTTTATCTTTTTTTCTTTGTTTCTTTTTTGTCAGATTTAGATAGCTCTTTTGGCCTTATCTTTTTAGTTGGGCTCGAATAGCCATTTCGACCTTATCCCCCTTTGTTGGACCTAGATAGCTGTTTCAACCTTATCCCCCTTGGTTGGACATGGATAGCCGTTTCAACCTTATCCCTTTGGTTTCCCCCATACAAGACTATTTTTCTCACATGGACATAGTAGAAATAGAATAGAATTGAATTGTATTAAAATTATCCAATTGAAACAACTTTGAAAAAATCTTGTAAGGGAAACAGACAAAAAAAGACAAACATTAATTAAACAAGAGACTCAAAATAGTAGTTCTTGATCTGGGAGTGTTGGCAAGGTGTGCTCTTCTATTGGTAATATTTCTTTAAGTGCTCGGCATGCCAGGAGTGTTGTATTGCAATGCCATCTAGATTTGAAGGTAGTAAGTGCCACGGCGCATGATTTTCGAAATTGTATACAGTCCTTCCCAATTTGGGCACATTGAACCATTATTGGGGTTCTTTGTGTTAGGCATGACTTTTTTTAGCACGAAGTTGCTCTCTTTGAAATTTCGGATCTTCACCTTTGAGTTGTAGTACCTGGCAACTCGGTTCTTGTACTCAGCTAAGCGGACTCATGCTTCCTCTTGTCGTTCCTTTAACAAGTCTAAATTCAGCCGTAGTCTTAATCGTCGTGTTTAGATCATAGAACTCAGTGCGAGGTGAAGATATGTCAATCACAGTTGGGATCATCGCTTCAGTCCAGTAAGGTAGGGAAAACGGTGTTTCACCTGTCGAGGTTCGAAGTGTTGTTCTATATAGCCATAAGACGCTTGGTAGCTCATCCACCCATATTGAGGGCTTCTAGCTTGGTCTTCAGGTTCTTTTTAATGATCTTGTTGACCGCCTCTACTTGCTCATTTTCTTGAGGGTGTGCTGGTGCAAAATAATGGTGACTTATATTCAACTCCTGATAGAAGAGTCGAAAAGCTGCATTGTCGAATTGCTTGCCATTGTCAGTTATCAGAGTAGAAGGTACCCCAAACTAGCAGATGATGTCATCTCCAAATAAAGTTGGTGACTTTCTTCACAATGATGGTGGCTAACTCTTCTTCTTTTGCCCACTTGGTGAAGTAATCCACTGCGACAATAGCAAACTTAATTTGGCCCTTGGCTTGGGGCAATGGTTCAATCCGGTTGACTCCCCAAGGGCGAAGGGCCATGGTCCAACCATGCTGATAAGATTTTCAGGTGGCTGGTTTGTGATTATAGCAAAGTGGTGACACTTGTTGTATGTTCGTGTGAACAATCGTGCGTCCTCTATTAAAGTTATCCAGAATTAACCTTGTCAGTTTCTTTTTCGAGCTATGGATCAGGCTTCAGAATGGTTCCCACACATTCCTTTATGCACTTCTCTCATGACGTATTCTGATTTTTAAAGATTGAAACATCGAAGTAGGGGTAGAGACTACCCTCATTTGTATAGGATTCCTCTTTCTATTATGTACCTTGCTGCTCGATAATACAATTTGCGAGCCTCTTTTCTGTCTTCAGATAATGTCCCCTTTGTCAAATAGTCGACAATGGAAGTCATCCATATCGGTTGGCTTACGCTAGGGAGGATGGCAACATCGCGTACTTTCTCAACGTCTACACTTGGCCTAGTCAAAATCTTTACTATGATGGAACATCTCACTTCTGCTTCATATGACTCAACCAGTTTGGCTAAGGAGTTAGCATTGGCATTTTGGGACCTCGAGACTTGCAGAAAATTCACTTTCACGAATGACTTGATTAACTCTTTCACCTTTTGTAGATATGCAACCATCCTTGCCTCCTTAGCTTAGTAGGCGGTGGAGATCTAGTTGACCCTGCTACTATAGCAACTCGGACCCCTACGATTATCGCTTCACACTCAACTTCGTTGTTAGAGTTCAAGAATGTGAATCGAAGTGCATACTCTAAACGGTTTCCCTCTAGTGATTTTAGTAATAACCTGCTCCGCATCTGACCGAACGATTCCACTGCTAATATATTGAACAATAACTAATTTTTATGCAAAATGCACTTGGAATCACTAACGCGCAAGTATACGCGGTCGAGAATTGTAGCAAGTAATAAGTATGTAAATTATCGATGCCACAGAGATTGATGTTTAGAGCGAATACCACTTAAGTTAGAGTCATGCGAAAAAGTAAATAAGTATAAAATGTTGGGTTGTGTGGTTTCGTTTAATAAGATAAATGAAATACAGAAATATAATACTAATGCATGCAATGCGTAATGCTAACTACGTATTCCTAGAAAAGGCTAAGAGCGCAGACTAGCCAACAAATGTCTTACTTCCCTAACAATTATCACTTCTGTGACTCATGATTTATGGGTGAACCAGCTTCCACTGCGAACACCATACTTAGCACAGGGATATGTAAGCAGTAGTGAGGTTATTCCTAACTCCCTAAATGCTGAACAACTGTTCATTCAACCTAAAGTAGCATACTGGGTCAACATGTGATTCCTCTTCCCATTCTTCGCAAGGTACATGCATGGGTAGCTAATCAACACACTCATATATATATATATATTCTTATAACGCAGTCATGGTAAATAAACACAATATAGAAGTTTAAACTAGACGATTGTTTTACGAATATGACATGCCTAAATACTTCAACTACTCCTAAATAAAAAAATACATAGAATTGGCACGGCTGAAGGTGTGTAGTCTCCTTGTCATCAGTTCCCACAGCACCACCATTTGCTTCTCGACAGTAGACTCAAGTCTTAGCTTTAGTCCCTCGATCGGCTTATGGCCAATCGACCAGCTCGATGAATTTCGTTCCTTGCTTTGGTATTTATAGGATTGAATTTCGTGATCTGCAAGTAGATGTGAGCTATTCAAATCATCATCAATGCATATTCCATGATTTCTGTCGAGATTTATTTGATTTCTGCCGCCTTGAGTGCATAATTAATTCTTTGATTCTTTCCTTGTAGACAAAACTTTGTCCGAACGTGTTTCCTTCTTTGGGTTCTGCATCTTGGCACGATCTAGTCACCGTTCGCATTTTTGTTTTTCCCTCGATGCTGCGCGAAATCTTGCTAAAAAGCATTAATTAGGCACAATTGCTTTATGATTTGTGCTAAAGTACGAATTCATTCTTCTGATGCTTCTTTATGAATGCATGCTGATTTTCTAAGTTATTTCTCCATATTTTCTCGAGAAACGCATATATTCTTTACTTCAATATTAAAATAATGTAAACTAAGCGGCCTACCCTTCTTCTCGTCTACTTCCATGTTTCTTAACATATGTCTTATCTCCAGCCAGGAACTTCTTGCTTTTTGCAAAATTCAAACCTTCCAAAAGATTCAGTTTAAGCCTGAAAATCGTCTTTATCATGACTAACAAATTACCATCATCGCAAGTACTCCATAATGCTCAACCTATTGTGTTGCAATCGCATCTAGTTCAAAGTTTGCCCAACCTACTCTCCGAAGGTATCTATTCCGGTCCTTGTGTCTTTTAAGGATTTTAGTTATGCTTTTCACATTCCTCGCAAGTTGCACTCATATCTACTAAATTCCATAGTTCTTAGAGTAAATCATTTGAGCATCAAACAATTCCGCTTAGCAAAAGTATTTCAAGCTTGCGCTAATGTAGACAGTGGAATACTTAAGGTATCCTTGGGCTCATACACCAATAACGACCTTCTTATTTTTACCAGAGTAAGTTGGTGTTTTTTTTTAAGTTTAAAAACCGGGCTGCCCTCACCCCCAAACTTAAAATCTTCATTGTCCTCAATGAAGGTGAGGCTTAGTTCCCTCAAACTTAGTGGTTGATGTGATTGCTCTACGCTATCGTGAGTTTCTTTGGCTTCCTTGAGAATTTTTGGTGTTTTCTGTCATTTATGATAGAGATTATTCTAATACTAGGTTTGAATCTAATGGATCTTAAGAATTCTACCAATTGAACTACTATTTCTGCCAGATCTAATCATTGTGATAATAACACTTGCTAGACTTTCAAAAGAAAAGAACTATTGGATTAAAGAAATTAGCATTATTGTAAATTGTGTCCTAAATGCATCATCCTATATAAATCATCTAATCATGAAATGCATGTGGAAGGAAATAAAACATAGAAATCATAATAAAAGAGAGCCAGACTTCCATCTACTTTGCTGCTATGCCGCTTTTCTTTCCCTTGCCCTTGACAGACTCCGAATTTCTTGAGCATTTTGGAAATTCAGCCCATTCAGAGTATTCTTTTAATGCTCTAGTAGCTTTCAAAATTAGTTCGTCTCTTGAATTCTCATAGGTCCAGTAGTTATCCGAGTTTTTGTTTAGCTTATCGAACTATTGCACCAGGCTATCTATATTTATTAGCATTTCGTTTCCTTCCTTGCCTTCTTCTTCCATGCCTTTCACCTTTCTTGGTTTGATTTTTAACATTCTGTCAGTTAGTTGCGTCTGAACTCCTTGATCCCTGCACAGTTGTGTAATGGTATACGGGTAAAACATCTTCCTACGATTAGCCGAAGCCCAGCGTTGAATCTGTCCTTCCATTATCTTCCCTAGGATAACTCTTACTCCACTTATGATCGCAAAAAGTAGCAATGCTTGCTCTCTACTGACTATTTTTATAAACATAATCCATCCTCGTAACTCAGGCTTGACATCCTCCATCATGAATTTTCATCGGTTTCTCCACTTGGCCCTTTCTACACCAATCGTCCTTGTACAATCCTGTAGTTGAGCCTTGGTTGGCTTCTTTAGCAGCTGCCATCCTTCTTTTCTAGGTTCGTCTGGTAGACAGAAGACTTCATTAAAAGCCATCGATCTGCAATCAATTAGCTGCCCCTATACTCTAGAAACGAACTTTCGTTCTTTATTTAGATTTGCATAGAACTTGCAAACCCAATCTTGTCTCGCGTCCATTCTTGGTGTGGCCAAGCTTGCCCAACCTAAGTTATTTATCTTTTGGAAAGTAGCCTTGGTCGTGAATGCGTTTTACCAACCTTGATCTCTCCAAAATCTCTTCTCCAGTAATGTGGTATATCTGGCGTTGGTCGATTCTACCGCAATTTGTTCTACTATTCCTTCAACTTCCCGTCCCTTAACGTGCAAGGTGTTGCTTGAGGCCATTTGAGGGGGATGTAAACGACTTATCTTTTGAATGAGACAAGTATCGAGTGTCGTGATCGAGTCTCCTCATACCGAGTTTATATAGAGGTCGAGTATTCAATTCAAAATCCTCATGTAAGGAAAGTAATTCATTCACAAGGAAAGTATCTAAAATTATTCAATCCAATTCCTTACTAAATGTAAAATGATACAAATGGAAATTAAAGAAATAGAAATAATTCTTAAAATTACGAAATCAAATAAAATAAAATTTTCCTAATTAAAAGCAATTAAATATTGTGTGCAAAGTCAGAGATATCGGATTTTCGCATTCTGTTATAAATTTAGATTTATATCATTGAGACACTGGTAGAAAATTGACATACGATGACGGGCTCGACCCGCTATCATTAAAAAACAATGACGGGTTTTGGCCCGCCATCAATAGCCTTGACATGGAAGGCTTTTAATGCAGGCAAAGACACAATGGTGGGCAAGCCCGCCACCAAAAGTGCACGCCTATGTGCCCACCACTAAAACGCCTTCGAAGGCCTGCGCACGTGTCCACCACCGAAGGCCTTCAAAGGCACGTGCCCTCCATCGAAAGTCGTTCTTAAAAAGAACAGAAATCCCCACCAAAAGGGGTCTGAGGTTAATGGTCATCTCGGTTGTGTTCGCCATTGAAAGACATTATTATTTTATTGAAAACGAAAAATATTTATTGTGCCCGCCATTAATAGTCATTAAACTTTATAAAAAAAAATTTGTATAGGTTGTGCCCACCATTAAAACAACTTCATCATCAATTTATAAAAAAGATGTATAGGTTGTGCCCGCCATTAATAGTCATTCTACTTATTAAAAAAAAAAGAGATTGAACATATTGACTTGAAATGATGAATACCACATTTCTAACAAATTCCAAACTTTTGAATAAAAATAATCTAAGCCCATCATTCTAACTTTTAAAAAGAATATAACACATATATGCATGTCTTAACACAATTATGGATATATGCTACCGAAATTTCAGCAACATAAAATGGCAATTATGCAATTCCCAAATAAATTGACATGTACAAAACTCCACATGTATATTATCATAAGGAAAAATCCAAAATCTAGGATGCAATAAATGAGACTTTGTCTCTTCAAAATCTATGTATAGTCACATGCATCAAGCTATTCAATTAAAATTTAAACTACGTACAACTAATCTATTTCTCTATACATAAGCTCTAACTTCGTATCATATGTCTACCTACAAATTCTGCCCATTCTACTTGTACCTCATCAATATTAGCTTGAGTGAATGTGCTTGAGTCGTTTTTGAACTACAAGACACATATAATTCAAAACACCAAATTAGTGCATGTTATATATATATATATCATATATGTGTATATATATAGATTATATTTCACATGAATGTGCAAATTACAAAACTTATAAGTTTCAATTTGTGTGTGGATGTGTTGTATATCATCTTCCGTATGAATGGTTGGACGTAAAATCCACATACTATTGATCTGCTTTGTTTAGGGCTCTAGTAAAAAAAAAAGTTACATACTTAGTGCAATAATTCAACATGACAAAAAAAAGACTAACAAAATAATTTGATTCCACTTTACCTGTACCCATTTCGAAAGTAACTGTTTGATCATCAACACATGTTTTTTATGCCACACTCGATAGGCACTATATTTATAAAGTTGGAACTTTAGAAGGATGAAAGAGCAAAACTCCCCTACACATGCATGTGTAGGGGGACCCTACATTTTGGGGATGTGGCACCTTAAGAACCACAAAAAGTTAATTTATAAGAAAACTATTTCATAAAGTATATAATTTTTATGGCTCTTAAGATGCCACATCCCCAAAATGGTTGTTCCCATGTGTAGGGGAGTTTTGCTCAAGATGAAATATAAATATAAAAGCTCAAAAGTTTATTATTTTAGAAACTTACAAAGTTATGATATCGTATAAACCCTCATTGATTGGATTTTCACCTATTGAGTTGAAGATGTAAGTCGTATTGTCCTCAAGAATTAGGACGACTAAAATCTAGTGGTGCCTATATATATACAAATTAACGAATATTGATTATGATATAAACATAATTATTAATAAGTATTAAAGATACAAAATTTGAAATACATACCCAATATTGTAGGGAAAGAATATTCGTTGATTGAGATTCTCCAACATGTCCAACCTATGAACTAGACGGTTAATTAGATCATTATTTTTTTTTTCTTCACAATCGTTGCAAAGTCGGAACAGTCTACTAGTATGTAGTTATTCAATATTGTTCTATCGCAAGTAGCCCATATGCAAATGAAATAGACTGTGGAAACGTTATTAAACAAGACAAACATCTAAAGTAGTATGAGAATATAACAAATGGGAAGAAAATCGTAAACTTACCCGATGTAATAGAATATGAGAATATAGCCTATGTCTTCCATATTGCAATATTGCAAAATCTTATCTTGAGCCATCCAACATTCTGAATCAAAACCGTCTATGGTAATAGGTATACTTACTAAGCCACCTTCATCCAATTGATCTTTAGCATAATTATATACTAGCATGATCATGGTTGGAACGACCATGTTCAATTGATGGGATTGCGAATCCGAAACAACCTTCTTACTAGTAGCTGACATAGACTTTTTACTAGTCTTTTTTTTTTTGGATTAGAGGGCTATGCCAATAAACATTTTATATTATTAGTAAAACAAATGTGGTACATGCTAAATTATTATAAAGATATAATGTACAATTATTATACCTGCTTTGATGCACTTTGTGTTGTAGTAATTAGTTTTCTTGGCCATGACACAAAGGTATTCAAAATGTGTGTAAGGTTGTAAAACTCATTGTTTATAGGGATGGACAGGTCTAAGTCCTCATTGCCCACAAGTATCATATTGAAAGTGACGAGCGCAATGAATTTCCCTAAAGACATACCATGTATCATACCGGATGAGCTGCACGATTCGTACACTGTACCAATGCCAACAATGTTACCACCATGTTCAATGGCTAGTTGACATGCCACACCCTTTGAGAAAAAAAGAAGGCAAACCGTAATAAAGATACAAAACGATTCAAATGTTTTACTAAAACTAGAATATTAGACTTACTTCTCTTAAATCAGGAATATCATCAAGATGATCAATGGGTTCTCCAATGCCGCCGACCCCTTCAAGGATTTGATTTTCTTCCCCTATGACATCTCTATACTACCCTCACACGGAGAGTTAAATCGATGAGAGCAATCGACTTGAGGGTCTAGTTTAGTTGATCATTGACCCATCCTCGAATTCATATGAGTCTTCTTAAAGAAAATAGATGGAGATACAAATCGACCTGCTCCACTAATATGCCCACGATGTTCCGACATTCCCAATGCATCAGCCAAAATATTGCAAAATATTTTTAAATACATTCCAATTCATTCTATTGCAAAATATTTTTAAATACACGCCGAAAGAGTTGAACCCAAATCAAATATAAATGAAATAAAACAACAAATTACAATTTTTTCGACCGTCTGAATTGTGTCTTGGTCGACGTATTGTTTATCCTTACCCTTTCGAGCTACTTTCCATAGTTTGGCACAACCCAATGGATTAGTTTTAAGATCTATATTCTACAATTAAAATTTAACACACATGACTTAGTAAAGTTAAAATTACATATTTTCATATGGCTTAGAGAGTTTCTTACTAGTTCATGACCGAGTTGAATATATCCCTTTTGAGCGGAACGATGATGGTACTTTTGTTGAGATTGTAACTCTTTTTTCTCCTCACTTTCTTTCTGTATAACATATACTTAATATGAATATACTAAAGGTTATAAAAATTACACTAATAAAAAAAAAGTTAGGTACCTCAAACTTATCTGATTTTCTGATGTCCACGAAATGATCTCATTGATCTTGTGTGATCCAAGAGTATTTACTAGGTGGTGTTCTTAAAATCTATAATTGGTCCATGAATGGCTTGATGTATTTTTTTGTTAGGTTGTATCTAAATGTCTTATATGTCACGGCATGGACATCATGACATTATGTTTGGTCATAGGATCAACCTGAAATGTCATTTGCTAATGATAGAATAAGTTAGATTAATAATTAAGTATGAAATATACGATGAAATTAAAAATATATGTAGTTACCCGTATACAATCCTAAATCTTCTCTTTTAGTTCGTTGGGGGCAGCATATCAATAATTGTATGTAATAGGTATTTGGGTCCTAACACAGAGACCAATATAAATGTGAAATGTTTTTTAAGCCTCGCCGATATCTTTATGCATAGAATTATAATAAAGAGGGCGTCGCTCCCCTGCCATCCTGTCTTGAGCAAGCCCGTGACAGACTGTCGGTCCTCTAGTATTTCGATTTCGAGAAGTTCTTCTGCCCATGGAAACAACAACATCATGATCGCTCTCTAACTGAGACATAATGTGAAAGATTGTATATAAAAACATACTAACACTTTTAATGATTGTATATAAAAGCAATAATAGTAACTTATTTATTAATCCATATGTCATCACAATCACTTCTAATACACGTATCCGAGTCATCGTCAACAATATTAGGTAGGGATTCTATGACTCCGTACCCACAATCTTTGCAATATCAACTTCATCGTGACCGTGTTCTACAACTATTCTTTGTGAAGGCGTTAGCACCACTGACAAACGAGGATTGAAGGAGTCAAATTTATGTCCAATGCAATTAAAGTCTACAATTGTAAATCTCATATCGACTACTTTAATCCCACAATTATTTTCAACCAATCACATTTGAATAGAACGACTTTAAAACTATAGTAATCGAGCTCCCAAATTTCTTGTACTATGCCATAAAAGGTCATGTTCAACGTTATTGGATTTTTGTCTTTCGAGCTAGAAATTTGCATAGTTTCAGCTGTTATAATAACTCCACAGTTTTGCACACTTCTAAGATCATCACATTTTTTTGTTTGATATTGAATACCATTAACCATGTAACTTTGGTAAGTGTTAACTTTTGAACGAGGTCCATGTGATATCCACTTTAACGTAGATGATATAAAATGTCTTTGAACCCCTAAAGCCAACCCAACCCGATCACTCAACCAACTACTAAATTTGCGATTATGTTCATTTCGAAGCCATTTTTTATTTTTAGACTTGGTAGGATTCACTTTAGACAACATTTCCATGTGTTGATTTACATATAGAAGCATTTCATCTACGTTATGAAGTATATACGTATGTTCTTGATCATTCATATCTTTAGTTGATGATTCAACTCCTTGTAAAAATTTAGAACAAAACTCTATCGACTCTTTCAATATGTAATTTTCTCTAATGCATCCCTCAGAACGATTTCTATTACGCACATAACCTTTAAAAACTTTCATATACCTTTCAAATAGATACATCCATCTCAAAAAGAATGGTCCACAAAATTCAATCTCTCTTACAAGTATCCAATATATTAATTCGCAAGTTTAATAATTTAAACTTTATGCTCCTATTAATTATGTCTCTTATAATTAATATGCGAGTTTGAACTCTTCAAATTCACTCTCTAATAAAATAGTGTACCAGCAAGTATGAGCTAGCCCGGGGACCGGTGGACCTATAGGTTGAAAGCTACAACGACACGGGATTCGATCCCTATTCGTTAACATCTGACTTATTCCACTAAAGGTCTGTGTTGAACTCTTTCACACTATAGGACAAGTTAACGTCCACGGATATAATCGGTCATCTGTCATATGATCCTTCACGAGCTTGTTCGTAATTCACAGCTGGGACAAGAAATTCGTTATACCCCGTGATTACATCTTTCTCCTTAAGCGCCATTGATTCCTCTAATGAAAAATTGGTTATAGTTCTACTATAAATCAATGTCCTCTTGGGCCAATGAGAGGCGGGATCCCTTTGTCCAAGCCCCAAAATCAGTTCTTAAGGGAACAACTCTACATCTTCCTTAAAATTTCTAGAAGGCGTGAATTTCTTCTTGTGTTGTTGCGTTCCCAGCCACTCACTACGGCAATCCCCAACGTGGGAGGCTTATTGACCTAATGTTGTTTGGTTGGTCTCACCCATGCACATCAAATGACACTTTCATAAAGTAGGAGTTCACAACCCACTCAGAATTAAGATCACATCAACATATGATCATCCTTAGTGAAGTAGTTGATACAATTCTACAAGGGAATTACTAGATCGATCATAAAACTTCTGGTCTCGTCTAATGCAAAAACTTCTTTTTGCATAGGCACCCCCACTCACATGTCTCCACATGAACAACCAGAATCAAGTTGTTGCAACCTTTGCAAAGCAGGCCATACCAACAGTGTCACCAAGACTTAGGCCCCAACCTTAGTCCACATACTGTAAACGTTTTAGGTTATTGACTTGGAACTAGATCCACTTATATGTCTCACATACTTGTCCAAGTGTACATCCAAATAACCATGAGAATATCGTTATTAATCCAATTAATGTGATAAAGCTTAATGACATTTGTATATTAAATGCCCAATTAATGAAAATAATAACCTTTATTAATAACTGAAATATAGCATTAAACATCTAACATTACATGCTTGTTCTTTAATTACAAACTACTAGGCCTTTAGGGCACAATCTCTAACAATCTCCCACTTACACTAAAGTCCTAGTAAGACTTGTTACATGTAAAGCCAAACATCAAGCTCACAGTTGCTCTAGACAGTAGAAGACGCCTCTCGTAGACCCAAACTCTTTAGGTGACCCTCGAACACTTTAGCCAGGGGAGCCTTTGTAAAAGGATCAGCAACATTGTCAACTGTGTTAATCTTAGTGACAACAACTTCACCCCTATGCACTATCTCTTTGATGGGGTGGTATTTCCTCTCTATATGCTTCCCTCGTTTATGGCTTCTAGGTTCCCTAGAGTTAGGCACAGCCCAGCTCTTATCACAATATAAAGTGATCGGCTTATCCATACCCGGAACCACTTCCAAATCTGCAAGGAAGTTTTTCAACCATAATACTTCTTTTGCTGCTTCACGAGCAGCTACATACTCAGCTTCCATAGTGGAGTCTGCAATACATCCTTGCTTGATACTTCTCCAAACTACTACTGCGCCGTTGAGGGTGAACATTGAACCTGATGTAGACTTCCTAGAGTCATTATCAATTTAAAAATTAGAGTATGTGTACCCAGTAAAGATCAAATCCTTAGAACCGTACACAAGCATATAATTTCTTATTCTCCTAAGATACTTGAGAATATTCTTAACTCAAATCCAGTGATCAATTCCTGGATTTGACTGATATCTTGTAACGACCCGACCCGAAAGGGGTTCTAAAATAGGCCGTTACCTCAATGCATGCATTCAAATCTACAGAAAATTTGCAATATGGTGTTCGGATTCTAAGTAAAAACTAAAACATAAAACATCCATTTAAAAAGTCAACATAAAATTCCTGAAACCTGTCCCTGTTTCCAAGCACCTGTTCCAAGACAAATACATTTACAAAACTCACTCTGATCAGAGATTTATTTAACACATACAAGCATTGCAATAGTTACAACAATGCTAGAATCCAGAAATACATTCAGAAAACACCCTAGGGCTCCGTGCCCAACTACATGCATTAAGAGGACATTTAAAACATAAACATAGACAAGACTCAGAGTTGAACAACGGGTTTCCATGATCACAGCTCCTCCTCCAGCCATCCTATCTCGCACCATGGATACCTGTGGAAAAACCATAGAAATAAGGGTGAGTAACGAATTACTCAGTAAGAATCCCCAACCGGGGTACAATACGAAAACATCTCATTTAGCACACCGACATGCAACCATACAATGACTTAGAGCAAAACGGTAGGTTTAGGCTATGTGCTAACACTAGAGCTAGCCTATCAAGGGCTTTCAACTACAGCCTATCCTAGGTTCTACACCTGAATGCCCGTCGGGGTCTTACACAACCTAGGATACAATGATACAATGATGCCCATCGGGGACTTACACACAAGGATGCCCATCGGGGTTTTACACATACGGATGCCCATCGGGGTCTTACACCTCAAAACAATGATGCCCATCGGGGTCTTACACCTCTAGCTATCAATGCTGCCCAACGGGGTCTTACACATCTAGGATGCCCATCGGGGTCTTACACCAGCTAAACAATGATGCCCATCGGGGTCTTACACATACGGATGCCCATCGAGGTCTTACACCTCTAGCTATCAATGCTGCCCAACGGGGTCTTACACATCTAGGATGCCCATCGGGGTCTTACACCAGCTAAACAATGATACCCATCGGGGTCTTACACATACGGATGCCCATCGGGGTCTTACACCTCTAGCTATCAATGCTGCCCAACAGGGTCTTACACATCTAGGATGCCCATCGGTGTCTTACACAAGCTAGGATCACAAAGATGCCCATCGGGGACTTACCTACAGTATGGATCACCTGCCTAGCACTAACATGAAACTATCAGAATATAACAAGAACAAGAATATGCCAAGATAAAAAGACCCTAGCCTGTAACTAATATAACAGAAACACCAATACAACACAAACCTGGAAGCAAGAGAAAACATGTAACCTATCCACTAGAATTTCATACGATCACAAGATATGACATACTATCAATTAATCGCAGGGTCCACACAACCTCGGTAAGAAACCCTTACCTGGCCAGAAGGCAACAACACACAAGAAACCTAAGCTGCGATCGAACCCGAGCAAAACACATCAAAAATCACAATCCATAGGCCTAAATATAATAAAATAACAGGGCTCGGCTCGGGAGCAACTCACGAGGCGCGGCTGACACGCGAACGAGCCGGCTGCACGGGCGAGGCAGCTGCTGGGCGCTGAGGGGCTCAGATGGGCGCAGGGGCTGGGCGCTGGGGCACGCTGACACGGGCGCTGGGGCGCTGAGCTGCACACTGGGCACGGCTGGGCGAGCAGGGCGCTCGGGCGCGGACGAGCTGCAGGGAGGCGAGGGCGAGGGCGCGGCGCGCCGCCGACACATGGACGGGCGGGCGGGCGGCGGACGCGGCGCGGCGGCCACAAGACGCTCGATCCAGGTAACGGCCTGAGTTTTCATCCCGGTCTTCGAGGTATGCCCGGGGGTATTTTGGTAATTTAGTCCGCCGTCAGAGGCGTTTATATCTCTTTCGATTGCTAAAATTATTGGATGGATTTATGTAAGTTTTTGAGGCTTTGTGGATGGGTTTGAGCATGGATAGATGCAAAAGTAAAAATAAAGGAAATTATGTTGCAGCTAGGATTCGAACCCGGGTATCTGGGAAAGCCTGTGAGGATGCGTGCCAGTTGAGCTATGGAGAACTCTTGTTGCTCTTTCTGCGTCATATTATGGTTATCCTTGTACCTTGGAGTTTGGTGCATTTGGTTAAATGAAAAGAAATTAGGTTTTGTTATGTCTTCTTCTCCAAATGCTCCATGGCCGCCCAACCCTTCCTCTCCCAAGCCCCAAGCCGATTTTCATCCCCTTTGCAGCCCCGTGGTTCGATCGTCTTTCTGGGTAAGTTTCTTCGTCTCTTCGTCTTCTCCGATTTGAGTTCTTGCTGGCCGAATGTAAGTAGAAGAGTGTGGGTGTGTGTGTGTGTTTGTTTGCAGCCAGCCGAGAGGAGCCCCACCCGAGAGCTCCCATCGTCGCAGCCTCCCCAACCGCCGATCGCACAGCAAAGGCAAGCCCAGATCGCCGAGTCGCCAGCTCCATCGCCCCTCAGAGTGCCATCGAGCACTGTCGCTCGCCGCTGAGAGCGACGCCTTGAGAGACAGCCCATCGCGGCCAAGCACTCTCAAGACAGCCCTGTCGCGGCCCAGATCTCGCCAGCGAGATCGCGCCTGTCGCGCGCGCGCTGCAGCGATCGTCGCCTGGCCGGATTGCACGTCCAGACGCTCGTCAGCCCGCGCGCCCGCGTTCGCCCGTCGCCGTCCCAGCGCCAGTCGTCGTCCCAGCGCGCCCGCGCGTGTCCGTCCGTGCAGTGCGTGCGTCGCGCCAGCGCAGCCAGCGCCAGCCAGCCAGCCAGCCGCCGCTTTGCCGCCGTCCGCGTGTCGGCCAAGCGCGTGAGTTGAGGTTTGTAAGCGGGAGAAGTGGAGTCTCTGTTGTTGGACCATTTGAGATTCTCGAGAGGATTGGCGAGTTGCATATTGGTTAGCTTTTTCGTCGATTGTCACCGTGTGCGGTGTTCTCATGTATCGGTGTGTGACGCAAAGATGTGTCGGACCCATCGCTCATTGTGCACTTTGAGCCTTTGCAGCTGATTGAGGATTTGAGCTTCAAGGGAAAGCCTGTGAGGATGCGTGCCAGTTGAGCTATAGAGAGCTCTTGTTGCTCTTTCTGCGTCATATTATGGTTATCCTTGGATCTTGGAGTTTGGTGCATTTGGTTAAATGAAAAGAAATTAGGTTTTGTTATGTCTTCTTCTCCAAATGCTCCATGGCCGCCCAACCCTTCCTCTCCCAAGCCCCAAGCCGATTTTCATCCCCTTTGCACCCCGTGGTTCGATCGTCTTTCGGGTAAGTTTCTTCGCGTCTCTTCGTCTTCTCCGATTTGAGTTCTTCTTTGGCCGAATGTAAGTAGAAGAGTGTGGGTGTGTGTGTGTGTTTGTTTGCGGCCACCGAGAGGAGCCCTAGCCAAGCTGACCCCATCGTCGCAGGCTCCATCGCCCTGCGCAGTGCCATCGAGCGACCTATCGCGGCCAAGAATGAGCCGAGACGCCCAGATACGCGGTTGCACACGCCCAAGAAGACGCCGGCCGTCGCCTGGCCGGATCGCCACGTCCAGACGCTCGTTAGCCCGCGCGCCCGCGTTCGCCCGTCGCCGTCCCAGCGCCCGCGCGCCCGTCGTCGTCCCAGCGCGCCCGAGCGTGTCCGTCTCGCGTGTCGCGCGTCGCCGCGCCCAGCCGTTGCGTGCAGCGCCAGCCAGCGCCCGCCGCCGCTGCCGCCGTCGCGCGTGTCTCGGTAGGTCGCCGAGCCGTGAGTTGCTCCGAGCCGAGCCTTGTTTATTTTATTATATTTAGGCATATGGATTGTGATTATTATTATGTTTGTTAGGTTCTCGTTAGCTAGCTCGGGTTCGATCGCGGCTTAGGATTTTGTGTGAAGTTGCTCTCCGGCTGTAAGGATTTCTTACCGGAGTTGTGTGGACCTGCGATGTTCTATGTGATTGTTGTTTGTATGTTTGTTTGTGATTATCGGCATGTATAGTTTAGGTGCTCTGCTCGAATTCGACTAGCATGACTTCGTATGTTGTTCTCTCATGTTAGTCCATGCTAGGTTGTTCCGCTCGCATGCTCATATCTCTGTTCTTGCTTCGTAGTACCATGCTAGGTTCGTTGTATCTGTTGAGCACGTTTTGGATTGTATTGGATTGTATGTTATTGATATGATAGGTTAGAGTGTAGGTAGGTAGCATCATCCGGGCCCGATGCATAAAGTATCTTGCATCCATGGCAGGGACGTACGAGGTAGTACTCCGTCCCTGGACCCCGTTAGGGTTTAGCTAACCCGACCGGTAGGCCCCGCAATCTTGGGTGAGGGTGGCAGACTGTTAAATGCTCCAACGGTCTGGATGATGACTTGGCATCGCCTTGTCCCCGGCAGTCGGCATGTCCTCAGCGTGTTCGGCCGTAGCCCTTGATTGGCACCTGTTAGGGCAATGACCACTTCCTGGTGTAAGCCTACCACGGCCGGTTCCTTAGCCTCAGGTGCGGTGGTTCAGGCAGACATAGTTCACGTGTCCAGGTCTCACACCCCTATGTCGGTGACACCGATCCGTAGAGATTTAGTTAGGCGTGGTGGATTGGACATGGGCGGCTTGCCACTAGACCCGACACCCCATAGTCGCGAAGAGCACGCGCGTGCGCGCTTACGCTCATTACTGGCGCCGACGCAGAGCTCCTCGGGATCTTGAGCTAGTGCACCTTTCGTACTCGGCGATGAGGCAGCCGAGGCCGAGACTTGTTTCTCGTATAGGGCGTATTGTGTGGTGATCTATTTCTGGACTAAGACCCTGAGTTGGCATCCGAGGTCCAAGTGTAAAGACCCGACCCAAAAAGGGCTCTAAATAGGCCTTTACCCCAATGCATGCATTCAAAGTAAAGGACAATATGCAAATAAATTTTCGGATTCCCAATTAAAACAAAACAATCAAGGTTCAATCAGAAATCAATATAGTTTGTTGAAACCTGTCCCTGTCTCCAAGCACCTGTTTCAAGGCAAATACATTTCCAAAACGTACACTCTGATCAGAGATTTATTAAAACATTTGAAACATTCTCAAATTCAATAAAGCGGGAATCCACAAAAACATTCAGAAAACATCCTAGGGCTTCGTGCCCGACTACATGCATTCAGGGGAAAATAGAAGACAAGAGTCATAGAAATAAAAAGTCAGAGACGACAGCAGGTTCCCATGATCACAGCTCCTCCTTGACCATCCCTGTCTCGCCCCTTGGTTACTGTGGAAAACCACAAAATAAGGGTGAGTAACGAATTACTCAGTAAGAATCCCCAACCGGGGTAAAATATGATGCACATGGTCATCTAGATGAGTGTATGCAAGCTATGAATATAAACACAGAATAGAGCACATAGCTTAAGTCCACACTTGGACCTCGGATGCCAACTCAGGGTCTTAGTCCGGAGATAACTACCATAACCACACAAATAGCCCTATACGAGAAACAAGTCCCGGCCTCAGCCTGTCTACTGTCGAATGAAAGGTGCACTAGCTCAAGATCCCGAGGAGCTCTCTGGTCGGCGCTGTAATGAGCGTAAGCATGCACCGCGTGCTTCTACAGACTATGGGGGGTGCCGGGTCTAGTGGCAAGCTGCCCATATCCGGATACCACGCCTAACTAAATCTCTGGATCAGTGTCACTGACATAGGGGTGTGAGACCTGGACACGTGAACTATGTCAGCCTGTACCACCACACCGGAGGCTAAGGAACGGGTCGTGGTAGGCTTACACCAGAAGCCGTCCTTACCTTAACAGTGGCAATCAAGGCTACGCCGAACACGCCGAGGCGCGTGCGGCTGCGGGGACTAGGCATTGCCAAGTCATCATCCCGACCGTTGGGGCATCGCTTAGACTACCACCTCACCCAAGATTGCGGGGCCTACCGGTTGGGATAGCTAATCCCTCACGGGGTCCAAGGACGGAGAACTCGTCTCGAACGTCCTTGCCATGGATGCAAGATACTTTATGCATCAGTCCGGATGATGCTATCTACCAATTCTAACCCGCCTTAACAATCAAAGCAAACAATCCAATACAATCCCATACGTGCTAAAAAGAATACAACGAACCTAGCATGATACTACTGAGCAAGAAACAGATACGAGCATGCCGAGAAAGGAACAACCTAGCATGGACTAACATGAGAGAACAACATACGAAGTCATGCCGGTCGAAATTGAACAGAGCACCTAAACTAAACATCTTTGATAATCACAAACAAACATACAAACAACAATCACAAAGAACATCGCAGAGGTCCACACAACTCCGGTAAGAAATCCTTACACGCGGGAGGCAACTACACACAAAATCCTAAGTCGCGATCGAACCCAGAGCTAGCTACCGAGAACCTAACAAAAACAATGATAATCACACTCTAAAGACTTAAATATAATAAAATAAATAGGGCTCGGCTAAGGAGCAACTCACGCGATGCGCTCGACACGCTTAACGGGCGGCAAAGACGGGCGGGGTCGCTCTTTGGCGCGGATGGGCGCTGATGATGGCGCTGGATGGGCGCACATGGTGCACACTGGCGCTGGCCGCACACGACGACGGAGCAGCGCTGGGCGCGGATGGCGCTCTAGGCGCGGACGCTGGGCTGACGGCGACGCTGACGCGGACGGGCGCAGACGCGAGAGGCGCGCGGGCGCAAGACGCGGACGACGGGCGCTCGGGCTGCGACGCGGACGCGAGCTCGGCTAGCGATGGTGAGGCGCTGGGCGCGCGCGGCAAGCGGTGCGATGCGGCGGCTGCGACGCAGCGGATCGGGTCTTGCCACGCCACGCTTTGGCGGCCGCGCGGCGGCGGCTGCGCGTCTTCTTTGGGCGCTGGCGTTTGGGCGACCGCTTCGCTGGGCGCTGAAATTTCGCTGGTGCGATCTGGGTGGGCCGCTGACCGGCCTGCTTCGGTTGGGCTGCTTGGCTGGCCGGAACGACACTCGGAGGACTCTCGGGAGAAGACTCACGCGAGATGGCTAGAGAGAAAAAGGGTTGGGCGGCCATGGGGGTTTGGAGAAGAAGACATAACAAAACCTAATTTTCTTTCATTTAATCAAATGCACCAAAACCTGAAGAACTCAAGGCTAACCAAGATATTTGCATGAGAGAGTAACAAAAACACACAGTGGCTCAACTGGCCACACCACCCACCGACTTCCTGGACCACTTGGGTTGAAACCCACCAAACACATCTTTAACTCCTAATTTTCTTTTTGCATCTCCCCAAGCCCAAACACCACCACAAAGCCTCGAAAACTTACATAAGACCATCTAATAATTTTAGCAACTGAAAAAGATATAAACGCGCCCGACTGTGGCCCAACCAAATTACGAAAATACCCCTAGGGCATACTGGAAGACCGGGATGAAAACACGGGTCGTTACAATATTCCCTCCTTTTTATGACTTTCGTCCTCGAAAGTCCTTAAGACTGAAACAACTCAAGATATCGCAATCTCATCCCGTCCCTTCCGCTCACGGAGCGCCTCCTCTGAACTCGACTCCTCCACCGAACTTTTACCAAACGGATCTTACGGCCGCAACGCGTCTTCGCCTCAAGACCGAATACTCACATGCTCCCCTCAAGCTCAAACCCTCACTCACCGCAAAGGCTCAACGTCCTCAATAAGCAAAGGGGGTCGGCACATACCGCCCCAACTTCAATACATAAAAACATCAGTGCACACATTATCAATGACAGGAATCGCTAACCGATAAGCAACTCGCCAATCTTCTCGAGAATCTCAAAACGGACAGACACCAGGGGACTCAACTTCCTCGCACAAAACCCCAACACTACTTACAAACCTCAACGCACCTAGCATCGATGCAACCTTGAAACATGAGCTGTCCAACCTCAAACTCTAAAACTCGACGCCGAACATCGGCGTAACTTTTCTGCCTGCTCTGAGCTAACCACAAACGAGCTCAACCTCCTGCACAACACCTCTGGTCAACTGCAGCAACACAGGACCCAAAACAACTCTGACGGCCACCAACCTTTTCTCACAGCACTAGAGACCTGCAACACTTACCATACAATGCCTCAATAGAACCACAAGAACTGACCGTTGAGAACTGCAACCCAAGGCAACCTCCTAAAACCACACTGGTCTCCCGCTGCCTAATCACGGAAAAACCAACTCGCAACAAGCTCCGAAGGATCTGGCTCACTTCTCCCAAAAGACCATCGGACAAAAAGGGTGAAAACACTACAGAAACTACACTCGGCTCATAAGCCTCTAAGAACACTCTCCTGAACCACGGTTCGCCCACGCACTGCCTAGAACAAACCTTTGTTGCCACACCCTAATGGCAACATCTCCAACCTGAAACTGACATGCCTCTACTCCATAGAAATGGCATCTGCACACCAACCGAGGTGCGAGCTCTAGCTACTGAAGTCAATCCTCCAAAAATCCGAACTCACACAACAACCTCAACTAGCTGACAGCTCCCACACGGAAACTTACAATCCAACAACTTGAGTGCTACGAACTAGGAAGCTCAAACAACTACAAACTGCATAGCTATGCCAATCCACTCATCTCTAGCTCGACTCAAATCACTAGCTGGGCAAGACAACCTGCAAACAACCAGGCCCCAGAGGGCTCCATCCACTAAACTTACCTCCATGCAAACAACGGAACAAAGCTCGCCTCAAATATGAAACACATCTCACAAGTCCAAACGATAACACATACAGGCTTAACCCTCAAGCTTAGGCTTAATGCACCTTCCCACCGAAACTTCATAAACGGAACTCCACTACCTGGTCAACACCAACTACCAAGAACAAGAATACCAACAATGGCTGGCAGAGTGCAAGCTACACTAGCCAGCAAGGATCCCTCAATAGGTCAAGACCCTAATCCAGACACAATGGTGTAACCTCATCCACAACTGATACAAAGGGGTCCTCAACTACAAAGGTGCAACAGCTCCCAGGCCAAACACACACGAATCTTAACCGACTAGGCCAAACACTCATAGGAGCAAAGCACCATCCTTATCGCAACTTCCGAGAACACCACTCACGAGTCCGCTTAACTGAATAAACAACCTCTTTCAAAGCGGCCAATGGACTTTCCACCTACTAACACCACCACCACCAAGTCCAAGACCAAGGGATAATCCGACAACTCCAAAAAGCAAACAGATCCTTACAAGCGGACATCCAAAGAATAGAAAGCTCCACACACGCTCGCTGTCTTGGTTCGCTAAAGCATCAACATCTAAAACTCACGGGGCAACAACCGGGGTTCCACAACAGACTGAGCCGCCAACCACAAACTAGCCAAGACTCACCTCCAACAACCCAAGGAGGGCAACTCTCAACATCCTGGAAACAGGAAAAACAACCGACAGGGAACGAACCACTATCCCCACGAGCAAAACTAACTTCTAGCAACTCCAATTCACACCTTGGTCAACACCAAGCACCAACTTGCCACCACACCAAAACCAAATCCGGACTCTACTCCAAACAAACTCCGCTTGCTAGCCTACCAAAATCGACAAAGAACTCACCCAAGGCTACAAACTACTCGACTCGGCTTGCCAACTAAACTCACTACACTGGTCCTGGTGAGCTCGGTGAGGCTCTCCACAACTAGGGTTCTTCGACAACCCTCGACACACACTGTCGTCTAACGGTCTAACAACCAACTGCCTGAACAAACAACTCCTTTTCCCAGCATCACAACCACGCTGGCCTGCTCCGAACCTCGAAACCACAAAGACCAAAAACGCTTCAGAATGTGTCATCCTCCTACTCAAAGCATCAGCCACAACGTAGCTTCCACCCAGGGTAAGGATTTCGAGCAACACTCTTAGCAACTACGAACAGGAACTACGCGGCTTCACTACAACCACCATTTGTTCAGTACCATCTGAACTCCAACCATGAACAACAAGAGGTTCCACCAAACAAGCTTAGGTTCAACTTAACAAACTTGCCTAAGAAACAACCCAACTACGAGCACGGTATCCTTACAACCTCAACTAAAGCCTTACAACATCCACCTGGAGTCCAACTTCTCCAAGAACTGAGCACCAGTTCTCCAATGCAAACCCTACATGGTTCTGGAACTCTTGCCGCCAGAACAAACTACACGAAACACACTTGTGTGCACAACTCTCAACCTTCCTTCAAAGATCCAAGACTAACAGGTGCTTTCCAAAAGGCAACACTAACTAACTCGGCAGAGATACAATCAACCAAAGGAACACCAAAAGTTCCATCTCCACACGATACTGAAAGTGCGGCAACCTTGCTCTACTAAAGCATAACAATGCCAAACCGAACTTACTTTATACCAAGCCCCTACCAAGTGTTCTTACACATAAGGCGTCCAACTTCTCTCATAAGGCATCCTACTCATCTCATAGGCATCCAACTCGCCTCATAGGCATCCAGCTCATCTCATAGGCATCCAACTCGCCTCATAGGTATCCAGCTCATCTCATAGGCATCCAACTCACCTCATGAACAACCAACTCATCTCATGGGCACCCAACTCATGGTCCATCTGCTGGACCGAACTCGCATCTACAATGCTCACTCAACTCAGGTTTAGGCACTCTAAGGTAGTGGACCGCACTACCAACCACAAAGATCTCTTGGCCTTAACACTAGCGTGAGACTCACACACACTAACACTGATCAACCTTCAACCTGTTGAGAAACTCATCCCCTGGTAACACCAGGAAGAGGCTCCGGCTCCTCTCGAACATCCTTTCGCTTGTAGTCCCACGACTACCTCGAACTAGCTCTCTTGCACGACCTAAACAGTGCAATCGCCACAACCGGAACCAAAGGCTAAAGGAGTGTCTTTGAACTCCGGATGGGTCATAGAACCATCCGCTTATACCCATGCCAAACTCGGGTCCTGAACTGGACGTAGAGCCAAAGCGGCACACCAACCATTGCACCTCAAGTGCCACTACTACCAAATCCACATCTTACTACAAATGGGGGCGGCAAGGTCACAACCTCAAGTGACAAAAACTATGGCGAGGCATACAAGAGCTCAACTCAAACAACCATGCCTAAGGCATTTCATCAAACCAAGTCTCATCGCCTACTCTTGCATCTCCACATGATGCTCAACAAAAAACTCGCCGCCTCTCTCAACATGCAGCAGCTAGCTCTACTCTAGGAGCTCACCAAAGAAGAGTACTCAACTCTGCTAGACCACCGAGGAAACCACCAACGGATCCGGTCCGGTGGGAACCTTTGCTCATTGCACCATTAACCACAGGGTTCCGACTTACTAGATGCAAAATAAGAACACTTACAAGAGAACAAGGATGTCTCTACCTCCTCCACGAAGGCCACTAACTCTGCAGCTACTCTCTGCGGGCAATCAAACAATGTGCTAAGGTTCAAGTTACACACCGAACTACCTGGACTAGTCCACACTAGGACCTGCTCCACAAGCATCATCATAAGCAAAGTCGAAGCTAACTCCTCTTCTGGAGTGGTACACCAAGGCAAAACACCTCCACCCTCTCACTAGGGGAAAACTAATAGCTGGGCCACACCACAAGGGCCTACGGAGTCTAATCTCTACTTCCCTGCGGGACGATATCCCGATGGTATCCGAATCTATCTGGATACCACGACAAGTCTGCAAACATACTCCTTACATCGCGGGAAGTTGGCATGATGGCGCTCTAAACCCAAACCAACGACAAGTCGAGAACACCGCTCGTCTCGCTCCACAACACAAAACAAGGCATACACTAGATGAAAGGTATTGTAAATTCTTAACCCTTTTCTAGAACAGAAAACTTAGGCGCACTGATGATCGCTTGTGAGTCTTTGGTGATCATGGGAAAGACGACCTACAACAAAAGGTCAGTCTCTACAGAATCTATGACTCTGAGCTCTGATACCAAGTGTAAAGACCCGACCCAAAAAGGGCTCTAAATAGGCCTTTACCCCAATGCATGCATTCAAAGTAAAGGACAATATGCAAATAAATTTTTGGATTCCCAATTAAAACAAAACAATCAAGGTTCAATCAGAAATCAATATAGTTTGTTGAAACTGTCCCCTGTCTCCAAGCACCTGTTTCAAGACAAATACATTTCCAAAACGTACACTATGATCAGAGATTTATTAAAACATTTGAAACATCCTCAAATTCAATAAAGCGGGAATCCACAAAAACATTCAGAAAACATCCTAGGGCTCCGTGCCCGACTACATGCATTCAGGGGAAAATAGAAGACAAGAGTCATAGAAATAAAAAGTCGAGACGATGAGTTCCCATGATCACGGCTCCTTCTTGACCATCTGTCTGCGCCCCTTGGTTACCTGTGGAAAACCACAAAATAAGGGTGAGTAACGAATTACTCAGTAAGAATCCACAACCGGGGTACAATACGATGCACATGGTCATCTAGATGAGTGTATGCAAGCTATGAATATAAACACAGAATAGAGCACATAGCTTAAGTCCACACTTGGACCTCGGATGCCAACTCAGGGTCTTAGTCCGGAGATAACTACCATAACCACACAAATCGCCCTATACGAGAAACAAGTCCGGCCTCGGCTGTCTCTTTGTCGAATGAAAGGTGCACTAGCTCAAGATCCCGAGGAGCTCTCCGGTCGACGCCGTAATGAGCGTAAGCATGCACCGCGTGCTTCTACGCACTATGGGGGTGCAGTCTAGTGGCAAGTTGCCCATATCGAGGATACCACGCCTAACTAAATCTCCGGATCGGTGTCACCGACATAGGGGTGTGAGACACGGACACGTGAACTATGTCGGCAAGCACCACCGCACTTTGAGGCTAAGGGCGGGTCGTGGTAGGCTTAAACCAGAAGTCGCCCTTACCTTAACAGTGGCAATCAGACTACCGCCGAACACGCCGAGGACGCGTTTAATTTGCGGGGACTAGGCATTGCCAAGTCATCATCCCGACCGTTGGGGCATCGCTTAGACTACCACCCTCACCCAAGATTGCAGGGCCTACCGGTTGGGATAGCTAATCCCTCACGGGGTCCAAGGACGGAGAACTGTCTCGAAAGTCCTTGCCATGGATGCAAGATACTTTATGCATCAGGCCCGGATGGTGCTATCTACCTGAATTCTAACCTGCCTTAACAATCAGCATACAATCCAATACAATCCCATACGTGCTAAAAAAGAATACAACGAACCTAGCATGATACTACGGAGCAAGAACAGATACGAGCATGCGAGAAAGGAACAACCTAGCATGGACTAACATGAGAGAACAACATACGAAGTCATGCGGTCGAATTGAGATGAGCACCTAAACTAAACATGCTTTGATAATCACAAACAAACATACAAACAACAATCACAAAGAACATCGCAGGTCCACACAACTCCGGTAAGAAATCCTTACAGCCGGGAGGCAACTACACACAAAATCCTAAGTCGCAATCGAACTTGAGAGCTAGCTACCGAGAACCTAACAAAAACAATGATAATCACACTCTAAAGGCTTAAATATAATAAAATAAATAGAGCTCGACTCGGAGCAACTCACGCGCGATGCGCGACACGACACGCGACGGGCAGGCAAAGACGGGCGGGCGGGGCTCTTTGGGCGCGGATGGGCGCTGATGGGCGGCACATGGCGCTGGCGCGCGCACGGACAGCGGCGCTGGGCGCGGATGGCGTTCTAGGCGCGGACGTCTTTGACGGCACGCGACGGCGGACGGGCGCAGACGTGAGAGGGCGCGCGGCGCGAGACGCGGACGACGGCACTCGGCTGCGGCGCGGGCGCGAGCTTCGGCTAGCGATGGCGAGGCGCCCAGCGCGCGGCGAAGCGTGCGATCACGGCGAGCTGGCGCGGCGGCCGCGACGCGACGGACGCGCGGGCGGCTTTGGGCGCGTCGCGCTTCTGGCGCTGGCGTCTGGGCGGCTTCGCTTCTTTGGCGCCGCTGCGCTGGCGCTGGTGCGATCTGTGCGATTTGCTCGGCCGAAATTGGTGGCCAGGGTGAAATTTCTTTGGGCTGGGCGGAACGACACTCGGAGGACTCTCGGGAGAAGACTCACGCAAGATGGCTAGAGAGAAAAAGGGTTGGGCGGCCATGGGGGTTTGGAGAAGAAGACATAACAAAACCTAATTTTCTTTCATTTAATCAAATGCACCAAAACCCGAAGAACTCAAGGCTAACCAAGATATGCTGCGGAGAGAGTAACAAAAACACCTGGTGGCTCAACTGGCCACACCACCCACCTGACTTCCCAGACCACTTGGGTTCGAAACCCACCAAACACATCTTTAACTCCTAATTTTCTTTTTGCATCTCCCCATGCCCAAACACCACCACAAAGCCTCGAAAACTTACATAAGACCATCTAATAATTTTAGCAACTGGAAAAAGATATAAACGGCCCTGACGGCCCAACCAAATTTCGAAAATACCCCTAGGGCATACCTGGAAGACCGGGATGAAAACCTGGGCCGTTACACCAAGTGTGGACTTAAGCTATGTGCTCTATTCTGTGTTTATATTCATAGCTTGCATACACTCACCTAGATGACCATGTGCATCGTATTGTACCCCGGTTGGGGATTCTTACTGAGTAATTCGTTACTCACCCTTATTTTGTGGTTTTCCACAGGTAACCAAGGGGCGAGACAGGATGGCTGAAGGAGGAGCTGTGATCATGGGAACCTGCTGCCGTCTCTGACTTTTTATTTCTATGACTCTTGTCTTTTTATTTTCCCCTGAATGCATGTAGCCTGGCACGGAGCCCTAGGATATTTTCTGAATGTTTTTGTGGATTCCCGCTTTATTGAATTTGAGGATGTTTCAAATGTTTTAATAAATCTCTGATCAGAGTGTACGTTTTGGAAATGTATTTGCCTTGAAACAGTGCTTGGAGACAGGGACGAGTTTCAAACAAAGCGTATTGATTTCTGATTGAACCTTGATTGTTTTGTTTTAATTGGGAATCCGAAAATTTATTTGCATATTGTCCTTTACTTTGAATGCATGCATTGGGGTAAAGGCCTAATTAGAGCCATTTTTGGGTCGGGTCTTTACAGTTGGTATCAGAGCTTAGAGTCATAGATTCTGTGGATTGACCTTTTGTTGTAGGTCGTTTTCCCATGATCACCAGCACTCCGACAGTCATCTGGTACGCCTAAGTTTACCATTTTTTGTAGAAAAAGGGTTAAGAATTTACAATACCTTTCATCTAGTGTATGCCTTGTTTTGTGTTGTGGAGCGGAGACGAGCAGGTTCTGACTCGTCGTTGGTTTGGGTTTAGAGCGCCATCATGCCAACTTCCCGCAGTGTGAGCTGTATGTTGTGGTTTGTTGCGATATCCAGATAGATTCGGATACCGCTGGGACATCGTTCCAGATGGAGGCAGAGGTTAGACTCTCGTAGGCCACGTGTGGCCCAGCTGTTAATTCCCCTAGTGAGAGGGTGGAGGTGTTTTGCCCTGGAGTACCACTCCAGAAGAGGAGTTAGCTTTGGCTTTTGCTCATGTTTGATGCTTGTGGAGCAGGTCCCAAAGTGGGCTAGCCTGGGTAGTTCAGGTGTGGATCTTGAACCTTAGCAGATTGTCTGTTTGCCCAATGAGTAGCTGCAGAGTTGGTAGCCTTCGAGGAGGTTGCTGAGACATCTTTGTTCTCTTATAAGTGTTGTTGTTTTCAGCCAGTAAGCCGGAACCCTGTAGTTAAGGGTGCAGCGAGCAGTGTTCCCATCGGACTTGATCCGTTGGCGGTTTCCTCAGTTGTTTTGTAGAGTTGAGCACTCTTCTTTTGGTGAGCCCTAGAGTAGGGCTAGCTGCTGCATGTTGAGAGAGCCGGCCAGAGTTTTGTTGAGCATCATGTGGAGATGCAAGAGTAGGCCGTGAGCCTCCAGTTTGATGAGATGCCATAGTCTGGTTGTTTGAGTTTTGAGCCCTTGTATGCCTAGCCATAGTTTTTGTCACTTGAGGTTGTGACCTTGCTGGCCCCATTTGTAGTAAGATGTGGATTTGGTAGTAGTGGCACATGAGGTGCAATGGTTGGTGTGCTGCTTTGGCACTAAGTCTGGTTCAGGCTTGAGTTTGGCATGGGTATAGCAGATGGTTCTATGATCGTTCGGAGTTCAGCACACTTCTTTAGCCATTGGATCCATTTATGGAAAATGCACTTGTTTAGGTCGTGCAAGAGGGCTAGTTCAGTGGTAGTCGAAGGACTACAAGTGAAAGGATGTTCGAGAGGAGCTGGAGCCTCTTCCCGTGTTACCGGGGTTGAGTAAGTCGTGATTTGGCGGTTGGTAAGTGTTAGTGCGTGTGAGTCTCACGCTAGTGCTAAGGCCAAGAGATCTTTGTGGTTGGTAGTGCGATCCACTACCTTCGGGTGCCTAAACCTGAGTTGAGTGAGCATTGTAGATGCGAGTTCAGTCCAGCAGAGGGACCGTGAGTTGGATGCTTATGAGATGATTTTGGTGCTTATGAGATGAGTTGGTTGCCTTATGAGATGAGCAGGTTGTCTTATGTGTAAAGCACACTTGGTAGAGTCTTGGTATAAAGTAAGTTCGGTTTGGCATCGTTATGTTTTAGCAGAGCAAGGTTGCCACTGCTTCGAGTATAGTGAGGAGATGGAACTTTTGGTGTTCCTTGGGTTGATTGTATCTCTGCCAGAAGTTAGTGTTGCCTTTTGGAACAACACCTGTTAGTCTTGGATCTCTGAAGGAAGGTTGAGAGTTGTTCACACAAGTGTGTTTTGTGTAGTTTGTTCTGGTGGCGATAGTTTCAGAACCATGTAGGGTTTGCATTGGAGAACTGGTGCTCAGTTCTTGTTGAAGTTGGACTCCAGGTGGATGTTGTAAGGCTTTAGTTGAGGTTGTAAGGATACCGTGCTCGTAGTCGGGTTGTTGCTTAGGTAAGTTTGTTAAGTTGAACCTAAGCTTGGTTGGTGGAACCTCTTGTGTTCATGGTTGGAGTTCAGATGGTACTGAACAAATGGTGGTTGTAGTGAAGCCACGTAGTTCCTGGCCGTAGTTGCTAAGGGTGTTGCTCGGAATCCTTACCCTGGGTGGAAGCTACGATGTGGCTGATGCTTTGAGTAGGAGGATGACACATTCTGAAGCGTTTCTGGTCTTTTTGGTTTCGAGGTTCGAGCAGGCCAGCATGGTTGAGATCCTTGGAAAAAGGAGTTGTTTGTTCAGCAATTTTGTTGTTAGACCGTTTTGACGATTAGTGTGTGTCGAGGGTAGTGAAGAACCCTAGTTGTGGAGAGCCTCACCGAGCTCATCGCACCTAGGTAGTGAGTTTCGATTTGGCAAGCCGAGTCGAGTAGGTTGTAGGCTTCGGGTGAGTTGCTGGTAGTTTTGGTAAGCTAGCAAGCCAGAGCTTGTTTCAAGTAGAGTCCGGATTGGTTCCGGTGTGGTGGCAAGTTGGTGCTTGATGTTGACCAAGGTGTGGTTTTTGAGTTGCTAGAAGTTAGCTTTGCTCGTGGGGCAAGTGGTTTTGCCCTGGCGGACGTCTTTCTGCTTCAGAGTTTGAGAGTTGCCCTTATTTGGTGTTTGGGGTGAGTCTTCTCTTGCCGTGGTTGGCGGTCCATCTGTGGTGGACCCCTTGTTGTTGCCTCTGCGGGAGAGTTGGATGTTGTGCTTGGTGAGCAAGACAATGAAGCGGTTGTGAAGCTCTCGTCCTTCGGATGTTCGCTTGTAAGGATCTGTTTCTCCTTGGAAGTTGTCGTTATTCCTTGGTCTTGGAATTAGTGGTAGTGGTGCTAGTAGGAGGAAAAGTTTGTTGGTCGCTTGGAAGCGATTGTTTGTCCAAGTTAAGCGGACTCTTGAGTGGTGTTCGAAGTTGCGGTAAGGGTTGTTCTCGCCTCCTATGAGTGTTTGGCCTAGTTGGTTAAGGTTTTGTGTGTTGGCATGGAAGTTGTTGCACCTTTGTAGTTGAAGAACTCATTTGTATCAGTTGTGGGTTGAGGTTGCACCATTGTGATTCGATTAGGGTCTTGACCTTTTGAGGATCCTTGCTTTGGTTAGTGTGGCTTGTGCTCTGCCAGCCATTTTTGGTAATCTGGTTCTTGGTAGTTGGTGTTAACCGAGTAGTGGAGTTCCGTTTATGAAGTTTCGGTGGGAAGGTGCAATAAGCCTAAGCTAGAGGGTTAAGCCTGTATGTGTTATCGTTTGGACTTATGAGATGTGTTTCATATTTGAGGCAAGCTTCGTTCCGTTGCTTGCATGGAGATAAGTTTGGTGGAGAGGAGCCCTCTGGGGCCCTGGTTGTTGGCGGTGACTTGTCCCGGCTAGTGATTTGAGTCAAGCTAGAGTTGTGTGGATTGGCATAGCTATGCGATTTGTAGTTGTTTGAGCTTCCGAGGCCGTAGCACTCAAGTTGTTGGATTGTAAGTTTTCCGTGTGGGAGCTGTCAGTTAGTTGAGGTTGTTGTGTGAGATTAGATTCTTGGAGGATTGGTTTCAGTAGTGAGAGCTCGCACCTCGTTTCGTGTGCAGATGTCATTTCTATGGAGTAGAGGCATGTTAGTTTCAGGCTGGAGTTGTTGTCACCAGGGTGTGGCAACGAAGGTTTGTTCTAGGCAAAGGCGTTGATGAACCGTAGTTTCGAGAGCGTTGTTAAGAGGCTTATGAGCCGAGTGCGATTCTCAGAGTGTTTTGACCCTCGACCGATGGTCTTTTGGGAAGAGTGAGCCAGATCCTTCAGAACTTGTTGTGAGTTGGTGTTTCCGTGATTAGGCAGCGGGGGACTAGTGTGGTTTTATGAGGTTGCCTTGGGTTGCAGTTCTCAGCGGTCAATTCTTGTGGTTCCATTGAGGCATTGCAAGGTAAGTATTGCAGGATTCCAGTGTTCTGGGAAAAGGTTGGTGGCCATCAATTTTGTTTTGGGTCCTGAGTTGCTGCATTTGACCAGAGGTGATGTGCAGAAGTTTAGAGCTAGTGTTGTCAGCTCAGAGCAGGCAGAAAAGTTACGCCGATGTTCGGCGTCGAGTTTTAGAGTTTGAGGTTGGACAATGCATAGTTTTAAGGTTGTGCCGTTGTGAGTTGTGTTGAGGTTTGGTAAGCGGGAGAAGTGGAGTCTCATGTTGTTGGACCATTTGAGATTCTCGAGAGGATTGGCAGAGTTGCATATTGGTTAGCTTTTTCTGTCATTGTCAGCCGTGTGCAGTGTTCTCATGTATCGGTGTGAGGCAGTATGTGTCGGACCCATCGCTCATTGTGGACTTTGAGCATTTGCAGCTGATTGAGGATTTGAGCTTCAAGGGAAAGCCTGTGAGGATGCGTGCCAGTTGAGCTATAGAGAGCTCTTGTTGCTCTTTCTGCGTCATATTATGGTTATCCTTGGATCTTGGAGTTTGGTGCATTTGGTTAAATGAAAAGAAATTAGGTTTTGTTATGTCTTCTTCTCTAAATGCTCCATGGCCGCCCAACCCTTCCTCTCCCAAGCCCCAAGCCGATTTTCATCCCCTTTGTAGCCCCGTGGTTCGATCGTCTTTCCGGGTAAGTTTCTTCGTCTCTTCGTCTTCTCCGATTTGAGTTCTTGCTGGCCGAATGTAAGTAGAAGAGTGTGGGTGTGTGTGTGTGTTTGTTTGCGGCCCAGAGAGGAGGCCCACCCAGAAATTGCCCATGTCGCAGCTCCCCAACCGGCCAGATCGCACCAGCAGCAAGCCCAGATCGCCCGGAGTCGCCCAGCTCCATCGCCCCTGCAGTGCCATCGAGCAGCCTTATCGCTCAGCCGGCCGAGCCAGAGCGCTTGAGCAGCCCCTCATCGCGGCTTTCAAAGAAGCAGCCGTCGCGACTGGCCGGATCGCACGTCCAGACGCTCGTTAGCCCGCGCGCCCGCGTTCGCCGCCGCCGCCCCAGCGCAAGCGCGCCGTCTGTCGTCAGCGCGCGCCGCGCGTGTCCGTCCGTGCCCGATGCGTCCGCGCCCGCCAGCCGTGCAGCGCCAGCCAGCAGATTTCGCCCGTCTTCGCCGCCTGCCCGTCCGCGTGTCAGCCGAGCCGCGTGAGTTGCTCCCGAGCCGAGCCTTGTTTATTTTATTATATTTAGGCATATGGATTGTGATTATTATTATGTTTGTTAGGTTCTCGTTAGCTAGCTCGGGTTCGATCGCAGCTTAGGATTTTGTGTGAAGTTGCCTCCCGGCCAGGTAAGGATTTCTTACCGGAGTTGTGTGGACCCTGCGATGTTCTATGTGATTGTTGTTTGTATGTTTGTTTGTGATTATCAAGCATGTATAGTTTAGGTGCTCGTTTCGAATTTCGACTAGCATGACTTCGTATGTTGTTCTCTCATGTTAGTCCATGCTAGGTTGTTCCGATTCGCATGCTCATATCTCATTCTTGCTTCGTAGTACCATGCTAGGTTCGTTGTATCTCATTGAGCACGTTTTGGATTGTATTGGATTGTATGTTATTGATATGATAGGTTAGAGTGTAGGTAGGTAGCATCATCCGGGCCCGATGCATAAAGTATCTTGCATCCATGGCGAGGACGTCACGCAGGTAGTAGTATCGGCCCTGGACCCCGTTAGGGTTTAGCTAACCCGGCCGGTAGGCCCCGCAATCTTGGGTGACGGTGGCGATCGTTAAATGCCCCAACGGTCGGGATGATGACTTGGCATCGCCTCGCCCCGCAGTCGGCACGTCCTCGGCGTGTTCTCGCGTAGCCCTTGATTGCCACTGTTAGGGTAAGGACCGCTTCACGGTGTAAGCCTACCACGGCGAGTTCCTTAGCCTCAAAGTGCGGTGGTTCAGGTGACATAGTTCACGTGTGTCAGTCTCACACCCCTATGTCGGTGACACCGATCCGGAGATTTAGTTAGGCGTGGTGATGGACATGGGCGGCTTGCCACTAGACCCGGCGACCCCATAGTTCTGCAGTAGCACGCGGTGCGCGCTTACGCTCATTACTGGCACACCGAGAGCTCCTCGGGATCTTGAGCTAGTGCACCTTTCGTATCGGCGAGAGACAGCAGTGAGCCGAGACTTGTTTCTCGTATAGGGCGTATTGTGTGGTGATCTATTTCCGGACTAAGACCACGAGTTGGCATCCGAGGTCCAAGTGTGGACTTAAGCTATGTGCTCTATTCGTGTTTATATTCATAGCTTGCATACACTCACCTAGATGACCATGTGCATCGTATTGTACCCCGGTTGGGGATTCTTCTTGAGTAATTCGTTACTCACCCTTATTTTGTGGTTTTCCACGGGTAACCAAAGGGCGAGAGGGATGGTCAAGGAGGAGCTGTGATCATGGGAACTCCTGCTGCCGTCTCGACTTTTTATTTCTATGACTCTTGTCTTTTTATTTCCCCTGAATGCATGCATGTAGGCGGGCACTGAGCCCTAGGATGTTTTCTCGAATGTTTTTGTGGATTCCGCTTTATTGAATTTGAGGATGTTTCAAATGTTTTAATAAATCTCGACGATCGAGTGTACGTTTTGGAAATGTATTTGCCTTGAAACAGTGCTTGGAGACAGTATGAGTTTCAAACAAAGCTGTATTGATTTTGATTGAACCTTGATTGTTTTGTTTTAATTGGGAATCCGAAAATTTATTTGCATATTGTCCTTTACTTTGAATGCATGCATTGGGGTAAAGGCCTAATTAGAGCCCTTTTTGGGTCGGGTCTGTACAATCTGGCACGGCGAGCTATGTGGACGCCTTTCGATCCGCACGAGGCGCTTGGATCTGGGCGACACGGGTGCGGACGGACGAAGGCATCTGCGGGCCGGCCGGGCGACGCTGACTGGCTGGCGAGCCTGGCCGAGCGACAAGAGCGAGCTGGGCTCTGGCAGGCTGGGGCTCGGGCAGGGGGAGAGAGAGAGAGAGAGAGAGAGAGAGAGAGAGAGAGAGAGAGAGAGAGAGAGAGAAAGAGAGAAAAGGGGATTTTGAAAAAAAAGAAAAGGGAAAAATAAAAGGGGGGATTTAATCTCTTTTTCCATCCTTATTCAAATTAAAACCTTAAAATCCCATTTCCCGGCTTCCTCCTTCGAGACCCGACTGAAGCAACCTCTTCCAAAAAATAAAACTCACTTAAATTCAACTCCCAAATCAACACCAAGGGCGCGGGCTCGAATCCCAAAGGAAGCACACAACCAACCATCACTTTGCCAAAAACCCAAACCACAACCGAACTTCCAAACGACTAGCCCAAACATCTCGGGACTCGCAACCAACAACAATCAAGCCTCGACAAAGGCAGGAGCGACCTCGAAGCCCTAAAATCCACAAAATCCTGCCCGGGGAGCCAAAAGACCAAAATACCCCCAAGGGTCAAAACAACTCTAACGACCCAACCAAACAATCGAATCTTGACCCGAAGGCACCTCGAAAACTGGAGTAGAAAACTGGGCTGTTACATATCTGCTGACAATGCCTACCGCATAGCAAATGTCAGGTCTTGTACACAACATAGCGTACATCAAACTCCCTACTGCTGAAGCGTAGGGTATATGTCTCATTTCCTCTACTTCTTGAGGTGTCTTAGTACTATTATCCTTAGACAATGAGATTTCATGTCTAAAAGGTAAATGACCTTTCTTAGAATCTCTCATCGTATACATGATAAGCATCTTGTCAATATACGATGCCTGAGACAAGGCTAATGTTCTCTTGCACCGATCCCTTATTATTTGGATCCCAAAGACATACGAAGCGTCACCCAAATCCTTCATCTGGAATTGGTTAGCCAGCCAGTGCTTGATATTAGTCAATACTCTTACATCACTTCCAATATTAGTTGACCTTCTACTCTTGGAATAGTAGATTCGCATAAAACTGTCTCACCCACTCAGTCCTTACTTTCCTCACTGGATTAAAATATACCTTCCATCCCAATTTCTTGATATTTGCGACAGTTTCTTCTGAGGTTCCCTTCAGTCCAAATTTGCGCTTAAATATTTTGTTCGCGAGTGCGATGAATTTGTCCTCCGCATTGATGGATGCAAAGGTTGCACCTTCTCGCACAACTCCAATCTTGGCGCAAGGTTGACTTTGTTGAACTCCTATCAACACCCTCATCCTCATAGATCGAACTTTAGTATTTCAAAACCTATGATGATGTTGTTCTTTTTCGTTTAACATTTCAGCCTTTTTAGGGGAGTTCTCATCTTCATCCTGGCATGACTCACCTTCTTCTAGATCCTCTTCTATGGATTCTTTGCTATCCTCTATAGGTTCTGTTTTAATAATCCTCATCATTCCTTGGTGTGTTCTCGGTTAAAGATATTCTTTTATCCATCTATCCGTCAATTTCAGGTGTTCTACTTCGAAGGGAGGTTCTTCATCGTCACTATTTACAACGACATAAGAGGCCATATCCTTCCTCTTTCCTTCTTTTTTTTTCTTCGAAGAACTTCCCACTTTTGGTTTGCCGTCAGTGTGAACTTTCTCCGTACTTAGGTTCTTGCTCAACAAGTGTTAATTTCTTAATTCCACGTCCTATGGTTGTCGATCTCGAAATCATTTGTGCTCGTCAATCATCTTCCCCTTAATGGTCTTACTATAGACTTTGTGATTGGAAGTCATGATACGAACGAGAACTTGTGATTGCTTATAATGAAGGTTCAAAATGTGGTGATTGATCCTTCCTCTCATAGGGTTTACATAAGCTTTTGAAGGATTTTGGAAATCCATATGCAAGGAAAGGAATAATCATCACCAAAGTAGATTTTCTACACAGATTTTCAAATCGTACCAATCCCTTCTTAAACTATGCTAACAAAGATAACTAAGGAAAATTTCATAAATAAAGAAAAACTTCCTAAAAAACAATAATTTCTATAAAATTTTGCATAAAGTCAGAAATACCAAATTTTCGCATTCCAGAAATTCTACTACGTAGGATCTGGGCGGAACCTTGTGCTAATCTTACGCCATCTTTGATAGCCTTCTCTTGCCTTTCTTCATAAATTGTGCCTTGACGCGTAGTTTTCCTACCCTAATCAACATTGATAGGATCTGATGTATCAGTTTATAGCTCAGTTGAATTGTCTAAGTGTCGCTTTTTCTATCGATCAATTCCTGCGATGATTTTTTATTCTGGTAGCGTAAAAAAACTACTGATACCATTGCTAGTAACTCGTGGTTTTGTGTGCTAACATTATTTTCCTACGAAATGGTCGATTCTAAATCTCCCCTATCGGTTCGCTGCAGAATCCTGATACTTGACTCTACAGGTTCATTATTCACTATGTTGAATTGTTGAAGATATTTATGTTGAATTGTTTAAGAGAATGGAACAAGTTATTGAGTTTCTTGCTTCCCTCATCTAATAAGTACTTCCGCACTTAATGATCTATGGGAAAACCAGCTTTCGCTGCGAACTCCATACTAACTCGGGGCAACGAAAGCAATAGTGAGGTTATTTCTAACTCTCTAAATGATGCAAAGATTTACTATCAACCTATTGTAGCATACTGGGCCATGATACAGTTCCTTCTTCCAAACTCACCACAAGTTATATACGTGGGTAGCTAATAGATGCACACACACACACACACACACACACACACACACATATATATGCAACAGTGTAAAACTCTATAACCTACGCCCCTAGCATGCTTCATTCAAAACTCTTATAACACAGCATAACAATAAACACTAGTAAGAAGTTTAAATGAGCAGGTTTTATTACAACTACTAAATGTTCATAGCTACAACTACTCCTGAGAAAAACAATAAAAATGGAATTGGTGTAGTTGTGAAGAGTGCAATCCCCTTGTCATCGGCTGTAACGGCCCAGGTTTTCGTCCCAGTCTTCCAGGTATGCCCTAGGGGTATTTTAGTAATTTGGTCGGGCCGTCAGGGCCGTTTATGTCTTTTTCCTGTTGCTAAAATTATTGGATGGTTTTATGAAGGTTTTTGAGGCTTTGTGGTTTGGTTTGAGCATGGGTAGATGCAAAAGTAAAAATAAAGGTATTTGTGCTGCAGCCGGGGTTTGAACCCGGGTCTCCTGGGAAGCTTGTAGAGATGTGTGCCAATTGAGCCATTAGGTGCTCTTGTTGCTCTTTCTGCATCACATCTTAGTTAACCTTGGATCTTTGGTGTTTGGTGCATTTGGTTAAATGAAATAGAAATTAGGTTTGTTGTGTTTTCTTCTCCAAAAGAGTTGTGGCCGCCCAAGCTTTCTCCCAAGCTCTCCTTGCCGATTCTTCATCCTTGCAGCTCCCTTGGATCGTTCATCATCATTCCGGTAAGTCTTCATCCTCTTCATCTTCTCGATTGGGTGTTCTTGTTGGCCGAAGGTAAGGAGAAGAGCTTGTGTGTGTGTGTGTTTGTAGCAGTCGCCCAAAGATGCCCAGATCTACCCAAAGAAGAAGCCCAGGCCGCCCAGATCGCGCAAAGAAGAAGCCCAGATCGCCGAGTCGCCCAGCTCCATCGCCCTGCAGTGCCATCGAGCAGCGGCTGTCGCTTGGCGGCCGAGCGAGCGCTCGAGCGGCCACTATCGCGGCCAATGACAGACGAGCAGCCCTATCGCGGCCAAAGCCAGACGCCAGACAGCCCCTGTCGCGGCCAAAGAGATGCGCCTGTCGAGCCTGCGCAGAAGAAGAGAATCGCGCGTCAGAGCGCTCGTCTACCGCAGCGCCCGTCGTCGCGCGCAGCGCGCGCGCGGCGTGTCCGTCCGCTTCCGGCTTGTTCGCGCCCGTGCGCTGCGCCGGCCGGGCCGTCGCCCAGGCGCGCTGCGCGCGAAGCTCTGCCGCCACTGCGCTGTCGCGCGCCAGCGCCCGACCCGCCGCCCATCGGCGCCAAAGCCAGCAGCCTCGCCATGCCGTCGCTCGCCGTCGCGTGCGTGTCGGCCGCGCGCGTGAGTTGCTCGAGCCAAGCCTTGTTTATTTTATTATGTTTAGGCCTATGGATTGTGATTATTATTGTGTTTGTTAGGTTCTCGTTAGCTGGCTCGGGATCGATCGCGGCTTAGGATTTTTGTGTGTAGTTGCTCTCCGGCCGTGTAAGGATCTCTTACCGGAGTTGTGTGGACCTGCGATGTTCTTTGTGATTGTTGTTTGTATGTTTGTTTGTGATTATCAGCATGTATAGTTTAGGTGCTCTGTTTCAATTCGACTAGCATGACTTCGTATGTTGTTCTCTCATGTTAGCCCATGCTAGGTTGTTCCGTTCTAGCATGCTCATATCTGTTCTTGCTTCGTAGTACCATGCTAGGTTCGTTGTATCTGTTGAGCACGTTTTGGATTTTATTGGATGGTATGTTATTGATATGATAGGTTAAAGTGTAGGTAGGTAGCATCATCCGGCCCGATGCATAAAGTATCTTGCATCCATGGCGGGGACGTCGAGGCAGTCCTCCGTCCCCCGACCCCGTTAGGGTTTAGCTAACCCGACCGTGAGGCCCCGTAATCTTGGGTGAGGGTGGCGATCGTTAAATGCCCCAACGGTCGGGATGATGACTTGGCATTGCCTTGTCCTCGACGATCGGCACGTCCTCGGCGTGTTCGCCGTAGCCCTTGATTGCCACTGTTAGGGCAAGGACCGCTTCGGTGTAAGCCTACCACGACCGGTTCCTTAGCCTCAGTGCGGTGGTTCAGGTGACATAGTTCACGTGTCCGTGTCTCACACCCCTATGTCGGTGACACCGATCCAGAGATTTAGTTAGGCGTGGTGGATTGGACATGGGCGGCTTGCCACTAGACCCGGCACCCCATAGTTCTGCAAAGAGCACGCGGTGCATGCTTACGCTCATTACAACGCCGACCGAGAGCTCCTCGGGATCTTGAGCTAGTGCACCTTTTCGTGATCGACGATAGAGAGCAGCCGAGGCCGAGACTTGGTTCTCGTATAGGGCGTATTGTGTGGTGTGGATTATTAGGACTAAGACCACGAGTTGGCATCCGAGGTCCAAGTGTGGACTTAAGCTATGTGCTCTATTATGTGTTTATGTTCATAGCTTGCATACACTCATCTAGATGACCATGTGCATCGTATTGTACCCGGTCGGGGGATTCTTACTTGAGTAATTCGTTACTCACCCTTACTTATCTTTCGGGTAACCATGGCGCGAGGCGGGATGGGTGAAGGAGGAGCTATGATCATGGGAACGTCTTTGTCGTCTCGACTTTTTATTTCTATGACTCTTGTCTTTCATTTTTCCCCGAATGCATGTGGACGACACGAGCCCTAGGATGTTTTCTGAATGATTTTGTGGATTCCCGCTTTATTGAATTTGAGGATGTTTCAAATGTTTTAATAAATCTCTGATCAGAGTGTACGTTTTGGAAATGTATTTGCCTTGAAACAGGTTTCAGCAAACTATATTGATTTCTGATTGAACCTTGATTGTTTTGTTTTAATTGGGAATCTAAAAACTTATTTGCATATTATCCTTTCCTTTGAATGTATGCATTGGGGTAAAGGCCTATTTAGAGCCCCTTTTGGGTCGGGTCTTCTGATTGGTATCGAGCTCAGAGTCATAGACTTTGTAGACTGACCTTTTTGTTGTAGGTCGTCTTTCCCATGATCACCAGCACTCCGACAGTCATCAGGTACGCCTAAGTTACTGTTTTTTTTGAAAAGGGTTAAGAATTTACAATACCTTTCATCTAGTGTATGCCTTGTGTAGTGTTGTGGAGCGGTGACGAGCAGGTTCTGACTCGTTGTTGGTTTGGGCTTAGTGAGCCATCATGCCAACTTTCCCGCAGTGGTTTGTTTAGCAGCTTGTTGAGGTATCCAGATAGATTCGGATGCCCTGGGACATCGTTCCAGAGGGAGGTAGAGCTTAGACTCCCGTTGGCCATTTGTGGCCCAGTTGCTGCTTTTCCCCTAGTGAGAGGGTGGTGGTGCTTCGTGCAGATCGCCAGTATGTTGATCGCACCCAGAGGAGCAGGGCGCTTGGCATGTCCGACCGAGGAGTTGGACAGATCGTGTTGATGTTGAGGCGCGTCCGTGGTTGTTAGGCCCGCATGCCGATTTGGCCCCGGCGATTGAGTTGCCTAGAGGAGGGGGTAGAGGCTAGCGGCGCCTCGAGTGAGACTCCTTGAGCGAGTGTGCTCCAGCCATGAGAGATCCGATGGCGGGTCTTTAGCTATATCGAGAGCGGAGACCCAGCGCGTAGTTTGTAGCGCGTAGTGAGGAGTCCCGGCACGATTAGCCCCGGTGTGAGTCTGTTTCAAAGCATTTTTCCCCAGTAGCTCTTGTAGCCCCGGAGGTTCTCGGGAGGGCATGATCAGCAGTTTATTCGGATGAGTTTGTTGGCGTTGTTGGAGACGCCTGGGTTGGCAAATGGATGCTGTCAGAGAGCTCGATGTTTTAGTAAGTCCCACCGATAGTAGTAAAGTAGTTGGCCGAGTTTGAGTTTAGCATCCGTGTGTGGGATGCCCCGCTTTGCTCAAAGGCCGAGGTGTGCCGTTCTGTCTTTGTTTGGTTCATCGGATGGTGGTGGAAATCCCTTGTGAGAGGTGGTCTAGCGAGTCTCCACGATCGCCCGATTGTTTGGCAAGTTGCCGTGTTAGTGGCTTGAGGCGGATGAAGGGTCATCTTTGCCCCTTGCGAGCTCTTTGTTGTTTAACAGCCCAGCTTCCTCAGGTGTGGATTTGGTAGTAGTAGCACTTGAGGTGCGTTGGTTGGTGTGCCACTTTGGCACTAAGTCTGGTTCAGGCTTGAGTTTGGCTTGGCATAGCAGATGGTTCTATGCCGTCCGGAGTTCAGCACACTTCTTTAGCCATTGGATCCATTTATGGAAAATGCACTTGTTTAGGTCGTGCAAGAGGGCTAGTTCAGTGGTAGTTGAAGGACCACAAGTGAAAGGATGTTCGAGAGGAGCTGGAGCCTCTTCCCAGTGTTACTGGGGGTCGAGTAAGTCAGCAGGTTGGCGGCTGGTAAGTGTTAGTGCGTGTGAGTCTCACGCTAGTGCTAAGGCCAAGAGATCTTTGTGGTTGGTAGTGCGGTCCACTACCTTCGGGTGCCTAAACCTGAGTTGAATGAGCATTGTAGATGCGTGTTCGGTCCAGCAGGGGAACCATGAGTTGGATGCCCGTGAGATGAGTTGGATGCTCATGAGATGAGTTGGATGCCTATGAGATGAGTAGGACGCCTTATGTGTTAGCGCACTTGGTAGAGTCTTGGTATAAAGTAAGTTCGGTTTGGCATCGTTATGTTTTAGCAGAGCAAGGTTGCCACTGCTTCGAGTATCGTGTGGAGATGGAACTTTTGGTGTTCCTTTGGTTGATTGTATCCCTGCCAGAAGATAGTGTTGCCTTTTGGAAAGCACATGTTAGTCTTGGATCTCTGAAGGAAGGTTGAGAGTTGTGCACACAAGTGTGTTCGTGTAGTTCGTTCTGGTGGCGAGAGTTCCAGAACCATGTAGGGATTGCATTGGAGAACTGGTGCTCAGTTCCTGGAGAAGTTGGACTCCAGGTGGATGTTGTAAGGCTTTAGTTGAGGTTGTAAGGATACCGTGCTCGTAGTCGGGTTGTTGCCTAGGCAAGTTTGTTAAGTTGACCCTAAGCTTGGTTGGTGGAACCTCTTGTGTTCATGGTTGGTGTTCAGATGGTGCTGAACGAATGGTGGATGTAGTGAAGCCGCGTAGTTCCTGACCGTAGTTGCTAAGGGTGTTGCTCGGAATCCTTACCCTAGGTGGAAGCTACATTGTGGCCGATGCTTTGAGTAGGAGGATGACATTCCAAGCGTTTTCGGTCTTTTTGGTTTCGAGGTTTGGAGCAGGCCAGCGTGGTTGTGATGCTGGGAAAAGGAGTTGTTTGTTCAGGTAGTTGGTTGTTAGACCGTTAGACGACAGTGTGTGTCGAGGGTTGCCGAAGAACCCTAGTTGTGGAGAGCCTCACCAGAGCTCAGTCAGACCCAGGTAGTGAGTTTAGTTGGCAAGCCAGAGTCGGGTAGTTTGTAGCCTCGGGTGAGTTGCTGGCAGTTTTGGTAGGCTAACAGGCCAGAGTTTGTTTGGAGTAGAGTCCGGATTTGGTTCCGGTGTGGTGGCAAGTTGGTGCTTGATGTTGGCCAAGGTGTGGTTTTCGAGTTGCCAAGGAGTTAGCCTTGTTCGTGGGTAAGTGGTTTGCCCTGTAGGATGTCTCTCCTGTTCCCAGAGTTTGAGAGTGCCCTTATTTGTTGTTTGGGGGTGAGTCTTCTCTTGCCCGTGGTTGGCGGTCCAGTCTGTGGTGGACCCCTTGTTGTTGCCTCTGGGAGAGTTGGATGTTGTGCTTAGCTGAGCAAGACAGCGAGCGGCTGTGAAGCTCTCTGTCCTTCGGATGTTCGCTTGTAAGGATCTGTTCCTCCTTGGAAGATGTCAGGTTATTCCTTGGTCTTGGAATTAGTGGTAGTGGTGCTAGTAGGAGGAAAAGTTTGTTGGCTGCTTGGAAGCAGTTGTTTGTCCAAGTTAAGCAGACTCGTGAGTGGTGTCTCGGAAGTTGCGTGAAGGGTTGTTCTGCCTCCTATGAGTGTTTGGCCTAGTTGGTTAAGGTTTTGAGTGTTGGCTTGGAAGCTGTTGCACCTTTGTAGTTGAGGGCCCCTTTGTTTCAGTTGTGGATGAGGTTGCACCTTTGTGTCTGGATTAGGGTCTGGACTTATTGAGGGATCCTTGCTGGCTAGTGTAGCTTGCACTCTGCCAGCCATTGTTGGTATTCTTGTTCTTGGTAGTTGGTGTTGACCAGGTAGTGGAGTTCCGTTATGAAGTTTCGGTGGAAAGGTGCATTAAGCCTAAGCTTGAGGGTTAAGCCTGTATGTGTTATCGTTTGGACTTGTGAGATGTGTTTCATATTTGAGGCGAGCTTTGTTCCGTTGTTTGCATGGAGGTAAGTTTAGTGGATGGAGCCCTCTGGGGCCTGGTTGTTTGCAAGTTGTCTTGCCCAGCTAGTGATTTGAGTCGAGCTAGAGATGAGTGGATTGGCATAGCTATGCGAGCTTGTAGTTGTTTGAGCTTCCTAGTTCGTAGCACTCAAGTTGTTGGATTGTAAGTTTCCGTGTGGGAGCTGTCACTAGTTGAGGTTGTTGTGTGAGTTCGGATTTTTGGAGTATTGACTTCAAGAGCTAGAGCTCGCACCTCGGTTAGTGTGTGAGATGCCATTTCTATGGAGTAGAGGCATGTCGATTTTCAGTTGGAGATGTTGCCATTAGGGTGTGGCAACAAAGGTTTGTTCTAGGCAAGGCGTGGGCGAACCGTGGTTCAGAGAGTGTTCTTAGAGGCTTATGAGTGAGTGCGTTTTCAGAGTGTTTTCACCCTTCTTGTCCGATGGTCTTTTGGGAGGAGTGAGGCGGATCCCTGTGAGCTTGTTGCGAGTTGGTGTTTTAGTGATTAGGCAGCAGGAGACCAGTGTGGTTTTAGGAGGTTGCCTTGGGCAGCGATTCTCGTGATCGATTCTTGTGGTTCCATTGAGGCATTGTATGGTAAGTGTTGCGTGTCTCTAGTCTTGTGAGAAAAGGTTGGTGGCCGTCGGTGTTGTTTTGGGTCCCGTGTTGCTGCAGCTTGACCGCAGGTGTTGTACAGGGAGGTTGAGCTCGTTTGTGGTTAGCTCAGAGCAGCATGAAAGTTTCGCCGATGTTCGGCGTCGAGTTTTAGAGTTTGAGGTTGGACAAAGGCGTGCTTTTAAGGTTGTGCTGTTGTGAGTTGTGTTGAGGTTTGGTAAGCGGGAGAAGTGGAGTCTCTCCGTTGTTGGACCATTTGAGATTCTCGAGAGGATTGACAGAGTGGCATATTGGTTAGCTTTTTCTGTCATTGTCACCGCAGTGTGCGATGTTCTCATGTATCGGTTGAGGCGATATGTGCTCGGACCCATTGCTCATTGTGGACTTTGAGCCTTTGCGGTGATTGAGGTTTGGGCTTCAAGGGAAGCTGTGAGTATTCTCGGTCTTTGAGACGAAGACGTTGCATAATCGTGAGATCCGTTTGGTAAAAGTTCGGTGGAGGTGTTAGAGTTCAGAGGAGGCCGCTTGTGAGCGGGAAGACGGATGAGATTGCGATTTCTGTCTTTGTTTGAGTCTTAAGGACTTTCGAGGACGAAAGTCATAAAAAGGAGGGAATATTGTAACGGCCCGTGTTTTCGCCCCGATCTTCAAGGTATGCCCTAGGGGTATTTTAGTAATTTGGTCGGGCCGTCGGGCCGTTTATGTCTTTTTTCCTGTTGCTAAAATTATTGGATGGTTTTATGAAGGTTTTGAGGCTTTGTGGTTTGGTTTGAGCATGGGTAGATGCAAAAGTAAAAATAAAGGTATTTGTGCCGCAAATGGGTTTGAACCGGGTCTCCAGGAAGCTTGTAGAGATGTGTGCCAATTGAGCCATTAGGTGCTCTTGTTGCTCTTTTCTGCATCACATCTTAGTTAACCTTGGATCTTTGGTGTTTGGTGCATTTGGTTAAATGAAATAGAAATTAGGTTTGTTGTGTTTTCTTCTCCAAAAGAGTTGTGGCCGCCCAAGCTTTCTCCCAAGCTCTCCTTGCCGATTCTTCATCCTTGCAGCTCCCTTGGATCGTTCATCATCATTCCGGGTAAGTCTTCATCCTCTTCATCTTCTCGATTGGGTGTTCTTGTTTGGCGAAGGTAAGGAGAAGAGCTTGTGTGTGTGTGTTTGTAGCAGTCGCCCAAGATGCCCAGATCCGCCCAAAGAAGAAGCCCAGTCGCCCAGATCGCCCAAAGAAGAAGCCCAGATCGCCCGGAGTCGCCCAGCTCCATCGCCCCTGCAGTGCCATCGAGCAGCCTGTCGCTCAGCGGCCTGAGCCGACGCTCGAGACAGCCTGTCGCGGCCAGCCAGACTTTCGAGATACCCCGCCGCGGCCTCAAAGACGCCCAGAGCGGCCCTGTCGCGGCCAAAGCAGATGCGCCTGCCGAGCCCTGCAGCAGAAGAGATCGCTGGCGTCGACGGCGCTCGTCGGCCGCGCGTTGCCGTCGTCGCGCAGCGCGCCCGCGGCGTGTCCGTCCGCTTCGGCTTGTCGCGCGCCGTGCGCAAGGCCGGCCGGCCGTCCGTCGCGCAGCGCGCGCCGAAGCTCTGCCGCCACTGCGCTGTCAACGCCAGCGCCCGACCCCTGCCGCCCATCAGCGCCCAGCAGCAGCCTCGCCATGCTGTCTGCCCGTCCGCGTGTCAGCCGCGCCGCGTGAGTTGCTCCCGAGCCAAGCCTTGTTTATTTTATTATGTTTAGGCCTATGGATTGTGATTATTATTGTGTTTGTTAGGTTCTCGTTAGCTAGCTCGGGATCGATCGCAGCTTAGGATTTTTGTGTGTAGTTGTTGCCTCCCGCTGTGTAAGGATCTCTCTTACAGGAGTTGTGTGGACCTCGCGATGTTCTTTGTGATTGTTGTTTGTATGTTTGTTTGTGATTATCAGCATGTTTAGTTTAGGTGTTCTGTTCTGAATTTCGACTGGCATGACTTCGTATGTTGTTCTCTCATGTTAGCCCATGCTAGGTTGTTCCGTTCTAGCATGCTCATATCTGTTCTTGCTTCGTAGTACCATGCTAGGTTCGTTGTATCTGTTGAGCACGTTTTGGATTGTATTGGATTGTATGTTATTGATATGATAGGTTAAAGTGTAGGTAGGTAGCATCATCCGGGCCTGATGCATAAAGTATCTTGCATCCATGGCAGGGACGTCGAGACAGGTCCTCCGTCCCTGGACCCCGTTAGGGTTTAGCTAACCCGACCGGTAGGCCCTGCAATCTTGGGTGAGGGTGGCGATCGTTAAATGCCCCAACGGTCGGGATGATGACTTGGCATTGCCTTGTCCTCGACGATCGGCACGTCCTCGGCGTGTTCGGCCGCCGTAGCCCTTGATTGCCACTGTTAGGGCAAGGACCGCTTCGGTGTAAGCCTACCACGACCGGTTCCTTAGCCTCAGTGCGGTGGTTCAGGTGACATAGTTCACGTGTCTGTGTCTCACACCCTATGTCGGTGACACCGATCCGGAGATTTAGTTAGGCGTGGTGGCTGGACATGGGCGACTTGCCACTAGACCCGGCACCCCATAGTCCGCAGAGCACGCGGTGCATGCTTACGCTCATTACACGCCGACCGGAGAGCTCCTCGGGATCTTGAGCTAGTGCACCTTTTCAGATCGACATGAAGCAGCCGAGGCCGAGACTTGGGTTCTCGATAGGGCGATTGTGTGGTGTGGATTATTCGGACTAAGACCCCGAGTTGGCATCCGAGGTCCAAGTGTGGACTTAAGCTATGTGCTCTATTATGTGTTTATGTTCATAGCTTGCATACACTCATCTAGATGACCATGTGCATCGATTGTGTACCTGGTCGGGGATTCTTACTCGAGTAATTCGTTACTCACCCTTACTTATCTTTCGTGTAACCATGGCGCGAGGGTGATGGTGAAGGAGGAGCTATGATCATGGGAACGCGTCTTTGTCGTCTCGACTTTTTATTTCTATGACTCTTGTCTTTCATTTTCCCCGAATGCATGTGGACGCACGAGCCCTAGGATGTTTTTCGAATGATTTTGTGGATTCCGCTTTATTGAATTTGAGGATGTTTCAAATGTTTTAATAAATCTCGATCGAGTGTACGTTTTGGAAATGTATTTGCCTTGAAACAGTTTCAAACAAACTATATTGATTTTCGATTGAACCTTGATTGTTTTGTTTTAATTGGGAATCTAAAAACTTATTTGCATATTATCCTTTCCTTTGAATGTATGCATTGGGGTAAAGGCCTATTTAGAGCCCCTTTTGGGTCGGGTCTTTACATCGGCTCCTATGAAAACCACCAGTTGCTTCTCGTATGGATTGGCTTCTGGCCATCAAACCAACTCACTGAACCTTGACTTCCCTCTTGCTATTTATAGAGATGAATTACTTGGCACCAAGCTTAGGTGAGCTGTAAGATCTTCATTAATGCATGCTCTCTTGATTTCCGGCGAGATTTCTTTGATTGACGCCAATTTAATTACTTGATTGATTCTTCATTTGTTTCCTTGTTGGCATGACTATTCGAACATGTTTGCATTATGGTTTAGCCCTTCCTTGCGCTGCTTGTCACCATTCGCGCTGATTTGTTTTTCTCGTGCTTAAGCTTCGCATTTCTTGTAATGCGCATTGATTTAGTACGTTTATTCAATATTTATGTTAAAAATGTGAAAATGTGCTTCTAATGCTAATTCGTGAATGCATGCAACTTCTAGTAGTTTTTACTCAAAATTTACATGTTATAACCCAATTATTTCCCTTGAACCTTAGAATAATGCATAATAGAATAACCTAAAATGTGCTCTATTTGAGAGTTATCAATTACATATCAAAATGGGTGGAAGCAATTTCCACACCTTGTAACGATGCTAAAACTGTCATTAAATTCCTACACATGAACATTTTCACAAAGTTTGGTACTCCGCGAGCACCAATTAGTGATGAAGGGACGCACTTCATAAACAAAGCAATGATTCATGTGCTATAAATGTATAATACCAAGCATCTCATTGCAACCCATTACCACCCTCAAACTAATGGCCAAGTTGTAGTCTCAAACCGTGAAATTGAGAGTATCTTAGAAGAAGTCGTTGGACCGAAAAGGAAGAACTGATCTTCGCGATTGGACGACTCGCTTTGGGCCCACCGCATTCAAGACTCTGTTGGTTCTACCAAGATGCTGTGATTGCTTGATTTAGAAGAATATAGGTACTTTGCATATGAGAATGCAAAGCTCTATAAGGAAAAGAAAAAAAATGGCATGATAGCAAACTGACCTCGCAAACTTTAGAGGTGGGTCACCAAGTGTTGGCTTTTTGGCCCTATCTCAAATTAATTAATTTTAATTAATTAATTAATTAATATTTTGATGATAACAAACCTGATATTATTTACTAATAATTTTGATGTTTTAAGATGTCAACAGTGTAGTGCTCGAAACAAGGATTCCAACGCAATTTGAATTACTCAAATCGGAGATGAAACGAAGAAGTTATTGACAAAACAAGTTTGAACGAGAATATCCCGAGACGGTGACGTGGCAGCTGAGTGTATACCGTCGGCTATTTAGAAGTTGACATGTGGAGTTTTGGATGAGTGACAAATGGTGGCTTTTGGTTGTTTTGAAAATAAAAGGAAAAAAAATTATATATATTTATATATATTCCAACGATAAAAAAAAAAAAAAAAAATCAAAACTGGTCAGTGACCGTTCTGATTGTTTTGAAAATATAATAATAATAATAATAATATTTTATATATATTATTTATTCTTTTAACTTTTAACTTTTTAACTATTTACTTTTTAACTTTTAACCTTTTATCCTTTTACTTCTTTTAACTTTTAATCTCCACCATTCATTTTATATTTTATATATCCAATGGCTCAAATTAAATTTTGTCTTTTACCCCATTTCCCTCTCTTTTTAAACTCAATCTTCTTCTCCAAAATAACAACACAACTTTTATTATTCAATCCTCTAAAAATCAAAAGCTCCATTGTTGCTCTCTCCAAGCTCTCAACCTTTTCTTTTAGATTTTATTCTTGAGAGACATTGTATTGTGAGGATTTGGTTGTGTGAGATAAAATTTGTATATCCACTCTTTTGAGAGAGTTGTAAAGTGTGTTCCGAAAAATTATATACTTTGTAACGGTTTGATCTTGATCCGTGGAAAAGATCGAGTTTGCTCTTGAACTCGTAAAAGGAGCGGTTTACGGTTGGACTCTAATCCGTTGAAAGAGTTAAGCAAAAAAAAGGTTTTTCAAAATCCCAAGAGGCGCTTGGGTAGTGGAGTAGACTTGCCGAACCACTATAAATCACGGTGTCATCTTTTCTAACTCTTTCCTATTTACTTTTGAAATAATTTTTTAGTATTGTCTTTCATGCTTTAATTTGTATTACTTTAAATCAAATTGGTTTTACATAATCTTTATCAATCTTGTGTGGTGCATTATTGTTTCTTTTTAATCACTTGTAAAAAAGTTTGATATTTAGAATATCTTAAGCTTATTTAGGAAAATTTGTGTAAAACCCTATTCACCCCCCTCTAGGGTTGTCATACCGATCCAACACCGAGTACTCTTGTTTAACTCACAACTTCGTTTGTTTCCAAGAAAGCTCAGATCTAAGTGGTATGGACCATTTTGCATTACATAGGTTAAATTAGGAGGAGCAATTTGGATAAAGAACGAGTCAAGTGGAGATGAGTTTGTAGTGAATGGCCAGAGACTCAAGCATTATTGGAAAGAGGATGTTCAGCGCAAGATATCTTCATTATCCTTGGCGGAAGAATAAGCGCGTGAGCATGCGTTTGGAGCCAATGCGTATCGGTAAATTTAATTTTTGCTCAAAGCATGCTAGTTATAATTTTTTCTATCGGCTTATTTAAAGAAGTTATTCAATATTTTTAGTTTTTTATTTTATTTCATTTATTTTCTATATTTCCAACTTTAAGTTCTCTTTTATTAGTCTCCCTACTTAATTTAGACTGATTATTTGGACTGCTTAAAGGATAAAATCAAACAATCGGTAAAGGAAATTTGAACAATCATTTCAATCATTAAATACGACTAATTACTGAGCAGTCATATTAAGGATTTGATAATCTAACGGTTAGCAGCAATTTCATGGCCGTCTGAACTGAATCGACAACCTGACACATTGCGACGATGTGTTGCTACAAAGATCCCACCCCATCATCCTGAACTTTAAATACCCATACATCGCAAATTTTCCCTTTCATCTGTCCATACCATTCAAACCTTTCTTTCTTTCTCCCATAATCGAAATTGCATCAATCACCATGGGACGAAGAAATGCAACCAACTACAGAATAATGGTGGAACCAATGGAGAGAAGGACAAAATGAGGTTGACCCACCTCCAAATCTGGAGCATGCAAACGCTGTCGCACCAGGCAGCCCAGAAGGTGACGAGTTGCAAGCCAGCACACCAAAGCGTAGGCAAACCATTGCTTCACCAATAAGGTTGGAGGGATGGGCGACAGAAGAAGAATCTTTATAAGCCTCTGGAGAAGAAAGAGTGATCTATGTGTTCCGATGCAATTATATCTATGTAATGAATGATTTCTAAGCTTGACTTATTGCTAAGTGCGGCTTTGAAATCGCTACTCACAAGTTTACGCGATTAGGATGCAACAAGTGATAATTATATATTTTATCGTTCTCCACCGGTATTAATATCTAGAATTAAAGTTATGAGCTTAAGAGTTGTGCAATGAAATAAAGAAAAACGAGTTTGATAGTTGTTTTAAGTTTTTTCTAGTTGAAATGATAGAATGGAATGATATGATGGAAAGACGGGTTGTTTTCCCCTTCCCTTCCTCTCCTTTCCCCTTATTCATGCAACCCCTTGAAAAAGAAAAGGAACAAAAGAAGAGCCATGTGACAATTTTTAAGCACCTCCATGTGACTGAGAAGTATGCTTGCAACTAGCTACCCAAGTTTTGCTCTTAGGGTAAAACCCCATTTAAATTTATACATAAGGTGTGTTTGGACCACCAAGAATAAGAGAGAGAATGAGAATGATTCACCGAGAATTATTTCCCTCATAATCACGTTTCCAAAAATCACATTTTTTTTCATTCTTCTTAACTACTCTATTTTCTCTCCAATAACTTTTTATACATCACATTGTTATTTTTCATTGTCATCATACTCATTATTTAATTTTTCTCATACTTATTCCCTTAGTCCAAAACATAAATAATCATTCCTCACATAATTATTCTCTTTCTTATTCTACCACTATTTCTTATTCTCTCCATAATCATTACCATTCCCCTCTCTCCAAACACATCTTAAATAAAATCTACGAGAAGTTGCTTTTAAATTCTACGGGTAGGCTGAGTCAAGGAGTCCATCTTCCATCTGTAGAACTGTTTTCTATTTCAATTATTTGGGTAAACCCCCATTTTAGAACTTTGACCAAATATTTTTTGCATCAAAAGGAAAGTTGCTTCATGACAAGGCAGAAAAAAGCCTTCTTGAATTGTGAGCTGGGGTTGATGTATTTGTATCATTCATTTTAGTACTTAGGGGATGTTTGTTGGACTAAGATGAGGTGGGAAGGGAAGGGAAGGGATCCCTTCCCAACTATTTGGCCCACTGTGATAAATTTTCCCGGCCCATAAAAAATAACCTGGTGCGTGAAGATGTTTCTTCCCGGCGCGTGCGTGCGTGCATTTTGTTTTCTTTTTTTTTAATCGCACGTCTCTTTATGTCCGTTTATACGGATTTTCTTCTACTTTTTCAATTTTTTTTTGAATTCAATGTAATTTCTGTAGGGAGTTTTATTTTGTTTTCAATATAATTTTATATTTAACTTTAATTGCCCTTTTCTTTATTTATTTGGGAAATTATAGTAACTAGACCACATCCGAAAAGTATTTGCAAATATAGGCGCCCAAGTTTTTTTTTTGCAAAGTTAATTTTTTTATTAAAATTCGTAATTATTAATTTTTCATTAATACCATTTTGCCCTTTATCACATTTAATACTAAATTTTTGAATTAAAACACCCATTTAAACATACTTTCCATTCTTTTAAAACATACCATATTTAATTATCAACTCTTTTAATGCAAAAGATTTTAATTCCTTTTCTCATTTATCTTCCATCTTTCTTCCTTTTCCTTTTTCGTTTCACTCTTCTTCCTCCATTCTCCATTCCTCCATTTTCGTTTCTTCAGCTCTATTCATTCTCTCTTTTCACATTCCCGGCCACCACGTAAAATGTAAATTTTCGTCGACCACAAAGCTCCGATTGGATGGTATAATCATACGAGTTAAGTCATCTTCTCTCAATAATCTCCATTTTTCACAGTATTTGTATCACGTTTTTGTTACTTATCCATCACCATTAGCATGTTAGTGTTCATTTTCAATATAGTCGTGATTCGATATGTCTCAGATTGTTTAGTATGATATGTTTTATTTCTATTTATGTCAATTTTGTACATTTAATTCATTTATATTCCAATCTTTAGAATGTCAAAAATCATGTTTGGAAAATGTCGTAAATTTATATGTAGAACAGTAGTATCTTCGTACTTTTCAATTCATATTGTGGTATAATTGACTGTATATACATCTACAAAACTGTATAATTGAGTATATACCGTATCTTCACACGTCCTCGATTTCTATATAGCAAAGAAATTGTATAATTGACTAAATACCGTATGTTCATACTATATTTTTATGTTAGTTATATTGTACATCTTTTCCGTATAGGTTCATTAATCATTCCATTTGAAATTGCACATAGTGTTCTTTACAATGTCAATATTTCATTTTAGAAATGTATTTAAATCATATGTAGAAACAAGATTATCTACATACTAAAATGTCCAAGTCCTGTATACTTGAGTATTATCTACTGTAGTTTTTCATGTACCGTACGTTATATTACTGTATAAACTATACAAAACTCTATATATGTTTCACTATTTCATTATACATATTGTATAAATTACACAATACATTTATGGTTTATTATTCATTCTATTCATGTATAATACATTGTACTCATATTACTATTCATTAAATTTCAATTCCGCAATACGGTATTGTTTATACATGTATATTATACGACTTATAATATAGAGCAATATTATTTGGACATTTTTGTAATACTATACAACTTTTCCTTATAGGTTCAACAAGCATCCCGATTTGTATTGCACATAATGGTCAGTAGGATGAAAAATGAGATGTACCATAATCATGAAGTAGCTGAAGAGTGTCGCATAAATATTGAGGAACGCATTCACTCAATGATAATTTTACATTACAGTCTTTTTTTTATGTCTAACGCTTTCAATTTCAATTTTTTAACTCATGATATCTTTTTTATTTACTATTGATCTCACTTTAAATAGTAATTTTGTGTAAAGTTGTTCCAACAGTACACTAATTTACTATTCATTTCTTTTTCTTCCCTTCCCACCAACCACTAAATTATTCTCACTTCGTTTCCTTTTCCTTTCTGCCGTAGCCAAACATGCCCTTAAAGAGAATAAAAGAGCCTTCACTTTCACTTGCCCACCCAAAAGTGCTCTGGTTATTGCAAGTTCCTCTCTCTTGGGTTTCGGTTCATGAAAACAAAAGTCATGTCTTTTAAATATTTTTCGATTTAGTGTAAGGATTAGATCAAATTGGGTTTCGATTCATCAAATTAGTCTTCTCTGGGGTTGGGTTTAAGGGTTTTTGGTTGGACATAGCTAAAAGTTTAGGGGCAGTAATGGATTCCAGCAGCAGAATCTCTTCTTCTAACTTTGAGTTCTTTAAGGTTTTTATTCCCAATTCCAGTTCTCACCGGATGGTACACCCTCTACTCTACTCTCTCTTTACTTTTTCTGTTAACAAACATTGAACAAATGGGTCTCTGTTTTTGTGTGAAAATCTAAATGGAGAACTGGAAACCCTTTACCTTTTTTTGTGTGGATTTTAAAACAAAGCAACGGCATTTGGTAACGTTGATAGGTTTTGATGCTGTAGGTTTCATACTATGGAGTGTGAGTTAAAGATTTTAAGTTGATGGATATCATGCTAAAATGTTCCTCTTCTTTGTCAAGAGGAAAATTTGTTACTTTCTTAAATCCCTTAAATGGTTCACTAAGACATTATTCTGAAATCTTCCTTGGTTTTTTTTTTTTTTTTTTTTCTGCTTTGGCCCCTTTAGTGCATTCTTTACAAGCTTCTTAGGATTTCTTAGGATGTGAACCATATCCTATAGAGGTGTTTGTTAGCAAAGAAGATCTTGTTGACAGTCATGAATAATATTTGGTTAGAAAGAAAAATGTATTTTTTTTTACGGTTGTAGAAGGGTATTGGTTGGAAAGAGGATGGGAGTTTAGAATACTTCAATTCCTCCTTTAGGCCTTTTGTTCTCAAATCCTTATGTAATTCTTCTCTGTTTTTTATTCTTGAGCACTGGAGTTCCATCCTATGAATACTCGAATCATGCTTACAATGTAGGTCGTGTTGGCTTATGTTTTTTATGTGGCATGGTGTGGTCTTGATAGGCCCCGAATCACAAAAGTGTATTCACGAAAGTGAATGAGAAAGAGTTGGTGTGTGTGAACTATGATGCTCTTTTGTCTTTCCTAATGAAAGTAGGCGCTAATGACATAAGGGAAATTTTTTGCATTACAGGTTATGTATGGACATGTTTGTCTTTAAAGTACATAAGGTATAACTGTAACCAATTTCTCTAAGTTTTGTTCATGATCTTAACTGTAGAGTATACCTCTTGCTTTTGTGAACTATTTTAATGGATGCATATCAGTGAAGCTGTCCTTAGAGATCAAAGGGGAAAATCTTAATGATATATTTTTGTGGAAGGATTTTGATCCTTGTGAACCAGAAGGAAAACAAAAAAACTCTGATGCTTATATACTCTACAATTCAAGATCATGAACGAAACTTATAGAAATTGGTTACACTTATACCGTATGTACTTTAAATTGGTTTCACTTACACTTGTATATGAAAAAAAAAACAAGCAAAAATTTAATGAAATGACATGTACGATATGTTGTGTGCGTGAAGTTCTTTGTTTTGTCATCTGCTTGCACTAATTTCTTTCATCATCTTTTATTTCCAGAGCATACCACCAGCTTTTCTGAAGTATTCAAATGGAACCTTTCCAGAAAAGGCTGCCATCAAAGATCCTACAGGAAAACCATGGCTCGTTACATTGGAAAAAGAGAATGAACTTGTGTATTTCAAAAATGGCTGGCAGGCTTTTGTGGATTACCATTTACTGAAACATGGAGACTTTTTAGTTTTCGAATTTGATGGACGTTCTAGTTTTGATGTTAAAATATTTGGCAAAAATGGATTCAAGAAGGCAGTGGTAGTAGAAGCTGATAATTCTGTTCCAGTTTTGAAGGTCAAAGAAGTTTTGAAAGAAGATGTTAAACCTTTAATTTCCAGTAAATTAAAAGTTGAGTCAGGTAAGTATTTATTGTCTTAGGAGACCTAGTTTGTAGTGCTTTGGTTTCATTTTATTTATATATTTCTGTTTCTCTGTTTTTGGAAAATAGGTGCTTTTGGCCATGTCTTCTCTTTCCAGTTTTTCAATTTTTTAACCATGTCACAAAATTGAATTCATAGTTTACAAAAGACGAAACGGTTCCTTGTATGTTTTTTTTTTGCTGTGTTTCTAAAATTTTAAAACTGTACTGTTATTTCTATTGTTTCAGCTCATGAATTACATATTCAATGAAGAAGTATAAAAATAGATTCTTGTATCTTTTTAACTTAATGAAACTGTTATTTCTATTACTTTCCTCAAGTTTAAAAGATTTAAAAGATAAAAGTAATGCGATATGGTTGTTAATCAAGTTATGTTCCTCCTTCAGAAGTAATTAAAAATAAAACATGAGTCCAAATATGAAGAGATTTCAAAATGGAATTTATTTTTTTCAATCCTTCACTTCATATATGATCTCTCGGTCTGATTAAGAATCCTCTCAACTGTTATGTAGAGATAGTTCACAAACGAAAATGTGGGAGACCTCGTAAGGCCTCGAAATCTGTAGAACATGTTGCCCCAAAAGGGCCTTTCTTTGAGCGGACAATGAAGCACTGGTGTCGCAAAAAATTTGTGAGTACTACTCTCCAAATTTTCTTGTCAAGTACTTTTGATCATAATAATACTGTTATAGTTGAGTGTCCTGCTATCTAATAGTTATAGTTGTGCTCGGTTTTTCATTCTTTTATTTTGATGTAACTGAGTTCATGACATGCCAAGGATTTAATCGAGGTCTCAAACGTTGAATATTCTGAACTCGTAAGCTTAAAGTCGATACGTTCAATTCTGTTTGGCAATGAAGGCTTGTTCAAAGTTTTGAGTGAGGTTGGAGAGAATGCCATTTTTAATGACATGATTTTGAATTGAATTGCAGTATATTTCTGGACGCTTGGTGAGGAAATTGAGCATCTCGATGAAGCCGAACATAGTTCTTAGAGATGAAGAAGGGAAACTGTGGCCGGTAACAGTCTGTTCGACAAGCCTCAACCGTATTCCTGTTACTGGTGGGTGGTCTAAATTTTACAAGAGCCATAAGTTGAAAGTAAATGACAAATGTGAGTTTGAGTTTGTTCTTGGAACGGGAAACATATGCAGACAATTGAATGTCGAATTTAAACGATGCAGTCTTTGATCTGTGTGTTGAAGATGCATATAGCAGAACCAAACTTTATGATAGAGTACTTTTGTTGGGTGAGAATGTGTATAATATGTGTAAGGATATAATAGTAAGGGTTTGATAGTAATTAGTCATTAGTATCTTTGTATAAATAGAAGGGTTTAGGGTCTTTGGAAGGTGAGGAAATATTTTGACATTGTCTTGGAAAACACTAAGATTTAGCCCTCTCGTATGGCTATATGGTATTGTAAATCTTATTATATTACTATAGTTATTTTGTGTGTTATTGATTATTTATCATTTTCGTTGTTGGTTCTATTGTATATTGTTAAGATTATTAAAAAAAAAAAAAATTATATCCTTGACTGACTTCGACTAATGCCTTGAGACATACTACTTGACCTTACAACATTTTGATGTCAAAGAAACTTATAGGAAATTAATTCTTAGGTAAGTAACCACCGTAGATTGAACCTATCACCTTTAGCACCTTAAGGCTTTTTTTAATCACTAGGTCACCCCCTAATGCTTTATTTATTGTTAAGATTATTGGTGTCTTAACATTTTCCTTGTGAGGAGATTTTTTTTTTTTTTTTTATGGCTATTTAGTATTTTATATCATGAGATCATGAGTTTAAATCCTTGCCATCCTTGCAAAGTGCAATGTTGTTTTCACCTTGATTTCGTGAGTTCAACAAAAAACGACTGAAACCGAACCTGAAGTGTTCGTTTGCTGATTATTACATGCCATTGTCCTATTTAGCGTTTGAGTTTCACTTACTCTTCCCTGTTCTTTTCTTCCTTGCCATTCAAGCATACCGCATCCATCCATTTGAGAAATTGGGGTTTCGACCATTAGAGAGGAAAATCATGATTCCAACGAAAGAGGTGTTGGAGCTGACGAAAGAGTCAAAGGGTAGAATATGTATTTTTAAAAATGTAATGTAAAATCTAAATACTTAAAAAAAATGCTATAATTAAAATTGTCACCACAAAAGTTGTTACATACAATACATACCCTTTGTTTTATGACTTCATCATAGAAAGTCATGGAACTTTTTTTTTTTTTTTTGATTATAACTATTTGGGGTGAAAGATTCGAACTCATAATTTCTTGATTGTTGGGTATATATTAATGTCGTTGAGCTACTACTCTTATTAGCTAAAGTCATAAAATGTTATGTCGTCGAACTACTATTTTTATTGCAAAAGTCATAGAATGTTAGTTCAACCTAGCTAATATTTTTTTAGAAGATTATAGAGAGTAACTTGGTTTAAATTTTGAAGTTTAATGTTACATTAAAAATCGATAAAAGAATCTCGGAAGTTTAAATATATTGCAGAGTAAAAAAATAATCTTTAAATTATGATGTAGTGATAAATAACAAATCTGATTTTAAATTAATATGTATGTTACGAGAGTTTATTTTTATCTCTAGAGTTTGACTTGAAATTCAAAGATTTAGGTAAATAAATTATTTAAATATAAATTTTTATTCGCACCTTACTATTAAAATTTTTAAATTCAACATCGAATGAGTGGTTGATGTTGATTATCTTGTTTGGTATTAATCTATTTTAATTTTACCTTTTGTCGGTCCTCCTCCTCTCAATTTATACTAAAAAAATTTAAATTCAACTCAATAATAAGTTAATCTTTTTTTCTTTTTTCTTTTTTGTCATTAAAAGAGTTGCTAGAGAAAGTTAGGGTTACGAATTTGATATTCATAAAATATTTTATTGATAAAAATGTTTTTTTGACATTTTTCAGATGAAGGTTATTGTTTAAACTTTTTTAGAGTTTAGAGATATTTTTTAAATAAAATTTTTAATTATTTCTATCGAACAATATTTTTATCTGGTTTTAAAGTTTAATAAAGGTATTTTTGATTTTTTTTTTTCAAAATTCTGGACATGTTTGAGATAATTTAGCCTTTCTATTTTATTTACCTATTAAATATAAAATTGAAATATTTAGGAAAAAGAATTAATAGGTGAAGAACTAAAATACTAAATATTTTCAAAGTTGAGAGATGTTATATAGCCAACTCAAGAACGTATCATGAATTTCTCTTTTTCTCTCTAACTTAACTAAGAGCATAACATGTTTTCAAGGGCATGAACTTGAGAATTTGCATTGTATAACAACATTTTGACTCCTGTTTACAATTATAACAACTTTTTAAAAATAATTCGTTTATAATAAATTCTACCTATTTTTGAAAATTTACCTTTTTATTCGAAAATTTTGATAAAATCTATTATTTTTTAGTGAAGTCTATCAATTTTATTAGTAATTGATTCTATCAACCTTATTGATAAAATATAATAGAAGTCTATCAATTTACTTTATTTATTAGTAATTGATTTTATCAACGTCTATCAATATGGAAGTCTATGAATCTGCATTTTTTTGTTATGTGTGCAAATATTTTCATTATTATAATATTCATGAAATATTTTCATTATTATAATATTCATGAAATATTTTAAGTCTTTTGTAACATACACGAAAAAGCCCCCTACTTCAAAACAATAATATTAACAATTTTTGTTTAAAAATAAATAGTAGGATTTATAGTGTAGTCTATCATTTAAGAGTTTTCCCCTCTAGTTTATTTTAGTTTATACATTTTTTTTTTAGATTACAACAATTGGGAGTAGGGAAGACTCGAACCTAAAAATTTTAGATCGTTAGGTGTACATTAATGTCGTTTGAGCTACTGCTCTATTGACCCATATTTAATTTGTAATGTTTCCTCATTTTTCCTAATTTGTGAGAGGCTGGATTATAAGTATGACATAGGCGATACGATGATTGAGGTTGGAAAGATTGAACTTAGTGACCACATGTTCTTTGGATGTACGCTAATGCTACTGAAGAGTTGAGTTGTATTTTTAAGAGTTGAGAAATTAATGAAAGCAGAGGCTGGTGGGTTCACTTCCCAAAACCAAGGTGACCCCCACAGTGCCCTGGTTCCTGCTTGCATCTTCCTCTCTGCGGCTCATCGAATTGGGTGTAAGGGTTTCTGGCCATGGATTCCACCACCCGGATCTCTTCTTCTACCCTTGACTTCTTTAAGGTTTTTGTTCCCAATTCCAGTTCTCATCGCATGGTACACCCCTCTCTCGCTCTCTCTCTACTTCTTCTGTTTGTTCATAATGAAACCCTTTACCATTTTGTGTAGATTTTAACAGAAAACAACTGCATTTGGTAGTATTGTTCATAGGTTTTCATGGTTGAGTTCAGGATTTGAGGCTCTTGACAAAAGAGAGGATGATGTTTAAGGAGTATGGGCCTCTTTTCAAGCTGATGTCTTAGCATGTGAACCATATCCTACACAGCTGTTCCTTAGCAAACAATATCTATCTTGTGGACACTCTTCATTAACATTTACTGGTGTAGAAGGGTAGGATTGGAGTTCAATTCCTCCTTACATATGTAGTACTTCTCTGTTTTCTATTCTTCAGCACTGGAGCTCCATCCTATGACTACTCAAATCATGCTTATACCCTAGGTCGTGTTGGCTTATGTTTTTATGTGCCCTAGTCTTGATAGTGGAGTGACCTAGTGGTTAAGAGGGTCTTTAAGGGGTTGGTGTGTGAGAAGAAGGTTTACGTGTGTGGCGGGTGGGGCCAAAAGTATTTTTGTTAGATAGAAAGAGGGTCGTGGAGGTTTGCGGTATAGAAGAAGGTGAGGGCATGTTTTTCTGTTTTTGTTTGTGGTTTTTTATGGTGAGAATTAGGATAGGTATTCCCTTCTTACTTTTTTCTATCTGATTCATAAATATAATTGTTGGGCAAGGCCGAAGATGCTCTTTTGTTTTTCTTAATGAAAGTGGGCTCTAATAACATAAGGGAAAACTTTTGCATTACAGGTTATGTATGGACATATTCCTCTTTAAAGTACATAAGCTATTAACCAATTTCTCTAAGCTTTGTTCATGATCTTGAACTGTAGAGTATACCCCCTGCTTTTGTTAAGTATTTTAATGGAAGCATACCAACTGAAGCTGTCCTTAGAGATCAAAGTGGAAAATCTTGGCATGTGACCTTGGAAGACCTGGATAACCGTGTGTTCTTCAAAAATAGCTGGCAAGAATTCGTTGATAGCCACTTCTTAGAATATGGAGACTTTTTAGTTTTCCAATATGATGGGAGTCATATGTTTGATGTTAAGATATTTAGCAAAAATGGATGCAAGAAGGAGCTTGTATCTGGAACCGGTAATGTTTTCCCAGAAGTGAAGGTGAAAAACGAGCCCCTGTCCGAGCAAGATCGTAGTGCATCCTCGACTCGTTGCAAAAGGAATGACTCTGAAGTTCGATCCAGTGGTAGTTCAGGTGACAAGAATTCATCACCACTTTTTTGCTCAGCAGACTTACCTGTTCTTGGCATGTATCTAAATGCCCTAAACTTGTTGTGTGCTTTACAGGCACTGCCCCTAAATCAAGGAGAACATTAACCACAAAACTTGAAGAACCCGGTCCCTGTAGGACTGCAGATCACGTTTCAACAAAGCCACCGACCTTCGAGCTCCTAGTTCGGCATTGGTCACAAAAGGGCATTGTAAGTTTATTCATCTGATAGCTTTACTGTAGCATTTTGAAGTTAACAATTGTCTGATAAAAACAATTAAGGGATTGGATTGAAAATGTAGCTTACTGTCATCGTACAATGCTATTCTCATATATTTCTTTTTTTTTTAATCTCATTAGTGGTATATGATTATGTTCTTCTGCCCAAGTTTCACAAAATGTGTTTTTTCTAACGAATGGGTTATGATTGCAGCATATTCCTAAATTGGTGATGGCTTCACATAATATCTCACTGAAGCAAAATGTGGTTATTATAGACGAAATGAGCAGGTCATGGCAAGTCAAAGTCAACCCAATCAGCCGTGGTCGGTTCGCCTTGACCACGGGGTGGCCTAATTTCTTCAAGGAGAATAGTTTGAAAGTAGGTGACATATGTTCAATCGAGTTTGTTCTTGATTCAGATAACATTTGTGGAGAACTAAACGTGAAAATCTCCCGCATTGAGGAAATAACTCAACATGAAAAATAGGCAAAAATGGTGCAAGAGTGATGATGCCTTGTTATCTTAAATCTGAATCATTATGTAGTTGTACTGTACAATCTTCAATGTTTGAGTTGGAATGTTTGTGTACTCTTTTACCGGAAAATTGGACCTTTGCTCCACTTTCTCTGGGAGCAATTGTGCCCATCTAAGGCTCGAATTTCAATATTTGTAGCAAGTTATCGACAATAATTCGTTTGGATGTAGTTGTTTGTAGAAAAGTTGCAACCAATAACTTGTTCGTATGTAATAGTCTATTTCTCATTTCCATATGTACATTGTTTCTCATTCTCGTTAATATTGAGTACTTCCTTTCTTGTAATTACTTTTGGATATTCTGTACCCAAATAGTCTCTAAATTATAAACAGTTTTTACATAACTAGCCAAATTAAGATAAAATTTTACTAATCTAGCCAAAATTTAAACAATGAGCAAAAATATTCAAAGCTTTAAAATTAATAAAATTCATATTTAGTTAGGTATTAGCCTACACCTTTGTGTTTGTTTTAAGAGGAGACAGGTGGTGGGCTTCAACATTTTATTTGGCCCAAGTATTTTTCCATCATTTTAAGTGTTTCTTATTTTTTGTATGTAATATATTTATAGTTAGAATATTATTATTATTTAAATATATATATATATATATATATATATATATATATATATTTGAAATAATTATTATTTAAATATATTAATATCATGTATATAATTATAGTAATCATATTGTTATTATATCAAATATTTATTTTAAAAATTAAAATTTAATAAATAAATATACGTATGAATTTCAATGGTCAAAAGATAGGTTTAGAAATTTTTTTTGAGTACATAGTGGGGGAAGGGGGACCAACAAACACTACATAGATGACACAACTACTCTAAAATAATATGAGAGCCAAATACCGATTTCCGGGCTCGAACACGTTCCCGTGGAGTTGAAATGGATAAACACCAGACAAGATAACCAACTGTGCCACTGACCCTCGGTTAGAAATATCGTATTTACAACTTTACAATTAAAAAAATTATTATTATTAAGTTATTGACATAAAATTGTGTTTCTTTTTATTATTAACCATATGTATATCAATTTATTAATGAAATGAAAATTAAATTTAAATAATTGGTGAATCTTTTTATTTGTAATCTACAATAAATTTTAAAATATAGAACTTATTTTGTTTGTTATAAAAATGAGATAAAATTCTTTTACTCTCGAACAAAAATAATTTACTCCATTAAACTTAAAATTGTAGTAAAGAGTAGATCTAGATTTTTTTTTAGAAAAAAGATAAATGAATTTAAATAATTTTAAAATTTTTTGCTAGTATATATATATAAAACAAAACAACTATAAGTTTCAAGATTTGTATGAGTCAAAAGAGATTTGAGATTATTTTACATTAAAAAAAACAATAACAATAATTCCAAAATTTGAGGAGCACTATCTTACTTTCATGTAATAAATAGTATCAAAATATCGATGAGTTCACTTTTACATGCAACAAATAACAAATTGAAAAATTTAGGAGTGTTTATGGTTTCCTAGGAGCATCAATGACTATTAACATAAATAATTTTCTCAAAAATAAATAAATAAATACTTCAAAATATTAATTGGTACATTTTATCGACAATTCTTCTTCTTTTGATAAATATAAATGTGAATGTATAAAAGGTATAAGAAAATAATTTCTTTTTTAATAAAAGAAAAAAGAAAAAATTGTTATGAAGATTTAACTTTAATCACTAGCTTGACTAAATGATTTTTTTTTATATTTTTTAACAAATAGAATCTTAGTATTTTTAATTTTGTTTTTATTATTTAGGTCTAACGAATCTTGAAAAAAATAAAAGTTATATATGACATATAAATATTTTAGATTAGTCAAATTCCAGTTTTATATGTGAAGTTTTTGCTCATTTTTTTAATTCAACAATATTTAAATGTGGAAGATTTGAAACTTTAACCTCATGGTTATTAGATCGTACATGGTGTCATTAAAATTAAGCTTCTTTTGAATATAAACAACAATATTATTAAGGGTGATATGTTATTGATTTTATAGTACTTACAATTTGGTAGTTATATTTCCATATTTATGTTAATAACTAAATATTATAGGATAATTTTATTATTCAACAAAAAAAAAAACATAAGATGAGTTTAAAAAAAAATTATCAGATCTCTTAGCATCTCATCTCCTCGTTCTGTATTCCAAATAATTTTTTTTTCTGTCATCTCATTACATTCCAAACAAGCTTTTCCTGTCATTTCATCTCATTTTCTATACCCCAAAGAAGGTTTTCCTCCCGTCAACATTTCCTTTCCTCTCCTCTCGTCTCGTCTCACCCTCAACCAAACAATCCATAATCATAACTAACTGAAATTATAGGGAAAATAGGAAAATATTAATTTTCTCTTGCATTTGTGAAGCGACCTTATTACTAAAAAAACAAAATATTTCTAAAACCGTCGTTCTCCCCATATCCGAGAAAATTGGAAATCCATATTTTTGAATTGAAGATTTAGAGTTTCTTAGCCCCTGTTTGATAACCATTTTGTTTTTTGTTTCTAGTTTTTTATGTTTTGTTTTTAGCTTTTAGTTTTAAAAAATAAAAAAACGTATATGTTTGATAACTTATTTTAATTTTATGTTTTTAAAAGCTAAAAACCAAAATACATGTTCGATAACTGTTTTTTGTTTTCAAATATCACATTTTGTTTTGATTTTTTGATTTTTTTACATTCTTGATTTTTTCATGTTTTGTAAAACGAAAACAAAACTTGCTTTTAATAACTACTTTATTTAGTTTTTAAAATTCCTTTAATATTTTAAAAATGTTTTTTAAAAAAACCAAAGTTCGTTATCAAACAAGCCTGTTTTCAAAATATTAAAAACAAAAACTAAAAACTTAAAACAAAATGGTTATCAAACGAAGCCTTAGTATTTCATTTTCCAAAAAACGGACATGAGTAGTTTTATTTAATCACTTTAATCTTTATTTTTACTGTTTCAACAATGACAAGAAAGCATGAATATTCGGCAACATAGAGATTAATATTGGGTTGCTATTCACAACTGATAGGGATGGTGAAGACATACTACATTTTTCCAACCAAGTTTCATTGTTTTGGGGGCTCTTTAGTCTTTTGATGCTAGTGATTAATAAGGTTTCCAATGGAAAACTCGTTGTGTTAGGGGAGACACATTAAGGGTACTTCATCAATAGTGCAAGTTTTGATTGGGTTATATATTACCCTCGTAAGGTTGTATTTAAGAATTTTAGGACGAGTTGCTCTATCTAGTGTATTTAAATATGTTATGGGAAAAATTAGGCCTAAGAGATTGGGCTTCTCGAAGTGAAGTCAGGCCTGCAAAAGAAGGTCCGCGACCAGACTAGCTCGTAAAGTAAAGATCGAGCACTGTGTAGGCTTGCAAAGGGGTGTAGCCCACCTGAAGTGTGCAACCGCCTGGGTAACACAAGCCCATAGGGGCGAGCAACCTGCCCAGGTACGCGAGGCCCGACCTTGTCGGCCCCCCTTTTGCAGTGTAGACCCCGCCTTTGCAGGTTAGAGGTAGACTCGACTGGTTCAGGCGGAGCCCCAACTGACCTGACTAGGTCAACTGCAAACCTGGCCGAGTCGGGCCGACTTGACTTGTTCGACCCAAATCTCCTTTTTAAGCATATTATGCCCGTTTTCACGTGTTATTTTCGCCTATTTTTTCCATTTTTTCTTTACTTATGGTTAGACCCCATTAAGGGCTCGACCCATAAAAAAATATTTACCTAATATAGGAAATATTCACCATAAAATGGGAATATTTACCTAAATTGGGGATCATTTTACCAAATGTGGCCACGCTTATACTCACCTATAAATATGTCAGTCAATTAATAACTTGGTATGCTATTTTTACCAAATGTGTCCAGTTTCTCTTTGTATTGTAGGTAATTCGTCCCTATCCAATAAAAGTTCATCATTGATCTGGGAAACAAAATTTCGGCATTAACAGTTGGCGCCGTCTGTGGAGACGAGTTCGTTCTTTGCCCAGAAACAAGTTGTTAACGCCCGCACTTCACGATCAAAGATGAGTTCGAGTAATAATAACCAGATTGAGGAAGCCAAGTCTGATAGTGATAGGCCTCCTAGGAGAATAGATACTTGGAAAAATCCTAAAGAATTGGCACGTGACCTGAGTGCAAAAGAAGCCGACTCGATTATTGAATGTATGTTTGATCCAAAGGTGGTTGTGCTCGAGAAGAAGGTTCAAGATATGGTTGGCGCAATTGGTCGGCTGACGGAACTGATTAAATAGCCCATTTTAGCCAATCTAGAGGTAGCTGAGCACCAGAAGCAGGGTCTACCAAGGGCACAACCACGCACCTGCTCACAGTCAAGCAAGGTAGCCACGAAACACTTCGAGAGTATGTTGCACAACTCAATTGCGAAGCATTAAAAATCAAAGGATACGTTGATGGGGTAGCATTGATAGCCATCATCACAGGGTTTAAAGATGATAATTTTTTTTGGTCCTTAGGAAAGAAGGGGCCTGCCACTTATGTAGAAGTGTTGACAAGGGCTAAAAAATACATGAGTGCAAGCAAGTTATTAAAATCCTGAAGAGCTCTAGAGGAGAAGCGCACCTACACTGAACGGGAAAGACACGTTGATCAACATGAGTAAGAGCGAACATAATCTCAAAAAAGAAAATTTAATGATAGATCAGAAAATTGAGACAAATCAAGTCCCTAGGGATTGCCTCCCAGCAAGTTTGAGAAACACGCACCCATGGTAGTTTTATTGGAGCAAGTCCTAATGGAAATCAAATATAAGGATATTCTTAGATGGCCCAGCGAGTTGAAAACATGATCGCATAGAAGGAAGAACGAAAATTATTGTTTGTTTCATCGGGATCATGGACATATCTTGTCTGAATACTACGACCTAATTGAGGCAATAGAAGTCCTAATCTAGAAAGGGCACCTGAAAGAGTATGTAGGTGAGAAGTAGAAGTCACTCTAGCCACCTAGCAAGCGACGAGACACTAGAAACTCACCACCTCCCCAATAGATTTGAACCATTATGTGTGGAATTGCCAGGGGAAACTCTAACAGGAAGTGAAAAGCAAGTTTGAGGCAAGCTTGTGAAGTGCTGGGATGCAAAGAAGTAAGAATAATGGCAGCGGCCGACAACGATATCAATTTCTCGTATGAGGATGCAAAAAGGGTACACCAACCTCACAATGATGCTTTGGTGGTCTCATTAGTCATATCCAACATTAAGGTCTAAAACATTGTAATAGCCCAAGTTTTCCTTTCGGTTCTCCAGGCCTGACAGGTTGTCCTCCTAGTGAGTTGTTGGGCTGTTAGGGCCTTTTTGTGCTTCCAGGAGTATTGTGGTCATTTTGCCCTCCAGGCTGTTCACTCAGTTATTCAGGGTTTTAGGAATGTCTGTGTTGGTTTTGGACTTCAGTTTTCCTACGGTTTTGATTTCCAGGACAAGAGTTCCATTTTAGGAAAGTTTGGTGGTCTCCCGGGTAAAAGGAGAAAATTAAAATAAATTGTGTTTGAACTAGGATTTGATCCTTGGTGTGTGGTTGTCAAAATTGGAGGCTTGTGTAGAGGAAAATAAATTGTTTTAAAAAGTGCTTTTGGTGGGGCTTGAAGGGGGGATTTTTGGGAGATTTTAATTAATTAAAAATAGGAGAAATTAGCCTAGGGTTCCATCTCTTTCTCCTCCCTCCCTCTTGGCCAAATTCCATCTTCTCCTTCTCCCTCTCCTTGGCCGAAAGTTCAAGCTCCCAATTCTCTTCATCTCCATTGCTTCCAACCTCAAGATTTCCAAGTGTAGTTCATCTCCTTCTCCATTGTTTCTCCAAGGTAAGTTTTTCTTTTCAAATCCATTCTCCTTCTCTTCCTCTTGCCATGGCTGAGACTAGCTTCACATACGGAGATGGTGATTTTCTTCTTCTCCTCTTGTAGATCCAAGAGGCTTGTTTGGGTTAGAGGAAAATTGTGCTTGCTCTTGCTTGTTGGAAATCCGGACTCATCTTCTTTCCCCAACATCCATTTCCGAGAGCTTCAAGGTAAGGTTGATTGTGTTTTTGTGGTGTTTGACTTGTGGTTTGGTTAGATATAACTTGTCTTTCTCTTCCTTGTGCAAATCTAAACCCTAGCCGAATTGCTCGTTGTTTGTGCTTGCTTGGCCGAGACCTCTTAGGTGCTTTGGGGAGCCTTGCCGAATCCTCCTTGGTGAATAGGTGAGTTGGTTGTTGTTGCCTTGTGGTTGGTGTTGTCTGGCCGAGAGCACCCTTAGGAGGAACAAGGGGGTGTTGTGTTTTGTTGCAAGCAAATCTAACTTGTTTTGGTTCTTGTGTGGTTGCCCTAGCCGAGAGTGAAGTGGAAGAAGGTGGAAGTTCTCTTGTGTGTGGTTTGACCTAGCTTGGCCGAGACTACCCTTGGAGGTTGAAGTATTGCACTGGTTTCAGTAAAGCCCTAATTACTGTTTGTTTGGTTGTGTAGTTTGTTGCGAACTAGTTTGTAATCGACTGTTCTGTTGTTAGGGTAACTGTGTTTTGTTCCTCAGCTTGTGGATTCGTTTCGGATTTTGGGATTCTACTGTTGACAGGTAAGGGTTCCTTACCAGGGTTGTGTGGGCCCTGCGCACCTCATTGATAACTCCTAGTTGTGTGTTTGTACTGTACTGTTAGTGGATAGGTTTTCTACAGGTTGTTTGGATTTATATGAACTGTTAGCTTATAGGCTTTTCTGCAGGTTGTTTGGTTTATATAAACTGTTAGTGGATAGGCTTTTGCAGGTACCCTGGAGGAAGTATGTGATTGTAGATGCTTAACTCTGTTTATTCTCTATTGTATGTAAAATGGAATTGCATGCTGTATATGTTCTGTGGTGATGTATGCTTTAGCATGTTGTAGCTAAGTTCTTCCTGAATTGTTGTTAGGATTGGCATGTAGAATATGTTCTGTTTCTGTGCTTCCCTGTTTATTGACTTGTCTATCTATCTGCTTTATATTCTTGTATCATGGACTTATTATTTATTATATTATGTCTGTAACCTGAGTTAGAGTCCTTAGAGAGTCCCTAGTGTCAGTCGAGTTGCGTGCTGGCTCAGTTTGCTCAGGACTGCCTAGTGTGTTGCAGTCCAAGATTAGCCCAGTGTGTGCTGTCCCTTGTTGGCCCAGAGTGTGCTGACCAGTTCTAGGATTGGCCTAGTGTGTTGCTGATCCAGGGTTGGCCTAGTGTGTTGCTACCCATGTTGCTCCAAGACTAGCCAGTGATTTGCTATCCCCTGTTAGCCCAGTGTGCTGCTAATCAGGTTGAGCAGAACTGCCTAGTGTGTTGCAGTTCAAGGCTGCCCAGTGTGCTGCAGCCAAGACTAGCCTAGTGTGTTGCTGTCCTTAGTTAGCCCAGGGTGTGCTAACCTTGCTTGCTATGCTGTTATAGCTTGAGATTACTTGAATTGCACTCCTGTTGGTTAGCCCAGTGTGTGCTAATCTTGTCTGGCTGTGAGCTTAGACCTTGTTGATGATTATCCTGTTTTACTATTTAAGACTGCCATGTTCTGAACTGTTGTTTGTATGCTAGGCTGTTAGGTGATTTGTTGTGCGTATTGTTGTAACGGCCCAGGTTTTCATCCCGGTCTTCCAGGTATGCCCTAGGGGTATTTTGGTAATTTGGTCGGGCCGTTTATGTCTTTTTCAGTTGTTAAAATTATTGGATGGAATTTTGCAGGATTTTGTTGCTTTGTGGAGGTGTTTGGGCATGGAGAGATGCAAAAGTAAAATAGGGATTTTAAGTTGCTGCAGCTGGGGTTCAAGCAAGGGTGGCCTTGTGTGCTAAAGCAGAGCCTTGCCAGTTGAGCAACCAGGTGATCTTGTTGCTCTTTCCGCGACATATCTTGGTTAGCCTTGAGTCCTTGGGGTTTGGTGCATTTGATTAAAAGAAAATGAATTAGGGTTGTTGTTTCTTCTCGAAATCAACCTTGGCCGCCCAACCCTTTTCCTCAAGCTCCATTGCCGTGATTTTCTTCCCCGTGCCAAGCTTCGACCATCGAGCATCGTCCCGGCCGAGCAGCAGCCCACCCGAGCGACCTCCAAATGAGCAAAGAGGTCGCGGCAAGCAGAGCCCATCGCCTACCGAGCGGCCAGTGTCGGCGTGTCCACCGCCTTCGCCGCGCGACGCGCGCCGCGAAGCATCCCGTCGCACAACCAGATCACACGCTCAGACGCCCAGCAGCCGCATCGCGTCGCAGCCCAACCGTGTCGAGCGCACCAGATGCCATTGCCCAGTCGAGCTCGCGCCCGCACGCTCGCTTATCGTCTGCACGCCGTGCCCGCGAGCCCTTGTCTCGCCCGCAGCTCGTCCGCGCGCAGCTCCGAGCCCCAGCGCCGTGCCAGCATGCCCAGCGCGCAGCCCTGCCGCCCATCAGCGCCCAGCAGCAGCCACGACCGTGCAGCCTGTCCGTCCGCGCGTCAGCCGTGCAGTGTGAGTTGCTCCCGAGACGAGCCTATGGATTGTGATAATTATTGTGCTTGTTAGGTTCTCATTAGCTAGCTCGGGATCGATCGCAGCTTAGGATTCTTGTGTGTAGTTGCCTTCCAACCAGGTAAGGATTTCTTACCGGAGTTGTGTGGGCCCTGCGATATTATATGTGATTGCTGTTTGTATGCTTGTTTATGTTTATCAGCATGTTTAGTGATAGGTGCTCTGCTCTGAATTCCCGACTGGCATGATTTCTTATGTTGTTTCTCATGTTAGTCCATGCTAGGTTGTTCCGTTCTGGCATGCTCGTTATCTGTTCTTGCTTCGTAGTATCATGCTAGGTTCGTTGTATCTGTTGAGCACGTATTGGATTGTTTGTTGTATCTGTTTATAGGTTTGAGATATGGTAGGTAGCATCATCCGGGCCAGGATGCATAACGTAACTTGCATCCACGGCAGGGACGTACGAGGCGGTACTCCATCCCTGATCCACCGTTAGGGTTTAGCTAACCCTAACGGCAGGCCCTGCAATCTTGGGTGAGGGTGGCGATCGTTAAATGCCCCAACATCGGGATGATGACATGCCATTGCCTTGTCCTGGCAATCGGCACGTCCTCGGCGTGTTCGGTCGTAGCCCTTGATTGCCACTTGTTAGGGCAAGGACGGCTTCTGGTGTAAGCCTACCACGACCGGTTCCTTAGCCTCAGTGCGGTGGTTCAGCCGACATAGTTCACGTGTCCAGTCTCACACCCCTATGTCGGTGACACCGATCCGAGATTTAGTTTGGCATGGTGGATGGACTCGGGCAGCTTGCCACTAGACCCGGCACCCCATGGTTTGCGGTGAGCATGCGGTGCGTGCATACGCTCATTACAGCGCCGACCGGAGAGCTCCTCGGGATCTTGAGCCAGTGCACCTTTCGTATCGGCGGTAGAGCAGCCGAGGTCGAGACTTGTTTCTCGTATAGGATCGTATCATGAGGTGGATTATTCTGGAGTAAGACCCTGAGTTGGCATCCGAAGTTTATGTGTGGATTTAAGCTATGTGCTCTCTTCTGTGTTTATATTCATAGCTTGCATACCTTTCTGCTAGATGACCATGTATATCGTATTGTACCCTGGTTGGGGATTCTTACTGAGTAATTCGTTACTCACCCTTATTTTTGTGGTTTTCCACAAGTAACCATGGTGCGAGACAAGATGGTTGGAGGAGGAGCTGTGATCATGGAAACCTGTTGTTTCGAACTCCGAGTCTTGTATTTATGTTTTTATGTTTTAAATGTCCTCTGAATGCATGTAGTTGGGCACGGAGCCCTAGGTTGTTTTCTGACTGTTTTCCGGATTCTAGCACTGTTGTAACTATTGGAAAGTTTTGAATGTTTTAAATAAATCTCTGATCAGAGTGAGTTTTGGAAATGTATTTGTCTTGGAACAGGTGCTTGGAAACAGGGACAGGTTTCAGGAATTCTATATTGACTTTTTAAATGGGTGTTTGTATGTTTTAGTTTTCACTTAGAATCCGAAAACCATTCTTGCATATTGTCTTTAATTTTTGAATGCATGCATTGAGGTAAAGGCCTAATTTAGAACCCCTTTCTGGGTCGGGTCTTTACAATTGTACCCCGGTTGGGGAATCCTTACTGAGTGCAATTGTTACTCACCTTTTCTGTGGTTTTCTCCACCAGGTAACTTGGCACAACATCGAGGTGGCTAGAGAAGGGAGCTGATGGATCATGGGAAGGCCGATGCATAATCTGAGTCTTTTATAATGCATCTTGAAAGAGTTTTGGAACTTGTATTGTTGAACTTGGATTTATGTTATTGTCATTTGTAACGTTTTGTAAACTCTGGCCAGAGATTGTTTATTGTTTTCCCTTGAAGCTTTTTCAAACGGATTTTATGTTTCCAGTACTTTAATAAAGATGTTCTTTTCCAGCCCTTGAATGATTTTCACTGAATTTACATGTTGAGTAAGGGCCATTTAGGGCTGTTTAGTGTCGGGTCCTTACAGTTGGTATTAGAGCTTAGAGTCATTGATTCTGTAGACTGACCTACTGAGTTAGGTCGTTGTGTCCCATGATCATCAGCACTCCGACAACTGCCAGGTATGTGTTGAAGTTTATTTAAGGGTTTAATGTTTCAATACTTGTAACGACCCAGGTTTTTCTTCCCGGTCTTCCAGGTATGCCCTAGGGGTAATTTGGTAATTTGATCCCGTCAGGGTCGTTTGTGTCTTTTCCAGTTACTAAAATTATTGGATGGTTTTTTGTAGGTTTTTGGAGGGGTTTGTGGTTTGGTTTGAGCAAGGTTTGATGCAAAAGTAAAAATAAAGGGAATTGTGCTGCAGCTGGGGTTTGAACCTGGGTCTCCTGGGAAGCTTGTGGAGATGTGTGCCAATTGAGCCATTAGGTGCTCTTGTTGCTCTTTCTGCATCACATCTTAGTTAACCTTGGATTTTGGAGTTTTGGTGCATTTGGTTAAATGAAATAGAAATTAGGTTTATTCCATCTTCTTCTCCAAATCTCCTCTTGGCCGCACAAGCTCTCCCTCTCCATAGCCCTTGCCGATTCTTCATCCTTGCAGGCTCCCTTGGATCGTTCATCATCATTAGGGTAGGTATCGATCTTCCTCTTCTTCTTCTCATCCGTTTGGTGTGCTTTTGGCCAAGTGAAAAGAGGTGTGTTGTGTGTGTTTGTGTTGATTGCGGCCGAGAGGAAGCCCACCAGCGACCATCGTCGCGACGTCCACCGGCGGATCGCGACGCCGGATCGCGCCAAAGAAGAAGAAGCAGATCGCCCGCCGCCGCACCAGATCGCCCTGCAGCCGCGCCAGATCGCCCAGATCTGCTGAGCAGCCCGCCAGACGCCATCGCCACAGTCGCCCAGATCTGTTGAAGCAGCCACCGCCGCGACGCCATCGCGCGCGGATCGTGCGGATCGCGCCAAAGAGCGAGACGCGCGACGACGCCGCCGCGCGCCGCCCGAAGCCGCCGCCGCGCGCGCCCAGCGCGCGGCCGCGTCTGCGTCGCGACGCCAAAGCCCCCCCGCCGCCGAAGCCGCCGGCTCGCTCGCGACGCCCAGACGCGCTCGCCCGCGCGCGTCCGTCCTGCCGTGAGTCCGCCGTCTGCGTGCCGTGCGGCGGCAGCGACGCAGCGCAGCGCCTGCCGTGCTGTGCCAGCGCGCGCGCTGCGCTGCCCTGCTGCGTGCCCGGCTTGCCAGCAGCTCCAAGCTCGTGTCGCCGTGCCGCGTGAGTTCCCGAGCCGAGCTTGCCATTCTATTGTTTTTAGACTTTTTAGGTATTGACTATTATTGGTTTGTTAGGTTCCCGCCGCTAGCTCGGGATTGTTCCATGACTTAGGATTTGTGTGTAGAAGCCTCCCGACCAAGGTAAGGATTTCTTACCGGAGTTGTGTGGGGCCTGCAGTATATTTGTGATTGTTGTTTTGTATGCTGCGTGTATGATTACTAGCATGTTTAGCCCTAGGTGCTCTCGCTCAATTCTCGATCGCATGAACTCTTGTATTGTTTCTCATGTTAGCCCATGCTAGGTTGTTCCATTCTCGCATGTTCGATATCTGTTCTTGCTTCGTAGTATCATGCTAGGTTCCTTGTATCTCATTGAGCACGTATTGGATCGCATTGATTGAATTGTTATTATTGCTATGGTTTAGAGTTCGGGTAGGTAGCATCATCGGCCGGATGCATAACGTAACTTGCATCCCCGGCGAGGACGCACGAGATGGTACTCCGTCTTCCGATCCCGTTAGGGTTTAGCTAACCCTAACTACCGCCCCGCAATCTTGGGTGAGGGTGGCGATCGTTAAATGCCCCAACGGTCGGGATGATGACTTGGCATTGCCTCGCCCCGGCGATCGGCACGTCCTCGGCGTGTTCGGCCGTAGCCCTTGATTGCCACTGTTAGGGCAAGGACCGCTTCTGGTGTAAGCCTACCACGACCGGTTCCTTAGCCTCAAAGTGCGGTGTACAGGTGACATAGTTCACGTGGTCCAGTCTCACACCCCTATGTCGCTGTGACACCGATCCGAGAGATTTAGTTAGGCATGGTGATCGAACACCGGGCGGCTTGCCACTAGACCCGGCACACCCCGAGTTTGCGCAGAGCATGCGGTGCGCGCTTACGCTCATTATAGCGCGCCGATCGAGAGCTCCTCGGGATCTTGAGCGGTGCACCTTTCGTATCGACGATGAGACAGGTGAGGCGGGACTTGTTCCCGTATAGAGCGTATAGTGTGTTGTGGTATTTCCGGACTAAGACCACGAGTTGGCATCCGAGGTCCAAGTGTGGACTTAGCTATGTGCTCCGCTCTGTGTTTGTACTCATAGCTTGCATACATTCTTCTAGATGATCATGTATATCGTATTGTACCCGGTTGGGGATTCTTACTGGTAATTCGTTACTCACCCTTATTCGTGGTTTTCCACGGGTAATCAAGCGGGAGACAGGATGGTGAAGGAGGAGCCGTGATCATGGAATCTCTTTGTCATCTCGACCATTTTATTTTATCATGACTCTTGACTTTTGTTATTTCCCGAATGCATGTAGACGGGCACGAGCCCCGGATGTTTTCTTACGTTTTATGGATTCCAGCATATATTTGTACTTGTGGATTGTTTAAATGGTTTAAATAAATCTCGATCGAGTATGCTTTTAGAAATGTATGTTTTGGTTGTTGAATGTTTTGTTTTTACTTGGGATCCGAAATATATTTTTCATAATGTCTTTTATTTTCAATACATGCATTGGGGTAAAGGCCCATTTAGAGCCCTTTTGGGTCGGGTCTTTACAATACTAGCACCTAGCATACTTGTCTTATTTTGTTGTTGGCAGTGTTGGTCCGAGCATGGACTAACTTAGTATGTCTTCGGTACAAATCGCCAGTTTTTCGATTACCTGGAGATGAGCAGGATCATTGGGTGCAGCCAAGCGAGATGTTGGCACTAAGATAGCCACTGGGGGCCAGACCAGTAGGCCGCCTGTGGCCCCAACTGCTAGTGTACCCCGAGCAGAGGGAGATACTACCCAGACATAGACTACAGCTCATAGAGCTGAGTTAGCCTCTATGATGAGAGAGATGATGCTTTTGATGGCAGAGCAGCAGGCAGAGTCTCAGGCACAGTTCTCCGAACAGCTTGCAGAGCAGTTAGCAGCCTAGAGGGAGGAGTCCAGAGCACAAATGGCTGAGTTGACTCAGTTGTTCAGTCAGGCTGCACCAGCTGCCACTGCAGCTCCAGTGTCACCCCAGGATGGTCAGGAGCCCATGGAAGTTGAGGCTGTAGTAGGGGTTGGAGCTGCTGAGTTTGGAAAATGGTTGAAGGACTTCTGTAAATGGAAGCCTAAGGAGTTCCATGCGACCGAGGAACCGCTGAAGGTAGCTAAGTGGTTGGCCAGGATGGAGTACATCTTCTAGGTTATGGACTGCCCAGATGTACAGAGACCGCGTTGTGTAGCTCATGTTCTCACTGACACAGCAGTGTGGTGGTGGGAGTCCACCGTTAGAGGCAGACCTGCAGGATCCCCACCCCCTACATGGGAATTCTTCAGGACTGAGTTTAAGATCCAATATATCAGTGAGGAGGCTCAATAAGAGATGGTTGAGGCGTTCAATAACTTGAAGCAAGGGTCTGACTCCATAGCTGAATATGAGAGGAAGTTTTCAGAGCATAGTTATTTTGCTCCAGAGTTGGTTGCCACCGAGGAACTTAAAATAAAGAAGTTTATCGGTGGGCTCAAATTAGAGGTTGCTTAGGACATTAGGGCACTTGCTCCGAAGACCTATGCGAGGATAGTGGCATTGGCCAAGATCTACAACAGAAAGTACCATCCATTGCAGACTCCAGCAGTAGCACACCATGCTTGAGCGATTCAGATGTAGAAGAGAAAATTTGATCGAGAGAGGTCGGGCGTGCCGTCGTGGGGCAGTTCGGTAGAGAGATCGGGGCCGTCGCAGAATGTGTAGGAGATAGCGCGCCATCTTGTCGAACTTGTGGTAAGACTCATTATGGTCTGTGTGGAGCAGGGCCTAGAGCATGTTTCAAGTGTGGCAAAGAGGGTCATTTGGCCAGAGCTTGTTCGCAGGGTGAGGCAGTTGCTAGACCAGCTTAGCAATAGGGACGTGTGTTTGCCACTACTCGGCAGGAGGCCGAGAAGGCTGATGCAGCTGTGGCAGGTACTTTTGTAACAGCCCAGTTTCCTATTCCAGTTTTCGAGGTGCCTTCGGGTCAAGATTCGGTTGTTTGGTTGGGTCTTTGTAACGGCCCAGGTTTTCATCCCGGTCTTCCAAGTATGCCCTAGGGGTATTTTGGTAATTTGGTCTGGCCGTCAGGGCCGTTTATGTCTTTTTCCAGTTGCTAAAATTATTGGATGGATTTATGTAAGTTTTTGAGGCTTTTGTGGATGAGTTTGAGCAAGGATAGATGCAAAAGTTAAAATATAGGAAAATTGTGTTGCAGCCAGGGTTCGAGCCAGGGTGGCCTTGTGTGCTAGATGAGAGCCTTGCCAGTTGAGCCACCAGGTGTTTTTGTTCCTCTCTCCGCAGCATATCCTAGTTAGCCTTGAGTTCTTCGGGTTTTGGTGCATTTGATTAAATGAAAGGAAATTAGGTTTTTGTGTTTTATTCTCCAAACCCCCCCATGGTCGCCCAACCCTCTTCTCTCTAACCATCTTACGTGAGTCTTCTCCCGAGAGTCCTCCGAGTGTCGTTCCGGCCAGCCAAGCAACCCAGCCGAGCAGCCCGGTCGAGCAGCCCAGCCGGATCGCACCAAAGAATTTCAGCGCCCAGCAAGAAGCAGCCGCCCAGACGCCTAAGCGCCCAAAGAAGACGCGGCCGTGCCGTCGTCGCGGCCGCCTGACGCCCGTAGAGGCCGTCGCACTCACCAGACCGCGTGCTCGTTGCCGTCGCAGCCGCCGCATCGCGTTGCTCGCCCACGCGCGCTAGACGCCATCCCCCAGCCGAGCTCACGCCCGCGCGCCCGCGTCTGCGTCGCAGCCCTAGCGCCCGCGCGCCCGTCGCCGTCCCAGCACGTCTGCGCCCAGCGCCAGCGTGCTGTGCCGCTAAGCCGCCCATGTTCTGCCTGTCCGGGCGCGCGCGTCCGCGCCCAGTGCCGTGCCAGCGCGCCCATCCGTGCCCTCAAAGATTGCGTGCAGCGCCAGCTCTGCGCGCCATCTGCGCTGCGTCAGCGCCAGCCAGCCGCCGCCGTCGCGCTGCCCGTCCGCGTGTCAACCTAGCCGCGTGAGTTGCTCCCGAGCCGAGCCTTGTTTATTTTATTATATTTAGGCATATGGATTGTGATTATCATTGTTTTTGTTAGGTTCTCAGTAGCTAGCTCGGGTTCGATCGCAGCTTAGGTTTTTATGTGTAGTTGCCTCCCAGCCAGGTAAGGATTTCTTACCGGAGTTGTGTGGGCCCTACGATATTATATGTTATTGCTGTTTGTATGTTTGTTCGTGTTTATCAGCATGTTTAGCGATAGGTGTTCTGTTCTGAATTCCTGACTGGCATGATTCCTTATGTTGTTTCTCATGTTAGTCCACGCTAGGTTGTTCCGTTCTGGCATGCTCGTATCTGTTCTTGTTTCGTAGTATCATGCTAGGTTCGTTGTATCTATTGAGCACGTATTGGATTGTATTGGATTGTATGTTATTGATATGATAGGTTAGAGTGTAGGTAGGTAGCATCATCCGGGCCCGAATGCATAAAGTATCTTGCATCCATGGCAGGAACGTACGAGGTAGTACTCCGTCCCTAGACCCCGTTAGGGTTTAGCTAACCCAACCGGTAGGCCGTGCAATCTTGGGTGAGGGTGGCAGACTGTTAAATGCCCCAACGGTCGGGATGATGACTTGGCATTGCCTTGTCTCTCGGCACGGCAAGACACGTCCTCGGCGTGTTGGCAAGAGCCCCCGATTGCCACTGTTAGGCAAGGACGGCTTCTGGTGTAAGCCTACCACGACCGGTTCCTTAGCCTCAAAGTGCGGTGGTTCAGGCTGACATAGTTCACGTGTCCAGGTCTCACACCCCTATGTTAGTGACACCGATCCAGAGATTTAGTTAGGCATGGTGACTGGACCTGGGCAGCTTGCCACTAGACCCGGACCCCCTAGAGTCTGTAGTAGCATGCGGTGCGCGCTTACGCTCATTATAGCGCCGATCGGAGAGCTCCTCGGGATCTTGAGCTAGTGCACCTTTCGTATCGACAGTAGACAGGCTGAGGCCGAGACTTTTTTCTCGTATAGGGCGTATTGTGTGGTGGATTATTCCGGACTAAGACCCTGAGTTGGCATCCGAGGTCCAAGTGTGGACTTAAGCTATGTGCTCTATTCTGTGTTTATATTCATAGCTTGCATATCTTTCAGGTTGATGACCATTTATATCGTATTGTACCCCGGTTGGGGATTCTTACTGAGTAATTCGTTACTCACCCTTATTTTGTGGTTTTCCACAGGTAACCAAGGTGCGAGACAGGATGGTTGAAGGAGGAGCTGTGATCATGGGAACCTGCTGTCATCTCTGACCCTTTTATATTATGACTCTTGTCTTTTTATTTCCCCTGAATGCATGTAGTCGGGCACAGAGCCGTAGGATGTTTTCTTAATGTTTTTGTGGATTCCAGCATTGTTGTACCTGAGAAGGTTTTGAATGATTTTAATAAATCTCTGATCAGAGTAAACTTTTGGAAATGTATTTGTCTTGAAACAGGTGCTTGGAGACAGGGACAGGTTTCAGTAAACTGTTTTGATTTCTGATTGAATGCTGAATGTTTTAATTTTTACTTGGAATCCGAAATCATATTTGTATATTGTCTTTACTTTGAATACATGCATTGGGGTAAAGGCCCATTTAGAGCCCCTTTTGGGTCGGGTCTTTACAGTTGGTATCAGAGCTCAGAGTCATAGATTCTATAGACTGACCTTTTGTTGTAGGTCGTTTTCCCCATGATCACCAGCGCTCCGACAGTCATCAGGTACCCCTAAGTTTACTGTTTTTAGAAAAGGGTTAAGAATTTACAATACTATTCTTCTAGTGTATGCCTTGTGTAGTGTTGTGGAGCGGAGACGAGCAGGTTCAGACTCGTTGTTGGTTTTGGTTCAGCGCACCATCATGCCAACTTCCCGCAGTGTAAGAAGTATGATAGCAGCTTGTCAGGCTATCCAGATAGATTCAGATACCGCTGGGACATCGTCCTAGAGGGAGGTAGAGATTAGACTTCTATAGGCCCTTGTGGTGTGGCCCAGTTGTTAGTTTTCCCCTAGAAAGAGGGTGGAGGCGTTTTGCCCTGGAGTACCACTCCAAGAGAGGAGTTAGCTTTGGCTTTTGCTCATGTTGATGCTTGTGGAGCAGGTCCCAGTGGGGGCTAGCCTGGGTGGTTCAGGTGTGGATCTTGAACCTTAGCAGATTGTCTGATTGCCCAATGAGTAGCTGCAGAGTTGGTAGCCTTCGAGGAGGTTGCTGAGACATCTTTGTTCTCTTATAAGTGTTGTTGTTTTTTGCGGCCGATGGCGGAACCCCTGTGGTTAAGGGTGCACGGAGCGTTGTTCCCATCGGACTTGATTCGTTGGTGGTTTCCTCAGTGGTTTAGTAGAGTTGAGCACTCTTCTTTTGGTGAGCCCCTAGAGTAGGGCTAGCTGCTGCATGTTGAGAAAGACGGCCAGAGTTTTGTTGAGCATCATGTGGAGATGCAAGATTAGGCCGTGAGCCTTCAGTTAGATGAGATGCCATAGTCTGGTTGTTTGAGTTTTGAGCCCTTGTATGCCTAGCCATAGTTTTTGTCACTTGAGGTTGTGACCTTGCGGGCCCCATTTGTAGTAAGATGTGGATTTGGTAGTAGTGGCACTTGAGGTGCATTGGTTGTGTGCCGCTTTGGCACTAAGTCTGGTTCAGGCCTGAGTTTGGCATGGGTATAGCAGATGGTTCTATGACCCTTCCGGAGTTCAGCACACTTCTTTAGCTGTTGGATCCGTTTATGGCAGTTGCACTTGTTTAGGTCGTGCAAGAGGGCTAGTTCAGTGGTAGTCGAAGGACTACATGTGAAAGGATGTTCGAGAGGAGCTGGAGCCTCTTCCCAGTGTTACTGGTGGTTGAGTAAGTCAGCAGGTTGACGGTTGGTAGGTGTTAGTGCGTGTGAGTCTCACGCTAGGGCTGAGGCCAAGAGATCTTTGTGGTTGGTAGTGCGGTCCACTACCTTCGAGTGCCTAAACCTGAGTTGAGTGAGCATTGTAGATGCGAGTTCGGTCCAGCAGGGGAACCATGAGTTGGATGCCCGTGAGATGAGTTGGATGCCTATGAGATGAGCTAGATGCCTATGAGGCGAGTTGGATGCCTATGAGATGAGCTGGATGCCTATGAGGCGAGTTGGATGCCTATGAGATGAGCTGGATGCCGATGAGGCGAGTTGGATGCCTATGAGATGAGCTGGATGCCTATGAGGCGAGTTGGATGCCTATGAGATTGGTAGGATGTCTTATGAGAGGAGTTGGACGCCTTATGTGTAAGCACACTTGGTAGAGGCTTGGTATAAAGTAAGTTTGGTTTGGCATTGTTATGCTTTAGTAGGGCAAGGTTGCCGCAGCTTCGAGTATCGTGTGGAGATGGAACTTTTGGTGTTTCTTTGGTTGATTGTATCTCTGCAAGAAGTTAGTGTTGCCTTTTGGAAAGCACCTATTAGCCATGGATCTCTGAAGGAAGGTTGAGAGTTGTGCACACAAGTGTGTTTTGTGTAGTTCATTCTGGTGGCGAGAGTTTCAGAACCATGTAGGGTTTGCATTGGTGAACTGGTGCTCAGTTCTTGGAGTAGTTGGACTCTAGGTGGATGTTGTAAGGCTTTAGTTGAGGTTGTAAGGATACCGTGCTGGTAGTTGGGTTGTTGCTTAGGCAAGTTTGTTGAGTTGAACCTAAGCTTGGTTGGTGGAACCTCTTGTGTTCATGGTTGGAGTTCAGATGGTACTGAACAAATGGTGGTTGTAGTGAAGCCGCGTAGTTCCTGACCGTAGTTGCTAAGGGTGTTGCTCGGAATCCTTACCCTTGGTGGAAGCTACGATGTGGCTGATGCTTTGAGTAGGAGGATGACACATTCTGAAGCGTTTCTGGTCTTTTTGGTTTCGAGGTTCGGAGCAGGCCAACATTGTTGTGATGTTGGAAAAAGGAGTTGTTTGTTCAGGCAGTTGGCTGTTAGACCGTTAGTCGACAGTGTGTGTCGAGGGTTACCGAAGAACCCTAGTTGTAGAGAGCCTCACCAGAGCTCAGTCAGACCCAGGTAGTGAGTTTCAGTTGGCAAGCCGGAGTCGTGTAGGTTGTAGACCTCGGGTGAGTTGCTGGCAGATTTGGTAGGCTAGCATGCAGAAGTTTGTTTCGAGTAGAGTCCGGATTGGTTCCGGTGTGGTGGCAAGTGTGCTTGGTGTTGACCAAGGTGTGGTTTTGAGTTGCTAGAAGTTAGTTTTGCTCGTGGGGCAAGTGGTTTTGCCCTGGCAGATGTCTTTCCTGTTTCCAGAGTTTGAGAGTTGCCCTTATTTGGTGTTTGGGGGTGAGTCTTCTCTTGCCCCTGGTTGGCGGTCTAGTCTGTGGTGGACCCCTTGTTGTTGCCTCTGGGAGAGTTGGATGTTGTGCTTAGCTGAGCAAGACAGCGAGCGGTTGTGGAGCTCTCTGTCCTTCGGATGTCCGCTTGTAAGGATCTGTTTCTCCTTGGGAGTTGTCAGTTTATTCCTTGGTCTTGGAATTGGTGGTAGTGGTGCTAGTAGGAGGAAACGTTTGTTGGCTGCTTGGAAGCAGTTGTTTGTCCAAGTTAAGCGGACTCTTGAGTGGTGTTCTGGAGGTTGCGTAGAAGGGTTGTTCTGCCTCCTATGAGTGTTTGGCCTAGTTGGTTAAGGTTTTTGTGTGTTGGCATGGAAGCTGTTGCACCTTTGTAGTTGAAGAACTCCTTTGTAACTGTTGTGGGTTGAGGTTGCACCATTGTGGTTGGATTAGGGTCTTGATCTTTTGAGGATCCTTCTTTGGTTAGTGTGGCTTGTGCTCTGCCACCATTTTTGGTAATCTGATTCTTGGTAGTTGGTGTTAACCGAGTAGTGGAGTTCCGTTACGAAGTTTCGGTGGGAAGGTGTAATAAGCCTAAGCTAGAGGATTAAGCCTGTATGTGTTATCGTTTGGACTTGTGAGATGTGTTTCATATTTGAGGCAAGCTTCGTTCCATTGCTTGCATGGAGGTAAGTTTGGTGGAGGGAGCCCTTTGGGGCCCTGTTGATAGCAGGTCGACTTTTCTAGTCAGTGATCTAGGTCGGGTTGGAGTTGAGTAGATTGGTGTGGTTATGCAGTGTGTGGATAGTTAGGCTACCGAGTTCGTAGCATTCAAGTTGTTGGTTTGAAGGAGTCCGTGTGGAAGCTGGCAGCTGGTTGAGGTTGTTGTGTGAGTTCGGATTTTTGGTGGATTAGTTTCAGTAGGTTGAGGTTCGACCTTGGCCAGGTGGAGATGTCATTACTGTGGAGTAGTGGTATGGCAGTTTCAGGCTAGAGTTGTTGGCACCAGGGTGTGGCAACAAAGGTTATTCTAGGCAGTGCGTTGATGAGCTGTGGTTCTGGAGAGCGTTGTTAAGAGGTTTATGAGCCGAGTGCAGTCATGTAGTGTTTTCACCCTCTGACCGATGGTCTTTTGGGAGGAGTGAGCCAGATCCTTCAGAACTTGTTGCGTGTTGGTGTTTCCGTGATTAGGCAGCGGGAGACCAGTGTTGGTTTTATGAGTTTGCCTTGGGTAGCAGTTCCCAGCTGTTAATTCATATAGTTTCGTTGAGGCGTTGTGTTGTAAGTATTGCAGGATTCGAGTGTTCTGGGAAACGGTTGGTGGCCATCAATTTTGTTTTGGGTCCTGAGTTGCTGCATTTGACCAGAGGTGATGTGCAGGAGTTTAGAGCTAGTGTTGTCAACTCAGAGCAGGCAGGAAAGTTTCGCCGATGTTCGGCGTCGAGTTTTAGAGTTTGAGGTTGGACAGTACGTGTTTTAAGGTTGCATCGATGCTAGGTGTGTTGAGGTTTTGTAAGCAGTGTTGAGGGTTTGTAAGCGGGAGAAATGGAGTCTCTTGTTGTTGGACCATTTAAGATTCTCGGGAGGATTGGCAGAGTTGCATATTGGTTAGCTTTTTGTGTCATTGTAAGCCGTGTTCAGTGTTCTCATGTATCGGTGTGAGGCAGTTTGTGTTGGACCCATCGCTCATTGTGGGCTTTGAACCTTTGCAGCTAATTGAGGATTTGAGCTTTGAGGGGAAGCCTGTGAGTATTCTGGTCTTTGAGACGAAGACGTTGCGTAATTGTAAAGACCCGACCCAAAAGGGGCTCTAAATGGGCCTTTACCCCAATGCATGTATTCAAAATAAAAGACATTATGAAAAATAAATTTCGGATCCCAAGTAAAAACAGAAACATTCAACAATCAAAACATACATTTCTAAAAGCATACTCTGATCAGAGATTTATTTAAACCATTTAAACATTCCACAAGTACAAATATGCTGGAATCCATAAACGTAAGAAAACATCCTAGGGCTCCGTGCCCGTCTACATGCATTCAGGGGAAATAACAAAAGTCAAGAGTCATGATATAATAAAATGGTCAGAGATGACAGCAGGATTCCATGATCACAGCTCCCTCCTTCACCATCCTGTCTCCCGCCTTGGTTACTCGTGGAAAACCACAGAATAAGGGTGAGTAACGAATTACTCAAGAAGAGAATCAACCAGGGGTACAATACGATATACATGTTCATCTAGAAGAATGTATGCAAGCTATGAGTACAAACACAGAGCGGAGCACATAGCTAAGTCCACACTTGGACCTCGGATGCCAACTCGTGGTCTTAGTCCGGAAATACCACAACACACTATAAGCTCTATACGGGAACAAGTCCGGCCACCGCTCTCATCGTCGATCACACGAAATGTGCATCGGCTCAAGATCCCGAGGAGCTCTCTAGTCTGGCGTGTTGTAATGAGCGTAAGCGCGCGCACCGCATGCTACCGCAAACTCGGGGTGCCGGGTCCAGTGGCAAGTCGCCCGTGTTCGATCACCATGCCTAACTAAATCTCTCGGATCGGTGTCACCGACATAGGGGTGTGAGACACGGACACGTGAACTATGTCAACTTGCACCACCGCACGAGGCTAAGGAACCGGTCGTGGTAGGCTTACACCAGAAGCGGCCCTGCCCTAACAGTGGCAATCAAGGGCTACGGCCGAACACGCCGAGGACGCGTGCCGATCGCCGGACGAGGCAATGCCAAGTCATCATCCCGACCGCTGGGGCATTTAACGATCGCCACCCTCACCCAAGATTGCGGGGCCACCGTTAGGGTTAGCTAAACCCTAACGGGATCGTGGACGAGTACCATCTCGCACGTCCTCGCCGGGATGCAAGTTACGTTATGCATCCGGCCGGATGATGCTACCTACCGAACTCTAAACCATAGCAATAATAACAATTCAATCAATGCGGTCCAATACGTGCTCAACAGATACAAGGAACCTAGCATGATACTACGAAGCAAGAACAGAGATATCGAACATGCCGAATGGAACAACCTAGCATGGGCTAACATGAGAAACAATACAAGAGTTCATGCGATCAGAATTGTAACAGAGCACCTAGGGCTAAACATGCTAATAATCATACACAGCATACAAAACAACAATCACAAATATACCGCAGGCCCACACAACTCCGGCAGAAGAAATCCTTACCTTGGTCGGGAGGCTTCTACACACAAATCCTAAGTCATGAACAATCCCGAGCTAGCGAGCGGGAACCTAGCAAACCAATAATAATCAGCATCTAAAACGTCTAAAAACAATAGAACAAACAAGCTCGGCTCGGGGCACTCACGCGCACGGCGACACGAACTTGGAGTTCTTGGCAGCGCCGGCACGGCAGGGCTGGCGGCCGTCGCGCGGCGCGGATGGCTGGGCGCGCTGCGCGCAGACGGCAAGCAAGGCACGGCACGGACGGACAGACGGGGTGGAGCGCCAGCGGGCTAGCGGCTAGCGTCTGGCGGCGAGCAACCTTGAGCTTCGGGCGCGCGCGCGGCGCGGCGAGGGCCTCCCGGGCGTGGCGAGGGATCGGGCGAGGACGAACGGCGATCTGGCTGCTGCCGGGCGCGATCTGGCGCGTGGGGTGGCCGCCGGCAGATCGGGCGTGGGACCGGGCCGCCGACGACAAGGCTAGCCGGGCCGCCGGACGAACGGCAAGGCCGCTAGGTGGATCTGCTGCGGCGAGCTGGCCTACCGGACGCGCGCGACGATTGCCGCTGGCCGGGCTTCTCTCTATTGGCCGCAATCAACCCAAACACACTTGGCCAAACAAAGACACACCAAACGGATGAGAAGAAGAAGAGGAAGATCGATACCTACCCGGAATGATGATGATCGATCCAAAGGAGCTGCAAGGATGAAGAACTCGGCAAGGCAATGGAGAGCAAAGCTTGGGCGGCCACACACTTTGGAGAAGAAGATGGACAAACCTAATTTCTATTTCATTTAACCAAATGCACCAAACACCAAAGATCCAAGATTAACTAAGATGTGATGCAGAAAGAGCAACAAGAGCAACTAATGGCTCAATTGGCACACATCCCCACAAGCTTTCAGAGACCAGGGTTCAAACCCCGATTTAAAGACAATTTCCTATATTTTTACTTTTGCATCAAACCTTGCTCAAACCAAACCACAAATCCCTAAAAAAACCTACATAAATCCATCCAATAATTTTAGTAACTGGAAAAGACACAAACGGCCCTGACGGCCCGACCAAATTACCAAATTACCCCTAGGGCATACCTGGAAGACCGGGATGAAAAACCTGGGTCGTTACAGTAATCGTGAGATCCGTTTCGTAAAAGTTCAGTGGAGGAGTCAGAGTTTAGAGGAGGCCGCTCGTGAGCGGGGAAGACTGGATGAGATTGCAGTATCCTGTGCTGTTTCAGTCTTAAGGACTTTCGAGGACAAAAGTCATAAAAAGGAGGGAATATTGTAACGACCCAGGTTTTCATCCCGATCTTCCAGATATGCCCTAGGGGTATTTTGGTAATTTGGTCGGGCCGTCAGGGCCGTTTATGTCTTTTTCCAGTAGCTAAAATTATTGGATGGATTTATGTAAGTTTTTGAGCTTTGTGGATGAGTTTGAGCAAGGATAGATGCAAAAGTTAAAATATAGGAAAATTGTGTTGCAGCCGGGGTTCGAGCCAGGGTGGCCTTGTGTGCTAGATGAGAGCCTTGCCAGTTGAGCCACCAGGTGTCTTTGTTCCTCTCTTCGTAGCTTATCCTAGTTAGCCTTGAGTTCTTCGGGTTTTGGTGCATTTGATTAATTGAAAGGAAATTAGGTTTTTGTGTTTTATTCTCCAAACCCCCCCATGGCCGCCCAACCCTCTTCTCTCTAGCCATCTTGCGTGAGTCTTCTCCCGAGAGTCCTCCGAGTGTTGTTCCGGCCAGCCAAGCAACCCAGCCGAGCAGCCCGGTTGAGCAGTCCAGCCAGATTGCACTAGCAGCCCCATGCGCCCAGCAGCAGGCTGCCCAGACGCCCATGCGCCCAGCAGCACGCAGCCCAGGCCGTCGCAGCCACCCAGGCGCCCAGTAGAGGCCGTCGCACGCACCAGACCGCGTGCCCGTCGCCGTCGCAGCCGCCGCATAGCGTTGCTCGCCCACGTGCGCCCAGCCCGTCCGCGCGCCAGACGCCATCTCCCAGCCTAGCTCGTGCCTAAGCGCGCGCGCGCCCACGTCAGAGCCCCCAGAGCTCGCGCGCCGTGCGCGCTCGCCCAAGCTGCTCGCGCGCCAGCCGCCAGCGCCAACGTCTTGTGCCGCTCGCCCGCCCATGTCTCGCTTCGTCGGCGCGCGTCGGCGCCGCCCAGCCGCTGGTTAGCGCCAGCTCTGCGACCATCTGCGCCGTCGGCGTCGTCGCGCCAACAAAGAAATTTCGCTTTGTCGCCGTCGCGTGTCGCGTGTCACCGAGCGAGTGAGTTGCTCCCGAGCCGAGCCTTGTTTATTTTATTATATTTAGGCATATGGATTGTGATTATCATTGTTTTTGTTAGGTTCTCGTGTAGCTAGCTCGGGTTCGATCGCAAACTAAGGTTTTTGTGTGTAGTTGCCTCCGGCTGTAAGGATTTCTTCTTTGGAGTTGTGTGGCCCCTGCGATATTATATGTGATTCTTTGTTTGAATGTTTGTTCGTGTTTATCGGCATGTTTAGCGATAGGTGTTCTGCTCGAATTCCCGATCGCATGATTCCTTATGTTGTTTCTCATGTTAGTCCATGCTAGGTTGTTCCGCTCGCATGCTCGTATCTTTTCTTGTTTCGTAGTATCATGCTAGGCTCATTGTATCCATTGAGCACGTATTGGATTGTATGTTATTGATATGATAGGTTAGAGTGTAGGTAGGTAGCATCATCAGGCCCGAATGCATAAAGTATCTTGCATCCATGGCGGGGACGCACGAGGTAGTACTCAGTCCCCGGACCCGTTTAGGTTTAGCTAACCCGACCGGTAGAGGCCCCGCAATCTTGGGTGAGGGTGGTAGATCGTTAAATGCCCCAACGGTCGGGATGATGACTTGGCATTGCCTTGTCCCGCGGCCGGCACGCACGTCCTCGGCGTGTTCGGCAAAGAGCCCCGATTGCCACCTGTTAGGGAAAGGATGGCTTCCGGTGTAAGCCTAACACGACCGGTTCCTTAGCCTCAAAGTGCGGTGGTTCAGCCGACATAGTTCACGTGTCCGTGTCTCACACCCTATGTCGGTGACACCGATCCGAGATTTTGTTAGGCATGGAGATCGGACTGGGCGACTTGCCACTAGACCCGACACCCGCAGTCCTGCAGTAGGATGCGAAGGCGGCGCTTACGCTCATTACAACGCCGACCGGAGAGCTCCTCGGGATCTTGAGCTAGTGCACCTTTCGTGACGACGAGAGAGCAGCCGAGGCCGAGACTTGTTTCTCGTATAGGGCGTATTGTGTGGTGGATTATTCCGTACTAAGACCCTGAGTTGGCATCCGAGGTCCAAGTGTGGACTTAAGCTATGTGCTCTATTCTGTGTTTATATTCATAGCTTGCATATCTTTCGGGTAGATGACCATGTATATCGTATTGTACCCCGGTTGGGGATTCTTACTGAGTAATTCGTTACTCACCCTTATTTTGTGGTTTTCCACAGGTAACCAAGGTGAGAGACAGGATGGCTGAAGGAGGAGCTGTGATCATGGGAACCTGCTGTCATCTCTGACCTTTTTATATTATGACTCTTGTCTTTTTATTTCCCCCTGAATGCATGTAGTCGGGCACAGAGCCCTAGGATGTTTTCTTAATGTTTTTATGGATTCCAGCATTGTTGTACCTGAGAAGGTTTTGAATGATTTTAATAAATCTCTGATCAGAGTAAACTTTTGGAAATGTATTTGTCTTTAAACAGGTGCTTGGAGACAGGGACATGTTTGAGTAAACTGTTTTGATTTCTGATTGAATGCTGAATGTTTTAATTTTTACTTGGAATCCAAAATCATATTTGTATATTGTCTTTACTTTGAATACATGCATTGGGGTAAAGGCCCATTTAGAGCCCCTTTTGGGTCGGGTCTTTACAGTCTTAGAGCGGTTTTGACCCTTGGGGGTATTTTGGTCTTTTGGCTCCCCGGGCAGGATTTGTGGTTTTCAGGGCTTCGAGGTAGCTCCTGCCTTTGTCGAGGCTTGTTTGTTGGTGGCTGCGAGTCCCGAGGTGTTTGGGCTAGTCGGTTGGATGCTCGGTTGTGGTTTGGGCTTTGGCTAAGTGATGGTTGGTTGTGTGCTTCCTTTGGGATTCGAGCCCGGGCTCTTAGTGTTGATTTGGGAGTTGGATTTAAGTGAGTTTTATTTATTGAAAAAGATTGCTTTGGTCGGGTCTCGAAGGAGGAAGCCGGGAAATGAGATTTTAAGGATTTTGAGGTTTTTAAAAGTGGATAAGGATGGATAAAATGGATTAAATCCCCATTTTCCTTTTATTTTCCCATTTTCCCTTTTCTTTTCTAAATTCCCATTTTTTCTTTTATTTTTCTCTTTTTTTTCTCTCTCTCTCTCTCTCCCAGAGCCCCCACCTAACTGAGCGAGCACTCACTGAGAGCTACCGCGCTCGAGCCTCGCCCGAAATGAGCCCCGCCCGGCCAGTCGCGCCATCGCTAAACTCGGCCCGGCCGAGCCCGGCCTGGCCGCCCAGCCCATCCCGAGTGCCCTGCCCAGGTCACGCCATCGCCAGCCCGAGCCTCCCCCAGCTCGCGTCGTTCGAGCGCCCTGCACAGTGCCGTCCAACCCGAACCTCGCGACGTGTCGTCGCCGCTGGTTCGAGCGCGCGCGCGCTGCGCCCTCTGTGCTGCCAAGGCGCCTCGCGCCGTCGCCCAGCCGAGCTAGCACCCACGCCACGCTACCAGAGCGCCCCATGTCGCCAGCGCTGTCAACAGCGGCCCGCCCCTAACGCCCGAGTCTAGCGAGCGGCGGCCATCCTCGCGCTGTCTGCGCCATCACCGCCTAGCCCGCGGCGGTGGCTCGTTTCGCGTGTCAGCCGTGCCTCGTGAGTTGCTCTCGAGCTGAGCCCTGTTTATTTTATTGTATTTAGGCCTATTTTTATGATTATTGATGTGTTTGTTTGGCTCGCTATAGGTTGCTCGGGTTCGATTGCAGTTAGGTTTGTTGTGTGTTTTTGCCTTCCGACCAGGTAAGGATTTCTTACCGGAGTTGTGTGGGCCCTGGGATATATTATGTGATTGCTGATTGTATGCTTGTTTGTGTTTATTGACATGTTTAGTGATAAGTGCTCTATTCTGAATTCTCGACTGGCATGATTTCCTATATTGTTTCTCATGTTAGTCCATGCAAGGTTGTTCATTTCTGGCATGCTCGTATCTGTTCTTGCTTTGTAGTATCATGTTAGGTTCATTGTTGTAACGGCCCAGGTTTTCATCCCGGTCTTCCAAGAAGGCCCTAGGGGTATTTTGGTAATTTGGTCGGGTCGTCAGGGTCGTTTATGTCTTTTCCAGTTGCTAAAATTATTGGATGGATTTTTGTAAGTTTTTTAGGCTTTGTGGTTGTGTTTGGGCTTGGTGAGATGCAAAAGAAAAATGGTGGAGTAAAGATGTGTTTAGTGGGTTTCGAACCCAAGTGGTCTGGGAAGTCAAGTGGGTGGTGTGGCCAGTTGAGCCACTAGGTGTTTTTGTTCCTCTCTCCGCATCATATCCTAGTTAGCCTTGAGTTCTTCGGTTTTTGGTGCATTTGATTAATTGAAAGGAAATTAGGTTTTTGTGTTTTATTCTCCAAACCCCATGGCGCCCAACCCTCTTCTCTCTAGCCATCTTCCATGAGTCTTCTCCGAGAATCCTCCGAGTGTCGTTCCAGCCCAGCCAAGCAACCGAGCCGAGCAAAGCCCGGCCAGATCGCACAGCGGCTAAGCGCCCAAAGAAGACGCAGCCCCAGCGCCCAGCCGCTTCTGTAGCTACCAGCGCCAGCGCCAGAGGCCGTCGACGCACTGCATCAAGCGTGCCCGTTGCCGTCGCAGCCGCTGCATCGCGTTGCTCGCCCACGCACGCCCAGCCCATCCGGGCGCCAGACGCCATCACCTAGCCGAGCTTCTAAGTTTGTGTGCTTGTTTGTGTTTATCAGCATGTTTAGTGATTGGTGCTCATTTCTGAATTCCCGACTGGCATGATTCCTTATGTTGTTTCTCATGTTAGTCCATGCTAGGTTGTTTCGTTCTCGCATGCTCGTATCTGTTCTTGTTTCGTAGTATCATGCTAGGTTCGTTGTATCTGTTGAGCACGTATTGGATTGTATTGGATTGTATGTTATTGATATGATATGTTAGAGTGTAGGTAGGTAGCATCATCAGGGCCCGAATGCATAAAGTATCTTGCATCCATGGCGTGGACGCATGCGAGGTAGTACTCCGTCCCCCCGACCCCGTTAGGGTTTAGCTAACCCGACCGGTAGGCCCCGCAATCTTGGGTGAGGGTGGCGGATCGTTAAATGCCCCAACGGTCGGGATGATGACTTGGCATTGCCTCGCCCCCGGCAGCGACACGCGTCCTCGGCGTGTTCGCCAAGAGCCCTTGATTGCCACCGATAGGGCAAGGACGGCTTCACGGTGTAAGCCTACCACGACCGATTCCTTAGCCTCAGTGCGGTGGTTCAGCCGACATAGTTCACGTGTCAGTCTCACACCCTATGTTAGTGACACCGATCCGGAGATTTAGTTAGGCATGGTGATGGACATGGGCGACTTGCCACTAGACCGGCGCCCCCCATGGTCTGCAAAGAGCATGCGGTGTACGCTTACGCTCATTACAAATGGCGTCGACTGCAGAGCTCCTCGGGATCTTGAGCTAGTGCACCTTTTCGTATCGACAGAGATGTGCTAAGGCCGGATTTGTGTCTCGTATAGGGCTTAATGTGTGGTGTGGATTTCGGACTAAGACCATGAGTTGGCATCCGAGGATTATATGTGGATTTAAGCTATGTGCTCTATTATGTGTTTATATTCATAGCTTGCATACATTCATCTAGATGACCATGTATATCGATTGTACCCGGTTGGGGATTCTTCTTGAGTAATTCGTTACTCACCCTTATTTTGTGGTTTTCCACGGGTAACCAACAAAGAGACATGATGGTGAAGGAGGAGCCGTGATCATGGGAATCTCGCATTGTCGTCTCTAACTCTTTATATTATGACTCTTGACTTTTATTTTCCCCTGAATGCATGTAGCCGGCACATGAGCCCTAGGATGTTTTCTAAATGTTTTGTGGATTCCAGCATTGTTGTATCCGGGAAGGTTTTGAATTATTTTAATAAATCTCGATCAGGAGTAAACTTTGGAAATGTATTTGTCTCAAACAGTGCTTGGAGACAGAATAGGTTTCAAAGAAATCGTAATGATTTCTGCTTGAATGTTGAATGTTTTAAGTTTTAATTGGAATCCGAAATCATATTTGCATATTGTCCTTTACTTTGAATGCATGCATTGGGGTAAAGGCCCATTTAGAGCCCTTTTTGGGTCTGGTCTTTACAATTGTATTCTTATTGAGCACGTATTGGATTGATTGGATTGTTTGTTGATTGCTTTGACAAAGTTAGAGTTCGTAGATAGCATCATCCGGCCGGGTGCATAACGAACCTTGCATCCCCGATAGGGACTTACGAGATGGTGCTCGCCCCCCGATCCCATTAGGGACTAGCTAACCCTAACGGCGGGCCCCGCAATCTTGGGTGAGGGTGGCGATCGTTAAATGCCCCAATGGTCGGGATGATGACTTGGCATTGCCTTGTCCTCGACAACCCAAGACGCGTCCTCGGCGTGTTTCATTGTACCTTTTGAGTTGCCACCGATAGGGCAAGGGCGGTTTCTGGTGTAAGCCTACCACGACCCGTGCCTTAGCCTCAGTGCGGTGGTTCAGCCGACATAGTTCACGTGTCCGTGAGTCACACCCCTATGTCGGTGACACCGATCCGTAGATTTAGTTAGGCGTGGTGGATCGGACATGGCTTGCCACTAGACCCGGCACCCCATAGTTCTGCGCAGAGCACGCGGTGCACGCGAACGCTCATTATAGCGCCGACCGAGAGCTCCTCGGGATCTTGAGCAGTGCACCTTTCGCCGACGTGAGACAAAGCCGAGGCCGGGACTTATTTCTCGTGATAGGGCGATTGTATGGTGAGTTATTTTCGGACTAAGACCCCGAGTTGGCATCCGAGGCCCAAGTGTGGGCTAAGCCGTGGTGCTCTATTCTCGTGTTTATATTCATAGCTTGCATACCTTTCTCGCTAGATGACCATGTATATCGTATTGTACCCGGTTGGGGATTCTTATCGAGTAATTCGTTACTCACCCTTATTATGTGGTTTTCCACAGGTAACCTTGGTGCGAGACAGATGGCCGGAGGAGGAGTCGTGATCATGGAAACCCGTTGTTCAACTCGAGTTTTATGTTTATGATTTAAATATCCTCCGAATGCATGTAGTTGGGCACTGAGCCCTAGGGTGTTTTCTCAATGTATTTCCTGATTCTAGCATTGTTGTAACTATTGTAAAGTTTGTATGTTTTAAATAAATCTCGATCGAGTAAGTTTTGTAAATGTATTTGTCTTGGAACAGTGCTTGGAAACATGGATGAGTTTCGTGAAATTATGTTAACTTTTAAATGGTCGTTTTTATGTTTTAGTTTTTACTTAGAATCAACACCCTCTTGCGAATTTTACGTAGATTTGAATGCATGCATTGAGGTAACGGCCTATTTTAGAACCCTTCGGGTCGAGTCGTTACAACTTTACTTGTTTTGGACCATTATGCTTATGTGTTGTTTGATTCGGGCTCAACCCACTCGTTTATTTCTACTTTATTTGCTAGTCAAGTCTGTTTAGTGTTGGAACCCCTAGGGTTCGAGTTGAGTGTTGCCACTCCTTTGGGAGTTAGTATGTTGGCTAGTGAAAAGATTAGAGACGGTCGAATCATAGTATCCGGAGAGTCTTTAGCTGCTACACTCATAGTACTGCCTATGAGTGGTTTTGATGTGATCCTCGGGATAGATTGGTTAGCCGAGCACCATGCCTTAATTGATTGCCACCGAAGGAGGTTGTGTTCAGACCGCCTAAAAAGCAGAGCTTTAGATTCCGTGGTGTTCAGAGTAGAGTTTGTCCACCTTTGATTTCGGCAGTGAAATCCCAGCATTTTTTAGCTCGAGGAGCTTGGGGTTTCCTAGCGAAGTTGTCTGGAAGAGACCATTCTCTCGCCGCCTCGTGGATCAGCACCAGGTTGTACAGGAGTTTGCAGATGTGTTTCCAGAGGAGTTGCCTGGTTTACCACCTAAGAGAGAGGTGGACTTCACTATCGAGCTTGAGCTAGGAACTCTCTCTATCTCAAAGGCTCCTTACCGAATGGCACCAGCGGAACTGAAGAAGCTAAAGGTTCAGTTACATGAGTTGTTGGACCGTGGCTTTATTCGTCCCAGTGTGTCCCCGTCAGGAGCATCGGTTCTGTTTGTAAAGAAGAAAGACGGTTAGATGCGCTCTGCATAGATTACTGTGGAACCGAACAAGGTTCTCGTGAAGAACAAGTACCGTTACCCCATATCGACGATTTGTTTGACCAGTTGCAGGGAGCTTCTGTCTTTTCAAAGATTGATTTGAGGTCTGGTTATAATCAGTTGAGGATCAGAGATGTTGACATCCCCAAAACAACGTTCAGGTCGAGGTATGGCCATTACGAGTTCATGGTAATGTCTTTTGGGTTGACCAATGCCCCAGCAACTTTCATGGATTCTTGGATAGCTTTGTCATTGTATTCATTGACGACATCCTGATTTACTCGAGGACCAGAGAGGACCATGCTTCACACTTGAGGCAAGTTTTGACGGCTCTGAGGGAGAACCAGTTGTATGCAAAATTCACCAAGTGTGACTTTTGGTTGGATTAGGTTGCCTTCCTAGGGCATGTTGTATCTAAAGATGGCATTGTAGTGGATCCCTCAAAGATTGATGCAGTGAGTTCGTGGGCTGACCGACCACAGTCGTCGAGGTTCGTAGTTTTCTGGGTCTAGCTGGCTACTATCGTAGGTTTGTTCAGGGATTTTCTGCTAAATCTGCACCCTTGACTAGATTGACCAAGAAGGGTGTGGACTTTGTTTGGAATGAGAAGTGTGAAGAGAGCTTTATCCTATTGAAACATAGTTTGACATCCGCTCCAGTTTTGACAGTGCCAGAGGGTACAGGTGGCTTCGTGGTGTACAACGACGCTTCTAAGTTTGGTTTGGGTTGTGTTCGATGCAAAGATGGCAAGGTTATTACTTATGCTTCGAGGCAGTTGAAACCGTATGGCAGAACTATCCGATGCATGATATGGAGCTAGCTGCAGTGGTTTTTGCCTTGAAGATCTGGAGACATTATTTGTATGGTGAGAAGATTCAGATTTTCACAGATCACCAAAGCCTCAAATACTTCTCCACTCAGAAGGAGCTGAACATGAGGCAGAGAAGGTGGTTGGAGTTGGTTAAGGATTATGACTGCGAGATTCTGTACCACCCGGGTAAAGCCAATGTGGTAGCTGATGCCTTGAGTCGGAAGACTATTCATTCTACCGCATTGTTGAGTGCACAGATTCCGCTGCAAAGGGATCTGGAGCGAGCTGGGATAATAGTACTAGTGGGAGAGGTTACCGCCAGGGTAGCCTAGTTAACTGTACAACCTTCCATCGGATAGAGGATCATAGACAGCCAGCTGAGTGATACCGAGATGAGTCGATTGATTGCCAGGGTTCAGGAAGATGGAGACTTTGACTTTGTTGTGGCTCCAGATGGTGGTTTGAGGTATAGAGGACGCCGCTGCGTGCAGTGAAGCAGGCGGGGCATGAAGTGAGTTGCTTTCTGAGGCTTATAGTTCTTCGTTAGCGTGACACCTAGGGTGTAACAAAATGTATCAGGACCTCAAACAAACCTTTTGGTGGGTTAACATGAAAAGAGACATAGCAGAGTTTGTTAGCGGTGTCTCACTGTCGGCAGTGAAGGCTCCCAAACAAAAGCCTACAGAAATTGCAACCATCGAGTGTGCCTCGATGGAAGTGGGAAGAGATTTCCATGGATTATATTTCTAGTTTGCCGAGGACACCAAGAGGGTTTGCTCAGTGTGCAGGTGATTGTCGATCGCTTGACCAAGTGTGCGCTCTTCATCCCGGTGAGAATTACTTATACCGTGGAGTAGTGGGCGATTGTTCTTGGAGCAGATTGTGCGGTACCATGGGGTGCGATTAAGATTGTTTCCGACAGAGATTACCGTTTCACTTCTAGCTTATAGAGGGCACTCTAGAAGGGCTTGGGCACCGAGTGTAAGCCAAAGATCGCTTTTCACCCTCGATGATGGGGTGACGGAGATGGTAAACTAGATATTAGAGGACATGCCGAGAGCCCGTGTGCTAGACTTTCCGAGCGGTTGGGATCGTGACTTATATCGATGAAGTTTGCTTATAAAAAGCAGTTATCGGTGGCGACGATCTGATGGCACCGTTTGAGGCTTTGTATGGTAAACGTTGTAGGTCCCCGTGTTTCGGGAAGAGGTTGGCGACAGATAGGTTTTGGGTCCAAAGTTGCTTGATTGACCAATGAGGCGGTGCGTAAGATCTCGAGCTCGTTTGTTGACCGCTTTCGAGTAGGCGTAAAAGCTACGCCGATGTTAGGCGTAGGAGCTTAGAGTTTGAGGTGGGGCAACATGTTTTTCTCAAGGTAGCACCGATGTATGGAGTAACCGAGATTTGTAAACGAGGCAAGCTAAGTCCTAGGTTTGTGGGACCTTTTGAGATACATGAGCGAATCGGTCCCAAAGAGCATACCGATTAGCCTTGCCTTCGTTGTTGGCTTTCGTGCATAGCATATTCCATGTATTGATGTTACGTCAAGACGATGCGTTGCACCGCCCCACATTGTTGATTTTGAGCCGCACAAATTGAATAAAGACTTGAGTTTCGAGGAGAAGCTCTGTGCGATTCTAGCTCGGGAACGCAAGGTTTTGCTTAACCAGAGATCGGCTTAGTTAAAGTTCAGTGGAGAAATCAAAGAGCAGAAGAAGCCACTTGGGAACTCGAGGATGAAATGAGGACGCACTATCCGGAGTTGTTTTAGCTTTAGGACTTTCGGGGACGAAAGTATTAAATGGAGGGAATACTGTAACAGCCCAAGTTTTCCTTCCAGTTCTTGAGGCTTGACAGGTTGTCCTCCCAGTGAGTTATTGGGCTATTAGGGCCTTTTTGTGCTTCCAGGGGTATTGTGGTCATTTTCCCTCCAGGTTGTTCACCCAGTTATTCAGGGTTTCAGGAATGTCTGTGTTGGTTTTGGACTTCAGTTTTCCTACGGTTTTGATTTCCAGGACAAGAGTTCCATTTTAGGAAAGTTTGGTGGTCTCCTGGGTAAAAGGAGAAAATTAAAATAAATTGTGTTTGAACTAGGATTTGATCCTTGGTGTGTGGTTGTCAAAATTAGAGGCTTGTGTAGAGGAAAATAAATTGTTTTAAAAAGTGCTTTTGGTGGGGCTCGAAGGGGGGATTTTTGGGAGATTTTAATTAATTAAAAATAGGAGAAATTAGCCTAGGGTTCCATCTCTTTCTCCTCCCTCCCTCTTGGCCAAATTTCATCTTCTCCTTCTCCCTCTCCTCGGCCGAAAGTTCAAGCTCCCAATTCTCTCCATCTCCATTGCTTCCAACCTCAAGATTTCCAAGTGTAGTTCATCTCCTTCTCCATTGTTTCTCCAAGGTAAGTTTTTCTTTTCAAATCCATTCTCCTTCTCTTCCTCTTTCCATGGCCGAGACTAGCTTCTCATAGGGAGATGGTGATTTTCTTCTTCTCCTCTTGTAGAACCGAGAGGCTTGTTTGGGTTAGAGGAAAATTGTGCTTGCTCTTGCTTGTTGGAAATCCAGACTCATCTTCTTTCCCCAACCTCCATTGCCGAGAGCTTCAAGGTAAGGTTGATTGTGTTTTTGTGGTGTTTGACTTGTGGTTTGGTTAATCTAACTTATCTTTCTCTTCCTTGTGCAAATCCAAACCCTAGCCGAATTGCTCCTTGTTTGTGCTTGTTTGACTTGTGCTTGCTCTGATACCAACTTGTAAAGACCCGACCAGAATGGGGCTCTAAATGGGCCCTTACCTCAATGCATGCATACAAATCAACACTAGAATTTGCAATAGGGTTGTTTCGGATTCTAAGTAAAAACCAAAAACCGGCAAGAGTTCATTTAAAAAATCAATACAAAATTCTTGAAACCTGTCCCTGTTTCCAAGCACCTGTTCCAAGACAAATACATTTCCAAAACTTACTCTGATCAGAGATTTATTAAAAACATACAACTTTACAACATTTACAACAATGCTAGAATCCGGAAATACATTCATAAAACAACCTAGGGCTCTGTGCCCAACTACATGCATTCAGAGGACATTTAAAACAAAAATACAAGACTCAGAGTTGAACAACGGGTTTTTCATGATCACAGCTCCTCCTCCAGCCATCCTGCCTCGCGCCATGGTTTCCTGAAAGATAAGTAAGGGTGAGTAACGAATTACTCAGTAAGAATCCCCAACAGGGGGTACAATACGATATAATCAATCATCTAGTACCAAAGCATGCAAGCAAGCGACTACCAACACAGGATCATAGCTCAACGAGCTTACAAAGAAAGATCTGGAGTCATCGGAAGTCTCATACTTCCGGCCTAATGATTGGTTATCCTAACCAATCTCGGGACATCTCTCGAGGGTCTTTCTCCTCGGCCGGTTGATCACTCAAAACCGATCCCAAGGATGTCCTCAAGGGCCTCTTACCCTTGCTAATAGATCGGACTATCGGGAGAGTACCAAGTCGGCTCTAAAGCGGAAGAAATGGTGTACTCACGAACATTAGCCGGGGAGCTCTCGAACCGGCAAACCAACTAACGCTGTGCGCGCACACCACATGCTCTTTCTCGCAACCGGCGTAAATGCGGGGCCTAAGGGCAAACTACAGGCTAGGTACGCATGCCTAAGACTCGGAAGCGGTGTCATCGATCACGATGGCGCGAGGCCCTCGACGCTCATCTCGTGCAAAGATGGTCCACCGACACGAAGCTAAGAACCGGCCGAGGCGAGCTTACACCGATGGCGGGGTTCCGCTCTAGCAGGCTACAAACTAGGCTATGCCGAAGTGGGTAGCTAATTCCACAATCGACTGGTCGGGGGGGTAGCAAGATACGTTATGCTGCTGTAAAGACCCGACCCAAAAGGGGCTCTAAATGGGCCTTTACCCCAATGCATGTATTCAAAATAAAAGACATTATGAAAAATAAATTTCGGATCCCAAGTAAAAAGCGAAACATTCCACAATCAAAACATACATTTCTAAAAGCATACTCACGATCAGAGATTTATTTAAACCATTTAAACATTCCACAAGTACAAATATGTTGGAATCCATAAAACGTAAGAAAACATCCTAGGGCTCCGTGCCCGTCTACATGCATTCAGGGGAAATAACAAAAGTCAAGAGTCATGATATAATAAAATGGTCAGAGATGACAGCAGGATTCCATGATCACAGCTCCTCCTTGACCATCCTGTCTCCCGCTTGGTTGGTTACGTGTGGAAAACCACAGAATAAGGGTGAGTAACGAATTACTCAAGAAGAATCCCCAACCAGGGGGTACAATACGATATACATGATCATCTAGAAGAATGTATGCAAGCTATGAGTATAAACACAGAATAGAGCACATAGCTTTAGTCCACACTTGGACCTCGGATGCCAACTCGTGGTCTTAGTCCGGAAATAAATCCACCACACAATACGCCCTATACGAAACGAGTCCCGGCCTCGCGCTTCATCTTGTCGATCACGAAAGGTGCACTAGCTCAAGATCCCGAGGAGCTCTCTCGGTCGGCGTTGTAATGAGCGTAAGCGCGCACCGCAGAACTATGGAGGGTGCCGGTCTAGTGGCAAGCGCGCCCATGTCCACCACCACGCCTAACTAAATCTCCGGATCGGTGTCACCGACATAGGGGTGTGAGACACCGACACGTGAACTATGTCACCTGAACCACCTCACCGAGGCTAAGGAATCGGTCGTGGTAGGCTTACACCCGAAGCCGTCCTTGCCCTATCGGTGGCAATCAAGGGCTACGGCCGAACACGCCGAGGACGTGTCGATCGCGGGGATGAGGCAATGCCAAGTCATCATCCCGACCGTTGGGGCATTTAACGACCGCCACCCTCACCCAAGATTGGGGGCCTACCGGTCGGGTTAGCTAAACCCTCACGGGGTCAGGGACTGAGTATTACCCGCGTACCTCCCCGCCATGGATGCAAGATACTTTATGCATCAGCCCGGATGATGCTACCTACCTACACTCTAACATATCATTTCAATAGCATATAATCCAATACAATCCAAAACGTGCTCAACAGATACAACGAACCTAGCATGGTACTACGAAGCAAGAACAGAGATATGAGCATGCAGAAGCGGAACAACCTAGCATGGACTAACATGAGAGAACAACATACGAAGTCATGATAGTCGGAATTCAACACAGAGCACCTAAACTATACATGCGATAATCACAAACAAACATACAAACAACAATCACATAGAACATCGCAGGTCCACACAACTCCGGTGAAGAAATCCTTACAGCCGGGGCAACTACACACAAAACCTAAGCTGCGAAAGAACCCGAGAGCTAGCTACCGAGAACCTAACAAAACAATGATAATCATAATCCATAAGCCTAAATATAATAAAATAAACAAGGCTCGCTCGCCGGAGCAACTCACGCGGCTCTACCGACACGCGGACGGGCAGCAAAGACGGCGGAAATTGCTTCTTGGCGCGCGACGGGCGCGAAATGGGGCTGATGGCGGCGAGGACCGAGACATCGGGCGCTGACGGGCGCAGGGAGGCGGCAGGGGGCTGCGCGCGCGCAGACGGACGGGCGGCCGGGCCGCAGCAGCTGACGGGCGCGGCAAGCGGACAGGGACGAGCGAGCCGGCGCGCGAGGCGCGCGCGCGCGCGCGCGACGCGGCGGGCGCAGCGGCGAGGCTGGCGCGGGCGAGCGCGGGCGCGGCGCTGGCCGCCACCGCGCGCGACGGGGCCGCGACGGGCTGCGGTCTGGGCGGCTCTGGTGCTCGCTTCCGCGCGATCCGGGCGACTGGGCTTTGCTGCTAGGCCATCCGGGCGGCTGGGCTTCTTCGCTGGCAGATCTGGGCATCTTTGGGCGACTGCAACAAACACACACACACACAAGCTCTTCTCCTTACCTTCGCCAACAAGAACACCCAATCGAGAAGATGAAGAGGATGAGGACTTACCGGAATGATGATTGAACCAAGGGAGTCTGCAAGGATGAAGAACTCGGCAAGGCAATGGAGAGAAAAGCTTGGGCGGCCACACACTTTGGAGAAGAAGATGAGACAAACCTAATTTCTATTTCATTTAACCAAATGCTCCAAAATTCCCAAAATGCAAGGCTAACCATAAAATGATGCAGTGGAGAGCAACAAGAGCACCTAATGGCTCAATTGGTACACATCCCCACAAGCTTCCCAGAGACCCGGGTTCAAACCCAGTGCAAAGACAATTTCCTTTATTTTTACTTTTGCACCAAACCTTGCTCAAACCAAACCACAAATCCTTCCAAAACCTACATAAATCCATCCAATAATTTTAGCAAGTTTGGAAAAGATATAAACGGCCCGACGGCCCGACCAAATTACTAAAATACCCCAAGGGCATACCGGAAGACCGGGATGAAAACTGGTCGTTAAATTGCGCACACTTTATTCCCGACCTGAGCTAAATCCACCTTAGTGACCGGGGAAACAAGATACGTTATGCTTCGCACACTACTCCCGATCAGTGGGGACTAAGTACGTTATGTCCGCTCAGCCTCTGGATGATGACAAACCCTACAACTCTATCTAAGAGTACAGAGAAAAAAGCAATGATTCCTGGCTAGCAAACAAAGACCGACATCAATCACACTACCTAGCATGATACTACGAGCTTAGCGGGAATCACAAGCATCTTTGGCGAGAACAAACCTAGCATGGCACTAACATGTAATATCAAGCAAACATGCTAGCGTAAATCAATCAAAGTCGCTCTATTATTATCATGCTCATAATGATCAGAAACAAGCAAGGAAAATCATGACAATATCGCGAGGCCCACACAACTCCAGTAAGAAATCCTTACAGTCGGAAGGCAACAACACACAATAAAATTAACTGCGATCGAACCCGAGCAACCTATAATGAGCCAAGCAAACACATCAATAATCATAAAATAGCCCTAAATACTCTAAAATAAATAGGGCTCAGCTCAGGAGCAACTCACGAGGCACGGATGACACTCGAACGGGGCATTTTTGCACGCTAGACTAAGGTGATGATGGGCGCAGACAGCGCTGGGCTGGGCGCGCTGGGCGCGAAGCCGCGCGCTGTGAGGGGCACTGGTCGCGCGCCAGACGGCGACGCGAAGCGACACAGCGGAGCGCGCGCGCGCGCGCGGTTCGGCAACGGAGAAGACGCGCGCGCGGGCGCGAGCGACACGACGCGAGGGCGCGCGATCTGGCACTAGGACGCGCGACACGAGCGCGGACGACACGAGACGGCCTGGGCGACACGGACCAGGGCAGAGCAGGGCGATGGCACTGTGCGGGAGAGCTCGGGCGACACGAGCTGGGCGAAGCGAGTGGACTGGCTCGGCCGGCGATGGCGCTCGGACGCTAGGGTCAAGCGACTGGGCTGGCGAGGCGAGCGGCCGCGGGTTGGGCTAGCTCGAGCGAGCAGGGGCTTGGGCTGGGCGATGGATGGTCGGCTCGGGGCGGGCGAGGCGGGCGCTGGGCCGGGCAAGGCTGGCCTCGGGCTAGGGGCTGGGCGAGCCAAGGGGCGGGCTAGGTGGGGGCTGAGGAGAGAGAGAGAGAGAGAGAGAGAGAGAGAGAGAGAGAGAGAGAGAGAGAGAGAATTGATTTTGGGGAAAAAAAATAAAAGAAAAAAAGGAAATAAAAAGGAAAATGGGAAATAAAAGGGAAAAATGGGATTTTAATTCCATTTTCCATCCTTATCCACTTAAAACCTCAAAATCCCATTTCCCGGCTTCCTCCTCCGAGACCCGATCAAAGAAATCTTTTCCAATCAATCAAACTCACTTAAATCCAACTCCCAAAGCAACACTAAAGGCTCGGGCTTGAATCCCAAAAGAATCACACAACCAACCATCACTTTGCCAAAGCCCAAACCACAACCGAGCATCCAACCGACTAGCCCAAACACCACGGGACTCGCAGCCACTAACAAACAAGCCTCGTCAAAGGCAGGAGCTACCTCGAAGTCCTGGAGACCACAAATCCTGCCCGAAGAGCCAAAAGACCAAAATACCCCCAAGGGTCCAAACAACTCTAAAACCCAACCAAACAACCGAATCTTGACCCGAAGGCACCTCGAAAACTGGAATAGGAAACTAGGCTGTTACAGGAACCCTGCCAACGGTGTAAGCCTACCTTGGCCGGTTCTTAGCTTTAGGTCGGTGGCTCAGGCTGTACAGATGAGTGCCGAGGGTCTCGCACTACTGTGATCAGTGACACCGCTTCCGAGTCATAGGCATGCGTACCTGGCCCGCGTAGTTTGTCCTTGGCCCCCACATTTACGCCGATTACAACAGCATGCGGTGTGCGCGCACACGCGTTAGTCGCCGGTTCGGAGAGCTCCCCCGGGCTAATGTCATGAGTACACCATTCCTTCCAGTTTAGAGCCAGACTTCGGGTACTCTCCCGTAAGTCCAGATTAGTAGCAAGGGCAAAGAGCCCCTTGAGGACATCCTTGGGATTAGTTTTTGAGTTGATCAATCCCCCGAGTGAAAGAGACTTCGGTGATGTCCCGGGATTGGTTAGAAGAACCAATCATTAGGCCGGAAGTAGGAGACTTCCGATGATTCCAGATCTTGCATTATGAGCTCGTTGAGCTATGATGCGTGTTGATATTTGTTTGCTTGCATGTTGAGGTGCTAGATGGTGATGTATCGTATTGTACCCCAGTTGGGGATTCTTCACGAGTATGTTTATACTCACCCTTATTTATCTTTCAGGTAACTTGGGACAACACCAGGATGGCTAGCGGAGGGAGCTGATTGATCATGGGAGCTGTCGGCACTCTGTCATTTATTATTGCATTGTTTATTCAGCATGTAAATGGACAAGAGTCCTAGGGGAACATTGTAAAAAGTTGTGTTAAACTGTTTTGAATGTTTTTATAAATACTGGCCAGGTTGCTTTACTTTGTTGGTTTGTTTAAAAGTAATTGTTGGTTATGTTTTAAGGGTTCCCCCTTCTCATATGTTGGAAAGAGGTTTTAAATATGAGCACTAAACCGCTTGTTATCATATTTTACTTGCATGCTGAGTGAGAACCTAGGTTTAGGACCATGTTTTGGGTCGGGTTCTTACAGTAATGTACCCCGGTTGGGGAATTCTTACTGAGTGCAATCGTACTCACCCTTTCTGTGGTTTCTTCCACTAGGTAACTTGACACAGCATCGAGGTGGCTAGAGGAGGAGCTGATTGGTCATGGGGATGAGTCTGCGTCATCTGCTGTTTACATTTGCATAATTATTTCTAGAAACACTATTTTAAGTTGTAATAGTTTTTATATACTCTAGCCAGAGGCTAAGTGGTTTTGACTTTACCAGTGTTTGGAATTTAATATTTTAATAAGATGCATGTTTTCTTAAATCTTTATGGCTATGTTTTAAATGAATTTTGATATAAGGCATTTGGTAAGAGCCATTCCGAATATGTAAAGACCCGACCCAAATAGGGTCATATAATAGGCCTTTACCTCAATGCATGCTTAAAAATTTAGAAAATATTATGCAAGATCATTTTCCAGATTCTGAATAAAACAAAAAAAAAACAGTAAACATCCATTCAAAACAAACACAACTGTCCTGGAACCTGTCCCTGTTTCCAAGTACCTGTTCCAAGCTAAATACAATTTAAAACATACTCTGATCAGAGATTTAATTCAACATTCAAATCCAAAAATGGTTTACATTAGGGTTAGAATCAGGAAAAACAACCGAAAAAACAACCTAAGGGCTCCGTGCCCAACTACATGCATTCAGAGGACATTTAAACATAAAAACATAAATAAAAGACTCAGAGTTCGAAACAACGGGTTTCCATGATCACAGCTCCTCCTTCAGCCATCTTGTCTCGCTCCATGGTTACCTGTGGAAAACCACAAAATAAGGGTGAGTAATGAATTTCAATAAGAATCCCAACAGGGTACAATACGATATAACCTGGTCATCTAGAAGAAAGTATGCAAGCCATGAATATAAACATAGAAGAGAGAACTTTACTTCAATTCTCACATAAACCTCAGATGCCATCTCAGGGTCTTACTCCAGAAAACTACAATGCTTTACGATCCTATACGAGAAACTAGTTTCGGCCTCGGCTGTCATCGCCGATACTGAAAGGTGCATGAACTCAAGATCCCGAGGAGCTCTCGACCGCTCTGTAATGAGCGTGTGCGCGCACCTCATCTTCTTTGCAAACCGGGGTGCCGGGTGCGAGGCAGCCGCTGCCTGGCGATACTCATGCCTAACTAATCTTTGGATCGGTGTCACTGAACATAGGGGTGTGAGACCAGTACATGTAAACTATGTCAGCCTGTACCACAACACCTGAGGCTAAGGAACCGGTCGTGGTAGGCTTACACCAGGAAACGGTCCTTGCCCTATCGGTGGCAATCAAGGGCTGGCCGAACACGCCGAGGACGTGCCGATCGTCGGGGACAAGGCAATGCCTTGTCATTATCCCGACCGTTGGGGCATTTAATGATCGCCACCCTCACCCAAGATTGCAAAGGGTCTTTGTTAGAGTTAGCTAAACCCTAACGACGGATCGAGAGGCGAATCTCGCCTCGTGACGTCCCTACCACGGATGCAAGTTACGTTATGCATCCTTGCCGGATGATGCTACCTATCATGCTTCTAAACTATAAATAGATAACAACAAACAATCCACTACGTGCTCAACAGAGACAATGAACCTAGCATGACACTACGAAGCAAGAGCAGGATAACGAGCATGCGAGAATAGAACAACCTAGCATGAAACTAACATGAGAAACAACACGAGAATCATGCCGGTCGAATTCGAGCAGAGCACCTATCCACTAAACATGCTAATAAACATAAACAAACACACAAACAACAATCACAGAGAATATATCGTAGGGTCCACACAACTTCGGTAAGAAATCCTTACCTTGGTAGGAAGGCAACTACACACAAGGATCCTATCTTTGCGATCGATCCCGAGCTAGCTAATGAGAACCTAACAAGCACAACAATTATCACAATCTATAAACCTAAATATAATAAAACAAATAGGGCTTAGCTGGAGCAACTCACTCGGCACGGCTGACACGTGGAAGAGCGGTGCCTGACGGAGCAGCCTGCTGGCGGGTGGTGTGCGCAGGCCGCGACGCGGATACGAGCGCGCGGCTTGGGCGGGCGTCTTGGCAAGGCGCAGGTGCAGAAGCGCGCTGACGAGCGGCAGCGAGGCGGCGCGCTGGAGTAGACTGGCGATGGGCATGCGGGCGCGGACGAGCGACGGGGCGACTCGGCGCTGGCTTCGTGCGATGCAGGCGAGGCACGCGATGCGATCTGGTTGCTGGGCTGCGACGCAGACAGGCAAGGCGTGCGGCGATTGCGATCTGCTGCTGCTGGGCGATGGGCTGCTGGCTGCGACGGGCATCTGGGCTGCTCGGCTGGGCGATAGAGGTTTTTGGTTGTGATGGGCGGGAGCTCCTCATTTCGCCGCAACAAAACAACAATCTCAACTCCTTTTCTCTCGGCCAGCAATAGTACACCAAACGGAAGAGAAAAAAGGAATGAGAACTCTTACCCGGGATGACGATCGATCGAAGGAGTTGCTTGGGGAGATGGAGCTCGACTAGAAGCTTGGGAGAGAGAGCTTGGGCGGCTAAGGAGTTTGGGAAAACAAAAAATGAGCAAAACTTATTTTCCTCTTCATTTAACCAAATACACCAAATCCCAAAGACCCATAGCTAACCAAGACATACCGTGGAAAGAGCAACAAGAGCACCCAATGGCTCAATTGGCATGCTACTCAACTAACTTCCCAGAGACTCGGGTTCGAAACCCAACACCTACACTTTTAATTCTCTAATTTACTTTTGCATCTCTCCATGTTCAAACACATCCACAAAGCATCAAAGCCCTACATAAGACCATCCAATAGTTTTAACAGCTGAAAAAGACAGAAACGGCCCGACCAAATTACCAAAATATCCCTAGGGCATATCTGGAAGACTGGGATGAAAACCTGGGCCGTTACAGAATCTCTTCTTTTATAACCCTCGTCGTCAACTCTAAAATTTTCCAAGATGGCACAAATCAATCAACACAATTTTTTCCTTGTCTAAACTTGTCAAATTTGTGTTTTTATGTCTAAGGTAAGAATCCCTTGATTTCAACAATCTGTCTCATAATGTCTGGTTAGTCAACTTCTCGCTCCCAATTGATTCTTTCCTTATTTTTCTTGTTCGTGCTTTGGCATTTCCTCTGAGCATGCAATGCTCGCACTTTGTGCATTTTAATCCTTAGCTCCGCAAATTCAAATTCCTGCAAAAATAGTATATCAACATAAGTTATGTTAAATACGTGCTAACCATGCTAACTTTACTCAGTTTTTGTGCTAAATATCTGGAAGACGAAGAGACGAAGAAACTTACCCGGAAGGACGATCGAACCACGGAGCTGCAAAGGGGATGAAAATCGGCTTGGAGGGCTAAGGATGGCTTGGACGGCAAAAGGGAGTTTTGGAGAAGAAGAACAAAAACCTAATTTCTTTTTCATTTAACCAAATGCACCCAAACTCCAAAGATCCAAGGTTAACCAAAATATGACGCGAAAAGAGCAACAAGAGCTCCCCATAGCTCAAGCGGCATGCATCCCCATAGGCTTTCCGAAGACCCGTGTTCGAATCCAGTATGCAACACAATTATCCTTTATTTTTACTTTTGCATCTATCCATGCTCAAGCCCATCCACAAAGCCTAAAAAACTCACATAAATCCAACCAATAATTTTAGCAACTGGAAAAAGACATAAACGGCCCTGACGGCCCGACCAAATTACCAAAATACCCCTAGGGCATACCGGAAGACCGGGATGAAAACACAGGCCGTTACAATGAAGCTCTAAAGATCAAGTGAGTTTGCTCATGTGAAAGCATTGTGGAGGTGGTGGTGCAATCCTATTGTTCTAGGTTATTTGAGCCTTAGTCAACTTTCGAGGACGAAAGTTTCCTAAGGGGGGAATATTGTAATAACCCATGGTTTAGTGTTGGTGCAATTAAAGTAAAATAAGGAAGGAAAATGAATTTTGTGGTTAATTTAAAGAAGAGGGGCAAATGGGTCATTTAACCTTTGATATTTAAGTCAAATTGTGAATCCCTAGGGCTAAAAATCTTTGTTCATTGTCTCCTTCCCTTGTCCATTTCCGTCCCGACTTTTGCTGGTTTTGCCGAGTGTCATCGCTAGCCTTCGAGTTTCGTCGTTGTTAGCCGCCTCCACAAGCCGAAGAGTGCGTCGTTGAGGGCTTGTTTAGTGTCGTCGGCGTCGTGCGAGTGCTTGAATGCGCGCGTGGGCTAGTTGGAGCGGCTTCGTGGGTTCGTAGGAGCTTGGTGTTCACGTGTAGCTCGTTGCGGTGTGGGTTTTGTCGTCGACGGATGTTTTTGTCCCGTGAGGTTTGCAAAGGTGGCTGGTTAGAAGGTTTTCGCCACCGCCGCGTCGCAGTCGATCGCCGGAGTAGTTGGTGAGCACTCTCTCTCTCTCTCTCACACACATTTGGGTCTTAAGTTTTATGGGTTTAGTTATGTTCCAAGGTTGAAGAAGAGTGATGTTTGGGTTAGTTCTAAAAAGGCATTTTAGTTGGTTTAAAGTTATTCTAATGAGGATTTATGAGTGTTTGTTTCAATTATAAGTTATTCACATGCGAGAATAGGGGTTGTTTGGTTGAGTTCAAGCTTATTTAAATAGTGGATTACACTTGTTTGGTTGTTGGGATGAAGTTAGTTAAATGTAGATTAAAGACTGTTTGTCCGCTAGTTTAAGGCCATTCAAGTGAGGATTAAGGGTTGTTTGGTTAAGTTTAAGGCTATTTAAAGTATGGATAAAGAGTGTTTGTGAGGTTATTTTAAGCGAAGATTAATGGATGTTTGGTTGCTAGCTTTAAAATATTCAAGTGATGGTCAAGCTTGTTTGGCTAAGGTGTAAATTTATTTAAGTCGTGAAATTAAGGTGTGTTTGGTTATGGGTCTAGTGGTTGTATGACTCGAGTTTAATGGGTGTTTGGCTTGGGTTAAATGATGAGTTTTGACCCATTGACTTTTGTTGACCAGATTTGACCAAAACCATTGTATTCTTTTGAAGTGAGTTTGTGAGGAACGTGTAGCCATTGGGTGTCTTGGGACACACTTTTCGAGGTTCTTCCCAATTTGATATTTTGAATCCGATTTTGATGGTCCGAGGCATCAGAAAGACCAGACCCTAAAAGGGGCTCTAAATGGGCCTTTACCCCAATGCATGTATTCAAAATAAAAGACATTATGAAAAATAAATTTCGGATCCCAAGTAAAAAGCAGAAACTTTCAACGATCAAAACATACATTTCTAAAAGCATACTACGATCGGAGATTTATTTAAACCATTTAAACATTCCACAAGTACAAATATCTTTGGAATCCATAAAACGTAAGAAAACATCCTAGGGCTCCGTGCCCGTCTACATGCATTCAGGGAAATAACAAAAGTCAAGAGTCATGATATAATAAAATGGTCGAGAGAACAGCAGGATTCCATGATCACGGCTCCTCCTTCACCATCCTGTCTCCCGCTTGGTTAGTTACTGTGGAAAACCACAGAATAAGGGTGAGTAACGAATTACTCAAGAAGAATCCCAACCAGGGGTACAATACGATATACATGTTCATCTAGAAGAAATGTATGCAAGCTATGAGTACAAACACAGAAAGAGAGCACATAGCTAAGTCCACACTTGGACCTCGGATGCCAACTCGTGGTCTTAGTCCGGAAATACCACAACACACTATACGCTCTATACGGGAACAAGTCCGGCCTCGGCTGTCTACTATCGCACGTAAAGGTGTGCGCTCAAGATCCCAAGGAGCTCTCGATCGGCGCTTTGTAATGAGCGTAAGCGCGCGCACCGCATGCTACCGCAAACTCGAAGTCTGGGTCTAGTGGCAAGTCGCCTGTGGTTGATCACCATGCCTAACTAAATCTACGGATCGGTGTCAGCGACAGGGGTGTGAGACTGGACACGTGAACTATGTCACCGGAACCACCGCTTTTTGAGGCTAAGGAACCGGTCGTGGTAGGCTTACACCAGAAGCGGTCCTTGCCCTAACAGTGGCAATCAAGGGCTACGGCCGAACACGGCGAGGGCGTGCCGATCGCGCCGGGGCGAGGCAATGCCAAGTCATCATCCCGACCGTTGGGGCATTTAACGATCGCCACCCTCACCCGAGATTGCGGGGCCACCGTTAGGGTTAGCTAAACCCTAACGGGATCGTGGACGGAGTACCATCTCGCATGCGTCCCATCGGGGATGCAAGTTACGTTATGCATCCGGCCGGATGATGCTACCTACGAACTCTAAACCATAGCAATAATAACAATTCAATCAATGCATCCAATACGTGCTCAATGGATACAAGGAACCTAGCATGATACTACGAAGCAAAACAGATATCGAACATGCCGAATGGAACAACCTAGCATGGGCTAACATGAGAAACAATACAAGAGTTCATGCCGATCAGAATTGAGCGAGCACCTAGGGCTAAACATGCTAATAATCATACACGGGCATACAAAACAACAATCACAAATATACGCGGAGGCCCACACAACTCCGGTAAGAAATCCTTACCTTGGTAGGGAGGCTTCTACACACAAATCCTAAGTGCGGAACAATCCCGAGCTAGCGGCGGGAACCTAGCAAACCAATAATAATCAGCATCTAAAACATCTAAAAACAATAGAAATGCAAGCTCGGCTCCGGGGCACTCACGCGCGACGGCGACCACGAACTTGGAGTTCTTTGGCGGCGGGCCTGGCAGGTGGCCGCCGGCGCAGCGCGCGGATGGCGCTGGGCGCAGTGCGCGCCACGGCAAGCAAGGCACGCGCACGGACGCCGGCGAGGCAGCCTTGCGGCGCTGGCTAAGCGTCTGGCGTCTTGGCGGCGGCTTCGAGCGGCGCGCGAAGCGCTGGCGAGGCCTCTGGCGTGCGAGGATCGGGCGAGACGAAGCAGCGATCTGGCTGCTTCTGGCGGGCGCGACCGCGCGCGTCGCGGTGGCTGCCGCAGATCTGGGCGTGGGACTGGCTGAAGCGACAAGGCTAGCTGGGTTCTTTGGACGAACAAGCAAGGCCGCTAGGCGGATCTGGCGTCTGGCGAGCCGCGCCGGCAGATCTGGGGGCGTGGGGGCCGCCGAACGACAAGGCTAATGCCATTTCTGGACGAACGGCAAAGGCCGCTAGGTGGATCAGCGTCGCGGTAGGCGGGTGGACCGCTGACGATTCTTCTTGCTGGCTGGGCTTCTCTCGGCTGGCTGCAATCAACCCAAACACACTTGGCCAAACAACACACCAAACGGATGAGAAGAAGAAGAGGAAGATCGATACCTACCCGGAATGATGATGATCGATCCAAAGGAGCTGCAAGGATGAAGAACTCGGCAAGGCAATGGAGAGCAAAGCTTGGGCGGCCACACACTTTGGAGAAGAAGATGGACAAACCTAATTTCTATTTCATTTAACCAAATGCACCAAACACCAAAGATCCAAGATTAACTAAGATGTGATGCAGAAAGAGCAACAAGAGCAACTAATGGCTCAATTGGCACACATCCCCACAAGCTTTCCAGGAGACCCGGGTTCAAACCCCAGCTGCAGCACAATTTCCTATATTTTTACTTTTGCATCAAACCTTGCTCAAACCAAACCACAAATCCCTCCAAAAACCTACATAAATCCATCCAATAATTTTAGTAATTGGAAAAGACACAAACGGCCCTGACGGCCCGACCAAATTACCCCTAGGGCATACCTGGAAGACCGGGATGAAAAACCTGGGTCGTTACAATATTCCCTCCTTTTTATGACTTTCGTCCTCGAAAGTCCTTAAAAACTAAGCATGACTCAGATAATGCAATCTCATCTCGTCTTCCCGCTCCCAAGTGGCTTCCTCGAACCCCGACTCTTCCAGAACCTTTACCAAACGAATCTCGCGACATACTGTTTGCAAAGGCAAGGATCCTCACTTTGGCTTCTCCTCGAAGTTCAAATCCTCATTCGGTGCAAAGGCTCAAAGTCCACAATGTGCGACGGGTCCAAGCATATCTTGCCTCAACATCGATACATGAAAAACACTATGCCCGATAGTGACGGAGGTAGGGCTAACAGGTAAGCAACTCGCCAATCCTCTCTAGGATCTCAAATGGACCAACAAAACCGGACTCAACTTCCCACGCTTGCAAACTTCGAGAACACCTCGCGATCGGAGCAACCTTAAGGAACACATGTCGACCAACCTCAAACTCCAAATCTCGGCGCCGAACATCGGCGTAACTCTTCTCTGCTGCTCGAATTTTGTCAACATACGAGCTCTAATCTTTCGCCTCGCACCATTGGTCAAGCTGCAGTAACTCGGGACCCAAAACACTGTCTATCACCAACCTCTTCCCGAACACGGGGACCGACAACGCTTACCATACAATGCCTCGAATGGAGCCATCGAGATCGTCGATCGATAAGCGTTGTTATAGGCAAACTCCATCAAATCTGAATCTGGTCCCAAGCGCACGGGAAATCCAACACACAAGCCCTCAACATATCCTCGAGAATCGATTCACTCTCTCGGTCGACCATCCGTCTGCGAGGGTGAAAAGCGATCTTTGGCGCACTGCGTGCCCAAACCCTTCCGGGGCGCTCTCGAAGCGAGAAGTGAACCGCGAGTCACGATCGAACACAATCCTCACCGGCACACCATGATATCGGATGATCATTTCCAAAAACAAGCTGCGCCCCTTTGTTTCCACGGTATAAGTGTCTCTACAGGGAATGAAGTGTGCGCTCTTGGTCAAACGGTCGACTATCACCCAAATCTGAGAGAACTTCCTCGGAGTCCTTGGCAAACCAGAGATAAAGTCCATGGAGATCTCTTCCCATTTCCACACTGGGTACACTCGGTGGGTTGTGCAACAAACCAGTGGCCTCTGCACAGGTGGCTTCACTTGTCGACAAGTGAGATCTGGTGACAAACTCGCCACATCTCTCTTCATTCCCATCCACGGAAAGGTCCGCTTAAGGTCTCGATACATCTTGGTACCCGGGGTGCCAAGCAAATGGGAATCTGTGGGCCTCTGAGAGCAACTCTGCTCGCAATCCCGCAATGTCGGAACACACAACCGCCTCTATAAGTCAACCCTTTATCCCGTGAATATACAAAGTCAAAGTCTCGTCGGCACTAACTCTGTCAACCAATCTCTTAAGTGCGGGGTCACCCAAGCTGGCCGTGTCTATAATCCATTTGCCTAATCGGACGGTGAGCAGTCAACTAAGCTGCTACTGGCGGTAACCTCACCCAACAACACTGCAACCTCGGCCCGCTCGAACTCTCTCCCCAAGCTGGTGAGGAACTCAACAACGCCGCGAGTGCGGCGTCTTTCTACTCAAAGCATCGGCCACTACATTGGCTTTACCGGATGGTACAAAATCTCATGATCATAATCCTTTACCAACTCTAACCATCTCCTCTGCCTCATATTCAACTCTTTACGAGTAAAGCAGATACTTGAGGCTCTGGTGATCGGTAAACATCCGAATCCGCTCACCATACGGGTAATGCCTCGGATCTTGATTGCAAACACCACTGCCGCCAACTCCATATCGTGAGTCGGGTAGTTACGCTCATACGGTTTTGGTGACGGGAAGCATAGGCGATGACCTTCCCATTTGCATCAACACACAACCTAAACCAAACTTGGAAGCATCGGGCTGTAAACTATGAAACCACACTGTCCCCTCGGGATTGCCAACACAGTCTTGAAGTCAAAGCGCGCTTGAGCACAGCAAAGCTCTCATCACACTGCTTTGTCCTAAACAAACTCGACACCCTTCCTCGTCAGACGAGTGAGGGGCGAGGCTATAGCGAAAAAGTCCTTGACAAACCGACGGTAGTAACACCGCCAAACCAGTAAAGGCTGCGAATCTAAACAGAATCGAAGTCGGCTTGGCCCATGAACTCACGGCCTCAATCTTCGCGGGGTCCACGGCTATACCATCTCTCGAAACCACGTGGCCTAGGAAGGCCACTGCTCGAACCAGAAATCACATTTGGAAAACTTCGCATAAAGTGGTTTTCCTCAAAGCCGCCAATACTCGCCTCAAATGCTCTGCATGGTCTTCTTTAGACCTCGAATAAATTAGAATATCGTCAATGAACACGATGTGAAATTTGTCCAAAAATGATTTGAACACCCTATCCATCATGTCCATGAACGCTTGGTGGGGCATTGGTCAATCCAAACGACATGACCACAAACTCATAGTGACCATATCTAGACACGAAAGCTGTCTTAGGAATGTCGGCATCCACGATCATGGCATCGATGGTAACTTAGGATCTCGAGATCTATCTTGGAGAACACGGAAGCTCCACGAAGGCCGATCGAACAAATCGTTAATACGGGGCAGCGGATACTTATTCTTCATTGTCACCTTATTAAGCTCGCGGTAATGAATACATAAGCGCATAGAACCATCCTTCTTTTTCACAAAGCAGAATCGGTGCTCCCCATGGGGACACACTCGGACGGATGAACCCTCGATCTAACATCTCCACTGAATCGAATCTTGGTTCCTTTAACTCGGCCCTGGCGCCATACGACACGGAGCCTTCGAGATGGGGAGGGTCCCGGCTCGAGCTCAATTGTGAAGTCAACCTCTCTCTTGGGGGGCCCCGGTAACTCCTCAGAAACACGTCCGCAAACTCACCGCACGGCCGTGCACGATCAGCAGACAAGCGAGGCGGCTCTCCCGCACAACTTGGCTAGATAGCCCCAAGCTCCATGAGCTAGCAAACAGCGAGCTTTCACGGTGACACCATGGCGGGCAAACTCCACCCTGGACTCCACGAAACTTAAAAAGTGGGCCGACACGGCGGCTGAACACTACTTCTTTCCGGTGGCGGTCAATCAACGCGCGTGGTTAGCGACTAACCACTCCATACCAAGAATCACATCAAAACCGCTCATAGGCGGAACTATGAGCGTAGCCACAAGCAACTCTCCGGATATCTCGATCCGGCCATCCCTAATCTTATCTCTAGCCAACATATTAACTCCCGAAGGAGTTGCAGCAGAATAACTCGAAACCTAGAGGCTCTAGTCTTAACTTAGCATGCTCTCGAGAAAAACAACACGGATACAAATGAATGCGTAGAACGAATCAAACAAGACAAATCAGAATAATGGCCGGATTTTAGTTAAGTATAAAATAAGGTTTAAAAGATGTTTTGGAGGACTCGAACCCTCGGCCTCAAAGAGAGATGGGAGTTTGGAATTAATTAAGGAAAATAAATGCGTCAACTTGGGTTTGAAGGAGGAAGCCTTGGGAAGGGAATCTTGGATTTCAAGCTTATTTAATTTGAGGAAGAAAGAAGAAAAAAAAAAAAAAAAAAAAAAAGCACTCCTCTCGCAAACCCCCTCCCCACACACACGCCGCCGCGCCGCCCACCCTCGCCGTCGCACTGTCCGGCTCGCCGTCGCACTCGCCCGACTGTCGCCGCACCGTCAGCCCGCCCGCCGCCGCCGCCGTGCGCCCAGCGTCGCTCGACCGACCGCAACCGCGAGCCGCGTCTCAAGACACCCACCGTGTGCCGTCCGTCCGTGCCTCGGCGTCGCGCCGCGACGCTGCTCCAGTGAGCGAGCCCGCTTCGCCGAGCGGTTCGTCCGCACGCGATGCCCGTTCGGCACCAGCCGTCTGCGTCCGCGCGCTAACCACGCTTAGCACGCGTCTGCGCGGCCGTCGGCCCGCGCCGCACGTCACGCTGCCCGTCTTGCCGAGGCCACGCGCGCCTCGCCCTTGCACCAGCGCACCGCGCGCCCAGCGCCCTGCTGCGCGGCCGCCCAAAGCAGCCAGCGCGGCCCCTGATCGCGCGCGCGCAACGGCTGTCGCTCCGCCGCGCCGCCGCTGCACGCGCTGCCTTGCCGAGCACGGTGCCTTCTCGGTTGTCGGGTTCGCTTAGCGGCTCGAGAGTCATCCGTTGATCGTTGGTTCTATCCACCCGGTAAGGATTTCTTACGGGGTTGTGTGGACCTGCGAATACTTTGATAGCATGCCATGTGTTGTGTTTGTATGGAATTTCTAGTGGATAGGTTGCTTGCTCTTTCTTGTTCGGTGATTTTGTGCTTGAGATTCTGATATATCTGTTAAGTTATCATGCTAGGAGTTAAATTGTCTCGGCATAACCGTGACCTTGTTATCTGTTAGTGCCATGCTAGGAATTGGCGGATGATGTATAGTGTAAGAGATTGTAGAGGTAACTAGCGCGTCCCGCTCGGGAAGGCCCCGATGGACATCCGGAGGTGTAAGACCCCCGATGGGCATCACTGAGTTGGAGGTGTAAGACCCCGATGGGCATCCTAGGTGTATAAGTCCCCGATGGGCATCACTGAGTTGGAGGTGTAAGACCCGATGGGCATCCTAGGTGTATAAGTCCCGATGGGCATCACCGAGTTGGAGGTGTAAGACCCGATGGGCATCCTAGGTTTATAAGTCCCCGATGGGCATCACTGAGTTGGAGGTGTAAGACCCGATGGGCATCCTAGGTGTATAAGTCCCCGATGGGCATCACTGAGTTGGAGGTGTAAGACCACGATGGGCATCCTAGGTGTATAAGTCCCCGAAGGGCAACACTTTGAGTTCTAGGTTGTGTAAGCCTCGAATAGGCAAGCCCAAGAGTGACGTTCTGTTGACCCATCTGTTTGCTCGAGTCATTGCATGGTTGCATGTCCGTGTGCTAAATGATATGTTTTCGTATTGTACCCCGGTAGAGGGATTCTTCTTGAGTAACTCGTTGCTCACCCTTATTTCTCGTGGTTTTCCACGAGGTAACTTGGGACATCGGCGGGATGGCTAGGAGGAGGCTCTTTGGATGATCATGGATAAGCCCGACTACTGGGATGCATATTCTTTTATTGTTTTCTTATGATTTAGCATGTAGTGGGACTTGAGTCCCTAGGAAAAGTACTCAAAAACCTATTTTATGTTTCTCGCACCGTTTCCCTTGATTTTTTTAAAAAAATCTTGATCAGTCATCTACTGTTTATTTTAAATGGAATTATATTTTTCTTTGTTTTGAATGTACTTACCTCAAGGATTTAAATTTTCAAACTCGAATGACGTTTTACATTCCTAGACATGCATGCTAAGTAAGGATCTAGGTTAGAGACCGCTTTGGGGGTGGGTCTTTACAAATGCTGTGATGATCTAAAACAAGAAGCGTACCTACCACGCGGCATCCGCACGCTCGGCCTCTGATGGGTCGTAGCAAACACTCGACCCTGCTGCTGCTACTGGGTGATCACAAAAACGGGCCATGTGCCCCTCTCTACCACAACGGAAGCACAATCTAGGTCGGTCGACAAGCTCCAGCGTGGACTTTCCCACAAGTAGCACAAGCGGGAACTGCTGGGGTCCTCCTCTTTGTCGGGGTGGAAAGCAATTTGGAGCTCTCCGTTGATCTCTCGTTTGAAAGCGCCCTTGGCGGCGCTGCCGCCTCCCCGAAAAATCAAACTTCCTCTTACGCCTATTTGCTTTGGGCGGGGACCCGAAGCAGGAGCGGCAACAACCCGCTCAGCAGGATACTTCCCATTATAGATCGTGGCTAATCGGGACTGACCCTAGCATAAGTGTCGGGGGCACGAGCCACGACATCCGAGAAACACCGCCTCAATCCGGATATGAACTTCCGAATCTTGACTCTGGGGTGGCTATCAGCTCGCGAGCAAAATATCCATACTCAGAACTTCCTCTCATATTCCTCAATGGAATCGGAACCACCGCTTGAGGTTCGGAAGAGCTCCACCATCTTCTCTTGAGCCTCATCACCGATGAACTTTACCTTGAACTCGGCCTTGAAGAACTCCCAAGTAGCGGGTGGAGACCCGGTGGTCTCTCGCTCAAGGTGGACTCCCACCACCATCTCATTGTGCCTCCTAGCACATGAGCCGCACACCTCGGCCTCTCGAATATCGGGGCACACCATGATCGGGAAGGTGTACTCCAAATAGGCAATCCACACAGGCTGCCGCTAACGCATCACCGGTGGCATCAAACTTCTCGAGCTTCCACTTCACAAAATCCTTCACCACCTACCCAACTCCTCGGCACCTCTCGCCATATCTACCTCTCTGGGCTACTTGCTCTGTGGAGGCTGGAGGTGCTATTGTGCTCTCTTTGAACCAATCGAGTCATTTGCTCAACTGGGCTCGGGACTCTCCATTGCTTGGCGCCAACAAGGCACAGGTCTCGCCTCTGGTCACTCAACATGCGACCATAAAAGCCCTCATAGACTCGGCAAATTCTGCTCCGGGAGCGATCTCACGGCGCTCGATCGCCTCAACGCCCGCTCTAGGCGTAACGAGGAGGAGCTGCCGGTGGAATGCCATCGATCTCGGCTTGGGGCGATGTCCCTGCGATGTCGAGATCCGATCCACGATACCTCGACACGCTCTCGAACCTCCTCTCCCGATGCGGTGGTAGCATCTTTGGCGATCTACATCCAAACCAACAACGAATCAAAACACGCTGTCACCACTCCACAACACCAAACAAGGCATACACTAGATGAAAGGTATTGTAAATTCTTAACCCTTTTTCTTTCTAAAACAATAAACCTAGGCGTACTGATGACCGCCAGTCTTTGGTGATCATGGAAGGATGACCTACAACAAAAGGTCGGTCTCTGAGAATCTATGACTACGAGCTCGATACCAAGCTGTAAAGACCGACCCAAAATGGGCTCTAAATGGGCCTTTACCCCAATGCATGTATTCAAAATAAAAGACATTATGAAAAATAAATTTCGGATCCCAAGTAAAAGCAGAAACATTCAACAATCAAAACATACATTTCTAAAAGCATACTCGATCAGAGATTTATTTAAACCATTTAAACATTCCACAAGTACAAATATCTTTGGAATCCATAAACGTAAGAAAACATCCTAGGGCTCCGTGCCCGTCTACATGCATTCAGGGGAAATAACAAAAGTCAAGAGTCATGATATAATAAAATGGTCGAGAGATGACAAGCAGGATTCCATGATCACGGCTCCTCCTTGACCATCCTGTCTCGCCTTGGTTACTGTGGAAAACCACGAGAATAAGGGTGAGTAACGAATTACTCAAGAAGAATCCCCAACCAGGTACAATACGATATACATGTTCATCTAGAAGAATGTATGCAAGCTATGAGTACAAACACAGAGCGGAGCACATAGCTAAGTCCACACTTGGACCTCGGATGCCAACTCGTGGTCTTAGTCCGGAAATACCACAACACACTATACGCTCTATACGGGAACAAGTCCGGCCTCGGCTGTCTCATCGTCGTCACGAAAGGTGCACTCGCTCAAGATCCCGAGGAGCTCTCGATCGGTGTTGTAATGGCGTAAGCGCGCACCGCATGCTACCGCAAACTCGGGGGTGCCGGGTCTAGTGGCAAGCGACGAGTTCACCACCATGCCTAACTAAATCCGGATCGGTGTCACCGACATAGGGGTGTGAGACACGGACACGTGAACTATGTCACCTGTACCACCGCTTTGAGGCTAAGGAACCGGTCGTGGTAGGCTTACACGAAGCGGTCCTTGCCCTAACAGTGGCAATCAAGGGCTACGGCCGAACACGCCGAGGGCGTGCCGATCGCCGAGGGCGAGGCAATGCCAAGTCATCATCCCGACCGTTGGGGCATTTAACGATCTGCCACCCTCACCCAAGATTGCGGGGCGGGCCGTTAGGGTTAGCTAAACCCTAACGGGATCGGGACGGAGTACCATCTCGCATGCGTCCACATCGGGGATGCAAGTTACGTTATGCATCCGGCCGGATGATGCTACCTAGGTGAACTCTAAACCATAGCAATAATAACAATTCAATCAATGCGGTCCAATACGTGCTCCAGCAGATACAAGGAACCTAGCATGATACTACGAAGCAAGAACAGATATCGAACATGCGAGAATGGAACAACCTAGCATGGGCTAACATGAGAAACAATACAAGAGTTCATGCGATCCAGAATTGACAGAGCACCTAGGGCTAAACATGCTAATAATCATACGGGCATACAAAACAACAATCACAAATATACTGCAGGCCCACTCAACTCCGGTAAGAAATCCTTACCTTGGTCGGGAGGCTTCTACACACAAATCCTAAGCTGCGGAACAATCCCGAGCTAGCGGCGGGAACCTAGCAAACCAATAATATCAAAGCATCTAAAAGCGTCTAAAAACAATGAGACGACAAGCAAGCTCGGCTCAAAGGGCACTCACGCGCACGCGGCGACACGAACTTGGAGTTGCCGGCAGGCGGCACGGCAGCGGTAGGGTGCTTGGCTGCTTGCATGGATGGGCGCGAGGCGCGGGCTGCGCGCACGGCAAGCAAGGCACGGACAGGCGCCGCAGCGGCAGGACGCAGCGCCATGGCGAAGGCGAGCGGCCGGGCGTCGGCGGGCGAGTAGCTTCGAGCGGCGCGGCGCGCGGCGCCTGGCGCGGCGATGGGCGACGCGACGCTGGCCTGGGCGCGCTGGCGCTGGCGCGAGGGCCTCTGGCGGCGAGCGTCGGGCGAGGACGAGCGGCGTCTGGGTTTGCTGGCTTGGCGCGATCCCAGCGTCGTGGCGCAGGCGCCAGCAGATCTGGGCGTGGGGCCTGGCCGCCGACGACAAGGCTAGCTGTTTCGCTGGACGAACGGCAAGGCCGCTAGGCGAATCGCGGCGTCTTGGTGGCGGTGGGCGCGCGACGATTCTTCTTGGTTGGGCTTCTCTCGGCTGGCGTGCAATCAACCCAAACACACTTGGCCAACACAGCACACCAAAGCGGATGAGAAGAAGAAGAGGAAGATCGATACCTACCCGAATGATGATGATCGATCCAAAGGTCTTTGCAAGGATGAAGAACTCGGCAAGGCAATGGAGAGCAAAGCTTGGGCGGCCACACACTTTGGAGAAGAAGATGGACAAACCTAATTTCTATTTCATTTAACCAAATGCACCAAACACCAAAGATCCAAGATTAACTAAGATGTGATGCAGAAAGAGCAACAAGAGCAACTAATGGCTCAATTGGCACACATCCCCACAAGCTTTCCAGGAGACCCGGGTTCAAACCCCAGCTGTAGCACAATTTCCTATATTTTTACTTTTGCATCAAACCTTGCTCAAACCAAACCACAAATCCTCCAAAACCTACATAAATCCATCCAATAATTTTAGTAGCGGAAAAGACACAAACGGCCCGACGGCCCGACCAAATTACCCCTAGGGCATACCGGAAGACCGGGATGAAAAACACAGGTCAATTCTGATGATGTCGTGAGATCCGTTTCGTAAAAGTTCGGTGAGGAGTCGAGTTTAGAGGAGGCCGCTCGTGAGCGGGGAAGACTGGATGAGATTGCAGTATCCTGTGCTGTTTCAGTCTTAAGGACTTTCGAGGACAAAAGTCATAAAAAGGAGGGAATATTGTAACGACCCAGGTTTTCATCCCGATCTTCCAGATATGCCCTAGGGGTATTTTGGTAATTTGGTCGGGCCGTCGGGGGCGTTTATGTCTTTTTTCGAGAGCTAAAATTATTGGATGGATTTATGTAAGTTTTGAGCTTTGTGGATGAGTTTGAGCAAGGATAGATGCAAAAGTTAAAATATAGGAAAATTGTGTTGCAAGTAGGGGTTCGAGCCGGGGGTGGCCTTGTGTGCTAGATGAGAGCCTTGCCAGTTGAGCCACCAGGTGTCTTTGTTCCTCTCTTCGTAGCTTATCCTAGTTAGCCTTGAGTTCTTCGGGTTTTGGTGCATTTGATTAATTGAAAGGAAATTAGGTTTTTGTGTTTTATTCTCCAAACCCCCCCATGGCCGCCCAACCCTCTTCTCTCTAGCCATCTTGCGTGAGTCTTCTCCCGAGAGTCCTCCGAGTGTTGTTGTAACGACCCAGGTTTTTCTTCCCGGTCTTCCAGGTATGCCCTAGGGGTAATTTGGTAATTTGGTCGGGCCGTCAGGGTCGTTTGTGTCTTTTCCAGTTACTAAAATTATTGGATGGTTTTTGTAGGTTTTTGGAGGGGTTTGTGGTTTGGTTTGAGCAAGGTTTGTTGCAAAAGTAAAAATAAAGGAATTTGTCTTTTGCAGTGGGGTTTGAAACCGGGTCTCTGGGAAGCTTGTAGAGAGGTGTGCCAATTGAGCCATTAGGTGCTCTTGTTGCTCTTTCTCGCATCACATCTTAGTTAACCTTGGATTTTGGAGTTTTGGTGCATTTGGTTAAATGAAATAGAATTAGGTTATTCCATTTTCTTCTCCAAAACACCTCTTGGCCGCCCAAGCTCTCCATCTCCATAGCCTTGCCGATTCTTCATCCTTGCATCTCCTTGGGTTCGATCATCATCATTCGGGTAGGTATTGATCTTCTTCTTCTTCTTCTCATCCGTTTGGTGTGCGTTTGGCCAAGTGAAAAGAGGTGTGTTGTGTGTGTTGTGTTGATTGCAGCCACCGAGTGTAGCCGAAAGCAAAGAGCCTTGTCGTTCGCCAGCAAAGAAGACAGATCGCGCCTGTCATCGCGACGTCCAGCCGATCGCTCGACGCCCAGATCTGTCCAAGCTGACCTTGCTTGCCGTCGCCAGAAGCGCAGATCGCCCGATCGCTCGCCGCGACGCCAGAGGTCTCGCCAACGCGCGCCGCGTCAGCCGCGCCGCGTGTCATCGCATCGCGCGCCCTCGCGTGTCGCTTGCGAATCGCTGCTCGCCGCGCGCGCGCGCCGCCAGACGTTCGCGCGCGCGCTCGTCGCTGAAGCCGCCGCGCGGTCGCATCGCGACGCGCGCGCGCGCCGCATACCAGCGCAGCCTTCGCCCGCGCGCTGCGCCAGCGCGCAAGGCGTCCTGCCGTGCTTGCGTGCCGGTAGCGCCGGCAGCAGCGTCGTGCGTGTGTGCGGTAGCGCGGCCGCGTAGCGTCCTTGCCGTGCCCGGCTTCGCCGCGTGACCCCAAGCTCGTGTCGTCGCGCGCGTGAGTTCCCCGAGCCGAGCTTTACGTTTCTATTGTTGTTTAGATATTTTAGATGCCGATTATTGTTGGTTTGCTAGGTTCCCGCTCGCTAGCTCGGGATTGTTCATGACTTAGGATTTGTGTGTAGAAGTCTTCCACCAAGGTAAGGATTTCTTACCAGGGGTTGTGTGGACCTGCGGTATATTTGTGATTGTTGTTTTGTATGCCCTGTGTATGATTACTAGCATGTTTATCTCTAGGTGCTCTGCATTCAATTCTGGTGGCATGAACTCTTGTATTGTTTCTCATGTTAGCCCATGCTAGGTTGTTCTATTCTAGCATGTTCGATGTCTGTTCTTGCTTCGTAGTATCATGCTAGGTTCTTTGTATCCGATGAGCACGTATTGGGTCGCATTGATTGAATCGTTATTATTGTTAAGGTTTAGAATTGAGGTAGATAGAATCATCCGCCCGATGCATAAAGTATCTTGCATCTATGGCAAGGACGTTCGAGACGATTCTCCGTCCTTGGACCCCGTGAGGGATTAGCTATCCCAACCGGTGAGGCCGCAATCTTGGGTGAGGGTGGCGATCGTTAAATGCCCCAACGGTCGGGATGATGACTTGGCATTGCCTCGTCCGGCGATCGGCACGTCCTCGGCGTGTTCGGCCGTAGCCCTTGATTGCCACTGTTAGGGCAAGGACCGCTTCGGTGTAAGCCTACCACGACCGGTTCCTTAGCCTCGGTGCGGTGGTACAGCCGACATAGTTCACGTGTCGAGTCTCACACCCCTATGTCGGTGACACCGATCCAGATTTAGTTAGGCATGGTGGATCGAACACGGGCGGCTTGCCACTAGACCGGCACCCCGAGTTTGCGGTAGCATGCGGTGCGCGCTTACGCTCATTACGACGCCGATCGAGAGCTCCTCGGGATCTTGAGCGATGCACCTTTCGTATCGACGAGACAGCGCCGAGGCCGGGACTTGTTCCCGTATAGCGCGTTTAGTGTGTTGTGGTAATTCCGGACTAAGACCACGAGATGGCATCCGAGGTCCAAGTGTGGACTTAGCTATGTGCTCCGCTCGTGTTTGTACTCATAGCTTGCATACATTCTTCTAGATGATCATGTATATCGTATTGTACCCCGGTTGGGGATTCTTCTTTGGGTAATTCGTTACTCACCCTTATTCTCGTGGTTTTCCACGGGTAATCAAAGCGGGAGACAGGATGGTCGATGGAGGAGCTGTGATCATGGAATCTCTTTGTCATCTCCGATTATTCTATTTTATTTATCATGACTCTTGACTTTTGTTATTTCCCCGAATGCATGTAGACGGGCACACAAGCCCCAGGATGTTTTCTTACGTTTTATGGATTCCAGCATATTTATACTTGTGGATTGTTTTAATGGTTTAAATAAATCTCTGATCAGAGTATGCTTTTAGAAATGTATGTTTTGGTTGTTGAATGTTTCTGTTTTTACTTGGGATCCGAAATGTATTTTTCTTAATATCTTTTATTTTCACTACATGCATTGGGGTAAAGGCCCATTTAGAGCCCCTTTTGGGTCGGGTCTTTACAGCTAGTGTCATGCAGTACGGAGCCTTCGAGATAGGGAGGGTCCCTGGCTCGAGCTCGATTGTGAAGTCAACCTCTCTCTGCGGGGGCAACCCTGGTAACTCATCAGGAAACACATCCGCAAACTCCTGTACGACGGGTACCTGATCAACAGTCAGCGAGGGGCGGCTCTCCCCATACAACTTGTCTAGGTAGCCCCGAGCTCCAAGAGCTAACAGACGACTAGCTTTCAAAGCTAAGACTATCGGCTGGCAAACTCCACCCTGGACGAAACTTAAAGCTGGGTCGACCCGACGGCCTGAACACTACTTCTTTCTGGTGGCAGTCGATCAACGCGTGGTTAGCAGCTAACCACTCCATGCCAAGTATCACATCAAAGCCGCTCATAGGCAGGACTATGAGCGTAGCTACAAGCGACTCTCCGGATATCTCGATCCGGCCATCCTTAACCTTATCTCTAGCTAACATACTTACTCCCGAATGAGTTGCAACTGACAACTCAAATCCTAGGGGCTCTAATCTCAAACTAGCATGCTCAGCAAACACAACATATATAAATGAATGTGTAGAACCGGAATCAAACAAAACAAATGCGCAGTGATCCAAAACAAGTAGCGTACCTACCACAGCGGCGTCTGTACGCTCGGCCTCCTGTCGGGTCGTAGCAAACACTGACCCTGCTGCTGTTGCACCTGCTGAACTGCCGTAGCTGGCTGGTTACAAAAATGGGCCAGGTGCCCCTCTTTACCACAACAGTAACATAATCTGGACTCTGCCTGACAAACTCCAGTGTGAGCCTTCCCACAAGTAGCACATGGGGGAATCTGTCTAGGACTGCTCTGCTGGCGAGGATGGAAGCGAGCTGGAGCTCTACGCTGATCTCGGTTCTGATACTGTCCTTGGCGGCGCTGGCCGCCACCTCTAAAGTCAAACTTCCTCTTCTGCCCTGATGAGGCTGGGGAAGGACGCTGAACTGGAGCGGCGACCAACTGCTCGACCGGGTACTTTTTCGTTATAGATAGTCGCAAAATGCACGGCCTTAGCATAAGTGTCGGGGGCCTGTGCCCTGACTGTAAGAACCTGACCTGAAATACAGTCCTAAACCTAGGTTCTCACTCAGCATGCAAGTTAAATATTTCAACAAGCGGTTTAGTGCTCATATTTAAAACTTTTCAAAACATTTGAGAATGGGGAACACTTAAAACATAACCAACAATTTTCATTAAGCAAAACCAACAAAGTAAAAAAAAACAAGCCTGGCCATTATTTATAAAAGAACATTCAAAACAGTTTAAACAACTTTTAAACAACATTCCCCTAGGACTCCTGTCCATCTACATGTTGAACAAATAATGCAATTATTAAACGACAGAGTCTTGGTGACCCCATGATCAAACAGCTCCTCCGCTTAGCCGTCCGGTGTTGTCCCAAGTTACTGGTGGAAAACCACGAAATAAGGGTGAGTATAAACATACTCAAGAAGAATCCCCCAACAGGGTACAATACGATACATCAGTCATCTAGCACCCTAGTATACATGCAAACAAATACGAGCTCAGAAACAGCAACCTGGCTCAGGCTAACCATCGATCTAGAAATTGCCTATTCAAGGACTTATTACCACAACCTACACTAGGTTCTACACATTGATGCCCATCGGGGTCTTACACAACCTAGGATGCAATGATGCACATCGGGGTCTTACACATAAGGATGCCCATCGGGGTCTTACTCCTGCTAGACTTAGTGATGCCCATCGGGGACTTACACACAAGGATGCCCATCGGGGTCTTACTCCACAAACCAAATGATGCCCATCGGGGTCTTACACATACGGATGCCCATCGGGGTCTTACTCCTCAAATCAATGATGCCCATCTGGGTCTTACACATACGGATGCCCATCGGGGTCTTACACCTCTAGCTATCAATGCTGCCCAACGAGGTCTTACACATCTAGGATGCCTATCGGGGTCTTACTCCAGCTATCAAATCAGTGATGCCCATCGGGGTCTTACACACACGGAATGCCCATCAGGGTCTTACACCTCTAGCTATCAATGCTGCCCAACGGGGTCTTACACATCTAGGATGCCCATCAGGGTCTGTAAGAACCCGACCCAAAACACGGTCCTAAACCTAGGTTCTCACTCAGCATGCAAGTTAAATACTTCATCAGGCGGTTTAGTGCTCATATTTAAAACCTTTCAAAACATTTAAAAGCGGGGGCACTTAAAACATAAACAACAACCTTCATTTAAGCAAAGCCAACAAAGTAAAAACAAGCCTGGCCAGTGTTTATAAAATCATACAATACAATTTAAACAACTTTTAAAAACGTCCCCTAGGACTCAATCCGTCTACATCTTTGAACAAATTATGCAAACAATAAAAGACAGAGTGTCGGCGGCTCCCATGATCAATCGGCTCCCTCCGCTAGCCGTCCGGTCTTTGTCCCAAGTTACCGTGGAAAACCACAGAAATAAGGGTGAGTATAAACATACTCGGTAAGAATCCCCAACCAGGGGTACAATACGATACATCAATCATCGGCACCCTAGTATACATGCAAGCGATTACCAACACGGATCATAGCTCAACGAGCTTACAAGGCGAGAATCTGGAATCCTCGGAAGTCTCCTTCTTTCGGCCTAATGATTGGCTCTCATAACCAATCCCGGGACATCTCGAGGGTCTTTCTCCTCGGCCAATTGATCGGCTCAAAAACCGATCCCAAAGATGTCCGACACCCTCGAGGGTCTTTCTCCTCGACCATATGATCAGCTCAAAAACCAATCCCAATGGGTGTCCTCAAGGGCCTTCTTACCCTCGCTAATAAATCTGGACTACCGGGAGAGTACCCGAAGTCTGGCTCTAAACAGGAAGGAACTGATGTACTCACGAACATTAGCCCGGGGGAGCTCTCCGAACCGGCGACTAACGCGTGTGCGCGCACACCGCATGCCGCTGCAACCGGCGTAAATGTGGGGCCTAAGTACAAACTACGCGGCCAGTGCACGCATGCCTAAAGACTCGGAAGGCGGTGTCACCGAACACGAGAGTGCGAGGCCCTCGGCACTCATCGTGCGGCACTGTACCACCGACCTGAAGCTAAGAACCGACCAAGGTAGGCTTGCACCATTGGCAGGGTTCCGCTCTAGCAGGCTACAAACTAGGCTTATGCCGATGTGGTAGCTAAATCCACATCGGCTGCCGGGGGGAAGCAATGTATGTTATGCTTCGCTCTACACCCGACCGGTGGGGACAAAGTACGTTATGTCCGCTCTCAGCCTCTGGATGATGACAAACCCTACTATACTAGCTAGGAGTACAAAATAACTGATTCCTGGCTAAACATACATATCAACATCAATCACACATAACCTAGCATGATACTACGAACTTAAAGCAGGAATCTCAAGCATGCTGGAAGAACAATCCTAGCATGGCACTAACATGTACAAACAGGCAAACATGCTAGCAAGAATGCAATCACAAGCTGTCCTCGGGATCTTACACCTCCAAATCGATGATGGCCATCGGGGTCTTACACATCTAGGATGCCCATCGGGGTCTTACACCTCCAAATCAATGATGCCCATCGGGGTCTTACACATCTAGGATGCCCATCGGGGTCTTACACCTCCAAGTCAATGATGCCCATCGGGGTCTTACACATACGGATGTCCATCGGGGTCTTACCCGAGCGGGACCTAAACTAGTTACCCCTACAGTCTTCTACACTATACATCACCTGCCTATCCCTAGCATGGAACTAATAGATTAAAACAGGACAAGGATATGCCAAGATAAGGAAACCCCTAGCATGGACCTAATATAATATAACAGGAAAACAAGCACAACACAATCTGGAAGCAAGAGAGCATGTAACCTATCCACTAGAAATTTCATACAGTCACAAGATATTGCATGCTATCATGTATTCGCAGGGTCCACACAACCCCGGTAAGAAATCCTTACTTGGAGGCAAGCAGAAACAATCAATCAACAGGTGACCCTCGAGCTTCTAAGCGAACTCGAGCAACCTAAACAAGTAATAAAATCACCTTAATTAACCAAACAGCAGCTAAAATCTTAAGGTCCAAAGAGTGGAGGCTCATGAATTACCAACCGAGAAGGCACCAGGCTCGGCACCAAGCTGTCTCGGCTAGGCAGGCTCACTGCAAGGCTGTGGGCGGCAGAGGAGTGTAGACGGGCTCTGCTGGGTGCGCTGGGGCGCTGATGCGGACGCTGGCGTTGGACACTGGGCGCTGGCGCTGGACGCTAGGACGGTGCGCGCGCGGGCGGAGCAACGCGGAGGGTGTGCTAGGGCGCGGGCGGAGCGACGCGGACTGTGCCGGGGGCGCACGGTGCAGGCGATGGGTTGGCTGGCTGCAACCGCTGCGGTGGGGCTGCTGTAGGGTTGCTCGGTGCGGCCTGGGCTGGCAGCTGCACGCGGCTAGGCGGTGCGAAGGGTGAAGACGGGCAGGGGCTGGGCGACATCGGGGAGGGTGTGGGGAGAGGGTGAGGGTTTGCGTGAGGAAAGTTTCCCCTTTTTTTTTCCTCTTTTTCTTTTTCCCCTAAAATAAATAGGCTTGGTGGTCCAAACCCCTTCCCAAGGCTTTCCTCCTTCAAATCCTAGCCGGCGCATCTATTTTCCTTAATTAATTCCAAACTTCCAACCCTCTTTGAGGCCAAGGGTTCGAGCCCTCCAATTCACATCTTTCTTTTTTTTTTTTTTAAACTTATTTTTCATTTAACTGAAATCCAGGTTGTTACAGCTGAGCGGTGGCGTCTGGGCTGCTCGGCTGTTGGTGCGGCGCTGGGGCTGGTGGTTCGGTGCGGCTAGGATTCTTGGGTTAGATGAAGTTGGCAAGGTGAGAGGGAAGGAGTGAGAGAGGCGTGCGGCAAAACAAGAGGAATGATTTCTTGATTTTCTTTCCTTTTTCCTATTTTAAATAGGCCTTGGTGACCTAAATCCCTTCCCAGGGTTTTCTCCTTTGAGTCCCGGCTGAAACAATCTTTTCTCCTTATTAAAACTCACTTAAGTCAAATTCCCAAATCATCATTTAGGGCAAGGGTTCAAATCCCAATGGAAGCACCAAAATTAACATTAATTTTGCTAATATCCAAACCACTTCCAAACTTCCAAACAACTAGCACGAACTTCCTAGGTCTTGCAACCAACAACAGCCAAGCCTCGACCAAGGCAGGAATGACCCTGGAATCCTGAAATCCACAAACCCTAACTGGGGAGCAAAGAGACCAAAAATACCCCTAAGGGTTAAAATAGCTTTAACGGCCCAACCGAACAACCGAATATTGAACCGAAAGCACCTGGGAAACCGAAATAGAAAACTGGGCCGTTACAAGGGAGCTCTCCGAACCGGCGACTAACGCGTGTGCAAGCACACCGCATGCTGCTGCAACCGGCATAAATATGGGGGCCTAGGGACAAACTAAGCGGGCCAGGTACGCATGCCTAAAGACTCGGAAGCGGTGTCACTGAATACAGTAGTGCGAGGCCCTCGACACTCATCTGTAACAGCCTGTACCACCGACCTGAAGCTAAGAACAAGCCAAGGTAGGCTTGCACCGTTGGCAGGGTTCTACTCTAGCAGGCTACAAACTAGGCTTATGACGATGTGGTAGCTAAATCCACATCGGCTGCCGGGGGGAAGCAATGTACGTTATGCTTCGCTCTAACTCCCGACCCGTGGGGACAAAGTACGTTATGTCCGCTCTCAGTGTAACGGCCCAAGTTTTCATCCCGGTCTTCGTGTATGCCTAGGGTATTTTGGTAATTTGGTCGGGCCGTCAGGGCCGTTTATGTCTTTTTCAGTTGTTAAAATTATTGGATGGACTTAAGTAGGATTTTGATGCTTTGTGGATGTGTTTGGGCATGGTGAGATGCAAAAGAAAAATTGAGAAATAAAGTGAAGCGATTGGGGTTCGAATCTGGGTCTCCGGGGAAGTGTGTTGGGTAGCGTGCCAGTTGAGCTATTGGGAGCTCTTGTTGTTCTTTCCGCGGCATAACTTGGTTAGCCTTGAGTCCTTGGGGTTTTTGGTGCATTTGATTAAAAGGAAGGAAAATAGGGTTGTGGTGTTTTCTTCTCCAAATCACCCATAGCCGCCCAAGCCCTTTCATCTCCCTAGCAGCTCCTTCGTCCGTTCGTCATCCCGGGTAAGTGTCTCGATCGCTTCTTCTTCTTCTTCCGTTTGGTGTGTTCTTGCTGGCCGAGTGAAGAAGAGGTGAGATTTGTTGGTGTTGTGCGGCCACCGAGCGGCGGCCCCGCCCGGCCGCCCGCAATGCCCATCGCCCGCCAATGCCACCGCGCGCAGCCGCCGACGCAGCCAGCAGCAGTGGCCAGACGCCCGTCGCACCAGCCTGGAGTGCCCAGACGCCCGTCCGCATGCCAGCGTCCGCGCCATCGCGTCTGCTTGTCCGCGCCCAGCCAGCCCGTCGGCAGCGCGCGGCCCCATCGGGCCAAGACGAAGAGCGCGGCCACGACGCGGTGCGGCTGTCTGTTCGTAGCGTCGGCCGTCTTGCGTGTGAGTTGATCCCGAGCTTAGCTCTATTTATTTTATCATATTTAGGCCTATGGATTGTGATAATTTTTGTGCTTGTTAGGTTCTCATTAGCTAGCTCGGGATCGATCGCAGCTTAGGATTCTTGTGTGTAGTTGCCTTACGACTGTAAGGATTTCTTACAGGAGTTGTGTGGGCCTGCGATATTATATGTGATTCTTTGTTTGTATGCTTTTTGTGTTTATCGGCATGTTTAGTGATAGGTGCTCTGCTCGAATTCTGATGGCATGATTTCTTATGTTGTTTCTCATGTTAGTCCATGCTAGGTTGTTCCGTTCTGGCATGCTCGTTATCTGTTCTTGCTTCGTAGTATCATGCTAGGTTTGTTGTATCTGTTGAGCACGTATTGGATTGTTTGCTGTTGATGTTATAGTTTATAGTTTAGATAGGTAGCATCATCCGGGCCAGGATGCATAAGGTAACTTCCATCCACGACAGGGACGTATGAGGTAGTACTCCATCCCTGATCCACCGTTAGGGTTTAGCTAACCCTAACGGCGCAGCCCTACAATCTTGGGTGAGGGTGGCGATCTGTTAAATGCCCCAACGGTCGGGATGATGACATGGCATTGCCTTGTCCCGGCGATCGGCACGTCCTCGGCTGTTCGGCGAGAGCCCTTGATTGCCACACGATAGGGCAAGGATGGCTTCTTAGTGTAAGCCTCACGCGACTGTTCCTTAGCCTCGGTGCGGTGGTTCAGGTGACATAGTTCACGTGTCCGTGTCTCACACCCTATGTCGGTGACACCGATCCGAGAGATTAGTTAGGCATGGTGATGGACTCGGGCGCTTGCCACTGGACCCGGCACCCCATGGTTTGCGATGGCATGCGGTGCGCACACGCTCATTATAGCACCTCTGGGAGAGCTCCTCGGGATCTTGAGTTCAATGCACCTTTCGATCGACGACGAGAGCCGTGAGGCCTAGACTTGTTTCTCGTATAGGAACGTATCGTGTGGTAGATTTTTCGAGTAAGACCACGAGATGGCATCCAAAGTTTATGTGTGGTTTTAAGCTATGTGCTCTCTTACGTGTTTATATTCATAGCTTGCATACCTTTCTCGCTAGATGACCATGTATATCGTATTGTACCCGGTTGGGGATTCTTTCTTGAGTAATTCATTACTCACCCTAATTTTGTGGTTTTCCACAGGTAACCAAGGTGCGAGAGACAGGATGGTGAAGAAGGAGTTGTGATCATGTTTTATTTTCCTCTCGAATGCATGTAGCCGCCATGGAGCCCTAGGTTGTTTTCTTCTCGATTGCTTTTTCCAGGATTCTAGCATTGTTGTAACTATTGGAAAGTTTTGAATGTTTTAAATAAATCTCTGATCAGAGTGAGTTTTGGAAATGTATTTGTCTCAAAAGCAGTGCTTGGAAACAGGGACAGGTTTCAGGAATTTTATATTGGCTTTTTAAATGGTTGTTTGTATGTTTTCGTTTTCACTTAGAATCCGAAACCCATTCTTGCATATTGTCTTTAACTTTTGAATGCATGCATTGAGGTAAAGGCCTAATTTAGAACCCCTTTTGGGTCGGGTCTTTACTGATTGGTATCGAGCTCGAGTCATAGATTCTGTAGAGATCGACCTTTTGTTGTAGGTCGTTTTTCCATGATTATCAAGACTCACAGCGATCATCAGTACGCCTAAGTTTCTGATTTTAGAAAAGGGTTAAGAATTTACAATACTTTTCATCTAGTGTATGCCTTGTTTAGTGTTGTGGGGCAGAGAAGAGCAGGTTCTGACTCGTTGTTGGTTTGGGTCCAGAGCACCATCATGCCAACTACCCGCAGTGTAAGAAGTATGATAGCAGCTAGTCAGGGTATCCAGATAGATTCAGATACCGCTGGGACATCGTCCCGGAGGGAGGTAGAGATTAGACCCCCGTAGGCCACTTGTGGCCCAGTGTTAGCTTTTCCCCAGAGAGAGGGTGGAGGTGATTTGCCTCGGAGTACTTCTCCAGGAGCGGAATTAGCTTTGGCTTTGCTCATGTTGTTGCTAGTGGAGCAGGTTCCAGTGTGGACTTGTAAAGACCCGACCCAAAAGGGCTCTAAATAGGCCTTTACCCCAATGCATGCATTCAAAGGAAAGGACAATATGCAATTAAGTTTTCAGATTCCCAATTAAAACAAAACAATCAAGGTTCCATCAGAAATCAATATAGTTGCTGAAACCTGTTTCAAGGCAAATACATTTCCAAAACGTACACTCTGATCAGAGATTTATTAAAACATTTGGAACATTCTCAAATTCAATAAAGCGGGAATCCACAAAATCATTCAGAAAACATCCTAGGGCTCCGTGCCCGACTACATGCATTCGTGGGGAAAATGAAAGACAAGAGTCATAGAAATAAAAAGTCGAGACGACAAAGACGCGTTCCCATGATCATAGCTCCTCCTTCAACCATCTTGCCTCGCGCCATGGTTACCTGAAAGATAAGTAAGGGTGAGTAACGAATTACTCAGTAAGAATCCCCAACCGGGGTACAATACGATGCACATGGTCATCTAGATGAGTGTATGCAAGCTATGAATATAAACACAGAATAGAGCACATAGCTTAAGTCCACACTTGGACCTCGGATGCCAACTCAGGGTCTTAGTCCGGAAATAAATCCACCACACAATACGCCCTATACGAGAACCAAGTCTCGGCCTCAGCCTGACTACTGTCGATACGAAAGGTGCACTAGCTCAAGATCCCGAGGAGCTCTCCGGTCGGCGCTGTAAGGAGCGTAAGCATGCACCGCGTGCTTCCTGAACTATGGGGGTGCCGGGTCCAGTGGCAAGGCGCCCATATCCGGATACCACGCCTAACTAAATCTCCGGATCGGTGTCACCGACATAGGGGTGTGAGACACGGACACGTGAACTATGTCACTGTACCACCGCTTTTGAGGCTAAGGAACGGGTCGTGGTAGGCTTACACCAGAAGCCGTCCTTACCTTAACAGTGGCAATCAAGGGCTACTACCGAACACACCGAGGATGTGCTTGTTTGTCGGGACTAGGCATTGCCAAGTCATCATCCCGACCGTTGGGGCATCGCTAAGACTACCACCCTCACCCAAGATTGCGGGGCCTACCGGTTGGGATAGCTAATCCCCTCGGGGTCCAAGGACGGAGAATCGTCTCGAACGTCCTTGCCATAGATGCAAGATACTTTATGCATCGGGCCCGGATGATGCTATCTACCCGAATTCTAACTCGCCTTAACAATCAAGCAAACAATCCAATACGTGCTCGAAGAATACAAATGACCTAGCATGGTACTACTGAACAAGAATGAATATGAGCATGCGAGAATCGGAACAACCTAGCATGGACTAACATGAAAGAACAACATACGAAGTCATGCCGGTCAGAATTGAGCAGAGCACCTAAACTATACATGCTTTGATAATCACAAACAAACATACAACATCAATCACATAGAACATCGCAGGTCCACACAACCCGGTAAGAAATCCTTACCTTGGCCGGGAGGCAACTACACACAAAATCCTACGCTGCGATCGATCCCGAGCTAGCTAACGAGAACCTAACAAACACAATAGAAATCACAATCATAGCCCTAAAAATATAATAAAACAAGCGAGCTCGGCTCGGGGCACTCTGCACACGGCACGATCGACACGCGGACGGCGGCAAAGACGGTGAAAGTGCTGCGGGCGCGGATGGCGCTGATGGGCGCGATGGGCGGCAAATGGGCGACACTGGGCGCTGGCTGCGCGCGACGGACAGCGCTGGGCGCGGATGGCGCGCTAGGCGCGAGACGCTGGCCAGGACGGCACGCGACGGCACGGCGCGCGCGCGAGGAGGCGCGCGGCGCGCGCGCGACGACGGGCGCTCGCGCGCGATGCGGACGCGAGCTCGGTGGCGATGGCGAGGGGCGGCTGGCGCGCGGCGAAGAGCGGTGCGATGCGACGGCTGCGACGCGACGGACGCGTGGATCGGTGCCGCGACACCTCTGCTGGCGGCTGCGGCGGCACGGGCGCTGGCTGCATCTCGCTGGCGCTGGCGTCTGGGCGCCTCTTCTTTGGGCGCTGGGGCTGGCTGGTGCGATCTGGCTGAAATTTGCTCGACCGGCCGCTGGTTGGTCGCTTGGCTGGCGGAGCAGCGCTCGAAGTGCAAGGGAAGAAAATCACGGCAAGGGGCTTGGGAGAGAAAAGGGTTGGGCGGCCATGGAGTTTTGGGGAAGAAAACACAAAACCTAATTTCTTTTCATTTAACCAAATGCACAAAACTCCAAAGATCCAAGGGTAACTAAGATATGACGCGGAAAGAGTAACAAGAGCTCTCCATAGCTCAACTGCACGCATCCTCACAGCTTTTCGGAGACCCGGTTCGAATCCCCAGTGCAACACAAATTCCTTTATTTTTACTTTTGCATCTACCCATGCTCAAACCAAACCACAAAGCCTCAAAACCTTCATAAATCCATCCAATAATTTTAGCAACTGGAAAAAGATATAAACGGCCCGACGGCCCGACCAAATTACTAAAATACCCCGTGGCGTGCACGGAAGCGGGATGAAAACACAGGCCGTTACAATATTCCCTCCTTTTATGACTTTCGTCCTCGAAAGTCCTTAAGATCAAAACAAAGACAGATACCGCAATCTCATCCCGTCTTCCCGCTCACAAGCGACCTCCTCGAACTCTAACTCCTCCACCGAACTTTTACCAAACGGATCTCACGATTATGCAACGTCTTCGTCTCAAGGACGAGAATACTCACAGCTTCCTCTCGAAGCTCAAATCCTCAATCACCGCAAAGGCTCAAAGTCCACACCGAGCGATGGGTCCGACACATCGCCTCACACCGATACATGAGAATATCGCACACGGTGACAATGACAGAAAAAGCTAACCAATATGCAACTCGCCAATCCTCTCTAGAATCTCAAATGGTCCAACAACAGGAGACTCCACTTCTCCCGCTTACCAAAACTCAACACAACTCACAGCGGCACAACCTTAAAAGCACGCGACTTGCCCAACCTCAAACTCTAAAACTCGACGAACATCGACGAAACTTTCATGCTCGCTCTGAGCTAACCACAAACGAGCTCAACCTCTTGCACAACACCTCGGTCAATCTGCAGCAAACACGGGACCCAAAACAACACCGACGGCCACCAACCTTTTCTCACAAAGCACTAGAGACCCGCAACACTTACCATACAATGCCTCAATGGAACCACAAGAATCGACCATTGAGAATCGTACCCAAGGCAACCTCCTAAAACCACACTGGTCTCCCGCCGCCTAATCACGGAAACACCAACTCGCAACAAGCTCCGGAAGGATCCGCTCACTCCTCCCAAAAGACCATCGGACAAAAAGGGTGAAAACACTACAGAAGCGCACTCGGCTCATAAGCCTCTAAGAACACTCTCGAGAATCACGGTTCTCCCACGCCATTGCCTAGAACAAACCGTTGTTGCCACACCCTAATGGCAACATCTCCAACTGAAATCGACATGCCTCTACTCCATAGAAATGGCATCTCGCACACCAACCGAGGTGCGAGCTCTAGCCATCGAAGTCAATACTCCAAAAAATCCAAACTCACACAACAACCTCAACTAGTGACGGCTCCCACACGGAAACTTACAATCCAACAACTTGATCTGCTACTGAACTAGGAAGCTCAAACAACTACAAGCTCGCATAGCTATGCCAATCCACTCATTTCTAGCTCGACTCAAATCACTAGGTGGGCAAGACAACTTGCAAACAACCGGGCCCCCAGAGGGCTCCATCCACTAAACTTACCTCCATGCAAACAACGGAGCAAAGCGCGCCTCATATATGAAACACATCTCACAAGTCCAAACGATAACACATACAGGCTTAACCCTCAAGCTTAGGCTTAATGCACCTTCCCACCGAAACTTCATAAACGGAACTCCACTACGGTCAACACCAACTACCAAGAACAAGAATACCAACAATGGTTTGGCAGAGTGCAAGCTACACTAGCAGCGACAAGGATCCTCAATAAGTCCGGACCCTAATCCAGCCACAAAGGTGCAACCTCATCCACAACTGAAACAAAGGGGCCTTCAACTACAAAGGTGCAACAGCTTCCAAGCCATCACTCAAAACCTTAACCAACTAGGCCAAACACTCATAGGAGGCAGAACAACCCCATCGCAACTTCCAAGACACCACTCACGAGTCCGCTTAACTAGACCAACAATCGCTTCTAAGCGGCCAAAGCAAACTTTTCCTCCTACTAGCACCACTACCACCAATTCCAAGACCAAGGAATAACTCCGACAACTCCCAAGGAGAAAGCAGTCCTTACAAGCAGACAACCAACGGACAGAGAACTCCACATACGCTCCACCGCCTTGCTCCACAGAGCAACAACATCTAATCTCACGGGGCACAACAAGGGTCCATCTCAGATGAACCTCCAAATGCCAAACGGGGCAACTCAACATCCCGGTAGCAGGAAAAACAACCAACATGGCACAAACCACTCGCGCCCCACGAGCAAAACTAAACTCTAGCAACTTCAATCCACACTTGGTCAACACCAAGCATCAACTTGCCACCACACCGAAACCACTCCGGACTTTACTCCAAATAAACACTAGCTTGCTAGTCTACCAAGATCGCTGCTAGCAACTCCACCGAGGCTACAAATCGCACGCCTCCGGCCTAGCCAATCGAAACTCACTAGTTGGGCTCGACCGAGCTCGAGAGGCTCTCCACAACCTAGGGTTCTTCAACAACCCTCGACACACACACCGCCGGCATACGATCTAACAGACAACCGCTGAACAAACAACTCCAATTTCGGCATCCCAACCATTTGGCCAACTCCAACTCCTTGGGAACCTAGAGGACCCGAAACGCGCTGCACGCGTCATCCTCCTACTCAAAGCATCGGCCACAACATAACTTCTACCCAAGGAAGGATCCGAACAACTCTCTTAGCCATGCCGATCGAAACCACGCGCTTAGCTACCATCGCTCTTGTTCGGTTTCCAACCGAACTCCAACCAACGATCAACAAGAAGATCCGCCAACCAAGCTTAGGCCCAACTTAACAAATCTTGCCTAAGCAACAACTTGATACCACGAGCATCGTATCCTTACCCCTCAACCCAAGCCTTACAACAACCACCGGAGTCCAACTTCTCAAGGCACCGAGCACGAGATCTCCAAAGCAAACCCTACATGGATGCGAAACTCTCGCCACGGAACGAACCACACAAAACACACTTGTGTGCACAACTCCCAACCTTCCTTTAGAGATCCAAGACTAACAAGCGCTTTTCCACAAAGCAACGATAACTCCCGGCAATGATACAAACAATCCAAGGAACACCAAAAGTTCCATCTCCACACGATACTCGAAAGTGAGGCAACCTTGCTCTACCAAAGCATAAACATGCCAAACCAAACTTACTTTGTACCAAGCCTCTACCAAGGGTGCTTACCCTAAGGCATCCAAAACCTCTCGCAAGGCATCACTCATCTCGCCTCAAAAGCATCCAACTCGCCTCATAGGCATCCAGCTCATCTGATAAGCATCCAACTCATGGTCCCTCAGCTGGACCAAATCCACATCTACAATGCTCAACTCTCCTCAGATTTAGGCACTCGAAGGTAGTTGACCGCACTACCAACCACAAAGAAAATCTCTTGGCCTTAACACTAGCGCGAGACTCACGCGCACCAACATTTACCAACCTAAGCAACCTGCTTTGACTTACTCAACCTCCGAAAGAAACACGGGAAGAGGCTCCGCTCCTCTCGAGCATCCTTTCGCTTGTAGTCCATCGACTACCACCGAACTAGCCCTGCAGGCACGACCTAAACGGGTGCAAGCGCCATAAACAGATCCAAGGCTAAAGGAGTACGCTGAACTCCGAACGGCATAGAACCATCTGCTATGCCCAAGCCAAACTCAAGCCTGAATCAGACTTAGTGCCAAAGTGGCACACCAACCAATGCACCTCAAGTGCTACTACTACCAAATCCACATTTGAGGAAGCTGGGCTGTTAAACAACAACAGGCTCGCAAGGGGGCAAAGATGACCCTTCATCTGCCTCAAGCCACTAACACGGCAACTTGCCAAACAATCGGGCGTGGTGGAGACTCGCTAGTCCACCTCTCACAAGGGACTTCCACCACCATCCGATGAACCAAACAAAGACAGAACGGCACACCTCGGCCTTTGAGCAATGGGGCATCCCACACACGGATGCTAAACTCAAACCTGGCCAACTACTTTACTACTAGCAAAGAGGGACTTACTAAAACATCGAGCTCTGGGCATCCATTTGCCAACACAGGCGTCTCCAACAACGCCAACAAACTCATCTGAATAAACTGCTGCGATCATGCCCTCCGGGAACCTCCGGCTACAAGAGCTACCGGGGAAAAATCTTTGAAACAAACTCTGTCAATTTGGGCTATCTCGTGCGGGACTCCTCACTACGCGCTACAAAGCTGCGCTTGGGTCTCCGCTCTCGATAGCTAAAGACACGCCATCAAATCTCTCATGGCTGGAGCACACTCGCTCAAGGAGTCTCACTGAGGCGCTACTAGCCTCTACCCCCCTCCTCTAGGCAACTCAAGCTGCGGGGCCAAATCGGCATGCGGGCCTAACAACCTGGGACGCGGCCTCAACATCAACACGATCGGTCCAACTCCTCGGTCGGACATGCCAAGCGCCCCTGCTCCTGCAGGTGCGATCAACATCTTGGCGATCTACACGAAGCACCACCACCCTCTCACTGGGGAAAAGCAAGAATCGGGCCACAAATGGCCAACGGAGTCTAAGCTCTGCCCTCCCTGCTGGAACGATGTCCCGGGGCATCCGAATCTATCTGGATACCTCAACAAGTCGCTAAACAAACCGCCGCGATCGCTGAGAAAGTTGGCATGATGGCTCACTAAGCCCAAACCAACAACGAGTCAGAACCTGCTCGTCTCCGCTCCACAACACTACACAAGGCATACACTAGATGAAAGGTATTGTAAATTCTTAACCCTTTTCAAAAAAACAGTAACTTAGGCGCACTGATGACCGTTGAGGTCTTTGGTGATCATGGGAAAGACGACCTACAACAAAAGGTCAGTCTACAAAGTCTATGACTCTGAGCTCTGATACCAACTGTAAAGACCCGACCCAAAAGGGCTCTAAATAGGCCTTTACCCCAATGCATGCATTCAAAGGAAAGGACAATATGCAATTAAGTTTTCAGATTCCCAATTAAAACAAAACAATCAAGGTTCCATCAGAAATCAATATAGTTCTTTGAAACTGTTTCAAGGCAAATACATTTCCAAAACGTACACTCTGATCAGAGATTTATTAAAACATTTGGAACATTCTCAAATTCAATAAAGCGGGAATCCACAAAATCATTCAGAAAACATCCTAGGGCTCCGTGCCCGACTACATGCATTCAGGGGAAAATGAAAGACAAGAGTCATAGAAATAAAAAGTCAGAGACGACAGCACGTTCCCATGATCATAGCTCCTCCTTCAACCATCTTGCCTCGCGCCATGGTTACCTGAAAGATAAGTAAGGGTGAGTAACGAATTACTCAGTAAGAATCCCCAACCGGGGTACAATACGATGCACATGGTCATCTAGATGAGTGTATGCAAGCTATGAATATAAACACAGAATAGAGCACATAGCTTAAGTCCACACTTGGACCTCGGATGCCAACTCAGGGTCTTAGTCCGGAAATAAATCCACCACACAATACGCCCTATACGAGAACCAAGTCTCGGCCTCAGCCTGACTACTGTCGATACGAAAGGTGCACTAGCTCAAGATCCCGAGGAGCTCTCGGTCGCCGTATTTGTAATGAGCGTAAGCATGCACCGCGTGCTTCCACAGACTATGGGGGGTGCCGGGTCTAGTGGCAAGCTGCCCATATCCGGATACCACGCCTAACTAAATCTCTGGATCGGTGTCACTGACATAGGGGTGTGAGACCTGGACACGTGAACTATGTCACTGTACCACCGCACCGAGGCTAAGGGCGGGTCGTGGTAGGCTTACACCAGAAGCCGTCCTTACCTTAACAGTGGCAATCAAGGGCTACTACCGAACACACCGAGGATGTGCATTTGTCGGGGACTAGGCATTGCCAAGTCATCATCCCGACCGTTGGGGCATCGCTAAGACTACCACCCTCACCCAAGATTGCGGGGCCTACCGGTTGGGATAGCTAATCCCTCCTCACGGGTCCAAGGGCGGAGAAGCCTGTCTCGAACGTCCTTGCCATAGATGCAAGATACTTTATGCATCGGGCCCGGATGATGCTATCTACACCAATTCTAACTCGCCTTAACAATCAGCAAACAATCCAATACGTGCTCGAAGAATACAATGAGACCTAGCATGGTACTACGAACAAGAATGAATATGAGCATGCCGAACGGAACAACCTAGCATGGACTAACATGAAAGAACAACATACGAAGTCATGCCATCGAGAATTGAGCAGAGCACCTAAACTATACATGCGATAATCACAAACAAACATACAACATCAATCACATAGAACATCGCAGGTCCACACAACCCCGGTAAGAAATCCTTACCTTGGGCGGGAGGCAACTACACACAAAATCCTACGCTGCGATCGATCCCGAGCTAGCTAACGAGAACCTAACAAACACAATAGAAATCACAATCATAGCCCTAAAAATATAATAAAACAAGCGAGGCTCGGCTCGGGGCACTCACGCAGCACGGCCCGACACGCGGACGGGCGGCAAGCACGGTGGGGCTGGCTGGCGCGGATGGGCGCTGATGGGCGCGATGGGCGGCAAATGGGCGCACATCTGGCGCTGGCTGCGCGCAGACGGACAGCGCAGGGGCGCGGATGGCGCGCTAAGCGCGGACGCAGGCAGACGGCACGCGGACGGCACGGGCGCAGACGCGGAGGGGCGCGCGGGCGCGAGACGCGACAGCGGGCGCTCGGCTGCGATGCGGACGCGAGCTCGGCTGGCGATGGCGAGGAGGCTGGCGCGCGCGGCGAAGCGGTGCGACGGCGACGGCTGCGACGCGACGACGGACGCGCGGTAGTCGCGCGACACCTCTGCTTTGGGCGGCGCGGCGGCACTGGGCGCTGGCTGCGTCTGCTGGGCGCTGGCGTCTGGGCGCTGCTTCTTTGGGCGCTGAAATTTCTTTGCTGGTGCGATCTGGCTGGTTTGCTGACCGGGCTGCTCGGTGGTCGCTTGGCTGGCGGAACGGAGCGGCGCTCGGGCCGCAAGGGAAGAAAATCACGGCAAGGGGCTTGGGAGAGAAAAGGGTTGGGCGGCCATGGAGTTTTGGGGAAGAAAACACAAAACCTAATTTCTTTTCATTTAACCAAATGCACAAAACTCCAAAGATCCAAGGGTAACTAAGATATGACGCGGAAAGAGTAACAAGAGCTCTCCATAGCTCAAGCGCACGCATCCTCACGAGCTTTTACGGAGACCGGGTTCGAATCCCAGTGCAACACAAATTCCTTTATTTTTACTTTTGCATCTACCCATGCTCAAACCAAACCACAAAGCCTCAAAAACCTTCATAAATCCATCCAATAATTTTAGCAACTGAAAAAGACATAAACGGCCACTGACGGCCCGACCAAATTACCAAAATACCCCTGTATGCACGGAAGGCGGGATGAAAACCTGGGCCGTTACAAAAAATCAATACAAAATTCTTAAAACCTGTCCCTGTTTCCAAGCACCTGTTCCAAGACAAATACATTTCCAAAACTTACTCTGATCAGAGATTTATTAAAAACATACAACTTTACAACATTTACAACAATGCTAGAATCCGGAAATACATTCATAAAACAACCTAGGGCTCTGTGCCCAACTACATGCATTCAGAGGACATTTAAAACAAAAATACAAGACTCAGAGTTGAACAACGGGTTTTCCATGATCACAGCTCCTCCTCCAGCCATCCTGCCTCGCGCCATGGTTTCCTGAAAGATAAGTAAGGGTGAGTAACGAATTACTCAGTAAGAATCCCCAACCGGGGTACAATACGATATAATCAATCATCTAGTACCAAAGCATGCATGCAAACAGCTACCAACACAGATCATAGCTCAACGAGCTTACAAAGAAAGATGCAGAGTCATCGGAAGTCTCCTACTTAGGCCTAATGATTGGTTATCCTAACCAATCTGGGATATCTCTCGAGGTCTTTCTCCTCACCGGTTGATCAGCTCAAAAACCGATCCCAAGGATGTCCTCAAGGGCCTCTTACCCTTGCTAATAGATCTGGACTATCGGGAGAGTACCCGAAGTCTGGCTCTAAACTGGAAGAAATGGTGTACTCACGAACATTAGCCCGGGGGAGCTCTCCGAACCGGCAACTAACGCGTGTGCGCGCACACCACATGCTCTTCTGCAAACGGCGTAAATGCGGGGGCCTAAGGGCAAACTACGCGGGCCAGGTACGCATGCCTAAGACTCGGAAGCGGTGTCACTGATCACAGTAGCGCGAGGCCCTCGGCGCTCATCTGTGCAGCATGGTCCACCGACCTGAAGCTAAGAACCGGCCAGGGCTGGCTTACACCGATGGCAGGGTTCCGCTCTAGCAGGCTACAAACTAGGCTATGCCGAAGTGGGTAGCTAATTCCACAACCGACTGGTCGGGGGGGTAGCAAGATACGTTATGCTACGCACACTTTATTCCCGACCTGAGCTAAATCCACCTTAGTGACCGGGGGGGGAAACAAGATACGTTATGCTTCGCACACTACTCCCGATCAGTGGGGACTAAGTACGTTATGTCCGCTCAGCCTCTGGATGATGACAAACCCTACAACTCTATCTAAGAGTACAGAGAAAAAAGCAATGATTCCTGGCTAGCAAACAAAGACCGACATCAATCACACTACCTAGCATGATACTACGAGCTTAAGCAGGAATCACAAGCATGCTGGCAGAACAAACCTAGCATGGCACTAACATGTAATATCAAGCAAACATGCTAGCAGAAATCAATCAAAGCTGCTCTATTATTATCATGCTCATAACAGTCAGCAAACAAGTAAGGAAAATCATCACAATATCGCAGGGCCCACACAACTCCGGTAAGAAATCCTGACCTGGTCGGAAGGCAACAACACACAATAAAATTAACTGCGATCGAACCCGAGCAACCTATAACGAGCCAAGCAAACACATCAATAATCATAAAATAGCCCTAAATACTCTAAAATAAACAGGGCTCAGCTCAGGAGCAACTCACGAGGCACGGATGACACTCGAACGGGCCGGCTGCACGGGCTAGGCAGCTGATGGGCGCAGACAGGAGCGCTGGGGCGCTGGCTGGGCGCGAGCTGGGCGCGGAGGGGCGCTGGGCTGCGCACAGACGGCACGCGAGCGACACAGGGCGCGCCGGCGCGGCGCTTAGCTTTCATTGGCGGCGGCGCGGTTCGGCACAGAAGACGACGCGCGGGCGCGAGCGACACGACGCGAGGGCGCACGATCTGGCACTAGGAGGCGCGACTCGAGCGCGGACGACACGCGACGGCCTGGGCGACACGGACCGAGGCGAGAGCAGGCGGCGGCGGCATCTTGTCTTGGGAGAGCTCGGGCGACACGAGCCGGGCGGAGGTGGATGGGCTCGGTGGCGATGGCGCTCGGACTTTCGGGCCAGGCGACTGGCTGGCGGCGGCGAGCGCGACGCGGTTGGGCTAGCTCTCGCGAGCGGGGCTTGGGGTGGGCGATGGTGGCTCTGGGCCGGGCGAGGTGGCTCGGGTGGGCAAGGGTGGCTCGGGCTAGGGGCTGGGCGAGCCAAGGGGCTGGGCTAGGTGGGGGGCTCGGGGAGAGAGAGAGAGAGAGAGAGAGAGAGAGAGAGAGAGAGAGAGAGAGAAAGAAAATTGATTTTGGGGAAAAAATATAAAAGAAAAAAAGGAAATAAAAAGGAAAATGGGAAATAAAAGGGAAAAATGGGATTTTAATTCCATTTTCCATCCTTATCCACTTAAAACCTCAAAATCCCATTTCCCGGCTTCCTCCTCCGAGACCCGATCAAAGAAATCTTTTCCAATCAATCAAACTCACTTAAATCCAACTCCCAAAGCAACACTAAAGGCTCGGGCTCGAATCCCAAAAGAATCACACAACCAACCATCACTTTGCCAAAGCCCAAACCACAACCGAGCATCCAACCGACTAGCCCAAACACCACGGGACTCGCGACCACTAACAAACAAACAAGCCTCGTCAAAGGCAGGAGCTACCTCGAAGTCCTGGAGACCACAAATCCTGCCCGAAGAGCCAAAAGACCAAAATACCCCCAAGGGTCCAAACAACTCTAAAACCCAACCAAACAACCGAATCTTGACCCGAAGGCACCTCGAAAACTGGAATAGGAAACTAGGCTGTTACAGGAACCCTGCCAACGGTGTAAGCCTACCTTGGCCGGTTCTTAGCTTTAGGTCGGTGGCTCAGCCGCATGCAGATGAGTCTTTGAGGGTCTCGCACTACTGTGATCAGTGACACCGCTTCCGAGTCATAGGCATGCGTACCTGGCCCGCGTAGTTTGTCCTTGGCCCCCACATTTACGCCGATTGCAGCAGCATGCGGTGTGCGCGCACACGCGTTAGTCGCCGGTTCGGAGAGCTCCCCCGGGCTAATGTCATGAGTACACCATTCCTTCCAGTTTAGAGCCAGACTTCGGGTACTCTCCGTAAGTCAGATTAGTAGCAAGGGCAAAGAGCCCTTGAGGACATCCTTGGGATTAGTTTTTGAGCTGATCAATCCCCCGAGTGAAAGAGACTTCGGTGATGTCCCGGGATTGGTTAGAAGAACCAATCATTAGGCCGGAAGTAGGAGACTTCCGATGATTCCAGATCTTGCATTATGAGCTCGTTGAGCTATGATCTGTGTTGATAGCTGTTTGCTTGCATGTTGAGGTGCTAGATGGTGATGTATCGTATTGTACCCCCGGTTGGGGATTCTTACCGAGTATGTTTATACTCACCCTTATTTATCTTTCGGGTAACTTGGGACAACACCGGGATGGCTAGCGGAGGAGCCGATTGATCATGGGAGGCTATCGGCACTCTGTCATTTATTATTGCATTGTTTATTCAACATGTAAATGGACAAGAGTCCTAGGGAACATTGTAAAAGTTGTGTTAAAGCCCATTTTGAATGTTTTTATAAATACTGGCCAGGTTGCTTTACTTTGTTGGTTTGTTTAAAAGTAATTGTTGGTTATGTTTTAAGGGTTCCCCCTTCTCATATGTTGGAAAGAGGTTTTAAATATGAGCACTAAACCGCTTGTTATCATATTTTACTTGCATGCTGAGTGAGAACCTAGGTTTAGGACCATGTTTTGGGTCGGGTTCTTACAGTAATGTACCCCGGTTGGGGAATTCTTACTGAGTGCAATCGTACTCACCCTTTCTGTGGTTTCTTCCACTAGGTAACTTGACACAGCATCGAGGTGGCTAGAGGAGGAGCTGATTGGTCATGGGGATGAGTCTGCGTCATCTGCTGTTTACATTTGCATAATTATTTCTAGAAACACTATTTTAAGTTGTAATAGTTTTTATATACTCTAGCCAGAGGCTAAGTGGTTTTGACTTTACCAGTGTTTGGAATTTAATATTTTAATAAGATGCATGTTTTCTTAAATCTTTATGGCTATGTTTTAAATGAATTTTGATATAAGGCATTTGGTAAGAGCCATTCCGAATATGTAAAGACCCGACCCAAATAGGGTCATATAATAGGCCTTTACCTCAATGCATGCTTAAAAATTTAGAAAATATTATGCAAGATCATTTTCCAGATTCTGAATAAAACAAAAAAAAAACAGTAAACATCCATTCAAAACAAACACAACTGTCCTGGAACCTGTCCCTGTTTCCAAGTACCTGTTCCAAGCTAAATACAATTTAAAACATACTCGATCGGAGATTTAATTCAACATTCAAATCCAAAAATGGTTTACATTAGGGTTAGAATCCGGAAAAACAACGAGAGAAAACAACCTAAGGGCTCGTGCCCAACTACATGCATTCAGAGGACATTTAAACATAAAAACATAAATAAAAGACTCAGAGTTCGAAACAACGGGTTTCCATGATCACAGCTCCTCCTTCAGCCATCTTGTCTCGCACCATGGTTACCTGTGGAAAACCACAAAATAAGGGTGAGTAATGAATTACTCAATAAGAATCCCCAACCGGGGTACAATACGATATAACTGGTCATCTAGAAGAAAGTATGCAAGCCATGAATATAAACATAGAAGAGAGAACTTTACTTCAATTCTCACATAAACCTCAGATGCCATCTCAGGGTCTTACTCCAGAAAACTACAATGCTTTACGATCCTATACGAGAAACTAGTTTCGGCCTCAGCCTGTCTACTGTCGATACGAAAGGTGCACTGAACTCAAGATCCCGAGGAGCTCTCAGTCTGCTCTGTAATGAGCGTGTGCGCGCACCTCATGCTGCTGCAAACCAGGGGGTGCCGGGTCTGAGGCAAGCTGCCCTGGGCCAGTACTCATGCCTAACTAATCTTTGGATCGGTGTCACTGAACATAGGGGTGTGAGACCAGTACATGTAAACTATGTCAGCCTGTACCACAACACCTGAGGCTAAGGAACCGGTCGTGGTAGGCTTACACCAGGAAACGGTCCTTGCCCTATCAGGTGGCAATCAAGGGCTACGGCCGAACACGCTGAGGACGTGCCGACTGTCGGGGACAAGGCAATGCCTTGTCATTATCCCGACCGTTGGGGCATTTAACAGTCTGCCACCCTCACCCAAGATTGCAAAGGGCTGCTGTTAGAGTTAGCTAAACCCTAACGACAGATCAGAGACGGAGTACTGCCTCGTACGTCCCTACCACGGATGCAAGTTACGTTATGCATCCTTGCCCGGATGATGCTACCTATCATGCTTCTAAACTATAAATAGATAACAACAAACAATCCACTACGTGCTCAACAGAGACAATGAACCTAGCATGACACTACGAAGCAAGAACAGATAACGAGCATGCCAGAATAGAACAACCTAGCATGAAACTAACATGAGAAACAACACGAGAATCATGCCAGTCGGAATTCAGAACAGAGCACCTATCCACTAAACATGCTAATAAACATAAACAAACACACAAACAACAATCACAGAATATATCGTAGGGTCCACACAACTTCGGTAAGAAATCCTTACCTTGGTCGGAAGGCAACTACACACAAGGATCCTATGCTGCGATCGATCCCGAGCTAGCTAATGAGAACCTAACAAGCACAACAATTATCACAATCTATAAACCTAAATATAATAAAACAAATAGGGCTTAGCTCTGGAGCAACTCACTCGGCACGGCTGACACGTGGAAGAGCAGTAGTGCGACGGAGCCAGCCTCTTTGTGGTGGTGTGCGGTGGTCGCACGCGTGCGGATCGCGCGGGCGCTGCTTTGGCGCGTCTTGGCAAGGCGCAGGGTGCGAGGCGCGCTGTGCAGACGAGCGGCGGCGGCGGCGGGCGCGCTGGAGTAGATCGGGCGATGGGCATGCGCGCGCGACGAGCGGCGAGGCGGCGACTTCGGCGCCAGCCGTCGCGATGCGATGGCGAGGCACGCGATGCGATCTGGTTCTTTGGCCGCGCGCTTGACAGCAAGGCGTCGCGGCGATTGCGATCTGCTGCTCTTTGGGCGATAAATTTCTTTGGCTGCGACGGGCATCTGGGCTGCTCGGCTGGGCGATAGGGCTGCTGGCTGTGATGGGCAGGAGCTCCTCGGCTGCTGCAACAAAACAACAATCTCAACTCCTTTTCTCTCGGCCAGCAATAGTACACCAAACGGAAGAGAAAAAAGGAATGAGAACTCTTACCGGGATGACGATCGATCGAAGGAGTTGCTTGGGGAGATGGAGCTCGACTAGAAGCTTGGGAGAGAGAGCTTGGGCGGCTAAGGAGTTTGGGAAAACAAAAAATGAGCAAAACTTATTTTCCTCTTCATTTAACCAAATACACCAAATCCCAAAGACCCATAGCTAACCAAGACATACCGTGGAAAGAGCAACAAGAGCACCCAATGGCTCAATTGGCATGCTACTCAACTAACTTCCCAGAGACTCGGGTTCGAAACCCAACACCTACACTTTTAATTCTCTAATTTACTTTTGCATCTCTCCATGTTCAAACACATCCACAAAGCATCAAAGCCCTACATAAGACCATCCAATAGTTTTAATTTGAAAAAGACAGAAAACGGCTTGGACCAAATTACCAAAATATCCCTAGGGCATATCTGGAAGACTGGGATGAAAACCTGGGCCGTTACAGAATCTCTTCTTTTATAACCCTCGTCGTCAACTCTAAAATTTTCCAAGATGGCACAAATCAATCAACACAATTTTTTCCTTGTCTAAACTTGTCAAATTTGTGTTTTTATGTCTAAGGTAAGAATCCCTTGATTTCAACAATCTGTCTCATAATGTCTGGTTAGTCAACTTCTCGCTCCCAATTGATTCTTTCCTTATTTTTCTTGTTCGTGCTTTGGCATTTCCTCTGAGCATTCAATGCTCGCACTTTGTGCATTTTAATCCTTAGCTCATAAATTCAAATTCCTGCAAAAATAGTATATCAACATAAGTTATGTTAAATACGTACTAACCATGCTAACTTTACTCAGTTTTTGTGCTAAATATCTGGAAGACGAAGAGACGAAGAAACTTACCCGGAAGGACGATCGAACCACGGAGCTGCAAAGGGGATGAAAATCGGCTTGGAGGGCTAAGGATGGCTTGGACGGCAAAAGGGAGTTTTGGAGAAGAAGAACAAAAACCTAATTTCTTTTTCATTTAACCAAATGCACCCAAACTCCAAAGATCCAAGGTTAACCAAAATATGACGCGAAAAGAGCAACAAGAGCTCCCCATAGCTCAACTGGCATGCATCCCCACAGGCTTTCCCGAAGACCCGTGTTCGAATCCCAGCTGCAACACAATTATCCTTTATTTTTACTTTTGCATCTATCCATGCTCAAACCCATCCACAAAGCCTAAAAAACTCACATAAATCCAACCAATAATTTTAGCAACTGGAAAAAGACATAAACGCCTCCGACTGGCCCGACCAAATTACCAAAATACCCCTAGGGCATACCTGGAAGACCGGGATGAAAACCTGGGCCGTTACAATGAAGCTCTAAAGATCAGTGAGTTTGCTCATGTGAAAGCATTGTGGAGGTGGTGGTGCAATCCTATTGTTCTAGGTTATTTGAGCCTTAGTCAACTTTCGAGGACGAAAGTTTCCTAAGGGGGGAATATTGTAATAACCCATGGTTTAGTGTTGGTGCAATTAAAGTAAAATAAGGAAGGGAAAATGAATTTTGTGGTTAATTTAAAGAAGAGGGGCAAATGGGTCATTTAACCTTTGATATTTAAGTCAAATTGTGAATCCCTAGGGCTAAAAAATCACTGTTCATTGTCTCCTTCCCTTGTCCATTTCCGTCCAGCTTGCTGGTTTTGCCGAGTGTCATCGCTAGCCTTCGAGTTTCGTCGTTGCTTCGCCTCCACAAGCCGAAGAGTGCGTCGTTGAGGGCTTGTTTAGTGTCGTCGGCGTCGTGCGGAGTAGCAGCGCCGCGTGGGCTAGTTGGAAGCTTCGTGGGTTCGTAGGAGCTTGGTGTTCACGTGTAGCTCGTTGCTTGTTGTGGGTTTTGTCGTCGACGGATGTTTTTGTCCGTGAGGTTTGCAAGCAGGGCTGGTTAGAAGGTTTCGCCACCGCCGTCGCAGGTCAGTCGCCGGAGTAGTTGGTGAGCACTCTCTCCCTCTCTCTCTCACACACATTTGGGTCTTAAGTTTTATGGGTTTAGTTATGTTCCAAAGTTGAAGAAGAGTGATGTTTGGGTTAGTTCTAAAAAGGCATTTTAGTTGGTTTAAAGTTATTCTAATGAGGATTTATGAGTGTTTGTTTCAATTATAAGTTATTCACATGCAGAATAGGGGTTGTTTGGTTCAGGTTCAAGCTTATTTAAATAGTGGATTACACTTGTTTGGTTGTTGGGATGAAGTTAGTTAAATGTAGATTAAAGACTGTTTGTCTGCTAGTTTAAGGCCATTCAAGTGAGGATTAAGGGTTGTTTGGTTAAGTTTAAGGCTATTTAAAGTATGGATAAAGAGTGTTTGTGAGGTTATTTTAAACGAAGATTAATGGATGTTTGGTTGCTAGCTTTAAAATATTCAAGTGATGGTCAAGCTTGTTTGGCTAAGGTGTAAATTTATTTAAGTCGTGAAATTAAGGGGTGTTTGGTTATGGGTCTAGTGGTTGTATGACTCGAGTTTAATGGGTGTTTGGCTTGGGTTAAATGATGAGTTTTGACCCATTGACTTTTGTTGACCAGATTTGACCAAAACCATTGTCTGTTCTTCGAGCCGAGTTTGTGAGGAACGTGTAGCCATTGGGTGTCTTCGGGACACACTTTTCGAGGTTCTTCCCAATTTGATATTTTGAATCCGATTTTGATGAGTCGAGTCATCAGAAAGACCCGACCCAAAAGGGGCTCTAAATGGGCCTTTACCCCAATGCATGTATTCAAAATAAAAGACATTATGAAAAATAAATTTCGGATCCCAAGTAAAAACAGAAACATTCAACGATCAAAACATACATTTCTAAAAGCATACTCGATCGAGAGATTTATTTAAACCATTTAAACATTCCACAAGTACAAATATTTGGAATCCATAAAGCGTAAGAAAACATCCTAGGGCTCCGTGCCCGTCTACATGCATTCAGGGAAATAACAAAAGTCAAGAGTCATGATATAATAAAATGGTCGGAGATGACAAAGCAGGATTCCATGATCACAGCTCCTCCTTGACCATCTTGTCTCCCGCTTGGTTACTGTGGAAAACCACAGAATAAGGGTGAGTAACGAATTACTCAGTAAGAATCCCCAACCGGGGTACAATACGATATACATGTTCATCTAGAAGAAATGTATGCAAGCTATGAGTACAAACACAGAGCGGAGCACATAGCTAAGTCCACACTTGGACCTCGGATGCCAACTCAGGGTCTTAGTCCGGAAATACCACAACACACTATACGCTCTATACGGGAACAAGTCCCGGCCTCGGCTGTCTCTGTCGGTGCACGAAAGGTGCACTGGCTCAAGATCCCGAGGCTCTCTCGATCGGCGCTGTAATGAGCGTAAGCGCGCACCGCATGCTGCGCACACTGCGGAAGTACGGGTCTAGTGGCAAGTCGCCGTGCTCGATCCACCATGCCTAACTATTTCTCGGATCGGTGTCAGCGACATAGGGGTGTGAGACACGGACACGTGAACTATGTCACTGTACCACCGCTTTGAGGCTAAGGAACCGGTCGTGGTAGGTTTACACCGAAGCGGTCCTTGCCCTAACAGTGGCAATCAAGGGCTACGCCGAACACGCCGAGGGCGTGCCGGCTGCCGGGACGAGGCAATGCCAAGTCATCATCCCGACCGTTGGGGCATTTTAACGACCGCCACCCTCACCCAAGATTGCGGGGCCGGCCGTTAGGGTTAGCTAAACCCTAACGGGATCGAAGACGAGTACCATCTCGCACGTCCTCGTCGGGGATGCAAGTTACGTTATGCATCCGGCCCGGATGATGCTACCCTACGAACTCTAAACCATAGCAATAATAACAATTCAATCAATGCGGTCCAATACGTGCTCAACAGATACAAGGAACCTAGCATGATACTACGAAGCAAGAACAGATATCGAACATGCGAGAATGGAACAACCTAGCATGGGCTAACATGAGAAACAATACAAGAGTTCATGCGATCGAGAATTGCAAGCAGAGCACCTAGGGCTAAACATGCTAATAATCATACACAGGCATACAAAACAACAATCACAAATATACCGCAGGCCCACACAACTCGGTAAGAAATCCTTACCTTGGGGGAGGCTTCTACACACAAATCCTAAGCTGCGGAACAATCCCGAGCTAGCGGCGGGAACCTAGCAAACCAATAATAATCAGCATCTAAAACGTCTAAAAACAATAGAACAGCAAGCTCGGGCGGGGCACTCACGCGCACGGCGACACGAACTTGGAGTTGCTTTGGCGGCCGGGCACGGCAGGGCGCTGGCGCCGGCCGCGCGCGCATGGATGGGAGGCGGGTGCGGCTGCGCGCACGGCAAGCAAGGCACGGACACGGACGCCGACGGCATGGACGCGCGCGGCGCAGCGTCTGGGCGCGCGGCGGCGGCTTCAGCGGCGCTTGCGCGCGGCGCGGCGCGGCGGCGGCGACGCGACTTGGCTGACCGCTGGCTGGCGCTGGCGAGGTCCTCCTAGCGCGGCGAGCGATCGGGCGAGGCGACGAAGCGGCGATCTGGTTGTTGCTAAGCGCGACCGGGCGTCTGGCGCAGGCTGCTTCGGCAGATCTGGCGTGGGGATCTGGCTGCCGACGACAAGGCTAGCTGGCTGCTGGACGAACGGCAAGGCTGCTAGGCGGATCTGGCGTGCGGCAAGGATGCTTCGACAGATCTGGGCGTGGGGTATTTGCCGCCGCGACAAGGCTAGGCTGGTTTCTTGGGACGAGCGGCAAGGCTGCTAGGCGGATCTCGGGCGTGGGAGCCGGGCGGTGGACCCGCGACGATTCTTCTTTGTTTGGGCTTCTCTCGGTGGTTTGCAATCAACCCAAACACACTTGGCCAAACAGCACACCAAACGGATGAGAAGAAGAAGAGGAAGATCGATACCTACCCGGAATGATGATGATCGATCCAAAGGAGCTGCAAGGATGAAGAACTCGGCAAGGCAATGGAGAGCAAAGCTTGGGCGGCCACACACTTTGGAGAAGAAGATGGACAAACCTAATTTCTATTTCATTTAACCAAATGCACCAAACACCAAAGATCCAAGATTAACTAAGATGTGATGCAGAAAGAGCAACAAGAGCAACTAATGGCTCAATTGGCACACATCCCCACAAGCTTTCAGAGACCCGGGTTCAAACCCCATTTGCAAAGACAATTTCCTATATTTTTACTTTTGCATCAAACCTTGCTCAAACCAAACCACAAATCCCTCCAAAACCTACATAAATCCATCCAATAATTTTAGTAATCTGGAAAAAGACACAAACGGCCACGACGGCCCGACCAAATTACCAAATTACCCCTAGGGCATACCGGAAGACCGGGATGAAAAACACTGGTCGTTACAATATTCCCTCCTTTTTATGACTTTCGTCCTCGAAAGTCCTTAAAAATAAACGGCTCGGGATAATGCAATCTCATCTCGTCTTCCCGCTCCCAAGTGGCTTCCTCAGAACCCCGACTCTTCCATCGAACCTTTACCAAACGAATCTCGCGATTACGCAACGTCTTGGTCTCAAAGGCAAGGATCCTCACCGCTTCTCCTCGAAGTTCAAATCCTCATTCAGTGCAAAGGCTCAAAGTCCACAATGTGCGACGGGTCCGGCACATCTTGCCTCAACATCGATACATGAAAAACACTATGCACCGCTGATAGTGACGGAGGTAGGGCTAACCGGTAAGCAACTCGCCAATCCTCTCTAGGATCTCAAATGGACCAACAAAACGGGGACTCAACTTCCCACGCTTACCAAACCTCGGAACACCTCGCATCGGAGCAACCTTAAGGAACACATGCTTGACCAACCTCAAACTCCAAATCTCGACGCCGAACATCGGCGTAACTCTTCGCTGCTCGCGAAATTTGTCAACATACGAGCTCTAATCTTCTCGTGATTGCACCATTGGTCAAGCTGCGCAGTAACTCGGGACCCAAAACACTGTCTATCACCAACCTCTTCCCGAACACGGGGGGACCGACAACGCTTACCATACAATGCCTCGAATGGAGCCATCCCAGATAAATCGATCGATAATCGTTGTTATAGGCAAACTCCATCAAATCTGATCATGGTCCCAAGCTGCGCTGGGAAATCCAACACACAAGCCCTCAACATATCCTCGAGAATCGATTCACTCTCTCGATCGACCATCCGTCCGAGGGTGAAAAGTCTGTCTTAAATCGCACTCTGTGCCCAAACCCTTCGGAGCGCTCTCCGAAACGAGAAGTGAACCGCGAGTCACGATCGGACACAATCTTCACCGGCACACCATGATATCGGATGATCTGTTCCAAAAACAAGCTGCGCCATCGCTCCACGGTATAAGTGTCTCTACCGGGAATGAAGTGTGCGCTCTTGGTCAAACGGTCGACTATCACCCAAATCGAGAGAACTTCCTCGGAGTCCTTGGCAAACCAGAGATAAAGTCCATGGAGATCTCTTCCCATTTCCCTTGGGTACACTCGGTGCTCGCAACAAAACGGTGGCCTCTGCTGGGTGCCTTCACTTGCGACAAGTGAGACACCTACCGACAAACTCTGCCACATCTCTCTTCATTCCCATCCACCGGTAAGGTGCGCTTAAGGTCTGATACATCTTGGTACCCAGGGGTGCCAAGCAAATGAGGCTGTGGGCCTCGAGAGCAACTCTGCTCGCAATCCGCAATGTTCGGAACACACAACCGGCCTCTATAAGTCAACCTTTATCTCGTGAATATACAAAGTCAAAGTCTCCGTCAAGACTAACTCTGTCAACCAATCTCTTAAGTGCGGGGTCACCCAACTGGTTGTCTATAATCCGCCGCCTAATCGATTTATTTGAGCAGTCCAATCGAGCTACTACAGCGGTAACCTCACCCAACAACACTGCAACCTCGGCCCGCTCGAACTCTCCACTGGCTGGGGTGGGAACTCAACAACGCCGCGGAGTGCGGCGTCTTTCTACTCAAAGCATCGGCCACTACATTGGCTTTACCCGGATGGTACAAAATCTCATGATCATAATCCTTTACCAACTCTAACCATCTCCTCTGCCTCATATTCAACTCCTTACGAGTAAGCAGATACTTGAGGCTCGGTGATCGGTAAACATCCGAATCCGCTCACCATACGGGTAATGCCTCCGGATCTTGGTGCAAACACCACCGCCGCCAACTCCATATCGTGAGTCGGGTAGTTCTCGCTCATACGGTTTGGTGACGGGAAGCATAGGCGATGACCTTCCCGTCTTTGCATCAACACACAACCTAAACCAAACTTGGAAGCATCGCTGTAAACTATGAAACCACTGTCCCCTCCGGATTTGCCAACACGGGTCTTTGAAGTCAAACTGCGCGCTTGAGCACGCAAAGCTCTCATCACACCTCTTTGTCCCAAACAAACTCGACACCCTTCCTCGCCGGACGAGTGAGGGACGAGGCTATAGCGAGAAAAGTCCTTGACGAACCGACGGTAGTAACTCGCCAAACCTGTAAAAGCTGCGAATCTCGGCAATCGAAGTCGGCTTGGCCCATGAACTCACGGCCTCAATCTTCGCGTGGTCCACGGCTATACCATCTCTCGAAACCACGTGGCCTAGGAAGGCCACCGCTCGAACCAGAAATCACATTTGGAAAACTTCGCATAAAAGTGGTTTTCCCTCAAAGCCGCCAATACTCGCCTCAAATGCTCTGCATGGTCTTCTTTAGACCTCGAATAAATCAGAATATCGTCAATGAACACGATGACGGCTGTCCAAAAATGATTTGAACACCCTATCCATCATGTCCATGAACGCGGTGGGGCATTGGTCAATCCAAACGACATGACCACAAACTCATAGTGACCATATCTAGACACGAAAGTTGTCTTAGGAATGTCGGCATCCCCGATCAAGAATCGATGGTAACCGGATCTCGGATCTATCTTGGAGAACACGGAAGCTCCACTGAAGCCGATCGAACAAATCGTCAATACGGGGCAACGGATACTTATTCTTCTTTGTCACCTTATTAAGCTCGCGGTAATGAATACATAAGCGCATAGAACCATCCTTCTTTTTCACAAACAGAATCGATGCTCCCACGGGGACACACTCGGACGGATGAACCCTCGATCTAACATCTCCCGCAATCGAATCTTGGTTCCTTTAACTCACGTGGCGCCATACGATCACGGAGCCTTCGAGATAGGGAGGGTCCTGGCTCAAGCTCAATTGTGAAGTCAACCTCTCTCTTGGGGCAACCCGGTAACTCCTCAGAAACACGTCCGCAAACTCCTCGCACGACCGGTACACGATCAGCAGACAATGAGGGGGCTCTCCCCGCACAACTTGGCTAGATAGCCCCAAGCTCCATGAGCTAGCAAACGACGAGCTTTCACGGTGACACCATCGGGCGGCAAACTCCACCTGGACTCCACGAAACTTAAAAGCCGGGCGACGACGGCGGCTGAACACTACTTCTTCCGGTGGCGATCAATCAACGCGTGGTTAGCGACTAACCACTCCATACCAAGAATCACATCAAAACCGCTCATAGGCGGAACTATGAGCGTAGCCACAAGCAACTCTCCGGATATCTCGATCCGGCCATCCCTAATCTTATCTCTAGCCAACATATTAACTCCGAAGGAGTTGCAGCAGATAACTCGAAACCTAGAGGCTCTAGTCTTAACTTAGCATGCTCAGCAAACAACACAAGATACAAATGAATGCGTAGAACAAGAATCAAACAAGACAAATGTGAAACAGCCCGGATTTTAGTTAAGTATAAAATAAGGTTTATAAGATGTTTTTGGAGGACTCGAACCCTCGGCCTCAAAGAGAGATGGGAGTTTGGAATTAATTAAGGAAAATAAATGCGTCAACTTGGGTTTGAAGGAGGGAAGCCTTGGGAAGGGAATCTTGGATTTCCAAGCTTATTTAATTTGAGGAAGAAAGAAAAAGAAAAAAAAAAAAAAAAAAAAAAGAAAGCACTCCTCTCGCAAAACCCTCTCCCCACACCCTCGTCGTCGCCGCCCACCCTCGCCGTCGCACCTGTCCAGCTCGCCGTCGCACTCCGCCCATCCGTCGCAAGACCGTCAGCTGACCCGTCGCCGCGACTGCGGCGCCCAGCGTCGCGCCCGACCGACCGCAACCGGAGATCGCGTCTCAAAGACACCCACCGTGTGCCGTCCGTCCGTGCCTCAGCGTCGCCCGCACGCCTGCTCCAGCGAGCCCGCTCGCCGCCGCGCGGTTCTCGCCCGCGACACGACGCCCGCTCGGCACACTCCGTCTGCGTGCGTCGCGCGCTTAGCACGCCGACCGCGTCAGACGAGCCGTCGGCCCGGCCGCACGTCCCGCTGCCAGACTCGCGAGGCCACGCGCCCGCCCTTGCTTGCCAGCGCACCGCGCCCAGCGCCCTGCTTTGCCGGCCGCCCGCCAGCGCAGCCGGGCTGATCGACCGCCCACGCAGCGAAACTGCCGCGCGCACGCCGCTGCGCCGCGCCGCCTTGCCGAGCACGGTGCCTTCTCGGTTGTCGGGTTCGCTTAGCAGCTCGAGAGTCATCCGTTGATCGTTGGTTCTATCCACTTCAGGTAAGGATTTCTTACCGGGGTTGTGTGGACCCTGCGAATACTTTGATAGCATGCCATGTGTTGTGTTTGTATGGAATTTCTAGTGGATAGGTTGCTTGCTCTTTCTTGTTCGGTGATTTTGTGCTTGAGATTCTGATATATCTGTTAAGTTATCATGCTAGGAGTTAAATTGTCTCGGCATAACCGTGACCTTGTTATCTGTTAGTGCCATGCTAGGAATTGGCGGATGATGTATAGTGTAAGAGATTGTAGAGGTAACTAGCGCGTCCCGCTCGGGGAAGGCCCCGATGGACATCCGGAGGTGTAAGACCCCGATGGGCATCCTAGGTGTATAAGTCCCCGATGGGCATCACTGAGTTGGAGGTGTAAGACCCGATGGGCATCCTAGGTGTATAAGTCCCGATGGGCATCACCGAGTTGGAGGTGTAAGACCCGATGGGCATCCTAGGTGTATAAGTCCCGATGGGCATCACCGAGTTGGAGGTGTAAGACCCGATGGGCATCCTAGGTGTATAAGTCCCCGATGGGCATCACCGAGTTGGAGGTGTAAGACCGATGGGCATCCTAGGTGTATAAGTCCCCGATGGGCATCACCGAGTTGGAGGTGTAAGACCCGATGGGCATCCTAGGTGTATAAGTCCCGATGGGCATCACCGAGTTGGAGGTGTAAGACCGATGGGCATCCTAGGTGTATAAGTCCCCGAAGGGCAACACTTTGAGTTCTAGGTTGTGTAAGCCTCGAATAGGCAAGCCCAAGAGTGACGTTCGTTGACCCATCTGTTTGCTCGAGTCATTGCATGGTTGCATGTCCGTGTGCTAAATGATATGTTTTCGTATTGTACCCGGTTGGGGATTCTTCTTGAGTAACTCGTTGCTCACCCTTATTTCTGTGGTTTTCCACCGGGTAACTTGGGACATCGGCGGGATGGCTAGGAGGAGAGGTCTTTGGATGATCATGGATAGTGACTGGGATGCATATTCTTTTATTGTTTTCTTATGATTTAGCATGTAGTGGGACTTGAGTCCCTAGGAAAAGTACTCAAAAACCTATTTTATGTTTCTCGTACCGTTTCCCTTGATTTGTTTTTAAAAAGTACTGATCAGTCATCTACCTGTTTATTTTAAATGGAATTATATTTTTCTTTGTTTTGAATGTACTTACCTCAAGGATTTAAATTTTCAAACTCTGAATGACGTTTTACATTCCTAGACATGCATGCTAAGTAAGGATCTAGGTTAGAGACCGTTTCTTTTGGGTCGGGTCTTTACAGTTGGTATCAGAGCCCAGAGTTATAGGTTTCGTAGACCGACTGCAGATTGTAGGTTGTTTTCCATGATCATCGCTCCGCTTGACCATCGTGTATGTCCGAAAGTTTAAGGTTAAGGGTTAAGAATTACAATACCATTTGCACCTTGCATGTATATCACTTGTTGTTGAGGAGCAGGGAAAACAGGTTCTGACTCATTGTTCGTTGAGTGTAGATTGTCGTTATGCCAGTCACTCGTAGAGGGCAGGGAAGCTCGAGGCCGACCAGCCAGGGCATTCGTATTGATTCCGACACGGAAGGGACGTCGTCCCAAGCTGATGCTGATGTTAGGCCGCCTACAGGCCCTTCTGCTGTGTTGCCCGGTGAGGGCGTGGAGGCAACTCAGCCTCGGGAGGCTGCACCGGGAGTTGCTTTTGTGGAGTCCATGAGGGCTCTTATGGTTGGGTTGCTGTCTGACCAGAGGGCCGAGCAGAGGGCTGAGACGCAGGCTCTGTTAGCTGCACAGAGGGAGGAGTCTCGGATTCAGATAGAGCAGCTGACCGAGTTAGTTCAGCAGAGGACCGCAGTGCCACCAGTACCGCCAGCTCAGCAGGAGCCAATTGTGAACGAGGCCGTTGTGGCGGAAGGTGCTGAGGATTTGGGCAAGTGGCTAAAAGATTTCGTCAAATGGAAGCCGGAGAAGTTTAGTGCCCCTGGAGAACCACTGGTGGCAGCCAGGTGGATTGCCGAGCTAGAGTATACTTTTATGGTAATGGCTTGTCCTGAGGTGCAGCGAGCTCGATGTGCAGCTCATGCGTTAGCTGGAACAGCTAAGTGGTGGTGGGATTCCACCCTGAGTGAGAGACCGGCTGGGTCTCCCCCTGCCACCTGGGAATTCTTCAAGGCTGAGTTCAAGGCAAAATTTATCAGTGAAGAAGCCCAAGAAAAGATGATCGAGCTGTTTTCGAACCTTAAGCAGGGGTCTGACCCAATCGAGGTGTATGAGAGGAAGTTTTCGGAATATGGGTACTTCGCACCGCAGTTGATTGCTACTCCTGAACTGAAGATCAGGAAGTTTATTGCGGGTCTGAGGCAGGGAGTGTCTCAGGATGTTAGGGCACAGGCCCCAGAGACTTTTGCCAAGGCAGTGCAGTTGGCAACTATCTATGATGGAAAGTATCCTCCAGAGCAGGTTGTTAGTGCTGTGGTGCAGAAGGCCCCAGTGTACTCGGGTCAGAAGCGTAAGTTTGACGCAGGAGGTAATGGTCATGGAGGCGGTCAGCGCCGTCAGGGTACTTATCATGGCAGAGACCAGCACCGGGATCGTAACCGTGATCAGCCTCGCCAACAGGGCGTGGGGAGGCCGCCACCGTATTGTAGACCCTGTGGTAAACAGCATTGGGGGCCGTGTGGTGGTAACCCTAGAGCTTGCTATAACTGTGGCAAGGAGGGGCATCAGGCCCGGCATTGCAACCAGAGGGCAGTGGTGGCACAGCCAGCTCAGCAGCAGGGAAGAGTATATGCTACGACCCGCCAGGAGGCTGAGAGAGCCGGACCCGCAGTGGCAGGTACGCTCCTAGTTCTTGAACACCTCGCCTTTGTGTTGTTTGATTCGGGTTCCACCCATTCTTTTGTTTCTGCTGTTTTTGCCGAGCGTGCTTGCATGAATTTAGAGCCTCTAGGTTTTGAGTTATCTGTCGCTACTCCCTCGGGAACTAGTATGCTGGCTAGCCTGAAGGTAAGGGACGGTCGGATACAAGTGTCCGACCAGGACTCTGAGAGTTACCCTCATAGTGTTAGCTATGAGCGGTTTTGATGTGATCCTCGGCATGGATTGGTTAGCTGATAACCACGCTATGATTGACTGTCGTTGTAAGGAGGTGGTGTTCAGGCCGCCAGGTAGGCCTACCTTTAAATTTCGGGGCACCCAGAGTGGGGTATGTCCGCCGGTGATTTCGGCAGTTAAAGCTCACCGTTTGTTAGCTCGAGGAGCTTGGGGTTTCTTAGCTAAGTTGACTGGGGAGAACCGTGACCAGCTATCTGTCGAACAGGTGCCCATAGTGCAAGAGTTTGCGGATGTTTTTCCCGAAGAGTTGCCTAGCCTGCCGCCGAAGAGGGAGGTGGACTTCTCAATAGAGCTTGAGCCGGGGACTCGCCCTATCTCGAAAGCTCCTTATCGCATGGCGCCAGCAGAGCTGAAAGAGTTAAAAGAACAGCTGCAGGAGTTGCTTGACAGAGGATTTATTAGGCCGAGTGTGTCCTCGTGGGGAGCACCCGTGCTGTTTGTTAAGAAAAAGGATGGCTCGATGCGTCTATGCATCGATTACAGGGAACTGAACAAGGTAACCATTAAGAACAAGTACCCGCCTGCGTATCGATGACTGTTTGACCAGCTCCAGGGAGCTTGTGTGTTTTCGAAGATTGACTTGAGGTCGGGCTACCACCAGTTGAGGATTCGGGATGCAGATATTCCCAAGACAGCGTTCAGGTCGAGGTATGGGCATTATGAGTTCGTAGTCATGTCTTTCGGACTGACGAACGCCCCCGCTGCATTCATGGACATGATGGACAGAGTGTTCAAGGCGTTCTTGGACCGCTTTGTCATCGTGTTCATAGACGACATTCTTGTGTACTCCAAGTCTAAGGAGGACCATGCCTCGCACCTAAGGCGATTTTGGCGGCCTTTTGGCGAGAACAAGCTCTATGCGAAGTTCTCAAAGTGTGACTTTTGGCTCGAGGAGGTAGCTTTTCTGGGACACGTTGTGTCTAAGGAGGGAGTGGCTGTGGACCCTTCGAAGGTAGAGGCCGTTAGTTCGTGGGCCAGACCGACGACTGTGTCGGAGATTCGTAGCTTTCCCGGTCCGGCCGGATATTACCGACGCCGTTCAAAATTTTTCCTCTATAGCGCCCGCTTACTCGATTGACGAGGAAGGGTGTTGATTTCGTTTGGGATAGGAAGTGCGATGAGAGTTTTGCTAAGCTAAAGAGCAGTTTGACGTCTGCCCCGGTGTTGGCAGTTCCGGAGGGAACTGGGGGTTTCGTGGTGTACAGTGATGCCAGCAAGTTTGGTTTGGGTTGCGTTTTGATGCAACACGGTAAGGTGATAGCATACGCTTCGAGCGATTGAAATCGCACGAGCAGAATTACCCGACTCATGATATGGAGTTGGCAGCGGTCGTCTTTGCCCTTAAGATTTGGAGGCACTACTTGTATGGGGAAAAGATTCAGATTTTCTCGGATCACCAAAGCCTCAAGTATTTCTTCACTCAGAAGGACCTGAACATGAGGCAGAGGAGGTGGTTGGAACTCGTGAAGGATTACGACTGTGAGATATTGTATCACCCTGGAAAGGCAAATGTTGTGGCAGATGCACTAAGTAGGAAGACCTCGCATCTAGCGACGTTGGCAAATCCCAAAAGTATCATAAGGAAAGACCTCGAGAGAGCAGAAATAGCAGTGTTGTTAGGGGATGTTACCGCCAGGGTAGCTCAGTTGACCATCTAGCCTTCGGTAAGGCAAAGGATTATTGACGGCCAATTGAATGATCCTAAGTTGAAAAAGTTGTATGAGAGGGTCCAGGCTGATGGTGACTTTGATTTTGAGATATTTGCAGATGGTGGCTTGAGATATAAGGGTCGGCTATGTGTCCCAGCCGATGCCGGTATTCGTTCGGAATTGTTGACCGAGGCTCACACCTCGCCTTTTGCATGGCACCCAGGGGGTAACAAGATGTACCAAGATCTTAAGCAGACTTTTTGGTGGATGGGGATGAAGAGAGAGATTGCCCAGTTTGTCAGTCGGTGTCTCACTTGTCAGCAAGTGAAGGCGCCTAGGCAGAAACCAGCAGGGTTGCTGCAGTCGCTCGGGGTGCCACAGTGGAAGTGGGAGGAAATTACCATGGATTTTATTTCAGGATTGCCCAGAACCCCTAGAGGATATGCACAGATTTGGGTGGTCGTTGATAGGTTGACTAAGTGTGCCCACTTCGTTCCGGGCAGGATAAACTACACCGTGGAGCAGTGGGCACAGCTGTTCCTTGAGCAGATAGTGAGGTACCACGGAGTGCCAGTTAAAATTATCTCCGACCGGGATTCCCGTTTTACATCACGGTTTTGGAAGGCCCTTCAGTGAGTTTGGGCACGAGTGCGGCTACAGCCTGACCTTCCACCCATTGATCGATGGCGGTGGCGGGTTAATCAGATCTTAGAGGATATGTTGCGAGCCTGCGTGTTGGATTTCCCTGGCAGTTGGGATCAGTACTTGTATTTGATGGAGTTCGCCTACAACAATAGTTTTCAGTCAACCATTCAGATGGCACCGTTTGAAGCATTGTATGGTAAGCGCTGCAGATCCCCAGTTTTCTGGGAAGAGGTTGGAGACAGGCAGGTATTGGGTCCAGAGTTGCTCCAGTTGACCAATGAGGCTGTCCAGAAAGATCGAGCTCGAATGTTGACTGCCCAGAAGCAGGAGAAAGAGCTACGCCGATGTCAGACGTAGAGAGTTGGAGTTTGAGATTGGCCAGCACGTGTTCCTTAAGGTGGCTCCGATGCGTGGAGTTCTGAGGTTTGGTAGGAAGGGGAAGCTGAGCCCCAGGTTTGTCGGACCATTCGAGATCCTCGAGAGGATCGGGGCCGTAGCTTACCGGTTAGCATTGCGCTTGACCTTTGGCTGCGATGCATAGTGTGTTCCATGTTTCGATGCTCCGCCAGTATGTGGCAGACCCTTCGCATGTCATAGATTTCGAGCCTTTGCAGCTAAACCATGACCTGAGCTTTGAGGAAAAGCCCATAAAGATCTTAGCATTTGAGAAGAAAGTCTTGAGGAACCGAGCTATTGATTTAGTGAAAGTGCAGTGGCGGAATCAGAGAGTCGAGGAAGCTACTTGGGAGTTGGAAGGGGAGATGAGGAGAAATTACCCGGGGTTGTTTTAGTGCAGCAACTTCCGAGGACGGAAGTCCTCCAAGGAGGGAGTATAGTAACAGCCCGAATTTTAGTTAAGTATAAAATAAGGTTTAAAAGATGTTTTTGGAGGACTCGAACCCTCGGCCTCAAAGAGAGATGGGAGTTTGGAATTAATTAAGGAAAATAAATGCGTCAACTTGGGTTTGAAGGAGGAAGCCTTGGGAAGGGAATCTTGGATTTCCAAGCTTATTTAATTTGAGGAAGAAAAAAAAAAAAAAAAAAAAAAAAAAAAAAAAAAAAAAGAAAGCACTCCTCTCGCAAAACCCTCTCCCCACACCCTCGCCGCCGCCGCCCACCTTCGCCGTCACCCGCCCGGCTCGCCGTCGCCGCACCTGCCCAGCCGCCGCCGCAGACCGATCGCCCAGCCGCCGCCGCGACGCGTGCGCCCAGCGCCGCTAAACGCCGCTTCGTCGCCGCCGTGCGCCCCAGCGTCGCTCCGACCGACCGCAACCGCGAGACCGCGTCTCAGCACACCCACCGTGTGCCGTCCGTCCGTGCCTCAGCGTCGCCGTGACGCTTCGCTCCAATGAGCCCGCTCGCCGCGCGGCGGGTTTCGCCTCGACGCGACGCCCGCTCGGCACCAAGACTGCTGCGTCGCGCGCGCTAGCACTCCGACCGCGTCTGACGGCCGTCGGCCCGCCGCCGACGCCCCGCCTGCCCGACGCTGCCGAGGCCACGCGCGCCGCCCCTTGCCAGCAGCGCACCCGCGCCCAGCGCTACCGCGCTGCACCAGCCGCCGGCAGAATAAGCAAATTTCGGGCTGATCGATCGCCCAAGCGCAAGCTCGCCTGTCGCCGCCGCCGCCACGCACGCACGCTGCCTTGCCGAGCCTGGTGCCTTCTCGGTTGTCGGGTTCGCTTAGCAGCTCGAGAGTCATCCGTTGACCGTTGATTCTATCCACTTCAGGTAAGGATTTCTTACCGGGGTTGTGTGGACCCTACGAATACTTTGATAGCATGCCATGTGTTGTGTTTGTATGGAATTTCTAGTGGATAGGTTGCTTGCTCTTTCTTGTTCCAGTTGATTTTGTGCTTGAAATTCCTGATATATCCTGTTAAGTTATCATGCTAGGAGTTAAATTGTCTCGGCATAACCGTGACCTTGTTATCCTGTTAGTGCCATGCTAGGAATTGGCGGATGATGTATAGTGTAAGAGATTGTAGAGGTAACTAGCGCGCGCCCCGCTGGGAAGGCCCCGATGGACATCCGGAGGTGTAAGACCCGATGGGCATCCTAGGTGTATAAGTCCCGATGGGCATCACCGAGTTGGAGGTGTAAGACCCGATGGGCATCCTAGGTGTATAAGTCCCCGATGGGCATCACTGAGTTGGAGGTGTAAGACCCCGATGGGCATCCTAGGTGTATAAGTCCCCGATGGGCATCACTGAGTTGGAGGTGTAAGACCCCGATGGGCATCCTAGGTGTATAAGTCCCCGATGGGCATCACTGAGTTGGAGGTGTAAGACCCGATGGGCATCCTAGGTGTATAAGTCCCCGATGGGCATCACTGAGTTGGAGGTGTAAGACCCGATGGGCATCCTAGGTGTATAAGTCCCCGATGGGCATCACTGAGTTGGAGGTGTAAGACCCTGATGGGCATCCTAGGTGTATAAGTCCCCGAAGGGCAACACTGAGTTCTAGGTTGTGTAAGCCTCGAATAGGCAAGCCCAAGAGTGACGTTCTGTTGACCCATCTGTTTGCTCTGAGTCATTGCATGGTTGCATGTCCGTGTGCTAAATGATATGTTTTCGTATTGTACCCCGGTTGGGGATTCTTATCGAGTAACTCGTTGCTCACCCTTATTTCTGTGGTTTTCCACCAGGTAACTTGGGACATCGGCAGGATGGCTAGGAGGAGGCTGCTGGATGATCATGGATAGCTGACTCTGGGATGCATATTCTTTTATTGTTTTCTTATGATTTAGCATGTAGTGGGACTTGAGTCCCTAGGAAAAGTACTCAAAAACCTATTTTATGTTTCTCGTACCGTTTCCCTTGATTTGTTTTTAAAAAGTACTGATCAGTCATCTACCTGTTTATTTTAAATGGAATTATATTTTTCTTTGTTTTGAATGTACTTACCTCAAGGATTTAAATTTTCAAACTCTGAATGACGTTTTACATTCCTAGACATGCATGCTAAGTAAGGATCTAGGTTAGAGACCGTTTCTTTTGGGTCGGGTCTTTACAAATGCGCAGTGATCTAAAATAAGAAGCGTACCTGCCACAGCGGCATCCGTACGCTCGGCCTCCTGATGGGTCGTAGCAAACACTCGACCTCGCCTGCTGCTATTGGCCGAGTTTGCCATAGCCGGGTGATCACAAAAACGGGCCATGTGCCCCTCTCTACCACAACGGAAGCACAATCTAGGTCGGTCGACAAGCTCCAGCGTGGACTTTCCCACAAGTAGCACACAAGGGGGAACTGCACAGGTCCTCCTGCTGTCGGGGTGGAAACGGATTTGGAGCTCTCCGTTGATCTCTGTTTTGAAAGCGCCCTTGGCGGCGTGGCCGCCTCCCGAAAAATCAAACTTCCTCTTACGCCCCCCACTTTCTGCCGGGACAGGGGCCGAACAGAGCGGCAACAACCCGCTCAGCAGGATACTTCCCATTATAGATCGTGGCTAATCTGGACAGCCCTAGCATAAGTGTCGGGGGCACGAGCCACGACATCTCGAGAAACACCTGCCTCAATCCGGATATGAACTTAGAATCTTCACTCTGGGGTGGCTATCAAGCTATGAGCAAAATATCCATACTCAGAGAACTTCCTCTCATATTCCTCAATGGAATCAGAACCTGCTTCAGGTTCCGGAAGAGCTCCACCATCTTCTCTTGAGCCTCATCACCGATGAACTTTACCTTGAACTCGGCCTTGAAGAACTCCCAAGTAGCGGGTGGAGACCCGGTGGTCTCTCGCTCAAGGTGGACTCCCACCACCATCTCATTTGTGCCTCCTAGCACATGAGCCGCACACCTCGGCCTCTGAATATCGGGGCACACCATGATCGTGAAGGTGTACTCCAAATAGGCAATCCACTGGCTGCCGCTAACGCATCACCGGTGGCATCAAACTTCTCGAGCTTCCACTTCACAAAATCCTTGACCACCTACCCAACTCCTTGGCACCCTCTGCCATATCTACCTCTGGGCTACTTGCTCTGTGGAGCTGGAGGTGCTACGTGCTCTCTTTGAACCAATCGAGTCATTTGCTCAATCTGGGCTCGGGACTCTTCCCCGCTGCGCAGCGCCAACAAGGCACGGGTCTGCGCCCTCTGGTCACTCAACATGCTGACCATAAAAGCCCTCATAGACTCGGCAAATTACGCTCCAGGAGCGCCTCTCACGGCGCTTCGATCGCCTCAACGCCCGCTCTAGGCGTAACGGGAGGAGGGCTGCTGGTGGAATGCCATCGATCTCGGCTTGGGACGATGTCCTGCGATATCGATCCGATCCCGATACCTCGACACGCTCTCGAACCTCCTCTCCGATGCGGGTGGTAGCATCTTTGGCGATCTACATCCAAACCAACAACGAATCAAAACACACTGTCACCACTCCACAACACCAAACAAGGCATACACTAGATGAAAGGTATTGTAAATTCTTAACCCTTTTTCTTTCTAAAACAATAAACCTAGGCGTACATGATGGTATGCCTGAGTCTTGGTGATCATGGAAGGATGACCTACAACAAAGGTCGGGTCTACAGAATCTATGACTACGAGCTCGATACCAAGCAGTAAAGACCCGACCCAAAAGGGGCTCTAAATGGGCCTTTACCCCAATGCATGTATTCAAAATAAAAGACATTATGAAAAATAAATTTCGGATCCCAAGTAAAAACAGAAACATTCAACAATCAAAACATACATTTCTAAAAGCATACTCTGATCAGAGATTTATTTAAACCATTTAAACATTCCACAAGTACAAATATGCTGGAATCCATAAACGTAAGAAAACATCCTAGGGCTCCGTGCCCGTCTACATCCATTCAGGGGAAATAACAAAAGTCAAGAGTCATGATATAATAAAATGGTCAGAGATGACAGCAGGATTCCATGATCACAGCTCCTCCTTCAGCCATCCTGTCTCCCGCCTTGGTTACCTGTGGAAAACCACAGAATAAGGGTGAGTAACGAATTACTCAGTAAGAATCCCCAACCGGGGTACAATACGATATACATGTTCATCTAGAAGAATGTATGCAAGCTATGAGTACAAACACAGAGTGGAGCACATAGCTAAGTCCACACTTGGACCTCGGATGCCAACTCAGTATCTTAGTCCGGAAATACCACAACACACTATACGCTCTATACGGGAACAAGTCCCGGCCTCGGCTGTCATCGTCGATACGAAAGGTGCATCGGCTTAAGATCCCGAGGAGCTCTCCGATCGGCGCTGTAATGAGCGTAAGCGCGCACCGCATGCTACCGCAAACTCGGGGGTGCGGGTCTAGTGGCAAGCCGCCCGAGTTCGATCACCATGCCTAACTAAATCTCTCGGATCGGTGTCAGCGACATAGGGGTGTGAGACACGGACACGTGAACTATGTCACTGTACCACCGCACTTTGAGGCTAAAGGAACCTGGTCGTGGTAGGCTTACACCAGAAGCGGTCCTTGCCCTAACAGTGGCAATCAAGGGCTACGGCCGAACACGCCGAGGACGTGCCGATGCGTGCCGGGGCGAGGCAATGCCAAGTCATCATCCCGACCGTTGGGGCATTTAACGATCCGCCACCCTCACCCAAGATTGCGGGGCCGGCCGTTAGGGTTAGCTAAACCCTAACGGGATCGTGGACGGAGTACCATCTCGCACGTCCTGTCGGGGATGCAAGTTACGTTATGCATCCGGCCGGATGATGCTACCTACCTAAACTCTAAACCATAGCAATAATAACAATTCAATCAATGCGATCCAATACGTGCTCCATGAGATACAAGGAACCTAGCATGATACTACGAAGCAAGAACAGATATCGAACATGCGAATGGAACAACCTAGCATGGGCTAACATGAGAAACAATACAAGAGTTCATGCGATCAGAATTGAAACAGAGCACCTAGGGCTAAACATGCTAATAATCATACACAGGCATACAAAACAACAATCACAAATATACCGCAGGGCCCACACAACTCCGGTAAGAAATCCTTACCTTGGTCGGGAGGCTTCTACACACAAATCCTAAGCTGCGGAACAATCCCGAGCTAGCGAGCGGGAACCTAGCAAACCAATAATAATCAGCATCTAAAACGTCTAAAAACAATAGAACAGCAAGCTCGGCTCGGGGGGCACTCGCGCGGCCGCGGCGACACGAACTTGGAGTTCTTTGGCAGTTTGCACGCAGTGGCTGGGCGCTGGCTGCGCGCTGGATGGGCGCCACGGCAATCAAGGCACGCAGACGGGCGCGCGCGCAGCGAGGGCAGCGCTGCTGGCGAAGCGTCTGGGCGTGCGGGCGAGCAGCTCGGAGCGAAGGCGCGCGGGCGCTGGCGTGCGATGGGCGACGCGGACGCGGCTGGGCGCGCGGGCGCTGGCGAGGGCCTCCTGGCGTGCGAGCGATCGGGCGAGGACGAACGGCGATCTGGGCTGCTGCTGGCGCGATCTGGCGTGCGGCAGGGCTGCTTCGACAGATCTGGGCGTGGGACTGGCTGCCGACGACAAGGCTAGCCGGGCTTGGACGAACGGCAAGGCTGCTAGGCGGATCTGGCGTGCGAGCTGGCCGGCTGGACGCGCGACGATTGCTGCTGGCTGGGCTTCTCTCGGCTGGCTGCAATCAACCCAAACACACTTGGCCAAACAGCACACCAAACGGATGAGAAGAAGAAGAGGAAGATCGATACCTACCCGGAATGATGATGATCGATCCAAAAGAGCTGCAAAAATGAAGAACTCGGCAAGGCAATGGAGAGCAAAGCTTGGGCGGCCACACACTTTGGAGAAGAAGATGGACAAACCTAATTTCTATTTCATTTAACCAAATGCACCAAACACCAAAGATCCAAGATTAACTAAGATGTGATGCAGAAAGAGCAACAAGAGCAACTAATGGCTCAATTGGCACACATCCCCACAAGCTTTCCAGGAGACCCGGGTTCAAACCCCAGCTGCAGCACAATTTCCTATATTTTTACTTTTGCATCAAACCTTGCTCAAACCTAACCACAAATCCCTCCAAAAACCTACATAAATCCATCCAATAATTTTAGTAACTGGAAAAGACACAAACGGCCCGACCAAATTACCAAATTACCCCTAGGGCATACCTGGAAGACCGGGATGAAAAACCTGGGTCGTTACAGTAATCGTGAGATCCGTTTCGTAAAAGTTCAGTGGAGGAGTCAGAGTTTAGAGGAGGCCGCTCGTGAGCGGGGAAGACGGGATGAGATTGCAGTATCCTGTGTTGTTTCAGTCTTAAGGACTTTCGAGGACAAAAGTCATAAAAAGGAGGGAATATTGTAACGACCCAGGTTTTCATCCCGATGTTCCAGATATGCCCTAGGGGTATTTTGGTAATTTGGTCGGGCCGTCGGAACGCGTTTATATCTTTTTCCAGTAGCTAAAATTATTGGATGGATTTATGTAAGTTTTTGAGCTTTGTGGATGAGTTTGAGCAAGGATAGATGCAAAAGTTAAAATATAGGAAAATTGTGTTGCAGCCGGGGTTCGAGCCAGGGTGGCCTTGTGTGCTAGATGAGAGCCTTGCCAGTTGAGCCACCAGGTGTCTTTGTTCCTCTCTTCGTAGCTTATCCTAGTTAGCCTTGAGTTCTTCGGGTTTTGGTGCATTTGATTAATTGAAAGGAAATTAGGTTTTTGTGTTTTATTCTCCAAACCCCCCCATGGCCGCCCAACCCTCTTCTCTCTAGCCATCTTGCGTGAGTCTTCTCCGAGAGTCCTCCGAGTGTTGTTCGGCCAGCCAAGCAACCCAGTAGCGGCCGGTTGAGCGATCCGGCCAGATTGCACTAGCGGCCCCATGCGCCCAAAGAAGCGAGTCGCCCAGACGCCCATGCGCCCAAAGAAGACGCAGGCCGAGCCGCCGCGGCCACCCAGCGCCAGTGAGAGCCGTCGCCGCGCACGCACCGCGTGTGCGTCGCCGCCTGCCGCAGCGGCCGATAGCGTTGCTCGCCCACGTGCGCCCAGCCCGTCCGCGCGCCAGACGCCATCTCCCAGCCGAGCTCGTGCCTAAGCGCCGGCGTCCACGTCGTAGCCCCAGAGCCCGCGCGCCCGTCGCCGTCCTAGCGCGTCCGCGCCCAGCGCCAGCGCCAACGTGCTGTGCCGCTCGCCCGCCCATGTCCTGCCTGTCCGGGCGCGCGCGTCGGCGCCCAGCGCCGTGCTAGCGCCCAGCTCTGCCGCCCATCTGCGCCCGTCAGCGCCTAACAGCAGCCCCGCCGTGCTACCTGCCCGTCCGCGTGTCAGCCGAGCCGAGTGAGTTGCTCCCGAGCTGAGCCTTGTTTATTTTATTATATTTAGGCATATGGATTGTGATTATCATTGTTTTTGTTAGGTTCTCGGTAGCTAGCTCGGGTTTGATCGCAGCTAAGGTTTTTGTGTGTAGTTGCCTCCCGGCCAGGTAAGGATTTCTTACTGGAGTTGTGTGGGCCCTGCGATATTATATGTGATTGCTGTTTGAATGTTTGTTCGTGTTTATCAGCATGTTTAGCGATAGGTGTTCTGTTCTGAATTCCCGACTGGCATGATTCCTTATGTTATTTCTCATGTTAGTCCATGCTAGGTTGTTCCGTTCTGGCATGCTCGTATCTTTTCTTGTTTCGTAGTATCATGCTAGGCTCATTGTATCTGTTGAGCACGTATTGGATTGTATGTTATTGATATGATAGGTTAGAGTGTAGGTAGGTAGCATCATCCGGGCCCGAATGCATAAAGTATCTTGCATCCATGGCAGGGACGTACGAGGTAGTACTCCGTCCCTGGACCCCGTTAGGGTTTAGCTAACCCGACCGGTAGGCCCTGCAATCTTGGGTGAGGGTGGTAGACTGTTAAATGCCCCAACGGTCGGGATGATGACTTGGCATTGCCTTGTCCCCGGCAGCCGGCACGTCCTCAGCGTGTTCGGCAGTAGCCCCTGATTGCCACCTGTTAGGGAAAGGATGGCTTCCTGGTGTAAGCCTAACACGACCGGTTCCTTAGCCTCAGGTGCGGTGGTTCAGGCTGACATAGTTCACGTGTCCAGGTCTCACACCCCTATGTCAGTGACACCGATCCAGAGATTTTGTTAGGCATGGAGATGGACACAGGCGGCTTGCCACTAGACCCGGCACCCCCAGTGCTGCAGTAGGATGCGAAGGCGCGCTTACGCTCATTACTGCGCCGACGGAGAGCTCCTCGGGATCTTGAGCTAGTGCACCTTTCGTATCGACGATGAGAGCAGCCGAGGCCGAGACTTGTTTCTCGTATAGGGCGTATTGTGTGGTGGATTATTCCGTACTAAGACCCTGAGTTGGCATCCGAGGTCCAAGTGTGGACTTAAGCTATGTGCTCTATTCTGTGTTTATATTCATAGCTTGCATATCTTTCGGGTAGATGACCATGTATATCGTATTGTACCCCGGTTGGGGATTCTTACTGAGTAATTCGTTACTCACCCTGCACAGTGCCGTCCAACCCGAACCTCGCACAGTGTCGCCAGGTCTCGAGCTCGCGTCCGCGCGCTGTCCCTGTGCCGAGCCGCGCCGCGCGCCGTCGCCCAGCCGAGCTAGCACCCACGCTCGCGCGCCCCTGTGTCACCAAGCGCCTGTCCGCGCGCAGCCAGCGCCCCCAACGCCGGAGTTTAGCGAGCCAGCGGCCATCCCTGCGCCTGTCTGCGCCCATCAGCTGCCTAGCCCGTGCAGCCGGCTCGTTCGCGTGTCAGCCGTGCCTCGTGAGTTGCTCTCGAGCTGAGCTCTGTTTATTTTATTGTATTTAGGCCTATTTTTATGATTATTGATGTGTTTGTTTGGCTCGCTATAGGTTGCTCGGGTTCGATTGCAGTTAGGTTTGTTGTGTGTTTTTGCCTTCCGACCAGGTAAGGATTTCTTACCGGAGTTGTGTGGGCCCTGCGATATATTATGTGATTGCTGATTGTATGCTTGTTTGTGTTTATTGACATGTTTAGTGATAAGTGCTCTATTCTGAATTCTCGACTGGCATGATTTCCTATATTGTTTCTCATGTTAGTCCATGCAAGGTTGTTCATTTCTGGCATGCTCGTATCTGTTCTTGCTTAGTAGTATCATGCTAGGTTCATTGTTGTAACGGCCCAGGTTTTCATCCCGGTCTTCCAAGAAGGCCCTAGGGTATTTTGGTAATTTGGTCGGGTCGTCAGGGTCGTTTATGTCTTTTCCAGTTGCTAAAATTATTGGATGGATTTTTGTAAGTTTTTTAGGCTTTGTGGTTGTGTTTGGGCTTGGTGAGATGCAAAAGAAAAATGGTGGAGTAAAGATGTGTTTAGTGGGTTTCAACCCAAGTGGTGCAGGAAGTCAAGTGGGTGGTGTGGCCAGTTGAGCCACAAGGTGTTTTTGTTCCTCTCTCCGCATCATATCCTAGTTAGCCTTGAGCTCTTCGGTTTTTGGTGCATTTGATTAATTGAAAGGAAATTAGGTTTTTGTGTTTTATTCTCCAAACCCCCCCCCATGGCCGCCCAACCCTCTTCTCTCTAGCCATCTTCCATGAGTCTTCTCCCGAGAATCCTCCGAGTGTCATTCCAGCCAGCCAAGCAACCGAGCCGAGCAGCCCAGCCAGATCGCACCAAAGCGGCCCAAGCGCCCAAAGAAGACGCAGCCCAGCGCCCAGCCGCTGCAGGCCGCCAGCGCCAGCGAGCAGTCGTCGCGCGACGCACCGCATCGCGTGCCCGTTGCCGTCGCAGCCGCCGCATCGCGTTGCTCGCCCACGCACGCCCAGCCCGTTCGGGCGCCAGACGCCATCACCTAGCCGAGCTTCTAAGTTTGTGTGCTTGTTTGTGTTTATCAGCATGTTTAGTGATAGGTGCTCATTTCTGAATTCCCGACTGGCATGATTCCTTATGTTGTTTCTCATGTTAGTCCATGCTAGGTTGTTTCGTTCTCGCATGCTCATATCTGTTCTTGTTTCGTAGTATCATGCTAGGTTCGTTGTATCTGTTAAGCACGTATTGGATTGTATTGGATTGTATGTTATTGATATGATATGTTAGAGTGTAGGTAGGTAGCATCATCCGGGCCCGAATGCATAAAGTATCTTGCATCCATGGCAGGGACGTACGAGGTAGTACTCCGTCCCTGGACCCCGTTAGGGTTTAGCTAACCCGACCGGTAGGCCCTGCAATCTTGGGTGAGGGTGGCAGACTGTTAAATGCCCCAACGGTCGGGATGATGACTTGGCATTGCCTCGTCCCCGGCAGCAGACACGTCCTCAGCGTGTTCGCCAGTAGCCCTTGATTGCCACCTGATAGGGCAAGGACGGCTTCCTGGTGTAAGCCTACCACGACCGATTCCTTAGCCTCAGGTGCGGTGGTTCAGGCTGACATAGTTCACGTGTCCAGGTCTCACACCCCTATGTTAGTGACACCGATCCAGAGATTTAGTTAGGCATGGTGACTGGACATGGGCAGCTTGCCACTAGACCCGGCACCCCCCATGGTCTGCAGTAGCATGCGGTGTACGCTTACGCTCATTACAGCGTCGACCAGAGAGCTCCTCGGGATCTTGAGCTAGTGCACCTTTCGTATCGACAGTAGACAGGCTAAGGCCGGGATTTGTGTCTCGTATAGGGCGTAATGTGTGGTGTGGATTTCTGGACTAAGACCATGAGTTGGCATCCGAGGATTATATGTGGATTTAAGCTATGTGCTCTATTATGTGTTTATATTCATAGCTTGCATACATTCATCTAGATGACCATGTATATCGTATTGTACCCCGGTTGGGGATTCTTACTGAGTAATTCGTTACTCACCCTTATTTTGTGGTTTTCCACAGGTAACCAAGGTGCGAGACATGATGGCTGAAGGAGGAGCTGTGATCATGGGAATCCTGCTGTCGTCTCTGACTCTTTATATTATGACTCTTGACTTTTATTTTCCCCTGAATGCATGTAGCCGGGTACAGAGCCCTAGGATGTTTTCTAAATGTTTTGTGGATTCCAGCATTGTTGTATCTGGGAAGGTTTTGAATTATTTTAATAAATCTCTGATCAGAGTAAACTTTGGAAATGTATTTGTCCTGAAACAGGTGCTTGGAGACGAAATGAGTTTCAAACAAAGCTGCATCTTGATTTCTGTTTGAATGTTGAATGTTTTAAGTTTTAATTGGAATCCGAAATCATATTTGCATATTGTCCTTTACTTTGAATGCATGCATTGGGGTAAAGGCCCATTTAGAGCCCTTTTTGGGTCGGGTCTTTACAATTGTATTCTTATTGAGCACGTATTGGATTGATTGGATTGTTTGCTGATTGCTTTGACAGGTTAGAGTTCAGGTAGATAGCATCATCCGGGCCGGGTGCATAACGAACCTTGCATCCCCGATAGGGACTTACGAGATGGTGCTCCGTCCCTGATCCCATTAGGGACTAGCTAACCCTAACGGCGGGCCCTGCAATCTTGGGTGAGGGTGGCAGACTGTTAAATGCCCCAATGGTCGGGATGATGACTTGGCATTGCCTTGTCCCCGACAACCGGCACGTCCTCAACGTGTTTCGGCTGTACCTTTTGAGTTGCCACCTGATAGGGCAAGGACGGTTTCCTGGTGTAAGCCTACCACGACCCGTGCCTTAGCCTCAGGTGCGGTGGTTCAGGCTGACATAGTTCACGTGTCCAGGTCTCACACCCCTATGTCAGTAACACCGATCCAGAGATTTAGTTAGGCGTGGTGACTGGACATGGCTTGCCACTAGACCCAGCACCCCCCATAGTCTGCGATAGCACGCGGTGCACGCGAACGCTCATTATAGCGCCGACCGGAGAGCTCCTCGGGATCTTGAGCCAGTGCACCTTTCGTCGACAGTAGACAGGCTGAGGCCGGGACTTATTTCTCGTATAGGGCGTATTGTATGGTGAGTTATTTTCGGACTAAGACCCTGAGTTGGCATCCGAGGCCCAAGTGTGGGCTAAGCTGTGTGCTCTATTCTGTGTTTATATTCATAGCTTGCATACCTTTCTGCTAGATGACCATGTATATCGTATTGTACCCCGGTTGGGGATTCTTACTGAGTAATTCGTTACTCACCCTTATTATGTGGTTTTCCACAGGTAACCATGGTGCGAGACAGGATGGCTGGAGGAGGAGCTGTGATCATGGAAACCCGTTGTTCAACTCTGAGTTTTATGTTTATGATTTAAATATCCTCTGAATGCATGTAGTTGGGCACGGAGCCCTAGGGTGTTTTCTGAATGTATTTCCGGATTCTAGCATTGTTGTAACTATTGTAAAGTTTGTATGTTTTAAATAAATCTCTGATCAGAGTAAGTTTTGTAAATGTATTTGTCTTGGAACAGGTGCTTGGAAACATGGACAGGTTTCAGGAAATTATGTTAACTTTTTAAATGGTTGTTTTTATGTTTTAGTTTTTACTTAGAATCTGAACACCCTCTTGCGAATTTTCTGTAGATTTGAATGCATGCATTGAGGTAACGGCCTATTTTAGAACCCTTTCGGGTCGAGTCGTTACAACTTTACTTGTTTTGGACCATTATGCTTATGTGTTGTTTGATTCGGGCTCAACCCACTCGTTTATTTCTACTTTATTTGCTAGTCAAGCCTGTTTAGTGTTGGAACCCCTAGGGTTCGAGTTGAGTGTTGCCACTCCTTTGGGAGTTAGTATGTTGGCTAGTGAAAAGATTAGAGACGGTCGAATCATAGTATCCGGAGAGTCTTTAGTTGCTACACTCATAGTCTTTGCTATATGAGTGGTTTTGATGTGATCCTCGGGATAGATTGGTTAGCCGAGCACCATGCCTTAATTGATTGCCACCGAAGGAGGTTGTGTTCAGACCGCCTAAAAAGCAGAGCTTTAGATTCCGTGGTGTTCTGAGTAGAGTTTGTCCACCTTTGATTTCGGCAGTGAAATCCCAGCATTTTTTAGCTCGAGGAGCTTGGGGTTTCCTAGCGAAGTTGTGCGGAAGAGACCATTCTCTGCCGTCGTGGATCAGTACCGGTTGTCTGCAGAGTTTGCAGATGTGTTTCGGAGGAGTTGCCTGGTTTACCACCTAAGAGAGAGGTGGACTTCACTATCGAGCTTGAGCTAGGAACTCTCTCTATCTCAAAGGCTCCTTACCGAATGGCACCAGCGGAACTGAAGAAGCTAAAGGTTCAGTTACATGAGTTGTTGGACCGTGGCTTTATTCGTCCCAGTGTGTCCCCGTCAGGAGCATCGGTTCTGTTTGTAAAGAAGAAAGACGGTTAGATGCGCCTCTGCATAGATTACAGGGAACTGAACAAGGTTACTGTGAAGAACAAGTACCCGTTACCCCATATCGACGATTTGTTTGACCGATTCTTGAGGAGCTTCTGTCTTTTCAAAGATTGATTTGAGGTCTGGTTATAATCAGTTGAGGATCAGAGATGTTGACATCCCCAAAACAACGTTCAGGTCGAGGTATGGCCATTACGAGTTCATGGTAATGTCTTTTGGGTTGACCAATGCCCCAGCAACTTTCATGGATTCTTGGATAGCTTTGTCATTGTATTCATTGACGACATCCTGATTTACTCGAGGACCAGAGAGGACCATGCTTCACACTTGAGGCAAGTTTTGACGGCTCTGAGGGAGAACCAGTTGTATGCAAAATTCACCAAGTGTGACTTTTGGTTGGATTAGGTTGCCTTCCTAGGGCATGTTGTATCTAAAGATGGCATTGTAGTGGATCCCTCAAAGATTGATGCAGTGAGTTCGTGGGCTAGACCGACCACAGTCGTCGAGGTTCGTAGTTTTCTGGGTCTAGCTGGCTACTATCGTAGGTTTGTTCAGGGATTTTCTGCTAAATCTGCACCCTTGACTAGATTGACCAAGAAGGGTGTGGACTTTGTTTGGAATGAGAAGTGTGAAGAGAGCTTTATCCTATTGAAACATAGTTTGACATCCGCTCCAGTTTTGACAGTGCCAGAGGGTACAGGTGGCTTCGTGGTGTACAACGACGCTTCTAAGTTTGGTTTGGGTTGTGTTCTGATGCAGCATGGCAAGGTTATTACTTATGCTTCGAGGCAGTTGAAACCGTATGGCAGAACTATCCGATGCATGATATGGAGCTAGCTGCAGTGGTTTTTGCCTTGAAGATCTGGAGACATTATTTGTATGGTGAGAAGATTCAGATTTTCACAGATCACCAAAGCCTCAAATACTTCTCCACTCAGAAGGAGTTGAACATGAGGCAGAGAAGGTGGTTGGAGTTGGTTAAGGATTATGACTGCGAGATTCTGTACCACCCGGGTAAAGCCAATGTGGTAGCTGATGCCTTGAGTCGGAAGACTATTCATTCTACCGCATTGTTGAGTGTGCATGATTCCATTTGCAAAGGGATGCGGAGCGGTGGGATAATAGTACTAGTGGGAGAGGTTACCGCCAGGGTAGCCTAGTTAACTGTACAACCTTCCATCGGATAGAGGATCATAGACAGCCAGCTGAGTGATACCGAGATGAGTCGATTGATTGCCAGGGTTCAGGAAGATGGAGACTTTGACTTTGTTGTGGCTCCAGATGGTGGTTTGAGGTATAGAGGACGCCTTTGCGTGCCAGCAGAAGCGGGACTGCGAGCTGAGTTGCTTTCTGAGGCTTATAGTTCTTCGTTAGCGTGACACCTAGGGTGTAACAAAATGTATCAGGACCTCAAACAAACCTTTTGGTGGGTTAACATGAAAAGAGACATAGCAGAGTTTGTTAGCCGGTGTCTCACCTGTCAGCAGGTGAAGGCTCCCAAACAAAAGCCTACAGGGCTATTGCAGCCACTGAGCGTGCCTCAGTGGAAGTGGGAAGAGATTTCCATGGATTATATTTCTAGTTTGCCGAGGACACCAAGAGGGTTTGCTCAGGTCTGGGTGATTGTCGATCGCTTGACCAAGTGTGCGCTCTTCATCCCCGGTAGAATTACTTATACCGTGGAGTAGTGGGCGCAGTTGTTCTTGGAGCAGATTGTGCGGTACCATGGGGTGCCAGTTAAGATTGTTTCCGACAGAGATTACCGTTTCACTTCTAGCTTATAGAGGGCACTCTAGAAGGGCTTGGGCACCGAGTGTAGCTTCAGCACCGCTTTTCACCCTCAGACTGATGGGCTGACGGAGATGGTAAACTAGATATTAGAGGACATGCCGAGAGCCTGTGTGCTAGACTTTCCGAGCAGTTGGGATCAGTACTTATATCTGATGAAGTTTGCTTATAAAAACAGTTATCAGGCGACGATTCAGATGGCACCGTTTGAGGCACTGTATGGTAAACGTTGTAGGTCCCCTGTGTTCTGGGAAGAGGTTGGCGACAGATAGGTTTTGGGTCCAAAGTTGCTTCAGTTGACCAATGAGGCAGTGTAGAAGATCTGAGCTCGTTTGTTGACTGCTCAGAGTAGGCAGAAAAGCTACGCCGATGTTAGGCGTAGGAGCTTAGAGTTTGAGGTGGGGCAACATGTTTTTCTGAAGGTAGCACCGATGTATGGAGTACTGAGATTTGGTAAACGAGGCAAGCTAAGTCCTAGGTTTGTGGGACCTTTTGAGATACATGAGCGAATCGGTCCAGTAGCATACCGATTAGCCTTGCCTTCGTTGTTGGCTTCTGTGCATAGCATATTCCATGTATTGATGTTACGTCAGTACGTTGCAGACCCGTCCCACATTGTTGATTTTGAGCCGTTACAGCTGAATAAAGACTTGAGTTTCGAGGAGAAGCCTGTGCAGATTCTAGCTCGGGAACGCAAGGTTTTGCTTAACCAGGAGATCAGCTTAGTTAAAGTTCAGTGGAGAAATCAAAGAGCAGAAGAAGCCACTTGGGAACTCGAGGATGAAATGAGGACGCACTATCCGGAGTTGTTTTAGCTTTAGGACTTTCGGGGACGAAAGTATTAAATGGAGGGAATACTGTAACAGCCCAAGTTTTCCTTCCAGTTCTTGAGGCTTGACAGGTTGTCCTCCCAGTGAGTTATTGGGCTATTAGGGCCTTTTTGTGCTTCCAGGGGTATTGTGGTCATTTTCCCTCCAGGTTGTTCACCCAGTTATTCAGGGTTTCAGGAATGTCTGTGTTGGTTTTGGACTTCAGTTTTCCTACGGTTTTGATTTCCAGGACAAGAGTTCCATTTTAGGAAAGTTTGGTGGTCTCCTGGGTAAAAGGAGAAAATTAAAATAAATTGTGTTTGAACTAGGATTTGATCCTTGGTGTGTGGTTGTCAAAATTAGAGGCTTGTGTAGAGGAAAATAAATTGTTTTAAAAAGTGCTTTTGGTGGGGCTCGAAGGGGGGATTTTTGGGAGATTTTAATTAATTAAAAATAGGAGAAATTAGCCTAGGGTTCCATCTCTTTCTCCTCCCTCCCTCTTGGCCAAATTTCATCTTCTCCTTCTCCCTCTCCTCGGCCGAAAGTTCAAGCTCCCAATTCTCTCCATCTCCATTGCTTCCAACCTCAAGATTTCCAAGTGTAGTTCATCTCCTTCTCCATTGTTTCTCCAAGGTAAGTTTTTCTTTTCAAATCCATTCTCCTTCTCTTCCTCTTTCCATGGCCGAGACTAGCTTCTCATAGGGAGATGGTGATTTTCTTCTTCTCCTCTTGTAGAACCGAGAGGCTTGTTTGGGTTAGAGGAAAATTGTGCTTGCTCTTGCTTGTTGGAAATCCAGACTCATCTTCTTTCCCCAACCTCCATTGCCGAGAGCTTCAAGGTAAGGTTGATTGTGTTTTTGTGGTGTTTGACTTGTGGTTTGGTTAATCTAACTTATCTTTCTCTTCCTTGTGCAAATCCAAACCCTAGCCGAATTGCTCCTTGTTTGTGCTTGTTTGACTTGTGCTTGCTCTGATACCAACTTGTAAAGACCCGACCCGAATGGGGCTCTAAATGGGCCCTTACCTCAATGCATGCATACAAATCAACACTAGAATTTGCAATAGGGTTGTTTGGATTCTAAGTAAAAACAAAAACCGGCAAGAGTTCATTTAAAAATCAATACAAAATTCTTGAAAACTGTCCCCTGTTTCCAAGCACCTGTTCCAAGACAAATACATTTCCAAAACTTACTCTGATCAGAGATTTATTAAAAACATACAACTTTACAACATTTACAACAATGCTAGAATCCGGAAATACATTCATAAAACAACCTAGGGCTCTGTGCCCAACTACATGCATTCTGAGAGAGGACATTTAAAACAAAAATACAAGACTCGAGAGTTGAACAACGGGTTTTCCATGATCACGCCTCCTCCTCCAGCCATCCCGCCTCGCGCCATGGTTTTCTGAAAGATAAGTAAGGGTGAGTAACGAATTACTCAAGAAGAATCCCAACCAGGGGTACAATACGATATAATCAATCATCTAGTACCAAAGCATGCAAGCAAACAGCTACCAACACAGATCATAGCTCAACGAGCTTACAAAGAAAGATCTGGAGTCATCGGAAGTCTCCTACTTCCGGCCTAATGATTGGTTATCCTAACCAATCCTGGGACATCTCTCGAGGGTCTTTCTCCTCTCGGCCGGTTGATCACTCAAAACCGATCCCAAGGATGTCCTCAAGGGCCTCTTACCCTTGCTAATAGATCTGGACTATCGGGAGAGTACCCGAAGTCTGGCTCTAAACTGGAAGAAATGGTGTACTCACGAACATTAGCCCGGGGGAGCTCTCCGAACCGGCAACTAACGCGTGTGCGCGCACACCACATGCTCTTCTGCAAACGGCATAAATGCGGGGGCCTAAGGGCAAACTACGCGGCCGTGCACGCATGCCTAAGACTCGGAAGCGGTGTCATCGATCACGATGAGCGCGAGGCCCTCGGCGCCATCTGCGGCAAAGATGGTCCACCGACGAAGCTAAGAACCGGCAGGCGAGCTTACACCGATGGCAGGGTTCCGCTCTAGCAGGCTACAAACTAGGCTATGCCGAAGTGGGTAGCTAATTCCACAACCGACTGGTCGGGGGGGTAGCAAGATACGTTATGCTACGCACACTTTATTCCCGACCTGAGCTAAATCCACCTTAGTGACCGGGGGGGGGGGAAACAAGATACGTTATGCTTCGCACACTACTCCCGATCAGTGGGGACTAAGTACGTTATGTCCGCTCAGCCTCTGGATGATGACAAACCCTACAACTCTATCTAAGAGTACAGAGAAAAAAGCAATGATTCCTGGCTAGCAAACAAAGACCGACATCAATCACACTACCTAGCATGATACTACGAGCTTAGCAGAATCACAAGCATCTTTGTGAGAACAAACCTAGCATGGCACTAACATGTAATATCAAGCAAACATGCTAGCGAAATCAATCAAAGCCGCTCTATTATTATCATGCTCATAACAGTAAGCAAACAAGTAAGGAAAATCATCACAATATCGCAGGGCCCACACAACTCCGGTAAGAAATCCTTACCTGGTCGGAAGGCAACAACACACAATAAAATTAACTGCGATCGAACCCGAGCAACCTATAATGAGCCAAGCAAACACATCAATAATCATAAAATAGCCCTAAATACTCTAAAATAAACAGGGCTCAGCTCAGGAGCAACTCACGAGGCACGGATGACACTCGAACGGGCCGGCGCAGACGGGCTAGGCGGTGATGATGGGGCTGGCCGGGCGCGCGAGCTGCGCGCTGGAGGGGCGCTGGCTGCGCCTGACGGCACGCGAAGCGACACGAGGCGCGCGCGGCGCTAGCTCGGCTGGCGGCGGCGGCGCGCGCGCTGGCGGCTAAGACAGAGACGGCGCATGCGGGCGCGAGCGCGAGCGACGACGCGAGGGCGCGCGACCGCACAGGGCGCGCGACTCGAGCGCGGATGACACGCGACGGCACGGGCGACACGGACGAGTGGCGAGCAGGGGGCTACGGCATGCTTGGCGGGAGAGCTCGGGCGACACGAGCTGGGCGAAGCAGGGACTGGGCTCGGGCTGGCGATGGCGCTCGACGCTCGGGCTGAAGCGACCTGGGCTGGGCGAGGGCGAGCGCACGCGGGGTTGGGCTAGCTCGGGCGAGCAGGGGATTGGGCTGGGCGATGGCTGGCTCGGGCTGGGCGAGGCTGGCTCGGGCTGGGCAAGGCTGGCTCGGGCTAGGGGCTGGGCGAGCCAAGGGGCTGGGCTATGTGGGGGCTCGGGGAGAGAGAGAGAGAGAGAGAGAGAGAGAGAGAGAGAGAGAGAGAGAGAGAGAGAGAGAGAGAGAGAGAGAGAGAGAGAGAGAGAGAGAGAGAGAGAGAGAGAAAGAAAATTGATTTTGGGGAAAAAATATAAAAGAAAAAAAGGAAATAAAAAGGAAAATGGGAAATAAAAGGGAAAAATGGGATTTTAATTCCATTTTCCATCCTTATCCACTTAAAACCTCAAAATCCCATTTCCCGGCTTCCTCCTCCGAGACCCGATCAAAGAAATCTTTTCCAATCAATCAAACTCACTTAAATCCAACTCCCAAAGCAACACTAAAGGCTCGGGCTCGAATCCCAAAAGAATCACACAACCAACCATCACTTTGCCAAAGCCCAAACCACAACCGAGCATCCAACCGACTAGCCCAAACACCACGGGACTCGCAGCCACTAACAAACAAGCCTCGTCAAAGGCAGGAGCTACCTCGAAGTCCTGAAGACCACAAATCCTGCCCGAAGAGCCAAAAGACCAAAATACCCCCAAGGGTCCAAACAACTCTAAAACCCAACCAAACAACCGAATCTTGACCCGAAGGCACCTCGAAAACTGGAATAGGAAACTAGGCTGTTACAGGAACCCTGCCAACGGTGTAAGCCTACCTTGGCCGGTTCTTAGCTTTAGGTCGGTGGCTCAGGCTGTACAGATGAGTGCCGAGGGTCTCGCACTACTGTGATCAGTGACACCGCTTCCGAGTCATAGGCATGCGTACACGGCGCGTGAGTTTGTCCTTGGCCCCCACATTTACGCCGACATTACAAAAGATGCGGTGTGCGCAAGACACGCGTTAGTCGCCGGTTCGGAGAGCTCCCCCGGGCTAATGTCATGAGTACACCATTCCTTCCAGTTTAGAGCCAGACTTCGGGTACTCTCCCGTAAGTCCAGATTAGTAGCAAGGGCAAAGAGCCCCTTGAGGACATCCTTGGGATTAGTTTTTGAGCTGATCAATCCCCCGAGTGAAAGAGACTTCGGTGATGTCCCGGGATTGGTTAGAAGAACCAATCATTAGGCCGGAAGTAGGAGACTTCCGATGATTCCAGATCTTGCATTATGAGCTCGTTGAGCTATGATCTGTGTTGATAGCTGTTTGCTTGCATGTTGAGGTGCTAGATGACTGATGTATCGTATTGTACCCCAGTTGGGGATTCTTACTGAGTATGTTTATACTCACCCTTATTTATCTTTCAGGTAACTTGGGACAACACCAGGATGGCTAGCGGAGGGAGCTGATTGATCATGGGAGCTGTCGGCACTCTGTCATTTATTATTGCATTGTTTATTCAGCATGTAAATGGACAAGAGTCCTAGGGGAACATTGTAAAAAGTTGTGTTAAACTGTTTTGAATGTTTTTATAAATACTGGCCAGGTTGCTTTACTTTGTTGGTTTGTTTAAAAGTAATTGTTGGTTATGTTTTAAGGGTTCCCCCTTCTCATATGTTGGAAAGAGGTTTTAAATATGAGCACTAAACCGCTTGTTATCATATTTTACTTGCATGCTGAGTGAGAACCTAGGTTTAGGACCATGTTTTGGGTCGGGTTCTTACAGTAATGTACCCCGGTTGGGGAATTCTTACTGAGTGCAATCGTACTCACCCTTTCTGTGGTTTCTTCCACTAGGTAACTTGACACAGCATCGAGGTGGCTAGAGGAGGAGCTGATTGGTCATGGGGATGAGTCTGCGTCATCTGCTGTTTACATTTGCATAATTATTTCTAGAAACACTATTTTAAGTTGTAATAGTTTTTATATACTCTAGCCAGAGGCTAAGTGGTTTTGACTTTACCAGTGTTTGGAATTTAATATTTTAATAAGATGCATGTTTTCTTAAATCTTTATGGCTATGTTTTAAATGAATTTTGATATAAGGCATTTGGTAAGAGCCATTCCGAATATGTAAAGACCCGACCCAAATAGGGTCATATAATAGGCCTTTACCTCAATGCATGCTTAAAAATTTAGAAAATATCATGCAAGATCATTTTCCAGATTCTGAATAAAACAAAAAAAAAACAGTAAACATCCATTCAAAACAAACACAACTGTCCTGGAACCTGTCCCTGTTTCCAAGTACCTGTTCCAAGCTAAATACAATTTAAAACATACTCTGATCAGAGATTTAATTCAACATTCAAATCCAAAAATGGTTTACATTAGGGTTAGAATCCGGAAAAACAACCAGAAAACAACCTAAGGGCTCCGTGCCCAACTACATGCATTCAGAGGACATTTAAACATAAAAACATAAATAAAAGACTCAGAGTTCGAAACAACGGGTTTCCATGATCACAGCTCCTCCTTCAGCCATCTTGTCTCGCTCCATGGTTACCTGTGGAAAACCACAAAATAAGGGTGAGTAATGAATTACTCAATAAGAATCCCCAACCGGGGTACAATACGATATAACTGGTCATCTAGAAGAAAGTATGCAAGCCATGAATATAAACATAGAAGAGAGAACTTTACTTCAATTCTCACATAAACCTCAGATGCCATCTCAGGGTCTTACTCCAGAAAACTACAATGCTTTACGATCCTATACGAGAAACTAGTTTCGGCCTCAGCCTGTCTACTGTCGATACGAAAGGTGCACTGAACTCAAGATCCCGAGGAGCTCTCCACCGCTCTGTAATGAGCGTGCGCGCGCACCGCATGCCGCCGCAAACCGTGGGTGCGGGTTCGAGGCAAGCCGCTCTGGGCGATACTCATGCCTAACTAATCTTTGGATCGGTGTCACTGAACATAGGGGTGTGAGACCAGTACATGTAAACTATGTCAGCCTGTACCACAACACCTGAGGCTAAGGAACCGGTCGTGGTAGGCTTACACCAGGAAACGGTCCTTGCCCTATCAGGTGGCAATCAAGGGCTACGGCCGAACACGCCGAGGGCGTGCCGATCGTCGGGACAAGGCAATGCCTTGTCATTATCCCGACCGTTGGGGCATTTAACAGTCTGCCACCCTCACCCAAGATTGCAAAGGGCTGCTGTTAGAGTTAGCTAAACCCTAACGACAGATCAGAGATGGAGTACTGCCTCGTACGTCCCTACCACGGATGCAAGTTACGTTATGCATCCTTGCCCGGATGATGCTACCTATCATGCTTCTAAACTATAAATTGATAACAACAAACAATCCACTACGTGCTCAACAGAGACAATGAACCTAGCATGACACTACGAAGCAAGAACAGATAACGAGCATGCCAGAATAGAACAACCTAGCATGAAACTAACATGAGAAACAACACGAGAATCATGCGGTCTGGAATTCGTAAGCAGAGCACCTATCCACTAAACATGCTAATAAACATAAACAAACACACAAACAACAATCACAGAATATATCGTAGGGTCCACACAACTTCGGTAAGAAATCCTTACCTTGGTCGGAAGGCAACTACACACAAGGATCCTATGCTGCGATCGATCCCGAGCTAGCTAATGAGAACCTAACAAGCACAACAATTATCACAATCTATAAACCTAAATATAATAAAACAAATAGGGCTTAGCTCTGGAGCAACTCACTCGGCACGGCTGACACGTGGAAGAGCAGCCGCGACGGAGCCGCCCTCGCTGGGGGTGGTGCGCAGTGGTCGCACGCGGCGATACGAGCGCCAAGGGCGCTGGCGCGTCTTTGGCAAGCGCGCAGGGTGCAGAGCTGCGCGCAGACGAGCGACGGGCGTGCGGGCGCGCTGGAGTAGACTGGCGATGGGCATGCGGGCGCGGACGAGCGACGGGGCGACTCGGCGCTGGCTTCGTGCGATGCAGGCGAGGCACGCGATGCGATCTGGTTGCTGGGCTGCGACGCAGACAGGCAAGGCGTGCGGCGATTGCGATCTGCGTCGCGGCTGGCGATGGTCAGCTGGTCGCGACGGGCATCTGGCCGCCGCTCGGCCGGGCGATAGGGTCGGCTTGGTGTGTGATGGGCGGGAGCTCCTCACTGCGCAACAAAACAACAATCTCAACTCCTTTTCTCTCGGCCAGCAATAGTACACCAAACGGAAGAGAAAAAAGGAATGAGAACTCTTACCCGGGATGACGATCGATCGAAGGAGCTGCTTGGGGAGATGGAGCTCGACTAGAAGCTTGGGAGAGAGAGCTTGGGCGGCTAAGGAGTTTGGGAAAACAAAAAATGAGCAAAACTTATTTTCCTCTTCATTTAACCAAATACACCAAATCCCAAAGACCCATAGCTAACCAAGACATACCGTGGAAAGAGCAACAAGAGCACCCAATGGCTCAATTGGCATGCTACTCAACTAACTTCCCAGAGACTGGGTTCAAACCCAACACCTACACTTTTAATTCTCTAATTTACTTTTGCATCTCTCCATGTTCAAACACATCCACAAAGCATCAAAGCCCTACATAAGACCATCCAATAGTTTTAATAATTTGAAAAAGACAGAAACGGCCCGACCAAATTACCAAAATATCCCTAGGCATATCCGGGAAGATCGGGATGAAAACACGGGCCGCATGAGAATCTCTTCTTTTATAACCCTCGTCGTCAACTCTAAAATTTTCCAAGATGGCACAAATCAATCAACACAATTTTTTCCTTGTCTAAACTTGTCAAATTTGTGTTTTTATGTCTAAGGTAAGAATCCCTTGATTTCAACAATCTGTCTCTCATAATGTCCGGTTAGTCAACTTCTCGCTCCCAATTGATTCTTTCCTTATTTTTCTTGTTCGTGCTTTGGCATTTCCTCCGAGCATGCAATGCTCGCACTTTGTGCATTTTAATCCTTAGCTCCGCAAATTCAAATTCTCGCAAAAATAGTATATCAACATAAGTTATGTTAAATACGTGCTAACCATGCTAACTTTACTCTTTTTTTGTGCTAAATATCCGGAAGACGAAGAGACGAAGAAACTTACCGGAAGGACGATCGAACCACTGGTGCAAAGGGGATGAAAATCGGCTTGGAGGGCTAAGGATGGCTTGGACGGCAAAAGGGAGTTTTGGAGAAGAAGAACAAAACCTAATTTCTTTTCATTTAACCAAATGCACCCAAACTCCAAAGATCCAAGGTTAACCAAAATATGACGCGAAAAGAGCAACAAGAGCTCCCCATAGCTCAACCGGCATGCATCCCCACAAAGCTTTCCCAAGACCCGTGTTCGAATCCCACTGCAACACAATTATCCTTTATTTTTACTTTTGCATCTATCCATGCTCAAACCCATCCACAAAGCCTAAAAAACTCACATAAATCCAACCAATAATTTTAGCAACTGGAAAAAGACATAAACGGCCCTGACGGCCCGACCAAATTACCAAAATACCCCTAGGGCATACCTGGAAGACCGGGATGAAAACCTGGGCCGTTACAATGAAGCTCTAAAGATCAGTGAGTTTGCTCATGTGAAAGCATTGTGGAGGTGGTGGTGCAATCCTATTGTTCTAGGTTATTTGAGCCTTAGTCAACTTTCGAGGACGAAAGTTTCCTAAGGGGGGAATATTGTAATAACCCATGGTTTAGTGTTGGTGCAATTAAAGTAAAATAAGGAAGGGAAAATGAATTTTGTGGTTAATTTAAAGAAGAGGGGCAAATGGGTCATTTAACCTTTGATATTTAAGTCAAATTGTGAATCCCTAGGGCTAAAAAATCACTGTTCATTGTCTCCTTCTCTTGTCCATTTCCGTCCAGCTTGCTGGTTTTGCCGAGTGTCATCGCTAGCCTTCGAGTTTCGTCGTTGCTTCGCCTCCACAAGCCGAAGAGTGCGTCGTTGAGGGCTTGTTTAGTGTCGTCGGCGTGCGTGCGATGGAGTAGCAGCCGCGCGTGGGCTAGTTGGAGCAGCCTTCGTGGGTTCGTAGGAGCTTGGTGTTCACGTGTAGCTCGTTGCGGTGTGGGTTTTGTCGTCGACGGATGTTTTTGTCCCGTGAGGTTTGCAAGCAGGGCTGGTTAGAAGGTTTCGCCACCGCCGTCGCAGGTCAGTCGCCGGAGTAGTTGGTGAGCACTCTCTCCCTCTCTCTCTCACACACATTTGGGTCTTAAGTTTTATGGGTTTAGTTATGTTCCAAAGTTGAAGAAGAGTGATGTTTGGGTTAGTTCTGAAAAGGCATTTTAGTTGGTTTAAAGTTATTCTAATGAGGATTTATGAGTGTTTGTTTCAATTATAAGTTATTCACATGCAGAATAGGGGTTGTTTGGTTCAGGTTCAAGCTTATTTAAATAGTGGATTACACTTGTTTGGTTGTTGGGATGAAGTTAGTTAAATGTAGATTAAAGACTGTTTGTCTGCTAGTTTAAGGCCATTCAAGTGAGGATTAAGGGTTGTTTGGTTAAGTTTAAGGCTATTTAAAGTATGGATAAAGAGTGTTTGTGAGGTTATTTTAAACGAAGATTAATGGATGTTTGGTTGCTAGCTTTAAAATATTCAAGTGATGGTCAAGCTTGTTTGGCTAAGGTGTAAATTTATTTAAGTCGTGAAATTAAGGTGTGTTTGGTTATGGGTCTAGTGGTTGTATGACTCGAGTTTAATGGGTGTTTGGCTTGGGTTAAATGATGAGTTTTGACCCATTGACTTTTGTTGACCAGATTTGACCAAAACCATTGTCTGTTCTTCGAGCCGAGTTTGTGAGGAACGTGTAGCCATTGGGTGTCTTCGGGACACACTTTTCGAGGTTCTTCCCAATTTGATATTTTGAATCCGATTTTGATGGTTCGAGTGCATCAGAAAGACCCGACCCAAAAGGGGCTCTAAATGGGCCTTTACCCCAATGCATGAATTCAAAATAAAAGACATTATGAAAAATAAATTTCGGATCCCAAGTAAAAACAGAAACATTCAACGATCAAAACATACATTTCTAAAAGCATACTCTGATCAGAGATTTATTTAAACCATTTAAACATTCCACAAGTACAAATATGCTGGAATCCATAAAACGTAAGAAAACATCCTAGGGCTCCGTGCCCGTCTACATGCATTCAGGGGAAATAACAAAAGTCAAGAGTCATGATATAATAAAATGGTCGAGATGACAAGCAGGATTCCATGATCACGGCTCCTCCTTCACCATCTTGTCTCCCGCTTGGTTACTGTGGAAAACCACAGAATAAGGGTGAGTAACGAATTACTCAAGAAGAATCCCCAACCGGGTACAATACGATATACATGTTCATCTAGAAGAAATGTATGCAAGCTATGAGTACAAACACAGAGCGGAGCACATAGCTAAGTCCACACTTGGACCTCGGATGCCAACTCGTGGTCTTAGTCGGAAATACCACAACACACTATACGCTCTATACGGGAACAAGTCCCGGCCACCGGCATCATCTTCTGTCGATGCGAAAGGTGCACTCGCTCAAGATCCCGAGGAGCTCTCCGGCCGGCGCGTTGTAATGAGCGTAAGCGCGCGCACCGCATGCTACCGCACACTCGGGGTACGGGTCTAGTGGCAAGTCGCCTGTGTTCACCACCATGCCTAACTAAATCTCCGGATCGGTGTCACCGACATAGGGTGTGAGACACGGACACGTGAACTATGTCACACTGTACCACCGCTTTTTGAGGCTAAGGAACCGGTCGTGGTAGGCTTACACCAGAAGCGGTCCTTGCCCTAACAGTGGCAATCAAGGGCTACGCCGAACACGCCGAGGACGCGCCGATCGCCGGGACGAGGCAATGCCAAGTCATCATCCCGACCGTTGGGGCATTTAATACCGCCACCCTCACCCAAGATTGCGGGGCCACCGTTAGGGTTAGCTAAACCCTAACGGGATCGTGGACGAGTACCATCTCGCACGTCCCCTCATCGAGGATGCAAGTTACGTTATGCATCCGCCCGGATGATGCTACCTACCGAACTCTAAACCATAGCAATAATAACAATTCAATCAATGCACCCAATACGTGCTCAACAGATACAAGGAACCTAGCATGATACTACGAAGCAAGAACAGATATCGAACATGCCGAATGGAACAACCTAGCATGGGCTAACATGAGAAACAATACAAGAGCTCATGCCACCAGAATTGAACAGAGCACCTAGGGCTAAACATGCTAATAATCATACATGTGCATACAAAACAACAATCACAAATATACCGCAGGCCCACACAACTCCGATAAGAAATCCTTACCTTGGTCGGGAGGCTTCTACACACAAATCCTAAGTCGCGGAACAATCCCGAGCTAGCGAGCGGGAACCTAGCAAACCAATAATAATCAGCATCTAAAACGTCTAAAAACAATAGAGAACAGCAAGCTCGGCCAAAGGGCACGCGCGCACGGCGACACGAACTTGGAGTTGCTTTGGCAGCCGGGCACGGCAGGGCGAGAAGGCTGGCGCGCGCATGGATGGGAGCTGGCGCGGCGCGCGCGCGCGGCACGGCAAGCAAGTCACGCGGTGACGGACGCGACGGCACGGACACGCGCGGCGGCGAGCAGCTCGGAGAAGCGGCGCGCGGCGCAAGGCGATGGCGATGCGCGCGACGCGGCGGCGCTGGCGCGCAGCGCCGGGCGAGGTCCTCCTAGAGTGCGAGCGACGGGCGAGGACGAACGGCGATCTGGGCTGCTTGCGCGCGCGACCGGGCGCGGCGGGTGGCCGCCGGCGATCTGGCGTGGGATCGGGCCGCCGACGACAAGGCTAGCCGGGTCGCTGGACGAACGGCAAGGCCGCTAGGCGGATCTCGGGCGTGGCGGCAGGCCGCTTCGGCAGATCGGGCGTGGGATCGGCACCGACGGCGACAAGGCTAGCCGGGGCTGGACGAACGGCAAGGCCGCTAGGCGGATCTGGCGTGGGAGCTGGCCGGCTGGACCCGCGACGATTGCTGCTGGCTGGGCTTCTCTCGGCTGGCTGCAATCAACCCAAACACACTTGGCCAAACAACACACCAAACGGATGAGAAGAAGAAGAGGAAGATCGATACCTACCCGGAATGATGATGATCGATCCAAAGGAGCCGCAAGGATGAAGAACTCCGGCAAGGCAATGGAGAGCAAAGCTTGGGCGGCCACACACTTTGGAGAAGAAGATGGACAAACCTAATTTCTATTTCATTTAACCAAATGCACCAAACACCAAAGATCCAAGATTAACTAAGATGTGATGCAGAAAGAGCAACAAGAGCAACTAATGGCTCAATTGGCACACATCCCCACAAGCTTTCCAGAGACCGGGTTCAAACCCCAAACTCACAAAGACAATTTCCTATATTTTTACTTTTGCATCAAACCTTGCTCAAACCAAACCACAAATCCCTCCAAAACCTACATAAATCCATCCAATAATTTTAGTAATGGAAAAGATACAAACGCCCCCGACGGCCCGACCAAATTACCAAATTACCCCTAGGGCATACCGGAAGACGGGATGAAAACCCTGGTCGTTACAATATTCCCTCCTTTTTATGACTTTCGTCCTCGAAAGTCCTTAAGATCAAACATTTCCAGATAATGCAATCTCATCTCGTCTTCCCGCTCCCAAATGGCTTCCTCAAACCCGACTCTTCCATCGAACCTTTACTAAACGAATCTCGCGACACGCAACGTCTTGGTCTCAAAGGCAAGGATCCTCACCGCTTCTCCTCGAAGTTCAAATCCTCATTCACCGCAAAGGCTCAAAGTCCACAATGTGCGACGGGTCCAGCACATACCGCCTCAACATCGATACATGAAAAACACTATGCACCGATAGTGACGGAGGTAGGGCTAACCGGTAAGCAACTCGCCAATCCTCTCTAGGATCTCAAATGGACCAACAAAACGGGGACTCAACTTCCCACGCTTACCAAAACCTCGTAACACCTCGCATCGGAGCAACCTTAAGGAACACATGCCGACCAACCTCAAACTCCAAATCTCGACGCCGAACATCGGCAGAACTCTTCTCTCGCTCGCTCCGAGTGTCAACATACGAGCTCTAATCTTCTACATCGCACCATTGGTCAATCGCAGAATTTCGGGACCCAAAACTCGTCTATCACCAACCTCTTCCTGCAACACGTGGGACCGGATAACGCTTACCATACAATGCCTCGAATGGAGCCATCTCGAATCGCCGATCGATAATCGTTGTTATAGGCAAACTCCATCAAGTATGATCTTGGTCCCAATCGCTCGGGAAATCCAACACACAAGCCCTCAACATATCTCTCGAAATCGATTCACTCTCTCGGTCGACCATCCGTCTCGAGGGTGAAAAGTCAGGTCTTTAAATCGCACTCGTGCCCAAACCCTTCCGAGCGCTCTCGAAAAACGAAGTGAACCGCGAGTCACGATCGGACACAATCTTCACCGGCACACCATGATATCGGATGATCTGTTCCAAAAACAATCGCGCGCCATCGCTCCACGGTATAAGTGTCTCTACCGGGAATGAAGTGTGCGCTCTTGGTCAAACGGTCGACTATCACCCAAATCGAGAGAACTTCCTGAGAGTCCTTGGCAAACAAGAGATAAAGTCCATGGAGATCTCTTCCCATTTCCGATGGGGTACACTCTGCACGCAACAAACGGTGGCCTTTTGCTCGGGTGCCTTCACTTGCCGACAAGTGAGACACCGGTGACAAACTCGCCACATCTCTCTTCATTCCCATCCACCGAAGGTCCGCTTAAGGTCTGATACATCTTGGTACCCCGGTGCCAAGCAAATGGGGAATCAGGCCTCTCGAGAGCAACTCGCTCGCAATCCTACAATGTTCGGAACACACAACCGGCCTCTATAAGTCAACCCACTCGCTCGTGAATATACAAAGTCAAAGTCTCCACAAGACTAACTCACAACCAATCTCTTAAGTGCGGGGTCACCTAACTGGTGTCTATAATCCACGCTTAATCGACGGCGGTGAGCAGTCCAATCGAGCTACCCTCGGCGGTAACCTCACCCAACAACATCGCAAACCCTCGCCCGCTCGAACTCTCTCCACAACCTGGCTGGGAACTCAACAACGCCGCGGAGTGCGACGTCTTTCTACTCAAAGCATCGGCCACTACATTGGCTTTACCCGGATGGTACAAAATCTAGCATCATAATCCTTTACCAACTCTAACCATCTCCTCGCCTCATATTCAACTCCTTCGAGTAAACAGATACTTGAGGCTCACGGTGATCGGTAAACATCCGAATCCGCTCACCATACGGTAATGCCTCCAGATCTTCGGTGCAAACACCACCGCCGCCAACTCCATATCGTGAGTCGGGTAGTTCTCGCTCATACGGTTTGGTGACGGGAAGCATAGGCGATGACCTTCCGTGCCGCATCAACACACAACCTAAACCAAACTTGGAAGCATCGGGTCAGTAAACTATGAAACCACTGTCCCCTCCGGGATCGCCAACACGGTCTTTGAAGTCAAATCGCGCTTGAGCACGCAAAGCTCTCATCACACTCTTGTCCCAAACAAACTCGACACCCTTCCTCGCCGACGAGTGAGGGACGAGGCTATAGCGTAAAAGTCCTTGACGAACCGACGGTAGTAACTCGCCAAACCAAGAAAGTCGCGAATCTCTAAGAATCGAAGTCGGCTTGGCCCATGAACTCACGGCCTCAATCTTCGGGGTCCACGGCTATACCATCTCTCGAAACCACGTGGCCTAGGAAGGCCACCGCCGAACCAGAAATCACATTTGGAAAACTTCGCATAAAGTGGTTTTCCTCAAAGCCGCCAATACTCGCCTCAAATGCTCGCATGGTCTTCTTTAGACCTCGAATAAATCGAATATCGTCAATGAACACGATGACGGTTGTCCAAAAATGATTTGAACACCCTATCCATCATGTCCATGAACGCGGTGGGGCATTGGTCAATCCAAACGACATGACCACAAACTCATAGTGACCATATCTAGACGAAAGTCGTCTTAGGAATGTCGGCATCCCCGATCATGAATCGATGGTAACCGGATCTCAAATCTATCTTGGAGAACACTAAGCTCCCTCAAGCCGATCGAACAAATCGTCAATACGGGCAAAGGATACTTATTCTTCATCGTCACCTTATTAAGCTCGCGGTAATGAATACATAAGCGCATAGAACCATCCTTCTTTTCACAAACAGAATCGGTGCTCCCCACGGGGACACACTCGGACGGATGAACCCTCGATCTAACATCTCCCAGAATCGAATCTTCGCCTTTAACTCACTGGTGCCATACGACACGGAGCCTTCGAGATGGGGAGGGTCCCCGGCTCGAGCTCAATTGTGAAGTCAACCTCTCTCTTGGGGCAACCCGTGAACTCCTCAGAAACACGTCCAAAAACTCCGCCGCACGGCCGGCACTGATCAACAGACCGAGGGGCGGCTCTCCCGCACAACTTGGCTAGATAGCCCCAAGCTCCATGAGCTAGCAAACGACGAGCTTTCACGGTGACACCATCGGCGGGCAAACTCCACACCGACTCCACGAAACTTAAAGTTTGGCGGCACGGCGGCTCAACACTACTTCTTTCCGGTGGCAGTCAATCAACGCGTGGTTAGCAGCTAACCACTCCATACCAAGAATCACATCAAAACCGCTCATAGGCAGAACTATGAGCGTAGCCACAAGCAACTCTCCGGATATCTCGATCCGGCCATCCCTAATCTTATCTCTAGCCAACATATTAACTCCCGAAGGAGTTGCAACAGATAACTCGAAACCTAGAGGCTCTAGTCTTAACTTAGCATGCTCAGCAAACAACACAGATACAAATGAATGCGTAGAACCAGAATCAAACAAGACAAATGCTGTAACAGCCCGGATTTTAGTTAAGTATAAAATAAGGTTTAAAAGATGTTTTTGGAGGACTCGAACCCTCGGCCTCAAAGAGAGATGGGAGTTTGGAATTAATTAAGGAAAATAAATGCGTCAACTTGGGTTTGAAGGAGGGAAGCCTTGGGAAGGGAATCTTGGATTTCCAAGCTTATTTAATTTGAGGAAGAAAGAAAAAAAAAAAAAAAAAAAAAAAAGAAAGCACTCCTCTCGCAAAACCTTCTCCCCACACCCTCGCGCCGCCGCCCACCCCTCGCCGCACTGCCCAGCCTCGCCGTCGCACTCGCCCATCCGTGCCGCCGACCGATCACCGGCCGTCCGCGACCGCGGCGCCCCCCGCCATCGCTCCGACCGACCCGCAATCGCGAGATCGCGTCTCAAAGACACCCACCGTGTGCCGCCCGTCTGCCTCTCGCTCGCCGCGCAGACGCCGCTGCTCCAATGAGCCCGCCGCCGCGCGCCGTTTCGTCGTCGCGACGCGACGCCCGCTTCGGCACTCCAAGACTGTCTGCTGCGTCGCTCGCGCTTAGCACGCCGACCGCGTCAGACATGCGGCCGTCGCCCGGCCGCACGTCCCGCTCGCCAGATCGCCGAGGGCCACGCGCCGCCCTTGCACCAGCGCACCGCGCGCCCAGCGCCTGCTGGCAGACCAGCCGCCCAGAATAGCGGCATTTCGGCTGATCGATCGCGCCGCAAGAATAAACTGTCGCTCGCGACGCCGCCGCGCGCACGCCGCTTGCCGAGCTCGGTGCCTTCTCGGTTGTCGGGTTCGCTTAGCGGCCGAGAGTCATCCGTTGATCGTTGGTTCTATCCACTTTGGTAAGGATTTCTTACCGGGGTTGTGTGGACCTGCGAATACTTTGATAGCATGCCATGTGTTGTGTTTGTATGGAATTTCTAGTGGATAGGTTGCTTGCTCTTTCTTGTTCCGGTGATTTTGTGCTTGAGATTCCCGATATATCCCGTTAAGTTATCATGCTAGGAGTTAAATTGTCTCGGCATAACCGTGACCTTGTTATCCCGTTAGTGCCATGCTAGGAATTGGCGGATGATGTATAGTGTAAGAGATTGTAGAGGTAACTAGCGCGCCCCGCCGGGGAAGGCCCCGATGGACATCCGGAGGTGTAAGACCCGATGGGCATCACCGAGTTGGAGGTGTAAGACCCGATGGGCATCCTAGGTGTATAAGTCCCGATGGGCATCACCGAGTTGGAGGTGTAAGACCCGATGGGCATCCTAGGTGTATAAGTCCCGATGGGCATCACCGAGTTGGAGGTGTAAGACCTCGATGGGCATCCTAGGTGTATAAGTCCCGATGGGCATCACCGAGTTGGAGGTGTAAGACCCGATGGGCATCCTAGGTGTATAAGTCTCCGATGGGCATCACCGAGTTGGAGGTGTAAGACCGATGGGCATCCTAGGTGTATAAGTCCCCAAGGGCAACACCGAGTTCTAGGTTGTGTAAGCCTCGAATAGGCAAGCCCAAGAGTGACGCTCTGTTGACCCATCTGTTTTGCTCGAGTCATTGCATGGTTGCATGTCCGTGTGCTAAATGATATGTTTTCGTATTGTACCCCGGTTGGGGATTCTTACCGAGTAACTCGTTGCTCACCCTTATTTCTGTGGTTTTCCACGTGTAACTTGGGACATCGGCGGGGATGGCTAGGAGGAGGTCTTTGGATGATCATGGATAGCCGACTACGGGATGCATATTCTTTTATTGTTTTCTTATGATTTAGCATGTAGTGGGACTTGAGTCCCTAGGAAAAGTACTCAAAAACCTATTTTATGTTTCTCATCATCGTTTCCCTTGATTTGTTTTTAAAAAAAATCCGATCAGTCATCTAATTTTATTTTAAATGGAATTATATTTTTCTTTGTTTTGAATGTACTTACCTCAAGGATTTAAATTTTCAAACTCTGAATGACGTTTTACATTCCTAGACATGCATGCTAAGTAAGGATCTAGGTTAGAGACCGTTTCTTTTGGGTCGGGTCTTTACAAATGCGCAGATGATCTAAAACAAGAAGCGCACGCCGCCACAGCGGCATCCGCACGCTCGGCCTCCGATGGGTCGTAGCAAACACTCGACCTCGCCGCGCTGGCCGGGCCGAGCCGCCATAGTTGGTGATCACAAAACGGGCCATGTGCCTCTCTACCACAACGGAAGCACAATCTAGGTCCACTCGACAAGCTCCAGCTGTGGACTTTCCCACAAGTAGCACAAGCGGGAACTCGCTCGGGTCCTCCTCATTGTCGGGGTGGAAACGGATCAAGCTCTCCGTTGATCTCTGCTCTGAATCGCCTTGGCGGCGCCGCCGCCTCCCGAAAAATCAAACTTCTCTTCGCCCCACATGCTGGGCCTGGGACAGACGCTGAACAGAGCGGGCAACAACCCGCCAGCAGGATACTTCCCATTATAGATCGTGGCTAATCGGGACACTCTAGCATAAGTGTCGGGGCCCGAGCCTCGACATCTCGAGAAACACCCCGCTCAATCCAGATATGAACTTCCGAATCTTCACTGGGTGGTGGCAATCAGCTGCGGAGCAAAATATCCATACTCCGAGAACTTCCTCTCATATTCCTCAATGGAATCGTAACCCCGCTTCAGTTACGGAAGAGCTCCACCATCTTCTCTTGAGCCTCATCACCGATGAACTTTACCTTGAACTCTCGGCCTTGAAGAACTCCCAAGTAGCGGGTGGAGACCCCAGTGGTCTCTCGCTCAAGGTGGACTCCCACCACCATCTCGCCGTGCCTCCTAGCACATGAGCCGCACACCTCGGCCTCTCGAATATCGGGGCACACCATGATCGGGAATGTGTACTCCAAATAGGCAATCCACCGGCCGCCGCTAACGCATCACGGTGGCATCAAACTTCTCAAAGCTTCCACTTCATAAAATCCTTCACCACCTACCCAACTCCTCGGCACCTCCGCCATATCTACCTGGGGGCTACTTGCTCCTCGTGGAGCTGGAGGTGCTATTGTGCTCTCTTTGAACCAATCGAGTCACCGCTCAACTGGGCTCGGGACTCTTCCCGCCATACGCCAACAAGGCACAGGTCTCGCCTCTGGTCACTCAACATGTCGACCATAAAAGCCCTCATAGACTCAAGAAATTCTCGCTCCACGAGCGATCTCACGGCTTCATCACCTCAACGCCCGCTCTAGGCGTAACAAGAGGAGCTGGCTGGTGGAATGCCATCGATCTTAGCTTGGGACGATGTCCCCGCGAGATCGATCCGATCCCGATACCTCGACCGCTCTCGAACCTCCTCTCCCAGACGGGTGATCGCATGTGGCGATCTACATCCAAACCAACAACGAATCAAAACTCCGCTGTCACCACTCCACAACACCAAACAAGGCATACACTAGATGAAAGGTATTGTAAATTCTTAACCCTTTTTCTTTCTAAAACAATAAAACCTAGGCGCACTGATGATCGTCTGAGGTTGGTGATCATGGAAGGATGACCTACAACAAAAGGTCACTCACAGAATCTATGACTCGAGCTCGATACCAATCAGTAAAGACCCACCCAAAAGGGGCTCTAAATGGGCCTTTACCCCAATGCATGTATTCAAAATAAAAGACATTATGAAAAATAAATTTTGGATACCAAGTAAAAAGCAGAAACATTCAACAATCAAAACATACATTTCTAAAAGCATACTACGATCAGAGATTTATTTAAACCATTTAAACATTCCACAAGTACAAATATGCTGGAATCCATAAACGTAAGAAAACATCCTAGGGGCTCGTGCCCGCCTACATGCATTGTGGGAAATAACAAAAGTCAAGAGTCATGATATAATAAAATGGTCGAGATGACAAGCAGGATTCCATGATCACAGCTCCTCCTTCACCATCCTGTCTCCCGCTTGGTTACCCGTGGAAAACACAGAATAAGGGTGAGTAACGAATTACTCAAGAAGAATCCCCAACCGGTACAATACGATATACATGTTCATCTAGAAGAATGTATGCAAGCTATGAGTACAAACACAGAGCGGAGCACATAGCTAAGTCCACACTTGGACCTCGGATGCCAACTCGTGGTCTTAGTCCGGAAATACCACAACACACTATACGCTCTATACGGGAACAAGTCCGGCCTCACCTGCTCTCTCATCGTCGATACGAAAGGTGCACTCGCTCAAGATCCCGAGGAGCTCTCAAATCGGCGCCAGTAATGAGCGTAAGCGCGCACCGCATGCTACCGCAAACTCCTCGGGGTGCCGGTCTAGTGGCAAGTCGCCGTGTTCAATCACCATGCCTAACTAAATCTCGGATCGGTGTCAGCGACATAGGGGTGTGAGACTCGGACACGTGAACTATGTCACCTGCACCACCGCACCGAGGCTAAGGAACCGGCCGTGGTAGGCTTACACCAGAAGCGGTCCTTGCCCTAACAGTGGCAATCAAGGGCTACGGCCGAACACGCCGAGGACGCGCCGATCGCCGGGACGAGGCAATGCCAAGTCATCATCCCGACCGTTGGGGCATTTAACGACCGCCACCCTCACCCAAGATTGCGGGGCCACCGTTAGGGTTAGCTAAACCCTAACGGGATCGTGGACGAGTACCATCTCGCACGCCCCCGCTCGGGGATGCAAGTTACGTTATGCATCCCGCCCGGATGATGCTACCTACCTACGAACTCTAAACCATAGCAATAATAACAATTCAATCAATGCGATCCAATACGTGCTCAACAGATACAAGGAACCTAGCATGATACTACGAAGCAAGAACAGATATCGAACATGCCGAGAATGGAACAACCTAGCATGGGCTAACATGAGAAACAATACAAGAGTTCATGCAGTCAGAATTGAACAGAGCACCTAGGGCTAAACATGCTAATAATCATACACAGCATACAAAACAACAATCACAAATATACCGCAGGGCCCACACAACTCCCAGAAGAAATCCTTACCTTGGTCGGGAGGCTTCTACACACAAATCCTAAGCGGCGGAACAATCCCGAGCTAGCGGCGGGAACCTAGCAAACCAATAATAATCAGCATCTAAAACGTCTAAAAACAATAGAACAGCAAAGCTCGGCTCGGGGCACTCACGCGCACCGTGACACGAACTTGGAGTTGCCGCGGGCCGGGCACGGCAGGTCGCAGGGCTGGCGCTGCGCGGATGGATGGTCGCTGGGCGCGCGCTGCGCGCGCGACGGCAAGCAAGCAGACGCGACGGGCAAGACGGCAGGACGCGCGCGCGCGGCGAAGGCTCGGGCGTGGCGGCGAGCGAGCGGCTCGGAGCGAAGGTGCGCGCGCGCGCTGGCGGCGATGGCGGCGACGCTGACGCGGCTGGCGCGCGGCGGCGCTGGCGAGGGCCTCTGGCGTGGCGAGCGACGGGCGAGGACGAACGGCGATCCGGCTGCTTGGCTGGCGCGACCGCGCGCGGCGGCTGTGGTCGCCGACAGATCTGGGCGTGGGACTGGCCGCCGACGACAAGGCTAGCTGGGCGGCCGGACGAACGGCAAGGTCGCTAGGCGGATCTCGGCGCGGCGCGAGCCGGCCGGCTGGACGCGCCACGATTCTTGCTGGGTGGGCTTCTCTACCTACCGCCGCAATCAACCCAAACACACTTGGCCAAACAAAGACACCAAACGGATGAGAAGAAGAAGAGGAAGATCGATACCTACTCGGAATGATGATGATCGATCCAAAGGAGCCGCAAGGATGAAGAACTCGGCAAGGCAATGGAGAGCAAAGCTTGGGCGCCACACACTTTGGAGAAGAAGATGGACAAACCTAATTTCTATTTCATTTAACCAAATGCACCAAACACCAAAGATCCAAGATTAACTAAGATGTGATGCAGAAAGAGCAACAAGAGCAACTAATGGCTCAATTGGCACACATCCCCACAAGCTTTCCAGAGACCGGGTTCAAACCCCAGTGCAAAGACAATTTCCTATATTTTTACTTTTGCATCAAACCTTGCTCAAACCAAACCACAAATCCTCCAAAACCTACATAAATCCATCCAATAATTTTAGTAATCGAAAAGACACAAACGGCCCCGACGGCCCGACCAAATTACCAAATTACCCCTAGGGCATACCGGAAGACCGGGATGAAAACCCGGGTCGTTATAAAGAATCGTGAGATCCGTTTCGTAAAAGTTCGATGGTGGAGGAGTCGAGTTTAGAGAGAGCCGCCGCCGTGAGCGGGAAGACGGATGAGATTGCAGATCTCGTGGCCGTTTGATCTTTAAGGACTTTCGAGGACAAAAGTCATAAAAAGGAGGGAATATTGTAACGACCCGTGTTTTCATCCCGATCTTCCGAGATATGCCCTAGGGTATTTTGGTAATTTGGTCGGGCCGTCAGGCCGTTTATGTCTTTTTCCAAAGAGCTAAAATTATTGGATGGATTTATGTAAGTTTTGAGCTTTGTGGATGAGTTTGAGCAAGGATAGATGCAAAAGTTAAAATATAGGAAAATTGTGTTGCAGTAGGGTTCGAGCAGGGTGGCCTTGTGTGCTAGATGAGAGCCTTGCCGGTTGAGCCACCAGGGTGTCTTTGTTCCTCTCTTCGTAGCTTATCCTAGTTAGCCTTGAGTTCTTCGGGTTTTGGTGCATTTGATTAATTGAAAGGAAATTAGGTTTTTGTGTTTTATTCTCCAAACACCCCCATGGCCGCCCAACCCTCTTCTCTCTAGCCATCTTGCGTGAGTCTTCTCCCGAGAGTCCTCCGAGTGTTGTTCCGGCCAGCCAAGCAACCCAGCCGAGCAGCCCGATTGAGCAGGCCACCAGCCATTGCACTAGCAGCCCCATGCGCCCAAAGAAGACGCGGCCAGCCGTCGCAGCCCACCCAGCGCCCAAAGAGGCCGGCCGTCGACGCACTGCACCGTGTGCCCGTCGCCGTCGCAGCCGCCGCATAGCGTTGCTCGCCCACGTGTGCCCAGCCCGTCCGCGCGCCAGACGCCATCTCCCAGCCGAGCTAGTGCCTAAGCGCCGCGCCCACGTCAGAGCCCTCAGCCCGCGCGCGCCGTGCCGCCGTCCTAGCGCGTCCGTGCAGCGCCAGCCGCCGCTTAACGCAGCGCGCGCGCGCCTCGCCGCCCATGTCTCCTGTCTGTCCGGCGCGCGGCGGCGCCAGCGCCAGCCGTGCTAGCGCCAGCCGCCGCCTCGGCGCCAACAAACAGCTTCGCTGCCGTCGCCGCCTGCCCGTCCGCGTGTCACCGAGCGAGTGAGTTGCTCCGAGCCGAGCCTTGTTTATTTTATTATATTTAGGCATATGGATTGTGATTATCATTGTTTTTGTTAGGTTCTCGGTAGCTAGCTCTGGTTCGATCGCAACTAAGGTTTTTGTGTGTAGTTGCCTCCCGGCTGTAAGGATTTCTTCTTACGGAGTTGTGTGGGCCCCTGCGATATTATATGTGATTCTTTGTTTGAATGTTTGTTCGTGTTTATCGGCATGTTTAGCGATAGGTGTTCTGCTCGAATTCCCGATCGCATGATTCCTTATGTTGTTTCTCATGTTAGTCCATGCTAGGTTGTTCCGTTCTGGCATGCTCGTATCTTTTCTTGTTTCGTAGTATCATGCTAGGCTCATTGTATCTGTTGAGCACGTATTGGATTGTATGTTATTGATATGATAGGTTAGAGTGTAGGTAGGTAGCATCATCCGGCCCGAATGCATAAAGTATCTTGCATCCATGGCAGGGACGTACGAGGTAGTACTCCGTCCCTGGACCCCGTTAGGGTTTAGCTAACCCGACCGGTAGGCCCTGCAATCTTGGGTGAGGGTGGGAGACTGTTAAATGCCCCAACGGTCGGGATGATGACTTGGCATTGCCTTGTCCCCGCAAATGCAAGCACGCCTCGCGCGTGTTCGGCAAGAGCCCCCGATTGCCACCGTTAGGGAAAGGATGGCTTCTCGGTGTAAGCCTAACACGACGGGTTCCTTAGCCTCAAAGTGCGGTGGTTCAGCCGACATAGTTCACGTGTCCAGTCTCACACCCTATGTCGGTGACACCGATCCGAGAGATTTTGTTAGGCATGGAGATCGGACACGGGCGGCTTGCCACTAGACCCGGCACTCCCGCAGTCCGCAGAGGATGCGCGGCGCGCTTACGCTCATTACAGCGCCGACCGGAGAGCTCCTCGGGATCTTGAGCTAGTGCACCTTTCGTATCGACAGTAGACACGCTGAGGCCGAGACTTGTTTCTCGTATAGGGCGTATTGTGTGGTGGATTATTCCGTACTAAGACCCTGAGTTGGCATCCGAGGTCCAAGTGTGGACTTAAGCTATGTGCTCTATTCTGTGTTTATATTCATAGCTTGCATATCTTTCGGGTAGATGACCATGTATACCGTATTGTACCCCGGTTGGGGATTCTTACTGAGTAATTCGTTACTCACCCTGCACAGTGCCGTCCAACCCGAACCTCGCACAGTGTCGCCAGGTCTCGAGCTCGCGCCCGCGCGCTGTCCCTGTGCCGAGCCATGCCGCGCGCCATCGCCCAGCCGAGCTAGCACCCACGCTCGCGCGCCCCTGTGTCGCCCAGCGCCTGTCCGCGCGCAGCAAGCGCCCCCAACGCCCGAGTCTAGCGAGCCAGCGGCCATCCCTGCGCCTGTCTGCGCCCATCAGCTGCCTAGCCCGTGCAGCCGGCTCGTTCGCGTGTCAGCCGTGCCTCGTGAGTTGCTCTCGAGCTGAGCCCTGTTTATTTTATTGTATTTAGGCCTATTTTTATGATTATTGATGTGTTTGTTTGGCTCGCTATAGGTTGCTCGGGTTCGATTGCAGTTAGGTTTGTTGTGTGTTTTGCCTTCCGACTGTAAGGATTTCTTACGGAGTTGTGTGGGCCCCGCGATATATTATGTGATTCTTGATTGTATGCTTGTTTGTGTTTATTGACATGTTTAGTGATAAGTGCTCTATTCTGAATTCTCGACTGGCATGATTTCCTATATTGTTTCTCATGTTAGTCCATGCAAGGTTGTTCATTTCTGGCATGCTCGTATCTGTTCTTGCTTTGTAGTATCATGCTAGGTTCATTGTTGTAACGGCCCAGATTTTCATCCCGGTCTTCCAAGAAGGCCCTAGGGGTATTTTGGTAATTTGGTCGGGTCGTCAGGGTCGTTTATGTCTTTTCCAGTTGCTAAAATTATTGGATGGATTTTTGTAAGTTTTTTAGGCTTTGTGGTTGTGTTTGGGCTTGGTGAGATGCAAAAGAAAAATGGTGGAGTAAAGATGTGTTTAGTGGGTTTCGAACCCAAGTGGTCTGGGAAGTCAAGTGGGTGGTGTGGCCAGTTGAGCCACTAGGTGTTTTTGTTCCTCTCTCCGCATCATATCCTAGTTAGCCTTGAGTTCTTCGGTTTTTGGTGCATTTGATTAATTGAAAGGAAATTAGGTTTTTGTGTTTTATTCTCCAAACCCCCCCCATGGCCGCCCAACCCTCTTCTCTCTAGCCATCTTCCATGAGTCTTCTCCCGAGAATCCTCCGAGTGTCGTTCCAGCCAGCCAAGCAACCGAGCCGAGCAGCCCAGCCAGATCGCACCCAAGAAATTTCAAGCGCCCAAAGAAGACGCACCCCAGCGCCCAGCCGCCAGCAGCCGCCCAGCGCCAGCAGAGGCCGCCGTGACGCACTGCATCAAGGCGGCCCGTTGCCGTCGCAGCCGCCGCATCGCGTTGCTCGCCCACGCACGCCCAGCCCGTCCGGGCGCCAGACGCCATCACCTAGCCGAGCTTCTAAGTTTGTGTGCTTGTTTGTGTTTATCAGCATGTTTAGTGATAGGTGCTCATTTCTGAATTCCCGACTGGCATGATTCCTTATGTTGTTTCTCATGTTAGTCCATGCTAGGTTGTTTCGTTCTAGCATGCTCAGATCTCTCATTCTTGTTTCGTAGTATCATGCTAGGTTCGTTGTATCGTTGAGCACGTATTGGATTGTATTGGATTGTATGTTATTGATATGATATGTTAGAGTGTAGGTAGGTAGCATCATCCGGGCCCGAATGCATAAAGTATCTTGCATCCATGGCAGGGACGTACGAGGTAGTACTCCGTCCCTGGACCCCGTTAGGGTTTAGCTAACCCGACCGGTAGGCCCTGCAATCTTGGGTGAGGGTGGCAGACTGTTAAATGCCCCAACGGTCGGGATGATGACTTGGCATTGCCTCGTCCCCCGGCAGAACACACGCCCTCGGCGTGTTCGCCAAGAGCCCTTGATTGCCACCGATAGGGCAAGGGACGGCTTCGGTGTAAGCCTACCACGACCGATTCCTTAGCCTCAAAGCGGTGGTTCAGCCGACATAGTTCACGTGTCCAGGTCTCAAACCCCTATGTTAGTGACACCGATCCAGAGATTTAGTTAGGCATGGTGACTGGACATGGGCAGCTTGCCACTAGACCCGGCACCCCATGGTCTGCAGTAGCATGCGGTGTACGCTTACGCTCATTACTGGCGTCGACCAGAGCTCCTCGGGATCTTGAGCTAGTGCACCTTTCGTATCGACAGTAGACAGGCTAAGGCCGGGATTTGTGTCTCGTATAGGGCTTAATGTGTGGTGTGGATTTCCGGACTAAGACCATGAGTTGGCATCCGAGGATTATATGTGGATTTAAGCTATGTGCTCTATTATGTGTTTATATTCATAGCTTGCATACATTCATCTAGATGACCATGTATATCGTATTGTACCCCGGTTGGGGATTCTTACTGAGTAATTCGTTACTCACCCTTATTTTGTGGTTTTCCACAGGTAACCAAGGTGCGAGACATGATGGCTGAAGGAGGAGCTGTGATCATGGGAATCCTGCTGTCGTCTCTAACTCTTTATATTATGACTCTTGACTTTTATTTTCCCCTGAATGCATGTAGCCGGGTACAGAGCCCTAGGATGTTTTCTAAATGTTTTGTGGATTCCAGCATTGTTGTATCTGGGAAGGTTTTGAATTATTTTAATAAATCTCTGATCAGAGTAAACTTTGGAAATGTATTTGTCTCCAAACAGTGCTTGGAGACAGAGCAGTTTCAAGCAAACTGCATCGATTTTGTTTGAATGTTGAATGTTTTAAGTTTTAATTGGAATCCGAAATCATATTTGCATATTGTCCTTTACTTTGAATGCATGCATTGGGGTAAAGGCCCATTTAGAGCCCTTTTTGGGTCGGGTCTTTACAATTGTATTCTTATTGAGCACGTATTGGATTGATTGGATTGTTTGCTGATTGCTTTGACAAAGTTAGAGTTCGTAGATAGCATCATCCGGCCGGGTGCATAACGAACCTTGCATCCCCGATAGGGACTTACGAGATGGTGCTCCGTCCCTGATCCCATTAGGGACTAGCTAACCCTAACGGCGGGCCCTGCAATCTTGGGTGAGGGTGGCAGACTGTTAAATGCCCCAATGGTCGGGATGATGACTTGGCATTGCCTTGTCCCCGACAACCGGCACGTCCTCAGCGTGTTTCGGCTGTACCTTTTGAGTTGCCACCTGATAGGGCAAGGACGGTTTCCTGGTGTAAGCCTACCACGACCCGTGCCTTAGCCTCTCAAAGTGCGGTGGTTCAGCCGACATAGTTCACGCGTCCGTGTCTCACACCCTATGTCGGTGACACCGATCCGAGATTTAGTTAGGCGTGGTGGATCGGACATGGCTTGCCACTAGACCCGCACCCCATAGTTCGCAGAGCACGCGGCACGCGAACGCTCATTATAGCGCCGACCGGAGAGCTCCTCGGGATCTTGAGCCAGTGCACCTTTCGTCGACAGTAGACAGGCTGAGGCCGGGACTTATTTCTCGTATAGGGCGTATTGTATGGTGAGTTATTTTCGGACTAAGACCCTGAGTTGGCATCCGAGGCCCAAGTGTGGGCTAAGCTGTGTGCTCTATTCTGTGTTTATATTCATAGCTTGCATACCTTTCTGCTAGATGACCATGTATATCGTATTGTACCCGGTTGGGGGATTCTTACTGAGTAATTCGTTACTCACCCTTATTATGTGGTTTTCCACGGGTAACCATGGTGCGAGACAGGATGGTGGAGGAGGAGTCGTGATCATGGAAACCCGTTGTTCAACTCTGAGTTTTATGTTTATGATTTAAATATCCTCTGAATGCATGTAGTTGGGCACGGAGCCCTAGGGTGTTTTTCTCAATGTATTTCCGGATTCTAGCATTGTTGTAACTATTGTAAAGTTTGTATGTTTTAAATAAATCTCTGATCAGAGTAAGTTTTGTAAATGTATTTGTCTTGGAACAGGTGCTTGGAAACATGGACAGGTTTCAGGAAATTATGTTAACTTTTTAAATGGTTGTTTTTATGTTTTAGTTTTTACTTAGAATCTGAACACCCTCTTGCGAATTTTCTGTAGATTTGAATGCATGCATTGAGGTAACGGCCTATTTTAGAACCCTTTCGGGTCGAGTCGTTACAACTTTACTTGTTTTGGACCATTATGCTTATGTGTTGTTTGATTCGGGCTCAACCCACTCGTTTATTTCTACTTTATTTGCTAGTCAAGCCTGTTTAGTGTTGGAACCCCTAGGGTTCGAGTTGAGTGTTGCCACTCCTTTGGGAGTTAGTATGTTGGCTAGTGAAAAGATTAGAGACGGTCGAATCATAGTATCCGGAGAGTCTTTAGCTGCTACACTCATAGTACTGCCTATGAGTGGTTTTGATGTGATCCTCGGGATAGATTGGTTAGCCGAGCACCATGCCTTAATTGATTGCCACCGAAGGAGGTTGTGTTCAGACCGCCTAAAAAGCAGAGCTTTAGATTCCGTGGTGTTCAGAGTAGAGTTTGTCCACCTTTGATTTCGGCAGTGAAATCCCAGCATTTTTTAGCTCGAGGAGCTTGGGGTTTCCTAGCGAAGTTGTCTGGAAGAGACCATTCTCTGCCGTCTGTGGATCAGGTACCGGTTGTACAGGAGTTTGCAGATGTGTTTCCAGAGGAGTTGCCTGGTTTACCACCTAAGAGAGAGGTGGACTTCACTATCGAGCTTGAGCTAGGAACTCTCTCTATCTCAAAGGCTCCTTACCCAATGGCACCAGCGGAACTGAAGAAGCTAAAGGTTTAGTTACATGAGTTGTTGGACCGTGGCTTTATTCGTCCCAGTGTGTCCCCGTCAGGAGCATCGGTTCTGTTTGTAAAGAAGAAAGACGGTTAGATGCGCCTCTGCATAGATTACAGGGAACTGAACAAGGTTACTGTGAAGAACAAGTACCCGTTACCCCATATCGACGATTTGTTTGACCAGTTGCAGGGAGCTTCTGTCTTTTCAAAGATTGATTTGAGGTCTGGTTATAATCAGTTGAGGATCAGAGATGTTGACATCCCCAAAACAACGTTCAGGTCGAGGTATGGCCATTACGAGTTCATGGTAATGTCTTTTGGGTTGACCAATGCCCCAGCAACTTTCATGGATTCTTGGATAGCTTTGTCATTGTATTCATTGACGACATCCTGATTTACTCGAGGACCAGAGAGGACCATGCTTCACACTTGAGGCAAGTTTTGACGGCTCTGAGGGAGAACCAGTTGTATGCAAAATTCACCAAGTGTGACTTTTGGTTGGATTAGGTTGCCTTCCTAGGGCATGTTGTATCTAAAGATGGCATTGTAGTGGATCCTCAAAGATTGATGCAAGTTGAGTTTCAGGCTAGACCGACCACGATCGTCGAGGTTCGTAGTTTTCTGGTCTAGTGGCTACTATCGTAGGTTTGTTCAGTGATTTTCACTAAATCGCACCCTTGACTAGATTGACCAAGAAGGGTGTGGACTTTGTTTGGAATGAGAAGTGTGAAGAGAGCTTTATCCTATTGAAACATAGTTTGACATCCGCTCCGCTTTTGACAAAGTGCTGGAGGGGCAGTGTGGCTTCGTGGTGTACAACGACGCTTCTAAGTTTGGTTTGGGTTGTGTTCGATGCAAAGCATGGCAAGGTTATTACTTATGCTTCGAGGCGCTTGAAACCGTATGGGCAGAACTATCCGATGCATGATATGGAGCTAGCTGCAGTGGTTTTTGCCTTGAAGATCTGGAGACATTATTTGTATGGTGAGAAGATTCAGATTTTCACAGATCACCAAAGCCTCAAATACTTCTCCACTCAGAAGGAGTTGAACATGAGGCAGAGAAGGTGGTTGGAGTTGGTTAAGGATTATGACTGCGAGATTCTGTACCACCCGGGTAAAGCCAATGTGGTAGCTGATGCCTTGAGTCGGAAGACTATTCATTCTACCGCATTGTTGAGTGCACAGATTCCGCTGCAAAGGGATCTGGAGCGAGCTGGGATAATAGTACTAGTGGGAGAGGTTACCGCCAGGGTAGCCTAGTTAACTGTACAACCTTCCATCGGATAGAGGATCATAGACAGCCAGCTGAGTGATACCGAGATGAGTCGATTGATTGCCAGGGTTCAGGAAGATGGAGACTTTGACTTTGTTGTGGCTCCAGATGGTGGTTTGAGGTATAGAGGACGCCTTTGCGTGCCAGCAGAAGCGGGACTGCGAGCTGAGTTGCTTTCTGAGGCTTATAGTTCTTCGTTAGCGTGACACCTAGGGTGTAACAAAATCTATCAGGACCTCAAACAAACCTTTTGGTGGGTTAACATGAAAAGAGACATAGCAGAGTTTGTTAGCCGGTGTCTCACCTGTCAGCAGGTGAAGGCTCCCAAACAAAAGCCTACAGGGCTGTTGCAGCCACTGAGTGTGCCTCAGTGGAAGTGGGAAGAGATTTCCATGGATTATATTTCTAGTTTGCCGAGGACACCAAGAGGGTTTGCTCAGGTCTGGGTGATTGTCGATCGCTTGACCAAGTGTGCGCTCTTCATCCCCGGTAGAATTACTTATACCGTGGAGTAGTGGGCGCAGTTGTTCTTGGAGCAGATTGTGCGGTACCATGGGGTGCCAGTTAAGATTGTTTCCGACAGAGATTACCGTTTCACTTCTAGCTTATAGAGGGCACTCTAGAAGGGCTTGGGCACCGAGTGTAGCTTCAGCACCGCTTTTCACCCTCAGACTGATGGGCTGACGGAGATGGTAAACTAGATATTAGAGGACATGCCGAGAGCCTGTGTGCTAGACTTTCCGAGCAGTTGGGATCAGTACTTATATCTGATGAAGTTTGCTTATAAAAACAGTTATCAGGCGACGATTCAGATGGCACCGTTTGAGGCACTGTATGGTAAACGTTGTAGGTCCCCTGTGTTCTGGGAAGAGGTTGGCGACAGATAGGTTTTGGGTCCAAAGTTGCTTCAGTTGACCAATGAGGCAGTGTAGAAGATCTGAGCTCGTTTGTTGACTGCTCAGAGTAGGCAGAAAAGCTACGCCGATGTTAGGCGTAGGAGCTTAGAGTTTGAGGTGGGGCAACATGTTTTTCTGAAGGTAGCACCGATGTATGGAGTACTGAGATTTGGTAAACGAGGCAAGCTAAGTCCTAGGTTTGTGGGACCTTTTGAGATACATGAGCGAATCGGTCCAGTAGCATACCGATTAGCCTTGCCTTCGTTGTTGGCTCTGTGCATAGCATATTCCATGTATTGATGTTACGTCAAGACGCTATGCACTGGCCCCACATTGTTGATTTTGAGCCGTTATCTGGTGAATAAAGACTTGAGTTTCGAGGAGAAGCCTGTGCAGATTCTAGCTCGGGAACGCAAGGTTTTGCTTAACCAGAGATCACTTAGTTAAAGTCAAAGTGGAGAAATCAAAGAGCGAAGAAGCCACTTGGGAACTCGAGGATGAAATGAGGACGCACTATCGGAGTTGTTTTAGCTTTAGGACTTTCGGGGATGAAAGTATTAAATGGAGGGAATATGTGAATGCACCAAGTTTTCCTTCCAGTTCTTGAGGCTTGACAGGTTGTCCTCCCAGTGAGTTATTGGGCTATTAGGGCCTTTTTGTGCTTCCAGGGGTATTGTGGTCATTTTCCCTCCAGGTTGTTCACCCAGTTATTCAGGGTTTCAGGAATGTCTGTGTTGGTTTTGGACTTCAGTTTTCCTACGGTTTTGATTTCCAGGACAAGAGTTCCATTTTAGGAAAGTTTGGTGGTCTCTGGGTAAAAGGAGAAAATTAAAATAAATTGTGTTTGAACTAGGATTTGATCCTTGGTGTGTGGTTGTCAAAATTAGAGGCTTGTGTAGAGGAAAATAAATTGTTTTAAAAAGTGCTTTTGGTGGGGCTCAAGGGGGATTTTTGGGAGATTTTAATTAATTAAAAATAGGAGAAATTAGCCTAGGGTTCCATCTCTTTCTCCTCCCTCCTCTTGGCCAAATTTCATCTTCTCCTTCTCCCTCTCCTCGGCCGAAAGTTCAAGCTCCCAATTCTCTCCATCTCCATTGCTTCCAACCTCAAGATTTCCAAGTGTAGTTCATCTCCTTCTCCATTGTTTCTCCAAGGTAAGTTTTCTTTTCAAATCCATTCTCCTTCTCTTCCTCTTTCCATGGCCGAGACTAGCTTCTCATAGGGAGATGGTGATTTTCTTCTTCTCCTCTTGTAGAACCGAGAGGCTTGTTTGGGTTAGAGGAAAATTGTGCTTGCTCTTGCTTGTTGGAAATCGGACTCATCTTCTTTCCCCAACCTCCATTGCCGAGAGCTTCAAGGTAAGGTTGATTGTGTTTTTGTGGTGTTTGACTTGTGGTTTGGTTAATCTAACTTATCTTTCTCTTCCTTGTGCAAATCCAAACCCTAGCCGAATTGCTCCTTGTTTGTGCTTGTTTGACTTGTGCTTGCTCGATACCAACTTGTAAAGACCCGAGCCGAATGGGGCTCTAAATGGGCCCTTACCTCAATGCATGCATACAAATCAACACTAGAATTTGCAATAGGGTTGTTTCGGATTCTAAGTAAAACCAAAACCGGCAAGAGTTCATTTAAAAATCAATACAAAATTCTTGAAACTCGTCCCCTGTTTCCAAGCACTGTTCCAAGACAACAAATACATTTCCAAAACTTACTCGATCAGAGATTTATTAAAAACATACAACTTTACAACATTTACAACAATGCTAGAATCCAGGAAATACATTCATAAAACAACCTAGGGCTCTGTGCCCAACTACATGCATTCAGAGGACATTTAAAACAAAAATACAAGACTCAGAGTTGAACAACGGGTTTTCCATGATCACAGCTCCTCCTCCACCATCCCGCCTCGCGCCATGGTTTCTGAAAGATAAGTAAGGGTGAGTAACGAATTACTCAAGAAGAATCCCCAACCAGGGTACAATACGATATAATCAATCATCTAGTACCAAAGCATGCAAGCAAACAAAGCTACCAACATGGATCATAGCTCAACGAGCTTACAAAGAAAGATTCGAGTCATCGGAAGTCTCCTACTTCCGGCCTAATGATTGGTTATCCTAACCAATCTCGGGACATCTCTCGAGGGTCTTTCTCCCTCGCCCGGTTGATCACTCAAAACCGATCCCAAGGATGTCCTCAAGGGCCTCTTACCCTTGCTAATAGATCCGGACTATCGGGAGAGTACCCAAGTCCGGCTCTAAATCTGGAAGAAATGGTGTACTCACGAACATTAGCCCGGGAGCTCTCCGAACCAAGAACCAACGCGTGTGCGCGCACACCACATGCTCTTCGCAAACGGCGTAAATGCGGGGCCTAAGGGCAAACTACGCGGGCGTGCACGCATGCCTAAGACTCGGAAGCGGTGTCATCGATCACGAGAGCGAGGCCCCCTCGGCGCTCATCGTGGCAAAAGCATGGTCCACCGACCGAAGCTAAGAACCCGGCCAGGCGTGCTTACACCGATGGCGGTGGTTCCGCTCTAGCGGAGCTACAAACTAGGCTATGCGCGAAGTGGGTAGCTAATTCCACAACCGATCGGTCGGGGGTAGGAAGATACGTTATGCTACGCACACTTTATTCCCGACCTGAGCTAAATCCACCTTAGTGACCGGGGGGGGGGGAAACAAGATACGTTATGCTTCGCACACTACTCCCGATCAGTGGGGACTAAGTACGTTATGTCCGCTCAGCCTCTGGATGATGACAAACCCTACAACTCTATCTAAGAGTACAGAGAAAAAAGCAATGATTCCTGGCTAGCAAACAAAGACCGACATCAATCACACTACCTAGCATGATACTACGAGCTTAAGCAGGAATCACAAGCATGCTGGCAGAACAAACCTAGCATGGCACTAACATGTAATATCAAGCAAACATGCTAGCAGAAATCAATCAAAGATGCTCTATTATTATCATGCTCATAACAGTCAGCAAACAAGTAAGGAAAATCATCACAATATCGCAGGGCCCACACAACTCCGGTAAGAAATCCTTACCTGGTCGGAAGGCAACAACACACAATAAAATTAACTGCGATCGAACCCGAGCAACCTATAACGAGCCAAGCAAACACATCAATAATCATAAAATAGCCCTAAATACTCTAAAATAAACAGGCTCACCAGAGCAACTCACGAGGCACGGATGACACTCGAACGGGCGTTTGCCGTGACGGCTAGGCGGTGATGGGCGCAGACAGCGCTACTGGGGCGCTGGCTGGGCGCGAGCTGCGCGCGGAGGGGAGTTGGGCTGCGCACTGACGGCACGCGAAGCGACACGAGGCGCGCGCGCGCGCGCGGCGCTTAGCTCGGCGGCGGCGGCGCGCGGCGCGGCTCCTAAGATAGAGAGGCGGCAGCGGGCGCGAGCGACACGACGCGAGGGCGCGCGATCTGGCACTGGGACGCGCGACTCGAGCGCGGACGACACGCGACGGCCTGGGCGACACGGACCAGGGCAGAGCAGGGCGACGACACTGTGCGGGAGAGCTCGGGCGACACGAGCTGGGCGAAGCAGGGACTGGGCTCGGGCTGAAGCGACCTGGGCTGGGGGAGGGCGAGCGCGCGCGGGGTTGGGCTAGCTCGGGCGAGCAGGGGCTTGGGCTGGGCGATGGCTGGCTCGGGCTGGGCGCGGCTGGCTCGGGCTAGAGGTCAAGCGAGCCAAGGGGTGGGCTAGGTGGGGGCTCGGGAGAGAGAGAGAGAGAGAGAGAGAGAGAGAGAGAGAGAGAGAGAGAGAGAAAGAAAATTGATTTTGGGGAAAAATATAAAAAAAAAAGGAAATAAAAAGGAAAATGGGAAATAAAAGGGAAAAATGGGATTTTAATTCCATTTTCCATCCTTATCGATTAAAACCTCAAAATCCCATTTCCCGGCTTCCTCCTCCGAGACCCGATCAAAGAAATCTTTTCCAATCAATCAAACTCACTTAAATCCAACTCCCAAAGCAACACTAAAGGCTCGGGCTCGAATCCCAAAAGAATCACACAACCAACCATCACTTTGCCAAAGCCCAAACCACAACCGAGCATCCAACCGACTAGCCCAAACACCACGGGACTCGCAGCCACTAACAAACAAGCCTCGTCAAAGGCAGGAGCTACCTCGAAGTCCTGAAGACCACAAATCCTGCCCGAAGAGCCAAAAGACCAAAATACCCCCAAGGGTCCAAACAACTCTAAAACCCAACCAAACAACCGAATCTTGACCCGAAGGCACCTCGAAAACTGGAATAGGAAACTAGGCTGTTACAGGAACCCTGCCAACGGTGTAAGCCTACCTTGGCCGGTTCTTAGCTTTAGGTCGGTGGCTCAGGCTGTACACATGAGTGCCGAGGGTCTCGCACTACTGTGATCAGTGACACCGCTTCCGAGTCATAGGCATGCGTACCTGGCCCGCGTAGTTTGTCCTTGGCCCCCACATTTACGCCGATTGCAGCAGCATGCGGTGTGCGCGCACACGCGTTAGTCGCCGGTTCGAAGAGCTCCCCCGGGCTAATGTCATGAGTACACCATTCCTTCCAGTTTAGAGCCAGACTTCAGGTACTCTCCCGTAAGTCCAGATTAGTAGCAAGGGCAAAGAGCCCCTTGAGGACATCCTTGGGATTAGTTTTTGAGCTGATCAATCCTCCGAGTGAAAGAGACTTCGGTGATGTCCCGGGATTGGTTAGAAGAACCAATCATTAGGCCGGAAGTAGGAGACTTCCGATGATTCCAGATCTTGCATTATGAGCTCGTTGAGCAATGATCTGTGTTGATAGCTGTTTGCTTGCATGTTGAGGTGCTAGATGACTGATGTATCGTATTGTACCCCAGTTGGGGATTCTTACTGAGTATGTTTATACTCACCCTTATTTATCTTTCGGGTAACTTGGGACAACACCGGGATGGCTAGCGGAGGAGCCGATTGATCATGGGAGGGAGTCGGCACACTGTCATTTATTATTGCATTGTTTATTCAAAGATGTAAATGGACAAGAGTCCTAGGGAACATTGTAAAAAGTTGTGTTAAACTGCTATTTTGAATGTTTTTATAAATACTCGCCAAAGTTGCTTTACTTTGTTGGTTTGTTTAAAAGTAATTGTTGGTTATGTTTTAAGGGTTCCCCTTCTCATATGTTGGAAAGAGGTTTTAAATATGAGCACTAAACCGCTTGTTATCATATTTTACTTGCATCTTTGAGTGAGAACCTAGGTTTAGGACCATGTTTTGGGTCGGGTTCTTACAGTAATGTACCCCGGTTGGGGAATTCTTACACTGAGTGCAATCGTACTCACCCTTTCTGTGGTTTCTTCCACTAGGTAACTTGACACAGCATCGAGGTGGCTAGAGGAGGAGCTGATTGGTCATGGGGATGAGTCTGCGTCATCTCTTTGTTTACATTTGCATAATTATTTCTAGAAACACTATTTTAAGTTGTAATAGTTTTTATATACTCTAGCCAGAGGCTAAGTGGTTTTGACTTTACCAGTGTTTGGAATTTAATATTTTAATAAGATGCATGTTTTCTTAAATCTTTATGGCTATGTTTTAAATGAATTTTGATATAAGGCATTTGGTAAGAGCCATTCCGAATATGTAAAGACCCGACCCAAATAGGGTCATATAATAGGCCTTTACCTCAATGCATGCTTAAAAATTTAGAAAATATTATGCAAGATCATTTTCCAGATTCTGAATAAAACAAAAAAAAAAAACAGTAAACATCCATTCAAAACAAACACAACTGTCCTGGAACCTGTCCCTGTTTCCAAGTACCTGTTCCAAGCTAAATACAATTTAAAACATACTCTGATCAGAGATTTAATTCAACATTCAAATCCAAAAATGGTTTACATTAGGGTTAGAATCCGGAAAAACAACCAGAAAACAACCTAAGGGCTCCGTGCCCAACTACATGCATTCAGAGGACATTTAAACATAAAAACATAAATAAAAGACTCAGAGTTCAAAACAACGGGTTTCCATGATCACAACTCCTCCTTCAGCCATCTTGTCTCGCACCATGGTTACCTGTGGAAAACCACAAAATAAGGGTGAGTAATGAATTACTCAATAAGAATCCCCAACCGGGGTACAATACGATATAACTGGTCATCTAGAAGAAAGTATGCAAGCCATGAATATAAACATAGAAGAGAGAACTTTACTTCAATTCTCACATAAACCTCAGATGCCATCTCAGGGTCTTACTCTAGAAAACTACAATGCTTTACGATCCTATACGAGAAACTAGTTTCGGCCTCAGCCTGTCTACTGTCGATACGAAAGGTGCACTGAACTCAAGATCCCGAGGAGCTCTCCAGTCTGCTCTGTAATGAGCGTGTGCGCGCACCGCATGCTGCTGCAAACCAGGGGGTGCCGGGTCTGAGGCAAGCTGCCCTGGGCCAGTACTCATGCCTAACTAATCTTTGGATCGGTGTCACTGAACATAGGGGTGTGAGACCAGTACATGTAAACTATGTCAACCTGTACCACAACACCTGAGGCTAAGGAACCGGTCGTGGTAGGCTTACACCAGGAAACGGTCCTTGCCCTATCAGGTGGCAATCAAGGGCTACGGCCGAACACGCTGAGGACGTGCCGACTGTCGGGGACAAGGCAATGCCTTGTCATTATCCCGACCGTTGGGGCATTTAACAGTCTGCCACCCTCACCCAAGATTGCAAAGGGCTGCTGTTAGAGTTAGCTAAACCCTAACGACAGATCAGAGACGGAGTACTGCCTCGTACGTCCCTACCACGGATGCAAGTTACGTTATGCATCCTTGCCCGGATGATGCTACCTATCATGCTTCTAAACTATAAATAGATAACAACAAACAATCCACTACGTGCTCAACAGAGACAATGAACCTAGCATGACACTACGAAGCAAGAACAGATAACGAGCATGCCAGAATAGAACACCCTAGCATGAAACTAACATGAGAAACAACACGAGAATCATGCCAGTCGGAATTCAGAACAGAGCACCTATCCACTAAACATGCTAATAAACATAAACAAACACACAAACAACAATCACAGAATATATCGTAGGGTCCACACAACTTCGGTAAGAAATCCTTACCTTGGTCGGAAGGCAACTACACACAAGGATCCTATGCTGCGATCGATCCCGAGCTAGCTAATGAGAACCTAACAAGCACAACAATTATCACAATCTATAAACCTAAATATAAAAAAACAAATAGGGCTTAGCTCTAGAGCAACTCACTCGGCACGGCTGACACGTGGAAGAGCAGGCTGCACGGGAGCTGGCCCTGCTGGCGGGCTGGTGCGGCAGGGCTGCACGTGCGGATACGAGCGCTGGGGCGCTGCTGGGCGTGCTGGCAAGGCGCAGGGGTGCAGAGCTGCGCGCAGACGAGCGACGGGCGTGCGGGCGCGCTGGAGAAGACTGGCGATGGGCATGCGGGCGCGGACGAGCGACGGGGCGACTCGGCGCTGGCCGTCGCGATGCTGAGCGAGAGGCACGCGATGCGACCGTTCTTTGGCCGCGACGCGCAGACAGGCAAGGCGTGCGGCGATTGCGATCCTTCTGCTGGCGGGCGATGGTCTGGCTGTCGCGACGCATCTGGCCGCTCGCTGGCGGGCGATAGGGCTGCTGGCTGTGATGGGCAGGAGCTCCTCGGCTGCTGCAACAAAACAACAATCTCAACTCCTTTTCTCTCGGCCAGCAATAGTACACCAAACGGAAGAGAAAAAAGGAATGAGAACTCTTACCCGGGATGACGATCGATCGAAGGAGCTGCTTGGGGAGATGGAGCTCGACTAGAAGCTTGGGAGAGAGAGCTTGGGCGGCTAAGGAGTTTGGGAAAACAAAAAATGAGCAAAACTTATTTTCCTCTTCATTTAACCAAATACACCAAATCCCAAAGACCCATAGCTAACCAAGACATACCGTGGAAAGAGCAACAAGAGCACCCAATGGCTCAATTGGCATGCTACTCAACTAACTTCCTAGAGACTCGGGTTCGAAACCCAACACCTACACTTTTAATTCTCTAATTTACTTTTGCATCTCTCCATGTTCAAACACATCCACAAAGCATCAAAGCCCTACATAAGACCATCCAATAGTTTTAACAGCTGAAAAAGACAGAAACGGCCCGACCAAATTACCAAAATATCCCTAGGGCATATCGGAAGACCGGGATGAAAACCTGGGCCGTTACAAAATCTCTTCTTTTATAACCCTCGTCGTCAACTCTAAAATTTTCCAAGATGGCACAAATCAATCAACACAATTTTTTCCTTGTCTAAACTTGTCAAATTTGTGTTTTTATGTCTAAGGTAAGAATCCCTTGATTTCAACAATCTGTCTCATAATGTCTGGTTAGTCAACTTCTCGCTCCCAATTGATTCTTTCCTTATTTTTCTTGTTCGTGCTTTGGCATTTCCTCTGAGCATGCAATGCTCGCACTTTGTGCATTTTAATCCTTAGCTCCGCAAATTCAAATTCCTGCAAAAATAGTATATCAACATAAGTTATGTTAAATACGTGCTAACCATGCTAACTTTACTCAGTTTTTGTGCTAAATATCTGGAAGACGAAGAGACGAAGAAACTTACCCGGAAGGACGATCGAACCACGGAGCTGCAAAGGGGATGAAAATCGGCTTGGAGGGCTAAGGATGGCTTGGACGGCAAAAGGGAGTTTTGGAGAAGAAGAACAAAAACCTAATTTCTTTTTCATTTAACCAAATGCACCCAAACTCCAAAGATCCAAGGTTAACCAAAATATGACGCGAAAAGAGCAACAAGAGCTCCCCATAGCTCAACTGGCATGCATCCCCACAGGCTTTCCCGAAGACCCGTGTTCGAATCCCAGCTGCAACACAATTATCCTTTATTTTTACTTTTGCATCTATCCATGCTCAAACCCATCCACAAAGCCTAAAAAACTCACATAAATCCAACCAATAATTTTAGCAACTGGAAAAAGACATAAACGGCCCTGACGGCCCGACCAAATTACCAAAATACCCCTAGGGCATACCTGGAAGACCGGGATGAAAACCTGGGCCGTTACAATGAAGCTCTAAAGATCAGTGAGTTTGCTCATGTGAAAGCATTGTGGAGGTGGTGGTGCAATCCTATTGTTCTAGGTTATTTGAGCCTTAGTCAACTTTCGAGGACGAAAGTTTCCTAAGGGGGGAATATTGTAATAACCCATGGTTTAGTGTTGGTGCAATTAAAGTAAAATAAGGAAGGGAAAATGAATTTTGTGGTTAATTTAAAGAAGAGGGGCAAATGGGTCATTTAACCTTTGATATTTAAGTCAAATTGTGAATCCCTAGGGCTAAAAAATCACTGTTCATTGTCTCCTTCCCTTGTCCATTTCCGCCCAACTTCTTTGCTGTTTTTTGCCGAGTGTCATCGCTAGCCTTCGAGTTTCGTCGTTGCTTCGCCTCCACAAGCCGAAGAGTGCGTCGTTGAGGGCTTGTTTAGTGTCGTCGGCGTCGTGCGGAGTAGCAGCGCCGCGTGGGCTAGTTGGAGCAGCTTCGTGGGTTCGTAGGAGCTTGGTGTTCACGTGTAGCTCGTTGCGGTGTGGGTTTTGTCGTCGACGGATGTTTTTGTCCCGTGAGGTTTGCAAGCAGGGCTGGTTAGAAGGTTTCGCCACCGCCGTCGCAGGTCAGTCGCCGGAGTAGTTGGTGAGCACTCTCTCCCTCTCTCTCTCACACACATTTGGGTCTTAAGTTTTATGGGTTTAGTTATGTTCCAAAGTTGAAGAAGAGTGATGTTTGGGTTAGTTCTAAAAAGGCATTTTAGTTGGTTTAAAGTTATTCTAATGAGGATTTATGAGTGTTTGTTTCAATTATAAGTTATTCACATGCAGAATAGGGGTTGTTTGGTTCAGGTTCAAGCTTATTTAAATAGTGGATTACACTTGTTTGGTTGTTGGGATGAAGTTAGTTAAATGTAGATTAAAGACTGTTTGTCTGCTAGTTTAAGGCCATTCAAGTGAGGATTAAGGGTTGTTTGGTTAAGTGTAAGGCTATTTAAAGTATGGATAAAGAGTGTTTGTGAGGTTATTTTAAACGAAGATTAATGGATGTTTGGTTGCTAGCTTTAAAATATTCAAGTGATGGTCAAGCTTGTTTGGCTAAGGTGTAAATTTATTTAAGTCGTGAAATTAAGGTGTGTTTGGTTATGGGTCTAGTGGTTGTATGACTCGAGTTTAATGGGTGTTTGGCTTGGGTTAAATGATGAGTTTTGACCCATTGACTTTTGTTGACCAGATTTGACCAAAACCATTGTCTGTTCTTCGAGCCGAGTTTGTGAGGAACGTGTAGCCATTGGGTGTCTTCGGGACACACTTTTCGAGGTTCTTCCCAATTTGATATTTTGAATCCGATTTTGATGGTCTGAGGTACTGTAAAGACCCGACCCAAAAGGGGCTCTAAATGGGCCTTTACCCCAATGCATGTATTCAAAATAAAAGACATTATGAAAAATAAATTTCGGATCCCAAGTAAAAACAGAAACATTCAACGATCAAAACATACATTTCAAAAAGCATACTCTGATCAGAGATTTATTTAAACCATCATCCCGACCGTTGGGGCATTTAACAGTCTGCCACCCTCACCCAAGATTGCAGGGCCAGCCGTTAGGGTTAGCTAAACCCTAACGGGATCGTGGGACTGAGTACCATCTCGCACGCCCTGTCGGGGATGCAAGTTACGTTATGCATCCGGCCCGGATGATGCTACCTACCTGAACTCTAAACCATAGCAATAATAATAATTCAATCAATGCAGTCCAATACGTGCTCAACAGATACAAGGAACCTAGCATGATACTACGAAGCAAGAACAGATATCGAACATGCCAGAATGGAACAACCTAGCATGGGCTAACATGAGAAACAATACAAGAGTTCATGCGATCAGAATTGACAGAGCACCTAGGGCTAAACATGCTAATAATCATACGAGCATACAAAACAACAATCACAAATATACCGCAGGGCCCACACAACTCCGGTAAGAAATCCTTACCTTGGTCGGGAGGCTTCTACACACAAATCCTAAGCTGCGGAACAATCCCGAGCTAGCGAGCGGGAACCTAGCAAACCAATAATAATTAGCATCTAAAACGTCTAAAAACAATAGAACAGCAAGCTCGGCTCAGGGCACTCATGCGGCACGGCGACACGAACTTGGAGTTCTTTGGTAGGCGGCACGGCGGCAGGCTGAGCGCCAGCGCTGCGATGGATGGATGGGCGCGGGCGCGCGCGGCAAGCAAGGCAAGGCGCAGCACGGACGACGCGACGGCACGACGGACGCGCGCGCGCGGCAGCGTCCCGGCGTCGCGGCGAGCGGCTTCGGAGGAGCGGCGCGCGCGCGGCGCTGGCGTGCGATGGGTGACGCGGACGCGGCTGGCCGCTGGCGCGCTGGCGCTGGCGAGGCCTCTGGCGCGGCGGCGAGCGACGGGCGAGGACGAACGGCGATCTCGGGCTGCTGGCTTTGGCGCGATCGGCGTGGCGGCGAGGCTGCCGGCGATGCGGGCGTGGGACCGCTGCCGGCGACAAGGCTAGCTGGCTGGCTGGACGAACGGCAAGGTGCTAGGCGGATCGCGCGTCGCGGCAAGGCCGCCGGCAGATCTCGTGCGTGGGGACCGCTGCCGACGACAAGGCTAGCCGGCCGCCGACGAACGGCAAGGCCGCTAGGCGGATCTGGCGTCTTGGTGGGCGCTGACGACGCGCGACGATTCTTCTTGCTGGCCGGGCTTCTCTCGGATCGCAATCAACACAAACACACTTGGCCAAACAAAGACACCAAACGGAAGAGAAGAAGAAGAGGAAGATCGATACCTACCCGGAATGATGATGATCGATCCAAAGGAGCTGCAAGGATGAAGAACTCGGCAAGGCAATGGAGAGCAAAGCTTGGGCGGCCACACACTTTGGAGAAGAAGATGGACAAACCTAATTTCTATTTCATTTAACCAAATGCACCAAACACCAAAGATCCAAGATTAACTAAGATGTGATGCAGAAAGAGCAACAAGAGTAACTAATGGCTCAATTGGCACACATCCCCACAAGCTTTCCAAGAGACCCGGGTTCAAACCCCAGCTGCAGCACAATTTCCTTTATTTTTACTTTTGCATCAAACCTTGCTCAAACCAAACCACAAATCCCTCCAAAAACCTACATAAATCCATCCAATAATTTTAGTAACTGGAAAAGACACAAACGGCCCTGACGGCCTGACCAATTTACCAAATTACCCCTAAGGCATACCTGGAAGACCGGGATGAAAAACCTGGGTCGTTACAATATTCCCTCCTTTTTATGACTTTCGTCCTCGAAAGTCCTTAAGACTGAAACAACTCAGGATAATTGTAAAGACCCAACCCGAAGATGGGACTAATCTAGATCTTTACTCAGCATGCAAGTGAAAAACTTAAAAGGACCCGGCTGGGGTCGGTTCGTAAAACTTTTCAAATGTAAGAGTGGCAAACATTAAAAACAAAGTAAACATTCATTAAGCGAAACGAACCATTCAAATTAAAAACAATTGGTGATCGACAAGACTTTCCTTAAAACATAAAATAGTTCAAATCATAGTTTTCCCTACGGACCTAAGTCCAACTACATCTTTGAAATCCAAAAGCAAGTAAAATAAGACACGACAGAGTGTCGCAGCATCCATGATCTCCCGGCTCTCTCCGCTAGCCACCCCGTCTTTGTCCCAAGTTACCCGTGGAAGAAACCACGATAAGGGTGAGTATAAACATACTCAAGAAGAACCCCGACCGGGGGTACGATACGATGCAATCTATCATCTAGCAACCTAGTACACATGCCACAAATATCAACACGGATCTTAGCTCAACGAGCTCACAAGGCAAATCAGAAATCCTCGGAAGTCTCCTACTTCCGCCTAATGATTGGCTCTCAAACCAATCCCGGGACATCTCCAAGGGTCTTTCTCCTTGGCCAATTGATCAGCTCAAAACCGATCCCAAGATGTCCGACACCTCGAGGGTCTTTCTCCTCGACCAATTGATTAACTCTAAAGTCAATCCCAATGGGTGTCCTCAAGGGCCTCTTACCCTCGCTTATAAATCTGGACTATCGGAGAGTACCGAAGTCCGCTCTAAACGGGAAGGAACCGTGTACTCACGAACATTAGCCCGGGAGCTCTTGAGCCGGCTACTAACGCGTGTGCGCGCACACCGCTGCTCTTCTCGCAACCGGCGTAAATGCGGGGGCCTAAGGGCAAACTACGCGGGCAGTGCACGCATGCCTAAGACTCGGAAATGGTGTCGCGATCACGATGAGTGCGAGGCCCTCGGCACTCATCTGCATGCGACTGTACCACCGACACGAAGCTAAGAACCGGCCAAGGTAGGCTTGCACCGTTGGCGGTGGTTCCGCTCTAGCGGAGCTACAAACTAGGCTTATGCCAATGAGGTAGCTAACCCTCTTTGGGCTGCGGGGAAGCAAGGTACGTTATGCTTCGCTCTACTCCCGACCGGTGGGGACAAGGTACGTTGTGTCCTCTCTCACCTCTAGATGATGACAAACCCTATCATACTAGCTTAAACTACCAAGCACGTGATTCTGGCTAACATTCACAAAGACATCTGTCATACATAGCCTAGCATGATACTACGTGCTTAAAGCGGGAATCTCAAGCATCTTTGGAAGAACAAACCTAGCATGGCACTAACATGTACAAAAAGGCAAAACATGCTAGCAAGAATTTAATCACTAGCTATCCTATCCACTAACATGCTCATAAAGGTAAACAAGCATACAAGGCACAATTAAGAAAGCATAGCGGGGTCCACACAACCACGGTAGGAAGTCCTTACGGAAACAAGTGGAGAATAGCTATCACTACCAAAAAGACCCTCGAGCTTAATACGAACTCGAGCAACCTAGGCATAAATAAAGCATCCTAAGTAAATACACACAGAGCCGAAGCTTAGGAAACACAAAGGATTGGTTCGGGAATTACCACCGAGAAGACACGGGCCTCGCAGCAAGGAGGGTGGCTTTGGCGCGCTCGTTGGTGGTGCGGTGGGCTGGGCGGCTTGGCCTTGCGGCACGTCGGGCGGACCGCAGCAGGCGGCAGCGCGCGTAGTGTGCAGTGTGGCAAGGCGACGCGAGCGAGCGGCTCGGCTGGGTTGGGGCGCGGCGAGGATCGCGCTGAGCGGCGGGGCAGCGCGGCGGCGGCGGCGCGTCTGAGGCTGCGTTGCGGCACTGCGCGACCACGAGCGACGTCGGCGGTCTTTGGCGCCACGCGCGGCGCCGTCGGCGGCGATGGGTGTGCGACGGTGGGGCTTCTAGTCTGCGAGCGTCTTGTCGTGGCCGGGCGTTTGGTGGCCGAGAGCGCTGGGGCCGAGCGGCGCAGGGGCTGTGCGGGCAGGGGTGGTGCGATGGAGCAGGTGGTTCGATGGTGGTTCGATGGTGTGGCTAGGGCTACTCGTCTAGGGTTTTAGGAGAGAGAGAGAGAGAGAGAGAGAGAGAGAATGCGGCTAAGAGGGGAAAATTAGGGGTTTCTTGATTTTCCTTCTTTTCCTTATTTTTAAATAGGTTAGGAGACCTAAATTCCTTTCCCAAGGCTTTTCTCTTGCGGGTCCCGGCTAAAGCAACCCTCTTTTCTTTTTCTTTTTAATTAAGACTCTTTTCTTAAAACTCCAAATTCACCATTTAGGGTAAGGTTCAAATCCCAAAAGATTCAATTAATTTTCCAATTAATTTTGTTATTAACCGGGAAGGAAAACGGGGCCGTTACAATACTCCCCCCTTAAAAGACTTTCGTCCCCGAAAGTCCTAAGACTGGAACAACTCCGGGAAATGAGTCTTCATCTCATCTTCTAGCTCCCACGTCGCTTCCTCTGCCCTCTGATGCCTCCAAAGAACCTTTACTAAACTTATCTCTCGGTTGCGCAATACCTTGCGCTCATAAGCCAAAATCTGCACGGGCTTCTCCTCGAAGGATAAATCTATACTCAACTCTAAGGGCTCATGCTCTAGCACATGCGAAGGATCTGCCACGTACTTTCTCAACATCGAAACGTGGAACACATTATGCACCGCTGACAAAGACGGGGGTAAAGCTAACCGATAGGCCACTGCTCCGATCCGCTCAAGGATCTCAAAAGGCCCTACAAACCTGGGGCTCAGCTTGCCTCGCTTTCCAAACCTTAACACCCCACGCATAGGTGCTACTTTCAGGAAAACATGTTGACCCACCTCAAACTCCAAATCTCTACGCCTCACATCGGGCGTAACTTTTTCGCCTACTTTGTCTTTGTCAACATGCGAGCCCTTATCTTACGCAGCTGCGTCGTTCGTCATCTGCGCATAACTCGGGTCCCAGAACCCGCCTATCCCCAACCTCCTCCCGAACACTGGGGATCTGCGGCGCTTACCATACAACGCCTCGAATGGGGCCATCTCGAATAGTCGCCCGATAGTTGTTGTTGTAAGCGAACTCCATCAATGCAGTCTTTGGTCCCAAGCGCTGGAAAGTCCAAGACACGAGCTCTCAACATGTCTTCGTAATCGATTCACCCTCTCGATCGACCATCGGTTTGAGGGTGGAAGGCGATCTTTGAAGCCGCACTCGATTCCCAAACCCTTCGGGAGCGCTCTCGAGGCGAGATGTGAACCGAGAATCCCGATCGATACTATCTTTGCGGGTACCCGTGGTACCGCACAATCCGCTCTAGGAACAACTGTGCCCACTGTTCCACGGGATAACTAATCTTCCCGGGAATAAAGTGTGCACTCTTGGTCAGCCGGTCCACTATTACCCAGATCTGCGTAAACCCTCTCGGTGTCCTCGGCAACCCAGAGATAAAATCCATCGAAATCTCGTCCCACTTCCACTGTGGAACACTTAACTAGTGCGATAAACTGCGCAGGTTTCGTCTGGGGCCTTCACTTGTTGACAAGTGAGACACGAGCTAACAAACTCCGCTATATCTCGCTTCATGCCCATCCACCAAAACGTCCGCTTGAGATCTCCGGTACATCTTGGTACCTCACGGGTGCCAAGTGAATGGGGAACTATGTGCCTCGGCGAGCAACTCTGCTCGAACCTCTGCGTCATCCGGGACGCACAACCGACCTCTGTACCTTAAGCCTCCGTCTGGTGCCACAACAAAGTCGAAATCGCCATCAGCCTCAACCCTCTCGAGCAATCTCCTCAACTTGGGATCACTCGGTGATTGTCGATGATCCTCTGCGCGCTAGCGGCGAGGTGAGCCCGATAGCCGGGCTACCTGCAGCGGTAACCTCTCCCAACAAGACCGCAATACCGGTTCGCTCAAACTCTTTCCGCAATTCAACTTGGGAGCTCGGCAAAAGCTGCTGAATGCGACGTCTTCCTACTCGCATCGGCCACAACATTGGCTTTTTCGGGATGATACAAAATCTCACGATCGTAGTCCTTTACTAACTCGAGCCACCTCCTCTCGCCTCATGTTCAACTCCTTACGAGTGAAGAAATATTTGAGGCTCGGTGGTCCGTGAACAATGAATCCTCTCACCATATAAGTAGTGCCTCCAAATCTTTAGAGCAAAAACAAGCTGCAGCCAACTCCATATCATGAGTTGGATAGTTCTTCTCATAAGGCTTCAGCTGCAGGGAAGCATAAGCTATCACCTTCCCATCTTTGCATCAACACACACCTAAACCATACTTGGAAGCATCACTATAAACTACGAAACCTCCTGTTCCTTCCGAATCGCCAACACAGTCTTTGTCGTCAAAGCCGAGCTTAAAAGTGGGCAAAACTTTCCTCACATCTAGCATCCCAAACAAAGTCAACACCCTTCTTGGTCGGACGGGTTAGGGTGTCTTTGCCTTATGGAAAAGTCTTTCACGAAACGCCCAGTAATAACTCGCCGGACCCAAAAGGCTGCGTATCTCTCGGCGACCGTCGTCTGGTCCGCCCATGAGCTAATCGCCTCTATCTTTTTGGGTCCACCGCTATACCATCTGCCCGACACGATATGTCCAAGGAAGGCTACTCTCTCTAGCCAAAATTCACACTTAGAGAACTTTGCGAACAAGCGGTTCTCACGCAATCTTTGTCAAAACTTGCCTCAAATGCGAAGCATGGTCCTCCTTTGGCACTCGAATAAATCAAAATGTCGTCTATGAATACGATGACAAAGTTATCCAAGAATGCCTTGAACACTCTGTCCATCATGTCCATAAACGCGCCGGGGCGTTCGTGAGTCCGAAAGACATGACCACGAACTCATAATGACCATACCTCGTCGACGCGCGGTCTTGGGATATCTCGCATCTCGAATCTCTCGGTGATGGTACCACGACCTCAAATCAATCTTAGAAAACACCGAGGCTCCTGAAGGTGATCAAGCAGATCATCTATACGCGGCGGGGATACTTATTCTTCACCGTGACTTTATTCAGTTCTCTATAGTCTATACACAAGCGCATGGATCCATCCTTCTTCTTAACAAGCGGGGCGGAGTGCTCCCCACGGGGACACACTCGGACGGATGAAACCTCGATCCGGCATCTCTTGCAATCGCACTTTGAGTTCTCTCAACTCATTGGGCGCCATACGATCACGGGGCTTTGGAAATGGGAAGAGTCCCCGGCTCCGGCTCAATGGTGAAGAAGTCAACTCCGCCGGGGTAAACCCAAGCAACTCTCAGGGAAAACATCGCAAACTCTTGCACCACGGGGACCATGTCAGCGATCAACGCAGTACTACTATCTCTCGACAGCTTTGCCAAGAAGCCCCAAGCTCCTCGAGCCAACAATCTATGGGCTTTCATTCTGCGAGATCAATGGCGGGCAAGTTCATACTCGACACCGCATGAAACTTGAAGCTCGGCCTCGAGGCGACCTAAACACCACTTCTTTCGGTGGCAGTCTATCAATGCATGGTTCTCTCGCCAACCAATCCATGCCAATGATCACATCGAAACCGCTCTCAGAGACGACACTATGAGGGTAGCCTCTAAAATCTCATCGGATATCAGTATCCGCCATGCTTAACTCTCTCGCTAGCTAACATACTCACACCGAAGGAGTGGCAACACACAGCTCAAACCCTAGAGGTTCGAGCTCCACACAAGCTTGTCTAACGAATGCATCGAAACAAAGGAATGGGTCGAACCCGAATCAAACAATACGAATGCATAGTCTTTGTAAGACAAGCAGCGTACACCTGGAATCGCATCATCGAGACGCTCCGCCTCCTGGCGAGTAGTGGCAAACACCAGCCTGCTTTGTTGGGCGGTCCCGTCGCCGCTAAATCCCGAGTGCAGAATCCGGCCAAATGCCCCTCCTTGCCACATCGCAGCAAAGCGGGCGATGCTCCACACTGAGACCATAATGTGCCTTTCCGCACTTGTTGCAATGAGTGGTTGCTCGCCCCGCCTCTTTGGCGATCTGGGCTCTACACGGGTCGGGCGATCTCGACCACTAGATCGCCCCGCCGGCGAGTCTGTGACGATTGAGCGGAAACCACTAGAAGTCCCGGACTTCCTCTTACGCCGGAATCTGCTTTGGCGGTCGAATCGTCGAGTGGCGCAGAGAATCCTGCATTGGCGGATACTTCGGGTTATAAATCGTGGCCAACTCTATCGCTCGATCATAACTCTCGGGAGGCGAGTGCTCGAACATCCTGAGCAACCTCCTTCCTCACCCACAAATGAACTTCTTAGTCTTGAGCTCCTCGGTGGCAATGAGCTCAGGTCTTGAAATAGCTATACTCAGAGAACTTCTTCTCATAGGCAAAGCAATACTATCTCGATCCTGTTTGATTTGAGAAGGCCTCTGCCATCTCCCTGCTGAGCCTCGTCATTAACATACTTAGCTCGAACTTCGTTCTAAAGAACTCCAGTGGTCGGAGAAGACCCGGTGGTCTAGCTCTATCTGTGGACTCCCACCACCACTCGGCTATGTCGGAGAGAACATGGGCCGCACATCTCGGCCTCTGTACATCTGGGCATCCCATAACTCTAAAGATGTACTCCATTCTTGCCAACCACCTGATCGCCACAAGTGGGTTCTCTGAAGCATCAAATTCTCTTGGCTTCCACTTGGTGAAATCTTTCAACCACTTGCCAAACTCAGCAGACTCCCTCTGCACTATCAAGTGAGTCTAATCTGGTCCCGATGACCTGCCCCTCCGGTTGAGCTACCGGAGCTACCGAGCTCTTTGGAGTGCTGGGGTGCTCTGCTTTGCATGAAATGTGTGTCAAGCCCGGGCTATCTGTGCCCTAGACTCTCTCTCTCTCTATACGCTAGGCTGCGCTTTGAGTCTCGACTCTCTGCTCGGCCATTAGGCCCATCATCATGTCTCTCATAGCGAAATATCTCCACACTGAGTGTACCTTGAGGCATAGCGGCCTCCGCCCCTTCTCTGGGCAAGTTAACCTCTCGGTGCCACAGGCGCCTACGAGCTCGATATACTCGGAGTGCTGGCTCTGCGGCATCTCTATTTGCGATTTCAGACGGACTGCTCCACTACGTGTAACCGGCATATCTTGGCGATCTACGGAAACCACAACAGGTTAGTCCACGCTCGGACTTTCTCGCCAACAAAGATAACACATGTGTCTGCGCATATAGTATCGTAAACAAACCCTTAGCTTATTGAACTTAGACAAACCTGGCGGCCTTGGAGTGCTGGAGATCATGGGAACACAACCTACAAACAGGTTAGTCTACAGAATCTATGACTTTGTGCTCTGATACCAACTGTAAAGACCCAACCCGAAGATGGGACTAAATCTAGATCTTTACTCAGCATGCAAGTGAAAAACTTAAAAGGACCCGGCTGGGGTCGGTTCGTAAAACTTTTCAAATGTAAGAGTGGCAAACATTAAAAACAAAGTAAACATTCATTAAGCAGAAACGAACCATTCAAATTAAAAACAGTGACTGATCAGCACTTTCCTTAAAACATAAAATAGTTCAAATCATAGTTTTCCCTACGGACCTAAGTCCAACTACATCTTTGAAATCCAAAAGCAAGTAAAATAAGACACGGCAGAGTGTGTCAAGAACATCCATGATCTCCCGGCTCTCTCCGCTAGCCACCTCGGTCTTTGTCCCAAGTTACCGTGGAAGAAACCACGATAAGGGTGAGTATAAACATACTCGGTAAGAACCCCGACTGGGAGTGCGATACGATGCAATCTATCATCTAGCAACCTAGTACACATGCCACAAATATCAACACGGATCTTAGCTCAACGAGCTCACAAGGCAAATCCGAAATCCTCGGAAGTCTCCTACTTAGGCCTAATGATTGGCTCTCAAACCAATCCGGGACATCTCCAGGGTCTTTCTCCCTTGGCCAATTGATCAGCTCAAAAACCGATCCCAAGATGTCCGACACCCTCGAGGGTCTTTCTCCCTCGACCAATTGATTAACTCTAAAGTCAATCCCAATGGGTGTCCTCAAGGGCCTCTTACCCTCGCTATATAACGGACTATCGGGAGAGTACCCAAGTCCGGCTCTAAGCAGGAAGGAACGGTGTACTCACGAACATTAGCCCGGGAGCTCTCCGAACCGGCTACTAACGCGTGTGCGCGCGCACACCGCATGCTCTTCCGCAACCGGCGTAAATGCGGGGGCCTAAGGGCAAACTACGCGGGCGGTACGCATGCCTAAGACTCGGAAAGCGGTGTCACCGATCACGATGAGTGCGAGGCCCTCGGCACTCATCTGTGCGACTGTACCACCGACACGAAGCTAAGAACCGGCCAAGGTAGGCTTGCACCGTTGGCGTGGTTCCGCTCTAGCGGGAGCTACAAACTAGGCTTATGCCAATGAGGTAGCTAACCCTCACCGGCTGCCGGGGAAGCAAGGTACGTTATGCTTCGCTCTACTCCCGACCGGTGGGGACAAGGTACGTTGTGTCCGCTCTCACCTCTAGATGATGACAAACCCTATCATACTAGCTTAAACTACCAAGCACGTGATTCTGGCTAACATTCACAAAGACATCTGTCATACATAGCCTAGCATGATACTACGTGCTTAAAGCAGAATCTCAAGCATCTTTGGAAGAACAAACCTAGCATGGCACTAACATGTACAAAAAGGCAAAACATGCTAGCAAGAATTTAATCACTAGCTATCCTATCCACTAACATGCTCATAAAGGTAAACAAGCATACAAGGCACAATTAAGAAAGCATAGCAGGGGTCCACACAACCACGGTAGGAAGTCCTTACCGGAAACAAGTGGAGAATAGCTATCACAACCAAAAAGACCCTCGAGCTTAATACGAACTCGAGCAACCTAGGCATAAATAAAGCATCCTAAGTAAATACATACAGTGACCCGAAGCTTAGGAAACACAAAGGGATTGGTTTGGGAATTACCACCGAGAAGACACGGGCCTCGGCAAAGGAGGAGGGTGGCTTGGGCGGCTCTTTGGTGCAGGGAAGTTGGGGCGCTGGGCGCTGGGCGCTTGGCACGCGTCGGGCGGGCGCTTGTGAGGCAGCAGCGCGGGTGTGCGGTTGCAAAGGCGACGCGCGAGCGAAGCGGCTCGGCTGGGTTGGCGCGCGGCGAGGATCATATTTGGAGCGGCGAAGGGCAGCGGCGGCGGGCGCGTCTGAGGCTGCGTTGCGGCCTTTGTCGGCGACCACGAGCGACGTCGAGGCGGTCTTTGGCGGCCACGAAGCGGCGTCGTCGCGGCGATGGGTGTGCGACGGTGGGGCTTCTAGTCTGCAGCGCATGCGATGATGGTGGCGAAGCGTCAGTCTGGCGTGGCGCTGGGCTGAGCGCGCAGGGGTGCGGGGCGGGGGTGGTGCGATGGAGCGGTGGTGCGTGCGGCTAGGGCTGGGTGGCTCGGGGGTGGTTCGATGGTGGTTCGATGGTGTGGCTAGGGTCGCTCGGCTAGGGTTTAGGAGAGAGAGAGAGAGAGAGAGAGAGAGAGAGAGAGAGAGAATGCGGCTAAGAGGGGAAAATTAGGGGTTTCTTGATTTTCCTTCTTTTCCTTATTTTTAAATAGGTTAGGAGACCTAAATTCCTTTCCCAAGGCTTTTCTCTTGCGGGTCCCGGCTAAAGCAACCCTCTTTTCTTTTTCTTTTAATTAAGACTCTTTTCTTAAAACTCCAAATTCACCATTTAGGTAAGGTTCAAATCCCAAAAGATTCAATTAATTTTCCAATTAATTTTGTTATTAACCGGGAAGGAAAACGGGGTCGTTACAATAATGCAATCTCATCTCGTCTTCCCGCTCCCAAGTGGCTTCCTCAGAACCCGACTCTTCCATTTGAACCTTTACTAAGCGAATCTCGCGATTACGCAGCGTCTTGGTCTCAAAGGCAAGGATCCTCACCGGCTTCTCCTCGAAGTTCAAATCCTCATTTAGTTTGCAAAGGCTCAAAGTCCACAATGTGCGACGGGTCCGCACATCTTGCCTCAACATCGATACATGAAAAACACTATGCACCGCGATAGTGACGGAGGTAGGGCTAACCGGTAAGCAACTCGCCAATCCTCTCTAGGATCTCAAATGGACCAACAAAGCGGGGACTCAACTTCCCACGCTTGCAAACCTCGGAACACCTCGCATCGGAGCAACCTTAAGGAACACATTTGACCAACCTCAAACTCCAAATCTCGACGCCGAACATCGGAGTAACTCTTTCACTGCTCTCGATTTTGTCAACATACGAGCTCTAATCTTACTGCCTTTGCACCATTGGTCAAGCTGCGGTAACTCGGGACCCAAAACTCTGTCTATCACCAACCTCTTCCCCGAACACGGGGGGACCGACAACGCGCTTACCATACAATGCCTCGAATGGAGCCATCAGATCGTCGATCGATAAGCGTTGTTATAGGCAAACTCCATCAAGCATGAATCATGGTCCCAAGCTGCTCAGGAAATCCAACACACAAGCCCTCAACATATCCTCGAGAATCGATTCACTCTCTCGGTCGACCATCCGTCCGAGGGTGAAAAGTTGTCTTTGAAAGCGCACTCTGTGCCCAAACCCTTACGGAGCGCTCTCGAAGCGAGAAGTGAACCGCGAGTCACGATCGGACACAATCCTCACCGGCACACCATGATATCGGATGATCTGTTCCAAAAACAAGCTGCGCCTTTGTTCCACGGTATAAGTGTCTCTACCGGGAATGAAGTGTGCGCTCTTTATCAAGCGGTCGACTATCACCCAAATCGAGAGAACTTCCTCGGAGTTCTTGGCAAACCAGAGATAAAGTCCATGGAGATCTCTTCCATTTCCTTTGGGTACACTCGATCGTGTTTGCAAAACAAACCAGTGGCCTGCACTGGGTGCCTTCACTTGGCGACAAGTGAGACACGGGTGACAAACTCTACCACATCTCTCTTCATTCCCATCCACCGGAAGGTGCGCTTAAGGTCTCGATACATCTTGGTACCAGGGGTGCCAAGCAAATGGGGAATGTGGGCCTCTCGAGAGCAACTCTGCTCGCAATCTCGCAATGTCCGGAACACACAAACGGCCTCTATAAGTCAACCCACCATCTCGTGAATATAAAAAGTCAAAGTCTCCGTCACCACTAACTCTGTCAACCAATCTCTTAAGTGCGGGGTCACCCAACTGGCTGTCTATAATCCACGCCTAATCGGTGGTGAGCAGATCCAATCGAGCTACCTGGCGGTAACCTCACCCAACAATATCGCAACCTCGCCCGCTCGAACTCTCTCCGCAACCTGGCTGAGGAACTCAACAACGCCGCGAGTGCGACGTCTTTCTACTCAAAGCATCGGCCACTACATTGGCTTTACCCGGATGGTACAAAATCTCGCAGATCATAATCCTTTACCAACTCTAACCATCTCCTGCGCCTAATATTCAACTCCTTACGAGTGAGCAGATACTTGAGGCTCGGTGATCGGTAAACATCCGAATCCGCTCACCATACGGTAATGCCTCCGGATCTTGATTGCAAACACCACTGCCGCCAACTCCATATCGTGAGTCGGGTAGTTCTGCTCATACGGCCGGTGGACGGGAAGCATAGGCAATGACCTTCCCGTCTTTGCATCAACACACAACCTAATCCAAACTTGGAAGCATCATCATGAGACTACGAAACCACTGTCCCCTCTCTGGAGGCGCCAACACGGGTCTTTGAAGTCAAAGCTGCGCTTGAGCACGCAAAGCTCTCATCACACTGCTTTGTCCCAAACAAACTCGACACCCTTCCTCGTCGACGACGAGTGAGGGCGAGGCTATAGCGAAAAGTCCTTGACGAACCGACGGTAGTAACTCGCCAAAACCGGAAGCTGCGCGAATCTAGGCAGCCCTGAAGTCGGCTTGGCCCACAAAATCACGGCCTCAATCTTCGCGGGGTCCACGGCTTTACCATCTCTCGAAACCACGTGGCCTAGGAAGGCCACCTGCTCCAACCAGAAATCACATTTGGAAAACTTCGTGATAAAGTGGTTTTCCCTCAAGCCGCCAATACTCGCCTCAAATGCTCGCATGGTCTTCTTTAGACCTCGAATAAATCGAGAATATCGTCAATGAACACGATGACGAAACCTGTCCAAAAATGATTTGAACACCCTATCCATCATGTCCATGAACGCTTGGTGGGGCATTGGTCAATCCAAAAGACATGACCACAAACTCATAGTGACCATATCTAGACACGAAAATTTGTCTTAGGAATGTCGGCATCCCCGATCATGGCCCGATGGTAACCGGATCTCGAGATCTATCTTGGAGAACACGAAGCTCCACGAAGGTGATCGAACAAATCATCGATACGGGGCAGCGGATACTTATTCTTCTTTGTCACCTTATTAAGCTCGCGATAATCAATACATAAGCGCATAGAACCATCCTTCTTTTTCACAAACAGAATCGGTGCTCCCCATGGGGACACACTCGGACGGATGAACCCTCGATCTAACATCTCCCGCAATGAATCTTGATTCCTTTAACTCGGCTGGCGCCATACGACACGGAGCCTTCGAGATAGGGAGGGTCCACGGCTCGAGCTCAATTGTGAAGTCAACCTCTCTCTGGGGAAACCCGGTAACTCCTCGAGGAAACACGTCCGCAAACTCCACGCACGACCGGCACACGATCAGCAGACAGCGAGGCGCTCTCCCCGCACAACTTGGCTAGATAGCCCCAAGCTCCATGAGCTAGCAAACGACGAGCTTTCACGGTGACACCATCGGGCGGGCAAACTCCACCCTGGACTCCACGAAACTTAAAGTCGGGCCGACCTAGCGGCATGACACACTACTTCTTTCGGTGGCGGTCAATCAACGCGTGGTTAGCAACTAACCACTCCATACCAAGAATCACATCAAAACCGCTCATAGGCGGAACTATGAGCGTAGCCACAAGCAACTCTCCGGATATCTCGATCAGGCCATCCCTAATCTTATCTCTAGCCAACATATTAACTCCCGAAGGAGTTGCAACAGATAACTCGAAACCTAGAGGCTCTAGTCTTAACTTAGCATGCTCGGCCAAACAACACGAGATACAAATGAATGCGTAGAACCAGAATCAAACAAGACAAATGCGCGGTGATCTAAAACAAGAAGCGTACACGCCACAGCGGCATCCGTGACGCTCGGCCTCTGACGGGTCGTAGCAAACACTCGACCGCCGCTGCTGCCATTGGCCGAGCCGCCATAGCCGGCAGATCGCAAAAACGGGCCATGTGCCCCTCTCTACCACAAGCGGAAGCACAATCTAGGTCGGTCGACAAGCTCCAGCGTGGACTTTCCCACAAGTAGCACAAGCGGGAACTCGCTGGGTCCTCCTGCATTGTCGGGTGGAAACGGAATGGAGCTCTCCGCCGATCTCTGCTTCGAAGCGCCCTGGCGGCGGCGCGCCGCCCCGAAAATCAAACTTCCTCTTACGCCCCACATTGCTGCTGGGACAGACGCTGAACAGAGCGGCAACAACCCGCTCGGCGAGGATACTTCCCATTATAGATCGTGGCTAGCTGGATGAGCCCTAGCATAAGTGTCGGGGCACGAGCCACGACATCCGAGAAACACACCGCCTCAATCCGGATATGAACTTCCGAATCTTCACTCTGGGGTGGCTATCAATCATGAGCAAAATATCCATACTCCGAGAACTTCCTCTCATATTCCTCAATGGAATCAGAACCTGCTTCAGTTACGGAAGAGCTCCACCATCTTCTCTTGAGCCTCATCACCGATGAACTTTACCTTGAACTCGGCCTTGAAGAACTCCCAAGTAGCGGGTGGAGACCCGGTGGTCTCTCGCTCAAGGTGGACTCCACCACCATCTCGCTGTGTGCCTCCCAGCACATGAGCCACACACCTCGCCTCTGAATATCGGGGCACACCATGATCGGGAAGGTGTACTCCAAATGGGCAATCCACTGGCCGCCGCTAACGCATCACCGGTGGCATCAAACTTCTCAAAGCTTCCACTTCACAAAATCCTTGACCACCTACCCAACTCCTCGGCACCTCGGCCATATCTACCTCGGGGGCTACTTGCTCCTGTGGAGGCTGGAGGTGCTCGTGCTCTTGAACCAATCGAGTCGGTTGCTCAACTGGCTCGGGACTCTTCCATTGCTTGGCGCCAACAAGGCACGGGTCTCGCCCTCTGGTCACTCAACATGCGCGACCATAAAAGCCCTCATAGACTCGGCAAATTCGCTCCGGGAGCGATCTCACGGTGCTCGATCGCCTCAACGCCCGCTCTAGGCGTAACGGGAGGAGCCTTTGGTGGAATGCCATCGATCTCGGCTTGGGACGATGTCCTGCGATGATCGATCCGATCCCGATACCTCGACACGCTCTCGAACCTCCTCTCCGATGCGGATGGTAGCATTTGGCGATCTACATCCAAACCAACAACGAATCAAAACACACTGTCACCACTCCACAACACCAAACAAGGCATACACTAGATGAAAGGTATTGTAAATTCTTAACCCTTTTTCTTTCTAAAACAATAAACCTAGCGTGCACTGAAGACCGCCAGTCTTTGGTGATCATGGAAGGATGACCTACAACAAAAGGTCAGTCTCTGAATCTATGACTCGAGCTCTCGATACCAAGCAGTAAAGACCCGACCCAAAAGGGGATCTAAATGGGCCTTTACCCCAATGCATGTATTCAAAATAAAAGACATTATGAAAAATAAATTTCGGATCCCAAGTAAAAATAGAAACATTCAACGATCAAAACATACATTTCAAAAAGCATACTCTGATCAGAGATTTATTTAAACCATTTAAACATTCCACAAGTACAAATATATTTGGAATCCATAAAGCGTAAGAAAACATCCTAGGGCTCCGTGCCCGTCTACATGCATTCAGGGGAAATAACAAAAGTCAAGAGTCATGATATAATAAAATGGTCAGAGATGACAGCAGGATTCCATGATCACAGCTCCTCCTTTAGCCATCCTGTCTCCCGCCTTGGTTACCTGTGGAAAACCACAGAATAAGGGTGAGTAACGAATTACTCAGTAAGAATCCCCAACCGGGGTACAATACGATATACATGTTCATCTAGAAGAAATGTATGCAAGCTATGAGTACAAACACAGAGCGGAGCATATAGCTAAGTCCACACTTGGACCTCGGATGCCAACTCAGGGTCTTAGTCCGGAAATACAACAACACACTATACGCTCTATACGGGAACAAGTCCCGGCCTCGGCTTCTCACTGTCGATGCACGAAAGGTGCATCGCTCAAGATCCCGAGGAGCTCTCGATGCGGCGTATTGTAATGGCGTAGCGCGCACCGCATGCTACCGCAAACTCGGAAGTACCGGGTCTAGTGGCAAAGCCGCCCGTGTTCGATCACCATGCCTAACTAAATCTACGGATCGGTGTCACCGACATAGGGGTGTGAGACTCGACACGTGAACTATGTCGGCTGTACCACCGCACTTTGAGGCTAAGGAACCGGTCGTGGTAGGCTTACACCAGAAGCGGTCCTTGCCCTAACAGTGGCAATCAAGGGCTACGGCCGAACACGCCGAGGACGCGTGCCGATGCCGGGGCGAGGCAATGCCAAGTCATCATCCCGACCGTTGGGGCATTTAACGATCGCCACCCTCACCCAAGATTGCGGGGCGGCCGTTAGGGTTAGCTAAACCCTAACGGGATCGGGACGAGTACCATCTCGCACGTCCCGTCGGGGATGCAAGTTACGTTATGCATCCGGCCGGATGATGCTACCTACACGAACTCTAAACCATAGCAATAATAACAATTCAATCAATGCGGTCCAATACGTGCTCAGCAGATACAAGGAACCTAGCATGATACTACGAAGCAAGAACGAGATATCGAACATGCGAGCGGAACAACCTAGCATGGGCTAACATGAGAAACAATACAAGAGTTCATGCCGATCGAGAATTTGAGCGAGCACCTAGGGCTAAACATGCTAATAATCATACACGAGCATACAAAACAACAATCACAAATATACGCGAGGCCCACACAACTCCGGTAAGAAATCCTTACCTTGGTAGGGAGGCTTCTACACACAAATCCTAAGGCTCTTTGAACAATCCCGAGCTAGCGGCGGGAACCTAGCAAACCAATAATAATCGGCATCTAAAACGTCTAAAAACAATAGAACAGCAAGCTCGGCTCGGGGCACTCACGAAAGACGGCGACACGAACTTGGAGTTTTTGGCGGCAGCCGCGCAGCGGTGGGTCGGGCGCTGGCGGATGGCGGATGGGCGCTGGCGCGCTGCGCACGGCAAGCAAAGCGCGCAGGCGGCGACGGGCGCGACGGCAGGAGCGCAGAGGCGGCGAGCGTCTGGGCGGCGGGCGCGGCAGCTTCGCGGCGCGGCGGCGCGCGGCGCTGGCGTCGCGGCGGGCGACGCGACGCGCCGCTGGGCGCGCGGCGCTGGCGAGGGCCTCTCGGCGTGCGAGCGATCGGCGGCGAGAACGAAGCAGCGATCTGAAGGCTGCTTCTTTGGCGCGATCGGCGCGGCGGCGAGCCGCCGGCAGATCTAGGCGTGGGGCCCGGCTGCCGGCGACAAGGGCTAGCTGGTTCTTTGGACGCGACGGCAGGTCGCGCTAGGCGGATCTCGCGCGGCGGTGGCGGCGCCGGCAGATCTGGGCGTGGACTGGCCGCCGGCGACAAGGCTAGCTGGCTGGCCGGATGACGGCAAGGCCAAAGGCTGATCTCGCGGATCTGGCGTCTTGGTGGCGGCGGCCGACGCGCGCGACGATTCTTCTTGTTTGGGCTTCTCTCTCGGTGGCCGCCGCAATCAACCCAAACACACTTGGCCAAACAAAGCACACCAAACGGATGAGAAGAAGAAGAGGAAGATCGATACCTACCCGGAATGATGATGATCGATCCAAAGGAGCCGCAAGGATGAAGAACTTCGGCAAGGCAATGGAGAGCAAAGCTTGGGCGGCCACACACTTTGGAGAAGAAGATGGACAAACCTAATTTCTATTTCATTTAACCAAATGCACCAAACACCAAAGATCCAAGATTAACTAAGATGTGATGCAGAAAGAGCAACAAGAGCAACTAATGGCTCAATTGGCACACATCCCCACAAGCTTTCCAGGAGACCCGGGTTCAAACCCCAGCTGCAGCACAATTTCCTATATTTTTACTTTTGCATCAAACCTTGCTCAAACCAAACCACAAATCCCTCCAAAAACCTACATAAATCCATCCAATAATTTTAGTAACTGGAAAAGACACAAACGGCCCTGACGGCCCGACCAATTTACCAAATTACCCCTAGGGCATACCTGGAAGACCGGGATGAAAAACCTGGGTCGTTACAGGTTCTAGCTTTGACCGATTTGTTCGTTTCAGGGCTCGAAGTTGTGTTTGGTTCTTTGGAGCTTCTAAGTGTATTCTTGGAGAGCTGTAGTGGATTGGCCAAGGTAAGGGACCCTTTACCCCATTCTCGAGGACCTGTGGTTAATACATGTGCCGGTTTATTTGCATGAGTTGATTTGTGTGGTTGTAGCATGACCATGTGCATTGTATGTTGCATTGATTGCATCGAGAGCATATACATTCATGCGTTGTCTCTTGTATGACTAGTGATGCATGATTCATGTATGGTTGCCTGATATGGTCGAGTTGCATGTGGTTGCATGATTGTCCTGATATGGACTTGCACATCTGTCCTGATATGAACTTGCATGATGTTTGATGCACGGCTTGATGCCTCGTTTGGACCCAAACGAGTCATGAAAACCGGATAGAGGAGACTAGTAGGTGGGTGTGGACGATGATATTCAGGCGCACACCCTAGCTTGAGGTGATATTCTCTCGCTCAGACTTCTTCCGTGGATGGTCGGCCGGCCGAGCTCACGACCTGGATGGTTTCTACTAGTAGCCTAGGCTCTCCGGTAGGTGGCATGGGCACGATATGGTTCCTTGGTGATTGGTGTGGCACCACCTCTCGCCGTGAGTACGGGGCCTGGGGCCAACAGGTCGCTCGACTCACCAGTTCCCTCTGGAGTAGGATGCCAGATTGCTCTCGAGTCAGAGGACTCTTGGGAGCTTTTGGTCTTGGGTCTACGATCCTTAGACCGCTCTGCGTGGTGCTTGTCAAGGACGAGGTTTCTTGACCTAGCACCCAGGAGGCTTCTACAAACAGCAATCACCTATCGCTAAACATGCTGATAAACACAAACACACATACAAACAACAATCACATATAATATCGCAGGGCCCACACAACTCCGATAAGAAATCCTTACCTTGGTCGGGAGGTTTCTACACACAAAATTCTAAGCTACGATCACCCCCGAGCTAGCTATCGAGAACCTAACAAACATAGCAATAATCACAACCATAGCCCTAAAATATAATAAAACAAACAGGATCGGCTCGGGGGCACTCACACGGCACTGCGACACGGGGTTGGGTGCTGCTGGCGAGCTGGTGCGGCTGGGCTGCGCGGTGAGCAGGCGACGCTGCAACATTGGCCATTGGCGCTGCTGCCCGCTGCGGACGGACGGGCTTGGCGTCGCGACGCGGACGAGCGATAAGCTGCGGCTGGCGCATGGCGGGGCGTGCGATGGCGTGCGATGGGAGCCGAGCGTCTGGGCGGCTCGGCGCGCTGCTGCTCGCGCGATAGAAGCGAAGAAAGTGTCTGGCGATTTGGGCGATCGGCTCGACTGCTGGGCACTACAAGGAGCGATCTGGCAGGTTGGAGAGCTGCGACGGTGGGGCTGCTGGCTGGGGCTCCTCTCGGTTGGCTGCAATCAAACACACACACCCACACCCACACTCTTCTACTTACATTCGGCCAGCAAGAATTCAAATCGGAGAAGACGAAGAGACGAAGAAACTTACCTGAAAGGACGATCGAACCAAGGAGCTGCAAAGGGGATGAAAATCGGCTTGGAGGGCTAGGGAGACAAGCTTGGACAGCAAAAGGGAGTTTTGGAGAAGAAGAACAAAAACCTAATTTCTTTTTCATTTAACCAAATGCACCCAAACTCCAAAGATCCAAGGTTAACCAAGATATGACGCGAAAAGAGCAACAAGAGCTCTCCATAGCTCAATTGGCACGCATCCCCACAGGCTTTCCTAGAGAGCTAAGTTCGATTCCCAACTGCAACACAATTATCCTTTATTTTTACTTTTGCATCTATCCATGCTCAAACCCATCCACAAAGCCTCAAAAACTCACATAAATCCAACCAATAATTTTAGCAACTGGAAAAAGACATAAACGACCCTGACGGCCCGACCAAATTACCAAAATACCCCTAGGGCATACCTGGAAGACCGAGATGAAAACCTGGGCCGTTACAATATTCCCTCCTTTTTATGACTTTCGTCCTCGAAAGTCCTTAAGACTGAAACAACACAGGATACTGCAATCTCAACCCGACCTCCCCGCTCACGAGCAGCTTCCTCAGAACTACAACTCCTCCACTGAACTTTTACCAAACGGATCTCACTATTACGCAACGTCTTCGACTCAAATACCAGAATACTCACAGGCTTCCCCTCGAAGCTCAAATCCTCAATCAGCTGCAAAGGCTCAAAGTCCACAATGAGCGATGGGTCCGACACATACTGCCTCAACATCGATACATGAAAACACTACAGGACTGCACTCGGCTCATAAGCCTCTTAACAACGCTCTCCAGAACCACAGTTCATCAACGTACTGCCTAGAATAAACCTTTGTTGCCACACCCTGGTGACAACAACTCCGGCCTTAAACTGACATGCCTCTACTCCAAAGAAATGGCCTCTACACACGAATCGAGGTGCGAGCTCTAGCTACTGAAACTAATCCTCCAAATCTGAACTCGCACAACAACCTCAACCAGCTGCCAGCTTCCACACGAACTCCTACAACCAACAACTTGAGTGCTACGCACCCAGAAGCTCACACAACTACAAACTGCATAGCTATGCCAATCCACACAACTCTAGCTTGACTCAAATCACTGGCTGGACAAGTCAGCCTACCAACAACGGGCCCCAGAGGGCTCCCTCCACCAAACTTACCTCCATGCAAGCAACGGAACGAAGCTTGCCTCAAATATGAAACACATCTCACAAGTCCAAACGATAACACATACAGGCTTAACCCTCTAGCTAGGCTTATTGCACCTTCCCACCGAAACTTCATAAACGAAACTCCACTACTCGGTTAACACCACTTACCAAGAACCAGATTACCAAAAATGGCTGGCAGAGCACAAGCCACACTAACCAGCAAGGATCCCTCAAAAGGTCAAGACCCTAATCCAACCACAATGGTGCAACCTCAACCCACAACTGATACAAAGGAGTTCTTCAACTACAAAGGTGCAACAGCTCCCAGGCCAAACACACAAAGAACCTTAACCAACCAGGCCAAACACTCATAGAAGCAGAACAACCCTAACAACGACTTCCAGAACACCACTCAAGGGTCGCTTAACTTGGACAAACAACTGCTTCCAAGCAGCAGACAAACATTTCCTCCTACTAGCACCACTACCACCAATTCCAAGACCAAGGAATAACCTGACAACTCCCAAGGAGAAACAGATCCTTACAAGCGGACATTCGAAGGAAAGAAAGCTCCTGGCTGCTCATTGTCTTGCTCGGCTAAGCACAACATCCAAGCTATTCAGAGGCAACAACAAGGGGTCCACCATGATTTGGACAGACCAACCACGGGCAAGAGAAGACTCACCCCCAAACACCAAATAAGGGCAACTCTCAAACTCTGGAAATAGGAAAGACATCCGCCAGGGCAAAACCACTTGCCCCACGAGCAAGGTTAACTTCTAGCAACTCAAAAACCACACCTTGGTCAACACCAAGCACCAACTTGCCACCACACGGAACCAATCAGGACTCTACTCCAAACAAACTCCAACTTGCTAGCCTACCAATCGCGGCCAACTCACCCGAGGTCTACAACCTACACGACTCCGACTTGCCAATGAAACTCACTACAGGCTGACCGTGAGCTGCGGTGTGGCTCTCCACAACTAGGGTTCTTGGCAACCCTCGACACTGCTTTGTCGTCTAACGGTCTAATGATCAATTTGCTGAACAAACAACTCCTTTTTCCGGCATCACAACCATTTGGCTGCTCCGAACCTCGAAACCAAAAAGACCGAAGCGCAGAATGTGTCATCCTCCAACTCAAAGCATCAGCCACATCGTAGCTTCACCCGGGGTAAGGATTCCGAGCAACACCCTTAGCAACTACGATTAGGGAACTACGCGGCTTCACTACAACCACCATTTGTTCGGTACCATCTGAACTCCAACCATGAACACAAGAGGTTCCACCAACCAAGCTTAGGTTCAACTCAACAAACTTGCCTAAGCAGCAACCCAACTACAAGCACGGTATCCTTACAACCTCAGCTAAAGCCTTACAACATCCACCTGGAGTCCAACTACTCCAAGAACTAAGCACCAGTTCTCCAATGCAAACCCTACATGGTTCTGAAACTCTCGCCACCAGAACGAACTACACAAAACACACTTGTGTGCACAACTCTCAACCTTCCTTCAGAGATCCAAGGCTAACAGGTGCTTTCCAAAAGGCAACACTAACTTCTTGCAGAGATACAATCTACCAAAGGAACACCAAAAGTTCCATCTCCACTCGATACTCGAAGCTGCGGCAACCTTGCTCTACTAAAGCATAACAATGCCAAACCAAACTTACTTTATACCAAGTGTGCTTACACATAAGGCGACCAACTCATCTCATAAGGCATCCAGCTCATCTCATAGGCATCCAACTCATCTCATGAGCTTCCAACTCATCTCATGAGCATCCAACTCATCTCACGAGCATCCAACTCATGGTCCCTCTGCTGAACCGAACTCGCATCTACAATCCTCAATCAACTCAGGTTTAGGCACCCGAAGGTAGTGGACTGCACTACCAACCACAAAGATCTCTTGGCCTTAACACTAGCGTGAGACTCACGCGCACTAACACTGATCAACCTTCAACCTGCTGGCAAACTCATCCCCTGCTAACACCAGGAAGAGGCTCCGGCTCCTCTCGAACATCCTTTCGCTTGTAGCCCTACGACTACCACTGAACTAGCTCTCTTGCACAACCTAAACAGGTGCAACTGCCACAAACGGATCCAAAGGCTAAAGGAGTGTGCTGAACTCCAGACGGGTCATAGAACCATCTGCTATACCCATGCCAAACTCAGGCCTGAACCAGACTTAGTGCCAAAGCAGCACACCAACCATTGCACCTCAAGTGCCACTACTACCAAATCCACATCTTACTACAAATGGGGCCAGCAAGGTCACAACCTCAAGTGACAAAAACTATGGCTAGGCATACAAGAGCTCAAACTCAAACAACCATGCCTATGGCATCTCATCTAACTGAAGTCTCACGGCCTACTCTTGCATCTCCACATGATGCTCAACAAAACTCTGGCCGGATCTCTCAACATGCAGCAGCTAGCTCTACTCTAGAAGCTCACCATAAGAAGAGTGCTCAACTCTACCAGACAACTGGGGAAACCACCAACGGATCACGTCCGATTGGTACACTGCTCGCTGCACCCTTAACCACAGGGTTCCGACTTACTAGCTGCAAAACAACAACACTTTACTAGAGAACAAAGATGTCTCAGCAACCTCCTAGAAGGCTACCAACTCTACTGCTACTCACACAGGGAATCGAAACAGGGAATCGAAATGACTAAAGCCTTGATTTTTTGGACTGCAGCAGCGTGCTTGTCGGTCCAAGGCGTAGGATTCTTTTTGAGGCGCTCAAAAAGAGGTTTGCAAATGGGCCTAATATCCTGTAGAAAGTCGGCCACATAATTTAAACAGCCCAAGAACCTCTGTAATTGGGTTTTGTCTGTAATTTGGTCCGGGAATTTTGAGGCAAATTCAATGGACCTATGGATGGGCTTTATAAGGCCCAAATTGATTTCAAATCCAAGAAAACGGATTTGGGTTTTAAAAAGTTTGATTTTCTGGGCCGAGATAACAAGGCCATTTCTTTTCACAACATTGTAAAAAGGTACTCCATTCTTGACTCAATTGTACCCATTTCAAATAACCGAAAGAGGTTTAGAATCTACTGCGCTAGAGTCTAAACTCATTTTTGAATTCATTCAACCCGTGAAAACTCACGTAGTTGACATGATTCAAACAAAAGAACACCAAATCGATTTTCTAAAGGATGAAATATCCTACAAGAAAATTGAGGAACAGTTAGTTAATCCAAGAATAACCCTCCGGATTAACCAATTCCAAAAGAAGCTTGAACATGATCTCTGTTCCGACTTCCCTAATGCATTTTGGGAAAGAAAACGACATGTCGTTTCCCTTCCTTATGTCAAGGACTTTTCGGAAGAAGCTATTTCGACCAAGTCAAGACCAATTCAAATAAATGCTAACCTTCTTGCGATATGAAAGAAAGAAATTGACTCCTTGTTGCAGAAAAGGTTAATCCGACCATCGAAGAGCCCATGGTCCTGCGCAGCATTCTATGTCAACAACCAAGCCGAGAAGGAACGCGGTGTCCCCCGGCTGGTAATCAACTATAAACCCTTAAACAAGGTTTTGGAATGGATAAGATATCCCATTCCCAACAAAAACGATTTAATCAAGCGCATTTCAAGCGCAAAAGTTTTTTCAAAATTCGATCTAAAATCGGGATTTTGGCAAATTCAGATTGCCGAAAAAGATCGATATAAAACCGCATTCAACGTCCCTTTCGGACAGTACGAATGGAACGTTATGCCTTTCGGTTTAAAAAACGCTCCATCCGAATTTCAAAAAATCATGAATGATATTTTCAATGGTTTTCAAGAATTTTCAATTGTTTACATTGATGACGTTTTGATTTTCTCCCAAAACATTGATCAACATTTTGGAGTACCTAATATGATTTCCACATTGAGGTCCTTGACGAGAATGAAGGTATTGACGAGGCAAATACCGTCCTTGCATATGTGCGCATTTGAAAGCTTGTACCGAACATTGAGGCGCTTCTGGTTGGCTCCCGTAAGCGTGATCAGTGTTTTCTCGAAATAAATCGAGGGTATCTTGCCTTCGCGAATGCAGTTTTGATCTGCTCCTGAATCGAGCAGTGCAACTAGTTGTTCTTCGAAATCCCCTACTCTTAAAGTAATAAGAGTATGCCATTTCTGATATGGTATTTTGGTGATTTCGCCAATGAAGGATTGCTGTTCGTCAGGGATATTGTCCTCTTGATCAGCAATTATGAGTGGGGCACTCTTGAGAGTCGCAACTTCGACCCAGAGCTTCGACACATGATTGACCATGTCGATTTTGAGTTGTTGAACCTCCTGCTTGAGGTTCTTGATCTCGGCCTGAAGTTCCTTAGTCGAGATTGCTTTGGTTGTGACAGGGAACCGTTTCATAACTTCTGTTATAACATATGGTTCCGATTCATCTGCCTTCTTTGGTTTCTCTTGTTCGACCGTTGAAGTTGATTCAAGAGATACCTTGAGATCGGAAATGATCTTCTTTTGTAATTCTGGATCATTAACTCTAGCGGCTATGTCGAATAGAGCGCGCTGATCCATTGTTAAGACATTGATGCAACCACCGCATGCACGTATGCCAACGTGGTTGATGGAATCATGTTCGCTTGAGGAGGAGGAGGAGGTAGCTGTATCCTCATGATCATCGAGGATATGTCCAATCTCCTGCTCGTAGTCGCTTGTACTTTCAGATTCGGAGTCAGAAAGAACCATGTTTAAAATTTTGTTTCTGATCTCTTCATCAATGTCAAGCTCATTGATCTTAGCAACCACTGTGCATCTATTCGCATAGTGTCCTGGATGTTTGCATTTGTAGCATACTTGCTTTCCTTTGCGGGGAGTATACTTTTTTGTACTTTGATGGCGTTGCGTACCCTGATATCGATTTTGATAACGGGGTTTTTGATAGGAATCTCTACGACGTTTGTCGTCGAAGATTTTCTTTCCTCTGTATTTGGCATATTGGAAGGGTTCATTACGACCTTTCCTCCTTGTCGTGGATGATGGTAGTTCATTTTGAACACCATACTGATAGCAGAACTCGCCAAGAATTGCTTTCCCAATTTTTGGGTTGTCAATCTTGCGTCGGAGCTTGTGTTCATCGCAGAGCGTGAGACCTTCTTTGATGATTATGGAACTGATATCGCCATACGTTAGATTATTCCAATCAATAGTATGACCATCCCATAGATTGGCGAGGGCTTTGGTTACGCGTTGTGCGAAGTGATTGGGCAAGCCTTCTACGAATTTTTGTTTCCAAATATCGGAGTTTGAATCTGATCTTTGCATCACCTTGGTGAGGAACATATCTTTGTACCAACGAAACTCTCCTAGAGTTTTGCCTTTCATCTTGAGTAAAATAGTGGCAGCCCGTTCCTCAAACGTATTAGGGTCGCCAATGAAAACCTTTGACATGGTATACACTAACGTGTATACAGCATCTTGTTTTTCGAGGACTTCCGGTTCTGACGGTGTACCATCAATTTTTGGAGGAACCTCTCTGGTAGTTTGGGTGATATGAGTAAGGATGGCATGTCTCTTTTCTGGAGTCATATAGTTGTGCCACCAATCTTTGAGTATTCCGGTAAAACCACTGACAAGGATCTCAGCGATTTGCCGATCGGTTTTGCCTTTGGCTTTATAGGCATTTGAAGCCATCATCATTGTGTTGGCTAAATTCAGAATTAGATGGTCTGATAGGCCATCTAGATTCCATTCATGAATGTCCGAACCACTAAATGAAGTGGTGGTCATCATGCCCTTCTCTTCATAGGCTATGTCAGGGAAGGATGGTCCGCTATATAAAGCAGGCGAGGATCCTTTTCCGAGATGGCGGAAATAGCTCTTGAAGTGCTGGGTTTTGATGAATCTTTTTTATTCAGATATTGTCTTCTGAATTCTTTGATGTCATAATCCGAGGGTTCAAATATGACATTGATCCCTTGGCTTGTTGAAGGAGAAGCTTCTCCGAGAGTCAACTTCTTCAGCATCTTTTGAATGCTATTGAGAGTGTCCGTGTTATCATCGAGAGTGATCTCCGGACTGAGAATTGATGGCTGGAACAAGGGTTTTGTTCCTGATGAAGGTCTTGCTCCGAATGGGGAGCTGGATTTGGAATCAGTTTTTTATTCCTTTTGCATCTTCCCTTCTATCTTGTCAACTTGCCTGGCAATCGTTGATAGAATTTTGTTGGAGAAGTTGTTTTGATGTTGGATATTCTTGATATCTCTTAGAGAAGGTGGCTCCTTCTCGTCTCTTGTTATTGTCTTGAAAGGAGAAGCAATAACCTTGTCTCCATAGACTGTCTCGATTTCCACTTCCTCGAGTGGTAGATGAGTACTGTGGATCGTACCACGTTTGGTGGTCTTCCAATCTGATCCACTGAGAACATTAATTCCAACCTCCATCCAAGTAAAGAATGGAATATCTTGTTGGACGTTCTCTATGTATGAATACCACTCGAGGAGCGTAGGTTACCCGCTCTTCTTGAGTAGTCTTTGAAGAACTTTTCTCTATTCTCTTTGTTTTCCTTGAGAGGAAATCTCTCTTTAGGAGTTCTTTGTTTATAGAGAAGGAGAGGATGACGTTGATCTCGTACATGCGCCGCCATGCATGATTCTCCATGTCTGAATGAGTTGGAGAAGTGGCCTGACCAGCGATATGCAAGAAAGAAATTGACTCCTTGTTGCAGAAAAGGTTAATCCGACCATCGAAGAGCCCATGGTCCTGCGCAACATTCTATGTCAACAACCAAGCCAAGAAGGAACGCGGTGTCCCCCGGCTGGTAATCAACTATAAACCCTTAAACAAGGTTTTGGAATGGATAAGATATCCCATTCCCAACAAAAACGATTTAATCAAGCGCATTTCAAACGCAAAAGTTTTTTCAAAATTCGATCTAAAATCGGGATTTTGGCAAATTCAGATTGCCGAAAAAGATCGATATAAAACCGCATTCAACGTCCCTTTCGGACAGTACGAATGGAACGTTATGCCTTTTGGTTTAAAAAACGCTCCATCCGAATTTCAAAAAATCATGAATGATATTTTCAATGGTTTTCAAGAATTTTCAATTGTTTACATTGATGACGTTTTGATTTTCTCCCAAAACATTGATCAACATTTTAAACATTTACAAACGTTTTACAATGTTGTGAAAAGAAATGGCCTTGTTATCTCGGCCCAGAAAATCAAACTTTTTAAAACCCAAATCCGTTTTCTTGGATTTGAAATCAATTTGGGCATTATAAAGCCCATCCATAGGTCCATTGAATTTGCCTCAAAATTCCCGGACCAAATTACAGAGGTTTTTGGGCTGTTTAAATTATGTGGCCGACTTTCTACAGGATATTAGGCCCATTTGCAAACCTCTTTTCGAGCGCCTCAAAAAGAATCCTACGCCTTGGACCGACAAGCACACTGCTGCAGTCCAAAAAATCAAGGCTTTAGTCATTTCAATTCCTTGTTTGAGTTTGCTTAATAATGAAGCAAATCTCATAGTGGAAACTGACGCATCCGATATCGGATACGGAGGAATCCTCAAACAGGACGTGGATAAGAAGGAATCCGTAGTGCGATTCCACTCTGGCGTCTGGAACAACGCGCAGAAAAATTACTCCACGGTTAAAAAGGAAATCCTTGCAATAGTACTGTGCGTACAGAAATTCCAAGGAGAACTAATCAACAAACGCTTTTTAATCAAAACCGATTCCAGAGCATCGAAATTCATTTTAGAAAAGGATGTTAAAAACCTGGTTTCGAAACAAATTTTTGCCCGCTGGCAAGCAATTTTATCATGTTTTAACTTTGAGATTTTCCCTATAAAAGGGACTGAAAACGCCTTGGCAGATTATCTCTCAAGATAGTTCCTCTCTCAGACAACTCTCTCTCTCTCTCTCTCTCCCAATGGAAAGAAGAGCGAAAGGTAGAGGTCGAGGAACTTCTTCCTCATCATCAAGGCAGCCTTCTGCTGCACAGCAGCCTTCTGCTGCTTCTTCAAAGAAGTCCACAGGAGCCAAGATGTCTCCTGACTCATACGCCGATGACTCTGATTACACCATCGTAACCAGAGGCAAAGGTAAAGCCAAAGCTGGGTCATCAACCCAGATTCCTTCCGCACATCCTGTGCAACCGACTCAAAATACGTCGCCAACAACGTTTGCTACGGCCGTTGTTCCCGACCGATTCATTCCTCGACCCGAATTAAAGGGCTACTTCAAAAACCATCTCCTACTGGAGAAATCATCATCGAGCCCCAATTCGACGATCCGAACCCTTCGAAGATCACCGAAGCCGTGTTCCCTTCTGGCTTTTTCTTCATGCCAGAATTTCATCACAAAACCCGTCGGTTTTATGAATTTATTTTAGTTGACACAAAGTCTGCCGAAATAATTCATCATCCTGACAATAAAGATCCTGAAAGGATCGCCTACTCCAAACTCAAAATCTTCAAAGTTCTCAACCCCACAGCATGGAACCAAGGTCTCCATACTGAAAAATCATTCACGAGGAACTTTCATCCTCAGACTTACTCATACCGCGACTACGTTCGTGCATGGTATAACGTACTGTTTTACCAGAATTTTAAGCACTCGTGGTTCATCCATTTTTGCCCGAACGCACAGAAGGTTCATTTCCCTATGTGGTTCGTCAATTGGTGGACGATATTTGGTCTTACTACCAATATCTTCCCCGTACCCATTCAAGAATCATTTTACTATTTTTCGAAGAACATCTTCAAAAATAGTTTCCCCATTTCAATGACATTCGCTATGTATTTTCAGATTCCATATATTCTTTCTTGGAATTTTGAAATACGCGTTTCCACTCTCACCAAGAGCTTGGTGAAAGTAATTTCAATCAAATGGTGGGATAAGTTTGCAACTTCCCACTCCGATCTCAAATTTGTGAAATCTTGGTTCGCAAAGAACGGTCATCTTTAAGACCTTTCTTCAAGACGGAACCAAGAATTCCTCAACAAAAAAAGCGCGACTTGTCATTTGCCACGCTCGGACTTCTTCCGAATCGATTTGCCAGAAACCGGTGGAGCGAGCTAGCTTCATTAGCCGATGATTCGGTCTCCTCAAAACATTCTGAAGTCGAAGAAACCGACTCAGAAGATCCGGACAGTGAATTTGTTTTCATTTAAGCGAACCGTAATGGTTCCCTTCTACAATATTCAAGAGACCGAAATTGTCGTTAAACTACTGATCGACCGCGAAGTCGTTAAACTAAGACACGACCGCGAAGTCGTTAAACTAAGACATTTTCATAGAGCGTAAGTCTCATTAAACCATCATTAGACCGTAACGTCACTAAACTATCAAAGACTACAATTGTCATTAAAATACGATGATTCAATTATATTAAAAATCAAACCGGACCACAATAGGTCCATAAAAAAGAACCGTTCGCGGTTCATCAAAAAAAAAAAAAAAAAAAAAACAAAAAACAAAAATATGTTTTTACTTTTTCTTGTATATACATGTTCAATTTACTGTTTTTGTACATTCTTGTAAATAAAAGAGAAAAAAGCCATTCAAGACGAGGAACACATTTGCAGAGTCCGTCACACCCGGAGCCTAACCTGGCTCGGAAAATACTTGTATTTTCACAACCCCGAGGATTAGTTTTCTAAAAGCAACAACTCAAGACTACAGAGTCCGGTGCGAAGTACCAGAGGTTGTAAGTCGCGTTAAAGGCAAGGAAGCCGCAAAGCGCAGTAATCCGCCCATTGGTCGCCGGCGTAGGATACGGTTGAAGTTTACGTAGAAAATTTGAATCCGTTCGAAGTCTACTTCAGATGTGCATCCGAAGTGGAAGGGGGTAGGTTGGACAATGCAGATGGAAAGATTCGACCTGTCGGCTGGTCATCTCAATTATTTACAGCTGTCTACTACCACTGAACTAGCTCTCTTGCACAACCTAAACAGGTGCAACTGCCACAAACGGATCCAAAGGCTAAAGGAGTGTGCTGAACTCCAGACGGGTCATAGAACCATCTGCTATACCCATGCCAAACTCAGGCCTGAACCAGACTTAGTGCCAAAGCAGCACACCAACCATTGCACCTCAAGTGCCACTACTACCAAATCCACATCTTACTACAAATGGGGCCAACAAGGTCACAACCTCAAGTGACAAAAACTATGGCTAGGCATACAAGAGCTCAAACTCAAACAACCATGCCTATGGCATCTCATCTAACTGAAGTCTCACGGCCTACTCTTTCATCTCCACATGATGCTCAACAAAACTCTGGCCGGATCTCTCAACATGCAGCAGCTAGCTCTACTCTAGGAGCTCCCCATAAGAAGAGTGCTCAACTCTACCAGACAACTGGGGAAACGACCAACGGATCACGTCCGATTGGTACACTGCTCGCTGCACCCTTAACCATAGCGTTCCGACTTACTGGCTGCAAAACAACAACACTTTACTAGAGAACAAAGATGTCTCAGCAACCTCCTCGAAGGCTACCAACTCTACTGCTACTCACTGGGCAATCGAACAATCTGCTAAGGTTCAAGATCCACACCTGAACTACCCAGGCTAGTCCACTCTAGGACCTGCTCCACAAGCATCAACATTAGCAAAAGCCAAAGCTAACTCCTCTCCTGGAGTGGTACTCCAGGGCAAATCACCTCCACCCTCTCACTAGGGGAAAACCAACAACTAGGCCACACGTGGCCTACGGGAGTCTAACCTCTGCCTCCCTCTGGAACGATGTCCCAGCGGTATCAGAATCTATCTGGATATCTCAACAAACCACAACATACTGACTCACTTCGCGGGAAGTTGGCATGATGGCGCTCTAAACCCAAACCAACAACGAGTCGAGAACACCGCTCGTCTCGCTCCACAACACTACACAAGGCATACACTAGATGAAAAGTATTGTAAATTCTTAACCCTTTTCTAAAAAGCAAGAAACTTAGGCGCACTGATGGATCCGCCTGCGGCCGGTGATCATGGGGAAAACGACCTACAACAAAAGGTCAGTCTACAGAATCTATGACTCTGAGCTCTGATACCAACTGTAAAGACCCGACCCAAAATGGGCTTTAAAATGGGCCTTTACCCCAATGCATGCATTCAAAGTAAGGACAATATACAAATATGATTTCGGATTCCAATTTAAATTAAAACATTCAGCATTCAAACAGAAATCATTCTGATTTCATGAAACACATCCCTGTCTCCAAGCACCTGTTTCAAGACAAATACATTTCCAAAAGTTTACTCTGATTAGAGATTTATTAAAATCATTCAAAACCTTCTCAGATACATAAATGCTGGAATCCACAAAACATTGAGAAAACATCCTAGGGCTCCGTGCTCGACTACATGCATTCAGGGGAAATAAAAGACAAGAGTCATAATATAAAAAGTCAGAGATGATAGCAGGTTCCCATGATCACAGCTCCTCCTTCATCCATCCTGTCTCGCACCTTGGTTACCTGTGGAAAACCACAAAATAAGGGTGAGTAACGAATTACTCAGTAAGAATCCCCAATCGGGGTACAATACAATATACATGGTCATCTAGGTGAATGTATGCAAGCTATGAATATAAACACAGAATAGAGCACATAGCTTAAATCCACTTATAAACCTCTATCACACAGGGTCTTAGTCTGGAAAATCTATCACACAAAATGCCCTATACGAGAAACAAGTCCCGGCCTCAGCCTGTCTACTGTTGATACGAAAGGTGCACTGGCTCACGATCCCGAGGAGCTCTCCAGTCGACGCTATAATGAGCGTATGCGCGCACCGCATGCTACTGCAAACTCTAGGGGGTGCCGGGTCTAGTGGCAAATTTGCCCAGTCCGATCACCATGCCTAACTAAATCTACGGATCGGTGTCAGCGACATAGGGTGTGAGACACGGACACGTGAACTATGTCAGCCTGAACCACCGCACCTGAGGCTAAGGAATCGGTCGTGGTAGGCTTACACCAGGAAGCCGTCCTTGCCCTATCAGGTGGCAATCAAAGGCTACTGGCGAACACGCTGAGGACGTGCCTGCTGCTTGGGACGAGGCAATGCCAAGTCATCATCCCGACCGTTGGGGCATTTAACAGTCTGCCACCCTCACCCAAGATTGCAGGGCCTACCGGTCGGGTTAGCTAAACCCTAACGAGGTCGGGGACTGAGTACTACCTCGCACGTCCCTGCCATGGATGCAAGATACTTTATGCATTCGGGCCCGGATGATGCTACCTACCTACACTCTAACCTATCATATCAATAACATACAATCCAATACAATCCAATATGTGCTCAACAGATACAACGAACCTAGCAACCTATAGCGAGCCAAACAAACACATCAAAAATCATAAACCAAAGGCCTAAATACAATAAATAAACAGGGCTCGGCTCGGGAGCAACTCACGAGGCGCGGCTGACACTCGAACAAGCCGGCTGCACGGGCGAGGCAGCTGTTGGGCGCAAATGGGCATAGGGTTGGGCGCTGAGCTGCGCGCGTCGCGGCTCGGCACAAGGACAGAGCTCGGGCGCGAGCTCGGCGAGCTACAGGGACGCGCGCGCGGGGCGACGCGACGCGACGACTTCAGGGCACGCGCGCTGGGACCAGCGACTCGGCAAGCTACAGGGCGCAAGGGCTGACACGGCGAGCTACAGGGACGAGGGCGCGCGACACGGCGCTGATCGCGGTGGCGGCGACGTGGGGCTGGCGACACCTTGTCGCGACGCGGTTGGCCGGGCTCGAGCAGGCGCGCAGCGCTGCGCATGCGGCGGGCTACAGGGGGTTTGGGCGACGCGGCCTGGGCAAGCTGAGGCTCGGGCGACGCGAGCAGGGGCTGGGCTGGGCTTGGGCTAGGTTGGGGGCTCAGGGAGAGAGAGAGAGAGAGAGAGAGAGAGAGAGAAAAAAAAAATGGGGATTTTGAAAAGAAAAGGGAAAATAAAAGGAAAATATGGGCTTTTAATCCTATTTCCATCCTTATCCACTTTTTAAAACCTCAAAATCCTTAAAATCCCATTTCCCGGCTTCTTCCTTCGAGAACCGGCTGAAGCGACCTTTTCCAATAAATAAAACTCACTTAACTCCAACTCCCAAATCATCACTAAGGGCCTGGGCTCGAATCCCAAAGTAAGCACTCAACCAACCATCACTTTGCCAAAGCCCAAACCACAACCGAGCTTCCAACCGACTAGCCCAAACACCTCGGGACTTGCAACCAACAGCAAACAAGCCTTGACAAAGGCAGGAGCGCCCTCGAAGCCCTGAAAACCACAAATCCTGCCCGGGGAGCCAAAAGACCAAAATACCCCCAAGGGTCAAAACAGCTCTAATGACCCAACCAAACAACCGAATCTTAACCCGAAGGCACCTCGAAAACTGGAATAGGAAACTGGGTTGTTACAACTACACACCTCAGCCGTGTCAATTCCATTTATTATTTTATTTAGGAGTTACAAAAACTTGTTGTGTCAGATCGCAACACACCAATTTCATAGAAAATGATCATTAGAGAAGAATGATGACGTGGCTTGTTCAAGACTTCGCCAGAGCGAAGTCTCTACTTCTGATTAAGCGAAATGTGTATGCGTGATCCCCAAAGGTTGTGCAAGTATACACAGTCTTTGTTGCAGCAAGTTTTAATGTAAGTAAAGGTCATCTCCACAGGGAATAGTTATTAGTGTCATGCGTAAGCGAAATCGAGAGTCAGGGTAACGGGGGAAATTTTTATGGTGAAAGTAATCTAAACTAAATAAATTGAAGATAAATCACACTGACGAAATATATCGGAAGGGAATAAGACAATTTGGAGCGTTTCGCTTAGGCAAAACTATTGAAGCAACAACTAGTAGCTTTCTCTTTTGCTCTCTCGAATCTTAGAGTTTTGCTCTCTCGAGCTCTTGGCTTGGTTCTCTCGAACTCAAACACTGCTAAGGCGAAGCGACATAGCATTAGGCGAACCTTACCTCTAAGCATTCAATTTAGATGCAAGTAAACTCATCTCTAAGTAAACTTTGCGATCCTAATGTTATACATGCAAGATCGCTCTATTTCTATTCTCTCGAAGTGAAATAAAGACATACACACAGTGGATCAAACGGAGTGCATTTTGAATTAACACAGCATGCATAATAATTTATCTTCTCGCTCAAACTTCGCTTAGGCGAAGTACTCCTATTTGCCTATTTCCTTCCAATGATAGATTTAGCTGCTCATGTCGATAAATAAAAGCAAAGCAAAGTAAAAGCAATAGATCATCTTCAATAAAAAAGCAAAGAACAAGGTTCGTTAAAACTACGCTAAGACAGAAGTAGATGAAAGCAATAAAACTAAACTATGACTAACCTAAACTAAGAACTAAGGAAATGGTGATCGGAAATGCTCGACGGAAAACTCTTCTAAGAAATGGTGATTGACCCCAAAAATGGGTGACAATTTGCTCTGAAGGTGAACAACTCTATTTATACTCCAGCTCTAAGCGACAAAGCCTGCTTCACGATCCTGACAATGTTGGACTGCTCTTCGATTGCTTTTCAGATGAAGGACTGCTTTATCTAACATTTCTGCTCTACAATTCACATTTCGGTTGTCAGAACATCTTGGCTTCGCTAGCTTTACAACATCTTCTTTCGTTGGTGGCTTCGCTTTGGCGAAGCAATTGGTAACTTCTTTAAACTCCGCTGTTGTGTTGAATCTCTTCAAGGCGTGTTTGGCTGGGCTAATATTCGCTTTGGCGAACACCTTCTTGTGGTAATTTTGCTTCGCTCCATCAGGAATGCTGCAGACAAAAAAGAAAGTATCAATTCTTTATAAAACATACAACTTGGCACACATTCAAGCATATTTCGCTGCTGCGAACCCAGAAAATGCATCCTAATAAGAAAACGAAAGGATGTTTCGTTTAAGCGATATTTAAGCATGATGAGGCGAAATTCAATATTAAATTAATTAAATATTAGCAAATGCTTATAAAAATATATTCTTTTAAGCTACTTTAACTCTCAATTCTTGAGAGTTATCGCACCCCTAAACTTGCATTATTACTCGTCTCGAGTAATAGCTCTATTTCCAGAGGTTGAAATTTGGTTTTTCACTATTTTCCTTCGCAACAGGAACAGTGCATCTGACTTTGCAACAGTCGTCAACAGATCAATCTGAGAATTCAAAAGTATTTCTAAGTAAATCTTTTCTATAACTAAACAATGCTGGGTGAAGCTTCAAAGTTTCAGGAACTCAATTTTACAATTCGCTTTAGCCATTTGTTCGCGAAAACTACTTTTAGTTCAGAAATTCAATTCTTTGGTTCTTTTAGTTTTCGCTAGCCAATTGGACTTAACTTTTCGCTTTAAACTCTTTCGCTCCTTTTAACTTTGGTACTTCTCATCTTTTGCTGAAGTGAATACTCTTCTTTTACAGTTCGCTGGTGATTCCTCACTTACGGTATCCTACTATCATTTACTCAATTTTCATCGAATGTTTGATATAATGATAGATACGCAATGTTAGAGCAAGCAACAGTGGAGAATGATCTTAGGACTTAGGCTACTAGCCCTTTGATTCACTTCGCGCTCGCGAGTATTTGGGAAATTTTTTAATTTTTCATGTTTTATCCAACCTAGGGTTTGGCTTGTAAATCTCACGTTTACTTCAGCGAAATGGCAACTATCCGATTAGTTTTTCTACGCTGAATCGCTCTTGAAGCATATGTCTTTTATGTGCTTTTCAAGAGTATTCACATAATTCGCTTCGGTGAACTCCACCCCCAAACTTGGACTTTTCATTGTCCCAATGAAAAACACTCAGCACCCCCAGGCGTAAAGTTTGCTAAAAGTTTAAGGCTTGGGTTGAGTCGAAATGGGTTCGCTTAAGCTAAAGAATTTGCGAAATTAAATTTCTAACTTAAAGAATTTTCGAAAACTATGACCTTTACTCCTCACAAAATTTTGCTCCGTCCAATTTTAGGTTTCACGTCAACATAGTGGATTTATAAAATTAATTTACAGAGAAATAAAAATGTTTTGTAAAGAAAGAAACTTAACTAAATTGCACAAAGAAAAAAGACACAAAAGTTCGCCAAAGCGAAAGATAATAACATTGATATTAATGATTTTACATGCTTGTTGATAAAATATAGTTTACAATAAAGTGCAATACATGCATGCATTCATACAAAATTAAAACAAGCGAGGGATAAAGCGAACAGAGGACTTCCATTCATGGCTCTTGATCAGGCAGAGCTTCGCTGGAATTTTTTGGAAGATCTGGGAACGGCGGAGCATATGTTGGATTACTCGGTCCCGCTGAAGGAAATAGCGATGAAATCTGCAATTTTCATCCCTAATTTCCCTTAGCAATTTGAGTTGCTCGTCATTGTTCGATGTTGATGCAGAGGCTTTCTTCGCTGCGTGAGATCCTCTCTCTTGCGCCTTTGGAGCGAAATTGAGGCACTTCTTCACTGGAACGAAGGGATCATTCGGCCGGCCCACGAGCCCTTGGTGCTGGCACAAGGCAGAGATGGAATGTGGAATAAAAAAGTAGCTCGCCTTGAGCCCCTTCCAATCTCGAATCTCCTTCGCGATGATGTTGCCGATGTTGATGGAAAGACCCTTCATGATTGTGCAAATCAGCAACGCTCTCGGCACGGTAAGTGTGGACTAGTGGGAGATTGGCCGCAGCGAAGACTTCATGAAGGCGGCCCAGATTTTCACCTCTTCATTCAAGTTAGCAGTGTGGAAGCGGCGAGACTACGTACTTTCGTCCCATTCTGCTCCTTCGACGCCGATTATTTCAATGCAGAGCTGCAAGTCTTCTTCTGAAATCTCGTCTGTGAGCATATCGAACGCGGACTTCTCATCGCTAAGGCTGAAGAGTGAATTCCATGCTCGTGGGGACCGTTCAATTTCGTTCCCTCGAACTGAGGCTTTGAAGCTCCTGGGGTCCAGCAGACTTGCGTAGAACTCAATTACCCATTCTCGCCTCGCCGAGCCCAATTCTGTGCAGAATTTCTCTCAGCCTCGCTCTTCAATTTGCTTTACTACATTCGCTGGAAGCCCTCTGAGGTCGGGGTCAAAAGACTGCTCTGATAAGAACCTCTTCGATTGTTATTCGATGATGTTCTTGCTGATAAGTTCCCGAGTCTTTTCGACCGAGCGAACTGGCACTGTTCTTCGAGGCTATTTTTCTTCGCAGAGGACCCTTCGCTGAAGCTGCGGCGGCGCAGACGAACTGGCTTGTCCTTGATGCCCGATGGTTTGTTGGTCCACTTGTTCTTCCTCATCTTCATCTGTTAGGGCAAAGAGTCCTTCTGTAAAGACCCGACCCAAAAACGGTTCTAAACCTAGGTCTTTACTCAGCATGCAAGTGAAAAACATAAATGACCCAACCAGGGGTCGAATTGAAAAACCTTTCAAACATAAGAGTGGAAAACATTTTAACAAACTAAATATTCAATAAGCAAAACCATTCAAGTTAAAACAGTGACTGATCAGTACTTTTCTTAAAATGCTTAATAGATAGTTCAATGCTACGATGAATAAGTTTTCCCTACGGACTCATGTCCAACTACATGCTGAATTCAAAAATATAAATAAAGACACAACAGAGTGTCAGCAGCATCCATGATCTCCCAGCTCCCTCCGCTAGCCGCCCCGGTGCTGTCGTAAGTTACCGGATGGAAAACCACAGTAAGGGTGAGTATAAACATACTTAGTAAGAATCCCCGACCGGGGTACGATACGATGCAATCAATCATCTAGCAACCTAGTACACATGCAAACAGATATCAACACGGATTTTAGCTCAACGAGCTCACAAGGCAAATCCGGAGTCCTCGGAAGTCTCCTACTTCTGGCCTAATGATTGGTTCTCATAACCAATCCCGGGACATCTCCGAGGGTCTTTCTGCCTCAGCCAATTGATCAGCTCAAAAACTGATCCCAAACGATGTCCGACACCCTCGAGGGTCTTTCTCCCTCGACCATATGATTGGCTCAAAAACCAATCCCAACGGGTATCCTCAAGGGTCTCTTACCCTCGCTAAAAATCTGGACTATCGGGAGAGTACCCGAAGTCTGGCTCTAATTGGAAGGAACTGGTGTACTCACGAACATTAGCCCAGGGGAGCTTTCCGAACCGGCGACTAACGCGTGTGCGCGCACACCACATGCTGCTACAACCAGCGTAAATGTGGGGGCCTAGGTACAAACTACGCGGGCCAGGTACGCATGCCTAATGACTCGGAAGAGGTGTCACTGACATAGTAGTGCGAGGCCCTCGGCACTCATCTGTAACAGCCTGTACCACCTACCTGAAGCTAAGAACCGGCCATGGTAGGCTTACACCGTTGGTAGGGTTCCGCTCTAGCAGGCTACAAACTAGGCTTATGCCGATGTGGTATCTACATCCACATTGGCGGCCGGGGGGAAGCAATGTACGTTATGCTTCGCTCTAACACCCGACCCGTGGGGACAAAGTACGTTATGTCCGCTCTCAGCCTCTGGATGATGACAAACCCTACTACACTAGCTATGAGTACAGAATAATCGATTCCTGGCTAAACATACATTTTTAACATAAAACACATAGCTTAGCATGATACTATGTAACGACCCGACCCGAAAGGGGCATAAAATAGGCCGTCACCTCAATGCATGCATTCAAATCTACAGAAAATTTGCAAGATGGGGTTTGGATTCTAAGTAAAACTAAAACATGAAAACATCCATTTAAAAATCAACATAAATTCCTGAAAAACTGTCCCCTGTTTCCAAGCACTGTTCCAAGACAAATACATTTCCAAAACATACTCTGATCAGAGATTTATTTAAAACATACAAACTTTACAACAATGCTAGAATCCGGAAATACATTCAGAAAACACCCTAGGGGTCCGTGCCCAACTACATGCATTCAGAGGACATTTAAACCATAAACATAAACATAAGACTCAGAGTTGAACAACGGGTTTCCATGATCACAGCTCCTCTTCCAGCCATCCTGTCTCGCACCATGGTTACCTGTGGAAAACCACATAATAAGGGTGAGTAACGAATTACTCAGTAAGAATCCCCAACCGGGGTACAATACGATATACATGGTCATCACGATGAGCGTATGCAAGTTATGAATATAAACACAGAATAGAGCACATAGCTTAGCCCACACTTGGGCCTCGGATGCCAACTCAGGGTCTTAGTCCGGAAATCAATCACCACATCCACACAATACACAAGTCGCCCTATACGAGAAACAAGTCCCGGCCTCGGCACATCTCTCTCACGTCGACGAAAGGTACACTAGCTCAAGATCCCGAGGAGCTCTCCGGCCGGGCATTGTAATGAGCGTAAGCATGCACCGCGTGCTTCTACGCACTATGGGGTGCCGGGTCCAGTGGCAAGCTGCCCATATTCGGATACCACGCCTAACTAAATCTCTGGATCGGTGTCACCGACATAGGGTGTGAGACACTGGACACGTGAACTATGTCGGCTGTACCACCCACTTTGAGGCTAAGGAATGGGTCGTGGTAGGCTTACACCGAAGCCGCCCTTACCTTAACAAGTGGCAATCAGGGCTCTTTGCCGAACACGCCGAGGACGTGCGGCTGCGGGGACTAGGCATTGCCAAGTCATCATCCCGATCGTTGGGGCATCGCTTAGACTACCACCCTCACCCAAGATTGCGGGGCCCTACCGGTTGGGATAGCTAATCCCTCACGGGGTCCAAGGCGGAGAACTGTCTCGAACGTCCTTGCCATGGATGCAAGATACTTTATGCATCAGGCGGATGATGCTATCTACGATTTCTAACCCGCCTTAACAATCAGCAAACAATCCAATACAATCCAATACGTGCTCAAGAGGAAAACAACGAACCTAGGATGATACTACGAAGCAAGGGATGATATACGAGCATGCGAGAAAGGAACAACCTAGCATGGACTAACATGAGAAACAAACACAGAAATCATGCGATCGGGAATTTAGAATAGAGCACTTATCACCAAACATGTCAATAAACACAAACAAGCATACAATCAGCAATCACATATAATATCGCAGGGTCCACACAACTCCTGTAAGAAATCCTTACATGGGCGGAAGGCAACAACACACAATCTCCTAAGCTGCGAACACTCCCGGAGCTAGCTATCGAGAACCTACAAACATAGAACAATCACAACCATAACCCTAAAAATATAATAAAAGCGACAAACTCGGCTCAGGAGCACTCACCTGCACACGACGACGACGAGGCACGAGCTGCGGGCATCGCTGGTGAGACGATGTACTGGAAGGCGCGCGGGCAGGCGCTGGCAGCATCGGAGCGCGGCTGGCGCTTGACATGGCGACACGCCGAGCACGCCACGAAGGCGTGCGGCGCTGGGAGAGCGGCTGGGCGCGAGCGAGCATGCGCGCGGCGCGGCGAAGCGCGCGCGGCGCGGCGACAGCGTCGCGGCAGGCGCGGCAGCGAGCGCGGCGTCGGCGACGCAGCAGCAGAGTCTGAGGCGGGCGGCGGACCGGCGTCGCGGCGACGGCGAGCGGCGCTTCTCTGCCGGATCTCGTGCGGGTGGCCGAAGCGATTTATTTGGTGCGCGGCGACGGAGGCTGCCGCCGGCAGATCTGACGCGCGACGGCGCAGCGATCTGGCGCTGGTTAGGCGTCTGCGCTGACGAGCAATTTGCGGCGACGGCGCGACTGGGCGTCTTGCTCGGGCGGTTGGTGCGACGGTGGTGGCGTGAGCTCAAGCGGATCTGGCGGCCGCTGCTACTGGGAGTGAGGCTAGGTCTGGGGAAAGAGAGAGAGAGAGAGAGAGAGAGAGAGAGAGAGAGAGAGAGAGAGAGAGAGAGAGAGAGAGAGAGAGAGAGAGAGAGAGAGAGAGAGAGAGAGAGAGAGAGAGAAAGTGAATTTGGGAAAAAAATAAAATAAAATAAAAGAAAAGAAAATGAATTTGGAAAAGAAAAGGAAAATGGGAAATAAAAGGAAAAATAAGGATTTTATCCAAAATCCATCCTTATCCACTTTTATCCTTAAAAATCCCATTTCGGCTTCCTCCTTCGAGACCTCATTTGAAGCAACCTCTCCCAATAAATAAAACTCACTAAAATCCAACTTCCAAATCAACACCAAGGGCCCGGGCTCGAATCCCAAAGGAAGAACACAACCAACCAACGCTTTGCCCAAAAACCCAAATCACAACCGAACTCCCAAACGACTAGCCCAAACATCTCGGGACCCGCAAGCAATAACAAACCAGCCTCGACAAAGGCAGAAGCTACCTCGAGGCCTAAAAAACCACAAATCCTGCACGGAGAGCCAAAAGACCAAAATACCCCTAAGGGTCAAAACAGCTCTAACGGCCCAACCGAACCACTGAATCTGGACCGAAAGCACCTCGAGAACCGGAATAGAAAACTGGGCCGTTACATACTACGAGCGTAAGTAGGAATCAAAAGCATGCTGGAAGAACAAACCTAGCATGGCACTAACATGTACAAACAAGCAAACATGCTAGCAAAAAATCAAACACAAGGTGTCCTATCCACTATCATGCTCATAAAAGTAAACAGGCACACATGGCACAATCAAGAAAACATCGCAGGGTCCACACAACCACGGTAAGAAATCCTTACCTGGAAACAAGCAGAAAATAACAATCAACAAGCGACCCTCGAGCTTCTAAGTGAACCCGAACAACCTAAGCAAATAATAAAATCATCCTAATTAAACAAACGGCAACCAACAACTTAGGGTCCGAAAGAGTAGAGGCTCGGGAATTACCAACCGAGAAGGCACTAGGTCTCGACCCAACTCTCTCGGCAAAAAAAAGGCGCTCTGCGGCAAGGAAGCAGGCTGGGCGCTGCTGGGAAGGCTGGCACGGCAGGGGGACGGGTGCGCGCGTGGACTGGCGCTGGCATGGGAGCAGAGGGGCGGAGCTGTGCGCGAACGAGCGACGGCTACACGGGCTGTAACGACCCGACCCGAAAGGGGTTCTAAAATAGGCCGTTACCTCAATGCATGCATTCAAATCTAAAATCAAAATGCAAAATGGTGTTTCGGATTCTAAGTAAAAACTAAAACACAAAACATCCATTTAAAAAGTCAACAAAATTTTCCTGAAACCTGTCCCTGTTTCCAAGCACCTGTTTCAAGACAAATACATTTCCAAAACTTACTCTGATCAGAGATTTATGTAAAACAATAAAAGCTTTCCAATAGTTACAACAATGCTAGAATCCGAAAATACATTCAGAAAACAACCTAGGGCTCTGTGCCCAACTACATGCTTTCAGAGGACATTTTAAAACATCAAAACATAAATACAAGACTTAGAGTTTGAACAACGGGTTTCCATGATCACAGCTCCTCCTCCAGCCATCCTATCTCGCACCATGGTTACCTGTAGAAAAACCACAAAAATAAGGGTGAGTAACGAATTACTCAGTAAGAATCCCCAACAGGGGTACAATACGATACAATCAATCATCTAGCACCCTAGCATACAAGCAAACAGCTACCAACACAGATCATAGCTCAACGAGCTTACAAGGCAAGATCTGGAATCCTCGGAAATCTCCTACTTCTGGCCTAATGATTGGTTATCCTAACCAATCCCGGGACATCTACAAGGGTCTATCTCCCTCGGCCAGCTGATCAGCTCAAACACTGATCCCGGGGATGTCCTCAAGGGTCTCTTACCCTTGCTAACAAATCTGGACTTACGGGAGAGTACCCGAAGTCTGGCACTAAACTGGAAGGAATGGTGTACTCACGACATTAGCCCGGAGGAGCTCTCCGAACCGGCAACTAACACGTGTGCGCGCACATCACATGCTGTTGCAACCGGCGTAAATGTGGGGGCCTAAGGACAAACTACGCGGGCCAGGTATGCATGCCTAAGACTCGGAAGCGATGTCACTGATCACAGTAGTGATAGGCCCTCGGCACTCATCTGTGCAGCATGAACCACCGACCTGAAGCTAAGAACCGGCCAGGGCAGGCTTACACCGATGGTAGGGTTCCGCTCTAGCAGGCTACAAACTAGGCTTACGCCGATGTGGGTAGCTAAATCCACATCGGCGGCTGGGGAGGGGGGAAGCAATGTACGTTATGCTTCGCGCGCTCTACTCCCAACCGGTGGGGACAAAGTACGTTATGTCCGCTCTCAGCCTCTAGATGATGACAAACCCTACAACTCTAGCTAAGAGTACAGAGAAAATAAATGATTCCTGGCTAGCAAACAATAACTGACATCAATCACACTTACCTAGCATGATACTACGAACTTAAGCAGGAATCATAAGCATGCTGGAAGAACAAACCTAGCATGGCACTAACATGTAAAATCAGGCAAACATGCTAGCAAGAGATCAATCAAAGCTACCCTATCACTATCATGCTCATAACAGTCAACAAGCATACAAGGCACATCATGAAAATATCGCAGGGCCCACACAACTCTGGTAAGAAATCCTTACCTGGTCGGAAGGCAACAACACACAAGAAATCTAAGCTGCGATCGAACCCGAGCAACCTAAAGTGATCCAAACAAACACAACAATAATCATAAACCAAAGGCCTAAATATAATAAAATAAAAAGGGCTCAGCTATGGAGAAACTCACAAGGCGCGCACGACACGCTGAACGGGTAAGCCTGACGGGCGAGGTTCTTTGGGCGGGCTCAGGCGGCACCTAAAGGCGCGTGGCGCGCGGGCGCGAGCTCGGCATGGCGTAAGCGCGCGCGCGTGCCTCAAGACTGGACGACGCGCAGCCGGGCGACACGACGACGTTCTGAGGACACGCAGCGGGCGACGAGACGCAACGGCTACAGGGCACCCGATCTGGCACGGCGAGCTCGGATCTCGGCTACTCGGGCGGAGACAGGACGAGCGACACGAGGGCTGGGCGGCCTGGCACTGTGCGCGGCTAGGGCTGAGCGACGCGACACTGTGCGGCCAGGGGCTCGGGCGACGCGACACTGGGCGAGCAGGGGGCTGGGCTCGGCGAGCTGGGCGGCTAGGGGCTCGGGCTTGAGCGACCTGGGGAGAGCTGGGGAGCAAGCTGGGCGACCTGGGCGAGTAGGGGCTGGGCTAGGCTCGGGGAGAGAGAGAGAGAGAGAAAGAGAGAGAGAGAGAGAGAGAGAGAGAGAGAGAGAAAAGTGAAAAAATGGGATTTTTATCCTATTTTTTCCAACCTTATCCATTTTTTTAAAACTTTAAAATCCTTAAAATCCCATTTCCCGGCTTCCTCCTTCGAGACCCGACTGAAGCGACCTTTTCCAATAAATAAAGCTCACTTAAATCGAACTCTCAAATGATCAATAAGGGCCCTGGCTCGAATCCCAAAGGAAGCACTGAACCAACCATAACTTTGCCAAAACCCAAACCACAACCGAACTTCCAAACGACTAGCCCAAACATCTCAGGACTCGCAACCAACAACAAACAAGCCTCGACAAAGGCAGGAGTTACCTTGGAATCCTGAAAATCCACAAATCCTGCCAGGGGAGCCAAAAGACCAAAATACCCCTAAGGGTCAAAACAACTCTAACGACCCAACCAAACAATCGAATCTTGAACCAAAGGCACCTCGAAAACTGGAATAGAAAACTGGGCTGTTACAATACTCCATTCTTTTAAGACTTTCGTCCTCGAAAGTCCTAAAACGAAACAGCTCCAGGAAAACTCCGCTGATTCCTAACCAACTGAACTCCGAAGGGAATAGACGGCAAACCACATCCTCAACTCGCACCAGCTCTCAAACGGTGCTACTCACAGCAAACTCGAGGACTGGATACAAGCTCTGAAACGCTACTCCACGCACTAGCAAAACTCCTCTAGAAGCTCACAGATGTTAACAAACAGCCTCAACCCTACAACAAGCTGGCCAAACAACTAAACCTCCCAGGTTCCAGAAAACCAAACGGCCTACTCTTACTTCACAAGAGACCAGCGAACCTCAAATCTTGCCTACAGCCTTAACCAAATACAATCGAATCACTAACTGGTGACTGATCCTAAAGGCAAACTTCTCCAACTAGAACGCGTCCACAACACTTAAGCAATCATCTTAAAGAGAAATCGTCGAACCAAAGGCAAGGGGCACAATCCTGGTACACCAGACGGCTAACAACACTCACACCAGCTGAAACTTCAGCTACGACCACCTCTAAAAGACAAGAACCAGGCACAGGCTCCACTCGGCCAAACCAACAAACTAGAGCTCCTCATCGGCCGAACGCAACTTCCCAAAGAAAACCTACCAGCAACTGGCCTAAGAGAACATTGCCAGGCAAGGAAACAACCAACATTCCTCTCAAGGAAAACTCGGGAAGCAAGGACTAAACCATCACGCAGCTATCTGCGACACAACACCTTGAGGAAAAAAGCTCAACGACTTTACCAACCAAAACCACGGCACCTCCGTGCCAACTCACTCAAATGCAACTCCGATAAACGCCAACTGCGAACGCACAACAACTAGGAACAAAGCCCGAGAAGGGCTTGCTCAGCAGAACTCAACCCAAACTTATAACGAGCAAAGCTCGCCTCCAAGCTACCACTCAACTCTTAAGATCCAACTGGCTACTCAAGGACTTCCTTCTTTTAGCTTAGGCCTAACTCATCTTCCAACCAGAAGCTCCACTCCTGAAACCTGGCAAGGAAAACGGATAACGACAACCTCAAAGCTTACGGATCCTGAGCCACACGAATCAGCAAGACTACCTCAGAAGCTAACACTCGAGGCTGGCATCCATGGAGCAACTCAACCACCCCAGAGACTAGGGGGGAAGGGAAATCTTCAATCCCTAAAGAACCAACAACTTCCAGAAACAACTCAACTCTTACTGGCTGGCCTCCGCCCTTGCGGGGACAAACAACTTTTCGCTTGTTAACAACACAATGCAGGGACCCTCTCGCTAGGCTGACCGCTGCGCTACTCTGATCAACTACACAACTCAGGAGCTAAGCTGACTCCTACTAAACGGGAAACGATTCCTAGCAAGCAAACTCTGAAGGGCAGCGAACATCACACACGCTCGCTGACTTGCTCAAACCCAAGGCAACAACAACCAACTCTCTTGGAAGCAACACCCAAGGGAAAACTCAACCAATCAGACCACCAACCCGGAACTAACAGCACTTACTCAACTGTCGAGGGAGGGGTCAACTCTCAAAACTTCCTGACTAGGAACAGGACCTCAGGGCAACGCCCTCCAACTAGAACCGAACTAGCTCTTGAAACAACAAGAGGCAGAACAACCCTTACTGCAGCCTCTAGAACACCATCCAAGAGTCCGCCTAACTGGACAAACAACTGCTTCCAAGCAGCCAACAAACTTTTCCCTCTTGCTAACACCTCTACCATCAACTCAAAGACTAAGGGAGTAACCTGACTACTCCTAGAAGGAACGGCTCTTACAAGCAGACAACCGAAGGACAGAGAGCTCCACATAAGCTCATTGTCTTGCTCCGCTAAAGCAACAACATCTAAATCTCACGGGGCAACAACAAGGATCCACCCTCCAAATGCCAAACGGGGCAACTCTCAACATCCTAGAAACAGGAAAAACAACCAACAGGGCACGAACCACTCGCCCCACGAGCAAATTTAACTTCTAGCAACTCCAATCGACACCTTGGTCAACACCAAGCACCAACTTGCCACCACACCGGAACCAATTCGGACTCTACTCCAAACAAACACTAGCTTGCTAGCCTACCAAAACTGCCAGCAACTCACCCGAGGCTACAACTACACGCCTTCAGCATGCCAACTTAAACTCACTACTTGGGACTGGCTGAGCTCTGGAGAGGCTCTCCACAACCTAGGGTTCTTCGGCAACCCTCGACACACAGTGTCGACTAACGGACTAACAGCCAACTGCCTGAACAGGCACAAATCTCTCCAGCATCTCAACCATGCTGGCCAACTCCAACTCCTTGGGAACCAGGAGGACCCTAAACGCTACAGAATGCGTCATCCTCCTACTCAAAGCATCAGCCACAACATAGCTTCTACCCAAGGAAAGGATCCGAACGACTCTCTTAGCCAAGACGATCAGAAACTGCGCGGCTTTGCTACCACCGCTCTTGTTCAGTTTCCAACTGAACTCCAACCAAAGGAACACCAAAAGTTCCATCTCCACATGATACTGGAAGCTGTGGCAACCTTGCTCTACCAAAGCATAACCATGCCAAACCGAACTTACTTTATACCAAGCCTCTACCGAGGGTGCTTAACCATAAGGCGTCCAAATCCTCTCACAAGGCATCCTACTCATCTCATAGGCATCCAACTCGCCTCATAGGCTTCCAGCTCATGGCCCCTCTGATGGACCAAAACTTGCATCTACGATGCTCAACTCTCCTCAGATTTAGGCACTCGAAGGTAGTTGACCGCACTACCAACCTCAAGGATCTCTTGGTCTTAACACTAGCGCCAGACTCACGCGCACTAACACTTACCAACCGCCAACCTGCTGACTTACTCAACCCCCAGTAAAACTGGGAAGAGGCTCCGGCCCCTCTCGAACATCCTTTCGCTTGTAGTCCTTTGACTACCACAGAACTAGCCCTCTTGCACGACCAAAACAGGTGCAACTGCCATAAACGGATCCAAGGCTAAAGGAGTGCGCTGAACTCCGGACGGCATAGAACCATCTGCTATACCCATGCCAAACTCAAGCCAAACCAGACTTAGTGCCAAAGTGGCACACCAACCAATGCACCTCAAGCCCACTACTACCAAATCCACATCTTACTACCAATGGGACCAGCAAGGTCACAACCTCAAGTGACAAGAACTCTGGCTAGGCATACAAGGGCTCCAAACTCAAACAACCATGCCTATGGCATCTCATCAAACCGAAGGCTCACGGCCTACACTTGCATCTCCTCATGACTCTCAACAAAACTCTGGCCGGCTCTCTCAACATGCAGCAGCTAGCTCCACTCTAGGAGCTCACCAAAGAAGAGTGCTCAACTCTACCAAACAACTGAGGAAACCACCAACGGATCCAATCCGAAGGGAACACTGCTCGCTGCACCCTTAACCACAGGGTTCCGGCTTACTGGCTGCAAACAACAACACTTTACAGGAGCACAAAGATGCCTCATCAACCTTCTCGAAGGCTACCAACTCTGCAGCCACTCTCTGGGCAATCAAACAATCTGCTAAGGCTCAAGATCAACACTTGACCTACCCAGGCTAGTCCACACGGGGACCTGCTCCACAAGCATCCACATAAGCAAGCCATAGCTAACTCCTCTCTTGGAGTGGTACTACAAGGCAAATCACCTCCACCCTCTCACTAGGGGAAAACCAACAACTGGGCCACAAGTGGCCTACGGGAGTCTAATCTCTGCCTCCCTCTGGGAACGATGTCCCAGCGGCATCCGAATCTATCTGGATACCTCAACAAGCTGCTACAAACTGCTCACACTGCGGGAAGTTGGCATGATGGCGCTCTAAGCCCAAACCAACAACGAGTCATAACCTGTTCATCTCCGCTCCACAACACTACACAAGGCATACACTAGATGAAAAGTATTGTAAATTCTTAACCCTTTCTTTAAAGCGGTAAACTTAGGCGTACCTGATGACTGTCGGAGTGCTGATGATCATGGAAAAACGACCTGCAACAAAAGGTCAGTCTACAGAATCTATGACTCTGAGCTCTGATACCAACTGTAACGACCCGACCCGAAAGGGGTTCTAAAATAGGCTGTTACCTCAATGCATGCATTCAAATCTACAGACAATTTTCAAAATGGTGTTTCGGATTCTAAGTAAAAACTAAAACATAAAACATCCATTTAAAAAGTCAACATAATTTTCCTGAAACCTGTCCCTGTTTCCAAGCACCTGTTTCAAGACAAATACATTTCCAAAACTTACTCTGATCAGAGATTTATTTAAAACAATAAAAGCTTTCCAATAGTTACAACAATGCTAGAATCCGGAAATACATTCAGAAAACAACCTAGGGCTCCGTGCCCAACTACTTGAATTCAGAGGACATTTTAAAACATCAAAACATAAATACAAGACTCAGAGTTTGAACAACGGGTTTCCATGATCACAGCTCCTCCTCCAGCCATCCTGTCTCGCACCATGGTTACCTGTAGAAAAATCACAAAAATAAGGGTGAGTAACGAATTTCTCAGTAAGAATCCCCAACCGGGGTACAATACGATACAATCAATCATCTAGCACCCTAGCATACAAGCAAACAGCTACCAACACAGATCATAGCTCAACGAGCTTACAAGGCAAGATCTGGAATCCTCGGAAGTCTCCTACTTCCGTCCTAATGATTGGTTATCCTAACCAATCCCGGGACATCTTCGAGGGTCTATCTCCCTCGGCCAGCTGATCAGCTCAAACACTGATCCCGGGGATGTCCTCAAGGGTCTCTTACCCTTGCTAACAAATCTGGACTTACGGGAGAGTACCCGAAGTCTGGCTCTAAACTGGAAGGAATGGTGTACTCACGACATTAGCCCGGGGGAGCTCTCCGAACCGGCAACTCATGCGTGTGCGCGCACACTGCATGCTGCTGCAACCGGCGTAAATGTAGGGGCCTAAGGACAAACTACGCGGGCTAGGTATGCATGCCTAAGACTCGGAAGCGGTGTCACTGATCACAGTAGTGCGAGGCCCTCAACACTCATCTTTGCAGCATGAACCACCGACCTGAAGCTAAGAACCGGCCAGGGCAGGCTTACACCGATGGCAGGGTTCCGCTCTAGCAGGCTACAAACTAGGCTTACGCCGATGTGGGTAGCTAAATCCACATCGGCGGCCAGGGGGGGGGGAAGTAATGTACGTTATGCTTCGCGCACTCTACTCCCGACCGGTGGGGACAAAGTACGTTATGTCTGCTCTCAGCCTCTGGATGATGACAAACCCTACAACTCTAGCTAAGAGTACAGAGAAAATAAATTATTCTTGGCTAGAAAACAATAACCGACATCAATCACACTTACCTAGCATGATACTACGAACTTAAGCAGGAATCATAAGCATGCTGAAAGAACAAACCTAGCATGGCACTAACATGTAAAATCAGGCAAACATGCTAGCAAGAGATCAATCAAAGCTGCCCTATCACTATCATGCTCATAACAGTCAACAAGCATACAAGGCACATCATGAAAGTATCGCAGGGCCCACACAACTCAGGTAAGAAATCCTTACCTGGTCGGAAGGCAACAAAACACAAGAAATCTAAGCTGCTATCGAACCCGAGCAACCTAAAGCGAACCAAACAAACACAACAATAATCATAAACCAAAGGCCTAAATATAATAAAATAAATAGGGCTCAGCTCGGGAGCAACTCACGAGGCGCGGCTGACACGCGAACGGGCAAGCTACACGGGCGAGGCAGCTGCTGGGCGCTGAGTTGCACGCGGACGGGCGCGCGGGCGCTGGCGTGAGCTCTGCTGGGCGAAGGCGCGCGACGCAGCTCGGCGCAAGGACACGTGCGCGGGGAGACGCGACGCGACGGCTACAGGGCGCGCGATCTGGCACGGCGAGCTCGGATCTGAGCGACTCGGGCGCGGACGGGACGAGCAACGCTAGGGCTGGGCAGCCTGGCACTGTGCGCGGCTAGGGTTGGGCGACGCGACACTATGCGGCCAAGGGCTCGGGCGACGCGACACTGGGCGAGCAGGGGGCTGGGCTGGGCGAGCTGGGTGGCTAGGGGCTCGAACTTGGATGACCTGGGGCGAGCTGGGGCTCGGGCTGAGCGACCTGGGCGAGTAGGGGCTGGGCTAGGCTTGGGGAGAGAGAGAGAGAAAAGGGAAAAATGGGAAAAAAAGGGAAAAATGGGATTTTTATCCTATTTTTTCCAACCTTATCCATTTTTTTTAAAACCTTAAAATCCTTAAAATCCCATTTCCTGGCTTCCTCCTTCGAGAACCGATTGAAGCGACCTTTTCCAATAAATAAAACTCACTTAAATCGAACTCCCAAATCAACAATAAGGGCCCGGGCTCGAATCCCAAAGGAAGCACTCAACCAGCCATAACTTTGCCAAAACCCAAACCACAACCGAACTTCTAAACGACTAGCCCAAACATCTCGGGACTCGCAACCAACAACAAAAAAGCCTCGACAAAGGTAGGAGCTACCTTGGAATCCTGAAAATCCACAAATCCTGCCTGAGGAGCCAAAAGACCAAAATACCCCTAAGGGTCAAAACAGCTCTAACGACCCAACCAAACAACCGAATCTTGAACCGAAGGCACCTCTCAAAGCTGGAATAGAAAGCGAGGTACATTATGCACGGGCGGGCTGGCGCTGATGACGCCTGAAGGGCTTGTCTTTGGGGACGGCGCGTGCTGGCCGGGCGCTATGTGGCAAAGCGGGAGTGAGCGTCTGGGCGTGATGAAGGGGCTGAGCTGGGCGTCTGGGCTATTCTGCAGGGGGTTGAGCAAGGCGTCTGGGCCGCTGCAGGTGTGCGGCGCTGTGTGTGGGCAAAGACGAGCGAGCGGCCGGATCTGATGCACTGGTCTTGTCTCTCGGTTCTTGATTCTTGGAGGACGGTAAGGTGAGAGGGAAGGAGTGATGGAGGGTGAGCGGCAAAACAAGGGAAGGAATTTCTTGGTTTTCCTTCCTTTTCCTAATTTAAATAGGCCTTGGTAACCTAAATCCCTTCCCAAGGCTTCCTCCTTCGAGTCCCGGCTAAAGCAATCTTTTCTCTTAATTAAAACTCATTTAAGACAAACTCCCAAATCATCATTTAGGGCAAGGGTTCAAATCCCAATGGAAGCACTTAAATTAATAATAATTTTGCCAATAACCAATCTACTTCCAAATTTCCAAACGGCTAGCCCATACATCTTGGGTCTTGCAACCAACAAAAATCAAGCCTCGACAAAGGCAGGATTGACCTTGGAATCCTGAAAATCCCCAAACCCTGACTGAGGAGCAAAAAGACCAAAATGCCCCTAAGGGTTAAAATAGCTTTAACGGCCCAACAGAACAACCGAATATTGAACCGAAAGCACCTGGGAAACCAGAATAGAAAACTGGGCCGTTACACCTTCGTCCAACTCGTCTTCGAGGTCCTCGTCGCAGCTGACCTCCTTGCGAAAGAACCCCTTGCCCTTTCCACTTGCAGGCTTGCTGCTCGCTGGATCAGCAGCAACTTGACCAGGTGTCAAGTGTGTGTCATCTCCAGCGAATGGCGAATCCTCGCCCAGCTCGCCAAATTCTTGTTTGGTTTAAACAGGGCTCGCGACATTTTTGCGCTCTTCCTCTTCTGCCGTAGGACTCTCAAGTTCCTCGGCTTCTTCTCTTGGCTCTTCGCCTAAGGATGAGCCCAGGTCTGAGGCGTTAGCAACCTTCTGGCGATGTACCAGCGGTGCATCATCTGCCTCTTCATTGAGACTCTCCTCAAACGCTTCAACTTCGTAAGTAGAGTCTTCGCCCTTAAAAATCGCAATAGCGTGCCGTTCTTCTTCTTCCGGCTCGACTTCAACTGTGATACTCCTCTCAGCCGCAGAGGCCTGAGGGGCTTCCCTCTCCTTGGCGGTATTTTTCTCTGCCCTTCGCTGCCTCTTCGCCGCAGCGACTTCTTCCTTCTCCTCCTCCTTTTCTTTTCTCTTCCGGTATTTTTTCTCCCTCTCTTCCTTCTCTTTCTCTTTCTCTTGCTTCTCCTTCTCTTCCAACATTCGTTGCTGCTCAGCCATTGCTTTCACCAATTCGGCCTACAATTCTGCCATTATTCTTTTCATGGCCAGTTGCTCTTCGCTCTCCTTTGCCTCGGCCACTTCCTTGGCTACCGGCTTCTTCTGCTGCAGCTTAGCGGACTTGACTGAACTGACCTTCGCTTGCACGGAGGCCTTCCCAGCCGCAAGCTTTACGCTTGCCCCTTCTAGCTGCTTCGCTGAGTTGCTCTCCTTTAGCGAAGCTTTCCCTTTGCCCACAGAGGGCACCACTGGCGAAGCGGAACTTGGTCCTGACTTCGCAACCTTCTTCAACACTATCTTTGGACGGACTCCCATAGAAGGAGTCTCCAATAATGTAGAGCTTGGTGCTTCTTCGCTTGAGGCCTGCTGGCTAAGTCTCGTCGCAGCGAGAAAGCTCAGCTTCTTGTCCAATTGGTCGAACTTCATCGCAAAGGTGACAGGGATTTGGGTTCTGGAGGCCATTTAGAATTCAAAATTTTTGGTAAAGGGTGTTTAGATGTTGCGAAATTCTCAGGAAAAAGTTGGACGCTCGAGAGAATTTGAAAATTCGGAAGTGTGAAAAAGAGAGAATGAGAATGAAGTGTGAAATTTATAGGTCATGAAGATTAGGGCAAACGAATGCCTCAGAAAACGAAATGACGATCGATGCGCAGCGAAACACGGGCTGTTAGATTAAACGTTTGGTTGACACGTGTTAAACGAGTCAGGCGATTAATGCCACGTGTTTAAGACGCGTTTGAATTCGATGATTTCACTCCCAGACTTCAATTCGCCCTTGCCAAATTAATTCTCATCGACGGTTTAGCGAAATAAAAATAAAACTAGCGAAAACTAAAAGTATGCAAAATAAAACAAGTAAAGATTAAATATTTACAAGATAAACTTCACTAACCTAGTGTGGAGCAATGTTTATGAAATCAAAGCAGATAATACCTTTTGCTCCAGTAAAATATAATCAAGCGAGATGCCAGATAATAATCTTCTGTGGTGCCCCATCCTTAATGACTTGCTTGAGCCTTGGCTGAAGCTCATATAATTTCGCTTTAGCACACTTAATAATAGAGATCATGAACAAACTTCTAAGATATGCACTTTGAACCATATTGCCTTCTTCGATCGTCAAGGTGTAACAGCCCAGTTTCCTATTCCAGTTTTCGAGGTGCCTTCGGTTCAAGATTAAGTTGTTTGGTTGGGTCATTAGAGCTGTTTTGACCCTTGGGGGTATTTTGGTCTTTTGGCTCCCCGGGCAGGATTTGTGGATTTTCAGGGCTTCGAGGTCACTCCTGCCTTTGTCGAGGCTTGTTTGCTGTTGGTTGCGAGTCCCGAGCTGTTTGGGCTAGTCGGTTGGAAGCTCGGTTGTGGTTTGGGCTTTGGCAAAGTGATGGTTGGTTGTGTGCTTCCTTTGGGATTCGAGCCCGGTCCCTTAGTGTTGATTTGGGAGTTCGATTTAAGTGAGTTTATTTATTGGAAAAGGTCGCTTCAGTCGGGTCTCGAAGGAGGAAGCTGGGAAATGGGACTTTAAGGTTTTAATTTGGATAAGGATGGAAAATGGAATAAAAATCCCATTTTTCCTTTTATTTCCCATTTTCCCTTTTCTCTCCCTCTCTCTCTCTCTCTCTCTCTCTCTCTCTCTCTCTCTCCCCAAGCCTAGCCCAGCCCGAGCTAGCCCAGCCCCTGCTCGCGTCGCCCGAGCCTCGCCCAGCCCAGGTCGCCAGCCCGCGCCATCGCCCAGCTCGCATCACCCAAGCCCCTGCCCGCGCAGTGTCGCGTCGCCTAGCCTCGAGTCGCCTCGCACAGTGTCGCGTCGCCCAGCCCCGAGTCGCCCCGCACAGTGCCGCTTTGCTCGTCCCCTCGCCAGACCGTCCAGTCCGCGCCCGTGTCGCCCAGATCCGAGCCGCTCTGTGCCGAGTCGCGCGTCCTGTAGCCCGTAGCGTAGTGTCGCTCGCGACCGCGCGCCGTCCCTGTGCCGAGATGAGCCGCGCGCCGTCGCCCAGCCGAGCTCGCGCCCGCACCCGCGCGCCCGTCTGTGCGTGCCTCAGCGGTCGAGCCAGCACCCAGCGCTTGACCCTGCGCGCCTATCTGCGCCTCGGCGCCAGCCAATTTGCCTGCTTCGCCGTGCGGTGGCTTCGCTCAGCGTGTCAGCCGCGCCTCGTGAGTTGCTCCCGAGCCGAGCCCTATTTATTTTATTATATTTAGGCCTTGGTTTTTGATTTATTGATGTGTTTGTTTGGTTCGCTTTATGTTGCTCGGGTTCGATCGTAGCTTAGTTTTATTGTGTGTTGTTGCCTTCCGACCAGGTAAGGATTTCTTACCAGAGTTGTGTGGGCCCTGCGATATTTTCATGATATGCCTTGTATGTTTGCTGACTGTTATGAGCATGTTAGTGATAGGGCAGCTTTGATTGATTTCTTGCTAGCATGTTTGCCTGATTTTACATGTTAGTGCCATGCTAGGTTTGTTCTTCCAGCATGCTTATGATTCCTGATTAAGTTCGTAGTATCATGCTAGGTAAGCGTGTTTGATGTCAGTCTTTGTTTGCTAACCAGGAATCATTTATTTGCTCTGTACTCTTAGATAGAGTTGTAGGGTTTGTCATCATCCAGAGGCTGAGAGCGGACATAATGTACTTTGTCCCCACTAGTCGGGAGTAAAGTGCGCGCAGCATAACGTATCTTGCTTCCCCCCCCCCTGACCGCCGAAGTGGATTTAGCTCTGGTCGTGAGTAAAGTGTGCGTGAGATAACGTATATTGCTTCCCCCCGACCGCCGATGTGGATTTAGCTACCCACATTGGCATAAGCCTAGTTTGTAGCCTGCTAGAGCGGAACCCTGCCAACGGTGTAAGCCTACCTTGGCTGGTTCTTAGCTTCAGGTCGGTGGTTTAGGCTGCATAGATGAGCGCCGAGGCCCTCGCGCTACTGTGATCAGTGACACCGCTTCCGAGTCTTAGGCATGCGTATCTGGCCCGCGTAGTTTGTCCTTAGGCCCCCACATTTACGCCGGTTGTAGCAGCATGCGGTGTGCGCGCACACGCGTTAGTTGCCGGTTCGGAGAGCTCCCCCGGGCTAATGTCGTGAGTACACCATTCCTTCCAGTTTAGAGCCAGACTTCGGGTACTCTCCCGTAAGTCCAGATTATTAGCAAGGGTAAGAGACCCTTGAGGACATCCTTGGGATTAGTTCTTGAGCTGATCAATTTGCCGAGTGAAAGAGACCTTGGTGATGTCCCAGGATTGGTTAGGATAACCAATCATTAGGCCGGAAGTAGGAGACTTCCGATGATTCCAGATCTTGCCTTGTAAGCTCGTTGAGCTATGATCTGGGTTGGTAGCTGTTTGCTTGCATGCTTGGGTACTAGATGACTGATTATATCGTATTGTACCCCGGTTGGGGATTCTTACTGAGTAATTCGTTACTCACCCTTATTTTTGTGGTTTTTCCACAAGTAACCATGGTGCGAGACAGGATGGCTGGAGAAGGAGCTGTGATCATGGAAACCCGTTGTTCAACTCTGAGTCTTATGTTTATGTTTATGATTTAAATGTCCTCTGAATGCATGTAGTTGGGCACGGAGCCCTAGGGTGTTTTCTGAATGTATTTCCAGATTCAAGCATTGTTGTAACTATTGCAAAGCTTGTATGTTTTAAATAAATCTGTGATCAGAGTGAGTTTTGGAAATGTATTTTTCTTGAAACAGGTGCTTGGAAACAGGGACAGGTTTTCAGGAATTGATGTTGACTTTTTAAATGGATGTTTTATGTTTTAGTTTTTACTTAGAATCCGAACACCATATTGCAAATTTTCTGTAGATTTGAATGCATGCATCGAGGTAACGACCTATTTTAGAACCCCTTTCAGGTCGGGTCGTTACACAAGGCTTCCTCTTGAATTCGCCATTCGCTTGGTATTGCACCACCATAACATTATCATTGCTCGCCCTATCACTCCCCTAAACATTCGATCTTTGAGGGCATGGAGGTGGAGGAATTTCAAGCGTGGCCAAATTCTCCTTGGATCCTTCTTCATTTTAAGGCCTTTGAGTTAGATTTTCAACAATGGATTCTTTTTCTTCTCGCAAAGTTCTTGATCGAAATTTTCTTCGACGAAACAGCCCACATTTGACTCTTCCATTTTTTCAACTTCGCTAAAATGCTCATCATCTGTCCAATTTTTAGCAAAGGATTCTTCCTTGGGCTTGTCCTCGAGATTCTGCTCACATTTCGTTTCGATCATATTCTCTCCAGCGAGATATTGTATCAATATCTGTTCAACCTTGGTTTTCTCTTCTTCGCTCAAATATTCATCAATTGGTAAAGGCATAGCCTGAACTTGCCGCATTTCATACTCCTCCACTTCTTGTTCATTTGAAATATATTCGTTGATATGGTTTAGCTCACATGCAGCGTCTAGTTGAGTTGCTTCTACTTTCAGGCTGATTGTAGAGGTTCGCTGGTTTTCACAGACTGCGTCCAATCTGTTGATACTACATCGAAGCAACTAATCCAGCGAAATATCTTAGTTATGCTGAAACATCGGTTGCTGATCTAATTGACTATTCACAGGTACCTCTGCGGAAGAGAAATCAAAATTGGCAAACTCAGGATCTGCGTTTTGCTGAGTTTGAAATAGGGATGCCTTCTCAGCCATTGCTTCTCTAATAAAGCTTTCTAAGGGTGTTTCTTCAATGGGAGCAAAATGATGATTCGCTTGAAAATCTGAATCAACATTCTCTAAATAAGCGAATTCGAGACTTACGTTATATGGTTTATGAACTTGTTCATTCTGAATGCCGCAATCAAAGGAATAGTTCATGCTTTCATAAGCATAGTCATGTTTGCTCTGTTGCATAGCATTTCTCGTGATCTCTTCATGCATGTTAAAGTCAGGATTGTCAGGGTCATTCTCGTAGATGTGGCTATCTCCAAAGAATTCATGGCTTTCAAAGTTCATTGGGGTAAAGGTTGAAAAATTCTCCTCTTGCCTAGCGAATTCAGCATTTGATTCACCCCATGAAAGGTTCACTTGGGCAAAGTTCGGCATAGCAAAGGTTTGCTATTCGAAACTTGGGTTCGGCCAGAAATTGAAGTTCCATGGTTGATATTGTGGAGCAAACGTCTTTTCAACATAATGACAAGGATAGACGGAGTCATACTAGTCTCCTTGATAATTATCCTCGTTCTTCTAAGAAAACTTTGCTTCGCTCCAGCGGAATAATCTACCAAGATCTCCAACTTCATGAAAAACACACCTACAACAAAGGGCAATGATAAAAATTGCTAGCTCTTTGGAATTAAAGACTACTCTAAAAAAACACTTAAACAAGAACTAATGACACTATTCCCCAGCAACGGTACCAAAAACTTGTTGGGTCAGATCGCAACACACCAATTTCATAGAAAATGATCATTGGAGAAGATGGCTTGTTCAAAACTTCGCCAGAGCGAAGTCTCTACTTTTGATTAAGCAAAATGTGTGTGTGTGATCCTCAAAGGTTGTGCAAGTATATACAGTCTTTGTTGCAACAAGTTTTAAAGTAAGTAAAGGTCATCTCCACAGGGAATGATTATAAGTGTCATGCTTAAGCGAAATCGAGAGTCAGGGTAACGGGGGAAATTTTTGTGGCGAAAGTAATCTAAACTAAATAAATTGAAGATAAATAGCACTGACAAAATACATCGGAAGGGAATAAGACAATTCAGAGCGTTTCGTTGAGGCGAACTATTTACAGCTAAGAAGCAACAACTGGTAGCTTTCTCTTTTGCTCTCTCGAGTCTTAGAGTTTGGCTCTCTTGAGCTCTTGGCTTGGTTCTCTCGAACTCAAACACTGCTAAGGCGAAGCGACATAGCATTAGGCGAACCTTACCTCTATGCATTCAATTTAGATGCAAGTAAACTCATCTCTAAGTAAACTTTGCGAACCTAATGTTATATATTGTAAAGACCCGACCCAAAAGGGGCTCTAAATGGGCCTTTACCCCAATGCATGTAGTGAAAATAAAAGACATTATGAAAAATACATTTCGGATCCCAAGTAAAAACAGAAACATTCAACAACCAAAACATACATTTCTAAAAGCATACTCTGATCAGAGATTTATTTAAACCATTTAGACAATCCACAAGTACAAATATGCTGGAATCCATAAAACGTAAGAAAACATCCGGGGCTGTGCCCGTCTACATGCATTCATTGGGAAATAACAAAAGTCAAGAGTCATGATAAAATAAAATGGTCGAGAGATGACAAGCAGAGATTCCATGATCACGGCTCCTCCTTGACCATCCTGTCTCCCGCCTTGAATACACGTGGAAAACCACAGAATAAGGGTGAGTAACGAATTACTCAAGAAGAATCCCCAACAGGGGGTACAATACGATATACATGATCATCTAGAAGATTGTACGCAAGCTATGAGTATAAACACGAATAGAGCACATAGCTTAAGTCCACACTTGGACCTCGGATGCCAACTCGTGGTCTTAGTCCGGAAATACCACAACACACTATACGCGCTTATACGGGAACAAGTCCCGGCCTCACGGCTGTCTACGATCGATACGAAAGGTGCACTAGCTCAAGATCCCGAGGAGCTCTCCGATCGTATTTGTAATGAGCGTAAGCATGCACCGCGTGCTTCTACAGACTATGGGGTGCCGGGTCTAGTGGCAAGCCGCCCATATCCGGATACCACGCCTAACTAAATCTCTGGATCGGTGTCACCGACATAGGGTGTGAGACACGGACACGTGAACTATGTCACTGTACCACCGCACTGAGGCTAAGGAACGGGTCATGGTAGGCTTACACCAGAAGCCGTCCTTACCTTAACAGTGGCAATCAGGGCTCTTGCCGAACACGCCGAGGGCGTCGCATTCGCCGGGACTAGGCATTGCCAAGTCATCATCCCGACCGTTGGGGTATCGCTTAGACTACCACCTCACCCAAGATTGCGGGGCCTACGGTTGGGATAGCTAATCCCTCACGGGTCCAAGGACGGAGAATCTGTCTCGAACGTCCTTGCCATAGATGCAAGATACTTTATGCATCGGGCCCGGATGATGCTATCTACGAATTCTAACTCGCCTTAACAATCAAGCAAACAATCCAATACGTGCTCGAAAGAATACAAAGCAGACCTAGCATGGTACTACTGAACAAGAATGAATATGAGCATGCCGAGCGGAACAACCTAGCATGGACTAACATGAAAGAACAACATACGAAGTCATGCCGATCAGAATTGAGCGAGCACCTAAACTATACATGCCGATAATCACAAACAAACATACAACATCAATCACATAGAACATCGCAGGTCCACACAACCCCTGTGAAGAAATCCTTACCTTGGCGGGAGGCAACTACACACAAAATCCTACGCTGCGATCGATCCCGAGCTAGCTAACGAGAACCTAACAAACACAATAGAAATCACAATCATAGCCCTAAAAATATAATAAAACAAGCAGGCTCGGCTCGGGGCACTCACACACACACACGACACACGGGCCGAAAGCCGCTTGCAGTGGTAGTGCTGGCCGGGCGCTGGCAGTCTTGGGGCGCGCGGCTGCGCGCATGGACACGCTGATGGAGCACGGCAGCGGCGAAAGGCGCGCTGGCGCTGGGCGAAGCGGCCGAGCACGAGCGAAGCGTCGGGCGCGCGCGGGCGAGCGGCTTCGGAGCGTAAGGCGCGCGGACACGGGCGATCTCGCTGCGCGCGCGCGAGTGCGCGACGGGCGGCGCGCGAGGATCGGGCGCGGCGATGGACGGATCTGGCGTTTCTTTGGTGTGCGGCGGCGGCAGTGGCTGACCGACGCGTTCGGGCGTTGGCTTCCCTCGGCCGCGACTGGCGGCGCGATAAGTGGTGCGGCGGCGACAGATCTCGGGCGACGGACTGGGGCGTCTGGCGAGCGATCTGCGATCTCGACCGGATCTCGTGTGCATTCTTTGGTCGGGGCGTCTCGCGGCGGCAAAGCGGCCGCGACAGCCGTTTCGTGCGGGTTAGGCGTCTTTGCTTTCGGCGGTTGGGCGACGGTGGATCTCGCTGGTGTGCGGGCGGATCTGGCTGGCCGGGGGGAGGTGGCTTGTGCGGCAAAGTGAGGTGTTGGAGAAGAAATGCAAACCTAGCTTCCTTTCTCTTTTAACCAAATACAACAAAACTCCAAAATCCAAGGCTAACCATAAAATGACCCGGAAGGAGCAACAAGAGCTCTCAATAGCTCATCTCGCACGCATCCCCACAAGCTTTCTAGGAGACCGGGTTCAAACCCAGTGCAAAGACACAATTCCCTTTTATTTTTACTTTTGCATCAAACCTTGCTCAACCCTTCCACAAAGCCTCACAAACCTACATAAATTCATCCAATATTTTTAGCAACTAGAAAAGACATAAACGGCCCTGACGGCCCGACCAAATTACCAAAATACCCCTAGGGCATACCTGGAAGACCGGGAAGAAAAACCTGGGCCGTTACATATATGCAAGATCTCTTTATTTCTATTCTCTCGAAGTAAAATAAATACATACACACAGTGGATCAAACAGAGTGCATTTCGAATTAACACAGCATGCATAATACTTTATCATCTTGCTCAAGCTTTGCTTAGGCGAAGTACTTCGATTTGCCTATTTCCTTCCAATGATAAATTTAGCTGCTCATGTCGATAAATAAAACCAAAGCGAAGTAAAAGCAATAGATCATCTTCATTAAAAACAGTGAAGAACAAGGTTCGTTAAAACTACGCTAAGACAGAAGTAGATGAAAGTAATAAAACTAAACTACGACTAAGCTAAACTAAGAACTAAGAAAATGGTGATCAGAAATGCTCGACAGAAAAATCTTCTAAGGAATGGTGATCGACCCCATAAATGGGTGATAATTTGCTCTGAAGGTAAACAACTCTATTTATACTCCAGCTCCAAGCGACAAAGCCTGCTTCACGATCCTGACAATGTTGGACTGCTATTCGATTGCTTTTCAGATGAAGGACTGCTTTATCTGACATGTTTTCTCCACGATCCACATTGTCGGTTGTCAGAACATCTTGGCTTCGCTAGCTTTACAACATCTTTTTTCATTGGTGGCTTCGCTTAGGCGAAGCAATTGGTAAATTCTTTAAGCTTCGCTGTTGTGTTGAATCTCTTCACGGCATGCTTGGCTGGGCTAATATTCCCTTTGGCGAACACCTTCTTGTGGTAATTTAGCTTCGCTCCATCAGGAATGCTGCAGACAAACTAGAAAGTATCAATTCTTTATAAAACATACAACTTGGCACACATTCAAGCATATTTTGCTGCAACAAACCCAGAAAATGCATCATAATCAGAAAACTAAAGGATGTTTCGTTTAAGCAATATTTAAGCATGATGGGGCGAAATTCAATATTAAATTAATTAAATATTAGCAAATTCTTATAAAAATATATTCTTTGAAGCTACTTTAACTCTCAATTCTTGAGAGTTATCAAGTAGTTGTAGTATTTAGACATTTCATATTCGTAATAAAATTGTTTGCTTTAAACTTCTATATTGTGTTTATTTACTATGATTACACTATAGGAGTATATGATTGCTACTTATGAATAGATCATGTTCCGATTGTAGGTCATTGAATGTTACACTGCTGAATGTTTATATATATGCGTCGATTAGCTACCCATGCACGCTACGGTTTGACCCTGTACGCTACGGGTGTTCATATTTTATCCGAAAACACAACCGACTGACCAAAACTGACCGAATCAAGGTCGGTCGGTTGGAGTCAGTTAAATTAAATAATTAATCGACGGTCGGTTGGTCGGAGAATTTTCTAAAAAAATTAAATTATAAGAGTATCATCCATGGTTTTCCAATGAAAAATATTTATATATTTTTTTTAAAAAGCCTTAACCGACCCGAACGACGGACCGACCGTCGATCGGAATTCTCGAATCAAATTTTTTTTTTCGATTTTTATTAATATGTCGATTCAAAATATTTAGAAAACCAATATGTCGTTTATCGATGTCAGTTTTCTCCAAAAAACCACCCCGACCGACCGACGAACACTTCTATTGTACGCTACTTTAAGTTGCACGAACAACTGTTCCACATTTAGGGAGTTAGGAATAACCTCACTACTGCTTATGTCGCCCTGTGCTAAGTATGGTGTTCACAGTGGAAGCTGGTTCAGCCATAAATCATGAGTCATGGAAGTGACAATTGTTAGGGAAGTAAGACATTTTTTTGCTAGTCCGCACTCTTAGCCTTTTCTAGGAATGCGAGTTAGCATTACTCATTGCATACATTAGTATTTTATTCTGCATTAGTATTATATTTCTGTATTTCATTTATCTTATTAAACAAAACCACACAACCCAACAATTTATGCTTATTTACTTTTTCGCATGACTCTGACTTAAGTGGTATTTGCTCTTGACATCAAACTCAGTGGGATCGATAATTTACATACTTATCACTTGTTACAATCTCGACCGCATATACTTGGGCGTAAGTTATTCCAAGTGCGTTTTGCATAAGAATTAGTTACTATTCAATATATTAACAGTGGAATCGTCTGGTCAAGTTTTTGGCGCCGTTGTCGAGGATTGATTATTTAGAGTTAATATACTTAAGAAAGAGTAGTTCTTAGTTGTCTAAGATTGAATTTTTATTATTTCAGGAAAACGTGAAGTCCAAACTAATTTGATCAAAAGGGAAACAGAGTCCCAGAGCAACTCATCTTCACGATTATTTAATGGAGCCTAGTTAGTTTACAAATCAGCAATGGACGCAATACTATATTCCACAACATTTAGACAACTTACAATAACAAGGCTATGCAGATGAATTTAAAATAGCACACCTTCATTTGAATGAAAATTTCTAGTCGTACTATTGGGAAGATCATAGCAGCTTCTATCAACAACAGTTTGATCCGCAAGGAGATCGCAGTAACTGGTGATATACATGGGATGCTAGGACTCATGAACCTAGGAATTACATGTATACTTTTGGGAATTCTTCGATGGACATAACTGTAGAGGAAGAAGAACAGCAAAGGAGGTGACTGGATGATTCCACTACTAAAATCTTGAACGGTAACTAATTCTTATGCGAAACGCAATTGGAATCACTTACGCCCAAGTAAACGCTGTTGGAAATTGTAGCAAGTAATAAGTATATAAGTTTATTGATCCCACATAGATTGATGTCTAGAGTGAACACTACTTAAGTTATAGTCGTGTGAAAAAGTAAATAAGCAGATATGGTGAGTGGTTTTGTTTTGTTTTGTTTAATAAGATAAAAATAAATACGGAAATAAGTAAAATGTATGGAATGAGTAATGCTAACTAAGTATTCCTAGAAAATGCTAAGAGCGCGGGCTAGCAAATGAATGTCTTACTTCCCTAAAAATTATGACTTTTGTGACTCATGTGATTCACATACTAAGCACAAGGAGACGTAAGTAGTAGTAAGGTTATTCCTAACTCCCTAAATGATGAGCAGCTGTTCATACAACCTAAAGTAGCGTACTGGGTCAACATGTGATTCCTCTTCCGATTCCTCGCAAGGTACATGCGTGGGTAGCTAATCGACGCACATATATATAAATAAACATTTAGCAGAGTAACATTCAATGACCTACACTAATAACATGATCTATTCATAAATAATTATCATATACTTTTATAACGCAATCATAGTAAGTAAACACCAAATAGAAGTTTAAACCGTACGATTTTATTAAGACTAAAAATGTTTAAATACTACAACTACTCCTAATAAAAATAATAAATGGAGTTGGCACGACTAAAGATGCGTAGTCTCCTTGTCATTAGCTCCCACAACACCACCATTCGCTTCTCTACAGTAGACTCAAGTTTAGGCTTTAGTCCCTTGATCGGCTTATGGCCAACCGACTAGCACAATGGATTGTGCTACTTGCCTTGGTATTTATAGTATTGAATTTCGTGAGCTGCAAGTAGAGGTGAGCTGTATAAATCATCATCAATGCATATTCCATAATTTTCGTTGGGATTTATTTGATTGCCCACCGCCTTGATTGCATAATTGATTATCTGATTCTTTCCTTGTAGACGAAGCTTTATCGGAAGTAAATCCTTCTTTGGGTTAAGCGTCTTTTTGTGATATGATCATCGTTGCGTGAAATCATGCTAAAAAGCTTAAATTAGGCACAGTTGTTTTGTGATTTGTGCTAAAACGCGGATTCATGCTTTTGATGCGATATTATGAATGCATGCTGCTTTTCTAAGTTATTTCTCTGTATTCCTACTAGGGACACATATATTCTTACCTAAGTTTTAAAATAATGCAAACTAAGCAGCCTAGGCTCTCTTCGAAAGTTATCACACCCCCAAACTTACATCATTGCTTGTCCTCAAGTAATGCTTATCTGCTTAAGATTTTTATATTTATTAACTCAGCATTTCCATCTTTTTTTCCGTCTACTTCCATGGTTTTTAACACACCTCTTATTTCTAGGGAGAAACTTCATTCTCCTCGCAATTTTCAAACTTTCCAAAAGATTCAGTTTAAACCTTAAAATCTTCTCTATCATGACTGACAAATTACCCCTCATCATATGTAAAGACCCGACCAGAATAGGGTCCTAAACCTAGGCCTTTAAGCTCTTATGTATGTAAGTAAACCTGAAATCATGAATGCGGAAAAATATAGGAAACTTTAAAACATAAAACGTTCAGAGAAATTTTGATATTTGGACCTGTCCCTGTTTCAAAACACCTATCAAAAGTTTTACCAAAACCAACCCTGGCCAGAGTATCGTTTATTTGCAAAAGAAAACCTCCAAACAAGTTGGACACTGTAACGGCCCAGGTTTTCATCCCGGTCTTCCAAGTATGCCCTATGGATATTTTGGTAATTTGGTCGGGCCGTCAGGGCCGTTTATGTCTTTTTCAGTTGTTAAAATTATTGGATGGACTTAAGTAGGATTGTTTTATGCATTGTGGATGTGTTTGGGCATGGAGAGATGCAAAAGAAAAATAGGGATTTAATGTTGCAGCAGCTAGGATTCGAGCCAGGGTGGCCTTGTGTGCTAGAGCAGGGCCTTGCCAGTTGAGCCACCAAGTGATCTTGTTGCTCTGTCCGCAACATATTTTAGTTAGCCTTGAGTTCTTGGGGTTTTGGTGCATTTGATTAAAATGAAAGGAAATTTAGGTTTTTGTGTTTTATTCTCCAAACCCCCCATGGCCGCCCAACCCTCTTCTCTCTAGCCATCTTGCGTGAGTCTTCTCCCGAGAGTCCTCCGAGTGTCATTCTGGCCACCCAAGCAACCCAGCCGAGCAGCCCGGTCGAGCAGCCCAGCCAGATCGCACCAGCAGCCCTAGGCGCCCAGCAGCACGCAGCCCAGGCGTCCAGACCGTCGCAGCCGCCCAGGCGCCCAGCAGAGGTCGTCGCACGCACCAGACCGCGTGCCCGTCGCCGTCGCAGCCACCGTATCGCGTTGCTCGCCCATGCTCGCCCAGCCCATCAGCGAGCCAGACGCCATCGCTTAGCGAGCGCGCGCGCCGCGCCGTCTCTAGCGTCTTTGTGTTGCGCTCGCCCACCCGTGTCTCGCGCTGTCGCTGCGCGTCTGCGCGCCAGCCCGCCGCCATCTGCGCGCGCCAAGAAGAACCCCCCACGCACGCACTGTCTGTCCGTAGCGTCGGCCCGTCGCGTGAGTTGCTCCCGAGCTGAGCCCTGTTTATTTTATTATATTTAGGCCTATGGATTGTGATAATTATTATGCTTGTTAGGTTCTCATTAGCTAGCTCGGGATCTATCGCAGCTTAGGATTCTTGTTAATCGCCTTCCACTGTAAGGGTTTTTTACCGAGGTTGTGTGGACCTCGCGAATAATTGATAGTATGCCATATCTTGTGATTATATGAAATTCTAGTGGATAGGTTACATGTTTTCTCTTGCTTAGGGTTTGTGTTGTCTTTGGTGTTCTGTTATATTAGTTCTGAGCTAGGGTCTTTTATCTTGGCATATTCTTGTTCCTGTTATATTCTGATAGTTTCATGTTAGTGCCAGACAGGTGATCCATAATGTAGGTAAGTCCCCGATGGGCACTGCACTGTTCCCTTGTGTGTAAGCCCTCGATGGGCATCATAAGGTCGCTTAAGAGAATAAGACCCCGATGGGCATCTCAGTGATCCTAGCTGGAGTAAGACCCCGATGGGCATCCTAGATGTGTAAGACCCCGTCGGGCAGCATTGACAGCTAGAGGTGTAAGACCCCGATGGGCATCCGTAGGTGTAAGACCCCGATGGGCATCCGTATGTGTAAGACCCCGATGGGCATCATTGTGATCCTAGTTGGTGTAAGACCCCGATGGGCATCCGTATGTGTAAGACCCCGTTGGGCAGCATTGATAGCTAGAGGTGTAAGACCCCGATGGGCATCCGTAGGTGTAAGACCCCGATGGGCATCCGTAGGTGTAAGACCCCGATGGGCATCCGTATGTGTAAGACCCCGATGGGCATCATTGATTGAGGTGTAAGACCCCGATGGGCATCTGTATGTGTAAGACCCCGATGGGCATCATTGATTGAGGTGTAAGACCCCGATGGGCATCCGTAGGTGTAAGACCCTGATGGGCATCATTGATTGAGGTGTAAGACCCTGATGGCCATCCGTAGGTGTAAGACCCCGATGGGCATCCGTATGTGTAAGACCCCGATGGGCATCCGTATGTGTAAGACCCCGATGGGCATCATTGTGTCAATGTATCCTAGGTTGTGTAAGACCCCGATGGGCATGCAGGTGTAGAACCTAGGATAGGCTGTAGTTGAAAGCCCTTGTTAGGCTAGCTCTAGTGTTAGCACATAGCCTAAACCTACCGTTTTGCTCTAAGTCATTGTATGGTTGCATGTCGGTGTGCTAAATGAGATGTTTTCGTATTGTACCCCGGTTGGGGATTCTTACTGAGTAATTCGTTACTCACCCTTATTTTGTGGTTTTCCACAGGTAAACATGGTGCGGGACATGATGGCTGGAGGAGGAGCTGTGATCATGGAAACCCGTTGTTCAACTCTGAGTCTTGTATTTATGTTTTGATGTTTTAAAGGTTCTCTGAATGCATGTAGTTGGGCACGGAGCCCTAGGTTGTTTTCTAAATTTATTTCTGGATTCTAGCCCTATTGTAACCATTGGAAAGTTTGAATGTTTTAAATAAATCTCTGATCAGAGTGAGTATTGGAAATGTATTTGTCTTGGAACAGGTGCTTGGAAACAGGGACAGGTTTCAAGAATTTTATGTTGACTTTTAAATGAATGTTTATGTTTTAGTTTTTACTTAAAATCCGAAACACCATTTTGCATTTTGATTTTAGCTTTGAATGCATGCATTGAGGTAAAGGCCTATTTTAGAACCCCATTCGGGCCTGGTCTTTCTGATTGGTATCGAGCTCGAGTCATAGATTTCGTGAGACCGACCTTTTTGTTGTAGGTCGTTTTTCCATGATCTTGACACTGATAGACGGTCATCAGTACGCCTAAGTTCACGATTTTAGAAAAGGGTTAAGAATTTACAATACTTTTCATCTAGTGTATGCCTTGTGTAGTGTTGTGGAGCGGAGACGAGCAGGTTCTGACTCGTTGTTGGTTTGGGTTTAGAGCGCCATCATGCCAACATCCTGCCGTGTGAGCTGTATGTTGTGGTTTGTTGAGATATCTAGATAGATTCGGATACCGCTGGGACATCGTTCCAGAGGGAGGCAGTGGTTAGACTCCCGTAGGCCACGTGTGGCCCAATTGTTGGTTTTCCCCTAGTGAGAGGGTGGAGGTGATTTTCCCTGGAGTACCACTCCATGAGAGGAGTTAGCTATGGCTTTGCTTATGTGGATGCTTGTGGAGCAGGTCTCCGTGTGGACTAGCCTGGGTAGCTCAAGTGTTGATCTTGAGCCTTTGCAGATTGTTTGATCGCCCAGTGAGTAGCTGCAGAGTTGGTAGCCTTCGAGGAGATTGATGAGGCATCTTTGTGCTCTTGTAAAGTGTTGTTGTTTGCAGCCAAGATGGCGGAACCACGTGGTTAAGGGTGCGATGGCGTGCCCCTTCGGACTTGATCCGTTGGTGGTTTCCTCAGGTGTTTTGTAGAGTTGAGCACTCTTCTTTTGGTGAGCCCTAGAGTAGAGCTAGCTGCTGCATGTTGAGAGTTTCGTTGAACATCATGTGGAGATGCAAGAGTAGGCCGTGAGCCTTCAGTTTCATGAGATGTCATAGTCTGGTTGTTTGAGTTTTGAGGCCTTGTATGCCTAGCCATAGTTTTTGTCACTTGAGGTTGTGACCTTGCGGGCCCCATTAGTAGTAAGATGTGGATTTGGTAGTAGTGGCACTTGAGGTGCATTGGTTCGTGTGCCGCTTTGGCACTAAGTCTGGTTCAGGTCTGAGTTTGGCATGGGTATAGCGGATGGTTCTATGACCCGTCCGGAGTTCAGCACACTTCTTTAGCCGTTGGATCCGTTTATGGCAGTTGCACCTGTTTAGGTCGTGCAAGAGGGCTAGTTTAGTGGTAGTCGAAGGACTACAAGTGAAGGGATGTTCGAGAGGAGCTGGAGCCTCTTCGCAGGGTTACTGGGGGTTGAGTAAGTCAGCAGGTTGATGGTTGGTAAGTGTTAGTGCGTGCGAGTCTCACGCTAGGGCTGAGGCCAAGAGATCTTTGTGGTTGGTAGTGCGGTTCACTACCTTCGGGTGCCTAAACCTGAGTTGAGTGAGCATTGTAGATGCGAGTCCGGTCCAGCAGAGGGACCATGAGTTGGATGCCCGTGAGATGAGTTGGATGCTTATGAGATGAGTTGGTCTCCTTATGTGTAAGCACACTTGGTATAAAATAAGTTTGGTTGGGCATTGTTATGCTTTAGTAGAGCAAGGTTGCCGCAGCTTCGAGTATCGTGTGGAGATGGAACTTTTGGTGTTCCTTTGGTTGATTGTATCTCTGCAAGAAGTTAGTGTTGCCTTTTGGAAAGCACCTGTTAGCCTTGGATCTCTGAAGGAAGGTTGAGAGTTGTGCACACAAGTGTGTTTTGTGTAGTTCGTTCTGGTGGCGAGAGTTTTCGAACCATGTAGGGTTTGCATTGGAGAACTGGTGCTCAGTTCTTGGAGTAGTTGGACTCCAGGTGGATGTTGTAAGGCCTTAGTTGAGGTTGTAAGGATACCGTGCTCGTAGTTGGGTTGTTGCTTAGGCAAGTTTGGTTAGGTTGGGCCTAAGCTTGGTTGGTGGAACCTCTTGTTGTTCATGGTTGGAGTTCAGATGGTACTGAACTAATGGTAGGTTGTAGCAAAGCCGCGTAGTTCCTGACCGTAGTTGCTAAGGTTGTTGCTCGGAATCCTTACCCTGGGTGGAAGCTACGATGTGGCTGATGCTTTGAGTAGGAGGATGACACATTCTGTAGCGTTTCTGGTCCTCTTGGTTTCCAAGGAGTTGGAGTTGGCTAGCATGGTTGAGATGCTGGAGAGAGTTGTGCCCGTGTAGGCAGTTGGCTGTTAGTTCGTTAGTCGACAGTGTGTGTCGAGGGTTGCCGAAAAACCCTAGGTTGTGGAGAGCCTCTCCAGAGCTCAGTCAGGCCCAGGTAGTGAGTTTCAGTTGGCAAGCCGGAGTCGTGTAGGTTGTAGACCTCGGGTGAGTTACTGGCAGATTTGGTAGGCTAGCAAGCTGGAGTTTGTTGGAGTAGAGTCCGGATTGGTTCCGGTGTGGTGGCAAGTTGGTGCTTGGTGTTGACCAAGGTGTGGTTTGAGTTGCTAGAAGTTAGTTTTGCTCGTGGGGCGAGTGGTTCGTGCCCTGTCTGTTGTTTTTCCTGTTTCCAGGATGTCGAGAGTTGCCTCTTTGGCTTTTGGAGGTGAGTCTTGGCTAGTGTGTGGTTGGAGGTTCAGTCTGTGGTGGACCCCTGTTGTTGCCTCCGTGAGACTTCGTGTTGTGATTTAGCTGAGCAAGACAACGAGCGTGTGTGGAGCTCTCTGTCCTTCGGATGTCCGCTTGTAAGGATCTGTTTCTCCTTGGAAGTTGTGTAACGACCCAGGTTTTTCTTCCCGGTCTTCCAGGTATGCCCTAGGGGTAATTTGGTAATTTGGTCGGGCCGTCATGGCCGTTTGTGTCTTTTCCAGCTACTAAAATTATTGGATGGTTTTTGTAGGTTTTTGGAGGGGTTTGTGGGTTTGGTTTGAGCAAGGTTTGTTGCAAAAGTAAAAATAAAGGGATTTGTCTTTGCAGTGGGGTTTGAACCCGGGTCTCCGGGAAGCTTGTAGAGAGGTGTGCCATTTGAGCCATTAGGTGCTCTTGTTACTCTTTTCTGCATCACATCTTAGTTAACCTTGGATTTTTGGAGTTTGGTGCATTTGGTTAAATGAAATAGAAATAGGTTATTTCATCTCCTTCTCCAAAACATCTCTTGGCCGCCCAAGCTCTCCATCTCCATAGCCTTGCCGAGTTCTTCATCCTTGCATCTCCTTGGGTTCGATCATCATCATTAGGGTAAGTCTTCGTCTTCTTCATCTTCTCATTTGGGTGTTTGTTGGCGAATGTAAGAAAAAGGAGTTGTGTGTGTGTGTGTTGTGCGCACCGGTGAGGAGTCCAAAGATCGAGGCTCGTCGCATCGGCCCGGCTCGTCAACAGACCGCCCCGTCAATGCCGCGACGCCCGGATCGATCGAACCAGCCCCGCCGACGCCCGGATCTGCCTCGCCGCCGCCTGCAGCGTCCGGCCCGTTCGCACGCGCGAGATCTCGAAGCGGCCACCATCGCCGTTCGCCCAGCGATCGCCCGATCGCTCGCGCGACGCCAGAGGTCTCGCCAGCGCCAACACGTCCGGCCGATCGCTCGCACGCCCTCGCCGTGTCGCTTGCCGAAGCCGCCGCCCGCCGCGCGCCTTCGCCGCCCGACGCCGGCGCCGCGCGCGCCGTCGAGACGCTCGCTTCGCCGCGCGTGTCCTCCTGCTGTGCGTGCGGCGCGGCGCAGTAGCGTGTCCTTGCTGTTTTGCCGGTAGCGCGGCCGGTAGCGTGTCCTTGCGTGTGCGGTAGCGCGCCCGGCGCCCGACCTTGCCGAGAGCGGCTTGCAGCCCAGGCCCCAAGCTCGTGGTCGTCGCGCGCGTGAGTTCCCTTTGAGCCGAGCTTGTTGTTCTATTGTTGTTTAGATATTTTAGATGCTGATTATTGTTGGTTGCTAGGTTCCCGCTCGCTAGCTCGGGATTGTTCATGACTTAGGATTTGTGTGTAAAAGTCTTCCAACCAAGGTAAGGATTTCTTATCGGGGTTGTGTGGACCTCTTGGTATATTTGTGATTGTTGTTTTGTATGCTCGTGTATGATTACTAGCATGTTTATCTCTAGGTGCTCGTTTTCAATTCCCGATGGCATGATCTCTTGTATTGTTTCTCATGTTAGCCCATGCTAGGTTGTTCTGTTCTAGCATGTTCGATATCTGTTCTTGCTTCGTAGTATCATGCTAGGTTCTTTGTATCGATGAGCACGTATTGGGGTGCATTGATTGAATCGTTATTATTGTTAAGGTTTAGAATTCGGGTAGATAGCATCATCCGCCCGATGCATAAAGTATCTTGCATCTATGGCAAGGACGATTGAGACAGATTCTCGATCCTTGGACCCCGTGAGGATTAGCTATCCCAACCGGTAGGCCCGCAATCTTGGGTGAGGGTGGTAGTCTAAGCGATGCCCCAATGGTCGGGATGATGACTTGGCAATGCCTAGTCCGGCGGCCGGCACGTCCTCGGCGTGTTCGGCAAAGAGCCCTTGATTGCCACCGATAAGGTAAGGGCGGCTTCTGGTGTAAGCCTACCATGACCCGTTCCTTAGCCTCAGTGCGGTGGTACAGTGACATAGTTCACGTGTCAGTCTCACACCCCTATGTCGGTGACACCGATCCAGATTTAGTTAGGCGTGGTATCCGGATATGGGCGGCTTGCCACTAGACCCGGCACCCCCATAGTCTGTAGAAGCACGCGGTGCATCCTTACGCTCATTACTGGCGCCGACCGGAGAGCTCCTCGGGATCTTGAGCGAGTGCACCTTTCGTGATCGATAGTAGGCAGCCGAGGCGGGACTTGTTCCCGTATAGTGCGTTTAGTGTGTTGTGGTATTTCCGGACTAAGACCCCGAGTGGGCATCCGAGGTCCAAGTGTGGACTTAGCTATGTGCTCCGCTCGTGTTTGTACTCATAGCTTGCATACATTCTTCTAGATGATCATGTATATCGTATTGTACCCGGTTGGGGATTCTTACTGGGTAATTCGTTACTCACCCTTATTCGTGGTTTTCCAGGTAATCAAGGCGGAAGACAGGATGGGTGAAGGAGGAGCTATGATCATGGAACCTCTTTGTCATCTCACGATTGTTTTATTTTAATTATCATGACTCCTCACTTTTTATTATTTCCCCGAATGCATGTAGACAGTGCACAGAGCCCCGAGGATGTTTTCTTACGTTTTATGGATTCGGCATATTGGTACTTGTGGATTGTTTTAATGTTTTAATTAAATCTCTACGATCGAGTGTGCTTTTAGAAATGTATGTTTTGGTTGTTGAATGTTTTCATTTTACTTGGAATCAGAAATGTATTTTTCATAATGTCTTTTATTTTCACTACATGCATTGGGGTAAAGGCCCATTTAGAGCCCCTTTTGGGCCTGGTCTTCTGATTGGTATCGAGCTCGAGTCATAGATTCGTAGAGTCGACCTTTGTTGTAGGTCGTTTTCCATGATCATCAAGACTCAAGCAGTCATCAGTACGCCTAGATTTATTGTTTTAGAAAGGAAAAGGGTTAAGAATTTACAATACCTATCATCTAGTGTATGCCTTGTTTGGTGTTGTGGAATGGTGTGTGAGCGTGTGTTTTGATTCGTTGTTGGTTTGGATGTAGATCGCCAAAGATGCTACCACCCGCATCTGGGAGAGGAGGTTCGAGAGCGGTCGAGGTATCGTGGATCGGATCGACATCTGCGAGGACATCGTCCCAAGCCGACATCGATGGCATTCCACCAAGGCTCCTCTGTTACGCCTAGAGCGGGCGTTGAGGCGATCGAAGCGCCGAGAGATCGCGCCCGGAGAGCAGAGTTTCTTTGAGTCTATGAGGGCTTTTATGGTCAGCATGTTGAGTGACCAGAGGCGAGACCTGTGCCTTGTTGGCGGCGCGGCGGGAAGAGTCCCGAGCCCAGATCGAGCGGTGACTCGATTGGTTCAAAGAGAGCTCAGTAGCACCTCCGGCTCCACAGAGCAAGTAGCCCAGAGGCGGATATGGCAGAGGGTGCCGAGGAATTGGGTAGGTGGTGAAGGATTTTGTGAAGTGGAAGCTCGAGAAGTTTGATGCCACCGGTGATGCGTTAGCGGCGGCCGGTGGATTGCCCATTTGGAGTACACCTTCCGATCATGGTGTGCCCCGATATTCAGAGGCCGAGATGTGCGGCTCATGTGCTAGGAGGCACAATGAGATGGTGGTGGGAGTCCACCTTGAGCGAGACCACCGGGTCTCCACCCGCTACTTGGGAGTTCTTCAAGGGTGAGTTCAAGGTAAAGTTCATCGGTGATGAGGCTCGGGAGAAGATGGTGGAGCTCTTTCCGAACCACAAGCGTGGTTTCGATTCCATTGAGGAATATGAGCGCAAGTTCTCGGAGTATGGATATTTTGCTCCTCGTTGATTGCCACCCGGAGTGAAGATTCGGAAGTTCATATCCGGATTGAGGGCGTGGTGTTTCCCCGGATGTCGTGGCTCAGCCCCCGACACTTATGCTAGGGTCTGCCCGATTAGCCACGATCTATAATGGGAAGTATCCTGCCGAGCGGGTTGTTGCCGCGCTCTGTTCGGCGTCTGTCCCCCGGGTGTGGGGCGTAAGAGGAAGTTTGACTTTCGGGGTGGCGGCCGGCGTCGCCAAGGGCGATTCCAAAGCCGGGATCAAGATAGGGCCCCGATCCGTTTCAGCCTCGCCGCAGGCGGTCCGAGCGAGTTCCTCGCTTGTGCTTCTTGCGGGAGGACCCACACTGGAGCTTGCGAGCAGGCCCGCAGTGTGTTTTCGTTGTGGTAAAGAGGGACATATGATCGTTTTCATCCTCGGCCGGCTATGGCGGCTCGGCCAGAAAGCAGTTAGGTCGAGTGTTTGCTACGACCGTCAGAGGCCGAGCGTCACGGATGCCGCTGTGGGCGTACGCTTCTTGTTTTAGATCACTGCGCATTTGTCTTGTTTGATTCGGTTCTACGCATTCATTTGTATCTCGTGTTGTTTCTTGAGCATGCTAAGTTAAGACTAGAACCTCTAGGTTTTGAGTTATCTGTTGCAACTCCTTTGGGAGTTAGTATGTTGGCTAGAGATAAGATTAAGGATGGCCGGATCGAGATATCCAGGAGAGTTGCTAGTAGCCACACTCATAGTTACGCCTATGAGTGGTTTTGATGTGATTCTTGGTATGGAGTGGTTAGTCGCTAACCACGCGTTGATTGACCGCCAGGAAAGAAGTAGTGTTGAGCCGCCAGTCGGCCTAGCTTTAAGTTTCGTGGAGTCCAGGTGGAGTTTGCCCGCCGATGGTGTCACCGTGAAAGCTCGTCGTTTGCTAGCTCATGGAGCTTGGGGCTATCTAGCCAAGTTATGCGGGAAGAGCGCCTCTTGTCTGCTGATCAGTGCCGGTCGTGCAGGAGTTTGCGGACGTGTTTCCGAGTTTCTGGGGTTGCCCCCAAAGAGAGAGGTCGACTTCATTATTGAGCTCGAGCCAGGACCCTCCCTATCTCGAAGGCTCCGTATCGCATGGCGCCAGTGAGTTAAAGGAATCAAGATTCAGTTGCAGGAGATGTTAGACCGAGGGTTCATCCGTCCAAGTGTGTCCCCGTGGGGGAGCACCGATTCTGTTTGTGAAAAAGAAGGATGGATCTATGCGCTTATGTATTGATTACCGCGAGCTTAATAAGGTGACAGTGAAGAATAAGTATCCGTTGCCCCGTATCGATGATTTGTTCGATCACCTTCGTGGAGCTTCGTGTTCTCCAAGATAGATCTCGAGATCCGGTTACCATCGATTTGCGGATCGGGGATGCCGACATTCCTAAGACGACTTTCGTGTCTAGATATGGTCACTACGAGTTTGTGGTCATGTCGTTTGGATTGACCAATGCCCCACCGTAGCGTTCATGGACATGATGGATAGGGTGTTCAAATCATTTTTGGACAGCTTCGTCATCGTGTTCATTGACGATATTCGATTTATTCGAGGTCTAAAGAAGACCATGCAGAGCATTTGAGGCGAGTATTGGCGGCTTTGAGGGAAAACCGGCTTTATGCGAAGTTTTCCAAATGTGACTTCTGGTTGGAGCAGTGGCCTTCCTAGGCCACGTGGTTTCGAGAGATGGTATAGCCGTGGACCCCGCGAAGATTGAGGCCGTGAGTTCATGGGCCAAGCCGACTTCGATTGCCGAGATTCGCAGACTTTCGGGTTTGGCGGAGTTACTACCGTCGGTTCGTCAAGGACTTTTTCGCTTTAGCCTCGCCTCACTCGTCGACGAGGAAGGGTGTCGAGTTTGTTTGGGACAAAGAGTGTGATGAGAGCTTTGCGTGCTCAAGCGTAGTTTGACTTCAAAGACACGAGTTGGCGATCCGGAGGGGACAGTGGTTTCGTGGTCTCTGATGATGCTTCCAAGTTTGGATTAGGTTGTGTGTTGATGCAAAGACGGGAAGGTCATTGCCTATGCTTCCCGTCACCAAGCCGTATGAGCAGAACTACCCGACTCATGATATGGAGTTGGCGTGAGGTGGTGTTTGCGAAGATTTGGAGGCATTACCGTATGGTGAGCGGATTCAGATGTTTATCGATCACCGAGCCTCAAGTACTGTTTACTCGAAGGAGTTGAATATGAGGCAGAGGAGATGGTTAGAGTTGGTAAAGGATTATGATCTGCGAGATTTTGTACCATCCGGGTAAAGCCAATGTAGTGGCCGATGCTTTTTGAGCAGAAAGACGTCGCACTCTGCGGCGTTGTTGAGTTTCAGCCAGTTTGCGAGAGAGAGAGTTCGAGCGGGCGAGGTTGCGAGTGTTGTTGGGAGAGGTTACCGCCGAGGTAGCTCGATTATTGACTGCTCACCGTCGATTCGGCAAATGGATTATAGATGCGCCCGGTTAGGCGATCCCGCACTTAAGAGATTGGTTGTGAGTTAGTCCGACGGTGACTTTGACTTTGTGTATTCCCAGCACAGTGGGTTGACTTATAGAGGCCGGTTGTGTGTTCCGGACATTGCGCAGTTTATGAGCCGAGTTGCTCTCTGAGGCCCACTGTTCCCCCTTTTGCTTGGCACCCGGGGTACCAAGATGTATCGAGACCTAAGCGGACTTTCCGTGGATGGGAATGAAGAGAGATGTGGCAGAGTTTGTCGGTAGGTGTCTCACTTGTCGCCAAGTGAAGGCACCTGCAGAGAGGCCGGTGGTTTGTTGCAATGACCGAGTGTACCCAGTGGAAATGGGAAGAGATCTCTATGGACTTTATATCTGGTTTGCCAAGGACTCAGGAAGTTCTCTCGATTTGGGTGATTGTCGACCGTTTGACCAAGAGCGCACACTTCATTCCCGGTAGAGACACTTATACCGTGGAGCGATGAAGGCGCATTGTTTTTGGAGCGAGATCATCCGTTATCATGGTGTACCGGTGAGGATTGTGTCCGATCGTGACTCGCGGTTCACTTCTCGTTCGAGAGCGCTCGAGAAGGGTTTGGGCACAGAGTGCGATTTCAAAGATGACTTTTCACCCTCGGACGGATGGTCGGTCGAGAGAGTGAATCGATTCTCGAGGATATGTTGAGGGCTTGTGTGTTGGATTTCCGAGCGATTGGGACCGATGATCTGTACTTGATGGAGTTTGCCTATAACAACGATTACGATCGACGATTCGGATGGCTCCATTCGAGGCATTGTATGGTAAGCGTTGTCGGTCCCCGTGTTTCGGGAAGAGGTCGGTGATAGATGAGTTTTGGGTCCCGAGATTATCGCGATTGACCAATGGTGCGATGCGAGAAGATTAGAGCTCGTATGTTGTGACTCGAGAGCAGCGAGAAGAGTTACGCCGATGTTCGGCGTCGAGATTTGGAGTTTGAGGTGGGTCAACATGTGTTCCTTAAGGTTGCTCCGATGCGAGGTGTTCGAGGTTTGGTAAGCGTGGGAAGTTGAGTCCCGATTTGTTGGTCCGTTTGAGATCCTAGAGAGGATTGGCAGAGTTGCTTACCGGTTAGCCCTACCTCCGTCACTATCGGCGGTGCATAGTGTTTTTCATGTATCGATGTTGAGGCAAGATGTGCCGGACCCGTCGCACATTGTGGACTTTGAGCCTTTGCGGTGAATGAGGATTTGAACTTCGAGGAAAAGCGGTGAGGATCCTTGCCTTTGAGACCAAGACGCGTTGCGTAATCGCGAGATTCGTTTGGTAAAGGTTGATGGAGGAGTCGGGATTCGAGGAAGCCACTTGGGAGCGGGAAGGCGAGATGAGGTTGCATTACCACGAGTTTGTTTTTACGTCTTAAGGACTTTCGAGGACGAAAGTCATAAAAAGGAGGGAATATTGTAACGACCGTGGTTTTTCTTCCGGTCTTCGGTATGCCCTAGGGGTAATTTGGTAATTTGGTCGGGCCGTCATGGCCGTTTGTGTCTTTTCGGCTACTAAAATTATTGGATGGTTTTTGTAGGTTTTGGAGGGTTTGTGGTTTGGTTTGAGCAAGGTTTGTTGCAAAAGTAAAAATAAAGGGATTTGTGCTTTGCAATGGGTTTGAACCGGGTCTCCGGGAAGCTTGTAGAGAGGTGTGCCATTTGAGCCATTAGGTGCTCTTGTTACTCTTTCGCATCACATCTTAGTTAACCTTGGATTTTTGGAGTTTGGTGCATTTGGTTAAATGAAATAGAAATAGGTTATTTCATCTCCTTCTCCAAAACATCTCTTGGCCGCCCAAGCTCTCCATCTCCATAGCCTTGCCGAGTTCTTCATCCTTGCATCTCCTTGGGTTCGATCATCATCATTAGGGTAAGTCTTCGTCTTCTTCATCTTCTCATTTGGGTGTTTGTTGGCGAATGTAAGAAAAAGGAGTTGTGTGTGTGTGTGTTGTGCGGCCGGTAGGAGTCCAAAGACCGAGCTCGTCGATCGCCCGGCTCAGTCAGCAGACCGCCCCAATGCCGCGACGCCCAGATCGATCGAACCAGCCCGCCGCGACGCCCAGATCTGTCCTCGCCTCGCCGCGCCGTCGTGCGTCCGCCGTTCGCTTGCACGCGATCTGTCTGGCGGCCTGCCATCGCCGTTCGCCCAAAGCGAGATCGCCCGATCGCCGCCGCCACGCCAGAGGTCTCGCCCGGCGCCAACACGTCGGCCGATCGCTCGCGACGCCCTCGCCGTGTCCGCTTGCCGCCATTGCTCGCGCAGCGCCGCCCGACGCGCGCCGCGCGCCGCCGTCGAGACGCTCGCCGCGTAGCGCGTGTCCCCTGCTTGCCGTGCGGTAGCAAGCAGCGGCCGGCGCGTGTCCTTGCCTTGCCCGGTAGCGCGGCGGTAGCGTGTCCTTGCCGTGCGGTAGCGCGGACCGGCGCCCGACCTTGCGAGAGCGGCTTGCGGCGGCCCCAAGCTCGTGTCGTCGCGCGCGTGAGTTCCCGAGCCGAGCTTGTTGTTCTATTGTTGTTTAGATATTTTAGATGCCGATTATTGTTGGTTGCTAGGTTCCCGCTCGCTAGCTCGGGATTGTTCCATGACTTAGGATTTGTGTGTAAAAGTCTTCCAACCAAGGTAAGGATTTCTTATCGGGGTTGTGTGGACCCTGCGGTATATTTGTGATTGTTGTTTTGTATGCCTGTGTATGATTACTAGCATGTTTATCTCTAGGTGCTCTGTTCAATTCTGATGGCATGATCTCTTGTATTGTTTCTCATGTTAGCCCATGCTAGGTTGTTCTGTTCTAGCATGTTCGATATCTGTTCTTGCTTCGTAGTATCATGCTAGGTTCTTTGTATCCGATGAGCACGTATTGGGTGCATTGATTGAATCGTTATTATTGTTAAGGTTTAGAATTCGTGTAGATAGCATCATCCGGGCCCGATGCATAAAGTATCTTGCATCTATGGCAAGGACGATTGAGACAGTTCTCCGTCCTTGGACCCCGTGAGGGATTAGCTATCCCAACCGGTAGGCCCTGCAATCTTGGGTGAGGGTGGTAGTCTAAGCGATGCCCCAATGGTCGGGATGATGACTTGGCAATGCCTAGTCCCGGCGGCCGGCACGTCCTCGGCGTGTTCGGCAAAGAGCCCTTGATTGCCACCGATAAGGTAAGGGCGGCTTCGGTGTAAGCCTACCATGACCCGTTCCTTAGCCTCAAAGTGCGGTGGTACAGGTGACATAGTTCACGTGTCCGTGTCTCACACCCTATGTCGGTGACACCGATCCGGAGATTTAGTTAGGCGTGGTATCGGATATGGGCGACTTGCCACTAGACCCGGCACCCCATAGTGCAGTAGAAGCACGCGGTGCATCCTTACGCTCATTACTGGTGGCCGATCGAGAGCTCCTCGGGATCTTGAGCGAGTGCACCTTTTCGTATCGATAGTAGGCGGCCGAGGCGGGACTTGTTCCCGTATAGTGCGTTTAGTGTGTTGTGGTATTTCGGACTAAGACCCCGAGTGGGCATCCGAGGTCCAAGTGTGGACTTAGCTATGTGCTCCGCTCGTGTTTGTACTCATAGCTTGCATACATTCTTCTAGATGATCATGTATATCGTATTGTACCCGGTTGGGGATTCTTACTGGGTAATTCGTTACTCACCCTTATTCTCGTGGTTTTCCACAGTGTAATCAAGCGGAAGACAGGATGGTGAAGGAGGAGCTATGATCATGGAACTCTTTGTCATCTCACGATTGTTTTATTTTAATTATCATGACTCCTCACTTTTTATTATTTCCCTGAATGCATGTAGACGGGTACAGAGCCCCAGGATGTTTTCTTACGTTTTATGGATTCCAAAGATATTGGTACTTGTGGATTGTTTTAATGTTTTAATTAAATCTACGATCAGTGTGCTTTTAGAAATGTATGTTTTGGTTGTTGAATGTTTCTGTTTTTACTTGGAATCGAAATGTATTTTTCATAATGTCTTTTATTTTCACTACATGCATTGGGGTAAAGGCCCATTTAGAGCCCCTTTTGGGTCGGGTCTTTACAAGTTGTCTGGTTATTCCTTGGTCTTGGAATTGGTGGTAGTGGTGCTAGTAGGAGGAAAAGTTTGTTGGCTGCTTGGAAGCAGTTGTTTGTCCAAGTTAAGCGGACTCTTGAGTGGTGTTGGAAGTTGCGGTAAGGGTTGTTTCGCCTCCTATGAGTGTTTGGCCTAGTCGGTTAAGGTTTTTTGTGTGTTTGGCCTGGGAGCTATTGCACCTTTGTAGTTGAGGACCCCTTTGTATTAGTTGTGGGTTGAGGTTGCACCATTGTGGTTGGATTAGGGTCTTGACCTTTTGAGGATCCTTCTTTGGTTAGTGTGGCTTGTGCTGCCACCTTTTTGGTATTACGGTTCTCGGTAGTTGGTGTTGACCGAGTGGTGGAGTCCTGTTTGTGAAGTATTCGGTGGAAGGTGCATTAAGCCTAAGCTAGAGGGTTAAGCTTTGTATGTGTTGTCGTTTGGACTTGTGAGATGTGTTTCATATTTGAGGCAAGCTTCGTTCCGTTGCTTGCATGGAGGTAGGTTTGGTGGAGGGAGCCCCTCGGGGCCCGGTTGTTGGCGAGTTGACTTGTCCGGCCCGGTGATTTGAGCCAAGCTAGAGTTGAGTGGATTGGCATAGCTATGCGATTTGTAGTTACGTGAGCTTCGGGTGCGTAGCACTCAAGTTGTTGGTTTGAAGGAGTCCGTGTGGAAGCCGGGCACGGTGGTTGAGGTTGTTGTGTGAGTTCGGATTTTTGGTGGATTAGTTTTGAGTGAGCTAGAGCTCGCACCTCGCCTAGGTGGAGATGTTTTTCTTGTGGAGTAGTGGCATGGCGATTTGAGCTAGAGTTGTTGGCACGGTGTGGCAACAAAGGTTTATTCTAGGCAGTACGTTGACGAACCGTGGTTCTGGAGAGCGTTGTTGAGAGGCTTAGGAGCCGAGTGCAGTTTCTGTAGTGCTTTCACCCTCTGACCGATGGTCTTCTGGGAGGAGTGAGCCAGATCCGTTGGAGCTTGTTGTGAGTTGGTGTTTCCGTAGTTAGGCGCGAAACCAGTGTTGGATTTTATGAGGTTGCCTCGGGTAGCAGTTCCCGGCTGCTAGTTCTTTTGGTTTCGTTGAAGCGTGGTTGGGTAAGTGTTGTAGGTTTTCAGTGTTCTGGGAAAAGGTTGGTGGCCATCAGTTTTGTGTTGGGGTCCTGAGTTGCTGCATTTGACCAGAGGTGATGTGCAGGAGTATCGAGTTAGTAGGTTGATAGCTCAGAGCAGGCAGAAAAGTTACGCCGATGTTCGGCGTCGAGCTTTAGAGTTTGAGGTTGGACAACTCATGTTTTAAGGTTGCATCGATGCTGGGTGTGTTGAGGTTTTGTAAGCGAGGGAAGTTGAGTCCCAGTTTGTTGGTCCGTTTGGAGATTCTCGAGAGGATTGGCAGAGTTGCTTATTCGTTAACTTTTCCCAGTCATTGTCAACCGTGTGCAGTGTTTTTATGTATCGATGTTGGGGGCAGTATGTGTCGGACCCATCGCTCATTATGGACGTTGAGCCTTTGCAGCTGAGTGAGTGTTTGAGCTTCGAGAGGAAGCATGTGAGTATTCTGGTCTTTGAGGGAAGTATGTGTCGGACCCATCGCTCATTATGGACGTTGAGCCTTTGCAACTGAGTGAGTGTTTGAGCTTCGAGGGGAAGCATGTGAGTATTCTGGTCTTTGAGGCGAAGACGTTGTGTAATCGTGAGATCCGTTTGGTAAAAGTTCAATGGAGGAGTTAGAGTTCTGAGGAGGCCGCTCGTGAGCGGGGAGGACGGGATGAGATTGCAGTATCCTGAGCTGTTTCAGTCTTAAGGACTTTCGAGGACGAAAGTCATAAAAAGGAGGGAATATTGTAACGGCCCAGGTTTTCATCCTGGTTTTCTAGGTATGCCCTAGGGGTATTTTGGTAATTTGGTCGGGCCGTCAGGGCCGTTTATGTCTTTTTCAGTTGTTAAAATTATTGGATGGACTTAAGTAGGATTTTTTGATGCATTGTGGATGTGTTTGGGCATGGAGAGATGCAAAAGAAAAATAGGGATTTAATGTTGCAGCAACTAGGATTCGAGCCAGGGTGGCCTTGTGTGCTAGAGCAGAGCCTTGCCAGTTGAGCCACCAAGTGATCTTGTTGCTCTGTCCACAACATATTTTAGTTAGCCTTGAGTTCTTGGGGTTTTGGTGCATTTGATTAAAATGAAAGGAAATTTAGGTTTTTGTGTTTTATTCTCCAAACCCACCATGGCCGCCCAACCCTCTTCTCTCTAGCTATCTTGCGTGAGTCTCCTCCCTAGAGTCCTCCGAGTGTCATTCTGGCCAGCCAAGCAACCCAGCTGAGCAGCCCAGTCGAGCAGCCCAGCCAGATCGCACCAGCAGCGGCCCAGCGCAAAGAAGAGCAGTGCCGCCGACGCCAGCGCGCCAAAGACGCAGCCAGTGCCGTCGCAGCCACCCAGGCGCCCAGCAGAGGCCGTCGCACGCACCAGACCGCGTGCCCGTCGCCGTCGCAGCCGCCGTATCGCGTTGCTCGCGCGCACGCGCGCCCAAAATCTGTCAAGGCGACGCCATCGCCAGCCAGAGCTCGCGCCGTCGCCGCCCCAGTGGCGTCGCGCCCAGCGCCTGGGCAGCGTCTTTGTTCCACTCACCCTCCCGTGTCCTGCCTGTCCGCGCCCGCGCGTCCGCGCCCAGCCCTACCGTCCATCTGGGCCCAGCAGCAGCCCCGCACGTGCAGCCTGTCCGTCCGAGAGTCTGCCGTGCCGCGTGAGTTGCTCCCGAGATGAGCCCTATTTATTTTATTATATTTAGGCCTATGGATTGTGATAATTATTATGCTTGTTAGGTTTTCATTAGCTAGCTCGAGATCGGTCGCAGCTTAGGATTCTTGTGTAACTACCTTCCGACCAGGTAAGGGTTGCTTACCGAGGTTGTGTGGACCCTGCGAATAATTGATAGTATGCCATATCTTGTGATTATATGAAATTTTAGTGGATAGGTTACATGATTTCTCTTGCTTCCGGGTTTGTGTTGTACTGGTGTTCCTGTTATATTAGTTACAGGCTAGGGTCTTTTATCTTGGCATATTCTTGTTCCTGTTATATTCTGATAGTTCCATGTTAGTGCCAGGCAGGTGATCCATAATGTAGGTACGTCCCCGATGGGCACTGCACTGTTCCCTTGTGTGTAAGCCCCTGATGGGCATCATAAGGTCGCTTAAGAGTATAAGACCCCGATGGGCATCTCAGTGATCCTAGCTGGAGTAAGACCCCGATGGGCATCCTAGATGTGTAAGACCCCGTCAGGCAGCATTGATAGCTAGAGGTGCAAGACCCTGATGGGCATCCGTAGGTGTAAGACCCCGATGGGCATCCGTATGTGTAAGACCCCGATGGGCATCATTGTGACCCTAGCTGGTGTAAGACCCCGATGGGCATCCTAGATGTGTAAGACCCCGTTGGGCAGCATTGATAGCTAGAGGTGTAAGACCCCGATGGGCATCCGTAGGTGTAAGACTCCGATGGGCATCCGTAGGTGTAAGACCCCGATGGGCATCCGTATGTGTAAGACCCCGATGGGCATCATTGATTGAGTTGTAAGACCCCGATGGGCATTCGTATGTGTAAGACCCCGATGGGCATCATTGATTGAGGTGTAAGACCCAGATGGGCATCCGTATGTGTAAGACCCCGATGGGCATCATTGTTTGTAAGTGTAAGACCCCGATGGGCATCATTGTGTCATTGTATCCTAGGTTGTGTAAGACCCCGATGGGCATCCAGGTGTAGAACCTAGGATAGGCTGTAGTTGAAAGCCCTTGTTAGGCTAGCTCTAGTGTTAGCACATAGCCTAAACCTACCGTTTTGCTCTAAGTCATTGTATGGTTGCATGTCGGTGTGCTAAATGAGATGTTTTCGTATTGTACCCCGGTTGGGGATTCTTACTGCGTAATTCGTTACTCACCCTTATTTTGTGGTTTTCCACAGGTAACCATGGTGCGGGACAGGATGGCTGGAGGAGGAGCTGTGATCATGGAAACCCGTTGTTCAACTCTGAGTCTTGTATTTATGTTTTGATGTTTTAAAGGTCCTCTGAATGCATGTAGTTGGGCACGGAGCCCTAGGTTGTTTTCTGAATGTATTTTTGGATTCTAGCCCTATTGTAACCATTGGAAAGTTTGAATGTTTTAAATAAATCTCTGATCAGAGTGAGTATTGGAAATGTATTTGTCTTGGAACAGGTTCTTGGAAACAGGGACAGGTTTCAAGAATTTTATGTTGACTTTTAAATGAATGTTTATGTTTTAGTTTTTACTTAGAATCCGAAACACCATTTTGCATTTTGATTTTAGCTTTGAATGCATGCATTGAGGTAAATGCCTATTTTAGAACCCCATTCGGGTCGGGTCTTTACAGACACAAGAAACCGAAGCAAATAATTCAATGTTCAGAAATACAACAAAGTCCACCTATGTAAAGACCCGACCCGAAAGAGGTCCTAACCTAGGCCTTTACCTCAATGCATGCTTTTAAAACTTAAATATATTATGCAAGATTGTCATCCAGATTCTGAATAAAATGTAAAACTTGCAACCATTCATTTAACAAACAATTAAAAACATCCTGGAACCTTTCCCTGTTTCCAAGCACCTGTTCCAAGCTAAAAAAGTTCAAACTTACTCTGATCAGAGATTTTATTTCAAAACATTCAGTTCCAAATCAGTTCAATAAAAGACAGAATCCAGATACAATCTAAAAACATCCTAAGGGCTCCATGCCCAACTACATGCATTCAGAGATAAAAAAACATAAAGCATAAACTCAGAGTTTGTAAAACAGCAAGATTCCATGATCAGCTGCTCCTCCTTCAGCCATCCTGTCTCGCGCCCTGGTTACCTGTGGAAACCACAAAAATAAGGGTAAGTAACGAATTACTTAGTAAGAATCCCCAACCGGGGTACAATACGATACAACTGGTCATCTAGTAGAGTGTATGCAAGCTATAAATACAAACACTGAAGATAGCACTTTGCTTTAATCCATACATAAATACAACTGATGCCATCTTATGGTCTTACTCTGGGAACTACATCGAAACTCGATACTCTACGAGAAACTAGTATCGGCCTAAGCTTTACTACTACTGTCGATACGAAAGGTGCACTGAACTCAAGATCCTGAGGAGCTCTCATCGTATTTGAAATGAGCGTGCGCGGCGCACCGCATCTTTCCGCGCAAACCACGGAGGTCTTTGGGTCTAAGGCGGTGCCCCGGTCCGAAGACGCATGCCTAAAAGAATCTCTGGATCAGTGTCACTAAACATAGTGGTGTGAGACCAGGACACTATGACTATGTCACCCTGTACCACCACACCTGAGGCTAAGGAACCGTCCATGGTAGGCTTACACCAGGAACCGGTCCTTGCCCTATCAGGTGGTAATCAAGGGCTACTGCCAACACGCTGAGGTCGTGTCGACTGCCGGGGACAAGGCAAGGCCTCGTCATTCCCCCGGCCGTTGGGGCATTTAACAGTCTGCCACCCTCACCCAAGATTACAACTGGGCTGCCGTTAGGGTTAGCTAAACCCTAACGACGGATAAAGGAAGGAGTACTGCCTCGCACGTCCCTGCCACGGATGCAAGTTACGTTATGCATCCTCTACTGGATGATGATACCTATCAGAACACTATGCTATATGTAACGACCCGACCCGAATGGGGTTCTAAATAGGCCATTACCTCAATGCATGCATACAAATCTACATAAAATTTGCAAGATGGTGTTTGGATTCTAAGTAAAAACTAAAACATGAAAACATCCATTTAAAAATCAACATAAATTCCTGAAACCTGTCCCTGTTTCCAAGCACCTGTTCCAAGACAAATACATTTCCAAAACATACTCTGATAAGAGATTTATTTAAAACATACAAGCTTTGCAATAGTTACAACAATGCTAGAATCCGGAAATACATTCAGAAAACACCCTAGGGCTCCGTGCCCAACTACATGCATTCAGAGGACATTTAAATCATAAACATAAACATAAGACTCAGAGTTGAACAACGGGTTTCCATGATCACAGCTCCTCCTCCAGCCATCCTGTCTCGCACCATGGTTACCTGTGGAAAACCACATAATAAGGGTGAGTAACGAATTACTCAGTAAGAATCCTCAACCGGGGTACAATATGATACACATGGTCATCTAGCAGAAAGATATGCAAGCTATGAATATAAACACAGATTAGAGCACATAGCTTAGCCAACACTTGGGCCTCGGATGCCAACTCAGGGTCTTAGTCCGGAAATAATAACACCACACAAATCGCCCTATACGAGAAACAAGTCCCGGCCTCGGCGCTTCATCATCGTCGACGAAAGGTACATTGGCTCACAATCCTGAGGAGCTCTCCAGTCGGCGCTGTAATGAGCGTAAGCATGTACCGCGTGCTACTGCAGACCATGGGGGATGCCGGGTCTAGTGGCAAGCTGCCCATGTCCAGTCACCACGCCTAACTAAATCTCTGGATCGGTGTCACTGACATAGGGGTGTGAGACCTGGACACGTGAACTATGTCAGCCTGAACCACCGCACCTGAGGCTAAGGAACGGGTCGTGGTAGGCTTACACCAGGAAGTCGTCCTTACCTTAACAGGTGGCAATCAAGGACTACTGCCGAACACGCTGAGGACATGCCGGCTGCCGGGGACTAGGCATTGTCAAGTCATCATCCCGACCGTTGGGGCATCGCGCAGACTACCACCCTCACCCAAGATTGTAGGGCCTACCGGTCGGGTTAGCTAAACCCTAACGGGGTCCAGGGATGGAGAACTGTCTCGACGTCCCTGCCATGGATGCAAGATACTTTATGCATCAGGCCCGGATGATGTTACCTACCTTATTTCTAACCTGCCTTAACAATCAGCAAACAATCCAATACAAACCAATACGTGCTCAAGAGGAAAACAACGAACCTAGCATGATACTACGAAGCAAGGACAGATAAGAGCATGCCAGAAAGGAACAACCTAGCATGGACTAACATGAGGAACAACATAGGAAAATCATGCCAGTCTGGAATTAAGAATAGAGCACTTATCACCAAACATGTCAATAAACACAAACAAGCATACAATCAGCAATCACATATAATATCGCAGGGTCCACACAACTCCGGTAAGAAATCCTTACCTGGCCGGAAGACCTCTAAACACAAGAAACCTAAGTTGCGATCGAACCCGAGCTACCTATAACGAACCAAGCAAACACATCAATAATCATAGAATAGCCCTAAAAATATAATAAAACAGCAGGCTCGGCTCGGGAGCACTCACACGGCACGATGACACGAGTGGCGGGGCATCGCGGTGGTGCGGTGCGGCTAGGATGCGCGGCGCGGACACGTCTTCGGAGCGAGCGCACACAAGGCGCGCGGACTCGGCGAACGTCTGGGCGAAGACGCCCGACCTGGGCGTGACGAGCTCGGCTGCTGGTGAGCTCGCGGGCTGCGACGGCGAGCGACGGCGTGCTGGGGCATGCGACGGGCGTCTGGCTCGGCAGATCTGGTGCGACGACGAGCGACGACGAGCGACGGCGTTGCTACTCCGGCGGATCTAGTGCGACGACGTGCGACGGCGCTGCTGCTCGGGCGGATCTGGTGCGACGACGTGCGAGCTCGGTCTGGCTGGCGACGGGCTTTCTCTCATTGTTGCGACCGGGCGTCTCATTTCTTTGGCGTGGCGACGGTGACAAGGCTGACCGGCGGTGGGGCTGGCCGGCTGCTCGGGCTGGGGTGCTCGGGGGAGAGAGAGAGAGAGCAAAAGAGAAAAAGAGAAAAAGGGATTTTGGGAAAAAATAAAAATAAAAAGAAAAGAAAAATGAATTTGGAAAAGAAAAGGAAAATGGGAAATAAAAAGGAAAAAAAAAAGGATTTATCCAATTAATCCAACCTTATCCACTTAAAACCTCAAAAATCCCATTTCCCGGCTTCCTCCTTGGAGACTCGACCGAAGCAACCTCTTCCAACAAACAAATCTCTCTTTAAACCAACTCCCAAAGCAACACTAAGGGCCCGGGCTCGAATCCCAAAGGAAGCACACAACCAACCATCACTTTGCCAAAACCCAAAATCACAACCGAACTTCCAAACGACTAGCCCAAACATCTCGAGACTCGCAGCCACCAACAAACAAACCTCGACAAAGGCAAGAGCTGCCTCGAAGCCCTGAAAACCACAAATCCTGCCCGAAGAGCCAAAAGACCAAAATACCCCCAAGGGCCAAAACCGCTCTAACGACCCAACCAACAATCGAAACTTGACCCGAAGGCACCTCGAAAACTGGGATAGAAAACTAGGCTGTTACAATACTCCCTTATTTTAAGACTTTCGTCCTCGAAAGTCCTAAGACGAAACAGCTCTAGGAAAACTCCAAAGAAACCAAACCAACTGAACTTCTCGGCTAAAACAACACCAACCTTCTCCGAAAACCAAACCCTCTTGGGTCCTCAAAAACTCAAGGCCACAATGCCATCCAGACTGCCAAACACTGAACTCCGAAGGAAAACAAATGCGAAAATCCTGACGGCAAACCACGTCCTCAACTCGCACCAACTCTCAAACGGTGCTACTCACAGCAAACTCGAGGACTGGCCACAAGCTCTGAAATTCTACACCACGCACTGGCAAAACTTCTAAGGAAACTCACAGCTGACAACAAAGAAACTCAACCCTACAACAAACTGGCCAAACAACTGAACCTTCCAGATTTCAAAACTAAACGGCCTACTCTTACTTCACAAGAGACCAACAAACCTCAAACCTTGACTACAGCCTTAACGAAATACAAACGAACCACCAACTGGCGACTGATCCAAAAAGACAAACTTCTCCAACTAGAACACGACGACAACACTTAAGCAACCATCTTAAGGAGAAATCGCCGAACCAAAGGCAAGGGGCACCATCCTGGTACACCAGACGGCTAACAACACTCACACCAGCTGAAACTTCAGCTACGACCACCTTAAAAAGACAAGGGCCAAGCACAGACTCCACTCGGCCAAGCCAACAAACTAGAACTCCTCATCGGCCGAACGCAAACTTTCCAACGAAAACCTACCAGCAACAGGCCAAGGAGAACATCGCCAGGCAAGGAACAACCAACATTCCTCTCAAGGAAAACTCGGGAAGCAAGGACTAAACCATCACGCAGCTATCTGCGACACAACACCTTGAGGAAAACAGCTCAACAGCTTACCAACAAATGCCACGGCACCTCTGTGCCAACTCACTCGAACGCGGCTCTGCTAACGCCAACTGCGAACGCACAACAACTAGGAACAAAGCCCGAGAAGGGCTTGCTCAGCAGAACTCAACCCAAACTTATAACGAGCAACGCTTGCCTCTAAGCTACTACTCAACTCTTAAAATCCAACTGGCTACTCAAAGGACTTCCCCTTTAAGCCTAAGCCTAACTCATCTTCCAACCAGAAGCTCCACTCCCAAAACCTCACAAGGAAAACGGATAACGACAACCTCAAAGCTTACGAATCCTGAGCCACAAGAATTCGCAAGACTACCCCGCAAGCTAACACTCGAGGCTGGCATCCAAGGAGCAACTCAACCACCACAGAGGCTAGGGGGAAAGGAAATCATCACTCCCCAAAGGACCAACAACTTGCCCGAACAACTCAACTCTGACTAGCTAGCCTCCGCCCTTGCGGGAACAAACAACTTTGCTTGCTAACAACACAAAGCAGGGACCTCACATTTGGGGTGACCATTTGCGCTACTCGATCAACTACACAACTCGGGAGCTAAGTCGACTCCTACCAAACGGGAAACGACTTCCCAAAGCAAGCAAACTCAAGAAGGCGCGAACATCACACACGCCATTGACTTGCTCAAACCCAAGGCAACAACAACCAACTCTCTAGGAAGCAACACCCAAGGAAAACTCAACCAATCGGATCACCAACCCAAAACTAACAGAACTTACTCAACTGCCGAGGGAGGGGTCAACTCCCAAAACTTCCTGACAAGGAACAAGACCTCGTAGGCAACGCCCCGGCTAGAACCGAACTAGCTCTCGAAACAACAAAAGAACCAAATCTTGGCCAAACACTCATAAGAGGCAGAACAACCTTTACTGCAGCCTCTAGAACACCATCCAAGAATCCGCTTAACTGGACAAACAACTGCTTCCAAGAAGCCAACAAACTTTTCCTTCTTAGTAGCACCTCTACCATCGACTCATGGCTACGGGAGAAACCTGACAACTCCCAGAAGGAAAACGGCTCTTACAAGCAGACAGCCGAAGGACAGAGGCTCCACATATGCTCACTGTCTTGCTCCTTTAGAGCAACAACATCTAATCTCACGGGGCAACAACAAGGGATCCATCTCAGACTGAACCTCCAAATGCCAAAAGGGGCAACTCAACATCCTGCAACAGGAAAACAACCAACAGGGCACAAACCACTCGCCCCACGAGCAAAACTAATCTCAAGCAACTCCAATCCACACCTTGGGAACCAAGAGGACTCGAAACGCTACCGAATGCGTTGTCCTCCTACTCAAACAACAGCTAAAACAAGGCTTCTAACCAAGGAAAGGATCCGAACAACTCTCTGAGCTAGGGCGATCAGAAACTGCGCGGCTTTGCTACCACCGCACTTGTTCAGTTTCCAACTGAACTCCAACCAAAGGAACACCAAAAGTTCCACCTACACACGATGCTCGAAGCTGAGGCAACCTTGCTTTACCAGAGCATAACCATGCCAAACAGAACTTACTTTATACCAAGCCTCTACCAAGGGTGCTTACCCTTAAGGCATCCAAAACCTCTCGCAAGGCATCAACTCATCTTGCCTCCTAGGCATCCAACTCAGGGCCACTCTGCTGGACCAAACCCGCATCCACGATGCTCAATTCTCCTCAGATTAAGGCACTCAAAGGTAGTTGACCGCACTACCAACCACAAGGAATCTCTTGGCTTTAACACTAGCGCGAGACTCATGCGCACTAACACTTACCAACCGCAAACCTGCTGACCAACTCCACCCCCAGAAACACTGGGAAGAGGCTCCGACTCCTCTCGAACATCTTTTCGCTTGTAGTCCTTCGACTACCACTGAACTAGCCCTCTGGCACGACCTAAACAGGTGCAACTGCCATAAACGGATCCAAGGCTAAAGGAGTGTGCTGAACTCCAGACGGATAAAACCATCTGCTATGCCCAAGCCAAACTCAAGCCTGCACCAGACTTAGTGCCAAAACGGCACACCAACCAATGCACCTCAGTGCCACCACTAACAAATCCACATCTTACTACAACGGGGCCAACAAGGTCACAACCTCAAGTGACACGAACTCTGGCTAGGCATACAAGGGCTCAACTCCAACAACCATGCCTAAGGCATCTCATCAAGCTGAAGGCTCACAGCCTACTCTTGCATCTCCACATGATGCTCAACAAACTCTGGCCGGCTCTCTCAACATGCAGCAGCTAGCCCTACTCTAGGGCTTACCAAAAGAAGAGTGCTCAACTCCACCAAACAACTGAGGAATCCACCAACGGATCCAGTCCGAAGGAAACACTGCTCGCTGCACCTCATACCACAGGGTTCCGGCTTACTGGCTGCAAAAACAACACTTTACAGGAGCATAAAGATGCCTCAAGAATCTCCTCGAAGGTTGCCAACTCAACAGCTACTCACTGGGCAATCATCAATCTGCTAAGGCTCAAGATCAACTCTTGAGCAACCCAGGCTAGTCCACCTCTCTCAAGGGACTTCCACCACCAAGTGTTGTACCAACAGCACAGGAACAGCACACCTCGGCCTCTGAACAGCAGGGCATCCCAACACACGGATGCTACACTCAACCCTGGCCAAACTGGGCGGCTTCATCAACGCCAACAAACTCATCGGAAAAACTCTTTGAACAAGCCCCCCAGGAACCTCGGGGCTACAGGAGCTTTGGGGAAAATTGAAACAAACTCTGTCGGTGGGCTATTCGTGCCGGGACTCCTCACTACGCGCTACAATATGCGCCAGGGTCTCCGCTCTCTGATAGCTAAAGACCTGCCATCAAATCTCTCATGGCTGGAGCACACCCTGCTCAAGGAGTCACACTTTGAGGCGTGCTAGCCTCTACCCCCTCCTCTAGGCAACTCAACTGCCAGGCCCAAACCTGGCCTGCGGGCCTAACAACCCAGGGACGCGGCCTCAACAACAACACGATCAGTCCAGCTCCTCGGTTGGACATGCCAAGCGTCCTGCTCCTCCGAGTGCGATCAACACACTGGCGATCTGCACGAAGCACCTCCACCCTCTCACTAGGGGAAAAGCAGCAACTGGGCCACAAATGGCCTACGGGAGTCCAAGCTCTACCTCCCACGGGGACGATGTCCCAGGGCATCTGAATCTATCTGGATACCTCAACAAGCCACAACAAACATCACACACTGCGGAAAGTTGGCATGATGGTGCTCTAAACCCAAACCAACAACGAGTCAGAACCTGCTCGTCTCCGCTCCACAACACTACACAAGGCATACACTAGATGACAGGTATTGTAAATTCTTAACCCTTTTTCAACAACAAATAGTAAACTTAGGCGTACTGATGACTGGTTTTGAGTCTTCGATGATCATGGAAAAACGACCTACAACAAAAGGTCGAGTCTCTGAGAATCTATGACTCTAAGCTCGACGATACAAATCGAATGACCCGACCCGAATGGGGTTCTAAATAGGCCATTACCTCAATGCATGCATACAAATCTACTGAGAAAATTTGCAAGATGGTGTTTGGATTCTAAGTAAAAACTAAAACATGAAAACATCCATTTAAAAATCAACATAAATTCTCAAACCCGTCCCTGTTTCCAAGCACTGTTCCAAGACAAATACATTTCCAAAACATACTCTGATCATAGATTTATTTAAAACATACAAGCTTTGCAATAGTTACAACAATGCTAGAATCCGGAAATACATTCAGAAAACACCCTAGGGCTCCATGCCCAACTACATGCATTCAGAGGACATTTAAATCATAAACATAAACATAAGACTCAGAGTTGAACAACGGGTTTCCATGATCTTAGCTCCTCCTCCAGCCATCCTGTCTCGCACCATGGTTACCTGTGGAAAACCACATAATAAGGGTGAGTAACGAATTACTCAGTAAGAATCCCCAACCGGGGTACAATACGATACACATGGTCATCTAGCAGAAAGATATGCAAGCTATGAATATAAACACAGAATAGAGCACATAGCTTAGCCCACACTTGGGCCTCGGATGCCAACTCAGGGTCTTAGTCCGGAAATAATAACACCACACAAATCGCCCTATACGAGAAACAAGTCCCGGCCTCAGCCTGTCTATTGTCGACGAAAGGTACACTGGCTCACAATCCCGAGGAGCTCTCGAGTAGGCGCTGTAATGAGCGTAAGCATGTACCGCGTGCTACTGCAGACCATGGGGGGTGCCGGGTCTAGTGGCAAGCTGCCCATGTCCTGTCACCACGCCTAACTAAATCTCTGGATCGGTGTCACTGACATAGGGGTGTGAGACCTGGACACGTGAACTATGTCAGCCTGAACCACCGCACCTGAGGCTAAGGAACGGGTCGTGGTAGGCTTACACCAGGAAGTCGTCCTTACCTTAACAGGTGGCAATCAAGGGCTACTGCCGAACATGCTGAGGACGTGCCGGCTATCGGGGACTAGGCATTTCCATGTCATTATCCCGACCGTTGGGGCATCGCGCAGACTACCACCCTCACCCAAGATTGCAGGGCCTACCGGTCGGGTTAGCTAAACCCTAACGGGGTCCAGGGACGAAGAACTGTCTCGACGTCCCTGCCATGGATGCAAGATACTTTATGCATCAGGCCCGGATGATGCTACCTACCTGATTTCTAACCTGCCTTAACAATTAGGAAACAATCCAATACAATCCAATACGTGCTCAAGAGGAAAAAAACGAACCTAGCATGATACTACGAAGCAAGGACAGATACGAGCATGCCAGAAAGGAACAACCTAGCATGGACTAACATGAGGAACAACATAGGACAATCATGCCAGTCGGGAATTAAGAATAGAGCACTTATCACCAAACATGTCAATAAACACAAACAAGCATACAATCAGCAATCACATATAATATCGCAGGGTCCACACAACTCCGGTAAGAAATCCTTACCTGGCCGGAAGACCTCTAAACACAAGAAACCTAAGCTGCGATCGAACCCGAGCTACCTATAACGAACCAAGCAAACACATCAATAATCATAGAATAGCCCTAAAAATATAATAAAACAGCAGGCTCAACTCGGGAGCACTCACACGGCACGACGACGACGACACGAGGCCGGGCTCTGGCCGGGCGGGTGGGGTGTACTGGATCGGGCGGCGCAAAGGAAGCGGGGCGCGCTGGCGAGCGCGACACGCTACTGGAGCGGACGTGGCGAAGCGCGCAGACTCGGAGAACGTCTGGGCGAAGACGCGCGACCTGGGCGTGACGAGCTCGGCCGCTGGTGAGCTCGAGGGTTGCGACGGCGAGCGACGGCGTGCTGGGGCGTGCGACGGGCGTCTGGCTCGGCAGATCTGTCGTGCGACGACGAGCGGCAATGGCTTCTTTGCTGCGCGGCGGATCTCGTGCGACGACGCGCGAGCTCTTTCTGGCTGGCGACGGCTTCTCTCACCGCTGCGATCGGGGCGTCTCTCTCTTTGGCGCGGCGACGGCGACAAGGCTGACCGGCGGTGGTGCTGGCCGGCTTCTCGGGCTGGGGTGCTCGGGGGAGAGAGAGAGAGAGAGCAAAACAGAAAAAGAGAAAAAGGGATTTTGGAAAAAAAAAAAAAGAAAAGAAAAGAAAAATGAATTTGGAAAAGAAAAGGAAAATGGGAAATAAAAAGAAAAAAAAAGGATTTATCCAATTAATCCAACCTTATCCACTTAAAACCTCAAAAATCCCATTTCCCGGCTTCCTCCTTCGAGACCCGACCGAAGCAACCTCTTCCAACAAACAAATCTCACTTAAAACCAACTCCCAAAGCAACACTAAGGGCCCGGGCTCGAATCCCAAAGGAAGCACACAACCAACCATCACTTTGCCAAAACCCAAAATCACAACCGAACTTCCAAACGACTAGCCCAAACATCTGGAGACTCGCAGCCACCAACAAACAAGCCTCGACAAAGGCAGGAGCTGCCTCGAAGCCCTGAAAACCACAAATCCTGCCCGAAGAGCCAAAAGACCAAAATACCCCCAAGGGTCAAAACCGCTCTAACGACCCAACCAACAACCGAAACTTGACCCGAAGGCACCTCGAAAACTAGGATAGAAAACTGGGCTGTTACACTATAACAGCTAACAGCAAAAGATACCAACACATGCTTAGAAGAATCAACGAACCTAGCATGGTATTATGAACAAAACAGAATACGAACATGCCAGAACAGAACAACCTAGCATAGAACTAACATGAGCATAAACACGGGAATCATGACAGTCAAAATTCAAAACAAGTCACCTATCAACTAAACATGCTGGTAATCATAAACAAACATACACACAACTATCACAGAAATATCGCAGGGCCCACACAACTCTGGTAAGAAATCCTTACCTGAATCGGAAGACAACAAAAACACAAGAGGACTCCCGAGCTGCAAAAGAACACGAGCTAGTTAACGGACCCTAACAGTCAAACAGTAATTACATCACTAACAATAGGCCCTAAATAAAATACAACAGAAATGCAGCTCGGTCGAAAGCAACTCACACAACTCGGCCAAGCACCAGGGGTGTCTCGGCTGTAAGGCACACGGCAGGGAGCTGGAACGCAGATGGGCTGCTCGCGGGGGTGAGCGGCAGGCTCGGCAAGGGTGTGCGTACGGCTGCAGCTGCTGCTGCTCGGCTGGCAGGGTACGGGTGAGCTCGTGTGTGAAGGGGCTGCAACGCGGGCGTGCAGGCGATAGAGTGCGAGGCTACGGGCTAGAGATCGAACGGCTGGGCGGCAAGGTGCAGGCGCGAGAGAACGGGCGTGCGAACGATGGGTAGGGGCTGCGGTTCACGTGGGCTGCAGGGCTGCGATGTAGGCGATGAACGGTGCGAGCTGGCGCTTGCGGCTGGGTAGCGATGGACGGCTACGAGCGGCGATGGGGCTGTTCTCGGGGGATGTGGAATCGCAAAAAGGAAGAGAAGCCAAACTCCAATTCCTGCAAAAAATGAGACAACCCCCAAACCCTTAGCTTCTAATTTTACTCCGAAACCCAAGCAACTACTGGATAAGAAAAACACCAATGAAATGAGAGCACAACCTGCTAACCTGGCTCAACTGGAAAAGCCTCTTTTTGCTAACTGCCACAACCAAGACTACCCAGGTTCGATCCTTGGCTCGAACATCTTTTTTCTTTTTAATTCCTGTTTTGCAAACCAAGGCCACAAACCTCTCCAAACACTTTGGGGAATAGAACCTTCACAAACAGCAAATCCCCAACTTCAGTAAAGGACTCGAACAGCCTCAACGGCCAAACCAAATTACCAAAATACCCCTAGAACATACCTGGAAGACCGGGGTAAAAACCTGGGCCGTAACAGCCTAAGGTCTTCGTGCCCTGTCTACATGCAAAAGAATTAAGAACAGACGCGACACGACTCAGAGTACTCTGTCCATGATCATCCAGCAGCATCCTTCTAGCCATCCAGTCTCTGTCCCAAGTTACCTGGTGGAAAACCACAGAAAAATAAGGGTGAGCAACGAGTCGCTCAGTAAGAATCCCCAACCGGGGTACAATACGAAAAACCAATCATATAGCACACAGATACATGCAACCAAATACGAGCACATAAGAAACAACCTAGCTCAGGCTAACAACCATTCTAGAACTTGCCTATTCAAGGACTTACTACTGCAACCTACATTCGGTTTACACTTTGGATGCCCATCGAGGTCTTACACCAACTAGAACACGTGGATGCCCTTCGGGGTCTTACACCAACACAGCACACGGATACCCATCGGGGTCTTATACCTGGTGAGGACCATCGGGGACTTACTCACTTTTAAGCGCGATGACGCCCAACAGGGTCTTACTCAAGCAGCACTCAAGGTTGCCCATCAGTGACTTACACCAGCTTAAGCTCGAGGTTGCCCATCGGGGTCTTACACCTACTCAATACACGGAAGCCCATCGGGGTCTTATACTTGCTTAAGCACAAGGATGCCCATCGGGGACTTACTCCTACTAGGTTCACAAGCTGCCCGACAAGGTCTTACACTCCTTAGATGCACTATGATGCCCATGGGGGACATACACATACCACAACAGTGTGATGCCCATCGGGGACTTACACACACTAACAACGCATTGGTGCCCTTCGGGGTCTTACCCATGCGAGACCTGCACTAATAGCTACTAATAGTCTCCTAGGCACAGTAATACTAGCTAACAGTCCGACCAGACAGAAATCAATGACAACACAAACATGGCATGGCTCTACAGAACATAAACAAGAAACATGGATATGCCAGAGTAAGAAAATCTCTAGCATGGCTCTATAGAACATAAACAGGAAACATGAATAAGTCAACATGCATGCCGGCAAATCAGAAACAAAGATCCTATCCGCTAGAATGCTCATACATACTTGCATATTATACATGTGCTATTAAAGTGTTTCTTAGGGCCCACACAACCTCGGTAAGAAATCCTTACCTGGAAACAAGCAGAAATCAAATGCAATGCTCCTTGAGCTGTAGAGACACACAACCTAACAACATACCAAAATATATTAATAATCTAACTAGCTATCACTAAACTAAACCAAGAGAAAACAGGAGCCGAGAAGCTACCTAACAAGCCCTCCAAGCTCTCGGCCATGCTCCTTGGGAAAGTCCAAGGGAGCTCTCGGCTAGGGCTTGGTCTTGGCCTTCTCACAATAACTTCCGGGAACCTGCTCGGCTTCACCTTAATAAGAAAAGAACACACGTTAGCCTGTCGGAAAAAAACAACACACTCTCAAACCGGAAAGCATGCTCTCGGGTAGGGGTAGGAGTCTCACCTCGAGAGTGTGCTCGACTAGGAAATTTCTCACGGCTGCTAGGGCTTGATGCAGGAACTCTCTCGGCTTCGATCTGAGCTTGCAAAACAACAAGGAATCGATTAGGACACCACCAACCAGCAACCTTAGGCTCTCGGCCAAGGAGGGGAAAAACTCACCTTAACAAGAATCGGCTCCAAGAAAAGCTCGAGGGAAGGTGCGGCAATAAGAGGTTGTTTGTGTGGTGAGAATCGGCTACAACTACTCCAATAAAAACTTGCAAAGACACCTCTCGGGCAAGCTTCTTGAACTAGATTTGCGACCACACCAGGAGAGGAACAAGAAGATGATCGGCACACCTCAAGAAGAAGACCACAATTTTCGGCAACTCCCAAGAAACACCCAAGAGGGTCTCGGCTACAAGGGGAACATCTTGCTCGGTTAGGGTTTTGACCAAGCAACAAGAAAAACAAGTCTCTGCTAGGAAAGAAGAAGAGAAGGGAGAAGACTTACTCGGTTCTTAAAGAGTCGGCAAGAAGATGGAGGAAGGAAAGTTGAATTCGGCAGGAGATGAAAAGGAAGCAATCGGCAAGGTGAAGGGACTTTGCGTGTGGCAAGGAGGTGAGATAAAAAAAACACGTATTTCCCTTTTTTTTCTTTTATTTAACTAGGTTTTGGCGACAAAAAGCCCCTTCCCAGGCTTTCCCCCTTCGAGTCCCAGCTGAAGCAACTATTTTACTTAATTCCATCCAAGCCTCCAAACCCCCCTTTAGGTCAAGGGTTCGAATCCTCAGAGAAACACCTTTTATCCTTTTATTTTTTACAATTAACCGGAAGGCCTCCAGAAACCCTAACAACTTCAAAACCCTCGGGAACCTGCATCCAGCAACCAACCAAACCTTAGAAAAAGACAGAAATAGCCTCATAACCCTAAGATTCCACACGGCCAGCCCTAAGAGCAAAATGACCAAAATGCCCTTTAGGGTTAAAAAGCCCTAACAGCCCAACCGAACTACCGAAAATTGAACCGAACATACTTGGGAAACGGGAACAGACATCTGAGTCGTTACAATACTTCCTCCTTAGAAGACTTCCGTCCTCGAAAGTCACTGTACTAGAATAACTCATGGTAGTTTCTTCTCATCTCTCCTTCCAACTCCCAAGTCGCTTCCTCACCTTTCTGATTCCGCCACTGTACTTTCACTAAATCAATGGCTCGGTTCCTCAAACGCTAAGATCTTTACAGGTTTCTCCTCAAAGCTCAGATCCCTGTTCAGCTTCAAAGGCTCAAAATCCACAATGTGCGAAGGGTCTACCACATACTGGCGGAGCATCGAAACGTGAAACACACTATGCACTGCGGCCAAGGATCGCAACAATGCTAACTGGTAAGCTACAGCCCCAACCCTCTCAAGGATCTCGAAAGGTCCAACAAACCTGGGGCTCAACTTCCCCCGCTTACAAAATGTAACAGCCCAAGATTTCCTTCCAGTTCTCTAGGGTTATTCGGTTGTTCCTCTAGTGAGTTGGTTGGGTTGTTAGGGCTTTTTGTGCTTCTAGGGGCATTTTGGTCATTTTGTCCTCCAGGGGTATTTTGGTCATTTAGCCTTCCCGAGACAGTGTTGCAGTAAGGCAGAGCTTCTAGAATGTTTTTGAGTTGGTGGACTTAAGTTTATTCTTCGGTTTCAAGTTTCAGGTTAAGAAGTCCATTTATGGTAAGTTTGGAGCCCTCTTGGTTAAAAGAAGAAAAATGAAAATAAAAGTGTTGGAGCTAGGATTTGAACCATGGTGGCTTCAGAGTTGAGTTTGAGCCTTGTGTAGAGGAAAATAAAATAGTTATAAAAAGGTGCACTTGGTGGGATTTGAAGGTGGGATTTTTGGGGCATTTTTATTATTAAAAATAGGAGAAAATACCTAGGGTTGCATCATTTTCTCCTTCCCTCTCCCCTTGGCCGACCCAACACTCTTCATTTCCGTCTCCTTGGCAGAGACTCGCCATCAACAAAGGTCTCCATTATCAAGCTCTCAAGATCTCCTCCATAGCTCTTCATCTCCTTCTTGTTTTAAGGTTAGTTCTTGAAAAACTCATCTTCTCCATCTCTTTTGTCTTGGCTGAATCCTAGAGTTAACCAAGAGGAACTTTTCCTCTCCTCATCCTTGTAGATCCGAGACACCATAGCTTGGGGGTTGGAGTTCTTGCTCGCACATCACCTTGGATCCGAGAGCTAGTGCTTTTCCTTTTGGTTGGTTGATCCGAAGTCCCCTCTCCAAGCCTCCATTTCCGAGAGCCCAAGGTAAGCCTCATGGTGTTCTTGTTTTATTTTGGTTTATGGTTGGTGTAGATCTAACTTGGTGCTTCTTTCTTGTGCAAATCCAAGCCCTAGCCGAGATCTACTTGTTGTGCACCTTCCTTGGCCAAGACCACCTTGTTCTTTGGGGAGCTTTTGCCGAATCCTCTTGGGTAAGTTGGTAAGTGTGTGATTTTCGGTTGCTTGTGTGTTGGTTTGGCCAAGAGCCCCAATGGGGGTGTGTGGCTGAGAGCCTCATGATGAGGTGTGTGTTGTTTGCTTCATGGTCAAGAGAGCTAATTTGTGATTGTTGTTGTTGATGCCCTAGCCGAGACACCTTGTTGCAAGTGTAGTCGAGAGCTTCTAGGGTTCCATCTTGGGTGCTTGGCCGAGAGCACTAGGGCAAGTAGGGGTAATCTCTTGGTTCCCTTGCTTCTAGAATTAGTGTTTAGTTAAGTGTAGCTAGTTAGATTGAATATGTATGTTTATGCTTTTAGGTTGTGAGACACTGCAGCTCAATGAGCAGTTTTCTGTTTATATTTCTGCTTGTTTCAGGTAAGGATTACCAGGGTTGTGTGGACCCTACGATATGTTTTGATTGCATCTTTTATATATATGTTGTTTGTTATGAGCATGTAGTGGTTAGGACTGTTTCACTGTTCATCTCTGCTAGCATGTTTACCCTGTTTCTACATGTTAGTGCCATGCTAGGTTTGTCCTTCCAGCATGTTCTGAGTTCCCTGTTTACATTCGTAGTATCATGCTAGGTTGTACTTGTATTCTTGTTAAGCATGTTCAATTGCTAGGGATGTATATTATGTGATATTAGATAGTTAGTTAGAATTTTCTTCCAGAGGCTGAGAGTGGACATAACGTATCTTGTCCCCACAGGTCGGGATCAATGAGAGGCATAACGTACTTTTTTCTCCACTTCGACAAGGTGCGTGCGGATTAGATCTCGTGATCGGTATAAGCTTAGTTTGTAACCTGCTAGAGTAGAACCCGTCACGGGTGCAAGCCTGCCAGGAGATAGTCCTTAGTTTCAGGTTGGTGGTACAGGCTGCTACAGCTGAGTGCCGAGGGCTCTACACTACTGCAGATCAGTGACACCCTTCTTATTCTTGTTTAGAGCCTGACCTCGTGTACACTCCCGTTGTCTTAGGGTTTAGCCTGGCCGGGGGTAAGAGGCCCCCGAGGACACCTATTCGGGATCAGCTTTTGAGTTGGTCAATTGGCCGAGGGAGAAAGACCCTCGAGGGTGTCTGGCATCTATTTGGGATCAGCTTTTGAGTTGATCATTTGGCCGAGGGAGAAAGATCCTCGAGGGTGCCTTCGGGATTGGTTAGGAGAACCAATCATTAGGCCAGAAGTAGGAAACTTCTGAGGTTCCCAGACTTGACTTGATTAGCTGGTTGAGCAAAGTTTCTGTGTTGGTAACTGATTGCATGTATACCAGGATGCTAGATGATGGATGTATCGTATTGTACCCCGGTTGGGGATTCTTACTGAGTATGTTTGTACTCACCTTTACTTATCTTTCAGGTAACTTGGGACAACACCGGGATGGCTAGTGGAGGGAGCTGTGTGATCATGGGAGCTGCCGACGAACTCTGTGTCTTTTATGTTTTGAGTCTTTCATTCTGTAGTAGCATGCTGGGAGAACTGTTTGATTTTAGAGTGGCTTAATTGTTTACTGTTGTGACTTGTTCAAACTGTTTTATTGTAACACTGGCCAGGTTGCTTTAAGGAACTTATTAAATGAATGTTTTCTATTGATGTTTGAATAAGTTTTATCTTGAACTATTTCCTTTAATGTTTTTGTTTTTAATAATTTAACTATAAGCATGCTAGTAAGAACCGGGTTTAGGAACATTTTGGGTCGGGTTCTAACAGTTAGTATCAGAGCACAAAGTCATAGATTCTGTAGACTAACCTGCTTTATAGGTTGTTTGTTCCCATAATCATCAGCACTCCACGGCCGTCAGGTTTGTCTAAGAACTGAATTTAAGGGTTTTTACAATACTGCATCTAGTATACATGTGTTACCTTTTGTTGGCAGTGGGAGTCCGAGAGCGGACTAACCCTTATGGTTTTCGTGTAGATCGCTAGTATGCAGGTGACACGAAGTGGTGCAGGGCCATGCTGGACTGCGAGTGGAGGTGTTGCTCAGACAACACCTAGGGTTGAGCAAACCCGTAGGCCACCTGTGGCCCCAGTTGTTAGTTTGCCTGGAGAGGGGGTGCCATGCCTCAGAGAGGAGCCCTAGAAGCTGAGTTTGTAGCCATGAGGGACATGATGATGGCCCTGATGGCAGAGCAGAGAGCGGAGACTCAGGATCAGCTGTTAGCGCAGAGAGAGGAGACTAGAGCACAGATGGCCCAGCTGACACAGCTTTTCCAGCAGGCACCCCCAGTAGCTCTAGTGGCCCTAGGAGATCAGGGTCAACAGGACCAGACCGTGGTGTTAGACGGTGCTGAAGGAGCCGCCAAGTTTGGCAAATGGCTCAAGGACTTCACTAAATGGAAGCCCATAGAGTTTAATGCCTCAGAGAACCCATTGGTGGCAGTGAAGTGGCTAGCTCGCATGGAGTACATCTTTATGGTGATGGGATGCCCGGATATTCAGAGGCCGAGGTGTGCGGCCCATGTTTTGACTGACACAACTATGTGGTGGTGGGAGTCCACCGACCGGGCTAGACCAGTAGGATCTCCATGTAACGACTCGACCCGAATGGGGTTCTAAATAGGCCATTACCTCAATGCATGCATACAAATCTACAGAAAATTTGCAAGATAGTGTTTGGATTCTAAGTAAAAACTAAAACATGAAAACATCCATTTAAAAATCAACATAAATTCCTGAAACCTGTCCCTGTTTCCAAGCACCTGTTCCAAGACAAATACATTTCCAAAACATACTCTGATAAGAGATTTATTTAAAACATACAAGCTTTGCAATAGTTACAACAATGCTAGAATCCGGAAATTCATTCAGAAAACACCCTAGGGCTCCGTGCCCAACTACATGCATTCAGAGGACATTTAAATCATAAACATAGACATAAGACTTAGAGTTGAACAACGGGTTTCCATGATCACGCCTCCTCCTCCCACCATCTGTCTCGCACCATGGTTACCTGTGGAAAACCACGTAATAAGGGTGAGTAACGAATTACTCAGTAAGAATCCCCAACCGGGGTACAATACGATATACATGGTCATCTCGATGAGCGTATGCAAGCTATGAGTATAGACACAGAATAGAGCACATAGCTTAGCCCACACTTGGGCCTCGGATGCCAACTCAGGGTCTTAGTCCGGAAATCAATCACCACATCCACACAATACACAAGTCGCCCTATACGAGAAACAAGTCCCGGCCTCACTGTCTCATCGTCGACGAAAGGTACACTAGCTCAAGATCCCGAGGAGCTCTCCGGTCGGCGCCAGTAATGAGCGTAAACATGCACCGCGCGGCATCGCAGACTATGGGGGTGCCGGGTCTTGAGGCAAGCTGCCCATGTCCAGTCACCACGCCTAACTAATTCTTTGGATCGGTGTCACCGAGATAGGGGTGTGAGACCTGGACACGTAAACTATGTCACTGAACCACCTTTTTGGGGCTAAGGAACGGGTCGTGGTAGGCTTACACCAGAAGCCGCCCTTACCTTAACAGTGGCAATCAAGGGCTACGGCCGAACACGCCGAGGACGCGTGCCGACTCAAGGGACGCAGGCAATGCCAAGTCATCATCCCGACCGCTGGGGCATTTAACGATCGCCACACCTCACCCAAGATTGCAGGCCACCGTTAGGGTTAGCTATTCCCTAACGGGATCGTATGAGCTCCATCTCATACGTCCCTGTCGGGGTGCAAGGTACGTTATGCACCCGGCCCGGATGATGCTATCTACCTGCAACTCTAACCTGCCTTAGCAATCAGCAAACAAGCAATATCATCCAATACGTGCTCAATAAGAATACAACGAACCTAGCATGATTCTACGAAGCAAGGACGGATATCTGAGCATGCCGTAAAGGAACAACCTAGCATGGACTAACATGAGAAACAACACAGGAAATCATGCCAGTCGGGAATTCAGAATAGAGCACTTATCACCAAACATGTCAATAAACACAAACAAGCATACAATCAGCAATCACATAATATATCGCAGGGTCCACACAACTCCGGTAAGAAATCCTTACATGGGCGGAAGGCAACAACACACAATCTCCTAAGCTGCGAACACTCCCGAGCTAGCTATCGAGAACCTACAAACATAGAACAATCACAACCATAACTCTAAAAATATAATAAAACAGCAGGCTCGGCTAGGAAGCACTCACACGGCACGACGACACGAGGCTGATGCAGCTGGACAGGGCGCTGGGCAGGCGCTGAGGCGCGGCTGCGCGAGCGCGGACACGCGCTGGGCACGACACGGGCGAAGGCGTGCGGCGCTGGGCGAGCTGCTCTGAGCAAAGAAGCGCGGCGCTGGGCGAGCGGCGCGGACACGGCGATCGGCTGCTGCGCGCGAGCTGGGCGTCTGACTCGGCCGTTCCGGTGCGACGACGAGGCTGGTCGTTTGGCCAATCTGGTGCGACGACGAGACTGGGCGTGCGACGAGCGTCAGATCTGGGCGTGCGACAGGTCTGGGACGCGCGACGGGCGAGCGAGGGCTGCTTCTCGGCTATGCGCGACGAGCTGCGGCGGTAGGGCTGGGGCTGCGACAGGCAGATCCGGCGGCCTGGGCGTGCTGCTCGGGCGGCTGGTGCGACGGTGGCTGGCGTGCTCGGGCAGATCTGGCCGGCTGCTCGGCTGGGAGTGAGGCTAGGTCGGGGGAGAGAGAGAGAGAGAGAGAGAGAAAGTGATTTTGAAAAGAAAAGGGAAAAATGGGAAAAATAAAAGGAAAAATAGGGATTTTAATCCTAATTTCCATCCTTATCCAAATCAAAACCTTAAAATCCCATTTCCCGGCTTCCTCCTTCGAGACCCGAACGAAGCAACCACTCCCAATAAATAAAACTCACTAAATCCAACTCCCAAAATCAACACCAAGGGCCCGGGCTCGAATCCCAAAGGAAGCACACAACCAACCATCACTTTGCCAAAACCCAAAATCACAACCGAACTTCCAAACGACTAGCCCAAACATCTCGAGACTCGACCACCAACAAACAAGCCTCGACAAAGCGGAGAGCTGCCTCAAGCCCTAAAATCCACAAATCCCGCCTCGGGAGCAAAAGACCAAAATGCCCTTAAGGGACAAAAGCAGCTCTAACGGCCCAACCGAACCATCAAATCGAACCGGAAGCACCTCGAGAACCGGAATAGAAATCTGGCCGTTATAATACTCCTCCTTTTAAGACTTTCGTCCTCGAAAGTCCTAAGACGAAACAACTCCAAGAAAGCGCAGACTGAATCGACCGAACCAACCGAACTTCTGGCTAAAACCACACCAACCTTCTTCGAAAACCAAACCTTCTTGGGTTCTCAGAGACTCAAAGGCACTATGCCATCCAGGCTACCACAAACAAACTCAATCATGACTGGGCATGCACTGAACTCCAAGGGAACAGACGGCAAACCACATCCTCAACTCGCACCAACTCTCAAACGGTGCTACTCTCAAAGAAACTCGAGGATCGCCACAAGCTCTGAAACTCTACACCACGCACTGGAAAAACTCCTCTGGAAACTCACAACATGCTAACAAGCAGCCTCAACCCGACAACAAGCTGGCCAAACAACTGAACCTCCCTGTGTTTAAACCAAATCGCCTACAACACTCACGGTGAAACTTGACTCACGGCCAAATCTAAAAGACAAAGGCCAAGCACAGACTCCACTTGGCCAAACCAACAAACTCGAACTCCTCACCGGCCGAACGCAAACCTTACGGAGCAAAACTACCAGCAATTGGCCAAAGAAAACACTGCAAGGCAAGGGACAACCAACACTCCCCTCAAGGAAAATCTCGGGCTGCAAGGACTAAACCATCACGCAGCTAACCGCGGCACAACACCTTGAGGAAAACAGCTCAACAGACTTTACCAACAAGCCACGGCACCTCTGTGCCAACTCACTCAAACGCGGCTCGCTAACGCCAATCGCGAACGCACAACAACAACAGGAACAAAGCCCGAGAAGGGCTTGCCGTGAGAACTCAACCCAAACTTATAACGAGCAACGCTCGCCTCCAAGCTACCACTCAACTCTAAAAATCCAACTGGCTACTCAAAAGACTTCTCCTTTTAGCCTAGGCCTAACTCAACTTCCAACCAGAAGCTCCACTCCCGAAACCTCACCAGGAAAACGGATATCGACAACCTCAAGCTTACGGATCCTGAGCCACACGAATCCGCAAGACTACCTCAGGAGCTAACACTCGAGGCTGGCATCCAAGGAGCAACTCAACCACCACAGAGGCTAGGGGGAAAGGAAATCTTCAATCCCCAAAGAACCGACACTTGCTAGAACAACTCAACTCTTACTGGCTGGCCTCCGCTCTTGTGGGAACAAACAACTCTTGCTTGCTAACAACACAAAGCAGGGACCCTCTCGCTGGGCTGACCGCTGCGCTCCTCTGATCAACTACACAACTCAGGAGCTAAGCTGACTCCTACCAAACGGGAAACGACTTCCCAGCAAGGAAACTCAGAAGGGCAGCGAACTTCACACACGCTCGCTGACTTGCTCAAACCCAAGGCAACAGCAACCAACTCTCTTGGAAGCAACACCCAAGGGATATCTCAACCAATCAGATCTCCAATCCGAAACAAATAGCACTTGCTCAACTGCCGAGGGAGGGGTCAACTCCCAAAACTTTCTGATCAAGAACAAGACCTCAGGGCAACGCCCTCCAGCTAGAACCGAACTAGCTCTCGAAACAACAAACGAACCAAATCTTGGCCAAACACTCACAAGAGGCGAGAACAACCTTATCTGCTGTGGCCTCTAGAACACCATCCAAGAATCCGCTTAACTGGACAAACAACTGCTTCCAAGCAGCCAACAAACTATTCCATCTTGCTAGCACCACTACCATCAATTCCAAGACCAAGGAAGAACCTGACAACTCCCCGAAGGGAACGGCTCTTACTAGCAGACAACCAAGGGACAGAGAACTCCACATACGCTCACTGTCTTGCCCCACTAGAGCAACAACATCAAATCTCGCGGGGCAACAACAAGGGTCCACCACGGACTAACCTCCAAATGCCAAACAGGGCAACTCAACATCTTGAAAACAGGAACACAACCAACAGGGCACAAACCACTCGCCCCACGAGCAAAACTAATCTCAAGCAACTCCAATCCTCACCTTGGTCGACACCAAGCATCAACTTGCCACCACACCGGAACCAATCCGGACTTTACTCCAAACTAACACTAGCTCGCTAGTCTACCAAGATCGCTAGCAACTCCACCAAGGCTACAAACTACACGCTCCGTGGCCAACTAAACTCACTACTGGCTCGACTGAGCTCTGGAGAGGCTCTCCACAACCTAGGGTTCTCCGACAACCCTCGACACACACACATCGCCAAAGAATCGATCTAACAGACAACCGCTCGAACGAACAACTCCAATTTCCAAAGATCCCAACCATGTGGCCAACTCCAACTCCTTGGGAACCTAGAGGACCCGAAACGCTACAGAATGCGTCATCCTCCTACTCAAAGCATCGGCCACAACATAACTTCTACCCAAGGAAAGATCCAAACAACTCTCTTAGCCATGACGATCAGAAACCACGCGGCTTAGCGACTCACCGCTCTTTTCGGGTTTCCAATCGAACTCCAACCAACGATCAACAAGAAGATCCGCCAACCAAGCTTAGGTCCAACTTAACAAATCTTGCTCGAGCAACAACCACGATATCACGAGCACGATAACCTTACCACCTCACGACGCCTTACAACATCCACCTGGAGTCCAACTTCTCCAGAAACTGAGCAATAGATCTCCAAAGCAAACCCTACATGGATCTGAAACTCTCGCCACGGAACGAACCACACAAAACACACTTGTGTGCACAACTCTCAACCTTCCTTTAGAGATCCAAGACTAACAAGCGCTTTTCCAAAAAGCAACGCTAACTCCTGGCAAATGATACAAACAATCCAAGGAACACCAAAAGTTCCATCTCCACACGATACACGAAGCTGAGGCAACCTTGCTCTACCAAAGCATAACAATGCCAAACCGAACTTACTTTATACCAAGCCTCTACCAAGGGTGCTTACCCTTAAGGCATCAAAAACCTCTCACAAGGCATCAGCTCATCTCACCTGAAAAGCATCCAACTCATGGTCCCTCAGCTGGACCAAACTCGCATCTACAACGCTCAACTCTCCTCAGATTTAGGCACTCGAAGGTAGTTGACCGCACTACCAACCACAAAGAAAATCTCTTGGCCTTAACACTAGCGCGAGAATCACGCCCACAAACAATTACCAACCGCCAACCTGCTGACTTACTCAACCTCCAGTAACACTGGGAAAAGGCTCCGGCTCCGGCTCCTCTCGAGCATCCTTTCGCTTGTAGTCCATCGACTACCACTGAACTAGCCCTCTGGCACGACCTAAACGGGTGCAACTTCCATAAACAAATCCAAGGCTAAAGGAGTGCGCTGAACTCCGAACGGCATAGAACCATCTGCTATGCCCAAGCCAAACTCAAGCCTGAACCAGACTTAGTGCCAAAGTGGCACACCAACCAATGCACCTCAAGTGCTACTACTACCAAATCCACATCCGAGGAAGCCGGGTTTGTTAAACAACAAAGAGCTCGCAAGGGGGCAAAGATGTCCCTTCATCTGCCTCAAGCCACTAACACGGCAACTTGCCAATCAATTGGTCGACTGGTGGAGACTCTGCGTGTCCACCTCTCACAAGGGACTTCCACCACCATCTGATGAACCAAAAAGCACAGGAACGGCACACCTCGGCCTCTGAACAGCAAGGCATCCCACACACGGATGCTAAACTCAAACCTGGCCAACTACTTTACTACTAGCGGTAGGACTTACTAAAACATCGAGCTCTACAGGCATCCATTTGCCAACCGGGCGGCTCCATCAACGCCAACAAACTCATCCGAATAAACTCGCTGATCATGCCCTCCGGGAACCTCCGGCTACAAGAGCTACTGGGGGAAAAATCTTTGAAACAAACTCGTCATTTGGGCTATCTCGTGCTCGGGACTCCTCACTACGCGCTACAAATCGCACTGGTCTCCGCTCTCGATAGCTAAAGACTCGCCATCAAATCTCTCATGGCCGAGAGCACACTGCTCAAGGAGTCTCACTGAGGCGCCGCTAGCCTCTACCCCTCCTCTAGGCAACTCAACTACCGGGGCCAAATCGCATGCGGGCCTAACAACCCGGGCGCGGCCTCAACATCAACACGATCGGTCCAACTCCTCGGTCGGACATGCCAAGCGTCCCGCTCCTGCGGGTGCGATCAATATATGGCGATCTGCGCGAAGCACCTCCACCCTCTCACTAGGGAAAAAAGCAAGAATCGGGCCACAAATGGCCAACGGAGTCCAAGCTCTACCTCCCCACGGGACGATGTCCCCAGGCATCTGAAACTATCTGGATACCTCAACAAGCCACAACATACATCACACACTGCGGGAAGTTGGCATGATGGCGCTCTAAACCCAAACCAACAACGAAGTCAACTCGCTTTCGCCTCCGCTCCACAACACTACACAAGGCATACACTAGATGATGGTATTGTAAATTCTTAACCCTTTTTCAACAACAAATAGTAAACTTAGGCGCACTGATGACCGGTCTGAGTCTTGATGATCATGGAAAAACGACCTACAATAAAAAAAGGTCATCTACAGAATCTATAACTCGAGCTCTAATACCAATCAGAATGACCCGACCGAATGGGGTTCTAAATAGGCCATTACCTCAATGCATGCATACAAATCTACAGAAAATTTGCAAGATAGTGTTTGGATTCTAAGTAAAACTAAAACATGAAAACATCCATTTAAAAATCAACATAAATTCAAAAACTGTCCCTGTTTCCCCAAGCACTGCTCCAAGACAAATACATTTCCAAAACATACTCGATCAGAGATTTATTTAAAACATACAAGCTTTGCAATAGTTACAACAATGCTAGAATCCGGAAATTCATTCAGAAAACACCCTAGGGCTCCGTGCCCAACTACATGCATTCAGAGGACATTTAAATCATAAACATAGACATAAGACTCAGAGTTGAACAACGGGTTTCCATGATCACAGCTCCTCCTCCAGCCATTCTATCTCGCACCATGGTTACCTGTGGAAAACCACATAATAAGGGTGAGTAACGAATTACTCAGTAAGAATCCCCAACCGGGGTACAATACGATATACATGGTCATCTCGATGAGCGTATGCAAGCTATGAATATAAACACAGAATAGAGCACATAGCTTAGCCCACACTTGGGCCTCGGATGCCAACTCAGGGTTTTAGTCCGGAAATCAATCACCACATCCACACAATACACAAGTCGCCCTATAAGAGAAACAAGTCTCGGCCTCAGCCTGTCTACTGTCGACGAAAGGTACACTAGCTCAAGATCTCGAGGAGCTCTCCGGTCGGCGCTGTAATGAGCGTAAACATGCACCGCGTGCTCATCTGCAGAACTATGGGGGTGTCGGGTCTTGAGGCAAGTCGCCCATGTCGACCACCACGCCTAACTAATTCTTTGGATCGGTGTCACTGACATAGGGGTGTGAGACCTGGACACGTAAACTATGTTAGCCTGAACCACCGCACCTGGGGCTAAGGAACGGGTCGTGGTAGGCTTACACCAGGAAGCCGTCCTTACCTTAACAGGTGGCAATCAAGGGCTACGGCCGAACACGCTGAGGACGTGCCGATCGCGAGGACGCAGGCAATGCCAAGTCATCATCCCGACCGTTGGGGCATTTAACGACCGCCACCCTCTCCCAAGATTGCGGGGCCACCGTTAGGGTTAGCTATTCCTAACGGGATCGCATGAGCTCCATCTCATACGTCCCCGCTCGGGGTGCAAGGTACGTTATGCACCCAGCCCGGATGATGCTATCTACCTGCAACTCTAACCTGCCTTAGCAATCAGCAAACAAGCAATATCATCCAATACGTGCTCAATAAGAATACAACGAACCTAGCATGATTCTACGAAGCAAGGACAGATACGAGCATGCCAGAAAGGAACAACCTAGCATGGACTAACATGAGAAACAACACAGGAAATCATGCCAGTCGGGAATTCAGAATAGAGCACTTATCACCAAACATGTCAATAAACACAAACAAGCATACAATCAACCAATCACATAATATATCGCAGGTCCACACAACTCCGGTAAGAAATCCTTACATGGGCGGAAGGCAACAACACACAATCTCCTAAGCTGCGAACACTCCCGAGCTAGCTATCGAGAACCTACAAACATAGAACAATCACAACCATAACCCTAAAAATATAATAAAACAGCAGGCTCGGCTCGGGAGCACTCACACGGCACGACGACACGAGGTGGGCATCACTTGGGCCGATGCTGGTGGACAGGGCGCTGGGCGGCGGGAAAGCGCTGGCTAGCAGTGTGGACTACTGGGCACGACACGAGCGAAGGCGTGCGGCGCTGGGTGAGCTGCTCTGAGCGAAGACACGCGGCGCTGGGCGAGCGGCGCGGACACGGCGATCGGCTACTGCGCGCGAGCTGGGCGTCTGACTCGGCCTTTCCGGTGCGATGACGAGGCTGGTCGCTCGGCCGATCTGGTGCGACGACGAGATCGGGCGCGGCGACGCAGCGCCGATCTGGGCGCGGCGACAAACAGGACGCCCGACGGCGAAGCGAGGGCTACTTTCGGTGTCTGGCGCGACGAATGCGCGGCGGCAGGCTGGGCTGCGATAAGGCCGATCCGGCGGCTCGGGCGTGCGCTCGGGGCATTCAGTGCGACGTGGTGGTGGCGGGCTCGGGCGGATCTCGGCCACCGCTCGGTTGGGAGTGAGGCTAGGTTGGGGGAGAGAGAGAGAGAGAGAGAGAAAGTGATTTTGAAAAGAAAAGGGAAAAATGGGAAAAATAAAAGGAAAAATAGGGATTTTAATCCTAATTTCCATCCTTATCCAAATCAAAACCTTAAAATCCCATTTCCCGGCTTCCTCCTTCGTGACCCGACCGAAGCAACCACTCCCAATAAATAAAACTCACTAAATCCAACTCCCAAAATCAACACCAAGGGCCCGGGCTCGAATCCCAAAGGAAACACACAACCAACCATCACTTTGCCAAAACCCAAAATCACAACCGAACTTCCAAACGACTAGCCCAAACATCTCGAGACTCGCAGCCACCAAAAACAAGCCTCGACAAAGGCAGGAGCTGCCTCGAAGCCCTAAAAATCCACAAATCCTGCCCGGGGAGCAAAAGACCAAAATGCCCTTAAGGGACAAAATAGCTCTAACGGCCCAACCGAACCACTGAAACTGAACCGGAAGCACCTCGAGAACCGGAATAGAAAACTGGGCCGTTACACTCCACCAGCCACTTGGGAGTTCTTCAGAACCAAGTTGAGAGCCATGTATGTGAATGATGAGGCTCAGCAGGAGATGGCAGAGGCCTTCTCAAACCTGAAGCAGGGCACTGACAGTATTGCTGCTTATGAGAAGAAATTCTCGGAGTATAGTTACTTTGCCCTAGAGCTCATAGCCACAGAGGAGCTCAAGGTGAAAAAGTTTATCAGTGGCTTGAGAAAGGAGGTTGCTCAGGATGTTCGAGCACTTGCTCTAGAGTCTTATGATAGGGCTGTTGAGTTGGCTACCATATATAACTCCAAGTACCCGCCGGTGCAGGCTCCTGTGGCACCAGTTTAGTGTGTTCAGCAGTACTCAGGGCATAAGAGAAAGTTTGACTCTTCTAGTGGGTCTCGTGTAGGTGGTCAGCAGGTTCATCGTCAGGGCCAGTTTAGAGGTCGAGATCAGCGTCGACCATAGTTTAGACCACAGGGCCAGTAGGGCATTGTTAAGCAGCCACCCCAGTGCCACACTTGTGGCAAGACTCACTATGGTATCTGTGGAGCGTCGCCCCGAGCTTGCTATAGATGTGGCAAGGAGGGACATTTAGCTAGAGCTTGCACTCAGGCTAGAGCAGCAACCAGACCAGTTCAGCAGCAGAGTAGAGTGTTTGCTATGACTCGTCAGGAGGCAGAGCGTACTAATGCTGCGGTTGCAGGTACGCTGCTTGTCTTAAACCATTATGCATTCGTACTGTTTGATTCGGGATCGACCCATTCGTTTGTTTCTGATGCATTTGCTAGACAAGCTTATTTGGAACTCGAACCTTTAGGGTTTGAGTTGTCTGTCACAACTCCTTCGGGAGTGAGTATGCTAGCTCGTGATAAGGTTAAGAGTGGCCGGATTCAGATATTCGAGGAGCTTCTAGAGGCTGTACTTATAGTCTTGCCTATGAGTGGTTTTGATGTCATTCTTGGTATGGATTGGTTGGTTGAGCATCATGCCATGATAGACTGCCGCCAGAAAGAAGTTGTGTTCAGGCCGCCCAGAAGAAAAGCTTCAAGTTTCGCGGTGCCAGGGCGGGGTGTGTCCGCCGTTGATTTCTGCAGTGAAGGCCCAACGTTTGTTAGCTCGAGGAGCTTGGGGCATTTTAGCAAAGTTGACAGGTGGGAGTAGTGCTGAGCTGTCAGCTGAGATGGTACCTGTAGGGCAGGAGTTTGCAGATGTTTTCCCTGAGGAGTTACCGGGGTTACCCCCGAAGAGAGAGGTGGACTTTACCATTGAGCTTGAGCCAGGGACTCTCCCTATCTCCTAAGCTCCGTATCGTATGGCGCCAATTGAGCTGAGAGAGCTCAAAGTGCAGTTGTAAGAGATTCTTGATCAAGGATTCATCCGCCCGAGTGTGTCCACGTGGGGAGCACCTATTTTATTTGTTAAGAAGAAGGATGGATCCATGCGCCTTTGTATTGACTACCGAGAGTTAAATAAAGTCACCCTAAAGAATAAGTATCCCTTGCCGTGTATTGATGATTTGTTTGATCAGCTCCAGGGAGCCTCAGTGTTTCCTAAGATCAATTTGAGGTCAGGATACCATCAGTTGAGGATTCGAGATGCAGACATTCCCAAGACAGCTTTCAGATCGAGGTATGGTCATTTCGAGTTCCTGATCATGTCGTTTTGACTAACTAATGCTCGTGCAGCATTTATGGACATGATGGACAGGGTGTTCAAGGCATTCTTGGACAGTTTTGTTATCGTGTTCATAGATGATATTCTGATTTACTCCAAGACGAAAGAGGACCATGCTTCGCACTTGAGACAAGTTTTTGTGACTTTTGCGTGAGAACCAGTTGTATGCTAAGTTTTCCAAGTGTGAGTTCTGGCTTGAGGAAGTAGCTTTCCTTGGACATGTTGTTTCCAAGGATGGGATAGTTGTTGTCCCCACAAAGATTGAGGCAGTTAGTTCATGGGCTAGACCGACGACAGTCGCCAAAATTCACAGCTTTTTGGGATTGGCAGGTTACTACCGACGCTTTGTTAAGGACTTTTCTGCTAAGGTAGCACCCCTGACTAGACTGACCAGGAAGGGTGTTGACTTCGTTTGGGATTCCAGTTGCTAGGAGAGTTTCGCCAAGCTAAAGCGTAGTTTGACAACAACACCAGTGTTGGCAGTTCCTGAGGGAACAGGTGGAATTTTAGTTTACAGTGATGCATCCAAGTTTGGTTTCGGTTGTGTGTTAAAGCAGCATGGAAAAGTGATCGTGTATGCTTCCCGTCAGTTGAAGCCTTATGAGAAGAATTACCCAACTCATGACATGGAGTTGGCTGCAGTCGTGTTTGCTTTGAAAATTTTGAGGCATTACTTGTATGGTGAAAAGATTCAGTTGTTCACGGATCACCAGAGCCTTAAGTACTTCTTCACCCAGAAGGAGTTAAATATGAGACAGAGAAGATGGCTCGAGTTAGTGAAGGATTACGACTGTGAGATTTTGTACCACCCAGGAAAGGCCAATGTTGTGGCTGATGCCTTGAGTAGGAAGACGTCGCACTCAGCAGCCTTGTTGAGTTCCTGGATTGAATTGCAGAAAGAGTTCGAGCGAGCTGGTATTGCAGTGATGTTGGGAGAGGTTACTGCCAGGGTAGCCCTGTTGTCAGTTCAGCCGTCAATTAAGCAGAGGATCGTTGATTGCCAGCTGAGTGATACCAAGATGAAGAAGTTGATAGAGAGGGTTCAGAAAGATGGCGACTTTGATTTTTTCATAGCACCAGATGGAGGTTCGAGGTATAGAGGTCGTTTGTGCGTCCTAGAGGATGCCGGGCTCCGAGCAGAGTTGCTTAGATAGGCCCATAGCTCCCCGTTTACTTGGCACCCAGGGGGTACCAAGATGTATCAGGATCTCAAGCAGACTTTCTGGTGGATGGGTATCAAAAGAGATATAGCTGAGTTTGTTATTCGGTGTCTCACTTGCCAGCAAGTGAAGGCTCCCAGGCAAAAGCTAGCAGGGTTGTTGCAGCCATTGAGTATTTTGCAGTGGAAATGGGATGAGATTGCGATGGATTACAATTCTGGGTTGCCGAGGACACCGAGAAGGTTTACTCAGATCTGGGTTGTTGTTGATCGGCTGACTAAAAGTGCTCACTTCATTCCTAGTAGAATCAATTACATTGTAGAGCAGTCGGCGCAGTTATTCTTGGAGCAGATCATTCGGTACCATGGGGTACCAGTGAAGATTGTGTCGGATCAGGATTTTGGTTCACTTCTCGCTTCTGGAGAGCGCTCCAGAAAGGTTTGGGAATCGAGTGCAGCTTTAGCACCGATTTTCACCCTCAGACGGATGGTCAGACTGAGAGGGTGAACCAGATCCTTGAGGACATGCTGAGAGCATGTGTGTTGGACTTCCCACACAGTTGGGATCAGTACTTGTATCTGATAGAGTTTGCATATAATAATAGTTATCAGTCGATTATTCAGATGGCTCCGTTTGAGGCTTTGTATGGCAAGCGTTGTAGATCTCCAGTGTTTTGGGAAGAGGTCGGTGACAGGCAGGTTTTGGGTCCTGAGTTGCTCCAGATGACAAATGAGGCAGTTCAGATGATCAGGGCTCGTATGTTGACAGCTTAGAGTAGACAGAAGAGTTACGCCGATGTTCGGCGTAGAGATTTAGAATTTGAGGTTGGCCAGCATGTTTTCTTGAAGGTAGCACCGATGAGAGGTGTGTTGAGATTTGGCAAGCGGGGAAAGTTGAGCCCCAGGTTTGTAGGACCTTTCGAGATCCTTGAGTGGATCGGTTCAGTTGCATACCATTTGGCCTTGCCCCCGTCTTTGTCATCAGTTCATAATGTTTTTCATGTTTCGATGTTGAGATAGTATGTGGCAGACCCGACACACGTTATAGACCATGAGCCTTTAGAGTTGTATAAGGATTTGAGCTTCAAGGAGAAGCCTGTGCAGATTTTGGCTCGGGAGCGCAAGACTTTGCGTAACCTAGAGATCAACCTAATGAAGGTTCAGTGGAGAAATCAGAGGGTAGAGGAAGCTACCTGGGAGTTAGAGGATGAGATAAGGACGCATTATCCCGAGTTGTTTCAGTCTTAGGATTTTCGCGGACGAAAGTCTTATTAAGGGGGGAATACTGTAATAGCCCAAGATTTCCTTCTGGTTCTCTAGGGTTATTCGGTTGTTCCTCCAGTGAGTTGGTTGGGCTGTTAGGGCTTTTTGTGCTTCCAGGGGCATTTTGGTCATTTTGTCCTCTAGGGGTATTTTGGTCATTTAGCCTTCCCGAGACAGTGTTGCAGTAAGGAAGAGCTTCTAGAATGTTTTTGGATGGTGGACTTAAGTTTATTCTTCGGTTTCAAGTTTCAGGTCAAGAAGTCCATTTATGGTGAGTTTGGAGCCCTCCCCGTTAAAAGAAGAAAAATGAAAATAAAAGTGTTGGAGCTAGGATTCGAACCATGGTGGCTTGGGAGTTTAGTTTGAGCCTTGTGTAGAGGAAAATAAAATAGTTTTAAAAAGGTGCTCTTGGTGGGATTTGAAGGTGGGATTTTTGGTAGGGGTGTACAAAACAACCGATAACCCGAGCTACCCGGACTACCCAACCCAAACCGTAAGGGTTGGGTTGGGTTATGTTTTTTAAAATTTGGGTTGGGTTAGATTTTTAGTAAACCCGGATTTTTGGGTCGGTTCGCGGGTTTTGGGTTGGGTTCAACCCGGAACCCGAATATAAATATATATTTCTTAACATATCTTTGTAGTGTAAAGTCCTTGATAACTTAGTAGTTGTACATCTTTTCTTATTTTATGTTTTCTTTTTCTTTTTTTGCTTTTTTTTTCTTCTATGAGCAAGTAAACTTCAATCTTTCTCAAACCTTTTTTCCCTCACGAATTTATCCAATCTTTTTATCTCTTATTAGGTTAAATGCAATATTTTTTAAAATTTAAAATTAATTCTTATCTTTTTTAAAAAAATCTCATACTATTTACAAAATTAGCTTTATATTTAGTCAAATTTTATACCGGTATTTGACTTTCAAATATTGAAATAATTAGTGTTTTCGTCGAATTTGTAATCTCGTCTTCAACATTTAATTCTTTTGAACAGATAAACCCAACCTAACCCAACCCAAAAATATAGGGTTGGGTTGGGTTGGGTTAAAAAGTTGATCGACCCAAATTTTTGGGTTGGTCCAAAAATTACCCTCAACCCTACCCAACCCAACCCATGTACACCCCTAATTTTTAGGGCATTTTTATTATTAAAAATAGGAGAAAATACCTAGGGTTGCATCATTTTCTCCTTCCCTCTCCCCTTGGCCGACCCAACACTCTTCATTTCCCTCTCCTTGGCCGAGACTCACCATCAACAAAGGTCTCCATTGTCAAGCTCTCAAGATCTCCTCCATAGCTCTTCATCTCCTTCTTGTTTCAAGGTTAGTTCTTGCAAAACTCATCTTCTCCATCTCTTTTGTCTTGGCCGAATCCTAGAGTTAACCAAGAGGAACTTTTCCTCTCCTCCTCCTTGTAGATCCGAGACACCATAGCTTGGGGGTTGGAGTTCTTGCTCGCACATCACCTTGGATCCGAGAGCTAGTGCTTTTCCTTTTGGTTGGTTGATCCGAAGTCCCCTCTCCAAGCCTCCATTGCCGAGAGCCCAAGGTAAGCCTCATGATGTTCTTGTTGTGTTTTTGTTGATGGTTGGTGTAGATCTAACTTGGTGCTTCTTCCTTGTGCAAATCCAAGCCCTAGCCGAGATCTCCTTGTTGTGCACCTTCCTTGGCCTAGACCACCTTGTTCTTTGGGGAGCTCTTGCTGAATCTTCTTAGGTAAGTTGGTAAGTGTGTGATTTTGGGTTGCTTGTGTGTTGGTTTGGCCGAGAGCCCCAATGGGGGTGTGTGGCCGAGAGCCTCATGATGAGGTGTGTGTTGTTTGCTTCATTGTCAAGAGAGTTAATTTATGATTGTTGTTGTTGATGCCCTAGCCGAGACACCTTGTTGCAAGTGTAACCGATAGCTTCTAGGGTTCCATCTTGGGTGCTTGGCCGAGAGCACTAGGGCAAGTAGGGGTAATCTCTTGGTTCCCTTGCTTCTAGAATTAGTGTTTAGTTAAGTGTAGCTAGTTAGATTGAATGTGTATGTTTATGCTTTTAGGTTGTGAGACATTGCAGCTCAAGGAGCACTTTTCTGCTTATATTTCTGCTTGTTTCAGGTAAGGATCTCTTACCAGGGTTGTGTGGACCCTGCGATATGTTTTGATTGCATCTTTTATATATATGTTGTTTGTTATGAGCATGTAGTGGTTAGGACTGTTTCACTGTTCATCTCTGCTAGCATGTTTGCCCTGTTTCTACATGTTAGTGCCATGCTAGGTTTGTCCTTCCAGCATGTTCTGAGTTCCCTGTTTACATTCGTAGTATCATGCTAGGTTGTACTTGTATTCTTGTTAAGCATATTCAGTTGCTAGGGATGTATATTATGTGATATTAGATAGTTAGTTAGACTTGTCTTCCAGAGGGTGAGAGTGGACATAACGTATCTTGTCCCCACAGGTCGGGATCAGTGAGAGGCATAACGTACTTTGTCTCCGCCCCCGGCAGCCGGTGCGGATTAGCTCCCGCATAGGTACAAGCCTAGTTTGTAACCTGCTACAGCAGAACCCGTCACGGGTGCAAGTCTTCCCGGAGACAGTTCTTAGCTTCAGGTTGGTGGTACAGGCTGCTACAGCTGAGTGTCGCAACATATCCTCTAGGATCTTGAGCACCTGTGTTGTTTGCTAACACACAGGCTCGCAACATATCCTCTAGGATTTGATTTACCCGCTCCGTCTGACCATCGGTCTGCGGATGAAAAGCTGTATTGTAATTTCACTCTGTGCCCAACCCTGCCTGGAGGGCTCTCCAAAACCGAGACGTAAAACGAGAATCCCGGTCTGAGTTGATCTTAATTGGCACTCCGTGGTACCTGACTATCTGCTCAAGGAACAACTGTGCCCACTACCTCACGGTATAATTTATTCTAGCGAGGACGAAGTGCGCACATTTTGTCAACCTGTCAATAATCACCCAAATTTGTGTATAACCTCTCAGAGTCCTGGGCAAGCCCGAAATAAATTCCATGGTAATTTCTTCCCACTTCCACTGCGGTACACCAAGCGGCTGCAAGAAACCTGCTGGTTTCTGCCTAGGCGCCTTCACTTGCTGACAAGTGAGACACCGACTGACAAACTGGGCAATCTCTTTCTTTATCCCCATCCACCAAAAAGTCTGCTTAAGATCTTGGTACATTTTGTTACCCCCTGGATGCCACACAAAAGGCGAAGTGTGACCCTCAGTCAACAACTCCGTACGGATATTGGCATCAGCTGGAACACAAAGCTGACCCCTATACCTTAAGCCTCCATCTGGTGAGACCACAAAATCGAAGTCGCCATCAGCTTGAACTCGTTCGTACAAACTCTTTAACTTAGGGTCATTCAACTGGCCATCAATAATCCTTTGCTTTATCGAAGGCTGGATGGTCAACTTTGCTACCCTGGCGGTAACCTCCCTTAACATCACTGCTATACCATCCCTCTCAAGATCTTTTCTTATAAAACTCCCGGGGTTCAACAATGCCGTTGAATGCACAGGCTCCCTGGAGCTGGTCAAACAAGTCATCAATGTGTGGCAGTGGATACTTATTCTTTATGGTTACCTTATTCAGCTTCCTATAATCGATGCACAGGCGCATCGAACCATCATTTTTCTTAACAAACAACACAGGTGCTCCCACGGGGACACACTCGGTCTAATGAATCCTCTATCGAGCATCTCTTGCAACTACTCCTTTAGCTCCTTCAACTCTGCTGGCGCCACACGGTAAGGAGCTTTCGAGATAGGGAGGGTTCCTAGCTCGAGTTCTATTGTGAAGTCCACCTCTCTCTTTTGTGAAGTCCACCTCTTCAGGAAACACGTCCGTAAACTCTTGCACAATGGGCACTTGCTCAACAGATAACTGATCCCGGCTCTCCCCGGATAACTTGGCTAAAAATCCCCAAGCTCTTCAAGCTAACAATCGTTGAGCCTTAACTACGGAAACCATTGGCGGACACACTCCACCCTGGACACCTCGAACTTAAAACTAGGCCTACTCGGCGTGCTGAACAATACTTCCTTACGGTGACAATCAATCATCACGTGGTTATCAGCTAACCACTCCATGCCGAGAATCACATCAAAATCGCTTATAGCCAACACTATGAGAGTAACCCGAAGAGACTCGTCGGATATCTGTATCTGACCATCCTTCACTTTCTGACTAGCTAACATACTAACTCCCGAAGGAGTTGCAACAGATAATTCATACAAGCATGCTCAGCAAACACAGCAGAAAAAAAAAGAATGGGTGGAACCCAAATCAAATAACACAAAAGTAAGGTGATCAAGAACTAAGAGCGTACCTGCTACTGTGGCATCGGTTCGATCAGCCTCCTGGCGAGTCGTAGCATACACTCGCCCCTGCTGCTGGACTGGCTGCGCTACTACCACTTTCTGCTGGCAAAACTGGGCCTGATGCCCCTCCTGCCCACACTTATAACATGCTCTAGGATTGCCTCCACAGGGACCCCAATGCGCCTTCCCACAAGGTTTACAAAATGGAGGCGGCTTCTATCCGCCCTGCTGGCGAGGCTGATCACAGTTCCAGTTTTTATGCTGATCTTTCCCCTGATAGGAACCCTGGCGGCGCTGACCGCCCGCTCGGTTAACACTCCCAGAGGAAAACTTTCTTTTTTGGCCCAAATACACTAGGGCCTTCTGCACAGGAGCACTAACAATTTGCTCAGGAGGATACTTCCCATCCTAAATAGTCGCCGACTGTACAACCTTGGCAAACGTCTCGGGGGCCTATGCCCAAACATCTTGAGACACTCCCTGTCTCAAACCAGTAATAAACTTCCTAATTTTCAACTCAGGAGTAGCGATCAGCTGAGGAGCGAAATATCCGTACTCCTAGAACTTCCTCTCATAAACCTCAACCGAATCAGATCCCTGCTTTAAGTTTGAGAACAGCTCGATCATCTTCTCATGGGCTTCTTCACTGATAAACTTTGCCTTGAACTCAGCCTTGAAGAAATCCCAGGTGGCAGGTGGAAACCAAGCTCGTCTCTCACTCAAAATAGACTCCCACCACCATTTAGTTGTACCTGCTAAACATGAGCTGCACAATGGGCTCGCTGCACCTTAGAACATGCCATCACCTTGAAGGTGTACTCTAACTCGGCAACCCACCTGGCTGCTGTTAACGGATCTCTAGGGGCATTGAATTTCTCGGGCTTCCACTTGACAAAATCCTTCAGCCACTGGCCCAGATCCTCTACACCTTCCGCTTCATCAGACTCAATAACAATCGGCTCTTGTGGAGCCGGCGGTCTTAGCGGCAGCTGCGATCCTCTCTTTGAACCGGTGTGCGGTCACCGCTCCATCCAAGACAGGACTCTTCCCTCTGCAAAGCTAACAAAGCATGCGTCTCAGCTCTCTGATCAGGTAGCAGACCAACCATCAGAGCCCTCATGGACTCGGCGAACGCTGCTCTAGGAACAACCTCTTGTGGTTCAGTCGCCTCCACGCCCTCTCTAGGCACATCAGCAGTAGGGTTCACAGGTGGCCAGTCACCAGCCTCAGCTTGGGACTACGTCCCCCCTGTGTCAGAATCAATACGAATGCCCTGGTTGGTCGGCCTCGAGCCTCCACGTCCTCTACAGGTAACCTGCATGCTGGTGATCTACACCAAACCAACAACGATTCAGAACCTGCTCGTACCTGCTCTACAAACCACAAACCAAATGCATGCTAGTTGCAACCAATATTGTAATTCTTAACCCTTAAACATTAAACTTACAGACGTACCTAATGGTCATTGGAGCGCTGATGATCATGGAAATATAACCTACGACTGTAGGTCAGTCTATAGAATCTATGACTCTGAGCTCTGATACCAACTATAAAGACCCGACCCGAATAGAGTCCTAAACCTAGGCCTTTAAGCTCTTATGCATGTAAGTAAACCAGAAATCATGAATGTAGAAAAATATAGAAAACTTTAAAACATAAAACGTTCAGAGAAATTCCATTATTTGGACCTGTCCCTATTTCAAAACACTTGTCAAAAGTTTTACCAAAACCAACTCTGGCTAGAGTATCGTTTATTTGCAAAAGAAAACCTCCAAACAAGTTTGACACAAGAAACCGAAGCAATTAACTCAATATTCAGAAATACAACAAAGTCCACCTAAGGGCTCCATGCCGTATCTACATGCAAAAGAATTAAGAACAAACGCGACCCGACTCAGAGTACTCTATCCATGATCATCCAGCAGCATCCTCCTAGCCATCCAGTCTCGGTCCCAAGTTACCTAGTGGAAAACCACAAAAATAAGGGTGAGCAACGAGTCGCTCAATAAGAATCCCCAACTGGGGTACAATACGAAAAATCAATCATATAGCACAAAGATACATGCAACCAAATACGAGCACAGAAGAAACAACCTGGCTCAGGCTAACCGCCATTCTAGAACTTGCCTATTCAAGGACTTACTACCGCAACCTACATTCGGTTTACACTTTCGATGCCCATCGGGGTCTTACACCAACTAGAACACGTGGATGCCCTTCGAGGTCTTACACCAACACAACACAAGGATGCCCATCGGGGTCTTATACCTGGTGAGGCCCATCAGGGACTTACTCACTTTTAAGTGCGATGACGCCCAATTACTCAAGTAGCACTCAAGGTTGCCCATCGGGGACTTACACCAGCTTAAGCTCCAGGATGCCCATCGGGGTCTTACACCTACTCAATACACGGAAGCCCATCGGGTCTTATACCTGCTTAAGCCCAACGATGCCCATCGGGGACTCACTTCTACTATGTTCACAAGCTGCCCGACAGGGTCTTACACTCCCTAGATGCACTATGATGCCCATGGGGGACTTACACATACCGCAACACTGTGATGCCCATCGGGGACTTACACACACTGACAATGCATTGGTGCCCTTCGGGGTCTTACCCATGCGAGACCTGCACTAACAGCTACTAACAGTCTCCTAGGCACAGTAATACTAGCTAACAGTCCAACAAGACAGAAATCAATGATAACACAAACCTGGCATGGCTCTACAAAACATAAACAAGAAACATGGATATGCCAGAGTAAGAAAATCCCTAGCATGGCTCTACATAACATAAACAAGAAACATGAATAAGTCAACAGACATGCCGGCAAATCAGAAACAAAGATCCTATCCGCTAGAATGCTCATACATACTTGCATAAAATACATGTGCTATTAAAGTGTTTCGTAGGGCCCACACAACCCCGGTAAGAAATCCTTACCTGGAAACAAGCAAAAATCAAATGCAATGCTCCTTGAGCTGTAGAGACACACAACCTAACAACATACCAAAATATATTAATAATCTAACTAGCTATCACTAAACTAAACCAATAGAAAACAGGAGTCGGGAAGCTACCTAACAAGCCCCATAAGCTCTCAGCCACGCTCCTTGGGAAATTCCAAGGGAGTTCTCGGCTAGGGCTTGGTCTCGGCCTTCTCACAACAACTTCTGGGAACCTGCTCAGCTTCACCTCAACAAGAACAAAACACACGTTAGCTTGTCGAAAAACAAACAACACACTCCCAAACCTGCAAGCATGCTCTTGACTAAGGGTAGGAGTCTCACCTCGGGAGTGTGCTCGGCTAGGAAATTACTCAGGGCTGTTAGGGCTTGATGCAGGACCTCTCTCGACTTTGATCGGAGCTTGCAAAATAACAAGGAATTAATTAGGACACCACCAACCAGCAACCTTAGACTCTCGGCCAAGGAGGGGAAAAACTCACCTAACAAGAATCGGCTCCAAGAAAAGCTCGAGGGAAGGTGCGACAACAAGGGGCTATTAATGTGGTGAGAATCGGCTACAACTACTCCAACAAAAACTTGCAAAGACACCTCTCGGGCAAGCTTCTTGAACAAGACTTGCGACCATATTAGGAGAGGAACAAGAAGATGATCGGCACACCTCAAGAAGAAGACCACAAGCCTCGACAACTCCCAAGAAACATCCAAGAGGGTCTCAGCTTCAAGGGGAACATCTGGCTCGGTTAGGGTTTTGACCAAGCAACAAGAAAAACTGTGACGAACCCGACCCATAACATGGTCCTAAACCGAGGTTCTCACTCAGCATGCAAGTTAAATATGATAACAAGCGGTTTAGTGCTCATATTTAAAAACCTTTCAAAACATATGAGAAGGGGGAACCCTTAAAACATAACCATCAAAGTTTTCATTTAAACATCCAACGAAGTAAAACATCCTGGCCAGTGTTTATAAAAATATACAATACAATTTAAACCACGTTTTAAACAATGTTCTCCTAGGACTCCTGTCCATCTACATGCTGAATAAACAATGCAATAATAAATGACAGAGTGCCGGCGGCTCCCCATGATCAATCAGCTCCCTCCGCTAGCCCTCCTGGTGTTGTCCCAAGTTACCTGAAAGATAAATAAGGGTGAGTATAAACATACTCAATAAGAATCCCCAACCGGGGTACAATACGATACATCAGTCATCTAGCACCTCAACATGCAAGCAAACAACTATCAACATAGATCATAGCTAAACGAGCTCATAAAACAAGATCCGGAGTCATTGGAAGTCTCTTACTTCCGGCCTAGGGATTGGATACACTGACCAATCCTGGACATCACCGAGGTATCTGTCACTCGGGGGGAATACACTGATCCCTAGAATGTCCTCAAGGGGCTCCTTGCCCTTGCACTAAACTGGACTTACGGGAGAGTACCCGAAGTCAGGCTCTAACGGAAGGAATGGTGTACTCACGAACATTAGCCTGGGGGAGCTCTCCGAACCGACAACTAACGCGTGTGCGCGCACACCGCATGCTCTCTGCAACCGGCGTAAATGCGGGGGCCTAAGGGCAAACTACGCGGGCCAGGTACGCATGCCTATGACTCGGAAGCGGTGTCACTGATCATAGTAGCGCGAGGCCCTCGGCGCTCATCTGTGCAGCCTGATCCACCGACCTGAAGATAAGAACCGGCCAAGGTAGGCTTACACCGTTGGCAGGGTTCCGCTCTAGCAGGCTACAAACTAGGCATACGCCAATGAGGTAGCTAAGTCTCATTGGCTGCCGGGAGGGGGGAGAAAAAGCAATGTAAGTTATGCTTTGCTCTATATCTGACCACTGGGGACAAAGTACGTTATGTCCGCTCTCAACCCCTGAAGCAACGCTTCGCTTTACTCCCGACCGGTGGGGACAAGGTATTTATGTCCGCTCTCAGCCTCTGGATGATGACAAACCCTACAACTCTATCTAAGAGTACAGAGCAAAATCAATGATTCCTGGCTAGCAAGCAATGACTGACATAAATCACATTACCTAGCATGATACTACAACTTAAGAAGGAATCATAAGCATGCTGGCAGAACAAACCTAGCATGGCACTAACATGTAAAATCAGGAAAACATGCTAGCAAGAGGTCAATCAAAGCTGCCCTAACAATATCATGTTCATAAGAGCAAACAAGCATACAAGCCATATCATGATATATCGCAGGGTCCACACAACCACGGTAAGAAATCCTTACCTGGAACAAGCAGAAAAACAATAATTATAATAAATCAACGAACGACCCTCGAGCCACTAATTGATCCCGAACAGCCTGAACATCAAATAAAGCACCCAAATCAAATACATAAAACAGCCCAATAAATCCATAACTAGCAGCCAATAAATCCAGGCCCAACGAAGAAAAGACTCAGGAAATACCATCCGAGAAGCCACAAGGCTCGGGCCAAGCCAACACACAACAAGCAGGCTAGGCGCAGGGGCTGGGCTGGTTGGGCGCAGGCACTGGGCGCGCTGGGGCTCGGACACGGGCGCAAGGGCACGCTGGGGCGCTGGGGCGACGCTAGGGCGCGGGCTGAGGCGAGGCGAGGGGCGGAGAGAGCAGTGGTGGCTGGCGCGCGCGCGGGCTCGCAAGACAGTGGGCGGCGCGGGCGCGAGCTCGGCAAGCACAGAGGCGCGCGCGCGAGGCGATGCGACGCGACGGGGTCGGGGATGCTCGGGATGGCACGGCGAGCTACAGGGCGCACGGACTCGGCAGATCTGGGCGGGCGTGACGGACTGGCGAAGCTGGGGTGGGCGCTGGCACCGTGGCTTGTGGCCGGTTGGGTGGGCGAGCTGGGGCTCGGGCGTGGGTGAGCTGGGCGGCCAGGGGGCTCGGGCTGGGCTAGCTGGGCGACCAAGGAGGTTGGGGTCGGGCTGGAGGAGAGAGAAAGGGGAAAAATGGGGGAAAAAGGAAAAATGGGGAAAAATGGGGATTTTGGGGATTTAAAAAAAAAAAATTTCCTTTTTCTCTTTTAATTTATCCTTATCCAAAATCCAAACTTATCCATTTTTTTCCAATTTTCCAAAAATCCTTAAATCCCATTTCCCGGCTTCCTCCTTCGAGACCCGACTGAAGCAACCTTTTCCAATCAACAAATCTCACTTAGATCAGCCTCCCAAATCAACACTAAAGGCTCGGGCTCGAATCCCCAAAGGAAACACCCAAACAACCATCACTTTGCCCAAAACCCAAATCACAACCGTACTCCCAAACGAATAGCCCAAACATCTCGGGACTCGCAGCCCACAACAAACAAGCCTCAACAAAGGCAGGAGCTTCCTCGAAGCCCTGAAAATCCACAAATCCTACCCGGGGAGTAAAAAGACCAAAATACCCCTAAGGGTCAAAACAGCTCTAACGGCCCAACCGAACCACTGAATCTGAACCGGAAGCACCTCGAGAACCGGAATAGAAACATGGGTCGTTACAAAAACAAGTCTCGGCTAGGAAAGACGAAGAGAAGGGAGAACAGTTACTCGGTTCTTGAAGAGTCGGCAAGAAGATGGAGGAAAGAAAGTTGAATTCGGCAAGGAGATGAAAAGGAAGCAATCGACAAGGTGAAGGGACTTTGCGTGCGGCAAGGAGGTGAGATAAAAAACACGTATTTTCCTTTTTTTTCTTTTAATTAACTAGATTTTGGCAACAAAAAGCCCCTTCCCAGGCTTTCCCCCTTCGAGTCCCAGCTAAAGCAACTATTTTACTTAATTCCATCCAAGCCTCCAAACCCCCCTTCAGGTCAAGGGTTCGAATCCTCAAAGAAACACCTTTTATCCTTTTATTTTTTACAATTAACTTGAAAGCCTCCAGAAACCCTAACAACTTCAAAACCCTCGGGAACCTGCATCTAGAAACCAACCAAACCTTAGCAAAAGACAGAAACAGCCTCAGAACCCTAAGATTCCACAGGCCAGCCCTAACAGCAAAATGAACAAAATGCCCTTTAGGGTTAAAAAGCCCTAACGGCCCAACCGAACAACCAAAAACTGAACCGAACATACCTGGGAAACCGAAATAGACATCTGGACCCTTACATCATAAGTACTCCATAATGCCCAACTCATTGTTTTGCAATCGCATCTAGTTCAAAGTTTGCCCAACTTACTCTTCGAAGGTATCTATTCCTGTCCTTATGTCTTTTGATGATTTTGGTTATGCTTTTCGCATTCCCAGCAAGTTGCACTCATATCTACTAAATTTCAGGGTTCTTAGTGTAAATCAATTGAGTATATAAAAAAGAATTTCAAGCTTGCGCTAATGTAGATAGCAGAAATACTTAAGGTATCCTTGGGCTCATACGCTAGTAACGACCTTCTTATTTTTGCTAGAGTAGGTTGATGTTTTTTTATATACTAAAAACCGGGCTACCCTCACCCCCAAACTTAAAATCTTCATTGTCCTCAATGAAGGTGAGGCTTAGTTCCTCCAAACTTATCTATTGATGCGATTGCTCTACGCTATTGTGAGTTTCTTTAGCTTCCTTGCAATTTTTTGGTGCTTTCTATCATTTATGATGGAGATTATTCTAATGATGGGTTTGAATCTGAGAGAACTTAAGAATTCTACAACTTGAACTAATGTTTCTGCTAGATTTAATTATTGTGATAAAAACACTTATTAGACTTCAAAAACATTGAACTACTGGATTAAAGAAATAACATAAAAATTAAGTAAATTGTGTTATAAATGTATAATCCTAATGATAACACCCTAAGCAATTGGGGAGTTATTGGTCAAGAAGAATAACCAAGAAATATACCAAGTTAAGTTCTAGTAAGTTGCGGTCCAACATAAGCAAGAGCGAGAAGGGCGGACATAATTGCATACGATTTTTCTAACGATTCTTGTGTTGAGCATGTTGCAAACAGCGAATGCGAAAAGCGATTGGGGGCTGGACGGAACTTGGGCGAATTAGACAACTCGGTGAACACCAAGGAAATGACCAAACCACGATCACACGTTCAAGCGAAAAATACGGACAACTGATAGATCGTGGGAGGACAACGGAAAATACGGAGGCCGCGACAAAGCCTTTGAAAGCCAAGGGAGATCGAAGTTGAAGTTAGTTGATTTTCGAGAGGAACAAACGGTGATCATACGAAGATCAGGCCCAAGAGTGAGTGTAACGGCCCAGTTTTCTATTTCGGTTCTCGAGGTGCTTTCGGTTCAGATTCAGTGGTTCGGTTGGGCCGTTAGAGCTGTTTTGACACTTAGGGGTATTTTGGTCGTTTTGCACCCCGGGCAATATTTGTGGTTTTTCAGGGCTTCAAAGCAGCTCCTGCCTTTGTTGAGGCTTGTTTGTTGTTGGCTGCGAGTCCCGAGATGTTTGGGCTTTTCGGTTGGTTGTTCGGTTGTGTTTTGGGCTTTGGCAAAGTTATGGTTGTTTGGGTGTTCCCTTTGGGATTCGAGCCCGGGTCCTTAGTGTTGATTTGGGAGTTGGATTTAAGTGAGATTTATTTATTGGAAAAGGTTGCTTCAGTCGGGTCTCGAAGGAGGAAGCCGGGAAATGGGATTTTAAGGATTTTAAGGATTTTTAGAGAATTGGATTAAATGGATAAGGATGGATTTTTGGATAAAATCCCTATTTTCCTTTTTATTTTCCCATTTTTCTTTTTCTTTCTAAATTCCCATTTTCTTTTATTTATTGTTTTCCCAAAATCCTTTTTTCTCTTTTTCTCTCTCTCTCTCTCTCTCTCTCTCTCTCTCCCCCGAGCACCCACCGAGCCAGCACCAAATTTCACCGCTAGCCAACCATTTATCGCTGTCGCGACGCCCAAAGAAATGAGAGAAGCCCGTCGCACCAGCCGAGCTTCTGCATGACGCCAAGCAGACGCCCAGATCCGCCCGGAGTCGCCCCGATCGCCAGCTCGCCCGTCGCCCCAGTGAGGCCGTCGCGCACCAGATCTGCCCGTCGCTGCAGCCCAGATCGACCAGATCGCCCGCGCGCGCCCGAGCCCAGCGCGCCAGCGCCCATCCCTACGCCTGTCTGCTCCCCGCTGCTGCCTAGCCCGTGCAGCCGGCTCGTTCGGGTGTCAACCGCGCCTCGTGAGTTGCTCCCGAGCCGAGCCCTGTTTATTTTATTATTATTTAGGGCTATTGTGTGATTTTTGATGTGTTTGCTTGGCTCGTTATAGGTTGCTCGGGTTCGATCGTAGTTAGTTTAATTGTGTGTTGTTGCCTTCCGCCCAGGTAAAGATTTCTTACCGGAGTTGTGTGGGCCCTGCGATATATTATGTGATTGCTGATTGTATGCTTGTTTGTGTTTATTGACATGTTTGGTGATAAGTGCTCTATTCTTAATTCCCGACTGGCATGATTTTCCTATGTTGTTCCTCATGTTAGTCCATGCTAGGTTGTTCCTTTCTGGCATGCTCGTATCTGTCCTTGCTTCATAGTATCATGCTAGGTTCGTTGTTTTCCTCTTGAGCACGTATTGGATTGTATTGGATTGTTTGCTGATTGTTAAGGCAGGTTAGAAATCAGGTAGGTAGCATCATCCGGGCCTGATGCATAAAGTATCTTGCATCCATGGCAGGGACGTCGAGACAGTTCTCCGTCCCTAGACCCCGTTAGGGTTTAGCTAACCTAACCGGTAGGCCCTGCAATCTTGGGTGAGGGTGGTAGTCTGCGCGATGCCCCAACGGTCGGGATGATGACTTGGCAATGCCTAGTCCCCGGCAGCAGGCACGTCCTCAGCGTGTTCGGCAGTAGCCCTTGATTGCCACCTGTTAAGGTAAGGACGGCTTCCTGGTGTAAGCCTACCACGACCCGTTCCTTAGCCTTAGGTGCGGTGGTTCAGGCTGACATAGTTCACGTGTCCAGGTCTCACACCCCTATGTCAGTGACACCGATCCAGAGATTTAGTTAGGCGTGGTGACTGGACATGGGCAGCTTGCCACTAGACCCGACACCCCCCATGGTCTGCAGTAGCACGCGGTACATGCTTACGCTCATTACAGCGCCGACTGGAGAGCTCCTTGGGATTGTGAGCCAGTGTACCTTTCGTCGACAGTAGATAGGCTGAGGCCGGGACTTGTTTCTTGTATAGGGCGATTTGTGTGGTGTTATTATTTCCGGACTAAGACCCTGAGTTGGCATCCGAGGCCCAAGTGTGGGCTAAGCTATGTGCTCTATCTGTGTTTATATTCATAGCTTGCTTATCTTTCTGCTAGATGACCATGTATATCGTATTGTACCCCGGTTGGGGATTCTTACTGAGTAATTCGTTACTCACCCTTATTATGTGGTTTTCCACAAGTAACCATGGTGCGAGACCGGATGGCTGGAGGAGGGGCTGTGATCATGGAAACCCGTTGTTCAACTCTAAGTCTCATGTTTATGTTTATGATTTAAATGTCCTCTGAATGCATGTAGTTGGGCACGGAGCCCTAGGGTGTTTTCTGAATGTATTTCTGGATTCTAGCATTGTTGTAACTGCTGTAAAGCTTGTATGTTTTAAATAAATCTCTGATCAGAGTAAGTTTTGTAAAAGTATTTGTCTTGAAACAGGTGCTTGGAAACAGGGACAGGTTTTAGGAAATGTTGTGACTTTTTAAACGGATGTTTTTATGTTTTAGTTTTACTTAGAATCCAAACACCATATTGCAAATTTTCTGTAGATTTGTATGCATGCATTGAGGTAACAGTCTAGTTAGAACCTCTTTCGGGTCGGGTCGTTACAGTGAGCGAGAGCTCCCAGAAGTTGAAAGATCCATAGCAAGTCTGCGTGTTGAACCAAGCTATCCTTAGTGGTTAACTCATTCTAGTCTTTATTATATTCACATTCGTTAATTCAAGCATTGATGTTATCGTTTCTTATGTTATTGTAGTTTGGAACTTCTTTCCTATTTATGAAATTTATATCCTTCATTTCTTTTCGCATGACTTTACTTCACTTATCTTTTTTACAAGTTAAATTTCGCGAATTGGTTAAAAGTTGAGTACACACAATTTAGGTATCTGAGAAGAGCCACGGTTGACATATTTGAGTGAATAAGTTGACATCTTGTGTGACTGCCTTAGGTTTTGTTAAGTTAGCACTTACAATTCACGCGTACTTAGAGATAGGAAGCACTAAGGAGCGACGTAAGTAATTCGCCACTTTGAGAGAAGGTGTCTTATTTGAGATGCCTGCTATTCATTTTCGCGAACGTTAGCTTTTAGAATTCTGCATTATTAAATTCTTTAGGACTTGATAACACTTAATCCAAAATTCTCCTTTTACTTCTGTTACCTTGACTCGTACTTCATAGTATTTACCTGTAAACCACAATTCCCTGAGGAGACGACTTTAATTTATACTACAACAAGACTGTGTACACTTGCACCTTATTGGGAAGTCTAACACAATTCGCTCAATCTAGGTAGGGGTTCGCTGAAGTGAACACAACTGTAGTTTACTTGGTCTCACTTTTTTATTGTGTTCACGATTTAGCAAACAAGTTTTTGGCGTCGTTGCCGGGGAATTGTACGATTTTATTAGTTATTACAATCCGTACGAGTAGCTTTCAGTAAGCTAACCTGTCAGAACTTTTCTCGTAGGTACTTCGGTGTGTATGCACAGGTTATTTATAGTTCCATTCTATCCCAAGCTGGAAAGGAGCATACATCGTAGGAATAGAGAGAGAAGAGCAGCTATGAATCTCGGGAATCCAGTGGTTGATATCAATACACATGAGTTTCCAGTGAGGCAAGCCGGACAGGCAGATCAGCAGTTAGTTAACCCTATTACGATGGCGGATAATAGGGATGGAGTTGGGGCGCGAGCATTTGAATTCAAGCCAATGATGAATACGCTATTACAGCAAAAAGCACAATTTCATGGGTTAGCGAACGAAGACCTGCACACTCACCTGAAGGAATTCATGAGTGTGTGTGATTTGTTCATTATTCCAGATGTTGAGCAGGATAAGTTACGAATCCATTTGTTCGCATATTCACTGTAAGGAAAAGCGAAAGAATGGTTGGACAATGTGAACGTAGAAAATATTACTTGGGAGGAGTTAGCGAAGCGATTTTTGCTGATGTATTTTCTACCCAAGAAATTGATGAAACTACGCGGAGACATCATGTAATCTAAACAAGAACTAGGCGAAGCCCTTGCAGATGCATGGGATCAATTCAAATATATTGAACGGAAGTGTCCACATAGTGGGATACCTTGTTGTGTACAGTTAGAATATTTTTACGGAGGTTTGACTGAGGCTGCTCAGTTGGTTTTAGACGCTTCAGCAAAGGGGGCTGTTCTATCCAAAGTTTACAATGAAGCAGTAGAGATCATCCAGTGTGTAGCTCTAAACACTATCCAATGGAAGAATGAGGCTCGAGGATTGGGGCTAGCGAATGATTTAGGAAGCGATCCGCTGCTAAGACAACAGTTGGCAGAAATGCGCGAAATGTTACTTAATCTTCAAAAGAAGAATGACAAAGCAACAGTTCAGAGCATGCAACCTATGTTGGAGTCATGTGTGATGTGCAGTGAAGCGCACACATACGAAGATTGCCCTCACAATATCGTTGTAGTGAACTTCGCAGGTGGTCAATCAGCGAACCGGCAAAACAACCCGTATTCCAACACTTACTATCTTGAATGGAGGAATCACCCTAACTTTTCATGGAGGGATCAAGGAGGTACTAGATCCTCAGGTAATTCTAACTTTAAAAAACAAGTTGGCAATTCGCAAGGATTTCAACCCGCGAATAACCAACAAGGTCAGAATTCCAACTCTTTTCAGAATTCATTTTATCAAAGAAATGTAGGACCTCAACATTATGTTCCTCAATTTCCTAAATATGCTATGGAGAATATGTTGAAAGAATTCATGTAGAGCCAACAAGCAGCAGTAAGAAATTTAGAAGTGCAGATGGGGCAACTAGCAACCGAAATTAGATAAAGACCTGTGGGGAAATTGCCCTCAGATACCGAGCCAACTTGGAGAGAAGGGAAAGATTAAGTGAAGGTAATTACCACTAATAATTTGTGGTTCGCACAGGCGAACGTTGACACACAACAGGGTCATACGAAAGAAGTACCTCTGTTCAGTTCAAGAGATGATGTGAGGGAAAGTGTGGAAATCGTGGAATTAGGACTTAAACAACTTGTGCAAAATGAAGAAGTGGTACCTATTGACTTTGTTCCTCCACTGCCACCCTTTCCTCAACGACTCAAGAAGAAGCAGAATGGCGAGCAATATGAGAAGTTCATGGATATTTTAAAGAGCATTCACATTAATGTCCCACTAATTGTTGCATTACGCTAGATGCCGAACTATGCGAAATTTATGAAAGAAGCCTTATCAGAGAAAGGAAAGTTTGAAGAATTCAAGGTGGTTTCGCTTAACGAGGAATGCAGTGCTCTAGTATCAAGGAGCATTCCAGCGAAGGAAGCTGACCCAGGTTCATTCACAATTCACATTTCAATTGGTGGTAGACACGTGAGAAAGGCACTATGTGATCTAAGGGCAAGCATTAACCTGATGCCGTTATCGGTGTACAAAAAATTTGGCCTAGAACAAGCTCAACCCACCACAATGACAATTCAGCTTGCGGATAGGTCAAGTGTGCATCCAGAAAGGAAAATCGAGGACGTCTTAGTTCAGGTAAACCAGCTAATTTTTCCTGCTGATTTTATAATTTTAAATTTGGATGCAGATAAGGATGTCCCCATTATTTTGGGTCGACCATTTCTAAAGACGGGGCGTACACTTGTGGACGTTTATGAGGAAACCATAACACTGCGAATGAATAGCAAAGAAATAAAGTTCAAAATTTGCAATTCAATGAAATGCCCCACCGAAAGCGAAGAGTGTTCTACAATGCACACCTTAGACGAAATAGTCGATCAACATGTGATGGAATTTGCTTCAGCGAAGAATGAAAGCGCAGAGAAATTGCCAGAAGAAGAAATTGAGGTATGTGAGTTTTTGAATAACGATTTCGATTCATTGAACGTCATTGACAGGATAAACACTTCGATGAAACCATCAATCGAGGAGCCACCTACACTGGACCTTAAACCTCTACTAGACCATCTGAAGAATGCATACCTAGGGGCAGGAAATACTTTGCTCATTATCATATCGATGAAGTTATCTCCCACGAACGAGAAGTTGTTGATAGAGATTCTTAAATAGCATAAAATTCAATTAGATGATGATGAATTTAGGTCAGTTGAACATCAGCGAAGACTAAATCTAGCAAAGAAGGAGGTGGTTAAGAATGAGGTTATTAAATGGCTCGACGTGGGCGTCATTTATCCGATCGCAGACAGTAGATGGGTAAGCCCAGTACAATGTGTGCCAAAGAAAGGGAGAACCACAGTGGTAAATGGCGTGTATGTATGAACTATCGAAAACTAAATGCAGCCACTAAAAAGGATCATTTCCCATTACCATACATTGATCAGATGTTAGACAGAGTCACTGGGAAGGAGTATTATTGCTTCTTGGATGGATACTCAGGTTACAATTAAATAACAATTGACCCTGAGGATCAGGAAAAGACAACGTTTACATGTCCCTATGGTATATTCACGTTTCGGAAAATGCCATTCAGATTGCGTAATGCTCCAGCAATCTTTCAGCGATGTATGATGGCAATCTTCTCGAACATGATCGAAAAGAGTGTTGATGTTTTCATGGATGACTTCACAGTGTTCGGTTCATCTTTCACAAGTTGTCTAGAAAATTTGGGTAGAGTATTAGAAAGATGTGAGGAAACAAACTTGGTACTCAATTGGGAAAAGTGTCATTTTATGGTCACCGAAGGAATTGTCTTGAGGCATCGCATCTCCAAAACAAGGTATGGAAGTGGATCGGGCAAAAATTGAGGATATTGAGAGGTTGGAAAAGCCAAGCAATGTCAAGGGCATTCGAAGTTTCCTTGGTCATGCTGGGTTCTACTGCCGTTTCATAAAGGATTTCTCCAAAGTAGCGATACCCTTATGTGAGTTGCTAGAGCAGGATCGAGCATTTATATTTGACAAATGGTGTAAGATCGCATTTTTTAGTTTGAAAGGGTCATTGGTGTCAGCCCCTATTATCACCACTCCCGAATGGGATCAACCCCTATTATCAGGCTGAAGCGAACGCAACTGTAGTTAACTTGGTCTCACTTTTTTATTGTGTTCACGATTTCTTAAACACCTAATAAAGCATCTAATCATGAAATGCATGCAGAAGTAAATAACATAAGGAAAGCACAATAAAAGGGGGCGAGATTTTCATCTACTTTGCTGCCCTACCTCTTTTCTTTCCCTTGCCCTTTACGGACTTCGAATTTTATAAGTGTTTTGGAAACTCAACCCACTCGGAGTATTCAAGCAATGCTTTAGCGGCTTTCAGAATTAGTTCGTCTCTTTAAATTGCATATGTCAGTAGCCATCCAAGTTTTTGCATAGTTTATCACACTGATGCACCAGGCTGTCTATATTTATGTGCATAAGTTCACTATCTTCCTTGCCTTCTTCATCCATGCTTTCCACCTTCCTTGGTTGGATTTTTAACAATCTATCAGTTGGCTTCGTTTGCACCCCTTGATCTCTACACAATTGTGTACTAGTGTAAGAACCCGACCCGAAATACGGTCCTAAACCTAGGTTCTCACTCTGAGCTGCTAGTAAAATATGTTTACAAATGGTTTAGTGCTCATAATTTTAAAACTTTTCAAACAACAAAGCGGGAAACTTTTAAAACACAACAACAATTTTCATAAAGTAAATCAATAATTTAAAACATGTCTGGCCAGTGTTAATAAAAACATTCAAATAGTTCCAAATCACAATTCTCTAAGTTCCCCTAATGGACTCCATGTCCAACTACATGCTAAAATAACAATGCATAAAGAAAGACACAACAGAGTGCTGGCAGCTCCCATGATCATGCAGCTCCCTCCACAACAGTCTCAGTGCTGTCCCAAGTTACCTGGTGGAAAAACCACAGAAATAAGGGTGAGTATAAACATACTCAGTAAGAATTCCCAACCGGGGTACAATACGATACATCAGTCATCTAGCACCCAAGTATACATGCAAACAAATACGAGCTCAGAAGCAACAACCTGGCTCAGGCTAACAGTCGTTCTAGAAATTGCCTATTCAAGGACTTACTACCACAACCTACACTAGGTTCTACACCTTGATGCCCATCGGGGGTCTTACACAACCTAGGACGCGATGATGCCCATCGGGGTCTTACTCCTGCTAGACTCAGTGATGCCCATCGGGAACTTACACACAAGGATGTCTATCGGGGTCTTACTCCACAAACCAATGATGCCCATCGGGGTCTTACACATCTAGGATGCCCATCGGGGTCTTACTCCACAAGGATGCCCATCGGGGTCTTACACATCTAGGATGCCCATCGGGGTCTTACACTCCCTAGCTACATTATGATGCCCATTGGGGACTTACACATAATGCCAACAGTGTAGTGCCCATCGGGGACTCACCCAAGCGAGACCTAAACTAGTAACCCCTAACGGTCTCCTAAGTACAGGAACACAAACAAGCCTAACAATCAAACAATAAACATTACCTGTCTAACCCTAGCATGAAACTAACAGATTACGAACAGGAACATGGGTATGCCAGAATAAGAAGAATCCCTAGCATGATACTACGAACTTAAGTAGGAATCAAAAGCATGCTAGAAGAACAAACCTAGCATGGCACTAACATGAACAACAAGCAAACATGCTAGCAAGAATTCAAGCACAAGTTGTCTTATAGCTAACATGCTCATAACAATAAACAAGCATACAAGGCACAATCCTGAAAGCATCGCAGGGTCCACACAACCCCGGTAAGGAATCCTTACCTGGAAACAAGCAGTAAATAAGTATAAAGCTCCTTGAGCTGCAGAACACACAGCCTAGAAAAACATTCATAATTACATCAATAACCTAAACTAGCTTTCTCTAAACTAAACGCAAGGAAACAAGAACCAGGAACTTACCTGGTGAGCTACACAAGCTCTCGGCCAAACTCCTTGGGTTTGTCCATGGGAGCTCTCGGCTAGGCTAGGCCTAGGGCTTAATCTCGGCCTCCTCTTCAACAACCTCCTGGATTCGGCAAGGCTTCATCTCCAACACAACGGAACACAAGTTAGCTTGTCGGGAACACAAACAACACACTCCCAAACCACACCAACATGCTCACGGCTAGGGTTGATAACTCACCTCAATAGTGTGCTCGACTTCGCAATTGCTCACGACTACTAGGGCTTGATGCGGAAACTCTCTTTCGGCTTCGATCGGAGCTTGCAAAACATAAGGAATCAATTAGGGCACAACCAACCAGCCACCTTAGGTTCTCGGCCAAGGGAAAGAAAACTCACCTTAACAAGATTCGGCTCCAAGAAAAGCTTGCGGGAAGGTGCGGCAACAAGGGGCTGTTTGCTTGGTGTGTTTCGGCGACAACAAATCCAACTCGGCTTGAGAAGACACCTCTCGGCCAAGCCTCTTGAACTAGGGCTTGCGGCTACACAAGGGGAAGACCAAGAAGATGTTCGGCACCCTAAAGAGAAGACAACAAGGCTCGGCAATCCCAAGAAACACCCAAGAGAGTCTCGGCCATAAGGAAAACACCAACTCCTCGATTAGGGATTGGCCAAACACCAAGGGGAAACAATTAGGCTTTGAGGAGAAGAGGAACTTACATGATTCTTGATCTTGATGAAATGACAAGGAGATGGGGAAGGAGAAGCAAGAATTCGGCAAGGGTGAGAGATGGAGAGATTGTGTTCGGCAAGGGGATTGAATGTTAGTGTGAATTCGACAAAGGGGTGAGGGAACTTGGCTACAGCAAGGAAAAATAGGGTTTCTTGATTTCTTTTCCTTTTTCCTAATTTAATTAGGCTTTCGTGACCTAAAGTCCCTTCCCAGGGCTTTCCTCCTTCGAGTCCCAGCTGAATCAATCTTTTCTCTTTATTAAAACTCATTTAAATCAAGCTTCCAAATCACCATTAGGTCAAGGGTTCAAATCCCAATGGAAGCACTTTAATTAACATTAATTTTTCTAATAACCAAATCACCTCCAAACTTCCAAACAACTAGCACAAACTTCTTGGGTCTTGCAACCAACAACAGTCAAGCCTCGATAAAGGGCAGGAATGACCCTGGAATCCTGAAAATTCACAAACCCTGACTGGGGAGCAAAAAGACCAAAATACCCCTAAGGGTTAAAATAGCTTTAACGGCCCAACCGAACAACCGAATATTGAACCGAAAACACCTGGGAAACCGGAATGGAAAACTGGGTCGTTACAACTAGTGTACCGGTAAAATAACTTCTTATGATTAGCCGAGACCCATCACTGAATTTGTCCTTCCATTATCTTTCTTAAGTTAACGCTTACTCCGCTTACGATCGCAAAAAGTAGCAGTGCTTACTCTCTGCTGACTATCCTTGCATTTGTCTAGGGTATGATTGCATTTTTTATAAACATAATCCATCCTTGTAACTCAGGCTTGACATTCTTCATAATGAATGTCCATCGCCTTCTCCACTTAGCCCCTTCTACACCAATCGTCCTTACACAATTCTACAGTTGCGCCTTGGTTGGTTTCCGCAATAGCTATCGTCCTTTACCTCTAGGTTCGTCCGGTAGATAGAAGACTTCTTTAAAAGCTGTTGAGTTGCAGTCAATTAGTTGACCTTCTACTCGAGAAAAGAACTTTTGCTCTATTTTTAGATTCGCATAGAACTGGCGAACCCAATCTTGTCTCGAGTCCAATCTTTGTGTCGCCAGGCTTCCTTGGAATGTTGCCTTGGTCACGAATGCGTTCGGCCAACCTTGATATCTCTAAACCTCTTATTTAGTAATACGACATATCTGGCGTTAGTAGACTCTACCGCATCTTATTTCGTTCTCCTTTCAATTTCCTGTCCCATAAGGTGCAGGGTGTTGCTTGAGGCAATTTGATGGGAATGTAAAAGACTTAACTTTTGAGTGAGACAAGTATAGAGTGTGGTGATCGAGTCGCCTCAAACCAAGTTTATATAGGGGTCGAGTATTCAATTCAGAATCCTCAAATAAGGAAAGCAATACATTTTCAAGGAAAGTATCTAAAATCATTTGGTTCAATTCCTTACTAAATGAAAAACTATAAAAATGGAAATTGCAGAAATGGAAATAATTCCTAAAATTACAAAATCATATAAAATAAAATTTTCCTAATTAAAAGCAATTAAATTTTGTGCGTAAAGTCAGAGATAATGGATTTCGCATTCCAGGAATGTTGTTGAGCAGATCTGGGCAGAATATTTGCGTTAATTCCATCCGGCATAGTTGAGCCATGTTTTGGCCATATTACAATTTTGGGGGTGACGCCATCTTTGGTCTCCTTCCCTACCTTTCTTCTTCATGCGCCTTAATGTGTAGACCTCCTATCAAATACAGTGCTGATAGGATGCAAATTATGCATAAGTTCGGTTGAATTGCCCACGTGTCACTGCTTTGACAAATCAATTCATGCGATGCATGCTTTGTTGTTAACGAGAAAAACTCAGATACCATTGACAATAGATTGAGATTTTCAATGTTATATTCTTCTTCGTGCAGATGGGTAGAGTCCACATCTCCTCTTTCAGGTTGATGTGTACTCGCTTCCTCTGAATCTACAGGTTCATCACCCTGTGTGCCCTCGTATTGGCTGTTTTCACCTTCAGTTGTATTTTCAAGATCGATCATGGAACTTTTTCGTTGTTCTCCTCAACACATTCTGTCTCATCTGCATATGAAGCTGCTAGGGTAGCAAACCTTGCCCAGGCTTGTTAGCCCCTGCTCTCTTTCTACTTCGGCAAGCTGTAGTTCTCTGGCCTCTTGTGCTTTAGCTATTGTGGCTGCTAAAAAATCCTCCCATGAGAGATCTTCCTCATAGGGCAAATCCAATGCTTCCTCTTTAAGTATATTGGCCTCTAGATATGACTCTTCTGATCGCCTACTACTTATTGCATGGGTTCCTTTTGGTTCCCGCAGAGAGTACTGGTTCTCATTATGGGGCTGCTAAGGTCCGGATATGAAATCATTATCCCTCAACCATTGTGTCCTTCTTAGCTATTCTTCTTCCTCTACAGTCATATCTATCAGAGACTTCCTAGAGGTATACATGTGATTTCTAGGTTCATGACTTCTAGTATCCCACGTATATCCCCTATTGTTGCGATCTCCTCGCAAATTGAACTATTGTTGATAGAAACTGCTATGGTCTTTCCAATAGTGCAATTCAAAATTTTTATTTGAATGAAGATGTGCTTTGTTAAACTCCTCTGCATAGCCTTGTTGTTGTAAGTTATCTAAATAGTGCAGAATATAGTACTGCGTCCATTGCTGATTTGTAAATTGATTAGGCTCTATTAAATAGTCGTGGTGATGAATTGCTCTGGGACTCTATTCCCTATTGATCAAATTAGTTTGGATTTCACGTTTCCTTGAAATAAAAAAGAATTTAATCTTAGACAATTAAATAATCAATCACCGACAACGGCACCAAAAACTTAACCGGACCATTCCACTGCTAAGATATTGAACTGTGACTAATTCTTATGCGAAACGCAATTGGAATCACTTATGCATAAGTATACGCGGTTGGGAATTGTACAAGTAATAAGTATATAAGTTTATCGATCCCACATAGATTGATGTCTAGAGCGAACACTACTTAAGTCAGAGTTGTGCGAAAAAGTAAATAAGCAGATATGTTGAGTGGTTTTGTTCTGTTTAATAAGATAAAAATAAATACGGAAATAAGTAAAATGCATGCAATGAGTAATGCTAACGAAGTAATCCTAGAAAATGCTAAGAGCGTGGACTAGCCAATGAGTATCTTACTTCCCTAACAATTATCACTTCCATGACTCATGATTTATGGGCAAACCAGCTTCCGCTGCAGACGCCATACTAAGCATAGGGCAACGTAAGCAATAGTGAGGTTATCCCTAACTTCCTAAATGATGAACAACTGTTCATACAACCTAAAGTAGCGTATTGGGTCAACATGCGATACCTATTCTGATTCTTCGCAAGGGACATGCGTGGGTAGCTAATCGATGCACATATATATATAAATAAACATTCAGCAGTGTAAGATTCAATGACCTACACTAATAACATGATCTATTCATAATTAATTATCATATACTCCTATAACAAAATCATAGTAAGTAAACACCAAATTGAAGTTTAAACCAGACGATTTTATTAGGACTAAAAATGTTTAAGTACTACAACTACTCCTAATAAAAAGAATAAATGCGGTTGGCACTACTGAAGATGCGTAGTCTCCTTATCATCAGCTCCCACAACACCACCATTCACTTCTCTGCAGTAGACTCAAGTTTAGGCTTTAGTCCCTCAATCGGATTATGGCCAACCGACCGGCTCAATGAATTCCGCTCCTTACCTTGGTATTTATAGAATTGAATTTCGTGAACCGCAAGTAGAGGTGAGCTGTATAAATCATCATCAATGCATATTCCATGATTTTCATCAAGATTTATTTGATTGCCACCGCCTTGATTTCATAATTGATTCTCTGATTCTTTCCTTATAGACGAAGCTTTGTCGAACGTAATTCTTTCTTTGGGTTAAGCGTCATTGTATGATTTGATCATCGTTCGCATCATTGTTGTTTCCTCGAAGTTGCGTGAAATCCTGCTAAAAAGCATAAATTAGGCACAGTTGTTTTGCGATTTGCGGTAAAGCACGGATTCATGCTTTTGATGCAATATTATGAATGCAGGCTACTTTTCTAAGTTATTTCTCCGTATTCCTACTAGGGACGTATATATTCTTACATAAGTGTTAAAATAATGCAAACTAAGCAACCTAAAATATGCTCTCTTTGAGAGTTATCAGGAGGAAACAATGGTAGAGGAATAATGGTATCATATCAGAACCTCAGCTGCCCCATAATGAGAACCAGCACTTTCTGCATGAACCAATAGGGACCTATGCAGCAAGCAGTAGGCGAGTAGAAGAGTCATATCTAGAGGTCGATGTACTTAACAAGGAAGCATTGGATTTGCTCTATGAGAAAGATCTCTCATGGGAGGATTTTCGAGTAGCCACAATATCCAGAGCACAAGAGGCCAGAAAACTACAACTTGCAACATAAATAGAAAGAGAGCAGGAGCGATGATACAGGGAACAAGAAGAAGCTTGGGCAAGGTTCTCTACCCCAACAACTTCAAAAGTGGACGAAACAGAATGTGATATGGAGAACAATGAAGAAAGCTCTAGGATCGATATCGAGAGTATAACTTAAGGCAAAACCTGCCAACATGAGGGCATAATGGGTGATGAACTTGTAGGTTCCGGGGATGCAAGTTCACATCAACCTGAATGGGAAGAAGTAGACTCTACCCATCTACAAGAAGAAGAATACAATGTAGAAAATCTTGATGCACAACCAATGGAATTTGAGTTTTTCTCGTTCACAACCACGCACACATTACAAGAATTGATCTGTCGAAATAGTGACACGTGGTCAATTCAGCCAAGCTATCGTAGGAATTCGTGGAACAGCTTGTATGCCAATTCCAAGAAAATTGTTGGGTAGTGCCGCGCCACACAGTACTGTTTTCTTTCTCAAGATGACATTTTAGAATATTTCAGTATGGAAGGCATGGGCTATACTCTTGTATTCTATTACATCTGGTAAGTTCCCATTGTTTCTTGCAACTATTATTTATTTGTCTAGTTTAATAACGTCTAAACAATCGATTTCAGTTACTTATGGTCTACTTGCGAAGAAGAGACGTTGGATAGCTACTTAGTAATAGATGGCAGCCCGTTTGCATCAGCTTTTAATAATAAGATTGAAGAAGCCTGGGTTTCAATTATAGCCAATAGGTTAGACGAGTTGACTAATCTTAATCAACGAGTTTTCTTTCCTTTCAATAGTGGGTACGTGTGTTCCAAATTTTGCATTTTTATACCCTATATTAATTATGTTTATAACAATATTTCAATATTCGTTAAATTGTACAGGTACCACTGGATTTTAACCGTCATAATTCCTGCTGAAAATACGTCGTACGTATTCAACTCGCTAAGTCAAAATCTATTCAACGAGACTTTAGTTCGTACCATAAATCGGTAAGTTTCTAAATTAATGAACTTTGGAACTTTGAATTTATTTTATCAATTTGAATTACAACTTTCAACTTCGTTAATATAGTGCCTACCGAGTATGGCAATTGAGACAAAAGTCGAAGGCCGTAAAATTATAATGGAAAAATGTGAAGGTAAACTTGATTCCATATTCTTTTAATTTGTTGGACATATTTTTGTCATGTTAATTAAGTATATAACTATTTTGTTTCACTAGGGCCCTGAACAAGGTAGTGGAACAATAGTATGTGGATTCTACGTCCAACTGTTCATGTGGAAGATGATATGCAACACATCCACGCACGTATCGAAACTTGTAAGGTTTGTTTTGTTTAGGTAAAATCATGTATATAAGATACACTAGCTAATTGGATGTTCTTAATTATATGACTTTAAATTTGTTGTACATCGCCGGTCCGACCACATTTACTTAAGTTGAGATTGATGAGGCACGAGTAGAATGGGACGAATTCATAGGTAGACATTTGATGCAGAATTAGTGTTTGTAGCTTAGTTGTTTGCTAGATCTTTGTTTAGGTATATTGGAGATCATTGTAGTCTAGTTGTTTGTTTAGATCTTTGTTTAGAAAAGAAAAAAAGTTGTTTAGGTATGGAGAAAGAAACAAAGTTCTTTGTAGTAACTTATCAATGAAATTAGTCTTCTATTTACTGAAAGAAAAAGACAATGATATGTGCATTGTACGACATATGAGTTTCTCTGGCTGAACTGAATTTTTGTATTTTGCGTTATATAAACAGGTAATTGTTGAATATAGAAGGTACTGAATTTTTTGGGAATCGCATTATTGCATTGTTATGATGCCCAAATTTTTTGTGCACATAATGCAATATGATGTGTAGACTAATTTAATTAGAAGTTAGGATTTCATGCATGAGTTAGTGGTCATTAGATTTTTTGTAAGAAAAGTTTCATTTGGTGCTCATGGTGGTTAGATATCATTTGAAGACATTATTCTATTTTTTTTATAAAGTAAAATGACTTTTAGTGGCAGGCACAATATGTATATGCCTTTGTGCATTTTTTCTAAATTAAGTGATAACGTATTTTAAAGGCGGGCACAAAACAGGGAACCATTTCAAAATAGACTATTTTTCAAACAAATAGCCACAGACCATTTTTCTGGGTTTTTTTATAAAAAAAAAAAACAAAAGAATTCATGGCGGGAAATGCGCGTGATAACTCTCAAGAATTGAGAGTTAAAGTAGCTAAAAGAATATATTTCTACAAGAATTTGCTAATATCTAATTAATTTAACATTGAATTTCGCCCCATTATGCCTAAACATAGCTTAAATGAAACATCCTTTAGTTTTCTTATTAGGATGCATTTTATTGGTTCGCTGCAACGAAATATGCTTGAATGTGTGCAAAGTTGTATGTTTTGAAAAGAATTGATATTTTCTATTTTTTCTGCAACATTTCTGATGGAGCGATGCTGTAACGGCCCAGGTTTTCATCCCAGTCTTCCAGGTATGCCCAAGGGGTATTTTGGTAATTTGTCGGGCCATCAGGGTCGTTTATGTCCTTGCTAGTTGCTAAAAATATTGGATGGATTTATTTAGGTTTGTGAGGCTTCGTGGAAGGGTTTGAGCAAGGTTTGATGCAAAAGTAAAAAGAAAGGAAAATTGTGCTGCAGCTGGGGTTTGAACCCGGGTCTCCTGGAAAGCTTGTGGGGATGTGTGCCAATTGAGCCATTAGGTGCTCTTGTTGCTCTATCCGTATTATTTTATGGTTAGCCTTGGATTTTGGAGTTTTGGTGCATTTGGTTAAATGAAAAGAAAATAGGTTTGGCCATATCTTCTTCTCCAAAATCTTGTGGCCGCCCAAGCTTTCTCCCAAGCTTTCCTTGCCGATTTCTTCATCCCCTTTGCGTACTCGAGACTCCATCATCATTAGGGTAAGTCTTCATCCTCTTCATCTTCTCGTTTGGGTGTTCTTCTTTGGCCGAAGGTAAGAAAGAGAGCTTGTGTGTGTGTGTGTTTGTTGCAGGCTGTCCAGGTCTGCCCAGCTGCCGAGCCAGGCGCCCATCGCCCAGCCTCTCCATCGCGCGCAGCAGCCAAGATGCCCGGATCCGAGCAGCAGCCGTCCAGATCCGCACGAGCAGACGCCCCTGTCGCGCCCAGATCGCCCCTGCCGTTCGCCCAGCAGCCCAGCCAGCTCCGACGTCGGCAGCTCCTGTCACGCCCAGATCGCACGTCGCAAGCCCAGCAGCCGAGCCAACCCATCGCCCAGATCGCCATCGCAGCAGGTCGCCCAGGTCGCTCGCGAGCCGACGCCGACGCGCGCGCCGCGCGCCGCCCGTAGCAAAACGACGCCGCGTCCGCCTCACACGCCCAGCGCCCGCGCGCCCTCGCCAGCACCGTGTCGCTCGCCTGTGTCTGCATCGCACGCCCAGCGCCGCGCGCGCCGCTGCGTGCCCAGCCAGCGCAGCCTCGCCCTAACGCCGCCAGCGCTGCCCGGCGCCCAGTCCAGTGCATCACCGCCAAGCGATGTCGGCCTCGTGCCGTCGTGCCGTGTGAGTGCTCTCGAGCCGAGCCTGCTGTTTTATTATATTTTTAGGGCTATGGTTGTGATTGTTACTATGTTTGTAGGTTCTCGATAGCTAGCTCGGAAGTGTTCGCAGCTTAGGAATTTGTGTGTAGAAGTCTTCCGACCAAGGTAAGGATTTCTTACCGGGGTTGTGTGGACCCTGCGATGTTCTATGTGATTGATGTTGTATGTTTGTTTGTGATTATCAGCATGTATAGTTTAGGTGCTCTGTTCTGAATTCCTGACTGGCATGACTTCGTATGTTGTTCTTTCATGTTAGTCCATGCTAGGTTGTTCCGTTCTGGCATGCTCATATTCATTCTTGTTCTGTAGTACCATGCTAGGTCTCTTTGTATTCTTTCGAGCACGCATCTTTGGATTGTTTGCTGATTGTTAAGGCAGGTTAGAATTCAGGTAGATAGCATCATCCGGGCCCGATGCATAAAGTATCTTGCATCCATGGCAAGGACGTTCGAGACAGTTCTCCGTCCTTGGACCCCGTGAGGGATTAGCTATCCCAACCGGTAGGCCCTGCAATCTTGGGTGAGGGTGGTAGTCTAAGCGATGCCCCAACGGTCGGGATGATGACTTGGCAATGCCTAGTCCGGCAGCCGGCGACGTCCTCGGCTTGTTCGGCAAAGAGCCCTTGATTGCCACTGTTAAGGTAAGGACGGCTTCCGGTGTAAACCTACCACGACCCGTTCTTTAGCCTCAGTGCGGTGGTACAGCCGACATAGTTCACGTGTCCAGTCTCACACCCCTATGTCGCTGACACCGATCCCAGATTTAGTTAGGCGTGGTATCCGGATATGGGCGACTTGCCACTATCTTGGCACCCGCCATAGTGCAGAAGAACGCGGTGCATGCTTATGCTCATTACTGGCGTCGACCGGAGAGCTCCTCGGGATCTTGAGCTAGTGCACCTTTCATTCGACAGTAGACAAGCTGAGGCCGGGACTCGTTTCTCGTATAGGGCGTATTGTGTGGTGATTTATCTCCGGACTAAGACCACGAGTTGGCATCCGAGGTCCAAGTGTGGACTTAAGCTATGTGTTCTATTACGTGTTTATATTCATAGCTTGCATACACTCATCTAGATGACCATGTGCATCGTATTGTACCACTGGTTGGGGATTCTTCTTGAGTAATTCGTTACTCACCCTTATTTTGTGGTTTTCCACGGGTAACCAAGGTGCGAGACAGGATGGTGAAGGAGGGAGCTGTGATCATGGGAACTCTTTGTGCGTCTCGACTTTTTATTTCTATGACTCTTGTCTTTTTATTTTCCCCGAATGCATGTAGTCGTGCACGGAGCCCTTGGATGTTTTCTCAATGTTTTCGTGGATTCTGCTTTATTGAATTGTAGGATGTTTCAAATGTTTTAAGAAATCTCTCGATCGAGTGTACGTTTTGGAAATGTATTTGCCTTGAAACAGTGCTTGGAGACAGGGGGACGAGTTTTGACAAACTATCTTTATTCTCGATTGAACCTTGATTGTTTTGTTTTAATTGGGAATCAGAAAATTATTTGCATATTGTCCTTTACTTTGAATGCATGCATTGGGGTAAAGGCCTATTTAGAGCCCTTTTTGGGTCGGGTCTTTCTGATTGGTATCGAGCTCAGAGTCATAGACTTTGTAGAGTGACCTTTTGTTGTAGGTCGTCTTTCCCATGATCACCAAAGACTGGACGGTCATCAGTACGCCTAAGTTTTTTGTTTTTAGAAAAGGGATAAGAATTTACAATACCTTTCATCTAGTGTATGCCTTGTTTTGTGTTGTGGAGCGGAGGCAGCGGTGTTTCGACTCGTCGTTGGTTTGGGTTTAGAGCGCCATCATGCCAACTTCCCGCATGAAGTGTGAGCTATATGTTGTGGTTTGTTGAGATATCCAGATAGATTCGGATATCGGCTGGGACATCGTTCCGGATGGAGGCAGAGGTTAGACTCTCCGTAGGCCACGTGTGGCCCACCACCATTGATCCCCTAGTGAGAGGGTGGAGGTGTTTTGCCTGGAGTACCACTCCGGGAGAGGAGTTAGCTTTGGCTTTTGCTCATGTTGATGCTTGTGGAGCAGTCCTAGTGTGGACTAGCCCAGGTAGTTCAGTGTTGATCTTAAACCTTAGCAGATGGTTGATTGCCCGTGTGAGTAGCTGCAGAGTTGGTAGCCTTCGAGGTGGTGGTTTGAGACATCCTTGTTCTCCCGTAAGTGTTGTTGTTTTGCGGCTAGTAAGTCGGAACCACGTGGTTAAGGGTGCAGTGAGCAACGGTGTTCCCATCGGACGTGATCCGTTGGTGGTTTCCCAGTTTCTGCAGTAGAGTTGAGCACTCTTCTTATGGTGAGCCCCTAGAGTAGGGCTAGCTGCCGCATGTTGAGAGAGCCGGCGAGTTTTGTTGAGCATCATGTGGAGATGCAAGAGTAGGCAAAGTGAGACTTCGGTTTGATGAGATGCCTTAGGCATGGTTGTTTGAGTTGAGCTCTTGTATGCCTCGCCATAGTTTTTGTCACTTAAGGTTGTGACCTTGCTGGCCCCATTTGTAGTAAGATGTGGATTTGGTAGTAGTGGCACTTGAGGTGCAATGGTTGGTGTGCCGCTTTAGCTCTAAGTCCAGTTCGCACTGAGTGTGGCATGGGTATAAGCAGATGGTTCTATGACCCGTCCGGAGTTGACACACTTCTTTAGCCATTGGATCCATTTATGGAAAATGCACTTGTTTAGGTCGTGCAAGAGGGCTAGTTCAGTGGTAGTCGAAGGACTACAAGTGAAAGGATGTTCGAGAGGAGTTGGAGCCTCTTCCCAGTGTTACTGGGGGTTGAGTAAGTCGGCAGTTGGCGGTGGTAAGTGTTAGTGCGTGTGAGTCTCACGCTAGTGCTAAGGCCAAGAGATCTTTGTGGTTGGTAGTGCGGTCCACTACCTTCGGTGCCTAAACACGAGTTGAGTGAGCATTGTAGATGCGAGTTCGGTCCAACAGAGGGACCGTGAGTTGGATGCTTATGAGATGAGTTTGGTGCTTATGAGATGAGTTGGATGCCTTATGAGATGAGCAGGTTGTCTTATGTGTAAAGCACACTTGGTAGAGTCTTGGTATAAAGTAAGTTCGGTTTGGCATCGTTATGTTTTAGCAGAGCAAGGTTGCCACCGCTCGAGTATCGTGTGGAGATGGAACTTTTGGTGTTCCTTGGGTTGATTGTATCTCTGCCAGAAGTTAGTGTTGCCTTTTGGAACAACACCTGTTAGTCTTGGATCTCTGAAGGAAGGTTGAGAGTTGTTCACACAAGTGTGTTTTGTGTAGTTCGTTCTGGTGGTGATAGTTTCAGAACCATGTAGGGTTTGCATTGGAGAACTGGTGCTCAGTTCTTGGAGAAGTTGGACTCCAGGTGGATGTTGTAAGGCTTTAGTTGAGGTTGTAAGGATACCGTGCTCGTAGTCGGGTTGTTGCTTAGGCAAGTTTGTTAAGTTGAACCTAAGCTTGGTTGGTGGAACCTCTTGTTGTTCTTGGTTGGAGTTCAGATGGTACTGAACAAATGGTGGTTGTAGTGAAGCCGCGTAGTTCCTGTTCGTAGTTGCTAAGAGTGTTGCTCGAAATCCTTACCTTGGGTGGAAGCTACGTTGTGGCTGATGCTTTGAGTAGGAGGATGACACATTTTGAAGCGTTTCTGGTCTTTTTGGTTTCGAGGTTAGGAGCAGGCCAGCGTGGTTGTGATGCTGGGAAAAGGAGTTGTTTGTTCAGGCAGTTGGTTGTTAGACCGTTAGACGACAGTGTGTGTCGAGGGTTGTCGAAGAACCCTAGTTGTGGAGAGCCTCACCAGAGCTCAGTCAGACTCAGGTAGTGAGTTTAGTTGGCAAGCCAGAGTCGAGTAGTTTGTAGCCTCGGGTGAGTTCTTTGGCGATTTTGGTAGGCTAGCAAGCCAGAGTTTGTTTGGAGTAGAGTCCGGATTTGGTTCCGGTGTGGTGGCAAGTTGGTGCTTGATGTTGGCCAAGGTGTGGTTTTCGAGTTGCCAAGGAGTTAGCCTTGTTCGTGGGTAAGTGGTTTGCCCTGTAGGATGTCTCTCCTGTTCCCAGAGTTTGAGAGTGCCCTCATTTGGTGTTGGAGGGCGAGTCCTTGCTTGTTCGTGGTAGGCGGTCTAGTCTGTGGTGGACCCCCTTGTTGTTGCCTCTAGGAGAGTTGGATGCCGTGCTTAGCTAAGTAAGACAGCGAGCGGTTGTGGAGCTCTCTGTCCTTCGGTTGTCCTCTTGTAAGGATCTGTTTCTCCTTGGAAGTTGTCAGGTTATTCCTTGGTCTTGGAATTAGTGGTAGTGGTGCTAGTAGGAGGAAAAGTTTGTTGGCTGCTTGGAAGCAGTTGTTTGTCCAAGTTAAGCGGACTCTTGAGTGGTGTTCTGGAAGTTGCGGTAAGAGGTTGTTTACGCCTCCTATGAGTGTTTGGCCTAGTTGGTTAAGGTTTTATGTGTTGGCATGGAAGTTGTTGCACCTTTGTAGTTGAAGAACTCATTTGTATCAGTTGTGGGTTGAGGTTGCACCATTGTGATTGGATTAGGGTATTGACCTTTTGAGGGATCCTTGCTGGTTAGTGTGGCTTGTGCTCTGCCAGCCATTTTTGGTAATCTGGTTCTTGGTAGTTGGTGTTAACCGAATAGTGGAGTTCCGTTTATGAAGTTTCGGTGGAAAGGTGCAATAAGCCTAAGCTAGAGGTTTAAGCCTGTATGTGTTATCGTTTGGACTTATGAGATGTGTTTCATATTTTGAGGCAAGCTTCGTTCCGTTGCTTGCATGGAGGTAAGTTTGGTGGAGGGAGCCCTCTGGGGCCCGGTTGTTGGCAGGCTGACTTGTCCAGCCAGTGATTTGAGTCAAGCTAGAGTTGTGTGGATTGGCATAGCTATGCAGTTTGTAGTTGTTTGAGCTTCCGAGGCCGTAGCACTCAAGTTGTTGGATTGTAAGTTTTCCGTGTGGGAGCTGTCAGTTAGTTGAGGTTGTTGTGTGAGATTAGATTCTTGGAGGATTGGTTTCAGTAGTGAGAGCTCGCACCTCGTTTCGTGTGCAGATGCCATTTCTATGGAGTAGAGGCATGTCAGTTTCGGGCTGGAGTTGTTGTCACCAGGGTGTGGCAACGAAGGTTTGTTCTAGGCAGTGCGTTGATGAACTGTGGTTCTGGAGAGCGTTGTTAAGAGGCTTATGAGCCGAGTGCAGTTTTTGTAGAGTTTTGACCCTCTGACCGATGGTCTTTTGGGAAGAGTGAGCCAGATCCTTCAGAACTTGTTGTGAGTTGGTGTTAAAGTGATTAGGCGTGCGGGGACTAGTGTGGTTTTATGAGGTTGCCTTGGGTTGCGATTCTCGCGGTCAAATCTTGTTGTTCCATTGAGGCATTGCAAGGTAAGTATTGCAGATTCCAATGTTCAGGAAAAGGTTGGTGGCCATCAATTTTGTTTTGGGGTCTGAGTTCTCTTGATTTGACCAGAGGTGATGTGCAGGAGTTTAGAGCTAGTGTTGTCAACTCGCAGCAGCAGAGAAAAGTTACGCCGATGTTCGGCGTCGAGTTTTAGAGTTTGAGGTTGGAAAGGCGTAGTTTTAAGGTTGTGCCGTTGTGAGTTGTGTTGAGGTTTGGCAAGGGGAGAAGTGGAGTCTCCTGTTGTTGGACCGTTGAGATTCTCGGAGAGGATTGGCGAGTTGCTTATCGGTTAGCCCTACCTCCGTCGTTGTCGCAGATGCATAGTGTTTTTCATGTATCGATGTTGAGGCAGTATGTACCGGACCCGTCGCACATTGTGGACTTTGAGCCTTTGCAGCTGAATGAGGATTTGAGCTTCGAGGAGAAGCCAGTGGGGATCCATGCATTTGAGACGAAGACGTTGCGTAACCATGAGATTCGGTTGGTAAAGGTTCAGTGGAGGAGTCAGAGTTCCGAGGAAGCCACTTGGGAGCGGGAAGACGAGATGAGATTGCATCATCCTGAGCTGTTCCAGTCTTAAGGACTTTCGAGGACGAAAGTCATAAAAAGGAGGGAATATTGTAACGGCCCAGGTTTTCATCCCAGTCTTCCAGGTATGCCCAAGGGGTATTTTGGTAATTTGTCGGGCCATCAGGGTCTTTTATGTCCTTGCTAGTTGCTAAAAATATTGGATGGATTTATTTAGGTTTGTGAGGCTTCGTGGAAGGGTTTGAGCAAGGTTTGATGCAAAAGTAAAAAGAAAGGAAAATTGTGCTGCAGCTGGGGTTTGAACTCGAGTCTCCTGGAAAGCTTGTGGGGATGTGTGCCAATTGAGCCATTAGATGCTCTTGTTGCTCTATCCGTATTATTTTATGGTTAGCCTTGGATTTTGGAGTTTTGGTGCATTTGGTTAAATGAAAAGAAAATAGGTTTGGCCATATCTTCTTCTCCAAAATCTTGTGGCCGCCCAAGCTTTCTCCCAAGCTCTCCTTGCCGATTTCTTCATCCCCTTTGCAGCTCGAGACTCCATCATCATTTCGGGTAAGTCTTCATCCTCTTCATCTTCTCGTTTGGGTGTTCTTGCTGGCCGAAGGTAAGAAAGAGAGCTTGTGTGTGTGTGTGTTTGTTGCAGGCTGTCCAGGTCTGCCCAGCTGCCGAGCCAGGCGCCCATCGCCCAGCCTCTCCATCGCGCGCAGCAGCCAAGATGCCCGGATCCGAGCAGCAGCCGTCCAGATCCGCACGAGCAGACGCCCCTGTCGCGCCCAGATCGCCCCTACCGTTCGCCCAGCAGCCCAGCCAGCTCCGACGTCGGCAGCTCCTATCACACCCAGATCGCACGTCGCAAGCCCAGCAGCCGAGCCAACCCATCGCCCAGATCACCATCGCAGCAAGTCGCCCAGGTCGCTCGCGAGGCAGACGCCAAATCGCGCCCGCGCGCCTTCGCCCGTGACGAGCAGCTCGCCCGCGTCCGCCTCGCACGCCCAGCGCGCGCCGCCCGCCGCCAAGATCGTGTCGCCGCTCGCGAACCATCGATCGACGCCGCCAGCGCGCGCGCGCCGTGCCGTGCCCAGCGCCTGCCAGCGCCCCATCCAGTACGCATCACCGCCAAAGCAGTTGTGTCGGCCTCGTGCCGTCGTGCCTGTGTGAGTGCTCCGAGCCGAGCCTGCTGTTTTATTATATTTTTAGGGCTATGGTTGTGATTGTTACTATGTTTGTAGGTTCTCGATAGCTAGCTCGGAAGTGTTCGCGACTTAGGAATTTGTGTGTAGAAGTCTTCCACCAAGGTAAGGATTTCTTACAGGGGTTGTGTGGACCTCGCGATGTTCTATGTGATTGATGTTGTATGTTTGTTTGTGATTATCAGCATGTATAGTTTAGGTGCTCTGCTCGAATTCTCGACCGCATGACTTCGTATGTTGTTCTTTAATGTTAGTCCATGCTAGGTTGTTCCGTTCGGCATGCTCATATTCATTCTTGTTACGTAGTACCATGCTAGGTCTCTTTGTATTCTTTCGAGCACGTATTGGATTGTTTGTTGATTGTTAAGGCGAGTTAGAATTCGTGTAGATAGCATCATCAGGGCCCGATGCATAAAGTATCTTGCATCCATGGCAAGGACGTTCGAGACAGTTCTCCGTCCTTGGACCCCGTGAGGGATTAGCTATCCCAACCGGTAGGCCCTGCAATCTTGGGTGAGGGTGGTAGTCTAAGCGATGCCCCAACGGTAGGGATGATGACTTGGCAATGCCTAGGCCCCGGCAGCCGGCACGTCCTCAGCGTGTTCGGCAGTAGCCCTTGATTGCCACCTGTTAAGGTAAGGACGGCTTCCTGGTGTAAGCCTACCACGACCCGTTCCTTAGCCTCAGGTGCGGTGGTACAGGCTGACATAGTTCACGTGTCCAGGTCTCACACCCCTATGTCAGTGACACCGATCCAGAGATTTAGTTAGGCGTGGTATCCGGATATGGGCAGCTTGCCACTATCTTGGCACCCGCCATAGTCTGTAGAAGCACGCGGTGCATGCTTATGCTCATTACAGCGTCGACCGGAGAGCTCCTCGGGATCTTGAGCTAGTGCACCTTTCATTCGACAGTAGACAAGCTGAGGCCGGGACTCGTTTCTCGTATAGGGCGTATTGTGTGGTGATTTATCTCCGGACTAAGACCCTGAGTTGGCATCCGAGGTCCAAGTGTGGACTTAAGCTATGTGCTCTATTCTGTGTTTATATTCATAGCTTGCATACACTCATCTAGATGACCATGTGCATCGTATTGTACCCCGGTTGGGGATTCTTACTGAGTAATTCGTTACTCACCCTTATTTTGTGGTTTTCCACAAGTAACCAAGGTGCGAGACAGGATGGCTGAAGGAGGAGCTGTGATCATGGGAACCTGCTGTCGTCTCTGACTTTTTATTTCTATGACTCTTGTCTTTTTATTTTCCCCTGAATGCATGTAGTCAGGCACGGAGCCCTAGGATGTTTTCTGAATGTTTTCGTGGATTCCTGCTTTATTGAATTGTAGGATGTTTCAAATGTTTTAAGAAATCTCTGATCAGAGTGTACGTTTTGGAAATGTATTTGCCTTGAAACAGGTGCTTGGAGACAGGGACAGGTTTCAGCAAACTATCTTTATTTCTGATTCAACCTTGATTGTTTTGTCTTAATTGGGAATCCGAAAATTATTTGCATATTGTCCTTTACTTTGAATGCATGCATTGGGGTAAAGGCCTATTTAGAGCCCTTTTTGGGTCGGGTCTTTACAGATGCAAAACTCACACAAGAAGGAGTTCGCCAAAACGAACCTCAACCGAGCTAAACATGCCTTGAAGAGATTCAACACGACAATAGAGTTCAAAGAATTGTCAATCCTTTGCCACAACGAAGGTATCCTACAAAAGAACTTGCTCATGAACATAGCAAAGCCAAGATGCTCTGACAACCGAAAATGCAGATCGTGGAGCAGAAATATCACATACAGCAGTCTTGCATCTGAAAAGCAATTGAAGAGCAGTCCGGCATTGTCAGGATCGTGAAGCAGGCTTTGTCGCTTGGAGCTGGAGTATAAATAGATGTCTTCTCCTTCAGAGCAAAATGTCACCCATTTTGCTTAGTCGTAGTTTAGTTGTTTTTTTTCACTTCCTTGTATTGCTTCGTTTTAATTCTGTCTTAGTGTAGTTTTAACGAATCTTGTTATTTGCGGTTTGTAATGAAGATAACTTGTTGCTTCTACTTTATTTCGCTTTTATTTATCGTTATGAGTAGCTAAATTCATCATTGGAAGAAAATAGATAAGTAGGCGGTGTTCGCCTAAGCGAAGCTTTAGCGAGATGATAAACTATTATGCATGCTGTGTTAATTCGAAGTATATTCCGTTTGATCCGCTCTGTGTATTATCTTTATTTCGCTTCGAGAGAATAGAAATAGAGCGATCTTGCATGTACAACATTAGATTTGCAAAGTTTTCTTAGAGAACAGTTTACTTGAATCTAAATTGAACACTTAGAATACTTAGAGATAAGTTTCGCCTAAGAGCTCGATAGAGCCAGACTCTAAGACTCGAGAGAGTAAAAGAGAAAGCTATCAGTTGTTGCTTCTTCGCTGTAAATAGTTTCGCCTAAGAGAAACTCTCCGAAAATGTCTTATTCCTTTTCGATGTATTTCGTCAATTCGATTTATCTTACATTTACTTAGCTTAGATTTATTTCTCCACAACAATTTCCCCCGCTACCCTGACTCTTGATTTCGCTTAAGCATGACACTAATAACTATTCCCTATGGAGATGACCTTTACTTACTTTAAAACTTGCTGCAACAAAGATTGCTCTGGCGAAGTCTTGAACTAGTCACGTCATCATTCTTCTTAATTATTAATTTCACTAAATCGTGTGTTGCGATTTCGCTCAAACAGCAAGCCATGGTATAGTTTACATGGCGGGTAGGCATGCGTGATGTAAGATTATTGATGGTGGTGATAAGCGCGAGCAATAGAAACGATTTAATGGAAATTTTTACTCGCCATAGATTGCGCGATATTAATTGTAAGGACCCGACCCAAAACATGGTAATAAATGGATCCTTACTTCGGCATGCACATTAAAATAGTAATGAATTTAAAAACAAACAATGCAATTTCCTGTTTAAACATATCAAATCCAAGAACCTGTTCAAAACATTTATTTCAACCTGTAACAAAGCAACCCTGGCCAGAGTTTATTTCAAAACCAACACATTTCAAAATATGACATTCCAAGTATTTAAGTAAGTTCAAACAAAACTCAACAACAGTTTAAAACATCTAGAAATACGAAAATAGTTAAACAGGTTTCAAATAGTAAAAATCCTAGGGTATTGTGCCCGATACATGCTGATAACATTAATGACAAAATAAGAGTTACCAGCGGAGTCCCATGATCGAGCATCCACTCCTCTAGCCGTCATGTTGCTGCCCAAGTTACCTGGTGGAAAACACAAGAAAATAAGGGTGAGTATTAACATACTCAGTAAAAATCCTCAACCGAGGTACAGTACGAACATCAATCATACATCATACTAGTATACATACAATTGCTACCAACACAGATCAAACCCCTAAGTAAACCATGCAACTCTTGAATCATCGAGGTCTCTTACCACCGGCCTGATGATCAGCTCTCTAACTGATCCTGAAACTAGGACAAGTTTGGCCAACATCTGGGGCCCGAAGGTCCAATCATCTGGGACACAAATGTCCAATCACTGGACAAGATACGTTATGTCCAATTTACTAACCAGCTCTCTAAACCGGTCATGGACACACAGGAGAGTACCCGATGTCTGGCTCTAGACTCAGAAAGGAATGGTGTACTGTAAGCATTATCCCGGGGGAGCTCTCCTCCCGATGCCTAATGCATGTGCGCGCACACCGCATGGTGCTGCAAACCGTGTAAGGACGTGGAACCTAAATGTGCTACAATGGTCCAGGTACGCATGCCTACGACTCAGAGCAGTGTCACTGAACGAACAGTAGTGTGAGGTCCTCGGCACTCGTCTGTAAGTAGCATAAGACCACCGCATGCCTAAAGCTAAGAACCGGCCACGGCAGGTTTACACCGTCTGCTGGGTTCTGCTCTAGCAGGTAACAAACTAGGCTTATGCCATTACGGAAGCTAATCCGTACCAGATACCGGAGCAGAAGCATCATACATAGTTCAACTCACGATCCCGGCCCGTGGGGACAATATACGTTATGTCCGCTCTCAGCTTCTAATGAAAACAAACCCTAACAAGTCTATCTAAGAGTCCCGCCTAGTGCCTTAATAGGCCAAACAAGCTCAACAGATAACAATGGAATGCATGCCGGAGAACAACCTAGCATGATACTAACATGTCACGGGAAACATACATGCTAGTCAGAACAAGACAGGATATCAAATCATAACATGCTCGTAAAAAATCAAAGCATAGCCTATCCACTAACATGCTTATAACAGTCAAACATATAAAAGTAGTAGTCATGATGAACGTAGGGCCCACACAACTCTTGGTAAGAAATCCTTAGTTGGAAACAACAAAAACATACAACAATAATTAATTGCTCCTAGAGTTGTAGAACCAATACGAACAACCTAGGAAACAGTAATATAAACTACACATTAAAACCAGCATCTAACTAACAATTAAACACCAACAGACAAGGGCTCGGGAACTATCCAAACCGAGAAGAACAACTCACGGTAGTCCAAAGGTTCGGCAAAGTCTAAGTGGCATGACAGTGTGTGCGGGCGAAGACTCGTGCTGACACTCCATAGTGATGCAGCTGGCGACGACGAAGGCACTCGCAGCTGCGCGTGTTAGCGAACGAGCAAGGAGGCTATCCTCCATGCAACTGCTTGCGGTGTAGGGTGTAAGCTCGCTGCTGCCAAACGGTCTGCAGCTGCGGGGCGACGAAGATGATCCGGCGTGAGCGATCGCAAGGGCCAAGCGGCTCGGTGAGGATCGCTGCTTCGCACGGACCCACAAGGGCTCTAGTATGCATGTGGTTGCGTTCGTGGCTGCGTTCGTGGCTGGAAACGATGATGCGATCGGCTAAGGGGTTGCGGATCCAATGCTTGTAAATGGGCTATTTGGTGATGGCGATGTGGATCTCTCGGCTGCAAGGACGGATTCGCTTAAGGTGGTGAGGCACAAAGAGTTCGGCTAGAGCTTGACATACACAACAACAAACCTTCGGTTAGGGCACAACCAACCAACAATGAAAGATCTCGGCTAGGGGAAGAAGTTTACCTCACGGATCAACTGCAAACACACCTTTGGCAAATGAAATCTCTCGGCCAACCAAGATCCGTGCAAGGGAATGTGCGGCATGGCTTCTTCTCGGCAAAAGCAAGCAAGACAAAGGAGGAGTCGGGGAGAGGAGAAGGTGATTTCGGCAAGAATCAAAGGAAGGAATAGCTTGGGGATCGTGGCAAGGTGAAGGAAAAGGAGAAGATGAAGAAATCGGCAAAAAGAGATGGTGAGATCGCAAAAGGTCTCTGGAAAAGAATCGACCCCAAAACCTATCTTCATTTGTCGATTGAAATCCTGGGCATCCTCTCTTCGAGTCCCAGCCACAACACCATTTTCTTCTTATTTTAACCTTTTAAAACAAGTCTCCAAACTCCCTTGCAGGCCATAGGTTCGAATCCCAAAATCAACACTTTTAAATTCTTTAGTTTTCTTTTCCAAAACAAGCTTCCTGAAAGCCTAGCTGGTCATAGGTTCGAATCCTAGCAGCAACACTATTTAATTCTTAATTAAACAACAACCAACTTCAACTCCTAGCCACCTGGGTTCGAGTCCTGACTCTAACACTTTTCTTTTAAAATTTTCCTTTTTCATTCCAAGCCACTAAAACACAAGAATAGACTCTAATTCCAAGAACCTGAAATTGAATAAATTCTTCGAGCTCAGCAAAAGACTAAAAAAGCCCTAACTGCCCAACCAAACAACCAAAATATTAACCAAACATAAAGAGGGAACCAGAACAAAAATCTGGGTTGTTACAATACTCCCTCCTTTTAAGACTTTCGTCCTCGAAAGTCCTAAGACTAATACAACTCCGAGAAAACTCCACTTAACTTTAACCAACTAAACTCTCGGAAAAAACTGCACTAGTTCCCCCTCGATACTCAAAACCTTCTTCGTTTCCAAAGGCTGGAAGCCACAATGCCACGAGTCCGCCACAAACTACCTCAACCAAAACGAGTTATACACAGAGCTCTGAAGAAAGAGACGTGACAGTGCCCATCGGTAAGCCACTGCTCCGACTCGCTCAAACTCTCAAACGGTCTTACAACTTTGGGGCTCACCTATCCCCACATACAAACACTCAGAACGCCTCACCACGAGACTACTTTAGTCAAACACACTGACTGATCCCAAGCTCTAAAACACTACGCAGGGCACCAGCGTAACTTCCCTAAATACTCACAGCTGTTGACAAACAACCTCAACCTTACACCACATCGACAATCAACTAAACCTCTTAGGTCTAAAAAAACCAACAAACTTCAATGCTTACCAACAAACCTCAACGGAACTATCTGAACCACCAACTGTCGATCGATCCTAAAGGAAAACTTCACCAATTTGTACCGGTCCCAACTGCCTGAAAAATTATTATGTCGACATGCAACAAGTCCTAAAAAATTTGGTTCACCCTCTCAAACTGGCCAACGGTCTGAGGGTGTGCATCATACTAAAGCTACCCTCAGCTCCCAAACTCAGCCGGCTCCTGCATGGCTCCTTCACAAGCTAACCTCACACACTTACTGAAACTTCAGCTACGGCCACACTAAACAACAAGGTCAGGGCACATGCTCAACATAGCCAAACCAACAAACTGGGTCCCCTCAACGGCAGACCGCGATCATTCCAACGCAAAGCTCTACCAGTAACTGGCCTAAAAGAAACACCGTCAGACAAGGAGTTAACCAAAATCCTCTCATCGCAATCCCGAGTAACAAGGAAGATAACACCACGCTGCTACTTGCAAAAACAACAACTTGGGGGAATATGACTCAAAGGTCTAACCAACCAAGGGCACTGAACAACTATGCCAACCCACTCAACTCTGGCTCAGCTATAACACCAACTGAGAACGTGCAATAACTAGGAACAAGACCCGAGAAGGGCTTGCTCTACTAAACTCAAATCCAAGCATACAACGGGGCGGAGCTCGCCTCAAAGGTGACTCGTAACTCACAAGTTCAACCGGTTACTCAAAAGGACTTTCTCCTTTTAACTTAGGCTTAAAGCATCTTCCAGCCAGAAACTCCACGCACAGGACATCTCAACCGAAACACACGGGTCCCAAGAACATGAATAACAACAACAATAATGGCTGACGGATCACAAGCAACCCGAACCAGCAAGGCTAAAGGTCAAGACTCGAGGCTGGCAACCGCGGTGCAACTCAACCACCACGAAACTAGAGGTTTCCCGAACTCCAAAGATCCAACACCTTTCCAACAACAACGCAAAACTCTTGAACTGGACTGGCCACTACCCTCGCATGGTCGAACAACTTGCTAGCAACACAACGCATGAATCTTTTAACTGGGCTGGCCGCTGCCCTCAAGCGGCCGAACAACTTCACAACTTGCTAGCACCACTCCAACTGACTCCACGACACAGGAGCCAACATGACTTCTCCTATGCGAAAATAGTTTCTTAAAAGCGGACTTTCGAAGGACAGTGAACTCCACACACACTCACTGTTTTGCTTAAGAGTGACAACAACCAACTTTCTCGGAAGCAACAACAGAGGGATTTCACAATAGACTGAACCACCAACTCAGAACTAGTAGTACTAACCCAAACATAGAATTAGGGGTCAACTTTTGAAACTCCCCGAATAGGAACAAGTCCTCAGGCCAACACCCTCTTGCTCCAACCAAGCTAGCTCTTGGAAACACATGAAAACCACACCTTGGTCAACACCAAGCACCATCTTTCTAATAAATCTGAAACCAATGCGAAGGTTACTAAGAACAACTTCAGCTTGTTAACCGACCACAAAGCTTCCAGCAACTCAACCGAGGTTCACTACCTGGGTCTGACTGAGCCCTGGTGAGGCTCTCCACAACTTAGGGTTCCTCCGATAACCCTCGGACACACACTGTCGTCAAACGGTCTAACAGTCAATTGACTACACGGGCAACAACTCCCCCTAGCATCTCAACTATGCTGGCCAACTCCAACTCCTCGAAAACAAAGATGATAAAAAATGCTACAGAATGTGTCATCCTCCTACTCAAAGCATCAGCCACATCTAGCTTCTACCTAGGGTAAAGATCCGAACAATACTCATAGCAACGACGGTAAAAAACTGAGCGGCTTCGCTACAACAGCTCTTTCTTTAGTACCATATGAACTCCAACCATCAAAGAACAAGAAGTTTCTCTAACTAGGTCAAGGTCCAACTAACGAAACTTGCCTAAAGCAATAACCCGGCTACGAGCACGGAATCCCAACATCCCAACCTAGGGCACTTTGACATTGAACTGAAGCCCTAACACCTCAAGGACTGAGTACTGGCTCCACAACACGAACCACACGTGGTTCTCAAAACTTACACCACGGAACTAGCTACACAAAAGTACATCGGTGTGTACAGCTTTCTCTTGTTTCCTTACGATCCAAGTCCAACAAGTACCCTCACACAAAGGTAACATTCGTCTCCTAGTAGAGCCACAACTAACAAAAGGGCAACAAGAGTTCGAAATCCTTACGAGGTCAACACACAACGATACACAACATTGGCCACATTACTCTACAAGAGCATAACAACACCAAACTTACATACCTCATACCAATGTGTTCACTTGTAATGGCCCAGATTTTCATCCAGGTCTTCCAGGTATGCCCTAGGGGTATTTTGGTAATTTGGTCAGGCCGTCGGGACCGTCTATGTCTTTTTCAGTTGTTAAAATTATTGGATGGACTTTTGTAGGATTATGTTGCTTTGTGGAGGTGTTTTGACATGGAGAGATGCAAAAGTAAAATAGGGATTTAAAGTTGCTGAAGTCGGGGTTCTAGCCAGGGTGGCCTTGTGTGCTAGAGCAGGGCCTTGCCAGTTGAGCAACCAGGTGATATTGATGTTCATTCTACGGTAGGTCTTGGATAGCTATGGGTTTTTGGGATTTTAGTGTATTTGGCTAAATGAAGAGAAATAGGTTTTTCCCTCATTTGTTCTTCAATCCCCTTAGCCGCCCAAACCTTTTCCTAAAGCTCCATTGCTGTGATTTTCTTCCCCGTGCCAAGCTTCGGCCATCGAGGGTCGTCCCAACTGAGCAAAGAGCCCCAACCGAGTAGCAGTCGCGACGATAGTGACCCATCGCCACCGAAAGCGGCCCAGCGTCTAGACACGCCTCGCCGACGCCCGGACGCTGCAGTAGGCCGTCGCCGCGGCCGGATCGCACGCCTAGACGCCCATCAGCCGCATCACGTCGCAGCCCAGCCGTGTCGCGCGCCCCAGACGTCATCCGTCCACGCCGCTTCTCTCAGACGCGCGCGCGGCGCTTTGTCTCGCTGCTGGCTCAAATGCGCGGTAGCGCCCGGTATTTGTCTTGCGTGTGAGTTGCTCTCGAGCCGAACCCTATTTATTTTATTATATTTAGGCCTATGGATTGTGATAATTATTGTGCTTGTTAGGTTCGCATTAGCTAGCTCGGGATCGATCGTAACTTAGGATTTTTGTGTGTAGTTGCCTTCCGACCAGGTAAGGATTTCTTACGGAGTTGTGTGGGCCCTACGATATTATCTGTGATTGCTGTTTGTATGCTTGTTTGTGTTTATCAGCATGTTTAGTGATAGGTGCTCTGCTCTGAATTCCCGACTGGCATGATTTCTTATGTTGTTTCTCATGTTAGTCCATGCTAGGTTGTTCCGTTCTGGCGTGCTCGTTATCTGTTCTTGCTTCGTAGTATCATGCTAGGTTCGTTGTATCTGTTGAGCACGTATTGGATAGTTTGTTGTATCTGTTTATAAGTTTGAGATATGGTAGGTAGCATCATCTGAGCCAGGATGCATAACGTAACTTGCATCCACGGCAGGGACGTACGAGGCGGTACTCCGTCCCTGATCTCCCGTTAGGGTTTAGCTAACCCTAACGGTAGGCCCTGCAATCTTGGGTGAGGGTGGCAGACTGTTAAATGCCCCAACGGTCGTGATGATGACATGGCATTGCCTTGTCCCCGGTAGTCGGCACGCCCTCAGCGTGTTCAGCCGTAGCCCTTGATTTCCACCTGTTAGGGCAAGGACCGCTTCCTGGTGTAAGCCCACCACGACCGGTTCCTTAGCCTAAGGTGCGGTGGTTCAGGCTGACATAGTTCACGTGTCCAGGTCTCACACCCCTATGTCGGTCACACCGATCCGGAGATTTAGTTAGGCATGGTGACTGGACCTGGGCAGCTTGCCACTAGACCCGGCACCCCCCATGGTTTTCAGTAGCATGCGGTGCGCGCACACGCTCATTACAGCGCCGACCGGAGAGCTCCTCGGGATCTTGAGCCAGTGCACCTTTCGTATCGACAGTAGACAGGCTGATGCCGAGAATTGTTTCTCGTATAGGATCGTATCATGAGGTGGATTATTCCGGAGTAAGACTTTGAGATGGCATCCGAAGTTTATGTGTGGATTTAAGCTATGTGCTCTCTTTTGTGTTTATATTCATAGCTTGCATACCTTTCTGCTAGATGAACATGTATATCGTATTGTACCCCGGTTGAGGATTCTTACTGAGTAATTCGTTACTCACCCTTATTTTGTGGTTTTCCACAGGCAACCATGGTGCGAGACAGGATGGCTGGAGGAGGAGCCGTGATCATGGAAACCCGTTGTTTCGAACTCTGAGTTTATGTCTATGATTCTTTATGTTTTATTTTCCTCTGAATGGATGTAGTTGGGCACGGAGCCCTAGGTTGTTTTCTGACTGTTTTCCGGATTCTAGCACTGTTGTAACTATTGGAAAGTTTTGAATGTTTTAAATAAATCTCTGATCAGAGTGAGTTTTGGAAATGCATTTGCCTGGGAACAGGTGCTTGGAAACAGGGACAGGTTTCAGGAATTTTATATTGACTTTTCAAATGGTTGTTTGTATGTTTTAGTTTTCATTTAGAATCCGAAAACCATTATTGCATATTGACTTTAACCTTTGAATGCATGCATTGAGGTAAAGGCCTAATTTTGAACCCCTTTTGGGTCGGGTCTTTACACCACTAGATTTGCTCCGCACAAACCAACCAACTCATGGCTCCATTGCTGGATCAATCTGGCATCATCGATACTAACTCTACTCACACTAAGGTAACGCAAGGGTAGTTAAATCGCACTACCAACAAAGTGGCTCACATGTCCACACACAAGCGCAAGAACTCGAACGCGCTAGCCCTTAACAACCCTCAACATCCTTCGTACCTAACTCTCGGTAACCCTGGAAAAGCTCCTGCTTTCCCTCATACAACCTCACACTTGTAGTCATCTGACTACCACCGAGCTAGATCTCTTTAGCAACCCAAACAGGTGCAACAACAGTAAACGAATACAACGACTAAACGGGTAGAATGACTAGTGGAGATGCTGAACTCCGGATGGGTCATTGAACCACTTGTACAACTTGTGCGAAATGGCCTGAACCTAGGCCTCCTCGCAAAGCTTAGTGCCAACAAGCACTACATCCTTCACAACACAAAACAACTACACATGAGCTCTACGTTCTACTGTAGGTAGGACCGGAAAGGTCACAACTCCAAGTAACGGGAACACTGGCACTCCAAACAAGAATCTCGACACTCGAGTACTTTAGTATTTTTTTTTCAAGCAATCTGGTCTCTGGCATCTCTTTTAACAGACGTGCCACGGTCTACTCTTACATCTCCACTCGATGCTCAACAAATACTCCAACCAACTCTCGGCAGGCAACAACTTACTCCACTTTAGGAATACGCTAACAGAAGAGTGCTCCACTCTACTAGCCAACTAGAAGCCACCTACGGATCAAATCCCGAAAATTAAACTTCACACTGCACTCTTACCACAGGGTACTAACAGAACTGACTGCAAAACAACAGTAGGCTTACAAGTGGTCAAAGATGTCTCTACATCTTCCTCAAAAGCTACTAACTCAAGAGCCACTCTCTAGGTAACTTGTCAATCAAACAAGGTTCAAGATCTACACTTGAACCACCCAAGCTAGTCCAAACATGGACCTACTCTACTAGCAACTGAACACAAGCAAAGCCAAAACAAACTCCACTACAAGAGTTGCACTTCGAGGCATAGCTTCCACCACCTCTATGGGGGAACTAACAACTGGGCCAAACTTGGCCTTCGGGTCGGGCCAACCCTGGACGCGGTCTCAAATACAATGGGCTTAGTGCCAACTCCTCGACTGGCAATACCAGGTGTCCCTACTCTATTACGTGTAACTGGCACACTGGCGGTATACACCAAAACCCCAAGGGTCAGTCGACTCTCGGACTTTCGCTGCCACAACAAAGAAACAACAAACCATGCATGTATACTAGATGCGGTATTGTAACAAAACCCTTAAACAACAAACTTGGACGTACCTGACGGCCATTGGAGTGTTGATGATCATGGGACAAACAACAACCTCCAAAAGCAGATTAGTCTACCGAATCTATGACTCTGCGCTCTGATACCAACTGTAAGGACCCGACCCAAAACATGGTACTAAATGAATCCTTACTTCAACATGCACATTAAAATAGAAAAGAATTTAAAACAAACAATGCAATTTCCTATTTAAACTTGTCAAATCATGGAACCTATTCAAAAAATTTATTTCAACCTATAACAAAGCAACCTTGTCCAGAGTTTATTTCAAAACCAACACATTTCAAAACATGACATTCCAAGTATTTAAGTAAGTTCAAACAAAACTCAACAACAATTTAAAACATCTAGAAATACCAAAACAGTTAAACAGGTTCCAAATAGTAAAAATCCTAGGGCTTTGTGCCCGATACATGCTGATAACATTAATGACAAAATAAAGTAAGCAGAGTTGCCGGCGGAGTCCCATGATCGAGCATCCAATCCTCTAGCCGTCCTGTTGCTGTCCCAAGTTACCTGGTGGAAAACCACAGAAAATAATGGTGAGTATTAACATACTCAGTAAGAATCCTCAACCGGGGTATAGTACGAACATCAATCATACATCATACTAGTATACATACAATCGCTACCAACACAGATCAAACCCTTGAGTCAACCATGCAACTCTTGAATCAACGGGGTCTCTTACCACCAGCCTGGTGATCAGCTCTCTAACTGATCCTGAAACTGGGACAAGTATGTCAAATATCTGGGGCCCGAAGGTCCAATCATCTAGGACACGAATGTCCAATCACTGGGATAAGATACGTTATGTCCAAACTGCTGACCAGGTCTCCAAATTGGTCATGGACACACGGGAGAGTACCTGATGTCTGGCTCTAGACTCGGAAAGGAATGGTGTACTGTAAGCATTATCCCCGGGGAGCTCTCCCCCGGGGCCTAATGCCCGTGCGCGCACACGGCATGCTGCTGCAAACCGTGTAAAGATGTGGAACCTAAACGTGCTACATCGGTCGAGGTATGCATGCCTACAACTCGGAGCAATGTCACTGAACGAACAGTAGTGCGAGGTCCTCGGCACTCAACTATAAGCAGCATAAGACCACCGCACGCCTGAAGCTAAGAATCGGCCATGGCAAGCTTACACCGTCAGCTGGGTTCCGCTTTAGCAGGCTACAAACTAGGCTTATGCCGTTAGGAGAACTAATTTGTATCGGCTACTAGGGCGGAAGCATCATACGTCATGCAACTCCCGATTTTGGCCCGTGGGGATAATATATGTTATTTCCACTCTCAGCCTCTGGATGAAGACAAACCCTAACAAGTCTATCTAAGAGTCCCGCCCCGCTCCTTAACAAGCCAAACAAGCTCAACATATAACAATGGAATGTATGCCGGAGAACAACCTAGCATGGTACTAACATGTGACGGGAAACATACATGCTAGTCAGAACAAGACAGGATATCAAATCATAACATGATCATAAACAATCAAAGCATAGCCTATCCACTAACATGGTCATAACAGTCAAACATATAAAAGTAGCAATCATGATGAACGCAGGGCCCACACAACCCTTGGTAAGAAATCCTTACCTGAAAACAGCAAAAACATACAACAATAACTAATTACTCCTTGAGTTGCAGAACCAGCACAAACAACCTAGGAAATAGTAATATAAACAACACATTAGAACCAGCAGCTAACTAACAATTAAACACCAATAGACAAGGGCTCAGGAACTACCTAAATCGAGAAAAATAGATCGCGGCAGTCCAAAGGCTCGGTGAAGCAGGGGCCTCGACAGCGGTGTAGGGCTGCGTCTGGTGAGAATGAGGCTCGCGGCTGCAAGGTTGAGTGGCACGGCAGCGTGTGCAGGCGAAGACGCGTGCTAACGCTCAGCGGTGTTGCAGCTGGGTGACGGCGAAGGCACTAGCAGCTACGCGTGCGAGCGAATGAGCAAGGAGGTTATCCTCGATGCGGCTGCTTACGGTGCAGGGTGAAAGCTCGCTGCTGCGAAATGGTCTGCTGCTGCGAGGCGAGGAAGAGGATCCTACGTGAGCGATCGCAAGGGTAAAGCGGCTCGACGAGGATCGCTGCTGTGCACGGATCGGTGAGGGCTCCCGTGTGCATGTGGCTATGTTCGCGGCTAGAAACGGTGATGCAATCGGCTAAGGGGCTGCAGATCCAATGCTTGCGAAGGGATTGTTTGGTGATGGCGATGAGGATCTCTCGGCTGTAAGGACTGATTCGCTTAAGGTGGTGCGGCACAAAGAATTCGGCTAGAGCTTGACATACACAACAACAAACTTTCGATTAGGGCACAACCAACCAATAATGAAAGATCTCGGCTAGGGGAAGAAGTTTACCTCATGGATCGACTGCAAACACACCTTCGGCAAAGGAAATCTCTCAGTCAACCAAGATTTGTGCAAGAGAATGTGCGACAAGGCTTCCTCTCGCAAAAGCAAACAAGACCAAGGAAGAGACGGGGAGAGGAGAAGGTGATTTTGGCAAGAATCAAAGGAAGGAAGGGCTTGGCGATCATGGCAAGGTGAAGGAGAAGGAGAAGAGGAAGAAATCGGCAAAAAGAGATTGTGAGATCGCAAAAGGTCTCTGGAAAAGAATCACGCCAAAACCAATCTTCATTCGTCTATTGAAATCCTAGGCATCCTTCTTTTGAATCCCAGCAACAACACCATTTTCTTCTTATTTTAACCTTTTAAAACAAGTCTCCAAACTCCCTTGCAAGCCATAGGTTCGAATCCCAAAAGCAACACTTTTACATTAATGGTGGGCGTTGCCCACCATTGATTGTTCGTGCCCCATTTGTGCATTTCGATGTTAGAGGTATTAATGACGGCTTTGTGTCCGCCATTACTATTATATAATGGAGTTAGATGCCCGCCATTGATTCTCGATTTTCTACTAGTGATCCTATCAGTGTTGTGTTTGATAAGAGGACTACGCATTAAGGAGCATGGAGAAGAAATGTAGGAGAAGGTGACCAAAGATGGTGTTGCTCCGAAAATTTTAATATGGCCAAAACATAGATGAACTATGTCGGCCGAAATTAGCGCAAAGATTCCACCGAGAGATTCTTAGCACATTCATGAGACCATTAGAAAAATCTTTGAATTTACTTGAGTTTTAAAATAAGTTCTTATAATAGCCCGACCCATCGCTAGCCAAGATATTGTTCGCTTTGGCCCATTGGCCTCACGGATTTGTTTCTCCCCCTATGGGAAAACGCATCTTGCTAGGGAAAGGTGTCCACACCCTTTATAAGGAGTGCTTTGTTCCCCTTCCCAATCGATGTGGGATTCCCCTCTGGGTTTCCACCTCCCCTTAGAGGTCCAGCGTCCCGATGGACCTGGCATATGGGCCCGATACCTAGCTCTAATACCATTTGTAACAGCCCGACCCATCGCTAGCCAAGATATTATCCGCTTTGGCCCATTGGCCTCACAGATTTGTTTCTCCCCCTATGGGAAAATGCGTCTTGCTAGGGAAAGGTGTCCACACCCTTTATAAGGAGTGTTTCGTTCCCCTTCCCAACCGATGTGGGATTCCCTTCTGGTTTTCGAGAAAGACCCTCGAGGATATCTTTGAGATTGGTTAGGAGAACCAATCATTAGGCTGGAAGTAGGAAACTTTCGAGGTTCCCAGACTTGACTAGATTAGCTTGTTGAGCAAAGTTTCTATGCTGGAAACTGATTGCATGTATACTAGGATGCTAGATGATGGATGTATCGTATTGTACCCTGGTTGGGGATTCTTACTGAGTATTTTTATACTCACCCTTACTTATCTTTCAGGTAACTTGGGACAGCACCGGGATGGCTAGTGGAGGGAGCTAGGTGATCATGGGAGCTGCCGGCGAACTCTGTGTCTTTATCATTTGGAGTCTTTTATTATATAGTAGCATGCTGGGAACTTTGTTTACTGTTGAGACTTGTTAAACTGTTTTTCTTTGAAATATTGGCCAGGATTGTTTTAAGGATGTTTACGAAATGATTGTTTCTATTATGAAGTCTAAATGAGTTTTATCTTTTAGCTGTTTCCATAATGTTTTAAAAGTTTTAAATTATCAGCATGCTAGTAAGAACCCGGTTTAAGACCATTTTCGGTCGGGTTCTTACAGTTAGTATCAGAGCACAGAGTCATAGATTATGTAGACTAGTCTGCTTTGTAGGTTATTTGTCTCCATGATCATCAACATTCCACGGCCATCAGGTTTGTCTAAGAACTGAATTTAAGGGTTTTTACAATACTGCATCTAGTATACATGTGTTACCTTTTGTTGGGAGTGGGAGTCCGAGAGAGGACTAACCCTTATGGTTTCCGTGTAGATCGCCAGTATGTCGGTGACATGAAGTGGTGCAGGACCGTCTGGGACTGCGAGTGGAGGTGTTGCTGAGACAACACCTAGGGTTGAGCAAACCCGTAGGCCTCCAGTGGCCACAGCTGTTAGTTTGCCTGGAGAGGGGGTAGAGGCTGCCATGCCTCAGAGAGCAGCCTCATGAGCTAAGTTTGTAGCCAAAGGGACATGATAATGGCCCTGATGGCAGAGCAGAGAGCGGAGACTCAGGCGCAGCTGTCAGCGCAGAGAGAGGAGTACAGGGCCCATATGGTCCAACTGACGCAGCTTTTCTAGTAGGCACCCCGAGTAACTCCAGTGGCCTCAAGAGATCAGGGTCAGTAGGACCAGACCGTAGTGTTAGACGGTGCTGAAGGACCCGCCGAGTTTGTCAAGTGGCTCAAGGACTTCACTAAATGGATTCCCATAGAGTTTAATGCCTCAGAGAACCCATTAGTGGCAGTGAAGTGGTTAGCTCGTATGAAGTACATCTTTATGGTGATGGGATGCCCGGATATTCAAACGCCGAGGTGTGCGGCCCATGTTTTGACTGACACAGCTGTGTGGTGGTGAGAGTCCACCGATCGGGCCAGACCAGTAGGATCTCCACTAGCCACCTGGGAGTTCTTCAAAACCAAGTTCAGAGCCAAGTATGTTAATGATGAGGCTCAGCAGGAGATGACGGAGGCCTTCTCAAACCTGAAGTCGGGCACTGACAGTATTGCTGCTTATGAGAAGAAATTCTCAGAGTATAGTTACTTTTCCCTAGAGCTCATAGTTATAGAGTAGCTCAAGACGAAAAATTTTATCAGTGGTTTGAGAAAAGAGGTTGCTCAGGATGTTCGAGAACTTGCCCTAGAGTCTTATGACAGGGCTGTTGAGTTGGCTACCATATATAACTCCAAGTACCCGCAGTGCTGAGCTTCTGTTGCACACGATTCAAAGTGTGTCCAAGAAGACTTAGGCGTAAGAGAAAGTTTGACTCTTCTAGTGGGTCCCGTGCAGGTGCTCAACAGGCTCGTCGTCAGGGCCAGTTTAGAGGTCGAGATCAGCGTCGACCACAGTTTAGACCACAGGGCCAGCAGGGCATTATTAAGCAGCCACCCCAGTGCTGCACTTGTGGTAAGACCCACACTGGTATCTTTGGAGCGTCGCCCCGAGCTTGCTATAGATGTGGCAAGGAGGGTCATTTAGCTAGAGCTTGAACTCAGGCTGGAGCAGCAGCCAGACCAGTTCAGCAGCAGGGCAGGGTGTTTGCCACTACTCGTCAAGAGGTGGAACGTACTGATGATGCGGTGCTGGTACGCTGCTTGTCTTAAACCATTATGCATTTGTACTGTTTGATTCAGGCTCAACCCATTCATTTATTTCTGATGCATTTGCTAGACAAGCTTGTTTGGAACTCGAACCTTTCGGGTTTGAGTTGTCTGTTGCAACTCCTTAGGGAGTGAGTATGCTAGCTAGTGATAAAGTTAAGAGTGGCCGGATACAGATATTCGAGGAGCTTCTAGAGGCTGTACTCATAGTTTTTCCTATGAATGGTTTTAATGTCATTCTTGGTATGGATTGGTTGGCTGAGCATCATGCTATGATAGACTACCACCAGAAAGAAGTTGTGTTCAGGCCGCCCCAGAAGAAAAGTTTCAAGTTTCGCTGTGTCCAGGGCTGGGTGTGTCCGCCGTAATTTCTGCAGTGAAGGCCCAACGCTTGTTAGCTAGAGGAGCTTGGGGCATTCTAGCAAAGTTGTCAGGTGAGAGTCGTGCTGCGTCGTCAGTCGAGATGGTACCTGTAGTGCAGGAGTTTGCATATGTTTTTCCTGAGGAGTTACTAGGGTTACCCCCGAAGAGAGAGGTGGACTTTACCATTAAGCTTGAGGCAGGGACTCTCCCTATCTATAAAGCTCTGTATCGTATGAAGCTAGCTGAGTTGAAAGAGCTCAAAGTGCAGTTGCTTGATCGTGGATTCATCCGCCCGAGTGTGTCCCCGTGGGGAGCACCTGTTTTGTTTGTTAAGAAGAAGGATGGATCAATGCGCCTTTGTATTAACTACCGAGAGTTAAATAAAGTCACCGTAAAGAATAAGTATCCCCTACCGCGTATTGATGATTTGTTTGATCAGCTTCAGGGAGCCTTAGTGTTTTCTAAGATCGATTTGATGTCAGGATACCATCAGTTAAGGATTCGAGATGCAGACATTCCCAAGACAGCTTTCAGATCGAGGTATGGTCATTTCGAGTTCGTGGTCATGTCGTTTGGACTGACTAATGCTCTTGCAGCATTTATGGACATGATGGACAGGGTGTTCAAGGCATTCTTGGATAGTTTTGTTATCGTGTTCATAGATGATATTCTAATTTACTCCAAGACGAAAGAGGACCATGCTTCGCACTTGAGACAAGTTTTGATAGCCTTGCGTGAGAACTAGCTGTATGCTAAGTTTTCCAAATGTGAGTCCTGGCTTGAGGAAGTAGCTTTCCTTGGACATGTTGTTTCTAAGGATGGGATAGCTGTTGACCCCGCAAAGATTGAAGTAGTTAGTTCATGGGCTAGACCGACGACGGTCGCTGAGATTCACAGCTTTTTGGGATTGGCAGGTTACTACCGGCGCTTTGTTAAGGAGTTTTCTGCTAAGGCAACACCCCTGACTAGACTAACCAGGAAGGGTGTTGACTTTGTTTGGGATTCCAGTTGCGAGGAGAGTTTTGCCCAGCTAAAGCTTAGTTTGACGACAGCTCCAGTATTGGCAGTTCCTGAGAGAACAGGTGGATTTGTAGTTTACAGTGATGCATCCAAGTTTGGTTTGGGCTGTGTGTTAATGCAGCATGGAAAAGTGATCGTGTATGCTTCCAGTCAGTTGAAGCCTTATGAGAAGAATTACCCAACTCATGACATGGAGTTCGCTGTAGTCGTGTTTGCTTTGAAAATTTGGAGACATTACTTGTATGGTGAAAGGATTCAGTTGTTTACGGATCACCAGAGCCTTAAATACTTCTTCACCCAGAAGGAGTTACATATGAGATAGAGAAGATGGCTCGAGTTAGTGAAGGATTACGACTGTGAGATTTTGTACCACCCAGAAAAGGCCAATGTTGTGGCTGATGCCTTGAGTAGGAAGACGTCGCACTCCGCAGCTTTGTTGAGTTCCCAGATTGAATTGAGGAAAGAGTTCGAGCGGGCTGGTATTGCAGTGATGTTGGGAGAGGTTACAGCCAGGGTAGCCTAGTTGTCAGTTCAGCCGTCAATTAAGCAGATGATCATTGATAGCCAGCTGAGTGATCCCAAGATGTAGAAGTTGATAGAGAGGGTTCAGGCAGATGGCAACTTTGATTTTTTCATAGCACCAGATGGAGGTTTGAGGTATAGAGGTCGTTTGTGCATCCTAGAGGATGCCGGGCTTCGAGCCGAGTTGCTTAGTGAGGCCCATAGCTCCTCATTTACTTGGCACCCAAAGGGTACCAAGATGTATCAGAATCTCAAGCAGACATTCTGGTGGATGGGTATGAAAAGAGATATAGCTGAGTTTTTTAGTCGGTGTCTCACTTGCCAGCAAGTGAAGGCTCCCAAGCAAAAGCCAGCAGGTTTGTTGCAGCCATTGAGTATTCCGCAGTGGAAATGGGATGAGATTTCGATGGATTACATTTCTGGGTTGCCGAGGACAACGAGAGGGTTTACTCAGATCTGGGTTGTTGTTGATCGGCTGACTAAGAGTGCTCACTTCATTCCTGGTAGAGTCAATTACACTGTAGAGCAGTGGGCGCAGTTGTTCTTGGAACAGATCGTTCGGTACCATGGGGTACCAGCTGTAAGAACCCGACCCGAAAATGGACCTAAACCTAGGTTCTCACTCAGCATGCAAGTTAAATATTTCATCAAGCGGTTTAGTGCTCATATTTAAAACCTTTCAAAAACATTTGAAAACGGGGAACGCTTAAAACATAACCAACAATTCTCATTTAAGCAAAACCAATAGTTTAAACAACTTTTAACAACGTTCCCCTAGGACTCCTGTCCATCTACATGCTGAACAAATTATGCAAACAATAAGTGACAGAGTGCCGGCAGCTCCCATGATCAATCAGCTCCCTCCGCTAGCCGTCCCGGTGCTGTCCCGAGTTACCTGGTGGAAAAACCATAGAAATAAGGGTGAGTATAAACGTACTCAGTAAGAATCCCCAACCGGGGTACAATACGATACATCAGTCATCTAGCACCCTAGTATACATGCATCACATACGAGCTCAGAAATATCAGGTTGGCTCAGACTAACCGCCGAACTAGAAGTTGCCTATTCACGGGTTTACATCTACAGCCTATCCTAGGTTCTACACCTAGATACCCTTCGAGGTCTTACACAACCTAGGACTCAGTGATGCCCATCGGGGACTTACACACCTAGGATGCCCATTAGGGTCTTACACCTCCAGACTCAGTGATGCCCATCGGGGACTTACACACCTAGGATGCCCATCAGGGTCTTACACCTCCAGACTCAGTGATGTCCATCGGGGACTTACACACCTAGGATGTAAGGACCCGACCCAAGAAACGGTCTCTAACCTAAAGTCCATACTTAGCATGCATGATTAAGAATATAAACATCATTCAGAGTCGGAAGTTTAAAGCTTTGCAATAAACACTTTTAAAACAAAACCATGATTTCAATTAAATAAAACAGGTAAATGACTGATCAGTACTTTCTTAAAACAATTCAAAGGAAAACGGTACGAGAACATAAAATAGTTTGAGTGCCTTTTTCCTAGGGACCCAAGTCCCACTACATGCTAAATCATTAAGGAAAACATTTAAAGAAACGTGCAACTCAGAGTCAGCTATCCATGATCATCGAGCCGCTTCCTCCTAGCCATCCAGCCTCTGTCCCAAGTTACCTGGTGGAAAGCCACAGAAAATAAGGGTGAGCAACAAGTTACTCAATAAGAATCCCCAATCGGGGTACAATACGAAATCATCTCATTTAGCACACGGACAGGCAACCATACAAAGACTTAGAGCACGAACGGCTGGCTTAGGCTATGAGCTACTTCTAGGGCGAGCCTATCCAAGGGCTTCCGTCTATAGCCTCTCCTAGGTCCTACATTTGGATGCCCTTCGGGCCTTACACAACCTAGGACACAGTGATGCCCAGTGGGGCCTTACACACTTAGGATGCCCATCGGGCCTACACCACCTCAGAATCGGTGATGCCCGGTGGGCCTTACACACCTAGGATGCCCGTAGGGCCTTACACCTCAAACTCGGTGATGCCCGGTGGGCCTTACACACCTAGGATGCCCATAGGGCCTTACACCTCAAACGTCCATCGGGTCTTGCGGCGGGACCCCAAACTAGTTACCTCTACGGCCCTCTAAACTTTACATCACACATCTAACCGTAACTTGGATCTAGCAACATACAATGGCGCGCATGGGTCTATCAAGATAGGAATGCCTAGCATGGAACTAACGGGATGTAAACATGTCACGAACATGAATCAAAGAAAACATGAAACCTATCACTAGAAATTCATATAATTACTGATGTCAGCGTGCTATCAACTATTCGCAGGTCCACACAACCCGGGTAAGAATCCTTACACGGAAATAAGTGGAGGTTAATTATCCCGAATCAAATAACGACCCTCGAGCTTTTAAGCGAACTCGAGCAACCAACCGAGAAGGCACTAGATCTCGGTCCCATCTATCTCGGCAAAACAGGCACTCGGCGGCAAGTGGGCGGCGGGGACGTGCGTGCGGGCGAGGGCAGCAGTGGGCGCTGGCGGGCCTATGCTTTGGTATTCTTGGCGGTGGTGTGGCGGCTTCTTGGGCTATTCAAAGCTTGTAGTGCGGTGAGGACGAGCATCGTGAGTGACTGGCGCTGGCGCTGGCGCGTGTGGCGCGGAATCGGTTGGGCGATGGCGTCAGTCTTGTGACGGCGTGTGGCGACGGGTAAACGCGGGCGGCGGCGCTCTTTGGCGTCTGGGCGCTGAAGGGCTGCTGGCTGCGAGCAGATCTATCTTCTTTGGTGGGGGTCTGCTGCTTGCACGATGAAATTCTTTGGTGCGATCTGGTTGAAATTTGCTCGACTGAAATTTGCTCGGTTGGGTTGCTTGGCTGGCCGGGACGGCTCGGTGAGGCTCGGTTGGGTTTCTTGGTGAGGTCGGCCAGGAGAGAGAGAAAAGTGGTAAAACAAGGGAATGGGATTTTCTTGATTTTCTTTCCTTTTCCTAATTTAAATAGGTCTCGGTGACCTAAATCCCTTCCCCGGGCTTCCTCCTTCGAGTCCCGGCCCAAACAAACTTATTTTAAAATAAGACTCTCTTTTCCTACAAACTCCCTAAGACCATTTAGGGCAAGGGCTCAAAACCCATTGGAAGCACCAAAATTACAATTAATTTTGCCATTTTCTAAAACACCTCCAAACTTCCAAACAACTTACCCAAACCTCTCGGGTCTTGCAACCAACAACCAATAAGCTTCGACAAAGGCAGGAATGACCACGGAATCACGAAAATCCACAAAACCACGGCCAGGGGCAAAAGACCAAAATGCCCCTAAGGGTTAAAATAGCTCTAACGGCCCATCCGAACATCCGAATAATGACCGAAATCACTGGGTAGCAGAAATAGAAAAGCGGGCCGTTACAATACTCCCTCCTTTTAAGACTTTCGTCCTCGAAAGTCCTAAGACAAAATAACTCTAGGAAAACTCCACCGATTCTTAACCAACCAAGCTCCGGTTAAGACAACACAAATCCTTCTTCAGCAGAACCCTCTTGGTTTCCCAAAGGCTCCAAGCCCAAAAGACACCGAGTCTGCCACAAACTATCTCAACCAAAACTGAACTAACACTAAGCTTCGAAGAAATCATGCGATAGCTAGTCGGTGAGTCACACCCTCTGACTCGCACGAACTCTCAACGGTCTTAAAATCTTAGGGCTCACTTATCCCTGCTGACCCAGCTCAGAATGCCTCTCCACGACGCTACTCTCAGCAAACTTGTGGATTGGTCACAGGCTCTAAAACTCTCCGCCGCGCACCGGCGAAACTTCTCTGGGCTCACAGCTGTTACCAAACAGCCTCATCTCTACACCATGCTGACCAAACAACTGAACCTCCCGGGATTCAGAAACTACAAGGCCTACTCTTACTTCACATGAGATCAACGAACCACAAGGCTTGCCTGCAGCCTTAACGAAATCCAATCGAATCACCAACTGGCGACGGATCCCAAAGGCAAACTTGTCTCACTAGAACACGACCACAACACTTAAACAACCATCTTTGAAGAGCAAGCGACGCACCTGAAGCGGGGCACATACCAGTTCACCGGACGGCTAACGCCACTCACACTAGCTGAAACTTCAGCTACGGCCACCCATGAACGACAAGGTCCAGGAACAGGCTCCACTCAACCAAACTAATAAACTGGAGCCCTCATCGGCCGACAACAACTTTCCAATGCAATCCGATCAGCCACTGGCCTAAGAGAATATCGCCAAATAAGGAAACAAACAACATACCTCTAAAAAAAAATCTCGAGCAGCAAGGAATAAAACAACACGCGGCTACTTGCAACACAACACCTCGAGGATAACAACTCAAAGGTTTCCAACCAATGCCACGACATCTCTGTGCCAACCCACTCAACTGTGGCTCAGCTATAACGCCAACTGCGAACGCACATCAACTAGGAACAAAGCCCAAGAAGGGCTTGCTCTGCAGAAACTCAACCCAAGCTTATAAAGAGCAAGGCTCACCTCCAAGCTGCCACTCAACCCTTAAGTCCATCTGGCTGCTCTAAGGACTTCCTCCTTATAGCTAGACCTAACTCTTCTTCCGATCCAGAAACTCCACACTCGGGGCATCGTAAGGGAAACGGACCGACGAGGCTATCTCCAAAGATAATACTCGAGGCTGGCATCCATGGTGCAACTCAACCACCAAAGAAACTAGGGTTTTCTTCAAACCCCAAGGAACCAACAGCTTTCCAGCAAAGACTCAACCACCGAGGGAGGGGTCAACTCCCCAAAACTTCCTAACTAGGAACAGGTCCTCAGGGCAACGCCCTCTTGCTCGAACCGAGCTAGCTCTTGAAACAACAAGAGAACCAAAACTTGGTCAACACCAAACACCAACTAGCCATCTCACCGGAACCAATCCGGACTCTACTCCAAACAAACACTAGCTTGCTAGTCTACCAAATCTGCAAGCAACTCACCCGAGGAACAACTGCTTGGGTGGATCGAGCTCTGGAGAGGCTCTCCATAACCTAGGGATTCTTCGTTCATCCTCCGACACACACACACGGTCGTCAAAGCGATCTAACGGACAACCGGCTACACGGGCACAACCTCTCCAAAGCATCTCAACTACGTTGGCCAACTCCAAGCGCTTGAAAACCAAAAGGACCGAACGCGTTACGAGAACGCGCCATCCTCCTACTCAAACATGAGCCACAACAAACCTTCTACCCAAGGTAAGGATCCGAACAACTCTCTTAGCCATGACGATCAGAAACTACGCGGCTTTGCTACCACCGCTCTTGTTCAGTTCCAACTGAACTCTAACGAGCTAAGGTCCAACTAGCAAAACTTGCTTAAACAACAACCCGGCTACGAGCACGACATCCTTACAACCAAAGCTAGGGCACTTGCCAAGAACTAAAGTCTTGACACCTCAAAGACTGAGCACTGGTTCCTCAACACGAACCTCTCGTGGTTTCACAAACATAAACCACGGAACAAGCTACACAAAAGTACACCGACGTGTACATCTCCAACTTGATTCCTTAAGATCCAAACCAATAAGTACTCTCACACAAGGCAACTTTTGCCTCCCAAATAAGCCACAACTAGCAAAGGAGCAACAAGAGTTCAACCCACTCGTGGTCAACTCACCACGGAATGCCACATTGGTCCACTCACTCTTACAAGAGCATAGCCACACCAAGCTAACTTACCTCATACCAATGGTCCACTAAACGTGCTCCGATCAACCTTCCAACTCATGGCTCTAACACTGGATCAACCACGCATCATCGATGCCAACCCTACTCATATTAGGGTAACTCCGCAGGTAGTCGAGTCACACTACCATCCAAGCGGCTCACAAGCCCCCCCACAACACAAAGCGCGAGAACTCGGACGCGCTAGCCCTTAACAACCAACACATCCTTTGTACCTAGCTCTCGGTGACCCTGAAAGGCTCCTACTTATCCCTCGAACAACCTCACTCTTGTAGTTCTCTTACTACCACCGAGCTAGATCTCTTATGCAACCCAAACAGGTGCAATCTCAGGAAGTGGGTACAAGACTAGTGGGGATGCCAAACTTCGGGCGGGTCTTGGAACCATCTGCACAAAAAGTGCCAACTGGCCTGACTCTAGGCCTCCTCTCAAAGCTTGGTGCCAACAGGCACTACATCCTTAACAACACAAACATCTCTTTACGGGCTTTAAGTCCCTCTGAGGGAAGGGAAGGTCACACTCCAGGTGACAGGGCAATGGCACTCAACACAAGGGTCCAAATACTCGAACAGTCTAATCTCTGGCATCTCGCCTAACAGACATGCCACGGCCTACTCCTGCATCCCACTTGATGCTCAACAAAAGCTCAGGCCAACTCCTCGGGTGGCAACAACTTGTTCCACAATTGGAACATCCAAACAAAAGAGTGCTCCACTCTACTAGCAGGCTGAAATCCACAAACGAATTAAGCCACGACAAGCAAACCCACACTACCCCCAGCTACGAGGGTACTAAAAAGAACTGGTTGTAAAACGACAGTGAGGGCTTGCAAGGGACGGGATGTCTCTACATCCTTCTCAAAAGCTACTAACACGGTAACTTGCCAATAGGCCGAGGCGTGGTGGAGGCTCTGCTGGTCCACCTCTCTCAAGGGACTTCCACCACCAAGCTGGCTGTATCAATAGCACCGAGAGCAGCACGCCTTGGCCTTTGAACATCAAGTCATCCCAACACTCGGATGATAACTCCATCCTGGCCAACCACCTCGCTTCTGCTTGCCAAACTCGGCGGCTCGAATAATTCCAACTAACTCATCAGCATGAACCTGCTGATTAAGCCCTTCCGGAAACCTCCGGGGTTACTGGAACTACTAGGGGGGTGTCTCCTAAATAAACTCTGTCAACTAGGCTATCTGCACCCGGGACTCCTCACTACGCGCTACAATCTGCGCCTGGATCTCCGCCCTCTGATAGCTAAAAGACCTGCCATCAACTCTCTCATGGCGGGAGCACACTTTGCTCAAGGAGTCTCGCTCTGAGGTAGACTAGCCCCTACCCCCTCCTCTTGGCTGCTCAACTGCCGGGCCAAAACTGGCCTACGGGTCTAGACAACCCTGGACGTGGTCTCAACAACAACACGATCAGTCCAACTCCTCGTTTGGACATACCAAACGTCCCTGCTCCTCAATGTGTAATCAACAACTGGCGGTCTACACAAGGCATAAAAACTAGCCCACGCTGGGGCTCTCACTGCCCAACAAGGGTAACACATGTATACTAGATGCAGTATTGTAATTCTTAACCCTTAACTTTAAACTTACGGACATACCTGATGGCTGGCGGAGCGCTGATGATCATGGAAAACAACCTACAAGCTGCAGTCGAGTCTCTACGAACCTATAACTCGAGCTCACGATACCAACTGTAAGGACCCGACCCAAGAAACGGTCTCTAACCTAAAGTCCATACTTAGCATGCATGATTAAGAATATAAACATCATTCAGAGTCGGAAGTTTAAAGCTTTGCAATAAACACTTTTAAAACAAAACCATGATTTCAATTAAATAAAACAGGTAAATGGTCGATCGGTACTTTCTTAAAACAATTCAAAGGAAAAGCGATGCGAGAACATAAAATAGTTTGAGTGCCTTTTTCCTAGGGACCCAAGTCCCACTACATGCTAAATCATTAAGGAAAACATTTAAAAAGCGTGCAACTCAGTCGACTATCCATGATCATCGAGCCGCTTCCTCCTAGCCATCCCGACCTCTGTCCCAAGTTACGGTGGAAAGCCACAGAAAATAAGGGTGAGCAACAAGTTACTCAATAAGAATCCCCAATCGAGGGTACAATACGAAATCATCTCATTTAGCACACGGACAGGCAACCATACAAAGACTTAGAGCACGAACGGCTGGCTTAGGCTATGAGCTACTTCTAGGCGAGCCTATCCAAGGGCTTCCGTCTATAGCCTCTCCTAGGTCCTACATTTGGATGCCCTTCGGGCCTTACACAACCTAGGACACGGTGATGCCCGGTGGGGCCTTACACACTTAGGATGCCCATCGGGCCTTACACCTTCGAGAATCGGTGATGCCCGGTGGGCCTTACACACCTAGGATGCCCGTGGGCCTACCCACCTCCAAACTCGGTGATGCCCAGTGGGCCTTACACACCTAGGATGCCCATAGGGCCTTACACCTCCAAACGTCCATCGGGTCTTGCGGCGGGACCCCAAACTAGTTACCTCTACGGCCCTCTAAACTTTACATCACACATCTAGCAGTAACTTGGATCTAGCTTGACATACAATAGGGCGATGGGTCTATCAAGATAGGAATGCCTAGCATGGAACTAACGGGATGTAAACATGTCACGAACATGAATCAAAAGAAAACATGAAACCTATCACTAGAAATTCATATAATTCTGATGAATCGCGTGCTATCAACTATTCGCAGGTCCACACAACCCCGGGTAAGAATCCTTACCTGGAAATAAGTGGAGGTTAATTATCCCGAATCAAATAACGACCCTCGAGCTTTTAAGCGAACTCGAGCAACCAACCGAGAAGGCACTAGATCTCGGTCCCATCTATCTCGGCAAAGCAGGCACTCGGCGGCAAGTGGGCGGGCGGGGACGTGCGGTGGGGCGGGCAGAAGCAGGTGGTGGTATTCTTTGGCTAGCGCGGCTATTGTGGCTTTGGCGCTGGCTGGCGCTGGCGTGTAGTCTGCGAGGGGCGCAGGGTGACAGGCCAGGTGCTGGCGCTGTGGCGTGTGGCTGGCGCGAGAATCGGTTAGGCGATGGCGTGCAGTCTTGTGGCAGCGCGCGCGCGGGGGGCAACGCGGGCGGCGGCGCTGCTGGCGTCTGGGCGCTGAAATTTCTTTGGCTGCGCAGATCTACTTTCTTTGGTGAAGTCTGCTTCACGACGATGGAAATTTCTTGGTGCGATCTGTTGAAATTTGCTCATTGAAATTTGCTCGGTGGGTTGTTGGTGGCGGGACGGCTCGGTGAGGCTCGGTTGGGTTTCTTGGTGAGGTCGGCCAGGAGAGAGAGAAAAGTGGTAAAACAAGGGAATGGGATTTTCTTGATTTTCTTTCCTTTTCCTAATTTAAATAGGTCTCGGTGACCTAAATCCCTTCCCCGGGCTTCCTCCTTCGAGTCCCGGCCCAAACAAACTTATTTTAAAATAAGACTCTCTTTTCCTACAAACTCCCTAAGACCATTTAGGGCAAGGGCTCAAAACCCATTGGAAGCACCAAAATTACAATTAATTTTGCCATTTTCTAAAACACCTCCAAACTTCCAAACAACTTACCCAAACCTCTCGGGTCTTGCAACCAACAACCAATAAGCTTCGACAAAGGCAGGAATGACCCTGGAATCCTGAAAATCCACAAAACCCTGACCGGGGGCAAAAGACCAAAATGCCCCTAAGGGTTAAAATAGCTCTAACGGCCCATCCGAACATCCGAATAATGACCCGAAATCACCTGGGTAACCGAAATAGAAAACTGGGCCGTTACATAGGATGCCCATCGGGGTCTTACACCTCCAACTCAGTGATGCCCATCGGGGACTTACACACCTAGGATGCCCATCGGGGTCTTACACCTCCAACTCAGTGATGCCCATCGGGGACTTACACACCTAGGATGCCCATCGGGGTCTTACACCTCCAACTCAATGTTGCCCATCGGGGTCTTACACATACGGATGCCCATCAGGGTCTTACACCTCCAACTCAGTGATACCCATCGGGGACTTACACACCTAGGATGCCCATCGGGGTCTTACACCTCCAACTCAGTGATGCCCATCGGGGACTTACACACCTAGGATGCCCATCAGGGTCTTACACCTCCAACTCAATGTTGCCCATCGGGGTCTTACACATACGGATGTCCATCGGGGTCTTACCCGAGCGGGACCTAAACTAGCTACCCCTACAGTCTTCTACACTATACATCACCTGCCTATCCCTAGCATGGAACTATTCAGGATAAAATAGGACAAGGTTTTGCCAAGATAAGGAAAGTCCCTAGCATGATACTACGAACTCAACAGAAATCAAAAGCTTTCTGGAAGAACAAACCTAACATGGCACTAACATGTACAAATAGGCAAACATGCTAGCAAGAATTCAATCACAAGCTGTCCTATCCACTAACATGCTCATAAAAGTAAACATGCACACAAGGCACATCATGATAATATCGCAGGGTCCACACAACCACGGTAAGAAATCCTTACCTAGAAACAAGCAGAACTAATAAAGGAAAAATGGGATTTTAAAAAAAAGAAATTTCCTTTTTCTTTTTATCCTTATTTTCCATCCTTATCCATTTTTCCAACCATAAAAATCCATAAAATCCCATTTCCCGGCTTCCTCCTTCGAGACCCGACCGAAGCAATCTTTTCTAATAAATAAAACTCACTTAAATCCAACTCCCAAATCAACACTAAGAGCCCGGGCTCGAATCCCAAAGGAAGCACACAACCAACCATCACTTTGCCAAAGCCCAAACCACAACCGAGCTACCAACCCACTAGCCCAAACACCTCGGGACTCGCAGCCAACAACAAACAAGCCTCGACAAAGGTAGGAGCTACCTCGAAGCCCTGAAAACCACAAATCCTGCCCGAAGAGCCAAAAGACCAAAATACCCCCAAGGGTCAAAACAGCTCTAATGACCCAACCAAACAACTGAATCTTGACCCGAAGGCACCTCGAAAACTGGAATAGGAAACTGGGTTGTTACTATAAGGGACCGACCCGAATGGGGCACTAAATGGGCCCTTACCCCAATGCATGCATTCAAAGTAAAGGACATTTAAACAGACATGATTTCGGATTCCAATTAAAACAAAACATTCAAAATAACCCCTTTAAAAACTAAACAATTTCCCTGGAACCTGTCCCTGTTTCCAAGCACCTGTTCCAAGATAAATACATTTCCAAAGTATACTCCGATCAGAGATTTCTTAAAATCATTCAAAACATGTCTAGATACAATAATGCTGGAATCCACAAAACATTTACAAAACATCCTAGGGCTCAGTGCACAGCTACATGCATTCAGGGGAAAATAAAACACAAAGAGTCATAACACAAAATCGAGTTGGAAGATCTGGGCCCCATGATCACGGCTCCTCCTTCACCATCTTGTCTCGCATAACTTGGTTACACGTGGAAAAACCACACGTAAGGGTGAGTAACGAATTACTCAAGAAGAAATCACAACCGAGGAGTACAATACGATATACATGGTCATCTCGATGAGCGTATGCAAGCTATGAATATAAACACGAGAATAGAGAGCACATAGCTTAGCCCATACTTGGGCCTCGGATGCCAACTAGGGTCTTAGTCAGGAAATAATATCACCACCACATCCCAATATATAAGTCGCCCTATACGAGAAACAAGTCCGGCCTCAACCTGTCTCTCATCGACGAAAGGTACAGCGGCTCACAATCGAGGAGCTCTCGATCGCGGCTGTAATGAGCGTAAGCATGCACCGCGTGCACTGCAGACTATGAGGGGTTGCGAGTGCGGAGGCAAGCTGCCCATATCCGATCACCACGCCTAACTAAATCTTTGGATCGGTGTCAGCGACATAGGGTGTGAGACTGGACACGTAAACTATGTCGGCTGAACCACCGCACACAGGGCCAAGGAATGGTCGTGGTAGGCTTACACCGAAGCCGTTCTTGCCTTAACGGTGGCAATCAGGGGCTACTGCCAAACATGCTGAGGACATGCCGGCTGCCGGGGACGAGGCAATGCCAAGTCATCATCCCGACCGTTGGGGCATTAACAACTGCCACCCTCACCCAAGATTGCAGGGCCTACCGCTTGGGTTAGCTAATCCCTCACGGGGTCGGGGCGGAATGACTTGCTCGGCGTCCCCGCCATGGATGCAAGGTTCTTTATGCATCGGGCCCGGATGATGCTATCTACCGCAATTCTAACTTTGCCTAGCAAGCGACAAACAATTCCATAAAATCCAATACGTGCTCAATAAGAATACAACGAGCCTAGCATGATACTACGAAGCAATGAACAGATACGAGCATGCTAGAGAGAAACAGCCTAGCATGGATTAACATGAGAATTAAATCAGGAAAAATCATACTAATCGGGAATTCAGATTAGAGAACCTAGCTACACATGTCAATAAACACAAACAAGCAATCAATCAGCAATCACATATAATATCGCAGGGTCCACACAACTCCGGTAAGAAATCCTTACCTTGGCTGGGGACAATTTGACACGAAATCCTAAGCGGCGAATGAACCCGAACTAGCTACCGAGAACCTATCAATCACAACAAAAATCACACAATAGGCCTAAATATAATAAAATAAATGAGGCTCAGCTCGAGAGCAACTCACGAGGCACGACGAACGCACGAACGAGCCGATTGCACGAACGGGGCAGCAACGGGGATGGCTGGGCGCGCTGGGGCGCAGGAATGGGCGAGCTGGGCGCGCTGGGTGCGCACGGTAGAAGCTTGACGAGCCTTGAGATGAGACAGATCGAAAGAAGCAAGCGCGAGGACGCGCGCGCGAAGCGTGCAGAGGCGCGAGGACGCGGCGTTGGCGCGACGCCAGCGAGCGATGCGCTGCGTGGCTCGGCGGAGAGCTCTGCCATACTGGCGCGGCGGCGGCGAGGCGATCTGGCGAGCTCGGCGAGCGGCGAACAGAGCATCGGAGAGAACGAGCTCGATTCGAGCGATAGGAGAGATTCGCCGCGCGATTTGTTCTTTGGATCACATCCCCTACATTAGGCGCACAAAACCACACGAATCTCTCCTCACCCCACGGCCGAGAGAACGAAATCGGAACCAGGGGGAAAGGAATCGGATTTTTCGAAGGAAAGGAAGAAGAGGAAGAACTTACCAGCTGCTCGGAGGGAGAATGGGCTTCAAATTGGAGAGGAGGAGCTCAGAATTGGCTGGTCGGTGATGGAGAAAATCGCGAAGGAACTCAAGTCGGTCGAGGAAGAAAAGAGAAGAAAAAATCGCGAAGAAGATGAGCTTCTCGGGCGGCCCTGCTTTAAACCAAAACGCGCATCAAGCAAGCATATATAGAAGATCGCGCGTTTAGAAGCACAAGAGCGCTCAGTGGTTCGATTGGCAGCGACCCCTGCCTAGCACGCGACACGCCCCTGGCTCGAATCTCACTCGACGCGCTATTTAATTCCCTATTTAATTTTACTCTTTCCCAAGCCCAAATGCCTTCACCAAAAATCCCGATCCTATTCAAATTGACTCATAATTATTCCGGCAATTTTTAATTTCAAAACTGGCCCTGTCGGCCCTACCCAAAATTACCAAAATGCCCTTGGGCCTCCCAGGAAGACCGGGATGAAATTTCCGGGCCGTTACATTTACAATACTCCCTTCTTTTAAGACTTTCGTCCTCGAAAGTCCTAAGACGAAACAGCTCCTGGAAAACTCCAGAGAATCCAAACCAACCGAACTTCTCGGCTAAGACAACACTAGCCCTTCTTCGAAAACCAAACCCTCTTGGGTTCTCAAAGGCTCAAAGGCAGATTGCCATCCAGACTGCCACAACCTATCTCAACCAAGACAGGGCATACCTTGAACTCCAAAGGGAAATAGACTGCAACCACGTCCTCAACTTGCACCAACTCTCAAACGGTGTTACTCTCAGCAAACTCGAGGACTGGCCAAACAACTGAACCTTTCAGGTTCCAGAAAACCAAACGGCCAACTCTTACTTCACAAGAGACTATTGAACCTCAAATCTTGCCTACAGCCTTAACGAGATCCAATCGAATCACCAACTGGCGACTGATCCAAAAGGCAAATTTCTACAACTAGAACACGACCACAACACTAAAGCAACCATCTTAAGGAGAAATCGCCAAACTAAAGGCAAGGGGCACCATCCTGGCACACCAGACGGCTAACAACACTCACACCAGCTGAAACTTCAGCTACGACCACCTCTAAAAGACAAGGGCCAAGCACAGGCTCCACTCGGCCAAACAAACAAACTAGAGCTCCTCATCGGCCGAACGCAAACTTTCCAACAACAGGCCTAAGAAAACACTACCAGAAAAGGAACAACCAACATTCCTCTCAAGGAAAACTCGGGCTGCAAGGACTAAACCATCACGCAGCTATCTGCGGCACAACACCTTGAGGAAAACAGCTCAACGGCTTTACCAACCAAAGCCACGACACCTCCGTGCCGACTCACTCAACTCTTAAAATCCCACTGGCTACTCAAAGGACTTCTCCATTTAGCTTAAGCCTAACTCAACTTCCAACCAGAAGCTCCACTCCTGAAACCTCGCAAGGAAAACGGATAACGACAACCTCAAAGCTTACGGATCCTGAGCCACAAGAATCTGCAAGACTACCTTAGAAGCTAACACTCGAGGCTGACATCTAGGGAGCAACTCAACCACCACCGAGACTAGAGGAAAAGGGGAATCTTCAATCCCCCAAAGAACCAACAACTTGCCAGAAACAACTCAACTCTTACTGGCTGGCCTCCGCCCTTGCGGGGACAAACACCTTTTGCTTGCTAACAACACAAAGCAGGGACCCTCACGTTGGGCTGACCACTGCGCTACTCTGATCAACTACACAAATCAGGAGCTAAGCTGACTCCTGCCAAACGGGAAACGACTTCCCAGCAAGCAAACTCTGAAGGGCAGCGGACTTCACACAAGCTCGCTGACTTGCTCCAACCCAAGGCAACAGCAACCAACTCTCTTGGAAGCAACAACCAAGGGAAAACTCAACCAATCGGATCACCAATCCGGAACTAACAGAACATACTCAACTGCCGAGGGAGGGGTTAACTCCCAAAACTTACTGACTAGGAACAAGACCTCAGGGTAACGCCCTCCATCTAGAACTGAACTAGCTTTAGAAACAACAAGAGGACCAAACACTCACAAGAGGCAGAACAACCCTTACTGCAGCCTCTAGAACACCATCCAAGAGTCCACCTAGATTGACAAACAACTGCTTCCAAGCAGCCAACAAACTTTTCCCTCTTGCTAGCACCTCTACGATCAACTAAAGACTACGGGAGAAATCTGACATCTCCCAGAAGGAACGGCTCTTACAAGCAGACAATCGAAGGACAGAGAGCTCCACATACGCTCACTATCTTACTCCACTAGAGCAACAACATCTAAATCTCACGGGGCAACAACAGGGGTCCACCACAGACGGAACCTCCAAATGCCAAACGGGGCAACTCAACATCCTGGAAACAGGAAAACAACCAACAGGGCACGAACCATTCGCCCCACGAGCAAAACTAATCTCTAGCAGCTCCAATCCACACCTTGGTCAACACCAAGCATCAACTTGCCACCGCACCGAAACCAATCCGGACTCTACTCCAAACAAACACTAGCTTGCTAGTCTACCAAGCGCAAAGAACTCAACCGAGGCTACAAACTACACGCCTCGACTTGCCAACCGAACTCACTACAGGGTGACCGAGCTGCGAGAGGCTCTCCACAACCTAGGGTTCTTCGACAACCTTCGACACACACTGTCGACAAACGAGCTAACAGCCAACTGCCTAAACAGGCACAACTCTCTCCAGCATCTCAACCATGCTGGCCAACTCCAACTCCTTGGGAACCAAGAGGACCCGAAACGCTACCGAATGCGTCGTCCTCCTACTCAAACATCAACCACAGCAAGGCTTCTACCCAAGGAAAGGATCCGAACGACTCTCTTAGCCAAGGCGATCAGAAACTGCGCGGCTTTGCTACCACCGCACTTGTTCAGTTTCCAACTGAACTCCAACCGAAGGAACACCAAAAGTTCCAACTCCACACGATGCTCAAAGCTGAGGCAACCTTGCTCTACCAAGGCATAACCATGCCAAACCGAACTTACTTTATACCAAGCCTCTACCAAGGGTGCTTACCCATAAGGCATCCAAATCCTCTCGCAAGGCATCAACTCATCTCGCCTGATAGGCATCCAACTCGCCTCATAGGCATCCAGCTCATCTCATGAGCATCCAACTCAAGGTCCCTCTGCTGGACCTAACTCGCATCTACGATGCTCAATTCTCCTCAGATTAAGGCACTCGAAGGTAGTTGACCGCACTACCAACCACAAGGATCTCTTGGCCTTAACACTAGCGCGAGACTCACGCGCACCAACACTTACCAACCGCCAACCTGCTGACTTACTCAACCTCCAGAAACACTAGGAAGAGGCTCTGGCTCCTCTCGAGCATCCTTTCGCTTGTAGTCCATCGACTACCACTGAACTAGCCCTCTGGCACGACCTAAACAGGTGCAACTGCCATAAACGGATCCAAGGCTAAAGGATTGCGCTGAACTCCGGACGGCATAGAACCATCTGCTATGCCCATGCCAAACTCAAGCCAAACCAGACTTAGTGCCAAAGTGGCACACCAACCAATGCATCTCAAGTGCTACTACTACCAAATCCACATCTTACTACAAATGGGGCCAACAAGGTCACTACCTCAAGTGACAACAACTCTAGCTAGGCATACGAGGGCTCAAACTCAAACAACCATGCCTAAGGCATCTCATCAACATGCAGCAACTAGCCCTACTCTAGGGGCTCACCAAAAAGAGAGAGCTCAACTCTACCAAACATCTGAGGAAACTGGGATGTTAAACAACAGCAGGCTTGCAAGGGGGCAAAGATGTCTCTACATCTTCCTCAGGCCACTAACACGACAACTTGCCAATCAATCGGGCGACTGGTGGAGACTCTGCTAGACCACCTCTCTCAAGGGACTTCCACCACCAAGCTCTTTGTACCAAGCGGCACAGAAGCGGCACACCTCGGCCTCACGAGCAATGCAGGCATCCCAACACACGGATGCTAAACTCAAACTCGCCAACCGCTTTACTACTAGCAAGCAGGCTTTCTAAAACATCGAGCTCTACAGGCATCCACTTGCCAAATCGGGCGGCTCCATCATCGCCAACAATCTCATCCGAATAAAACTGCTGATCATGCCCTCCAGGGAACTCTCGGGGCTACAAGAGCTACTGGGAAATCTTTGAAACAAACTCTGTCAGCTGGGCTATCTGTGCCCGGGACTCCCCACTACGCGCTACAAACTGCGCCTGGGTCTCCGCTCTCTAATAGCTAAAGACCTGCCATCAAATCTCTCATGGCTGGAACACACTCTGCTCAAGGAGTCTCACTCTGAGGCGTGCTAGCCTCTACCCCCTCCACTAGGCAACTCAACTGCCAGGGCCAAATCTGGCCTGCGGGCCAAACAACCCTGGACGCGGCCTCAACATCAACACGATCAGTCAAACTCCTCGGTCGGACATGCCAAGCGTCCTGCTCCTCTGAGTGCGATCAACATACTGGCGATCTGCACAAAGCACCTCCACCCTCTCACTAGGGGAAAAAGCAACAACTGGCCACAAATGGCCTACGGGAGTCTAAGCTATGCCTCCCTCGGGGACGACGTCCCAGGGGCATCCTAATCTATCTGGATACCTCAACAAGCTGCTAAAAACCACTCGCACAGCGGAAAGTTGGCATGATGGCTCTCTAAGCCCAAACCAACAACGAGTCAGAACCTGCTCGTCTCCGCTCCACAACTCTACACAAGGAAAACACTAGATGAAAAGTATTGTAAATTCTTACCCCTTTCTTTAAGACAGTAAACTTAGGCGTACCTGATGACTGTCGGAGTGCTGATGATCATGGAAAAATGACCTACAACAAAAGGTCAGTCTATAGAATCTATGACTCTGAGCTCTGATACCAACTTGTGACGCCCCGACCCGAAAGGGGTTCTAAAATAGGCCGTTACCTCAATGCATGCATACAAATCTACAGAAAATTTGCAAGATGGTGTTCGGATTCTAAGTTAAAACTAAAACATAAAACATCCATTTAAAAATCAACATCATTTCCTCAAACCTGTCCCTGTTTCCAAGCACCTGTTCCAAGACAAATACATTTACAAAACTTACTCTGATCAGAGATTTATTTAAAACATACAAGCTTTACAATAGTGCTAGAATCCGGAAATACATTCAGAAAACACCCTAGGGCTCCGTGCCCAACTACATGCATTCAGAGGACATTTAAATCATAAACATAAACATAAGACTCAGAGTTGAACAACGGGTTTCCATGATCACAGCTCCTCCTCCAGCCATCCTGTCTCGCACCATGGCTACCTGTGGAAAAACCACAAAAATAAGGGTGAGTAACGAATTACTCAGTAAGAATCCCCAATCGGGGTACAATACGATATAATCAGTCATCTAGTACCAAAGCATGCAAGAAAACAGCTACCAACACAGATCATAGCTCAACGAGCTTACAAGGAAAGATCTGGAATCATCGGAAGTCTCCTACTTCCGGACTAATGATTGGTTATCCTGACCAATCCTGGGACATCACCGAGGTATCTTTCACTCGGGGGATTGTTCAGCTCAAAAACTGATCCCAAAGATGTCGTCAAGGGCCTCCTTGCCCTTGCTAATCTGGACTTACGGGATAGTACCCGAAGTCTGGCTCTAATGGAAGGAATGGTGTACTCACGACATTAGCCCGGGGGAGCTCTCCGAACCGGCGACTAACGCGTGTGCACGCACACCGCATGCTGCTGCAACCGGCGTAAATGTGGGGGCCCAAGGACAAACTACGAGGGCCAGGTACGCATGCCTAAGACTCGGAAGCGGTGTCACTGATCACAGTAGCGCGAGGCCCTCGACGCTCATCTGTGCAGCCTGAACCACCGACCTGAAGCTAAGAACCGGCCAAGGAAGGCTTACACCGTTGGCAGGGTTCCGCTCTAGCAGGCTACAAACTAGGCATATGCCGAAGTGGGTAGCTAAATCCACAACCGGCGATCGGGGGGGGGCAAGCAAGATACTTTATGCTGCGCACACTTTACTCCCGACCAGTGGGGACAAAGTACGTTATGTCCGCTCTCAACCTCTAGATGATGACAAACCATACAACTCTATCTAAGAGTACATAGTAAAATCAATGATTCCTGGCTAGCAAACAATGACCTACATCAATCACATTTACCTAGCATGATACTACGAGCTTAAGCAGGAATCATAAGCATGCTAGCAGAACAAACCTAGCATGGCACTAACATGTAAAATCAGGCAAACATGCTAGCAAGATATCAATCAAAGCTGCTCTATTATTATCATGCTCATAACAGTCAGCAAACATACAAGGCATATCATGAAAATATCGCAGGGCCCACACAACTCCTGTAAGAAATCCTTACCTGGTGGGAAGGCAACAACACACAATAAAATTAACTGCGATCGAACCCGAGCAACCTATAGCGAGCCAAACAAACACATCAATAAACATAAAAATAGGCCTAAATACAATAAAATAAACAGGGCTCGGCTCGGGAGCAACTCAAGAGGCGCGGCTGACATGCGAACGAAGCCATTTTGCAGACGGTAAAGGCTAAAAAGGTGAGGTGGTGTGGGCTGGGCGCGCAGAGATCTTTGGCGCTGGCGCTGCTCGGGCGCCGAGGAGCTGGCTGCGCGTGAGAGCATATGGCGGCTCTGAGGCACGTGGCACGGCGCCGCTTCGGTAGGCGGCGCCTTGGCGCGCGCGTTTCAAGCGCCGGCACAGTGCAGTGGGCGCGCGCGAGCGACACGATGCCACGGGCTACAGGACGCGCGATCTGGCCGACACAGGCGCAGACGACACGGGCAACGCGAGGGCTTGGCGGCCTGGCACTGTGCGCGGCTAGGGCTGGGCGACGCGACACTATGCGACAAGGGCTTGGGCGACGCGACACTGGGCGACGCGACACGGCTCTGGGCGAGGGCTCGGGCTGACAACGCGACCTGGGCAGGGCAGCTGGGCGAGGCTCGGGCTTGGGCGACGCAAGCAAGGGCTGGGCTAGCTCGGGCTGGGGCTTGGGCGAGCAGGCTGGGCAGCCAAGGGCTGGCTCGGGCTAGGTGGGGGGCTCGGGGAGAGAGAGAGAGAGAGAGAGAGAGAGAGAGAGAAGGGAAAAATGGGAATTTTGGGGAAAAATAAAGGAAAAATGGGATTTTAAAAAAAAGAAATTTCCTTTTTCTTTTTATCCTTATTTTCCATCCTTATCCATTTTTCCAACCTTAAAAATCCATAAAATCCCATTTCCCGGCTTCCTCCTTCGAGACCCGACCGAAGCAATCTTTTCCAATAAATAAAGCTCACTTAAATCCAACTCCCAAATCAACACTAAGGGCCCGGGCTCGAATCCCAAAGGAAGCACACAACCAACCATCACTTTGCCAAAGCCCAAACCACAACCGAGCTTCCAACCCACTAGCCCAAACACCTCGGGACTCGTAGCCAACAACGAACAAGCCTCGACAAAGGCAGGAGCTACCTCGAAGCCCTAAAAACCACAAATCCTGCCCGAAGAGCCAAAAGACCAAAATACCCCCAAGGGTCAAAATAGCTCTAATGACCCAACCAAACAACTGAATCTTGACCCGAAGGCACCTCGAAAACTGGAATAGGAAACTGGGCTATTACAGAGCACCCCCTTCTCCATAGCTCTCTCTTGCTAAGCTCTCAAGATCTCCACTGTTGTCCTTCTCCTCCATCTTGCTCCAAGGTAAGTCTTTGCAAATGCTTTTCTCTTCGCTTCTTTTCTTGCCATGGCCGAGACAAGCTTCTCTAAGTGGAGTTTGTGTTCTTTTTTTCTCTTCTTCTTGTAGATCCGAGAAGCACCTTGTTTGGTTTGAGATCTTCTTGTTGCTTGCATCCAAAAGCTCTATTCTTCTCTTGATTGTTGAGATCCGAGAGCACCATTCCTCCAAGCTCCTTGGCCGAGACCCCTTGGGTAAGTGATGATGTTTTTGTTGTGTTTGAGATGTGGTTTGGATAGATCTAACTTACTCTCCTCTTCCTTGTGCAAAGCCAATCCCTAGCCGAGATCTCCTTTGTTGTGCACTTCCCTTGGTCGAGACACCTAGTTTTTTTGGAGATCATTGCCGAATCCTCATAGGTGAGTTGGTAAGTGTGCGATTTTTGGTTGCTTGTGTGTTGGTTTGGCCGAAAGCCCCAATGGGGGTGTGTGGCCGAGAGCTCCATGAAGATGGGGTGTGTGTGTTTGCTTGCTTCATGGACATGGGATCTAACTTGGCTGTTGTGTTGTATTGATGCCCTAGCCGAGACACCTTGTTGCAAGGAGTAGCCGAGACCTAGCTTGGTTGTGCTTGTTGTGTTGCCCTAGCCAAGATCAAGTGTGGAAGTGTTTTGGCTGAGAGCACTAGGGCAAGTAGGGGTAATCTCTTGATTCCCTTGCTTCTAGAATTAGTGCTTAGTTAAGTGTATAGCTAGTTAGATTGAATGTGTATGTTTATGCTTTTAGGTTGTGAGACACTGCAGCTCAAGGAGCATTTTTCTGTTTATATTTCTGCTTGTTCTAGGTAAGGATCTCTTACCAGGGTCGTGTGGACCCTGCGATATGTTTTGATTGCATCTTATATATATATATATATATATATATATATATATATATATATATATATATATACATTGTTTGTTATGAGCATGTAGTGGTTAGGGATTTGTTTCTTTATTTATCTCTGCTAGCATGTTTGCCCTGTTTCTACATGTTAGTGCCATGCTAGGCTTGTCCTTCCAGCATGTTCTGAGTTCCCTGTTTACATTCGTAGTATCATGCTAGGTTGTACTTGTATTCTTGTTAAGCATGTTCAATTGCTAGGGATGTATATTATGTGATATTAGATAGTTAGTTAGAATTTTCCTCCAGAGGCTAAGAGTGGACATAACGTATCTTGTCCCCACAGGTCGGGATCAATGAGAGGCATAACGTACTTTTTCTCCACCCCAGCAGCCGGTGCGGATTAGCTCCTGCATCGGTATAAGCCTAGTTTGTAACCTGCTAGAGTAGAACCCGTCACGGGTGCAAGCCTGCCCGGAGATAGTTCTTAGCTTCAGGTTGGTGGTACAGGCTGCTACAGCTGAGTGCCGAGGGCTCTGCACTACTGCAGATCAGTGACACCCTTCTTATTCTTGTTTAGAGCCTGACCTCGTGTACACTCCCGTTGTCTTAGGGTTTAGCCTGGTCGGGGGTAAGAGGCCCCCGTGGACACCTATTCGGGATCAGCTTTTGAGTTGGTCAATTGGCTGAGGGAGAAAGACCCTCGAGGATGTCTTTGAGATTTGTTAGGAGAACCAATCATTAGGCCGGAAGTAGGAAACTTCTGAGGTTCCCGGACTTGACTTGATTGGCTTGTTGAGCAAAGTTTCTGTGCTGGAAACTGATTGCATGTATACTAGAATGCTTATTGATAGATGTATCGCATTGTACCCCGGTTGGGGATTCTTACTGAGTATGTTTATACTCACCCTTACTTATCTTTCAGGTAACTTGGGACAGCACCGGGATGGCTAGTGGAGGGAGTTGTGTCATCATGGGAGCTGTCGGCGAACTCTGTGTCTTTATCATTTGGAGTCTTTTATTATATAGTAGCATGCTGGGAACTTTGTTTACTGTTGAGACTTGTTAAACTGTTTTTGTTTGAAATACTAGTTAGGATTGTTTTAAGGATGTTTACGAAATGATTGTTTCTATTATGAAGTCGAAATGAGTTTTATCTTTTAGTTGTTTCCATAATGTTTTAAAAGTTTTAAATTGTCAGCATCCTAGTAAGAACCGAGTTTAAGACCATTTTGGGTCGGGTTCTTATAGTTCTCCACTTAAAGAATATTAGAAAATAAGGGTTCCTAATGATTTGTTATTGATTTTTTTTATTATTATTATTATAGGAAGTTTTCATGTATTTTCTAGTATTATCGCCAAGAAAGAAACACTACTAGTTTCTAAAACAAAAGTTTGTTTCAAAATTAAATAACCTTGGAAGAGTTTCATGTATTTTTGTAGTTTCATCGAAACCCAAACAGAGAACGCTACATTTCCTCCAAAAATAAAAGTTCCAATTTTTGAGCTTCAAAAACTAATTTAACGAAAGAAAATTCAAATAGACTACTTCAATTTTGGTGTCAATTCCCAGGTAGGGGTGTTCCCTAAGGGTACTTAAAAACCCAACCTAGACAGAATTACTCACCAAAATATTATTATAGTCAATTTGTATTTTAAATTCATTAATTACTTAATTGAAAAACCAATTTTCACATATGAATAAAAACATCAATTATGCATTCTTATTCAAAATTTTGATCAACAATCACAAGTGTCATCGAAGATGTTAACATACAATTAAGATTAACATTGAAGTATAACTAAACAACAATTATTTGGAAGTAAACAACAAATTATTAACTAAATGAAAGAAATCATTATGGTGTGAGTCAAATTGGAATTACTCAAATCTCATGAACTCAATTTATAAATGTACAATTATGGCCAAATCAAAAATCAAAACCAATATGTTATATGTCAAATTCAAAATGAAACCAAACATATTATGGTTCAATGAATTTTACAATATACTACATACAAATAGCAACAAAACAAATTATATTTACAAGCAAAAATAAGTAGTATTATGGGTCAAAATTGCAATTTAAACATATATATGTAATTACTTATCAAAGATAAATGAAGATTAATCAATGGCAACTCAAAATTATTCATGATTTAATCATAATTTAACCTTAACAAATCATAATTTAAATCACCTCAAAATTAGTTATAATTAATTACATCAAAACTAGTGTTAAGTTCAAATATAACACAATTGGATGCGATAAAATGAAATTAAGAGAAAATGTCAATTGATTTGATTGAAGATTAGCATACAAAAAATGGAAAGATAAAAATGAACAAATATAAGGGTAGAATTAAGATTTAGAGGAAGAAAATACTTACTTGCATACATAAGAGAGAAGAAGAGTTTGTATGTAATGCATTGTACGGATCGCCTTCAAGTTTGAATCATCAAAATTTTGTTGGAGGGGGTCGAGTGCTTGCCGAAATTCTTCTCTTTACCTTCATTTTCTCAAATCTAACACATTCAAATCCAACTTTAACTTTTCATTCCTCTCATTTTAAAACTTTTCCACCCAAACTTTTGCTTTCTTTTTCTCTTTTTTTGTGTCTTTTTTTTTTCCTAACTTTTTGGGTGTCCTTTTCTTTTACAAATGAAACACTTATATAGGTGATAAAACTTGTATGAGAGAAAGATGGGAAGTCGGATAGTGGTGAGAGTATTGGGGAACAAGTTGAACATGGATTAATTGTGTGGTTGAGAAAGATTTTTTTTTTTTCTATTTTCTAATTCATTATTTTTTTTCTTTCCTTTTTCATTTTCTTTATTTATTTTACTTTTCCCATTATTTTAAAACAACCATATAAAAAGTGAAAAGATCAAAAATAATAAAAACATTATTATTAAATAAATAAAACCAACAAAATGTGGAATTTACAACACTATTGTACCATCATCGAAAGACGAAGGAGTTATATCACACGCATAGTTTCAAAACTAAGCCTTCTACCACTGTCCACTACTAGAAATGTAGGCTACAATGACACCCATGGAAAAAGAAATATTGCAAAGAATGAAAAAATAGTGTCATTAAATCATAAAGGTGCTTTCTCTTTTTTTTTCTTTTTTTTTTCATGATAATATCTTTATTTTAGGGTTTTTTAAAACTATATTCCCCTTTCCTCGTGATTTCCCAAATGCTCCAGTTCTTCTTCCTCTTTGATTTCCCAAATCCCCCTTTCCTCGTGAAAAAGAAATTTTGTGGATTGGGAGTTTAGGATTGGACCGTCCCGGATTCTCAGATGCGCCATTGTTCTTCTTCCTCTTCGATTCGTTCACAATTTCAACATTTTGCTGCGATTTCAGAAGCAGTTTCGGAATCCAACGACATAGATGGGAAACCAAGGTGCAAAGAAGCGCAAGGAGGAGAACGCTCGTCACATGGCCAATCTCTGCCGCCTCATCATTGCCTGCAACGTATGAAACTTCTATTCCATTTATCCGTCATTGATTCATGCTTGTAATTTTGTATTTAATTGAGTATACTATTTTCTTCTGCTGTATCAAGTTTGGAGATATGACTTGAAATTTCGAGCTAGAAGTAATTGTAGGAGGAAAAGAAAGTATCGATCGATTGCGTCCTTGTTCATCTACTGAAAATTTTAATTTATCAGATAATAAATTTTCCCTACTTTGATCTTTTGGAAGCAAAAATAATTCGATCTCAAACTGTGAACATCCAAAACTGAAACCTGATTTTTGTTTTTCAGTAAATTATCCACAAAATCGCAAATTGCTTTTCTCTCATTAATCAGCGGTAGTTGGCAACAGCTGCGAAATCAAGGCTTCATCTCCCTTCAATTAATAGGTTTGCTCTCGATTTCCTTCTCATTTTTAGCGAGATTTCTACCGTCAATTTTATTTTCTATCATATCAGTGCCTTGAATATTTTCATGTCCTAGCCCTAATCAATCTGCAGGATTTTCAGGGCAAATCTCTTTTAGGAATTCACACAAATTGCCAATTTCAATTCTGCAATTCAAGTCTCTGCTAGTGAAAATACGACCAGATTCAACATTTCTTCTTCAATCTCAATTTCACCATCTCTACCGGCTTTGTTGGTTGCAATATGAAGACCCTTCAGTCCAATATCTAACCGTCTCTTTTGCCTTACCTCTGGAGTTTTTAGAAGGGTAAATGAAAGAATTGATGAGTTATTTGAAAGTACATTTCTTCTATCCCATTTCTAGGTATTTCAAAATCCCATTTAAAATTTATTATTATTACTATTGAAATTTTTGGTCGATGATATTGTTTCCGGGTTAAACTAATTATATGATCTAAGATGTATTCACTTACTTTTTAATAGGAAAATTACACAAACCACCTAAAGTATATGGTTCCTAACAATTACATGAATTTGACCAATTTCCTCCCCAAATTTTGATAAGTGTTACAATTAACTCTCAATAAAAAAATGAAAACTCTATTTGACTCTAATCAAGCATTCAATACCGCCTATAGATCTTTCAACCTTGTAGAAGAGTTCTCAATACCGCCTATAAATCTTTCAACTTTGTAGAAGTGTTCTCAAATAAATTTCTTTCATGATATCATTAATTTAACACACTTACATTTCTGTATGTCTAATATTGTATAGATTCTAGTTTAGGAGAGGGAGCATCGATAAGATTTCCTCACAAGGGAGCTTACACAGAACTTAGAAGCACTCCAATCCAATTGTTGCATTTGACTGGGTACTTAATTCCTCTAATTCCCTCGATTTTTTTTTTCCTTAAAAAGTCTTTTGGTTTCTTTTTTCTAAGTAAATAATTTGTAAGACATTTCTACCTTCTCATCTTTTGTAAATAAAAAAAATTGATGGACAATAAATAAAACTATTTCAAGACTGAGTTGTATTCTCTACTTTATAAACTTGTTATATTTCAATTAAATCTTGTACCGAAATGGTTGGTGGTATGTTGCTTTCACTACAACAAATAGGACTTTTAATAACATTTTATTATAGTTTTTCATTAAAAAGAGGAAAGAAAGCGCGAAGTTAAAAATTAGGCGTGGGCTCACACATAATAGCCACAATGTTACACTTTTCATTTTTCACTGTCAGTATTTTGGAATTAAAAAAATTAGGGCTTTGAGATCTCTCGTTTCAACGGCAATTCGTCGTTCTGTCTTCCTCCAGGTTCGATCTACCTTGTTATTGTTCTTTGCTTTTGTCGTATTGCTTCAAATCATGCTTAATTTCTTTGATTTCTTGAATCTAACATTCATTTGGTGTGTTTGATTTTCATATTTAGGTTGAGGTTCATTCTTTTTGTGGTTCTGTCATCTCTGGATGTTTTTTATTCTTGACCTTTCTTTTTGTTTCAGGCAAGGGTTGGAGGTTACAGACAAGGGTTGAGTTTGGATTCAAGAAGCTAAATCTTTGAATATTTTGGAAAGGGAGAAGAATGAGGAAAAGATAAGGTTAAATATTTAAGGTATTTTCTTTTACTTAGAGAGAGGAAAACATAATATTTGAAGTACGCTTTTTTTCATTCTTGAGGTCAATCCTTTTGCTTTGGTCTCCTATTCTCTCTATATGTTTCGTTAGATCCTCATGATCTCTCTCACCTTTTTTTATTATTTTTATTTTAAAAAAAATTGGATGGCTAATGTTTCAACCCAATTTCTATTCCGTCCCCAATATGTATTTATCTCTATCTACAATTTTTTATTCTAAATTATGCCTTTTTTATTACACTTATTATTTGTTCGTGGAATAGTAAAGTAACTTTTTAGTCGGGATATTTTGTTTGCATTTTTCCATTCTAGTTAGGGTTGATTATGGAGGCCTCTAATATTACTTCAGGACAAGTATTGTGTTGATTTTTGAATTCTGTTTCTTTCTTTGATTCAGTCGTTTGAGAGTTATGTTGTTATTTAAGATCAGGATAATCTTTTTATTGTCATGGTATGTATAACATATTCTTGTATTGTGAAGATCACCAACACTTGAAGTTCATGGATTGAAATTGAGCTTTGCATTTCCAAGCCCTAAAACTCTCTCTATCATTCTCTAGCTTTCTTTTTATACATAATTAAATAATTTAAAGCCTTGTTTATGAATTAAAAGATGTTGTCATCCTTGTAAATTAAGATATGCCTTGTTTTTTGTTTTTGCATCTTTTATTTTGTAGTCATCTACCTCTATAGCATCTTAGAATTTAAAGCCTTGTGGACTTAATTTTTGTCTTCTGCTTATGGTGAGTTGCCAATTAGTTTGAGCAAGAATTATCCACCATTGCCTTTTATGATATTGCATCATTAACTATCAAAACTTCAAAAGATAGAAATCAACCTTCAATAGAAATATGATATTATTATACAGTAATGGGGTTTTTTTTGTTTAATATGTTCTATGTTTTGTCTCTTCTTTTTTTTTTTTAGTTCCACAAAAATTGGGTAGAATGAGGAACTTATTGCATGGAAGGGAAGGAAATTGGATCTGCCTGAAGTTTGAGTTTTCAAATGAACTCAAATGTGCATTTATTCTATCAACAATATTTTAATTATATTTTAACTATGCGAGCCATATTCTTGTATTTTCTTTATTGTAGTCTAAATTTCAAAGTTCACATACATTCATTAAGTATTGTTTACAATCTTAGTATTGCATTTTTGTTTGAAATAATTGTGCGAGTTATGCGAAGATTAGGAGAACATGAAAGTTGTTCAAAAAATTTTATTATGAAAAAGTGTTAAGGCAAATATAAGCACTATGTTCGTGAAAGTTGTGACTTGTGATGTATTTTTTTCATTTTAATTTAAATTTGCTCCCTTCGTAATTGGTGTTTGTTGCTTGATGTTCATATTTCTTTTAGAGATGATGTTTTTTTTCTTGTCACATTTCCTCTTCTGATATTCTATTTCCTCTTAACCTCTCCCTCTCCATTAGGCTTTACTGGATCACAAAACAAGTAGCTGAATAGCAAGGCAAATTGACTCATCAAATAGGTAACTAATTGAACTTGGATGTTTCTCAAGTTGTTTGATTAGAACTTTCATCTCCAATTTTTATAACTAATTTTATACATTCTATTGACAACTGAACTTGAATTTTTGTCTAGAAATGGCTAAATCTAAAATCATCCAGGTCAATCTCTTCTTAAGTTGTAATCTTTGTTTGTTTGTTTTTTTTTTTTCATTTTACATTTTGCTGCAAGCTTTTCCGATTATAATTTATAATCTCATATTATTTTAGACTATCATTTCTTAGTCTCAAACATTTTAAAGTAGAATGAGACTTGTTGTTAGTGTCATAACTCTATTATGTTGCAGGCTTTTTATCTTATCTCTATTAGTGATTTTTCTTCAGAATAATCATTAACTTGCGAGATATTATTTATACAATGTTCACAAGGATCCCTAACTTAAGTTTAGTTTTTGGAATAAATGAACAATTGCTATTTGATATGTAGGATAAATATATTATGAATATTTATATTCTCTAGTGCAACTTCTAATTCAAAACTTTATTACTACAATGTGGAGGTATTTTGTTCAAGGTGAGGAATCGCTTGCATCTACAGTTATCGTGCAAATTGTCAATGCACGTATACTTCGCATAAGGGATAATAGACTATGCTTCTTTATTATATTGTAAACTTTTTAGTTTTCAAACCCCATATAGACATTTTAAGAATTATATAAGTTTATTGACATTGATTTTTTTTGTCCAAGTGTAATGTACAAATTATTTAGTCATATATGAAATAATATTTATTGAATAAGATTTGTGGGATGCATATTATAAATCTTTCTTGACAGGTAAAGACAAACAAAACAGGTTGTAAATAGGTATAAAAAAATGTCATGAAAACTAATAAATTGCCATAAATAAATAGTCATATTACATGAATTGATGACTATAAAAAAGTGTCAATATATAAGCTACAATGACAATAATAACATGTCATTAAAATTTCTTCAATGATTATATATATGTGTCATTAATAGTTCAACCATGACTAAAATAAAATGTCATTAATGGATTAATCATGACTATAATAAAATTTCATAACTAGTTCTACGATGACACTTGTAAATTGTTGTTATTACTTCATCAATGACTCTGTATATGTGTCATTAATGGTTAATCTATGACTATAATATAGTGTCATAATTAATTCTGCCATGACACTTTTACTATAGTGTCATGGTTGAATCTTCCGTGACAGCGGATACAATGAATCTTGATTTTAGTTATGGAAGGTGTTCATGACTATAAATTATAGTCATGGAATGTATTTTTTCTAGTAATGGTCTGATCCCTTGGAGACACCAAATAAGATTTTTCTATCATGCTTCTCCAAATAACTTAAAATTTTCCAAACAAACTTGTTCTAACAAGATTTTCTACAACCACTTATTTAAATACCTTTTCAAAACTACTACACTCTTCTCCTCTCCATCCAAACATTTCATAGCAATTATAACAGAAGCAAGTCAATTGAATGGTTACTCATTTTCATGAAAAAGGAAAAAAAGATTTTAAATATGGTTTCCTGTGGGAGAAGAGGAAAAGATTAAAATAATAATAATAACAATAATAATAATAGAAAAAGCAACTTTTATAAAACCAAATTTATAATATTGTTAAAGTTAGTTTTTTTTAGTATATATGAGGAAGGGAGATTACAAATACCGATTCCAAAGATCGAATTTTTTACCGTCAAGTGAAAATGAATTAACACCAAATCAGATAATTAATCACACCACTGATCCATTCAATAGTGTTAAAGTTAGTTGTATATGAAATGTTTGTGAGAGTATTTTTTTATTCACAGACACAGTTCTACGTTTCGATGAATGAGCTTGAAAAAAAATTACATTTAGAAAAGACAAAAAGAACTTACCAACTTATAAGCAAATATTTTATAAATACTTACCTTCTCTCACATGGTTGATTTTGAATCTCACAGTTCATAGGCATATTGATAAAATGCTTACGTACAAATTTTCTCCAAAAGAAATCCATAAAAACATTTGTAGAGTTTCTATGAAAAAAAAAAAAAAGACAGTCATAAAAATTTCAAGTGTAATATCACTTTGATAACTCTCAAGAATTGAGAGTTAAATAGCTTAAGAGAATACATTTTTATAAGAATTTGCTAATATTTAATTAATTTAATATTGAATTTCGACTCATCATGCTTAAATATCGTTAAACGAAACATCCTTTAGTTTTCTGATTAGGATGCATTTTCTGAGTTCGCTGCAGCGAAATATGCTTAAATGTGTGTCAAGTTGTATGTTTTATAAAGAATTGATACTTTCTAGTTTGTCTGCAGCATTCTTGATGGAGCGAAGCAAAATTCCCACGAGAAGGTGTTCGCCAAGGCGAATATTAGCCCAGCCAAGCATGCCTTAAAGAGATTCAATACAGTAGCGGAGCGTAAAGAAGTTACCAATTGCTTCGCCACATCGAAGCCACCAACGAAAGAAGATGTTGTAAAGTTAGCAAAGCCAAGATGCTCTGACAACCGACAATGTGGATCGTGGAGCAGAAATATCAGATAAAGTAGTCCTTCGTCTGAAACGCGATCGCAGAGTAGTCCAACATTGTCAAGATCGTGAAGCAGACTTTATCGCTTGGAGCTGGAGTATAAATAGAGTTATTCACCTTTAGAGAAAAATATCCCCCGTTCTTGGGGTCAATCACCCATTTTAGGGTCGGTCACCCATTTTGGGGCCGATCACCAGGCCCATTTAGGGTCGATCACCCATTTCTTAGAAGAGTTTTCCGTCGAGCATTTCCGACCACCATTTCCTTAGTTTTTAGTTGTATCTTAGCCGTAGTTTAGTTTTATTGCTTTCATCTACTTCTATTTTAGTGTAGTTTTAACGAACTTTGTTCCTTGCTGTTTTTAATGAAGATTTTCTATTGCTTCTACTTTGTTTTACTTTTATTTATCGACATGAGCAGCTAAATCTATCATTGGAAGGAAATAGGCAATTAGGAGTACTTTGCCTAAGCGAAGCTTTGGCGAGATGATAAACTATTATGCATGTTGTGTTAATTCGAAATGCACTCTGTTTGATCCACTGTGTATATGTCTTTATTTCACTTTGAGAGAATAGAAATAGAGCGATCTTGCATGTATAACATTAGGTTCACAAAGTTTACTTAGAGATGAGTTTACTTGCATCTAAATTGAATGCTTAGAGATAAGGTTCGCCTAATGTTGTGTTGCTTTGCCTTAGCAGTGTTTGAGTTCGAGAGCACCAAACCAAGAGCTCGAGAGAACCAAACTCTAAGACTCGAGAGAGTAAAAAAGAAAGCTATCAGTTGTTGCTTCTTAGTTGTAAATAGTCTCGTCGTAGCGAAACTCTCCGAATTGTCTTATTCCCTTCCAATGTATTTCGTCAGTTCGATTTATCTTTAATTTACTTAGGTTAGATTTACTTTGCCACAACAATTTCCCCCGTTACCCTGACTCTCGATTTCTCTTAAGCATGACACTAATAACTATTCCCTGTGGAGATGACCTTTACTTACTTTAAAACTTGTTGCAACAAAGACTGTGTATACTTGCACAACCTTTGGGGATCACACACACATTTCGCTTAATCAGAAGTAGAGACTTCGCTGTGGCGAAGTCTTGAACAAGCCACGTCATCATTCTTCTTCAATTATCATTTTCTATAAGATTGGTGTGTTGCGATTCATCCCAACACACTTCAACTTCAATTATTTATTTATTTAAATGTATAAAGACGAGACCATTACAGTAATAGATCATAATGAAAAAAGAGGAAAACTTGTCTACTCATGAACAAGTAGATAGTCTATACTTAATACATATGTGACATGATGTGAGTCACATAATTTTTAATCAAAAGTTAAGTTATGTATAAAAAACAAAATTATGTAACTCACATCATACCACATATGCATTAAGCATGGACTATCTACTTGTCCTTGTGTAGGTAAGTTTTCCTCATAGAAAAATATTGCAGATATAGTCAATATTTAAAAAAGAGGAATACTTGGCTCCTTATGAATAAGGAAACATACCCTCGACATATGTGACATGTCTTGGTGCCACACATTTTTTATTCCACTTAATATTGTTGAAACAATTTTTTTATGGACCAAGGGGTGCCACATGTGCTTTAAGGAGGGTCTGTCTCCTTATGAATGAGGAAAAAGTATTCCTCTTTAAAAAATTAGCAACAAACTAAAGAAAATTGTTCATGAGGAGTGAAACTGAGATCCTTCCACACACATGCTAGCAAGCCCGTAACTTATTATTTTAAAAAAAAAAAAAATCAAAATCACCATAAGTGGACTCCCCTATATTAGGAATAAAGTTGCTTTGAAACTATTTTGAAAAAAATAAGTTGGTAAACTTGGGATTATAATTAAATTATTTTATTTAAAAAAATTCACATATGAAATGAAAATTGAACAAGTAAATCATGTCAATCAGTGCGATTTTCTCCTTCCAATTTATTTAATTAGATGGTTTTAACGAAGATTTTCTCTCCCAAAATTAATTTAATAAAATTTGTTTAATGAATCTAGGGGTATAAAGGTAATCAACTATTTAATATTTTTTTTAATATTTTAAATGATTGAATATTTTTGCTAATTTTGGCTAGATGGGCAAAATCCTCAAATTTGATTGCTATTAAAAATTAATAGGACCATAATAGTAAATATTTTCTAGAAAGTGATTAATTGATCTTTTAAAAAAAAAAAAACACGGGTCAATTTTAAATTTGATATACCCGTTAAAATAACCAAAGAGTGAATTTGTTCATGAAAAGTTCTTCATAGTTCCTCTCTAGCATTCTCGATAGCCTGCCATTTCTCGTTTTCAGTTCAACCAATCCCAGCCATCACAACTTAAACCATATTTTCAGACTATTGTACTATAAAGATTTGCTCTTTAATTTCTGCTTTCCAATATTTTCAGACGACTGTGCTATAAAGATCTGCTTTTAATTTCTGCTTTTCCAATATTTTAAAACCATTGTACTAAAATGATACTCTTAATTTCTTTCTTCCAATTCTGACGGCGTGGGAAAAAGTTTAAATCAGAACCGTCCAAAAGAACGTTACATATTTGGCTATCACGTGGCTCTCAGCACTGATCATTGTCCATATTAAGGAAATTTTAGGCAGAGGAGAGAGAGCGTATTGTTGCATGGAAGAAGACATGCTTTAAAGAAACAAAAAACAAAATCCGAAGAAGACACGTTGAGAGTGATATTTTTGGAAAAATTACAACAAATTAATAGTATTTTGATTCATTGTGAGTGGCTAGTTTACAAAATATTTAGCTAACACAATAAATTTCAATAAATCTATGGTTTTAAGGACTGTGATGGGTTAGTTTTAGGTGATCTGTTTTATTAAAATATCATTTTTAGAAGAATTATTCAGATGTTTTATGGTCACTACTACAAATTCCATATTTGAATACACATATTATGAGTGGAGGCATAGAACCTTCATAAAATATACCATATATAAAGATAGATAAACACACTGGGGTTAGAGACATAATTAAGTAGACATGGTTGGTAATTAATAATTAAGAGAAGAAAAGCTAATTATCCTCCTCGTCGTCCTCGTCGGAAGAAGTTGAAGAAATACGATTGAAAACGGTAACCTTAAAGACGCATTCCTTTTTGTTAACCATCTCAAACAAGCAAGAAGAGGAGTATTCCAAGAAATTGTCTTTGAAAAATGCAGACCACCCGGCAGAGAATCTGAAACGAGAGCTGTAATTTTTCAACTTCACTTCCCATTGTTTGTCCCCAACTTGAAGCTTGGCCCAATGCATTTTTGGTGAAAGATGTTTTTTCGAAAACACGGCAGGAATCGCCTGCCGTACATACATACATACATACATACATATATATATATATATATACATAAAAAAAATAAAAAATAAAAGGGAAATGATTTTACTTTTTACTTACCAAAAGATTCTTGGAGATTTTGAAGTCCATATCCATTTGAAAGAAGGGGTTTGTGGTTGTTGTTGTAGTTTCTAGTTTCGGCTCTTCAAACTTAGGGTGGTATCTAATCTCGGATCCGTTCAAGCTGAAAATGGTGGTGTAGAAAGTGGAATCTCCTTCGAATCTGTAGTGCAGGAAGGAACCGAACTCCAAATCATAGTAGTGTGCGAATTCTTTCCATCCGAGCTGCATCCAAATGGTGCCGTTCTTTGCCGTTATCAGTCCCAGTTTCCATTTCATGTTGTCTGGAAGCTTGAGAGTTAACCAACTTGACAGAAAATGTCCATACTCTGTGACAAAACTGGTGGGGATCATCTGAAACCAAGCAGATCATATAAACAACTAAGATGGGCATTATTATTTTTTATCATGATTGAGAATGAAAGCAAAAAAAGATGTGTTACCAGCTTATTGTTATCAAGATTCAACTGCAAAACAACAGTGAAAAAGTGAGGAGGAGGCAGGCTTATGCAACAACAGATTGGATCTGGATCCATTTCTTTTGTTTGGAGATTTCAAACAGTTTTGTACAAAGTTAATAATTTGTGGAACCCTAAATCACAATCGAACCCTCTCTTTTGTAGCCTACTGTTGGTTGCTCTGTTTGTGACCTATTTCTTCTTTATTTAAAACAAGATTTCACGTACGGTGTATCAAAGATAGACGATTCAACAGCAAAATGTTTGACCAAGTTTGTAACGCCCCGCCACACATCTTCACTCCGTTAACTATTTTCTTTTCTTTTACTGTCACTTTTTTTTCCTTTAATTTAAATCAAACAAATATATATATTTTTAATCATTTATAAATTATTTAATATTATTTATATCTTCACTTAGGGAGTGTTTGGGCCACCAAGAATAAGAAGGAGAGTGGGAAGGAGAATGATTCCTCGTGTTTGGGCCACCAAGAATCATTCCTCCCACAATTACGTTTTCCAAAAATCACTTTTTTCATTCTCTCCATAACTATTTTTTATTCTCTCTCTAATAACTTTTCATACATCACATCACTCTTTTTTACTCACGTCATATTCATCATTTTATTTTTTTCATAATCCTTACCTTTATCTCAAACACAAATAATCATTCTCCCCATAGTCATTACCTTCACCCCAAACACAAATAACCATTACCCCCATAATCATTCCCCTCCCTATTCTCCTCCTTATTACCATTCCCCCCTTAATCATTACCATTCCCCTTACCCCAAACACCCCCTTACTTTTCATTTTAAGTAATGGAGAATTGATTTTCCGTTTTTTATCCCTTGTTCACAAGTAAAAACATAAACCTCCCAATATTGAGTGTTATCCGACCCCAAAAACAATCTAATTAGTTGAAACTATCAACTTCGAGTTATACTTCCTTGTATATATGTGATTAGAGATATATGGAAACTGCTTAAACTAGAAAACTCTTCGATACATTCCAATATTACAATTTAGATACGAGTCAGTGGTGCTTTAAATATAGTGAAATTGAAGTTCCGACCCTCCATTATCAAAATAAATATATATATAGATTGAGTGTTATTCAAATTTTTCTAAAATTATCTATTCAGTCTTGGTTTTAGAGCTAGAGTTATTGCGTATGCTTTTATAGTAACGTATTGTTTTCTATAAAAATAAAATGTTAATTTTTGGAAATAATTTCATTTGATTTTAGTTTATTATTCTCTTTATTAATCAATTGAAACAACCCAAATATCACCTTCTTTCTAGAGATTTTCCTTTATCAAAATGCCTCCAGCAAAATTTCGTTGATAAAGACCAAGAACGCTGTCGATTTTAAATGAGAAGATGTTTGTATTTGTATATAAATATTTATTTTATAGTTTAAATTGGAGAGGGTCACAAATCCTATATTAAAAGATAGTAGTGCATTTAAATAGAATGAGCCTCAAATACCAATTTTTACTATCAAACTTATGATCATTAAGTTGAATTAAATTAGAACCAATCAATAAAGTTAATACACAATCATAATTTTTTTTTTTAATTTGGCTTTTTATATGTTTAGGTTTATTTTAATTCATGTACTTTAAATAAAAAAGTACTAGATAGTAATTTTTTTTTAACAAATTTAATTTAATAATAATAATTTTGTATAATAAAATATAATGTGAATTGGTTTCCAAATATATATATAAACTAAATACTCTTTTTTTTTTAATTGAACAATAAATTTATAAAATTACTTTTAAAATTTACTAAAAATATAGAGACTACAATTAGATATTTTAAATTACAAACTAACACACTACTAGAAAAATCACCTACAATGACACTTCTAAAAATGTAATTTTATGAGTGTATATAAAAATTAGACTCATTGAAACATAAAAGCGGAAGAAATTTTTAATTCAGAATTTTAACAAAATTATGATTAATTTTTAGAGTCATAAATTAGTTCTAAAATTTATTTTTAATTTAGAGTTTTTCTAGGTTATTTTCAAACACCCCATTTTCCTTTACTCACCATCAACCCGATTCCTTTCCCTTCTTTTGCAAAATTGAAGCCTCACTCCCAGTCTTCAATCGGCGTGCATCACCTTCGTCAAACACCGCCATCTTCAACCACCGTCGTCGCCAGAGTCTAATGAACGCCAAGGTATTTCGATTTCATTTTTAAGCTATTTCAATTTCTTTTTGTTCCTTTAATTTTCCTATATGTTTTCCCCTTTGGGTTTCTTCGAGTTGGGATATATTGTTCATTTACTCTCGATTCTTTTCCATTTCCCCTTTGATATTCAATTAATTTGGTTTATTTATGAGCTCTCCTTGGAAATGATCGCTAGAGAGTCGTGGAACATACTTCATGACCTGCTATAATCTTGTATCTAGGTGAGCGTCTTGAGAGCCTTACAAAAGATTCACAAAACAAACTTCGTGACCAGTTTATGAGCTATGTTCAGTTGAGCTATAATGTTTGAGATATTTGGAGATGAGTTGTAAATATGTATGTGCTAGCATGTTAGATTCTAACCTTGTGCATTGTACCCGTGTTGGGGAGTTCTTACTGAAAATTCTTTTATACTCACTCTTACTATGGTTTTCCACCAGGTAATTAGGGACATCACCGAGATAATTGGTTGGGAGATGCTTGAGTGATCATGGGTGGAGCTTGCTGCATTTAGTTGATTAAGTTGATAGGATATTTACTATTCATTGTTTCATTGTTGACATGTTAGATAGTTGGAACTCCTATTAGGCATGAATGTCGTTATAATAATTTTTTTAAATGAATTTGTTTTAGAACTACCTATCCAAGGGATTTAATTAATTTATTTATTGGTAAAAAAATACAGCAAGAATATTTATCTTAAGTTTTGAATTTGAACTATAAACTTGCATGTTATAACAGAATTTGAGTCAGCATGAGGGTATGAATCGTAGTTTTAAAATTACCCGTTCTTAAATTTCAATGAAGAGGTTGTCGTCAAATTTACTACTGAATCGACCCCCCAAAAAAATAAAAATAAATAAGACAAGTCGATGAGCAAAACTAAGTTGGTTTGCGAATCTCAGAGTAGCAGAGGAAACATAGCAGGATCAAACACTAAATTTCAAAAGAAATTAATGGCCTCAATAGGCTATGATAGCAAAATGTAAAACCAAATTCTAGATCTATAGCTAAAACAGTAGCTAAAATGATGAAAATCAAACAAAGCAAAGAAGGAATAGAGAGGAAAATGCACACCGATATAAAGTGGTTTAGACTTACCTACGTACTTCACTGTTTAGAATATGAGAGAGATTCTTCCATTCATGATTTTCCATCGAAACATTCAAGAACTCTAAATGGTGGCTATGGTTTCTCTCAAGGAAGAAGTCAACCCAAACGAGTTTTATATACTAGCTCATTTTACACATCTCATAAAATGGTTAAATGACTTAACCTCATAACTAATCCAAGGTAAACTAACCTCTCATAAGGGTTAAAATACAAATGATGTATAATTTACATTTACAAAGATCGTCATTATCTTCTTCGAAACTATGCATCCATCACAGCCATGAAGTATAGCAACATGGACGCCCGTTGCAGTCAAGAGTGCAATCAATGTTTTTTCTAGTTGTCGACGAACCCTGAAGTGTCCGATTGCAAGAATATCGACAATAATGAAAGATATTGTTGGAAAATCGAGCTCCACTACAATACCATCGTCTTTGAGGTCGTGCTGTTCATCACCAACGTTGACACATTTCATGGTCGCTACAACAAAGCATAACACCTATGGGTTTTTGGATTTAGATTTACAGGAAGACAGAGGCTGAAATTCATATTAAAAAAAGAAACCCTAATTTGAAGATGAATGTAATTAACAATAGCCTTTAGTTTGGTATTATCATTGTATTATAATGTATTAAGAAGTATATGGGTTTGAAATAATTTGGAAAATAGGGTTTGTAATAATAAATAGTGTATTATCATTCACTATTAATATTGAATTAGAGATGTTGAGAAGTGGTGGCAGCAGAAATGCTATAAAAACATTTTTGTGGAATTGATGCTATAAATGACCCTTATCAAATTGACACTATAAAAGATCTTGTCACGTTGACGCTATAAAAGATTTCATCACGTTGACGCTATAAAAGGTCCTTGTCAAATTGACACTATAAAATAACTCGTCACATTGACACTATAAATACCCTTGTCAAATTGACGATGTAAAATATCTTGTAGCGACACTAAAAACCTTTGAGGTTGAAACAAAAATCATGGAGACACTTCACATCTCACATAAAATTATAAAAAATATTTGATGTTGAAAAGTAGTTAAGGAGAGTCTTCTCATCTCACAGAGACACACTATAAAAGATGCTCGAAGGCAATCCACTTAGCATAAAGTGAAAAATGAACTTGAAAGTTTATGTTGTAAGTGGAAATGAAAGTTTAAGTCATACTTGGCATAATCTAAACTTTTGTCTTATTAAAATTATGATGGATTAATAGAAGTACATAAAAAAAAAAAAAAAAAAAAAAAAACTCTCAAACTTGACCTTATTCTAAATTTCTGATACAACTGTGTGAAGAATTCACTTGACAAAAGACAGACGTAAAGAAAAGCTAGTCCTGTTCAGAGCTAGAGGTTGAACAAATGTCATAGAAAATAGTTACTTTAAAAACGCAATCTTTTTTGTTGACCATTTCAAACAAGCAAGAGGCATCATCCAAGCGATTCTCGTGGTAAAATGAAGGCCATCCAGCTGAGAATCGGAAACAATTATCGTACTTTTTCAACTTCACTTCCCATTTCTTTTTCCCAACTTGAAGCTTTGCAGTGTGCATTTCTGGTGAAAGATGTTCTTGGGAGAACTCTTTTGGAATTGTCTGCCAATCATCATAATCAACACAAATTATGGTCCAGTTCAAGATCTTTAAAACTGATCAATTGTTTTAACTTTTGTTTTTCTCACTTACCAAAATATTATTGTACATTTTGGGATTAAAATACTTTTCAAATCTGGCTGTTGAAGTTTCATTTCTCTTTGGTTGATGTAATTTGGTGAATAAGAATTTGTCTCTTTGAATCAATTGAAATAACCCAATATCCCCTTCTTTCAAGAGATTTTCCTCTGCAAAACGCTTCCACCCACTTGAAATGTAAGCAAAGTTTTGTTGATTTGAACTCCACCTGTATACTAGAGACCAAGTTCTATCATTTGGGGTTTGAACTCTCATCATTCCAAACTCCTCTGGTAAATATTTCCCTGCGACAGTTTTAGGAGTAATCTCCCACACAAAAAAGAAGAAAAAAAATTCAATCTTTTTAGTAAAATCAAACAGCTAAACCTCATTTTAAACCTTTTCATTTTTTTAATTTTAGTTTTCGATTTTCTATTTTAAAAAATAAAAATCGCATATGTTTCATTATTGATTTTAATTTCTCTTTCTAAATAGAAAACTAAATACAAAAAAACTGGTTTGATACTTAAATGTAAAAATATTATTAAAAAAAGTATTGTTTGATACTATTTCTTGTTTTTTAAATAACATTTACTTACTGTTTTTCTATTTTTGAACCAAATTATTTTTATAATATTTTTCATTTAATATATAAAAATTAGAAAATTAAATTTTTATTCTTAATTATTTCAAAATTCTTGTTGAAAGCAATATCAAATTTGTTTATCAAGATAATATGTATTTATTTGCCTTATATATATATTGATTGCATTTCCATTGACTAATTACTAATCAAATCAAGTAAAAATTTAAAAAAAAAACATAAAAGACACCATAAACGATTACAATATGTTATAAACAATAAGAATGATGAAATTTACAAGTATATAAGATATTAAAGTAAACATATTTATTTATCAAAATTGTTGAAACTAGTGGTAGTTATGGTTTAAATTTAAAAACAATTTTTAGGTTCGATTGGTTTCAAGTTTAACAAATTAATTGGAATATATTCAATCTACGTAATGTGAATTAAAAAAAAAAAAAAAAAAAATCAAACTTTATTTTTTTTTATGAGAAAGAAAAAAAGAAAAAGAGAAATGGTTAGGGTAAATATTTAATTTACAAATAGATGATGTGCAAGGGAAGATTAGGCAAGAGTTTACAGGTTTGGCAAAAACAAAACATATAAAGCCAAAAAGATTATATATACGATGTGGTCGGCCCGAACTACACATCATATGTACTTGGGCTTGGCTGACCTACGTTTATACACTTTCTTGATTTGGAGGGTTTCATAATTATGCAAGTTGTGATTGGCAGAACAAGAGCTTACCATCTCAAATCTTCCTCCACCGTTGGATTGTCTCATCACAGCTTTGAACCCATCTGGTTTATCTGTGTTTGCATTCTTCTGTGATGGCTGCTTTTTCAATGCCACCACAACCACATCTTCTTGTTTCGGCACTGCCTTCTTACAACTTGTCTTGTCTTTTAAAATACTTATTACTCCTGCAAACTTTGCATTGTTACACTAAACCCCACTGCTTTTTGTCTTTCAAACGTAGGATGACATGTTTGAGAGATCAGTTTTAGAATTAAATCAAATCACTTTCTATACCTATTTTATTCCTAATTATTGTTTCCAAAAACAATTCACTAATTTCACAATATTAAGGTGAAAAAAAAAGTTACAAATAAGTATTTACTAGCTCTTTCATTATTCATTTTTAATTATTTAAAATAATTTCTCATTTTAAAATCATTCATTTCAACAATTTCTTTGCAAAATCTGTATCCAAACCATTCTCTATAAAAATTCACGTCCAAATTGAGCTATTTTCAAAAACTTCTACAAAAACTTATATCAAAAGAGTTATTACAATCTTTTTTTTTAAATCTCAATAACTTGGAATTAATGTGCTCAACCTTACTTTATCATGAATTTAAAGAAAATTTGAAATAGATGTGTTTGGAACACCAATTTAGTTATAATTGACAAAAGATTGTGATAAACAGTTCGAGGAGCAAATTATTATAGCAAAAAAATTATGATAAACGGTGTTTGAGGAGCCGGTTATATAACAAAAAGTAATATACGTAACATTTTGATAAATGGATACTTAGATTTAAATAAATTAAAACTCAGGTTTAGGTAATTACCGTTTATAATAAAAGATGAGACAAACATTAATTGAATTATTATAACCAACCTGGTCATTTACATAAACGGAGATCCAAACACACCCCAAAAGTTTAATTCTAGTTTGTTCCACATTTGAACAAAAAAACAATATAGTATGAGGTTATATAAATAATATAAGCAATTTTTAGAGAGAGTATAATAAAATCATTTAAAAATGATACCTTTTTGTTGATGAGATTCCCTTTTAAGAGTGTTAGGAAAGTGCATATCAGAGGAAAACGAAGGCTGGTGTTTGTTTGGTTGTAGTGAATGATGAGTAAAATGTTTAGAGATTCCACAATATTTGATCTCTGATCCGTTGATGTCGAAAATGATGGTATGGAAAGTGGAATCTCCCTCGAATCTAAACACCAAGAACGAACCGAACTCCAAACTGTAATACTCTGCAAATTCATGCCATCCATTATGCATCCAAACGGCGCCGTTTGAACCCTTTGTTAATCCCATTCTCCATTTCTTGCCATCGGGAAGCTTCAGAGTTACTGAGCTTGACAGAAACTTCCCATAATCTGTTATGAAGTTCCTTGGAATCATCTACAAGTTACAACCACATAAAAAAAAGTGCGGTAAAATTAAAAAAAAATTAAAAAAAAAGAAGAGAAAATCAAGATTAATTATTTACCAGCTTTTTGTGATCAAGATTCAATTGTAAGACAACAGTGAAAAAGTGAGGAGGATTCATAACTATGCATGAACTGAGAGGGAGAGCAAAATGCATTCTCTCTTTTCTTTTTTTTTCTTTTTTTTTTTGTAGAATTCACACACGGACACAGCTTTGATTTTAACCTAACATGATGAGACCTTTCATTTTCTTTTTCATTTTTTCTTGAAAATAAACTAAACTTAATTAAAAGCCATGACTTTTCGTCTACCTGCTAATAACCCCGAGTAAATGCACGTCGCCTACATTAATAACTTCTATTTTTTTTAATTAATTGCAAAAACAAACAACATTCTCTAATTTTATCACGAAAAAGAAAATATATATCAATGTTGCCTGTCTTTCCTTTTTCCTTTTTTTTTAATTAAAATTACAAAAACCACTTATGGCTGGTTGCAATTATGGCGTACTATATATCATAAAAAGTTTCAAAATTACACTACCTTTAAAAGATGGCTCGAAATTGCCCTCGACTTTAGCATAGGCAGTATGCACAAACTAATTTGAATCAAAGAAAATTTAAAGGAAACTATTGAAATATGCCTTCAATGACTTAATGTCCAATTACTTAGTTGATGGTTTCGATGCCTTGTCAGCAAGTGGAAGTGCAAGGCAATGCCCCCAATTCATAACCTGTGTTGGCGTATTTATTTTGGATATGTTCCTTTTATGTATCTAGATTTTTTATTTGAAATAGAGTTTAATGAGTGAATATATATATAAACTCGAATTAAAACTAGTTAATTTATAATGTTCATTGTGTTTTTTACCTTTCCTTAATAAAATCGTCTCTCTATCAATGGACTAACTAAAACAAGGCTAAAAAACCACATAAATTTCTGTATTATTTCTTCTCTCCTATTTTTGATTGCTTGGTGTGGTGATGTGGCTTAAGGTTTTCAGTTGTCTTCACAAGTGTACATCTTCTAAGAATTTGTTGTTTAAAAAATAGAGAATTTACCATCAGCAGCATATTCTACCTCTTGTATTATATTTGTAGCATAATTTTTAAAATAACTTATCTATAGCATATTTATTTCTATCACTCACCTAATGATAGTTTATCACTCACCTAGTGATAGAATTCAATTTAGATTTCTATCACTAATAGAAAACTTAAGCAGTGATAGAATGAGTCTATCATTTATTGAATTCTATCACTAATAGAACTCGACAAGTGATAGAAATCAATTTGAATTTTTTGCTACAAATGAAATTATTTTGGATTTTGTGCTATAGATGAAAATATTTTACTATTTTTTGATATACATGCAAAATCCCCTAAAAAATACGGCATACTAAAACACAATGTTTCATGTACAATTTCTTTTTTAATTCAACAATAATTAAAAGAGAGATTCGAATCCACATGTCATTGATTTAGCTTCATATTAGAGATCTATATGAGTAGATAAAATTGTTTACATACCCTATGAGTCCACCAGTCAATCACTTGGTCAATCTTTGAAATCCTTTGTTAGGCCTAGAAATTGAAAGTTCTAATTTCTCAACTAAAAACTATTGCTATATATATATATATATAAAAACACTCCAATCACACTCCAAAAATACCTAATTGTGATACATAAGACCCATTCTGGCCAGCCATCTTTGGAAGAAATTCTGAGCATATCCTGGTGGGAAAATGAGGATAAAAGAATGTCCAAAAAGCTCATTGAGCTAGTTCTCAAAACCAACAAAAAAAGCTCATTGAGCTGCAATTTCATTATAGCATAACTTTTGACAAAAACTCATCATACTCTAGATAAAAATAGCAGAGCTAGTGGTATAGCTTATGATCTATTGATCAAGAAGTCTGACCCCCAGTTGTTTTCAAATTGAAAAAAACAAACACAGTCTACCAAAAGCATATATAGAGAAAGAGTCATCAGAGATCTTAAATCAACAGTTCTTGATAATGTAAGCATGAGCTTGCATCACCAAACCAGTACCTAAATCTTTGAGACAGTAACTAAAACATTGTGTTTTGCTAACACAAAACTTCACCCAAAAGAAAACAACACAACACAACAACCTAGAGAGAGTCGAAAGGAAAAGCCAAAGTTTTGACATTATACTTTCCTGAAAATGGTTACTTTAAGAACACATTTCCTTTGGTCGATCATTTCAAAGAAGCATGTATCTCCATCTTTCAAGGCATTGTCTCCATAAAACAAGCTCCACCCAGCTGAGAATCTCACACAATTATGATAGTGTTTTATAGTCACAATCCATTGTTTGTTCCCAACTTGAAGCTTTGCAGAGTGCATTTCTCTAGAGAAATGCTCCTTTGCAAATGACATAGGAATGTACTGCCAATGAACAGCATATAATAAAAAAAATGGTTTCTACTTCTTCCATTATACATGTGTTTAACTGAAAATAAAAATAGAGGGCTTACCAGAATTGCTTTCTTGTAGCTTCTGAAGCAAAGGTCCACTTCAAAGAAAGGGTTTGTGGGCGTTGAAGAAGCTTTCTTCTTTGGTAAAGTGGAAGGACTAGAGAAAGGTTCATCTTGTAATTTGAATGAAAATGTGTCCTTGTTAAGCATTTCAAAAACCCCAACATCACCTGCTTCCAAGTGATTTTTCTGCACAAAACTCTTCCACCCACTTGTAATGTATGCAAGATTCCCTCTACTCCATTTGTACAAAAGCGGCCAATTTCTACCGTTCACAGCTCGAAGTTGGATCACACCAAAGTCTTCGGTTAAATATTTCTGTGCAAAATCTCTGGGAATGATCTAAAAGAGAGGGGGGGAAAAGGTTCAATCGTTGGTGCAACTGGAGAGAGGAAGAGCAAAAGCAAGAGCTTACCAAATTAAACCTTCCTCCCACATTGGATGGTTTCATGGAAACTTGGAAGCATGGTTTCTCAGATTTAGAGCTGAATCTTTGAGCTGCTTTGGGTTTGTTTGCAGACCGTGGTTCTCTCTGCTTTGGCTCGCATTCATCTGAGGAGATTGTTCATTAGCTAAATACATGTTTTTGGAAGTGTAATTAAAATGGTCCAAAAAGAGTGAATTTGCATACCTTCCTCAGGTTCTGTTTTGACAGAAATGGAATCTGCATTACTGACTTTGATTTTCTTTCGAGTTGGAAGGGAAGCCTTGTTGTTCCTCTTCTTAGAAGGCAAGGGAAGACTGTGTGAACCTTCATCAGAGTCAGAACCATAATATTGGGTTTCCAGTCCAGTAGGGTCGAATATGGTGGTTTCAAAAGTAGAGGTCCCACGTAGCAACTTGAAAACCAGGAGGGAGCCCAACTCCAAGCTGTAATGGTCTGTGAATGGGTGCCAGCCCTTGTGCAGCCAAACGACGCCGTTGGGAGTGGTGGTCACACCCACCTTCCATTCCTTTCCATCCGGAACCTTCAGACGTACGTAGCTTGACACCCACTCGCCATGCTCTTTCACAAACTTCTTCGGGATCATCTGTGTAAACCCACCAACCAATGAAAAAAAACCTCAATCTAAATGCCTACATTGAACCAAATATTCCTCTTTACAAATTAAATTTTTTTTAAAAAATGATGAAGAATGAATGTTTTTGTTTTTGATTTACCAGTTTCCCGTCTTCCAGATTTCTCTGTAAAAGCAGTCTGAAGAATTGAGGAGAAGACGAAGCCATTGTTTTCTTTTTTTTCTTTGTAATTGAAATGGAGAAGAAGAAGAAGAAGAAGAAGAAGGTGGACAGTTTGATTGTGAAATGTCAGAAATGGGGGAAGAACGAGTTTCTGAAAAGTGACGGTTTGTTCATCCATTTCCACGGTGCAATTTTCCAAGTTATAATCATTGTGGCTATTCCATCACTTTTTTCTGACTAACATTGACACTTTGGTTCTCCATCGAAAATTTAAATGGAGAATTTATTAATTCTTCCATGGATATCATATTTAAAAGAGTTTTTTTTTTTGTTTGATTGATAATCATTTATTTTAAATTTAAGTTTATTCCTATTTAGATTTCTTAAAAAGTATTCTACTTAAAGTGAATATTCTTTTTTTTTGAAACGTACTTAAGTGAATATTAATCAATTATTAAAAACAAAAATAAACTTTTACAAGTATTTTTTTTTTAAAATTTTAGTCTGGTCTCTATAAATGTAAGTGAGACGTAGATATTAGAGATGTCCAGGAGGCGGGCGGGGGTAGGGATGATTTTATCATCTCCATCTCCACTACTCATTTCAATCCCTATCTCTGCCAAATTCACCATAAAATTTTGCAAAAAATTAGACCAGAATTCATTGTGGGTAAATCACGGGGATCGAGTTCCCCACGGAGAATTATTTCCTATTTAACTCTTATTCTTTTCTTTTTTATTCTTGACTTTTTACAAACTTTCAATATTAAAATAAATGCTAATTGATTTTTAATTAAAAAAAATTAATTAGGTAAAGAAAATATTAGTCCAAGTATTTTTACTACTTGTATTTAGAAAAATTAAAACATATATATAATATATAATATGAACAGGGCGGAGAATGGGGAAATGGAGATAAGTAATACATTCCCCGTCTCCATCCCTATTTAGCTTGCGGAGAATTTTCTATCCCCACTCACTCCCTCATTCACCGCCTATTTGGGGATTCATTGCCCCTATAGGGTCGGGTCCTTGGGGAAAATGGACATCTCTATTAGATATGCTAATAAGAAAAATGTAGTTGTTGTAGGTTTAAATTTCAAAAAATAACCAAATAATTATCAAACGGGGTTTTAACTATTTAAAATAATAATTCATTTTTTATTCAAAATAATTCAACATTTCTAATTACCAATTTCTAATAATTCATTTATAGCTCCTCATTTTCTAACTATTCATTTTTAGTCATTCAAAATAACTCATTTTTAACTCCTCATTTCTAATTATTCTTTATTTAACTACTAAAAAATAATTATTCATTTTAAATCTACATCCAAACAAGATTTTGACTTTAACATTTGTACAAAACAACAACATCCGAACGAGTTTTTTTTACTAGAACTCTTAATTTTTAACTACTCAAAATAACTTATCATCAAAACCACGTCCAAACACCGCCATCAAATGTTTAATTTATCCAATAATTTAATAATTTTGATATAAGAAATATAAAAGGCTAAATTATCAAATATATTTCTCAACAATTGAGTTCTGGTCAAACCTTGGACTTTGAAAATTTTCAAAAATATCGATGAATTTTAATAAATGTGTCAATAATGACGTTACCATTAAATTTGGATGGAAACCATTAAATTAACCCAAAATATTTTAAAAAAATACGTATAAACTTTGAAAATGTTTCAAAAATATCTTTCAACCTAAAAAGATAGAAAATACCCTTGAATGTTAAAAAAAGGTTTTAAAAATACCCTATCTTAGACATTACCAATTTGTGTTTCACTCCTCCTATGAATGCTTGTGCTACAATCTAAGGACAGTCTATGAGTGCTAAGCTCCAATTCTCTATCGTTTATAATAAATACACTTGTCTAAAAAATTGTTAAAAAATATATTTATTGTTGATTTTAAAATTGTGTTTCAAATACCCTTTTATTAATAGATCATATACGAAGAATTATTACAAAAATAGTCCATTTGTAAAATATTAGCAAGGATAATTAAAAAAATTAATAAATAGATAAATCAATCATTTGTCAATGACCAAAATACCATCTTTTATTATCAACACACATTTTTACTACTAGAATTTTAACACGGCGTTGCACGTCATAATTTTTTAAATAATAAATTATATATACATATATATATATATATAATTATAAATTGTTTCCTACATTTTTTTCACTAAATTTAAATTATTAAATAATAATTTCAATCTAATATAATTTTAAAACCATTTTTTCATGTTAGTTAAATTTATTAAAATTCACATTTATGTTAAAAAATAGTTAATATTTTATTTTGAGTTATTATTTTAAAAAATAAAGTTAGTAAAATTTATCGCATTAAAATTAAATTTTATCTCTGATTTTTAAAAATTGATGCTCTTTAGTTTTTTCTCAATTTATTTATTAATAGACCAATTACTCTTAAATTATAAAATTTATAAGAGTTATATCATTAATATAATTATAGATATTAATAAGCTAAACATATTTATTAGTATACATCTATGAACTTACCTTTAACCTCAAATGAAAATTTTATCATTCTTCAAAAAAAAATTCCACATCTTCAAGTCAACAATTAAGCAACAAAATATCCTTACAAAAATTGTTGCAACAAAAGAAAATTTAGATGAAAGTTAAGGTAAATAATCCAACTAAAATAAGATAACAAATTTTTTTTATTATAAAACAAAAAAAAAAACCAAGAAAGGTAACCCCAAGCAAAGAAAAAGTTTCAAAACTTTTGAAACTGAAGAATTCATGCATGATAATTTTATCATTCTTCACACTTTTTTTTCCATATCTCCTAGTCTTTTTTTGAAATGCAACAATTACGCATAAAAAGATCCCTACAAAACTTATTGCAACAAAAGAAAAATTAGATGAAAGTTAAGTAAATAATCCAACAAAAATAAGATAACTTATTATAAAAAAAAACAAAGAAAAGTAAATCCAAGCAAATAGGAAGTGTTCTTGTAAACAAAATGTAGAGAACTATTTATAGCATTGGAAATTCAATTTATTATTTTAATTAGAATATAAAATGTCAAATAAAACCTATGAGATTTGGTAAAATATTTTATTTTCTACGTTATAAAGATGAAGAAAATTTAATTGATATTGTAAATATCTTCATTTGATTGTTGAAATCTCTTATCTTCTAACTTAGTTATAAAATCTATGAGATTTGATAAAAATATCTTATCTTCTAGGAATGTAAATCTAAATGATATTGTAAATATCTTCTACGTTATTTGCATTTAATTAGATGACATGTTTCTAATTTAAAGTATAACTTAAGGAGCAAAATCGTGCAAAAATGATTTTTCCCTTAACTTACACTTTATGGTAGTATGATTAATGAAAACTTCCATCTTTGGGTCTCTTCAACTTCCCATTTTTCCTTTTTCACTTTTTGTAAAGACTCGACCTAAAAGAGGTCCTAACCTAGGCCTTTACTTCAATGCATGCTTTTAAAACCTAAACAAGTTATGCAAGATTGCCATCCAGATTCTGTATAAATTTAAAACTTTCAATCATCCATTAAACTAGAAAGCATAAAAACATCCTGAAACCTGTCCCTGTTTCCAAGCACCTGTTCGAAGCTATAACTAATTCAAAACGTACTCTGATCAGAGATTTATTTCAAACATTCAGTTCCAAATCATTTCAATGAAAAGATAGAATCCAGATACAATCCAAAACATCCTAAGGACTCCGTTCCCTAACTACATGCATTCAAGAATATATAAAGAAAAATCCGTGATATAAGAATCAGAGATAAAACAGCAGGATTCCATGATCAGCAGCTCCTCCTTCAGCCAACCGGTCTCGCGCGCCTGGTTACCTGTGGAAACCACAAAAGTAAGGGTGAGTAACGAATTACTCAGTAAGAATCCCCAACCGGGGTACAATACAATACAACTGGTCATCTAGTAGAATGCATGCAGGCTATAAATACAATCACTGAAGAGAGCACTTTACTTTAATCCATACATAACTATAAACGGATGTCATCTTACGGTCTTACTCTGGGAGTTATCTTAAAACTCGGAACTCTACGAGAAACTAGTCTCGGCCTCAGCTTTTCTGCTATACTGACTATACGAAAGGTGCACTGAACTCAAGATCCCGAGGAACTCTCCAATCGGCGTTGTAATGAGCGTGAACGCACACCGCATGCTGCTGTAAACCAGAGAGGTGCTGGGTCTCGGGCAAGCTGCTCTGGTCTAGTACGCATGCCTAAAAGAATCTCTGGATCGGTGTCACTGAACATAGTGGTGTGAGACCAGGACACTATGACTATGTCAGCCTGAACCACCGCACCTACGGCTAAGAAACCGTCCGTGGTAGGCTTACACCAGAGATCGGTCCTTGCCCTATCAGGTGGTAATCAAGGGCTACTGTCGACACGCTCAGGTCGTGTCGACTGCCGGGGACAAGGCAATGCCTTGTCATTCCTCCGACCGTTGGGGCATTTAACAATCTGCCACCCTCGCCTAAGATTACGACTGGGCTGTCGTTAGGGTTAGCTAAACCCTAATGACGGATCAAGGACGGAGTACTGCCTCGCGTGTCCCTGCAACGGATGCAAGTTACGTTATGCACCCTCGCCCGGATGATGCTACCTATCATGACACTATGCTATAAACAACTAACAATAAACATACTAACACGTGCTCAGCAGAATCAACGAACCTAGCATGGTACTACGAAACAAGAACAGAATACGAACATGCCAGAACAGAACAACCTAGCATGGAATTAACATGAGAATAATCACGAGAAGTCGTACAAGTCGGAATTCAGAACAAGCACCTAATAACTAAACATGCTGGTAATCATAAGCAGACATACAAACAACAATCACAGAAATATCGCAAGGCCCACACAACTCCGGTAAGAAATCCTTACCTGGGTCGGAGGGTAGTAAACACAACGTAATCCTTGAGCTGCAAACGAACACGAGCTAGCTTACGGAAACCTAACAATCAAATAGTACATATAACTATAGTTAACTAACTAACTAACTAATTTAACTAACAAGTTAGGTCGGGAAGGTACCAACACCAAAATGGATGCCCGGGCAAGGAGTGTCTCGACCAACCAGCAAGGATGAAGTCTCGATTTAGCAAAGAACTATGCAAGAAGTAGCCTCGGCAAGGGACAAGGCTCGCGGCAACACAAGGCCAAGGTGCTTGCGGCTAGGTGAGGGTTTGCGGCTAGACTAGGGTTTGAGTGCCTCTCGGCTAGGGATAGGGCTAGGGGTAGTCTCGGCTAGGGTGCTTGCTACAAGGGCTTGCTTTTCGGCTTGAATTCATGCGAATCTGGGGCTGCACACAACAAACAAACACACAACAACCAACTCAAACGACAACAACCATTCCTTCGGCCAAGCAAGGGATTCAGCCACAACTTGCACAAATCTTGGTCGAAATCAACAAGGAAACGAACCCTAGGCTAGATTCGGCAAGGAGAAGACTTACTTGGAAGGAGAGGTCGATTGGACGACGGAGCTCGGGCTCGGGTTTCTCGGCTACACAAGTCAACGAACCAAACTGCATTCACAAACGACCAACAAAGAAACCAACGAAATCCCTAGGATAGAAATCGGCAAGGAAAAAGACTTACCCGGGAGGAGATCGATCGGACGACGGAGCTCGGGCTCAGGATAAAGAAGTCGCACGGCAAGAGAGAAAACCCACGGGAGAAATCGCAAATAGGAGAAGAGGCGTGCGACTAGGTCTTTTCTTTTTGGGAGGAAATAAAATAAAACCTATTTTTAATTAAACTCACTTAAGTTGGGGCGGCAACCAAGGTCAAAACAATATTCCTACAGAATGAGTATCAAGATCTACCTATAACTCAACTAGCAAAGTCATGCAGCTATCTAACTAGGCCACCCTAGTTCAAGCCTCAGCTACTGTACTTTAATGTAACGACCCGACCCGAATGGGGTTCTAAATAGGCCATTACCTCAATGCATGCATACAAATCTACAGAAAATTTGCAAGGTGGTGTTTGGATTCTAAGTAAAAACTAAAACATAAAAACATCCATTTAAAAATCAACATAAATTCCTGAACCCTGTCCCTGTTTCCAAGCACCTGTTCCAAGACAAATACATTTCCAAAACATACTCTGATCAGAGATTTATTTAAAACATACAAACTTTACAACAATGCTAGAATCCGGAAATACATTCAGAAAACACCCTAGGGCTCCGTGCCCAACTACATGCATTCAGAGGACATTTAAATCATAAACATAAACATAAGACTCAGAGTTGAACAACGGGTTCCATGATCACAGCTCCTCCTCCAGCCATCCTGTCTCGCACCATGGTTACTTGTGGAAAACCACATAATAAGGGTGAGTAACGAATTACTCAGTAAGAATCCCCAACCGGGGTACAATACGATACACATGGTCATCTAGCAGAAAGATATGCAAGCTATGAATATAAACACAGAATAGAGCACATAGCTTAGCCCACACTTGGGCCTCGGATGCCAACTCAGGGTCTTAGTCCGGAAATAAATCACCACACCACACATCACACAAGTCGCCCTATACGAGAAACAAGTCCCGGACTCAGCCTGTCTACTGTCGACGAAAGGTACACTAGCTCAAGATCCCGAGGAGCTCTCCGGTCGACATTTGTAATGAGCGTAAACATGCACCGCGTGCTACTGCAGACTATGGGGGGTGTCGGGTCTAGAGGCAAGCTGCCCATGTTCAGTCACCACGCCTAACTAAATCTTTGGATCGGTGTCACTGACATAGGGGTGTGAGACCTGGACACGTAAACTATGTCGGCACGAACCACCGCACTGGGGCTAAGGCGGGTCGTGGTAGGCTTACACCAGAAGCCGTCCTTACCTTAACGGTGGCAATCAAGGGCTACGGCCGAACACGCCGAGGGCGTGCCGATCTGCCGGGGGCGAGGCAATGCCAAGTCATCATCCCGACCGTTGGGGCATTTAACGATCGCCACCCTCACCCAAGATTGCGGGGCCGGCCGTTGGGGTTAGCTATTCCCCTAACGGGATCGTATGAGCTTCATCTCATACGTCCCTGCGGGGTGCAAGGTACGTTTGCACCCGGCCGGATGATGCTATCTACCCGCAACTCTAACTCGCCTTAGCAATCGGCAAACAAGCAATATCATCCAATACGTGCTCAATAAGAATACAACGAACCTAGCATGATACTACGAAGCAAGCAAGGAGGATGATACGAGCATGCCGAAAGGAACAACCTAGCATGGACTAACATGAGAAACAACACAGAAATCATGCGATCGGGAATTCAGAATAGAGCACTTATCACCAAACATGTCAATAAACACAAACAAGCATACAATCAGCAATCACATAATATATCGCAGGGTCCACACAACTCCGGTAAGAAATCCTTACCTGGCCGGAAGGCAACAACACACAAGAAACTTAAGCTGCGATCGAACCCGAGCAACCTAAAGCGAACCTAACAAACACATCAAAAATCATAATCCATAGGCCTAAATATAATAAAATAACAGGGCACGGCTCGGGAGCAACTCACGAGGCACGGCTGACACGCGAACGAGCAGCAGTTTGCCGCAGGGCGAAGGCATTCTGGCGCTGAGGGGCGCAGATGGGCGCAGGGCTGGTGGCCGGGCGCGCTGACTTGGCTGGCCATTGGCGAGCGTGGCGCTCGGGCGCGAACGCGAACGCGCGGGCGAGCTGCTGGGAGGCGAGGGCGCGAGCTCGGTTGGGCGAGGGCGTGCGGCGCGGCTCGGCACAGGGATGGCGCGTGGGCGCGACGCGACGCGACGGCTACAAGACGCTCGATCTGGCACGACGAGCTACAGGGGACGCTCGATCTGACACGAGGCGGCTCGGATCTAGGCGGCACGGGCGCGGACGGGACGAGCGGTACTGCGCGACCAGGTTGGGCGACGCGACCTGGCTGGGCGGGCTCTGGCCGGAGACGCGATCTGGGTTGCGAGCTCGGGCTGGCGACCTGGCTGGGCGAGCTGGGCGAGCAGGCTCGGGCTGGGGGCGACCTGGGCGAGCTGGGGCTCGGGCTGGGCTAGGCTCGGGCTGGGGGGAGAGAGAGAGAGAGAGAGAGAAAGTGATTTTGAAAAGAAAAGGGAAAAATGGGAAAAATAAAAGGAAAAATAGGGATTTTAATCCTAATTTCCATCCTTATCCAAATCAAAACCTTAAAATCCCATTTCCCGGCTTCCTCCTTCGAGACCCGACCGAAGCAACCACTCCCAATAAATAAAACTCACTAAATCCAACTCCCAAAATCAACACCAAGGGCCCGGGCTCGAATCCCAAAGGAAGCACACAACCAACCATCACTTTGCCAAAACCCAAAATCACAACCGAACTTCCAAACGACTAGCCCAAACATCTCGAGACTCGCATGACCACCAACAAACAAGCCTCGACAAAGCGGGAGAGCGCCTCAAAGCCCTAAAAATCCACAAATCCTGCCCAGGGAGCAAAAGACCAAAATGCCCTTAAGGGACAAGCGACTCTAACGGCCCAACCGAACCATCAAATCAGGCAAAGAAAGCACCTCGAGAACCGGAATAGAAAATTGGGCCGTTACATTTAATTTCTAGCAAAAACCCTAATTCTTTTTTTTTTTGCAACTCCCAACACCCAAACTCAACCGGAATGCAACCAAACCCTAATTGTGAACAACCAAGAATATATTTAGCTGAGAAAAGACAGAAACAACCCTAACGGCCCGACCAAATTACCAAAATACCCTCAGGACATACCTAGAAGACTGGGATGAAAACCTGGGCCGTTACACTTTTTCTTCTCTCAACCTTCCTAAAATTCATTTTCATTTTCCTATATATAAAGAAACTTTGGTATTTTTAGACAATAATTAGGTGTATTTCCAATCTATATTTTTACCAAAAAAGACAATAGAACACTACATCGAACTTTTTTGGACGAAGAAGACGATGGTGGTAACGATATTAGTGAAAACTTCATAGTTGTATTTTTCCAATTGATTTTTGGTATTTTTATTATTTGTTATGATTACCGTTAGTTTAGATTTAGGGTGTGTTTGGAGTACCGGTTTGGTTATGATAGACAGAAGGTTATGATAAATAGTGAGTTATTATAAATGGTGTTTGAGGAACAAGTTATTATATACACGTACATATATATATATATATATATATATATATATATATATATGTGTGTGTGTGTGTGTGTGTGTATATGTATATATATGTAAGTATCAGAATATATTTGCTTATTAGTCTTTCTATTTTATTTGTTATATCTGTTCTCTACACAATCAGTTTCTTCTGCATAATTAGTTAGCTATTTTTATGTTATATTTGTTATTTTTGTTCTCTCCATAATTAACAAGTTGTTAATGCTTTAAAGCTCTTGTACATGAGACTTCTCCTATATATATGAGAAGCTTTATTCAATAAAACACAATTGAGATTTTAGTCTACAAATTGTGTTATGGTATCAGAGCACATTTAGTGCATTTTCTACCTATTCTGAATTTTCTTACAAATTCCTATCTTCTTCAATGGTTGATCTAGGAGAGTTGAACACTGATGATTCCTCCACCATTAAAGCCCAAATCAATCCTTTTTCTCATTCACCCTTCATTCAATTCAATCACTGCCCTTATTAACCAACACCTTACCAGCGCTGCTAACTTTGTATCTTGGAAAAGGGCCATGACGATCGCTCTCTCCGGCAAGAACAAAGAAGATTTTGTCACTAGAACAATCAAGAAACCCACAAATGCGACATTGGTGATTTCTTGAAAATGTAATAACAACATCATATATTCTTGAATCATGAACTTTGTTTCAAAGAAGATTGTTGCTAGTATAGTTTACAACGGAAGCGCTCAAGAAATTTGGGAAGAATTGTCCGAGAAATTCAAAAGGAGCTATGGGCCAAGGATTTTCCAACTCAGAAAAGAACTCGCCACCACACCCCAAGGTACATCTTCTGTTGAGGTATATTTTACAAAAATCAAAACAATTTGGCAAGAATTGATTGATTTTCTACCTTTCAATGATTGTACATGTAGAGGATTCAAATTGACACTCGATCATTTGAACTCAGAGCACACTATGGTATTTGTTATGGGTCTAGATGAGTCTTTTACTGCAATTAGATCTGAGATTCTGTTAATGGATCTGATACCTTCGATTAGTAAGGTATTTTCTTTGGTGATTCAAGAAGAACGACAGAGGATTGCAGGCGCTTTCACTCATTCAATTGAGCCTATCACCCTAATGACGGTTGACATCAAGAGAGGAGATGCTATCTCAGGAAACCAGTCAAGAATGAGCGTCTTGAAATGTACCCATTGTGGTTACAAAGGGCATACCAAAGAAAAGTGCTACAAGTTACATGGGTATCCACCGGGTATCCTCCTCGAAATCTCACTCTTGCTACAGACAATGAAAGTTTTAGTAATCCAAACTCGAGTAGCATCAATGCGGTTAGCTAGAATCCTGATTGTTTCTCGAGCCTCAGCGGCTCGCAACACTCTCTATTGCTAGACCTTCTCTACTGTCTCTTCATTAAATGATAATTATAATGCTTGGATCATAGACTCGGGGGCGTCAAGACACATATGTCGTTGTTATAAGTCCTTTAGTAATTTGAAAAGGTCCAAGATTTATCAGTTGTTTTGCCAACCTCCTATATGGTAGAAATTCAACTTATTGGTGATGTGCCCCTCTCTAAGGATCTTAGACTGAGAAATGCGTTATACGTACCAGAATTTTCTTTTAACCTCATTTCAGTTAGTTGCTTACTTGAGGGGTGTGTCAAATTTATTGGGTCTGAATGTTTGATCCAGGAAAAGGCATCATTGAAGATGATTGGCAAGGCTAATGTGTTGAATAGACTTTACTTCTTCTTGTTTGCAAAGGAGTTTTCTCACATTTAGAGTGTTTTTCATGACTCCTCAAAGATTAGTAAGGAAGTTTCCTTGAGTAATAAAGATGTTTTTTACTTGTGCAGTCAGTTCTGACTTGTGGCATGCTAGGCTAGGCCATCTTTCAATGAAAAGGTTAGATTGTATGAAGGATGACTTGCTTATATCTTCTAGGTCTAGTAGTATGTGCAATATATGTCCTTTGACTAAGCAACGTCGCCTTGCATTTCCTTTTCATAATAAAGTGGCTGATGAGATTTTTGATCTAGTGCATTGTGATGTCTAGAGTCCTATTAAAACCCCTTCTATGGCTGGATATTGTTTCTTTTTAACTCTTGTTGATGATTGCTAGAGATACACATGGGTCTATATGATGTGTTCGAAGAGTGATGTGCTTTCTATAGTCCCTAGATTTTTTACATTAGTTGAGACCCAGTATAAGAAAAGGATCAAAGTCTTTCGTTCTGATAATGCTCCTGAATTACGCTTTAAGAATTTCTTTCCTTTAAATGGTACTATGCATCAATTTTCATGTGTAGAAACACCTAAGCAAAATTCGATAGTTAAGCGCAAGCATCAACATTTACTTAATGTTGCACGGGCTTTATATTTCTAGTCAAATATCATGATGATCTTATGGAATGAGTGTGTGTTAACTGCGACATATATAATAAATCGCATCCCAATGCCTCTTCTTTCAAATGCTATCCCATTCTCGATCTTGCATAGTGAAAAGGTGGACTATTCTTCTCTACGGGTTTTTGGATGAAAATGTTATGCATCCACACTTCAATCCAAGAGAGGCAAATTTGAACCTTGTGCAAAAATCTGTGTTTTTGTTGGCTATCCAGTGGGAGTCAAAGGTTATAAAGTGTTTGATTTAGAAAAGTAAGAGATTATTATTTCTAGAGATGTTGTCTTCGTTGAGAACCAATTTCCTTTAAAGGATAAATTTTTGTCCAAGAAAGTGGTTGTTGATCCTTTCCCAGAGACATTTTTACCTCATCCTTTGCATAATAGTTTTGACATGCCATAATTGAGTTCCCATGACCTCTGTTCAGCTCAAAATGCTCCAGTTGAACACATCCTTGAGAGTTTAGTTCAAAATGCTCCAGTTAGTCACATTCTTGAGAATTCAACTGAAGTAAGTCAAGATCACAATCAAGTGCTACATGATAATTTAGCCAATATCAATACAGATGTTATGGTTGAACAAAAAAATGCGAGAATTTCCATTGATGAGGCTTCACCTAATATCTCTCCCTTGTCGATTGATTCTAACTACATTTTGCCTAATGACGTCTCACTGCCGATTGAAACTGAAATTTTGCCTACTGATAGTATAGAGCCTAATGAGGTTTGCTCTTCAACAATAGCTCCAGCTCATGTTTGCATACGTAAATCTACCAGATCACGGATTGCCCCTTCATTTTTGAAGGACTATCATTGTGGGCTACTTATGGACTCCACAGTCTTCAAGAACAATAAGTGTTTTTTCCCATTCAAAACTTCCTACCATATAAAAAAATCTCCCGTACTCATCAAAAAATTTTAATGGATGTAACAGTTGCCTATGAACCTTCTTTCTTTCATCAAGCTGTGAAGGATCAAAATTGGAAGGATGATATGGATCAGGAAATTGATGCAATGGAAAGAACCCAAACTTGGAGTCTTATTCTGTTGCCTAAAGAACGTCATGTTGTAGGATGTAAATGGGTCTGCAAAGTCAAACATAAAGCCGATGGAACCGTGGATACATACAAGGCTAGGCTCGTTGCCAAGTGTTACTGCCAGTTAGAAGGTGTTGACTTCCTCGATACATTTTCTCCAGTGGCAAAACTAGTCTCAGTTAAGGTGCTTTTGTCCCTTGTAGCCTCTTATAACTGGCTTTTGTCACAAATGGACATTAATAATCCGTTCTTGAATGGAGAATGATTCGAAGAAGTTTATATGTCACTGCCTTAAGAATACTACCAGCATCAGTAGGGAATAACCCATGAACCCCTTATTTGCAAGATTCACAAGTCCATATATGGTCTTAAACAAGCTTTAAGACAGTGGTTCTCTAAATTCTCCAGTGTCCTGTTGAATCACGACTTTTTCCAATTGAAAGCAGATTATTCCCTTTTCATAAAAGAAGAAGGAGAGACTTTTGTTGCATTACTTGTCTACGTTGACGATATTTTGGTGACAAGGCCTACTTCATCTTGTGTTGAAGAAGTTAAAAGATTGCTTAAGTCAAGCTTCATGCTAAAAGACATAGGGAATGCTCGATACTTTCTTGGATTAGAAATCTCTCGATCCTCTACTGGCTTATACCTAACCCAACGAAAATATTATCTTCAACTAATAGAGGACTACGGTTTGTTGGGAGCTAAGGTTGCTGCTCATCCAATGATGCCTAACCAGAAATTGTCTGCTGCTTTTGGCAAACTGCTTAATAATGAGAAGTCGACTAACTATAGAAGGCTTGTTGGAAGGTTGCTTTATCTACAGATAACAAGACGTCACATATGCTTTGCAATGCATAAATTGAGCCAATTCGTATCTAAACCATGTACCTTTCATTTTGATGGAACAATGTATCTTCTTAAATGCCTTAAAGGTAATGCAGGCGAAGGTGTCGTTTTGCAAACTAACAACTCCTTTCAATTGAAGGCCTTCGTCGATTCAGATTGGGGGTCATGCGTGGACATCAAACGTTCTATCATTGGTTTTTGCATTTTCTTAGGTAGCTCTCTCGTATCTTGGAAGACTAAGAAGAAAGCCATTGTGACTAGATCATCTGTTGATGCCGAATATCGAGTATTGGCAGTTGTCACCAGTGAACTAACTTGGCTTCACTCTCTTCTCAAGGACCTACAAATTGTTGTGCCTCTTCCTTCCCTTGTATATTGCGACAACCTTGTAGCCATAGCCATCGCAACCAATCCTGTCTTTCATGAACGCACGAACCATATTGAAGTTGATTGCCACTTTGTAAGAGACAAGATTGATGATGGATTATTGCTCAAACGGTCAGCTAGCCGACATGTTTACCAAACCATTAACCATCACCCACATTAAAAACTTCATGGTCAAGATGGGAATTCTTAATCTCCATGATTTTCCATCTTGAGGGGGGAAAATCAGAATATATTTGCATATTAGTCTTTCTATTTTATTTGTTATTTTTGTTGTCTGCATAATCAGTTTCTTCTGCATAATTAGTTAGCTATTTTTATATTATATTTGTTCTCTCATAATTAGTACATGAGACTTCTCCTATATATATGAGAATTTTTATTCAATAAAACACAACTGAGATTTTAGTCTATACATTGTGTTAGTAAGGTTTAAATAAACAAGCACGTAGGTTTAGGTAACCACCGTTTATAACCAACTCGGCCGTTTACATAAACTGGGGCCCAAACACACCCTTAATGTCTTGCTGATGTATTTTTTTAGAATTTAAGATATTGGTTTTGTCTGGGAACTATGAACACAACAAAGTATTGGCAGTGTGTGTAGTGTAGCGTTAGTGACAAATCTTTTTTTTTTTTATATATATGTGATTGTTTGGGCCAGCTTATGCCTACCTCAACTAATGTCACAAATATACTGTCTAACTCAACAATATTTGGATGTCAAGAAAATTCGTAGGAAACTAATTCATAAGTAGGTGACTACGATGGATTGAACTCATTCCTAGGTAGGTGTTAGTGATAAATCTTAGTATTGTTAGTATTATTATTATTATTATTTTTTTTTTGTTATTACATGGTATTGTAAGTTGCTCATTATGTGTATTCTTAATTTTTTTATTGAATATTTTTAGTTTTTGTTATGGGTATTTTAATGGTGTTTCATGGTATTTGTATAATTAAATTACGGTATTATTAATTTATGTTCGATGTATTGTTGGTGTTTTTTCTGACTATTTGGTGCATTGGTTTTTTCGAGGAACGAAGAACAAAATGGGTGTATTATTGTTAGTGTATGTTTAATGCATTCATGTTTAGACAATACTTTATGAGCATGTTTGACTTGGAGAGGATGGGATGAGATGTGATGAAAAAGGGGAGAGATAATAAATTTATGTTTTGTAAGAAGGGAAGGAAACACAATTAATATATATTAATTTATGATAATATTATTTTTTGAATTTATTTTATTTTATTTATTATTGGAATAAAATTTAAAATTTACTATAATTTATTTAAAATACATATAAACTTGGTGTTTTGAAATTCATTTAATTAATAAAAATTTTATTTTAGAAATAAATTAGAAAGACATAAATATTCATTTATTAATATTGTTTTGAAATTATTTTCATTTATTGTTTTGAAATTTATTTTATTTAAATAAAATTTAAATTTTTGTATATTTTCTTTATTTCAAATACATGGTATAAAAACAAATTTCAAATATTTATCATATATACTTTTATATAACTAGAATTTTTTAACGTGTCTTGCACGTCATATTTTTTCCCCCGAAGTGTGGTATGTGATATTATATTTTTATTTATTAAAATACTTATAAATAATATATATATACACATATATATATATATATATATATATATATATATATATAATATTTATGCTAAATTTTTACAATTTTTTTTTCATCCGTTTATTATTTTAGTTTAATCTACAAATATTGAAAACATCACCTCAATCTTTTCATTTACATAGTTAATACGTAAATCATATTTTCAAATTTCTAACTCTTTTAAAAAATTATAACCTCGATTAATTAATTGGAATTGGATTAACCAGACAAGATAACCAACTGTGCCACTGATCCTCAGTTGCTCTATAATACTTTTTAAATAATAATACAATGACTAAAATTTTATAGTACTAGTACATTGTAATACAGTTTTAATATAGATATAAAAAATAACTAATACTATTTAAGTATATTCATAATATATATTCCTTTATACATATATCTTATAAATATAAGACACAAACATTAAAAGCTTAAATCATGTATCTACATTAAAAAAAAAAACTTAAATCACCAGAAAATATGAAGGACTGTTACGCATTGATTCTTGAGTGATAAAAAATGATTTCCAAAGATGAAAAAATTTCAAACAATCCATTCATAAGGAAACATGAAAACTTTTTCGAATAGGAAATCAAACAAACAACATATGAAATTTTCTCCAACCTTCGATTTCTAAAGAAAAAAAACAGACTCCAAAATGAAAACGTTGAAAGATCGTTCATAGTGGCTTTTTCATTCGAGAAAGATTATTAGTTAGTTATGATTTTTTGAAAAAATATTGTAACCACGATAAATGGACTCGATCAAAATAGGTAATGAGTTTTTTGGAAACTTTTTTACAAATTAAAACTTTCCATACTGGTTATCAAGGGGGACAAAATGGGACTTATAAAATCAAATTTTCTTAAAATAAAAATCCAAGGTTGGTAAGAGCTTATTTTTTTTGCCAACAAGAGTAATAACTCAGCGGTATCAATGTACACCTAATGACTATGAGGTCGTATGTTCGAGTCCCTCTACCCCCAATTATGTTGTAATCTAAAAAAACAAAAAGAGCTTTATTATTATTTTTTATTAATATTCATATCGTTATTTTTTTTTCCCTCTACTTTGTTGTTAGTCTAAATCCATATGCTTTTTCATTTAAAAACAATTGCATTTTAGCATTTTTCTATTTTAGGTTATGTGTTTTTGGGTTTTTGGGGAGCATTTTGTGCTTTTCCCAAAAAGGGAAGCATGCTTTTGCTATTTAAAGAGTGAATAATGCTTTGTTTTCCTCACCATACGCAAATATTAAGAACACTAGTCGTAAAAGCCATCTTCCTCCTTGATTTTTGTGCCAGACAATCACCAACCCAGCTCCAAATATCGGTCGTCCATCCCTACTACTTCGATTATCGCCACGTGGCATGCCCACAACCTTTCTCACGCCTCTTCTCCACGACGCGTGTCTCTCGCTCAGTCGTAAGCAACGTCTCACGCGGATCAAGTCTACATCACCGTCTTCCTTGTCTCGAGTTCACACTCCAGCGAGCCTTGTCGTCGTCTGCCGCAACATCGCCGACCACTCAACGACATCGACAAGCTTCGAACCGCTGCCATCGTCATCGTTCAGTTGTCAAGCCGAGCCATTTCACCATCGTTTAGTGTCGTCCGCATTTTTGGTGAATTCAAGCTCTAGTCTAGCCCTATTTTCACCGTTTCTTGCTCCTTTTTTCTTGTAAATTCCTTTTTTCGACTTTTTACCCTTCTTAACCTTCATTTTTCCCACGGATTTCCAACGAGTTTCCATGGTTTCTTGCGATTTTTCCAACTTGAAAACCTCATCTTCTTTTGTAGATTGTCGAGGCTAAAGGAGCTCATTTAAGGATCCGAGACCATATCCTTGATCTAGAGACCGAGATCTTTCAAACGAGGTATGACTTGCTCCATTTTGCGGCCACATGTCGCCGCGTGTTCCGGCGAGGTGTTTACAAACAATTTCTTACCATCGATTCCACGATTCTAACCCTGTGTATGGCTCATTTAGCTTTTCCCTAAAGAACACTCTATCTGGTTTTTATGTTTAGGTGACCCGAGAACCATTCTTAGCTAGTAGAGTTTATTTGGTGTTCGGTCAAGTCGTCGAAAAGGTAAGGGGTTTCATTATTAGTTGAATGTGGCAATTTCATAGAAAGTAGTGGCATGACTAGGGTATTTCGAGCTATAGCACGTTGAAATGCATGTTGGCCTTAACCGTTTATGTCATAAATGTTTTGCGTATGCTTGGTATGTTAGAGATTGACCCTGCTTTACTTCCACTGTTGCTATTTGTTTAGGATTATATGTGATGGTGTGTTGTTGACTCGAATGACTGTAGGACTTGCATCTAGTACTATTGTGGTATTTTATTAGGCCATGGGCCATACTATGATTCTTGTGCTAGTTTAGAGACTTGTGTTTCCTCTGGTTAGCTTTTATTTCTGTTGCACTTGTATGGAACGCGTGTGACATGTCTTACATTTTTTTACTTGCTTTTTTCGTTGTGGTACATGGGAAGGGGAGCCGGTAATGACCTGCTTGGCCCCGACACCTACACCAACGACCCAGTACGTGGGAAGGAGAGCAGTCATGACTTGCTTAACCCCGACATCTACTAGAAGAGGATACTAAGACAACTGATGGCGTGGAGAGATGCCTATCGGTGCGCTTGCATGCATTTCAGGATGTTGTCTATAGGTAGTCGGTCCCTGCATGCTCGGGGTTAGCAGATGGCAGCCCTAGCCCGAGGCTTAGGGATATTGTGTGGATTCGTTCACTTGTGGCCCTCCTTGATATGCTCATGTGTTTTTGCACGACATTCGTCTATGCCCTTGATGACACGACCTGAGTGTTGTTGTCTTGCTTGAAGTCTTAGGGATTCTGTGTGTGTTCCTCAATCGTGCCAGGTCCCTACAGTGGTCAGGCTACCCCGAGACATTCATGTATGTCTCAACGGACACGGTATGGGACGTGTCCCGACCCGAGGTTTAGGGAACTTGTGTGTTACCCTCACTCGCGGTCCCTTTTTTACAGTGGTCAGATGACTTGTTGGCATTCGCAATATGCCTCTGTTGTTGCGGTTTGAGCACTGTTGACTTAGTAGTGGTTAACCAACAGGCCGACCCTACATGGTTTTGGTATGTTGTTCTTAGCTCGAGTACTCGAGTCCTGTTAGTGCTTGCATGATTTCCCCCATAGTGAACTTCTTACCAGGTATATATATTTCTATATGTACTCTCTCCTTACATCTTTCAGGTATGAGAGCACGTGGAGGTGGATAACTGTGGAGCTGAATGTTCATGGGCACGAAATCTTTACCATCTGCATAATTTATCGCATTTAGTTATTTCGAACTTTTATTATGCCTTAGTTTTAGACTTGGTTGTTATTTGACTATGTGATTCCGGTGCTAATATAATGTCTAGTAACTAATTCAAAGTCAACTTATGCTAAGTGTAACTTTGAATCACTTACGCGAAAGTATTCGCGGTCAGATATTGCAGCAAGTAATAAGTATATAAATTTTATCTATCCCACAAAGATTGATGTCTAGAGCTAAAATGATTAGGATAAAAGTTATGTAGAAAAGTAAAGAATGATTTGGATAAGTTGTTGTGATTCATTTTGAAAATGAATATGATGCTAAGACTAAAATAAATATGATGCAATGAGTATTGATAACTAACAGTCCTAGAAGATCCTACGCGCGTGGGCTAGTCAAAGAGATTCCTGCTTCCCTAATAAATAAGCACTTCCGCACTTAATGATTTATGGTAGAGCCAACTTCCGTTGCGAAGTCCATACTAATAACAGGGTGACGTAAGCTGTAAATAAGGTTATTCCTAACACTTTAAACGGTGAAAAGACTTCCACACAACCTAACATAGCATAGTGGGTTAACATACGTGGGTAGCTAATCGACACACACACACACACACACACACACACACACACATATATATATATAATAACAAGCAACAATGTAAAACTCAATGACCTACGCTCCTAGCATGCTTCTATTCATGGATAATTAACAAAAACTCATACCGCAACCATAGAAATAAACATAATATAGTGGTTAAATCAGATGATTTTATTGCAATTACAAAATGTTTATAACTACAGGCTGCTCCTAATAAAAACAGTAAAATGGAATTGATGCGGATGTGAAGTGTGTAGTCCCTTGTCATCAGTTTCTACGTACACCACCAGTGCTTCTTCCTAAGAATTGGCCATGATCCTTGGGTCAGATTTGGCCATCCGACCAGCTCACTCGACATACGCATTCTTACGGATATTTATAATGTTAAATTATTTGGTCGGCAAGTCCGAATGAGCAGGAAAATTATCATTAGTGCAAATCTCTTGATTTCTTCTATAATTTCTTGATTTACGTCGTCCTTTATTACCACCTTGAATTTCTGCTTTGTTTCCTTGTTGACGTAATTAATCGAATGCAACTGCCAGTGTGTGAATCCTCAATGAGTGTTGCCATTCACATTTCTTAATTACTTTCAGTGTATCTTTTAGCATATTCCTACATTATATAAACTTTCAGCGTAAAGTATTCAATATTCATGCTTTTTTTGCAATACTGCGCTTTTGATGCTGAATTATGAATGCATGCTGATTTCTATGTTCTTTCATCGCATTTCTTTTGTTAGCACTCATTATCCCAGTTATTTGTAGAATATGCAGACTAAAACAACCTAAAATATGCTCTATTTTAGGGTTATCATTATTTCTATGCTTTACGACTTTTTTCGTGGGGTCCCGAACTTTATTTTTAAACTGTTTTAATGTAACAGCCCGGGTTTTCGAAACGGTTCTACATGTACGATTTTCAGTTGTTTTGGTTGATACGATGGGCCGTTATGGCAGTTTTCACCTTAAGGGATAATTTGGTAACTTCACCTTTAAGGCCAATTTATTGATTTAATGAGTTCAGATTTGTTTTTGTAGTTTGAAGCTAAGCATGGTCAGTTCTGCAATTTTAGAGAAGAGGCTTTCAATTAAATTAAAAGAAGGAGATTTAATTAAAAGGAAAGAAAATGAGCTTTATTTTATTCATCGATCAAATTAGTCAGCCGATATCTTCATCGATCAAAAAGCTAGAGAGAGTTTGTGATCGCCTTCGTCTCCTTCTCCATCGTTTCTTTCATTATCCCAAATAGATTTCTTCTCAATTATCCCAAATCGATTTCTACCCGATTATCCCAAATCGATTTCTGCACAAATATTCCAAATCGACTTTTGCTGAATAGTGCTCTGCCATTCAGGTTTTTTTAGGTAAAACTCGTTCCCTGTGTTTCTTTTGTTTTGATTGCAAAGTATTTATAATCGTCTTTTATTTATAATCGTCACCCTTTCTTCTTCGATTCGTCTTCTATTTATAATCAGCCAAGGTTTCTTGTCGACCACGTCTTTCTGGAATATTCTTCTCATTGATTGTTTCCGTTTTGGTTCTCTTGATTTCGTGATTTGATTACCAATTACTTCTTCCTTTTATGTTCTAACGACTCAACTGTTCCGTTCTTGCAGCGATGATTGTCAATTATCTCCTTCATTTTTTGTTCTGATGACTGATCCGCTCTTTCCTTGCAATGATCTCCTATGAACAAAAGACACGTTAGCATATTTATGCTTTATAATCTCGTTTTTGCGATTATATGTAATAACTCATGATCGTTAGCAGCAAGAAGAATATCATCTACATACAACACAAGGATTATAAACTTTCTCCCCACGATCTTCATGTAGATACACCGATCAACAATCATTTTTACAAACCCATATGACAATACGATATCATTAAACTTCAAGTACCATTGTCGAGAAGCTTGTTTTAATCCATAAATTAATTTATTCAACCTACATACCAGATTTCCTTCATTTGTGGTCTCAAAACCTTGAGGGCTTTCCATACATACCTTTCTTCCAAATCTCCATTGAGAAAGGCGGTTTTAACATCCATTTGGTGGAGCTCGAGATCCTAATGAGCCACCAAAGCCATTACAATTCTTAAAGAGTCCTTTCTAGAAATCGGAGTGAAATTCTCTTTATAGTCAACGTCGTCCTTTTGAGTATAACCTTTGGCAACAAGTCTGGCTTTGTACCTCTCGACATTGCCCTTAGAGTCTCACTTGGTCTTAAAGACCCATTTAAAGCCACTTCTTTTAGAATCCTTCGGCAATTCTGTCATTTCCCAAACATTGTTATCCGCCATAGATTTCAACTCTTCCTTCATGGCTATCAATCACTTGTCAGAATGTTCACAATTCATGGCTTAGTCAAAAGAGACTGGATCTTCAACAATGCTCAAGTCACTTTCATGCTCAAGTGCATAAACTATATACTCATTTGAAACAACTGGTCTATAATAATAGTACATCAACCTGAGATGAATCACTTAATGGATTTTGGTCCATTAGTTACTCTTTTATAACTACATAAAGTGCTCCCACACTCCCACGAACTGTGTCATTTTCAATGAAGCGAGCATTTCCAGACTCTACAATTCTCGTTCTATGGTTAGGACAATAGAATCTATACCGTTTTGACCTCTCAAGATATCCAATTAAATAACCACTAATGGTTATGGAATCCAATTTCTTTTCATGTGGATTATATATCCTAACTTCGGCTTGGCAGCTCCAAACGCGAAGATGTCTTAAACTAGGCTTCCTAGATGTCCACAATTCATTAGGTGTCTTAGGAACTACTTTACTAGGTACCCTATTCAATATGTATGTTGTTGTCTTCAATGCATACATCCACAATGAAATAGGTACGAAACTATCATTTACCATATTCCTCACCATTTCCATCAATGTACGATTACGCCTTTCGCAACACAATTTTGGTGTGGTGATTCAAGCATTGTATATTGTGCACAAATACTCTTAGACTCAAAGAGTCTTTTAACTGGATCTAGAATCTATCCAACTTTGCTAATAAGCAATTAGTTCAGTATTATGCAAAAGAAATATATTGCAAACAAAAAATGTGATAGATTCTAGCTCTATCACACTCTCCCATCAATGAATTGAATCAATTAAATATCAATGTACTTAGTTGTATTCATAATAAGGGCATGTTACATTTATATAGCCTTCAAAGGAGATTGACTAACTAACTACCCTTACCACCTAATTAAGGGCTAAATATTGGATCACATCACTATCTAGCCTCTAGAAAACCTTCTCGTCCTCAAGATGTTTACAAAAAAATATATAAATTAAAATACAACTATTAAAATTATATAAAAAGAAAAAGAAATGAAAATTTTCTAGCAAAGAAATTTTTCGGTGGTGTAGTGATCAAGGTTGTCAACTCATGAAACGTAACATGTATCTAAATCAAATTTTTGTGAACCATGTATCGTAATATCATAACTTTTTATTTTGTAAAATTAATATTTAAATAAATTTGTATATATATAAACAAGAAATTAATTCAAAGAAATATAAAAAATAAGAAGAAGAAAAAAAATCAACTCTGTTTCACTTTAGAAAGCTACTTATTTCTTTTCAATTTTGAATAGTTGCATACTTGACCTTTCATACCTTCCAGAAATCTTAAAAATTGAGAGTATTTAATTTTTATTTTATTTCTTTTCATATTCCTAAACCCAAGATGAGTCTTTTCACCTTCCAATCTAATACATGTTTAAGTTTGAACGACACGCATTAAACAAAAAATAATACTTTTAAATTTATTATGTCATTCTCTATTATATTTTATTTCAATTTCATAATCATTTATTTTTTCACTTTCTTCTTTGACCCTACCTCTTCTTCGATATTTCTTCTTCTTTGATAGTTTTCATAATCATGATCGGATCGTTTGATTCTAAGTCTAGAATCGTACGATTCTTTGTAATATACAATTCAAAATCGATTTTGAATCTTTTTGCTTCTATTCCTTTCCGAATCGTATATCATATGTTTTTAACAACCATGGCAGTGATGGCAATCATGAACCAACAAATTGATGTTCCTCTATGCTCGTTCATGTGGATTAGAACGTGCATTGGACCATTTAATAAACAAAGTTAGATACCACTTTGAATTAGTTACTTAAGCCCAAACCTTCAGGTCTACTATTTTTTCTATTTTAAACTGAGCTCTAGTAAACCCGAGAGCCCAAACCCAATTGAGAGCCATTTGGGAGGAAGATAAACTTGAACTAATTTAATGAACCGTACCAACTTTGACCCAGTGAACCAGGCCGATAATCGAACCAAATCTTGAACATGAACTGGTCTAAACAAGATATCTCCAAGAATGCATCAAAATTAGGTATTGAATTAATAAATGGGAAATAATGACATGATTATTATTTCAATAATGGGATGAATTTATACATAATAAACTAAATCTATACATCCAACTAATAATTTAGAAAAATATAAAACTACCTAATCTAAACTGATATGAATTCAACCACCAACTTATTGTATTCACGTGAAGGAGCAATTACAAGAAGCAAGAAAAGAAGATTCTATGAAGATTATAAAAATTACATGCCAAAATTTTAAATAAAGAAATTTCCAGATTTCTTATTTTGGGACTTTTTTATTTCAATGCTTGCCAACCATGCTCATAATTGCAAGGGACCATCTAGAAGAGTTGGTTGAGTCTATTTAAAGCATATCTACCCTTTTGTTTAGCGTTTAAGCCACACAATTGACTTTTGGCTTCTTATGTCTTATTTTCTACAAAATGCATTTAATAGCTTTTTGAGTCCTTTTTGTATTCCAAGGCATGCATGAATCTTTGGCCTTTAAAATGGCTTGTAATACATCATTTTGGACAGATTTATGATTGAAAAACTTGTGTTTTCTTAGACCCCATTTGGTGTTGTCTTTTTTTTTAAATCTTACTTTAGGTTTGAAGTTAAATCAATTCATTGGATTAGTCTTGATCAAGCTAATTCTGGAGTGAGTTGTCTTAGGATCTAAGAGTGATTATTTTAGATTTTAAGTGTGATCTAAGTTAGCCTTTATCGTGAGTTTTCGCAAGGATCCTAGAATAACCTCTAGCTTTGTAAAAATCAAGCAACGATCGACGCTTATCATTTTGTATCAGAGCATTTGGTCGACATTCTTTGGCCGACTCTAGACTTCGTTTCAACATGGCACATAATGAAGGAAAAGCAACACATGTGCCATATTTTAGTACCGTTCTTGAAACTCTTAAAGATATGTTGGAAATGATGAGAGAAGATATGGAAGAAAGAAGATCACATCGCAAAAATGATGTCTTCAAGGTACACTCATCCAAAACCAATTTCAAATACTCAATTGTCTTTGGAAAATGATAACTCATGTGATGCATTTCAGCCTATGGTTGAAGTAGAAAGTAGAAAATTTGAAAATGAAATGCTTTATGGTTTAGTTGCAACACATGCTAATGAGGTTAGTAGGGGATTAGATTGTAAGGACTTATTTTCTTGTATCCCTTCTACTATTGTAAAACCTATGCTTAATAATGTACATATTGATGTGTGTGAGTTAGGGAAAAAGGCACAAAAGGCTAAAACAAAATCAAATGAATTTATGGAAAAAAAATCTTGTGAGAAAGTGAGTGTGAGAGATAAGCATGAGATTCGTTTATGGCTTATACAAAAAATGAGAGAAAAGACAAAATTGTCAGCTTGTGTGATAGAGCTAGTGAGGTTATATCTATTTTGTTTTCAAAGAAAAATATTTTTAGACATTTATATCGAGGAACTTGTTATTTAACGGGTGAGCTCAAACCATGTTTGTCTAGTGTTTCTTTTGAGTTCTTACAGGAAGCGAAAGACCTTATACAACATATTGAATCGAAGCTTCCTTCTAAAGTAAAGAATGACAACAAACAAAATGTCAAGTTGTTTATTATGATGAGATACTCCAAATTTGCTTCTAAATTCATCCTTGGCAGCAAGCATAAGGTGTTCAAACGGGGAAATAAATATCATGATTTGAGGACAAATCCTTTTAAAGAAAGGGGGGATGATATGAATTCAACCACCAACTTATTGTATTAACATGAAGAAGCAATTACAAGAAGCAAGAAAAGAAGATTTCATGAAGATTATAAAAATTACATGGCAGAATTTTAAATAAAGAAATTTCTAGATTTCTTATTTTGGGACTTTTTGATTTCAATGCTTGCCAACCATGCTCATAATTGCAAGAGACCTTCTAAAAGAGTTGATTGAGTCTATTTAAAGCATATCTACCCTTTTGTCTAGCATTTAAGCAATGCAATTGACTTTTAGCTTCTTATGTCTTATTTTCTACAAAATGCATTTAATAGCTTTTTGAGTTCTTTTTGTATTCCAAGGCATGCACGAATTTGTGACCTTTAAAATGGCTTGTAATACATCATTTTGGACAAATTTATCATTGAAAAACTTGTGTTTTCTTAGACCCCATTTGGTGTTGTCTTTTTTTCAAATCTTGCTTTAGGTTTGAAGTTAAATCAATTCATTGGATTAGTCTTGATCAAGCTAATTCTAGAGTGAGTTGTCCTAGGATCTAAGAGTGACTATTTTAGATTTTAAGTGAGATCTAAGTTAGCCTTTATCATGAGTTTTTGCAAGGATCCTAGAAGAACCTCTAGCTTTGTAAAAATCAAGCAACGATCGACACTTATCATAAACTAGGTAATTTAAACTACTCAACTCAATATTTTAATAGTCCCCCTAAGTTAGACGTACAAGACAGAAAGTCCAACTTGAACATTGGGATAACAAGAAAATAATAATAATAAATAAATGAAAATGATAACAATAATAAAAGATATTAAATGTGATATTAGAGAGAGTGAGTAATTTTTCAATATTATTTCTGGAAAAGAGATGGGTTTAAATACACAATCAGAGAGAAAAGTCCCAACGGTCTTATGCCAGTTGTAAGACTAAATACAAATTAATAAATTAAGTATCCAAATAGAGTATAGGAGAGTTATGGCTAATATTCCCCCTCAAACACATCCTGGATGTAAAGGAGGCATGAGTTTGGTGCGCAGTAGTTGAAGACGTTCAGTCGACAAAGCCTTGGTGAAGAGGTCAATAGGCTGATCTTTGGATGACAAGGAAGCTAAATGTCCCTAGATGCCACCTTTTCTCGAACAAAGTGAAAATTGACCTCGATATGTTTGGTGCGACCATGGAAGACAGGGTTTTTAGCCATTTGAAGAGCTGACTGGTTATCACAGTAAACAATCGGACAGTGAGACAGCTTGACATGAAGATCAAGCATCAATTGTCTAATCCAAGCAACTTCAGCTACCATAGATGCAAGAGCCCTATACTCAGCTTCAGTCGAGCTACGAGAGACTGTTGCTTGCTTCTTGCTACCCCAAGATATAGGATTAGGACCAAGTTGAATAAGGAAACCAGTTGTTGATTTGCTGTCAAAATTATCTCCAGCCCAGTCGGAGTCAGAGAAAGCATGAATTTGCAGTGGACCAGGTTTGAAAACTATACCAAGATTGACACTGCCTTTCAAGTAGCAGAAGATCCTCTTGAGAGCAACTAAATGAGTGTCCGTAGAAGCATTCATATGCTGGGAAACTTGACTAACAACATACATGATGTCAGGTCGTGTGAAGCTCACATATTGAAGTGCTCCAACCATCTGTCGGAACGAGTGAACATCTTCGGCACAACAAAGTGTTCTTATTGCAGAGGCACTTTTAACTTGTATGGGAGTAGAACATGGTTTGCTTGCAAATAATCCGAACTTCTCCAAAAGTGTTGTGACATATCTACTTTGATTGACATATATCTCACCTGTTTTATATTTAAGTTATAAACCAAGAAAATGTGTAAGAGTACCAAGATCATTCATATAAAAAACAGAGTGAAGTTGGTTAATGAGACTAGTAATAAATGATTGATCATTTCCTGTAAGTATGATATCATCAACATAGAGTAAGAGATAGGTAAAAGAAGTATTATGACATCGACTAAACAGAGATGGATTAGAAAGAGATGCCTGAAAACCATGTGTAAGTAAATGAGATGTGAAGCACTCAAACCAGGCTCTAGGTGCCTGTTTTAGGCCATACAAAGATTTACGTAGATGACAAACATGGTTAGGGTATCTCGAATCTATAAAGCCCTGAGGTTGCTGCATATACACCTCTTCCTGAAGCGCACCATGGAGGAAGGCATTTTTCACATCTAGTTGTCTTAAATGCCAACCAAAGGTGACTGTAAGAGATAAAATAAGATGGATAGTTGGTCATTTAATAACAGGACTGAAGGTTTCTTGATAGTCAATGCCTTCTTCTTGATGAAATCCTTTGCTACCAAGCGTGCTTTGTACCAAGCTATGGATCCATCTGGATTCATTTTTAACTTGTATACCCATTTGCATCCAATAACATTCTTATTAAAAGGTAAAGGGACTACTTCCCAAGTATTTTGGGAAAGTAATGCTTGATATTCACTAGACATTGCTTCTTTCCATTCCAAGATCTTAGATGTTTGGGTAAAGGAAGTTGGTTCAAGAGAAGTTGAAATAGGATTTGTATGAGCCATAAAAACCTTTCTTTGAAATGCCAGATTTTCCCCTTGTTTGCATAGGATGTAAATTGGTCACCGGATTGATTGAAGCACACGAAGGAAGATGTGTTGAAGCCAAAGAATGACTAGTGATATATTGTGTTTGTTCTGTTGAAGAATTGGAAGATGGTATCTCCTGTATGGGTGAAGATGTAGACAAGTTAGAATTAGAAATATTGGGTGGTACCTCTGAAGACAAAATCACTGTTTGTAATATAGGAGAATCTTGAGAATCTCCACTGATTGGAGAAGAATGCTGAACAAAAGGAGTTGAAGAAGAATGTGATAAATCTGTTGTAGCAGGGCACAAATCGGGTACTATAACAGTAGGCAAAGGACGTGGATCTTCAATGGATTTGTTAGGAGACAAAGTAGAAAAAGGAAAAAAAGTCTCATGAAATACTACATGCCTGGAGATATAGAATTTCATGCTTTGAGGTTCATAGCAAAGGTAACCTTTATAGTTGTTAGGATAGCCTAAAAAGACACATTCAAAGCTTCTAGGTTGTAGTTTATGTTCATTATAAGGCCTGATGAGAGGAAAGTAGGAGAAACCAAAGACTTTCATGTTAGAATAATCTGGTAATTTTCCATACAAAACTTCAAATGGTGACTTATTTCGAAGAACATGAGTTGGTAAGCGGTTTATTAAGTAAGCAGCAGTAGAATATACAAATGACCAAAACGTATTAGGAACTTTAGACTTTGATAAAAGAGAAATAGATGTTTCAGTGAGATGTCTATGTTTTTTTTTTCAGCTAGCCCATTTTTTTCAGGAGTATACGGACAAGAGATTTCATGGTGAATCCCTTTCTCATTGAAAAAAGCTTTAAATTTATTGTTAAGAAATTCACCACCTCCATCACTTCTAAATCTTTTGACTTTTAAAGATAAAGCATTCTCAATTAGATTGATAAAATTCATAATAACAGAGATAGAATCAGACTTGTAAGCAATAGGAAACAACCAACAATATCGGGAAAAGTCATCTATAATTGAAATATAGTACTGTTGTTTTGTAAGCAATATAAGTAAAGGTAACAGAATAAAAAAACTGTTGTTTTATCATTTTTCCAGCAATACAGTCTTTACAAAATTTGAAATCTCTTTTAATAGGAACACCAAGGCTACTTACGACTTTTCTAAGAATCGCATCACTCAGATGACCAAGTCTAGCATGCCAATCAGTATTTGTTCCTTTAACTCCCATGTGAGCAGCAAACGTTGGAGATTCATTTGAATATATGGGGTAAAGACCATTTTTGCTAGGTCCATAGTATAGAGTCTTAAAAGTTCTTTTGTCTTGAATCAAGAAATTATGAGCATAAAAAATAATTCTACAATTATTATCAGCACACAGTTTATGAACAGACAAAAAGAGTGTGAAGGAGTCGATAAAATACCATTTCCTCGATGGGTTATTCAATTCTTGACCATTGCCAACAAGAATATTGTCTTCTCCAGAATATGTGGAAGAGTGTTGAAAGTTGTTGAGGTCACTAGATAAGTGAGCATTACAACCAGAGTCTAAAAGCCATAACTGCGTTTCTTGAACAAGGGCAGATTTGGACGAACAATCCATTAAATTTGAAGATGAGGCAACCATCGTTGCCAACTTTGATGGGGGTATGCGACCTTGGTAAGAGAAGTTCATTCTATTGTAACAATCAATAGCGTTATGCCCTGTTTTCCCACATATTTGACATGGTGGTGGTTGTGCAGGAGAACTCGAATCACTACTAGGAGCAGCCATATTCACCTAAGAGACATTACCCGATGCGTAATTGTTCAAAGGATAAGTATTACCAGATGAGTAAAAATTTTGAAAATTGGAAGAAGAGTCTTGGTTGAATTGTCCACAACCACCACGATTTCCACCATTAGAGTTCTGGTTGAATTGTCCACGGCCACCACGATTTCCACCATTACGACCTCTACCTCTATTCCAGCCTCCACGATTATTTGTATATACATTCATTGCAAGATTCTGCATCGTAGCATCATCTTTCTTTGACTGCAATTCTAACTCCGTTTCCTATGTTTTCAGTAGAGAGTGAAGTTCTTCAAAAGACACAGTGGTTGCACGAGTTCGTAGAGAAGTCTTGAAGATGTTGTAAACTGGTGGAGTCCATTGATTGTGTAAATAACTAGATCCTCGGGATCGATCTGCACTTTTACCACAGCGAGTTTATGAATGATCGTCGTGATTTTTTTAATATAAACGTTGATTGATTCACTCTGTTTCTTGGAGACGCTTTGAAGTTCAGATTTCAACCCAACTATATGTGTTCTTGTAGAAGAAAAGTAATGCTTATCCAACGTTTCCCATAATTTTTTGGAGGTTTTGGATCCAATTACAAAAGACAAGGTCGTTTGTGATAGAGTAGCATTCAACAACGTAATAAACGCTTGATCATTCTCAAACCATTGATCAAATTCAGCAGAGTCAGCCGAGGTTTCACCTTCTTTTGCGATTTTATGAACTGGTTCAGAGATCGTCCCATCTATGTACCCATATAACTTGTGGGCTTTGAGTAAAGAGGAAATTTGGTACCGCCAAAGAATGTAAATTCGTGGAATCTAACCTTACAAATACAAGGTTGCAGATATTTGTTAAGAGATGAATTGAAGACGACGGAACAGCAGTGATATTAGCCATGGAAATAGCAAGAAGACAGTGCTCAGGCAAGAAGACGCAAGAAAATGGTACCAAAATTAGGGATTTAAGAACTAGGGTTTCAAGGTTTGCAGAGATTAGGTAAGAAGAAAGGACAAGAGAAATTTGAAATTCCAAGATTGGGAAATCAGGCTTAGGCACGTGCCTGCTCTGATACCATGTGATATTAGAGAGAGAGAATGAGTAATTTTTCAGTATTATTTCTGGAAAAGAGATGGGTTTAAATACACAATCAGAGAGAAAAGGCCCAACGGTCTTATGCCAGCTGTAGACTAAATACAAATTAATAAATTAAGTATACAAATAGAGTATAGGAGAGTTATGTCTAATATTAAAAAGCGCCAATTGAGAAACAATTGGGACAGAAAAGCGCCAATGGGGAAACAATTGCAAGTGGAAAACAATTGGGAGAGAAAAAACCAATTGGAAATAATTGGGAGAGAAAGCGTCCATTGGTAAACAATTGGGAGAGAAAGCATCAATTGGTAAACAATTGGAGAGAAAGCGCCAATTGAGAAACAATTGGGAGACAAATTGCCAATTGGGAAAGAAGCGCCAATTGGAAAACAATTGGGAAACAGGCAAACATGCAAAAAAAGAGGAAAAAAAAAACTGGAACAAGGCAATTGAATGTGCCTTAGAGGCCATGAGAAAATGGTGCCATTATTTAAATTGGTAGTTAAACACACGAAGCGGGAGCAATAGAAAAGGCAACAGATTGCTCTAATACCATATCGAATTTAGAAAATAGAGAGAAAATAACTTGATAAATATTATCTCCTCTCTGAGAGGATATTTATACAGGAAACAAAATCTTAAATAGTAAAATATATCTTAAAGTCTAACCATCCTAACAATTCTAACAATCTTATAGTCCCCCACAAGTTGGACGACATAGAGAGTCCAAACTTGAACTAGGAGAAAAATATTTTATTACTAAAAACATTTGGGAAGCCGCAACACCAATTTTGGAAGACCATTGGGAAGACGAGCGTCAATGGGAAGACAATTAAGAAGAGAAGTGCCAATTGGGAAGAGAAGCAGCCTGACATAGAAGATAGCTTCAACGTCAGCCATCTAGAAGTACTAATTAAAATAGAAATTATGTCCGAGCAACATCAGGAATGGCTGACTATTAAGGACCATATCGAGGAAGCAGAGGATTTTCAGGATAACGAAATGGAGGACGCAGCAGACAGAGTACATTATTATGAAGCACTGAATACGGGAACAAACTGCAAGCAGCAGCCTTCAGCAGACGAACCTCTTACACTGGAGCTAAAACCTCTACCCGATCATCTAAAGTATGCCTATACCTTGGAGAAAAGAAGACATTACCAGTTGTCATATCTTTGAAACTAACCATAGAGCACGAGCAAGCGCTTCTGGTACTACTCGCGCAGCACAAAAAGGTAATTGGATGGACTCTAGCAGATATAACTGGCATCAACCCCACATTTTGTATGCACAAAATCATTCTCGAGGATGATGCCGAAACTTCAATGGAACACCACAGATGATTAAACCCTACCATAAAGGAGGTAGTAAAGAAGGAAATTTTGAAATGGTTAGATGCCGGGATCATCTATCCTATATCAGATAGCTAGTGGGTTAGTCCAATACAATCCGTACCTAAAAAGGGAGGCACCACCATCGTTCGTAATGAGAAAAATGAATTAATTGCCACACGGACAATTACATGATGGCGAGTGTGTATGGACTATGGCAAGTTGAATAAAGCAACAAGGAAGGATAATTTTCCATTAGCTTATATCGACCAAATGTTGATCGCATCGCAGGAAAAGAGTATTACTATTTCCTAGACGGATATTCTGGCCACAACCAAATCACGATAGATCATAAGGACCAGGAGAAAACTACGTTCACCTGCCCCTATGGAACATTCCCCTTTAGAAGAATGTCGTTTGGATTATGTAACCCACCAACCACCTTCCAAAGATGTATGATGTCAATTTTCTCAAACATGCTCGAAGAAGTTATGGAAGTTTTTATGGATGACTTTACGGTATTTGGAAAAAATTTCCGTAATTGCTTAGCAAACCTTGAAAGAGTCCTCCGCTGATGTGAAGAAACAAACTTAGTACTTAACTGGGAGAAGTTCCATTTCATGGTAACTGAAGGAATTGTCCTTGGGCACAAAATCTCCAGGAAGGGAATGAAGGTTGATCAAGAAAAAATGGAGGCAATAGAAAGATTAAAACCACCAAAAAACGTGAAAAGCGTGCGTAGATTCTTAGGCCATGTTGGGTTTTATAGGCGATTCATTAAGGATTTGTTAAAAATAGCGAAACCCATGTGAGAATTCTTGGAAACAGAGAGAACCTTCAATTTTGACGCGCGCTGTCTTCAAGCATTTGAGCAACTCAAAAGGGCTATGATTTCTACACCAATAATGATAGTGCATGATTGGGGAAAACCATTCGAGCTCATGTGCGACGCCGGTGACTAAGCAATAGGAGTTATCCTGGGACAAAAAAGAGAAAAGCTAATTCATTCTATTTACTACGCGAGCAGAACTCTAATGGAAGCGCAACAAAACTACAAAACTATAGAGAAAGAGTTTCTGACAGTAGTATACGCACAGGAAAAATTTCGTTCCTACTTTGTCGGATCGAAAGTAACTGTGTTCACTAACCATGCTGCCATAAGACACTTAATGAGCAAGACTAATGCAAAACCAAGGCTGATTAGATGGATACTCTTTATGCAAGAGTTTGACATAGAAATTAAGGACAAAAAGGGATGTGAGAATGTTGTGGCAGATCACCTATCACGACTTGAAGTCACATATCCCGACACAACTATGCTCATCATAATAGAAAAATTCCCTGATGAGCAAGTTTTTTGTGTTAAAGGTAATAGAAGAAAGAAATGCCCCTTGGTTCGCAGACATTGCCAGTTATTTAGCAAGCCAAATCATTCCATCCCAGATGACGCAACAACAAGTAAAACGCTTCTTCCATGACGCAAAATTCTTTTTATGGGATGAACCGTATCTTTATAGGCAATGTGCTAACGAAATGATATGCTGATGTGTAGTAGAGCATGAGAATAACGCAATTCTGGAATCATGCCACACATCGCTTTACGAAGGACATTTTGGAGGAATGCGAACTACATCAAAGATTTTTCAATCTGGCTACTTCTGGCCTAGCGTATTTAAGGATGCTCATCACTATGCGAAGACATGCGATAAGTGCCAGTGGGAAGAAAACATAGGAAAGAGAGACAAAATGCCATTGACTTCGATCTTAGAGGTTGAGTTATTTGACGTCTGGGGGAATCGATTTCATGGTCCATTTCCTCCTTCAAGAGGAAATTTGTACATTATGTTAGCGGTTGATTACGTGTCAAAATGGATAGAAGCAGTGGCTACACCTAAGAATGATGCCAGGACTATTATAAGATTCCTTCACAGGAATATTTTTACAAGGTTTGGAACGCCACGAGTAATCATCAGTGATGAAGGGACACATTTCATAAACAGAGTAATGTCACACGTGATGCACAAGTTCAACATCAAGCATCACATTGCAACACCCTATCATCCGCAAACCAATGGACAAGCCAAAATTTCAAACTAAAAAATCAAAGGAATTCTAGAAAAAGTCATGGGACCCAACCGAAAGGATTTGTCCATGTGATTAGATGATGCACTTAGGGCCTATAGAACAACATTGAAAACGTCGCTGAATATGTCACCTTATAGAATAGTGTATGGGAAATCATGTCACTTACCAATCGAGTTAGAGCATAAAGCTTACTGGGTGCTAAAAAGATTGAATTTAGATCTTCAGAAAGCAGGAGCGGTAAGAATGATGCAATTGCTTAATTTAGAAGAGTATAGACTCTTTTCATATGAAAATGTGAAGCTATACAAGGAGAAAACCAAGAGATGGCATGATCGACGACTGAACCCTCGTACTTTCGAGGTTGGACAACAAGTGTTATTATTTAACTCTAGACTTCATCTGTTTCCAGGAAAGCTCAGATCCAAATGCTCTGGACCATTCTATATTACACAGGTAAAAGCAGTAAGAGCAGTCTGGATCAAGAGCGAAGCCATTCGAAATGAATTCAAGGCCAATGGCCAAAGATTGAAGCATTACTAGAATGAGGATGTCCAACGCGAAATATCTTCATTCGCATTAACTGAAGAATGAGCGCACAAGCATGCTAATGAAGCCAGAGCGTAACGATACCCTTTAATTTTCGCTCCATGCATGCTAAATTTTAATATTTCCTATCTTCTTATCTAGAAGTTTATATTACTTTATTGTCATTTTATTTATTTATTTATTTTAATTTTACTGCAATTTCTGAATTTCAATAAATCAGTAAATCTCTTTTATCATCATATCAATTATTAACTACGGATGGATGACGAGTAACCGAATAGAAAACATTTCAATCCAACGGTGTGCAGAGAATGCACAGCCGCCGAAAGCCTAATCATCGCTCTGACCTAATCAACGATTGAAATTCGGTCATCATTTCGATGCTTGAAAACCCTACAAGAAATGGACATTTTCCTATAAATTGAAACCCAACTATCTCTTCTTGCAAACCCTCCACAACCATCACCATGGTACAAAGACTTGCAACCACTTACTGAAGAATGTGGCAAATGAGGCTAGAGAAATAAGGAGAAGTAGACCCCAATCATGAGCCCGAATTGTTGGCCACTGCGTTTGTACGTGTTGACGATGGACAGTCACAAGCTGGACCAACCATGAGAAGGCAACTGACTGCTCCAACCGGAAGAACGGAGCCGCGCATTTGTAATGGTAGAAGTGTCTTCAATGGTCCCTGGGAAGAAAAGGTTGTTACCTCTGCACCACGTCAGGAGAACGTGGAAGTTGAAGCAGGTGATGCAGAAGAGGTCAGAAAACATCGGGAAGGAAAAGCCCCAGTGTTGGTTGAGGATCGTGGAATGGGAAGTAAAAGTATTAATGCATTGGAGGACCTTTTCCGACAAAGAATTAGAGAAGAAGCCAAAGCGAACAATGACAGGCAGCAGAGAGTCCAACTGACACCAGTGGGAAGAGACCACGACGGCATAATTCAGAGCCTCTTGGTGGAGTTTGGTCATGAAGATGAAGCGGTGCCTTCCGCACATCCCCATGTGTTGACTCTCCCACCAAGGAAGATGAAGAAAACAATGAGAGAAAAATTCAGGCGCAGCCGTTGGCTGCTAGAAAACAATTTGAAGAAACTTGTGGACTACATAGCAAACAGAGCGCTTTAACAGCATGCTAGAGGAGTACATACGGCATTTTATTGATGCCAGACAAAAGAACTGGGTCGACATGTTAAACGTGGCACAATTCCGCTTTAACTGCCAAAAAAGTTCTTCGACTGGAAAAACTCCCTTCGTAGTTCTATGCAGAAGACAACCGCTTATGCCTCACACCATTGATCACCCATATGCGGGGAAGAGCCCCCAAGCTTACAACTTTACGAAGGAGTGGAAGCAATCGACTGACACTGCTCGCGCGTACTTAGAGAAGGCCTCCAAACGTATTAAGAAGTGGGCAGACAAAAAGCGTCGCCCATTAGAATTCCAAGCAGGCGACAGAGTCCTTATCAAATTGAGGTCGGAGCAATTCCATTTTAGAAGAAATCGTGACTAGAGACTCGTGCGGAAGATGAAGGACCGATCGAAGTGATACAAAAAGTCAAGAAGACATCTTACCGAGTCTAACTTCCCTCGTGGATGAAGATCCACCCAGTGATCCATGTCAGCAGCTTAAAGCCATACCATCCAGACCCTGAAGACAATGACTGCAACGAGGTATCCAGACCTCCGATCACAATGAAAGACACCACGACGAAGCAGGTCGAAGAGATCCTTGCTGAGAGAACAAGGCGAACGGGTCGCATAAGACGACCCATACAAGAGTTTCTTGTCAAGTGGAAGAGACTGCCCAAAGAAGAGATCAGTTGGGAACGTGCTGAAGACCTGAAGACAGAAGCTTCCCAAATCCAAGAGTTCAAGAATAGTAGGTTGACGGGGACGTCAACCAATTAAGTGGGGGAGGATGTCACGGTCATGCTTTTCCAGGCCTGTTGCCTGTGGCCACCTATGCATGTCCAGGTCTTGTCCAGGGATGTCACGATCATGCTTGTCTAAGGCTTGTCGCCCATGGCCGCATGCCTAAGTTTGCCTCTCGTCATCATGCTTTAGTTGTGCAGGCTAGTCCCTTAGGTTATTGCTTGTCCCTTGTCTTTTGTGGGGGAGTTGACTCCTCGCCACTTTGATATGCAAGCCTGCCATATCAAAATTGGCCCATAATGCACCTAGGAGGTAGTGAACTCCCACAAGTTGTATGTTAACATAGCTTTGGTCTAAATTCCTGTAAACTGCTTGCGACATACAACCCTTCAAAATGCTTGCCAAAACATTTCTTCCTCTCTTTTTCTAAAATACTTTTGAAAATTCGGGAAAGAAAGTTAACACAGAGATCGGGTGTTCCACCCGCTCTCTGAAAGTGATTCGGCGCGCCCTATGGGGCGTGTTGCTGCAGAGCGATTGGGCGAGGTGAGCGTGTACGACAGCGAGGCAGGCGAGACATGTACAGGTGTGTTTACACGTGAAGACAGGACAACAACGTGGCTGCGCTGTGGGCTGGTTGCGTGCGTGCGGCTGCGCGGGGCAGCGATGGCGATGTGACCAGACAATTCCACTGCTAATATATTGAACAATAACTAATTCTTATGCAAAACACAATTGGAATCACTTACGCGCAAGTATACGCGGTCAGAAATTGTAGCAAGTAATAAGTATATAATTTTATCGATCCCACTGAGAATTTGAAGCGATTGATTAATATTAAAGGTAAAAAACATAAAAGACATGAATTGGTTGAGAAAGAGTGTTTGGTTTATGCAAAATAATGAAAAAGATAATGCAGACACTAAGCTGACTCTTATGCAAATGTTAATGCTAATGCTAATGTAAATCTGTGCTTGGCTAATTAGAGATTTCAGCTAAACACAAACGTGTTGGTTGGTGTTGTGGAATTCATGTTGTCCAATCCTCACAATGTTTTTGCACTTGTGGAATGTAGTGCCCAACTTTTGCTCCAGCGCTACATGATTAAGTTATGGGTTTCGCATACGTTAGCGGGGTTACTACTTAACTTCCCATTACTTAGCACGACATATTTTTTTATGCAATACTGACATATCCTACTGAGTCTTCTGCTAGGTTCCTCTTCCGAGTCAGCTAGAGGCTAGCATACGTGGGTAGCGAGCCGACACACACTTAATTAAATTTCAACAATATAAATTGGATCACCCACATTCGAGTTGCCTCAATTCCAATTAATCATGCTACTATGAAGCTATAAAAATGCAAACTAAGAAGACATAAACTGATAATGAATCTAAGCAAGATGAATTGTCGTGAGAAAATAAACACATGCTGGACTAAACTCCAAGCTCCCTTCTGGAATACTTGGCCTCAACCTGTCGGTAATATGCCCGTAGGTTTTCTGTTAAGCATCAGTCATACGCAAGCAACTAGTGAGGAGGTTATTCCTTACTTCCCTCTAAAAAGTGTTCAGTATAAGCATAAACTTACCTAGTGATAACAGACGGACTACTCCCTTAACATCCCATTTTCCAAGGTAGATGCAAAGCACCTCTAAGTGGATTTTCAATCGACTCATAGTAAAATAACACAACCAATGCCCTTATTCATAATCCCCACATCTTGATTTTAGACTCATAATGAGAATATTTAACTTGCTAACTTCCTTTAAATTAACCTACGCATACAAGTTGTAGGAAATCAAGTCTGAACAAAATAATTGTAGATTTATTCAAGAAAGAAAATGATAATGTTGTGTTCGAAAAATAAAAAATGCAAAATACAATGAAAGTAAAAAAAAAAACAAAAACTATCTATTGTGCAGAGATTTGGTCAATACTATTGCCAATGGCATCCTTATCTGCAGCACTGCGTTTACATGCAATTCTTCAGGGTCTACAGATGAATGGAGGCCGCTGGAATCTCCAGTGAGACCCCGAAGTCTCAATGCGCATCAATGGTAGCTTTCCCTCCAAACTAGCACACCTTCTCTTTTAAATCTTCTTCCTTTTATAGCCGTTACATGTTTCTTGCCGACCACGTTCTTCTCGAAGATTCTTCCTTAAGAGTTTCCTTCTTGGTTTCGTTGATTACTTGATTTGATTGTCGACCGTCTTTCCTTTTCCTCTTCTCCTTCTTTCCCTCTGCACGATGGCTTGATTGCCTTTTATTTCCTTCCTTTTATGTTTCATCCATTCCTTGTGCAACGCTTTCCTGTGGAAAATAGGACACATAAGTAATTCTTGCTTAATCTCCCTATATCCACGTTTGTACGCGCATTTACTAGATAAAATACCAATTTGTCGCAAAGGTGACGTCATGTGATGCTAATAGCACATACAACCAAATAATGTGCTTCTTTATGCATTAGGCTATTTGCTTGCTTTGCCTTTCTTTGTTTAGCACACGTTTTTAAGGACTAAATAGCACTATTATTTAGCGCTATCTCAATGGTTGTGCGTAAGTGTAGGCGTGCAATAGCGTACGACAAGGCGAGAGCTGCGATCACGAGTGGCTGGGCTGTGGTACGGATCAGTGAGTAGCTATAATGCAGGCTGGTGGGTGCGGAATGGCACGGTGTGTGGGTTGCTCGACGGCTATGGGATCGACGATGGGGCTGGTGTTTTCGACTGGACATGGGCAGCTTGCCACTAGACCAGGCACCCCCCATAGTCTGCAGTAGCACGCGGTGCGCGCGAACGCTCATTATAGCGCTGACTGGAGAGCTCCTCGGGATCTTGAGCCAGTGCACCTTTCGTCGACAGTAGACAGGCTGAGGCCGGGACTTGTTTCTCGTATAGGGCGTATTGTGTGGTGAGTTATTTTCGGACTAAGACCCTGAGTTGGCATCCGAGGCCCAAGTGTGGGCTAAGCTATGTGCTCTATTCTGTGTTTATATTCATAGCTTGCATACCTTTCTGCTAGATGACCATGTATATCGTATTGTACCCCGATTGGGGATTCTTACTGAGTAATTAGTTACTCACCCTTATTATGTGGTTTTCCACATGTAACCATGGTGCGAGACAGGATGGCTGGAGGAGGAGTTGTGATCATGGAAACCTGTTGTTCAACTCTGAGTTTTATGTTTATGATTTAAATGTCCTCTAAATGCATGTAGTTGGGCACGGAGCCCTAGGGTGTTTTCTGAATGTATTTCCGGATTCTAGCATTGTTGTAACTATTGTAAAGCTTGTATGTTTTAAATAAATCTCTGATCAGAGTAAGTTTTGTAAATGTATTTGTCTTGGAACAGGTGCTTGGAAACAGGGACAGGTTCCAGGAATTGATGTTGATTTTTAAATGGATGTTTTATGTTTTAGTTTTTACTTAGAATCCGAACACCATCTTGCGAATTTTCTGTAGATTTGAATGCATGCATTGAGGTAACGGCCTATTTTAGAACCCTTTCGGGTTGGGTCGTTACACATGCGATTATCGACAGAGGGAGATACCAAAGTCTAGTAAGGCGTCTTATATATCTTTCCCATACACGTCTAGATATCGGATTAAAAAAAAATACTAATCATACTCTTTTGAGAAATTGGTTTTCTGATAAGAAGCTTCCAACCTTCAAGCACTAAACTAAGATTGCATAGACATCCTAGCTGCCTCGAACATGGCATGCACCAGTAGCTCACATGCTTTGAACATGCAATTGTTATAACTTTCGCATGATTTGTTTGTCATAGAATCCCATAGCTTTCGATGATAATAAGTTCGAGACCATTTGTCATATCCTATACCATACAACTCTTGTCGAATGCTTGGACAACCACGGTCCAAATGTCACATGTACTCTTCAAATTCAATTGGATTACAACATTTTGCAAGAGTAAAAAAAAATGCAACCACCAAACTTTGACTTATGTTTCTTTACCAAATTTTCTTTGAAATGATGGATGCAAATTCCTGAAATATCTCAGGCCAAACCCCAACAATGGATTTACTAATAGACCTGTGTCGATCTTATATAACTATAAGTTCTTTCCTATTACTAAAATTCCCTTCAAATGATCAAAACACCATTTATAGCTCAAATCAATTTTAGAATCAACAACACATATAGCCAAAGGAAAATTTTGATTATTCCTATCACTTGTTGTGTAGAAAGTAAAGAACCTACATACTTACTCTTAATGAATGTACCATCAACAATAATAACAAGACGACAATGCAACCAGCTAGTAATGGAAGAAAATAATGCTTGAAAATAATATTGAAACTTACCATCAGCATCATACTTCAAATAAGTATATGAACCTGGAAATTAAATAAATATAGTATGTAAATAATAATATTATGAGCACATACAAAAGAGTATAGTATCATCTTAATAAATAATACAAAAGAAAAATACCTATAATTTTCATCTTCAATATATGGTTGTATGATGGTAGTCGAGCATAAGATTTTTCAGGAGTGTCATATATCTCCTTCATTATAGCTTGTTTAGCCCAATAAGTTTTGTCATAGCTTATGTTAATTCCATGATGGTATGCACATACTCAACCATGGTATTAGACTTTTCATACTCTGTCCCAACAAATTAAACTTGTTTATCAACATATCCTTAATTAGGGATGCAAAGGCTTACTTTTGGGTACTCATCATTGTATCTAGAGAACATAAATGATGATTTGTTACCTTTTTTACTACCCAAGTGTCACTCATTTCTCCACCCCTAAGAGGCATTAACCACCCACTCACAATTAGTATCAATACAAGAAAAAATTATAAACTTTTTTGTGGATTTCTTTGTGTGAAACTGGAAGTTATTTCTCAATGCAATAGCAACAAAAACATTTTGTAGGGTGTTTTTTCCAGAGAATATGTCATTTACCCTAATCATAAATCCTACGAGTAATCTTCCAACATCTAACATGTGATGATGCAACTTTCAAAATATTGAATGATGGGATAAATGATTAAAGGACTAGGAATTGAGAGACTAGAAAGTAGTAATGTGGAAAGGCAATGTCTAACATCTACTATAATTGCCAACCGATTAATGGTACTAACTAATAAAACACGGTAAAGCCATTAAATATTCTTATCATCTTACATTTTAAGTCCTTTGGCAAGAGACATACTATGACCTAAAATAGTATATATGTCAGCATATTTATAGAATCTTGTAAGCCTAAAGTAGTCATTATGGTTTGCATTAATATAAGATAAGACACTAGGTTGAAACCAAATTTCAATGGCTTAGTAATCAACATATATGTCATCAATATTAAAAAAACCCACTATGAACAATCCGTAGTGGTATGCAATTTGAACCTAAGAAGAAAATTTTTAAAACTAAATTCATATGTTATATGCACTAAAACTACAATATTATAAGGGGAAAATCATATAACAAAATTACAGTTCAATGGTTAACAACACAAACAAATTATTAACAGCCTAACAAAGTGAAATAGTACACTATTAATAGTAACGAAAGTCAATAATACAGATACCGAAATGTTGAATTATGTTAAACCACCAATCAACCCAAAAGCCTAAGCTAATGGGTTGGGGTAAATTTAATTATATCAACCAACACTCCCCCTCACTTGTGGGCTTTGTAATTTTGAGAAATGCTCTAACTCATGACTTCCTACTCTGGTAGCATGTTGAATTATGTTCCCAATCAACCCAAAAGCCTAAGCTAATGAGTTGGGGTAAATTAAATTATATTAACCAATACGAAATACCCAGAAGTATTAATTTAGTATAAAAAAAATAAACAGATAACCAGAATACAAATTAAATTAATACAGTATAGATCCTGAATTATTAATAAAGGAAAGTAAGATTAATAAAAATGTCAACAGGGTGGGGCAAGGCAGGGCAAGGGAATAGCTTCCCTGTCCCCGTCCACGCAAAATTCACCTTTTTTTTGCGGGGATCAAGGTGGGGATTCCCCGTGGGGAATTCGCGGGGATCGGGTTTCCTACAGGGAATTTTTCCCAGTTCAAATTTTTTTACTGTATTCATCTTACTTTCCTGTATTAATAATTCTGGATATATACTAAATTAATCTAATTTGTATTCTGGTTATCTATTTAGATTTTGTATACTATATTAATACTTCTAGATATTTCGGTGTCTGTATTATTGACATTCATTACTATTAATAGTGTACTATTTCACTTTGTTAGGTTGTTAATAATTCTATTTGTGTTATTAACCACCAAGCTGTAATTGAGTTATATGATTTTTTTTCCCTTTTAATATTGTAGTTTTAGTGCATGTAACATACTGATTTAGTTTTAAAATTTTTCTTCTTAGGTTCAAATTGCATACCACTACAAATTGTTCATAGTGGTTTATGGAATATTGATGACATATATGTTGATTACCAAGCCACTAAAATTTGGTTTCAAGCCAACATGTCTTATCTTGTATTAATGCAGACCATAATGACCACTTTAGGCTTACAAGATTCTATAGATATGCATGCATATATACTACTTTAGGTCATAGTATGTCTCTTGTCAAAGGACTTAAAAATGCAATATGATAAGAATGTTGAATGGCTATACAGTGTTTTATTAGTTAGTATCGTTAATCGATCGACAATTATAGTAGATGTTAGCATTGCCTGTCCACATCACTACTTCCTAGTCTCTCAATTCCTAGTCCTTCAATAGTTGATCCCATCGTTCAATATTCTAAAAGTTGCATTTATTACATGTTAGATGTTAGAAGATTACCTATAAGATTTATAGTTAGGGTAAATGACATGACATTTTCTCTAGAAAAAAATCGATCGACAATAATAGTAGATGTTAGGCATTGCCTTTCCACATTACTACTTCCTAGTCTCTCAATTCCTAGTCCTTCAATCGTTGATCCCATCGTTCAATATTCTAAAAGTTGCATTTATCACATGTTAGATGTTGGAAGATTACCCATATGATTTATAATTAGGGTAAATAACATGACATCTTCTCTGGAAAAGAAAACCTACAAAATGCTCCTGCAGCTATTGCATTAAGAGATAACTTCTAGTTTCACACAAAGAAATCTACCAAAAAGTTTCTAATTATTTCTTGTATTTATACTAATTATGAATGGATGGTTGAGGCATCTCGTAGGGGGTAGAGACATGAATGACACTTGGGTAGTCAAGAAGGTAACAAATCATCATTCATGTTCTCTAAATAAAGTGATTAGTACCCAAAAGAAAGCTTTTGCATCCCTAATTAAGGATATGTTGATAAACAAGGTTACTTGGTTGGGCAGGGAGTATGAAAAGTCTAATACCGTGGTTAAGTATATGCGTACTCATCATGGAATTAACACAAGCTATCACAAAGCCTATCAGGCTAAACAAGCTATAATGAAGGAGATAAATGGCACTCTAGAAGAATCTTATGCCCGACTACCATCATACAACAACATTGAAGATGAAAAATACAAGTATTCTTCTTTTGTATTATTTATTAATATGGTACTATATTGTTTTGTGTGTACTCATAATATTATTATGTATATACTATATTTATTCAATTTTTAGGTTCACATACTGTTTTGAAGTATGATGATGATGGTAAGTTTCAATAATTTTCATGTATTGTTTTCTTCCATTACTAGTTGGTTTCATTGTCGTCCTGTTACTATTGTTGATGGTACATACATTAAGAGTAAGTATTTAGGTACTCTACTTTCTGCAACAAGTGATGAGAATTCCTTTGACTATATATGCCGTTGATTCTAAAAATGACCTGTCCTACAAATGATTGTTTGGTCATTTGAAGAGAATTTTTGGTAATAAGGAAGAACTTGTAGCTATATCAGATCAACACAGGTCTATTAACAAATTCACTGCTAAAGTTTGGCCTGAGGAATTTCATGGAATTTGCATCCATCATTTAAAATAAAATTTGGTAAAGAAACATAAATAAAAGTTTGATGTTGGCAATTTTATTTAGTATTGCAAAATGTTTTAATCCAATGGAATTTGAAGAGTACATGCGACATTTGGACAATAGTTGTCCAAGCATTAGGCAAGAGTTGTATGATATAGGATATGAAAAATGGTCTCGAGCTTATTGTCCTCAAAAGCGATGAGATTCTATGATAAACAACTAAAGCAAAAGTTATAACAATGTCATGTTTAAAGCACGTGAGCTACCATGCATGTCATGTTCGAGGTGGTTAGGATGTCTATGCAGTTATGGCTTAGTGCGAGAAGATTGGAGCTTCCTATAAAAAAACCAATTTCTCTAAAGAGTGAATTCAATTAAGAGAACAGGTTGAAACTGGACTTTTCATGCAGGTATTTGGATATCTTTGCTTTTGTATAGACTGTATTAAAGTAGTATTACTACTGTCTTTATGTTTAAATACAATATTGATGTATACATTAATACTGTCCTCAATACGAACAACTAGGCATACTATGTCCACATGCCTCTGCAGTTATACTTCACAATGATCTTCGTGTCATGGATTACATATTTGATTATTATTCAAATGACAAAATATGAAAGTCATATGATGACCACTATTCCCTATCAGTTTTTCTAGCTATTGGGATGTACCTCAAGACATCAAAGATATCAAACTTTTGTCCCCTTCAACAAGATGCTCAATTGATAGACCAAAGAAACAAAGCATGAAAACAAAAGTTGAAATGAAGCAAAGAGTTAAATGCGGACATTGTAAAAAGCTTGGTCACAATAAAAAAAACATGTAGAAGTCCTTTTCCTCAGTAGAATTTTTCTTATTGTATCTCATACTTGTAGGTGTATTGTATTTGTTTACATTCTTTCAAACATAGTTTTTTTTATAGGAAAATGAAAACATTTTCATTGATAAGATGAAAATGTTACAAGATTTTGGGCTAGGTTCTGAGCCGTTTTTTTTTTATAATGAGATAATACAATAAGTACAAAACAACAAACTTTGAATCCTAAAAAGAAGGTTGTATATCTGAAAGATTATCTCATCATCAGCTACACATCCAAGAGGCAGAACTCGCATATAGAGGAACCCACAGATCTTGCACAGAAGGAAGGGGGAGATAGAGACACGTCCCAAATCGAGGCTAGATGGTGAAGAGAGTGAAGAAGATCTGCAACTTATCTGACTATGAGTTGCATGGGCTGTGAGAGGGAAATCCCATGCAAAGTCAGATAAAGTATGGAAGTTCACATAAGCGATGGAGAGAGAGAGCCATCCATCTGCCAACAAGAGGATGATGAAATAAGAAACTCGCAAAGAAAAGCTAATCATCATCATAGTGAAACTTGCACGGTTTCCCGTCCGTCGTCTGAAAACAGTCAACAATGCAGCCAACACCGATGTTAAGGAGATTCATCATAATATAACACCATTCAATCCAAAAACCAGGTTCCAATTATTGCTCCCATGATTTTCACCATATGCAAAGGCATACAAACTTGGCCATCAAAAAGGTTTGAGGGGTAGCCAATTAAGACAAGTCGAAGCATAAGATATATTTAAAGATGTTGCTCGAAAAAAAAAACGACTCAAACTTGGAGACCCTACCCAAAACCCGACCCGAGCAGCCTACCCATACCCGACACAAGAACCAACCTAAAACCTGACCCGATTAGCCTACCCAATGCCCGACCAACCCAGACCCGACCTAAAAACCGACTTGGTTAGCCTACCTGAAACCCAACCTAAACCGGACCCGACCCGAGACCCAACCTAAAACCCACCCCCAAACCCTCCGTCCCGCTACCCACCCCAAATCTGATACAGCAAAAAAAAAAATTAAAAAAAAAAACCGAATGGTTCAATTCACTTTAAAAAATAGTATCGATAGTTAATATCGTGTTTATGATTGTTCCAGTGTTTTAAAAGACTAAAGGCGACCTCGAGGCTTTTCCTCTTGAAGACGCGAGACATAAGTCTCGAGGCAGTATGAGGCGCAAGTCTTAATCTTAATTAAAAATATTATAAAAAATCTAAATTTGTGTAACATGTATGAGAAAATATTATACGTACATAAAAATACATAAAACATAACACCAACACTAATAGGATTGAGGTTTTTTTCAATAAAAAGAATTTCACTATGAATGAGACATAAGTGAAATTCTCCAAGCACCTAGAGTGAATTCAACAAAGAACTATAGAAGGACATGCTAGAGGAAAATAATCTAACAAATTATCAAAATTAAATTGACGATTTTGGAACAATGGTGTCTTTCTAACAAAAGAATCCATAAAAAAAAAATTTGTATTGTCATGGTTCAAACCCTTATAATATAAGAAAGTAACATATTAATACTTTTCTTCTAGTTATACTAGAAGGCATAGGGACTTTAAGCCTCAATGCATAATCATCGAGGCGTAAGCCTCTCCTGTGTGAGGCATAAGCCTCTTATGATCCAAGAAAGACGTAAGATTCAAGGCTAAAAGTTAGAGCCTCGCCTTGAGGCAAGCCTCAAGGCGTAAGCCTCAATATCCTTTTAAAACATGAGATTGTTCTCTACTATATTTTTTCATTCTTCTATTGTAATCAATTTTTTCCAAAAAATAATGAAACTGTGTGCAAGTATTACTTTTGGTATTTGTTTATAGTTTTGAATCTAAGTTTTTCATATCATTATAATCCAACTTTACAAACTGTTCTCTACAGCTCTTGTTACCATTTTAGTTTTATTCATGTTTATGTGCCATGAAAACCTGACAAGGCACTAATACAATATTAACAACTTAGTACAGTATTCGGAAATCTCATATAGTATTAACCATTACAATACAATATAATTAATATACTAACACAGTATTAATAGTTTAGTACAATATTCATAAATCTCAGATAGTATGCATTACCATACATAATTAACAATTACTAAGACAATTTACTATAAATGTTAAGATTCAGTATATAATCCTTGGGATTCAGTAAATGAGCCTAAAAATCAGTATATAATCCATTTTTTCCAATTAGTTACCGTAAATGTCAAGATTCAGTATCAAAATCCAATGCAATTAACGTGAATGGATCATAATAAGGACTAAAAACAAATAAAATCCTATTAAGTCGTCTATCATAATCATAATAAGCCTAAAATTAAACACATTATTACATTCTAAAAACTATATTATATTAAAAACAATAAATTATTAGTACCTCATACAGTTCTGCCCTATCAGCTACCAACGTTTTACCTCAAGTAAATTTCAATTTTTTTATGGGCTAGGAGTTTTAACCTGCAAACATTATAATGATACACCTACTCAGTAAAGTATTAACATGTCAACAAAGCAAATATACTAATATTCTTAAATACTCACCGATGACGTTCTTTTTTAATTTGATTCTATTTTCCTTTTTCCCTTCTCTTTCTTTGTAATCTTCTTTTTTTTTCTCCTACTAAACATAAACCTATATTTTAATGCATGACTTCTACTCCATCCCTACTCTTTTTATTTATGTTGAACTACAATAAATCACCAATCAACACAAAAGCCTAAGCTTATGGGTTAAGGTAAATTTAATTATATCAACCAACACTCCCCCTCACTTGTGAGTTTTGAAATTTGAGAAATACCCTACAAGTGAATTGAATATTAATTGGGGATGAAATGACCCGGCAGGGGCTCAAACTTAGAACTTACTGCTCTAATACCATGTTGAACTACAAGCTTATGGATTGGCATAAATTTAATTATATCAACAAAAAATTTATGCATTATTATAATAATTTTCAAATGCATACAAAACAGTATTACATCCTTTTAGCACTCTATTTTAAAATTATCTTGTTGTCTTCAGCATATACTGTCATCAAGGGCATAACATTGATAGCTTTGTTCTCACTATCTGATGACTACATAAATATGAAAGTTGTAAATACAATAGCAAAGGAATAAGAAGTAAAGTTCTTAAAATATTCAAACCTCTCTAATTTCTATAACATTGTTGTCTATCTTCTTCTTCTTTCCAGAATAGTTTATATATGTTCCCAATGTTCTCTTGCTTCATCTCATTTCACAAAATTCTTGTCTCTTTTTTTTATCCTTAACCATTAAAGGATTTTACTGTTCCTTTTTTTGTTATTTATTTCTTTAAAAACCTACGCCAATATAACAACTTAAACTTAACAACCTATGGGAATCTTTAGGTAAGGCTTGTCAACTAATAAATTTAAAAATAGAAAAATATTTACAAATTGTTACAAACCAACTTTGACTTTCAACACTCCCCCTCAAGGTGGATTGTATATATTATACAAACCCAACTTATTATTCAGCTCTTCAAACTTAGGTCTTGATAATGGCTTAATGAGAATATCTGCTAGTTGATGTTTGGTAGGAACATAGATTAGGTGGACTACTTCGTTATTAACTTTCTCATAAATGAAGTGTCGATCAATCTCAACGTGCTTGTTCCTATCGAACTGGATTTTTGGCAATACTAATCGCAGCTTGGTTATCACACATCATCTGAATTGGTGATGAACAATCGTTTCCTAACTCACTTAGGACTCTGTTGATCCAAATGCCTTCACACATCCCATGAGCTAATGCTTTTATATTCAGCTTCAACACTACTTCTTGCAACCACAGGTTGCTTTTTACTTCTCCAGATGACGAGATTTCCCCACACAAACGAACAGTAGCCTGAGGTGGATCTTTTGTCTATAATATCACCTGCCCAATCTACATTTGAGTATACTTCAATATTCCTCTTTTTGGTTCGTTTGAAGAGTAACCCTTTCCCGGGAGTCATTTTTAGATATCAAAGGATCCTATATATTGCTTCCATATGTTCTTCATTGGGGTTATACATGATCTGACTAACCACACTAACAATGAAGACGATATCTGGTTGAGTGTAAGACATATATATAAGACTTCCTACTAGTCTTTGATATCTCCCCCTATCCACAGGATTACCTTCATGGTCAAGTCCAAGCTTCTTTTGGGAGTCCATAAAAAAATTTGTTGGTTTACATCCTAGCATACTTGTTTCTTTGACAAGATCCAACACATATTTTCTTTGGGATACCACGATTCCAGATTTAGATCGTGCGACTTCCATACCTAGAAAATATTTGAGATTTCCTAGATCTTTAACTTCAAATTCTTGAGCTAAATGTAGCTTGTATCTTAGATGCATCATTTCCAGATAGGATGATAACATCCACATACACTATTAGTAGAGCAAGAGAGTTTTCAGACCTTCGTTTAACAAACAAGGTTTGATAGGCTTGACATTGTGTATATCCAAGGCTAAGCACAAACTATGCAAATCTGCCAAACCAGGCACGAGGGGATTGTTTGAGAAAATAGAGAGATTTGTTGAGATTGTGTACCTTGGTTGAATTGAAATCTCCCTTATTACCAGGAGGAATCTCCATGTAGATCTCTTCTTCTAAATCTAAATTTTGGAACGCATTTGTTTATATCTAGCTATTGAAGGCCTCAATCAAGGTTGGTGGCAAGTGACAAAATGATCCTTATGGTGTTAAGTTTGGCAACATGTGCGAACGTTTCTTGATAGTCATTCCCATAAGACTATATAAATCCCTTGGCTACAAGCCTGACTTTTAATCTTTCAATGCTTCCATCATTGTTATGTTTTACTGTGAAGATCCACTTACATCCAACAGTTTGTTTTCCATCGGGTACATTGATCACTGCCCATGTGTCATTTTTCTCAAGGGCATTAATTACTTCCTGCACAGCTTTTCTCCAGCTAGGATGACTCAATGCTTCTTCAATATTGTTTGGAATTTGAACATTATCAATATATACACAAAGGCACGATATGACTCAGACAGATTGTCATATGATACATAGTTCCCTATAGGATGCATGGTGCAACTCTTGACTCCCCTTCTTACTGCAATTGGAAAATCTAGATCATCACTTTCAACTCCTAAAGTTTCTATCTTACAGTTATCCTCATTTATGAGTTCAGAATTTAGAGATGGTTCACACATTTGGCAGGCTGATTTGTTTTGGCATCTACATTCACATCTTGTTTATTTCTTCTTTGATAGGTGAGTAGCTTCTCACTAGCAATCGAGGCCAATGAAGGTGGCACAAAGATAGTCCGAGAGGACCAGATGCAGAAGGTATAGGTATAGTGGTGGATGTGGAGGAAGGCTCAAGTGTAGGAAATGACTCTTTGGAGGAAGGCTCAAGTGTTGGAGATGATTCAAGTATCAAAGACCACAATTGTCTGTCATTTAAATTCTCCCCCTAACAGGTAGTTTTGGGATAATATGGAAGTTGTTCGAAGAACGTGACATCTATCGTGACATAGACACATCTTATTTCAGGGGAGTAACATTTGTACCCTTTTGAGTTGGTGAATATTCCACGAAAATGCATTTATGTGCTCGAGGATCCAACTTCCTGCAATGTTGCGAATGGATATGGACAAAAGCACTACACCAAAAAACATTTGATATCAAGTCAAATGAAGGAATACGAAGATGTGGAAATGATTTGAGAAAAATTTGACAAGGGGTGAAGAATTTGAGAATACGAGACGGCATATGATTGATTAAGTATGTGGCAGTAAGGATGGCTTCTCCCCAATAAAATTTAGGAACATTAGTGGAAAACATCAAGCATCGAATGACTTCGAGAAGATGTCGATTTTCCATTCAGCGACTCCATTTTGTTGGGGAGTTTCAACACACGAGCTTAAATGAAGAATCCCTTCAATTGAAGTAACTTCCCAAGTAGGAATTGAAGTATTCCTTGCATTGTCAGTTTTAGAACTCGAATTTTGGTTTGGTATTGGCTCTGAATAAGAGTGTTTAAGTTTTTGAAATGTTGGAAACTTCAGACTTCTATTTCATCAGAAAAACCCAGGTGATTCGTGTATGATCATCAATGAAGGAAACAAACCAATGAGCTTCAAAAGTATTTATTATTTTGGAAGGACCTCATATGTCACTATGAATTAGAGAAAATGGACTACATGGTTGATAAGTAACATGAAAATAAGAGTTTTGAGTATGTTTGTGATAAGGTTGGGCCTATAGCTGTATGTTAGCAATTACTTAGAGAGTAAGTTAGGATTTTGGTTATAAATAGGGTGGGTTTAGGGTAGGGTTTAAGCATCCAAATTATTGAATTATTGAGTGATTATTTTGTGGGGCTAATAGAGAGTATTCTCTTCAGAGGGAAGATTCCAAGACCTATCAAATCTTGGTTTATCTTGTATTCTTTTACCTTTTTTATATAATCTAGATCCTAGATTATATCAATTGGTATCAGAGCAATTTCGATTCCTGGTTGTAGAGATAAATCAGGAAGAGGTTCATTTATTTCGAGAAGTGTTGCAAAGTTTGATGGCCTCGTTTGGTTCTCTAAAAAAAGAAATCAAAGAAGGGTAGCTTCAATGAAAGAAGATCTCTGAAAAATGAGGGAGAGCTGCAGTGACCTAAATAGTTCTCTTAGAGAGCTCAAAGAGGAAATTATTATGGAAAAAAAAGAAAAACAATCAGAGAAAATGAAGACCAATCAAGTTAAAGTGGCGTCTAGGGTTTTGACCCCGCCATCACCGCCTCATCCATTGCCGTCACCACCTCCGTCCCCTCCGTCACCGCCGCCGCTGCTGCCGCTACCCCTACCTCTGCCCCACCGCCTCCGCCATTACCAACCCCATTTGCTGCGCCGCCGCCACTGCCGCCATCGCAGTCGTTGCCATCACCAACGCTGCCATTTTCACTGTGGTTTCCACTGCCACCAACGTCGTCGTTTCTGTCACCACCGATGCACTGTCGTCGCCGTAATCGTTGTTGCTTCCGCCAGAAAAAATAAAAAAAAATTAAAAAATAAATTATTTTCATTTTTTATTTTTCTATTTTTTGTGTATGCCCACCTTGAGGACAAGGCAATTTAAAAGGGCGGGTATTGATAAGGTTGGGCCTAGGGCTCTATGTTAGCAATTACTTGGAGAGTAAGTTAGGATTTTGGTTATAAATAGAGTCGGTTAGAGTAGGGTTTAGGCATCCATTTTATTGAATTATTGAGTGATTATCTTGTAGGGCTCATAGAAAGTATTCTCTTGAGAGGGGAGGTTCCAAGACCTATCAAATCTAGGTTTATCTTGTGTTCTTTTACCTTTTTATATAATCTAGATCTTTAATCATATCATTATTCTCAATATGGACATATTTACAATTAATTTCCTATTTTGGCCTACACTTAAACTTTTCTCTTATATAATTTTTTATTCTAATTTTTCATGGAAACTTGCAATAACAATTTACTATTTAATTTTATTTAATATTTGATGTTATATAAAAATTTTGTGTACAAAACTAAGATTTGCGATACACAATACATACAATACGCAATTTATTAAAATTGAATTTTGATACACAATACATACAATACGCAATTTATTAAAATTGAATTTTGATACACGTTCTGTTTCACGATTGGACAACTTGCACCCAACTAATTTATCAAATAAAGTTCACTTGGGAGTTATCATCGGGAAGACCACACTGCTCCACCAAACTTTAAATTGATTCTCTATTCCAGATTTCTAATTTCTTACCTCCTAGGCTCCTCACTAAGTCATAGAACATATAACATGAAACTAATGCCTCCATCTAAAGAAATGAATAACTACGGGCAGGAGGATAAGAATGATTTTGATTATGAAACGAATAATTTCTTTACTCACATTTGGGCCACCGAGAATCAATCCTCCCATAATCAATATTTATTCTCCTCGTAATCACTATGTATCTCTCTATCACCATTCATTCTCCTCATAATTTGATATCTCTTACAATTACTTTTTATTCTCCTCATAACCACTTTTCATTCTCTCATACTCATTATTCTATTCTCCAACAATTATTCTTGCACCACAAATACGGATAATCATTTCCCATAATCATTGTTCATACCTCAAATAAAGATAATCATTTGCCTCACAATTATTCTTTGTACCTCAAATATAGATAATGATTTCTTTTATAATCATTCATCCTCTAATTCTCATCCTCCGTACAACGTTTCTCATTCTTCTTGCCCTATACACCCCTAAAACTAAAAAAAAATCCAATTCCTTTATAAAGAAATTTAAACAATTGGAATATCCTCTAATGAGACTATACTATACATCGAGGAAATTGAAAGGGCACAAATGAGATAGTGGACTATCAGCCTAACTGCAAAGAAATGTCTCAAAGAAACAATGCTGAGATAACTGAAACTACTTTTGATCAGAAGCCAAGAAGAATATAGCATAAGCAGAAGTAGTAATTATCTTTCCGAAACCGCCAAGAAAAAGAAATAGAAAAGAGAAGTACCAACTGGTGAGGAGTCGAGATCCATTTGGCTCGTCAAGTCGAGGTCTGGAAATCGGCCATTGCTATGAATCTCTTGCGGGAGTAAAGAACAAGCTGGAATCTGCAATTTCAGGCAGCATCACACGAAATTAACAAATTGGTTTCTTACTTACAGGTGCAGCTAATTATAGAAGGCTAAGTTGAACATTAATGTAATAGGTTTTCTGCTTTCGTGCTTCTGCAATACAAGAAATAAAAGGGCTATAACGATGGAAGCTGCAGTTGAGAGGGCGCGACGGCTTGGATTGTAGTAGAGACTAGAGAGGGAGCTCTGATCGTAACACCCCGAGAAAATAAAAAGTAAATTAGGTTTTGTGGAGAAATGAAATTAAAAAAAAAAAAAGGTCTTAATTAGAAGAGGGTTGTTGGATTTTAAGTTAGGCCCATTTAATTTCTCAAAAAAAAAAAGTTAGGCCCATTTAAGTTGGGTTTTAAGAAAAAAAAAAAAAAAAGGAAATCATACTAGTTTAACATGTGGCTTGAGGAGAAAATCATTTTTGGACGATTTTATCCCTTAAGTTATACTCTAAATTACAGACATGTCATCTACTTGAATATATAAAAAACAAATTAAATGCAAAAAACGTAGAAGATATTTACAATATCATTTAGATTTTCATTATCTTTATAACATAGAAGATAAGATATTTTTATCAAATCTCATAGATTTTAAGTTTGAAGATAAAAAATATCAAGCAATCAAATGAAAATATTTACAATATCATTTAAATTTTAATCATCTTTATAATTTAGAAAATAAGATATTTTTATCCAATTTCATAGATTTTATTTGACATTTTATATTCTAATTAAAATGATAAATTCAATTTTTCAATTCTATAAATAATTCTCTATATTTAACAAGACACTTTCTGTTTGCTAGGATTTAACTTTGTTTCTTTTTGTTTTTTTTTATAATAAGTTATCTTATTTTTGTTGGATTATTTACCTTAACTTTCATCTAATTTTTCTTTTGTTGCAAAATAATTTTTGTATGGATCTTTTTTGCATAATAATTGTTGAGGTTGAAGAATGATAAGATTATCAGTTGAGGTTAAAGTGGATGAATTCTTCAGTTTCAAAAGTTTGGTAACAATCTCTTACTATCACTCTCTCTCTATATATATAATTTCTATATTTTGTTTACAAACAGATTTGAAACTTTATGTTATCTTTCTTGATTTCTTTTTGTTTTTTGTTTTATAATAAAAAAATTAGTTATCTTATTTTTGTTGCATTATTTATCTTAACTTTCATCTAACTTTTCTTTTGTTGCAATAATTTTTGTAGGAATCTTTTTGCTTAATTGTTGACTTAAAGACGTGGAATTTTTTTTTTAAGAATGATAGAATTATTATTTTAGGTTAAAGGTAAGTTTATAGATGTATATTAATAAATATATTTAGCTTATTTATATTTATAATTATAATTATAATATAACTCTTATAAATTTTATAATTTAAAAGTAATTGTTTTTAAAACAAATAATTTAAAAGTAATTGGTCTTAGATAAATTGAGAAAAAAACTTAACAAAATTTATCGCATTAAAAATAAATTTTATTTATGATTTTTAAAAATTCATAAATAAAATTTATTTTTAATGCGATAAATTTTGTTAAGTTTTTTTAAAATAATAATATCTATTATTTTTTAAGCTCAAAATAAAATATTAATTATTTTTTTAACATAAATATGAATTTTAATAAATTTAATTAAGGGTTTTTTTTCATAAATAGACTCTATTTGAAAAATATTTGCAAATATATGCATCTTCAAAAATATTAGCAAAATTAGAATTTATTTTAATATCTTATAAATTCCGAAATTAACGAATTACAACACTACCCTTAATTTATTGGTTTTTCATTTGGGAAAGGAAATTTAAAAAAAGAAAATCCTATCTCACATTCCAAACTAGAAACTGCCAATTTAGGGTGCATTAATTGTAGAATACTAGAAACCGACAATTTAGGGTGCATTAATTATGGAAAACCATAAATTGCCAATTTATGGTGCATTAACATTTTAACGAAAGTGGCGCAGTGATATTCTTAGAGGTAGAGTTGTCATTTACATACAAGATGGTTAGTAATGTACATGTACAATATAGTTAGTAATTTACATGTTATTTGATTCTGGTAATTTTGTTCATAAATAAACCGTATGAGTTGTTGAACGTTCAATTTTGTTGATTGAAATCAGAACCCGTATGATAACCACACAAGATTTAAATAACTTGGTATATACGGTACACTCATAATATATCATGTATCATCTTGTATTTTAAAACTTTATGTTTTTTTAAAATGTTTAATTTTGTTGATATGGATACTTGTAGTGTGATTTAATATGTTTGCAACAACGAACAAGTAATTTTAAATGTATAAATTTTTAATGTACAATACCGTATAGTAAAACGTTTGGAAATAACATACGTAATATTTGTGAATTGATAGAGACTCATAGTGTTGGATAAAACTTCACACAAAATTACTATTTAAAGTGAGATCGTAGAGTAAATAAAAAAATCTTATGAGTTACAAAATTGAAATTGAAAGTGTTCTGGCATAAAAAAAGACTCAGAATGTAAAATCATCATTGGGTGAATGCATTCCTCAATATTTATGCACGCGTTCTTCACTACTTCATGATATGGTACATCTTCATTTTCATCCCACTTGACCACTACGCCCAATAGGGATTGAGATGCTTGTTTAACCTATAAAGAAATGTTGTATAGTATTACAAAAATGTTCAAACAGTACTATCTTATTTTATAAGTCGTATAATATACATGTATATAAACAAGACCGTATTACAGAATAGAAATGTAATGGATAATAATATGAGTATGAAAAATGTATTAGACATGAATAAAATGAATAATAAACCATAAATGTACCGTGTAAGTTATACAGTATGTATAATAAAATATATATAGTTTTGTATAGTTTATACGGTAATATAATAGTACATGACAAACTACTGTATTAATGGTATTATACAAATGGAATGATTGATGAACATATAAGGAGAAGATGTACAATATAACTAACCTAAAAACACAGTATGAACATACGATATATACTCAATATATACACTTTTGCAGATATGTGTATATAGTCAATTATACTGAGAATATGAGAATCAAAGTGCGAAAAAACTACTGTTTCTACATATGATTTGATTGCATTTCTAAACATGATTTTTGACATTTTAAAGATCAAATATAAATAAATTAAATGTAGAGAAATGACAGAGTAGGAGTAAAACATATCATACTCTGCATGGCAAACAACAGTATTAATGATATTATACAAATGGAATGATTGATAAACCTATAAGGAGAAGATGTACAGTATAACTAACCTAAAAACACCGTATGAACATACGATATATACTCAATTGTACAGTTTTGTAGATGTGTATACAATCAATTATATCAGAATATGGAAATCAAAGTACGAAGAAACTACTGTACATATGATTTTACTGCAATTCTAAACATGATTTTTGACATTCTAAATACTAAAATATAAATAAATTAAATGTAGAGAAATGACAAAGTAGGAGTAAAACATATCATACTCTACATGACAAACAAAGTATTAATGATATTATACAAATGGAATGATTGATGAACCTATAAGGAGAAGATGTACAGTATAACTAACCTAAAAACACTGTATGAACATACGGTATATACTCAATTGTACAGCTTTTGTAGATGTGTATACAATCAATTATACGTAATATGGAAATCAAAGTACGAAAAAACATCTGTTTCTACATATGATTTTATTGCATTTCTAAACATGACTTTTGACATTCTAGATACTGGAATTTAAATGAGTTAAATGTACAGAAATAATAGAATAGGAATAAAACATACCATACTAAACCATCTGAAACATATCGGATCACGATTATACTAGAACGAGTAGCAACCTACTAATGGTGATGGATAAAGAACAAAAACGTAATACAAATACGGTGAAAAATGAAAATTATTGAGAAGAGATAACTAAAGACGTATGATTATACCGTCCGATCAGAACTTTGTGGTCGACGACAATTTATGTGGTGGCCGAAATGTGAAAAGAAATATTGAATGGAGCTGGAGATACGAAAAATGGAGGAATGGAGAATGGAAGAAGAAAAGTGAAACGAAAATGGAATAGAAAGAAATATAAGAGATAAATGAGAAAAGTAATTAAATCTCATTGCATTAAAAGAGTTGACAATTATATATGGTATGTTTTAAAAGGATGGAAATTATGCAAAATGAGGCATTTAATTCGAAAATTTAATATTAAATACGAGAAAGGGCAAAATGGTATTAAGGAAAAATTAATAATTACGATTTTTTATTAAAAAATTAACTTTGCAAAAAAAAACTTGGTTGTCTATATTTGTAAATACTTTTTCAATGTGGTCTAGTTACTACAATTTCCTTTTAATTAATAAGAAAAAATGGTTATAAAATTTAATATTATATTGAAATTATTATTTGATAATTTAAATTTAGTGCAAAAATATAAGAAACATCTATAGTTATACATATATATATAATTTATTATTTAAAAAAATTATCACGTGTAACGCCGTGTTAAAATTCTAGTAATATTAAGTGTATGTTTAAATCCCCAATTTCAAAATGGGCGGTTTGGTTATAAATTAACGAACCTATATTTGGGGGGTCATTTATTTAAATGGGTGGTAAAGCCATAATCGTCGTCACTGAAAGTGATGAAACGACGCCATAGATAAACGAACAATGTAAGAGGCAGTGGGACCCACCTATATTCTTTTATTTTTCTGAATTTTTTTTTTTTTGAAGAACAAAACTTCCATTCAAGAACAAACCAATCCATTACAATCATTCTCCAAAGCGGAGCCAATGTCAAGGGGAAGATTCTCGCTACAAAAAAAAAGACTCCTCTTCATGCATGATAGAAGGGTCCTTCCAACAAAAGTCAACACCATAACCCTTCTTGGCTAATAAATCAGCGACCATATTACAACGTCTATTACAATAGGAAACTTGCACTATGCCAAGAGAAGCAATTAATTGTTTAATATCAACAACGATATTGCTGAATTCAGAAATATCTGGGGAGTCATTAACAACAGCTTTAATAACATTTGAGGCGTCGGACTCCACCAAAATCGGAGGTAAAAACAAACTTTGAACATCTCTTAACTGCTTCAAGCCCTCCCTTAAAGCTCTTCCTTCAAGAACCTTCACCGATTGATGCAATAAATTGGATTTCCAACCCATCAACTTAGGATGCCCTTTTCAATCGCGAACCACCCATCCAATGCCTCCCCTTCTCGAATTTGGATTCAAAGAAGCATCTGCATTCAATTTTCACATACCTCTAGGGGGAACCACCCATCTACAAGCAACATTTGATATATGAGAGGACTTGGCTACAAAACCTGGACCAATAAAATTATAAACATTAATAGCTTTTTCGATAATATTTATGAGATTATGAAACTTCAAGACCAACTTGCCATTGATACATTGGTTCTTGAAGTTCCATAAGCTCCAAATGATAATAATACCTTTAAACCTCTCTTCCTAAGGAATTTTATCACTTAATCCTTTCCAGAAATCCACCATTTTCTCTGTCCTCAAGAAATAATTACTAAACTCAGAAAACCAGGGAAAAATATATTTCCAAACACGGATGGCCAATTTACAATCCTTCAAAATATGCTATTCGACTCCCTCGCTTTCCCACACAAAGGACAATAAGTATTAGAATCCACCTCTCTCAAATACATGTTGCATTTAGTTGGAATGGCATTAACAAGGACACTCAAAGAGCCCACTTTGATTTTAGGGGAAAGCTCCACCTTCTAGAAGCTATTCCAAATTCCCGACGTCATTTTAGGATCCGTGGTAGACATCTCCTTCAAATTTTCAAACTCAAGCTCAATACGATATGCACTTTTCATTGAAAAAACTCCGTTCTCGCTAGCATTACAAATCACTTCATTTGGCATCACCACGTCACTCAAAGGGGCATTATAGATGATTTCAGCATCTTCTTTGCAAAAAATATTCTCTAAAAGCTCCTCCTTTCACGATCTATCATCCCTCAATAAATCTGCCACATATCTATCCTTCCAATCTTCTCTAACCCCATCAGCAAAAGGATTTCCAACTCTATTAAGCCAAGGATCTTTACCAATCATAATTTTCCACCCATTGCCCACCTTCCACCTATAACCTCTCTTAAACAAATCTCTACCCCACAAAATACTTCGCCAAGCTAAAGAAGGGTTATTTCCCAAAGAAGCCGATAAATAATCACCACGCACAAAATACTTTCCTCTTAACAATCTGCTTAATAAGCTGTTGGGGTTTCTCAGAATTCGCCAACTATGTTTGGCTAATAGAGCTTGGATTTCTGATACCAAGCGCCCCCCCACCAACCAGAATTTAGAACATAAATTTTGAAGGTTCTCATTAAAAGATTTAGTCAATAAACAACTTATAATATAGGTTGGGATCGTCTGACCAACCGCCTTAATTAACACCTCTTTCCCACCTCTCAACAACATTTTACCCTTCCATCCTTGAAGACACTTTTCCAATCTACCTCTGATGGATTGAAAAAGAGCCTTCTTCTTCCTGCTATTTTGAGAGGGCATACCCAGATGAACCCCAAGATTCTCATTCATTCTGAAAATTTCTTTTTTGATCCTTTGTTTATAATTTTAATGTATCATATAGTTATTTTTTTTCTTTTTTTTATATACCCATAAAATTCAATTTTTTAAAATTTTAACTTAAAAAAGTGTATTGTTTTTCTCCGTTTAATTTTTTTTAATAAATACCTACATAGTTCAATTTTTTAACTTGTTAGTGGAGGAAGGAAAAATAACTTCGCTCGATTTGTTTGAATTATTTAATTCATATATTACTTCAATTTGATATGTAACATATGTCCCTTAAATGACTAAGTAAGACAAATCGTTATTGTATAATCCATATTTTTTAAAATAAAATATATTATTTGAAAAAAAATTACTTTTATTAAAAATTCTCACATTCAAACTAGACTAATATAACTATTTTTAATCCATAACTATAGCAAAGCATAATATATGCCAAATAAAACAAGAAAGTATTCAAATATTTAAAATTGAATGTTATTTATTTATGTATTTTTTCATTATGTTGAATACTCATTATAAGTTCAATTAAAAATACTTTGCAATTTTTAAATTTAAATTAAGTTATTTTAAAAAATATTGCAAGGAAGAAAAATCCATAACTTGTAAAGACCTGACCCAAAAAGGGCTCTAAATAGGCCTTTACCCCAATGCATGCATTCAAAGTAAAGAACAATATGCAAATAAATTTTCGGATTCCCAATTAAAACAAAACAGTCAAGGTTCAATCAGAAATAAAGATAGTTTGCTGAAACCGGTCCCTGTCTCCAAGCACCTGTTTCAAGGCAAATACATTTACAAAACGTACACTCTGATCAGAGATTTCTTAAAACTTTTGAAACATCCTCAAACTCAACAAAGCGGGAATCCACAAAAACATTCAGAAAATATCCTAGGGCTCCGTGCCCGGCTACATGCATTCAGGGGAAAATAAAAAGACAAGAGTCATAGAAATAAAAAGTCAGAGACGACAGCAGGTTCCCATGATCACAACTCCTCCTTCAGCCATCCTGTCTCGCCCCTTGGTTACCTGTGGAAAACCACAAAATAAGGGTGAGTAACGAATTACTCAGTAAGAATCCCCAACCGGGGTACAATACAATGCACATGGTCATCTAGATGAGTGTATGCAAGCTATGAATATAAACACAGAATAGAGCACATAGCTTAAGTCCACACTTGGACCTCGGATGCCAACTCAGGGTCTTAGTCCGAAAATAAATCCACCACACAATACACCCTATACGAGAAACGAGTCTCGGCCTCAGCCTGTCTACTGTCGACGAAAGGTGCACTAGCTCAAGATCCCGAGGAGCTCTCCGGTCGGCACTGTAATGAGCGTAAGCGCGCACCGCGTGCTACTGCAGACTATGGGGGGTGCCGGGTCTAGTGGCAAGTCGCCCATGTCCGGCCACCACGCCTAACTAAATCTCCGGATCGGTGTCACCGACATATAGGGTGTGAGACACGAACACGTGAACTATGTCGGCCTCAACCACCGCACTGAGGCTAAGGAATCGGTCGTGGTAGGCTTACACCAGAAGCCGTCCTTGCCTTATCGAGTAGCAATCAAGGGCTACGGCCGAACACGCCGAGGACGTGCCGATCGCCGGGACGAGGCAATGCCAAGTCATCATCCCGACCGTTGGGGCATTTAATGATCCGCCACCCTCACCCAAGATTGCGGGGGCCTATCGGTCGAGTTAGCTAAACCCTAACGGGGTCCGGGGACTGAGTACTACCTCAGACGTCCCCGCCATGGATGCAAGATACTTTATGCATCGGCCCGGATGATGCTACCTACCTACACTCTAACCTATCATATCAATAACATACAATCCAATACAATCCAAAACGTGCTCAACAGATACAACGAACCTAGCATGGTACTATGAAGCAAGAACAGATATGAGCATGCCGTAGCAGAACAACCTAGCATGGACTAACATGAGAGAACAACATACGAAGTCATGCTAGTCGGGAATTCGTAACAGAGCACCTAAACTATACATGCCGATAATCACAAACAAACATACAAACAACAATCACATAGAACATCGCAGGTCCACACAACTCCGTAAGAAATCCTTACCGGCCGGGAGGCAACTACACACAAAATCCTAAGCCGCGATCGATCCCGAGCTAGCTAACGAGAACCTAACAAACACAATAATAATCACAATCCATAGGCCTAAATATAATAAAATAAACAAGGCTCGGCGGGAGCAACTCACGCGGTGCGGGCCGACACGCTGGACGGCAGAGATAAAGATGGCGAGGCCGCCGGCTGGGCGCCGATGGGCGGCAGGGTCGGGTGCCGACGCCGACGGCGCAGATGGACGGCAGAGCAGGGCGCGCGCGCGGACGGCTGGCTGGCGCAGGCGCACGGGCGCGGACAAGCTGGACGCAGACGGACACGCGAGGGCGCGCTGGGACGACGACGGGCGAACGCGGACGCGCGGGCTGACGAGCGTCTGGACGTACGATCCGGCTGGCGGCGACGGCCTGCAGCAGCGCGCGGCAGGCGATCCGCTGGCGAGATCTCGGGCCGCGAGCAGGGCTGCTCGGGCGTCATTGGCCGCGACAGAGCTGCTCGGGCGTCTGGCTCGGCTGGCGAGCGACAGCCGCTCGATGGCACCGCAGGGCGATGGGGGTGGGTGACTCGGCGATCTGGGCTTCTTGCTTTGGTGCGATCTGGCGGTACTGGGAGCTGCGACGGGGAAATTTCTTGGTGGGCTCCTCTACTGGGGCAAACAAACACACACACACACCCACACTCTTCTACTTACATTCGGCCAGCAAGAACTCAAATCGGAGAAGACGAAGAGACGAAGAAACTTACCCGAAAAGACGATCGAACCACGGGGCTGCAAAGGGGATGAAAATCGGCTTGGAGGGCTAGGGAGACAAGCTTGGGCGGCAAGATGATGTGTTGGAGAAGAAGTGCAAAACCTAATTTCTTTTTCATTTAACCAAATGCACCAAAACTCCAAGATCCAAGGCTAATTATAATATGACGCAGAAAGAGCAATAAGAGCTCTCCATAGCTCAACTGGCACCCATCCCCACAGACTTTCCCGGAGACCCGGGTTCGAATCCCAGCTTCTACACAAATTCCTTTATTTTTACTTTTGCATCTATCCATGCTCAAACCCATCCACAAAGCCTCAGAAACTTACATAAATCCATCCAATAATTTTAGCAATCGAAAAAGATATAAACGGCCCCGACTACTGACCAAATTACCAAAATGCCCCTAGGGCACACCTGGAAGACCGAGATGAAAACCTGGGCCGTTACAATATTCCCTCCTTTTTATGACTTTCGTCCTCGAATGTCCTTAAGACTGGAACAGCACAGGATATTGCAATCTCATCCCGTCTTTCTCGCTCACGAGCGGCCTCCTCCGAACTCAGACTCCTCCACTAAACTTTTACCTACGGATCTCACTGCTACGCAACGTCTTCGACTCAAGACCAGAATACTCATAGGCTTCTCCTCGAAGCCCAAACCCTCAATCAGCTGCAAAGGCTCAAAGTCCACAATGAGCAATGGGTCCGACACATACTGTCCCCCACATCGATACATAAAAACACTGCACATGGTTGTCAATAACTGGGAAAAGTTAACCAATAAGCAACTCTGCCAATCCTCCCGAGAATCTCCAAACGGACCAACAAACTGGGACTCAACTTCCCTCGCTTACAAAACCTCAACACACCCAGCATCGATGCAACCTTAAAACATGGGCTGTCCAACCTCAAACTCTAAAGCTCGACGCCGAACATCGGCGTAACTTTCTGCCTGCTCTGAGCTATCAACCTACTAGCTCGATACTCCTGCACATCACCTCTGGTCAAATGCAGCAACTCAGGACCCCAACACAAAACTGATGGCCACCAACCTTTTCCCAGAACACTGAAAACCTACAACACTTACCAAACCACGCTTCAACGAAACCAAAAGACTAGCAGCCGGGAACTGCTACCCGAGGCAACCTCATAAAATCCAACACTGGTTTCCGCTGCCTAACTACGGAAACACCAACCCACAATGAGCTCCAACAGATCTGGCTCACTCCTCCTAGAAGACCATCGGTTAGAGGGTGAAAACACTACAGAAACTGCACACGGCGCATAAGCCTCTTAACAACGCTCTCCAGAACCACAGTTCAACCACGCACTGCCTAGAACAAACCTTTGTTGCCACACCCTGGTGACAACAATTCCAGCCTGCAACTGACATGCCTCTACTCCATAGAAATGGCATCTGCACACGAAACGAGGTGCGAGCTCTAGCTACTAAAACCAATCCTTCAAGAATTTGAACTCACACAACAACCTCAACTAGCTGACAGCTCCCACACGGAAACTTATGATCCAACAACTTGAGTGCTACGGACTCGGATGCCCCAACAACTACAAACTGCATAGCTATGCCAATCCACTCAACTCTAGCTCGACTCAAATCACTTTTGGTTTGGACAAGTCACCGCTAACAACCGGCCCAGAGAGGGCTCCCTCCACCAAACTTACCTCCATGCAAGCAACGGAACGAAGTTTGCCTCAAATATGAAACACATCTCATGAGTCCAAACGATAACACATACAGGCTTAACCCTCTAGCTTAGGCTTATTACACCTTCCCACCGAAACTTCATAAACGGAACTCCACTACTCGGTTAACACCAACTACCAAGAACCAGATTACCAAAAATGGCTGGCAGAGCACAAGCCACACTAACCAGCAAGGATCCCTCAAAAGGTCAAGACCCTAATCCAACCACAATGGTGCAACCTCAACCCACAACTGATACAAAGGAGTTTTTCAACTACAAAGGTGCAGCAGCTTCCATGCCAACACACAAAAACCTTAACCAACTAGGCCAAACACTCATAGGAGGCAGAACAACCCTTACCGCAACTTCCAGAACACCACTCAAGAGTCCGCTTAACTTGGACAAACAACTGCTTCCAAGCAGCCAACAAACTTTTCCTCCTACTAGCACCACTACCACCAATTCCAAGACCAAGGAATAACCTCGACAACTCCCAAGGAGAAACAGTCCTTACAAGCAGACATCGAAGGACGAGAGCTTCACAACCGCTCATTGTCTTGCGGGCCTAGGCACAACATCCAACTCTCCCAGAGGCAACAACAAGGGGTCCACCACAGACTGGACCGCCAACCACAGGCAAGAGAAGACTCACCCCAAACACCCAAAAAAAAAAAAAAGCAACTCTCAAACTCTGGAAACAAGAAAGACATCCGCCAGGGCAAAACCACTTGCCCCACGAGCAAAGCTAACTTCTAGCAACTCAAAACCACACCTTGGTCAACATCAAGCACCAACTTGCCACCACACCGGAACCAATCCGGACTCTACTTGAAACAAGCTCGCTTGCTAGCTTACCAAAATCGCAAAGAACTCACCCGAAGCCTACAACCTACTCGACTCTGGCTTGCCAACTGAAACTCACTACCTAGGTCTGACTGAGCTTTAGTGAGGCTCTCCACAACTAGGGTTCTTCAGCTACCCTCGACACACACTGTCGTCAAACGGTCTAACAGCCAACTGCCTAAACAAACAACTCCTTTTTCCAGCATCTCAACCATGCTGGCCTGCTCCGAACCTCGAAACCAAAAAGACCAGAAACGCTTCAGAATGTGTCATCCTCCTACTCAAAGCATCAGCCACATCGTAGCTTCCACCCAGGGTAAGGATTCCAAGCAACACCCTTAGCAACTACGGCCAGGAACTACGTGGCTTCACTACAACCACCATTTGTTCAGTACCATCTGAACTCCAACCATGAACACAAGAGGTTCCACCAACCAAGCTTAGGTTTAACTTAACAAACTTGCCTAAGCAACAACCCGACTACGAGCACGGTATCCTTACAACCTCAACTAAAGCCTTACAACATCCACCTGGAGTCCAACTTCTCCAAGAACTGAGCACCAGTTCTCCAATGCAAACCCTACATGGTTCTGAAACTATCGCCACCAGAACGAACTACACAAAACACACTTGTGTGAACAACTCTCAACCTTCCTTCAGAGATCCAAGACTAACAGGTGCTTTTCCAAAAGGCAACACTAACTTCTGGCAGAGATACAATCAACCCAAGGAACACCAAAAGTTCCATCTCCACACGATACTCGAAGCAGTGGCAACCTTGCTCTGCTAAAACATAACGATGCCAAACCGAACTTACTTTATACCAAGACTCTACCAAGTGTGCTTTACACATAAGGCAACCTACTCATCTCATAAGGCATCCAACTCATCTCATAAGGCATCCAACTCATCTCATAAGTACCAAACTCATCTCATAAGCATCCAACTCACGGTCCCTCTGCTGGACCGAACTCGCATCTACAATGCTCACTCAACTCAGGTTTAGGCACCCGAAGGTAGTGGACCGCACTACCAACCACAAAGATCTCTTGGCCGTAGCACTAGCGTGAGACTCATACGCACTAACACTTAACAACCGCCAACCTGCTGACTTACTCAACCCCCAGTAACACTAGGAAGAGGCTCCAGCTCCTCTCGAACATCCTTTCACTTGTAGTTCTTCGACTACCACTGAACTAGCCCTCTTGCACGACCTAAACAAGTGCATTTTCCATAAATGGATCCAATGGCTAAAGAAGTGTGCTGAACTCCGAACGGTCATAGAACCATCTGCTATACCCATGCCAAACTCAAGCCTGAACCAGACTTAGTGCCAAAGCGGCACACCAACCATTGCACCTCATGTGCCACTACTACCTAATCCACATCTTACTACAAATGGGGCCAGCAAGGTCACAACCTCAAGTGACAAAAACTATGGCTAGGCATACAAGGCTCAAACTCAAACAACTAGTCTGTGGCATTTCATCAAACTGAAGGCTCACGGCCTACTCTTGCATCTCTACATGACGCTCAATAAAACTCTAGCCGGCTCTCTCAACATGCAGCAGCTAGCCCTACTCTAGGGCTCTCCAAAAGAAGAGTGCTCAACTCTACTAAACAACTGGGAAACCACCAACGGATCACGTCCGATGGGAACACTGCTCGCTGCACCCTTAACTACAGGGTTCCGGCTTACTGGCTGCAAACAACAACACTTATAAGAGAACAAAGATGTCTCAGCAACCTCCTCGAAGGCTACCAACTCTACAGCTACTCATTGGGCAAACAGACAATCTGCTAAGGTTCAAGATCCACACCTGAACTACCCAGGCTAACCCACTTTGGGACCTGCTCCACGAGCATCAACATGAGCAAAAGCCAAAGCTAACTCCTCTCCTGGAGTGGTACTCTAGGGCAAAACATCTCCACCCTCTCACTAGGGGAATTAACAGCTGGGCCACACGTGGCGTACGGGAGTCTAACCTCTGCCTCCATCTGGAACGATGTCCCAGCGGTATCCGAATCTATCAGAATATCTCAAGAAACCACAACATACAGCTCACACTGCTGGAAGTTGGCATGATGGCGCTCTAAACCCAAACCAACGACGAGTCAGAACCTGCTCGTCTCTGCTCCACAACATAAAACAAGGCATACACTAGATGAAAGGTATTGTAAATTCTTAACCCTTCTAAAAACAAGAAACTTAGGCGCACTGATGATGACCGTCTTGAGAGGCCGTGATCATGGGGAAAATGACCTACAACAAAGGTCAGTCTACAGAATCTATGACTCACGAGCTCGATACCAATCAGAAGACCCGACCCAAAAAGGGCTCTAAATAGGCCTTTACCCCAATGCATGCATTCAAAGTAAAGGACAATATGCAAATAAATTTTCGGATTCCCAATTAAAACAAAACAGTCAAGGTTCAATCAGAAATAAAGATAGTTTGCTGAAACCGGTCCCTGTCTCCAAGCACCTGTTTCAAGGAAAATACATTTACAAAACATACACTCTGATCAGAGATTTCTTAAAACATTTGAAACATCCTCAAACTCAACAAAGCGGGAATCCACAAAAACATTGAGAGAAAATATCCTAGGGCTCGTGTGCGTCTACATGCATTGGGGAAAATAAAAAGACAAGAGTCATAGAAATAAAAGTCGAGAGACGACAAAGAGTTCCCATGATCACGGCTTCTCCTTGACCATCCTGTCTCGCGCCCTTGGTTACCTGTGGAAAACCACAAAATAAGGGTGAGTAACGAATTACTCAGTAAGAATCCCCAACCGGGGTACAATACGATGCACATGGTCATCTAGATGAGTGTATGCAAGCTATGAATATAAACACAGAATAGAGCACATAGCTTAAGTCCACACTTGGACCTCGGATGCCAACTCAGGGTCTTAGTCCGGAAATAAATCCACCACACAATACGCCCTATACGAGAAACGAGTCTCGGCCTCACCGCTTCATCGTCGACGAAAGGTGCACTAGCTCAAGATCCCGAGGAGCTCTCCGGTGTGGCGCCAGAATGAGCGTAAGCGCGCACCGCTTGCCATACGCAGACTATGGGGGTGCCGGTCTAGTGGCAAGCCGCCCATGTCCGATCCACCACGCCTAACTAAATCTCGGATCGGTGTCACCGACATAGGGGTGTGAGACACTCGACACGTGAACTATGTCACTGAACCACCGCACCGAGGCTAAGGAATCGGTCGTGGTAGGCTTACACCAGAAGCCGTCCTTGCCTTATCGGTGGCAATCAAGGGCTACGGCCGAACACGCCGAGGACGTGCCGATCGCCGGACGAGGCAATGCCAAGTCATCATCCCGACCGTTGGGGCATTTAACGACCGCCACCCTCACCCAAGATTGCGGGGCCTATCGGTCGAGTTAGCTAAACCCTAACGGGGTCCAGGGGACGAGTACTACCTCGCACGCCCCCGCCATGGATGCAAGATACTTTATGCATCGGGCCGGATGATGCTACCTACCTACACTCTAACCTATCATATCAATAACATACAATCCAATACAATCCGAACGTGCTCACACAGATACAACGAACCTAGCATGGTACTATGAAGCAAGAACAGATATTAGCATGCCGAGCGGAACAACCTAGCATGGACTAACATGAGAGAACAACATACGAAGTCATGCTAGTCAGAATTGCAACAGAGCACCTAAACTATACATGCCGATAATCACAAACAAACATACAAACAACAATCACATAGAACATCGCAGGTCCACACAACTCCGGTAAGAAATCCTTACCGCCGGGAGGCAACTACACACAAAATCCTAAGTCGCGATCGATCCCCGAGCTAGCTAACGAGAACCTAACAAACACAATAATAATCACAATCCATAGGCCTAAATATAATAAAATAAACAAGGCAAGGCTCACGGAGCAACTCAAGCGCGCGCGGCTGACACGCTGGACGGCGAGACAAAGATGGCGATTCTTGCCGCCTGGGCGGCGCAGGGTCGGGCGCTGGCGCCGCGCGAGCGCAGATGGGCGGCAGAGTAGGGGCACGCGCGACGGCTGGCCGGGCGCAGCGCACGCGCGCGACAAGCTGGCGGAGACGGACATCGCGCGCGCGCTACTGGGACGACGACGGCGAACGCGGGCGCGTGACGACGAAGCGTCTCAACGCGTGCGATCCGGCCAGGCGACGCCGCTGCAGCGCGCGCGATGTGGTCCATCTGGCTGGCGATTCGGGCCGCGAGCGGGCTGCTCGGGCGTCATTGGCCGCGACAGGGCCGTCTGGGAGTTCGGCTCGGCCTGGCTTGAGCGACAGCCGCTCGATGGCACTGCAGGGCGATGAGGCCGGGTGACTCGGGCGATCTGGGCTTGCTTTGGTGCGATCCGCCGGTACTGGGAGCCGCGACGGTGGAAATTGCGCTGGTGGGGCTCCTCTACCGTGCCGCAAACAAACACACACACACACACCCACACTCTTCTACTTACATTCGCAAAGAAGAACTCAAATCGGAGAAGACGAAGAGACGAAGAAACTTACCCGAAAAGACGATCAAACCACGGGGCTGCAAAGGGGATGAAAATCGGCTTGGAGGGCTAGGGAGACAAGCTTGGGCGGCAAGATGATGTGTTGGAGAAGAAGTGCAAAACCTAATTTCTTTTTCATTTAACCAAATGCACCAAAACTCCAAGATCCAAGGCTAACTATAATATGACGCAGAAAGAGCAATAAGAGCCATAGCTCAACTAGCATGCATCCCCACAGGCTTTCCCGGAGACCCGGGTTCGAATCCCAGCTTCTACACAAATTCCTTTATTTTTACTTTTGCATCTATCCATGCTCAAACCCATCCACAAAGCCTCATAAACTTACATAAATCCATCCAATAATTTTAGCAACTGGAAAAAGACATAAACGGCCCTGACGGCCTGACCAAATTACCAAAATGCCCCTAGGGCACACCTGGAAGACCGAGATGAAAACCTGGGCCGTTACATAACTTCACTTATAATAACTTGCCTTCCAAACACAATTATTATAATCCCTGTTATAATAATCTGCAATCCAAACACCATTTATCATAACTCCTTTTATAATAACTTATACTCCAAACACCGTTTATTATAACCCACCGTTTATAATAATCCACCGTCTATCATAACCCTCCATCTATAATAACCTAACTATTGCTGCAAACACACCCATCTCATTTTTATAAATACTAGAATTTTAACATGGCGTTGCACATGATAATTTTTTTAAATAATAAATTATATATATATATATATATATATATGGTTAATAAAATATAGTGCAATAAATATAGGTATTATTATTTAAAAAATACTTAATAAATTTATCCCATTAAAATTAAATTTTATTTTTGATTTTTAAAAATTGATACTCTTTAGTTTTTTCTTAATTTATCTATTAATAGACCAATTATTCTTGAATTATAAAATTTATAAGAGTTATATCATTATTATAATTATAAATATAAATAACATATATGAACTTACCTTTAACTTCAAATAATTTTATCATTCTTCAAAAAAAAAAAAACAATCCACATCTCCAAGTAAAAAATTAATCAACAAAAGATCCCTACAAAATTATTGCAACAAATGAAAAAAAAATTATGAAAGTTTAGTAAATAATCCAACAAAAATAAGATAACTAAATTTTTTATTATAAAACAAAAAGAAACCAAGAAAGGTAATCCAAGCAAAGAGAAAGTTTAAAATGTGTTTGTAAATAAAATATAGAAAACTATATATATATATAGTAATGGTAGGAAATCATTGTTACCTAACTTTTGAAATTGATGCACTTTAATCTCAAATAATAATCTTATCATTCTTCAAATTTTTTTTTCCAGATCTCGAGTGTTTTTTTGAAAGGCAACCATTATGCAAAAAACATCCCTACAAAATTTATTACAAAGAAAAATTAGATGAAAATTAAGGTAAATAATCCAACCATCCAAGAAAAATAAGATAACTTATTATAAAACAAATAAAACAAAAATAAAATAAAATAAAGAAAAGTAAATCCAAACATTCAAACAAACAAACAAACAGAAAGTGTTCTCGTAAACAAAACACAGAGAACTATTTATAGGATTAGAAAATTCAATTTATTATTTTAATTGGAATATAAAATGCCAAATAAAATTTATGAGATTTGGTAAAAATATCTTATAAAGATGATGAAAATTTATAATTAGAATATAAAATGTCAAATAAAATCTATGAGATTTGGTAAAAATATCTTATTTTCTACGTCATAAAGATGATGAAAATTTAAATGATATTGTAAGTATCTTCATTTGATTTCTCTTATCTTCTAACTTAGTCATAAAATCTATGAGATTTAATACAAATATCTTATCTACGGATGAAAATCTAAATGATATCGTAAATATTTTCTACATTATTTTTATTTAATTTTTTTTATATTCCAATAAATGACATATTTGTAATTTAAAGTATGAATTAATGGGTAAAATTGTCCAAAAATGATTTTCACAGTCACAGTTCAAGGTAGTATGATATTAAATTAATGTCCAGATTGTCTTGGACTTAAATTTAATGGCTAAACGTGATTTCGGGTAGGAGAGAGGATTTTTTTCTTTAAATACCCTCTATTCAATTTATTATTAGCCTTTTTTAATTTTTAATTAAAACAATAAAATTTAAATATGGTTACATAAATCAAGCTTCATTGACCATATATTTCGAATTATCTAAAAAAAATTATTATTTTAACTTTGATATTTATAAGTTTTTTTTTTAAACAAAAGATATTTAATGAGATTTCGAGAATAAATTTTAAACTAATTTTAATTTGAGGCCCAAATCACATCTAGGGTGGGATTTAACCTTTTTTTAATTATTTTTGAAATTGCTTTTAAAGCTGTAGTTATTCGATTGCTTTTGGTGGAAATTGACCATTAGGGGAGGGTAAGAGAGACTGTTACAGAAGGGCATGAAGTTTTCTCCAAGCAATTCTTAAATCTCACAGTTTTCCTTGAAAAATAATTTGATGGAGCTCGAATTTGAGAGTCCAAAGAATGGAGTAAAAATTTGTAAAGACCTGACTCTAGATGGTCGTAAATGGCCCTTACTAAATGCCTTATATCAAAATTCATTTAAAACGGAACCATAAAGATTTAAAAAAAAACATGCATCTTATTAAAAAATTCGAAACAAAACATTGGTAAAGTCAAAAGCACTTAGCCTCTGGCCAGAGTATATAAAAACCATTACAACTTAAATTAGTGTTTCTAGAATTAAATATGCAAATGTAAACAGTAGATGGAGCGGACTCATCCCCATGACCAAGCAACTCCTCCTCTAGCCACCTCGATGCTGTGCCAAGTTACCTAGTGGAAGGAACCACAGAAAGGGTGAGTACAATTGCACTCAGTAAAAATTCCCCAACCGGGGTACATTACGCAAGATAATTCATTTAGCATCCTAGCATACAAGCAACATCAATTACATAAAGGCAGTCTCAACAGCAAAGGTCAACAAGTGACGAGCAGGGTTAGCACACCATTGGGCTGACTAAACAGGAGGGCAACCTAAGTGACCTCGGTTTCTACAATGTCTATCTCTAAGACAAAACTAGGTTAGCACACAACTAGGCTAACTAGGAATAGCACGCAACTGGGCTAGTCCTTACTACGCCGAGCAACACACCACTAAGCTCAACCCTGATACAAAACGAGCCAGCACGCAACTCGACTGTCACTCGTGGGTATAACCGAGCCAGCACGCAGCTCAACTGTCACTCGGGTCTCCCTAGCAAGCACTATTACGATAGGCAACCTAGAGCCAACGATGTCTAATAATCAACAAAACTATAGTCAACAGGGCATTTTCAGACATTCAAGACACCTATTACACAGGGGAGTGCTACAATCAAACTCAGAAACTACATGCCAAACCCTAACAACAGAACATGCATAATACAGTAAAAGGAAACAGGGCGAACAAGTCAGGCATACAAAACAGATCAAGCATTCAGTCAACCTGCACGGACCTAATCCACTAACATGTTTTGGCAACAACATGATAAATAGGCACGCATCATACAATAACACATCAATAGGAAAACAAAAAGAGCATGGTAATCACATAACAACATTCACTAAACCTGCACAAACCTATCCACTAACAGTTCATAATTACAAGCGAAACAACCAAGCTAGGAGTTATCATTACCGTGCGCAGGGTCCACACAACCTCGACAAGGAACCCTTACTTGAATAGTGGAAAAAGCTGACAAACGAGAAGGGCTCTCGAGTTGCAGGAACAACACCAATAACCTAGCAGTAAAGTCACACAACACACATCAATATTATATAACGAACCAGCAAACAAACAAACATCAAAATAGCCTCGGGATTAGAGCTTTACCAAAAACCAAGAAGAGCTAAGCTCTCGACAACAAGTACAGTTCGGAGGGGTAAAGGCTGTGCTGAGAGCTGGCTGGGCTTTTGGGGTGCAAATGGCCGAGCGGCTGCGTGCGATGGCATGGACGTGGGCGAGAGCGAACAACAGGGTTTCGCTGCTGCAAAGCTGAGGCGAGACAGATCGGTAGGAACAACAACGTGGGCGAGGCGTTTCGGCGACAAGGCAGCGAGGGCGAAGTGCTGCTTTGCGGGCGTGTCGCTGCTGCTGCGCGGTGAGACGATGGCGTCGATGCCGGCAGGCGAAGCTCGCTTGGGCGAGCTGCTGTGCTGCGACGTGACAGTTGGGCGATGTGGGCTGCTCACGGGCAAAGCTTGCGACATGGGGCTTCGGCAATGACGAGGTAACACGGATCTGCGGTGGAACGAGCGATCGTGCTCGGTAAGACAGCAATGGAGTGGATGCGGCGATGGCTGTGGGGCTACGATGCTGTTGAGTGACATGCGGCTGGGGCTGGGAAGCTCGGTGAGGGCTGGGCTGAGCATGCAGCTGCTTGGCGATGGCAAGGCATTGATGCAAAGGCAAGGGACTCGGTTGCTTGATGCTGGCGATGAAGAATAAGGAGAATTTGGAAGATGGAGATTTTGGCCAAAAGAGAATGATGGAGAAGGTGGGGGTCGGCTAGGTCAAATGAAGGGGAAAGAGGGGATTTTCTTCTAATTTCTTAATTTAAAATGCTCCAAAAATCTTCCAAGTGCCAAGTGTCCTTGGAGGTTCCCCCTTCGAGCCCTTGCAAGCTCACCAATAAAATCTTATTTTTCTGTTAATTCCCAAATGACCTCCAACCAACTCTCGGTCCTAGAACCTGAAACCAGAACACAAATAACACTCAACACAAGCCTGTGAAACAAACCGAAAACCCAGGACAATTACCAAAATGCCTCTAGAGGCCAAATGACCAAACTACCCCTAGAGGGTCAAACAGTCCTAATGGCCCAACCAAACAACCGAGTAAGAAGCCAAGGGTACCTGGAGAACCGAAATGAAAACTCTGGCCGTTACAAAATTCAACCGAACTCCTAGTCTCACAAAAGCCAGAGAACATTCCATCAATGTGGCTGATGAGTATTTATCTATCGAACACTCATGGGGCGTCAATGAGATTTGGAAAAAACCCTCACGATTCACATCATTGGAAACAAACTCTCACAATTGTGACAATTGAGTATGGGATGAACAAGATGTATATTTCAATTACATGACTACATGTATTGAGATACATACCACAGTAAAGAAAGTTCTCAGCGTATCACCGATAAAAGGTAAGATTATAACCATAATCAAAGTTAGATGTGGACCGTAGATATACAATGATTTTTCAAGTTATGAAGGGTTATTCACAGTCTCACACAAACAATGAAGAAGATCACCCGCTGTGACAAGTACTCAATTATTATTTATTGTTATATTCAATTTTAAGTTATTTTTAAACAGCTAAAATCACACACGCAAATTTTTTACATACAGATATACATTCTGAACATGTTGTCATTCCATCCTGGCAATCTCAAACAGGTATATTAGTAACAGTAATGATGACAACCAAGGTGTTGTGTTTTATCTACTCCCGTATATACTAAAATACACAATGCTCGAACACTACTTGATTGTATATACGAGTGTATGATAAAAGGGATAATGGAATTTCATCTATGTCGATATCTCTCCAACGATAATGCCTCCATGGGTGTTAGGGTTTAAGGAACATAAAGATGTCAGAGATCACTGATTTTTTGATAAAATTATTGTTAATCAAATCTAAATATTGATTCTTTTAACCAACTAAATCATAAATATCTTTAATATCATTTTATTTTATTTTTATTAAATATGGCAGAGTTTGTTGAAAAGAATCTAAAATCAAATAGTAAAGATATTAAAATAAAACCAAGTAATATAAAAGGCTAAAGGGTCATGTGCATTTCAAGTATTTAATTCATTTCTACTAGATTTTATGTTTTATACATTTATTTTAACTATTTAAAACGTTAGACATTTGTTAAATATAATTAGAAAAAGTAGACATTTGCCTAGTTAACAAAAAAAAAAAGAGAAAATGAAAGAAAAGAAAACTCATTTTTCTTTTTTTCTTTCCATTTTCTTTTTTTTTTTCCTTTTCTTTTCTTCATCTTCCTCTTCCTCGCCTTCAACCCTAGCCTCCTTTTTCCCCCCACTCCATTGCCGCCGTCCCCCAACTTGTCACTGCCCCTCGTCAGGCCGCCAATCGCCATAGAAGATCCACCCTGCACGGCTCAAAACCAACCGCTCCAGCTTGCGAGTACAGAACGCATGTCCCTCTACTTTACGCATGCATGCGCAAGCTCCACACGGCCAGTCGCGACGTGCGACGAACCCGACCCAAAACATGGTCCTAAACCGGGGTTCTCACTCAGCATGCAAGTTAAATATGATAACAAGCGGTTTAGTGCTCATATTTAAAAACCTTTCAAAACATATGAGAAGGGGGAACCCTTAAAACATAGCCAACCGTTTTCATTTAAACAAACCAACAGTAGTAAAACATCCTGGCCAGTATTTATAAAAATATACAAAACAATTTAAACAACGTTTTAAACAATGTTCCCCTAGGACTCTTGTCCATCTACATGCTGAATAACAATGCAATAATAAATGACAGAGTGCCGGCGGCTCCCCATGATCAATCAACTCCCTCCGCTAGCCATCCTGGTGTTGTCCCAAGCTACCTGAAAGATAAATAAGGGTGAGTATAAACATACTCAGTAAGAATCCCCAACCGGGGTACAATACGATACATCAGTCATCTAGCACCTCAACATGCAAGCAAACAGCTATCAACACAGATCATAGCTCAACGAGCTCATAAAACAAGATCTGGAGCCATCAGAAGTCTCTTACTTCCGGCCTAACTGGGATTGGATACACTGACCAATCCAGGGACATCACCGAGGTATCTGTCACTCGGGGGGAAATACACTGATCCCTAGAATGTCCTCAAGGGCCTCCTTGCCCTTGCACTAATCTGGACTTACGGGAGAGTACCCGAAGTCAGGCTCTAACGGAAGGAATGGTGTACTCACGAACATTAGCCCGGGGGAGCTCTCCGAACCGGCGACTAACGCGTGTGCGCGCACACCGCATGCTGCTGCAACCGGCGTAAATGAGGGGGCCAAAGGGCAAACTACTCGGGCCAGGTACGCATGCCTATGACTCGGAAGTGGTGTCACGGATCACAGTAGCGCGAGGCCCTTGGCGCTCATCTGTGTAGCCTGATCCACCGACCTGAAGCTAAGAACCGACCAAGGTAGGCTTACACCGTTGGCAGGGTCTAGCAGGCTACAAACTAGGCATACGCCAATGAGGTAGCTAAGTCTCATTGGCTGCCGGGAGGGGGGAGAAAAAGCAATGTATGTTATGCTTTGCTCTATATCTGACCACTGGGGACAAAGTACGTTATGTTCGATCTCAACCCCTGAAGCAACGCTTCGCTTTACTCCTGACCGGTGGGGACAAAGTACTTTATGTCCGCTCTCAGCCTCTGGATGATGACAAACCCTACAACTCTATCTAAGAGTACAGAGCAAAAATCAATGATTCCTGGCTAGCAAGCAATGACCGACATAAATCACATTACCTAGCATGATACTACAACTTAAGCAGGAATCATAAGCATGCTGGCAGAACAAACCTAGCATGGCACTAACATGTAAAATCAGGCAAACATGCTAGCAAGAAATCAATCAACTACTCTATCTCTAACATGCTCATAACAGTCAGCAAACAAGCAAGGCATATCGAGATATATCGTAGGGTCCACACAACCACGGTAAGAAATCCTTACCTGGAACAAGCAGGAAAACAATAATAATAAATCACAAATGAACGAACGACCCTCGAGCCTCTAATCGATCCCGAATAGCCTAAACATCAAACAAAACACCCAAATCAAATACATAAAACAACCCAATAAATCCATAACCAGCAGCCAATAAATCCGGGCCCAACGAAGCAAAGACTCGGGAAATACCATCCGAGAAGCCACAAGGCTCGGCCCAAGCCAACACACAACAAGCAGGCTGTCGGCAGGGGCTGGGCTGGCTGGGCGACACGGTCGGGCGGCCTGGGAGCTGGGCGACGCGATCGCCTAAGCGAAGCTGGGCCGGGCGCTGGGCTTGTCTGTGGCGCGGCGGATTTGGGCGGGCGAGCTGGGGGCTCGGGCGTGGGCGAGTGGGCGGCTGTGGTGGGTGAGTGGGGGGTGGCTCGGGCGTGGGAGAAATTTGCTCAGCCGAGAGGAGAGAGAAAAAGAAAAAAAAAGGAATTTGGGGATTTTGGGAAAAAATAAAGGAAAATGGGATTTTTAAATAAAAAAAAGAAATTTCCTTTTTCTTTTTATCCTTATCCAAAATAAATCCAAACTTATCCAATTTTCCAATTTTCCAAAAATCCTTAAAATCCTTAAATCCCATTTCCCGGCGTCCTCCTTCGAGACCCGACTGAAGCAACCTTTTCCAATCAACAAATCTCACTTAAAACAACCTCACAAATCAACACTGAGGGCCCGGGCTCGAATCCCAAAGGAAACACCCAAACAACCATCACTTTGCCCAAAACCCAAATCACAACCGAACTCCCAAACGAATAGCCCAAACATCTCGGGACTCGCAGTCCACAACAAACAAGCCTCAACAAAGGCAGGAGCTGCCTCGAAGCCCTGAAAATCCACAAATTTTGCCTAGGGAGCCAAAAGACCAAAATACCCCCAAGGGTCAAAACAGCTCTAACGGCCTAACCGAACCACAGAATCTGAACCGGAAGCTCCTCGAGAACCGGGATAGAAACCTGGGCCGTTACAATACTCCCTCCTTTTAAGACTTTCGTCCTCAAAAGTCCTAAGACGAAACGGCTCTAGGAATACTCCACTGATTCCTAGCCAACTGAACTTCTCGGCTAAGACAACACTAGCCCATCTTCGAGAACCAAACCCTCTTGGGTTCTCAAAGGCTCAAAGCCACAAAGCTATCCAGTCTACCACAGACTATCTCAACAAAGACTGAGCATGCAAAAAACACTACTGCCAAAGACGGGGCAAGGCTAACCGAAAGGCCACTGCTCCGATCCGCTCAAGGATCTCAGAAGGCCTTACAAACTAGGGGCTCAAACAAAACCCTGCTAATCCAACACGGAACACCTCTCTACGGTGTTACTCTCTGCAAACTCGCAGACTGGGCACAAGCTCCAAAACTCAATGCCACGCACTGGCGTAACTTCTCTGAATGCCCATAACTGTTAACAAACAGCCTCAACTCCACACCATGCTGGCCAAACAACTGAACCTCTCAGGTTCCAGAAACCAAATGGCCTACTCTTACTTCACAAGAGACCAGCGAACCACAAAGCTTGCCTAAAGCTTTAACGAAAAACAATCAAACCACCAACTGGCGATTGATCCAAAAAGGCAAACTTTTTCCAACTAGCACAAGCTGAAACTTCAGCTACGGCCAACCCTAAATGGCCAAAAACCAGGCACAGGCTCCACTCGGCCTAGCCAACAAACTGAAGCCTCTCAACGGCCGAACGCAAACTTTTCCATGCAAACCTACTAGCAACTGGCCAAAGAAATATTGCCAGGCAAGGAAACAACCAACTTTCCTCTCATGGAAAATCTCGGGCTGCAAGAACCAAACCATCACGCAGCCACTAGCAACGCAACACCTTGAGGATAACAACTCAAGGGTTTAACCAACCAATGCCACGGCACCTCTGTGCCAACTCTCTCAACTAAGGCTCAGCTAACGCCAACCGTGAAAGCATAACAACTAGAAGCAAAGACCGAGAAAGGCTTGCTCAGCAGAAACTCAAACCAAGCTCATAACGAGCAAAGCTCGCCTCCAAGCTACCACACAACTCTTAAGATCCAACTGGCTACTCAAATAACTTCCTCCTTTTAGCCAAAGCCTAACTCATCTTGCGACTAGAAACTCCACACTCGAAACATCGCAAGGAATACTAACTGACGAGGCTATCTCCAAAGATAACACTCGAGGCTGGCATCCATGGTGCAACTCAACCACCAGAGAAACTAGGGGTTCCTCAAACCCCAAAGAACCAACAACTTTCCAGCAAAAGCTCAACTCTAAAACTGGCTGGCCTCCGCTCTTGCGGGAACAAACAACTTTTGCTTGCTAACAACACCATGCAGGACCCTCTCATTGGGCTAACCACCGCTGCGCTACTCGATCCACTACACAACTCGGGAGCTGCTACGACTCCTCAACGGAACGATTTCCCAGCAAGCAAACTCTGAAGGGCAGCGAACTTCACACAAGCTCGCTGACTTGCTCAAACCCAAGGCAACAGCAACCAACTCAACTTGGAAGCACACCCAAGGGAGACCTCAACTGATTGGACCACCAACCAGAACTAGCAGAACTTACTCAACTACTGAGGGAGGGGTCAACTCCCAAAACTTTCTGACTAGAAACAAGTCCTCAGGGCAACGCCCTCCTGCTCGAACCGAGCTAGCTCTTGAAACAACAAGAGAACCGAATCTTGGTCAACACCAAGCTCCAACTAGCCTCCAAACTGAAACCAATCCGGACTCTGCTCCAATCAAGCACTAGCTTGCTAGACTACCAAGTCTGCAAGAAACTTACCCAAGGAACACTGCCTGGGTCTGACTCAGCTCTGGAGAGGCTCTCCACAACCTAGGGATCCTCCGATCACCCTCTGACACACACAGTCGACAAATGTCTAACAAACAACCGGCTACACGGGGACAACCCTCTCCAGCATCTCAACTAAGCTGGCAAACTCCAACTTGAAAACCAAGAGGACCGGAGACGCTACAAAATGCGTCATCCTCCTACTCAAAGCTCAACCTCAACAAACCTTCTGCCCAAGGCAAGGATCCGAACAGCTCTCTTAGCCATAACGATAAGAAACTACTCAGCTTTGCTACCACCGCTCTTGTTCAGATCCAACTGAACTCTGACCAGGCTAAGGACCAACAAGCAAAACTTGCTTAAACAACAACCCGGCAACGAGCACGGCATCCTTACAACCAAAGCTAGGGCACTTGCCAAGAACTAAAGCCTTGACACCTCAAAGACTGAGCACTAGGTCCTCAACAAGAACCCCTCGTGGTTCTCCAAACATAAACCACGGAACGAGCTACACAAAAGTACACCGGGGTGTACAGCTCCAACCAGATACCCTAAGATCCAATGCCAACAAGGCTCTCACACAGGGCAACTTTTGCCTCCAACAGAGCCACTACTAACCAGGGAGCAACAAGAGTCCAAACCCTCTCGGGGTCGACTCACCACGGAAAGCCACATTGGCCAACTCACTTTACAAGAGCGCATCCATACCAAGCAATCATACCTCAAGCCAATGTGCTCACTAAACGCTCCGAACAGCCATCCAACTCATGGCACTAACACTGGATCAATCACGCATCCTCGATGCCAACACTACCCATACTAGGGTAACTCAAAGGGTAGCCGAATCATGCTACCATCAAACAGGCTCACAAGCTCACAACACAGGCGCGAGAATTCGAACGCGCTAGCTCTTAACAGCCTACAACATCCTTTGTACCCAACTCTCGGCGACCCTGAAAAGCTCCTACTTTCCCTCGAAAACCTCAAACTTGTAATCCTCTGACTACCACCGAGCTAGATCTCTTATGCAACCCAAACCAGTGCAACCTCAGGAAATGGGTACAAGACTAGCGGGGATGCTGAACTTCGGGCGGCCATGGAACCACCTGCACAACAGGGCCAACTGGCCTCAATCTAGGCCTCCTCTCAAAGCTTGGTGCCAACAGGCACAACATCCATTACAACACAAATCAGCCCTAAACGAGCTTTATGCCCCTCTGAGGAAAGGAAAGGTCACACTCCAAGTGACTGGGCAATGGCACTCAAAACAAGAGTCCAAACACTCGAGCAGCCTAATCTCTGGCATCTCGACCAACAGACATGCCAAGGCCTACTCCTGCATCCCACTCGATGCTCAATAAAAGCTCAGGCTAACTCCTACATCTCACTCGATGCTCAACAAAGCTCAGGCCAACTCTTGCATCTCACTCGATGCTCAACAGAAGCTCAGGCCAACTCCTCGGGTGGCAACAACTTGTTCCACACTGGGAACATCCAAATAAAAGAGTGCTCCACTCTACTAGCCCGCTGAAATCCACAGATGGATCAAACCCTGGCAAGCAAACACCACAATACACCCTGGCTACGAGGGCACTAAAAGAACTGGCTGCCAAACGACAGCAGGCTTGCAAGGGGGCAAAGATGTCTCTACATCTGCCTCAAGCCACTAACACGTCAACTTGCCAATCAATCGGGCGACTGGTGGAGACTCTGCTAGTCCACCTCTCTCAAGGGACTACCACCATCAACTGCTTTGTACCAAAGCAAAGACGAGGCAGCACAACTCGGCCTCTGAACAGCAGAGCATCCCAACACAGGGATGCTAAACTCAAACCTGGCCAACTGCTTACTACTAGCAGCAGGACTTTCTAAACATCGAGCTCTACATGCATCCACTTGCCAAACTGGGCAGCTCCATCAAAGCCAACAAACTCGACGACAAAAACCTGCTGATCATGCCCTCCCGAGAATCTCTGGGGCTACAAGAGCTACTGGGGGGAAATGCTGAAACAAACTCTGTCAGCTGGGCTATCTGTGCCCGGGACTCTTCACTACGCGCTACAAAGCTCGCGCTGGGTCTCTCTCTCGATAGCTAAAGACACGCCATCAAAACTCTCATTCTTTGGAGCACACTCGCTCAAGGAGTCTCACTACGAGGCGTGCTAACCTCTACCCCCTCCACTTGGCAACTCAACTGCCAGGGAAACCTCTGGCCAACGAGCCTAACAACCCTGGACGCGGCCTCAACATCAACACGATCAGTCCAACACCTCGGGTGGACATGCCAAGCGTCCTGCTCCTCTGAGTGCGATCAACACACTGACGATCTGCACATAGCACCTCCACCCTCTCACTAGGGGAAAAGCAACAACTGGGCCACAAATGGCCTACACGAGTCTAAGCTCGCCTCCTGCGGGTGCGATCGACACACTGGCGACCGCACAAAGCATCAAAGCCGCCCACACTGGGGCTCTCACTGCTCATCAAACTGCTCGCACTGCGAAAAGTTGGCATGATGGCTCTCTAAGCCCAAACCAACAACGAGTCAGAACCTGCTCGTCTCCGCTCCACAACTCTACACAAGGCATACAAGCTAGATGAAAAGTATTGTAAATTCTTACCCCTTAGCTTAATTGAACTCAGACAAACTTGGCGGCCGTGGAGTGCTGATGATCATGGGAGCAAACAACCTACAAAGCAGGTTAGTCTACAGAATCTATGACTCTGTGCTCTGATACCAACTGTGACGAACCCGACCCAAAACATGGTCCTAAATTGGGGTTCTCACTCAGCATGCAAGTTAAATATGATAACAAGCGGTTTAGTGCTCATATTTAAAAACCTTTCAAAACATATGAGAAGGGGGAACCCTTAAAACATAGACAACAGTTTTCATTTAAACAAACCAACAGTAGTAAAACATCCTGGCCAGTATTTATAAAAATATACAATACAATTTAAACAACGTTTTAAACAATGTTCCCTTAGGACTCCTGTCCATCTACATGCTGAATAACAATGCAATAATAAATGACAGAGTGCCGACGACTCCCCATGATCAATCAGCTCCCTCCGCTAGCCATCCTGGTGTTGTCCCAAGCTACCTGAAAGATAAATAAGGGTGAGTATAAACATACTCAGTAAGAATCCCCAACCGGGGTACAATACGATACATCAGTCATCTAGCACCTCAACATGCAAGCAAATAGCTATCAACACAGATCATAGCTCAACGAGCTCATAAAACAAGATCTAGAGCCATTGGAAGTCTCTTACTTCCGGCCTAACTGGGATTGGATACATCGACCAATCTCGGGACATCACCGAGGTATCGTCACTCGGGGAAATACACTGATCCCTAGAATGTCCTCAAGGGCCTCCTTGCCCTTGCACTAATCTGGACTTACGGGAGAGTACCCGAAGTCTGGCTCTAAAGGAAGGAATGGTGTACTCACGAACATTAGCCCGGGGGAGCTCTCCAAACCGGCGACTAACGCGTGTGCGCGCACACCGCATGCTGCTGCAACCGGCGTAAATGCGGGGGCCAAAAGGCAAACTACGCGGGCCAGGGACGCATGCCTATGACTCGGAAGCGGTGTCGCGATCACGATGAGCGAGAGGCCTCGGCGCTCATCATGTGCGGCACTGATCCACCGACCTGAAGCTAAGAACCGGCCAAGGTAGGCTTACACCGTTGGCAGGGTTCCGCTCTAGCAGGCTACAAACTAGGCATACGCCAATGAGGTAGCTAAGTCTCATTGGCTGCCGGGAGGGGGGAGAAAAAGCAATGTATGTTATGCTTTGCTCAGATTCCACCACCGGGACAAAGTACGTTATGTCCGCTCTCAACCCCTGAAGCAACGCTTCGGTTTACTCCCGATCGGTGGGGACAAAGTACTTTATGTCCACTCTCAGCCTCTAGATGATGACAAACCCTACAACTCTATCTAAGAGTACAGAGAAAAAATCAATGATTCCTGGCTAGCAAGCAATGACCGACATAAATCACATTACCTAGCATGATACTACAACTTAGCGCAGAATCCTAAGCATCTTTGTGAGAACAAACCTAGCATGGCACTAACATGTAAAATCAGGCAAACATGCTAGCAAGAAATCAATCAACTGCTCTATCTCTAACATGCTCATAACAGTCAGCAAACAAGCAAGGCATATCGAGATATATCGCAGGGTCCACACAACCACGGTAAGAAATCCTTACCTGAAACAAGCACGAAAACAATAATAATAAATCACAAATCAACGAACGACCCTCGAGCCTCTAATCGATCCCGAACAGCCTAAACATCAAACAAAGCACCCAAATCAAATACATAAAACAACCCAATAAATCCATAACCAGCAGCCAATAAATCTGGGCCCAACGAAGCAAAGACTCGGGAAATACCATCCGAGAAGCCACAAGGCTCGGGCCAAGCCAACACACAACAAGCGGTGTCGCGGGGAAGGTGGGTGGCTGGGCGCAGGCGCTGGGGCGCAGAGGCTGGGCGCTGGGCGTGGCTGCGCTGGCTGGCAGCGCGCGCGCTCAAGATGAGGATGCGCGCGGGAGCGAGCTCAAGCAAGCTGAGGGGGCGCGCGCGACGCGCGCGAGCAACACTAGGCGCTCTGAGGGCGCTGCGCGGCGACGCGACGAGATGGCTCGGGGCGCTGGGGCTAGCACGGCACGACGAGCTACTGGCGCACGCGTACCAGGGGCGGCGGCGGGCGGCGGTCGGGCGGCCTGGGAGCTGGGCGACGCGATCGGCCTAGGCGAGTTGGGGCTGGGCGCCTGGGCACTGTGCGCGGCGGGGCTTGGTTGGGCGAGCTGGGGCTCGGGCGTGGGCGAGCTAGGCGGCCAGGGTGGGCGAGCTGGGGGGCTAGCTCGGGCGTGGGAGGGGCTGCTCGGGCTGGAGGAGAGAGAAAAAGAAAAAAAAATGGAATTTGGGGATTTTGGGAAAAAATAAAGGAAAATGGGATTTTTAAATAAAAAAAAGAAATTTCCTTTTTCTTTTTATCCTTATCCAAAATAAATCCAAACTTATCCAATTTTCCAAAAATCCTTAAAATCCTTAAATCCCATTTCCCGGCTTCCTCCTTCGAGACCCGACTGAAGCAACCTGTTCCAATCAACAAATCTCACTTAAAACAACTTCCTAAATCAACACTGAGGGCCCGGGCTCGAATCCCAAAGGAAACACCCAAACAACCATCACTTTGCCCAAAACCCAAATCACAACCGAACTCCCAAACGAATAGCCCAAACATCTCGGGACTCGCAGTCCACAACAAACAAGCCTCAACAAAGGCAGGAGCTGCCTCGAAGCCCTGAAAATCCATAAATCCTGCCCAGGGAGCCAAAAGACCAAAATACACCCAAGGGTCAAAACAGCTCTAACGACCCAACCGAACCACTGAATCTGAACCGGAAGCTCCTCGAGAATCGGGATAGAAACCTGGGCCGTTACACGACGTCTCGCCCTGTCGCTGATGCTACTACTCCGTCATTTCCCTTGGTGATCAGCCGCATAGAGGCCCTATTCCGCGCGCGCTCAAGCCAACCCCACCTTCGACGATTGTCACCTACAGTCGGCTGGCCCTCTTCCACGTCGTTTAGTGACGAGTTGTGCATCGTTCTTAGGTAAGAATTTGAGTTTCGATTGATGTGGTTGTTGTTTTCATTTTGGGATTGATGTCTAACCATGGGTATTTTGTTTTGTTTGATTTTGAAGTATTGTTCCTGTTAATTTCAAAGGTGTGTTGAAGGTTCTTTTTGGTTCTCGTTCTCTCAAAATTTGGAGAGTTGTGTTGGCTTGGATTTTGAGTAAGTTGTGGGTTGTTGTTATGGAATTTAAGTTGTTCGTTGTGTTGTTGATTTTGGGTATGTTGAGATTGATTTTTAGTTATATGTTGCTAGGTTGTTTCAGCTTTTTTGCTCGACTTGTTGGCTTCATCTCAGGGATAAAAATCCCCTTATTTGTTCTGTGTTTTGAAACAGGTAAGGATTCTCTACCTGGGTTTTGTGAACCCTACACCTGGTGAAGTTTTTTTGTATTGTTGATATGTATAAATGCATGTCGTGTGTTTGAAATCTTCTGATTGTTTGTGTGTTGTGCTTCAGGATTATGGGGTCCTGAAGTGCTATTACTTTTTAATAATTCATAAACCTTTCTCTGTAAGCACGCCAAGATTATAGGGTCCTGGTGTGGCCATTTTTTTAAATGCATGTTTTGTTGTTAAGTTGGATAGATTCTAGATCCATTTAAATGACTCCTTTGAGTCTAAAAGTATTTGTGCACAATATACAATGCTTGGATCACCACACCAAAATGGTGTTGCGGAAAGGCGTAATCGTACATTGATGGAAATGGTGAAGAATATGGTAAATGATAGTTCCGTACCTATTTCATTGTGGATGTATGCATTAAAGACAACAACATACATATTGAATAGGGTACCTAGTAAAGTAGTTCCTAAGACACCTTATGAATTTTGGACATCTAGAAAGCCTAGTTTAAGACATCTCCACGTTTGGGGCTGCCAAGCCAAAGATAGGATATATAATCCACATGAAAGAAATTGGATTCCATAACCATTAGTGGTTATTTAATTGGATATCCTAAGAGGTCAAAACGGTATAGATTCTACATACAACATGTAATTCATAACGACTAATGTTATTTAATTGGATATCCTAAGAGGTCAAAACGGTATTATGATGAAAGATATAGGCGAGGGTTCCTATGTGATTGAAATAGAAATATCCTGGGATAGATCACAAGGAATTTTGGGATTGTTTTAAAAGGCTTACATCAACAAAGTTCTAAAAAGATTTAAAATGAAATGAATGAATACCTAGTCCAGTTCTCATTCAGAAATGGATAATTTCAGTCTATCTCAATGTCCCAAGAATGACATAGAGCATAAAGAAGTGAATCATATTCCTCATGCCTCTTTAGTCGGGAGTTTGATGTATGCTTAGACATTGTACTAGACCGGATATAAGCTTTGCGGTCGGTATGTTGAGTCGTTATGAATCAAATCCAGGACTGTTTCATTGGAGAGCTGTAAAGAAGGTTTTTAAGGTACTTGCAAGGCACTAAAGATCACATGCTCACATGTATAAGAACTAATAACCTTGAGATTATTGGTTACTCTCAGACGCAGACTATGTCTGTAACGGCCCGGAAATTTCATCCCGGTCTTCCCGGGAGGCCTAGGGGCATTATGGTAATTTTGGGTCGGGCAGGTTTTGATATTAAAAATTGCCGGAATAATTATGAGTCAATTTGAAAAGGATCGGGATTTTTGGTGAAGGCATTTGGGCTTGGGAAAGAGTAAAAATAAATAGGGAATTAAATAGTGCATCAAGCGGGAATCGAACCAAGGCCGTGTGGTAGGCTAGGCGGGTGGCATTGCCACTTGAGCTATCAAACGCTCTTGTTGCTTTAGACGCGCCATCTTTTATTTATGTCTGATCGTCCCCTGTTTTGGTTAAAAGGCCAGCTCGCCCGAGTCTTCTCCCCATTTCTTCTTCTTCTTCCTCGCAAAGCTCCCCCGACCGACAACCATTCTCTCGCGAATTCTTCCTTCTTCAGCTTCAATTCAACCGAGTTTCCTTCCCCAAATTCGAAGGCGTTCCATCCTCAAGCAATTGGTAAGTTCTTCTTCTTCTTCTCCTTCATTTTTTCCCCTGTTTTCGATTTCGTTCCTGCCGCCGAGGGAGTGAGGAAAATCGTGGTTTCTGTTCACAGTGTAGAGGAACTCATCCATCAACAAATCGTTCGTCGAATCCTCTCCAATCGCTCGAATTCGAGTTCGTTATTCTCCATCGCCCGGATCGCTCTATTCGCCCCTGTTCTGTTCGCGCGACGCGCGCATGAAGCGACCACCCGCCGAGCCACGCCACGCCGCGATCGACCGTGCGCGCTGCGCGCGCGCGTCCTCGCCAGCTCCGTGGACGCGTCGCATCGCGGCGCCCGAGACGAGCCGCGCCTCTGTTCGCCTGCATCATCGCGCGCGCGCAGCAATAAGACGCTCGCGCCCGGTAGCGCGCAGCCAGCAGCCAGCGCGCCACGCGCCCCTCCTGCGCCCGGCTCGCCCGCCCGGCCCGTTCGTGCAATTGGCTCGTTAAATGCGTTCGTCGTACCTCGTGAGTTGCTCCCGAGCTAAGCCTCATTTATTTTATTATATTTAGGCCTATTGTGTGATTTTTGTTGTGATTGATAGGTTCTCGGTAGCTAGTTCGAGATAGTTCGCAGCTTAGGTTTTCGTGCCATCGTCCCGACCAAGGTAAGGATTTCACCGGAGTTGTGTGGACCCTGCGATATTATATGTGATTGCTGATTGATTGCTTGTTTGTGTGTATTGACATATGTAGCTAGGTTCTCTAATCTGAATTCCCGATTAGCATGATTTTTCTGATTTAATTCTCATGTTAATCCATGCTAGGTTGTTCCTCTCTAGCATGCTCGTATCACATTCCTTGCTTCGTAGTATCATGCTAGGCTCGTTGTATTCTTATTGAGCACGTATTGGATTTTATGGATTGTTTGTTGATTGCTAGAGGCGAGTTAGAATTGCAGGTAGATAGCATCATCCGGGCCTGATGCATAAAGTACCTTGCATCCATGGCAGGGACGTCGAGCAAGTCATTCCGTCCCTGGACCCCGTGATGGATTAGCTAACCCGAGCGGTAGGCCCTGCAATCTTGGGTGAGGGTGGCAGACTGTTAAATGCCCCAACCGTCGGGATGATGACTTGGCATTGCCTCGTCCCCGGCGATCGGCACGTCCTCGGCGTGTTCGGCAGTAGCCCCGATTGCCACTGTTAAGGTAAGGCGGCTTCACGGTGTAAGCCTACCACGACCCGTTTCCTTAGCCCTCAAAGTGCGGTGGTTCAGGCTGACATAGTTTACGTGTCCAGGTCTCACACCCCTATGTTAGTGACACCGATCCAAAGAATTAGTTAGGCGTGGTGACTGGACATGGGCAACTTGCCTCTAGACCCGGCACCCCCCATGGTCTGCAGTAGCACGCGGTGCATGTTTACGCTCATTACAGTGCACCGACCGGAGAGCTCCTCGGGATCTTGAGCAGTGTACCTTTCGTCGACGATGAAAGTGCCGAGCCGGGACTTGTTTCTCGTATAGGGCGACTTATGTATTGGGATGTGTGATGATATTATTCGGACTAAGACCACGAGTTGGCATCCGAGGCCCAAGTATGGGCTAAGCTATGTGCTCTATTACGTGTTTATATTCATAGCTTGCATACGCTCATCGAGATGACCATGTATATCGTATAGTACCCCGGTTGGGGATTCTTACTGAGTAATTCGTTACTCACCCTTATTATGTGGTTTTCCATAGGTAATCGTGGTGCGCGACAGGATGCCTGAAGGAGGAGCTGTGATCATGGGGCCCAGTCTTCCAACTCTGATTTTTGTATTATGACTCTCGTGTGTTTTGTTTTCCCTGAATGCATGTAGTCGGGCACGGAGCCCTAGGATGTTTGTAAATATTTGTGGATTCCAGCATTTTGTATCTGAACAGGTTTTGAATGGCTTTTAGTAAATCTCTGATCAGAGTAAACTTTGGAAATGTATTTATCTTGGAACAGGTGCTTGGAAACAGGGATAGGTTCCAAGGAAATTGTCTAGTTTTTAAAGGAGTTATTTTGAATGTTTTTGTTTTAATTGGAATCCGAAATCATGTCTGTTTAAATGTCCTTTACTTTGAATGCATGCATTGGGATAAGGGCCCATTTAGTGCCCCATTCGGGTCGGTCCCTTACAGTTGGTATCAGAGCATAGAGTCATAAATTCTGTAGTATGACCTGTTGTTGTAGGTCGTTTTCCCATGATCACTAGCACTCCGACAGTCATCAGGTACGCCTAAGTTTACAAATTGTTGTTGAGAAAAAGGGTTAAGAATTTACAATACCTGTCATCTAGTGTATGCCTTGTGTAGTATTGTGGAGCGGAGACGAGCAGGTTCTGACTCGTTATTGGTTTGGGTATAGATTGCCGGCGCATGCCGCTACCACCCGCGCCGGAAGAGGACGCCCGAGAGGAGGCCGAGGTGTCCAGGATCGGATCTGACACCGCAGGGACATCGTCCCAAGCTGAGACTGATAGCATTCCGCCTGTAGCTCCCCTGTTGAGCCCAGAGTAGGCATTGAGGCGATATGCGCGCCGTGAGACTGCTCCTGGAGCAGAATTTGCTAATTCTATGAGGTCTATGGTGGTCGACTTGTTGAGTGGACGGAGGCGAGAGACCCGAGCTTTGTTAGCGCATGGCGGGAAGAGTCCCAGTGAGATCGAGCGGTGACTCGTTTGTTTCAAAGAGAGCGCAAAGAAGACACCCCTGACTCCGCAGAGCCAGTGACCTTTGAGGCAGAAGTGGTAGAAGGTGCCGATGAGCTTGGTAAATGGTTGAAGGATTTCGTAAAGTGGAACCCTGATAAGTTTGACGCCACAGGTGATGCTTTAGCGGCAGCCTAGATGGATTGCCCATTTGGAGTACACCTTCCCGATTATGGTGTGCCCCGATGTTCAGAGAGGCCGAGGTGTGCGGCCCATGTGTTAGGGGGTGTAGCTAGATGGTGGTGGGAGTCCACCTTGAGTGAGAGACCAGCTTGGTCTCCACCTGCTACCTGGGAGTTCTTCAAGTCAGAATTTAAAGCCAAGTACATTAGTGATGAGGCTCAAGAGAAGATGGTAGCGCTTTTCCGAATCTGCGGCAGGGTTACGATTCTATAGAGGAATACGAGAGGAAGTTTTCTGAGTATGGCTATTTTGCTCATGACTAATAGCAACCCCCGAGTTGAAAATTCGGAAGTTCATTTTTAGTGCAGAGGGGGGTGTGTCTCGGATGTCGAGAGCCTGAGCTCCTATCACTTATGCTAGAGTACATTCGGCTAGCCACTATTTACAATGGAAAGTACCTGTTGAGCGAATTGTTGCCGCTCGGCTCAGCGCCATGTCCCAGTGTGGTAGGGACGTAAGAGGAGGTTTGACTTCCGAGGAGGCGGCGGCGCCGTCGGGGACAATTTTCGAACCGGATCGGCGTAGGGTTCGGCTCATTTCTAGCCTCGCCAAACAGCCCGGTCCCCGAGCAGATTCCCGTTTGTGCTTCTTCTTGGGAGAGCCCACCTTGGAGCTTGTCGACCGGGCCCGGACTATGTTTTCGATGTGGAAGAGGGGGCATGTGGCGTTCTCGCGATCGGCCCGGCTATGGTAGTTCGGCTGCTGCAGCAGCAGCAGGCGGGTGTTCGCTCTGAACCGTCGGGAGGCCCGAGCGTGCGGATGCCGCAGCGATGGCGTGTACGCTTCTTGTTTTGGATCATTGTGCATTTGTCTTGTTTGACTCGCCCTACGCACTCGTTTGTATCCGAATTGTTTCTTTGAGCATGCTAGGTTGAGATTAGAGCGTCTAGGTTTTGAATTATCTGTTGCAACTCCTTCGGGAGTTAATATGTTAGCAAAAGATAAGATTAAGGATGGCCGGATCGAGATATCCGGAGAGTTGCTGGTAGCTACGCTCATAGTTCTACCCATGAGTGGTTTCGATGTGATTCTTGGTATCGAGTGGTTAGCCGCTAACCATGCATTGATTGACTGCCACAAGAAGGAAGTAGTGTCAAAGCCGCGGGTCGCCCGACTTCAAGTTTCGTGGAGTCCAGGGTGGAGTTTGCCCGCCAATGGTGTCAGCTGTGAAGGCCCGTCGGTTGCTAGCTCATGGAGCTTGGAGCTACCTAGCCAAATTGTCTGGAGAGAGCCGTCCCTCACTGACTATTGATCAAGTGCCGGTTGTGCGGGAGTTTGCTAACGTGTTCCCTGAGGAATTATCGGGGTTGCCCCCGAAGAGAGAGGTTGACTTCACAATTGAGCTCGAGCCAGGGACCCTCCCTATCTCGAAGGCTCCGTATCGTATGGCACCAGCCGAGCTAAAGGAACTAAAGGTTCAGCTGCAGGAGATGTTAGATCGAGGATTCATCCGTCGAGTGTGTCCCCTCGTGGGGCGCCGATGTTGTTTGTAAAGAAAAAGGATGGTTCGATGCGCCTATGCATTGACTATCGTGAGCTTAATAAGGTGTGATGAAGAATAAGTATCCGTTGCCCCGTATCGATGATTTGTTCGATCGGCCGAGGAGCTTAAGTGTTCTCCAAGATAGATTTGAGATCCGGGTATCATCAGTTGCGGATTAGGGACGCCGACATTCCTAAGACCGCGTTCAGGTCTAGATATGGACACTACGAGTTTGGGGTCATGTCGTTTGCATTGACGAATGCACCAGCAGCGTTCATGGACATGATGGATAGGGTGTTCAAAGAATTTTTGGACAGCTTTCGTCATCGTGTTCATTGGCGATATTCTCGATCTATTCAAGGACCCGGGAAGGATCATGCAGAGCATTTGAGGAAAGTGTTGGCGACCTTGAGGAAAAACCGGCTTTATGCGAAGTTTTCCAAATGTGAGTTCAGTTGGAACAAGTGGCCTTCTTAGGGCATATAGTCTCGAGAGATGGTATAGTCGTGGATCCTGCAAAGATTGAGGCCGTGAGTTCGTGGGCCAGGCCGACTTCAGTTACCGAGATACACAGCTTCCTAGGTTTGGCAGGTTACTACCGTCGGTTTGTTAAGGACTTTTCCGCCATAGCCTCGCCCCTCACTCGTCTCGTCGGCGAGGAAGGGTGTCAAGTTTGTTTGGGACGGTAGGTGTGATGAGAGCTTTGCGTGCTCAAACGCGATTTGACTTCAAAGCACCAGTGTTGGCGATCTGGAGGGGACAGTGGTTTCGTGGTTTACGCTGATGCTTCCAAGTTCGGGTTGGGTTGTGTGTTGATGCAAGACGGAAGGTCATTGCTTATGCTTCCCGTCGGTGAAGCCATATGAGCGAGAACTATCCAACTCATGATATGGAATTGGCGGCGAGTGGTGTTTGCATTGAAGATTTGGAGGCATTACTGTATGGTGAGCGGGATCGGATGTTTACCGATCACGAGCCTCAAGTATCATTTACTCGAAGGAGTGAATATGAGGCAGAGGAGATGGTTAGAGTTAGTAAAAGATTATGACTGCGAGATTCTCGTACCATCCGGGTAAAGCCAATGTTGTAGCCGATGCCCCGAGTAGGAAGACGTCGCACTCTCGCGGTGTTGTTGAGCTCCCGGCCCAGTTACGAAGAGAGTTCGAGCGGGTGAGATTGCGATGTTGTTGGGTGAGGTTATTGCTAGAGTGTCTCGATTGTGATCCGACCATCGATCGATAAATGGATTGTTGATAGTCGGTGAGTGACCACGCACTTAAAAGATTATTTGACAAAGTTAGTCTTGATGGAGATTTTGACTTTGTATATTCACGAGACGGTGGAAATGACGTGTCTGAGAGGCCGGTTGTGTGTTCCGGATGTTGCGAGGATTGCAGCAGAGTTGCTCTCGAGGCCCCTGATTCTCCGTTTGCTTGGCACCCCGGGGTACCAAGATGTATCGAGATCTTAGCGACATTACGGTGGATGGGTATGAAAAGAGATGTGGCGGAGTTCGTCGATCGATGTCTCACTTGTCGCAAGTGAAGGCAATCAGCAGAGACGGCCGGTTTGTTTGCGGCCACGAGTGTACCTCGGTGGAAATGGGAAGAGATCTCCATGGACTTTATTTCTGGTTTTCCGAGGACTCGAGGAAGTTCTCTCGATTTGGGTGATAGTCGATCGATTGACTAAGAGCGCACACTTCATTCCCGGTGAGAGACACTTATACCGTGGAGCAAAGGCTTGATTGTTTTTGGAGCGAGATCATTCGCTATCACGGTGTGCCTGTGAGGATCGTATCGACCGTGATTCAAGGTTCACTTCTCGTTTACGGAGAGCGCCCGGAAGGGTTTAGGCATCGAGTGCGATTTCAAACATGACTTTTCACCCTCGGACCGATGGAGCGATCGAGAGGGTGAACCAGATTCTCAAGACATGTTGAGGGCTTGTGTGTTGGATTTCGGGCGGTTGGGACCCGATGCTCAGATATCGATGAAGTTTGCATATAACAACGATTATCGATCGGCGATCGAGATGGCTCCATTCGAGGCTTTGTATGGTAAGCGTTGCCGATCTCCCGTGTTCGGGAAGAGGTTGGTGATAGCGAGTTTTGGGTCCCGAAGTTGCTCGCAGATTGACCAATGGTGCCGCGCGGAAGATTAGAGCCCGTATGTTGACAAATTTCAGAGCGACAGAAGAGTTATGCCGATGTTGGCGTCGGGATTTGGAGTTTGAGGTTGGTCAACATGTATTCCTTAAGGTCGCACCGATGCGAGGTGTTTTGAGGTTTGGCAAGCGTGGAAAGCCGAGTCCCCATTTTGTTGGTCCGTTTGAGATTCTGGAGAGGATCGGCAGGGTTGCTTATCGATTAGCCTTGCCTCCGTCATTGTCGGCGATGCCGCGGTGTATTTCATGTATCGATGTTGAGGCGATGCGTGCCGGACCGTCGCACATTGTTGATTTTGAGCCTTTGCGGTGAATGAGGATTTGAGCTTCGAGGAAAAGCGGTGGAGATTCTTGCTTTGAGACAAAGACAACTGCGTAATCGTGAAATCCGGGTGTAAAGGTTCGGAGTGGAGGAGTCGAGTTCAGAGGAAGCCACTTGGGAGCGGGAGGAGGAGATGAGATTGCAGTATCCCGAGCTGTTTCAATCTTAAGTGACTTTCAAGGACGAAAGTCTTATAAGGGGGGAGTATTGTAACGGCCCGGAAATTTCATCCCGGTCTTCCCGGGAGGCCCAGGGGCATTTTGTTAATTTTGGGTCGGGCCGGTTTTGAAATTAAAAATTGCCGGAATAATTATGAGTCAATTTGAAAAGGATCGGGATTTTTGGTGAAGGCATTTGGGCTTGGGAAAGAGTAAAAATAAATAGGGAATTAAATAGTGCGTCAAGCGGGAATCGAACCAGGGCCGTGTGGTAGGCTAGGCGGGTGGCATTGCCACTTGAGCTATCAAACGCTCTTGTTGATTTAGACGCGCCATCTTTTATTTATGTCCGATCGTCCCTGTTTTTGGTTAAAAGGCCACTCGCCTTGAGTCTTCTCCCCATTTCTTCTTCTTCTTCCTCGCAAAGCTCCCCGACCAATGACCATTCTCTCGCGAATTCTTCCTTCTCGACTTCAATTCAACCGAGTTTCCTTCCCCAAATTCAAGGCGTTCCATCCTCAAGAAATTGGTAAGTTCTTCTTCTTCTTCTCCTTCGCTTTTTTCCCTGTTTTTGATTTCGTTTCTCGCTGTAGGGCGAGGAAGTGAGGAAAATCGTGTGGTTTCTGTTCAGCAGGTGTAGAGGAACTCATCCATTAACAAATCGTTCTTCGAATCCTCTCCAATCGCTCGAATTCGAGTTCGTTATTCTCCATCGCCCAGATCGCTCTGTTCGCCCCTATTCGCCCGTCGCACGCGCGCAGAAGCAGCCCAGCCGTCGAGCCACGCCACGCATCGACCCGTGCTTGCGCGCGCGTCCTCGCCCAGCTCCGTGACGCGTCGCATCGCCAGCGCCCAGACGAGCCGCGCCTCTGTTCGCCCCTGCATCACCGCGCGCAGCAGCGCACGTCCGCGCCCCAGCGCGCGCAGCCAGCGCGCCCACGCGCCCACTCCTGCGCCCCAGCTCGCCCAGCCAGCCCCTTTCGTGCAATTGGCTCGTTCGTGCGTTCGTCGTACCTCGTGAGTTGCTCCCGAGCTGAGCCTCATTTATTTTATTATATTTAGGCCTATTGTGTGATTTTTGTTGTGATTGATAGGTTCTCGGTAGCTAGTTAGAGATAGTTCGCAGCTTAGGTTTTCGTGCCATCGTCCCCGACCAAGGTAAGGATTTCTTACCGGAGTTGTGTGGACCCTGCGATATTATATGTGATTGCTGATTGATTGCTTGTTTGTGTGTATTGACATATGTAGCTAGGTTCTCTAATCTGAATTCCCGATTAGCATGATTTTTCTGATTTAATTCTCATGTTAATCCATGCTAGGTTGTTCCTCTCTAGCATGCTCGTGATCATTCCTTGCTTCGTAGTATCATGCTAGGCTCGTTGTATTCTTATTGAGCACGTATTGGATTTTATGGATTGTTTGTCGATTGCTAGGGGCGAGTTAGAATTGCGGGTAGATAGCATCATCGGGCCCGATGCATAAAGTACCTTGCATCCATGGCGGGGGCGTCGAGCAAGTCATTAGTCCCCTGGACCCCGTGATGGATTAGCTAACCCGAGCGGTAGGCCCCGCAATCTTGGGTGAGGGTGGCGATCGTTAAATGCCCCAACCGTCGGGATGATGACTTGGCATTGCCTCGCCCCGGCGATCGGCACGTCCTCGGCGTGTTCGGCCGTAGCCCCGATTGCCACTGTTAAGGTAAGGCGCTTCTCGGTGTAAGCCTACCACGACCCGCTTCCTTAGCCTCAGTGCGGTGGTTCAGGTGACATAGTTTACGTGTCGAGTGTCACACCCCTATGTTAGTGACACCGATCCAAAGAATTAGTTAGGCGTGGTGACTAGACATGGGCGGCTTGCCTCTAGACCCGGCACCCCATGGTACTGCAGATGCACGCACGCGTGCATGTTTACGCTCATTCTGGCGCCGACCGGAGAGCTCCTCGGGATCTTGAGCGTGTACCTTTCGTCGACAGATGACAGCCGAGGCCGGGACTTGTTTCTCGTATAGAGGCGACTTATGTATTGGGTGTGTGATGATATTATTCGGACTAAGACCACGAGTTGGCATCCGAGGCCCAAGTATGGGCTAAGCTATGTGCTCTATTACGTGTTTATATTCATAGCTTGCATACGCTCATCGAGATGACCATGTATATATATTGTACCCCGGTTGGGGATTCTTCTATGAGTAATTCGTTACTCACCCTTATTCTGTGGTTTTCCACGTGTAATCGTGGTGCGTGACAGGATGCCCGAAGGAGGAGAGAGCGTGATCATGGGGCCTAGTCTTCCAACTCGATTTTTGTATTATGACTCTCGTGTGTTTTGTTTTCCTGAATGCATGTAGTCGGGCACACGAGCCCTAGGATGTTTGTAAATATTTGTGGATTCCAGCATTTTGTATATGAGCAGGTTTTGAATGGCTTTTAGTAAATCTCGATCGAGTAAACTTTGGAAATGTATTTATCTTGGAAGCAGTGCTTGGAAACAGGGACGGAGTTCCAGGAAATTGTCTAGTTTTTAAAGGAGTTATTTTGAATGTTTTTGTTTTAATTGGAATCTGAAATCATGTCTATTTAAATGTCCTTTACTTTGAATGCATGCATTGGGATAAGGGCCCATTTAGTGCCCCATTCGGGTCGGTCCCTTACAATGTCGGATGTTTGGATACCCGAAAGTCTACATTTGGCTATTTGTTCCTTTTAGGTAATGAAATTGTCTCATGGAAGATTGGTAAGCAGTCTGTCATTGCTACTTCCACTATGGAGGCTAAATTTGTAGCATGCTTTGAAGCTACAGTTCAATCATTGTGGCTGCATAATTTTATTGATGGTTTAGGCATTGTTGGTACCATCGTTAAACCAATGAATATTTATTATGATAATGCGGCAGCTGTATTCTTCTCTAAGAATGATAGATACTCCAAAGATGCTAAGCATATGGATTTAAACTATCTATCTGTCAAAGAAGAAGTGCAAAATAAAAGAGTTCAAATAATGCACATGGACACCAATGATATGTTTGCAGATCCATTGACTAAAGGACTACCTCTTAAGACCTTTATTGGTCATGTTAGTGAAATGAGAGTAGTCGTGAAGTCTTTGTATATTGGATGATTAGTCATACATGTATGATTTTACATCTTGCACCTTTATGTTTGTTTGAACTCTAGATATCAATGTTTGTTTGGATTTTGCTTATCTATGAATCACATTTCAACTATGCATAATTTTTTATGATTATAGATGTTGGGTCTTATTTTAAGACATTTTGGGATAACATATTTTCGGTTTTCATCTTATCATATTGTAGTTGTTTGAATTGAATAACTTGTGATACATGGAAGGAATTGGGAAATTTTCCAAGGTCGTGACCGCCATGATTCGATTGGTTTAGTTCATACGAAGATATGACTTGTATATCACATTATTTAAGTGAGCTCAAATTTCGATAATATGTTATATACATGTCATATATGAATAAAGTAGGAGAATTTTAGAAATTTTAATTAATTTCTAATGATGATTAATCTATTTTAAGTAATTAATAATTGTTATTGTCATACACACGGTGATGATTAGTGTAGTATTTAAAAAATAATTATCGGGTGTAAATCCCTTCGTGACAATTTGTTAAACTTTAAGTAATTTAGTGTGTTTTATATATTATAAAAGTTTAGGGATCCTTTAGCAATTTGAAAAACACAGGTCATTAAAGTAAAAGGCAGGTTTTGTCATTTATTAAAAGTGAAACACTTTCTTTCCAAATTTTATTTGGGAGTGGGACACGTTGTTTATTCACATTCTATTTTATCTGAATATATATAAAACCACCATAAAAAGGAATGATTCAATCGATCAAGTCCACATATCCTCACTGAAAAAATATTAGCAAAGTCAAATTTGGAATTCGAAAATAGTTTATTATCATTACTGGAGTTGACAACCTTGATCACTACACCACCTAAAAATTTCTTCGCTAGAAAATTTTCATTTCTTTTTCTTTTTATTCAATTTTAATAGTTGTATTTTAATTTATATATTTTTTTGTAAACATCTTGAGGATGAGAAGCTTTTTTGGAGGCTAGATAGTGATGTGATCCAATAGTTAGTTCTTAATTAGGTGGTAATGGTAGTTAGTTAGTCAGTCTCCTTTGAAGGCTATATAAATGTAACCTGCCCTTATTATGAATACAACTAAGTACATTGATATTTAATTGATTCAATTCATTGGGGGAGCATGTGATAGAGCTAGAATCTATCACATTTTTTGTTTGCAATATATTTCTTTTGCATAGTACTGAACTAATTGCTTATTAGTAATAGTTGATCAGTCTACGGACGAGCGTGGTTATTCCTAAGTATAGAGTAGCGAAATTCCAATTTCTCGATTAAAAAAAAGTAATAGTTGTTCACGTTTCTTTTTTTAAATATTAGATTGATGGATAGAGATTAGAATTAAAAATAATCAAACACAAGTAAATTAACTTAAAACATTTGGTGTTAGTGGGAGGTTTAGATTAAATGATTTGACATGATTTCCTTATCTGAAGAGGTGATATTACTTCCAAATTGACCTGACATAGGGGTATACATCTGTTTTTTTTAATGTTAATCGGTACATTCCCAGTGTGCGCACTACTACAATTTTAGCTTTCTATGACAATTTTTAATTGTCATGATCAACTTATTATGACAATTATGCCTAAAAATGTGGTGTCATAGTATCCCCTATCATGGTAAGTCTTTAATGACAATAATAACAATGTCATAAAATATAATTTATGACAATTATAAAAATGTCATAAATATTTTTTTATGACAACTAAAAATTGTCATGAATAAATGAAAAATAGGGTTTATGATATCGATTTATGACATTTTATAATTGTCATAAATTATGTTATTTTTGCAATGTTAACTTTTGTTACCATGACAGTTTTAGAATGTCATAAAGAAGAGTTATTTTTCCAAATAAAATTAAATCGTAAACTGTCATAGTTTATATTTCTTGATAGTTTAAAATTGTCATAGAAAGGATAACATGACATTTTTTAAATTATAAAATTGAATATATCCTATTTATTTATTCATATATTTATTTTATATTTATTACATTTGAGCTTGTCAATTCAAAAATAACAATATTTAAACTTGTAAATAATTTTGCATTTCTAAGATAATATCACAATCCCGATAAATATCAAACTTATTTCATTAATCAAAATCCAAATAAAGTCTTATACAAAGTAACCAATATATAAAATTTGTATATTACAATTAATATTTCATAAAACCAAGAAAAAAAAATAATAATTTGACAACTTGTAGATAAGTGTAGACGCAAAAGATCACCTCATAAAGTACCTACAAAATGTAAATTTTGAATTAGAAATCACAGTTGTTCATCCACTATGTTTTCCAATTATATTGGCAACGCCCATTTTAATTACCAATCAAAACAACTTAGTCGAAATTTGAATCATAAACGCACCAAAACAACATCATCATTATTGAATCTTTGAATTAGAAGTTACAAAGGAGAATAAAAGTATTCCTATAATAATAACTCTTTTTTTCCAAAAACTAAACTTCTACGAAGTCCCTTAATCTCATACAAGTAGATGAATCATAAATAAGTGCAAGAAAAATTACTTGAGAGCTAAATTTCTCGATAGTAGTTTGAGTTCCATCATATAAAAAAAATAATAATCATAAACCCTTTCAGAATGGGCTAAAAAGAATGAAGTTAATCATTTGTACCTGTACAAAAACGAAAGGTTGGCGAGATATCGATACTCTTTGTTCATCTTCCTCTTGACTTCCTTATTCATGTGATTCTTTCGGACCCTAAAGATGAGAACCGAAGAATGAAATGTCATTAGTGTTGCCTCTGAAAAAATAAATATCAAAATGAGTATACATAATGAAATGTCATTAATGTATAAAAATGAATAATTCAATCAACGCCCAACTAATATTATAAGATAACTAAAAGAAACTCAAACTCAAAAGCTTCAAAAATCATTAAAAGTAAAAAAGAATGAATTAAATAACAACACCATTTCAATTATTTGCAGATAGCTTATAGGTTGTCTCTAAATCTCCATATCCACCTACAAAGAATAAGTTAACGAAAAAATGGTATACTAAATATAATTGGAGAACGACGTTAATGAACATTAATTCAATGATACATAAAAAAAGTAACAAAAGGGAGCTTGACATTTGACATAGAGCAACAATTTGTAAAAGTAAGAGTTATGGTGTATTTAATCTATAAATTTTTAAGTTTGTGTCATTTGGTCTTTGCTAGGTTATTTCATTGACTAAATCGTTCAATTTTAAAATATAGAGATTTATACTAATTAGTAAAGTTATTATGTGTTAGACCCAAACATACAAATTTTCTTCTTAGTATTCAAAAACACCAAATATACGGTGAAAAGTTAAAGGGAAAAAAGAGAGTACCAACAACAGTTTACTCAAATATAACCAAAACAATTTTAAATTTTAAAACTACAAAATAAAAGCAACAACACTCTATCTTGTTATATTTATGGTCATTCACATATGTATAGTCTGAAAATGTGTATAGAGTCCAATAGAAGTATCAAAATAAATACTCACCAAAGAATAACTTTCAAACATGTGGATAGAGTCCAATAGAAGTTGCAAACTAGGAAACATACCATAATACCTTTGAATAAAAGAGTTCAAGAGAAATTAAGGTTGCAAACACACGTTGGAGCAAATGCCTGAAAATGCGCACAAAGAAGCTCACTGCCTAGAACTTCAGTTGCTAGTTGCAGTACTAAAGGAAAGAGAAGAGTAAATTTATAAATAGATCCTTTTGATTCAGTCCATAACAATTTCCTTAGACAAACAATTTTTAAGGGGATAATGAAATTGATCCTTACCATCCACCAAGGTAAGTATAAGGTCATACTCCAAAGTAGAGCCATTCCCATAAATACGAAAAAAATGATAGGTGAGGAAACAACAATATTTTAATTCAGAGAACAACAAAAGCAATTTGCTAACTTACCTACAAATGCATCACTAACTCTAAAACATAATAATAGGACATACTCCTATCAACACAACACAAAAATAAAGAATGAAGTTGCATAAATAAGAGAAGTGGCTACAACAGTTAAATGTTCAGGAAAGATGTTATACATAGTAGAAAATTTGAGTAAAAATAAGCTTAAATTTCAAAAACTAAAAACAAAATGGTTATCAAACGAGACCTTAATATTTGGTAAATTTAAATTTAGTAAAGTTAAAATAGTCTTTCCAACTTACCACAAACTAGTAGCTCTCAACACCTTAAAGTTTGTTTAATGGTCCCCAACATGAAAACTGCAACAAATGAGCGACTCTAAAGCATAAAAATAGGAGTTCGAGAAAAAGCGAAGTAGTCAAGAAAGTATGTAAATCCTAACCAAATACCATAAATAAAAAATGTCTACCTTTACTTATGTCAGCAAGTAACAACCCGACATACACTAAGCACTACACATGTCAGCAAAAATTCATAATCAACAATCTGTCATCATCCCACATCCATATTTGAAAATATTACATATTGCAACATGATAAATTTCGCCCAAAAACAAATAGCAAAAAGATATAGCCAAAAACATATAGCCAAAAGATCTTCAATAAATCAAAAGTTCTTAAATCTATTATTGGGTTCAAATGAGGTTGAAAAGAAGATTAGCCAAAAGAACTCAAGAGAAAAGTAGCTTCAATATTCATCAATCAACTTGTCGAAACGACCCAAAATCACCACCAATTCAATTGAAAAAATTCCAAAGTTTTCTAAAAAAACCACAAAAACCACAAAAACCATAGTTTAAACTTGGCAAAAATCCAACCAAAAATCATAATAACCTCTAACAACTTACCCAAACCTCAAACATACCAAAGTAGCAAGTAGCTTGCTTGAGTCTAATCTAACAAACTCCAATCTTAATTCTAAAATTTTTTTACTAGTGGATTTCTCAAAACAACACCTTTGAGGGCATTCTTAGTAAAAAAAAACATAAAAAATTGTCTTGACTAAATCCTTCAATCTTACCTTAAACAAAAAAAAGCTAAACTTAATTGAAACCAAGGACATCTAGATGATGTATACATACTTTGAAATTCTAGATTGAACCTCTTTGAATTTGAGTGCAAACAAAAAAATTAAAATTACTTTTTGCTCTAGAACCTATATGACTTTTTACTAAGAAATTGAAATTCTAGAAAAGTTACTAAGAAATTTTATAGAACAACTTTTTACTAAGAAATTTTATAGAACAACTTTTTACTAAGAAATTTTATAGAACAACTTTTTAAATTATGGGTAAACTTACCCAAAATCGAGCAGGTCGAAATGGCACGAGCAAGACGATTGAAGCGATGTTGGGTGGCTGCGGTGTTGCTAGGCGTTCGAGACGGCAGCTGCTTGAGACGGTGAGGCGGAGGAGTCGCGAACGGCGCGCAGACACGTGAGTCGCAGCTGGCTGAAACACGCGCAAGAGGCGAAGACATTGTCGAGAAGTCGGCGACGCGCGTGGATCGGGGCTCATCTTCTCGAGGTGCTCGGTGGGACGTGGGGCTTCGCTTGGGTTGATCGGACGGTGCGTGCGGCAATGAGGCGTGGGGCGAGCGAGGTCAAGTGGCGGCGGGGTTAGGGTTAGGTGGAGGAAGAAGAAGAAGGAGAAAGAAGAAGAAGAAAGAAGAAGAAGAAGGAGAAAGAAGAAGAAGAGAAAAGGAAAAGAAAAAGAAATAAAAGAAAAATAAAAGGGAAAGGGAAAGTGGGTTTGACATATTTATTTTTTTCTTTCCTTTATTTTAAAACCCAATTCAAAAACCTATTTCAAAACTCATTCCCTTTCATTTATTTATTTATTATTTCTTTCAAAAATTGTGAAATTAACTTTTTTATTTTATTTTAGATTTTAGATTTTATTTTAATAAAAAAAATTCACTAACCTAGATAAATAATAAATAAAAAATAATAAAAATAAAATTTTAAAACTTATAAATATTTATGTTCTATGACACTTTTTAAATTGTCATAGTTTAATGAAAAAATGAGATGGTATCCTCTAAATGTAAAAAAATTCTATGACAATTATTAAAATGTCATTATAATAGTTTAATGACAATTATCAAAATATCAATAACTGTCATAAAACTTTAATAACTTAAAAATCATATGTTTTTCCTAAAATTGCGTGTTTATAGACATTCTATGACAGTTTCTAAATTTTTTAAAAAAATTGGATTGAACTAACTGTAATAGAATGTCAAAATTGTAGTAGTGGCGGTTGCGAGATTGGATCAGTTTGTAACGATGTGTACTATTTTAGTAGGTGCTAAAAATGGAGATGGTTTTTGTTCTTTTGGTTTATTCCACTCATGATGTCTTTTGGCACTTCTGCTTATGAATTTTTTTTTTAAAAAAAATCTATTGGGGATGTATGGGGTTACGTGTAAATGTAGAAAATAAAAATCTCATGCATATTTTATTACAGAAGCCATCAAAGCCAAAGTCCCGAACTAACTGCACGACCTCTAAGATTTAGATTCTAAAAATAAAAACAATAAACACAAATAACAATCGTGCAAGCTGTTCGCTTCGAGATTAGAGAGACAATACATACAATATTTTCTTTAAAACATTTTTCTTTATTTCTCAATTATACTTTCTCTATACCTCTCTACACAACTTTTCCTATCTTCACCCTCTTTTGTCTATGATTGTCTCTACAATTCATGAAGGAACACTCTATTTATAGTCTATTACAAATTTGCTCTACAAGTTCTTACAAAAATTGCTAAAATAATAAAATCTACTAATTCCTTTATTACTCTTCTAATTCTTTAATTGTCTACTCACTAATTACTAAATAATATTCTAAAAATACACATTAAAATATATTTAAATTTATTCCTATAGTCATAAATGGCCATTTAACATTATTAACAGATTCAAGTAACAATTGATGATAGAAGCAGCCAAGGATTAGGAGAAACATAAGCATATCTTAAAGGAGAGGCCCAGTTTCTTAGTCATCGACAGTTGTGGATCCAATCATTCACCTTGCAGTGAAAAGCCTAAAGGTATACACCTTATCTACTTCTTGCAAAATTCAAGGAAAATAGAATGTTTTCTCAAAATACCCTGCCATGGCTCATTGTTTTCTTGAAGATAAACATCTCGAGCAGTGGGGCGACGCATGTAGACTACAACATATATAGGTACACCACGTGTTGTGAAAATTCAAAGTACCAAACTTGTTTTTGTTACGGGGGCAGGTACTGATAGACCCGTAGTCTTGCAGGTGTATCGGAGAAGACCTAGAGCTGCAAACACCAGAACAAATAGCAAATAAAAAATGTAAAAATGTATTGACTGTTAGTTGACCGTTAAAGACCATTAGTATATAAAATCCCATTATATTCTAGTTTAGGGTTATGAGAGAAGTATTGTAAAGAAGAAGGGAGGAAGAGGGAATTCTGTATTCATCAATAAAGATTTTTTATCAATAATACAAGCAGACCTTATCATCTTGGTATCAGAGCACTTCGTTCTTGGGTAATCTGATGACGAACACCAGGATGGAATCTCGGGTGGAAGCAATCGAAAACAAATTGACCGAGCTAGCATTGGAGCAATCAAAATTGATAGCGAAGAACGTGGAGGACGCAATGGAGCGCGGATTGAATGAATTGTTCAAAAGATTAGATGATAGCGAGGGAAGCAGTCAAGAATCAAGAATGAAAAATAAAGAAGTTGTGAAGATCAACAAAACAGAGGATGGGAAAGAATCGACTGATCTGAATAAAGCATTGGCCTCTGCTTTCGATTTAAGACTCAGGAAATTAGAAGTACCGATATTTGGGGGAGAGGGTCCGAATGAATGGTTACAACAGGTCGAGCGGTACTTCGTGATAAATCGATTAGCAGAGAAAGAAAAAATGGAGGCGGCGATTCTCTGCTTGGAAGGTGTAGCACTAAAATGGTACACTTGGGCTGAAGCCAGAAGACATATAGAATCATGGGAAGAATTTCGTCGAGCCCTGTTGCGAAGATTCACACCCAAGAAACAAGGGACGTTGCATGAACGATTTTTTTCTCTATGCCAAGAGATAACGATTCAAGATTATCGGGAGAAATTTGAGGAATATTTGGTTGTTCTATCTCTTGATGAAGAAACATTGGAAGGAAAATTCATTCAAGGATTGGCAGAAGATATTCGTGTAGAAATGCTAGTTGGTTTACCCAAGGGATTAGTTCCGATCTTGGAAAGAGCAGAAGAAATTGAAGATAAACTAGCACACTACGAGAACAAGAAGATAAATCCGGGAGCAAAGAATCTATCGACAAATTTGAAATCTGCATCCTATGGTGCTGGAGTAACATTTCGGACGATCTTGTTAAATCCAACAAAGAACTGGCAAGGAGGTAAGCGCGAAAACTCCGAAAAATTTAATGATATTCCATTTAAACGATTGTCGGATGTCGAACTTCAATCAAGAAGAGCCAGAGGACTATGATATAAATGTGATGAAAAATTCTTCCCTGGACATAAATGTAAATCGAAGGAATTAAACGATCTTGAAATCGTTATCGATACAGATTCTACATCACAAGAAGTGGTTGAATGCCAGCAGTTGAATACTAATGAGAATTCTCAAGATCTTGAAGATTAAGATCAAACATCAATAGAATTGGCTATGCATTCGATGGTAGGGATCGATTCCCCTAAAACATTTAAAATTACAAGAAGAGTTATGGGACAAGAAGTCATTGTTCTAATCGATTCCGGAGCAACACATAACTTCTTATCCAGAAACATTGTGGATAAATTCAGCATTCCAATAACTGAGATTGAGAATTATGGAATCATGTTAGGATCTGGAACTTCTATCAAAGGATCTGAAATCTGCAACAATTTCGCTTTACAGATTGGTGATTTGACTATTGTCCAAAATTTTTTACCTATGAAATTTGGAAGGGCAGATGTTATCTTGGGAGTCCAATGGTTGGCCACTCTTGGGGATATTACCATTAATCACCAACATTTGAGAATGCAATTTTTTTTTGGGGAAGTCAGGAGTTACTCTACATGGTGATCCTGATATTAGGAGATCTCAGGTCTCTTTGAAATCTATGATCAAAACTCTGAAGTTAGAAAAAGAATGATTTTTAGTGGAGTTAAATGCAGTGGATGCAAGTCAAAATGTTATAACATCTCAAGAAATACATACTCTTCCTCAGGGAGTTCAGCAAGTGTTAAAAACTTATGACTCTGTTTTTAAAACAACTTCTAGTTTACCTCCCCAGTGAGAATCGGATCATCTGATTGATTTAATGCCCAGATCTTTACCAGTTAATGTTCGACCTTATCGCTATCCACAAATTCAGAAGAAAGAGATTAAAAAATTAGTCGAAGAAATGATGCTAGAAGGAATCATTCAGCCGAGTTCAAGTGCCTACTCTAGCCTGGTATTATTGGTTAAGAAAAAGGATGGTAGCTGGAGATTTTGTGTGGATTATCGTTTGTTAAACGTACAAAGTCACTATTCCCAACCAATTTCCTATACCGATTGTAGAGGAATTATTAGATGAACTTCACGGGAAGTAAGTATATTCGAAAATTGATTTAAAATTCGGATATCACCAAATCCGTATTAAAGCAGAGGATATTGAAAAGACGACATTTCGTACTCATGAAGGTCTTTTCAAATTTATTGTGATGCCTTTCAGACTAAGAAATGCCCCAGCTACATTTCAAGCTATTATGAACAAAATCCTTAGTACCATTTTAGCAGTACTCCATGAAAACGAATTGGTTGCAAATTGGAAGAAATGTTGTTTTGCAATGACTAAGGTGGAATATTTGGGGCATATCATATCTCGAGAAGGAGTTGCAGTTGACCCCTCTAAAGTTGAGGTAATGAAACAATGGCCTATTCCAAAAAAATTAAAAGAATTACGAGGATTCCCTTGCCTCAACGGGTATTATCGGAGATTTGTAAAAAATTATGGACGGATAGCATTTCCTTTAACTCAATAGTTGAAAAAAGGTATTTTTTCTTGGAATATATAGGCCACTGTAGCTTTTGAGGAGCTTAAAACAGCAATGATAAGTGTACCGGTGTTACAACTCCCAAATTTTTCTAAGATATTTGTTGTTGAAGCTGATGCATCAGGGGTGGGAGTAGGGGCAGTATTAATGCAAGAATTGCTTTTTTTAGCCACACTTTAGTACCACTACATCTTAACAAGCCTGTTTATGAACGAGAATTGCTCGCCATTGTTCTCGCAATATAGAAATGGCGACCATACTTGTTAGGGCGACACTTTGTGGTATAGACAGATCAAAGGAGTTTAAAGTTTATATTAGATCAACGGCTAGTACTTGGAGAATATCAGAAATGGTTGGTCAAGTTATTGGGTTATGATTTTGAAATTCGATATAAACCAGGAAAATTAAACGCTGTTGCAGATGCCTCATCTAGATTACCTAAGATTTTGGAATGTTCTGCTATATCTTGTGTTTCCAACATCAACACAACAAAAATTTTACAACAGCAACATGAGGACCCTATTTTAAAAGCAATTATCAATAATATCATTGAAGATAGAACTCTTCCTATGGGTTACCAATTGAGAGATCAGTTGTTAACTTTTAAAGGCAAGATTGTACTTCCAAAGGACTCACCTACTATAGTTTTGATCCTGGAGTTATTTCATTCATCTCCTTTGGGAGGACATGAAGGGACCTTGCGATCTCTTCAAAGAATTGCTAAAGAGTTTTTCTGGCATGGGATGAAATCTAGAATTCGAGAATTTGTAAGTACTTGCAGAGTGTGTCAACATGCAAAATATTTGACACTCGCAGCTGCTGGTTTATTGCAACCACTTCCAGTACCATCCCAAGTGTGGACTGATTTACCAATGGATTTTGTCACAGGTTTACCAAAATCTCACGGGTTTGACACTATTATGGTAGTTGTTGATAGATTGTCTAAATATGGACATTTTATTCCTGTTAAACACCCGTTCACAACTAAAATGATTGCGGATATATTCGTACGTGAGATCTTCAAACTACATGGCGTCCCACAATCCATAATATCAGATCGTGATCCAATTTTCACTAGTATTTTTTGGAAAGAACTCTTTAAATCACAGGGTACGAAACTGAAATTTAGTACTGTTTACCACCCCGAAACTGATGGCCAAACAGAGGTGGTCAATAGGGGAATGGAAACTTATTTGCGTTGCTATACAATGACATCTCCTACATCATGGTATAAATGGCTTCCTTGGGAAGAACTTAGCTATAACACTGCCTACCATTCAGGTATTAAAATTTCCCCATTTGAGATCGTTTATGGACGACCCCCTCCAACCATTCTGTCATATAGAACAGAGGGAGGTGCAGTTGCATCCGTGGATGAACAATTAATTGAAAGAGATGCGCAGGTGAAAAAAATGAGACTTAACCTCTTGAAAGCTAAACAATATATGGAAAAGATAGCTAATGACCATCGTCGAGAATTATCTTTTGACGTCGGTGAGTGGGTTTATCTTAAAGCGACAACATACTGAACCTAAAGCGATTGAATGCCAAATTAGCTCCACGTTATGTAGGACCTTATGAAGTATTAGAAAAAGTGGGGTTGGTTGCTTACAAATTGGACCTTCCTCCAGAGGTACGAGTCCATCCGGTCTTCCATATATCACAACTACGTAAAGCTATTGGTCCCACTTTGGTAATATCTCCTTTTCCGAAAGCCATGGCTGAAGATTTTTCAATCACTTATCAACCGAGAGATGTCCTAGGAATTTGGAGGTCGCCAACGAATGAAGAACATATTGAAGTCCTTATTAAATGGGACAGTATGGACGACGCAGATGCCACATGGGAAGATGCTTTTTTTCATTAAAGAACAATTTCCAGAATTTCACCTTGAGGACAAGGTGGGTTTTTGGGGGCCGGGAAGTGATAGACCCGCAGTCTTGCAGGTGTACCGGAGAAGACCTAGAGCTGCAAACACCAGAACAAATAGCAAATAAAAAATGTATTGACCGTTAGTTGACCATTCACTACTACAAATTTGGCTTTCCATGACAGTTTACCAAACAGATAAATAAGTAGGAATTCAAAAAATTGTCATAAAAACCAAAAAACTTGTTTGTAGAGAAAAAAATGGATAACTTTTAAGTTATAAAAAACTTATGACAATTAATAATTGTCATAGAAAATTTAATTTTTATTTTTTACATTTTATTGATGATTATAAATTAATGACATTTGCTTAACTGTATAAAAGATAAACATAAGAATTATGACATTTTAATAACTGTCATAAATGTCTACAAAAATAATTATCATAAAAAAAATTAAAAAATAATAAAGTAAAAAAAAAAATTACTTTACCAAAAATCCCCAATTTTAATTGAACCCTTAAAAACCCTCTCCATCACTTCCAAAAAGACTCTAGCTTCCATCGACGCCCTAGCAAGTTCCATTGCATTTGCCGTTGCACCTCGAATCCTCCAGGTAAGGTTTCAATTCTTCTTCTATTTCAGCTTTTGCCCAAGCTTGTTTGTAGTGACTAGAAGAGTAAGTAATTTGAAATCCTTCCAATTGCTGCCGTCGACAGAAAGGAACGATGATTCGAGTGTTTTGCTACAAGCGGAAAGTGAGATGTTGATGATCTTCCTCAGGCTAAGCGGCAGCTACATCTACAAGTGGAAAGGGTTCTTACAAATTATTTACTTTTCCAGTTGAAATTGCCTCTTTCGAATTTCTTTTGTTCGAATACTTTCACATCTCATTTTCTTTCTTTTTCTTTTTTGTTGAAAATAGTTTTTATTTTTTTCAACTGTATAAATCTCAATTTACCACTTTTCTTTTTTTTTTTCCTTTTTTTTCTTCAAATTTTAGATCACCTCAACTAGAGCTTTGAGTTGACAATTTTGGACTCCACCCACTCGTTTCCTCAGCATGAATTTTTAGAAAAGGTCGATAACCACTAGTAAGATCAAATTTGGCGAGTTATTGAAGTATACATTTGTTTTGGTTAAAGTTAGATTTTGGATAATCTTCTTGGTTCATCGTTGGTTTTTTATCAGTTAGTAATCCAAGCTTAAAAGATGGCTTCATCAAGTTAGTATATTAAACCTTACATCAGGTAAGTAACCAAAAATCTTTTATTCTTAAGCTTGTTCACGTTGACTAAGCAGTAAGTATTAGTGAGTATATTAGATTGTTTAGAACAATCCAACTTATGCTATGTTCAAATGATTGTTCTTTGTTTAAAAAAAAGATTATTTTTTTTAGCCTATGATTTATGTTTAATGAGATTTAATGGGGATTTTTCATGGCTGTGTTTGCCCATCATGGGTAAAAGCTTGTTTTTTTCTATGCATTCTTTTGGAAAAACAATTGTGGTTTATACTTAGGAAAGTAACATGGATGTTGTTTCTTACAATAACTTGTGTTCACTGATGGTTCATGATTATAGAATGATCAGTTTGGATCAATCTTAACTAATGTGAAGGTATTTTTTGATATTTTTAATTACGTAAGGTTATTTCAAGAATGACATATTATCACTAACATCAATCTACCAAATATTTTCCATAAAACTTTACATTAAGGCACCAAATCTTTGTTCTTACCCTGATACATTTAGGGAGGGGAGGAGGTTATCGTCTCCTCTCCAAAAATCCCCAATTGGTTAACCCAAGCCCTCGAAAAATAACCCTCTAGGTTCCATCTCCAATTAACATCCAAATGGTGTGTATTTGAATTTTTAAAGCTCTGCTTATTAGATTATTGTATTGCTTGTGTTGTTCAATCACTACAAGAAAAACAACACACAATAGAAAATAGTTCAAGTTAAAGAGCACGAGCCTATAAGCAAAGAAAATAGTTGGTATTCTCCAACCAAGGAATCACAAAAAAGACATGGTTAACTCTCATAAAATTTTATCCATGCAACTTGTATAATTTTATGCTTCTCATTGTCTGCATACAGGCAAACCAACAACATATCTCCATGATCATTAGTCTTAATATAAAGCGAATGTTCATGAGGGCATCCCAAGTACCCATTATCAGAGCTTAATCTGCTATCAAACACATTTTTAGAAGATAATCGCATAAAGTGTATTTTAAATCTAAATTGTATTTAAAAGCAAAAACTTTTCCAAAGAACTTGTCAAATTTTTAAAACAGCACTTTTAGTAGTCAATTTCTCACAAAAGCACTTTTTAGTTGTCTGAAAGTAACCACTGACAGACGTGCACTAATTTTTCTTGTTAATCACTTTTCCTTAATTTATTTTTTTTATTTTTTCAAATTATTAGTTCAACAAAGGGAAGAAAATGATCTATAAACCTTGAAAAAGAATATGCTAAACGCTTCTCTACTGCATGCATTTTCCAAAATTTACCAAAGCACTTTAAGAGATTCAATAACACTTGAGAAAAGAAATAACTCACCCTTCTTCTCACATCACCCAACCAAACACAAACATGGGAATTACCATTTAAGTATCATTAAAAACACAATAATTATGTTTAGAACAACACATAAAATATGCATGGTTTTTTATTTGAAATGTCTAAAATGCAGCAAATGATTTTAAGTATATTTGTAAGCCACCTGAAGAAGGCACTGGAAAAGTTGGAGAGGCTTTGAAAACATGGGCATGTGATCAGCTCCATCAATTTCCATGACATTTGCAATCCCACCATTCTCAACAATCCACTTCTGCACTTCCTTCCTTATCATCCTGTCTTCATTGCAAATCACATACACTTTTTTAACAGACCCATAATTTTTCTCTGTAAATTTCTCTGTTTTTGCCAGTTCCTCTGCCATTAGTGACGATTGTCTCACCAGAGTCTTCCCCAAAGCTACATCCTTTTGATTGTGGTAAAAAGTGTTGAAAGTTAAACATGGTTTTAAGTTTTGAAAATTCAATTTAGGAGGTTAAGAAATTAAATAAATGTAAGTTTTATATTTTAATGTTGTTGAGTTAAAAGGAGAGTTATGTAAGAAATAAACTCAAAGAAGTTATCAATTACACATTAAGTTAGAATGTGAGTTAGATCTAGATGAGAGTTATAGATCTAGATCCTTCCATGTAATCCTATAAATAGGATGTGTTGTAAGGGTTGCAAAATGAAGCATAAAAAGAAAAAGTATCAAACATCAATAAAGAGAAATAAGCTTGAGAGAAAAAGTGTGAATCAAGTTTGTAGCTTTTCAAGAAAAGTTTTTCCAATACAAGTGAATTATTTTCCTTGTTTGGTTCTTTGTTTTGTGAGTGTTTATACACGCTTCCAACAAAGTGGTATCAAAGCTTGAGTTTGAAAGAAGAGAATTGTTTTTGCAAATGGAAAACAACAATATGGTTCCTTTCCAAGTGCCTCGCTTGACGAAGGAAAATTATAGTAGTTGGTGTATACGAATGAAAGCACTACTTGGTTCACAAGATGCTTGGGAAATTGTTGGTAGAGGCTATGACGAGCCTGAAAATGACGCGGCTTTAAATCAAGCGCAAAGAGAAGCTTTGCAAAATACAAGAAAGAAAGATCAAAAGGCATTCACCATTATTCATCAAGCAATTGATGATACAAATTTTGAGAAGATTTCTGGAGCAACTACTGCGACGGAAGCATGGAAAATTTTGGAGAATACTTATAAAGGTGTAGATCGTGTAAAGAAGGTCCGCCTTCAAAAACTGAGAGGTGATTATGAATCACTACACATGAAGGAGTCTGAATCAATTTCAGATTATACTTCAAGATTACTGGCGGTAGTAAATGAAATGAAGAGATATGGTGAGACAATAAATGATGAGCAAGTAGTTGAGAAGATACTTCGCTCATTGGAGGAAAGATTCAATTTTATCGTTGTAGCGATAGAAGAATCAAAAGATTTGAGTACGATGTCGATTGATCAACTCATTGGCACTTTGCAAGCCCATGAAGAGAAGCTTCTCAAGAAGAACAAACAAACAACTGAGCAACTTTTCCAATCAAAGTTGCAGTTGAAAGAAAAAGAATATGATCAAGAAAAAAGTAGTCGAGGAGGACGTGGTCATAATCGTGGAGGTAGAGGACGCGGTAGAGGAAATTTCAGTCAAAGAAATTTCGATGAGAGTACTTCAAGTACTAGTTCATCAAGAGGTCGTGGAAGACAAAATTATTCAAGATCATATGGTGGAAGATCAAATAATAATGACAGGAAGTATGACAAAAGTCAAGTTGAATGCTACAATTGTCATAAATTCGGTCATTATTCTTGGGAATGCCGAAATAAAGTTGAAGAAAATGCTAACTATGCTGAGCAAGAAATTAAAAACGGTGAGCCGCGTTTTGCTTCTTGCATGTAAAGGAGAAGAAACATGTGAAAGTAGTTCGTGGTATCTTGACAGCGGTGCAAGCAATCTCATGTGTGGAAATAAATCAATGTTCGTGGAACTTGATGAATCAATTGGTGGAAATATCGTATTTGGCGATGCTACAAAAATACCTATGAGAGGTAAAGGAAAGATTCTAATCAACTTGAAGAATGGTAAGCATGAGTTTATCTCTAATGTTTACTATGTGCCAAATATGAAGAATAACATTTTAAGTCTGGGACAACTCTTGGAGAAAGGATATAATGTTTTGATGAAGGATTATAGGCTTTCAATAAGAGATAATTATGATAATTTGATTGCTCAAGTGCAAATGACGAAGAATAGAATGTTTTTGTTAAACATTCAAACTGATGTTGCGAAATGTTTAAAGTCATGTTTGAAAGATCCATCCTGGATTTGGCACATGAGATTTGGGCATTTGAACTTTGATGGTCTGAGATTGCTGGCAAGGAAGGACATGGTGAAAGATTTGCCATATGTAAAACATCCTGACCAAATTTGTAAAGGTTGTCTTTATGGCAAACAGTCAAGAATGAGTTTTCCACAAGAATCTTCTTCAAGAGCAAGAAGACCACTAGAGCTTGTTCACACTGATCTTTGTGGACCAATCAATCCAAGTTCTTTCGGTAAGAATAAATATTTCTTATTATTTATTGATGATTTTAGCCGAAAAACTTGGGTATATTTTGTTAAAGAGAAATCAGAGGCTTTCAGCATGTTTAAGAGATTCAAATCTCTTGTTGAAAAAGAAAGTGGTCTATACATAAAAGCTTTAAGATCCGATAGAGGAGGTGAATTCACTTCGAATGAATTCAAACGATATTGCGAAGAAAATGGAATTCGTCGACCTATGACAGTTCCGTACACTCCTCAACAAAATGGCGTTGTTGAGAGAAAGAACAGAACCATACTTAACATGGCTTGAAGCATGTTGAAAAGTAAAGATATGCCAGAAGAATTTTGGGCACAAGCAGTTGAATGTGTTGTTTACTTGTCAAACCGTTCTCCCACTAGAAGTATGTGGAATAAAACTCCTCAACAAGCATGGACAAGAAGAAGACCATCTATTGCTCATCTACGAGTATTTGGGAGCATAGCTTATGCTCATGTACCAGATCAAAAACGTAGTGAGCTTGATGATAAAAGTGAGAAGCATGTGTTTGTTGGATATGATGCAAGCTCAAAAGGCTATAAGCTTTATAATCCAACTACGGAAAAAACAATAGTAAGTAGAGATGTTGTGTTCGATGAGGAAGCAACATGGAATTGGAATGATGAGCCAAAAGAATACAAGTTTCTCTTGTTTCTAGAAGATGATGATAAATTGAGTGATGACGTTGCTTCTCCATCAACACCACCTACATCACCAATCTCTCCACAACAGGACACACCATCATGATCTACAAGTTCTAGTGAAGGGCCTCATCGCATGAGAAGTTTGCAAGACATATATGATGAAACAGAAGAGTTAAGTCAAAACTTTAATGATCTTACTCTTTTTTGTCTTTATGGTGATAGTGAACCTTTAAATTTTGAAGAAGCTTCACAAGATGAAAAATGGAAGCATGCGATGGATGAAGAGATGAAGGCCATAAAGAAGAATGATACTTGGGAACTTTCTACTCTTCCTAGAGGAAAGAAAGCAGTAGGTGTCAAATGGGTGTTCAAGATAAAGCGAAATGAAAAAGGAGAAGTTGAGAGACATAAAGCGAGATTAGTTGCAAAAGGCTATTCTCAAAAGAAAGGCATTGATTATGATGAAGTGTTTGCTCCTGTTGCACGCTTAAAGACCATAAGATTGCTAATTGCATTAGCTGCTCAGATTAAATGGAAGATTTTTCAGATGGATGTCAAATAAGCATTCTTGAATGGATACCTTGAAGAAGAAGTTTACTTGGAACAACCTCTTGGTTATGCTATAAGAGGTCAGGAAGATAAAGTTTTGAAGTTGAAGAAGGCACTATATGGACTGAAACAGGCTCCACGAATGTGGAACAGCAGAATCAACAAATACTTCCTTGATAATGGGTACTTGGGATGCCCTCATGAACATTCGCTTTATATTAAGACTAATGATCATGGAGATATGTTGTTGGTTTGCCTGTATGTAGACGACTTAATTTTTACAGGAAATTGTCCAAGGATGTTTGGAGATCTCAAAGTAGCAATGACGAAAGAATTTGAAATGACGGATATTGGACTTATGTCATATTATCTTGGCATTGAAGTGAAGCAATCAGTGAAAGGTATCTTTGTTTCTCAAGAGCTCTATACTAAAGAAATCCTTGAAAAATTCAAGATGTTTAATTGCAAGCCTGTAACAACTTCGATGGAAACTGGAACAAAGCTGGCCAAATATGAAGATGGAGATGTTGTAGATCCTTCATATTTCAAAAGTTTAGTTGGAAGTTTAAGGTATTTAACTTGCACAAGGCCAGATATTTTTTACAGTGTTGGATTGGTGAGTTGATTTACGGAAACTCCTACAACTACTCACTTGAAGGTGGCAAAGAGAATCCTTCGTTACCTCAAAGGTACACTTGACTATGGATTATTTTATACACCGTCTAAAGAATTCAAGCTTGAAGGTTATACTGATAGTGATTGGGCTGGAGATCTGAATGATCAGAAAAGTACGAGTGGATTTGTATTTTTTGTTGGTAATACATCTTTTACTTGGATTTCTAAAAAGCAACTTGTTGTGACATTATCTACTTGTGAGGCAAAATATGTCGCTGCATCATCATGTGTTTGTCATGCAGTTTGGTTAAGAAATTTGCTTAACGCAATTGGAGTTTCGCAAGAGGATGCGACCGTTATCCATGTGGATAACAAGTCAACAATTGCACTAGCCAAGAATCCAGTGTTTCATGATCGTAGTAAGCACATAGATACCAATTTTCACTTTATTAGAGATTGCATTTCAAGAAAAGAGATTCAAGTCGAATATGTGAAGACAGAAGATCAAATTGCAGATATTTTCACAAAGCCACTCAAAGTTGATGTGTTTAACAAGTTGAGGACGATGCTTGGAGTTTTTGGAAAATCATGTTTAAGAGGGGATGTTGAAAGTTAAACATGGTTTTAAGTTTTGAAAATTCAATTTAGGAGGTTAAGAAATTAAATAAATGTAAGGTTTATATTTTAATGTTGTTGAGTTAATGAGAGTTATGTAAGAAATAAACTCAAATAAGTTATCAATTACACATTAAGTTAGAATGTGAGTTAGATCTAGATGAGAGTTATAGATCTAGATCCTTCCATGTAATCCTATAAATAGGATGTGTTGTAAGGGTTGCAAAATGAAGCATAAAAAGAAAAAGTATCAAACATCAATAAAGAGAAATAAGTTTGAGAGAAAAAGTGTGAATCAAGTTTGTAGCTTTTCAAGAAAAGTTTTTCCAATACAAGTGAATTATTTTCCTTGTTTGGTTCTTTGTTTTGTGAGTGTTTATACACACTTCCAACAAAAAGTAAAAACAAAAAGCGGAGGTTAATTAAAAACCAAACTCATCCATTTAAAAACAGGGAAAAAGGAGAAACAGAGTGGGAACCTCAGAAGGGGAGAGATGGTACAGACTATTGGCTATGCATTTGGGACCAAACAAAAATGAAGTTGCAGGTTCATCAGCTGCCTTTTCGTATGTACAGAACTGGGTATCTTCCCAAATTTCCTTCGGAACACCCTCCGCTAACTTGCATATAAAGAAACTGTTAGAGACCCCGACTCAGTTGATATGATATTGTCTGCTTGTACTTAAATTTTGAGTAAAGTTTTTATTTACTGATTTTCTATTAAATTCACGCCAGAACGAGTAATAATCTTTGAAGTTATAGTGTTTATTTCCAAGACAAACAATATAAAAAGTTTAGATCCGAAGCTTTCCTATACATGTACAATGAAAATTTCTGCCCCTTGTTGAATTAATGTAAATATATATGTATACATCCATATATACACTTACCCGATCTATGACAAAGGAAGGTTTGTGGTCCGTATCAGGAGCCAAGGCTGCCAAGAAAACAGAAGCTGCTATCTTTTGTGGGAACTTTTCCATGGCCACAGCCAAGCTCATGCCGCCAAAGCTATGGCCAACCAATATCACCTTTTCATTTGGACCAACACAGGCCATGGTCTCCAACAATGGTTCTGAATACTCTACTATCGACTTGACCTCCTCGATTGCCTTCCGGTTCACCCGGCCCCTACCATGTCCAGCACCGTTACACGGTGGCCGGCAGCCTCAAGCATTGGCTGGATCCTGTACCATGTCCACGCTCCATGCCCAGACCCATGAACCAGCACAAAATGCTTCTGCTCCATTTAATAATTACAGGTTTCTTAATTTCCTTTCACCAGACAGCTATAGCTTGTTTTGGTACTGATGAGTATTTTGGGTGAAGAAATAGAGAGAGACAGATTGAGATTGAAATGTTTTTCCAATATGTAATTATTGATCTTCTATCCACAAAACTTGATTTAACAATCTATTACACGTCCTGTATTATTATTATTATTATTATTACTACTACTGTTACTATTATTATTGTCATTTAAAAACAACCGATTTTCACAATGAGATGCATATCCATAAAGATTTACAAAATGTGTGGCGGGAAGTTGCTGTGGGTAAGTTTCTTGCAGTTGTAACCTTTATAGAGTACATATATGAAAATTCACGGTAAATGTCCACTTTTAAAATTATGACATATTTTTTTAATTATTGGGTTACAGTAGATTTTTAATTTGTTTTTCTAAAATTCTCATTTTTAACTATTTTTCTTTAAGAATACATGTTCATTCTTCTACATTTTGGGACTTCAATTTCGTTTGTCTTTTGCCAAGCAATAAATCAAAAGAAATAGGAAGAAAAGACAAAACTAACCCAACAAGAATTACATTAAACGGAGCTTGAAATAAAAAAATTATGACCCGTCGAACCATCGTCAGAAAAGTTGTTTATTGCCGAAAAATTAGAACGAGAGAAAAAGTGACATTCGAGTCGGCTAATTAAAGATTATCATCGAATTGATTGAAGACTATCAGCGAAATGATTGAATTTATGAACAAACCGATCAAAAGTTATTAGTTTAAAACTGATTGATTACTATCAGCTGAAAATTGGTTGAATGTTGTTTGCTGAAACTCATTACACACTATCGCTAAAAATTATTTGAGGGCTATCAACCGAAACCGGTGGAGGACTATCAACTAAAAATTGATTGAAGGGTATTTTAATCATTTCACATAGATCAACCCATTTTTCTTCCTATCACATATTTAAGAAAAAAAGTTTCTTAAAAAATTCTTTTGATAAATTAAAATATTAAAAAAAAATCAAATATACCACATCAACAAAATGTTGGACTCCATAAATATTGATGCGTAGAGAAGTTCTAAGGGCGTTATTGGTATGAGGGTTAACTTAATCTGGATTAACTTAACCCATACTTATTTGGTAGAAGGCTTACTCTAATCTGGATTAACTTAATACCCAACTGTTCAAATCCAAGTAAATGTAGCTTCGTTCTTTTTTTTCCCTCACGAACCTCTCATTTTTCTCCACTTGAGAATTTTGTTGTTATTTCTTTCTCATATAAAATTTCAAGGTTCATTTTTACATTTTTTTTTGACATCCCATTCGTACATTTTCTCAATCTCTCATCTTTCTTTAGAGATCTTCTTTATGCAATGAAAAAAATGAGAAGTCTGCCACTTTCAATCACCATCTTCTGCAATCCTTAATGTTCAGGTCCCACCGAATTAGGGATTTTTCTGGGCTATTGATTCACATAGCCATCGACGGCTTTTAAGTACCATCAAATGGCATTTCTTCCCCGATTGAGTCCAAACTCATCGTTGAAAAAGGCATTAAACCAAACCAAAAATTACAAACAAAACAAAGTAGATCTTCGAAAAAAAAAACATATCACAAACAAGCCTTAAAAAATTCAGCCAAAAATTCCCAATTTTAAGCGAAAGAGTGATTTAGACGAATAAGAAACAAGATCCGAAAGAAGAAATGAAAATTGGAAGAGTACGAAGTTAGGGAAGGCAAAGAAATTGAAAGAAGAAGAAAAAATAAGTTATAAAAATTGCCAAAAGTGAAAATGGGAGTAGCAAAAATAAAAAAGAAAAGAAAAGAAAAAATTATTATTAATACTTGGTGCGTGGCCACACCAAGATATTGCTCTCATGTGTGGCACCACGTTTTGACTCCTCCTTTCTCTTTTTTTTTCTCTCTCTCTCTTTTTTTTAAATTTTTTTTTTATTCAGTTAAGTTTCTACCAAGTTTTCCTTCATTTGTTTTATTTATTTCTTTTCTTTTATTATAAATTTTTGTTTTTTTAAAAAAATTGTAACTTTACAAAACTTTTTAATTTTATTTTCTTATTTGTAGAATATCAATTAGTTCTATGTGAGTAATTGAAAATTTAGATTTAAAAAATATGGAAAAATTAGTGTTATAAAATAGAAGAAATAAAGAGAGTAATTGAGGGAGAAAGTGAATAAACTCTAATGAGTTTGGTGCAATTAACAATGGAGGAAACAACACTTATTTATAGTGTTGTGAAGTACAAAAATAGCCTATATACAAAAATAGCTAAAGCATAAAAATAGCTAAGTGGACCATTTATGAGGGAGTGATGGGAGTGAATTAGTTTGTGATGTAAAATGAATATCTAAATATTCATAATACTCCCCTTTAGATATTCATTGTACAAAAAAAATGTCTCATTAAAAACCTTGCTAGGAAAAACCCAATGGGAAAAAAAACTTAGTCAAGGGAAAAAGAGTACATTGTTTCACTCCCCCTTATGGAAACATCACTTGAGATCTTTGAGTCGTCGCATTCTATGTTGTGCACTAACTTCTCAAAAGTGGTAGTAGGTAATGCTTTTGTAAATAAATCTGCCAAATTATCCTTTGAGGAGATTTGTTGAACACTGATGTCGCCATTTTCTTCAAGGTCATGGGTGTAGAAAAGCTTTGGTGAAATATGTTTTGTTCTATCTCCTTTTATATACCCTCCTTTGATTTGTGCTATGCAAGCTGTATTATCCTCGTATATAGTTGTTGGACGTTCTTTGGTACAGATCAATCCACATGTTTCACGAATGTGTTTACTCATTGATCTCAACCACACACACTCTCGACTAGCCTCATGTATAGCAAGGACTTGGCATGATTTGAAGATGTTGCCGTAATGGTCTGCTTTCTGATTTCCATGATATAGCGAGTTCATCCACATGTAAATAAATAACCAGATTTGAGACTTAGCTTTGTGAGGATCAGACAAATATCTGCATCTGCATAACCAACTAGATCAAAATTCGATTGGTTAGAATAAAATAAACCCATATCGCTGCGTTCCTCAAGATAACGAAGTACATGCTTAACTCCATTCCAATGTCTTTTTGTAGGAGAAGAATTATATCTAGCTAATAAATTTACTGAAAAAGTTATATCAGGTCGTGTATTGTTAGCAAGATACATAAGTGCACCTATCGCACTAAGGTATGGTACTTCAGGGCCAATTAGTTCTTCATTTTCTTCTTGAGGTCGAAATATGTTCTTATTCACATCTAGTGATCGAACTACCATTGGAATGTTCAATGGGTGTGCTTTGTCCATGTAAAACCTTTTTAAAATCTTTTCTATATAAGTTGATTGATGAATAAATATTCCATCTGCTAAATGCTCAATTTGCAAGCCAAGACAGAATTTTGTTTTTCCAAGATCTTTCATTTCAAATTCTTTCTTAAGGTATTCTATTGCCTTTGAAAGCTCTTCAGGAGTTCCAATTATATTTAAGTCATCAACATATACAGCAATAATGACAAATCCGGACTGTGATTTCTTTATAAAAACACATGGACAAATGGGGTTATTTTTATACCCTTCTTTCAATAAATATTCACTTAGACGGTTATACCACATTCGTCCGGATTGTTTTAATCCATATAAAGATCTTTGTAATTTAATCGAATATAATTCCTTTAAATTTAAATTATGTGATTACAGTATCTTTAATCCTCAGGAATTTTCATATAAATATCATTATCCAAAGATCCATATAAATATGCAAATGACGACATCCATTAGATGCATGTCAAGTTTTTCATATATAGACATGCTAATTAGATATCTCAATGTAATTACATCTACCACAGGAGAATATGTCTCGTCATAGTCAATACAAAGTCTGTGAGAATCCTTGTGCAACAAGTCTTGCTTTGTACCTTGTGACTTCATTTTTTCATTTCTTTTGCGTACAAATACCCATTTGTATCCAATGAGTTTTACACTTTCAGTGTATACGGACTACTGAGTCCAAAAACTTCACGTTTTGAAAGTGATTGTAATTGCTTGAATTGCTTCTTTCCACTTAAGCCAATCTTTTCTATGTCGACATTCTTCAACAAATCTAGGTTCAAAATCTTCATTCTCATAAATAATATCATGAGCAACGTTGTAAGAAAAAATTTCATTAACAACTACATCCTTTCTATTCCATCTTTTCCCGTCATGACATAATTTATTGAAATCTCATTATTATCCTCATTTATTTTAGTATCTTGATACTCTCATTATGAGTCATGTCAAGAGATTCTTTAAAAATATCTACTGATGTCAATTGTGTTATCTTGACTATTAACTTCTTTTTCTTTTCCGAGGATTTTTATCTTTAGAACCTACGGGTCTACCACGCTTCTAGCGTGCCGCTGACTCTTTAGTTGAAAAAACTTGTTGTGTTGGAATTTCAATTTTAGATGGAGCATTTGTAGCTGGTGTATATGACTTGGTTACTTTCTTGAATCTGCAAATGCATCGGCATTTGATTTGCTATATTTTGTAAATGAATTATCTTTTGAACTTCTAGTTCACATTGCTTTGTTCGGGGATCAAAATGAGATAATGAAGATGCATTCCATGCAATTTCCTTTTCCAACTTCTTGAATTCTCCCCTAATGTTGGAAAATTTGTCTCATTAAAGTGTGATCAAGCAAATCTTACTGATAAATACATCACTGTTAGGGGTTCAAGATATCTAATAATTGACGGGGAATCAAAACCAACATATATTCCTAGCCTTCTTTGAGGACCCATCTTAGTACGTTGTGGTGGAGCAATTGGAACATACACCGCTATGACCAAATATGCGCAAATGAGAAATACTAGGCTCTCGACCATACGCTAATTGTATTGGTGAATACTTATGATATCTTTCTTTGGCCTAATACGTATAAGTGATCTTTGCATGCAAAATAGCATGTCCCCATATAGATATTGGAAGTTTTGCTCTCATAAGTAATGGTCTTGCAATTAATTGCAAACGGTTTATGAATGATTCTGCTAAACCATTTTGTGTATGGACATGAGCTACATGATGTTCAATAGTTATTCCAATGGATGTATAATAATTATTGAATGCTTGAGATGTAAACTCTCCAGCATTATCAAGACGAATGCCTTTAATTGCATAATCAGGAAATTGTGCTCTTAATTTTATTATTTGAGCCAGTAATCTTGAAAATGCAAGATTTCTACTTGATAATAAACTTACATGTGACCATCTACTAGATGCGTCAATCAAAACCATAAAATATTTAAATGGTCCACTTGGAGGATTTATAGGTCCACATATATCACCTTGAATTCGTTCTAAAAATGTAGGTGATTCAATTCCTACTTTAGACGGTGATGGCCTAATAATTAATTTTCCTTGAGAGCAAGCAGAACATAACAATTCATTAGATTGAAAAATCTTTTGATCTTTTAATGAATGTCCACTTGAATTCTCAATAATTCTTCTCATCATTATTGATTACTGGATGACCCAATTGATCATGCCAAAGCGAGAATATATACGGATTCATGAACTTGAGTTCATTGTAGCATATGTTTCAATAACATCAATATGTGTGTAATATAATCCGGAAGAAAAAGCGAGCGATTTTTTCTAATATACGTTTTTCATTTGCAATAATAGATATAATATAAAGATATTCTATATTATTCTCATTATTCGTCTCTATGTGGTAATCATTATAACGTATATATTTAAAACTTAGTAAATTTCTCTTTGATTTACTTGAGAACAAAGCATTAACAATTGTAAATTTTGTTCCTCTAAGCAAAATAAGGTTTGCTTCTCCAAAACCTTCTATCAAGTTTGCAGAACCTGATATTGTATTAACACTTGCTTCAAGCATTGTTAGTTTAGAAAAATATTTTCTACTTTTAAGTATTGTATGCGTAGTTGCGCTATCTGCCAAACATAAGTCTTCATGATCCAAAATGTGAGAAATTTCCATGATTCTTCATTAAAAGAAATACATAAATATTAAAAAAAATAAAGAAAAGAAATTAAATAATTGAAAATAACTTGAAATAAAATTGTGAAGGAAGAAAGAAAAACAAACAATCCTAACAAATGTAAATAATGCTAGAAGAAATTTTAATTGACGACATTATCATTTGAACTATTTCATTTTTCATTAGCCTCCTCTTCATGAGACTCGAAAAAATCAGCAATGTCGAAGTTCGTCATGCTCGAAGGATCAAATGTATCATCCTTTTGATATGCAAAGTTGGCTTCCACATTTTTGTCTTTCTTTAATGATGCTTGGTAGAGATCAACCAAATGTTTTGGCGTACGACAAGTACGAGACCAATGACCTTTCATACCACATCGGAAGCATTCATTCTCAAAACTTTTGGTACTCTGACTATTTATTGGGGCTTTTCCTTTATGATCATTATTATTCATGGTTCGCTTGAAAGAATAATTTTGGCGACCACCACGAAAAGAATAATTATTTCTTCCTCTACCACGACCTCGACCACGACCACGACCATAATTATTTAAGGTTACAACATTTGCTTCAGGGAGTGAGGTTGCTCCAGTTGGTCGAGATTCATGATTTCTCATCAGAAGTTCGTTATTTTGTTGACCACAAGAAGACATGATATTAGTTGAATACTTTTAAATCCTCTTTCTCGATATTCTGCTGCGAGAGCATATTCGAGGCATGAAAAGTAGAGAATGTTTTCTCTAACATGTCTTCATTAGTAACCTTTTCTCCACATAATGTTAATTTGAACTTATTTTAAATAATGCGGAATTATAGTCACTCATCGATTTAAAATCCTGCAACCTCAGTGCATCCAATCTTAACGAGCTCTTGGCGGAATGATGATTTTTGGTGATCATATCTTTCTTTTAAATTTTGCCATAAAATATAGGGATCTTTTCTGAGAAGATATTCGAATTTTAATCCCTCATGCAAATGATGGCGAAGAAATATCATGGCTTTTGCCTTTTCTTGATTTGTTGCTTTATTTCCTTCCTTTATCGTTTCACCAAGATTCATGGCATCCAAATGGATCTCAAAGCATCAAGTACCCATGACAAGTAATTAGTTCCACTAATATCAAGGGCCGTGAAGTCTAGTTTTGTAAGGTTTGCCATTGTAAGACTATTACGAAGAAATTCACTTATATTAGAGACTTAATAGATAAATCTAATGTGTGCATAACACAAAAATAAATAGTTAAATTAACATGATATATGACTTAATTAGCAAGAATTTTCAAATAACCAAATATAATGATTCTAATAGTTCACTTCTAAAATTACTAATCTTTAACTTTTATAATTGATGATTTTCCCCCTTTTTATTTTTGAAAAATAATTATTGAATAGTTAAATATTAACTTAACCTTATTGAAATATTTTAATATTCATGTAATTATGAAAACAATAATTATATTCAAAATGATTCATATGTATCTAACATATCTCAACTATACGATGGAATATTAATGAATAGAGTGAAACATACTTTATGCAATAATTTAAAGCATATGATAGAGAATTAGAATTATAACTAAGCTGTAAAAAAAAAAGAAAAAAGTAATAATGATTGAATATGTGCAAATTACACTACACTTTCATTTTTCTTAGAAATCAAGCAAGATTTAAGCATATTAAATGGTAATAATAATTCACATGGAAGACTACAAGTAACAAATTATATATATTTTTTAAAAACAAGCTAACATTTATTAACAACAAAAACACTAAAATGAAACCCTTATTTAGAATAACAAATCTAACTATGATCTTATCTAACATTTTAGAGCAAAACTACGTAAGAAATAAATATAAAAGATTCGATGTGTATAGTCTCACTAGCTTCTACATGCATTTAGAGTCAAATTAACTTAAAAATTTCTAACTGTGATCTATTTTCAAAGAACATCAGTAAAATAAACAAATGAGCCACTTGGTAAATCTTAAAACTAAGCAACTATTAAAACTATCAAATCGAGTCATCGTGGAATAAACAAATATATTAATAATTATGAGAAAAAAAAATTCTTTGTTTAAAACTTCACATGTATACATTGTTCATAAATACATCACGAAAGAATAAAAAATGAAGCCTACCTTTAGCACAGAAAAGCAGAAGTCGTGCTAGAAATAAAAAGAGTAATTGAGGGAGAAAGTGAATAAACTCTAATGAGTTTGGTGCAATTAACAATGGAGGAAACAACACTTATTTATAGTGTTGTGAAGTACAAAAATAGCCTATATACAAAAATAGCTAAAACATAAAAATAGCTAAGTGGACCATTTATGAGGGAGTGATGGGAGTGAATTAGTTTGTGATGTAAAATGAATATCTAAATATTCATAATAGGTTACATAATTTAAAAGGTTAAAATTAATTTTATTTTATAATATATTTGAGTATATGTTTTATTCCTTCTTTGTTTTTTTAGAGTTTCAAGTAAAATGGTAGTTTTTTCGGACATTCTTTTTTAGTAAATTTATGGATCTTCATACAACAACTTACATTTCTAAATTAAAAAAAAAAACAAAAAATCGCATTAAATATTAGTTTTTTTTAGACAGCATTAAATATTCGTTGAGCCATCCAAAAGAAAAATAATTTATTTATTTAATTTTAAATATTTTGTTTTTTATGAAGACATGATTTTTGTTTTTTGTTTTTTATGAAGACATGATTTGGTAACAATATTTTCTATATCAAATATATATATATATCAATCTCTTAAATAAATTTTAAAATAATAATTTAGATAGGTTATGAATTTTTTTAAAAAAGTATGACTTTGTAACAATATATATTTTTTTTCAAATAACAAAATATGATTCGGTAACAATATGATTATCCCCACCCTTAATTGTTGTAATCTAAAAAAAGACTTATTATTGAAAATCGAATTTGATAATCATAAAGATTTTGATCTATTAATAAAGGATTTGATTAATTTTATATTGAATAGAAAGATAATGTAAATTCCAACTTTAAATCTCAAACAACTATAAAAAACTTAAATCGTTATATTATAATTTAAGGTGCACTAAATAAATTAAATTGATTTTTTTAAAAAAATTTAAGCTTATACAAATCTTGTAATTAAGTAATTAAATTAGATGTCTTCTTAATCTTCTTAAATTTGTTGATTGGTTGAATGGATTAAAAACTTGTTATATTATTCCATATAGATATTGAATTAACATTAAAATAAATAATAATATATATATGAATCAAACATATTTATTAAATAAATATCATAATAATGAATGTCATTTATCTATTATCATTGAAAATAAAAATTGAAGGGTAGAAAGTTAAAAAAAAAAAAGAAAAATAATAAATAAAAATTCAGCTTAATTTAATCCCTTCACCCAACAACAATTGTTTTTTTAAATTTATATTCATTAATTATTTAGAGACGAACGAAATTTTAAATTACATCTAACCATATCAGCTAGGTTACATTAAATTATTTTTCGTTCAACGTCAGACAAACACCATGGTGATTTGTTGCTTGAAAGACTATGGTTAGTTAGTTAAAAAAAAACCATTTTCATTGTTAATTATTAGAACATAAATCAAAATAACACAACAGTTTTTACTAGTATAAATCTCAGTAGCCATTATAATCTTCTGACTTTAAGATTTTTTTTTCCTCATATTATCATCAAATGAACATGACCAAATAATTTATACTTAAACAAAGCTCTTATCTTAGTTAGGCTAACACAAATCAAATTGGCGATAATAATATTAAGTCACCAACATAAATATAGGTCTCTGGCAAAACGACCATGAATTTAAATTCTCTACTTCTAATTGTTGATAAATTAGAAAAATACAATACAACCCAAGTCAATACTAATTTAAATATATTTTTTTGCCACCACGATTTTAGAATAAATGGATTTAATTGAAAATTGTATTCATGAAAAGAAAGGAAGGGCGGAAACAAAAGAAGAAAAAACAATATATAAATTTTGCGGAAAGTCCCCATTATAAAAAAAAACAATCTTTATCAGGAAAAAAGAATCTCGAAGTAATGGAAAGAAACAGAGACAAAGAAAAACCAAAACAAAAAGTGAGGTTGACAACAAGACTTGTTGAGTTTTCAATTGCTGGCAAGGCCACTCCATGATTCATTGATGCATGTGCTTCGAACAAAAATACAAAATTGGAATATTTTTAAATGTAATTCCTAAATTTATAAATTTGACAAAACATTGCTACGCTTGAGCCAAAAAGAGACTGTGGAGGATAACTAAGAGATGTATGAACCACGCATTTTTTTTATATTTATCAGCCAGAGAGAAGTGAAGGATTAAAAACTGTATTTTTCAATATATAAAAATGAGAATACCACAGGCCTATTTATACAAGAATGGAAGATAAAACAAATACAACAAACTGATTAACCAATACGCTTTATTCCCCCTCAAATGCAGGGTACTTATTAAAAAGAGCATATGTTTGGAACATAACAACCTGAGACGTTGGGCAGTCAGTGGCTTAGTTAAATGTCAGAAGGTTGATCGCTGGAAGCAATCGAGCGTAGCTGAATATCCCCAGACACTAGTTTCTCTCGTATAAAGTGGAAATCAACCTCGACATGCTTTGTCCTTCCATGGAAGACCTGGTTTTTGGCAAGAGATAAGGCTGAGGTATTGTCACAGTAAAGTTGTGGAGGATAACTAATGACAATACACAATTCTCAAGGAGTTGTTGAATCCAGAACAACTCAGCAGCCATAGAAGCTATTGCCCTGTATTCTGCTTCAGTGGAACTTCGTGAGACCATGCTTTGTTTTTTTGCTAGCCAAGATATTGGATTAGGTCCTAAAAGGATAATGAACCCTATTGTTGATCGGCAGTCCAAGGTATCACCCGCTCAATCGGAATCAGAGTAAGCATTGATGTTAAAAGAACTTGGTTTGAAGTGTATACAACAATGCAAAGTCCCACTGATATATTTGAAGATTTGTTTGTCTGCCTTTAACTGAAGAACAGTTGGGTTGTGCATATATTGAGACACTCTTGAGAATGATGTGAAGGATGACCAGATCACGCGAAGATGTAGAACCCAAAGAAGGAATTACGTTCAACAAAGTTTCATCTACAAGGAAAGAATCAGAGAATCAATTATGCAATAAAGGCAGTGTCAATCAAATAAATCCCGACGAAAATCATGGAATATGCATTGATGATGATTTGTACAACTCACCTCTACTTGCAGATCACAAAATTCAATCCTATAAATACCAAAGCAAGGAGCGAAATTCATTGAGCTGTTCGGTTGGCCATAAGCCGATCGAAGGACTAAAGCCAAAACTTGAGTCTATGTCAGAGAAGATAATGGTTGTGTTGTGGGAATTGATGACAAGGAAACTACACACCTTCAGTCGTGCCAATTCCATTTATTATTTTTATTAGAAGTAGTTGTAGTATTTAAACATTTCTTTGTCACAATAAAATTGTCTGGTTTAAACTTCTATTTTGTGTTTATTTACTATGATTGCGTTATAGGAGTGTATGATGGCTATGTATGAAAAGATCATGTTATGAATGTAGGTCACATTGAATGTTACATTGCTGAATGTTTATTATATATATATATATATATTCGTCGACTAGCTACCGACGCATGTACCTTGCGAAGAATCGGAAGAGAAATCACATGTTAACGCAATACGCTTCTTTAGGTTGCATGAAAAGTTGTTCAGCATTTAGGGAGTTAGGCATAACCTCACTACTGCTTACGTCGTCCTGTGCTAAGTATGGTGTTCGCAGTGGAAGCTGGTTGGCGCACAAATCATGAGTCACAGAAGTGATAATTGTTAGGGAAGTAAGACATTCATTGGCTAGTCTGTGCTCTTAGCATTTTCTAGCAATACGTAGTTAGCTTTACTCATTACATGCATTAGTATTTTGATTTCCGCATTTTATTTATTTTATTAAATAAAACAAAACCACTCAACAATATATGCTTATTTACTTTTTTGCAAGACTCTGACTTAAGTGATATTTGCTCTAGACATCAATTTCTGTGAGATTGATAAATTTATATACTTATTACTTGCTGCAATTCCCAACCGCATATACTTGCACGTAAGTGATTCCAATTGCGTCTTGCATAAGAATTAGTTACCGTTCAATATATTAGTAGTGGAATCGTCCGGTCAAGTTTTTGGCACCGTTGCCGGGGATTGATTATTTAGAGTTAATATACTTAGGAAGGAATAATCCTTAATTTTCTAGGATTGAATTCTTTGTGATTTCAGGGAAACGTGAAGTCCAAACTAATTTAATCAAAAGGGAAACGGAGTCCCAGAGCAACTCATCACCACGATTATTTAATGGAGCCTAGTCAATTTACAAATCAACAATGGATGCAATACTACATTCCGCAATATTTAGATAGCTTACAACAACAAGGCTATGCGGAGGAATTTAACATAGCACATCTTCGTTCGAATGAAAATTTCCAGTCGCACTATTGGGAAGACCATAGCAGCTTCTATCAGCAATATTTCGATTTGCAAGGAGATCGCAGCAACAGGGGATATACATGGGATGCTAGGAGTCATGAACCTAGGAATCACATGTATACTTCTAGACAGTCTCCGATGGATATGACTGTAGAGGAAGAAGAATAGCTAAGAAGGACACAATGGTTGAGGGATAATGGTATCACATCAGAACCTCAGAAGCCACATAATGAGAACCAGCACTCTCTGCGGGAACCAGTAGGAACCTATGCAGCAAGTAGTAGGTAAGCGAAAGAGTCATATCTAGAGGTCGATATACTTAACGAGGAAGCATTGGATTTGCTCTATGAGAAGGATCTCTTATAGGAGGATTTCCGAGCAGCCACAATAACTAGAGCACAAGAGGCTAGAGAACTACAACTTGTAGAAATAGAAAGAGAGTAGAAGCGACGATACATGGAACTAGAAGAAGCTTGGGCAAGGTTCGCTACCCCAGCAGCTTCAGAAGTAGATGAAACATAATGTGATGAAGAGAACAACGAAGAAAGCTCCCTGATCGATTCGAAAATACAACTGAAGGTGAAAATAGCCAACATGAGGGCATACAAGGTGATGAACCTATAGGTTCAGGGGATGCAAGTACACATCAACCTTAAGTGGGTGAGGTGGACTCTACCCATCAGTAGGTTCAGGGGATGCAAGTACACATCAACCCTAAAGGGGAGAGGTGGACTCTACCCATCTGCACGAAGAAGAGTATAACGTTGAAAATCTAAATCTACCATCAATGGTATCTGAGTTTTTCTCGTTAACAATAGAGCACGCATCGCAAGAATTGATTTTTCGAAGCAGCGACACGTGGGCAATTCAACCAAGCTTGCGCATAATTAATTACATCCTATCAACACTATATTTGATTGGAAGTCTACGCATTAAGGCGCATGGAGAAGATAGGCAGGAGAAGGCGACCAAAGATGGTGTCGCCCCCAAAATTATAATATGGCCAAAACATGGGTGAACTATGTCGGATGGAATTAGCGCAAAGATTCCACCCAGATCTGCTTAGCAGCATTCCTGGAATGCGAAAATTCGGTATCTCTGACTTTACACAAAATTTAATTGCTTTTAATTAGGAAAATTTTATTTTATTTAATTTCTTAATTTTTGGAATTATTTATATTTCTGAAATTTCCATTTTTATCGTTTTACATTTAGTAAGGAATTGGACCGAATGATTTTAGATAATTTCCTTGAAAATTGATTGCTTTCCTTATTGGAGGATTCTGAATTGAATACTCGACCTCTATATGAACTCGGTACGAGGAGACTCGATCACAACACTCCATACTTGTCTCATTCAAAAGTTAAGTCTTTTACATCCCCCTTCAAATGGCCTCAAGCAACACCTTGCACCTCAAAGGACAGGAAGTTGTAAGGAGAACGAAACAAAATGAGGTTGAATCAGCCAACACCAATTATGTCGCATTACTAAAGAAGAGGTTTTGGAGAGATCAAGGCTGGCCAAACGCATTCATGACCAAGGCTACCTTCCAAAAGATAGATAGCTCAGGTTGGGGAAGCCTGGCCACACTAAGATTGGACGCGAGACAAGATTGGGTTCGCCAGTTCTATGCGAATCTAAATAAAGAGCGACAGTTCTTTTCTAGAGTAGAGGGCAAACTAATTGACTGCATATCGACGACTTTTAACGAAGTCTTCTATCTACCGTACGAACCTAGAGAAGAAGGATTTTGGGAGCTGTTGAGGAAGCGAACCAAGGCGCAACTACATGATTGTGTAAGGACGATTGGTGTAGAAAGGGCCAAGTGGAGAAATCGATGGATGTTCATGATGGAGGATGTCAAGCCTGAGTTATGAGGATGGATTATGTTTATAGAAAATGCAATCATGCCCTCAACAAATGCAAGGATAGTCAGCAGAGAGCAAGAATTGCTACTTTTTGCGATCGTAAGTGGAGTAAGCGTCAACCTAGGGAAGATAATGGAATGACAGATTCAGCGATGGGTTTTGGTTAATCGTAGGAAGATGTTTTACCCGTATACCATTACACAACTATGCAGAGATCAAGGGGCTCAGATGCAACTGACTGATAGGCATGGAAGATGAAGGCAAGGAAGGAAATGAAATGATACTCATAATTATAGATGGCCTGGTGCATCAGTTTGATAAGCTATACACAAACTCGGATAGCTACTGGACCTATGTGAATTTAATAGACAAACTAATTCTGAAAGCTGCTAGAGCATTACACGAATACTTCGAGTGGGCTGAATTTACAAAACACTCAAAAAATTTGGAGTCTGTCAAGGGCAAAGGAAAGAAAAGCAGCAGAGTAGCAAAGTAGATGGAAGTCTCGCTCTCTTTTATAATGCTTTATTAGGATCATGCATTTTGGACATAATTTACTTAATTCTTATGTTGTTTCTTTAATCCAGTAGTTCTTTTCTTTTGAAAGTCTGATAAGTGTTTATATCACAACAATTAAATCTAGCGGAAACATTAGTTCAAGTTGTAGAATTCTTAAGTTTCCTTAGTTTAAAATCTAGCATTAGTTGTAACGGCCCAGGTTTTCACTCCGGTTTTCTAGGTATGCCCAAGGGGTATTTTGGTAATTTGGTCGGGCCGTCAGGGCCGTTTATGTCTTTTCTAATTGCTAAAATATTGGTTGGATTTATGTAGGTTTGTGAGGCTTTGTGGAAGGGTTTGAGCAAGGTTTGGTGCAAAAAGTAAAAGAAAGGAAAATGTGTTGCAGCTGGGTTTTGAACCCGAGTCTCCAGGGAAGCTTGTGGGGATACGTGCCAGATGAGCTATTGAGAGTTCTTGTTGCTCTTTCTGCATCACATCTTTGTTAGCCTTGGATCCTTGGAGTTTGGTGTTTTTGGCTAAATGAAAATGAGTTAGGTCTTTGCCCTTCTTCTTCACCATTCTCCTAGCCACCCAAGCCAAGCTCTCCCTAGCCCCCTTGCTGATTTCTTCACCTCCCTTGCAGCTCGAGATCTAATCATCGTTCCGGGTAAGTCTTCATCTCCTTGATTGACTGTTCTCGTTGGCTGAATGTAGAGTAAAGAAGGTGTGTGTGTGTGTGTGTTTGGTGCAGCCAGCCTAAGGGAGCACCCTAGACCAGCAGCCGCACCAGATCTGGCCGAGAAGCAGCCCCACCGCTCGCTCAGCCGGCCAGCTTGTCGCGCAGATGCCCCAGATCGCAGCAGCCGAGCTCGCGCGCCGTCGCACCACCGCCCAGCACGCCGTCGTCGTCGTCGCGCCAGATCTGCCGAGCCAGACGCTCGTCGTACGCCCAGCACGCCGTCGTCGTCGTCGCACCAGATCGGCCGAGCCAGACGCCGTCGCAAGCCCAGCTCGCGCGCAGACCCGCCGGCGCACGGATCACCGCGGCAAAGAGCGAGACCAGACGCCTTCGCGCGTGCCCCGCGTCGTGTCTGCGTGCCAGCCAGCGTGTCACAATAGCAGCAGCCGCGCGCCCCAAAGACCGCCAGCGCCAGCCAGCCACCCGCCGCATCAGCGCCGCCGTGGCGCCCAGCCTCGTGTCGTCGTGCCGTGTGAGTGCTCCCGAGCTGAGCCTGCTATTTTATTATATTTTTAGGGCTATGGTTGTGATTGTTTCTATGTTTTTAGGTTCTCGATAGCTAGCTCGGGAGTGTTCGCGGCTTAGGAATTTGTGTGTAGTAGTCTCCCGACCAAGGTAAGGATTTCTTATCGGGGTTGTGTGGACCCTGCAATGTTCTATGTGATTGATGTTGTATGTTTGTTTGTGATTATCAACATGTATAGTTTAGGTGCTCTGTTCTGAATTCCTGACTGGCATGACTTCGTATGTTGTTCTTTCATGTTAGTCCATGCTAGGTTGTTCCGTTCGGCATGCTCATATTCATTCATGTTCCGTAGTACCATGCTAGGTCCTTTGTATTCTTTTGAGCACGTATTGGATTGTTTTGTCGATTGTTAAGGCGAGTTAGAATTCGTGTAGGTAGCATCATCCGGCCCGATGCATAAAGTATCTTGCATCCATGGCGGTGGACGCACGAGGTAATACTCCGCCCCTGGACCCCGTGAGGGTTTAGCTAACCCGACCGGTAGGCCCCGCAATCTTGGGTGAGGGTGGTAGTCCGCGCGATGCCCCAGCGGTCGGGATGATGACTTGGCATTGCCTCGCCCCCGGCGGCCGGCGACGTCCTCGGCGTGTTCGGCGGCAAGAGCCCCCGATTGCCACTGTTAGGGCAAGGACGGCTTCTCGGTGTAAGCCTACCACGGCCGATTCCTTAGCCTCAGTGCGGTGGTTGGCCGACATAGTTCACGTGTCCGGTCTCACACCCTATGTCGGTGACACCGATCCGAGATTTAGTTAGGCATGGTGACGGGACTGGGCGGCTTGCCACTAGACCCGGCAACCCCGAGTTGCAAAGAGCATGCGGTGCGCGCATACGCTCATTACTGGCGCCGATGGAGAGCTCCTCGGGATTGTGAGCGGTGCACCTTTCGTGATCGACGATGAGATGGCCGAGGCCGAGACTTGTTTCTCGTATAGGGCGTATTGTGTAGTGTGGTTTATTCTGGACTAAGACCCTGAGTTGGCATCCGAGGTCCAAGTGTGGACTTAAGCTATGTGCTCTATTCTGTGTTTATATTCATAGCTTGCATACACTCATCTTGATGACCATGTGCATCGTATTGTACCCCGGTTGGGGATTCTTACTGAGTAATTCGTTACTCACCCTTATTTTGTGGTTTCCACAGGTAACCAAGGAGCGAGACAGGATGGCTGAAGGGAGAGCTATGATCATGGGCACCTGCTGTCATCTCTGACCATTTTATTATATCATGACTCTTGACTTTTCTTATTTCCCCTGAATGCATGTAGACGGGCACGGACCCCTAGGATGTTTTCTTATGTTTTATGGATTCCAGCATAGTTGTACTTGTGGAAGGTTTTGAATGGTTTTAATAAATCTCTGATCAGAGTATGCTTTTAGAAATGTATTTATCCTGAAACAGGTGCTTGGAAACAGGGACAGGTTTTAGAGTAAATGGTTTTGATTGTTGAACGTTTCTGTTTTTACTTGGAATCCGAAATCATGTTGCATATTGTCTTTTATTTTGAATACATGCATTGGGGTAAAGGCCCATTTAGAGCCCCTTTTGGGTCGGGTCTTTACAAATAATCTCCATCATAAATGATAGAAAGCACTAAAAATTCGCAAGGAAGCCTAAGAAACTCACAATAGTGTAGAACAATCACATCAATAGATAAGTTTGGGGGAACTAAGCCTCACCTTCATTGAGGACAATGAATATTTTAAGTTTGGGGGTGAGGGCAGCCTGGTTTTTTAAACTTCAAAAAAAAAAAAAAAAAACATCAACCTACTCTAGCAAAAATAAGAAGGTCATTACTGGCGTATGAGCCCAAGGATACCTTAAGTATTCCATTGTCTACATTAGCGCAAGCTTGAAATTCTTTTGCTAAGTGGAATTATTTTATTCTCAAACAATTTATGCTAAGAACTATGGAATTTTGTAGATGTGAGTGCAACTTGCGAGGAATGCGAAAAGCATAACCAAAATCCTCAAAAGACACAAGGACCAGAATAGATACCTTCGAAGAGTAAGTTGTGCAAACTTTGAACTAGATGCGATTGCACAATCGGTTGAGCATTATGGAGCAGTTGTGATGAGGCGTAATTTGTCAGTCATGATAGAGAAAATTTTAAGGCTTAAACTCAATCTTTTGGAAAGTTTGAAAACTACAAGGAGAATGAAGTTTCTCATTGGAAATAAAATGTGTGTTAAGAATCACGGAAGTAGATGGGAAAAAGATAGAAATGCTGAGTTAATGAAAATAAGCATCTTAAGCGGATAAGCATTACTTGAGGATAAGCAATGATGTAACTTTGGGGGTGTGATAACTCTCAAAGAGAGCATATTTTAGGCTGCTTAGTTTGCATTATTTTAATATTTAGGTAAAGAATATATGCGTTCCTAATAGGAATACATAAAAATAACTTAGAAAATCAGCATACATTCATAATATAGCATCAAAAGCATGAATTTGCGCTTTAGCGCAAATCGCAAATCAACTGTGCCTAATTTACCCTTTTTAGTAGGATTTCGCGTAGCATTGAGGAAAAGACAATGATGCGAATGATGACCAGATCATGCGAAGATGCATAACCCAAGAAGGAATTACGTTCATCAAAGTTTCGTCTACAAGGAAAGAATCAGAGAATCAATTATGCAATCAAGGCGGTGGCAATCAAATAAATCCCGACGAAAATCATGGAATATGTATTGAAGATGATTTGTACAGCTCACCTCTACTTGCGGATCACGAAATTCAATCCTATAAACACCAAAGCAAGGGGGCCGAATTCATTGAGCTGGTCGGTTGGCAATAAGCCGATCGAGGGACTAAAGCCAAAACTTGAGTCTACTGCAGAGAAGCTAATGGTGCTACTGTGGGAACTGATGACAAGAAGACTACACACCTTCAGCCGTGCCAATTCCATTTATTGTTTTTATTAGGAGTAGTTTTAGTTTTTAAACATTTTTTAGTCGTAATAAAATCATTTGGTTTAAACTTCTATTTTGTGTTTATTTACTATGATTGCTTTATAGGAGTATATGATGGCTATGTATGAATAGATCATGTTATGAGTGTAGGTCGTGGAATGTTACACTGCTGAATGTTTATTTAAATATACATATATAAATATATATATATATATATATATATATATATATATATATATATATATATATGCGTCGACTAGCTACCCACGCATGTACCTTGCGAAGAATCGAAAGAGGAGTCACATGTTGACCCAGTACGCTACTTTAGGTTGCACGAACAACTGTTAGCATTTAGGGAGTTAGGAATAACCTCACTACTGCTTACGTCGCCCTGTGCTAAGTATGATGTTCGCAGCAGAAGCTGGTTCGCCCATAAATCATGAGTCACAGAAGTGATAATTGTTAGGGAAGTAAGACATTCATTGGCTAGTTCGATTCTTAGCCTTTTCTAGGAATACTTAGTTAGCTTTACTCATTGCATGCATTAGTATTTTTATTTTCGCATTTTATTTATTTTATTAGCAAAACAAAACATCTCAACAATATATGCTTATTTACTTTTTTGCATGACTCTGACTTAAGTGATATTCGCTCTAGACATCAATCTCTGTGGGATCGATAAATTTATATCCTTATTACTTGCTGCAATTCCCGACTGCGTATACTTGCACTTAAGTGATTCCAATTGCGTTTCGCATAAGAATTAGTTACCGTTCAATATATTAGCAGTGGAGTCGTCCTGTCAGATTTCAAAGCAAAGAAAGTATTTTAAGGAACCATTATCAATCATGTCAAAGGTATCGTGTAACTTCTTAACAAGATGTTCAATGAAGTTGGCGCCATTTCCGGTTAGAATAATGTCATCTACATAGAGTAATAGATAAGTTATAGATCTTTTGGAGTTTCTAACAAAGAGAGAGGGATCACTGTAACGACCCAGGTTTTCATCCCGGTCTTCCAGGTATGCCCTAGGGGTATTTTAGTAATTTGGTCGGGCCGTCAGGGCCGTTTATGTCTTTTTCCAGTTGCTAAAATTATTGGATGGATTTATGTAGGTTTTTGGAAGGATTTGTGGTTTGGTTTGAGCAAGGTTTGATGCAAAAGTAAAAATAAAGGAAATTGGCTGCAATAGGGGTTTGAACCGGTCTCTGGAAAGCTTGTGGGGATGTGTACCAATTGAGCCATTAGGTGCTCTTGTTGTTGCTCTCCTGCATCATGTTATGGTTAGCCTTGGATTTTGGAGTTTTGGTGCATTTGGTTAAATGAAATAGAAATTAGGTTTATTCCATCTTCTTCTCCAAATCACCTCTTGGCGCACAAGCTTTCCTCTCCATAGCCTTTGCCGATTCTTCTTTCCCTTGCATCTCCTTGGGTTCGATCATCATCATTAGGGTAAGTCTTCGTCCTCTTCATCTCCTCATTTGGTTATTGATGCTGGCCGAAGGTAAGAAGTAGAGTGTTGTGTGGTTTGCAACACCGAGAGAAAGCCACCAAGAGCCCATCGTCGCCGGCCCGCCGGCCACCGCCCAGATCTGTTGAAGCGGCCCCGCGACGCCAAAGCCGGACAGCAGCAAGCCGCCAGATCGCTCGCGACGCCATCGCCGCCAGTCGCGCCAGATCCGTCGTCGTAGCCCTCCCGCGACGCCATCGCTCGTCGTCGTGCGATCGCAGAAGAAGAGAGCGCGCCGAGACGCCAGCGCGCCGCGCGCCAGCGCGCGTCTCGCGTCGCGCGCGCGCTGTCGCACGCGCCAGCGCCCCGGCGCGCCTCGCGCGCCACGCCCAGAGACGACGCTCGCCGCGCGCGCCTGCGTCGCTGCCGTGCATTCGTGCGCCGTGCCGTGCGGTGGCGGCAGCGGCAGCCCTGCCGTGCGGTAGCGCGGCCAGCGCCTGACCTGCCGTGCCGGCTGCCGCCAGCTCCAAGCTCGTGTCGCCGTGCCGCGTGAGTTCCCCGAGCCGAGCTTGCTGTTCTATTGTTTTTAGACTTTTTAGGTATTGACTATCATTGTTTTGTTAGGTTCTCGGTAGCTAGCTCGGGTTCGTTCGCAGCTTAGGTTTTGTGTGTAGTTGCCCCGGCCAGGTAAGGATTTCTTACCGGAGTTGTGTGGGCCCTGCGGTATATTTGTGATTGTTGTTTTGTATGCCTGTGTATGATTATTGCATGTTTAGCCCTAGGTGCTCGCTCGAATTCTCGATGGCATGAACTCTTGTATTGTTTCTCATGTTAGCCCATGCTAGGTTGTTCCATTCGGCATGTTCGATATCTGTTCTTGCTTCGTAGTATCATGCTAGGTTCCTTGTATCTGTTGAGCACGTATTGGACTGCATTGATTGAATTGTTATTATTGCTATGGTTTAGAGTTCAGGTAGGTAGCATCATCCGGGCCGGATGCATAACGTAACTTGCATCCCCGAGCGGGGGACGCACGAGATGGTACTCCGTCTTCGATCCCGTTAGGGTTTAGCTAACCCTAACGGTGGCCCCGCAATCTTGGGTGAGGGTGGCGATCGTTAAATGCCCCAACGGTCGGGATGATGACTTGGCATTGCCTCATCCCCGTGATCGACACGTCCTCGGCGTGTTCGGCCGTAGCCCTTGATTGCCACCGATAGGGCAAGGAAGGCTTCTCGGTGTAAGCCTACCACGACCGATTCCTTAGCCTCGGTGCGGTGGTTCAGCCGACATAGTTCACGTGTCCAGTCTCACACCCCTATGTCGGTGACACCGATCCAGAGATTTAGTTAGGCGTGGTGATGGACATGGGCGGCTTGCCACTAGACCCGCACCCCATAGTGTCGCAGTAGAGCACGCAGCAGGCGCGCTTACGCCATTACAGCGCCGACCAGGAGAGCTCCTCGGGATCTTGAGCTAGTGCACCTTTGGTATCGTCGTGAGACAGGCCGAGGTGGGACTCGTTTCTCGTATAGGGCGTATTGTGTGGTGGATTTATTTCGGACTAAGACCACGAGTTGGCATCCGAGGTCCAAGTGTGGACTTAAGCTATGTGCTCTATTACGTGTTTATACTCATAGCTTGCATACATTCTTCTAGATGATCATGTATATCGTACAACCCCGGTTGGGGATTCTTACTGGGTAATTCGTTACTCACCCTTATTCTCGTGGTTTTCCACGGGTAACCAAGCGCGAGACAGGATGGTGAAGGAGGAGCCTGTGATCATGGAATCCTGCTGTCATCATCTCGACCATTTTATTATATCATGACTCTTGACTTTTGTTATTTCCCCTGAATGCATGTAGACGGGCACGGACCCCTAGGATGTTTTCTTACGTTTTATGGATTCCAGCATATTTGTACTTGTGGAATGTTTAAATGGTTTAAATAAATCTCTGATCAGAGTATGCTTTTAGAAATGTATGTTTTGATTGTTGAATGTTTCTGTTTTTACTTGGGATCCGAAACTTATTTTTCATAATGTCTGTTATTTTGAATACATGCATTGGGGTAAAGGCCCATTTAGAGCCCCTTTTGGGTCGGGTCTTTACAATCACACATGGATGCAATAAAATCATAAGTCCGAATATGTGTTGTAAACAAGAAAACCAAGTTCTTGGAGCTTGTTTTAAACCATAAAGCGACTTGTTAAGTTTACATACATAGTTTGGGAACTCCTTGTTAACAAATCCTTGAGGTTGTTGCATATAGACCTCTTCCTCCAAGTCACCATGTAAGAAAGTATTCTTAACATCCAATTGTCTTAATAGCCAATTAAAAGAAGCTTTCGAGGAAAGAATTATTTGTAGAGTTTGCTTTTTAACTACTGACTAAAACTTTTTTAAAAAATCACACCACCCTCTTTTTGATGGAATCCTTTAGCAACCAATCGGACCTTGTACCTTACAATACTACCATCAGGATTATGTTTGAGTGTGTACACCCATTTGCATCCTATAAGGTTTTTATTAGTAGGTAAAGGTGTGAGTGTCCAAGTGTGTTGTTTTGTAAGGCTTTATATTCATCCATCATTGCAGACTGCCAACGAGTGTGTTTATTGGCCTAGGAAAAGCAAGAAGGTTCTACTTGTAAGGATGTGATTGTTGTTAAAAAGACTTTCCTTTTTGAAATTCTGGATTTCCCCCTAGTTTGCATACTATGAACATTCTGGACTGGTGGATGAGATTATGTTTGAGGATTATTGGTTGGTAAGGATAATGAGATGTCAGTAGGTTGTAAATTTGGTATAAGAGAAGATGAGGTGTCAATTTGTGGAACTAATTCAGAGGAAGAGCTTGGGGGGGCTGATGTTAGTAGGTGAATGTGTAGCTTGAGATAAAGGCAAGTTTAGACTTGGATTGTGCAGAGGTGGTTCAAAACTAATTAGAATGGTGAGATCATCTTGTAAAGGCATACAGACTTCAGAGACTTGTGAAACAGGTTCATTTTGACTAGGAGCGGAACTAAACAGAAAACAACCTTTATAAAAAACATGTCGTGAGACATAAAATTTTTTAGTAGTTGTATCAAAGCATAGATACCCTTTGTATCCTTGAGGATAACCAAGAAAGATGTAGGGGATGGTCTGTGGTTCTAACTTGTTCACATTGTATGGTCTTACTAATGGATAACAACAGCATCCAAAAGTTTGTATAAGGAGTAATCAGGAATTTTATTGAATAAGGAAAAATAAGGAATATTATTTAGAACATGAGTAGGGAGACGATTTATTAGAAGTATTGCAGTGGACATAGAAGCTGAGGGGGACCTTTGATAAAGAAAGCAGGGAAATGGCTGTTTGAATAATATGTCTATGGTTCCGTTCAGCTAGTCAGTTTTGTTGGGGTGTGTGAGGACATGACTTTTGGTGTGAAATACCTTTGGACATAAAGAAGGCAGTTAGTTGATTATTAATAAATTCTCCCCCTCCATCATTGCGAAAAGTTTGAACTTTGTAAGGAACAATATTTTCTATGTAATTAATGAAATTAAAAACAATAGATCCAACATTAGATTTAAAATAGATAGAGAAACGCCAAGTAAATCGTGAGATATCATTAATAATGCAAACATAGTACTTGTCCATTATCGAATTTTCTGGAGCAGGGCCCCATAAATCACTATGTAGAAGACTTAAAGGTGCATCTGTGTGTAATAGAGAAGAAGGGAAGGGTTGTCTACTGATATTGCCTGGAAGACAGTAAGGACAAGGGGTTTGTTTCATATGTACAGTAGTATGTAGTTCATTAGCTAGTTTCTGAAGAATAGAATGATGGGGATGTCTTAATCTGTTATGCCAATTAATACGCGCAGTATGTGATCTAGTAAGAGCATGGATGTTATCTTGATAGGGTATTGGATTCAATATAGGATACAACCCATTTTTACTTGGTCCATGATAAAGAACTTTATTGGTTAACTTGTCCCTGTATTGTAAATGAATGAGAGTCAAAGATAAAGCAGCAGTCATTATCCACACACACCTATGAACTGATAACAAGTTTGATGAAATACACGACACACAAAGTAATTTTTTAAGAGAAAAGGAAGATGAAGAAGTGTTAAAGATACCTAAACCTTGATGGGTAATGTTTAACCCCTGGCCATTACCTATTATTACTATCTCATTTCCAGAATAAGGTGATGACAGTTGAAGATTTCTTGAATCATTGGTCGTATGAGCATTAGACCCTGTATTACCTACCCAAGTTGTGGGATTCTGGGTTGTATAATGTGAGTATTAAGGTCTGGAGTAAAAGGAACTTGCAGAGGCTGCCATGGTAGCTAATCTAGCAGGAAGGTGGCGACCTTGATATGACAAATTCAGGTGATGATAGCAATCCAACGAATTGTGTCAGAGTTTACGACATGACACTTAGGATCTTCAATTTTAGGGACTGTTGAAGGAGGTGGGGAAAAATTCCAAGAATTACCCAAATAATTGTTATTCGAAAGATTATTGTACGTACCTCTTCCACGACTGCCTCATCTACGTCCACGTACACACCACGCAGTTCGACTAGAGGATTGAGTGTTTGTAGTCATAGCCATCGTAGTCAATGTAGAATAGTCCTCACATTTTATTTGATTCTCAAGAACAAACTCCTCTGTTTTCATCAAGACATGTAACTCTTCAAAAGTAATTGTTTGAGATTGAGTTCAAAGAAAGGTTTTAAACATATTGTATACCGTTGGTAGCCCATTGAGTGTGTATATAACAAGATAATCGGAGTCAGCAGTTGATAGCTCTCAAATAGAGCATATTTGAGGCTGCAATAGTTTGCATTATTCTTAAGATTAAGGGAAATAAATGAGCTTTAGAAGAAAATTGCGAATATAAACCATGGAAATCAACATGCATTCATAAAGTAGCATCATAAGCTGTAACGACCCGACCCGAAGGGGGTTCTAAAATAGGCCGTTACCTCAATGCATGCATACAAAAATACAGAAAATTTGCAAAATGGTGTTCGGATTCTAAGTAAAAACTAAAACATAAAACATCCATTTAAAAAGTCAACATAAATTCCTGAAACCTGTCCCTGTTTCCAAGCACCTGTTCCAAGACAAATACATTTACAAAACTCACTCTGATCAGAGATTTATTTAAAACATTCAAGCTTCCCAATAGTTACAACAATGCTAGAATCCAGAAATACATTCAGAAAACAACCTAGGGCTCCGTGCCCAACTACATGCATTCAGAGGACATTTAAAACATAAACAAGACTCAGAGTTGAACAACGGGTTTTCCATGATCACAACTCCTCCTCTAGCCATCCTGTCTCGCACCATGGTTACCTGTGGAAAAACCACAAAAATAAGGGTGAGTAACGAATTACTCAATAAGAATCCCCAACCGGGGTACAATACGATACAATCAATCATCTAGCACCCTAGCATACAAGAAAACAGCTACCAACACAGATCATAGCTCAACGAGCTTACAAGGAAAGATCTGGAATCTTCAGAAGTCTCCTACTTCCGGCCTAATGATTGGTTATCCTAACCAATCCCGGGACATCTTCGAGGGTCTTTGTCCCTCGGAAAGATGATCAGCTCAAGAACTGATCCCAAGGATGTCCTCAAGGGCCTATTTACCCTTGCTAATAATCTGGACTATCGGGAGAGTACCCGAAGTCTGGCTCTAAACTGGAAGGAATGGTGTACTCACGACATTAGCCCGGGGGAGCTCTCTGAACCAGCAACTAACGCGTGTGCGCGCACACTGCATGCTGCTGCAACTAGCGTAAATGTGGGGGCCTAAGGACAAACTACGCGGGCCAGGTATGCATGCCTAAGACTCGGAAGCGGTGTCACTGATCACAGTAGTGCGAGGCCCTCGACACTCATCTGTGCAGCATGAACCACCGACCTAAAGCTAAGAACCGGCCAGGGCAGGCTTACACCGATGGCAGGGTTCTGCTCTAACAGGCTACAAACTAGGCTTACGCCGATGTGGGTAGCTAAATCCACATCGGCGCCGGGGAAGCAATGTACGTTATGCTTCGCGCGCTCTACTCCCGACCGGTGGGGACAAAGTACGTTATGTCCGCTCTCAGCCTCTAGATGATGACAAACCCTACAACTCTAGCTAAGAGTACAAAGAAAATGATTCCTGGCTAGCAAACAATAAACGACATCAATCACACTTACCTAGCATGATACTACGAACTTAAGCAGGAATCATAAGCATGCTGGAAGAACAAACCTAGCATGGCACTAACATGTAAAATCAGGCAAACATGCTAGCAAGAGATCAATCATAGCTGCCCTATTACTATCATGCTCATAACAGTCAACAAGCATACAAGGCACATCATGAAAATATTGCAGGGCCCACACAACTCCGGTAAGAAATCCTTACCTGGTCGGAAGGCAACAACACACAAGAAACCTAAGCTGCGATCGAACCCGAGCAACCTATAGCAAACCAAACAAACACAACAAAAATCATAAACCAAAGGCCTAAATATAATAAAATAAACAGGGCTCGGCTCGGTAGCAACTCACGAGGCGCTGCTGACACGCGAACGGGCCGGCTGCACGGGCGAGGCAGCTGCTGGGTGCTGAGGGGCGCAGATGGGCGCAGAGGCGCTAAGCTGCACGCGGACGGGCGCTGGGGCGACACAAGGGCGCGCGGGCGCGGGCGCGAGCTCGGCTAGGCGAAGGCATTCGGCGCGGCTCGACACAGGGACGGCGCGGGCTGGGCAACACGACGAGCTCTGAGGACACACGCGCTGCCGGGCGACGCGACGGCTGCTGTGGCGACGCGATCCGTGTGGAGCTGGCCGGGCGCTGCGGGGGCTCGGCAGATCAGGCGGGCTAGGCGACGCAAAGATCGTCGGCGCTTCGGCATAGTGCGCAGCTGGGCGACACGGATCTGGGCGATCTGGCGCGGGGACGGCCTGGGCGAGGACTGTGCGACGCGACATAGGGCAGGGGCGACTCGGGCTGGGCGGCCTGGCACTGTGCGCGGCTGGGCTCGGGCTTGGGCGAGCTGGGCTAGGGCTGGGCGAGCTGGGCGGCTAGGTTGGGCGACCAAGGGGGGCTGGCTCGGGCTGGGGGAGAGAGAGAGAGAGAGAAAAAAAAGGGAAAAAATGGGATTTTTATCCTATTTTCCAACCTTATCCATTTTTAAAACCTTAAAATCCTTAAAATCCCATTTTCCAGCTTCCTCCTTCGAGACCCGGCTGAAGCGACCTTTTCCAATAAATAAAACTCACTTAAATCCAACTCCCAAATCAACACTAAGGGCTCGGGCTCGAATCCCAAAGGAAGCACACAACCAACCATCACTTTGCCAAAACCCAAACCACAACCGAACTTCCAAACGACTAGCCCAAACATCTCGGGACTCGCAACCAACCAAAAACAAGCCTCGACAAAGGCAGGAGCGACCTCGAAGTCCTGAAAATCCATAAATTCTGCCCGGGGAGCCAAAAGACCAAAATACCCCTAAGGGTCAAAACAGCTCTAACGACCCAACCGAACAACCGAATCTTGAACCGAAGGCACCTCGAAAACTAGAATAGAAAACTGGGATGTTACAATACTCCCTCCTTTTAAGACTTTCGTCCTTGAAAGTCCTAAGACGAAACAGCTCCAGGAAAACTCCACTGATTCCTAACCAACTGAACTTCTCGGCTAAGACAACATAGTGGGTCAACATGTAGATTCCCTTCCGGTTCACCACAATGTACATGCGTGGGTACCTAATCAACGCATGTATATAGAGTTAAATATGCAGTAGTGTAACATTTTGTGACCTATGCTATTAACACATTTTAATCATGAGTAACTAACATGCACTTCTATAACGCAGTCACAACAATAATCATAAGATAGAGGTTTAAATCAGACGATTTTATTATGACTATGAAATGTTTAAATACTGTAAACTACTCTTAATGAAAAAAACAATAAATGAAATTGGCACGGCTGATTATGTATAGTTCCCTTGTCAGCAGGTCCCATGCATCACCATTTTCTTCTCGCGCTTCGACGATCAGCTCATAGCCAATCGACCAGTTCATCGATCTCACCTTTTTGATTTGGTATTTATAGAGTGGGATTCTTTGTTCGGCAAGCTGAGGTGACCTGTTCAAATCTTCATAATTGTTGGATTCCATGATTTCCGTTGAGATTTATTTGATGTATGTTGTCTTAATTGCATGATTGATTCTTCGATTCTTTTTTTGTTGACGTGTTTTTTTTCTAACGTGTTTTCCTTTTTTAGTTTACGTGTCTTTATGCACCATCTGGTCACCATCTGCATTGTTATCCTTTATGGCGTTGCTACGAAATATCCTGCTAAAAACATGGATTAGACGCAGTTTATCTATAATTTAGCGCTAAAATGCGAATCCGTGCTTCTGATGCTACTATATGAATGCATGCTGATTTTCTAAGCTATTTCTTCACATTTCTTCTATGAAGGCTTGTTTTCTCTTCTCTTTTTCTAAAATAAAGCACACTAAAACAACCTAAAATATGCTCTATTTGCAATAATAGTGCTTACTAGACTTTCAAAAGAAGATTTGCTAAATTTATAGATATTATGTGAAATCAAATAAATTGCATCCTAGATGAATGGTCCTACCAAAAACTAAATATGAAATGCATGCGAAAGGAAATAATATGTAGAAAGAATAAAAAGAAGAAGAGAGTGAGACTTCCATCTAGATTTTCTTTCCCTTGCCCTTGGCGCACTCCGGCTTCTCCATGTGTTTTGGAAATTCAGGCCATTCGGAGTATTCTTAAAGTGCCTTGGCAGCTTTTAAAAGCTCATCTTGCTCTTTTGCATATTTAAGGTGTTTTTGTGTAATTTCTTGAGCTTTGCTATTCTTTCTTCCAATCCAGCTGTGGTTGTTGCGCCTCTGCTTCCTTTGCTTTCTTTTTCTATATCTTCTTTTGACGGTAATACGCTCAAAGTTTCGTCGCATCGATGTGGGTGGATCCCCTGGCCTACACATAGCTGAGTGAATGCGAAAGGATAGTATATGTGGTTTTGCTCTTCATCCGCACATTTCTGCCGTTGAATCTCGAAGATTTTTCACAAATTTAAGCGTACCCCAAGTTGTATTGCAACCAGTAGCATTACTTGATCTTTCAAATTAGTGCTTTGTTCACGAATGACAATAATGCTGTATTTATAATTCTCAACCATTCCTGCAGATCTTTCCGAATCATGTATATTTGTATTGACGTTGGGTCGTTCCATTTGGCTTCCATTATTCTTATTACTGATAGGCATTCTCTCATTTGTTCTCTAATGGGAGAGTTGATCAGTTGTAGAAAGAATGATGTAGGAGCGTCAGGTGCTGCCAATGTTTTTTTCCATGCGGCTGCTCTACAGTCAACAAGCTGACCATTTATTATTTGAGAATAATGGTATTTCTTCGTTCAAATTCATGTAGAATTGGCATACCCAATCAGTTCTTGCATCCATTACTGGGAAGAAATATTTCAGCCATCCCAATCAACCAATCAAGATCCTAATATCATCCGATATAATCAGTTCCAATTCTCTCCTAAATCTTTTATTCTTCAATTCAATAAATTTCCTTTCAGCATTGATAGATGAAAACATTGCACCGTCCCTGACTCTGATATCCAGGATTGGTAGTGACCGTTGAACCGTCGGGAATGCTTTTGCCCTTAATTCCCTTATAGATTTAATGCGAATGCTGCTGAATCTCGGGTGCTGCAATTCCTTGTCAGTGGTTATTTCGGCTTTGCTGGGGTCTCCATTCTCTTCGTCCTCGTACGCCTCAACCTCCTCTGGGTCTTCTTCTATTGATTTGTCTTTTTCTTCCTCCGACTCCATTCCTTCTCGCCGAGGGTAGGTCTCCTTGTCCGTTTGTTCATAGTGCGGCGATTCTTCAAAAGTCTCCTCGTCACTATTCAGCATAATAAAGGAGACAGATGTGTCCTTCCTCTCCCTTAATTTTTCGAAGATCTTTCCACTTCTTGTCTGTCGTTGGTGTGAACGTTCTCCCATATTTGCTCCTAGTTCCCCCACTAACACCCTTGTGGTTCTCCATCTGGGCAGTGGTGTTTCCTGGGACTTTTGACGCTCACTACCCTTTTTACCTCTTGTTACTGTATCAGACATCTTATCGACCGAGGTCAATTTGAGGGGAACTGATGGGTTGTAAGATCTGAAGGTCAAGGCCAAAATGCAATGACCGACTCTTCCTCACACGGGGTTTATATAGGGTTGGAAAATAAAATTCAAAATCCTCATACAAGGAAGGTGATCAATTTACAAGGAAAACAATATTCGGTCCAATTCTTTCCTAAAGATAAAAATGATAAAAAAGAAATTGCAAAAAATAGAAAGCTTCTGAAAATTACGAAATCACCTTTCGGTTCACCATAAGGTACATGCGTGGGTAGCTAGTTAAATATGCAGTAGTGTAACATTCTGTCCAAGATTGGCAAAACAAAACTGGTCACGACAGAAAAACTCCTTGTTTGGAAGGCAATAGCACTCAACAAGCACCAAAATCTACACAAGATTCTTCCATTAATCACAACAATCCAAAGCTAAGAAAATCCCAACACAGAAATCATTTACTCATAAGATCGAGGTTGTAAAACTTACCCAAACAAGCCCGACATAACACGAGCAAGTGGTTGCTGAAACAAAACAAGTACGGTTGCAATCAAGTGAGCTGGGGCTGCTGGTTCAGCACAAACGTGGGGCTGTAGGGGCTGGTTGAGGTCAAGACTGAGCGTGGAGGCTGCACAGTGCTTGGTACGAAGCTAGCGGGTGAGCAAGACGTGCGTGCTGGCAGGGGCGTCGAGCAAAGCCGGCGGTGATGCTACATTGAATAGCAGGGCTGCTGCGGGGATGGGCGTGAGGAGCTGGGCTTCTGCTCGGCCGGGTGTGGTGTGCGATGAACAGGGCTCGTGCACGAGGAGGGGCTGGGCGATTGGCTGCTTGAGCCCGACCTTGCACGGACGTGGGTAGGTGTGGGTGTTGCGCGCACGCGAGGAGATCTGGGATGACCAGGTGGGACGAACGACGACGGTGTATGGTGGTCGGCATCGAGTGGGCGGCGGCAGCAAGATGCAGGCAGCGGCTAGGGTTATTCCTAAACAAATCTTTAAATGAGCTATTTTCCTTTATTATTTTATCAACCCAAATCCAGCTCTTCCTCCCTCTTTATTTAAATGAAACTCCTTTTATTTATTCTTTTTCATATATATAGTTTTAAAAGAAAAACTCTCACTTCTCCATTTATTTTATTTCCTTAAAAATTCAACATAAACCAATTCCACAATGCCCAAATTTCTTGCAATTTTCCAAACCCATCAATAAATAATCTTTGCAAAATGGTCCCTAGGAGTAAATTACCAAAATACCCCTAAGGTCAAAACCAACCTTAAATACAATCCGTAAAACCCAGAAAGATGAACAATCGTACTTTGAGGGTCTCTATGAAAATGCTGGGCGTTACAACATTCCCTCCTTTTATGACTTTCGTCCTCAAACGTCCTATGACTAAAGCAACTCCAAAAAAAAATCAACTACAAAGGCTCACAACCTACTATGTGAGAAGAGTCTGCTTGTATTGCCTCAACATCGAACCTGAAATACATTGTGCACTACTGACAATGATAAAAGCAAAGCTAAAAGATAGGTTACAGCCTCTATCCTTTATAGGATCTCAAACTCTAACTCTCTACATTGAACATCAACATAACCTTTCTGTCAACTCTAAGCTATCCACATACCAACCATGATTCTCAAAATTTTCTTACTAGGCACCTGTAGTAGCCATTCTGGACCGAACAACTGTCTAAAATACAGGCTCAAAACATATTTTCAAAAATATTTTTTTTTCCATCTCTATCTGAACATCCTTAACTGGTACCCCATGGTACCTCACAACCTGACGAATGGACAGCTGGACCCATTTCTCCACGAAGTAAGTAATCCTCCCTAGAACGAAATGTGCACTCTCAGTCAATCTATCCACTATCACCCAAAACATCGTGTAACTTCTCGGGGTGCTCGGTAAGCCTGATATAAAGTCCATTGAAATCTCTTCCCGCCTCCACTACGCTACACTTAAAGGCTATAAAAGGCCTACTGGCTCTAACCTAGGCGCCTTCACTTGCTAACTCGTGAAATATTTCCTAGCAACTCAACTATTTCTCTTTCATATTGTTCCACCAAAATGACTACTTCAAAACCTAATAAATCTTGATATCTTTCGGATGTCAAGAAAACGAGAAACTATGAGCCTCAAACAACCACTCAGCTCATAGTCCCGAAGCCAGCTGGCACACCGAGGTGCCCTTTCAACAACAAACTCCCAACTGATACAACTGAAAGTCTGTGTCACCATCTGCCTGAGCCCGGACCACAACCTGACAAGCTCAAAGGTTGCTCGACTGACCTCCAACGATTCTCTACCAGATAGACAGCTAAACTGTCAACCTTGCTACTATGGTAGTAACTTGCTCCATGAATGCTACAATACTAACCCACTCCACATCTCTTACCAATAAAAGCTGCTCAAACTAAAAGTTTGTTCAATGAGATTCTTGTTTTTTTTACTATGTGCCTCAACTACAACATCGGTCCAGCCTAAGTAGTAGAAAATCTCAAAGCACAATCCTTAACCAACTCAAGTCACCTCCTCTACCTTATATTCCAGTACCCTTAGGTGAAGAAACACTTGAGTCTCTTGTGACCTGTGCAGATCTGAATCTTCTCTCCATGAAAGCAATGCCTCCAAAACTTCAATTCACAAACCATTGTTGCAAACTCCCGAATCCTGATCTAGGTAAACCAACTCATAGCACATCAATTGATAGGATGCACAAACGATCACCTTCTCGTGCTGCATCCAAACACACCTCATTCTTTTATTAAGAAGCACCATTAAACACCCTAAACCTGGTGTTCCATATAGAATTATCAAAACTGTCACTACAATCAAAGCTCCCTTCAACCTTGCAAAACCTTTCTTGCATGTGTTGTTCTAGACGAACTCGCAACGTTTTCGTGTCAACCGAGTCATATGCCTCACCATCTTGGAAAGAGTTGGCGACGAATCGTCTATAACAACCTGCCAACCCAGAAAGTTGCGAATCTCTACAACTATTGTCAATTCTGCCTAAGAACTCACTGCTTCAACCCTTGCAGGACCCAATGAACACCATATCTAGAAAACTACGTGGCATAAGAAGGTCAACTGCTCTAGCCAAAACTCACACTTGGAGAACTTAGCAAACAACTTGTCCCCCCTTAAAGCTGTCATCACTAATCCCATAATGATTATACCTCGTCCTGAATGCAGACTTCGAGATGTCTGAATCCCTGGTCCTCAAGTCCATCTTGAAATCACTATCGCTCCCTGAAGCTGATAGAACAAATCATCTATGCGAGTCATCAGGTAACTGTTCTTTACTCTAACCTTGTTTAGCTCCTTCTAGGCGATGGAAAGGTGCATCGATCCATCCTTCTCTTCCACAATTACACTGGTGCTACCCCAAGGGACAACACTAGGGCGAACGAAACCTTATTCAACAACACTCGCAAGTAAACCTTTAACTCTTTTAATCCGATCGACGGTAAACTGACCAACTCTCCAATGAACATTCCTGAACTCCTGAACTACTGGTACTCGATCCACAAATAGTGTTGAACGACCATCAGTTGCCAACTTGTCTAGATAACCCAAAGCTTCCTAAGCTATCACTCAGGTGACTTTCTTTCCTGAACTGTGGACAACGACTACTCTTGACACCTCGAATCTTGAAACTTTTCCTATCGAGCAGACCAATCATGACTTCTTTCTAGCGGTAAACAACTACAACAGGGATATCAACTAACCACTCCATACCAAGTAGCGCATCACAACCGCTCATAGGCAGTACTATAAGGGTAGTAGCCAAAGCTCTCTAAATACTACGATCCGACCATCCTTCATCTTCTCATAAGCGAAAACACTAACTCCAAACAGAGTTACAACACACAGCTAGAACCTCTGGGGTTCCAATTTCAAACAAGCTTGCCCCACAAATACCAAACTGGTACTTACTATAACTTTTGCATAGCTATGACCTAATCGTCGCCTCAGATCTTTATCTCGTTTCTGCTTTGAGCAATAGTGCTAGCTCTTTAGCTTAGACAATACAGTGGCCTCAAACATCTTTTCCCGAACTCTCTGTAAAAATGCTCATTTGAGTAGCACGATCCTCGCCTTAGGGAACCAACTGCCCGGTCTGAATGTGCTCATTTAACAAAAAAACAACTGCTAGAAATGGTGGTGCTACTGAGCCTATCTACTAAGTGAAACACGCAAGCTGTGCGAACGGGACTTGAATTCTGCTTATTCCTCAACGAACACCTCTTTAAACTTTTCTCTAAGAGTAGCAACTAACTCTGCTCCAAATGCCTGCTTTGGAAAGAGGATTCACCTCTACTAGCTGCTAGTGCCATTGCACCTACTCTGGCAGCTACTAACCCTAAAGCTAAGCTCTAGGTAACTGATAACTCTCAAGAATTGAGAGTAAAGGGCAAAGTTTACTGTTCTCTAGAACTTTCGCTACATCATATCGAGAATTCGCCAAGTCTGTTCGCTTAGCTTAATTATTTGAGCGAATTGCAAAATCCTATAGTTTTCTGTTTAGGATAACATTTTAGAGGTTTGCTTTAGCAAGAGTACATGAATGTGTAAATCTTTAAGTTCCATCTCTATAAATCTGATATATTTTTTTTTTCTCTAGTATACCAACGGAGCGAAATGCAGAAGTGGTAAAAGCTTTTTGGAGCTAAGTGTGGTTGCTAAATATTTGGCTTAAGCGAACACAAATCCAGCGAGAGAAGTTTTACGGAGCTAAGTGCAGTTGCTAAAAGTTTCGCTTAATGGAACTGAATCTAGCAAGATGGGTTCTCGGAAAAATAGCTAAAGTGGAAGACGTGTCAAAAATCTGAGAAAAGCCTTTCAATCTCAACCGTTGTACGTGGGATCGTGGAGCCAAGGACATGCGCATGAGATCGTGGAGTAGAGCCTTATCTGAAGCAATATAAATACCAACCTTTTGTCATTGTGAAAAACATCATCCATTTTGTTGGAGAGATCATCGTCAAGTTTACTTCAGACCAAAATCATTGTCATTTTTATAGTTTGCTTCTCTTTTCAATCTTAACTTTATTTCTCTTTACTTTCATTTTAGTATTTTCGCTTTCGCCTTGTTTTGTAAGCATACGTTGTTATTTCCTTATTTAATTGAAGATGAACTTTTCTTTTTTGCTTTGCGTTGCATCTATTTATCATTATGTTTAGCTAAGTTTTTAGTCGGAAGGAAATAGGCTAAGTATGAGTATTTCGCTTAAGCGAAGTGGGAGCAAGATGTCAATTATTTATGCATGTTGTGTTGACATACATTTTGTCTAGCTAACTATTTGTATGAACTTTATTTTGCTTTTGAGAGAAAGGGAATAGAGCAACATTGCATGTCATAATATTAGGTTTTGCTAAGTTTACATGCATTTGAAAAGAACACTTAGAGATAAGGTTCGTCTAGTGCTGATCGCTTAGTTTTTTTTTTTTTGAGTTCAAGAGAACCAAACTAGGAGCTTGAGAGAGCCAGCTTAGAAAGCTTGAGAGAGCCAAAGAGAAAGCCATCAGATGTTTGCTTCTTAGCCAAATGCCATTTCGCTTTAGCGAAACTCTCTGAAAAGTCTTAACCTCCTTCCGATGTCTTTAATTTGATTAAAGTTAGTTTATCATTCGTTGCGTTTTAAGTATTTTGTCAATTGAGATTCGCATTTTGTTCGCTTTAGCGAACTGATTTAGCGTACTTATTCCAGCAACTTAGTTTTATTTTCATCACAACAATATTCCCTGTGTTACCATAACTCTCTAATTTTCGCTTAAGCATGTTGTTAATCACTAATCCCTGTGGAGATGACTTTTACTTACTTTAAAACTTGCTACAATAAGACTGTGTAAACTTGCACATCTTTGGGAAATCACACACATTTCGCTTAATCTGAGTAGAGATTTCGCTTTAGCGAAATCCAAGCTACCACGTCATCATTCTCATTTTCTTATTATTTTTATTATTGTGTGTTCACGATTTCGCAAACAGTAACTCAACTCTCTCTTTGCTACGGCTCAACGCCTATTCATGAGAATCACAACACGTTAGTCACTGCATAGGACTAAACAAACAAGTAACCACTAACAAACATGTAAGCTAGATGTTATGTGCATTAATCAAAACCCTTGTTTAAGTTTGACATACCCGACAGTCGCTGAAATGCTGAAGATCATGGGGGAAACAACCTACTATGTAGGTAAGTCTACAGAATCTATGACTCTGTGCTCGGATACCAAATGTAAGGACCCATAATTTTAAACTACGTTTCTTACGACATGCTGACTCAAAACAGTTATAAATCCATGCAAATTTGAATTTCAACTTTAAATACTGCTCTTGTTGAAATTTATTTCAAAATGATAAATTAAAAACAAGCCCTTGGCCAAGGTATTTACAAAATGTTTCAAATAAATAATAAGTTAATTAAAAATAGTGGCATCCATGCCAACAAATAATAGAAACAACAAAAGTTTAAATAATTGCATGCTACTAAGGAAAGAGACATCTGTCCTATCAACATCTTAAGTACAATGCAGCTGCTCCACCCATGATCACTACACACCTGCCAGCTAACCATCTGAGTAGTGTCTCTAAATACCTGTGGAAAGAAAATAACCATAGAAAGGGTGAGACAAAAGAATACTCAGTAAGAACTCCCCAATAGGGGTACAATGCACAAAGAAGAACTCATTATGCTAGCAATACATATCTATTATCGTTTCACATAGCTTACTAACTGACCATGACTTTCGTTACATGCCTTCCTTAATTGATCAACTTACTCTTAGCTCAACTTAGCTTTTTACTTGGTCATGAGATTCGTTACATGAATCTTCCTTGATTGGTCAACTTACTCTCCGCTCAACGTAGCTTTTTACTTGGACATGAGATTCATTACATGACTCTTCCTTGATTGGTCAACTTACTCTCAGCTCAACTTAGCTTTTTTACTTGGTCATGAGATTCGTTACATGACTCTTCCTTACGAGGCCCTTAAGACACTCACCTAAACATAAGATTATGACTGGTTGTGAAATACGTTACACAACTTTCTTGTGAGGTCCTTAAGACACTCACCTAAATGCAGGAATATAACAGGTTATGAAGTTCATTACATAACTCTCTTGTGAGACCCTTAAGACACTCACCTGTTCTAGATAATACGACTGGTCGTGAAGTTCGTTACACAACTATCTAGCTCAACCAAAACTTTTCATTACTGATGTACTGACGACACTGGTTCAGGTGAGCCATCTACCTGCTACTCGGTGCGTGTACGCATATACTGCATGGTGCTAGAAACCAGTCAGGTGTAGGCCTACACAGTACTGACCTGGTCCAGGTCGACATGCCTAACGACTCAAAGAAAGTCGTCTACTGAGTCACGGTCCTGGAGGCCATCACTAGCGATCCGAGTCAGCCTGCTCACACCTATCGCCTCAAGCTAAGACCCTCCCATAGCAAGGCGTACACTATGATTAGGGCCAGCCTGCTCACACCTTTCATAAATGCTGATGCCGATCTTCTGATGGAAGTCCCCTAAAAGGTTCATTGATTTTTAGCATGTTATACATATTATTGGTCAATACGGGGCATCGATGTAAAGACCCAACTCTAAATGGTCTAAAATGGCCTTTACTAAATGATGCAATTCAAAATTCAAGACACGCCCAGTTGCATGAGGTCAAAGATCCGCCTAGTTGCGTTGTCGATCAAGGGTTGACCCAGTGGCGTATCACCCAAGTATGCTCCGAACTAGCCTAGTGGTGTGCAGTCCATAGCAGCCAGGTCTGAGTTGTCATTAGGGTTAGCCCAATTGTGTGCTGCCCGAGCATGTTCAGGATAAGCCTAGTTGCGTGCTATCCAGGTTAGCCTAGTGGCGTGCTAAGCAAGTCTGTCTTAGAGTTAGACACTCTAGAGACCGAGGTCACTTAGGTTGCCCTCCTGTTTAGTCAGACTAGTGGCGTGCTGACCCTACTCGACACTTGTTGTCTATTACTGTTTGAGATTGCCTTACTGTTTGATGTTATACTTGTATGCTAGGATGCTAAATGATTTGTCTTACGTATTGTACCCTCGTTGGGGGATTCTTACTTAGTGCAATTGTACTCACCCTTTTCTATGGTTTTCCCCCCAAGTAACTTGGCAAAGCATCAAGGTGGCTAGAGGGGGAGCTGGATGATCATGGGAGAGTCTATTGCATCTACTTTCTTCATTTCAGATTTATCTTGTTGGAACATTTCACTTAAACTTTGTAATGGTTTTTGATGTACTCTAGCTAGAGGTTGATTTGTTTTAATGGTTTTCCCTGTTTTAATTCTTATACATTGAGGTTTTGAATGTTTTAATGAAATCCATTTTTCGAATTATTTCTGTTTAAACCCATGCATATTTCAAAGCATAGTCTGAGTAAAGGCCCTTTATGACCATTTGGAGTCGGGTCCTTACATATTCTGGTAAATTCACCTTTTGGGTCAGTTTGGTAATTTAATGAGTTGTGGGTTGTTTTTGTAATTTCAGTTCAATGGAAGCTAGTTTGGTTTTTTGGAGAAAAAAGCTTTAATTAAAAGAATAAAAGAAAAAAAAAGAAAATAAGGGTTTTATTATGACATTTTTCATTGATCGTTTAAGGAGAAAGTAGAGAAGGTTCTAGAGGGTTTTCATCGTTGAGTCTAGGGGCAAGGCAAGGTGAGTTTGCTATCAATCCCTCTTCTTTCCTCCATTAATCTCCTCCTTTGTTTATAATTTTTTTTGTTTAATTCTCATCTCCCCTTGATCACAACCGACCCCGATCCACTACCGTCGCACGCACTGAGCAACCATACCATGCATAAGCAATCTCGAGCTATAACACCCTGCCCTGGCAAACACTCTCCGTCGATTTATGTCGTATATCCTTTCTGCCCAATTATCCTAATCGATTTCTGCCCAATTATCTTAAATTGATTTATGCTCAATTATCCCAAATCAATTTCTGCCCAATTATCCCAAATAGATTTTTGCACAATTATCCCAATTGATTTTTGTTCAATTATCCCAAATCGATTTTTTCCCAAATTATTTCAAATTGATTTCTATCGAATGTTCATCTTCGATTTCTGCCCAAATCATCCCAATTCCAAGTCTTGTTAGGCATGTGGACCTAGACTAGTGTAGTATGCGTAGGTGACCTCACGATTCCACTGCTAATATTGAACAGTAACTAATTCTTATGCGAAACGCAATTGGAATCACTTACGCGCAAGTATACGCAGTCGAGAATTGCAGCAAGTAATAAGTATATAATTTTATCGATCCCATAGAGATTGATGTCTAGAGCAAATATCCTTAAGTCAGAGTCATGCGAAAAAGTAAATAAGTGAATATGTGGAGTGGTTTTTGTTTTTTTAATAAGATAAAATAAAACGTAGTAATGAAATAAAATGCACGCAATGCGTAATGCTAACTACGTATTCCTAGAAAATGCTAAGAGTGCAGATTAGCCAGTGAATGTCTTACTTCCCTAACAATTATCACTTCCGTGACTCATGATTTATGGGTGAACTAGCTTCCACTGTGAACACCATGCTAAGCTGTAACGGCCCAGGTTTTCATCCCGGTCTTCCAGGTGTGCCCTAGGGGCATTTTGGTAATTTAGTCAGGCCGTCAGGGCCGTTTATGTCTTTTTCCAGTTGCTAAAATTATTGGATGGATTTATGTAAGTTTTTTAGGCTTTTGTGGATGGGTTTGAGCATGGATAGATGCAAAAGTAAAAATATAGGAAAATTGTGTTGTTGCAATTGGGATTCGAACAGTGGTCTCCGGGAAAGCCTGTGGGGATGCGTGCCAGTTGAGCCATGGAGAGCTCTTGTTGCTCTTTCTACATCACATCTATGTTAGCCTTGGATCCTTGGAGTTTGGTGCATTTGATTAAATGAAAGGAAATAGGGTTTTGTGTTTTCTTCTCCAAATCTCCATGGCCGCCCAACCCTCTTCTCTCCCAAGCCCCTTGCCGTGATTTTCTTCCCTTGCGGCCCGAGCTCCGTTCCGCCACCAGCGACCCAACCGAAAGCGGCCGGTCGAGCGGCCCAACCAGATCGCACCAAAGAAATTTCAGTGTGCCCAAAGAAGAAAGTCGCCCGCGCCAGCGCCAAAGAAGAGTCGCCCAGACGCCAGCGCGCCAGCAGCGCCCAGACGCCCAGCGCCCAAAGAAGCGCGCAGCCCAGCGCGCGCCAGCCGTCGCAGCCGCCAAGGAGCCCAACCTGCAGGCGTCGCCGTCGTTCGCGCGCGCCGTCCGCGCGCAGCCGCCAGCCGCTCGCGCTCGCGCGTCGTCGCAGCTCAGCGCCCGCCAGCGCCCGTCGCCGTCCGCAGCTGCTGGCCAGTGCAGCGTGCGTGCCGCCCGCCGTCGCCGCCCCAGCTTATCGCGCCGGTGCGCTGCGCCCGGCCAGCAGCCAGCAGCGCTTGCGCCAGGCGCCAGCTTTGCCACCCATCTGCGCGTCTGCGCTCAGCGCCCGCGCCGACCCCGCCACGCGCCATCAGCGCCAAGAAGAAGCAATTTCCGCGCCGCCGTCTTGCTGCTCTGTCGCGTGTCACCGAGCGCGTGAGTTGCTCCCGAGCCGAGCCTTGTTTATTTTATTATATTTAGGCATATGGATTGTGATTATTATTATGTTTGTTAGGTTCTCATTTGCTAGCTCGGGTTCGATCGCAGCTTAGGATTTTGTGTGTAGTTGCTCTCGGCGCTGTAAGGGTTTCTTACGGGGTTGTGTGGACCTGCGATGTTCTATGTGATTGATGTTGTATGTTTGTTTGTGATTATCGCATGTATAGTTTAGGTGCTCTGTTCTGAATTCCTTACTGGCATGACTTCGTATGTTGTTCTTTCATGTTAGTCCATGCTAGGTTGTTCCGTTCTGGCATGCTCATAATCATTCTTGTTCCGTAGTACCATGCTAGGTCTCATTGTATTCTTTTGAGCACGTATTGGATTGTTTCTTTGATTGTTAAGGCGAGTTAGAATTCGGTAGGTAGCATCATCTCGGCCCGATGCATAAAGTATCTTGCATCCATGGCGGGGACGTCGAGACGAGTTCTCCGTCCTCGCACCCGTTAGGGTTTAGCTAACCCGACCGCAGAGGCCCCGCAATCTTGGGTGAGGGTGGTAGTAGTGCGTGCGATGCCCCAATGGTCGGGATGATGACTTGGCATTGCCTCGTCCGGCGGTGCCGACACGTCCTCGGCGTGTTCGGCGGTAGCCCCGATTGCCACTGTTAGGGCAGGACGGCTTCACGGTGTAAGCCTACCACGACCGATTCCTTAGCCTCGGTGTGGTGGTTCAGCCGACATAGTTCACGTGTCCAGTCTCACACCCCTATGTCGGTGACACCGATCCGAGAGATTTAGTTAGGCATGGTGATGGACACGGGCGACTTGCCACTAGACTCGGCAACCCCCGAGTTGCGAGAGCATGCGGTCTTGGCGCGATACGCTCATTCAAATACGATGGAGAGCTCCTCGGGATTGTGAGCAGTGCACCTTTCAGATCGGCGAGAGATGCAGCCGAGGCCGAGACTTGTTTCTCGTATAGGGCGTATTGTGTGGTGATTTATTTCCGGACTAAGACCACGAGTTGGCATCCGAGGTCCAAGTGTGGACTTAAGCTATGTGCTCTATTCTCGTGTTTATATTCATAGCTTGCATACACACATCTAGATGACCATGTGCATCGTATTGTACCCCGGTTGGGGATTCTTACTGAGTAATTCGTTACTCACCCTTATTATGTGGTTTTCCACAGGTAACCATGGTGCGAGACAGGATGGCTGGAGGAGGAGGAGCGTGATCATGGAAACCCGTTGTTCAACTCTCGAGTCTTATGTTTATGTTTATGATTTAAATGTCCTCTAAATGCATGTAGTTGGGCACTGAGCCCTAGGGTGTTTTCTCAATGTATTTACGGATTCTAGCATTGTTGTAACTATTGCAAAGCTTGTATGTTTTAAATAAATCTACGATCGAGTATGTTTTGGAAATGTATTTGTCTTGGAGCAGTGCTTGGAAACAGGACGAGTTTCAGGAATTTATGTTGATTTTTAAATGGATGTTTTCATGTTTTAGTTTTTACTTAGAATCCAAACACCATCTTGCAAATTTTCTGTAGATTTGTATGCATGCATTGAGGTAATGGCCTATTTAGAACCCCATTCGGGTCGGGTCGTTACAGTTGGTATTAGAGCTCAGAGTCATAGATTCTGTAGATTGACCTTTTGTTGTAGGTCATTTTCCCCATGATCACCAGCACTCCGACAGTCATCAGGTACGCCTAAGTTTACCGTTTTTAGAAAAGGGTTAAGAATTTACAATACTATTCTTCTAGTGTATGCCTTGTGTAGTGTTGTGGAGCGGAGACGAGCAGGTTCAGACTCGTTGTTGGTTTGGGTTCATTGCACCATCATGCCAACTTCCCGCAGTGTAAGATGAATGTTTGCAGCTTGTTAGGGTATCCAGGTAGATCCAGATACCGCTGGGACATCGTTCCAGATGGAGGCAGAGGTTAGACTCCCGTAGGCCACGTGTGGCCCAGTTGTTGGTTTTTCCCCTAGTGAGAGGGTGGAGGTGATTTTCCCTAGAGTACCACTCCAGGAGAGGAGTTAGTTATGGCCTTGCTAATGTGGATGCTTGTGGAGCAGGTCTCCGTGTGGACTAGCTTGGGTAGCTCAAGTGTTGATCTTGAGCCTTAGCAGATTGTTTGATTGCCCAGTGAGTAGCTGCAGAGTTGGTAGCCTTCGAGGAGGTTGATGAGGCATCTTTGTGCTCTTGTAAAGTGTTGTTGCCTACAGACAGTAAGCCGGAACCCTGTGGTTAAGGGTGCAATGAGCAGTGCCCCCTTCGGACTTGATCCGTTGGCGGTTTCCTCAGTTGTTTTGTAGAGTTGAGCACTCTTCTTTTGGTGAGCCCTAGAGTAGGGCTAGTTGCTGCATGTTGAGAGAGCCGGCCAGAGTTTTGTTGAGCATCATGCGTAGATGCAAGAGTAGGCCGTGAGCCTTCGGTTTGATGTAATGCCACAGTCTGGTTGTTTGAGTTTGAACCTTGTATGCCTAGCCATAGTTTTTGTCACTTGAGGTTGTGACCTTGCTGGCCCCATTTGTAGTAAGATGTGGATTTGGTAATAGCGGCACTTGAGGTGCATTGGTTGGTGTGCCGCCTTGGCACTAAGTCTGGTTCAGGCTTGAGTTTGGCATGGGCATAGCAGATGGTTCTATGCCGTCCGGAGTTCAGCGCACTCCTTTAGCCTTGGATCCGTTTATGGCAGTTGCACCTGTTTAGGTCGTGCAAGAGGGCTAGTTCAGTGGTAGTCGAAGGACTACAAGCGAAAGGTTGTTCGTGAGGAGCCGGAGCCTCTTCCCAGTGTTTCTGGGGGTTGAGTAAGTCAGCAGGTTGGTAGTTGGTAAATGTTGGTGCGCGTGAGTCTCGCGCTAGTGTTAAGGCCAAGAGATTTCCTTGTGGTTGGTAGTGCGGTCAACTACCTTCGAGTGCCTTAATCTGAGGAGAGTTGAGCATCGTAGATGCGAGTTCGGTCCAGCTGAGGGACCATCAGTTGGATGCTTATGAGATGAGTTGGATGTCTGTGAGGCGAGTTGGATGCCTATCAAGCGAGATGAGCTGATGCCTTGCGAGAGGATTTGGATGCCTTATGGGTAAGCACCCTTGGTAGAGGCTTGGTATAAAGTAAGTTCGGTTTGGCATTGTTATGCTTTGGTAGAGCAAGGTTGACTCAGCTTCGAGTATCGTGTGGAGATGGAACTTTTGGTGTTCCTTGGATTGTTTGTATCTCTGCCAGGAGCTAGTGTTGCTTTTTGGGAAAAGCGCTTGTTAGTCTTGGATCTCTAAAGGAAGGTTGAGAGTTGTGCACACAAGTGTGTTTTGTGTGGTTCGTTCCGTGGCGAGAGTTTAAGATCCATGTAGGGTTTGCTTTGGAGATCTAATTCTCAGTTCCTGGAGAAGTTGGACTCCAGGTGGTTGTTGTAAGGCTTTAGCGAGGTGGTAAGGATATCGTGCTCGTGATATCAGGTTGTTGCTTAGGCAAGATTTGTTAAGTTGGACCTAAGCTTGGTTGGCGGATCTTCTTGTTGATCGTTGGTTGGAGTTTAGTTGGAAACTGAACAAGAGCGGTGATAGCTAAGCCGCGTGGTTCCTGATCGTAGTTGCTAAGAGTGTTGCTCGGAATCCTTACCCTGGGTGGAAGCTACGTTGTGGCTGATGCTTTGAGTAGGAGGATGACACATTCTGAAGCGTTTCTGGTCTTTTTGGTTTCGAGGTTCGGAGCAGGCCAGCGTGGTTGTGATGCTGGGAAAATGAGTTGTTTGTTCATGCAGTTGGTTGTTAGACCGTTAGACGACAGTGTGTGTCGAGGGTTGTCGAAGAACCCTAGTTGTGGAGAGCCTCACCAGAGCTCAGTCAGACCCAGGTAGTAAGTTTAGTTGGCAAGCCAGAGTCGAGTAGTTTGTAGCCTCGGGTGAGTTGCTGGTAGTTTTGGTAGGCTAGCAAGCCAGAGTTTGTTTGGAGTAGAGTCCGGATTTGGTTCCGGTGTGGTGGCAAGTTGGTGCTTGATGTTGGCCAAGGTGTGGTTTTCGAGTTTCTAAGGAGTTAGCCTTGTTCGTGGGTAAGTGGTTTGCCTTGTAGGATGTCTCTCCTGTTCTCAGAGTTTGAGAGTGCCCTCATTTGGTGTTGGAGGGCGAGTCTTTGCTTGTTCGTGGTCGGCAGTCCAGTCTGTGGTGGACCCCCTGTTGTTGCCTCAGTGAGAGAGTTGGATGTTGTGCTTAGCTGAGCAAGATAGCGAGCGTTTGTGGAGCTCCCTGTTCTTCGGATGTCTGCTTGTAAGGATCTGTTTCCTTTTTGAAGTTGTCGGATTCTCCCTTGGTCTTGGACTTGGCGGTAGTGGTGTTAGTAGGTGGAAAGTCTGTTGGCCACCTGAAAGAGGTTGTTTGTCCAGGTAAGCGGACTCGTGAGTGGTGTTCTGGAAGTTGCAGTAAGGGTTGTTCTGCCTCCTATGAGTGTTTGGCCTAGTTGGTTAAGGTTTTGTGTGTTGGCTTGGAAGCTGTTGCACCTTTGTAGTTGAAGGCCCCTTTGTTTTGATTGTGGATGAGGTTGCACCTTTGTGGTTGGATTAAGGTCCGGACCTATTGAGGATCCTTCTTTGGTTAGTGTAGCTTGCACTCTGCCGACCATTGTTGGTATTCTTGTTCTTGGTAGTTGGTGTTGACCGGTAGTGGAGTTCCGTTTATGAAGTTTGGTGGGAAGGTGCATTAAGCCTAAGCTTGAGGGTTAAGCTGTATGTGTTATCGTTTGGACTTGTGAGATGTGTTTCATATTTGAGGCGAGCTTTGTTCCGTTGTTTGCATGGAGGTAAGTTTAGTGGATGGAGCCCTCTGGGCCTTGGTTGTTTTTTGCGGGTTGTCTTGCCCTGCTAGTGATTTGAGTCGAGCTAGAGATGAGTGGATTGGCATAGCTATGCAGTTTGTAGTTTTTGGGCATCCGAGTCCGTAGCACTCAATTTGTTGGATTGTAAGTTTTCCGTGTGGGAGCTATCAGTTAGTTGAGGTTGTTGTGTGAGATTAGATTCTTGGAGGATTGGTTTTGATGAGTGAGAGCTCGCACCTCGTTCGTGTGTGAGATGCCATTTCTATGGAGTAGAGGCATGTCAGTTTCAGGCTGGAGTTGTTGTCACCAGGGTGTGGCAACGAAGGTTTGTTCTAGGCAGTACGTTGTTGATCCGTGGTTCTTGATAGCGTTCTTAGAGGCTTATGGGCCGAGTGCAGTCCTGTAGTGTTTTCACCCTTTGACCGTTGTTTTTGGGAGGAGTGATCCATATCCTTTGGAGCTTGTTGCGCGTTGGTGTTCCCGTGGTTAGGCAACGGAAACCAGTGTTGGATTTTATGAGTATGCCTTGGGTAGCAGTTCCCAGCTGTTAATTCATATAGTTTCGTTGAGGCGTTGTATTGTAAGTGTTGCAAGATTCCAGTGTTCTGGGAAAAGGTTGGTGGTCGTCAGTGTTGTTTTGGGTCCTGAGTTACTGCGGTTGGTTGGTCGCCAGCGGTGCAAAGTTTAGAGCTCGTGTTGTCAACTCGGAGCGAGCAGAAAGTTTCGCCGATGTTCGGCGTCGAGTTTTAGAGTTTGAGGTTGGACAAAGGCGTGCTTTTAAGGTTGCACCGTTGTGAGTTGTGTTGAGGTTTGGTAAGCGGGAGAAGAGGAGCCTCCTGTTGTTGGACCATTTGAGATTCTCGAGAGGATTGGCAGAGTTGCATATCTGTTAGCTTTTCCCTGTCATTGACAGCTGTGCACAGTGTTTTTATGTATCGATGTTGGGGCAGTATGTGCCGGACCAATTGCTCATTGTGGACTTTGAGCCTTTGCAGCTGATTGAGGGTTTGGGCTTCGAGGAGAAGCCTATGAGTATTCTGGTCTTGAGTCGAAGACGTTGCGTGCTTGATGAGATCCGTTGGTAAAAGTTTAGTGGAGGAGTCCGAGTTCGGAGGAGGTCGCTCGTGAGCGGGAAGGACGGGATGAGATTGCGTGATCTGTGTTGTTCCAGTCTTAGGGACTTTCGAGGACGAAAGTCATAAAAAGGAGGGAATATTGTAACGCCCGAGTTTTCATCCGGTCTTCCTGTGTGCCCTAGGGGCATTTTGGTAATTTGGTCGAGCCGTCGGGGCCGTTTATGTCTTTTTCGATTGCTAAAATTATTGGATGGATTTATGTAAGTTTTTAGGCTTTTGTGGATGGGTTTGAGCATGGATAGATGCAAAAGTAAAAATATAGGAAAATTGTGTTTGTACTGGGATTGAACTAGGGTCTCGGAAAGCTGTGGGGATGCGTGCGGTTGAGCCATGGAGAGCTCTTGTTGCTCTTTCTACATCACATCTATGTTAGCCTTGGATCCTTGGAGTTTGGTGCATTTGATTAAATGAAAGGAAATAGGGTTTTGTGTTTTCTTCTCCAAATCTCCATGGCCGCCCAACCCTCTTCTCTCCCAAGCCCTTGCGCGTGATTTTCTTCCCTTACACCAGCGCCGTTTCGGCCAGCTAAGCTACCCACCGAGCGGCCGGTCGAGCAGCCAGCCAGATCGCGAATCAAAGCAATTTGTGTGCAGCCAAAGAAGCCAGTCGCGCCCAGACGCCAGCGCCAAAGAAGAAGACGCAGCCCAGCGCCCAGAGCCGTCGCAGCCGCTAAGCGCCAGCCGTCGTCGCCCCTTCAGTGCCGCGCGCCGTCGTCGTCAGCACCAGCCCAGCGCCGCTTCGCCGCGTCGCGTCGCAGCTCAACGCGCCGCGCTCGCCGTCGCCTTCCCAGTAGCGTCCGCGCCCAGCGCCAGCGTCGCGATCGCCGCCGCCGCCGCCGTCCCAGCTCAGCTTGTCCGCGCGGTGCGCTGCGCCCGGCCAGCGGCCGTCATGGCGCGCGCGGCGCCAGCCTGCGCCAGCCAGCAGCCTCGCCGTCTTGCTGCCCGTCGCGCGTCGGCCCGAGCCGCGTGAGTTGCTCCCGAGCCGAGCCTTGTTTATTTTATTATATTTAGGCATATGGATTGTGATTATTATTATGTTTGTAGTTGCCTCCGGCGTGTAAAGATTTCTCACAGGGGTTGTGTGGACCTGCGATGTTCTATTTGATTGATGTTGTATGTTTGTTTGTGATTATCGCATGTATAGTTTAGGTGCTCGCTCAATTCTCGGTCGGCATGACTTCGTATGTTGTTCTTTCATGTTAGTCTATGCTAGGTTGTTCCGCTCGGCATGCTCATAATCATTCTTGTTCCGTAGTACCATGCTAGGTCTCTTTGTATTCTTTTGAGCACGTATTGGATTGTTTGCTCGATTGTTAAGGCGAGGTTAGAATTGGTAGGTAGCATCATCCGGGCTCGATGCATAAAGTATCTTGCATCCATGGCGGGGACGTCGAGACGATTCTCCGTCCCTGGACCCCGTTAGGGTTTAGCTAACCCGACCGGTAGGCCTTGCAATCTTGGGTGAGGGTGGTAGTCTGCGCGATGCCCCAATGGTCGGGATGATGACTTGGCATTGCCTCGTCCCCGACAGCCGACACGTCCTCGGCGTGTTCGGCAAGAGCCCCCGATTGCCACTGTTAGGGCAAGGACGGCTTCTGGTGTAAGCCTACCACGACCGATTCCTTAGCCTCAGTGCGGTGGTTCAGCCGACATAGTTCACGTGTCCGAGTCTCACACCCTATGTCGGTGACATCGATCCAGATATTTAGTTAGGCATGGTGATCGACTGGGCACTGGGCGACTTGCCACTAGACCCAGCAACCCCCGAGTTGAGAGCATGCGGTGCGCGCATACGCTCATTCTACAACAGCGCTGACCGAGAGCTCCTCGGGATTGTGAGAGCAGTGCACCTTTCGTATCGGCGATGCAAGAGACAGCCGAGGCCGAGACTTGTTTCTCGTATAGGGCGTATTGTGTGGTGATTTATTTCGGACTAAGACCACGAGTTGGCATCCGAGGTCCAAGTGTGGACTTAAGCTATGTGCTCTATTCTCGTGTTTATATTCATAGCTTGCATACACACATCTAGATGACCATGTGCATCGTATTGTACCCGGTTGGGGATTCTTCTTGAGTAATTCGTTACTCACCCTTATTATGTGGTTTTCCACGGGTAACCATGGTGCGAGAGAGGATGGGTTTGGAGGAGGAGTCGTGATCATGGAAACCCGTTGTTCAACTCTGAGTCTTATGTTTATGTTTATGATTTAAATGTCCTCTAAATGCATGTAGTTGGGCACGGAGCCCTATGGTGTTTTCTGAATGTATTTCTGGATTCTAGCATTGTTGTAACTATTGCAAAGCTTGTATGTTTTAAATAAATCTCTGATCAGAGTATGTTTTGGAAATGTATTTGTCTTGGAACAGGTGTTTGGAAACAGGGATGAGTTTGTGAATTTATGTTGATTTTTAAATGGATGTTTTCATGTTTTAGTTTTTACTTGGAATCCAAACACCATCTTGCAAATTTTCTGTAGATTTGTATGCATGCATTGAGGTAATGGCCTATTTAGAACCCCATTCGGGTCGGGTCGTTACATAAGCGCAGGGCGACGTAAGCAGTAGTGAGGTTATTCCTAACTCTTTAAATGATAAACAGCTGTTCAGTCAACCTAAAGTAGCGTACTAGGTCAACCTGCGATTCCTCTTCCGATTCTTTGCAAAGTACATGCGTGGGTAGCTAATCGACGAATATATATATATATATAAATATAAATATTCAGCAGTGTAACATTCAAAGACCTACACTAATAACATGCTCTATTCATACTTAATCATCATAAACTTCTATAACGCAATCATAGTAAATAAACACCAAATAGAAGTTTAAACTAGAAGATTTTATTACGACTAAAATAATGTTTAAATACTACACTACTCCTAATAAAGAAAATAAATGGAATTGGCATGGTTGAAGGTGAGTAGTCTCCTTGTCATTAGCTCCCACAGCACCATCATCAGCTTCTCAGCAGTAGACTCAAGTCCCTCGATCAGCTTATGGAAACCGACCAGCTCAATGGATTCCGCTCCTTACTTTGGTATTTATAGGATTGAATTTCGTGGTCCACAAGTAGATGTGAGGTGTACAAATCATCATCAAAGCTTATTTCATGATTTTCATCGGGAATTATTTGATTGCCATCGCCTTGATTACATAGTTGATTCTTTTTATTCTTTCCTTGTAGATGAAACTTTGTCGATCGTAATTTTTTCTTGGGTTCAGCGTATTTATGTGATCCGATCAGTGTTCGCATCATTGCCTTTTCCTCGATGCTGCGTGAAATCCTGCTAAAAAGCTTAAATTAGGCATAGTTGTTTTGCGATTTGCTCTAAAGCGCAGATTTGTGCTTTTGATGCGATGTTATGATTGCATGCTGATTTTCTAAGTTAAATCCTTGTATTCCTTCTAAGAATGCAGATATTCTTTACCTAATTATTAAAATAATGCAACCTAAAAAGCCAAAAATATGCTCTCTATGAGAGTTATCACACCTCCAAACTTACATCATTGCTTATCCTCAATCAATGTTTATCTACTTAAGTTGCATATTTTCATTAACTCAACATTTCTATCTTTTTCTCGTTTTCTTTCATGATTTTTAACACACATCTTATTTCCAGGAAGAAGCTTAATTCTCCTCGCAGTTTTCAAACTTTCCAAAAGATTCAGTTTAAACCTTAAAATCTTCCCTATCATGACTGACAAATTACCCCTCATCGCAAGTACTCCATAATGCTCAACCCATTGTTTTGCAATCGTGTCTAATTCAAAGTTTTCCCAACTTACTCTTCGAAGGTATCTATTCCGGTCCTTGTGTCTTTTGAGGATTTTTCTATTATGATTTTCGCATTTCTTGCAAGTTTCACTCACATCTACTAAATTCTATAGCTCTTAGCATAAATCGTTTGAGCATAAAATAATTTCGCTTAGCAAAGGAATTTCAAGCTTGCCCTAATGTAGACAATGGAATACTTAAGGTATCCTTGGGCTCATATGCCAGTAACGACCTTCTTATTTCTGCTAGAGTAGGTTGATTTTTTTTTTAAACGGGCAGCCTTCATCCCCAAACTTAAAATCTTCATTGTCCTCAATGAAGGTGAGGCTTAGTTCCCCCAAACTTATCTATTGACGCGATTGCTCTACGTGAGTTTCTTTGGCTTCCTTGTGAATTTTTGGTGCTTTCTATCATTTATTATGAGGATTATTCTAATGTTAGGTTTAAATCGGAGGGAACTTAAGAATTCTACAACTTGAACTAATGTTTCTGCTAGATTTAATTATTGTGATAAAAACACTTATTAGACTTTCAAAAGAACAGAACTACTGGATTAAAGAAATATCATAAAAATTAAGTAAATTCCATCCTAAATGCATGATCCTAATAAAGCATTTAATCATGAAATGCATGCGGAAGTAAACAAAACAAAACAAAACATAAGGAAAGCGCAATAAAAAGGGAGCGAGACTTCCATCTATTTTGCTGCTCTGCCGCTTTTCTTTCCCTTACCCTTGGTAGACTTCAAATTTTCTTAGTGTTTTGGTATTTTAGCCCACTCGGAGTACTCATGTAATGCTTTAGCAGCTTTCAGAATTAGTGCGTCTCTTGAAAGTGTATAGCTCCAATAGCCTTCCGAGTTTTTGCATAGCTTATTGAACTGATGCACTAGGCTATCTATATTTACGAGCATCTGTTCACTTCCTTCCTTGCCTTTTTCGTCCATGCTTTCAACCTTCCTTGGTTGGATTTTTAACAATCTATCAGTTGGCTTCGTTTGCACCCCTTGATCTCTGCACAGTTGTGTAATAGTGTACGGGTAAAATAGCTTCCTACAATTAGCCGAAGCCCATCATTGAATCTGTCCTTCCATTATCTTTCCTAAGTTAACGCTTACTCCACTCTCGATCGCAAAAGGTAGCAGTGTTTGCACTCTGTTGACTATCCTTGCGTTTGTTGAGGGTATGATTGTATTTTTTTATTAACATAATCCATCCTCGCAACTCAGGCTTGACATCCTTCATCATGAATGTCCATCTGTTTCTCCAATTGGCCCCGTCTACACCAATCGTTCTTACACATTCCTGTAGTTGCACCTTGGTTGACTTCCTCAACAATTTTCGTCCTTCATCTCTATACTCGTTCGATAGATAGAAGACTTCGTTAAAAGTCGTTGAGTTGTAGTCAATTAGTTGCCCTTCTACCACAAAAAAGAACTTCCACTCTTTATTTAGATTCACATAGAATTGGCGAACCCAATCTTGTCTTGCGTCCTGTCTTGGTGTGGCCAGGCTTCCCCATCCTAAGCTATCTATCTTTCGGAAAGTAGCTTTGGTCATGAATGCGTTGAGCCAGCCTTGATTTCTCAAGAACCTCTTCTTTAGTAATGCAGCATATCTGGCGTTAGCAGATTCTGCCGCATCTTGTTCCATTCTCCATTCAACCTTCTGTCCCATGCGGTGCAGGGTGTTGCTTGAGGCCATTTGAGGAGGATGTAAAAGACTTAAATTTTGAATGAGACAAGTATAGAGTATGGTGATCGAGTTTCCTCACACCGAGTTTATATAGAGGTTGAGTATTCAATTTAGAATCCTCAAATAAGGAAAGCAATCAATGTTCAAGGAAAGTATCTAAAATTATTCGTTCAAATTCCTTACTAAATGAAAAACTATAAAAATGGAAAATTCAGAAAATAGAAATAATTCATAAAATTACAAAATAAAATAAAATTTCCTAAAAAGAATTAAATTTTTGTGCGCAAAGTCAAAGATACCATATTTTTGCATTCGAGGAATGCTGTTGAGTAGATCTGGGTGGAATTTTTGCGCTAATTTAGTCCGGCATAGTTCATCCATATTTTGGCCATATTATAATTTCGTGGGCGACTCCATCTTTAGTCGCCTTCTCCTGCCTTTCTTCTCCATACGCTTTAATGCGTAGTCCTCCTATCACATATAGTACTAATCGGTTGTAAATTATGCGCAAACTTGGTTGAATTTCCCATGTGTTGGTGCGTCGACAAATCAATTCCTGCGATGTGTGCTCTGTTGTTAACGAGAAGAACTCAGTTACCATTGATTGTAGATTCAGATTTTCAACGTTATATTCTTCTTCCTGCAGATGGGTAGAGTCTACATCTCCCATTTCTGGTTGATGCATACTTCCTTCTTCTGTATCTACAGGTTCATCACCCGGTATGCCTTCATATTGGCTGTTTTCACCTTTAGATGTATTTTCAAGATCGATCATGGAGCTTTCTTCGCTGTTCTCTTCAGCATATTCTGTTTCATCTGCTTCTAAAGTTGTTGGGGGTGGCGAACCTTGCCCAAGCTTCTTCTTTTTCCCTGTATCATCGGTCATGCTCTCTTTCTATTTCTGTAAGCTGCAGTTCTCTGTCCTCTTGTGCTTTGGCTATGGTGGCTGCTCGAAAGTCCTCCCATGAGAGATCTTTCTCATAAAGTAAATCCAATGCCTCCTCATTAAGTAAATCGACCTCTCAATATGATTCTTCAGCTCGCCTACTGCTTGTTGCATAGGTTCCTTCTAGTTTCCGCAGAGAGTACTGGTTTGTATTATGGGGTTGCTGAGGTTCTGATATGATACCGTTATCCCTCAACCATTGTGTTCTTCTTAGTTGTTCTTCTTCCTCTGTAGTTATATCCATCGGACACTACCTAGATGAATACATGTGATTCCTAGGTTCACGACTCCCGGGATCCCACGTATAACCCCTGTTGCTGCGATCTCCTTCCGAATTAAATTGTTGTTGATAGAAGCTGCTATCGTCTTCCCAATAATGCGACTGGAAAATTTCATTCGACCGAAGATGTGCTCTGTTAAACTCCTCCGCATAGCCATGTTGCTGTAAGTTGTTTAAATAGTGCGAAATATAGTACTGCGTACATAGCTGATTGGTAAACTGATTAGGCTCCATTAAATAGTCGCGGTGATGAATTTCTTTAGGACTCTGTTCCATGTTGATCAAATTATTTCAGACTTCACGTTTCCCTGAAATGAAAAAGAATATAATCTTAAACAATTAAGAACTACTCCTTCCTAAGTATATCAACTCTAAATAATCAATCCTTGGCAACGGTGCCAAAAACTTGACCTCGCAATTCCACTGCTAATATATTAAACATTAACTAATTCTTATGCAAAACGCAATTGGAATCACTTACGTGCAAGTATACGCGGTCGGAAATTGCAGCAAGTAATAAGTATATAATTTTATCAATCCCACAGAGATTGATGTCTAGAGCAAATACCCTTAAGTCAGAGTCATGCGCAAAAGCAAATAAGTGAATATGTGAAGTGGTTTTTGTTTTGTTTAATAAGACAAAATAAAATGCATGCAATGCGTAATGCTAACTACGTATTTCTAGAAAATGCTAAGAGTGCGAACTAGCCAAGGAATGTCTTACTTTCCTAACAATTATCACTTCCGTGACTCATGATTTATGAGTAAACCAGCTTCCGCTCCGAACACCATACTAAGCGCAGGGCGACGTAAGCAGTAGTGAGGTTATTCCTAACTCCTTAAATGATAAACAACTATTCAGTCAACCTAAAGTTGCGTACTGGGTCAACCTACGATTCCTTTTCTGATTCTTCGCAAATTTACATGCGTGGGTAGCTAATCGACGCATATATATATAAATATTATGCAGTGTAATATTCAAAGACCTACACTAATAACATGCTCTATTCATACTTATTCATCATAAACTCCTATAACACAATCATAGTAAATAAACACCAAATAAAAGTTTAAAACAGACGATTTTATTACGACTAAAATAATGTTTAACTATTACAACTACTCCTAATAAAGACAATAAATGGAATTGGCACGGTTGAAGGTGAGTTGTCTCCTTGTCATCAGTTCCCACAACACCACAATCAGCTTCTCTACAATAGACTCAAGTCCCTTGATCGGCTTATGGCAACCGACCAGCTCAATGGATTCCGCTCCTTGCTTTGGTATTTATAGGATTGAATTTCGTGGTCCGCAAGTAGAGGTGAGCTGTACAAATCATCATCAATGCATATTCCATGATTTTCGTCGGATTTATTTGATTGTTATCGCCTTGATTACATTGTTGATTCTTCTGATTCTTTCTTTGTAGATGAAACTTTGTCGATCGTTATTCCTTCTTGGGTTCATCGTATTTGCATGATCCAATCAGCAATCACATCACTGCCTTTTCCTCGATGCTGCGCGAAATCCTGCTAAAAAGCTTAAATTAGGCACAGTTGTTTTGCGATTTGCGCTAAAACACGGATTTGTGCTTTTTGATGCGATGTTATGAATGCATGCTGATTTTATAAGTTAATTCTCTGTATTCCTTCTAAGAACGCATATATTCTTTACCTAAGTATTAAAATAATGCAACCTAAACAGCCTAAAATTTGCTTTCTTTGAGAGTTATTAGTAGGCCTACATTTACTTGGTTCCAGTAGCATGCAGTGTGCGCGTACAAGCTCTAGATGCCGAGAGGAAGGCTCTCTCGGGCTAGTGTCATTAGTACACCATTCCTTGTGATTGTCTAGAGCCGAACACTTGGATTGTTCCATAAGTGTTCAAATCAGTACAACGAGCTGATTGTTAAGTCAGGAGTTAGCAAACTCTCAATAATGGAAGTTATGTTGATAACTCAAGGAAGGATTGTGAGATGATCGGTTTACATGTATAGCTCGGATGCCAAATGATGTGATGACTTGTGTATTGTACCCCGGTTGGGGATTCTTACTGAGTACAATTCGTACTCACCCTTATTTCTGTGGTTTTCCACCAGGTAACTTGGGACAACATCGGTATGGCTAGAGGAGGAGCTGATGGATCATGGGAGTTCGCTTCGTTGTCTGTTTTATTTATTGTCATTGATTCAGCATGCACGATAAACATTTAAACTTCCCTCTAATTTCATCTTTGAAAACTGTTTTTAATATTCTCTGGCCAGAGGCACTTACGATGTTTTGAACTGTTAGTTTTTTTTAACAAGAGGTTTTTCTTCAACTATTTTTCTATTATTTTGGTGATAAGCTTATGCATGTTAACAATCGGGTCTATGACTGTTTTAGAAGTCGAGTTCTTGCACGATCGAAAGAGTACATCAGGATATGCATTCTTTAAGGGCTACACATCATTTACTTGGTAGTCAAAGAAGCAACCCGATTGTGACGCTTTCAACATGCGAAGCTAAATTGCGTTTGTCATGCGATATGGCTGAGAAATTTGTTGAGCAAGATGGAGCTAAAGTAATAACTCTCAAAGAGAGCATATTTTAGCTTGCTAAGTTTGCATTATTATAGAATTAAAGTAAAGAATATACGCGTTCCTAGAAGAAATACGGAGAAATAACTTAGAAAATCAGCATGCATTCATAAAGTAGCATCGAAAGCATGGATCCTCGTTTTAGCAAAAATCGCAGAGAAATTATGTATAATTAATTCTTTTTAGCAGGATTTCGCACAACATCGCAGGGAAGACAACAATGCAAATGATGACCAGATCACGCTGAGACGCAGAACTAAAAAAGGAAACCCTAAAAATACAAAAGCAAGAAGTGGAAATCATTGAGCTTGTTGGTTGGCCATGAGCTGTAACGGCCCAGTTTTCAATTCCGGTTCTCGAGGTGCTTCCGATTCAGATTCAGTGGTTCGGTTGGGCCGTTAGAGCTGTTTTGACCCTTAGGGGTATTTTGGTCTTTTTGCTCCCCGGGCAGGATTTGTGGATTTTCAGGGCTTCGAGGAAGCTCCTGCTTTTGTTGAGGCTTTTTTGTTGTGGGCTGTAAGTCCCGAGATGTTTGGGCTATTCGTTTGGGAGTTCGGTTGTGTTTTGGGTTTTGGGCAAAGTGATGGTTGTTTGGGTGTTTTCTTTGGGATTCGAGCCCGGGCCTTTAGTGTTGATTTGGGAGGCTGATTTCAGTGAGATTTATTCCATGGAAAAGGTTGCTTCAGTCGGGTCTCGAAGGAGGAAGCCGGGAAATGGGATTTAAGGATTTTAAGGCTTATTTTAGAAATTGGAAAATTTGGATAAAATGGATATTTGGATAAGGATAAAAAGAAAAAGAAAATTTCTTTTTTATTTAAAATCCCATTTTCCTTTTATTTTTCCTATTTTCCCTTTTTCTCTTTTTTTTCCCTTTCTCTCTCCTCGAACTCGAGCTCACCCTCCCAGCCCCCTTGGTCGCCCAAGCCAGCCCCCTGGTCGCCCATCCCTGGCCGCCCAGCTCGCCCAGGCCGTCCCCGCGTCGCTCAGCCCTCGCCCAGGCCCGCGTCGCCCGACCTCGCCTAGGTCCGTGTCGCCCGGTGCAAGATTGTGCCGAGGCGCATGTCGCGTCGCCGTCTCCCTGACGATCTGCGTGCCGGCCCGAGCGCCGAGAGCCCGTCGCAGAGCGTCGCCGCGCGTCGCGCGCCTGCTGTGCTTGCGAGCTCGCGCTCGCGCCCCGTCCCGTGTCGAGCGCGCGCGCGCCGCCGCGCCTCGCCTCGCCCGGCTCGCTGCGCGCTGCTGCGCGCCCTGCGCCGATGTCTGCGCCCCGGCGCGCCAGCGCTGCGCCCGGCCCAGCCATTGCCATCGACGGCAGCCTACTTGTGGTGTGTTGGTTGGCCCGAGCCTTGTGGCTTCTCGGATGGTATTTCCCGAGTCTCTTCTTCGTTGGGCCTTGATTTGTTGGCTGCTGGTTATGGATTTTATTGGGCTGTTTTATGTATTTGATTTGGGTGCTTTATTTGATGTATAGGCTGTTCGGGTTCGATTAGAGGCTCGAGGATCGCTCGTTGATTTATTATGATTTATAATTGTTTTCTGCTTGTTCTAGGTAAGGATTTCTTACCGTGGTTGTGTGGACCCTGCGATATATCATGATTGTGCTTTGTATGCTTGCTGATTGTTATGAGCATGATATTGATAGGGCAGCTTTGTTTGACCTCTTGCTAGCATGTTTGCCTGATTTTACATGTTAGTGCCATGCTAGGTTTGTTCGCGGCATGCTAATGATTCCTGCTTAAGTTTGTAGTATCATGCTAGGTAAATGTGATTGATGTCGGTCATTGCTTGCTAGCCAGGAATCATTTATTTGCTCTGTCCTCTTAGATAGAGTTGTAGGGTTTGTCATCATCCAGAGGCTGAGAGGGGACATAAAGTACTTTGTCCCCACCGGTCGGGAGTAAAGCGAAGCATTGCTTCAGGGGTTGAGAGCGAACATAACGTACGTTGTCCCCAGTGGTCGGATATAGAGCAAAGCATAACATACATTGCTTTTTCTCCCCCCTCCCGGCAGCCAATGAGACTTAGCTACCTCATTGGCGTATGCCTAGTTTGTAGCCTGCTAGAGCGGAACCCCTTAGCGGTGTAAACCTACCTTGGCGGTTCTTAGCTTCAGTCGGTGGATCAGGCTGCACAGATGAGCGTCGACGGCCTCGCGCTACTGTGATCAATGACACCGCTTCCGAGTCATAGGCATGCGTACCTGGCCCGCATAGTTTGGCTTTAGGCCCCCGCATTTACGCCGGTTGCAGCAGCATGCGGTGTGCGCGCACACGCGTTAGTCGCCGGTTCGGAGAGCTCCCCCGGGCTAATGTTCGTGAGTACGCCATTCCTTCCGTTAGAGCCAGACTTCGGGTACTCTCCCGTAAGTCCATATTTGCAGCGAGGGCAAGAGGCCCTTGAGGACATTCTTGGGATCAGTGTATTCCCCCCGAGTGAAAGATACCTCGGTGATGTCCCAGGATTGGTCAGTGTATCCAATCCTTAGGCCGGAAGTAGGAGACTTCCGATGACTCCAAATCTTGTTTTATGAGCTCGTTGAACTATGATCTGTGTTGATAGCTGTTTGCTTGCATGTTGAGGTGCTAGATGACTGATGTATCGTATTGTACCCCAGTTGGGGATTCTTACTGAGTATGTTTATACTCACCCTTATTTATCTTTCAGGTAACTTGGGACAACACTAGGATGGCTAGCGGAGGGAGCTGATTGATCATGGGGAGCTGCTGGCACTCTGTCATTTATTATTGCATTGTTATTCAGCATGTAGATGGACAGGAGTCCTAGGGGAACATTGTTTAAAAAGTTGTTTAAATTGTATTGTATGTTTTATAAATACTGGCCAGGTTGTTTTACTTTGTTGGATTGCTTAAATGAAAACTGTTGGTTATGTTTTAAGGGTTCCCCCTTCTCATAAGTTTTGAAAGGTTTTTAAATATGAACACTAAACCGCTTGTTATCATATTTAACTTGCATGCTGAGTGAGAACCCCGGTTTAGGACCATGTTTTGGGTTGGGTTCGTCACATGAGCCGATCGGGTAACTAAAGCCAAAAGCTTGAGTCTACTATAGAGGAGAAATTGGTGGTGTTGTAGGAGCTGATAAGAAGAGGACTACACACTTTCAGCCGTTCCAATTCCATTTTACTATTTTTATAAGGAGTCGTTGTAGTAGTTAAACATTTCATAGTCGTAATAAAATCGTCTGGTTTAAACTTCTATATTGTATTTATTGCTATGATTGCATTATAGTAGGAGTGCATGTTAGTTACTTATAATTAAATTGTGTTAAGAGTGTAGGTCACTGAATGTTACACTGCTTAATGTTTATTTATATATATATATGCGTTGATTAGCTACCCATGCATGTACCTTGTGGAGAATCGGAAAAGGAACCACATGCTTACCTAGAACGCTCGGTTGTTCGACATTTAGGGAGTTAGGAATAACCTCACTACTGCTTACGTCGCCCTATGCTAAGTATGATGTTCGCAGCGGAAGCTAGTTCGCCCATAAATCATTAGTTACGAAAGTAACAATTGTTAGGGAAGTAAGACATTCTTTAGCTAGTCCGCGCTCTAAGCATCCTCTAGTATTATTTAGTTAGCATTACTCATTGCATGCATTAGTATTTTATTTCTGTATTTTAATTATGTTATTAAAACAACAAAAACCATCCAACTCAACAACATATGCTTTTTATTTTCCACATGACTCTAACTTAAGTGGTATTAGCTCTAAACATCAATCTCTATGGGATTGATAAATTACATACTTATTACTTGCTGCAATTCCTGACCGTGTATACTTGCGCGTAAGTGATTCCAAGTATACTTAGCATAAGTTAGCTTCAAATTAATTACTGTTCAATATATTAGCAGCGGAATCGCACCAGTCAAGTTTTTGGCGCTGTTGCTGGGGATTGATTATTTACAACTAATATACTTAGGGAAGAGTAGTTCTTAATTGTCTAAAGATTGAATTCTTTTTTATTTTAGGAAAACGTGAAGTCTAATTCAATTTTATCAAAAGGGAAACAGAGTCCCAAAGTAACTCATCACCACAATTTTCCAATGGAGCCTAATTAGTTTACAAATCAACAATGGACACATGTAAGGGACCGACCCGAATGGGGCACTAAATGGGCCCTTATCCCAATGCATGCATTCAAAGTAAAGGACATTTAAACAGACATGATTTCGGATTCCAATTAAAACAAAAACATTCAAAATAACCCCTTTAAAAACTAGACAATTTCCCTGGAACCTGTCCCTGTTTCCAAGCACCTGTTCCAAGATAAATACATTTCCAAAGTTTACTCGATCGAGATTTACTAAAAGCCATTCAAAACTGTTCGAGATACGAAATCTTTGGAATCCACAAAATATTTACAAACATCCTAGGGCTCCGTGCCCGACTACATGCATTCAAGGGAAAACAAAACACACGAGAGTCATAATACGAAAATCAGAGTTGGAAGACTGGGCCCCATGATCACAGCTCCTCCTTCAGGCATCCTGTCGCGCACCACGATTACCTGTGGAAAACCACAGAATAAGGGTGAGTAACGAATTACTCAGTAAGAATCCCCAACCGGGGTACAATACGATATACATGGTCATCTCGATGAGCGTATGCAAGCTATGAATATAAACACAGAATAGAGCACATAGCTTAGCCCATACTTGGGCCTCGGATGCCAACTCGTGGTCTTAGTCCGGAATAGTATCATCACACGATCCAATACATAAGTCGCCCTATACGAGAAACAAGTCCCGGCCTCGGCTCTCATCGTCATCGACGAAAGGTACACTGGCTCAAGATCCCGAGGAGCTCTCCGGTAGGCGCTGTAATGAGCATAAACATGCACGGCGTGCTACTGCAGACCATGAGGGGTGCCGGGTCTAGAGGCAAGCTGCCCATGTCCAGTCACCACGCCTAACTAATTCTTTGGATCGGTGTCACTGACATAGGGTGTGAGACACGGACACGTAAACTATGTCGGCTGAACCACCGCACTTTGAGGCTAAGGAAACGGGTCGTGGTAGGCTTACACCAGGAAGCCGCCCTTACCTTAACAGGTGGCAATCAGGGGCTACGGCCGAACACGCTGAGGACGTGCCGACTGCCGGGGACGAGGCAATGCCAAGTCATCATCCCGACGGTTGGGGCATTTAACAGTCTGCCACCCTCACCCAAGATTGAAGGGCCTACCGCTCGGGTTAGCTAATCCCTCACGGGGTCCAGGGACGGAATGACTTGCTCGACATCCCTGCCATGGATGCAAGGTACTTTATGCATCAGGCCCGGATGATGCTATCTACCTGCAATTCTAACCTGCCATAGCAAACAGCAAACAATTCCATAAAATCCAATACGTGCTCAAAAAGATTACAACGAGCCTAGCATGATACTACGAAGCAAGGAACAGATACGAGCATGCTAGGGAGGAACAACCTAGCATGGATTAACATGAGAATTAAATCAGGAAAATCATGCTAATCGGGAATTCAGAATAGAATACCTAGCTACACATGTCAATAAACACAAACAAGAAATCAATCAGCAATCACATATAATATCACAGGGTCCACACAACTCCGGTAAGAAATCCTTACCTTGGTCGGGGACGAATTCACGGAAACCTAGGCTGCGAACGAACCCGAACTAGCTACCGGGAACCTAACAAGCACAACACAATTACACACAATATCTAAATTAAATAAAATAAAAATAAAATAAAATAATTCGGCTCGGCTCAGCTCGACTCGGCTTGGCGGCTCGGCAGCAGACACGACGACGCGACGCGTGCAGCGCGGCTTGGCAGCGGCACGGCTCGGCGCGGCACGGCTCGGCGAGCGCGACGCGACACGGCGCTTGGGGTCGCTGCCTGCGCGACCGATGTAGAAGCGCGGGCGCGCGCGGTGTGCTTGGCGAGACTCGCGGCACTGCGCGGCGACACAGAGCACGAAAGCAGGCGAAGAGACAACCCAAAATCGAACGATCCACGGGGATTTGACGAGCGATTCTTCGATGGAGAACTTCCCTACACTAGCTGCACACAAACCACCCAGAAAATCACTTCACCACGGCCGTGAAACGAAGCCCGGAAGAAGGGGGCTCGGAACGAAGAAGAGAAGAAGAAAGGAAGGAAAACTTAGCTTCGGCCCGGAAAAGGATCGACCTCAGAGCTGGGGAAGACAACCACGATCGATTCGAGTGGAGAAGCGAAATCGCGGAAATCGCGATCGGTCGAAGGAGAAACGAAGGAGAAATCGCGAGGAAGAAGAAGCTACGGGCGAGCTCTGCTTTTATATGAAAATCCCACTGCGCACCGCATATATACCAAATCGCGCGCATAGATTAACAAACACGCCCAGTGGCTCGGCTGGCAGCGCCCCTTGCCTAGCACGCGACATGTCCTTGGTTCGAATCTCACTCGACGCGCTATTTAATTCCTCATTTAATTTTACTCATTCCCAAGCCCAAATTCCTTCACCAAAAATCCCGATCCTATTCAAATTGACTCATAATTATTCCGGCAATTTTCAATTTCAAAACCGGCCCGGCCCGACCCAAAATTACCAAAATGCCCCTGGGCCCCCGGGAAGACCAGGATGAAATTTCCGGGCCGTTACAACACAGTATTACATTCCACAACCATCATACAACATTAAGCAACAAGGCTATGCGGAGGAGATTAACATAGCACATCTTCGTTCGAGTTAAGATTTTCAGTCGCAACTATTAGGAAGACCATAGCAGCCTCTATCCACACTAATTTAATCAGCAAGAAGATCCCAACAACGGGGATATACATGGGATACTAGGAGTCATGAACCTAGAAATCACATGTATACTCTTGGGCATTCTCCAAAGGACATGACTCTAGAGGAAGAAGAGCAACTAAGGAGAACGCAGTGGTTGAGGGACAATGGTATCATATTAGAACCTCAGTAGCTCCAAAACCAGCACTTTATGCAGGAACCAGTAGGAACCTGTGCAACCAGCAGTAGGCGAGCAGAAGCATCATATCTAGAGGTTGATGTACTTAACAAGGCAGCAGCAATGGATTTGCTCTATGAGAAGGAACTCTCATGGGAGGATTTTTTAGAAGCCACAATAGTAAGAACACAAGAGGCTAGGGAACTATAGCTTGTAGTAGAAATAGAAAGAGAGAAGGAGCGATGCTACAAGGAACAAGAAGAAGCTTAGGCAAGATTTGCTACCCCAGCATTTTCAGAAGTGGACGAAGCAGAGTGTGTTATGGAGAACAACGAAGAAAGCTCCAGCGTTGATATTGAGAATATAACTGAAGGTGAAACCTGCCAACATGAGGGCATCAAGGGTAATGAACCTGTAGGTTCAGGGGATGCAAGTACACATCAACCCGAAAGGTGAGAGGTGGACTCTACCCATCTGCAGAAAGAAGAGTACAACGTTGAAAATCTCAATCTACCATCAATGGTACCAGAGTTTTTCTCGTTAAAAATAGAGCACGAATCGCAAGAATTGATTTGTCGAGATAGCAACACATGGGCAATTCAGTCGAGCTCACGCATGAATAACTACATCATATCAGCGCCGTGTTTAATAGGAGGTCTACGCATAAAGGCGCATGGAGAAGATAGACAGGAGAAGGCGGCTAAAGATGGCGTCGCCCTAGAAATTATAATATGGCCAAAATATGGATGAACTATACCGGACGTAATTAGCGCAAAGATTCTGCCCAGTTCTGCTTAGCAGCATTCCTGGAATGCGAAAATCCAGTATCTCTGACTTTGCATATTTAATTAGAAAATTTTTATTTTATTTGATTTTTCTGATTTTAGGAAATATTTCTATTCTTGCAATTTATATTTTTATTGTTTTACATTTAGGAAGGAATTGGACCGAATCATTTTAGATACTTCTCTTGTGAATTCATTACTTTCCTTGCATGAGGATTCTAAAATTAATACTCGACCTCTATATAAAATCGGTGTGAGAAAGACTCGATCACGACACTCCATACTTGTCTCATTCAAAAGTTAAGAGTCTTTTACACCCCCTTCAAATGGCCTCAAGCAGCACCTTGCACCTCAAGGGAAAGGAAGTTGAAGGGAGAGCATAACAAAATGCGACATAATCGGCCAACACCAGATATACCGCACTACTAAAGAAGAGGTTTTAGAGAGATCAAGGCTTGCCGAACTGATTCATGACCAAGGATACATTCCAAAAGATAGATAGCTTAGGTTGGGCAAGCCTAGCCACACCTAGAATGGACGCGAGAAAAGATTGGGTTCGCCAGTTCTATACGAATCTAAATAAAGAACGGAAGTTCTTTCCTCGAGTAGAGGAGCAACTAATTGATTGAGGTCTTCTATCTACCGGACAAACTCAGAGAAGAAGGATGGTAGCTGGTGAAGAAGCCAACCAAGGTGCAACTACAAGATTATGTAAGGATGATTGGTGTGGAAAACGCCAAGTGGAGAAACCGATGGATGTTCATGATGGAGGGTGTCAAGCCAGAGTTACGAGGGTGGATTATGTTTATAAAAAATGCAATCATACCCTCAGAAAATGTAAAGATAGTCAGCAAAGAGCAAGCATTGCTACTTTTTGCGATCATAAGCAGAGGAAGCGTTAACCTTGGGAAGATACTGGAATGACAGATTCAGCGATGGGCTTCGTCTAATCGTAGGAAGATGTTTTTCTCACATAACATTACACAACTATGTAAGGACCAAGGAGTTCAGACGCAGCCAATTGACAGACTGTTAAAAATCTAACCAAGAAATGTGAAAGTCATGGAAGAAGAAGGCAAGGAAGAGAATGAAATAATGCTAATAAATATAGATAGCCTGGTGCATCAATTTGATAAGCTATGCAAAAACTCGGATAACTACTGGACCTATGCGAATTCAAGAGACGAACTAATTCTGAAATCTGCTAGAGCATTATAAGAATACTCCGAATGGTCTAAATTTCCAAAATACTCAGGAAATTCGGAGTATGTCAAGGGCAAGGGAAAGAAAAGCGGCAGAGAAACCAAGTAGATAGAAGCCTCGCTCTCTTTTATTATGCTTTCTATATTTTATTTCCTTCCGCATGCATTTCATGATTAGAAGCTTTATTAGGATCATGCATTTAGGAAGCAATTTATCTTAATTCATATGTTATTTTCTTTAATCCAGTAGTTCTTTTCTTTTGAAAGTCCAGCAAGTGTTTATTATCACAACAATTAAATCTAGCAGAAACATTAGTTCAATTTGTAGAATTCTTAAGTTCCCTCAGATTCAAGCCTAGCATTAGAACAATCTCTATCGTAAATGATAGAAAACACCAAAAATTCACAAGGAAGCCAAAGAAACTCACAATAGCGTAGAGCAATCGCGTCAATAGCTAAGTTTGGGGGAACTAAGGCTCACCTTCATTGAGAACATTGAAGATTTTAAGTTTGGGGGTGAGGGCAACCCGGTTTTTAAACTTTAAAAAAAAACGATCAACCTACTCTGGAAAAAAATAAAAAGGTCGTTACTGGCTTATGAGCCCAAGGATACCTTAAGTATTCCGTTGTCTACGTTACCGCAAGCTTGAAATTCTTTTCCTAAGCGAAATTGTTGGATGCTCAAACGATTTACGCTAAGAACTATAGAATTTAGTAGATATGAGTGCAACCTGCAAGGAATGCGAAAAGCATAACTAAAATCCTCAAAAAACACAATGACCGAAACAAATACCTTCGAAGAGTAAGTTCGGCAAACTTTGAACTAGGCGCGATTGTGACACAATAGGTTGAGCATTATGGAGTACTTGCGGTAAGGGGTAATTTGTCAGTCATGATAAAGAAGATTTTAAGGCTTAAATTGAATCTTTTGGAAAGTTTGAAAACTGCAAGGAGAAAGAAGTTTCTCGCTGGAAATAAGATGTGTGTTAAGAATCACGGAAGTAGACGATAAAAAGGGTAGAAATGTTGAATTAACTAAAATAAGCATCCTAAGCGGATAAGCATTACTTGAGGACAAGCAATGATGTAAGCTTTGTGGTGTGATAACTCTAAAAGAGAGCATATTTTAGGGTACTTAGTTAGAATTATTTTAGAATTAAAGTAAAGAATATACGTGTTCCTAGAAGAAATACGGAGAAATAACTTAGAAAATCAGCATGCATTCATAAAGTAGCATCAAAAGCATGGATCTACGTTTTAGCATAAATCGCAGAGAAATTGTGTCTAATTAATGCTTTTAAGCAGGATTTCGCACAACATCACAGGGAAGACAACAATGCGAACGATGACCAGATCACGCGGAGACGTAGTACTAAAAAATGATACATGTTCGGACAAAGTTTCATCTATAAGGAAAGAATCAGAAAATCAATTACCAAATGAAGGCGGCGACAATTAAATAAATCCCAACGATAATCACCAAATTTTGCATTTATGAAGATTTGTACAGCTCACCTCTACTTGCAGATCACGAAATCCAACCCTATAAATACAAAAATAAGGAGCGGAAATCATTGATCTGGTCGGTTGGCCATGAACTGATCGAGTAACTAAAGCCAAAAGCTTGAGTCTACTATAGAGAAGCAATTGGTGGTGTTGTGGGAGCTGATGACAAGGGGACTACACACTTTTAGCCATGCCAATTCCACTTTTTTTTTATTAGGAGTAGTTGTAGTAGTTAAACATTTCATAGTTGTAATAAAATCGTCTGGTTTAAACTTCTATATTGTGTTTACTGCTATTGCGTTATAGGAGTGCATGTTAGCTACTTATGATTAAATTGTGTTAAGAATGTAGCTCACTGAATGTTACACTGCTGAATGTTTATATATATATATATGCATCGATTAGCTACCCACGCATGTACCTTGTGGAGAATCGGAAGAGGAACCACATGTTTACCCAGTACCCTACTTTAGGTTGCATGAACGGCTATTCGGCATTTAGGGAGTTAGGAATAACCTGGCAGCGGAAGTTGGTTTGCCCATAAATCATTAGTTACGGAAGTAACAATTGTTAGGGAAGTAAGACATTGTTTGGCTAGTCCGCGCTCTTAGCATCCTCTATGATTATTTAGTTAGTATTACTCATTGCATGCATTAGTATTTTATTTTTGTATTTCAATTATTTTATGAAAACAACAAAAATCATCCAACTCAACAACATATGCTTTTTTATTTTCCACATGACTCTAACTTAGTGGTATTAGCTCTAGATATTTATCTCTATGGGATCGATAAATTATATACTTATTACTTGCTGCAATTCCCGACCGCGTATACTTGCACGTAAGTGATTCCGAATATACTTAGCATAATTTAGCTTCGAATTAATTACTGTAGACAAATTGGTGCAACAGTGATTCAAGTAGATAATAGATCAACAATTGAGTTAGCAATAAATCTAGTGAATCACGAAAGGAGCAAGCATATTGATGTTCATTTTCATTTTATCCGAGATCATGTGAAGGAAGGAAGCGTGGAATTGAAGCATGTAGCCAGTCAAGATCAAGTTGCAGATATATTCACAAAGCTATTGTAGAAAGTATTGTTTGAGAAATTCAAGAAGATGATTGGCATGGCGGACGATAGGAACATTTAAGTTTATGAGGGAGTTTTGTTGGAATAAACTTAAATATATTTTAATGTAATTGTTAAATTAAGGAAGTAATGTGTTGTCAATTTAAGAGACTAATTAAGGATTAGTAGATTTAGCAATTAGTGGGAAATTCTTATGAAAAGACCTAGAGACCAAGTTTGTAATAGGCTATAAACAGAGTGTTCATTCATTGTGAATGATAGAAGAAAATGTAAAGAGAAAATGCGAGAACAAAAGTAGAGAGAGTTTGAGAGAGAAATAAAGTAAAGAATTTTAAGAATTGTATTCTTATTGTTCCGTTTTTCGAATTTAATTTTTACAATCCCTTACGTCAATTCCTCCTTGATGGAGATAGAATTTCTTTATACCTTCCTACTACTATTATTATGAATGAATTATCATGATTAAAAAAAAAAGAAAGAAAGAAAGAAAAGAAAGAAAGAAAGACCTTCGGTCAAGTTTTAGAATAGTCCAAACTAAAGGACCATATGAATTACTTAAAAACAAAACAGGGGACCAAACTTATTTCGTATTGCCCTCTTTTCGTCCCACTAGTAAGGTCCCACTAGTAAGATTCCCTCCCAAGCTGTCAATCAAGTAAATGTTTCAATTCTTCACCCAGGTATAACTTTTAGGGTGTGTTTGGGCCCCCGTTTATGTAAACGGCCGAGTTGGTTATAATAACCCAACCGGTGTTTGCCCCACCGTTTATTATAAACGGTGGTTACCTAAACCTGCGTGCCAGTTTATCTAAACCTACGTGCCCGTTTATCTACACCTTACATATATTACTTTTTGTTACATAACCAGCCCCCCAAACACCGTTTATCATAATCCCTGTTATAATAACTTGCCCCTCAAACACCATTTATAATAACCTACCGTTTATCATAACCTTCCGTCTATAATAACCAAACCGGTGCCCCAAACGCACCCTTAACTCTATACAAATCATTTTTATTTTTTATTTTTTTATCTAGCGTCTTCTTTGTGAAATAGAAATGCGAATAATTGAAAATCTTGCTCACTTTTGCTTTCGTGATCGGAGAAAAAAGATATTTAATTTTTTTCTCGAAAAATCACTTTTCTTTATTTCTATGTTATATATCTCTTTTTCTTTCTTCTTTCACCATCTTTCACGATACAAAGAACGATCTATTTTTAGGCCTATTACAATTCTTGAAATTTAAACTACAATAGTTTTGGCCTTTCATCTATTAAACTCTTGGCTTTACAAAATTCTTCCATTGCAACTTCATAACTTTTGACCTTATATTTTTCCAAAAGGCGTTATTCAAGATTATTGTGAACCATATATAAGGTTACTCAACTCACATAAAATATAAGATTATGCTAATAAAAGATCATGTGTTTGAACTACCTACCACAAAATACCAATAATTACTTATAATTTTACATTTTTTAAATCAGACTTTTTTATATGACCTATGAATTAGAAGTTGAAGGACAATGAATGGTGATTCAACAAAGTACAAAAATATATTAATATCGGTAAAATCAAAAAAAGGAAAAAAAAAAAAACTAGGCTTTTCTTTAGTGTATTGACCTTACTGCAATTTGATACCTGTCATTGTTAGCACCTGGTCTCAAGTGGCAACTAAAACTCTATTATTTACGTCCAAGAAAACATAGCTTTTTTAGCACGTGGTCTCAAGTGGCCACTAAAACCCTAGACAAACAAAATGTCGGTGTAGTGAACTCTTCCTTTTGTTAGGTACCACTAAAATTTATAGTTTTTTTGTTTTTGTTTTTGTTTTTTTTTTTTGAAAACAAATGTAGAGTTCCTTTAATTGGTAGGTTTTGATAAAAATAAAAATAAAAAGCTTAATTTGTAAGTTTCTGGATCAAAGAGGAAAAGGAAAAAAAATTAATAAAAGATCTCTAGACCAAAATTTTTGGGAATACATGTAAGAAATTTTTTACATATTTACGCTTCCATTTTCCGTGATTTTTCTCTATAGTTTTAGATTCTTTCCGCTGTATTCCTATTTGGTTGCTTTACTTATTTTCTCAATTATTTTTTTTTAAACGAAAAGACAAAATGAAAATTACACTGCCATTGAGGTAGTTTCACTACACAGGGGTCACATTCCTGGATCAACTTTTTCAAATAAAAAACTTTAACTTCCACAGGAATCTCTTCCATATATTGCAAGTTATGATTCTCAAGCACTCCCATTTTTGCGAGAGCATGAGCCAAGCAATTTTGCCGACGACTAGACCATCTAAAAGACATAAACTCCCATTGCATATTAGCCATCAGCACACACCGATTACTCCACACTTTCTAGCACATCATTAGAAATCCTTCAAAATTTTCGATGCTAAGCTTATCAAAAAACCAAATAAAAAGATCAACCATCTCCGTGACATTCTCTGGTAAAACAGTATAAAAAAATAAAGTGGACCCCCAAGCATTCTGAACTCGTTTGCAACCCTATATGGTGTGAAAAGTAGAGTCCACATGCTTTTTACAGTGTTGGCACAAAGTAGAACAATCCACCCCTCTCCTCATAAGATTAAAATTTGTTGGAATAAAGTTATTACAAACTATCCAAATCAAAACTTTAATTTTATCCGAGATGTTCAAATTCCATAAAGCTTTCCACCATTTTTCCACAATATCCACATTAGACGACGAAGGCCCCCCACGCTATTGCATAGCCAACCAATACACAGATTTCACACTAAAGCAACCATTTTTGTCATAGTGCCACACCACTGAATCCTCCCTCAAGTTTCTAGGCCTTGGTAAACGTAAAATTTCAACCACATCTGTCTCATAAAAATGCTTCAAATTTTAGCCTCATTCCAACCACCATCAAGATGTAAGAGATCACCCACATTCATTATCGAATCAATACCCACCCTAGCAATAGCCCGTAACGAAGGAGTCCGAAGTAACATTCTGACCATTTCTCTAACTCTCCATCGAATTCCCTTTGCTTATAGAACCCACCCCCACAAAATACTCCTCTATGTATAAGACCCATTTCTCAGGCAATTAGCTCATATGAACGAGGTGGAATGAAAATATTTACCACGAGGGACTCTAGCCAAAAGAGACTAAGGTTCTGTCATTAAATGTCATCCTTGTTTTGCCAATAATGTTTGGTTGAATAACTCCAAGTCACGAAACCCAAGACCACCACAAAAATTTTGAGTAGACGCCTTATTACAAGTTACCCAGTGAATACAATTGCACAAATCATTATCACCCCACCAAAACCTCAAAATTATATGCATATAATACAATCCAATAAAAGCCTAGTCTGTTGAATCGACTTAAAATATATTTTGGAATAATTATTAATTGAGGAAATAAGTAGGTAGACAATTATTAGGAATAAATGTATAATCAATTAAAGAGCTAATAAGGAATTAGTAAATTCTTGATTTAGCAATTAGTGGTAAATATTTATGGAAAGAACTTGAGAAGAAGTTTGTAGTATAAGCTATAAATAGAGTGTTCTTTCATTGTGAATTGGAGAGATAATTGTAGAGAAAAGTCAAGAGAAAGTGCTAGAGAGAAAGCTAGAAAATGGTAGAAAGAGTTTTAGAGAAATAAAGAAAAGTGTTGTAAAGAAATTTTGTTTGCATTGTCTCTCGGATCCCAAAGCGAAAAGCTTGTGAGATTGCTTAATTATGTTATTATTTTTTATTTGAATTTAGTTTCTACATAGTCAGGATGTGACTTGGCTGTAGATTTAAAAGAATAATAATAATAAATAAAATCCTATGTGCTGTACCTTAAAAATAAAATTACAAATCCAATAAAGTAATACGAGAAAATAAAGTCTTTTTTTTAAGGTAAGAAAATAAAGTTGATGTCGCTCGCTAGATAAAATAATTAACTTTTCTTGCCCGCATCAACTTGAAACCATTAATCATTCATACTTATTACAAAATAAAATATCTTTGTGAGATAATAGGGTATGATAAGATCTACATTATTGGCAATAATGGACCAAGCTAAACAATCTCTCCATCTCATATAATCACAAACGCCAAATTTAAAAAGAGTACAGAATTATAAATTAAAAAACATTGCTACGTTTGGTTTGACGTGAATCAAAACCATATTGTAAAATATATAAGTAAGGTTTTATTTATTTGAGAGATCGAGAATCTTTATTTTTGTTTTTTAATTCAAGCGTAGTTGAGAGCAATTTTGAGGAAGCAATTGACAAGTTGGCGAGGCTTACAAAACATAGGCATGTGATCAGAGCCGTCGATTTGCATAACATGTGGAATCCCAGCGTTGTGGACCATCCATTTCTGAAACTCCATGGGGATTCCTGCGTCTTCAGGACAAACCACATAAACTTTTGTGACGGATCCGTATCTTTCTTTTGAAAAATTCCTTAACGTTGACAAGTCTTGAATGAACAATGAACTTGGCCTTGCAAGAGACAGCCCCAACGCAAGATCCTTCAAAATTATAACAAATTAAATGTTTTTCTTTCTTTTTCTATATAACATGTTAGAGAATATGAGTTCCACATCAAAACCAATTAGCAGCATCTAATGACTGCGGTGGGGTCCACACCCGTTAACCCTCCTCAAGCTTTGATACTATATTACAATATAGACTTACATCTTAAAACCAATTAGCAATGAGAGGAGTAACTCATATCCCTTAAAAAATATGTTGAAAACTCTTCACCATTCCAATATGAGATAATTGCACCACAAGGTGAGTATCTCCGACATAACATGTTACAAAAACAGATAAAGAAGAGAGAGAGAGGGAGAAATTACCTCTCGAGGAGAGAGCTGGTAGAGCTTCTTGGCCATGAAGTTGGGACCAAAGAACATTGATATTAAACCCCTGTTTCCATAAGGTTTAAACTCTGTGTCTAGCCAAGCTTCATTGGGGGTTCTCTCATTGTACTTGCATCAAATTTAAAAGAAACAGAGAAAACATTCAAAGCCTAATTCAAAAATTTAGATCATACATGTGCAGTCGGTTTCTAAATCTATGAGGTTTAATTTTTTTAAAAAATATTAATCGTTCACAAAAGTAAATATATGCAATGAGCATACAAGATTACTAGAGAGCGTTCCAATTTTAAAGTAATAATAATCATATTATAACTTTTGAACACTCATAAAACTGACCGGATAGAATACTAAATAGAAGCAAATAGCCTTGAATTCCTTTATCCTTCCACATTACCAACAAAGAATACGAAATTCTAATACTTTATAGAGATCAAAATTGTAACTTTGACCAAATTTATTATTTAAAGTATCCTCTTTTTCAATAAATATGTTAAACTGATATAGGCTACTTCAAATAATTATGATTTAAGGAACAAAAGACACAAAATTGAAAATAGAATAGTTGGAAATTTGTTAAAATATTTGTAAAGGAAGAAATATGTACCTGATAAAAAACATAGGAAGGCTTGTGGTGAGTATCCGGGACAAAGGCCGTCAAGAACACAGAAGCGGCTATCTTGTCCGGGTACTTCTCCATGGCAACGGCCAAGTTCATGCCGCCAAGGCTATGACCCACCAATATCACCTTTTCATTTGGAGGAAGTAAAGCCAGGGTCTTCAACAATGGCTCAGAGTACTCTACCATCGAGTGCACATCTTGGATCTCCCTCCGGTCAATGCCCGAGGCCGCCATGTCCAGCGCAGTTACGCGGTGGCCAGCGCACTCGAGTAGTGGTTTGATCTTGAACCAGCACCATGCTCCATGGCAGGCTCCGTGCACCAGGATAAAATGCTTTTGCTCCATAATTTACCCACAAATTTTGGTGCCTTTAGGATCACAGAGCAGCTATGGGTTGACTTGCCAAACTAGTCGTGTTATATGTCTCTTTTTATAGAGATATGTTTTTTATTTATTTATTCATTTTAATGGCTGGGGGTTTCAAATTTATGAAATTTGATTTATTTATTTTTGGAAATTTGATACAGTATATCAATTAAACTCGTATGGTAGAGATAAGAAAGCATTAATTCTATATCTAAAGTAGGTATGAGTTTCGTGAGAAGGAACTGTGGACAAAAGGAAGAGAATTAATTCAGATTTAGCAGAAAAAGAAAACTGTTTTAGATTTTTAGCCATATAGATTAAATTCTTGTATAAACACACTAGAAAGTGTACCATACGTTTGTTACAATAATTTTATGGAAAATTTGAACAAACCTCCTAATACATTGGTAATCATTACACCCCTTAAACTTATAATTTGATCATACAATTTAATAAATATTTCAATGAGCCTCTAAGCTATATAGAGGATAAAAAATTGTCATTTAAGAATTTTCATCATCTTTCTACTTCCATTCATTTATTTTATAAAATTAAAATTAAAAAGATAGAAATAAAATTGTATTTAGAGGTGTAATTTTTATAAATATCATATTTTAAGGATGGTTTATGCAATTTTCTCTAATTTTAATTTTCTGCCTACTTTCACGTTAATATTATGCGTGCTTTAACTTTTACAGCTAGTTGTCATGTCAAACATTTATTTTTACTTTAATAGAAAAATATATATATAATTGGGAATTTGTGCTGTATAGCAACTTTTTTACCACGGTTTACAATTATAGTACATTTTTAAAAATAATTCTTTTATAGCAAATTCTGCCATTTTTCTAAAAAATATATATTTACCTTTTTTATAGAAGACTTTGATAGAATCTATCATTCTCTAGTGATAGAAGTCTATCAATTTTATCAGTGATTGATTCTATCAGCTCTTATTGATAGACTCTTGATAGAATCTGAGGGAAGTCTATCAATTTACTTTATTTATCAGTAATTGATTCTATCACCCTTTATCGATAGAATCTATCAATATGAAGTCTATCAATTTACAATTTTTGCTATATGTGCAAATATTTTCATTATTGTGCTATTCATGTAATATTTTATCCATTTTGTAATATACATGCAAAAGCCCCTATATAATTTTGGATAAATTTCAAATTTTAAAGATGTTCTTTAAAAAAGTTTTAAAGTAAAAATGAACATTTTGAAAATAATCCATCCGGAGTTTGGATTTGTCTTATATTGTTTAATTTTAAATTATCTAAAAAGAAGGCTTTAGCTATAATCGAATGGATTATTGAGCTTTTTTTTTAACCACCAAGTTATCTATAGAAAATTCTTATAAATCTAGTTAAAAGAAGAATATAGCAAAAAAAAAAAAAAAAAATTTAATTTAAGAAATTTGTTATAATGGTATTAATAAAAATATCCTCGTATCATATATAATCGTTTATATCAAGATATTATAATCTTCTTATGCTTTAAATGTCAGATGTGCAGAATCACTGATATTTGGTATCCTTAGATAAGATTTAGGTTTGTCTTTTAAATTTATTTTTTTATTAATATTTGATAATATTTAGATAACTGTGTTTCTTTTATAGAAATTGTACTTGACATGACATAAATTTATCTCATATTCCAATAATGTCCATACGATATTTATACAATTTTGCATTAATTTAAAATCATTTTAATTTATATAACATAAATTTTGAAAAGATAATTATATAGTTAATGGTACTTTTTAATGATTTTTTTTTAAATCAATCATTTCTTAATGAATTTTATCTATATATAGAGAGATAGATAGATAGATAGATAATCTAAATAAATATAATTTTAAAAGAAACAGTATCGATTTTATACATATTTTTTTTATAAATGAAACTATCTTTAGAAAAGTAAAATAATAAAATAAAAACTCCAAGTTTAAATTAAGATACATAATAATAATTTAAATAATTTTTTATGTATATTTAAAACAGATAAATATAGAAAATTGATAAAAATATATATATATATATATATATATATATATATATAAAAAAAAAAAAAAAAGAATGGCAAAATCATCAATAGATGATTCCTTCACTATGAGAATCTTTGAAACCCTCCAATCGAAAGGCATCCAAATCTTGTCGGATGCCCTTTTATATAGGCCTAGGATGCTTGGGAATGTGAGGATACCCAATATTCTTCAATTACCACAAAACGAATATGGTTATGCAGATGTCCATTCTATGGAAATTTTGGATTACGTCAAAGTGAACGACCCCTTAGAAAATTTAATTAAAATGTATAGCATAAATATTATAAGCTAAAAAAAATTAAAAACTCTTTTGTTGATCCTTCTTTAGTTCTTTACCATCAGAGTCGTTAACTAGAAATAAATAGTGCCTTGTCGGCGATATTAGTTCAGTCCCCCTCGAAGATGCTACAATGGTGATCATCTCATCTTTTTTTTTCTTTAGAAATTGTAGCTCGTTTGATCACTGACAAATGAAGGACTCGTTTGCAACTAACCTCTCTGCTAAGACGACTCCATCTTGGAGAGAAACTTATTGGTATTTAAAAAGAAACCATAATTTGAAGATTGATTTATTTACAAAAAAAAAAATCCATCCAAATGTGTTTTACACTATAAAAGAAACACTATACGCCGATGATATTCATCTTTGTAAGCCTAGAAAATTGTCACCCTAGCATAGAACGAATCGTCAACCTAGGTTTGTCGAGAGAGGATAGGCTAATGATTTTTACATATCGTCACCCTATCATAGCATCAGACTATACCCCTATAAAGCGACGATTTTTAAACGTTGATGTATATTATATATAAACCTATTGGGAATGGTAAGTCCAATTTAGAAAATGGAACAATTTTTTTCAATTGTTTCCCAAATCTTACCCTATCATTACCATACCTAAATATCTTGTCTTCACTAATGTTAGATGTCAACACCAAGAATCTAGATATTCAATCAAAAACTCACTTAGCCGCAGTGATTTTCCGCATCTATTACAAACTTATGCATACAAATGTTGCCCCTAGAGCTCTAAGGAAGTCTGTGAGCGATTCTACCATGCTCATAGAAGCCAAAATGGGTAGACCTACCATCAATGTCCCAAAGACTCTCACTTGGGACCAGATTACTAGAAACTCCTCACGGTGGTTAAAAAGTGTTTGCCCTCCTGAAACGAGAAAAAAAACTCCTACTCAAGTTATCGAACATAATGATGGAAGTTTTGAAGTCAAATTTGAAGATGCTCAAGATTTATTTTCCAGAACAAAAGAATTATGTTGATTATGACCAACCATTTGCCTCAGTTCAATATGGTAATAGATCTAGTTCCCCTACTCAATCTGACATGGAATATCAGTCAATCTTGGGTAACTAGATCAACATCATCACAAATTACTACTCAATCGATAAAGAGTTTCTCAAGAAAGATTTCCTCTCCAATAGGAATAGAGTCAAAAGGAACGCTTTCTTCAGGGATTATTCTGAAGAAGAATGAGCGGACCTCCATACTCAATGGTATTCTTATATGGAAAACCTCCAAATAGATGTTTCATTCTTTACTTGGATGGAGTCAAACATGAACGTCCTCAGTCAGTCAAAGTGGAAAACCACTTGACGAAGGATTGTTCATTCAACTCATCCTCTGCTCGAAGAAGTAAAGATTAAGACAACCTATGGAGAGAAAGTCATTGCCTCTCCATTCAAAACCACCACAAAAGATGAAAAGAATCATCCATCTCTTAATAGTGTACTGTGAACGTACCACCCAAAAGTTTGAGTCTGTGAACTTCCTAACCACCCAAAAGTTGCTACCCCTATAGACAGACGCATGGACGTACTAGTTACATGTCTCACGGTCATTTACTATCATTGCATGTGTACACTTACTGTCATTGCATTTTCTATTTAAGAACCTTTTTGTTTCTGATTACGTACTAATACGTACCATTGATAGAATGAGCCACTTTACCCTAGAAGTTTCTGATTACGTACCAATACGTACCATTGACAGAATGAGCCACTTTACCCTAGAAGTTTCCAATTACGTACCAATATGTAGCATTGACAGAATGAGCCACTTTATCCTAGAAGAACTCCAAAATATAAATCAATGGCGCAGACAAAAAATCGACTAAGGGAATGCACGACGTAGGATAAAACACACAACTTCGTCAAATCCTTTGGACTTCTGGCAATGATCACTAGAACGAAAATACATCTGGAATGAAAAAAGAAATCGTACATAGTGTTCTAGATTGAGTAAGAAATTGTATTTGGGAAGGAGATGAAAGAAATTGTAAAATTATAGTTGGGAGGGAGATGAAAGAAATCGTAAATATGTATTTGAGAAGAAGATGAAATAAATCGTAAAATTGTATTTGAGAGGGAGATGAAATAAATTATTCTTATAAAGAAGATGATGGGGGAGTATGCACAAATAAATGCCTGAGATTAACTATTGTGTGATCTGAATATGATCTTTTGAAATATACATTAATAAAAAAAAATTAAATAGTTGAGATTAGGTTGTGGTTGTTTATTTGTTGAATCAAGGATGAAGAATTTGTAAAGTACATTTTTTTCTATTTTTTTAAAAAAATGAAAAGCTAAAATAGGACAGTTTGGGAATGAAAATATTATATTTCTTCTCAGGATTTTGGTTTAGAAAAACATTTAAAGTTAAAAATATTGTAGACATGCCCTTAATTAGTTTAGAAAATCTAGACATTTACTAATATTTTCCATTTTTGTTTCTTATTCTTTGAGTGAACTTTTTTTTTTTTAATAAACTCTTTGAATGGACTTATGCCTTTTAGAATTTGGGATTTGAAGACCAGATGCGTTCTTTGTTTGAAAATTTTAAGAGTATTTCGTTCATAAATAGTTTGAGACAAGTTTTGCAAAAAAAATTAATAATAATAAATAAAATAAAAATAAACTCCAGTAGCATATTCTATATCTTCAAGTAATTTGGGCTTACGGATTCTTATATACCTCCGTGAATTCAAAAAAAAAACACCAATCTCCAAACAAAGAACGCATCAAATCGAAAAGAGAGGAAGGAAAAGAAGTTGGAATATTTATTTGTAGGATCTCAACGTCTCTTCAACTCCTCCAAATCTTATATTTAATCTTTAAAATATAACATCAAATTTTTTTTAAAATTTTCAATCATATAATATAATATAAAATATTTTTTATCTAATTTTATCAAATATTACGACAAACTTTGTCTAATTTTCAACCACATAATATAAAAAATAAAATATTAAATTTATTAACTAATATAAATATGCATTGATTAAGTTAAAAAATAATACAAAATAAATACTTTTTACAATATCTTCTCGCCAAAATACCAATCTTCAAACAATTACTTCATATATCTAAATCACTAACTTTCTATTTCTCTTCTATTTTATTTCCTCTCTTCTTTTCAACTTCAAAATCCAGTAAGCCCCGTGAATCTCTGTCACTAGTGTAATACTATTTGCTCTGCTATTTTCGGTAGTAAGTTGATTATTATAAAAATAAAAAAATAAAAAAAAAGTCAAAAGAAAATAATAAATAAATAAAAATAAAATCTAATAGCATCTTATATGTCTAGCAATTTGAGGTTATGAATTCTCAAAACCCCTCCATGAATTCCAAAACTAAAAAATGAAATTTGAGATTAGTTTTAAATCTCTATCCTTAATTTAAGGCTAAATTATAGAAAATACCCTTATATGTGTCAAAAATACCCCTAAACTTTGAAAAGTTTCAAAATTATCCTTAAAATTTGACAAAAGTTTTTAAAATGTCTTCACCTTAAAGTTGGATGGAAACAATTTAAATTTGGTTTAAAAAATACCCATAAACTTGTAATATGTTTCAAAAATACCCCTAAACTTGTAAGATGTTTAAAAAATACATTTATCTTAAAAAAATATAAAATAATGATGAAAATGTTAAACTTTTGTTTTAATAATACTACTTATATTTAATTGTGCTCGTAAAAGATAATTTTTACTTTTGTATTTATAACTTATGAATTATTTTTATGTAAATATTAATTGTTTAAACTTGAATTGTGTTGAGCAAGTACTAAAAAAAATTGTGTTGAGAATCTCTCTTTGAAAATTTGACATACCGCTGTCAAAAAAAAAAAGAAAAGAAAAGAAAAAGAAAATTTAACATACCTTCTAACGTTATAAGATTTGACATACCGCTGTCAAAAAAAAAAAAGAAAAGAAAAGAAAAAGAAAATTTAACATACCTTCTAACGTTATAAGATTAATGAGTTATTCTTTTATTGTCAATTTTGAGATGAAATCTTATGCTATTCTAATATTATATTGAAAATTCATTAAATTCAAAGAAGTACATGTTGAGATATATTTATATATTTCGTTGAGAATATGCATGTTGATATCTTATCACTTGATTTATTTTTCAAACGTAAGGGTAGCAAAATTATTTTAACAAATTCAAGCAAATATTTATTTATGTTCCAAAATTCATCCCGTAGCATTTTATTTTTAGTTATGAATGATGATTATGATTATGATTTTGAGTTTTTGAAACTTTTTTTGTCATATTTTCATTTAAATGTAATTAATATGTTTATTTTCATAGCCAAAAAATATGAATAAAAACTAACCATTTTTAAGTAAGTTTTTAACGGTTCAATATTGACACTTTAAAGCAAAATACATAATATTTTTTAATCCAAATGTTATAGACAAGGTTAAATTTGGATGAAAACTTCCTATATTGATTGTCAATTGATTTAATTTTAAATGACAAATAAGTAACTCAATTATTTAAATAAATTCAAGCTAAAATCCATAAAAACAATTATAAATTGTTTTTAAAGAGTTATGATTATGATTATAGATTTTGAATTTTGGAACTTGTTTGGTCATTATTAATCAAAGGTTAATAATATTGTTGATGCCAGATTTTCATCCTCCGAATTTATTTAAAAATGGGAACGTCGTGCCTACAAAACAAAGGGGTAAAACTGGGCACTGGTGTGGTACAAGCCACGTGGAATCTAATGCCTAAGTCAATACTGTAAGAGTCAAGTTCAGAGTTCTAGGTCGAAATTTAGCTTGCTTGAGAATTGTTTGTGAGTCCTTTTATAGGGTACAATCCCCCATGCACCCCTATTCTTCTATCCACGTACGCATCTTCTGGAAGTGGGTTTCGTTTGAACGACCACAAATACCTCTCTAAATGCACTTTTGTAACGACCCAGGTTTTCATCCCGGTCTTCCAGGTATGCCCTAGAGGTATTTTGGTCGGGCCGTCAGGGCCGTTTATGTCTTTTTCCAGTTGCTAAAATTATTGGATGGGTTTATGTAGGTTTTTTAGGCTTTGTGGATGGGTTTGAGCAAGGATAGATGCAAAAGTAAAAATAAAGGAAATTGTGTTGAAGCTGGATTTCGAACCCGGGGTGCTAGGAAGTCAGGTGGGTGGTGTGGCCAGTTGAGCCACCAAGTGATCTTGTTTCTCTTTCCGCAGCATGTCTTGGTTAACCTTGGATCTTTGGAGTTTTGGTGCATTTGGTTAGATGAAAGGAAATTAGGTTTTTGTTCTTTCTTCTCCAAAACACACTTGGCCGCCCAACCCTCATCTCCCAAGCCTCCTTGCCGCCCCCAGCTCATTGTCTCTCAAGCCTTGCGTGTGCCTTCTCCCGAGAGACCTCGAGCAACCCCAAATGAGCGGCCAGCCGGATCACCCAAAGAAGCAGGCTGCTCGAGGCCTGACGGCCCACATGTCGCCGTGACGCCTGGCGGCCCAGATCGCCAGCAGCCCCATCGTGTCCCTGTCGCGCGCAGCAGCAGGCACCAGGCCGCCCAGATCGCCAGCGCGCACCCAGCCGCTCCGCGTCGCCAGCGCGCTCGCTCATCCACGTCTGCGTTGCAGCCCCAGCGCCCGCGCGCCCGTGCCGTGCCGGTCGCCTGCCCGTATCCTACTTGTCCGTGCCGTGCGCCTTCGCCTCGCCAGCCGTCCGCGCGCGCGCGTGCGCGCAGCCCTGCCGCCCATCAGCTCCCGTCAGCACCTAGCGTGCGGCCCCTGCCGCCCATCTGCGCCCAGCAGCAGCCTCGCCGTGCTGTCTGCCCGTCCGTGTGTCAGCCGCGCCGAGTGAGTTGCTCCCGAGCCGAGCCTTGTTTATTTTATTATATTTAGGCCTATGGATTGTGATTATTATTGTGTTTGTTAGGTTCTCGGTAGCTAGCTCGGGTTCGATCACAGCTTAGGATTTTGTGTGTAGTTGCCTCCAGGCTAGGTAAGGATTTCTTACCGGTGTTGTGTGGGCCCTGCGATATTATATGTGATTGCTGTTTGTATGTTTGTTTGTGTTTATCAGCATGTTTAGCGATAGGTGTTCTGTTCTGAATTCCCGACTGTCATGATTCCTTATGTTGTTTCTCATGTTAGTCCATGCTACGTTGTTCCATTCTGGCATGCTCGTATCTGTTCTTGTTTCGTAGTATCATGCTAGGTTCGTTGTATCTGTTGAGCACGTATTGGATTGTATTGGATTGTATGTTATTGATATGATAGGTTAGAGTGTAGGTAGGTATCATCATCCGGGTTCGAATGCATAAAGTATCTTGCATCCATGGCAGGGACGTACGAGGTAGTACTCCGTCCCTGGACCCCGTTAGGGTTTAGCTAACCCGACCGGTAGGCCCTGCAATCTTGGGTGAGGGTGGCAGACTGTTAAATTTCCCAACGGTCGGGATGATGACTTGGCATTGCCTTGTCCCCGACAGCCGGCACGTCCTCAGCGTGTTCGGCAGTAGCCTTTGATTGCCACCTGATAGGGCAAGGACGGCTTCCTGGTGTAAGCCTACCACGACCGGTTCCTTAGCCTTAGGTGCGGTGGTTCAGGCTGACATAGTTCACGTGTCCAGGTCTCACACCCCTATGTCAGTGACACCAATCCAGAGATTTAGTTAGGCATGGTGACTGGACCTGGGCAGCTTGCCACTAGACCCGGCACCCCCCAGAGTCTGCAGTAGCATGCGGTGTGCGCATACGCTCATTATAGCGCCGACTGGATAGCTCCTCTGGATCGTGAGCCAGTGCACCTTTCGTATAGACAGTAGACAGGCTGAGGCCGAGACTTGTTTCTCGTATAGGGCGATTTTAGTGGTGGTTTATTCCGGACTAAGACCCTGAGTTGGCATCCGATGTTTATGTGTGGATTTAAGCTATGTGCTCTATTCTGTGTTCATATTCATAGCTTGCATACCTTTCTGCTAGATGACCATGTATATCGTATTGTACCCCGGTTGGGGATTCTTACTGAGTAATTCGTTACTCACCCTTATTTTGTGGTTTGCCATTGGTAACCAAGGTGCGAGACAGGATGGCTGAAGGAGGAGCTGTGATCATGGGAACCTGCTGTCATCTCTAACCTTTTATATTATGACTCTTGTCTTTTTATTTCCCCTGAATGCATGTAGTCGGGCACGGAGCCCTAGGATGTTTTCCCAATGTTTTTGTGGATTCTAGCATTGTTGTATCTGAGAAGGTTTTGAATGATTTTAATAAATCTCTCATCAGAGTAAACTTTTGGAAATGTATTTGTCCTGAAACAGGTGCTTGGAGACAGGGACAGGTTTCAGTAAACTGTATTGATTTCTGTTTGAATGCTGAATGTTTTAATTTTAATTGGAATCCGAAATCATATTTGTATATTGTCCTTACTTTGAATGCATGCATTGGGGTAAATGCCCATTTAGAGCCCCTTTTGGGTTGGGTCCTTACAACTTTTTTTTATTCCCACTTGGCAGAGGTAGGATACGACCAAGTCAAATCGGGCTCATTTCTCTCCCCGGATAGGCCAAACTGTTATCTTATCTGCACATGAGCATACTTCTGGGTCGGACCTGTGTCCGACCTATACGCACATGTTTGAACGGGTTGAACCTACGTTCGGCCTGTACTTACACACGCGCATGGGGGTTGGACAAGTGTTTGACCTTTACATAAGGGGGTCAAACACGTGTTCGACCCTTTTTTTTAAGGTCCCCACGTGTTTGATCCTCTTTTCGAGGACCAAATAAGTGGTTTTTGCCAAATCTCGTCTTCCTTTAAGTCTTATCGATCTCCTTTTTCGGCTTTCTCTGGCCTGCCTTTGGGCCAGTCGAGAGCTAGCCACCAGCCCGATGCTTGGACCAAAATCCTCCTACAATAGTTTCCCCCCACTCTTGTTTGCCTTGGGCACATGTGTTGAGGCAACAAGAGTAGGTGTCTTTGCGTGACGTGCCGCCAATGTCGCCGTCCATGTTTTTACACCATGTGTTGATTCCCTCCTAGCTCTTATGGAAAAACTCTATGAAAGGAAGTACTTCTCTTTCTTTTCTATATTCATTACAAGCTTCTCTATTTTTGTAAGTTCTTCTGAGAGAGTTTTTATTCTTTTCTTCCAAACATACTTAAATCTTCTTGCTTTTAGATAAAGTTGAGTTTTTGTTTCTTTTCGTTTTCTTTTGCTTTCTCTTCGGTTAGCTTGTTATGAAAGATGGATTGTGATCCTGATTATAAGCTCGTGGCTAGCGAGGATTTAGATGAGAGTGATTTGAGTAAGGAAGAGTTGTTTGAAAGTGAGTCTATTAAAGAAGAATCTTCCGACAGTGGGGATCACCCGTTTTTTGTGAGAAATTTCCAAGTAAAATGCAACAATTGCAAGCCTTTAACATGTGGGACAACCTATTCTCCTCACGAAGTCTCATGCTTAAGTGATAGAGATTTGATAAAACTTAGGGAATTAAATAGCACGTCGAGCGGGATTCGAAACAGGGGTGCTTGGGAAGCTAGTTGGGTGGCTTTACCACTTGAGCCACCAAGCACTCTTGTGGATTTATGCGCGCCATCTTATTCTTATGCGTGTTTTCAAATGCCTTTGGTTTAAAAGCAGAGCTCGCCCGAGCTTCTCCCTCATTTCTTCTTCTTCTTCTTCGCGATTCTTCTCCGACTGACCAGCGATCTCCGGCGCGATTTTCTCCCTCGCCGACCACGATTCGACCGAGCTCGTCTTCCCCAATTCGAAGTCGATCCATTCCCGAGCAGCAGGTAAGCTTCTTCTTCTACCTCTCCTTTGGCCTTCTCCCCTGTTTCCGATTTCAATTTCTGCTGGCCGAGAGAGTGAGGGAATTGCGTGGTTTTTGTGCGGCTAGTGTAGGGGAATTCAGCCAGCAGCAAATCGCTCGTCAATTCTCGCCAATTCGCCCGAGTTCGTCTTCTCTTCTCGTCAATTCTCGTCAATTCTCGCCAAATTGCTCGTCAATTCTCGCCAAGTCGCCCTTCGCCAATTCGCCCTAGCTCGCCTATCGCCCGAGCGCAGAAGCCGTGTCGCGTGCCCTGTCGCAGCCCAGCCCGCCGAGCCACGCCGCGCATCGTCGAGCCGCATCGCACCGAGTCCGCGCGCAACCGCGCCCCAAAGCCGTGTCGCGTGCCCTACTGCCGAGCCGAGCCGAGCCGAGCCGAGTGAGAGCCGAGTCGAGCCTAATCATTTTATTTAATTTAATTTAGATATTGTGTGTAATTGTGTTGTGCTTGTTAGGTTCCCGGTAGCTAGTTCGAGATCGTTCGCAGCTTAGGTTTTCGTGTAATCGCCTCCCCGACCAAGGTAAGGATGTCTTACCGGAGTTGTGTGGACCCTGCGATATTATATGTGATTGTTGATTGATTGCTTGTTTGTGTTTATTGACATGTGTAGCTAAGTGCTCTATTCTGAATTCCCGACTGACATGAATTCCTACGTTGTTTCTCATGTTAGTCCATGCTAGGTTGTTCCTTTCTGGCATGCTCGTATCTGTTCTTTCTTCGTAGTATCATGCTAGGTTCGTTGTATTCTTATTGAGCACGTATTGGAATGTATTGGATTGTTTCTTTGATTGCTATGACAAAGTTAGAGTGCGGTGTAGATAGCATCATCCGTGTCGGGTGCATAACGAACCTTGCATCCCCGACGGGGGCGTGCGAGATGGTGCTCCGTCCCTGATCCCGGTAGGGAATAGCTAACCCTAACGGCTGGCCCTGCAATCTTGGGTGAGGGTGGCGATCGTTAAATGCCCCAACGGTCGAGATGATGACTTAGCATTGCCTCGCCCCCGCGATCGGCACGTCCTCGGCGTGTTCGGCGGTAGCCCTTGATTGCCACTGTTAGGGCAAGGGACGGCTTCTGGTGTAAGCCTACCACGATCGGGTTCCTTAGCCAAAGTGCGGTGGTTGGCCGACATAGTTCACGTGTCCAGGTCTCACACCCCTATGTCAGTGACACCGATCCAAAGATTTAGTTAGGCGTGGTGGCTGGACATGAGCAGCTTGCCTCTAGACCCAGCACCCCCCATAGTTTGCAGTAGCACGCGGTGCATGCTTACACTCATTACAGCGCCGACTGGAGAGCTCATCGGGATCTTGAGCTAGTGTACCTTTCATTCGACAGTAGACAGGCTGAGGCCGGAACTTGTTTCTCGTATAGGGCGTATTGTGTGATGGATTGTGTTGAGGATTATTCCGGACTAAGACCCTGAGTTGGCATCCGAGGTCCAAGTATGGACTCAAGCTATGTGCTCTATTCTGTGTTTATACTCATAGCTTGCATACACTCATCTAGATGACCATGTATATCGTATTGTACCCCGGTTGGGGATTCTTACTAAGTAATTCGTTACTCACCCTTATTATTTTGGTTTTTCCACAGGTAACCGGGTTGCGAGACAGGATGGCTGAAGGAGGAGCTGTGATCATGGGGCCCAGTCATCAAACTCTAATTTTGTGTTATGACTCTTTATGTTTTATTTTCCCCTGAATGCATGTAGCCGGGCACGGAGCCCTAGGACGTTTTCTAAATGTTTTGTGGATTCCAGCATTGTTGTATCCCGACAGGTTTTGAATGATTTTAATAAATCTCTGATCAGAGTAAACTTTGGAAATGTATTTATCTTGGAACAGGTGCTTGGAAACAGGGACAAGTTTCAGGAAAATTGTCCGGGCTTTGAACTGAATGTTTGAATGTTTTGTTTTTAATTGGAATCCGAAATCATGTTTGTATAGTGTCCTTTACTTTGAATGCATGCATTGGGGTAAAGGCCCATTTAGTGCCCCATTCGGGTCGGGTCTTTACAGTTGGTATCAGAGCTCAGAGTCATAGATTCTGTAGATTGACCTTTTGTTGTAGGTCATTTTCCCATGATCACCAGCACTCCGACAGTCATCAGGTACGCCTAAGTTGACTATTTGTTGTAGAAAAAGGGTTAAGAATTTACAATACCTGTCATCTAGTGTATGCCTTGTGTAGTGCTTTGGAGCGGAGACGAGCAGGTTCTGACTCGTTATTGGTTTGGGTTTAGAGCGCCATCATGCCAACTTCCCGCAGTGTGTGATTATGTTGTGGCTTGTTGAGGTATCCAGATAGATTCGGATGCCCCTGGGACATCGTTCTAGAGGAAGGCAGAGGTTAGACTCCCGTAGGCCACTTGTGGCCTAGTTGTTGGTTTTCCCCTAGTGAGAGGGTGGAGGTGCTTTGCCTGGGAGTACTACTCCAAGAGAGGAGTTAGTTATGGCTGTGCTTATGTGGATGCTTGGGGAGCAGGTCCCCGTGTGGACTAGCCTGGGTAGCTCAAGTGTTGATCTTGAGCCTTAGCAGATTGTTTGATTGCCCAGAGAGTGGCTGCAGAGTTGGTAGCCTTCGAGGAGGTTGATGAGGCATCTTTGTGCTCCTGTAAAGTGTTGTTGGTTGCAGCCAGTAAGCTGGAACCCTGTGGTTAAGGATGCAGCAAGCAGTGTTCCCTTCGGACTGGATCCGTTGGTGGTTTTCTCAGTTGTTTGGTAGAGTTGAACACTCTTCTTTTGGTGAGCCCCTACAGTAGGGCTAGCTGCTGCATGTTGAGAGAGCCGGGCAGAGTTTTGTTGAGCATCATGTGGAGATGCAAGAGTAGGCTGTGAGCCTTCAACTTGATAAGATGCCTTAGGCATGGTTGTTGGAGTTGAGCCCTTGTATGCCTAGCCAGAGTTCGTGTCACTTGAGGTTGTGACCTTGTTGGCCCCGTTGTAGTAAGATGTGGATTTGGTAGTAGTGGCACTTGAGGTGCATTGGTTGGTGTGCCGCTTTGGCACTAAGTCTGGTTCAGGCCTGAGTTTGGCATGGGCATAGGAGATGGTTCTATGCCGTCTCGGAGTTCAGCGCACTCCTTTAGCCTTGGATCCGTTTATGGCAGTTGCACCTATTTTGGTCGTGCAAGAGGGCTAGTTCAGTGGTAGTCGAAGGACTACAAGCGAAAGGATGTTCGAGAGGAGCCGAAGCCTCTTCCACGTGTTACCGGAGATTGAGTAAGTCAGCAGGTTGTCGGTTGGTAAGTGTTGGTGCGCGTGAGCCTCGCGCTAGTGTCAAGGCCAAGAGATCTTTGTGGTTGGTAGTGCGGTCAACTACCTTCGAGTGCCTAATCTGAGGAGAGTTGAGCATCGTAGATGCGAGTTTGGTCCAGCAGAGGGACCATGAGTTGGATGCCTATGAGGTGAGTAGGATGCCTTGTGAGAGGAGTTGGATGCCTTATGGGTAAGCACCCTTGGTAGAGGCATGGTATAAAGTAAGTTCGGTTTGGCATGGTTATGCTTTGGTAGAGCAAGGTTGCCACAGCTTCGAGCATCGTGTGGAGATGGAACTTTGGGTGTTCCGTTGATTGATTGTATCTCTGCCAGAAGCTAGTGTTGCTTTTGGGAAAAGCATTTGTTAGTCTTGGATCTCTAAATGAAGGTTGGGAGTTGTGCACACAAGTGTGTTTTGTGTGGTTCGTTCTGTGGCAGGAGTTTCAGATCCATGTAGGGTTTGCTTTGGGGATCTGGTGCTCCGTTCTTGGAAAAGTTGGACTCCAGGTGGATGTTGTAAGGCTTTAGTGAGGTGGTAAGGATACCATGCTCGTAGTATCAGGTTGTTGCTTAGGTAAGATTTGTTAAGTTGGACCTAAGCTTGGTTGGCGGATCTTCTTGTTGATCTTCATGACTGAGAGAGTTGTTCGGATCCTTCCTTGGGTAGAAGTTATGTTGTGGTTGACGTCTGAGTAGGAGGATGACGCATTCGGTAGCGTTTCGGGTCCTCTTGGTTTCCAAGGAGTTGGAGTTGGCCAGCATGGTTATGATGCTGGAAAATGGAGTTGTTGGTTGTTCAGGCAGTTGGCTGTAGTCCATTAGTTGGCAGTGGGTGTCGAGGGTTGTCGGAGAACCCTAGGTTGTGGAGAGCCTTTCTAGAGCTCAGTCAGGCCCAGGTAGTGAGTTTCAGTTGGCAAGCTCGAACCGTGTAGTTTGTAGCCTCAGGTGAGTTGATGACAGTCTTAGCAGCCTAGCAAGCTAGTGGTTGTTTGAAGTAGAGTCCGGATTGGTTTCGGTGTGGTGGCAAGATGATGTTTGGTGTTGACCAAGGTGTGGATTGTAATTGCTAGGAGTTAGTTTTGCTCGTGGGGCGAATGGTTCGTGCCCTGTTGGTTGTCTTCCTGTTTCCAGGAAGTTGAGAGTTGCCCCGTTGGCATTTGGAGGTTCAGTCCGTGGTGGACCCCTGTTGCTACCCCGTGAGATTTAGATCTTGTTGCTTTAGTGGAGCAAGACAGTGAGTGTATGTGGAGCTCTCTGTCCTTCGGTTGTCTGCTTGTAAGAGCCGTTTCTTTCTGGATTTGGCAGTTTGCTATTGTCGGTTCGTTAAGGACTTTTCTGCCATAGTCTCACCCTTCACTCGTCTGACGAGGAAGGGTGTCGAGTTTATTTGGGACAGTAAGTGTGATGAGAGCTTTGCTAGGCTCAAGCGCAGTTTGACTTCAAGCACGATGTTGGCGATCCGGGGACAGTGGTTTCGTGGTCTCTGATGATGCTTCCAAGTGCGGGTTAGGTTGTGTGTTGATGCAGCACGGGAAGGTCATTGCTTATGCTTCTCGCCAGCTGAAGCCATATGAGCAGAACTACCCGACTCATGATATGGAGTTGGCAGCAGTGGTGTTCGCACTGAAGATTTGGAGGCATTACTTGTATGGTGAGCGGGTTCAGATGTTTACCGATCACCAGAGCCTCAAGTACCTGTTTACTCAGAAGGAGTTGAATATGAGGAAGAAGAGATGGTTGGAGTTGGTAAAAGATTATGACTGCGAGATTTTGTACCATCCGGGTAAAGCCAATGTTGTAGCTGATGTGTTGAGTAGGAAGACGTCGCACTCCGCAGTGTTGTTGAGTTCCCAGCCCAGATTGCAGAGAGAGTTCGAGCGGGCTGAGGTTGCAGTGTTGTTGGGTGAGGTTGCTGCCAGAGTAGCTCAGTTGACAGTTCAGCCGTCGATTAGACAGCGGATTATCGATAGCCAGCTGAGTGACCCCGCCCTTAAGAGATTGTTTGACAGAGTTAGTGCTGACGGAGATTTTGACTTCGTTTATTCACCAGACGGTGGGCTGAGATTCAGAGGTCGGTTGTTTGTTCCGGATGCTGTAGGATTGCGAGCAGAGTTACTCTCTGAAGCCCACAGTTCTCCGTGTGCTTGGCATCCCGGGGGTACCAAGATGTATCAGGACCTTAAGCAGACATTCTGGTGGATGGGTATGAAAAGAGATGTTGCAGAGTTTGTCAGTCGGTGTCTCACTTGTCAGCAAGTAAAGGCGCCCAAGCAGAGACCAGCCGGTTTGTTGCAGCCGCTGAGTGTACCTCAGTGGAAATGGGAAGAGATCTCCATGGACTTTATTTCTGGGTTGCCGAGAACTCCGAGGAAGTTCTCTCAGATTTGGGTGATAGTCGACCTGTTGACTAAGAGCGCACACTTCATTCCCGGTAGAGACACTTATACCGTGGAACAGTGGGCGCAGTTGTTTTTGGAGCAGATCATTCGTTACCATGGTGTGCCTGTGAGGATTGTGTCTGACCGTGATTCGAGGTTCACTTCTCGTTTCTGGAGAGCGCTCCAGAAGGGTTTAGGCATCGAGTGCGCCAAAGCCTGACTTTTCACCCTCGCATCGATGGGATGGATGATCGGGAGGGTGAACCAGATTCTCGAGGATATGTTGAGGGCTTGTGTGTTAGATTTCTCGGGCAGTTGGGACCAGTATCTGTATCTGATGGAGTTTGCCTATAACAACAGTATTCAGATGGCTCCATTCGAGGCTTTGTATGGCAAGCGTTGCCGATCTCCTGTGTTTTGGGAAGAGGTTGGTGATAGACAAATTTTGGGTCCCGAGTTGCTGCAGTTGACTAATGGTGCCGTGCAGAAGATTAGAGCTCGCATGTTGACAGCTCAGAGCAGGCAGAAGAGTTACGCCGATGTGCGGCGTCGGGATTTGGAATTCGAGGATGGACAACATGTGTTCCTAAAGGTTGCACCGATGCGAGGTGTTTTGAGGTTTGGCAAACGTGGAAAGCTGAGTCCCCGTTTTGTTGGTCCGTTTGAGATTCTGGAGAGGATTGGCAAAGTTGCTTATCGGTTAGCCTTGCCTCCGTCATTGTCAGCGGTGCACGGTGTTTTTCATGTTTCGATGCTGAGGCAGTACGTGCCGGATCCGTCGCACATTATTGATTTTGTGCCTTTGCAGCTGAATGAGGATTTGAGCTTCGAGGAGAAGCCAGTGGGGATTCTTGCCTTTGAGACAAAGACGTTGCGTAACCGTGAGATTCGTTTGGTAAAGGTTCAGTCGAGAAGTCAAAGTTCAGAAGAAGCCACTTGGGAACAGGAAGATGAGATGAGATTGCATTATCCCGAGCTGTTCCAGTCTTAAGGGACTTTCGAGGACGAAAGTCATAAAAAGGAGGGAATATTGTAACGGCCCGGAATTTCATCCCGGTCTTCCCGGTTTGCCCCAGGGTCATTTTGGTAATTTGGTCTGGCCGACAGGGCCGATTATGTCTTTTCCAATTGCCGGAAAAATTATGAGATGGATTAAATACGATCGGGAAGCTTTGTGAAGGTATTTGGGCTTGGTAAAATGGAAAAAGAAATAAGGAATTAAATAACGCGTCGAGCGGGATTCGAACCTAGGGTGCTTGGGAAGCTAATTGGGTGGCTTTGCCACTTGAGCCACCGAGCGCTCTTGTGGATTTATGCGCATCATCTTATTCTTATGCGTGTTTTCAAATGCCTTTGGTTTAAAAGCAGAGCTCGCCCGCGCTTCTCCCTCATTTCTTCTTCTTCTTCTTCGCGATTCTTCTTCGACTGACCAGCGATCTCCTGCGCGATTTTCTCCCTCGCCGACCACAAGTCGATCGAGCTCGTCTTCCCCAATTCGAAGTCGATCCATTCCCGAGCAGCAGGTAAGCTTTTTCTTCTACCTCTCCTTCGGCCTTCTCCCCTGTTTCCGATTTCAATTTCTGCTGGCCGAGAGAGTGAGGGAATTGCGTGGTTTTTGTGCAGCTAGTGTAGGGGAATTCAGCCAGCAGCAAATCGCTCGTCAATTCTCGCCAATTCGCCCGAGTTCTGAGTCGCGCCGGAATCACCCCAGCTCGCCCTTCGCCCGCGCGCAGAAGCCATGTCGCGTGCCCTTTCGCAGCCCAGCCCGCCGAGCCACGCCGCGCATCGCCGAGCCGCATAACACCGAGTTCGCGCACAGCCGCGCCCCAGCGCCGTGTCGCGTGCCCTTCTGCCGAGCCGAGCTGAGCCGAGTCGAGCCTAATTATTTTATTTAATTTAATTTAGATATTTTGTGTAATTGTGTTGTGCTTGTTAGGTTCCCGGTAGCTAGTTCGAGATCGTTCGCAGCTTAGGTTTTCGTGTAATCGCCTCCCCGACCAAGGTAAGGATGTCTTACCGGAGTTGTGTGGACCCTGCGATATTATATGTGATTGCTGATTGATTGCTTGTTTGTGTTTATTGACATGTGTAGCTAAGTGCTCTATTCTGAATTCCAGACTGGCATGAATTCCTACGTTGTTTCTCATGTTAGTCCATGCTAGGTTGTTCCTTTCTGGCATGCTCGTATCTGTTCTTGCTTCGTAGTATCATGCTAGGTTCGTTGTATTCTTATTGAGCACGTATTGGAATGTATTGGATTGTTTACTGATTGCTATGACATGTTAGAGTGCAGGTAGATAGTATCATCCGAGTCGGGTGCATAACGAACCTTGCATCCCCGACAGGGACGTACGAGATGGTGCTCCGTCCCTGATCCCGTTAGGGAATAGCTAACCTTAACGGCTGGCCCTGCAATCTTAGGTGAGAATGGCAGACTGTTAAATGCCCCAACGGTCGGGATGATGACTTGGCATTGCCTCGTCCCCGGCAGTCGGCACGTCCTCAGCGTGTTCGGAGTAGCCCTTGATTGCCACCTGTTAGGGCAAGGACGGCTTCCTGGTGTAAGCCTACCACGACCGATTCCTTAGCCTCAGGTGCGGTGGTTCAGGCTGACATAGTTCACGTGTCCAGGTCTCACACCCCTATGTCAGTGACACCGATCTAAAGATTTAGTTAGGCGTGGTGGCTGGACATGGGCAGCTTGCCTCTAGACCCGGTACCCCCCATAGTCTGCAGTAGCACGCGGTGCATGCTTACGCTCATTACAGCGCCGACCGGAGAGCTCCTCGGGATCTTGAGCTAGTGTACCTTTCATTCGACAGTAGACAGGCTGAGGCCGGGACTTGTTTCTCGTATAGGGCGTATTGTGTGATGGATTGTGTGGAGGATTATTCCAGACTAAGACCCTGAGTTGGCATCCGAGGTCCAAGTATGGACTCAAGCTATGTGCTCTATTCTGTGTTTATACTCATAGCTTGCAACACTCATCTAGATGACCATGTATATCGTATTGTACCCCGGTTGGGGATTCTTACTGAGTAATTCGTTACTCACCCTTATAATTGTGGTTTTTCCACAGGTAACCGGGTTGCGAGACAGGATGGCTGAAGGAGGAGCTGTGATCATGGGGCCCAGTCATCAAACTCTGATTTTGTGTTATGACTCTTTATGTTTTATTTTCCCCTGAATGGATGTAGTCGGGCACGGAGCCCTAGGACGTTTTCTAAATGTTTTGTGGATTCCAGCATTGTTGTATCCCTACAGGTTTTGAATGATTTTAATAAATCTCTGATCAGAGTAAACTTTGGAAATGTATTTATCTTGGAACAGGTGCTTGGAAACAGGGACAGGTTTCAGGAAAATTGTCCGGGCTTTGAACTGAATGTTTGAATGTTTTGTTTTTAATTGGAATCCAAAATCATGTTTGTATATTGTCCTTTACTTTGAATGCATGTATTGGGGTAAGGGCCCATTTAGTGCTCCATTCGGGTCGGGTCTTTACAGGTTGCCTCTGCCTTTGGTTTGGAGGGTCATTTTTTAGTCAATGACTTTCTGTCTCTTTATTGTTTTCATGAGAACCCGGACGTCACGGTGAGCCCTACGTTTCACCTCGTAAGAGACATATTCTCTTCGCACCTGACTGCTTAAGAAGGTGGCAGCACCAGTGGTTCTTCGTTGGGGGGGGGGGGGGGCTTGGTTAACCCCGTGTTCCTACTCTTATAGCATTATGTCGACATTTGGAGTAGGCGATAAGGGTTCTCTTATTCAACCTTTTTATGAGGGCTTTGTGATGAAATCTTTAGCAAACCTATCCTTTTTATGGTTATATTTGTCTCTCTTTTTGTATTGCCTCTAACAGTCAGGTTTATTTACTGTAGTGCATTATCGGCCAAAGATTCGCAAACCAATATAGGAATTCTACTGCTGGTGTGTAAAAACCCGACTCTAAATGGTCTTAAATTGCCTTTACTTATCGATGCATTAATTTAAATACACATGGCTTACAACAGATTAAAAACATCCATTTCATAAAATAATTCAAAACCTAAAATGGTTAAGTTAAAAACAAGAAAATAGTTTCAACCTCAGGCCAAAGCCAAAGTATAACAAAACCATTACAAAAGTTCCAAAGTAAAACATCCCACCATGAAAGTCTGTGAAATGAAACAACATATGCAACAAACTCTCCCATGATCATCCAGCTCCTCCTCTAGCCACCTTGATGTTGTGCCAAGTCACTAGTGGAAAAACCACAGAAAGGGTGAGTACAATTGCAGTCAGTAAAGATCCCCCAACTGGGGTACAATATGCAAGACATATCATCTAGCATCCTAGCATACAAGCATAACAACAACACAAACAAGCAGTCTCTTACAGCATCAAACATCAAGTGTCAAGCAGGATCAACACACCACTAGGCTGACTATACATAAGGACAACTAAGTGACCTCGGAACTTGGAGTCTCTAACTCTAAGACAAACTTGGTTAGCATGCTACTAGGCTAACCTAGACAGCACGCAACTGGGCTTGTTCTGAACATGCTCGGGCAGCACACAACTAAGCTAACCCTAATATAAGCTAACACCTAGTTGTTTATGGACCACACGCCACTGGACTAGTCTTGAGCATACTTTGGTAGCACGCCACTGGGCCAACTCTAGATCTGCAACACCACTGGGCCGATCTTGGACCGCACGCAACTAGGCGAGTCCTAAATAAAGGCTTGGGTAGCACGCCACTAGGCTAACCCTAGATCAACTCACACATGGAAGATCAACATGGCTAGTCGTGGACCTCACGCAACTAGGCGAGTCCTGAGCCAAACCGAGTCAACACACAACTGGGCCAACCCAGGACAGTTACAAAATTACCCTTGAAGGCCAAATTACTAAAATACCCCCCGAAGGCTCAATCAGCCCTAATGGCCCAACCAGTCAACCGAGTTAACAACCAAACGTACCTAGAGAACTGGAATGGAAACTTGGGTCATTACATGGTGTCGATCGTTACCCACTAAGGAACAAAAAAGTTTGAAGCTCGTGAATTTTTGTTCTCTAAGTGCAAGAAGGGGTCTGGGTTATGACCCAAGTGGCCCCTCCTCGGATTGCCTCGCTTAGCGGCCTCGATTCGATTCCCCCCCCCCCCCATCAGCCGAGGTTTGGTCGTCCTTTATTAAGTTGGAGGTTCCTCCTGCACCTTAAAACAACACGTTAGACCCGATTCAGTTTTTGACTGATGCCCTTAACAATTTAGGAGGTATAGTTGAATCTCGACCTTCCATGTTTGATGAGCAATCTGCATGTAACAACTCTTAGGGTACTGAAATGACACTCTAGGTTCGTTTATCTTTTGTAGCCTTAGCTCATTATCCCCTCACATATTTTAACCCCTCACTTATTTTCCAGGCGTATCTCAAATTTGTTTATGGGGCTAATCAGCTTGCCAATGATCTTTTCTACATGCGAAAGGTTTGTGGGACTGTAGAGGATGAGGCTAAGTCTCTCAGGCAGGAAGTCGATCGGCTAAAATTAAAACTCCGAACTACCAAGGGGTCTTTGGCTTCCTTCCAAAGCAACTTGAAAGAAGCTCAGGCTCTCATACAATCTGGAAAACAGGAACTAGCGACCGAGGTTGCTACCCATGCCAGAGTACAAGATAAGTTGAACGAAGTACGGGGAAGGTTAGGAGATGTTGCCGTCTTAGTGGAGGCCTTGAAGAAGACCCTCATGTTTATTAATTTGGCTCTAGATAACATGAAGAATGGAATAGCTTAGGCGTTTAAGAAATTAAAAAAGGATCATACTACGATCGCGGTTGACCACTACCTTTACTCTTTTGATCAAGTTGTTCCTTTGTAGTGGAAGACTTCCCCTTCTCCAGCTGCTCACAGGGTTTCCACTCCTACTCTTGTCTTATCTACTTCGAGTATTGATCACCCCATTTCATGTTCCTTATTATGCTGATCTAATGTTTCAGAGTGTTCCTCAAAGCGATAGTCCCATGATGGAATGCAACAACCGTGTAACTACCCGATCTAGTGCCGCTCGAGGTGGTTTGAACCGAGCTGGGTCCAACGGTCGATCATCTGTTTCTGACTGCGTGGGTCTATCTTTTTTTTTTGTCATTTTGTGACTCTGTTTGTATGTTTATGTCCTAGTGACGTTGTAGTCTGGCTTTGGTGGCGTTGTTTAGCTCTGAAACTTGTTTAGGTGATGTTGTAATCCAGCTTTTATCGTGTTATACTACCTTCCTCGTTATTGTGAAATAAAAGATAGAACGTTGTTGTTTATTTCGTGGTCGTATTCCTTTATTAAGTTATTTGTACCAAGTGAACCTTCTTTAGGTTGAACATTGTATGTAGAATGTAGCTTTATGTGGCTAAGCTATTTTCACCAAGTGAAGTTTCCTTAATTTGAACAATTGATGTAGAATGTAAAGTTGGCCAATCCATTAAGTTATTTTCATCAAGTGAAATTTCCTTAAGTTTGGAAAATTTATGTAGAATGTAGAGTTGTATGATCCATTAAGTTACTTTCCTCGAGTGAAACATTCGGTTTTCTTCAATTTCATGATGTTATGCGCATTTATGCTGCATAGTCTAAGAGATTCTAATGTGGTACCTCTTTATGTAGTGGTAGATAGCATACCTAAATCTTACCAAACAATTTTTCACTTTTATGTAACGTCATTTTAACTAATGGTTACCTGAGATCCTACCATCTTGAGGTACCTTCGTTTTGACGTAGAGTCACCTTGAAGTCTCGTCATGTTGAGATACTGTCATTTTGACGTAGAGTTTCCTTGAAGTGTTATGTTGAGGTACCGTCAGTTTTGATGTAGGGTCACCTTGAGGTCCTATCGTTATTTTGACTTAAGGTCACCCTGAGGTTCTGTCATCTTGAGGTATTGTCAATTTGACGTAGGGTTGCCTTGAGGTCTTACATCTTGGGGTACCGTCATTCTGACATAAGGTCACTTTTTGACATAGGGTCATGTTTCGGCATAGGGTCCCTTTTTTGACATAAGGTCCCTTCTGGACATAGGGTCGCTTTTTGACATAGGGTCCCCATTTTTGCCATAAGGTTCCTTTATGACATAGGGTCTCCCTTTTTAGCATAGGGTCCCTTTTTGACATAGGTCCCTTCTTGACATAGGGTCTCTTTTTGTCATTGAGTCCCTTTTTTACATAGGGTTCCTTTTTGTCATAAGGTCCCCCTTTTTTCCATAGGGTCCCTTTTGACATAAGGTCCATTTTTGACATAGAGTCCTTTTTTTTTACATAGGATTCCTTCTTGAAATAGGGTCCTATCTTGGCATAGGGTCCCTTCTTGGCATAGGGTCCCTTTTTGTCATAGGGTCCCCTTTTTGCCATAGGGTCCCTTTTTGACATAAGGTCTCTTTTTGTTACTTGGTCCACCTTTTTGGCATAGGGTCCCTTTGATCAGAGAGTCCCCATTTTTGCAGTAGTGTCCCTTTTTGACATAAATCCTTTTTGTCATAGGGTCCCCCTTTTTTCCATAAGGTCCCCTTTTTTACATAAGGTATCTTTTTGTCATAGGGTCAATGGTTTATACATGTGTTGCCCCCTATTCAAGTACTACTTTGCATTAACAGGGAAAAAGTATGCTTGAACTGTCTATATTCATTGATAAAATGATGCATTTATTACATGTTTCTCGAATCAACAAAAGCGGAATGAGAAAAAAAAACGAGAGTTCTTAATCAAGAAAATTGTATTTGATATAAAACTTCCCAGTTTGGGTTCTGAAATAAAGCAAAAAAAAAATAAATTAAAGTAGGGTCTAGTCGAAGTTGAGGTGCGTTGGGATCACCTAACTTTCACTGATAGTATTGCTTTAGGTGCTCGACATGCCACAGGTGCTGAAGCTTTGCACCATCTAGCGTTTCCAAGTGATAGGTCCCGCGACGCGCAGTTCGGGTTACCATGCAGGGTCCCTTCCAATTTGGGCCTAAGGAACCATCGTTGGGGTCCTTGGTGTTACGTAAACCTCTACGGAGTACCAAATCGCTTAGTTTGAAGCAAGGAACCTTCACTCTCAAGTTATAATACCGAGCCACCTGATTTTTGTACTCAACAACTCTGATTCTCGCTTCTCTGTATTCTTCTAGCAAGTCCAGATTGAGTTGTAAGGCTTGGTCATTTGTTTTGGGGCCGTAAAACAAAGTTCGGGGTAAGGATATACCAATCTCTAATGAGATCACCACTTCAACCTCGAACACTAGTGAGTAGGGTATTTCGCATGTTGATATTCTTAGAGTTGTCCTTTAAGCCCAAATAACGTTTGGGAGCTCATCAACCATGCCCCCTTTTTTGGGAATATGGGATAGGAACATGCATTTAGTGTGGCAGAACCGTGTGCATAATAAAATTTTTTATAATAATTAATCCAATTAATTATCTTTGATTAATCTAATTAATCTAAATGCAATACCGTAGGTGATTGACATGTTATTAGAAAAGAATACTTACATTGACCGTTGCCTCTAATCTAATCTGGCGGGTCTTTATGTTGAGCACGATCAACTATTCCCGGTGGAAAAACTTGAATGATCTCCTCCGTTCTTCCAGGCTATGGCTTCTTTGCTACCACTGACTTCTTGGTGGGAAGCCTTTAGAGAAGGAAGCAAAAAAAAAACTTTGTCAGAATAGTCTGACTATTGAGGAGAAAAGAGATCTCAACTTTTAGAGAGGTTTTTCAACTTATGAGAAATGTTACTCTGAAAGTGAGTGGGATGAGAATGAAAGCCTCCGAGGCTTCCTATTTATAGTGGAGTGATGGAGGCTCCAACTAAGAGCTTTCTGATGGGGGACAAAGCATTATGCATTTTTCCCATTTGATTTTCAAAAAATCCATATTTTGTTTTATTTATTTTAATGGATATTTATCCAATAAATTTCAATTCCATCATATATCCAATATATTATAAATAAATAAATTTCTAATTAATATATCTAATATATTAATTCTCTACTTTAATAATTATCCAATAATTATTAACCAAATTAATATGTACAACAAATTAATCAATATTATCCATTTAATAATTATCCAATAAATATTAAATTAATATGTCCAATATATTAATTTGAAAGTTTAATAATTTAAACTTTATGCTCTTATTAATTATGTCTCACATAATTAATATGTGAATTTGAACTCTTCAAACTCACTTTAATAAAATAGTGTACCAGCAAGTATGAGCTACCTCGGGGACTGGTGGACCTATAGGTTGAAAGCTACAACAACCCAGGATTCAATCCCTATTCGTTAACATCAGGCTTATTCCACTAAAGGCCTATGCTGAACTCTTTCGCAATATAGGACAAGTTAACGTCTACGGATATAATCGGTCATCTATCATCTGATCCTTCATGAGCTTGTTCGCAATTCACAATTGAGACAAGAAATTCGTTCTACCCCTGTGATTACATCTTTCTCCTTAAGCACCATTGATTCCTCTAATGAACAAGTGTTTATAGTCCAACAATAAAACATTGTCCTCTCGGGCCAATGAGATGCGGGATCCATTTGTCCAAGCCCTAGAATCAGTTCTTAAGGGAACAACTTTACATCTTCCTCAAATTTCAAGAAGGCGTAAATTACTTCTTATGAGGTTGTGTTCCCAGCCACTCACTACTGCAATCCCCAACCTGGGAGGCTTATTAACCCAGCTCTATTTGGCTCGTCTCACCCATGCACATCAAAGGACACCTTCATAAAGAAGGAGTTCACAACCAACTCAGGATTAAGATCACATCGAGATACGATCATCCTTAGTGAAGTAGTTGATACGATTCTATAACGGTATTACTCAATCAATCATAAAACTTCTGGTCCCGTCTTATGCAAAAAAATCCTTTTTGTCTAGGCACCCTCACTCACATGTCTCCACAAGAACCACTAGGATCAAGTCGTTTACCACATTTGCAAAGCAGGCCGTACCAATAGCGTCACCAAGACTTAGGTGCCCAACCTTAGTACATATACTGTAGACATTTTAGGTTATTAACTTGGAATTAGATCCACTTGTAAGCCTCACATACTTGTCCAAATGTACATCCAAATAACTATGGAAATATCACTATTAATTTAATTAATGCAATAAAGCTGAAAGATGTTTGTATATTAAATGCGTCATTAATAAAAATAATAAAATTTATTAATAACTTAAATATAACATTAAATGTCTAACATTAAATGCTTGTTCTTTAACTACAAACTTCTAGGCCTTTAGGGCACAATCTCTAACAATCTCCCACTTACACTAAAGTCCTAGTAAGAATTGTTATATGTAAAGTCAAACATCAAGCTTACAGTTGCTCTAGACCGTACAAGACGCCTCCCGTAGACCCAAACTCTTTAGGTGACCCTAAAAAACTTTAACAGATAGACCCTTTGTAAACGTATCGACAACATTGTGAATCGTGTTAATCTTGGTGACAACAAATTCGCCTCTATGCACTATCTCTCTAATGAGGTGGTATTTCCTCTCTATATGCTTCCCTCATTTATGGCTTCTAGGTTCCCTGGAGTTAGCCACAGCCCCGTTGTTATCACAATATAAAGTGATCGGCTTATCCATGCCTGGAACCACTTCCAAATCTGCAAGGAAGATTTTCAACCATACTGCCTCTTTTGCTGCTTCACAAGCAGCTACGTACTCAACTTCCATAGTGGAGTCTGCCATGCATCCTTGCTTGATGCTTCTCCAAACTACAGCTGCACCATTGAGCGTGAACACTGAACCTGATGTGGATTTCTTAGAGTCCTTATCAATTTGAAAATTAGAGTTTATGTACCCAGTAAGGATCAAATCCTTAGGACCGTACAAAAGCATATAATTTCTCATTCTCATAAGATACTTAAGAATATTCTTAACTGCAATCCAATGATCCATTCCTGGATTTGACTGATATTTTCTTACAATGCCTACTGCATAGCAAATGTCAGGTCTTGTACACAACATAACGTACATCAAGCTCCCTACTGCTGAAGCGTAGGGTATCTATCTAATTTTCTCAACTTCTTAAGGTGTCTTAGGACTATTATCCTTAGATAATGAGATTCCATGCCTAAAAGGTAAATGGCCTCTCTTGGAATCCCTCATCGAATACCTGACAAGCATCTTATCAATATACGACACCTAAGACAAGGTTAATATTCTCTTGCATCGATCCCTTATTATCTGGATCCCAAGGACATATGAAGCGTCACCCAAATCCTTCATCTAGAATTGGTTAGCTAGCAACTATTTGGTATCAGTCAATATTCTTACATCATTTCCAATGAGTAAAATGTCATCTACATAAAATAATATGAATGCTAATTTATTATCATTGATTTTCTTGTAAACACAAGGCTCGTCAATGTTCTGCTCAAACCATATGATTTGATTACATAATCAAATATCTTGTTCTAAGACCTAGACGCTTGTTTTAATCCATAAATGGATTTAACAAGTTTGCAAACTTTTTTCTCTGGTCTTTTGGACTCAAACCCCTCTGGTTGGTTCATGTAGATATTCTCTTCAAGATTTCATTTAAGAATGCAGTCTTGACATCCATCTGCCATATCTCATAGTCATAATATGTGACGAACCCGACTCAAAACATGGCCCTAAACTGGGGTTCTCACTCAGCATGCAAGTTAAATATGATAACAAGCGGTTTAGTGCTCATATTTAAAAACCTTTCAAAACATAAAAGAAGGGGGAACCCTTAAAACATAACCAACAGTTTTCATTTAAACATAATCAATAAGTAAAACAACCTGGCCAGTGTTTATAAAATCATACAATACAATTTAAACAACTTTTTAAACAATGTTCCCCTAGGACTTCTGTCCATCTACATGCTGAATAAACAATGCAATAATAAATGACAGAGTGACGGCGGCTCCCCATGATCAATCAGCTCCCTCCGCTAGCCATCTTGGTGTTGTCCCAAGTTACTTGAAAGATAAATAAGGGTGAGTATAAACATACTCAGTAAGAATCCCCAACCGGGGTACAATACGATACATCAATCATCTAGCACCTCAACATGCAAGCAAACAGCTATCAACACAGATCATAGCTCAACGAGCTCATAATGCAAGATCTGGAGCCATAAGAAGTCTCCTACTTCGGGCCTAATGATTGGTTCTCATAACCAATCCTGGACATCACCGAGGTAACTTTCACTCGGGGGATTGCTCAGCTCAAGAACTGATCCCAAAGATGTCCTCAAGGGCCTCTTGCCCTTGCTACAAATCTGGACTTACGGGAGAGTACCCGAAGTCTGGCTCTAACAGAAAGAATGGTGTACTCACGACATTAGCCCGGGGGAGCTCTCCTAACCGGCAACTAACGCGTGTGCACGCACACCGCATGCTGCTGTAACAGGCGTAAATGCGGGGGCCTAAGGGTAAACTACGCGGGCCAGGTACGCATGCATATGACTCGAAAGCGGTGTCACTGATCACAGTAGCGCGAGGCCCTCGGCGCTCATCTGTGCAGCATGATCCACCGACATGAAGCTAAGAACCGGCCAGGGCAGGCTTACACCGATGGCGGGGTTCCGCTCTAGCGAGCTACAAACTAGGCATATGCGAAGTGGGTAGCTAAATCCTAACCGGCGATCGGGGAAGCAAGATACTTTATGCTGCGCACACTTTACTCCCGACCAGTGGGGACAAAGTACGTTATGTCCGCTCTCAGCCTCTGGATGATGACAAACCCTACAACTCTATCTAAGAGTACAGAGTAAAATAAATGATTCCTGGCTAGCAAATAATGACCGACATCAAACACGCTTACCTAGCATGATACTACAACTTAAAGCATGAATCATAAGCATGCTGGAAGAACAAACCTAGCATGGCACTAACATGTACAATCAGGTAAACATGCTAGCAAGAAATCAATCAAAGCTGCCCTATCAATATCATGTTCATAACAGCAAACAAGCATACAAGGCATATCATGATATATCGCAGGGTCCACACAACCACGGTAAAAAATCCTTACCTGGGACAAGCAGAAAACAATAATAAATCAACAAGCAATCAAGCGATCCTCAAGCCTCTAATCGAACCCGAACAGCCTAAACATCAAATAAAGCACCCCAAATACATCAATAACCAGCAGCCAACAAATCAGGGCCCAACGAAGAAAAGACTCGAGAAATATCATCCGAGAAGCCACAAGGCTCGGCCAACCAAAGACACAACAGGGGGGTGGGCGCAAAGGCTGGGGTGGCTGAGCGCGAGCAGGAGCGAGCATGGGCTTTGGGCGCGGAGGGTGGCGGTAGGCGGGCGAGGCGAGCGAGGTAGGTGGCGTGGGCTTGGGCTCGACTCAGCTGGGCGATGGCGCGCGGCGCGGCTCGGCGCGCCGGGGGGACACGGCGCGCGCGAGCGGCGACTCGAGCTCTGAGGGGGCGCGCGCGGCGGCGCGACACGACGGGCTCTGTGGGCGCTCGATCTGGTGCGGGGACGGCTCAGGTGAGGGTGGGAGGCGCAACAACTTTGGCGCGCGCCGAGGACTCGGGCGACGCGACATGAACCTGGGCGACGCGGCCTGGGCGACACTGAGCGACGCGATCGGGCAGGCTGGGGCGGACCTGGACGACGCTGGCACAGGGTGGCTCGGCACTGTGCGGCTGGGCTCGGGCTGGCTCGAGCGTGGGTGACCAGGGGGGCTGGCTCGGGCTGGGAGGGTGAGCAGGGGGCTGGGGTCGGGCTGGAGGAGAGAGAAATGGGGGAAAAATGGAAAAAAGGAAAAATGGGGAAAAATGGGAAAAAATGGGATTTTATTTTCTTTTTCTCTTTTATTTTATCCTTATCCAAAATTCCAACCTTATCCCATTTTATCCAAATTTTCCAATTTCTAAAAATCCTTAAAATCCTTAAATCCCATTTCCCGGCTTCCTCCTTCAAGACCCGACTGAAGCAACCATCTCCAAAGAATAAATCTCACTTAGATCAGCCTCCCAAATCAACACTAAAGGCTCGGGCTCGATTCCCAAAGGAAACACCCAAACAACCATCACTTTGCCCAAAACCCAAATCACAACCGAACTCCCAAACGAATAGCCCAAACATCTCGGGACTTGCAGCCACCAACAAACAAACCTCGAAGAAGGCAGGAGCTACCTCGAAGCCCTGAAAATCCACAAATCCTGCCCAGGGAGCCAAAAGACCAAAATACCCCTAAAATAGCTCTAACGGCCCAACCGAACCACTGAATCTGAACCGGAAGCTCCTCGAGAACCGGGATAGAAAACTGGGCCGTTACATAATATAAGGCAATGGATAAAAGAATCCTTATATACTTTAACATAGCAACAGGGGAGAAGGTTTCTTCATAATCCACTTCTTCTCTTTGAGTGAAACCCTTTGCTACAAGTCTAGCTTTGAAGGTTTGCACCTTCCCATCTACGCCATTTTTTCTCTTGTAGATCAACTTGCACCCAATAGGCCTTACATCCTTTGGTGCATCTACGAGTCACCAGATTGAATTAAAGTACATCGATTCCATTTCGAGGTTCATGGCTTTTATCCATTCTTCCCGATCAATATCCTCCACTGCCTTTCTAAAAGACTGAGGATCTTCAACACTATCCTGAATAACGTTATGTGTCTCCAAGACACGTATATAGGGAACCAGATTATTTTTAATCCTCCCACTACCTCGAGGTAGACTTCTTTCTTAACTGGGTGGGATTTTTATGTCAAATCCCTAGGATTCATTAACTATGCTAGTTGATTTTCAACATCCAGTGTTGGTGAGCTGTCAACAACCATTGTTGACCCTCATGCAACAACACTTGTGTAGGATTTGTGGCATCATTAGAAGACAAATCTTTCAACACTACTGTCGATCGAGGTTTATGGTCTTTACCATAATTTTCTTTTAAGAATATTGCCTTTGTCGATACAAACATCTTATTTTCATCTGGTTTATAAAAATAACCCCATTTCGTTTCCTTCGGGTAGAATACAAATAGGCATAACTTTGAACGTGGTTCTAATCTCTTCGAGTTTGTAGTCAGCACATAGGCCTGACATCCTCAAATCCTGAAGTGACGTAAACTACCTTTACGTCCCCTCCACAACCCATAGGGTGTCTCCAAGATACTCTTTGTGGGTACCATGTTCAAAATGTATAATGCAGTCTTTAATGCGTATCCCCAAAACAATATCGACAGTTGAGCAAAGCTCATCATCGACCGAACTATTTCCAAAAGGGTCTTATTTCTCCTCTCTGAAACACCATTCTGCTGAGGTGTTCTAGGCACTGAGATTTGAGACATTATTCCATGTTCTACCAAGTAGTTATGGAATTCCAAGTCCATATACTCTCCACCACGATCTGATCGCAATGTCTTAATCCTTTTATCTAATATGTTTTTAACCTCAGCCTTAAACTCTTTAAATTTTTCAAGAGTCTTTCACCTGTGCTGCATTAGATAAATATTCTCATATCTAGAATAGTCATCCATAAAGGATACAAAGTACTCATACCCTCCTCGACCTTTAACATTCATCGGACCGCATAGGTCTGAATGTATAAGTTCTAAGGGTTGGTTGGCTTAAACTCTCTTTGTTGTAAATTGTCTTTTGGTCATCTTGCCTTTTATGCAAGATTCACATACAGGTAAAGTGTTCATCTCTAACCCAGTTAGTGAACCACTTTTTACTAACCTTTCATTCCTATTGAAATTTATGTAACCTAACCTTAGATGCCAAAGATATGTATTCAATTTAGGAGAAATTCTTTATTGTTTGTTTGTTCTACTATTTGCTATTTTAAATAATTCAGTATTTAAAAGTGTCTTACAAACCCTAGGCTTGAGCATATACAAGTTATTTTCGCTAATTTCCAAACAAAGATCCAAGCCATTCGTTGAAATAGAAATTAAATTTTCATTAAAATTTATTGAATGAAATTGCTCTACAAGGCAAGAAACAAAAACTAGGTTCCTTTTAATCCGATGAAGCAACAACACATTCTCTAACAATAAAAAAGAATTACTGAAAAATAACTTGACACTTCCAACAGCAGTTGCCAAAACAACTTCACCGGTCCCCACCTTCAAGGTTTTCGGCCCAAGTTCTAACTACTCTCAAGAGTCACATCCCTGAAATGAAGAACAAACGTGATTAGTGGCACCCGATTCTAATATCCAACCATTGGATGATTCTTCCACATAACTCGACTCTAGAACTAGTAAATGAGATTTACCTTCTTTTTCTTTCTTCATTTCAATGTACTCAGGACAATTCCTTTTCCAATGACCAAGCTTTTGACAATGGAAACATTTTCCATCCTTCTTAGCCTTAACTGCTTTTGGAGAACTGCAATGGAATCAAATGATAGCAATTAATCCTATTAATTCTATCAACTCTCATGGATTATTAGACTCTACCCCTTTTAATACCATTTTAAAAGAATATATTCATTTTTGAAGCAGATTAAAAATGAATATTGTTTGAGTTCTATTTTCAAAACCACTTTTCAAATATATTTAATCCATACATTCAACAAAATCAATAAATAAAAAACTATTATTTATTTTTGAGATCTACATGTTGAAAAATCCTAAATATGGAATCTAATTCCTAAAATATATATAATATATTTAATACATATTTAGAATGCATGAATCTTTTTAACCTATGGTGGGATTTTAAATCTATATGACATACTTTATGCAACAACCAAGACATGCAAATAAGTAACATATAATTTAAATAGTTAATGATCGAGTTGATGTTTGGCATATTTCTAGGAAATTTAAATTGCGATATAAGTTAAGAAATTCTCCAACAATAATCTTTGTCTTCACTTCTTAATCTTTTGGAAACTTTGACTGGCAAGAACAAATCCCTTTAAATATTTCCCAAATATTTTCCAAAAATATTTTAATATTTAAACAACTCCAAGATAAAGATTTCCATAAAATTATCTCATCAAAGATCTTCCAAAGATTATTGATTTAATTTTAAAATATTTATTTAATTATCTTTTAATTATTTATGGTTACCCATATTTTCCAAAAATTTTAACCATAATTAAATCCTAAGATATTTTTCAAAAATATTAAGTCTTAAAAGATAATAAATAATTTCCAAAAATATTTTAATTTTAAACAATTGTTCTTCCTACCCAAATAGTTTCCAAAAATATTCTAGGAAAACATCTCAATATTTTTTTTTCTGAAAAAAAAAATCATCATTGGCGTTCTTCGTGTTCTTCATGTTCTTCGCGGCGTTCTTCATGTTATGCATCTTTTTGCCAATTCCAAATTGCATAAAATTGAAAAACAAAACTATACAAAGTTTTTCCTATACCCATGTGCTTGTGTTTACACAAGATCTAAGAATTTATAAAAATCCTAATGCCAAAAAAAAAAACTTCGAGCAAAAAACAATATTAATTTAACATTCATCTAATGAAAATTACAACCCACCAATAAAAAGATTTCAATAACGACAATCACCTTGAGCCAAAGCTCTGATACCAATTGTTGAGAGTATGGGATAGAACCATGCATTTAGTGAGACGGAAGCGTGTGAATAATAAAAAATTTAGCAATAATTAATCCAATTAATTATCCTGCTTGGTGGGAAGCCTTTAGAGAAGGAAGCAAAATAAAACTTTTTCATAATAGTCTATCTATTGAACAGAAATGAGATCTCAGCTTTTAGAGAAGTTTTTCAACTTATAAGAAATGTTACTCTGAAAGTGGGTGGGATGAGAATGAAAGTCTTCAAGGCTTTCTATTTATAGTGGAGTGATGGAGGCTCCAACTAAGAGCTTTCCGATGTGGGACAAAACATTATGTATTTTTCCCATTTAATTTTTGAAAAATCCATATTTTATTTTAATTTTAATTGGTATTTATCCAATAAAATTCAATTTCATAATATATCCAGTATATTATAAATAAATAAATATCTAATTAATATATCCAATATATTAATTCTCTACTTTAATAATTATCCAATAATTATTAACCCAATTAATATGTTCAGCATATTAATCGATATTCTCCATTTAATAATTATCCAATAATTATTAAACCAATTAATATGTCCAACATATTAATTTACTACGATCTCTTAATTAAATACTTATTAAATAAGTAATTTATCAAATAAATTAATTTATCCTTATTAATATTTATTCAATAAATAATAAATTAATATATATAAAATATTAATTTTCAAGTTTAATAATTTAAACTTTATGCTCCTATTAATTATGTCTCACATAATTAATACGTGAATTTGAACTCTTCAAACTCACTCTCTAATAAAACAGTGTACCAGCAAGTATGAGCTAGCTCAGGGACCGGCAGACCTATAGGTTGAAAGCTACAACAAACCGGGATCCAATTCCTAATTGTTTAACATTAGGCTTATTCCACTAAAGGTCGGTGCTGAACTCTTTGGCACTATAGGACAAGTTAACTTCCACAGATATAATCAGTCATCTGTCATCTTTTCCTTCACGAGCTTGTTCGTAATTCACAGTTGAGACAAGAAATCCGTTCTACCCAAGTGATTACATCTTTCTCCTTAAGCTTCATTGATTCCTCTAATGAACAAGTGTTTATAGTCTAACTATAAATCATTGTCCACTCGGGCCAATGATAGGCGGGATCCGTTTGTCCAAGCCCTAGAAAAAGTTCTTAAGGGAAAAACTCTACATCTTCCTCAAATTTTCGGAAGGCATAATTCCTTCTTGTGATGTTGCTTTCCCAGCCACTCACGACGGCAATCCCTAATGTTGAAGGCTTATTGACCCAACGCTATTTGGCTAGTCTCACCCATGCACATCAAAGGACGACTACATAAAGTAGGAGTTCACAGCTCACCCAGGATTAAGACCACATCGACATATGATCATCCTTAGTGAAGTAGTTGATAAGATTCTATAACAAAATTACTAGATCTATCATAAAACTTCCGGTCTCGTCTTATGCAAAAAAACTCCTTTTTTCATAGGCATATTTGAAAAGCAGGTCATACCAACAGTGTCACCAAGACTTGGGTGTCTAACCTTAGACCATATACCGTAGACGTTTTAGGTTATTAACTTGCAACTAGATCCACTTGTATGTCTCACATACTTGTCCAAGTGTACATCCAAATAACCATGGAAATATCACTATCAATTTAATTAATGCGATAAAGCTGAACGACGTTTCTATATTAAATGCGCAGTTAATGAAAATAATAACTTTTATTCATAAATGAAATATAACGTTAAATGCTTGTTCTCGAATTACAAACTTCTAGGCCTTTAGGGCACAATCCCTAACACCCTTGAGATTCTCAAGTTTTGTCTTGAGGTTTTTCTTGATGACAGCTTCAACTTGATCGTTTGCTTGAGGATACGCCAGTGAAGAGCAATGGTTTGAGGTACCCTAAAGCGACAGACTAAGTGTTTCCAAATGAAGATGGTCACCTTCTCGGTTATGGTAGCTAATGCTTCAACTTCTGCCTATTTCGTGAAGTAATCCACTTCCACTATTGCGAACTTCATTTGGCTTTTGCCTTGTGGCATGGGTCTAATAAGGTCTACCCCCCTACTGTGCAAAGGGCTAGGGACTAACCATACTGGTTAGATTCTCCGGTGGCTAATGGGTCGCTTTGCGAAGCGCTAGCACTTATTGCATGTTTGCGTGAATTTTTTGTCATCTTCCAACATTATTGGCCAAAAATAACCTTGTCGGATTATCTTTTGCACTATGGAGCGTGCACCAGAGTTGTTGTTGCATATACCCTCGTGGATTTCCGTCAGAACGTAAGTTGCTTCGCCTAGGTCTAGACAATGAAGTAGGGGGAGTGTATACCCTCACTTATATAAATTTCCTTTGTCCATGATATATTGGGCTGCACGGTAGCAAAGCCATGTAGCCTCATTCTTGTCACTAGGTATTGTACCATGAGCCAAGTACTGAATGATCAGGGTCATCCAGTTCAAGGTTACTGGTGGTGAGGTAACATTGCAAACTTCGCCTAATTACACACTAGGCTCGGTCAAAATTTCAATAGGTATTGATCATTTGACTTTAGTTTTGAACAAGGAAGCTAACTTGACTAGGGAGTCGACATTGGCTTTTTGAGACCTTGGTATTTTTACAAACCTGACTTCCTAGAAGGCTGTCATCAAGTCTTTTACCTTACGCAAGTAGGCAATCATTCGAGCCTCCTAGCTTGGTACATTGCCATAACTTGGTTAACTACAAGTTGGGAATCATTTTTTATGTTCAAATGAGTGGCTCCCACATCGACTGCCACTTGGAGGCCAGCTATTAATGCCTACTCAGCCTCATTATTGGTGATAACTCTCAAGAATTGAGAGTTAAGGGCTAAGTTTAATAGCAGTTCCCTGGAACTTTTGCTATAGCAAGAATTTGCTAAGTTTGTTCGCTTTACCGTAATTATTTGAGTGAATTGCAAAATCCTATAGTTCTCTGTTTAGGATAACATTTTAGAGGTTTGCTTTAGAAAAAGGACATGAATGTGTAAATCTTTAAGTTTCATCTTTATGAACCTGATATTTCATTTTTTGCTTTTGCATACCTAGGGAGCAAAATGCTGAAGGGGGAAAAGCTTTATGAAGCTAAGTGTAGTTGTTAAACATTTCGCTTAAGCAAAAGCAAATCAGGCGGGAGGAGCTCTCGAAAAAATAGCTAGAGTGGAAGACACGTGTCAAAAACCTGAGAAAAGTCTTTCAATCTCAACCGTTGCACGTGGGATCGTGGAGCAAAGGACATGCGCATGAGATCGTGGAGTAGAGTCTTGTTTGAAGCAATATAAATAGCAACCTTTTGTCAATGTGAAGGGCATCATCCATTTTGTTGGAGAGATCATCGTAAAGTTTTCTTCCGACCAAATTCATTGTCATTTTTATAATTAGCTTGGTCGTTTTAGTTGTTTTTCCATTTCCACTTGTTTAGCTAGTTAGCTCTAGTGAAGTAGTTAGCCAACGTTGCAGATTATGCCTGAAGCTGGATTCAGAGACACTATTTGAGTGATTCCGATCAGGCTTCTTCTTAACTCTGTTTCTCTTTACTTTCATTTTAGTATTTTTAGCTCTAGCTTTGTTCTGTAAGCATACGTTGTTATTTTCTTATTTAATTGAAGATGAACTTTTCTTTTTTACTTTGCGTTGAATCTATTTATCATCATGTGTAGCTAAGTTTTTAGTCGGAAGGAAATAGGCTAAGTATGAGTATTTCGCTTAAGCAAAGTGGTAGCAAGATGTCAACTATTTATGCATGTTGTGTTGACATACATTTTGTCTAGCTAATTGTTTGTATGAACTTTATTTTGTTTTCGAGAGAAAAGGAATAGAGCAACCTTGCATGTCATAATATTAGATTTTGCTAAGTACTTGCATTTGAAAAGAACACTTATAGATAAGGTTCGCCTAGTGTTGATCGCTTGGTTTATTTGTTGTTTGAGTTCGAGAGAACTGAACTAGGAGCTCGAGAGAGCCAAAGTTAAGCCATGAATTGTTCGCTTCTTAGCATAATGCATTTCGCTTTAGCGAAAATCTCCGAAAATTCTTAACCTATTTCCGATGTCTTTATTTGATTAGAGTTATTTTATCATTCGTTGCATCTTAAGTATTTTGTCAATTCAGATTCACATTTATTTTGCTTTAGCAAACTATTTTAGCAAATTTATTTCAACAACTTAGTTTTAGTTTCATCACATCAATATTCCCTTTGTTACCATAACTCTCTAATTTTTGCTTAAGCATGTTGTTAATCACTAATCCCTGTGGAGATGACTTTTACTTACTTTAAAACTTGCTAGAATAAGACTGTGTATACTTGCACAACCTTGGGAAATCACACACATTTCACTTAACCTGAGTAGAGGTTTTGTTTTAGCGAAGTCGAAGCTACCACGTCATCATTCTCATTTTCTTATTATTTTAATTATTGTGTGTTCATGATTTCGCAAACAGAAGTCTTGAATGTGAAACAAATAGCATATTCAAAATGATCTCCTTCTAGGGACTGGAGCAATAAGCCGACTTCATACCACTTTTTTGTTCGACGATCCATCTACATAGAGGACTCATGTTTGGGTCCTGTCGCAAACAACACTTCATCGTCGCCTTCAGGTGTGAGCTCGGTAATGAATTCTGCCACTGTTTGACCTTTGATTGATGGCCTGACTTGGTATTGGATGTCGTATTCGCTGAGCTCGATCGCCCATTTCAGAACTACCCATATACTTCTTGTTTTTGTGCGCCTGGAATTAAGAGCATATTCAAAGGGTAATTAGTCATAACCACGATTTTAGGCGCCTGGAATTAAGGTCGTAGTCATCTTGCCGACATAACCAGAGCCATGGCTAGTTTCTCTACCTTCGGGTAGCGATTCTCAGTGCCCACCATGGCTTTGCTGGTGTAGTAAATGGGTAGTTAGTGCCTATTTTCCTCTCTGATTAACACAGAACTAACAACTTTATCTGATGTCGCAATGTATAGAAACAAGTCTTTCCCAGGTACAGGTTTAGACAGAAGAGGCATCGTGATGAGGTCGACTTTAAGTTGACTCAGGGCGGTGTTGCACTATTCTGTCCAGTCAACTCTTCCTTTTTAACTTCAGTGCTTTGAAAAATGGCTAGAACTTATCTTTCGCTCGACTGATAATTCGACTAAGTGCCGCAACATTCTCATTTAAGCTCTAAAGTTGCTTTAGTGTTTGAGGTGGCTCTAATTTCAACACTGCTTGGATCTTTTCCAGGTTGGCTTTGATCCCTCGTTGGTGTACTAGGAAATTTTGGAATTTCCCATATTTTACTCCAAACGAGCACTTGTTCGGATTCAGCTTCATTTAATATTGTCTTAGTGTTTGAAATGTTGAGATAGATCCCCTACGTACCCTTCTAATAGTTTACTTTTTTCCAGCATGTCGTCGACATATACCTCCATGTTTTTTCCTATAATATGGGAGAACATGCGGTTAACAAAACTTGATAAGTTGTGCCAACATTTTTTATAGGCGGTGCTATTGCTAAACACAGTCAGTGCGACTCGAGTGTTAATATAATTGTACAATAACTAATTTGAAGAGACTTGCTGCTAAGTGTGACTCATAATCGCATTATGTTCAAGTATACACGGTCGAATTGCAGCGAGCAAGTATATAAATTATCGATCCAATAGAGATTGATGCTCTATAATTATTAGTGTTAAGACGAGAGTTATCCAGAAAGTAAAAAGCATATAGTTGAGATTTGTGGTTTGTTTTGGATATTGTAATAAACGTGATGTAGATGTATCATAAATAAATATGAATGCAATGGGAAGAAGCAAATAATCAAGAATCCAAGATATTAAGAACATGGAACTAGTTATCAAATTTCTTGCTTCCCAGATCAAACAAGCACTTTCATACTTGATGATTTATGCAAATCCAACTCTCGTTGAGATCTCCATACTATCTTAGGGTGTCGCAAGCAATAGTGAGGTTATTCCTAACATTCTAGATGGGTTTTTGTTGTTTTGATAAAATAATTAAAGTACAGAAATAAAATACTAATGCATGCAATGAGTAATGCTAACTAAATAATCATAGAAGATGCTAAGAGCGTGGACTACCCAAAGAACGTCTTACTTCCCTAACAATTGTTACTTCCGTAACTAATGATTTATGGGCGATCCAGCTTCCACTGTGAACACCATACTTAGCACAAGGAAGTGTAAGCAGTAGTGAGGTTATTCCTAACTCCCTAAATTTCGACAACCGTTCATGCAACCTAAAGTAGCGTACTGGGTCAACATGTGGTTCCTCTTGCGATTCTCCACAAGGTGCATGCGTGGGTAGTTAATCGACGCATATATATAAATTAACATTCAGCAGTATAACATTCAATGACCTACACTCTTAACACAATCTAATCATAAGTAAGTAACATGCACTCCTATGACGCAATCATAGCAGTAAACACATTATAGAAGTTAAAACTAGAAGATTTTATTACACTATGAAATGCTTAAATACTACTACTCCTAATAAAAACAGTAAAATGGAATTGGCACGGCTGAAAGTGTAGTCCCCTTGTCATCAACTCCCACAACATCCCTAATTGCTCTTCTGAAGTAGACTCAAGATTTTGGCTTTAGTTACTTGATCGTCTCATTGACAACCGACCAGCTCGATGATTTCTGCTCCTTGCTTTGGTATTTATAGAGTTGAATTTCGTGATCCGCAAGTAGAGATGAGCTGTTCGAATCTTCATAAATGCAAAATTTCGTGATTATCGTAAGGATTTATTTGATTTTCTTCGCCTTGATTTTGTAATTCTTTCCTTGGAGATGAAACTTTGTCCGAACGTATTTCCTTCTTGAGTTCTTCGTCTTTGTGTGATCTGGTCATCTTTCACATTGTTGTCTTCCATGGGATGTTGCGCGAAATCCTGCTAAAAAGAATTAGTTAGACATAATTTCTCTGCTATTTATGCTAAAATGCAAATCCATGCTTTTGATGCGACATTATGAATGCATGTTGATTTTCTAAGTTATTTCTCCGTATTTCTACTAGGAACGCGTATATTCTTTACTTTAATTCTAAAATAATGCAAACTAAGCAGCCTAAAATATGCTCTCTTTGAGAGTTATCAATGATATTCCCCAAACTGTGGTTGATATTCCCAATTAGGATATATTGAATAAGATGGTGTTGTATTGATCTCTTTGACATAGCCTTGTTGCTGAAATTATAGTGTATATTGTGGTTTATTGCAATTGTTCCATTGCTGATTCGCAAAATGATTGAATGCCATCTATTGTGCTCGTGGTAATGTTTTGTTTAGGGACTTTCTTCCTTGTTGGCTTTTGTGTCATGAATCTCAGTTACCCTAAAATTCAAGTTTCAACCTTTAAATCAACAAGAACTACTCTTATCTTAAAAACTCTAATTATAATAATCCATCCCCAGGTAGCGGTGCCAAAAACTTGATCAGCGGTGCTACTGCTGAGCAGCCGGTGCAACTCGAGTGTTAATTAAATTGTACAATAACTAATTCGAAGAGACTTGTTGCTAAGTGTGACTCAAAATTACATTACGTGCAAGTATACACAGTCGAATTGCAGGGAGCAAGTATATAAATTATCGATCCCACATAGATTGATCCTCTAGAATTAGTAGTGTTAAGGTCAGAGTTATGCAGAAAGTAAAAATCATATAGTAGAAATTTATGGTTTATTTTGGGTACTGGAATAAACGTGATGCAGATGTAACAGAAATAAATATGAATGCAATGAGGAGAAACAAATAATCAAGAATCGGAGATATTAAGAAATAGATCGAACAAGCACTTCCATACTTGATGATTTATGTAAATTCAGCTCTCGTTGATATCTCCATACTATATTAGGGAAATACAAGCAATAGTGAAGTTATTCCTAACACTCTAAATGATATAAGAATTTATGCTCAACCTATTGTAGCTTACTAGGTCATCAGGTAGTTCCTTCTTCCAAACTCACCACAAGTCATAGGCGTGGGTAGCTAATCGATGCACATATATAATTACGTAAATAGCTGCAATAGTATAAAATTCTTTAACCTACACTCCTAACATGCTCGTAGTCAGGAATATTCATTAGCAACTCCTATAGCATAACATAGTAATAAACATAAGCAAGAAGTATAAACCAGATGATTGTATTGCAACTACTAATGCTTATAACTACAACTTCTTCTAAATAAAAACAATAAAATGAAATTGGTGGGACTTAGGATGTGCAGTCTCCTTGTCATCGGCTCCTATGAGCACAAAAACTTGTTTTTCTCCACGATAGGCTTCATGGCCAACTGACCAGCTCGCCTCTTCTTGGCTCCTTGCTTTGATATTTATAGAGGTTATTTACTTGGGCAACAAGTTGAGGTGAGTTGTAAAATCTTCATTAATGCAGGATCGCTTGATTTTTGCTGGAATTTATTTGATTGACGCCAACTTAATTGCTGATTGATTCTTCGATTATTTCCTTGTTGGAGTGTCTTTTTCGAACGTGTTTTCATTTTGAATTCGAGCCTTCATGTGTTGCTAGTCATCGTTCGCACGATTTTGTCCTTCCCACAATTTAGCTTCGTATTTCCTGCAATTAGCATTAATTAGGAACAGTTTATTCAAGATTTATGCTAAAAACGCCAAACCATGCGTTCGATGCTATTTTATGTATTTATGCGACTTTTAATAGCTTTTACTCGTAATTTGACTACTATTGACCTTTATTTCTCCCATTTCTTAAGATTAACGTACTTAATAACAACCTAAAATATGCTCTGGTTGAGAGTTATCAGTTTTTCAAGCCAAAAGGCATAACGTTGTAACAATACAATCCTCGACTGGTCACAAATGATGTCTTTTCCTGATTTGGGGCATGCATCCGAATTTGGTTTTATCCTGAATATGCATCCATGAATTTCAAGACCTCCTTAGCAGAGGTGGCGTCTACAAGCTGATCTATCCGAGGCAGGGGAACTTATCTTTCAGACAAGCCTTATTGAGGTTTGTGAAGTCGATGCTTCCATTTAGTTTTTTCAACCAGCACCACCTTCGACAACCACTCAGGGTAATGTACCTCCACACAAAATTTGTTATGAGCAACTTGTCCACTTGCTCTGCGATGACCTCATTTTTTCGTGGTTGAAGGCCTTGTAAATTTTTCGAACCGGCTTGTGTTCTGGATTGATGTTTAGGTAGTGTACCATGACCCTCGGACCTACCCCCGACATGTCCTCTAGAGACCACGCGAATACGTCACTATTGTTCTTGAGAAAAGTAATAAGTCTCGTCTGGTGTTCAGGGCTCAAGCTGGTCCCTATCTGGACCACTTAATGTACTAATAGCAGATGCACTTCTTCCACTTGTTCGGTAGGCTCTCCTCGGTGGTTCGCCTTTGGGCCATTGCTAGCATTGTTGGTGCCTGGCTGTGGCTCAAGACAATGCCCTTCCCTAGGTGCCGCTTCTAATTGGTAGGGTGTGACCTTTCCTAGGATGATATTTTTAGGTTCAATTTCCACCATTCTAATGTTCGCCAAACTTGCCACCCCTCGTAGAGCAAAATGGTAGCATTCTCACGAGATCTGTTGTTCTCCATGTATGCACCCGATTCCCGTTGAGGTTGGGAACTTCATCATTTGGTGATATGTTTATGGTACTGCACGAAGCTGGTGAATGATTGGACTTCTGATGATAGCATTGTACGCTGAACTGTCAGGCACAACCAAAAAGGTGGCAAAGGTTAGTACTGAATGGTCACCTTCGTCGAAGGTTATATGGAGCTCAATACTTCTTTCAGGGTATATGGTGTTGCCCTCGAACTCAACTAGAGGGTTGTTAATGGAGAAAACCTCTCGCATCCTAGTTTCATGGCGTCGTAGGCTTGCAATGACAGAACTTCAGTTGAGCTTCTGTTGTTGATTAAGATCTTCCGAGCTTTAATGTTGGCAACCGTCAAAGCTACAACTACACAAATCATTGTGGGGTTGATGCAATTTGCATGCGTCTTCCGGTAAGAAATTGATGGCGTTATCTGTTACCACCATGATTCGCACCTCTTCAGAGCTTGGTGACTCACGGGCCTTTCGAGCACATGCTTTTTTCTATTGGTTCGAGGTACCTCCAGTTGAGCCACCTAGGATGGTGCAAATTTCTTGAGGAGGTGGGGAGCCCCTCACATTTTGTTTCTTGCTCGAGCGTTCAGTGGGTTTTTGCTTATTTTCAACGAACTCTTTCAATCGCCCTTTTTCGATTAGGGCATCAATAGTTTCTTTCAGGTCGTAACAGTCGGAGGTGGCATATCCATGATCTCAATTAAATAGACAGTATTTGTGTTTGTTACGTTGATGAGATCCTGCTTTCAACTTAGCCTGCTACGTCAGCGATTTTTTATCTTGGATCTCCATCAAAATCTATTCTATAGGTACCACGGAAGGGGTGTATTTTTCAAACTTACTCGAGGGAAAATCCTTACGAACGGGCATATCTTGGTCACTAGGTCGGTCGTCTAGGTGCCTTTTTCAAGACTCCACCCGATTCGGCTTTACTCTTTTCGCCCTTCGTTCTCTGTCCATCTTCACACGTTTGTTTAGTGAGGCGCTTCTGGACATAAAGAGCTCCCCCGCGTTCATATACTTCTGCGTTCAGGTAAGCACCTCCACGTAGGTTGTGGGGGCCTTTTTTCCCAAGGACCAGAGATTTTTCATCTTTCAACCCAGCAAAGATAGGGTTGTAAGGGCTGCACCATCAGTGTAACTGTCCACCTATAATGCTTCGTAGTTAAAGCGAGCCACATACTCTCGCAGATTTTCATGACTTCCTTGCCTTACTGTTAGTAAATGGGTAGATGGTTTTTTTTATCTCACCCTCCCAAGAACTGTGTGATGAAAGCTTGGGCCAACTACAGGAAAGCTTTGATCTACTTCCTTTTTAACTGTCAAAACCACCACCGAGCTGGCCCTGTGAGAGTGAAGGAAAATCCTCTGCACTTGATAGCATCCCAAACTCCAAAGAGCTCCATCCATGACCGAAATATATCTAGATGGTCGACATGATCTATGGATCAGTCGTAAGCCTTCATGGTTGGTAGTTTAAACTTGGTCGGAACCTCTTCGGCCATGATTTCATCAGTGAAGGGCAGGTCGACTTGGTCTACAAGATTGTCCATATCAAGGCCATCTTGGTCCTACGCTATTCGGATATCGCCAAATTGGTCTTCGTGTTGGCGTAGCTCGACGGCTCACGGCTGGTTTTCAACTTCCTAGTCCTACAGATCTTTCCTTTCAAAGTTTATCAGTGTTCAGAGGTCAGTCCCCATGTCTGGTTCTTCTTCCCTTACCAAGGTATGTTGGGGCATGTGCTCAGTGTTTGTTGTCTTTGGAGCTAATCAAGAAGTAAGGTACCTATTGAACATAGGCCTGGTTCGGGAGCGAGAGTCTTTCACTCGTGACGCACTCTGGGAAGGTTTAGGGTGCCCCCTCCTTCTATCAATACCCCCGAGAACTAATCGCTCCACGAGTCTTTGGTGAAGTGTCGTGGTCTCGATAGGTTCTCCTAATGTCAGGGTTTTTCCCTTAGTCGGGTCATGTACTGGTGAAGGAGCTTCTAAGCAAGGTCATAGGGCGTGGCCTGCACATTGAATAGTGTTTATCCTCGTGGTGATCGGTCTCCCAACAGTTAGGCATATTTCTCTAACAACAAGCTCTTCCCTAGAAGAGGAGTCGTGCCCTTGTTCGTTGCTCGCCCCTTGCCTGAGGGTCCGTCTCGTTTTTAGGCGAGATCCTTGCCGGGAGCATATCTCCGCCTGTTGTAATGGCAGTTGGGGGTCAGTTGATCAAATTTATTGACGATGATATTTTTAATGTTTTTCTTAAGTCGAAGGTATTTTTGTACTTGTTTTTAAAGTTTAAGGGCATTTGTGAAACCTTTTCAATGTTCATGGGTATTTTTAAATCAAACTTTAACGATTTCCATCCAAATTTAACGACAAAGAGTATTTTTGAAACTAAAATTAAAGTTTGGGGGCATTTTTGAAAGTGTTCAAAGTTTAGGGGCATTTTTTACACAACCACCATAGTTTAGGGGCATTTTCTATAATTTAGTCTGAATTTAATACTATTTATGCTCCACTCCTTTTGGTTATAAGTTGAATAGAAGTTTTAATATTATTATAATTAATATTGAATGGTTCGGTGGCACGATTGATATTTTGTTTTGCTGTTTGGGTTTGATCCTTGTAATTGGTATTTGTAATCCCCTTCCCCAACTTGTACTAAAATTAAAAAAAAAATTATTAGTTTCTTAAATGGACGAGAATATTATTTCTCTCAATTTGTTTAAATCATGATCAGTTGTAACAGGATGTTCTATACATCTGTCTTCATGTAGTTTAGGGAGTTGAATCAAGCAAAACAGTCTCTAACTATACCGTAGTTTCTATACTGTACTAAAATCCATAACAGAAAGTTCGTTGCAGGTTTGTTGCAACAACTTCTCTATATAAGGATTAGTAGGTAGAACGGTTTCGCAAGTAGTTCAGAGGTTCATTGAGCATCTTTAGTGAAAACTCCAGATTTAAGATTGTAGTTTGAGGGCTCCAAGAAACCCCTTTGTGTTCTTGAGAAACTCCATAGTAAATACTATTTGAATCTTGTTCTTCACAATGGATTAGCCCGATTTTGGGTGAACCACTTACATCTTGTGTCAACTCTCTCAATCCCTTCTCTATCTCTTTACTTTCCCGCACATTCTTGAGCATTTCTCCTTGTTCTTCACCGAAAAGAGAGAAGAGAGAAAGAAAGAAGAAAGAATAAGAGGGTTTCGATCATACTTTTGTACACGCTGCTGCTGCTCGTTATTAGTTCGATTCGATCTCGCGTTTCTGCACGAGAGAAGCCAAGAAGAACGCCTCCTACGGTGGGTTTTAGACTTCCTCATCATTCTTCAAATTCTTAACAATTGGTATCAAAGCTGGAGAACAGAGCAGAAGAACTAGAGCAGGAAAACTAGATCAAATAGTCTAAGAAAGTTCAAGTAACTGGTTTCTTGAATCTGTTCTTGATTTCCAGACGGTATTGTAATTTTCTGTCAGACGGTATAATGGTGACTGCAAGGTATTACATCGAAAAGTTTGATGGAACTGGAGACTTTTCTTTATGGAAAACTAAAGTTAAGGCTCTGTTAGGGCAGTAAAGGCTCACACGGCCATTTTGGATCCATCAACTCTTCCTAGCCTATGTCCGAGGATGACAAAGAGACTATAACGGCCCGAAAATTTCATCCCGGTCTTCCCGGGTAGCCCAAGGGCATTTTGGTAATTTGGTCGGGCCGACTGGGCCGGTTATGTCTTTTCTAATTGCCGGAAAAATTACGTGATGATTTGAATGGGATCGGGAAGTTTGGTGAAGGTATTTGGGCTTGGTAGAATGTGGAAATATATAGGTAATTAAATAGAGCGTCGAGTGAGATTCGAGCCAGGGTCGCGTGGGAAGCTAAGCGAGTGTCGCTGCCAATCGAGCCACTGAGCGCTCTTGTCAATCTAATCGCGCCAACATTTATATAAGCCTGTTCGGTTGAGTTTTGGTTTAAAAGCAGAATTTTCGCCCGAGCATTCTTCTTCCTCCTTCTTCTTCCTTCTCGTTTTCCCCTTCGACCGACCAGCGATTTCCCTCGCGATTCCATCCCCTCCAGCTCCATTTCGGCCGAGTTCCTCACCCAAATTCGAAGTGAATCTCCCTCCGAGCAACTGGTAAGTTCTTCTTCTTCCTCTCCTTCAAAATCTGATTTCTTTCTCCCCTGTTTCCGATTGCGTTTCTGCCGGCCGTGGGAGTGAGGAGAATCGTGTGGATTTTGTACAGCAAGTGTAGGGGAAGTTACCCAGCAAAAAATCGCTCGTCGAATCTTCTCCAATCGCCCGAAATCGAGCTCGTTTTCTCCAATGCCCTGTTCGCCCCTGTTCGCGAGCAGAAGCTGATCCAGGCGCCTGTCGCGTGCCCTGTCGCCGAGCCACGCCTCGCCCGAGCGCCTCTGTGTCGCCCTACAACGCTCCACGTCCATTCGCGCGCCCAGCCGAGCCGCGTCGCCATCATCTGCTCGCCCGCACGCAGCCGCGCCCCAGCGCTATGTCGCCCGCGCGCCCACGCGCCCAGCCAGCCCTATTGCTGCCCCGTTCGTGCAATCGGCTCGTTCGTGCGTTCGTCGCGCCTCGTGAGTTGCTCCCGAGATGAGCCATGTTTATTTTATTATATTTAGGCCTATTGTGTGATTTTTGTTGTGATTGATAGGTTCTCGATAGCTATTTCGGGTTCGTTCGCAGCTTAGGTTTTCGTGTAATCGTCCCCGACCAAGGTAAGGATTTCTTACCGGAGTTGTGTAGACCCTGCGATATTATATGTGATTGCTGGTTGATTGCTTGCTTGTGTTTATTGACATGTGTAGCTAGGTACTCTATTCTGAATTCCCGATTAGCATGATTTTCCTGGTTATATCTCATGTTAATCCATGCTAGGTTGTTTCCTTTGGCATGCTCGTATCTGTTCTTGCTTCGTAGTATCATGCTAGGCTCGTTGTATTCTTATTGAGCACGTATTGGATTTTATGGAATTATTTGCTGATTGTTAAGGCAGGTTAGAGTTGCAGGTAGATAGCATCATCCGGGCCTGATGCATAAAGTACCTTGCATCCATGGCAGGGACGTCGAGACAGTTCTCCGTCCCTGGACCCCGTGAGGGATTAGCTAACCCTACCGGTAGGCCCTGCAATCTTGGGTGAGGGTGGCGATGTTAAATGCCCCAACGGTCGGGATGATGACTTGGCATTGCCTGCGTCCCCGGCGGCCGGCATGTCCTCAGCATGTTTGGCAGTAGCCCCTGATTGCCACCTGTTAAGGTAAGGGCGGCTTCCTGGTGTAAGCCTACCACGACCCGTTTCCTTAGCCTCAGGTGCGGTGGTTCTGGCTGACATAGTTTACGTGTCCAGGTCTCACATCCCTATGTCAGTGACACTCATCCAAAGAATTAGTTAGACGTGGTGACTGGACATGGGCAGCTTTCCTCTAGACCCGGCACCCCCCATAGTCTGCAGTTGCACGTGGTGCATGCTTACGCTCATTCTGGACGCGATCGGAGAGCTCCTCGGGATTGTGAGCGGTGTACCTTTCGTCGACGATGAGACACGAGGCCGGGACTTGTTTCTCGTATAGGGCGACTTGTGTGGTGATATTATTCGGACTAAGACCCTAAGTTGGCATCGAGAGGCCCAAGTGTGGGCTAAGCTATGTGCTCTATTCGTGTTTATATTCATAGCTTGCATACGCTCATCGAGATGACCATGTATATCGTATTGTACCCGGTTGGAGATTCTTCTTGAGTAATTCGTTACTCACCCTTATTATTGTGGTTTTTCCACAGTGGCGAGTTTCGAGACAGGATGGGTGAAGGAGGAGAGCTGTGATCATGGGGCCCAGATCATCAAACTCGATTTTGTGTTATGACTCTTTATGTTTTACTTTCCCCTGAATGCATGTGGCGAAGACACTGAGCCTTAGGATGTTTTCTAAATATTTTGTGGATTCCAGCATTATTGTATCTAGACATGTTTTGAATGATTTTAAGAAATCTCTGATCGGAGTATACTTTGGAAATGTATTTATCTTGGAACAGGTGCTTGGAAACAGGGACAGGTTCCAGGGAAATTGTCTAGTTTTAAAGGGATTGGTTTGAATGTTTTATTTTTAATTGAAATCCGAAATCATGTCTGTTTAATGTTCTTTACCTTGAATGCATGCATTGGGGTAAGGGCCCATTTAGTGCCCCATTCGGGTCGGGTCCTTATAGTTGGTATCATAGCTCAGAGTCATAGATTCTGTAGATTGACCTTTTTGTTGTAGGTCGTTTTCCCATGATCACTAGCACTCCGACAGTCATCAGGTACGCCTAAGTTTACTATTTGTTGTAGAAAAAGGGTTAAGAATTTTCAATACCTGTCATCTAGTGTATGCCTTGTGTAGTGTTGTGGAGCGGAGGCGAGCGAGTTCGACTCGTTATTGGTTTGGGTTTAGAGCGCCATCATGCCAACTTCCCGCAGTGTGTGATGTATGTTGTGGCTTGTTGTGGTATCCAGATAGATTCGGATGCCCTAGGACATCGTTCCAGAGGGAGGTAGAGATTGGACTCCCATAGGCCAACTGTGGCCCAGTTGATGGTTTTCCCCTAGTGAGAGGGTGGAGGTGCTTTGCCTTGGAATGCCACTCCAAGAGAGGAGTTAGCTATGGTTGTCTTGATGTGGATGTTTGTGGAGCGAGTCCCGTGTGGACTAGCCTGGGTAGCTCAAGTGTTGATCTTGAGCCTTAGTAGATTGTTGGTTGCCCAGTGAGTGGCTGCAGAGTTGGTAGCCTTCGAGGAGATTGATGAGGCATCTTTGTGCTCCTGTAAAGTGTTGTTGTCTGCAGCCAGTAAGCCGGATACCCTATGGTTAAGGGTGCAGCAAGCAGTGTTCCCTTCGGACTGGATCCGTTGGTGGTTCCCTCAGTTGTTTGGTAGAATTGAACACTCTTCTTTTGGTTAGCCCCTAGAGTAGGGCTAGTTGTTGCATGTTGAGAGAGCCGGACAGATTTTGTTGAGAATCATGTGGAGATGGAAGAGTAGGCCGTGAGCCTTCAGCTTGATGAGATGCCTTAGGCATGGTTGTTGGAGTTGAGCCCTTGTATGCCGAGCCAGAGTTCGTGTCACTTGAGGTTGTGACCTTGTTGGCTCCGTTTGTAGTAAGATGTGGATTTGGTAGTAGTGGCTTGAGGTGCATTGGTTGGTGTGCCGCTTTGGCACTAAGTCTGGTTCAGGCCTGAGTTTGGCATGGGTATAGCAGATGGTTCTATGCCGTCCGGAGTTTACCGCACTCCTTTAGCCTTGGATCCGTTTATGGTAGTTGCACTTGTGTAGGTCGTGCAAAAGGGCTAGTTCAGTGGTAATCGAAGGACTTCAAGCGAAAGGATGTTCGAGAGAAGCCGGAGCCTCTTCCCAGTGTTACTGGAGGTTGAGTAAGTCAAGCAGGTTGACGGTTGGTAAGTGTAGTGCGCGTGCATCTCACGCTAGTGTTAAGGCCAAGAGATCCTTGTGGTTTGTAGTGCGGTCAACTATCTTCGAGTGCCTAAATCTGAGGAGGGTTGAGCATCGTAAAAGCAAGTTGGGTTCAGTTGAGGGACCATGAGTTGGGTGCCTATGAGGTGAGTAGGATGCCTTGTGAGAGGAGTTGGATGCCTTATGGGTAGGCAACCTTGGTAGAGGCATGGTATAAAGTAAGTTCAGTTTGGCTTGGTTATGCTTTGGTAGAGCAAGGTTGCCACAGCTTCGAGCATCGTATGGAGATGGAACTTTGGTTCTTCCGTTGATTGATTGTATCTCTGCCAGGAGCTAGTGTTGCTTTTTGGGAAAGGCATTTGTTAGTCTTGGATCTCTAAATGAAGGTTGGGAGTTGTGCACACAAGTGTGTTTTGTGTGGTTCGTTCTGTGGCGAGAGTTTCAGATCCATGTAGGGTTTGCTTTGGGGATCTGGTGCTCAGTTCTTGGAAAAGTTGGACTCCAGGTGGATGTTGTAAGGCTTTAGTGAGGTGGTAAGGATACCATGCTCGTGGTATCAGGTTGTTGCTTAGGTAAGATTTGTTAAGTGGACCTAAGCTTGGTTGGTGAATCTTCTTGTTGATCGTCATGACTGAGAGAGTTGTTCAGATCCTTCCTTGGGTAGAAGTTATGTTGTGGTTGATGTCTGAGTAGGAGGATGACGCATTCTGTAGCGTTTCGGGTTCTCTTGGTTTCCAAGGAGTTGGAGTTGGCAAGCATGGTTATGATGCTGGGAAAAAGGAGTTGTTGTTGTTCAGGCAGTTGGCAGTTAGTCCGTTAGTTGGCAGTGGGTGTCGAGGGTTTTCGGAGAACCCTAGGTTGTGGAGAGCTTCTCTAGAGCTCAGTCAGGCCCAGGTAGTGAGTTGCAGTTGGCAAGCTGGAGCCGTGTAGTTTGTAGCCTCGGGTTAGTTGTTGGCAGTCTTGGTAGCCTAGCAAGTTAGTTTTTGTTTGGAGTAGAGTCCGGATTGGTTCCGGTATGGTGGCAAGTGATGCTTGGTGTTGACCAAGGTGTGGATCGAAATTGCTAGAAGTTAGTTTTGCTCGTGGGGCGAATGGTTCGTGCCCTGTTGGTTGTCTTCCTGTTTCTAGGAAAGTTGAGAGTTGCCCCGTTGGTATTTGGAGGTTCAGTCCGTGGTGGACCCCTGTTGCTACCCCGTGAGAATTAGATCTTGTTGCTTTAGTGGAGCAAGACAGTGAGGGTATGTGGAGCTCTGTTCTTGGTTGTCCGCTCGTAGGAGCCGTTTCTTTCTGGGTTTGGCAGTTTGCTACCGTCGGTTTGTTAAGGATTTTTCCGCCATAGCCTCGCCCCTCACTCGTCTGACGAGGAAGGGTGTCGAGTTTATTTGGGACAGTAGGTGTGATGAGAGCTTTGCCAGGCTCAAGCGCAGATTTGACTTCAAGACTGATGTTGGCGATCCGGAGGGGACAGGTGGTTTCGTGGTTTACGCTGATGCTTCCAAGTTCGGGTTGGGTTGTGTGTTGATGCGGCCGGGAAGGTCATTTCTTATGCTTCCCGCCTTGGTGAAAGCCATATGAGCGAGAACTATCCGACTCATGATATGGAGTTAGCAAAGCAGTGGTGTTTGCCTTTGATCAAGATTTGGAGGCATTACCGTATGGTGAGCGGATTCAGATGTTTACCGATCACCAGAGCCTCAAGTATCTATTTACTCAGAAAGATTTGAATATGAGGTAGAGGAGATGGTTAGAGTTGGTAAAAGATTATGACTGCGAGATTTTGTACCATCTGGGTAAAGCCAATATTGTAGCTGATGCTTTGAGTAGAGAAAGCGTCGCACTCGCGGTGTTGTTGAGTTCCCGGCCAGTTGCGGCGAGAGTTTGAGCGGGTGAGGTTGCGATGTTGTTGGGTGAGGTTATTGCCGAGTAGCTCGATTGTGATCCGACCATCGATTAGACAGCGGATTATTGATAGTTAGCTGAGTGACCCCGCACTTAAGAGATTGGGTGACAGAGTTAGTGCTGATGGAGATTTTGACTTTGTATACTCACCAGACAGTGGGCTGACGTACAAAGGCCGGTTGTGTGTTCCGGATGTTGCAGGAGTGCGAGCAGAGTTGCTCTAAGAGGCCCACAATTCTCCGTTTGCTTGGCACCCTGGGTGTACAAAGATGTATCAGGATCTTAAGCAGACATTCTGGTGGATGGGTATGAAAAGAGATGTTGCGGAGTTTGTCAGTCGATGTCTCACTTGTCAGCAAGTGAAGGCACCCAGCGAGAGACCGGTCGGTTTGTTGCACCCTGAGTGTGCCTCTCGGTGGAAATGGGAAGAGATCTCCATGGACTTTATTTACGGTTTTGCCGAGGACTCGGGAAGTTCTCTCGATTTAGGTGATAGTCGATCGATTGACTAAGAGCGCGCACTTCATTCCGGTTGAGACACTTATACCGTGGGAGCGAGTGGGCGTGATTGTTTTGGAGCAGATCATTCGTTATCACGGTGTGCTGTGAGGATTGTATCGACCGTGATTCGAGGTTCACTTCTCGTTTTCGGAGAGAGCTCAGGAAGGGTTTAGGCAGCGAGTGCGAGTTTGCCAAAGACATCTTTTCACCCTCGCACCGATGGGCGACCGAGAGGGTGAATAAGATTCTCGAGGATATGTTGAGGGCTTGTGTGTTGGATTTCTGGCGATTGGGACCGATGCACTGATATCGATGGAGTTTGCATATAACAACGATTATCGATCGGCGATTGAGATGGCTCCATTCGAGGCTTTGTATGGTGGCGTTGCCGATCTCACGTGTTTGGGAAGAGGTTGGTGAGCGAGCGGAGTTTTGGGTACCGAGTTGCTGCGATTGACTAATGGTGCGATCACGAGAAGATTAGAGCTCGTATGTTGACAGCTCAGAGCAGACAGAAGAGTTACGCCGATGTCCGGTGTCGGGATTTGGAGTTTGAGGTTGGTCAGCATGTATTCCTAAAGGTTGCACCTGTAACGGCCCAGGTTTTCACCCCAGTCTTCCAGGTATGCCCAAAGGGTATTTTGGTAATTTGTCGGGCCGTCAGGGTCGTTTATGTCCTTTCTAGTTGCTAAAAATATTGGATGGATTTATGTAGGTTTGTGAGGCTTCGTGGAAGGGTTTGAGCAAGGTTTGATGCAAAAGTAAAATTAAAGGAAATTGTGCTACAGCTGGGGTTTGAACCCGGGTCTCCTGGAAAGCTTATGGGGATGTGTGCCAATTGAGCCATTAGGTGCTCTTGTTGCTCTTTCTGCATCACATCTTAGTTAACCTTGGATCTTTGGTGTTTGGTGCATTTGGTTAAAGGAAAAGAAATTAGGTTTGTTGTGTCTTCTTCTCCAAAAGTGTTGTGGCCGCCCAAGCTATCCTCCCTAGCCCTTGCCGATTTCCAACACCTTTGCAGCTCTTTGGTTCGTTCATCATCATTCCGGGTAGGTATCGATCTTCTTCTTCTTCTTCTCATCCGTTTGGTGTCTTTGTTTGGCGAGTGTTTAGAAGTAGGTGTGTGTTTGTGTTAGGTTGTTGTACCACCGAGAGAAGCCCGGCCAGTGCCCACCGTCGCACCAGCCAGCTCCATCGCCGGCAGCCCCCGTCGCACCAGATCGCCCCTACCGTCGCACCAGATCGCCCCTGCCGTCACAGCCCGTCGCGCCCAGATCTCGCACAGCAGCCGGCCCAGCCCCTGCATGGCCATCGCCAGCCCGACGTCACCCCAGATTGCGCGCAGCAGCAGACGCCAGACGCCCGCGCGCCTTCGCCCCGTGTCGCTTGCCGAGCCGCTCGCCCACACGTCCAGACGTTCGCCCGCGCGCGCGTCCCTACCGAGCAGCTCGCCGTGTCCGCATCGCACAGCCGCGCCTCAGCGCCCATCCGCGCGCCCAGACTCGCCCAGCCCGCCGTGCAGCGGCGCGGCCAGCGCCAGCTTCGGCCGTGCGGCACTGCGCGGTGGCGCTTTGCCTCGTGTCGTCGCGTGCGTGTGAGGGCTCCGAGCCGAGCCTCTTTGTTTTATTATATTTTTAGGGATATGGTTGTGATTGTTACTATGTTTGTAGGTTCTCGATAGCTAGCTCGGAAGTGTTCGCAGCTTAGGAATTTGTGTGTAGAAGTCTTCCGACCAAGATAAGGATTTCTTACCGGGGTTTTGTGGACCCTGCGATGTTCTATGTGATTGATGTTGTATGTTTGTTTGTGATTATCAGCATGTATAGTTTAGGTGCTCTCATTTCGAATTCTCGTGGCATGACTTCGTATGTTGTTCTTTCATGTTAGTCCATGCTACGTTGTTCCGTTACGGCATGCTCATATTCATTCTTGTTACGTAGTACCATGCTAGGTCTTTGTATTCTTTTGAGCACGTATTGGATTGTTTCTTGATTGTTAAGGCGAGTTAGAATTTAGGTAGGTAGCATCTTAGGGACCGATGCATGCATAAGTATCTGCATCCATGGCGGACGCGTCGAGACGATTCTCCGTCCCACGAACCCGTTAGGGTTTAGCTAACCCGGCGGTAGGCCCCGCAATCTTGGGTGAGGGTGGCGATGTTAAATGCCCCAGCGGTCGGGATGATGACTTGGCATTGCCTCGTCCCCGGCGATCGGCACGTCCTCGGCGTGTTGGCCGTAGCCCTTGATTGCCACTGTTAGGGCAAGGACCGCTTCACGGTGTAAGCCTACCACGATCGGTTCCTTAGACTCGGTGCGGTGGTTCAGGTGACATAGTTCACGTGTCAGGTCTCACACCCTATGTCGGTGACACCGATCCGAGAGATTTAGTTAGGCGTGGTGGATTGGACATGGGCGGCTTGCCACTAGACCCGGCACCCCATAGTCTGCAGTAGCACGCGGTGCATGCTTACGCTCATTCTGGCGCCGGCCAGGAGAGCTCCTCGGGATCTTGAGCTAGTGTACCTTTAGTATCGACAGTAGACAGGCTAAGGCTGAGACTTGTTTCTCGTATAGGACGTATGGTGTGGTGGATTTATCTCCGGACTAAGACTCTGAGTTGGCATCCGAGGTCCAAGTGTGGACTCAAGCTATGTGCTCTTTTCTGTGTTTATATTCATAGCTTGCATACACTCATCCGGATGACCATGTGCATCGTATTATTGTACCCGGTTGGGGATTCTTCTTGAGTAACTCGTTACTCACCCTTATTTTGTGGTTTCCACAGGTAACCAAGGAGCGAGACAGGATGGCTGAAGGAGGAGCTATGATCATGGGCCCTGCTGTCATCTTTGACCATTTTATTATATCATGACTCTTGACTTTTGTTATTTCCCCTGAATGCATGTAGACGGGCACGGAGCCCTAGGATGTTTTCTTATGTTTTATGGATTCCAGCATAGTTGTACTTGTGGAAGGTTTGAATGGTTTAAATAAATCTCTAATCAGTATGGTTTTAGAAATGTATTTTTCACAAAAGCGATTGCTTGGAAACAGGGCGGAGTTTTAGAGTAAATTGTTTTGATTGTTGAACGTTTACATTTTTACTTGGGATCCAAAATTTATTTTCATAATGTCTTTTATTTTGAATACATGCATTGGGGTAAAGGCCCATTTAGAGCCCCTTTTGGGTCGGGTCTTTCTGATTGGTATCGAGCTCGAGTCATAGATTCGTAGGCCCGACCTTTTGTTGTAGGTCGTTTTCCCATGATCATCAAGACTCGGCAGTCATCAGTGCACGCTTAAGTTTCTTGTTTTAGAAAAGGGGTTAAGAATTTACAATACCTTTTATCTAGTGTATGCCTTGCTCAGTGTTGTAGAGCGGGGACGAGCAGGTTCCTACTCGTTGTTGGTTTGGGTGTAGATCGCCGGCATGCTGTCACTGTGTGGGAGAGGACGTCGAGAGCGGGGCGAGTATCGGGATCGGGTCGACAACTGCGCAGGACATCGTCCCAAGCCGAGATCAGTGGCATTTCGCCGATAGCTCCCCTGTCGCGCCTAGAGTAGGCGTTGAGGCGATCGAGCGCCGTGAGGCTCTCTGGAGCGAGTTGGCTGATTCTATGAGGGCTTTTATGGTCAGCATCTTTGAGTGACCGAGGCGAGACCAGAGCCTTGTTAGCGTAGTGCGGGAAGAGTCCGAGCCCAGATCGAGCGGTGACCCGCATGTTCCAAAGAGGCGCAAAGAAAGCACCGCCGACTCTTGAGAGCAAGTAGCCCCTGAGGCGGATGTAGCAGAGGGTGCAGTGGAGCTTGGTAGATGGTTAAAGGACTTTGTGAAGTGGCAGCCGGAGAAGTTTGATGCCACTGGGGATGCGTTAGCAGCAGCCCATTGGATTGCCCATATGGAGTACACCTTCCTGATCATGGTGTGCCCCGATATCCAGAGACCGAGGTGTGCAGCCCATGCACTAGGAGGCACAGCGAGATGGTGGTGGGAGTCCACCTTGAGTGAGAGACCAGCTGGGTCACCACCTGCTACTTGGGAATTCTTCAAGTCGGAATTCAAGGTCAAGTACATCAGTGATGAGGCTCAAGAGAAGATGGTGGAGCTTTTCGGAACACAAGCGGGGTTACGATTCTATTGAGGAATATGAGAGAAAGTTCTCGGAGTATGGATATTTTGCTCATGATTGATAGCCACCTCTGAGTTAAAGATCCGGAAGTTCATATCTGGTTTGAGACAGGGTGTTTCTCAGGATGTCAGAGCTCAGGCCCCTGTTACATATGCTAGAGCTATTCAGTTAGCCACTATATATAATGGGAAGTATCCTGTTGAGCGGATTGTTGCCGCTCCGGTCCAACGTCCTGTCCCAGCTGCAGTGGGGCAGAAGAGGAAGTTTGATTTCCGAGGAGGCGCCGCGCCGCCAAGGGCGAAGATCGTAACCGAGACGGCGAAGAGTTCGCCCGTTTCGGCCTCGCGCGCAGGCGGTCCCGAGCAAATTCCGCATGTGCCACTTGTGGGAAAGTCCACGCTGGAGCTTGTCGGTGGACCCAGTTGTGCTTTCGTTGTGGTAGAGGGGCACATGGCCCATTTTTGTGATCACCCGGCTATGGCGGCTCGGCCAGCCAGCAGCGGCGAGGTCGGGTGTTTGCTACGACCCGTCAGAGGCCGAGCGTCACGAATGCGGCTGTGGCGGTACGCTTCTTGTTTTAGATCACTGCGCATTTGTCTTGTTTGATTCTGGTTCTACGCATTCATTTGTATATGTGTTGTTTCTTGAGCATGCTAAGTTGAGACTAGAGCCTCTAGGTTTTGAGTTATCTGTTGCAACTCCTTGGGAGTTAGTATGTTAGCTAGAGATAAGATTAAGGATGGCCGGATCGAGATATCCAGGAGAGTTGCTTGTAGCCACACTCATAGTTACGCCTATGAGTGGTTTTGATGTGATCCTTGGTATGGAGTGGTTAGTTGCTAACCACGCGTTGATTGACCGCCAGGAAAGAAAAGTGGTGTTCGGGCCACTGGTTGGCCTAGTTTTAAGTTTCGTGGAGTCCAAGGTGGAGTGCGCCGCCAATGGTGTCGGTGTGAAAGCTCGTCGTTTGCTAGCTCATGGAGCTTGGGGTTACCTAGCCAAGTTGTGCGTGTGGAGAGCCGTCCCTTGCTTGATTGTTGATCAGTGCCGGTCGTGCGGGAGTTCGCGGGTGTGTTTTCGAGGAGTTCTGGGGTTGCCCCGAAGAGAGAGGTTGACTTCACTATTGAGCTCGAGCTAGGGACCCTCCCTATCTCGAAGGCTCCGTATCGCATGGCGCCCGTGAGTTAAAGGCGAAGATTCGATTGCGGGAGATGTTAGATCGAGGGTTCATCCGTCCGAGTGTGTCCCCGTGGGAGCACGATTCATTTGTGAAAAAGAAGGATGGTTCTATGCGCTTATGTATTGATTATCGAGAGCTTAATAAGGTGTGATGAAGAATAAGTACCCGTTGCCCCATATCGATGATTTGTTCGATCGAGTTCGAGGAGCTTCTGTGTTCTCCAAGATAGATTTGAGATCCGGTTACCATCGATTTGCGGATCGGGGATGCCGACATTCCTAAGGCGACTTTCGAGTCGAGATATGGTCACTATGAGTTTGTGGTTATGTCGTTTGGATTGACCAATGCCCCACCGCGTTCATGGACATGATGGATAGGGTGTTCAAATCATTTTTGGGACGACCGTCATTGTGTTCATTGGCGATATTCGATTTATTCAAGGTCTAAGGAGGACCATGCGAGCATTTGAGGCGAGTATTGGCGGCTTTGAGGGAAAACCGGCTTTATGCGAAGTTTTCCAAATGTGATTCTGGTTGGAGCGGTGGCCTTCCTAGGCCACGTGGTTTCGAGAGATGGTATAGCCGTGGACCCCGTGAAGATTGAGGCCGTGAGTTCGTGGGCCAAGCCGACTTGATTCTTGCCGAGATACGCGACTTTACGGGTTTCCCAGTTACTACCGTCGGTTCGTTAAGGACTTTTCCGCCATAGCCTCGCCCCTCACTCGTCGTCGACGAGTAAGGGTGTCGAGTTCGTTGGGAACGATAAGTGTGATGAGAGCTTTGCGGGCTCAAGCGTAGTTTGACTTGGCACCGTGTTGGCAATCCCGGAGGGACGGTGGTTTCGTAGTTTCTGCCGATGCTTCCAAGTTTGGGTTAGGTTGTGTGTTGATGCAAAGACGCGGGAAGGTCATCGCCTATGCTTCCCGTCATTTGAAACCGTATGAAGCGAACTACCCGACTCATGATATGGAGTTAGCGCAGATGGTGTTTGCTTTGAAGATTTGGAGGCATTACTGTATGGTGGCGGATTCGAGATGTTTACCGATCACCGAGCCTCAAGTATCTGTTTACTCAAAAGGAGTTGAATATGAGGCGAGAGGAGGTGGTTGGAGTTGGTAAAGGATTATGGCTGCGAGATTTTGTACCATCCGGGTAAAGCCAATGTAGTGGTGATGCTTTGAGTAGAAAGACGTCGCACTCCGCGGCGTTGTTGAGTTCAGCCAGTTTGCGGAGAGAGTTCGAGCGGGCCGAGGTTGTAGTGTTGTTGGGTGAGGTTACTGCGAGGTAGCTCGATTGACTTATTCAAACCGTCGATTAGGCGGAGAGGATTATTGATAGCCGGTGAGTGACCCCGCGCTAAGAGATTGGTTGTGAGTTAGTCTTGTGGAGATTTTGATTTCGTGTTCTCGCGAGCGGTGGGTTGACTTATAGAGGCCGGTTGTGTGTTCCGGACATTGCGGGATTGCGAGCGAGTTGCTCTCGAGGCCCTGATTCCCCATTTGCTTGGCACCGAGGGGTACCAAGATGTATCGAGACCTTAAGCGGACTTTCGGTGGATGGGGATGAAGAGAGATGTGGCGAGTTTGTGGTAGGTGTCTCACTTGTCAACAAGTGAAAGCACCCAGCAGAGAGGCCGGTGGTTTGTTGCGGCCACCGAGTGTGCCTCGGTGGAAATGGGAAGATATCTCTATGGACTTTATTTACGGTTTGCCGAGGACTCCGAGGAGGTTCTCTCGAGATCTGGGTGATAGTCGACGGTTGACCAACAGCGCACACTTCATTCCGGTAGAGACACTTATACCGTGGAATAGTGGGCGCAGATTGTTTTTTGGAACAGATCATCCGATATCATGGTGTGCCGGTGAGGATTGTGTCCGATCGTGACTCGCGGTTCACTTCTCGTTTCGGAGGGCACTTCAAAAGGGTTTAGGCACCGAGTGCGATTTAGCACTGACTTTTCACCCTCGAGCGGATGGTCGACGAGAGAGGTGAACCAGATTCTCGAGGATATGTTTGAGGGCTTGTGTGTTGGACTTCCGGCGGTTGGGACCCGATATCATGTATCGATGGAGTTTGCCTATAACAACGATTATCGATCGGCGATTGAGATGGCTCCATTCGAGGCCTTGTATGGCAAGCGTTATCGGTCCCCCGTGTTGCGGGAAGAGGTTGGTGATAGGCGAGTTTTGGGTCCCGAGTTCTTTGCGCAGTTGACTAATGGAGCGGTGCAAAAGATTAGAGCTCGTATGTTGACGGCTCAGAGCGAGCAGCGAAAAAGTTACGCCGATGTTGGCGTCGAGATTGGAGTTTGAGGTTGGCAACAGCATGTTCCTAAAGGTTGCTCCAATGCGTGGTGTTTTGAGGTTTGGTAAGCGAGGAAGTTGAGTCCCCGTTTTTCGGAAATTTATTTGAGATTACGGAGAGGATTGGCGAGTTGCTTATCGGTTAGCCCTACCTCCGTCGTTGTCGTGATGCCACGATGTTTTTCATGTATCGATGTTGAGGCAGTATGTACCGGACCCGTCGCACAATGTGAACTTTGAGCCTTTGCAGCTGAATGAGGATTTGAGCTTCGAGGAGAAGCCAGTGGGGATCCTTGCATTTGAGACAAAGACATTGCGTAACCGCGAGATTCGGTTGGTAAAGGTTCAGTGGAGGAGTCAGAGTTCCGAGGAAGCCACTTGGGAGCGGGAAGACGAGATGAGATTGCATTATCTGAGTATGTTCAGTCTTAAGGACTTTCGAGGACGAAAGTCATAAAAAGGAGGGAATATTGTAACGGCCCAGGTTTTCACCCCAGTCTTCCAGGTATGCCCAAAGGGTATTTTGGTAATTTGTCTGGCCGTCAGGGTCGTTTATGTCCTTTCTAGTTGCTAAAAATATTGGATGGATTTATGTAGGTTTGTGAGGCTTCGTGGAAGGGTTTGAGCAAGGTTTGATGCAAAAGTAAAATTAAAGGAAATTGTGCTGCAGCTGGGGTTTGAACCCAGGTCTCCTGGAAAACTTGTGGGGATGTGTGCCAATTGAGCCATTAGGTGCTCTTGTTGCTTTTTCTGCATCACATCTTAGTTAACCTTGGATCTTTGGTGTTTGGTGCATTTACTTAAATGAAAAGAAATTAGGTTTGTTGTGTCTTCTTCTCCAAAAGTGTTGTGGCCGCCCAAGCTATCCTCCCTAGCCCTTGCCGATTTCCAACACCTTTGCAGCTCTTTGGTTCGTTCATCATCATTCCGGGTAGGTATCGATCTTTTTCTTCTTCTTCTTCTCATCCGTTTGGTGTCTTTGTTTGGCCGAGTGTTTAGAAGTAGGTGTGTGTTTGTGTTAGGTTGCGGCACCGAGAGAAGCCCACCGGCCAGGCCACCGTCGCACCAGCCAGCTCCATCGCCGGCAGCCCCCGTCGCACCAGATTGCCCCTGCCGTCACAGCCCGTCGCGCCCAGATCTCGCACAGCAGCCGGCCCAGCCCCTGCACGGCCATCGCCAGCCCGACGTCACCCCAGATTGCGCCTGGCAAGAAGAGACGCCGACGCCCGCGCGCCGCCCCGTGTTGCTTGTCGAGCCGCTCGCCCGCACGCCCAGACGTTCCCCCGCGCGCGCGTCCCTGCCGAGCAGCTCGCCATGTCCTCATCGCACAGCGCCGTGCCAGCGCGTAGCCAGCTCCAAGCTCAGCCGTGCCAGCCTGCCAGCGGCGCCTTTGCCTCGTGTCGCCGTGCCGTGTGAGGGCTCCTTGAGCCGAGCTTTATTTTATTATATTTTAGGGATATGGTTGTGATTGTTAGTATGTTTGTAGGTTCTCGATAGCTAGCTCGGAAGTGTTCGCAGCTTAGGAATTTGTGTGTAGAAGTCTTCCGACCAAGGTAAGGATTTCTTACCGGGGTTGTGTGGACCCTGCGATGTTCTATGTGATTGATGTTGTATGTTTGTTTGTGATTATCAGCATGTATAGTTTAGGTGCTCTGTTCAATTCGACGTGGCATGACTTCGTATGTTGTTCTTTCATGTTAGTCCATGCTACGTTGTTCCGTTACGCATGCTCATATTCATTCTTGTTACTGTAGTACCATGCTAGGTCTGCTGTATTCTTTTGAGCACGTATTGGATTGTTTCTTGATTGTTAAGGCGAGTTAGAATTCAGGTAGGTAGCATCTTCAGGGCCTGATGCATAAAGTATCCTGCATCCATGGCGAGGACGTCGAGACAGTTCTCGTCCCCGAACCCCGTTAGGGTTTAGCTAACCCGACCGGTAGGCCCCGCAATCTTGGGTGAGGGTGGCGGATCGTTAAATGCCCCAGCGGTCGGGATGATGACTTGGCATTGCCTGCCCCCGGCGATCGGCACGTCCTCGGCATGTTCGGCCGTAGCCCTTGATTGCCACCTGTTAGGGCAAGGACCGCTTCCTGGTGTAAGCCTACCACGACCGGTTCCTTAGCCTCAGGTGCGGTGGTTCAGGATGACATAGTTCACGTGTCTAGGTCTCACACCCCTATGTCAGTGACACCGATCCAGAGATTTAGTTCGGCGTGGTGACTGGACATGGGCAGCTTGCCACTAGACCCGGCACCCCCCATAGTCTGTAGTAGCACGCGGTGCATGCTTACGCTCATTACAGCGCCGACCGGAGAGCTCCTCGGGATCTTGATCTAGTGTACCTTTCGTATCGGCAGATGAAGCAGTGGCCGAGACTTGTTTTCTCGTATAGGACGTATGGTGTGGTGGATTTATCTCCGGACTAAGACTCTGAGTTGGCATCCGAGGTCCAAGTGTGGACTCAAGCTATGTGCTCTTTTCTGTGTTTATATTCATAGCTTGCATACACTCATCTAGATGAGCATGTGCATTGTATTGTACCCCGGTTGGGGATTCTTACTGAGTAACTCGTTACTCACCCTTATTTTGTGGTTTCCACAGGCAACCAAGGAGCGAGACAGGATGGCTGAAGGAGGAGCTATGATCATGGGCCCTGCTGTCATCTCTGACCATTTTATTATATCATGACTCTTGACTTTTGTTATTTCCCCTGAATGCATGTAGACGGGCACGGAGCCCTAGGATGTTTTCTTATGTTTTATGGATTCCAGCTGTAAAGACCCGACCCAAAAAGGGCTCAAAATAGGTCTTTACCCCAATGCATGCATTCAAAGTAAAGAACAATATGCGAGATAGGGTTTTGATTCCCAATTAAAAACAAAAGAGATTCAATGAAATCAAGATGGTTTCTTTGAAAACTGTCCCTGTCTCCAAGCACTGTTTCAAGGCAAATACATTTCCAAAACGTACACTCGATCAAAGATTTATTAAAACATTTGAAACATCCTCAAATTCAATAAAGCGGGAATCCACAAAACATTGAGAAAACATCCTAGGGCTCGTGCCCGACTACATGCATTCGGGGAAAAATAGAAGACAAGAGTCATAGAAATAAAAGATCGAGACGGCAAGCAGTTCCCATGATCACGCTCTCCTCCTTCACCATCATGTCTCGCACCTTGGTTACGTGGAAAACCACAAAATAAGGGTGAGTAACGAGTGTCGATAAGAATCCCCAACCGGTACAATACGATGCACATGGTCATCTAGGTGAGTGTATGCAAGCTATGAATATAAAACGCAGAATAGAGCACATAGCTTAAGTCCACACTTGGACCTCGGATGCCAACTCGTGGTCTTAGTCCGAAATAAATCCACCACACAATACGCCCTATACGAAACGAGTCCGCCTCGCCGTTCATCTGTCGATACGAAAGGTGCACTAGCTCAAGATCCCGAGGAGCTCTCCGGCCGGCGCCAGAATGAGCGTAAGCGCGCACCGCGTGCTCTGCTGCTGCGAGACTATGAAGTGCCGGTCTAGTGGCAGCCGCCCATGTCCGATCACCACGCCTAACTAAATCTGCGGATCGGTGTCACCGACATAGGGGTGTGAGACTGGACACGTGAACTATGTCACTGAACCACCGCACTGAGGCTAAGGAATCGGCCGTGGTAGGCTTACACCGAAGCCGTCCCTGCCCTATCGGTGGCAATCAAGGGCTACGCCGAACACGCCGAGGACGTGTCGATCGCCGGGATGAGGCAATGCCAAGTCATCATCCCGACCGTTGGGGCATTTAACGATCTTCCACCCTCACCCAAGATTGCAGGGCCTACCGGCCGGGTTAGCTAAACCTCACGGGTCCAGGGACGAGTATTACCTCGCACGTCCCCGCCATGGATGCAAGATACTTTATGCATCGTGCCCTGATGATGCTACCTACCTACACTCTAACATATCATTTCAATAGCATATAATCCAATACAATCCAAAACGTGCTCAGCGGATACAACGAACCTAGCATGGTACTACGAAGCAAGAACAGATATGAGCATGCGAGCGGAACAACCTAGCATGGACTAACATGAGAGAACAACATACGAAGTCATGCTAGTCAGAATTGTAACAGAGCACCTAAACTATACATGCCGATAATCACAAACAAACATACAAACAACAATCACATAGAACATCGCGCAGGTCCACACAACTCCGGTAAGAAATCCTTACAGCCGGGGCAACTACACACAAAACCTAAATCGCGATCGAACCCGAGCTAGCTACCGAGAACCTAACAAAAACAATGATAATCATAATCCATAAGCCTAAATATAATAAAATAAACAAGGCTCGGCTCGGGAGCAACTCACGCGGCTCGGCTGACACGCGGACGGCGGAAGCGGCACGGCGAAGTTCTTGGCTGGCGACGGGCGCAGGAAGGGGCTGATGGCGCGAGGACCGCACTGCGGGCGGCCGCGCGGCGGCGGCGAGGCGGCATAGCTGCTTGTATATGCGCGCGGACGGCTGGCTGGGCGCAGCGCGCGCGCGCGAGCAGACGGACAGCGCGCTGGCGCGAGGCGCGCGGCGACGCGATGCGCGCGCGGCGCAGTGAGAGAGAGCGGCGCGCGGGCTGCTCAGGTGGTGCGCGCGACGGGCTGCGACGGGCTGGCGGTCTGGGCGGCCTGGTGCCTGCTGCTGCGCGATCTGGGCAGCCTGGGCTTGCCTTGCTAGGCGATCTGGGCGGCCTGGGCTTCTTGTGGGGCGGATCTGGGCATCTTTGGGCGACTGCAACAAACACACACACACACAAGCTCTTCTCCTTACCTTTCGGCCAACAAGAACACCCAATCAAGAAGATGATGTAACGACCAGTTTTTCTTCCCGGTCTTCCGGGTATGCCCTAGGGTAATTTGGTAATTTGGTCGGGCCGTCATGGTCGTTTGTGTGTTTTCCGGCTACTAAAATTATTGGATGGTTTTATGTAGGTTTTGGAGGGGTTTGAGGTTTGGTTTGAGCAAGGTTTGATGCAAAAGTAAAAATTAAGGGATTTGTCTTTGCAGTAGGGGTTTGAACCGGGTCTCCCGGGAAGCTTGTAGAGATGTGTGCCAATTGAGCCATTAGGTGCTCTTGTTACTCTTTTCTGCATCACATCTTAGTTAACCTTGGATTTTGGAGTTTTGGTGCATTTGGTTAAATGAAATAGAATTAGGTTTATTCCATCTTCTTCTCCAAAACTCCTCTTGGCCGCACAAGCTCTCCTCTCCATTGCCTTGCCGAATTCTTCTTCCCTTGCATCTCCTTGGGTTCGATCATCATCATTTCGGGTAAGTCTTCATCCTCTTCATCTCCTCATTTGGTTTTTGATCTTTGGCCGAAGGTAAGATGTAGAGTGTGTGTGTGTTTGTGTTGGTTGCGGCCCGGTACCGAGAGGAGCGACCATCATCGCCGACCACTCGCACGCCCAGATCTGTCGGCGACCCGCCAAGACGCAGATCCGCCTAGCAGCCTTGCTGTTCGTCCAAAGAAGACAGTCGCCCTCGCCGTCGCGACGCCCGGCCGTCGGATCGCGACGCCGGATCGCGCGCCAAGAATAAGCGGCCAGATCGTCGTTCGTCCTCGCCCGATCGTCGCTTCGACGCCGGAAGGTCTCGCCGCGCGCGCGCGCAGCGTCGGTCGCGTCTGCGTCGCCCATCGCGACGCCCTCGCCGTGTCCGCTTGCGAGCCGCTCGCGCGCGCGCCCAGCCGCGTCTGCGTCGCTGTCGCCGCACGCCGCGCGCCCGCGCGCCGCCGCCCAGACGTTCGCCGCGCGCGCCTCGTCCTGCCGAAGCCGCTCGCCGTGTCCGCATCGCACGCCAGCGCCGCGCGCGCGCCTTCGCCCGAGACGCTCGCGCCGCGCGCTGCTGCGTCCTGCCGTGCCGTGCGGCGCAGCAGCGGCCAGCGCCAGCCACCTTGCGGCGGCTCCAAGCTCGTGTCGTCGTGCGCGTGAGTTTCCGCCGAGAGCTTGTTGTTTCTATTGTTGTTTAGACAATTTAGATGCCGATTATTGTTGGTTTGCTAGGTTCCCGCTCGCTAGCTCGGGATTGTTCGCAGACTTAGGATTTGTGTGTAGAAGCCTCCCGACCAAGGTAAGGATTTCTTACCGGAGTTGTGTGGGCCCTGCGGTATATTTGTGATTGTTGTTTTGTATGCTGTGTATGATTACTAGCATGTTTAGCCCTAGGTGCTCGTTCGAATTCTGGTGGCATGAACTCTTGTATTGTTTCTCATGTTAGCCCATGCTAGGTTGTTCCATTCGGCATGTTCGATATCTGTCTTGCTTCTTAGTATCATGCTAGGTTCCTTGTATCCGTTGAGCACGTATTGGGTCGCATTGATTGAATCGTTATTATTGTTAAGGTTTAGAATTCGGGTACATAGCATCATTGGGCCCGATGCATAAAGTATCTTGCATCTATGGCAAGGACGATTGAGGCAGTTCTCCGTCCTTGGACCCCGTGAGGATTAGCTATCCCAACCGGTAGGCCCCGCAATCTTGGGTGAGGGTGGTAGTCTAAGCGATGCCCCCAGCGGTCGGGATGATGACTTGGCAATGCCTAGTCCCGGCCGGCACGTCCTCGGCGTGTTGGCAAAGAGCCCTTGATTGCCACTGTTAAGGTAAGGGCGGCTTCTGGTGTAAGCCTACCATGACCCGTTCCTTAGCCTCAAAGTGCGGTGAGTGCGGTGACATAGTTCACGTGTCCGAGTCTCACACCCTATGTCGGTGACACCGATCCGGAGATTTAGTTAGGCGTGGTATCCGGATATGGGCGGCTTGCCACTGGGCCGGCACCCCCATAGTGCTGTAGAAGCACGCGGTGCATCCTTACGCTCATTCTGGCGCCGATCGGAGAGCTCCTTGGGATCTTGAGCGGTGCACCTTTCGTATCGTCATTAGGCAGCGGTCAGAGGCGGGACTTGTTCCGTATAAGCGCGTATAGTGTGTTGTGGTATTTCCGGACTAAGACCACGAGTTGGCATCCGAGGTCCAAGTGTGGACTTAGCTATGTGCTCCGCTCTGTGTTTGTACTCATAGCTTGCATACATTCTTCTAGATGATCATGTATATCGTATTGTACCCCGGTTGGGGATTCTTACTGGGTAATTCGTTACTCACCCTTATTCTCGTGGTTTTCCACGGGTAATCAAGCGGGAGGCAGGATGGGTGAAGGAGGAGCCGTGATCATGGAATCTCTTTGTCATCTCGATTATTTTATTTTATCATGACTCTTGACTTTTGTTATTTCCCTGAATGCATGTAGACAGGGCACGAGTCCCAAGATGTTTTCTTACGTTTTATGGATTCCAAGCATATTTGTACTTGTGGATTGTTTTAATGGTTTAAATAAATCTCACGATCGAGTATGCTTTTAGAAATGTATGTTTTGGTTGTTGAATGTTTCTGTTTTTACTTGGGATCCGAAATGTATTTTTCATAATGTCGTTTATTTTCACTACATGCATTGGGGTAAAGGCCCATTTAGAGCCCCTTTTGGGTCGGGTCTTACTGATTGGTATTAGAGCTCAGAGTCATAGATTCTGTGAGATCGACCTTTTGTTGTAGGTCGTTTTTCCATGATCATCAAGACTCAAGCGGTCATCAGTACGCCTAAGTTTACTATTTGTTGTTGAAAAAGGGTTAAGAATTTACAATACCTATCATCTAGTGTATGCCTTGTTTGGTGTTGTGGAGTGGTGACAGCGAGTTTTGATTCGTTGTTGGTTTGGATGTAGATCGCCAAACATGCGACCACCACCCGCATGGGAGAGGAGGTTCGAGAGCAGTCGAGGTATCGGGATCGGATCGATCTTGCAGGACATCGTCCCCAGCCGACATCGATGGCATTCCACCAGCCGGCTCCTCTGTTACGCCTAGAGCGGGCGTTGAGGCGATCGAAGCGCCGAGAGGCGCTCTGGAGCGAGTTTCTTTGAGTCTATGAGGGCTTTTATGGTCAGCATGTTGAGTGACCAGAGGCGAGACCCGGTGCCTTGTTAGCGTGCAGCGGAAGAAGAGTTCGAGCCCAGATCGAGCGGTGACTCGATTGGTTCAAAGTGAGCTCAGTAGCACCTCCTGCTCCTCAGAGCAAGTAGCTGTGAGGCGAGATATGGCGAGAGGTGCCGAGGAATTGGGTAGGTGGTGAAGGATTTTGTGAAGTGGAAGCTCGAGAAGTTTGATTCCACCGGTGATGCGTTAGCGGCGGCCGGTGGATTGCCCATCCGGAGTACACCTTCCCGATCATGGTGTGCCCCGATATTCGAGGCCGAGGTGTGCGGCTCATGTGCTAGGAGGCACAACGAGATGGTGGTGGGAGTCCACCTTGGCGAGAGACCGGTGGGTCTCCACCCGCTACTTGGGAGTTCTTCAAGGGTGAGTTCAAGGTAAAGTTCATCGGTGATGAGGCTCAAGAGAAGATGGTGGAGCTCTTCCGAACACGGCAGGAGGTTACGATTCCATTGAGGATTATGAGCGCAAGTTCTCGAGTATGGATATTTTGCTCCTCGGTTGATTGCCACCCCGAGTGAACATTCGGAAGTTCATATCCGGATTGAGGCGGTGGTGTTTCCCAGATGTCGGGGCTCAGCCCCGACACTTATGCTAGGTGCCCGATTGGCCACGATCTATAATGGGAAGTATCTGCTTTGGCGGGTGGTTGCCGCTCTATTCGGCGCCACTGTTCAGTGCCGCAGTGGGGCGTAAGAGAAAGTTTGAGTTTAGGGGTGGCGGCGGCGTCGCCAAGGGCGATTCCAAAACCGGGATCGGCATAGGGCCGTCCGTTTTTTGGCCTCGCCAGGAGGCGGTCGAGCGAGTTCTCGCTTGTGCTGCTTTATGGGAGGACCACACTGGAGCTTGCGCATGGGCCCCAGTGTGTTTTCGTTGTGGTAAAGAGGACATATGATCCGTTTTGTCCTCGGCCCGGCTATGGCGGCTCGGCCCAGTAGCAGCGGCGAGGTCGAGTGTTTGCTACGACCGTCAGGAGGCCGAGCGTCACGGATGCCGCTGTGGCGTGTACGCTTCTTTGTTTTAGATCACTGCGCATTTGTCTTGTTTGATTCTGGTTCTACGCATTCATTTGTATCGTGTTGTTTCTTTGAGCATGCTAAGTTGAGACTAGAGCCTCTAGGTTTTGAGTTATCTGTTGCAACTCCTTCGGGAGTTAGTATGTTAGCTAGAGATAAAATTAAGGATGGCCGGATCGAGATATCAGGAGAGTTGCTTGTAGCCACACACATAGTTACGCCTATGAGTGGTTTTGATGTGATTCTTGGTATGGAGTGGTTGGTTCGCTAACCACGCGCGTTGATTGACCGCCACCAGGAAAGAAGTAGTGTTGAGATCGCCAGTCGGGCCCATTTAAGTTTCGTGGAGTCGAGTGGTGGAATTTGCCCGCCGATGGTGTCACCGTGAAAGCTCGTCGTTTGCTAGCTCATGGAGCTTGGGGCTATTTAGCCAAGTTATGCAGGAAGAGCCGCCCCTCGCTATCTGTTGATCAGTGCACCGGTCGTGTAGGAGTTTGCGGACGTGTTTCGAGGAGTTACTGGGGTTGCCCCCGAGAGAGAGGTTGACTTCACAATTGAGCTCGAGCCGAGGACCCTCCCTATCTCGAAGGCTCCGTGATCGTATGGCGCCGTGAGTTAAAGGCGAAGATCGATTGCGGGAGATGTTAGATCGAGGGTTCATCCGTCCGAGTGTGTCCTCGTGGGGAGCACGATTCTGTTTGTTAAAAAGAAGGATGGTTCTATGCGCTTATGTATTGATTACCGCGAGCTTAATAAGGTGACGATGAAGAATAAGTATCCATTGCCCGTATCGATGATTTGTTCGATCGGACGAGGAGCTTCGTGTTCTCCAAGATAGATCCGAGATCCGGTTACCATCGATTTGCGGATCGGGGATGCCGACATTCCTAAGACGACTTTTCAGTCCGGATATGGCCACTATGAGTTTGTGGTTATGTCGTTTGGATTGACCAATGCCCCACCAGCGTTCATGGACATGATGGATAGGGTGTTCAAATCATTTTTGGACGGCTTCGTCATTGTGTTCATTGGCGATATTCTCGATTTATTCGAGGTCTAAAGAAGACCATGCAGAGCATCCGAGGCGAGTATTGGCGGCTTTGAGGAAAACCGGCTTTATGCGAAGTTTTCCAAATGTGATTCTGGTTGGAGCGGTGGCCTTCCTAGGCCACGTGGTTTCGAGAGATGGTATAGCCGTGGACCCCGTGAAGATTGAGGCCGTGAGTTCATGGGCCAAGCCGACTTCGATTGCCGAGATTCGCGACTTTTCGGGTTTGGCGAGTTACTACCGTCGGTTCGTCAGGAGGACTTTCTCGCTTTAGCCTCGCCCCTCACTCGTCGGCGAGGAAGGGTGTCGAGTTCGTTTGGGGCAAGCAGTGTGATGAGAGCTTTGCGAGCTCAAGCGCGATTTGACTTCAAAGACACGATGTTGTTGGCGATCCCGGAGGGACAGGTGGTTTCGTGGTCTCTGATGATGCTTCCAAGTTTGGATTAGGTTGTGTGTTGATGCAAAGACGGGAAGGTCATTGCCTATGCTTCCCGTCGGCCACCAAGCCGTATGAGCGAGAACTACCCGACTCATGATATGGAGTTGGCGCAGTGGTGTTTGTAATTGAAGATTTGGAGGCATTACACCGTATGGTGAGCGGATTCGAGATGTTTACCGATCACCGAGCCTCAAGTATCTGTTTACTCGAAGGAGTTGAATATGAGGCGAGGAGATGGTTAGAGTTGGTAAAGGATTATGATCTGCGAGATTTTGTACCATCCGGGTAAAGCCAACGTAGTGGCCGATGCTTTGAGTAGAAAGACGTCGCACTCTGCGGCGTTGTTGAGTTCCCAGCCCAGTTTGCGGAGAGAGTTCGAGCGGGCGAGGTTGCGATGTTGTTGGGTGAGGTTACCGCCGAGGGTAGCTCGATTGTCATTCACCGTCGATTAGGGCAATGGATTATAGATGCGGCCGGTTGGGTGACCCCGCACTTAAGAGATTGGTTGACAGAGTTAGTCTTGTGGTGACTTTGACTTTGTATATTCACGGACATGTGGGTTGACTTATAGAGGCCGGTTGTGTGTTCCGGACATTGCGGAGTTCTGCGAGCGAGTTGCTCTCGGAGGCCCTGTTCCCCCTTTTGCTTGGCACCGGGGGTACCAAGATGTATCGAGACCTTAAGCGAGACCTTTCGGTGGATGGGAATGAAGAGATGATGTGGCAGAGTTTGTCGGCCAGGTGTCTCACTTGTCGGCAAGTGAAGGCACCAGCAGAGGCCGGTGGTTTGTTGTTGCCCACCGAGTGTGCCTGAGTGGAAATGGGACGAGATCTCCATGGACTTTATCTCTGGTTTGCCAAGGACTCAGGAAGTTCTCGATTTGGGTGATAGTCGACCGTTTGACAAGAGCGCACACTTCATTCCCGGTAGAGACACTTATACCGTGGAACGAAGTGGGCGCGATTGTTTGGAGGCGAGATCATCCGTTATCATGGTGTGCCGGTAAGGATTGTGTCCGATCGTGACTCGCGGTTCACTTCTCGTTTTCGGAGAGCGCTCCGAAGGGATTGGGCACGCAGTGCGATTCAAAGATGACTTTTCACCCTCAAACGGATGGTCGGTCGAGAGAGTGAATCGATTCTCGAGGATATGTTGAGGGCTTGTGTGTTGGATTTCCGAGCGATTGGGACCGAGATTCTGTATTTTGATGGAGTTTGCCTATAACAACAGCGATTACGATCGGCGATCGAGATGGCTCCATTCGAGGCATTGTATGGTAAGCGTTATCGGCCCCCCGTGTTCGGGAAGAGGTCGGTGATAGACGAGTTTTGGGTCCCGAGTTCTGCAGCTTGACCAATGGTGCAGTCACGAGAAGATTAGAGCTCGTATGTTGACACTCAGAGCGGAGTAGAAGAGTTACGCCGATGTTGGCGTCGAGATTTGGAGTTTGAGGTTGGTCGGCATGTGTTCCTTAAGGTTGCTCCAATGCGAGGTGTTTACGAGGTTTGGTAAGCGTGGGAAGTTGAGTCCCCGTTTTGTTGGTCCATTTGAGATCCTAGAGAGGATTGGCGAGTTGCTTACCGGTTAGCCCTACCTCCGTCCCTATCAGCGGTGCATAGTGTTTTTCATGTATCGATGTTGAGGCGGTATGTGCGGACACCGTCGCACATTGTGGACTTTGAGCCTTTGCGGTGAATGAGGATTTGAACTTCGAGGAGAAGCCGGTGAGGATCCTTGCCTTTGAGACCAAGACGTTGCGTAATCGCGAGATTCGTTTGGTAAAGGTTCGAGTGGAAGAGTCGGGGTTCGAGGAAGCCACTTGGGAGCGGGAAGACGAGATGAGATTGCATTACCACAGTCATTTCTGTCTTAAGGACTTTTCGAGGACGAAAGTCATAAAAAGGAGGGAATATTGTAACGACCGAGTTTTTCTTCCGGTCTTCCGGTATGCCCTAGGGGTAATTTGGTAATTTGGTCGGGCCGTCATGGTCGTTTGTGTCTTTTCCGGCTACTAAAATTATTGGATGGTTTTATGTAGGTTTTGGAGGGGTTTGAGGTTTGGTTTGAGCAAGGTTTGATGCAAAAGTAAAAATTAAGGGATTTTGTCTTTGCAGTAGGGGTTTGAACCGGGTCTCTGGGAAGCTTGTAGAGATGTGTGCCAATTGAGCCATTAGGTGCTCTTGTTACTCTTTTCGCATCACATCTTAGTTAACCTTGGATTTTGGAGTTTTGGTGCATTTGGTTAAATGAAATAGAATTAGGTTTATTCCATCTTCTTCTCCAAAACTCCTCTTGGCGCACAAGCTCTCCTCTCCATTGCCTTGCCGAATTCTTCTTCCCTTGCATCTCCTTGGGTTCGATCATCATCATTCGGGTAAGTCTTCATCCTCTTCATCTCCTCATTTGGTTTTGATCTTTGGCCGAAGGTAAGATGTAGAGTGTGTGTGTGTGTTTGTGTTGGTTGCGGCCCACCGAGAGAGGAAGCGACCATCATCGCCGACCACTTCGCCACGCCAGATCTGTCGGCTGGCGACTCGCCGCGACGCCGAGATCCGCCTAGCGCCTTGCCGTTCGTCAGCCAAAGAAGATCGCCGCTGCTCGTCGCCGCGTCGCCCCAGTCGGATCGATCGCGACGCCGGATCGCGCCCGGCAACGGCGGCCAGATCGTCGATTCGTTCCTCCTCGCCGTCGCTCGCGACGCGCCGAAAGTCTCGCCAGCGCCCGCGCGTCGGCCGCGTCTGCGTCGCCATCATCGCACGCCCGCGCCGTGTCCGCTTGCCGAAGCGCTCTCGCCGCGCGCCCGGCCGCGTCGCTGCGTCGCCGCCGCCACGCGCCGCGCGCCGCGCGCTTAGCTTTGGCGTTACGCGCGCGCGTCGCGTCCTGCGCTGAAGCCGCGCGCGCCGTGTCCGCATCGCGCGCGCCGCGCCGCGCGCCGCGCCCGAGACGCTTCGCGCGCGCGGCGCTCCTGCCGTGCTGCGTGCGGCGGCGCGTCCCTGCCGTCTGTGCCGTGCGGTAGCGCGCGCCAGCGCCAGCCCGGCTTGCCTGCTGCCAGCTCCAAGCTCGTGTCGTCGTGCGCGTGAGTTCCCGAGCCGAGCTTGTCGTTCTATTGTTGTTTAGACATTTTAGATGCCGATTATTGTTGGTTTGCTAGGTTCCCGCCGCTAGCTCGGGATTGTTCATGACTTAGGATTTGTGTGTAGAAGCCTCCCGACCAAGGTAAGGATTTCTTCTTTGGAGTTGTGTATGCCTGCGGTATATTTGTGATTGTTGTTTTGTATGCCTGTGTATGATTACTAGCATGTTTAGCCCTAGGTGCTCTGTTTCAATTCTCGATGGCATGAACTCTTGTATTGTTTCTCATGTTAGCCCATGCTAGGTTGTTCCATTCTCGCATGTTCGATATCCATCTTGCTTCGTAGTATCATGCTAGGTTCCTTGTATCTCATTGAGCACGTATTGGGTGCATTGATTGAATCGTTATTATTGTTAAGGTTTAGAATTCGGGTAGATAGCATCATCAGGGCCCGATGCATAAAGTATCTTGCATCTATGGCAAGGACGATTGAGACAGATTCTCCGTCCTTGGACCCCGTGAGGGATTAGCTATCCCAACCGGTAGGCCCCGCAATCTTGGGTGAGGGTGGTAGTCTAAGCGATGCCCCAACGGTCGGGATGATGACTTGGCAATGCCTAGTCCCGGCCGCGCGCACGTCCTCGCGTGTTTGGCAAGTAGCCCTTGATTGCCACTGTTAAGGTAAGGACGGCTTCACGGTGTAAGCCTACCATGACCCGTTCCTTAGCCTCAAAGTGCGGTGGTACAGTGACATAGTTCACGTGTCCAGTCTCACACCCTATGTCGGTGACACCGATCCAGAGATTTAGTTAGGCGTGGTATCGGATATGGGCGCTTGCCACTAGCCAGCACCCCCATAGTCTGTAGAAGCACGCGGTGCATCCTTACGCTCATTACAACGCCGACCGAGAGCTCCTTGGGATCTTGAGCGAGTGCACCTTTCGTATCGTCGAGGGGTAGCGCCGAGGCCGGGACTTGTTCCCGTATAAGCGCGTATAGTGTGTTGTGGTATTTCGGACTAAGACCCCGAGTTGGCATCCGAGGTCCAAGTGTGGACTTAGCTATGTGCTCCGCTCCGTGTTTGTACTCATAGCTTGCATACATTCTTCTAGATGATCATGTATATCGTATTGTACCCCGGTTGGGGATTCTTTACTGGGTAATTCGTTACTCACCCTTATTTCGTGGTTTTCCACAGGTAATCAAGGCGGGAGACAGGATGGTCAAGGAGGAGCCGTGATCATGGAATCCTCTTTGTCATCTCCGATTATTTTATTTTATCATGACTCTTGACTTTTGTTATTTCCCCTGAATGCATGTAGACGGGCACAGAGTCCCAGGATGTTTTCTTACGTTTTATGGATTCCAGCATATTTGTACTTGTGGATTGTTTTAATGGTTTAAATAAATCTACGATCGAGTATGCTTTTAGAAATGTATGTTTTGGTTGTTGAATGTTTCTGTTTTTACTTGGGATCCGAAATGTATTTTTCATAATGTCGTTTATTTTCACTACATGCATTGGGGTAAAGGCCCATTTAGAGCCCCTTTTGGGTCGGGACTTTACATCTGCAAAGTTCACACATCAGAGAGTGCCTCAAATATGCTGACCAAACCCTTACCAAGATAGAAGTTTGAACACTGCTTGGAGCTTGTAGGGTTTGAGCTACCAGAAAATGGGTAAGTTTCTTATTCAAAAGGGCAAGAGACTGGTTTTGATTATTCAAAGGTGGAGATTTGTAAATCAAGTTCAGTTGTAACAGGATGTTCGATACATACTATCTTCATTTAGTTTAAGGAGTTGAATCAAGCAAAACAGTCTCTAACTATACCGTAGTTTCTATACTGTACTAAAATCTGTAACAGAAAGTTAGTTGCAGGTTTGTTGCAACAACTTCTCTATATAAGGATCAGTAGGTAGAACGGTTTAGCAAGTAGTTTAGAGGTTCATTGAGCATCTTTAGTGAAAATTCCAGATTTAAGATTGTAGTTTGAGAGCTTCAAGAAACCCATTTGTGTTCTTGAGAAACTCCATAGTAAATACTATTTGAATCTTGCTCTTCACAGTGGATTAGCCCGATTTTGGGTGAACCACTTACATCTTGTGTCAACTTTCTCAATCCCTTCTCGGTCACTTTACTTTCTCGCACGTTCTTGAGCGTTTCTCCTTGTTCTTCACCGAAAAGAGAGAAGAGAGAAAGAAAGAAGAAAGAATAAGAGGATTTCGATCATACTTTTGTACACACGGCTGCTGCTCGTTATTGGTTTGAGTCGATCTCGCATTTCTGCACGAGAGAAGCCACGAAGAACGCCTCCTACGGTGGGTTTTGGACTTCCTCATCATTCCGCAAATTCTTAGCAATTTGTTACCTATTTCATCATTAAACCGGGTGAAAGGTTCAAATTCTTACATTTTAGTCCTGCCCAATCAAACTATTTCTATTTCTATTATTATTATTAGTTTGAAATCTTATATTATTAGCGAGATGTTGTTATACAATACTTTTTTTTAAGAAAAACAATAGGGTGGCTTCTTGAGACCTAATTGTGACTTTTGTTTTTTTTTTTTTTGAAACAAGACTTAACTGTGACTTACGTTTACATGGTTTAATGATCTAGTCAAAAGATACAAACTATATATTACATTAAAATATCAACAAAAATTTGGGTTTATTGGGGGTAATAAGACTCCTATTTTCTTTATTTAAAAAATGATAAAACAAAAATATATATATATATATATATATATATATATATATATGAATAGCACATTTTTTTAACTTATTATATATATGGGCTTTTGCATCTATAATAAAATAGAGCAAAAAAATTACATGAATAGCACATTTTTTTAACTTATTCATTTGTAGTAGGAAATCGAAATGGACCTGTAAAAAGTCTAAAAGGCCCAAGCGTGCAAAAACTCGATTTTCGCCCCATTTTGTTGGGCTTAAAAATAAGGAGCCCTCTTCAAACAAAAAAAATCCCATGTTTCTATCATGATTTTTCGGCCGACACATTTATATCACAATTTCTTCACCTCCATTTATATCACGATTTTTCTATCATGTTTTTATTTCTGGCCGACATGTTCTGTTCACGATTTCTTCATTTTCTCTTCATCTCTTCACATTTGCGATCTCTTCTATTTCATTTTCATCTTCTTAGGAATTCATTTTCTCTATCTCCTTCATTTCTTGTCTATTTGTTTTCGGCTTCTAGAACATTAATCGTCTTTTAGACACCTGGAATTCCTAGCCATTTACAACCCTAATTCATATCATTCGGTAACTTTTTACTCAATGACACAGTTAAGGATACTAATGGGCCTACGAATGTGCGTTATACAACGACGAATACTTACAGTGCGAATTGATCCCACTTCACGCAAGTATACGTGGTCTGCAACAAGTAATAAGTAAATTATCAATCTCCATAAGGACTAGAAAAATCATTCAAGGTGATGTTTAGAATTAAAATATAAATTGAATAGAATGATGGGTTGAGTTGAAGTTTGGTTTTGTATTAAAAACTTGTTAAATAAACAAAGAAATAGTTTTGCGAAGTTAAGGCTAACTAGGATACACAAGAAACATATGTTAAGGGATTCTATCATACTACGCATTCAAACTATGGCTTCCGCTTTCGTTCAGCACCTAGCCCAGATTCCGCTACGACTAGGTGTAATGCTAACCGCGCTAAGTATGTAATAGTTACGCGTTTATTCCTAAACTCCGAATTAAAGTACCACAGCTATAACACTACCTATTAAACATGCACGATAGACTTAGATAATTTACTCTTCCAAATTATAATCTATTAGCTTGTGTGGATGACCAGTCGACACTTGCTATTATAATGAAGTACCAATCTTACATACTATAGAATAAACCCTTCCAATCTCTTCCTGCAACATGCTACTAAGATTCATTTTTCCCATCTTCACCATAAGAGAATTAATTCATGATGCAAACAGAAATCATAACACAAGATAGTGAAAACATCATAGAGTTGTATTACTCAAGTAAAATGAGTCTAACATCAATTTATGCGGTGAGAATCAATTTACGCGGTCATTGAGCCTCCGAATATTTCAGAAGGGTGAGAATCAATTTACTCGGTGATTTTTCATTTGATTTCTTTGTCATATGTGTCTGATTCATCTAAGGCGGGAATCCCGTAATTTCAGCAATCTCTCTCTTAATTGTCTGGTTAGTCAACTTCTTGCTGGCAGATATTACTTTCCTTATTTTCTTGAAGTGCTTCTGTCTTTGATCTTTCGAGCATAATTAGCTCGCATTCGCGCTCTTGATTCACCTTTTTCCTTCCTTATTTGCTTGAGGTGTTTCTAGTCTTAATCTTCTGAATTCAATAGCTCGCATTCGCACCCCTGATTCTTCTTTTGGCAATGCTCTGCTAGCACTGTTCCTATAAAAACAAAAGTCATCATAAGTTTCTGCGAAACATATGCTAAACGTGCTACTTTGGTCATTTTTAGCATTATAATCAATATTTAGCATTTAACTCCTCTAATGCGTAAGCATTATCGAATTACACCTTGTGATATTATTCATTTAATATACGCGAATAATGATGGCTGAAATCTGACTCTATTTTAGAGTCATCAGATACCATTTTATACTTATATTGAGTTGAAGTGTTTCTACATCTTGTACTGAGTTAGCAATTGATTGTAGTTGTAGGAATTTCAATTCGAAGTTGTAGCAACAGATTGAGTTAGACACTGATATTGAAATTGTTATGATTTTACTTAGATTATAGAACTTATACATAGTTACGGAATTTGTAGTGATGTGTTATGGACTTGTAGTGATATAATTAATCAAATTTAATGAACTATTTTTTGGGTAAATGTATTCAATTAGATTGGATTCTATCAGTTCAACTAATAGAACTCAATCAGTTCAATTAATTAAAGCCAATTAGTTTTTAAGTGATTTAAGTCACTTAGTGATTAAATAATAGAAGTCAATTAGTTTAAAAATTGATTTACTTCTATCACATGAAACATAATTGGCTTCTATCAATCGAACTTGTTTTGTCTGCTCGCCCACAAAATGAGCAAAAGAGCACGCAAGATAAATTTGTGTGCTGCATCTAGCTGCTCACCAATTATTTAGATATGTTTATGGAATACTCACGAGAATGAGATAGTGCGATATTTGACGCATTCTCATTATTAGATTCGTGTATCCCCATGCCAAAATTTCCCGACCTCTATGACATTGTTTCTTCCACCATCTCCGACAGTACCAATTCTGTGGAAGAAAGATAAAGGAATTTTGTGTCTCTATCACATTACTCTTCCTCTATGCTCTTATATTTTTTTCACACAAATATGTTAATATAATCATTTTTCATTTTATTCCGATATTTTGTTTTTACCAATGCTTTTTGATTTCACACTTTTTAATTACGCGTTTCAAAAACATTATCTAAATACGCTAAAACTTAATCTACCCTAGGACTGTCAATTACTAGTAATTCTAACAAGGTTGTTTGGGGACTAATTCTTTTTAAACTTGGGACAATTGTAAACGTTTTTGGGGAGAAATATGAAAGCTTGAAGTAGGGAGATTGAACCTTAGAACAAATTAAGTTTAGGAGAACTAAGCCTCACCTTCATTGCGAATGACGAAGACTTTAAGTTTGGGGATGTGGGCAACCCTGTTGTAACAGCCCAAGATTTCCTTTCGGTTCTCCAGGTTTATTCGGTTGTTCCTCCAGAGAGTTGGTTGGGATGTTAGGGCCTTTTTGTGCTTCCAGGGGCATTTTGGTCATTTTGTCCTCCAGGGGCATTTTGGTCATTTTTTACTCCAGGGGTATTTTGGTCATTTTGCCTTCCCGAGACAGTGTTGCAGTAAGACAGGGCTTCAAGAATGTTTATGAGTTGGTGGACTTAAGTTTTTCCTTCGGTTTCAAGTTTCGAGTCAAGAGTTCCATTTATGGTATGTTTGGGAACCTCCCGGTTAAAAGAAGAAAAATGAAAATAAAAGTGTTGGAGTTAGGATTCGAACCATGGTGGCTTTGTAAGGGACCGACCCGAATGGGGCACTAAATGGGCCCTTACCCCAATGCATGCATTCAAAGTAAAGGACATTTTAAACAGACATGATTTCGGATTCCAATTAAAACAAAACATTCAAAATAACCCCTTTAAAAACTAAACAATTTCCCTAGAACCTGTCCCTGTTTCCAAGCATCTGTTCCAAGATAAATACATTTCCAAAGTATACTCCGATCAGAGATTTCTTAAAATCATTCAAAACATGTCTAGATACAATAATGCTGGAATCCACAAAATATTCAGAAAACATCCTAGGGCTCCGTGCCCGGCTACATGCATTCAGGGAAAATAAAACACAAAGAGTCATAACACAAAATCAGAGTTGGAAGACTGGGCCCCATGATCACAGCTCCTCCTTCAGCCATCCTGTCTCGTAACTTGGTTACCTGTGGAAAAAACCACAGTAATAAGGGTGAGTAACGAATTACTCAGTAAGAATATCCAACCGGGGTACAATACGATATACATGGTCATCTCGATGAGCGTATGCCAGCTATGAGTATAAACACAGAATATAGCACATAGCTTAGCCCACACTTGGGCCGCGGATGCCAACTCAGGGTCTTAGTCCGGAATAATATCACCACACAGTCCAATACATAAGTCGCCCTATACGAGAAACAAGTCCCGCCTCGGCTCATCATCGTCGACGAAAGGTACACTGGCTCAAGATCCCAAGGAGCTCTCCGATCGGCGCTGTAATGAGAGTAAACATGCACCGCGTGCTACTGCAGACCATGGGGGGTGCCGGGTCTAGAGGCAAGCTGCCCATGTCCAGTCACCACGCCTAACTAAATCTTTGGATCGGTGTCAGCGACATAGGGTGTGAGACACTGGACACGTAAACTATGTCGGCTGAACCACCGCACCGAGGCTAAGGAAACGGGTCGTGGTAGGCTTACACCAGGAAGCCGCCCTTACCTTAACAGGTGGCAATCAGGGGCTACGGCCGAACACGCTGAGGACGTGCCGACTACCGGGGAAGAGGCAATGCCAAGTCATCATCCCGACGGTTGGGGCATTTAACAGTCTGCCACCCTCACCCAAGATTGCAGGGCCTACCGCTTGGGTTAGCTAATCCCTCACGGGGTCCAGGGCGGAATGACTTGCTCGACGCCCCCGCCATGGATGCAAGGTACTTTATGCATCAGGCCCGGATGATGCTATCTACCTGCAACTCTAACCTGCCCTAGCAAACAGCAAACAATTCCATAAAATCCAATACGTGCTCAATAAGAATACAACGAACCTAGCATGATACTACGAAGCAAGGAAAAGATACGAGCATGCTAGAAAGGAACAACCTAGCATGGATTAACATGAGAATTAGTCAGGAAAAACATGCTAATCGGGAATTCAGAATTGAGTGTCTAGCTATACATGTCAATAAACACAAACAAGCAATCAATCAGCAATCACATATAATATCGCAGGGTCCACACAACTCCGGTAAGAAATCCTTACCTTGGTCGGGGACGATTTGACACGAAAACCTAAACGGCGAACGAACCCGAACTAGCTATCGAGAACCTATCAATCACAACAAAAATCACACAATAGGCCTAAATATAATAAAATAAATGAGGCTCAGCTCGGGAGCAACTCACGAGGTGCGATTTAACGCATTTAACGAGCCGATTGCGAGGCGTGAACGGGCATCAACGGTTTGTGGCCGGGCGAGCTGGGGCGCAGAGATGGGCGTGTTGGGCGCGCTGGGTGCGCGCGCGGACGGATTGCTGGCGATGCAAGGGCGCGAGCTGCGCGCGGACGAACATGGCATTGGGCGCGGACGCGGGCGCGCGAGCGAGGCAGAGCGGCACAACTGGGACGGCACGCGGCATGGCACGGAGCTGGGCGAGGCGCGCGCGCGGCGTGGCTCGGCGGACTGCGCAACGACAGAGCACGAAAATAGGGGCGATGAAGAGGAATCGAATTCGAGCGATCCACGGGGATTCGACGAGCGATTCTTTGATGATGAACTCCCCTACACTAGCTGCATAAAACCCATACCTCAAATCGCCTCGACTCGGCCGGAAAACGAAATCGAAACCAGGGAGAAAGAAATCGGATTTTTGAAGGAAAGGAGGAAGAAGAAGCTTACCTGCTGCTCGGGGATGGAAAACGACTTCGAATTGGAGACGAAGCTTGGTCGAACAGAGCTGGAGAAGGAAGAAATCGCCGGTCGGTCGAAGGGAATCCTCGAAGAAGACGAAGAGGAAATGGGGAAGGAGCTTCGGCCGACTCTGTTTTAAACCAAAACTCAGCACAAACTGGCTTATATATTAGATCGTGGGTTTAGATTAACAAACGCACCCAGTGGCTCTGCTGGCAGCGCCCTCCGCCTAGCACGCGACACGTCCCTGGCTCGAATCTCACTCGACGCGCTATTTAATTCCCTATTTATTTTTACTTTTTCCCAAACCCAAATGTCTTCATCAAAATTCTCGATCCCATTCAAATCGACTCATAATTTTTCCGGAAATTAACAAATAAAAAACCGGCCCTGTCGGCCAGACCCAAAATTACCAAAATGCCCCTGGGCCTCCCGGGAAGACCGGGATGAAATTTCTGGGCCGTTACAATATTCCCCCCTTATAAGACTTTCGTCCTCGAAAGTCACTTAAGATTGGAACAGCTCGGGATACTGCAATCTCATCTCATCCTCCCGCTCCCAAGTGGCTTCCTCACGAACTCGACTCTCCATCGAACCTTTACCAACCGGATTTCACGATTACGCCGTGTCTTTGTCTCAAAACCAAGAATCCCCACTGGCTTCTCCTCGAAGCTCAAATCCTCATTCAGCTGCAAAGGCTCAAAATCAACAATGTGCGACGGGTCCGGCACGTACTACCTCAACATGGAAACATGAAAACACTGTGCACGGCCGACAATGAAGAAGGCAAGGCTAATCGATAAGCAACCCTGCCGATCCTCTCCAGAATCTCAAACGGACCAACAAAACGGGGACTCAGCTTTCCACGCTTGCCAAACCTCAAACTCCAAATCCCGACGCTGAACATCGGCGTAACTCTTCTGTCTGCTCTAAGCTGTCAACATACGAGCTCTAATCTTCTCGTGACGGTACCATTGGTCAAATCGCAAGCAACTCGGGACCCAAAACACGCCTATCACCAACCTCTTCCCGAAACACGGGAGATCGGCAACGCTTACCATACAAAGCCTCGAATGGAGCCATCTCGATCGTCGATCGATAATCGTTGTTATATGCAAACTCCATCGATCATGAGATCATGGTCCCAATCGCCGGAAATCCAACACACAAGCCCTCGAATCACGGTCAGACAAAATCTTCACAGGCACACCGTGATAACAAACAATCTGATCCAAAAACAACTGCTCCCACTGTTCCACGGTATGAGTGTCTCTACCGGGAATGAAGTGTGCGCTCTTAGCCAATCGGTCGACCATCACCCAAATCTGAGAGAACTTCCTCGGAGTCCTCGACAAACCAGAAATAAAGTCCATGGAGATCTCTTCCCATTTCCACTGAGGTACACTCAGTGTTTGCAACAACAAACCGGTGGTCTGCGCTGGGTGCCTTCACTTGCTGACAAGTGAGACATCGACTGACAAACTCCGCAACATCTCTTTTCATACCCATCCACCAGAATGTCTGCTTAAAATCCTGATACATCTTGGTACCCTCGGGGTGCCAAGCAAACGGAGAACTGTGGGCCTCTGAGAGCAACTCTGCTCGTAATCATGCAACATCCGGAACACACAACCGCCTCTGACGTCATTGCACCGTCGTGAATATAGAAAGTCAAAATCTCCATCAGCACTAACTCTGTCACCCAATTTCTTAAGTGCGGGGTCACTGAGCTGATTATCGATAATCCGCTGTCTAATCGATGGCTGAACTAACAACTGAGCTACTCTGGCAGTAACCTCACCCCACAACACTGCAACCTCAGCCCGCTCAAACTTTCTCCGTAATCTGGGCTGGGAACTCAACAACACTGCGGAGTGCGACGTCTTCCTACTCAGAGCATCGCTACAACATTTGCTTTACCCGGATGGTACAAACTCTCGCAGCCATAATCCTTCACCAACTCTAACCATCTCCTCTGCCTCATATTCAACTCCTTCTGAGTAAACAGATACTTGAGGCTCTCGTGATCGGTAAACACCTGAATCCGCTCACCACACAGGTAATGCCTCAAAATCTTCAGTGCAAACACCACTGCTGCCAACTCCATATCATGAGTCGGATAGCTCTGCTCATATGGCTTCAGCTGACGCGAAGCATAAGCAATGACCTTTCCGTGCTGCATCAACACACAACCCAACACGAACTTGGAAGCATAATTGTAAACCACGAAACCACCTGTCCCCTCCGGATCGCCAACAGTGTGTTGAAGTCAAAGCGCGCTTGAGCACGCAAAGCTCTCATCACACTTATCGTTCCAAAAAACTCGACACCCTTCCTCGTCAGACGAGTGAGGGGCGAGGCTATGGCGGAAAAGTCCTTAGCAAACCAACGGTAGCAAACTGCCAAACCCAGAAAGAAACGGCTCCTACGAGCAGACAACCGAAGGACAGAGAGCTCCACATACACTCACTGTCTTGCTCCACTGAAGCAACAAGATCAAAATCTCACGGGGTAGCAACAAGGGTCCACCACGAACTGAACCTCCAAATACCCACGGGCACTCTCAACTTTCCTGGAAACAGGAAGACAATCAACAGGGCACGAACCATTCGCCCCACGAGCAAACTAACTTCTAGCAATTCCAATCCACACCTTGGTCAACACCAAGCATCAACTTGCCACCATACCGGAACCAATCCGGACTCTACTCCAAACAAATACTAACTTGCTAGGCTACCAAGACTGCCAGCAATTCCCCCGAGGCTACGAACTACACGGCTCTAGCTTGCCAACTGCAACTCACTACTTGGCCTGACTGAGCTCTAGAGAGGCTCTCCACAACCTAGGGTTCTCCGACAACCTCGACACCCACTGCCAACTAACGGACTAACGACCAACCGCTCGAACAACAACAACTCCTATTTCCAGCAACACAACCGTGCTGGCCAACTCCAACTCCTTGGAAACCAAGAGGACCCGAAACGCTACCGAATGCGTCATCCTCCTACTCAGACATTACCACAACATAACTCCTACCCAAGGAAGGATCCGAACAACTTTCTCAGTCGTGACGATCAACAAGAAGATCCGCCAATGTAACGGCCCAGGTTTTCATCCCGGTCTTCCAGGTATGCCCAAGGGGTATTTTGGTAATTTGGTCGGGCCGTCAGGGCCGTTTATGTCTTTTCTAGTTGCTAAAAATATTGGATGAATTTATGTAGGTTTGTGAGGCTTTGTGGAAGGGTTGAGCAAGGTTTGATGCAAAAGTAAAAATAAAGGAATTTGTGTTGCAGCTGGGTTTTGAACCCGAGTCTCCAGGAAAGCTTGTGGGGATGCGTGCCAGTTGAGCTATTGAGAGCTCTTGTTGCTCTTTTCGTGTCATTTCATGGTTAGCCTTGGATTTTGGGGTTTTGGTGCATTTGGTTAAATGGAAAAGAAAAGCTAGGTTTTGTTCTTCTTCTCCAACACATCCTCCTAGCCGTCCAAGCTTGTTTCCCCAACTTTCTCTAGCCGAATTTCATCCCCTTGCTGCTCCGTAGTTCGATCATCATTCCGGGTAGGTATTCATCTTCTTCATCTTCTCGATAGGTTGTTTTGCTGGACGAAGGTAAGAGGAGGTGCCCGTGTGTGTGTGTGTTGTTATAGGTCTGCCCAGGCGCCGGATCTGCCCACCAGCCGGCCAGACCGCCCGAGCGGCTCACCTGAGTCGCACTGAGTGAGCCGTCGCCGCCAAAGCGGCCGTCAGATCCGCTCGAGCAAAGACGCCCAGATCGCGCACTGAGCCCGTCGCGCGCCAGCGGCCGCCCAGATCCGCCGAGCAAGACGCCCGAAGCGCGCTGTCGGCTTTGTCGCTGCCGTCGACACCGCAGCAGCCGCCGCCAGATCCGCTCCATCGCGACGCCCGATTCACGCGCGAGCTCGCCGTCGCACCGATTCGCGAGCCGCAGCGAGATCGCCGTGTCCGCGCGCGCTCGCGCTTAGCGCCGCGCGCGCCTCGCTCAAGCCGCGCGCCCCGACGCCCAGACGCTTCGCTCGTGCCCAGCCGCCGCGCCAGCGCGCGCGCGCGCCTTCTCCGTGTCGTGCCCAGCACAGGTGTCGCGGCGCGCAGCCGCGCCTCAGCGCCCTGCCAACCACCACACCAGCAAGATTCGGCCCCGTGTCATCGTGTGCGTGTGAGTGTGCCGAGCCGAGCTCGCTTGTTTTATTATATTTTTAAGGCTATGATTGTGATTTCTATTGAGTTTGTTAGGTTCTCGTTAGCTAGCTAGCTCGGGATCGATCGCGGCTAGGATTTTTGTGTAGTTGCCTCCGGCTGTAAGGATTTTTACAGGAGTTGTGTGGACCCCGCGATGTTATATGTGATTGATGTTGTATGTTTGTTTGTGATTATCGGCATGTGTAGTTTAGGTGCTCTGCTCGAATTCTCGATCGCATGACTTCGTATGTTGTTCTTTCATGTTAGTCCATGCTAGGTTGTTCCGTTCGGCATGCTCATATTCATTCTTGTTCCGTAGTACCATGCTAGGTCTGCTGTATTCTTTTGAGCACGTATTGGATTGTTTGTTGATTGTTAAGGCAGGTTAGAATTCAGGTAGGTAGCATCATCCGGGCCTGATGCATAAAGTATCTTGCATCCATGGCGGGGACGTCGAGACGATTCTCCGTCCCCGAACCCCGTTAGGGTTTAGCTTATAACCCGACGGTAGGCCCCGCAATCTTGGGTGAGGGTGGCGATCGTTAAATGCCCCAACGGTCGGGATGATGACTTGGCATTGCCTCGCCCCGGCGGCGATCGGCACGTCCTCGGCGTGTTCGGCCGTAGCCCTTGATTGCCACCGATAGGCAAGGACGGCTTCACGGTGTAAGCCTACCACGACCGATTCCTTAGCCTCAAAGTGCGGTGGTTCAGGTGACATAGTTCGCGTGTCAGTGTCTCACACCCTATGTCGGTGACACCGATCCAGATTTAGTTAGGCGTGGTGACTGGACATGGGCAGCTTTGCCACTAGACCCGGCACCCCATAGTTCGCGGTAGAGCACGCGGTGCATGCTTACGCTCATTCATAGCCGACCGGAGAGCTCCTCGGGATCTTGAGCTAGTGTACCTTTCGTATCGGCGAGAAAGCAGCCGAGGCCGAGACTCGTTTCTCGTATAGGGCGTATTGTGTGGTGGATTTATTTCCGGACTAAGACCCTGAGTTGGCATCCGAGGTCCAAGTGTGGACTTAAGCTATATGCTCTATTCTGTGTTTATATTCATAGCTTGCATACACTCATCTAGATGACCATGTGCATCGTATTGTACCCCGGTTGGGGATTCTTACTGAGTAATTCGTTACTCACCCTTATTTTGTGTGGTTTCCACAGGTAACCAAGGTGCGAGACAGGATGGCTGCAGGAGGAGCTGTGATCATGGGAACCTGCTATCGTCTCTGACCTTTTATTTCTATGACTCTTGTCTTTTATTTTTCCCCTGAATGCATGTAGCCGGGCACGGAGGCCTAGGATGTTTTCTGAATGTTTTTGTGGATTCCAGCTTTGTTGTATTTGAGGATGTTTCAAATGTTTTAATAAATCTCTGATCAGAGTATACGTTTGGAAATGTATTTGCCTTGAAACAGGTGCTTGGAGACAGGGACAGGTTTCAACAACTAAATTGATTTCTGATTGAACCTTGATTGTTTTGTTTTAATTGGAATCCGAAAACTTATTTGCACATTGTCCTTACTTTGAATGCATGCATTGGGGTAAAGGCCTATTTAGAGCCCCTTTTGGGTCGGGTCATTACAGCCAACCAAGCTTAGGTCCACTTAACGAATCTTACCTAAGCAACAACCTGATACCACGAGCATGGTACCCATACCACCTCGCTAAAGCCTTACCACATCCTCCTGAAGTCCAACTTTTCCAAGAATTGAGCACCAGATCCCCAAAGTAAACCCTACATGGATCTGAAACTCTCGCCACCGAACGAACCACACCAAACACACTTGTGTGCACAACTCCCAACCTTCATTTAGAAATCCAAGACTAACAAATGCTTTTCCCAAAAGCAACACTAGCTCCTGACAGAGATACAACCAATCAACGGAACACCCAAAGTTCCATCTCCACACGATGCTCGAAGCTGTGGCAACCTTGCTCTACCAAAGCATAACCATGCCAAACCAAACTTACTTTATACCAAGCCTCTACCAAGGGTGCTTACCCATAAGGCATCCAACTCCTCTCACAAGGCATCCTACTCACCTCATAGGCATCCAACTCATGGTCCCTCAGCTGGACCCAAACTTGCTTCTACGATGCTCAACTCTCCAGAGATTTAGGCACTCGAAGGTAGTTGACCGTACTACCAACCACAAAGATCTCTTGGCCTTAACACTAGCGTGAGATGCACGCGCATTAACACTTACCAACCAACAACCAGCTTGACTTACTCAACCTCCCATAACACTGGGAAAAGGCTCCGGCTCCTCTCGAACATCCTTTCGCTTGAAATCTTTCGATTACCACTGAACTAGCCCTTTTTGCACGACCTACACAGGTGCAACTACCATAAACGGATCCAAGTCTAAAGGAGTACGCTAAACTCCGAACGGCATAGAACCATCTGCTATGCCCATGCCAAACTCAAGCCTGAACCAGATTTAGTGCCAAAGCGGCACACCAACCAATGCACCTCAAGTGCCACTACTACCAAATCCACATCTTACTACCAACGGGGCCACAAGGTCACAACCTCAAGTGACACGAACTCTGGCTCAGCATACAAGGGCTCAACTCCAACAACCATGCCTAAGGCCTCTCATCAAGCTGAAGGCTCACAGCCTACTCTTGCATCTCCACATGATGCTCAACAAACTCTGGCCGGCTCTCTCAACATGCAGCAGCTAGCCCTACTCTAGGGCTTACCAAAAGAAGAGTGTTCATTTTTACCAAACAACTGAGGAAACCACCAACGGATCGGTCCGTAGAGAACATCGCTTCTTTGCACCCTTAACTCTGTGGTTCGGCCCTTTGGCCGCAAACAACAACACTTCACAGAAGCACAAAGATGCCTTATCAACCTCCTCGAGGCTACCAACTTTGCAACCATTCTCTGGGCAACCAAATAATCTATCAAGGCTCAAGATCAACACTTGAGCTACCCAGGCTAGTCCACACGGGGACCGCTCCACAAACATCCACATCAAAGACAACCACGCCTAACTCCTCTCTTGGAGTGGCATTCCAAGGCAAAGCACCTCCACCCTCTCACTAGGGGAAAACCAACAACTGGGCCACAATTGGCCTCTGGGAGTCCAATCTCTACCTCCCTCTAGAACGATGTCCCAGGGCATCCGAATCTACCTGGATACCACAACAAGCCACAACATACATCACACACTGCAGGAAGTTGGCATGATGGCGCTCTAAGCCCAAACCAATAACGAGTCAGAACCTGCTCGTCTCCGCTCCACAACACTACACAAGGCATACACTAGATGACAGGTATTGTAAATTCTTAAACCTTTTTCTACAACAAATTGAAAACTTAGGCGTACCTGATGACTGTCGGAGTGCTAGTGATCATGGGAAAACGACCTACAACAAAAGGTCAAACTACAGAATTTATGACTCTGAGCTCTGATACCAACTGTAAGGGACCGACCCGAATGGAGCACTAAATGGGCCCTTACCCCAATGCATGCATTCAAAGTAAAGGACATTTAAACAGACATGATTTCGGATTCCATATAAAACAAAACATTCAAAATAACCCCTTTAAAAACTAAACAATTTCCATGGAACCTGTCCCTGTTTCCAAGCACCTGTTCCAAGATAAATACATTTCCAAAGTATACTCCGTCAGAGATTTCTTAAAATCATTCAAAACATGTCTAGATACAATAATGCTGGAATCCACAAAATATTCAGAAAACATCCTAGGGCTCCGTGCCCGGATACATGCATTCAGGGAAAATAAAACACAAAGAGTCATAACACAAAATCAGAGTTGGAAGACTAGGCCCCATGATCACAGCTCCTCCTTCAGCCATCCTGTCACGCAACTTGGTTACCTGTGGAAAAAACCACAGTAATAAGGGTGAGTAACGAATTACTCAGTAAGAATCCCCAACCGGGGTACAATACGATATACATGGTCATCTCGATGAGCGTATGCAAGCTATGAGTATAAACACAGAATAGGGCACATAGCTTAGCCCACACTTGGGCCTCGGATGCCAACTCAGGGTCTTAGTCCAGAATAATATCACCACACAGTCCAATACATAAGTCGCCCTATACGAGAAACAAGTCTCGGCCTCGGCTGCTTCTCATCGTCGACGAAAGGTACACTGGCTCAAGATCCCGAGTAGCTCTTGGTCGGGCACACTGTAATGAGCGTAAACATGCACCGCGTGCTGCTCTGCGCACCATTGGGGGTGCCGGGTCTAGAGGCAAGCTGCCCATGTCCAGCCACCACGCCTAACTAAATCTTTGGATCGAGTGTCACCGACATAGGGGTGTGAGACACGGACACGTAAACTATGTCGGCTGAACCACCACTTTTGAGGCTAAGGAAACGGGTCGTGGTAGGCTTACACCGTGAAGCCGCCCTTACCTTAACAGTGGCAATCGGGGCTACTGGTGAACACGCCGAGGACGTGCCGATCGCCGGATGAGGCAATGCCAAGTCATCATCCCGACGGTTGGGGCATTTAACGATCCGCCACCCTCACCCAAGATTGCAGGGCCTACCGCTTGGGTTAGCTAATCCCTCACGGGGTCCAGGGACGGAATGACTTGCTCGACGTCCCTGCCATGGATGCAAGGTACTTTATGCATTAGGCCCGGATGATGCTATCTACCGCGCAACTCTAACTCCGCCTAGCAAACAACAAACAATTCCATAAAATCCAATACGTGCTCAATAAGAATACAACGAGCCTAGCATGATACTACGAAGCAAGGAACAGATACGAGCATGCTAGAAAGGAACAACCTAGCATGGATTAACATGAGAATTAGTCAGGAAAAACATGCTAATCGGGAATTCAGAATTGAGTGCCTAGCTATACATGTCAATAAACACAAACAAGCAATCCATCAGCAATCACATATAATATCGCAGGGTCCACACAACTCCGGTAAGAAATCCTTACCTTGGTCGGGGACGATTTGACACCAAAACCTAAACGGCGAACGAACCCGAACTAGCTACCGAGAACCTATCAATCACAACAAAAATCACACAATAGGCCTAAATATAATAAAATAAATGAGGCTCAGCTCGGGAGCAACTCACGAGGCGCGACGAACGCACGAACGAGCCGATTGCACGAACGGGGCAGCAACGGGGCTGGCTGGGCGAGCTAGGGTTCAAAGATGGGCGTGTTGGGCGCGCTGGGTGCGAGCGCTGGGGCGCGGACGGATTGCTGGCGATGCAGGGGCGCGAGCTGCGCGCGGACGAACAGGGCGTTGGGCGCGGACGCGGGGGCGCGAGCGAGGTAGAGCGGCACAGCTGGGACGGCGCGCGGCGTGGCTCGGCGGACTGCACAGCGATAGAGCACGAAAACAGGGGCGATGAAGAGGAAACGAATTTGAGCGATCCACGGGGATTCGACGAGCGATTCTTTGATGATGAACTCCCCTACACTAGCTGCACAAAACCCATACCTCAAATCGCCTCGACTCAGCCGGAAAATGAAATCGAAACCAGGGAGAAAGAAATCGGATTTTTGAAGGAAAGGAGGAAGAAGAAGCTTACCTGCTGCTTGTGGATGGAAAACGACTTCGAATTGGAGACGAAGCTTGGTCGAATAGAGCTGGAGAAGGAAGAAATCGCAAGGAAATCGTCGGTCGGTCCAAGGGAATCCGCGAAGAAGAAGAAGAGGAAATGGGGAAGGAGCTTCGGCCGACTCTGTTTTAAACCAAAACTCAGCACAAACTGGCTTATATATTAGATCGTGCGTTTAGATTAACAAACGCACCCAGTGGCTCGGCTGGCAACGCCCTTCGCCTAGCACGCGACACGTCCCTGGCTCGAATCTCACTCGACGCGCTATTTAATTCCCTATTTATTTTTACTTTTTCCCAAGCCCAAATGTCTTCATCAAAATTCCCGATCCCATTCAAATCGACTCATAATTTTTCTGGCAATTAACAAATACAAAACCGGCCCTGTCGGCCAGACCCAAAATTACCAAAATGCCTCTGGGCCTCCCGGGAAGACCGGGATGAAATTTCCGGGCCGTTACAGGCTTGGGAGTGAGTTTGAGCCTTGTGTAGAGGAAATTAAAATAGTTTTTAAAAATGCTCTTGGTGGGATTTGAAGGTGGGATTTTAGGAGGCATTTTTATTTTTAAAAATAGGAGAAAATACCTAGGGTTGCATCATTTTTTCCTTCCCTCTCCCCTTGGCCGACCCAACACTCTCCATTTCCCTCTCCTTGGCCGAGACTCATCATCAACAAAGCTCTCCATTGTCATGCTCTCAAGATCTCCTCCATAACTCTTCATCTACTTCTTGTTTCAAGGTTAGTTCTTGCAAAACTCATCTTCTCCATCTCTTTTGTCTTGGTCGAATCCTAGAGTTAACCAAGAGGAACATTTCCTCTCTTCCTCCTTGTAGATCCGAGACCTCAATAGCTTGGGGGTTGGAGTTCTTGCTCGCACATCACCTTGGATCCGAGAGCTAGTGCTTTTCCTCTTGGTTGGTTGATCCGAAGTCCCCTCTCTAAGCCTCCATTTTCGAGAGTCCAAGGTAAGTTTCATGGTGTTCTTGCTGTGTTTTGGTTGATGGTTGCTGTAGATCTAACTTTGTGCTTCTTCCTTGTGCAAATCCAAGCCCTAGTCAAGATCTCCTTTGTTGTGCACCTCCTTTGGCCGAGACACCTAGTCCATTTGGGGACCATTGCCGAATCTTCATTGGGTGAACTGGTAAGTATGAGACTTTGCTTGTGTTGGCTTGGCCGAGAGCCCCAATGGGGGTCTGTGGCCGAGAGCTTCATGTTAGTTGGGAGTGTGTTTGCTTGCTCCATGGACATGGGATCTAACATTGTTTATTGTGTGATTTGCCCTAGCCAAGACACCTTGTTGCAAGTTGTAGCTGAGAGCTTCTAGGGTTCCATTTTGGGTGTTTGGTTGAGAGCACTAGAGCAAGTATGGGTAATCTCTTGGTTCCCTTGCTTCTAGTTTTAGTGCTTAGTTAAGTGTATAGCTAGTTAGATTGAATTTGTATGTTTATGCTTTTAGGTTGTGAGACACTGCAGCTCAAGGAGCACTTTTCTGTTTATATTTCTGCTTGTTACAGGTAAGGATCTCTTACCAGGGTTGTGTGGACCCTGCGATATGTTTTGATTGCATCTTTTATATATGTGTTGTTTGTTATGAGCATGTAGTGGTTAGGACTGTTTCACTGTTTATCTCTGCTAGCATGTTTGCCTTGTTTCTACATGTTAGTGCCATGCTAGGTTTGTCCTTCCAGCATGTTCTGAGTTCCCTGTTTACATTTGTAGTATCATGCTAGGTTGTACTTGTATTCTTGTTAAGCATGTTCAATTGTTAGGGAGGTTTATCATGTGACATTAGATAGTTAGCTAGACTTGTCTTCTAGAGGCTGAGAGTGGACATAACGTATTTTGTCCCCACAGGTCGGGATCAGTGAGAGGCATAACGTACCTTGTCTCCACCCCCGGCAGCCGATGCGGATTAGCTCCCACATCGGTACAAGCCTAGTTTGTAACCTGCTAGAGCTGAACCCGTCACGATTTCAAGCCTGCTTGAAGACAGTTCTAAGCTTCAGGTTGGTGGTACAGGCTGCTACAGTTGAGTGTCGAGAGCTCTGCACTACTGTAGATCAGTGACACCATTCTTATTCTTGTTTAGAGCCAGACCTCGAGTACACTCCCGTTGTCTTAGGGTTTAGCTTGGCCGGAAGTAAGAGGCCCCCGAGGACACCTATTCGGGATCAGCTTTTGAGTTGGCCAATTGGTCGAGGGAGAAAGACCCTCGAGGGTGTCTGACATCTATTTGGGATCAGCTTTTGAGTTGATCATTTGGCCGAGGGAGAACGACCGGGCCAAACCAGTAGGATCTCCACCAGCCACTTGGGAGTTCTTTAGAACCAAGTTCAGAGCCAAGTATGTTAATGATGAGACTCAGCAGGAGATGGCAGGGGCCTTCTCAAACCTGAAATAGGGCACTGATAGTATTGCTGCTTATGAGAAGAAATTCTCGGAGTATAGTTACTTTGGCCAAGAGCTTATAGCCACAGAAGACGAAAACGTTTATCAGTGGTTTGAGAAAGGAGGTTGCTCAGGATGTTCGAGCACTTGCCTCAGAGTCTTATGACAGGGCTGTTGAGTTGGCTACCATATATAACTCTAAGTACCCGCCGGTGCAGGCTCCTGTTGCACCAGTTCAGTGTGTCCAGCAGTACTCAGGGAAGAAGAGAAAGTTTGACTCTTCTAGTGGGTTCTGTGCAGGTGGTCAGCAGGCTCGTCGTCAGGGCCAGTTTAGAGGTCGAGATCAGCGTCAACCACAGTTTAGACCACAGGGCCAGCAGAGCCAGCAGGGCATTGTTAAGCAGCCACCCCAGTGTCAAACTTGTGGCAAGACTCACTATGGTATCTGTGGAGCGTCGCCCCGAGCTTGCTATAGATGTGGCAAGGAGGGACACTTAGCTAGAGCTTGCACTCAGGCTGGAGCAGCAGGCAGACCAGTTCAGCAGTAGGGCAGAGTGTTTACTACTACTCGTCAAGAGGCGGAGGATACTGATGTTGTGGTTGCAGGTACGCTGCTTGTCTTAAACCATTATGCATTCGTACTGTTTGATTCGGGCTCGACCCATTCGTTTGTTTCTGATGCATTTGCTAGGCAAGCTTGTTTGGAACTCGAACCTTTAGGGTTTGAGTTGTCTGTTGCAACTCCTTCGGGAGTGAGTATGCTAGCTAGTGAAAAGGTTAAGATTGGCCGGATACAGATATCCGAGGAGCTTCTAGAGGCTGTACTCATAGTCATGCCGATGAGTGGTTTTGATGTCATTCTTGGTATGGATTGGTTGGCTGAGCATCATGCTATGATAGACTGCCGCCAGAAAGAAGTTGTGTTCGCGGTGTCCAGGGCGGGGTGTGTCTGTCATTGATTTCTACAGTGAAGGCCCAACGTTTGTTAGCTCGAGGAGCTAGGGGAATTCTAGCAAAGTTGACAGGTGGGAGTAGTGCTGCATTGTCAGCTGAAATGGTACCTGTAGTGCAGGAGTTTGTAGATGTTTTCTTTGAGGAGTTGCCAGGGTTACCCCCGAAGAGAGAGGTGGACTTTACCATTGAGCTTGAGCCAGGGGCTCTCTTTATCTCTAAAGCTCCGTATCGTATGGCGTCAGCTGAGCTGAGAGAGCTGAAAGTGTAGTTGCAAGAGATGCTTGATCGAGGTTTCATCCGCCCAAGTGTGTCCCCATGGGGAGCACCTATTTTGTTTGTTAAGAAGAAGGATGGATCAATGCGCCTTTGTATTGACTATCGAGAGTTAAATAAAGTCACCGTAAAGAATAAGTATTCCCTGCCGCGTATTGATGATTTGTTTGATAAGCTTCAGAGAGCCTCAGTGTTTTCTAAGATCGATTTGAGGTTAGGATACCATCAGTTGAGGATTCGAGATGCAGACATTCCCAAGACAGCTTTCAGATCGAGGTATGGTCATTTCGAGTTCGTGGTCATGTCGTTTGGACTAACTAATGCTCCTGCAGCATTTATGGACATGATGGACAGGGTGTTCAAGGCATTCTTGGACAGTTTTGTTATCGTGTTTATAGATGATATTCTGATTTACTCAAAGACGAAAGAGGACCATGCTTCACACTTGAGACAAGTTTTGACAGCCTTGCATGAGAACCAGTTGTATGCTAAGTTTTCCAAGTGTGAGTTCTGGCTTGAGGAAGTAGCTTTCCTTTGACATGTTGTTTCCAAGGATGGGATAGCTGTTGACCCCGCAAAGTTTGAGGCAGTTAGTTCATGGGCTAGACCGACGACAGTCGCTGAGATTCGTAGCTTTCTGGGATTGGCAGGCTACTATCAGCGCTTTGTTAAGGACTTTTCTGCTAAGGCTTCACCCCTGACTAGACTAACCAGGAAGGGTGTTGACTTCGTTTGGGATTCCAGTTGCGAGGAGATTTTTGCCCAGCTAAAGCGTAGTTTGACGACAAAGCACCAGTGTTGGCAGTTCTTGAGGGAACAGGTGGATTTGAAGCTTACAGTGATGCATCCAAGTTTGGTTTGGGCTGTGTGTTAATGTAGCATGGAAAAGTGATCGCGTATGCTTCCCGTCAGTTGAAGCCTTATGAGAAGAATTACCCAACTCATGACATGGAGTTGGCTGCAGTCGTATTTGCTTTGAAAATTTGGAGGCATTACTTGTATGGTGAAAAGATTCAGTTGTTTACGGATCACCAGAGCCTTAAGTACTTCTTCACCCAAAAGGAGTTAAATATGAGATAGAGAAGATGGCTCGAGTTAGTGAAGGATTCCGATTGTGAGATTTTGTACCACCCAGGAAAGGCCAATGTTGTGGCTGATGCTTTGAGTAGGAAGACGTCGCACTCCGCAGCTTTGTTGAGTTCCCGGGTTGAATTACAGAAAAAGTTCGAGCGGGCTAGTATTGCAGTGATGTTGGGAGAGGTTACCGCCAGGGTAGCCCAGTTGTCAGTTCAACCGTCAATTAAGCAGAGGATCGTTGATAGCCAACTGAGTGATCCCAAGATGAAGAAGTTGATGGAGAGGGTTCAGGAAGATGGCGACTTTGATTTTTTCATAGCACCAGATGGAGGTTTGAGCTATAGAGGTCGTTTGTGCGTCCTAGAGGATGTCGGGCTTCGAGCCGAGTTACTTAGCAAGGCTCATAGCTCTTCGTTTACTTGGCACCCAGGGGGTACCAAGATGTATCAGGATCTCAAGCAGACATTTTGGTGGATGGGTATGAAAAGAGATATAGCTGAGTTTGTTAGTCGGTGTCTCACTTGCCAGCAAGTGAAGGCTCCCAGGCAAAACCAGCAAGGTTGTTACAGCCATTGAGTATTCCGCAGTGGAAATGGGATGAGATTTCGATGGATTACATTTCTGGGTTGCCGAGGACACCAAGAGGGTTTACTCAGATCTGGGTTGTTGTTGATCGGCTGATTAAGAGTGCTCACTTCATCCCTGGCAGAATCAATTACACTGTAGAGCAGTGGGCACAGTTATTCTTAGAGCAGATCGTTCGGTACCATGGGGTACCAGCGAAGATTGTGTCAGATCGGGACTCTCGGTTCACTTCTCGCTTCTGGAGAGCGCTCCAGAAGGGTTTGGGAACCGAGTGCAGCTTTAGTATCACTTTTCACCCTCAGACGAATGGTCAGACTAAGAGGGTGAACCAGATCCTTGAGGACATGCTGAGAGCATGTGTGTTGGACTTCCCAGGCAGTTGGGATCAGTACTTTTATCTGATGGAGTTCGCATATAATAATAGTTATCAGTCGACTATTCAGATGGCTCTATTTGAGGCTTTGTATGGCAAACGTTGCAGATCTCCAGTGTTTTGGGAAGAGGTCGGTGACAGACAGGTTTTGGGTCTTGAGTTGCTCTAGATGACAAATGAGGCAGTGCAGAAGATCAGGGCTCGTATGTTGACAGCTCAGAGTAGACAGAAGTGTTACGCTGATGTTCGGCGTAGAGACTTAGAATTTGAGGTTGGCCAGCATGTTTTCTTAAAGGTAGCACCGATGAGAGATGTGTTGAGGTTTGGCAAGCGAGGAAAGTTGAGCCCCAGGTTTGTAGGACCTTTCGAGATCCTTGAGCGGATTGGTACAGTTGCGTACCGTTTGGCCTTGCCCCCGTCTTTGTCAGCAATTCATAATGTTTTTCATGTTTCGATGTTGAGACAGTATGTGGCAGACGCGGCACACGTTATCGATCATGAGCCTTTAGAGTTGAATAAGGATTTGAGCTTCGAGGAGAATCTTGTGCAGATTTTGGCTCGGGAGCGCAAGACTTTGCGTAACCGAGAGATCAACCTAGTGAAGGTTCAGTGGAGAAATCAGAGGGCAGAGGAAGCTACCTGGGAGTTAGAGGATGAGATGAGGACGCATTATCCTGAGTTGTTTCAGTCTTAGAACTTTCGGGGACGAAAATCTTTTTAAGGAGGGAAATCTGTAATGTGACCCAAGATTTCCTTGAGTTCTCAGTTTATTCGGTTGTTCCTCCAGTGAGTTGGTTGGGCTGTTAGGGCCTTTTTGTGCTTCTAGGGGCATTTTGGTCATTTTGTCCTCTAGGGGAATTTTGGTCATTTTGTCCTCCAGGGGTATTTTGGTCATTTTGCCTTCCCGAGACAGTGTTGCAGTAAGACAGGGCTTCAAGAATGTTTATGAGTTGGTGGACTTAAGTTTATCCTTCGGTTTCAAGTTTCGGGTCAAGAGTTCCATTTATGGTAAGTTTGGGAACCTCCCGGTTAAAAGACGAAAAATGAAAATAAAAGTGTTGGAGCTAGGATTCGAACCATGGTGGCTTGGGAGTGAGTTTGAGCCTTGTGTAGAGGAAATTAAAATAGTTTTTAAAATTGATCTTGGTGGGATTTGAAGGTGGGATTTTAGGAGGCATTTTTATTATTAAAAATAGGAGAAAATACCTAGGGTTGCATCATTTCTCCTTCCCTCTCCCCTTGGCCGACCCAACACTCTCCATTTCCCTCTCCTTGGCCGAGACTCATCATCAACAAAGCTCTCCATTGTTTCAAGGTTAGTACTTACAAAACTCATCTTCTCCATCTCTTTTGTCTTGTCGAATCCTAGAGTTAACAAAGAGGAACTTTTCCTCTTCTCCTCCTTGTAGATCCGAGACCTCATGTAACGGCCCGGTTTTCATCCCGGTCTTCCAAGTATGCCCTAGGGGTATTTTGGTAATTTGGTCGGGCCGTTAGGGCCGTTTATGTCTTTTTCAGTTGTTAAAATTAATGGATGGTCTTATGTAGGATTTTAATGCTTTGTGGATGTGTTTGGGCATGGTGAGATGCAAAAGTAAAATTGGGAAATAAAGGTGTGTTTGTTGGGGTTCGAACCCAGGTTGTCTGGGAGGTCAGTTGTGTGTTGTTGCGGTTTTCCTCGAGCTGTTCTTATTTCTCTTTTCGCGGCATGTCTTGGTTAGCTTTGGGTTCTTGGGGTTTTGGTGCATTTGACTAAATGAAGGGATTTTAGGTTTATCATTCATTGTTCTTCAAATTCCCCCTAGCCACCCAAGCTTTCTCTCCCAAGCATCCAGCCGTGTTTCTTCTCCTCAAGCAGCTCCTTCGTCCGCTCATCATCCCGGGTAAGAGTTCTCGTACCCTTTTTCTTCTTCCGTTTGGTGTCTTGCTGGCCGAGAGAAAAGAGGTGAGATTTGTGTCTTGCGCAGCCAGCCGAGAGGAGAGCTGCAGACTTGCATCGTGCCAGCAGCCCCAGCCAGCAGCTGCATCGCCCAGGCGTCCATCGCACATCCAAGCAGCAGATCGAGTCGCCGTCCGCGCGCAGCCAGCGCCCGCGTCGCGTTCCAGTGCCAGCGCGCCTGCGACTCTCCCGCATCGCGTCTGCGACGCCGCGCCAAAGACGCTCGCACGCCTATCGCTGCGTCGCGCCGCGGCGGCTCCAAAGACGCTCTGTTGCTCGTCCGCATCTGTACGCCCGCTCCCCAGCACCCGCCCGCGCGCAGCCCACGCCCCAGCCAGCCCGTCCGTGCAGCCTGTCCGTCCGCGCGTCAGTCGTGCCGTGTGAGTTTCTCCTGAGCTGAGCCCTGTTTGATTTATTATTTTAGGCCTATTGATTGTAAAATGTGTTGTTGTTTGCTAGGTACCCGATAGCTAGCTCGGGGTTCGTTTGCAGCATAGGGCCTTAGTGTGTCATTGCGTTCCGACCAAGGTAAGGATTTCTTACCAGAGTTGTGTGGGCCCTGCGATATAATATGGGATTGCTGTTTGTATGCTTGTTTGTGTTTATCAGCATGTTTAGTGATAGGTGCTCTGTTCTGAATTTCCGACTGGCATGATTCTCGTGTTGTTCCTCATGTTAGTTCCATGCTAGGTTGTTCTATTCTGGCATGCTCGTTATTTGTTCTGCTTCGTAGTATCATTGTAAAGACCCGACCCAAAAGGGGCTCTAAATAGGCCTTTACCCCAATGCATGCATTCAAAGTAAGGACAATGTGCAAATAAGTTTTCGGATTCCAATTAAAACAAAACAATCAAGGTTCAATCAGAAATCAATTTAGTTGCTGAAACCTGTCCCTGTCTCCAAGCACCTGTTTCAAGGCAAATACATTTCCAAACGTATACTCTGATCAGAGATTTATTAAAACATTTGAAACATCCTCAAATACAACAAAGTGGAATCCACAAAAACATTGAGAAAACATCCTAGGCTCCGTGCCTGCTACATTCATTTCGGGGAAAAATAAAAGACAAGAGTCATAGAAATAAAAGGTCGAGACGCACAAAGAGTTCCCATGATCACAGCTCCTCCTTCACCATCCTGTCTCGCACCTTGGTTACCTCGTGGAAAACCACAAAATAAGGGTGAGTAACGAATTACTCAAGAAGAATCCCCATCCGGGTACAATACGTTGCACATGGTCATCTAGATGAGTGTATGCAAGCTATGAATATAAACACAGAATAGAGCACATAGCTTAAGTCCACATTTGGACCTCGGATGCAAACTCGTGGTCTTAGTCCGGAAATAAATCCACCACACAATACGCCCTATACGAAACGAGTCCCGGCCTCACCGCTTCATCGTCCGTCACGAAAGGTGCACTAGCTCAAGATCACGAGGAGCTCTCCGGTCGGCGCCAGTAATGAGCGTAAGCGCGCACCGTGCTCTATCGCAGACTATGGGGGTGTCGGGTCCAGTGGCAAGCTGCCCATGTCGATCACCACGCCTAACTAAATCTCCGGATCGGTGTCAGCGACATAGGGTGTGTGAGACCGGACACGTGAACTATGTCACCTGAACCACCGCACCTGAGGCTAAGGAATAGGTCGTGGTAGGCTTACACACCAGAAGCCGCCTTGCCCTATCGGTGGCAATCAAGGGCTACGACCGAACACGCCGAGGACGTGCCGATCGCCGGGACGAGGCAATGCCAAGTCATCATCCCGACCGTTGGGGCATTTAACGACCGCCACCTCACCTAAGATTTCGTGGCCTACCGTCGGGTTAGCTAAACCCTAACGGGGTCCGTGGGACGAGAAGCGTCTCGACGTCCCCGCTCGGATGCAAGATACTTTATGCATCAGCCCGGATGATGCTACCTACACTACAATTCTAACCCGCCTTAACAATCAAGAAACAATCCAATACGTGCTCAAAAGAATACAGCAGACCTAGCATGGTACTACGGAACAAGAATGAATATGAGCATGCCAGAACGGAACAACCTAGCATGGACTAACATGAAAGAACAACATACGAAGTCATGCCAGTCAGGAATTCAGAACAGAGCACCTAAACTACACATGCTGATAATCACAAACAAACATTCAACATCAATCACATAGAACATCGCAGGGTCCACACATCTCCGGTAAGAAATCCTTACCTGGCCGGGAGGCAACTACACACAAAATCCTAAGCTGCGATCGATCCCGAGCTAGCTAACGAGAACCTAACAAACACAATAGAAATCACAATCATAGTCCTAAAAATATAATAAAACAAGCAGGCTCGGCTCGGGGCACTCACACGGCACAACGACACGGGCCGAGTGAGTCTTTGGCAGTCAGTGCGGCTGGCTGGCGCTGGCAGCGCGCTAGCGCGCGCGCGCGCAGACGCGACACGCCGCAGGGGCACGGCACGGGCGAAGGCGCGCGGGCGCTGGGCGACCGACTGGGCACGAGCTAGCGTCTGGGCGTGCGGGCGAGCGGCTCAAAGCGAAGGCGCGCGGGCGCTGGGCGAGCGGCGCGGACACGGGCGATCTGCTGCTGCGAGCGAACTGGTGCGACGGCGGGCCTGCGCGCGAACTTGGAGTGCGATGGACGGATCTGGGCGGCTGCTGGTGTGCGACGGCGCGGGTGGCTGATCGGCGCGTTGCTCGGGCGTGCCGCTCGGGCGGATTCGACGGGCGCTTTGGCGCGCGACGGGCTCATCGGTGCGATCCGGGCGTCTTTGCCAGCGGCGCGCCGGCGGCTAGTGGGCAGATCCGGCGCCAAGGCAGACCTGCAACAACACACACACACACGGGCACCTCCTCTTACCTTCGGCCAGCAAAACAACCTATCGAGATGATGAAGAAGATGAATACCTACCCGGAATGATGATCGAACTACGGAGCAGCAAGGGGATGAAATTCGGCAGAGAAAGTTGGGGAAACAAGCTTGGGACGGCTAGGAGGATGTGTTGAGAAGAAGAACAAAACCTAGCTTTTCTTTTCCATTTAACCAAATGCACCAAAACCCCAAAATCCAAGGCTAACCATAAAATGACACGGAAAGAGCAACAAGAGCTCTCAATAGCTCAACCGCACGCATCCCCACAAGCTTTCTCGGAGACACAGGTTCAAAACCCAGCTGCAACACAAATTCCTTTATTTTTACTTTTGCATCAAACCTTGCTCAACCCTTCCACAAAGCCTCACAAACCTACATAAATTCATCCAATATTTTTAGCAACTAGAAAAGACATAAACGGCCCTGAAAGACCCCTTGGGCATACCTGGAAGACCGGGATGAAAACCTGGGCCGTTACAATCATGCTAGGTTCGTTGTTTCTGCTGAGCACGTATTGGATTGTTTGTTGTATCTGTTATAGTTAGAATTATAATAGGTAGCATCATCTGGGCGAGGGTGCATAACGTAACTTGCATCCGTGGCAGGGACGTACTAGGTAGTACTCCGTCCCTGATCCGTCGTTAGGGTTTAACTAACCCTAACGGCAGCCCTTTGCAATCTTGGGTGAGGGTGGCAGACTGTTAAATGCCCCAATGGTCAGGATGATGACAAGGCATTGCCTTGTCCCCGGCAGTCGGCACGTCCTCAGTGTGTTCGGCAGTAGCCCTTGATTGCCACCTGTTAGGGCAAGGACCGCTTCTTGGTGTAAGCCTACCACGACCGATTCCTTAGCCTCAAGTGCGGTGGTACAGGCTGACATAGTTCACGTGTCCAGGTCTCACACCCCTATGTCAGTGACGCCGATCCAGAGATTAGTTAGGCATGAGTACTGGACTAGGGCAGCTTGCCACTAGACCCGGCACCCCCCTAGTTTGCAGCAGCCTGCGGTGCGCGCACACGCTCATTACAGCGCCGACCGAAGAGCTCCTCGGGATCTTGAGTTCAGTGCACCTTTCATATCGACAGTAGACAGGCTGAGGCCGAGACTAGTTTCTCGTATAGGATCGTATCGCGTGGTAGATTTTCCGGAGTAAGACCCTGAGATGGCATCCGAGGTTTATGTGTGGATTTAAGCTATGTGCTCTCTTCTGTGTTTATATTCATTGCTTGCATACCTTTCTGCTAGATGACCATTTATATCGTATTGTACCCCGGTTGGGGATTCTTACTGAGTAATTCTTTACTCACCCTTATTTTGTGGTTTTCCACATGTAACAATGGTGCGAGACAGGATGGCTGAAGGAGAAGCTGTGATCATGGAAACCCGTTGTTTTGAACTCTGAGTCTTTTATTTATGTTGTTATGTTTTAAATGTCCTCTGAATGCATGTAGTTGGGCACGAAGCCCTTAGGTTGTTTTTTGGTTGTTTTCCGGATTCTGACACTGATGTAAACCATTTTTGGATTTGAATGTTGAATTAAATCTCTGATCAGAGTTTGTTTTAAATTGTATTTAGCTTGGAACAGGTACTTGGAAACAGGGACATGTTCCAGGGCATTTTGTTGTTGTTTTGAATGGATGTTTACGGCTTTTTGTTTTAATCAGAATCTGGTATACAACCTTGCATATTAGTTTTCTAAGTTTTAAAGCATGCATTGAGGTAAAGGCCTAGTTTAGGACCCCATTCGGGTCGGGTCTTTACACCTCAATAGCTTGGGGGTTGGAGTTCTTGCACGCACATCACCTTGGATCCGAGAGCTAGTGCTTTTCCTCTTGGTTGGTTGATCCGAAGTCCCCTCTTCAAGCCTCCATTGCCGAGAGTCCAAGGTAAGTTTCATGGTGTTCTTGTTGTGTTTTGGTTGATGGTTGGTGTAGATCTAACTTTGTGCTTCTTCCTTGTGCAAATCCAAGCCCTAATCGAGATCTCCTTTGTTGTGCACCTCCTTTGGCCGAGACACCTAGTCCATTTGGGGACCATTGCCGAATCTTCATTGGGTGAATTGGTAAGTGTGAGACTTTGGTTGCTTGTGTGTTGGTGTAACGACCCAGGTTTTTCTTCCCGATCTTCCAGGTATGCCCTAGGGGTAATTTGGTAATTTGGTCGGGCCGTCAGGGTCGTTTGTGTCTTGTCCAGTTACTAAAATTATTGGATGGTTTTATGTAGGTTTTTGGAGGGGTTTGTGGTTTGGTTTGAGCAAGGTTTGTTGCAAAAGTAAAAATAAAGGAATTTGTCTTTGCAGTAGGGGTTTGAACACGGGTCTCCTGGGAAGCTTGTAGAGATGTGTGCCAATTGAGCCATTAGGTGCTCTTGTTGCTCTTTCTGCATCACATCTTAGTTAACCTTGGATTTTGGAGTTTTGGTGCATTTGGTTAAATGAAATAGAATTAGGTTTATTCCATCTTCTTCTCCAAATCTCCTCTTGGCCGCACAAGCTCTCCCTCTCCATAGCCCTTGCCGATTCTTCATCCTTGCAGCTCCCTTGGATCGTTCATCATCATTCCGGGTAGGTATTGATCTTCCTCTTCTTCTTCTCATCCGTTTGGTGTGCTTTTGGCCAAGTGAAAAGAGGTGTGTTGTGTGTGTTTGTGTTGATTGCAGCCAGCCGAGAGAAGCCCAGCCAGCAGCCATCGTCGCGACGCCCACCGGCCGATCGCGACGCCGGATCGCGCCAAAGAAGCAAAGCAGCAGATCGACGCCTCGCCGCCGCACCGATTCGCCGCCTCAGAGTCGCACCAGATCGCCAGATCCGTTGAGCAGCCCCCGCCGCGCCGCGCGTCGCGCGACGCCCGCGCGCCAGCGCCAGCCGCGGCCGCGCGCGTCGCCGTGACGCACGCCAGCGCCGCGCGCCTTCTCCCGAAGCCGCCGCCCGCACGCCCGACGCCGCCGCTGCGCGCGCTGGCCCTCTGCCGTGCTGCCGTGCAGCGAGCGGCCAGCGCGCGTCCCGCGCGCGCCGTGTGCGTAGCGCAAGCAGCTAACGCCCACCCTGCCGTGCCGGCCTGCTGCCAGCCTCCAAGCTCGTGTCGCGCGCGCCGCGTGAGTTCCGGCGAGCCGAGCTTGTCGCTTCTTTTGTTGTTTAGACGTTTTAGATGCCGATTATTATTGGTTTGCTAGGTTCCCGCCGCTAGCTCGGGATTGTTCCGCAGCCTTAGGATTTGTGTGTAGAAGCCTCCCACCAAGGTAAGGATTTCTTACCGAGTTGTGTGGGCCCGCGGTATATTTGTGATTGTTGTTTTGTATGCGTGTATGATTATTAGCATGTTTAGCCCTAGGTGCTCTGTTCAATTCCTCGATCGCATGAACTCTTGTATTGTTTCTCATGTTAGCCCATGCTAGGTTGTTCCATTCTCGCATGTTCGATATCATTCTTGCTTCGTAGTATCATGCTAGGTTCCTTGTATCTCTGTTGAGCACGTATTGACCGCATTGAATGAATTGTTATTATTGTTATGGTTTAGAGTTCAAGTAGGTAGCATCATCCGGGCGGATGCATAACGTAACTTGCATCCCCGACAGGACGCACGAGATGGTACTGTCTTCGATCCCGTTAGGGTTTAGCTAACCCTAACGGCCGCCCCGCAATCTTGGGTGAGGGTGGCAGATCGTTAAATGCCCCAACGGTCGGGATGATGACTTGGCATTGCCTCGTCCCCGGATCGGCACGTCCTCAGCGTGTTCGGTCGTAGCCCTTGATTGCCACTGTTAGGGCAAGGACCGCTTCTCGGTGTAAGCCTACCACGATCGGTTCCTTAGCCTCAGTGCGGTGGTACAGGTGACATAGTTCACGTGTCCGTGTCTCACACCCTATGTCGGTGACACCGATCCGGAGATTTAGTTAGGCATGGTGATCGAACTCGGGCGCTTTGCCACAAGACCCGCACTTCGAGTTTGCGTGAGCATGCGGTGCGCGCTTACGCTCATTACAAACACGATCGAGAGCTCCTCGGGATCTTGAGCCGCTGCACCTTTCGTGACGACAGAGACAAAGCTAAGGCCGGGACTTGTTCCCGTGTATAGCGTTTAGTGTGTTGTGGTATTTCCGGACTAAGACCCTGAGTTGGCATCCGAGGTCCAAGTGTGGACTTAGCTATGTGCTCCGCTCCGTGTTTGTACTCATAGCTTGCATACATTCTTCTAGATGATCATGTATATCGATTGTACCCCGGTTGGGGATTCTTACTGGGTAATTCGTTACTCACCCTTATTCGTGGTTTTCCACGGTGTAATCAAGGCGGGAGACAGGATGGTCAAGGAGAAGTCGTGATCATGGAATCCTCATTGTCATCTCCGACTATTTTATTTTATCATGACTCTTGACTTTTGTTATTTCCCCTGAATGCATGTAGACGGGCACAGAGCCCCAGGATGTTTTCTTACGTTTTATGGATTCCAGCATATTTGTACTTGTGGATTGTTTAAACGGTTTAAATAATTCTCTGATCAGAGTATGCTTTTAGAAATGTATGTTTTGGTTGTTGAATGTTTCTGTTTTTACTTGGGATCCGAAATATATTTTTCATAATGTCTTTTATTTTCAATACATGCATTGGGGTAAAGGCCCATTTAGAGCCCCTTTTGGGTCGGGTCTTTACAGTTGGCTTGGCCGAGAGCCCCAATGGGGGTGTGTGGCCGAGAGCTTCATGTTAGTTGGGAGTGTGTTTGCTTGCTCCATGGACATGGGATCTAACATTGTTTATTGTGTGGTTTGCCCTAGCCAAGACACCTTGTTGCAAGTTGTAGCCGAGAGCTTCTAGGGTTCCATTTTGGGTGCTTGGCCGAGTGCACTAGAGCAAGTAGGGGTAATCTCTTGGTTCCCTTGCTTCTAGTTTTAGTGCATAGTTAAGTGTATAGCTAGTTAGATTGAATTTGTATGTTTATGCTTTTAGGTTGTGAGACACTGCATCTCAAGGAGCACTTTTCTGTTTATATTTCTGCTCGTTACAGGTAAGGATCTCTTACCAGGGTTGTGTGGACCCTGCGATATGTTTTGATTGAATCTTTTATATATGTGTTGTTTGTTATGAGCATGTTGTGGTTAGGACTGTTTCACTGTTTATCTTTACTAGCATGTTTGCCCTGTTTCTACATGTTAGTGCCATGCTAGGTTTGTCCTTCCAGCATGTTCTGAGTTCCCTGTTTACATTTGTAGTATTATGCTAGGTTGTACTTGTATTCTTGTTAAGCATGTTCAGTTGTTAGGGAGGTTTATCATGTGACATTAGATAGTTAGCTAGACTTGTCTTCTAGAGGCTGAGAGTGGACATAACGTATTTTATCCCCACAAGTCGGGATCAGTGAGAGGCATAACGTACCTTGTCTCCGCCCCCGGTAGTCGGTGCGGATTAGCTCCCACATCGGTACAAGCCTAGTTTGTAACCTGCTAGAGCGGAACCCTTCACGGGTGCAAGCCTGCCCGAAGACAGTTCTTAGCTTTAGGTTGGTGGTACAGGCTGCTACAGCTGAGTTTCAAGGGCTCTGCACTACTGTAGATCAATGACACCATTCTTATTCTTGTTTAGAGCCAGAACACTCCCGTTGTCTTAGGGTTTAGCTTGGCCGGGGGTAAGAGGCCCCCGAGGACACCTATTCGAGATCAGATTTTAAGTTGGTCAATTGGCCGAGGGAGAAAGACCCTCGAGGGTGTCTAACATCTATTTGGGATCAGCTTTTAAGTTGATCATTTGGTCGAGGGAGAAAGACCCTCGAGGATGTCTTTGGGATTGGTTAGGAGAACCAATTATTAGGCCGGAAGTAGGAAACTTCTGAAGTTCCCGGACTTGATTTGATTAGCTTGTTGAGCAAAGTTTCTGTGCTAGTAACTGTTTGCATGTATATAGGATGCTATACGATGGATGTATCGTATTGTACCCCGGTTGGGGATTCTTACTGAGTATGTTTATACTGACCCTTACTTCTCTTTCAGGTAACTTGGGACAGCACTGAGATTGCTAGTGGAGGGAGCTGTGTGATCATGGAAGATGCCGGTGAATTCTGTGTCTTTATCATTTGTAGTCTTTTATTATGTAGTAGCATGCTGGGAACTTGTTTACTGTTGAGACTTGTTAAACTTCTTTGTTTGAAATACTGGCCAGGATTGTTTTAAGGATGTTTATGAAATGATTGTTTCTATTATGAAGTCTAAATGAGTTTTATCTTTTAATTGTTTCCGTATGTTTTAAAAGTTTTAAATTGTAAGCATGCTAGTAAGAACCGGGTTTAGGGCCATTTTTGGGTCGGGTTCTTACACCTGTGGAGTGTTTTGAGAGAAAAATGTTGAATGCAAAAAAAAATTGAGTGTGAAAAATTAAGATCAGAACATTCTGGGTAAAAATGAAAGGCATAGAAGAACAATAGTCGTGGGCATCCTAAGTACTCCACTGACCACTAGAAAGTGCAAGCTTAAGACATTCCATTGTTTTAGGTTGAATGTTTTATGCTCAAGTGAACCATGCTAAGAACTATGGAATCGTGGCTATGAATGCAACCCGAGTAGGAATGCGGAAGCATAGCAAAAATCCTCGAGGGATCTGAGACCTAAATAAATAAGCCTTAGACAGAATGTTTTGAACAAGCTTAAGATAATCAAGGGGGCAATTGAGTTGTGTTAGAGTCGTAAGTTTCCAAACTAAGGGGTGTTTGTTGTACTGAGGATAATTAGAAAAAGAACCGAGACAAAATTGAAGGGATTATAGCGAGAGAATGATCATGATGATTAAGCTTATGACGTATTGAGGCAATAAATAATCAAAAGAAAGTTTTTCTTTTTTAGCAAGAACAAAACACTAGTAGAAACTCTAGCATCAATGGCGGGCATATTTCGCCATTATATAACAGTAATGGTGGACACGAAGTCGCCATCAATACCGCTAACATCGAAACACATAGATGGCAAGCAGACAATCAATGGCGGGCAACGCCCGCCATTACTTTCGCAAAATCCATGGCCGGCAGAAACAGCCATCAAATCGTTTCCATTGCATGCACTTACCCCCGCTATCAATAATCTTCCATCGCGCGCCTACCCACCATGTAAATTATACAATGGCGTGCATCTTGCCCGCCATGAATTCTTTTGTTTTTTTTTTTAAAAAGCCCAGAAAAATGGTCTGTGTTATTTGTTTTGAAAAATTGTCTATTTTGAAATGGTCCCCTATTTTGTATTCGCCATTAAAATACGTTATCACTTAATTATAAAAAGAGGCACAAAGGCATATATATTGTGCCCGCCACTAAAAGTCAATCTACTTTATAAAAAAAAAATAGAATAATGTCTTCAAATGATATCTAACCACCATGAGTACAAAATGGAACTTTTCTTACAAAATATCTAATGACCACTAACTCATGCATGAAATCCTAACTTCTAATTAACTTTGTCTACACATGATATTGCATTATGTGCACCAAAAATTTGGGTAGCATAACAGCACAATAATGCGATTCCCAAAAAATTAAGTACCTGCTATATTCATCAATTACATGTATATAACGCAAAATAAAAAAATTCAGTTCAGTTAGAAAAACACATACGTCGTACAATGCACATATCAACTAGACCCATTCTTTCTCCATACGTAAACAACTTTTTTTCTTTTCTAAACAAAGATCTAAACAAACAACTAGACTACAACGATCTCCAATATACCTAAACAAAGATCTAAAAAAAAACTAAACTACAAACACTAATTTTGCATCAAATGTCTACCTATGAATTCGGCACATTCTACTCGTGCCTCATCAGTCACAGCTTGAGTGAATGTGGTCGGACTGGCGATGTACTACAAAGTGAAAGCATATAATTAAGAACACCCAATTAGCTAGTGCATCTTATATACATGATTTTATCTAAACAAAATGTATAAAACAAAACTTACAAGTTTCGATACGTGCGTGGATGTGTTTTATATCATCTTCCGCATGAACAATTAGACGTAGAATCCACATACTATTGTTCCACTACCTTATTCAAGGCACTAGTGAGACAAAATAGTTACATACTTAATTAGTATGATACATATATATAAATAATAATGACAAAAAATGACCAACAAATTAAAAGAATATGGAATCAAGTTTACGTTCATAGTTTTCCATTTTAATTTTATGGTCTTCGACTTGTGTCTCAATTTGTAACGGCCCAGTTTTCTATTCCGGTTTTCCAGGTGCTTTCGGTTCAAGATTCGGTTGTTCGGTTGGGCCGTTAGAGCTATTTTAACCCATAGGGGTATTTTGGTCTTTTGCTCCCCGGGCAAGATTTGTGGATGTTCAGGACTTCAGGGTTGCTCCCGCCTTTGTCGAGGCTTGATTGTTGTTGGTTGCAAGACCCAAGTTGTTTGGGCTAGTCGTTTGGAAGTTTGGAAGTGATTTGGGTTTTTTGCAAAATTATTGATGTTGAGTGCTTCCTTTGGGATTTGAGCCCTTGCCCTTAATGTTAAATTGGAAGTTTGATTTTAAGTGAGTTTTATTTTTTTGGAAAAGATTGCTTCAGCCTGGTCTCGAAGGAGGAAGCCGGGGAATGGGATTTTAAGGCTTATTTAAAGTTGATAAGGTTGGAAAAATCCCATTTTTTCGCCTTTTTGTTCTCTCTCTCTCTCTCTCTCTCTCTCTCTCTCTCTCTCTCTCTCTCTCTCTCCCCGAGCCCCAGCCCGAGCCTAGCCCCCTGCTTGCCCAGGTGTCCCAGCCCAGCTCGCCCAAGCCCCAGCCCCTGCTCGCCCAGCCCAGCCGCGCATAGTGCCAGGCCGCCCAGCCCCGAGTCGCCCAGCCCTGTGTCGCGTCGCTCAGCCCCGCACCAGGCCGCTCCGCGCCCGAGTCGCCCAGATCCGAGCCGCCACGTGCCAGAACACGCGTCCCCTGTAGCTCGCCGTGCCAGCCCGCACATCCCTGTAGCCGTTGCGTCGCGTCGCCCCGCGCGCGTCCCTGTAGCTCACCGCGTCGCCGCCAGCCGCGCGCGATCTCTCTCGTGGCTGAGCCGAAGCCGAGCGCGTAGCGCCGTTTCCACTGTCGGCGCTGCGCTGCGCGCCAGCCGGCTTCTTTTTTGCCGGATGACCGCTTCTTTGCTGTGTGAGATGTCCCGAGCCTTGTGGCTTCTCGGATGGTATTTCCTGAGTCTTTTCTCCTTTGGGTCCTGAGCTGTTGGCTGCTGCTTATTTATTTAATTAGGTTGTTTTTATTAAATGCTTAGGTTGCTCGGGTTATCTTAGAAGCTTGAGGGTCACTTGGTTGATTTGTGATAGTTGTTTTTGCTTGTTTCCAGGTAAGGATTTCTTACTGTGGTTGTGTGGACCCTGCGATATTATCATGATGTGCCTTGTATGTTTGTTGATTGTTATGAGCATTATAGTGATAGGGCAGCTATGATTGAACTCTTGCTAGCATGTTTGTCTCATTGTACATGTTAGTGCCATGCTAGGTTTGTTCTTCCAGCATGCCTATGATTCCTGTTTTAAGTTCGTAGTATCATGCTAGGTAAGTGTGATTGGTGTTGATTATTGTATGTTAGACAGGAATCATTTACTCTGTACTCTTAGTTAGCATAGTAGGGTTTGTCATCATCCAGAGGCTGAGAGCAGACATAACGTACTTTGTCCCCATGGGTCGGGTGTTAGAGCGAAGCATAATGTACATTGCTTCCCCCCAGCAGCCGATGTGGATTTAGCTACCACATCAGCATAAGCCTAGTTTGTAGCCTGCTAGAGCGGAACTCTGCCAATGGTGCAAGCCTTCCTTGGCCGGTTCTTAGCTTCAGGTCGGTGGTACAGGCTGCACAGATGAGTGTCGAGGGCCTCGCACTACTGTGATCAGTGACACCGCTTCCGAGTCTTTAGGCATGCATACCTGGCCCGCGTAGTTTGTACTTAGGCCCCCACATTTACGCCCGATTGCAGCAGAAAGCATGCGGTGTGCGCAAGACACCGCCGTTAGTCGCGGCTCGAGAGCTCCCGGGCTAATGTTCGTGAGTACACCAGTTCCTTCCAGTTTAGAGCCAGACTTCGGGTACTCTCCCGATAGTCCAGATTTATTAGCGAGGGTAAGAGGCCTTTGAGGACACCCATTGGGATTGGCTTTTGAGCTGATCATATGGTCGAGGAAGAAAGACCCTCGAGGGTGTCGAACATCTTTGGGATCGGTTTTTGAGCTGATCAGTTGGCCGAGGGAGAAAGACCCTCGGAGATGTCATGGGATTGGTTATGAGAACCAATCATTTGGCCAGAGGTAGGAGACTTCCGAGGATTCTGGATCTTGCCTTATAAGCTCGTTGAGCTATGATCTGTGTTGGTAGCTGTTTGCATGTATACTAGGGTGCTAGATGATTGATGTATCGTATTGCACCCCGGTTGGGGATTCTTGCTGAGTGTGTTTATACTCACCCTTATTTCTGTGGTTTTTCCACCAGGTAGCTTGTGGCAGCACCGGGACGGCTAGCGGAGGGAGCTGATTGATCATGGGAGCTGCCGGCACTTTGTCATTTATTATTTGCATTATTTGTTCAGCATGTAGATGGACAGGAGTCCTAGGGGAATGTTGTTTAAAAGTTGTTTAAACTGATTTGATAGTTTTTATAATTACTGGCCAGGCTTGATTTTACTTTGTGGTTTTGTTTAATGAAAATTGTTGGTTGTGTTTTAAGTGTTCCCCGTTCTCAAATGTTTTTGTAAGGTTTTAAAATATGAGCACTAAACCGCTTGTTGACATATTTAACTTGCATGTTGAGTGAGATCCCAGGTTTAGGACCGTATTTCGGGTCGGGTTCTTACACAATTGCCATACTTGGTAGGAACTATATTAATGAAGTTGAAAGTTGTAATTTAAATTGATAAAATAAATTCGAAGTTCTGAAGTTTATTAATTTAGAAACTTACTGATTTATGGTGCGAACTAAAGTCTAGCTGAATGGATTTTGACCGAGCGAGTTGAATACATACAATGTATTTTTAGCAAGAATTATGACGGTCAAAGTCCAATGGTTCCTATACAATTTAACGAATATTCAAATACTACGATAGACATAATTAATATAGGGTATAAAAAATGCACAATTTGGAACACATGTACCCACTATTGAAGGGAAAGAAAACTCGTTGATTAAGATTAGCCAACTCGTCTAACCTATTGGCTATAATTAAAACCCAGGCTTCTTCATTCTTATAACTAAAAGCCGATGCAAACTCACTACCATCTATTAGTAAATAGTTATCCAGCGTCTCTTCATTGCAAGTGGAGCATAAGTAACTGAAATTGATTGTTTAGACGTTATTAAACTAGAAAAACAAATAATAGTTTCAAAACACAATTGGAACTACCAGATGTAATAGAATACGATAGCATAGCCTATTTTTTCCATACTACAATATTCCAAAATGGTATACAAGTTGTGCCACCAACACCCAGTTTCGTTTCAGCATAAGTATGTAACATCCTGATGATGTTTGGAACTGATGTGTTTGATTGACGAGAGTGCAAATCTGATACATACTTCTTACTAGTGGTTTTCTTTGGTTCATAGTGCGCCTATCATGTCAATAAACATTCTATTATTAGCATGAATCATTAATCATTAAATTAAAAAGGTATAATGTGAAATTATATACCTTCTTGGATGTTGTAGGTGTCCCGATTAATGATCTTGGCCATGGCACAAAAGATTTAACAGCTTTTCCAAGGAATTAAACTTTCTCATTTATGAGAATGGGTAGGTCTAAGTCAGCATTGCCTGTAAAGACCATATCTGTAACAGCCCAGTTTTTCTATTCCAGTTTTCGAGGTGCCTTCGGTTCAAGATTCGGTTGTTCGGTTGGGTCGTTAGAGATGTTTTAGCCCTTAGGGGTATTTTGGTCTTTTGGCTCCCCGGGCAGGATTTGTGGATTTCCAGGACTTCAAGGTAGCTCCTGCCTTTGTCGAGGCTTGTTTGTTGTTGGTTGCGAGTCCCGAGATGTTTGGGCTAGTCGTTTGGAGGTTCGGGTGTGGTTTGGGTTTTGGCAAGTTATTGTTGGTTGAGTGCTTCCTTTGGGATTTGAGCCCTTGCCCTTAGTGTTGATTTGGGAGTTCGATTTAAGTGAGTTTTATTTGTTGGAAAAGGTTGCTTCGGTCGGGTCTCGATGGAGGAAGCCGGGGAATGGGATTTTAGGGATTTTAAGGCTATTTTAATTGGATAAGGAAGGAGAAAAGAAAAAAAAAAGGAAAAAAATCCCATTTTCTTCCCTTTTCTCTTTCTCTCTCTCTCTCTCTCTCTCTCTCTCTCTCTCTCTCTCTCTCTCTCTCTCTCTCTCTCTCCCCGAGCCTAGCCCCTGCTCCCGGCCCGAGCCCCGCCGCGCCAAATTTCTACTCGCCCAGATCCACGCCGCTGTACCAAGACAAGATGTCGCGTCCCGTCCGCGCCCGAGTCGCCCCTCTCAGTGCTAGGTCGCTCTGCCCAGATCTGCGTCACCCAGACCCAGCGCCGCCTAGATCCCCGTCGCCCAGCCCGAGCTTGTTCCTCAGAGCTCTTCGATCGCCGCCGAAAGCGTGTCCTCAGAGCTCGTCGCGCCGCCACCCGAGCGTGTCCTCAGAGCCGGCGCGCGCCAAGACGCCTTTGCCCAGCCGAGCTCGCGCCCTCGTCTCCCTGCAGCTCGCCCGCGCGTTCGCGTCCGCGCTTGAGCGCTTCGTCTCGCCCAGCCGTGCCCCAGTGCGCAGCTCAGCGCCCCAGCGCCCGTGCCAGCGCCCAGCAGCTGCCTCGCCCATGCAGCCTGCCCGTTCGCGTGTCAGCCGCGCCTCGTGAGTTGCTCCCGAGCCGAGCCCTGTTTATTTTATTAAATTTAGGCCTTTGGATTGTGATTATTGTTGTGTTTGTTAGGTTCGCTTTAGGTTGCTCGGGTTCGATCGCAGCTTAGGTTTCTTGTGTGTTGTTGCCTTCCGACCAGGTAAGGGTTTCTTACCAAGGTTGTGTGGACCCTGCGAATAATTGATAGTATGCCTTATCTTGTGATTGTATGAAATTCTAGTGGATAGGTTAAATGTTTTCTCTTGCTTCCAGGTTTGTGTTGTACTGGTGTTTTTGTTATATTAATTACAGGCTAGGGTCTTTTATCTAGGCATATTCTTGTTCCTGTTATATTCTGATAGTTCCATGTTAGTGCTAGGCAGGTGATCCATAATGTAGGTAAGTCCCCGATGGGCATTACACTGTTCCCTCGAGGTGTAAGACCTCGATGGGCATCATTGTGATCCTAGCTCGTGTAAGACCCCGATAGGCATCCTAGATGTGTAAGACCCCGTTGGGCAGCATTGATAGCTAGAGGTGTAAGACCCCGATGGGCATCCGTAGGTGTAAGACCCCGATGGGCATCCGTATGTGTAAGACCCCGATGGGCATCATTGATTGAGGTGTAAGACCCCGATGGGCATCCGTATGTGTAAGACCCCGATGGGCATCTTTGTGATCCTAGCTGGTGTAAGACCCCGATGGGCATCCTAGATGTGTAAGACTCCGGCAAAGCATTGATAGCTAGAGGTGTAAGACTCGATGGGCATTCGTAGGTGTAAGACTCGATGGGCATCCGTATGTGTAAGACCCCGATGGGCATCATTGATTGAGGTGTAAGACCCCGATGGGCATCCGTATATGTAAGACCCCGATGGGCATCATTGTTTAGAGGTGTAAGTCCCCGATGGGCATCCTTGTGGGTAAGTTCCCGATGGGCATCATTGTGTCATTGTATCCTAGGTTGTGTAAGACCCCGATGGGCATCCAGGTGTAGAACCTAGGATAGGTTGTAGTTGAAAGCCCTTGATAGGCTAGCTCCAGTGTTAGCACATAGCCTAAACCTACCGTTTTGCTCTAAGTCATTGTATGGTTGCATGTCGGTGTGCTAAATGAGATGTTTTCGTATTGTACCCCGGTTGGGGATTCTTACTGAGTAATTCGTTACTCACCCTTATTTTGTGGTTTTCCACAGTAACCATGGTGCGGACAGATGGATCGGAGGAGGAGGCTGTGATCATGGAAACCCGTTGTTCAAACTCTGAGTCTTGTATTTATGTTTTGATGTTTTAAATGTCCTCTGAATGCATATAGTTGGGCACGGAGCCCTAGGTTGTTTTCTGAATGTATTTCCGGATTCTAGCACTATTGTAACTATTGGAAAGTTTGAATGTTTTAAATAAATCTCTGATCAGAGTGAGTTTTGGAAATGTATTTGTCTTGGAACAGGTGCTTGGAAACAGGGACAGGTTTCAGGAATTTTATGTTGACTTTTAAATGGATGTTTATGTTTTAGTTTTAATTGGAATCTGAAACACCATTTTGCATTTTGATTTTAGCTTTGAATGCATGCATTGAGGTAAAGGCCTATTTTAGAACCCCATTCGAGTCTGGTCTTTACAGTTGGTATCAGAGCTCAGAGTCATAGATTCTGTAGACTGACCTTTTGTTGTAGGTCGTTTTTTTTCCATGATCATCAAGACTGGCGGTCATCAATGCGCCTAAGTTTACTGTTTTAAAGAAAGGGTTAAGAATTTACAATACTTTTCTTCTGGCGTATGCCTTGTGTAGTGTTGTGGAGTGGAGACTAGCAGGTTCTGACTCGTTGTTGGTTTGGGTTTAGAGCGCCATCATGCCAACTTCCCGCAGTGTGTGATGTATGTTGTGGCTTGTTGAGGTATCCAGATAGATTCGGATGCCGCTGGGACATCGTTCCAAGGGAGGCAGAGATTAGACTCCTGTAAGCCACTTGTGGCCCAGTTGTTGGTTTTCCCCTAGTGAGAGGGTGGAGGTGATTTGCCTTGGAGTACCACTCCAAGAGAGAAGTTAGCTATGGCTTTGCTCATGTTGATGCTTGTGGAGCAGGTTCCAGTGTGGACTAGCCTGGGTAGCTCAAGTGTTGATCTTAAGCCTTAGCAGATGGTTTGATTGCCCAGAGAGTGGCTGCAGAGTTAGTAGCCTTCGTGGAGGTTGATGAGGCATCTTTGTGCTCTTGTAAAGTGTTGTTGTTTGCAGCTTGTAAGCCAGAACCCTGTGGTTAAGGGTGCAGCGAGCAGTGTTCCCATCGGACTTGATCCGTTGGTGGTTTCCTCAGTGGTTTAGTAGAGTTGAGCACTCTTCTTTTGGTGAGCTCCTAGAGTGGAGCTAGCTGCTGCATGTTGAGCGAGCCGGCCAGAGTTTTGTTGAGCATCATGTGGAGATGCAAGAGTAGGCCGTGAGACTTCAGTTTGATGAGATGCCATAGGCATGGTTGGTTGAGTTTTAACTCTTGTATGCCTAGCCAGAGTTTTTGTCACTTGAGGTTGTGACCTTGCTGGCCCCATTTGTAGTAAGTTGTGGATTTGGTAGTAGTGGCACTTGAGGTGCATTGGTTGGTGTGCCACTTTGGCACTAAGTCTGGTTCAGGCCTGAGTTTGGCATGGGTATAGCAGATGGTTCTATGCCGTCCGGAGTTCAGCGCACTCCTTTAGCCTTGGATCCGTTTATGGCAGTTGCACCTGTTTAGGTCGTGCAAGAGGGCTAGTTCAGTAGTAGTCAGAGGACTACAAGCGGAAGGATGTTCGAGAGGAGTCGGAGCCTCTTCCTAGTGTTACTAGGGGTTGAGTAAGTCAGCAGGTTGTCAGTTGGTAAGTGTTGGTGCGCGTGAGCCTCACGCTAGTGTTAAGGCCAAGAGATCTTTGTGGTTGGTAGTGCGGTCAACTACCTTCGAGTGCCTAAATCTGAGGAGAGTTGAGCATCGTAGATGCGAGCTTGGTCCAGCAGAGGGGTCATGAGTTGGATGCCTATGAGATGAGTTGGATGCCTTATGAGAGGAGTTGGATGTCTTATGGGTATGCTCCCTTGGTTGAGGCTTGGTATAAAGTAAGTTCGGTTTGGCATGGTTATGCTTTGGTAGAGCAAGGTTGCCACAGCTTCGAGTATCGTGTGGAGATGGAACTTTTGGTGTTCCTTTGATTGATTATATCTCTGCCAGAAGTTAGTGTTTCTTTTTGGAAAAGCGCCTGTTAGTCTTGGATCTCTGATGAAAGGTTGAGAGTTGTGCACACAAGTGTGTTTTGTGTGGTTATTCTGTGGGGAGAGTTTCAGATCCATGCAGGGTTTGCATTGGAGAACTGGTGCTCAGTTCTTGGAAAAGTTGGACTCCAGGTGGATGTTGTAAGGCTTTAGTTGAGGTGGTAAGGATACCGTGCTCGTGGTGTCAGGTTGTTGCTTAGGCAAGCCTTGTTAAGTTGGACCTAAGCTTGGTTGGCGGATCTTCTTGTTGATCGTTGGTTAGAGTTCAGTTGGAAACTGAACAAGAGCGGTGGTAGCAAAGCCGCGCAGTTTCTGATCGTCATGGCTAAGAGAGTTGTTCGGATCCTTCCTTGGGTAGAAGTTATGTTGTGGTTGATGCTTTGAGTAGGAGGATGACGCATTTTGTAGCGTTTCGGGACCTCTTAGTTTCCAAGGAGTTGGAGTTGGCCAGCCTGGTTGTGATGCTGGAATATGGAGTTGATTGTCCAGGCAGTTGGCTGTTAGTCCGTTTGTCGGCAGTGTGTGTCGAGGGTTGCCGAAGAACCCTAGGTTGTGGGGAGCTCTCCGCAGCTCGGCCCCACCTGTAGTGAGTTTCAGTTGGCAAGTTGGAGTCGTGTAGTCTGTAGTCTCGGGTCAGTTGCTAGCAGTTTTGGTAGGCTAGCAAGCTAGTGCTTGTTTGGAGTAGAGTCCGGATTGGTTCCGGTGTGGTGGCAAGTTGGTGCTTGGTGTTGACCAAGGTGTGGATTGGAGCTGCTAGAAGTTAGTTTTTCTTGTGGGGCGAGTGGTTCGTGCCCTGTTGGTTGTTTTCCTGTTTCCAGGATGTTGAGAGTTGCCCCGTTTGGCATTTGGAGGTTCAATCTGTGGTGGACCCCATGTTGTTGCCCCGTGAGATTTAGATTTTGTTGCTTTAGCGAAGCAAGACAGTGAGTGTGTGTGGAGCTCTCTGTCCTTCGGTTGTCTGCTTGTAAGAGCCGTTTCCTTTTGGGAGTTGTCAGATTACTCCCTTAGTCTTGAAGTTGATGGTAGTCGTGCTAGCAAAAGGGAAAAGTTTGTTGGCGTCTTGGAAGCAGTTGTTTGTCCAGTTAGGCGGACTCTTGAGTGGTGTTCTGGAGGTTGCAGTAAGGGTGTTCTGCCTCTTGTAAGTGTTTGACCAAGATTTAGTTCTCTTGTTGTTTCAAGAGTTAGTTCGGTTCTAGCAGGAGGGCGTTGCCCTGAGGTCTTGTTCCTAGTCAGAAAGTTTTGGGAGTTGACCCCTCCCTCGGCGGTTGAGTAAGTTCTGTTAGTTTTGGGTTGGTGGTCCTTTTGGTTGAGAATTCCCTTGGGTGTTGCTTCCAAGAGAGTTGGTTGTTGTTGCCTTGGGTTTGAGCGGGTCAGCGAGCTTGTGGGAAGTTCGCTGCCCTTCAGAAGTTCGCTTGCTGGGGAAATCGTTTCCCATTGGAAGAAGTCAGCTTAGCTCCTGAGTTGTGTAGTTGATCAGAGTAGCGCATCGGTCAGTCCAGCGAGAGGGTCCCTGCTTTGTGTTGTTAGCAAGCGAAAAGTTGTTTGGCCAACCAGTATAAGAGTTGAGTTGTTTCTGGAAAGTTGTTGGTTCTTTGGGGATTGAAGATTCTTTTTCCCCCTAGCCTTTGTGGTGGTTGAGTTGCTCCATGGATGCCAGCCTCGAGTACTAGCTTCTGAGGTAGTCTTGCTGATTCGTGTGGCTCATGATCCGTAAGCTTTGAGGTTATCGTTATCGGTTTTCCTTGCAAGGTTTCGGGCGTGGAGCTTCTGGTTGGAAGATGAGTTAGGCCAGTTGCTGGTAGGTTTGCTTTGAAAAGTTTGCGTTCGGCCGATGAGGAGCTCTAGTTTGTTGGTTTGGCCGAGTGGAGCCTGTGCCTGGCCCTTGTCTTTTAGAGGTGGCCGTAGCTGAAGTTTCAGCTGGTGTGAGTGTTGTTAGCCTTCTGGTGTGTCAGGATTGTGCCCCTTGCCTTTGGTTCGGCGATTTCTCTTTAAGATGGTTGCTTAAGTGTTGAGGACGCGTTCTAGTTGGAGAAGTTTGCCGTTAGGATCAGTCGCCAGTTGGTGATTCGTTTGTATTTCGTTAAGACTGTAGGCAAGATTTGAGGTTCGCTGGTCTCTTGTGAAGTAAGAGTAGGCCGTTTAGTTTTCTGGAACCTGGGAGGTTCAGTTGTTGGCCAGCATGGTGTAGAGTTTTAGAGTTTGTGGCCAGTCCTCGAGTTTGCTGAGAGTAGTACCGTTTGAGAGTTGGTGCGAGTTGAGGATGTGGTTTGCCGTCTAGCTTTATCGCATCTATTTCCTTTGGAGTTCAGTGTATGCCCAGTCTTGGTTGAAATAGTTTGTGGCAGTCTGGATGGCATTGTGGCCTTGAGTTTTGAGAACCCAAGAGGGTTTGGTTTTCGAAGAAGGTTAGTGTTGTCTTAGCCGAGAAGTTCAGTTCGTTAGGAATAAGTGGAGTTTTCTAGAGTCAAGCGTCTTAGGACTTTCGAGGACGAAAGTCTTAAAAGGAGGGAGTATTGTAACAGCCCAGTTTTCTATTCCAGTTTTCGAGGTGCCTTCTGTTCAAGATTCGGTTGTTCGGTTGGGTCGTTAGAGCTGTTTTAGCCCTTAGGGGTATTTTGGTCTTTTGGCTCCCCAGGCAGGATTTGTGGATTTCCAGGACTTCAAGGTAGCTCCTGCCTTTGTCGAGGCTTGTTTGTTGTTGGTTGTGAGTCCCGAGATGTTTGGGCTAGTCGTTTGGAGGTTCGGGTGTGGTTTGGGTTTTGGCAAGTTATTTTTGGTTGAGTGCTTCCTTTGGGATTTGAGCCCTTGCCCTTAGTGTTGATTTGGGAGTTAGATTTAAGTGAGTTTTATTTGTTGGAAAAGGTTGCTTCGGTCGGGTCTCGATGGAGGAAGCCGGGGAATGGGATTTTAGGGATTTTAAGGCTATTTTAATTGGATAAGGATGGAGAAAAGAAAAAAAAAGGAAAAAAATCCCATTTTCTTCCCCTTTCTCTTTCTCTCTTTCTCTCTCTCTGTAACGACCCGACACGAAAGGGGTTCTAAAATAGGTCGTTACCTCAATGCATGCATACAAATCTACAGAAAATTTGCAAGATGGTGTTCGGATTCTAAGTAAAAACTAAAGCATAAAACATCCATTTAAAAGTCAACATCAATTCCTGAAACCTGTCCCTGTTTCCAAGCACCTGTTTCAAGACAAATACATTCCCAAAACTTACTCTAATCAGAGATTTATTTAAAACATACAAGCTTTCCAATAGTTACAACAATGCTAGAATCCGGAAATACATTCAGAAAACACCCTAGGGCTCCGTGCCCAACTACATGCATTCAGAGGATTTAAAACATAAACATAAACACAAGACTCAGAGTTGAACAACGGGTTTCCATGATCACAGCTCCTCCTCCAGCCATCCTGTCTCACACCATGGTTACCTGTGGAAAACCACAAAATAAGGGTGAGTAACGAATTACTCAGTAGGAATCTCCAACCGGGGTACAATACGATATACATGGTCATCTAGCAGAAAGATATGCAAGCTATGAATATAAACACAGAATACAGCACATAGCTTAGCCCACACTTGGGCCTCGGATGCCAACTCAGGGTGTTAGTCTAGAAATAATATCACCACACAATACGTCCTATACAAGAAACAAGTCCCGGCCTCAGCCTGTCTACTGTCGAATGAAAGGTGCACTAGCTCAAGATCCCGAAGAGCTCTTCGGTAGGCGCTGTAATGAGTGTAAGCGGGCACCGCATGCTACTGCAGACCATGGGCGGTGTCGGGTTTAGTGGCAAGCTGCCCATGTCCAGTCACCATGCCTAACTAAATCTCTAGATCGGTGTCACTAACATAGGGGTGTGAGACCAGGACACGTGAACTATGTCAGCCTGAACCACTGCACCTGAGGCTAAGGAACGGGTCGTGGTAGGCTTACACCAGGAAGCCGTCCTTGCCCTAACAGGTGGCAATCAGGGGCTATGGCCGAACACGCTGAGGACGTGCCGACTGTCGGGGACGAGGCAATGCCAAGTCATCATCGCGACCGTTGGGGCATTTAACAGTCTGCCACTTTCACCCAAGATTGCAGGGCCAGCCGTTAGGGTTAGCTAGTCCCTAACGGGATCAGGGACAAAGCACCATCTCGTACGTCCCTATCGTGGATGCAAGGTTCGTTATGCACCCGGCCCGGATGATGCTATCTACCTGAACTCTAACCTGTCATAGCAATCAGCAAACAATCCAATACATTCCAATACGTGCTCAATAAGAATACAACGAACCTAGCAAGATACTACGAAGCAAGAACAGATACGAGCATGCCAGAAAGGAACAACCTAGCATGGACTAACATGAGAAACAACATAGGAAATCATGCCAGTCGAGAATTCAGAATAGAGCACTTATCACTAAACATGTCAATAAACACAAACAAGCATACAATCAGCAATCACATAATATATCGCAGGGCCCACACAACTCACGTAAGAAATCCTTACCTGGCCGGAAGGCAACAACACACAAGAAACCTAAGCTGCGATCGAACCCGAGCAACCTAAAGCGAACCTAACAAACACATCAAAAATCACAATCCATAGGCCTAAATATAATAAAATAAACAGGGCTCGGCTCGGGAGTAACTCACGAGGCGTGGCTGACACGCGAACGGGCCGGCTGCACGGGCTAGGCAGCTGCTGGGCGCTGGGGCGCTGGCACGGGCGCTGGGGCGCGCTGGGGCACGGCTGGGCGAGCACGACGCTCGGGCACGGATGCTAGCTTCAAGAGAGGCGGCGCGCGCGCGCGCTTGGACAGGAGGACAGCGCGCGCGGCGCGGCGACACAACGTGCTACAGGGATGCGTGCCTCGGCACGGCGAGCTGCTGTGGGCGTCGCGACTTCGGTGCGGCTCGGACGCGGTGGGGAAAGACGGGCAGGTGGCGACACGGGGCTCGCGGCGACGCGTGCGACGTGGTCGGGCGATTGGGGCTCGCGCGACTGCATCTGCGGGCTAGGGGCTCGGGCTGGCGACCTGGGCGAGCAGGGCTCGGGCTGGGGCTTGGCTCGGGCTAGCTGGGTTGGGCGAGCAAGGGGCTAGCTCGGGCTAGGCTAGCTCGGGGAGAGAGAGAAAGAGAGAGAAAATAAAAGGGAAAAATGGGAAAAAGGAAATAAATGGGATTTTAATCCTATTTTCCAACCTTATCCATTTTAAAACCTTAAAATCCCATTTCCCGGCTTCCTCCTTCGAAACCCGGCTGAAGCGACCTTTTCCAATAAATAAAACTCACTTAAATCCAACTCCCAAAACAACACTTAAGGGCTCGGGCTCGAATCCCAAAGGAAGCACTCAACCAACCATCACTTTGCCAAAAACCCAAACCACAACCGAGCTTCCAAACGACTAGCCCAAACATCTTGGGACTCGCAATCAACAACAAACAAGCCTAAAAAAAGGTTGGAGCTACCTCAAAGCCCTGAAAAACCACAAATCCTGCCCGGGGAGCCAAAAGACCAAAATACCCCCAAGGGTCAAAACAGCTCTAACGACCCAACCGAACAACCTAATCTTGAACCAAGGCACCTCGAAAACTGGAATAGAAAACTGGGTTGTTACAATACTCCCTCCTTTTAAGACTTTCATCCTCGAAAGTCCTAAGACGAAACAGCTCCAGGAAAACTCCACTGAATCCTAACCAACTGAACTTCTCGGCTAAGACAACGCCAACCTTCTCCGAAAACCAAACCCTCTTGGGTTCTCAAAAACTCAAGGCCACAATGCCATCCAGACTGCCACAAACTACAACCAAGACTGGCATACCCTGAACTCCAAAGGGAAATAGACTGCAACCACGTCCTCAACTCGCACCAACTCTCAAACGGTGCTACTCTCAGCAACTCGAGGACTGGCCACAAGCTCTAAAACTCTACACCACGCACTGGCAAACTCATCTGGAAGCTCACAGCTGTTAACAAACAGCCTCAACCCTACACAAGCTGGCCAAACAACTGAACCTTCCAGGATCCAAAATCTAAACAGCCTACTCTTACTTCACAAGAGATCAGCGAACCTTAAATCTTGCCTATAGCCTTAACTAAATCCAATCGAATCACCAACTGGCGATTGATCCAAAAAGGCAAACTTCTCCAACTAGAACGCGACCACAACACTTAAGCAACCATCTTAAAGAGAAATCGCCGAACCAAAGGCAAGGGGCACCATCCTGGTACACCAGACGACTAACAACACTCACACCAGCTGAAACTTCAGCTACGGCCACCTCTAAAAGACAAGGGCCAAGCACAGGCTCCACTCGGCCAAACCAACAAACTAGAGCTCCTCATCGGCCGAACGCAAACCTTTTCGAAGTAAACCTACCAGCAACTGGCCAAGGAGAACATTGCCAGGCAAGGAAACAACCAACATTCCTCTCAAGGCAAACTCGGGCTGCAAGGACTAAACCATCACGCAGCTCTCTGCGGCACAACACCTTGAGGGAAACAGCTCAACAGCTTTCCAAACAATGCCACGGCACCTCTGTGCCAACTCACTCAAACGCGGCTCCGCTAACGCCAACTGCGAACGCACAACAACAAGAAGCAAAGCCCGAGAAGGGCTTGCTCTGCAGAACTCAACCCAACTTATAACGAGCAACGCTCGCCTCCAAGCTACCACTCAACTCTTAAAATCCAACTGGCTACTCAAAGGACTTCTCCTTTTATCCTAGGCCTAACACATCTTCCAACCAGAAGCTCCACCCCCAAAACCTTACAAGGAAAACGGATAACGACAACCTCAAAGCTTACGGATCCTGAGCCACACGAATCAGCAAGACTACCTCAGAAGCTAACACTCGAGGCTGGCATCCATGGAGCAACTCAACCACCACAGAGACTAGGGAGGGAAATCTTCAATCCCCAAAGAACCAACAACTTTCCAGAAACAACTCAACTCTTACTGGCTGGCCTCCGCCCTTGCGGGAACAAACAACTTTCCGCTTGCTAACAACACAAAGCAGGGACCCCCTCGATGGGCTGACCGCTGCGCTACTCTGATCCACTACACAACTCAGGAGCTAAGCTGCCTCCTACTAAACGGGAAACTATTTCCCCAGCAAGCGAACTTCTGAAGGGCAGCGAACTTCACAAACGCTCGCTGACTTGCACAAACCCAAGGCAACAGCAACCAACTCTCTTGGAAGCAACACCCAAGGGAAAACTCAACCGATCGAATCACCAATCCAGAACTAACAGCACTTACTCAACTGCCGAGGGAGGGGTCAACTCCCAAAACTTCCTGACTAGGAACAAGACCTCAGGGCAACACCCTCCATCTAGAACTGAACTAGCTCTTGAAACAACAAGAGAACCAAACCTTGGCTAAACACTCACAAGAGACAGAACAACCTTTACTGCAGCCTCTAGAACACCATCCAAGAATCCGCTTAACTGGACAAACGACTGCTTCCAAGCAGCCAACAAACGTTTCCCTCTTGCTAGCACCACTACTATCAACTCCAAGACTACGGGAGTAACCTGACAACTCCCAGAAGGAAACGGCTCTTATAAGCAGACAACCGAAGGACAGAGAGCTCCACATACACTCACTGTCTTGCTCCACTAAAGCAACAACATCTAAATCTCACGGGGCAACAACAGGGTCCACCACAGACTGAACCTCCAAACGCCAAACGGGGCAACTCTCAACATCCTGGAAACAGGAAAAACAACCAACATGGCACGAACCACTCGCCCCACGAGCAAAACTAACCTCTAGCAACTCCATCCACACCTTGGTCAACACCAAGCACCAACTTGCCACCCCACCGGAACCAATCCGGACTCTACTCCAAACAAACACTAGCTTGCTAGCCTACCAAGACTGCCAGCAACTCACCCGAGGCTACAAACTACACGACTCCAGCTTGCCAACTGAAACTCACTACCTGAGCCTGACTGAGCTCTAGAGAGGCTCTCCACAACCTATGGTTCTCCGACAACCCTCGACACACACACTGCCGGCAAACGATCTAACAGACAACTGCCTGAACAAACAACTCTATTTTCCAGCATCACAACCATGCTGGCCAACTCCAACTCCTTGGGAACCAAGAGGACCCGAAACGCTACCAAATGTGTCATCCTCCTACTCAAACATCAGCCACAACAAAGCTTCTACCCAAGGCAAGGATCCGAACAACTCTCTTAGCCATGACGATCAGAAACTGCGCGGCTTAGCTACCACCGCTCTTGCTCAGATCCAACTGAACTCTAATCGATGATCAACAAGAAGATCCGCCAACTAAGCTTAGGTCCAACCCAACCACACTTGCCTAAGCAACAACCTGATACCACGAGCACGGTATCCTTACCACCTCAACTAAAGCCTTACAACATCCACCTGGAGTCCAAATTCTCCAGGAACTGAGCACTAGATCTCCAAAGCAAACCCTACATGGATTTGAAACTCTCGCCACAGAACGAACCACACAAAACACACTTGTGTGCACAACTCCCAACCTTTCTTTCGAGATCCAAGACTAACAAGCGCTTTTCCCAAAAAAGCAACACTAGCTCCTGGTAGAGATACAATCAACCAAAGGAACACCAAAAGTTCCATCTCCTCACGATACTCAAAGTTGTGGCAACCTTGCTCTACTAAAGCATAACAATGCCAAACCGAACTTACTTTATACCAAGCCTCTACCAAGGGTGCTTACCCATAAGGCATCCAACTCCTCTCACAAGGCATCCTACTCACCTCATAGGCATCCAACTCATGGTCCCTCAGCTGGACCCAAACTTGCATCTACGATGCTCAACTCTCCTCAGATTTAGGCACTCGAAAGTAGCTGACCGTACTACCAACCACAAGGAAACTCTTGGCCTTAACACTAGCGCGAGGCTCACGCGCACCAACACTTACCAACCGACAACCTGCTGACTTACTCAACCCCTAGAAACACTGGGAAGAGGCTCCGGCTCCTCACGAACATCCTTTCGTTTGTAGTCCATCGACTACCACTGAACTAGCCCTCTTGCACGACCAAAACAGGTGCAACTGCCATAAACGGATCCAAGGCTAAAGAAGTGCGCTGAACTCCGGACGGCATAGAACCATCTGCTATGCCCATGCCAAACTCAGGCTAAACCAGACTTAGTGCCAAAGTGGCACACCAACCAATGCACCTCAAGTGCCACTACTAACAAATCCACAACTTACTACAAATGGGGCCAACAAGGTCACAACCTCAAGTGACAAGAACTCTGGCTAGGCATACGAGGGCTCAAACTCAAACAACCATGCCTATGGCATCTCATCAAACCGAAGGCCCACGGCCTACACTAGCATCTCCTCATGATGCTCAACAATGCTTTGGCCGGCTCTCTCAACATGCAGCAGCTAGCCCTACTCTAGGGGCTCACCAAAAGAAGAGTGCTCAACTCTACCAAACATCTGAGGAAACCACCAACGGATCAAGTTCGATGGGAACACCGCTCGCTGCACCCTTAACCATAGGGTTCCGGCTTACTGGCTGCAAACAACAACACTTTACAGGAGCACAAAGATGCCTCAACAATCTCCTCGAAGGCTGCCAACTCTGCAGCTACTCACTGGGCAATCAAACAATCTGCTAAGGCTCAAGATCAACACTTGAGCTACCCAGGCTAGTCCACACGGGGACCTGCTCCACAAGCATCCACATAAGCAAAGCCATAGCTAACTCCTCTCTTGGAGTGGCACTCCAAGGCAAAGCACCTCCACCCTCTCACTAGGGGAAAACCAACAACTGGGCCACAAGTGGCCTACGGAAGTCTAACCTCTGCCTCCCTCTGGAACAATGTCCCAGCGGCATCTGAATCTATCTGGATACCTCAACAAGCCACAACATACATCACACACTGCGGGAAGTTGGCATGATGTCGCTCTAAACCCAAACCAACAACGAGTCAGAACCTGCTCGTCTCCGCTCCACAACACTACACAAGGCATACACTAGATGAAAAGTATTGTAAATTCTTAACCCTTTCTTTAAAACAGTAAACTTAGGCGCACTGATGGTGCTTGAGTCCGATGATCATGGAAAAACGACCTACAACAAAAAGTCAGTCTACAGAATCTATGACTCTGAGCTCTGATACCAACTGTAACGACCCAACCCGAAAAGGGTTCTAAAATAGGCCGTTACCTCATTGCATGCATACAAATCTACAGAAAATTTGCAAGATGGTGTTCGGATTCTAATTAAAAACTAAAACATAAAACATCCATTTAAAAGTCAACATCAATTCCTGAAACCTGTCCTTGTTTCCAAGCACCTGTTTCAAGACAAATACATTTCCAAAACTTACTCTGATCAGAGATTTATTTAAAACATACAAGCTTTCCAATAGTTACAACAATGCTAGAATCCAGAAATACATTCAGAAAACACCCTAGGGCTCCGTGCCCAACTACATGAATTCAGAGGATTTAAAACATAAACATAAACACAAGACTCAGAGTTGAACAACGGGTTTCCATGATCACAGCTCCTCCTCCAGCCATCCTGTCTCGCACCATGGTTACCTGTGGAAAACCACATAATAAGGGTGAGTAACGAATTACTCAGTAAGAATCTCCAACCGGGGTACAATACGATATACATGGTCATCTAGCAGAAAGATATGCAAGCTATGAATATAAACACAGAATAGAGCACATAGCTTAGCCCACATTTGGGCCTCGGATGCCAACTCAGGGTCTTAGTCCAGAAATAATATCACCACACAATACGCCCTATACGAGAAACAAGTCCCGACCTCAGCCTGTCTATTCTGATAGTTCCATGTTAGTGCTAGGCAGGTGATCCATAATGTAGGTAAGTCCCCGATGGGCACTACACTGTTCCCTTGAGGTGTAACACCCCGATGGGCATCTTTGTGATCCTAGCTGGTGTAAGACCCCGATAGGCATCCTAGATGTGTAAGACCCCGTTGGGCAGCATTGATAGCTAGAGGTGTAAGACCCCAATGGGCATCCGTAGGTGTAAGACCCCGATGGGCATCCGTATGTGTAAGACCCCGATGGGCATCTTTGTGATCCTAGCTGGTGTAAGACCCCGATGGGCATCCTAGATGTGTAAGACCCCGTTGGGCAGCATTGTTAGCTTGAGGTGTAAGACCCCGATGGGCATCCGTAGGTGTAAGACCCCGATGGGCATCTGTATGTGTAAGACCCCGATGAGCATCATTGATAGAGGTGTAAGACCCCGATGGGCATCCGTATATGTAAGACCCCGATGGGCATCATTGTTTAGAGGTGTAAGACCCCGATGGGCATCCTTGTGGGTAAGTCCCCGATGGGCATCATTGTGTCATTGTATCCTAGGTTGTGTAAGACCCCGATGGGCATCCAGGTGTAGAACCTAGGATAGGTTGTAGTTGAAAGCCCTTGATAGGCTAGCTCCAGTGTTAGCACATAGCCTAAACCTACCGTTTTGCTCTAAGTCATTGTATGGTTGCATGTCGGTGTGCTAAATGAGATGTTTTCGTATTGTACCCCGGTTGGGGATTCTTACTGAGTAATTCGTTACTCACCCTTATTTTGTGGTTTTCCACAAGTAACCATGGTGCGGGACAGGATGGCTGGAGGAGGAGCTGTGATCATGGAAACCCGTTGTTCAAACTCTGAGTCTTGTATTTATGTTTTGGTGTTTTAAATGTCCTCTGAATGCATGTAGTTGGGCACGGAGCCATAGGTTGTTTTCTGAATGTATTCCAGATTCTAGCACTGTTGTAACTATTGGAAAGTTTGAATGTTTTAAATAAATCTCTGATCAGAGTGAGTTTTGGAAATGTATTTGTCTTGGAACAGGTGCTTGGAAACAGGGACAGGTTTCAGGAATTTTATGTTGACTTTAAATGGATGTTTATGTTTTAGTTTTAATTGGAATTCGAAACACCATTTTGCATTTTGATTTTAGCTTTGAATGCATGCATTGAGGTAAAGGCCTATTTTAGAACCCCATTCGGGTCGGGTCTTTACAATATCGACCGAGAAGTGCACGTTGTGTTTCCCTAAGAGATGACCGTGTACCATATTGGATAAACCACTTGATTCAAACACGGTACCAATGGCAACAACTGGACCTCCATATTCAACAGCAAGCTCACATGGCATACCCTTTAAAGAAGTAATAAATCATAGTTAGTGTCCATTCATTTAAATGTATTATTCAATTAAAGAATGTGTGTGACACTTACTCCCCCTTAATTGGTTTGGACCTCAGGATGACCATCGAGTTCTCCAATGACGGCAACTTGGTTCAGGATTAGGTATTCCCTTGAGGCATCTCTAGTACTCCCCTCACAAAGAGAATCTAATGGTTGAGAGGGATCGACTAGCTTTTCTGGTTGTTGGCCCATTTTGGACTACAGATTACCAATCTTGATGAAAAATGATGGTGTTACAAATCGTCCCACTCCCCTAACATGCCCTCGATGTTCTGGCGCTCCCAATGCATCAATTAACACGTCCTGACCTTCATTCGTACTTTGCAATTGATCCTATAGCAAAACAATTATTAGATAATTAACACCCAAATATTTGACATCAAACCATAAAAGAGATTAACACAGAAAATGTGTAGCTGCAATTTACATTTTGGCTGGCCATTTTAATTGTGCTTTCGTCAACGTACTATTTACTCTTCCCCTTCAGATCGTGACACTTCTTCTTTTGACCTTCTTTCCATAGATCCGCAAGGCTCCGGGATGTTATTTTATATCTAAATTCTACAATTAAAATTTTTCACACACATGCCTTAGTATAAAGTAGAAATATATAATATCCTTAGAGTTTAGATCAGAGTTCCTTACTAGGTCATAAGCGAGTTGAGCATATCCTTTTCGACCCATATGATGAGGACACTTTTGTTTAGCTTGCAACTCTTTCTTCTCCTCACTAATTTTCTAAATAAGATATATATAATTAGTTTAAAAATAGGTTGTAGCCATTAAACTAATACAATAAAAAGTAGTTACCTGAAACTCTTGTGACAGTCTAACGTCCACAAAATGATCCCATTGCTTTGGGTTATGAAAGCGTATTCAGCGGGTGAAGTTCTTAATATCTCAGGTTGTTCCTGAAATGGCCTGATGTAGTCTTTGTTAAGATTGTATCTGAATGTCTTAAATGTTGTGGATATAGACTTCATGATATTGTGTTTTGTCGTAGGATCCAATTGAAATGTCATCTGCTAAAAATAGAATAAGTTAGATTAATAATTAAGTGTGAAAAGACATGATAAAAAATAGTTAATAACACTCAAACCAATATATGTGCTTAATTTTACTCCAGCTTTGCCAATATGTTGACCCATCGAATTATACTAAATTATGCATCGTTCTCTAGCCATTCGGTCTTGCGCAAGCTCACGCAAGACTATCACGCCCCTTGTATTCCTATTTCTAGCACGCCTGCGGCTGCGGTCCCTGGGAACATTAGCATCATCAGATTTACCCGACCCAGACATGATGTCAATCTGCATGCATATAAGGAAGAATATTAGTTAATAACAAATAGACAAGACGTATAAATTGAAAATGAGTTAGAAATTTACAAAATGATATATGTAACCTATAACACTAACCTATTTATTAATCCATATACCCTCACAATCACTTCTAATATATGAGACCGAGTCATCCTCGACAACATTAGGTAAGGATTCTATGACTCCGTACCCACAATCTTGGTCATTATCAAGTACATCATGTCCGTCTTCTACAACTATTCTTTGTGAAGACGTTACAACGACCGACCAACGAGGATTAATTCGATCTTTTATGTAGAACACCTGCTTGGCTTGGTTGGCTAAAATGAAAGAGTCGGATTGATGTTCAATGCGATTAAGGTCTATGGTCGTAAATCTCATGTCGTCTACTTTAATTCCACCATTGCTTTCCACCAATCAGATATGATTAGGACGACTTGAAAAGTATTGTAATCGAGCTCCCAAATCTCTTGAACTAAGCCATAAAAGGTCATGTCCGACATGATTGGATTTTTGTCCTTAGAACTAGAAATTTGCATAGTTTGAGTTGTTATCATAACTCCACTATTTTGCAGACATCTAAGATCATCACGTTCTTTGGTGTGATATTGAATACCATTAACCATGTAACTATTATAAGTAGTAACTTCTGAACGAGGACCATCTGATATCCACCTTAACGTAGATGATACATAATCTTTTTGAACCCCTAAAGCCAGCCCAACCCAATCACGCAACCAACTGCTAAATGTGCGATTATGTTCATCTTGAAGCCACTTTTTATTCTTAGACTTGTCAGGATTCACTTTAGACAACATTTCCATGTGTTGATCTACATATGGGAGTACTTCATCAACGTTATGAAGTACATACACATGAGCTTCATCCATCTTATCTTTAGTTGGTGTTTTATAAATGGCGCAGATAATGGTCGATCGATATTTGAATCCTTTATTTTATTCGAAGATCGCAACCCCACAGATTCAACTCCTTGCAAAAATTCAGAACAAAACTCTATCGACTCTTCTAATTTGTAATTTTCACCTATGCATCCCTCTGGACGATTTCTATTACGAACATAACCTTTCAAAACTTTCATATACATTTCAAAAGGATACATCCACCTCAAATAAACTGGTTCACAAAATTCAATCTCCTTTACAAGATGCACCACAAGGTGAACCATGATTGTGAAAAAGGCTGGTGGAAAATACTTCTATAATAGACATAAAGTGACAACTACATCATCTTGCAAGCCCTACAACTTAGATGAATTGATCGATTTACTACATATAGCTTTGAAGAAGAAACACAGGCGAATGATCGCATATCTAACATGTTTAGGCAAAACACCCCGAATGGCTACAAGTAGCAATTGTTACATCAAAACGTGACGGTCATGCGATTTAAGCCCGTACAATTTAAATCAGTAAGCGACACTACTTTTCTTATCTTGGATGAATAATCTTCAGGCACTTTAAGTTTAGATAAGCTCTTACACACACTCATCTTCTCTTTCTAGATAGTGTGTAACATGCTAGAGGCAAGAATGTCTTTTTCTCCCCCTTCTTAATTGGGGCTAACTCAAATCTTAATTTAGCCAAGTCTTCACGAGTTTTTATTCCATCTTTTGTTTTGCCAGGAATGTCAAGTAGGGTTCCAATAATATTGGAACACACTTTCTTCTCAATGTGCATGACATCTAAACAATGACGCACGTGAAAATGTTTTCAATACTCCAATACGAAAAAGATCGATTTTTTCTTCCAATAAGAGTTTGTAGGGCGATGTTGTGATCCCTTTCTATATGTAAATTGAAGCCTATTTAATTGTGTCAGAATCTTTTCACCACTTAGCGGTTTAGGGGCGACTCCAAATTCATGTTCTCCATTGAATGCTTTTTTTTTGTCTTCAAAATGTGTACCCCATGGGTAGGTATTTTCGATGTCCGAGAAATACATTTTTTCCTTCTATGGGTAAAAAAATTGATGATGTTTTCTCTGCACAAATCGGACATGCTTTATAACCTTTTATCGTACACCCACATAGGTTACCATATGCTGGAAAATCATTGATGGTCCACAACAAAATAGCTTTCAAGGTGAAGTGTTCTTGCCGATGTGCGTCAAAACATTCAATGCATGTGTTCTATAACATTTTCAAATCGTCAACTAACGGACTTAAATAGACATCTATGTCATTTCCAGGTTATTTGGGTCCTGAGATTAATGAAGTTAGCATCAAGAATTTATGCTTCATGCACAACCATGGAGGTAGATTGTAAGTCACCAACATAACTGGTCAACAACTATATCTAGTATTTTGGTCACCGAGGGGATTGACTCCATCTGTTGATAGGGCGAAACGAAGGTTCCTCGTTTCTAAACTAAAATCAGGCCACCTTTCATCAATTTGTTTCCATGACAGTGTGTCAGCTAGATGTTGTATACACCCATCAACCTCGCGGTCCGTCGCATGCCACGTCAATAATTTCGAAGTTTCTTTACTTCGAAACATTCATTCAAATCTTGGAATAAGAGAGAAATACCACATGACTTTTGCTGGATTATTTTTCACTCATTCTTTCATATTCTTCTTAACCTTCCATCTCGATGTTCCACATGTAGGACACAGTTCTGTATCGAAAAGTTCTTTTCGATACAAACAACAGTCATTGATGCACGCATGGATCTTTTCATACTTCATTCCTAAGGTACCTAGGTATCTTTTCGTATAATAAGTGGATATCAGAATTTGATTAGAACTAGGCAATAAAGCGGTTAAAAATTGTAACAGCTCTGAGAAGCTTTTATCTCTCCATCCATACTTTGCTTTCAAATTAAAAAGTTTAATCAACGTTGATATCTTGGTAAATGATAACTCTCAAGAATTGAGAGTTAAAGTAGCTTAAAAGAATATATTTTTATAAGAATTTTAATATTTAATTAAATTAATATTGAATTTCGCCTCATCATACCTAAATGTCGCTTAAACGAAACATCCTTTAGTTTTCTGATTAGGATGCATTTTATGGGTTCGTTGTAGCGAAGTATGCTTGAATGTTTGCAAATTTATATGTTTTTAAAAAGAATTTATATTTTCTAGTTTTTCTGCAGCATTCATGATGTAGCGAAACGAAATTCACACAAGAAGGAGTTAGCCAAAACGAACATCAGCCAACCAAGCGTGCCTAGAAGATACCCAACACGACAGCAGAGCTAGAAGTATTATCAAACCTTCGCCACAGCAAAGGTATCCTATGAAAGAACTCGCTCATAAACATAGCAAAGCCAAGATGCTCCGACAACCAACAATGTGGATCGTGGAGCAGAAATTTCAGATAAAGCAGTCTTTGGTCTAAAAAGCAATCGAAAAGCAGTCCAACATTGTCAGGATCGTGAAGCAGGCTTTGTCGTTTGAAGCTGGAGTATAAATAGATGTCTACTCCTTCAGAGAAAATGTCACCCATTTTTGGGTCGATCACCCTTCCTTAGAAGAGTTTTTCCATCGAGCAATTTCCGATCACCATTTCCTTAGTTCTTAGCTTAGCTTAGTCGTAGTTTAGCCGTAGTGCAGTTGTTTTGCTTTCATCTACTTCCGTCTTAGTGTAGTTTTAACGAATCCTGTTATTTGCTGTTTTTAATGAAGATAACTTGTTTCTTCTACTTTATTTCGCTTTTATTTATCGTTATGAGTAGCTAAATTCATCATTGGAAGGAAATAAACAAATAGGAGTAGTTCGCCTAAGCGAAGCTTTAGCGAGATGATAAACCATTATGCATGCTGTGTTAATTCGAAATACATTCCATTTGATCTATTGTGTGTATGCCTTTATTTCTCTTCGAGAGAATAGAAATAGAGCGATCTTGTATGTATAACATTAGGTTCGTTAAGTTTGCTTAGAGATGAGTTTACTTGAATCTAAATTGAACACTTAGAGATAAGGTTCGTCTAATGTTGTGTTGCTTCGCTTTAGCAGTGTTTGAGTTTGAGAGAACCAAACTAAGAGCTTGAGAGAGCCAGACTTTAAGACTCGAGAGAGTAAAAGAGAAAGCAATCAGTTTTTGCTTCTTAGCTTTAAATAGTTTCGCCTAAGCGAAACTCTCCGAAAATGTGTTATTCCTTTCCGATGTATTTCGTCAGTTCGATTTAACTTACATTTACTTAGTTTAGATTAAATTCGCCACAGCAATTTCTCCAGTTACCCTGAATCTCGATTTTGCTTAAGCATGACACTAATAACTATTCCCTGTGGAGATGACCTTTACTTACTTTAAAACTTGCTACAATAAAGACTGTGTATACTTGTACAACCTTTCGGGATCACACACAAACACATTCCGCTTAATCAGAAGTAGAGACTTCGCTTTCGCGAAGTCTTGAACAAGCCACGTCATCATTCTTCTTAATTAATATTTTCGTTAAATTGTGTGGTGCGCATTCGTCCCGAACAGTAAAGTCTTTACAATTAGGGTATAATGGTTTCTTGGCATCTTCTAAAGCTTTCTCAAATATAGGGGATTTTTCGTTAAAGTAATTTTGTGCAGCCTCAAACATCCCTATTGGGTCATCTAGGTCATCCATATTTTCATCATCTATTGGAATACTTTCCATGTTTCTTGTCCCCGATACTGATTCTCCATGCTAAATCCATGTATTATAACTTTGATCGATCCCATGAAAAAATAAATGGACTCTGATGACATTCACACTTTGGTACTTAGCGTTCACACATTTCAAACATGGACAACAAACGACATTTAAACCTTTTGAATGTCGTATTGCATTGCTTATAAATATTTCAACTCCTAAACCGTATTCCAGTGACATCCGACCCTTAAACATCCACGACTTATCCATAGCCATGTTAGAAATCTAGTGAACTACGAGAAACTTAACCTACAAATTTTTTTAAACAAAGTAGAATCTAGTTACATATATAACTCAACTTAAATAATAATAATAAAAAAAAGAATCTCGCTAACCCTATAATCAAAGTATAGAATTTAAACCATGCATTGAATCAAGCTACAATACAAATTTGAGCTAATAAAAGGAAACTTTGAATCAAGCTACAATACAAATTGTGCATTTGTTGTTTTCATAGACATTTTCATTACAAAAGTGAGATTTCCAAGTGAAAATGGCTATCAAAACAACAAATGCACAATTCAAACAAATGATCAAATCAAACAAACAATGACTTTAAGAAAATGCACAAATTTGAAAGGTTACAACGTGCATTTGTTAAGAAAAAAAGATAAAAAGAGACTAAAAAGAGTTAGGGAGTAATAAAATTACCAATTTGTGAAGAGACTTTCTAAGTTGAAAATGCTCTAAGTTGAAAAATGTTGAAATTTGTGATCTAAGATGATGAAATTTGAAAGGTTACAACATGCATTTAAGAAAGAAATAAGATAAAAAAGAGTTTAAAAAGAGTTACCTAATTTGTGAAGGTTAGATGCCTCAAGTTGAAGAAAATGTTGAAATTTTTTACCTTCTAAGCTTCAAAGAGAAAGGAGGGTTAGTCGGTGGCGGTGGGTTAGTCTCGGAGTTGGGTTAATCGGCGACGGTGGGTTAGTCAGCACCGACGTCCATGACAAGAGAAGATGAAATGAAAAATTTTTGGTACTATCCCGCGCGTTTGATTATGTTTAATCAATGGCGAGCAATGCCCACCATCGATTATGTTTCACGGCAGGCGTAAAAGACCGCCATCGATGTGTCTTTTACTGCACGTCATCGAAACTTTTCAATAACGGTCATTTGTGCCCCCCATTGTTTCCTCCATGTTTTTAAAAACCAAATTTTAAACCCACCATCTATTCTACAAATTTTATTAGTGAAACCATAACATTGTGATAAACTTTTTATTTGCAACAACTTTACACCTATAAAAGCATCGCTCGAGACAAGCAATGATTTAAGTTTGGGGGTTTGATGACTCTCAAATCGGGTAAGTATTTAGGACATTTTAGAATCATTGTTTGGACTTATCATTGAAAATCTAATGTGAAAAAGGTAAATATTATGAGTAAACACACTAATGTTTATGCATTAGGGGAATAATTGTATAAATATTTATTATAATGCGGAAACAGCTAAATTTACACTCTAAATGCATAATTGGGAATAGTTTATACTAATAAGCAACTTTTGCAGGAACTGCATTGAAAAAGTAGGGAACCAGAACAAATGATGCAGAACAAGAAGGATCAATGGTGAGCCAAATTTCTAGAAACGCTAATGCGCGAACAACAAGATCGAAAGAGATGTTAAGGCTCACATGAGCAAGATAAAGAAAGAGTCAAGTGAAGGGTAAAATGTTGACTAACGAGACAGCTAAAGACATATTACAAAAATCAAGAGATTCATAACTTAATTCACAAAGAAGAGATTGGCGAAATCAATCAAAGGAAATCTTTCACGCTAATGAAGCTGCCTATTAAAACCTGGGAATATTCGAGAAGTATTGAAAAGAGACTATAAGAATAGATCATTACAGCCATTTTTAGAGGGGGGACACGAGAGAGTTGACCATTATTTTTACTATTTTATTGTTTCATTGTTAGACTCATTTTACAATTAGTTTATACGATTTCATCATGTTATTTTTCATATCATTATCTATGTTTCTTGTTTGCATTATGAACTAGTTAGTTAAGTCAATTAAGAAACAATGGAGTAGCTAACACATGTGTTAAAAAGAAATATAAAGGATTAAACTGGAACATGTTTAAATTAGGAGCAAATTTTAATAGTAAGTGTTGATTGACCATCCACGCGCACTAATAGGTTGTAAATTAGAAAAGGAAATAATCTAAGGCTAGTTTGCATGTTCAGTAGGTTAGCATTAAGTCTTTCGTACTTTAAAGTGGAGTTTAGGAATAAACACTACTGCATACACTGCATCAGTTAAGCATTACATTGAGTCGCAATGGAAGTTAGGCACAATGCAAACGAAAACAGAAGTGGACATTTTCTAGGCGAAGTATGACAATTAATCCATACCGCATTATTTCTTCATATGCACTGCTAATGCTTTCCGTGAGTACCTTGGTTATGTCTTTCTCTCTCAATTTGTTTAGTTAACTTGTTTCCTTAGTCTTTGCACAAAAAAAACCCAATTAACCACATTCGTTTACTTTATGTTTAATTCTAAACATCATCTTTTGGTAAATCACAATCCTTGTGAAGATTGATAATAGTACTTATTACTTTACTGCAGACCGCGTAACCGGGACATCGGATTGGTTAAAATTTAGTGGAGATGTTAGAAAGTCGAAGAAGAAACTTAGGAGCTTGAGGATGATATGAGGTATCATTACCTTGAGTTGTTTGAGTCTTAGTGACTTTTGGGGATGAAATTCTTAAAAGGAAGGAATATAATTGTAACGGCCCGAATTTTTGTTACAACTCTCTAGGTATGTTTCTAGTCGTTCTTTAAGTTCATGAGCCGTTAATTGCAATTTTAGCTTTAGGGGTAATTTCGTAAATTCATCTCTAGAATATATTTTATGATTTTATGAGCTTCAAGGTTATATTTATGATTTCAGAGCTAGGTGGTTATTTATGTAAATTGGGTTCAAGTGCTATGTGGCCTACAAGGGTTTGGTTTTTATCGATTGAGTTCATTCGCCGTTCTTTTCATCAATTCATTTATAGGGAAAAGGCCAGAGATCATCTCCCTTCTTCCATCGCTCCTCTTCATGCTGAGACCAACCGCACGACCGTCTCACCCAACTGACCAGCAGTGCCGAGCCTCCATGCATAACTCTTTAGCCCCCACAGCATAATGATAGAATCTACCACATTTTTTTATTAAACTACGATAAATCTCTCTTGAGGATCTCTCTAAGAGCTAAAGTACAAAGACGACAACTGAATGAATGAATAGAAATTACCTAACATAACCTATTTATAGTAAACCCTAATAATAACCTAATTAAATAATAAATAGCTTATAACCCTAAATATTCAATACTATTAAAATAACAATTAATATAATAATAATAAATATAAAATGACTAATTCCATCACTTCTTGCTCAGCCTCGAGTAGACCTTCAAAGGGCTCGGGATCGTATCAATACTTCTCCCCCAAAGAGCCACCTTGTCCTCAAGGTGAAAGTCAGGAAACTGCTGCTCTAAATCAGTAGCGGACTCCCACGTAGCATCGTCTGGAGTTGAGCCCTCCCACTGAATCAAAACCTGGCGCGAGCCCCCGTGAAGCGGGTCCTCCCGTATGCCCAAGACAGCCTGAGGACAAACTATGACGCACAAATCATCTGTCACCATGGACGGAGTGGCCAAGACGAGTACTAAGGCTTACCGCCCCGCACGCGCGCACCCTCAGCACCCCACGCCGACGCGACCCTCCACGCCCCAAGCCTGAGCTCGATCAAGCTTCTCCCGCGCTCACGCCTCCCCGCCCGCCAAGACCTTGGCCGCACCCTGTGTCGTCGTCGCCTCCGCTGACCGAACACCTGCCGCTACTGCACCGCCATCCGACCCCTCCTCCGAAGCTTCGATTAATAAACCCTTCCCTTTGTCGGCTCAGAACGACTCCATCAACAACTCCATATTTCGGTTTATGCTTTCAAATTTCAAATCTTGTGAATCCAACTTTTTTCCCAATCGTTCCTCCATCAATACCATCTTCGTGTTCGTTTCTTGTAACTTCCTCGCCAAGTCGGTCGTTCCTTCTTCACACTCTTGCATCCTTGTTTCCATATTAGTAGTAACCATTCCCGAATTAGCAAACAACTCTGATACCAAAATGATAGAATTTACCACACTTTTTATTAAACTACGATAAATCCCTCGAGAGGATCTCTCTAAGAGCCAGAGTACCCAACTTAATGAATGAATAGGAATGACCTAACATAACCTATTTATAGTAAACCCTAACAATAACCTAATTAAATAATAAATAGCTTATAACCCTAAATATCCAATACAATTATAACAATTAATATAATAATAATAAATATTAAATGACTAATTCCATCACTTCTTGCTCTGCCTCGAGTAGACTTTCAAAGGGCTCGGGATCGTATCACATAATAGCGCACATGCGCCAGGCTGTGCGTGCACCCTTTTCTGTCGCAGCGCACACACAGCTCCGCCCCCGTAGAATGCACACCGATCCCTACCTCACGCCCGCATGCCCACAACACCGATCCAGTAGCCTCGCTCACTCCATCTCCACAAGTAACCAGCCGCGCGCCTCATGCCTACACTGAACTCCGCCTCAGCGTCCATCCGCACAACTCCTACACAACGCAGCTGTTGTGGGCGTGCAGGCGTGAGGTAGGGATAAAATATTATAGGTAAGGAATAACGAACTCTGTTTACTTTATGTTATTTACAATAAATGTGTTTGATCGAGATCCCAAACCAAGTAATGATTTTTCTATATTGATTTTATTTTGCTAATGAATAAATTAGGCTCAAACGTTATTTACACTGTTTTAATAAAATGAGATGTATGTTTGTCAGTTTCAAATATTATAGCTAGTTTGAATGTTAATTTAAAGCATACATGATTAATGATTCAATTAATGACTTAATTAGAGTCGGACTTTTACACTCGATAAGTAGAAACTCCAAGAATAAGGTTTAGGGTAAACAACAAATTATTTTTATTTCTGAAAATAAAGCATATAAATATTGTTTGATTTTATCTAGTACACATTTCAAACTTTCCCGAGTGGGGTACTAGATATTTTTCTCTTTGTTTCCACCTTTCCCTAGTGGGGTGGTTGCCGTTCCCCAATGTCTGGTACCCATTGCTTTACATATTCATTTGTTTACTTATAACCACTACTGTATATATTATGTTCACGAGAGTTCCGGATTACGGATCGAATTGACTTGACCTGACTGGGGTTGATAGGGAAGTCTTTAACTTAATTATTTCTATTTAAAATTATTTTTCTTATCTTTTGTGTTAAAATAATCTATAGTGTAAGGTTAAAGCATTATATGATAGGGGGAAAATCCTGCAACATACATTCTCATATGCCTGTTTCTATTCAATAAATGAAATAGTGAAATTTCCATACACATTATTGTATTGTATGTGTGTGTAATTTCAATAGATCAAATCAACAGAGAAAGTAGAAAACCATTCTTTGATCTTCATTTATTTATTTTTTGAGAAAATTATGGGCTCGTTTGATAACGTTCTCGTTTCCTGTTTCTTGTTCCTGTTTCTTATTTATTGAGAAACAGTCTTGTTTGATAACTGTTCTCGTTTCTTGTTCCAAAGAATACAAGAAACGTTTCTCAAATTATGTAAAAAAATGAGAAACTCTCAAAACTTGTTTCTCTTGTTCCGTTCTTTTTTTTTTTTCTGAAACCCAGTATTGTTTTAGTTTTATATTATGCGTTCCAAAAACTTCACAATATGCAACTTGTGGTGTGATGGTTGTGTTGTCAACCTTTTTTCCAGAATTTGAAAAATTTGTTCACGAAAATATACAACCGACACTACCTTAATATTTTACACTCACAAAATTTTTTAAACACGTCATTTGTGACAAATAATTTATGTGAGAGATAGCATATTAAATTTATGGTTAGTTCTATATTAATATTTTTTTTTAATTATAAAAGATTTAATTATACTAGAAAATGTAAACTTTCGATGACCATATTTTAATGCATGTTATATTTTGTTAGAAGCTTAAATATATACATATATATATATATACATATAAACAAAAAGTAAGAAATAAGAAACAAGAAACAAGAAATAGTTATCAAACAAGTTTGTTTCTGTTTTTTATATCTTTTAAGAAACAAGAATCAGAAACGGTTATCAAACATATTATTGTTTCTTATTCTCAAAAAATAAGAAACAAGAAACTAGAAACAAGAACTAAGAAACAAGAAACAGGAAACAAAAATGTTATCAAACGAGCCCTATATAAACCATCCTTAAACTATTTATTTGATCAATTATATTCCTTAAAGTTTGATAAGTATTAAAATTTATTTTTAAAATTAAATTTAATATTATAACAGAGGATAATTGTCATATTCAAAAAGTTTCTCTCTCTTTTTTAACTTTTATTATCTCTCGCGTGTTATTTTCACCTAAAATGAAAATCAATTTCATTGAACTGGAATGGAAGAAGAGGAAACCCCATAGTTAAAAACTATGTAGTTCATAACAAATGGCCTCCGAGAAAAAGAATGAAAGAGAAAGAAATAGCAAATACAGAATACGTAAGTAGTGCAATAGTTTCATTGTTTGGTAGTAAACTAGTTCAACACCAACGTCATAAATTCGATCCAGAGAATCGGTATTTGTCTCCCTCTCCCATTATGTAATCAAAACAAAAATAGAGATCTCAAATTGAGAGATATTCCATTTCAAAAACTCACAAGTATGCTCGGAAATAGCTTCAAATGACAAATTCTTCCACTTACCCTTCCCCAATCTACTATGGTGTTGGTTAAATTTACATCTGAGGTCCCTTGAACATTGCTTTAAATGGCCAAACAAACTTGAAACTATGTTGAGTCCACTCGTATTGCAATTTGGTTGAGTTTAGGATTCAATTTTTCTACTGGTGAAGATTGTTGAAATTCCCTTTTGTATTTTGTTTTTAGATCTTAATTCAGTTTATTTCTGCATATACTTCGATTGGATCGGAACTGGTTTAAGTTATTCTACTTCAAAATAGTACTGACCAAACCAGCCCTAGTTTATTAATTTTCATTTAAAAGAAAAAAGAGCAAGATAATAGAAACTTGAAGAAGAGGAATAATTTTTTTTGTTATCACAATTCTACTCTCTATTATAATATTTAAATTAAAATTTTCGAGTAGACTATAAATATTATCAAACTTTAGAGGATGTAATAGGTCAAATCAATAATTTAATAATATACTTAATTATTTCAAACTCAATAGTTTCAGGAGTAGTTTGTATAATTTTTCCATATGAAAAAGTTTATTATTTCAAAAAAATTATTATTTTATTTAAACTATAAAAAGAATAGTAATTCTCTACGTAATGCCGGGATTAATTTCACATGTAAGATATCAATTATCTCAAATATCTAATAAAATCGTCAGCAATAATAAATGGAGTCAGCCCACCCACAACTTGCTCTAATAAGTAAAAATTAAAAAATAAATTGTTCTCATAATATCCCCTTCAGATTCTTTTTTAATTATTTTGTGTTTACCAATGCCTAATTCAAGAACAGCAGCATCTCAAAAATAAAAATTTAAAAAAAAAAACTATGATAAATAAAACTCAAGAACAGCTGTTATGAGTTGCCCAACAACTTCATAAAATTTTATATTAAAAATTAATTATAAAAATATTTCCAAGCAATGGAAGTTATTGGTGATTAGCAAGTAAGTTAAATTAGGCAGTAGTTCAACGGTATATTTAATAATCCAGATATCATAAATTTCAATTCCCCATTTATTATAAAACAACAACAACAAAAAAAAAAAAAAAACCTAGTGTAATGATTACCTCACACCATTCTTAAAATTTTCTAATAAATTAAAAATAAAAAATAAAAACCTGCTTGCTTAATTCATTTTTTCTCAATTCAATTGGAAGGAGGAAATTAGAATGGTTGGTTATTAAGGCGTATATAAAACTATATATTTTTTATGGTAAAACTTGTTGACTTGATTACTTTGGGAAATTTGACAATTTTTTACAAGAGCCACTTATGGAGTGCAGCTTAATTCCTCAAAGCTACTGAAGTCCTGATTAAAAAGATGGTAAATCATTTTTTCTTTATTTAAAAATTTAAGATTGATATTGAAAATTCAAATTTATGACCTCTCAATTGTGAATATACACGAATATGATTGAGTTATTAAATTTGCTGACATGAATCATAACATTGAGAAACTTCAATCAAGTGTTGGAAAAGTTGTGTCGGTTTTGAAAGCATGACCATATGGCCTCCTCCATTGATATATTTCACTCCTTTTGGTGGGAATTCTTCTATCATCAACCTCTGAAATTTGCTATTGATAGCTTCATCTCCTTCACACACGACGAAAACCCGATCCACCGACCCGAATTTTTCTTTGGTTAGAATGGCTTCTTTGTTCAAGTCCTCAGTAAACATCTTGAAAGCTCTCACCAACAGTTTCCCCAACTCCAGATCCTTGAATAAATAAATAAATAATCAAACCTTGAATAGCGTGTAGTGTTCGAGAAAGATTCCATATTGCCAATGTAATTTTGTTGAACCTTCAAGTTGCACCTCAAACTTATATATTTAACCTCAAATAAATTATAAGTCATTCAATGAAATTTAAAAACTCACCTCCGGTGAACAGTTCTTATATAGCTTTTGTCTCAAAAAATTTGGGCCAAAAGTAATAGAGGTTGGAACTTGTAAGTCATCGCCGAATATAAATTGGCAATCCAACAAAGTCTCTACAGAAAGGCTCTTAAAAAGCTTGGTATGAATCAAAAAAAGAAGAATTAGAAGCCACATAAAACAAAACAAAAATAAATACCAAAAATAAATAATTAAATAAAGCTAATATTGTGTTATACCTTTAGTAATAGAGTTGAGGGAGGAGACACGAAGTGGGGCATATAAGCAGTGACAAAAACAGCGACAAGGATCCGATGTGGGAAAGCCTCCATGGCCAAGGAAATAATAAGGCCGCCATAGCTATGACCAACAAGTATCACTTTTTCTTCTGGAGGAAGAGCTTCAAGGAAGTCCATCAACGGCCGAGCGTAGTGGTGGATTGAGGTCAAATCCTCCAACTTTGTCGGGTCGATGCCGCCACCCACGAGGTCAAGGGCCGTCGCACTGTTGCCGGCGGAGCGGAGAAGGTTGAGAACTTTGAACCAACACCAAGCGCCATGACCGGCCCCATGAACCAAAACAAAGTGATGATTTTTTGCTATTTTCTCCATCTCTCATCTGCTTTTGGTTGTTTTTTATGGCTTATTATTTGTGCCCACTATACTTTATTTATAATAGAAAAACTTACATAAACATAAAATTAAAATATTAAGTTTCCCTTTTATAATTATTTTGTTTTTCATTTTTTATTTTAAAAATTTAAGTCTGCAACAACTATCCTACCATATTTTTTTATCTTATTTGGATATCTACACCTCACTTTTATTTTAATAAACAAAATCAATATTTGCAAACAAAAAAGTACTTCCAAAAACTTGTTTTTGTTTTTAAAATTTAGTTAGCATTCAAATTTTTTAAGAAAAATTGAATATATTGTAGGAAAGATAGAGTACATGTAGTAAATTTGAATTTGAATGCAAATAAATTTAAATTTCATAAATAAAATACAAAAAATCAAATCAAATAATTATGAAACTGAATCTAGATAATAAATAAATTTATGTGGCACCCAAAAATGCAAAAATGTTCCTTTGTTATTTTTTTTCTTTTGGGAAAAATGTTGGGTTGTGTGTAGGGAACTATTTCTATATGGAAAATTGTGGTAGGTAGTCACTTTTAACAAAATAATTACAAATCTAGTCATGTCTTAAAGTATTTGTAAATCTATTTTTTGTTTTAAATTTAAATAATAATATTTTTCAATAATACCTACTATACCCTTCTTTCTAACTTTTTTTTCTTTATTTGTTTGGAAGCCAAATCTATTCACGGCATTTACGTGTTTTTTTTCAAATCGTTTCAACCAACGACTGGAATGGCCATGTGGCAAGTTCTATGAAATCAACAATGTTTTTCCTCACACATTTTTTCAATAATCCATAAATCTTATTTATTGATATTCATATTTATTTATTAATACATTATTATTGATTTTATGAAATCAATGTTATCTTTCTCTCAATTTTTTTCATTAAGTCAAGAATAATGATAGCGTTTAAAACATCAATGTATTTGAATAATTGTACTAAAAAAATTATTCGAATAATTAATTCGTAAATTCATTTTCATTAATATTTTTTAGTTTTATAAAGAAAAATTGAACTGGATAAGTTCTTCTCACAAAATAATTATCAATTGGAAAATTTAAAATATTTGCATCCATAATAATTAATATGTTTTAATACTATATGACAAATGTTTATTAATGTCTGTATTAATTAATGATTAATACGTTTTAATACTGTATTGTAAGTACATATTAATACCTGCATTAATAATTAATACAATTTAATACTGTATTATAAATACTTATTAATATCTGCATTAATTATTAATACAGTTTAATATTGTATTATAAATACTCACTAATACTTGCATTAAAGATTAATACAGTTTAATAGTGTATTAATACTCATTAATACCAATATTATAAGAAAATATGTAATAACAAATTACTATATTTGTTAATTTTTTTTAAAGGGATGATATTTATAATTATTTTCTAAATTTGTTCAATATTGTAAGTTTTCATTCTTTTATAGAAAAATGTTATTATGAAACTGTGTAATCATGATCATTCATGTAATACTCTTTATTGAAAAACCTAATGTTAAATAATTAATAAAAAATACAAATAAATATAAAGAAAAAAATGAAAATAAAACAAACAAACAAAAAAATTCTAGAGTCAAAGGTAAAAAATAAGAGAAAAAAAATTCTATAAACTTCATGGTTGACGAGATTTGTAAGAGGTAATTTTAAATAGTGAAATTGTAAGGAAGGTAGGAAAAATTATAATACAAGATTATTTTATAATGGGGAGGGTATATGTGTCTTTTACTTGGAAAAGGAAATTTCTTTCAAAACACGGTTGTCTAGTTTTGCTAAATTTTCTACTTGTGTATATTTTTGTAATTTTTTTCCTTATTTAGCTTAATCATGCATAAAGCCCTTTCTATATATTGAAAAATGCTAGGCGTGTGTCCTATTATATTTATATATATATATATTCAAATATTCAAATTGTACGATATTTATTTATGGCCGGCGCCTCTATTCTCAAAAAATTAATTTAAAAAAAAAGAAGAAGAAGTATGTATTGATTTCTTATGGATTATTAAATTTTGGGTTGAGGGAAGGAAGAAAGTTAAATTTAGTTTTTGTTCACATAAGATTTTTGGATAAATTTTGATTGGAGATAAACTTATGTGTCTGAGATAATTTATATATAAAAAAAAAAAAAAATTATTTATATAAATAAGGGTGAAGCTTGAATATTCAAATCATGATGAATTAACATCAAATAAAAACTTATTTAATTTAGACAAAGTGTATTATGCAAAAAATACATTCATATATGTATTTAGATTTTTTTTTTATTATTAAAACACTATTTTGGTGCCTCAACTATCATGTTTTATTTTAGTTTTATATTTTCCAAAGTTCAATTTTAATACCAAAAACTTAAAAATAGATGCTTAGAAATTTAATAAATTGGCAATAAAATAAAATAAAAAATCCAAATACTTTAAGGTCTTGTTTGGTTTATGAGTTGAAATCCAAATTTCCTGGGATCTGGATTCCTCGAAATTCAAGTACCATAATCGGATTTTTTAGAATCTATAATTACAATATTTGATTTACTAGATTGAAACTCCAAAATTGAAAATGTGGTGTTTAGTTTGGTGGATTGAAACTGGGCAATAAAAACTGTTATTTGGTTTGCCCTATTGAAACTCTAGAATGGAATCTTGATATAAAAAAAAATTATAAATAATTTTAATTGATAATTTAAGAATTTTAATTTTATTTTGTTATTAAAATTTATTTATTTATATATTATTTATTTATTCATTATTATTATTATTATTATTATTTTGAGTACCATTATTATTATTTCAATAGTTACTGTTAATATGTACTCAAAAAAAAAATAGTTACGGTTAATATTGATTTATATTATAATTATTACGATTGATATTAATGTTATTGTTATTAGTATTATAACTTTTTGTATAATTAAATAACAATAATCTCAATTATATGTTGATATTTTAACTAATTAAAAAAGAAATGGGTTTTTTTTTAGACACCAAAAGACATGGGGTTATTCTAACCCATAATAATAATAATAAAATTGTTAAGAAAAATTGTGAATCCTTATCGTTTTCAATTTTATTTATAGTTTAAAATTTAGTGGCTACCGATTTTAGGTTATTATTTTTGTTGATAAACAAGTGAATGAAGTCACATTTCATTTTTGTATTGTATTCCAAACTTAACAGATAAATTAAATATTGTGTATAATTTAAGTAAACAATAAATCACTTATAAATATATTTCTCAATTATTTGTGGAAGAAAAAATCGTACAAATGATAAATCAAAATATATAAAGGATAAAATTATAAATTTTAAAAAAATTATCATTATATAAACAAATTTAAAGAAAACACATTTGTTTTTTGCTACTTTTTTTTAAAGAATTTTTCACTAATCATACTACCTTAAAGTGTGGCTTAAGAATAACATCATTTTTTAACGATTTTACCCTTAAGCCACACCCTAAATTACAAACACGTCATACTCTTCTATTTAAATATAAAAAAAATGCAAATATATTTATAATGTTATTTAGATTATTTAGATATTTAGATTTTCATCCTTTAGAAGATAATATATTTTTAGCAAATATTATAAATTAAGTTAGAAGATAAGAGAATCTACGTAATATTCTTTATCTTTATCTTTACTACTTAAAATGTGACTTATTATTATTGTTATTAATTATTAAAATTTAGTATCTTCAAACTAAATAAGTATAAAATCAAATGAAGATATTGAGTTTTTTTTTTCCAAATTTAAAGAAGATGTTGGGTTCAACTTTTTCTATAAACACCACAAATTTATTGCTTCAAAATTCAAATTAATAATAATTCTTTTGATGTTGTTTGGGTTGGGAATGTAAGCAATTGGTGCACTGAGTTGTGTTCGTGGGAGCAGTTGTCGTCAAAGGTAAATAACATTTTTTTCAATCTGTATTTAATTTATTGTACCGAACATTTTCTTCTTCTTCATTTGTTTTTATTTTTATTATGTTTTCTTCGTGTAATTCTATTTATTTTATGCTTCAACTTTAATTTATAATTTTCTTTTAAATTTATGGAGTATTTAAAATTTTGAAGAAGTGTTTATCACATTCTTCCATTAATTAAAAGTAATTTTTATAATTATTATTTTTTCATATTATTATTATTATTATTTATTTATTATTATAATAAATATGACTTAACATGTAATTTGTTGCTTATTCTATGATACGTGACTTCATTTGAAATACTACTAATATTTTAACATAGGAAGCTACTTAAATTTTATCAATTTTACTAATTATATTTTTTTTTAATTTAAATATAAATCTATACACCATTATTATTATTGTAGAGAACAATAGATTTAATATAATATTATGTTCTAAATTAATATTTAAAAAACTTATGTTCCATCAAAATTCACAGAAGACGTAGATAATAGATTTTATAAGTTTTTTTAATCTTTTTTTTCCATATTTTCTTTATTTTTTATTATTTATAAAATATAAGATGAAATAAGAAAGCACAAATATGATTTTTAAGATTTTAGAGAGGTGATGATTTCGAAGTTGTTTTTTTTTTTTGAAAAGATGGCTTCGATGTTAGTAGATTAAACTAAAATAATAAATGAATGAAAAAAAAATATTGTGTACAAAGTAAGATTTTAGCATAATAAAAACTTATTTCTTAAAGAAGTTTAATTTATTTCAAAATTTTCTTTAAAAATTATGATATGTATATTTTTTTTATTTCACTTTTATCTTGAAGTACGTCGTATGTGATTTTTAAATAAAGTAGATAATAAATATTTTACTTGCTCATTTAAAAAATATATATATATATATGTTATTTATAAGTATTTTAATAAATAAAAATATAATCTCACATGCCAAAAAAACATCTCCCCGTGCAAGACACGTTACAAAGTTCTAGTTTCTTTAAAAGTAATAATACTTCCAAAATTGAAAGATTGTTTGATATTTTTTTTTTTTTTGAAAAGGAAAGATAGTTTGATATCAATATTAAAAATAAATTCTAATAATATTAATAACTAAATAATTTTATCAAATAATCAAATAAATAAATAAAATATGTGATAAATGAAGGAGAGAATAAAAAATAAATAAGATCAAATATAAGTGGGGTCTATAAATTGACAAAAACAAATATTTGTGATTTGAAATGGTTTGGAATCTAATTCCACTTCTAAAAAAAACAAGAAACCAACCATTGGTTATGAATTAGGATTTCAAACCACCATTTTTCATCTCATGGGCCAAAGTTAATATAAAAATCTTAGATATTTATATTAACATAATTCAATAAAGATATTTAGCCCAATTTTCAGGAAAATTGTACTTAATTGTTGCCTCATTGATATGAATAATATTGTCTATTTTTTGGAAATCATTTCATTATTATTTTTTCTTTCTTGGCAAATTTTATATGGAATTCGTAGATACTTCATTCAACTAAGATATTCCACAAACTAAATGCATTATAAATCAAACTTCAATGTTAATTTGGATTCCAAATCAATCCAAAGTTAATCGGTAAATTAAACATTGCATAATCCAAATATTCTATAGAAACTTGAAATAATAAACAATAAAACCATATCATATAAACTTATTTCTCAATTCTCCGAATGGTGCCACATACCCTTTTAAGGAAGGTTTGCCTCCTTAATTAAATAAGCAAGTTTTCCTCCTCTCAAAATCAGCAAACCAAACAAGGGTTTGGGTTTTGATTCGAAACCCTTCTAAATTGTACCCATGATCCCTCACTCAAATTTCTTCAAAATTATAGAACACAATTGACGCATGATTCTCAACAAATTCTAAATTGTTCCTCCTTTGATTCTCTTCATCCCTCTTATTGCTACTAATTTCTCCATTTCCCCCAACCTCTCAAACTTCCCAATTTCCTCCTTACCACCGTTAGCTCATCTCGTTTCACAATTCACCCAATCCATCCATCCCCAACCAAACCCAAAAGGGGAACCAATTAGAATTTTTTTTTTTTTTTTTTTTTTTTTTTTTTGAACTATTACTTGCATATTCAAGAACCCACAACACCTGGGTAAGAGAAAATTAATATCTACCATTGACAAATGATTTAAATAAGAAACCTCTGTCGACCCTACTGTCACAAATAGTGTTGGAGATACTCACCATAACAATTGTTTCATATTTAGTAACAATTTTTCCACATTCAAAGGTGAAAATTCTTCAATTCCTTTATAAAAGATAAGGTTATTCTCTACTTCTCAATTGATTTTGAGATGAACTTTATGAACACGTTTGGGGAGAAGTTTGGGTAAGGAAGGGTAATTAATTTTCGTTCGGTCCGCTTTGAAAAAAAAAACGGCACGGAACGGAAGGAATAAGTCGGCACATGGGGACCACGCGCTGGGTAATCCTCGCGCGTGAAAGCGTTTTCCTTTTTTTTTTTTTTCATTTCTTGTTAAACTATCTTCTTAGCTTCCGTTTTTATATTTTTATTTATTTATATTTAATATTTTTCTTTTATCCTTGTACAATTTTTTCGTTTTATTCTTTATATACTTTTTTTCATTTAATGTTTTTTTTATTACTTATATATTTTTATGTTTTTCTTTGTACTTGTATGTTTTCCATTTAATGTTTTGTTTTTCAATTTTTTAAATTGATTTTTATATTTATATAATTGTAGTTTCCAATTGATTTTGTTTAAAAATATTTTAGTTTTCAATAAAAAAATTTCTTCCTTTTTTTTTGAGAATAAATTTTCTTCCTTTTAACTTTTTAATTTTTTTTTGTTAATTACAATTATTGTTATTTTATTTTATTCAAAGGAAATTATCAAAATTAAAGGCATATTTGGAGGGTATGTAGACTATTAATTTATGTTTGAACAATCGGGAAAAAATAAATTTGCATGAAAAATTTTATGCTGATGCGTGGAGTGTCTTTACCTTTTTTTTTTGGAGCCAGCTTCCTTTTTTTTCTACTTTAATTATGTATTTTTAAAACATTATGTATGCTTTTTTAGTTTCAAATTAAACTTTTTTTTTCATTCATTTTATTATTATTATTATTTTCACTTGTATTTATATGTATTCTTTTTACTTTCTAATTAAATATTTTTTCCTTATACATTTTTTATTTATTTGAGTTTTGTATAAATATATGTTTAGTTTCCAATTAAATATTTTTTCCTTTAATTTTATTAGTTGTTGTGTTAATTACATTTTTATTGTATTTATTCTAAAGTAATTTTTTTTAACTAATTAGATTAATTATAATTTACTTTTTTATTCTAACATGTTATTATTCTTTTTTAAATCTTAATTTTATTAATATATTTTATTATTGATAATTTTTATTATTATTTTAAATATTAAATATAATTATTTGAATTATTTCATTTTAATGATCAAATTTTATTAAATTTAAAATTTCATTTAAACAATAAATTGAAATAAATAAAATTCAAAATGATATTTGATTAATAAATTAAAAAATTCATGAATATTATATTAAATATATTAAATATCTAACCTTTTTATTAAAAAAATTACATCTTTTTCCTTTCTACCCAAACATAAATTTATTATCACTTCATTTTTCTTCTTCCCACCAAGCACTAATTTACTCTCATTTCACTTCTCTTCCTTTTCATCTTTTCCATCCTTTTCCACCCTAACCAAATATGTCCTATATTTTCTAATAAATAGAGAATAAAAAGCAAATAAAATGGTATTTTAATCTTTTTTATTGTACTTATTTAAAAAAGTAGTTGTACCTCATATATGATTTGATTTGTGATACTCCTCTTAAAAGTCAATATATACTTTTATATAATACATTCAAATGCAATAAAAGTACTATTTATTTATTTTTATTTACATATATGAGGAATAAAAGTACTTAATTCATGTTTTAAGCGAATAACTAATGGATAACGATAAGTATATAAATAAACAGGTTGAAATTAGTGTTCTTCACGGTTTGATTTGGACTGGTTTTCAACCAAACCAACGACCGAACCAATAGCTTTGATTCTACAAAATTATGAACCGAAATAAAACGGACGATTTCAGTTTTGGGTCTAGAACCGAACGAAGCTTTAACTCTTCGGGTTGGTTTAGTTAAAACTGATTAAAAAACTTGCATCTCTTCAAATTGATTAGGGTTTTGATGTTATCAATAAAAAAAGAAGAAATAAAACATAGAGAACCGAGAAAGATGAGTGAAGATATTAACCGACATAAAAATAAGAAATTAACAAAAAAAAATGCAAATCTTTGTTGTTAGCAGAAAAAAAAAACGTAAAATAAAAAGGGTTTTCTCCACATCTATGGTTTGGAGATAGAAAACAAATAAGCAAAAAGTAAATAAAAAAAAATGAATAAGAACGAAAGGAGATAATTGGAAAAAAAAAAAGACAAGAAAATAACTAAAAAAATAGAATGAATGAGGGAGGTTGAAATTACAGTAAGGACAAAGAAAAATTGCATTGCAGAAGATTATAACAAAAAAAGTGAGTGGCCCAGAATTGATTATGTTTTTTTTAGGGAAAAATTCACAAACCACCCCTACACTATGATATTTGTAACACTTAGCCTTTTAAATCTTTAATTTGAACAATTAGTTGCCTTAACCTTTGATAAGTGTTGTAATTAACCCCTTAAGCTAAATTTGAAAGATTTACCCATGTCCGAGAAGGGTAAAATTGTCCAATTATTTTCTTTTTCTATTTTATTAATATAATGTTAGCTTAAAAAACATACAACCTCTAAATTCCAGTTGTTGGTATGTACACCTCCATTAGACCTGAGAAAGCTGCTTCGTCAAGTGATATTTATAATTCTAGAAAAACAAGAGTAAGTGTCAGCTCATTTTCATCCCTCGTTTCTCTTAAAATTCTGGTTTCTACTAATATTCGAGGGGTTAGCTCTTTAGCAAGGACTAAAACAAATTATATATTGAGTTGCAGATCTTGTTGATGACCAATATTTGTGCAATTTGATTATTCATAGTTATTAATGTCAATTGGTGATGATGACTAGAAGGCTTGGGCTTTGAAAGTTTGTTCCCCTCAAGATCCATGACATTAATTTGTAAACACCTCCGGTGTTTTCATTCGCCTAGGATTTTAGAATGCAAGATTATTGGGAAAAATAGAATGAATTTTATTAATGATCCCAAGAGTGTATTTATAAGAGAAATACATGAAAAGTTAAGTTATACCAGCATAACTGATCAACCATATTACAACCTAAGTAGTTCTTGATAACCAACTATCTGTTAAAACTAATACTCCCTCTCAAGATGGACTGTGGATGTTAACTACACCCAGCTTGGACATGAAGGGAAATAATATGCTAACTGATAGAGGTTTTGTAAGTGAATCTGCAAGTTGCATATGAGATCAAATAGGTAATAGTTTGAGTGTACCAGCTTGAACTTGATCTCGAACAAAGTGGCAGTCTAGTTCAATGTGTTTGGTACGCTCGTGAAATGTGGGGTTGTTGGCAATGTGGATTGCAGATTGGTTATCGCAATAGAGAACATGTAGTGAGGTTGGAAGCTGTAGGTCGTGGAGTAGAGACTTGAGCCAAATGATTTCGCATGAAGCAGTTGCCATGGCTCGATATTCTGCTTCGGCAGAGGATCTTGAGACTGTTGTCTGCTTTTTAGATTTCCAAGACACCAATGCATCTCCAAGAAAGATACAAAAGCCGGTAGTAGACCTTCTGGTGTTAGAGCAGGAAGCCCAATTAGAGTCAGAGAATACTCGAATCTGAAATGAGGTGGAAGATTTTAAAAATAATCCTTGTCTGGGAGTGTTCTTTATGTAGTGGATTAAGTGGTGCACAACTGCAAGATGATGTTTGTCGGGTTTCGAGACAAACTGACTCAGGCGATTAACAGTATAAGCTATGTCGGGCCTGGATATTGTCAGATATAGTAGTTTGCCAATAAGTTGGCTATAGGATGAAGAGTCAACTAACAATTGATCTACGATACAGTGAAATTTGAGAGTTGGGTCCATGGGTACCGTTTCTGGTTTGGCGCCGAGCAGACCGGCTTCTCCCACAATTTGAAGCGCATAATGGCGCTGCAAAATAAATATTCCAGAGCTTGTTCGTGCTATCTCAAGACCTAGGAAGTAGCGAAGAGAACTAAGGTCTTTGAGTTTGAACTTGTTGTGAGGAAGATCTTTAAGGGAAGAAATCATTTGCATATCTACACCAGTGATGACAATGTCATCCACATATACAAGTAATGCTATAAAGGATGCACTGGAACCTCGAGTGAAGAGTGAGTAGTCAGCCTTGGATTGGTTGAATCCGAGGGCTAATAAGGTATTTGAGAACTTGGCAAACCACTTTCTAGATGCTTGTTTTAAGCCGTAGATTGACTTGTGCAGTCGGTAGGCTAGTCTCGAGCCTTGGACTTTAGGCTTGTAACCAAGGGGAAGTTCCATATAAACTTCCTCCATTAAGTCCCCGTGGAGAAAGGCATTGTTCACATCTAACTGAACAAATGGCCAATTGTAGGAAACGACCATGGTGAGTATAACCCGGACTGTAACAAGTTTAGCAACCGACGAAAAAGTCTCTAAAAAATCAATCCCCTCTTGTTGAGTGTAACCCTTGGCAACGAGTCTTGCCTTATAACGTTCAATCGTTCCATCAACCCTGTATTTCACCTTATATATCCATTTACAACCAGCCATATGTTAACCAGGAGGTAAAAGAACAACACTCCAGGTATGATTAACTTCCATAGCTTCTAGTTCTTTTAACATAGCCTTTTGCCAGTGAGAATAAGATGTGGCCTAGTGATAAAACTGTGGTTTGTAAGTGGAGGATAGGCTGAGAACAAATGCTTTGTAAGATTTAGAAAGGGAGTTATAGGACAAGTATTGGTGTAAAGGGTATCGGGTGGTATAGGTGGGTAAAGGGGAATTGTTTGTCAAGCCACAATGATAAGAGTTTAAGTAAGAAGGAGTTCGACGATTCCTAGTAGAACGTCGAAGGGTTGGATTTTCAGGTGTAGGCGTTGTTTGTATAGGTTCATCAGGAGATTGCATTGATGTAGGCTCTGTGAGGCTCTCAATATCACTTGAAGGTTGGCCAAGGACAGGAGATGCGACACAGTCATGAGTAGGGGATTCTACATTTATGTTGGATACTTGAGGGAGATCCTCTGTAATTATGTCACTAGGTGGTTCCTAGACAAGGCGAGGTAAAACAACATCATCAAATGGATCAGGGCGGGAGCTAGAGGTTGCAAGGGTGTGAAATGGCAATTGGTTCTCATGAAACACCACATCTCGAGAGATAAAGAACTGTTGTTTGGTGATGTCAAACAATTTGTAGACTTTCATACATGGAGGATAGCCAACGAAAACTATTGACACAGCATGCTGCTCAAATTTAGTTCGTCCATCAGAGAGTGTGGAAGCATAGCACTTGCATCCAAAGACCCGTAACATAGCATAGTCAGGAGTAACACCATTGAGAATATAAAAAGGTGTTTTCCAACCAAGTATTTGTGATGGTGTTCGATTGATGAGATAGGCCAAAGTTAATATACACTCGAACCACAATTCAATAGGATCACTAGATTGAAAGAACAAAGACCGAGCCACATTAAGAAGATGTTGATGTTTGCGCTCAACAACAGAATTTTGTTGAGGTCTCAAGACACAGGAAAATTGGTGAATAACGCCTTGTTCCTTGAGAACTTGTCAAAGGAAAGTTCAGGAGCATTATCAGAATGGAATTCTTTAATGCACTTTCCAAATTAAGTCTTGACAAGTTGGAAAAATTAGGGAATGATGGTTAACACATCAGACTTGTGGCGCATCATATATACCCAAGTATAACGACTGCAGTCATCAACTATAGTTAAAAAGTATCTGTATCCGTTAGTAGAGGCAACCGAGAATGGGCCCCAAGTATCAGCATGAATAAGATAAAAAATATTCAAAGACAAATTGTTATTGCATTCAAATGATAGTTTCTTTTGCTTGGACAAAGGACATATCTCACATGGTATATCATGTAGAGATTTAGGGAAATTTAAGCAAAGACTATCCTTATGTACATTTAAACGAGAAAAGGAAGGGTGACCAAGTCTTGCATGCCAGGTTGTTGCTGATACTTTCTTTACAGAAGCAACTATAGTGGAGGGAGAGTAGTGCAGTACGTAGCAACCATCATGTAGACTACCCTTGCCAATCATCCTCATAGTGCACTTGTCCTGAATAGTGCAAAATCCATTACAAAAATTTACAAGAATCTGGTTATTGGAAGTGAGAGCACTAACAGATACCAAGTTGTACTGAAATTGAGGTACTAATAATACATTCTGAAGTGTAAGAACGCCAAATAGAACCACTGTACCAGCAGATTCGAAAATGATATGTGTACTATCGGGCAAAACAACAGAAGTATGGATCTTATGTAATTCGGAAAAAACAGATATATCATAGCAGATGTGTGCATAAGCACCTGAACAATAACCCAATCAAGAGTTCATGTGATATTGGGAGTAGAAAGAACCATACCTGTAACATGGAAGGAAGTAAAATCAGAAGCAGGTTGAGTTGTTGCAAGAGTGGTTTGCAACACAACAAGAATGTTGTGGCACTGTGCAATGGCAGAATCACGAATTTCTTGGGATGAAGGTGTAGCAGTCAATGCTATGGTGGCGGGAGAATTTGAAGAATTTCCTGTAGTAGTCACATCTCGAGCATTCTTGGGTTTATAACCAGGGGGATAACCATGGATCTTATAGCAACGATCGATGGTATGTCCGATCAATCCATAGTGTGTGCAAACTGGGCGATCTCTGCATGACCGAGAAGACTGAGAATAGCCAGGGGTCTTCATCAAATTGGAAGTCTGAGAAACAGCCAGAGCGATAGACGAAGATGGAGTGGGGAGAAGAGGCATTGAGCGTTGATGCTCTTCTTGGATTATGAGGGCAAATGCCTTACTCACCGAAGGCAGTGGATCCATCAATAAAATTTGGGAACGAGCCGGTCCAAAAGTATCATTGAGCCTCATCAAGAAACAGAGCAGATACTCATTGTGGAAGAAATTTGTGATTGCCTTATTGCCTCCACAAGAACAGAGATTACAAGAATAAGATGGACGATATGTATCCAGTTCATCCCAAATAGTCTTGAGCTTGGAAAAATAAACAGATACAGATTGCTGACCTTGTGTGAGAACGGCAAGATCTCGTTTCAATTGCTATATGTGAAGCCCATGTTTGCGTTGAAATCGTTCCTTCAAATCCAACCAAATAGCACGAGCATCTTCAGAAAACAAAATACTCGAAGAAATGCCCTTCGAAACCGAGTTGAGAATCCAAGCGATTACGATGTTATTACTTCGGATCCAAGATTGAAGTAGAGGACCGGTAGGATTTTCAATCGAACCATTATGAGTTTATTCCTGATCGATAAGCCTAGTCGCATAGATCGCGTCCATGTGAGATAATTGTCTTCATTGAGGAGATATGAAACCAGAACGAGATTGGAAGTATCATGGGAAGTGAAGGAATACGGGCTTTGAATGATTTTGGAGGCGGATGAATCAGAAGATGTAGAAGAACTGGAGCTTGAACCAGAACGAACTCAGTGGTATCCATGGAGGATCGAGCGAAGAAGACGAACCCTAATTTTTGGGGAAGAAGAAGAGAAAAGCACGCGATGATTTTGCACCTAATTTGGGGGAAAACGCGTGGGGAAAAGAGAGAGAAACTATTCATCTGATACCATTTTTGTGGCCGAAATACCCACTTTGGCTTACTCTTTGCCCGCTTGGGTGGGGTCCACACCCACTTTTTTGAATTCAAAGCATTTTTGGGTCGGATCGGAATTTGGGAGACTCATAACCCACATGGAGCTCTGATACCATTTTAGAATTCAAGGTTATTGGAAAAAATAGAATGAATTTTATTAATGATCCCAAGAGTGTATTTATAAGAGAAATAAATGAAAAGTTAAGTTATAACAGCATAACAGATCAACCACATTACAATCTAAGTAGTTCTTGATAACCAACTATCTGTTAAAACTAATATAAGAACACATAAATAGTGGAGCAAAACTTTGATTTTCTGGTTTAAAAAAAAAATGGTGATGATGGCTCATATATTTTAAATTCAACAATATTATGTTATATCAATTTTTTTTTAGTTTCTATGTCGTTGTTTCTCATCGTATTAGATCTGGTAATAGGGTTCTTGATTAATTGGCTAAGTTGAAAATTTTAGCTTTTTTGTTGGAAAGGCCTTGTCTTCTTTGGATGAGGTGTTTAGTTTTTGAAGAGAGAATCTCTCCTGTATTGTAAGAGCTTGTTGTTGATAGTTAATGAAATATTTTTGTTCAAAAAAATTAAAACCCGTTTAGCTTTTTCCCACTACAAGTTCTTCATTCTCGATTTTCTTTTTATCAACCTCTCCTAACACAGCCAGCTAATTTGATGGATTGAGGTAGAAATTTTATTTTTTTTGAGGATATGGCTAATGTGACTCTTGGATTTATCGACTATATTTACAATTAGAATTTCTTATTGGTTGCCTCTTAGAATCGTAATTTAAGAAAAACGAGGGGTGAAAATGAGCTGATACTCGCTCTTGTTTTTTTAGTATTATAAATCACTTGACGAAGCAGCTTTCTCACGTCTAATGGAGGTGTACATACTAGCAACTCGAATTTAGAGGTTGTATGTTTTTTAAGCTAACATTATAATAATAAGATAGAAAAAGAAACTAATAGGACACTTTTACCCTTCTCGCACATGTGTGAATCCTTCAAATTTAGATTAAGAGGGCTAATTGGAATACTTATCAAACTTTAGGAGAACTAATTGCTCAAATTGAAAGTTTAAGCAGTCAAGGGTGTGTTTGGGCCCCCGTTTATGTAAACGGCCGAGTTGGTTATAATAACCCAACCGGTGTTTGCCCCACCGTTTATTATAAACGGTGGTTACCTAAACCTGCGTGCCAGTTTATCTAAACCTACATGCCCGTTTATCTACACCTTACATATATTACTTTTTGTTACATAACTAGCCTCCCAAACACCGTTTATCATAATCCATGTTATAATAACTTGACCCTCAAACACCATTTATAATAACCTACCGTTTAACATAACCCACCGTTTATCATAACCTTCCGTCTATAATAACCAAACCGGTGCCCCAAAAGTGTTACCAATGTGATAGTTTAGGGTTGGTTTCTGTACTTTTTTTTTAATCTTAATGTATATAAAATAAAGGATTTGGGCTGGAATTATGGGCTTCTTTTTTTTTAGGAAAACTATATAAAAATGGGCCGTGGGTCTTAAAAACAGTAGACCATTTAGTTGGGTTTAAAACTAAAACAGTACAAATAAAAGATTCGGTTCGGTTTTCTGGTTTTTTAAAGAACTTGAACCGTAAATCGAATCGAAATTTACGTTCTTTCAACTGTATGGACCGATTTTTATTTTTTTAAAACAAAACCGATACAAACCATAAAATTCAGTTTGATTAGGTTCAATTCGGTCAGTTTTGAACACTCCTAGTTAAAACGGCAGAGTTGGTAAAAATAATTACAATCTTATTCAAAATGATTTTAAGGGAGAGTAGATTTAAGTCTAATCTTTTATAATTTATTTTTGAATTATTCATTTGATTTATTATATCAATGAAATTTGAGTACATTTTAAATACATAAATATGTATTTAGATTTTTTTTACAAGAAAAAATATCATTGTTTTAGACCATAGAAGAAAATATATGCATTAAGAATAGTTAGATTAATAATGAAACTAATATTTAATATATTTATAATATAAGATCATTATATTTGATAAAATCACATTATTTAACTTTATTTCATTTGGTTTCTCATTGAAATGAAACCATGGGATTTAAGTCATTTTGACTCTTTTTTTTTTTTGAAACATAGGTCATTTTGACCTTTAAGATTACTAAATAAATGAAATAAAATATATTGTTAAACTTTCATAACCATGAAGAGTGTATGTTCATAAAATTTAATCGACAAGGTTGTTTATAAGAGTTCGTGTGTTGTTTTGATAGGTTGATTAGATTGGATTAAAATAATTAGGGATACTCATGTCGGATGTGGAACTCGATGTTAAGAGATAGTTGATTTTGGATTGAAATCTAAAGTGTTTAATATTATTTTGGTTTGGATGGTGATATATATTTGAGGATTATTAAGTATATAGTTATAAAAACTCGTGTTTAACGATTCAAATCGTACGTTGCAAATTGAAACGAAGGTAAAACGATTCGAATCTTGCCTTTGGATTGCAAATAAGCTGAAACATACGTTTTGGAAAAATCGGTTGAATCGGAACCATCCAATTCAAATTAACTTTATATAAAATAAAAATGGAAAAAAAAAATAGTTCAGATTCACTAATCTCTTGGACAAAACGGAAAAGAAAAATCACTGTACGTTCTAAGCTATTTTCATGTCGAGTAGAACAAAGCAACAAAAAAGATAGGAGGGGAAGAAGAAAAGACAGAAGAGGAGTAGATGATGAAGAAGAAAAAAATAAATAAAAATGTGAAGAATGGGAAAGATGAAGAAGAAAAATAAGAAGAAAAAAAACCATATATTTAAGAAGTGCATTTTCCCAAGAAAACTTGCATGCAAGTTTTAGTTTCTCATGAGTGACAATTGTCATCATATTTCTAATCATTTAATATTTTGGTCAAATTAGTTCTGTTTTGTCCTTGTATAGAAAATATCATTATTTAAAGCTATACTTTGTTTATTTGTTTTTTTTATAACCAAAATGTATTTTTTTAACCTTAGTTTATGTTAATTGTGAATTACATTTTATATATTTTGGTGATTTAGATAACTTGGGTTAAATATTGGGTTAGATTAACTAATTATTGTGTATGAAGTGTGATTGAGCTTTATATAAAAGTTTTCAAACTTTCTTCCCCAATTTAAGAGAGAAAACTCTAGCTACCATTAAGAGTTCCTTGAGTTCATCAATGACATTATGAGTAAGGATGATCAAGATAGATCAACTCACATTATGATAATGAAGTAGGGATGTTACCGAACCACTTAAATTCGGTGTGCTATCTCTTCTTCTTATCCTTTTTTATTTTGTATTGATTTCATCTCTATTTGGTTCAATTTTGGATTAGATCTATCATTTGTAACTTTCATTAGAGTATAAATCTTGCAATTGTTACAATAGTTTAAAACAAGTATACATTTTCCTAAAAATACGTTTCTGTCGATTTCATTTTAATAGTAGATAGTTTTAGAGGGCTTTGCAAGACTAGATAAAATTAGGAAACTAGTTACAGTAATAGCCTCTTAAACTATTGACAAACTAATTCAAACATTTAAAATATAAAAAAAACACTAATTAATAAAAGACTACCCTAAATTAAATACAAGGTAAACAAAAATTAAAAAGGAACAAATCAGTTCATTGCTGCCACCGCGTCTCGCCGGCGAAGAAATCAGTTCTACCATTGCCGTCATCGTGAAGTTGATGTTCTCCATTGGTCATCGTTCACCATCGCCGTCACCTTCATTGACGTCGTCCTCTCGAAGCCTCGTCATCGTCGATCCCAATCTGCTTTATCCATGAAGCATCTTCGTATAGATGAATCAGCCGGCTAGATTGCCATTGTTGTTGTCGGGAAGACAACAGATGTCTTCATGGAATGCAAGGCCAACAAAAGATTATTTGATTGATCCTCTGCAACTTGAGCACATATAATATTGGGAAGTTCAGTTATGCAGTAAAAAGGGCGGCCAATTGTGTTTAAAAAGAAACCCTACGTGAAAGATGATTTTAATTACATAAATGTCATTATGATCTTAGTATTATACTAATATAGTATTACATATATAATTATTCGTAATACCCAAACTAATAAGAATTTTACTTCTACCCCCATATATAACGTCAAGTATGACTTGTAATAATATGATGTTATAATACAATACTAATATTTTATAATATAATTAATTTACATAATAGGGTATTATAATAAAATATCATAAAAGTATTTAATGCAGAGTATTATTGAGTATCTATCCTAATACAATAATAACCAAAATTGATGTGACTCGTAAGTATAATTTAAGGATCCTAAGACTTGCATATGGATGATTGATAGTGAGTATAATTTTTCAGCTAACACTTGGTAATAAACGAGAAAGCTCATAGAACAAATTATTGAATAATCTAATTTCTACAATTGTGATTAGTCATGAGTGAAAATACTTTTTTTTTTATATTCGTAATTATCCAGGTCAGTTTGCATCCACCTTGATTAATGTTAGGGGATTTACTGTCTGATCCTACAACATTTGAATGTCAAGGAAATTCGTAAGAAATTAACTTCTAGGTAGTTGGTCACCATAAATTGAACTCATCATCTTTAGTACCCCAAAGCCCTCCTTTGACGGTCCAGAGTAAAATTAAACACTATTTCATATAAAGCTAAGTTGAATATCATGTGGTTGAGGGTGGGTTAATTTAATTAAGTAAAGATTAAGTGAATTGAGTCTTAGATAATATACTTTGACTTCTCAACTTGTTGTTTAAGTGATAACGTCACTACTACAAAAATAGGTATAGATGACACTTATGCCACTTTATTGGAATCATCTCACAATAATCACAAAAAAGTGTTATAAATTAAAAATATGCATTTTGTGACACTTTTGTACAATCATAAATTTTTTAAATTAACTTAGAAAAATAAGTATAATTTTGATATTTCTAAACATCATATATATATATATATATATATATATATATATATTTATTGAGATTAATTTTATATATTTTGTTACAATTATCTTTTTAACCATTTATAAGTTATAATTTTTATATTAATTAATTTCTTAATATGTCTGTTGTAATGCACCACATTTGTTAGTTATTAGTTAGTTTGACCATAGAGGTGTTTTGGTGATTTTATCTTTAAGGGCATTTTTGCAATTATCAATTAGTGTTAGATATTTTTTGTGAGTTCAAAACATAAAAAAATTGTGTTTTGGTTTGAAGTAAAAAAAAAAAAAAAAAAAAGAGGAAAAATGAGGTTTCAAAAGATTTTTTTCAACTCGAAGCAATTATAGAGAGAGGAAAAAAAGAAAAGAAATTCCATTTAAGAGCTAAAGAGAATCGCCGGATTTTTAAAAATGAGAAAAATAAAGGCCTATTTTTGTTGTTTTAAATAAAAGGAAAAAAAATGGTCATTTTAGTTTAAAAAAACCAATTCTTTTCTTCTCTTCCTCATCAAACACAAACCCTAGATCTACCCACCCCTAACCGTGCGCCGCTGCCGCTCTCTGTCTGACGTCGCCCACCGCCCGCGTCACCTCTCTTCCGATCAGACCAAGTCAAGCCGCGCCGCACTGATGCATAACATTCTAACCCCGGGCGCGCATCCCCTGCTTCTTCGACGCTCCCTCGCCTGCGCCCGCCTTGCTCGCGCCCAACGCCGTCGATGTCTCTCTTATGCGCAGATTCATAAGGTTTATTTAGTTGATAATCAATGGTTCAGTACTATTTAGTTGGAGTTTGTGGTTGATTCTTTAGAATATCAAAGATGTATTTCACATTGCTATTAAGGTTTTTCTGCAACCTTCAAGAGAAGGAAGGTCACAAGAAAGAGAAACCATGTTCGATTTTTGCTAACTAAAAGGAAAATAATTATGAAGTTGAAGCCCTTAAAGAGAAGACACGTTCGAGAAGTATCCCAACAGATGAAGCCAGCCCCCGAAAGGTACCCTCCTCTCTGTGTTTCTTCTTGGCTCTAATTGGAACTTAGAGCAAATTCATTCTAGTTATGTTTGCTAATTGTTATGGCAAAATAATACTATATTTAAATGTTGTTTTAATTGTTCATATTTTTTTGCATTTTCTATTTTCTTTCATGGTTTCAAATTATATCACCACTCAGAATTTTAAATGTCTGGCCTCGGAAGACTATTTGAAGAAAAGGCTTAGATTTTCATACTTTAAGGGTTGATTATTTGTTTGTGTTGATATTTTAAGGAAATTGATTAATGATTGATTATTTTGTGTGGCATTGGAAAAAATTGGTTAAAATGGTTATAAAATGATATTTGATTGTTTATAAAATGATAGATATAAGTTGCACTTTGATCTAAAATGATTTTTTTTCAATCAGTATGAGGTACTAGATGAGTTTCGTGTTTATTGTTGTTTTTGTTTAACGCCTGATTGTGATTGATAATTTGAGAGATGGAGAAAGAAATTGAAAGAAAAGTTGAATGGCTACTAAAACTAATCTCTTTTTTTACTTTAATATTTATGGTTTACAATAATGTTTCATACATGGGCCAGAAAGTTTTATCTCTAAGTTGCCTTTTGATTTCCTTGGATGTTAAATATTTATGTTCCATTTTTAAAATTCTTTTTTAATCAGTATTGTCTTGAGTTAAATTATTTTTACATGGGACAACTTGTTGTAGCAATCTATGCCACTCTTGCAAGTCAAGGATCCACACTATTTAAGAGGATGAGAGTGTTTAGATTGACTTACTTACTTTTCAATTGATAGTACCTTTGCTTCCCCACATTTATCCTCTTGAATTTTTTAAGCGTTTGAAATTATTGATTGTAATGATGTTTCCCCTCTTTCTTGTCTTAAAAGGAATCTTTAATCTACCTTGTTGCAATTTTCCAAGTTTACTCTACATATATTTTGTTTAAAAAATATTGGGTAAGCTTCCTCCTTTATTTCATGATTATAGCTTTACTTGTTTTTATTAATAGTTGGAGAGCTTTTTTGTAATTCCCTCTTATCCTTGCAATTCTTAATTTCACATGTTAATGAAATCATTTTAATCTTGTTCCTAGGAATTTTCTCTCATTTACAATCCCAAGAAGAAAACTATGATTACTTGATTTTAATTGATTGGTAGATTTTTTTTTTCAGGAACCGGTTCTCAATCTTATTTTTATTTCTTTGGGTAAGCTCTCTTCTTTATTTCATGATTATAGCTTTACTAGTTTTATTTATAGTTGGAAAGCTCTTTGCAATTCTTTCTTATCCTTGCAATTCTTAATTTCATATGTGAATAAAATCATTTTAATCTTGTTCTTAGGAATTTTCTCTCATTTACAATTCTAAGAAGAAAAATATGATTACTTGGTTTTAATTAATTGGTAGATTTTTTTTTTCAGGAATGAGTTCTCAATCTTGGGTAAGCTCTCTTCTTTATTTCTTGATTATAGCTTTACTTGTTTTATTAATAGGGTGAGAGCTCTTTGTAATTCTCTCTTATCCTTGTAATTCTTAATTTCATATGTTAATGAAATCATTTTAATCTTGTTCCTAGGAATTTTTTCTCATTTACAATTCTAAGAAGAAAAGATATGATTACTTGGTTTTAATTAATTGGTAGATTTTTTTTTTCAGGAACGAGTTCTCAATCTTTGGTAAGCTCTCTTCTTTATTTCTTGATTATAGCTTTACTTGTTTTATTAATAGTTGGAGAGCTCTTTGTAATTCTCTCTTATCCTTGTAATTCTTAATTTCATATGCTAATGAAATCATTTTAATCTTGTTCCTAGGAATTTTCTCTCATTTACAATCCCAAGAAGAAAACTATGATTACTTGGTTTTAATTGATTGGTAGATTTTTTTTTCAAGAATGAGTTCTCAATCTTATTGTTATTTCCTTGGGTAAGCTCTCTCCTTTATTTCATGATTATGACTTTGCTAATTTTATTAATAGTTGGAGAACTCTTTTCTAATTCCCTCTTATCCTTTTAATTCTTAATTTCATATGTTAATGAAATAGTTTCTTATCAAAAAAAAAAAAAAAAAAACAGTAATGAGAACTCTAATTAAAATTAAGAAGTTACATCACATTTTGCCTCAAGGTACATGCCTTTCTTCTTCAATATGAAAAAACCTTGGTAATGTTTGTAAGTTTATTCTTGTGGTTTATTATCTTGGCCTTATTATTATTATTTTTTTGTTCAGGAGTAGAACTCTTCTATTGGCCCACTACCAGCTTAGACTTGCAAAAAAAATTCTTTGTTCTAGCATCAATAGCTAGCCAACATGTTGTCATCGATGTAAGTTTGCTTATAGAGAACTTTTTGTTTCCTATACTTTTGCCTTTTGAATAAATTATAGAGAACTTTATTTATTATCTAGGTTTTGTTTTGTTGATGAAATTGGTCCTACTACTTATTCTTTCACTAATACCATCGATGGCGAGTTTGTTTGATTTTGAGTTTTCTTTGCCTATAAAGTTTTTGTCAAAATGGGCTGGGTGGACTTTGTTATTATTATTTTTATTTGTGAATTGTTATTGGGGGTTGGTTCTTGGTTTTTTTTTTCTTGATAGGTTTACCCTGAATTCGAAGTGGAAAGAAGTCAAGAAGTATGTAATCCACTTTGAGTGGTTTTGATGGAGTACTCGTTTGCTAAATCGCTTATTAGGAGATTAGTTAGGAACTTAGCGAATAAAATTAAGCATTATTGTGTTGAATTGATCAAAAAAGTATATTTGTTATGATCTTATAGTTAATTTAATCAATATTCATATGCTTTTTTGTTTTCCTACTTTGACTACGAATATTTATATTTGATTTTCTTTTGTCTTCAGCTTCATGATGTATGATGTGGCTTTGAAATAAGATCTCCCCTCCAAGAGTCGACTACAATCGTGCCCATGTCTTCTCTTGAATTAAGGTAAGAATCGAGACAAACATTAGTTAGATTTTATTATTATGTAAATTTTCTACCAAGTTCAATGGTAGTTTCCTTGTATTACATATGTTCATAAGTAAAAATACTATATATGTTCATAGGTAAAAATACTATCAACATTAATATTCATATACAGGTTGCTTTTTATATTTTTCTTAAATTGACTCAAATTTGGAGATCATTAATTTAATAGTAGTCTATGTAATAGCAGGTACAAATAGAAAATATGTTTATCATCAATGAGAGAGATACAACTAATTAAAAGTCATGTTTGGGTAATTTGTGATTATAAAAAAGTGTCAATATAAATTATTTGTTGATTATGTTAATGTGTCATCGATAATGCAATGATGTATTTTAAATGTCATCTATTGTTTAGTGGTGACAATAAAATAATGTCATTAAAGAAGAATCAATGACACTTATCAAGAAGTATCATCTTAAAAGAATAGATGATATGTAATATAATGATTATAGAAAAATATCATCTAAATAGTTTTAGTAACACTTCATAAAAAGTGTCATCTTATAAGAATAGATGATGTGTGATACAATGACTGCAGAAAAGTATCATCTATAGAGTTTTAATGACACTTCATAAGAAGTGTCATCTTAAGAGAAAAGATGATGTGCGATACAATGATTGTAAAAAAGTATCTTCTAAAGTGTTCGTGATACTTTTTTAGAATCATCATATCCCAATTTTGTAGTAGTGCGTAGTGGGTTGAGGATATCACTTCTCAAATAGATAATTGACGTGATATCACTATAGATCGAAGTAGAGATGAATTTGGCATCATATTAGCCCATTTTAATTTATTATAAATAGTAGGAGTATTGAGTTTTTACAAATAATAATAGATAAACAAATTATCTCTTGTAACGTGTGCAGCAGAATTCACACAAAAAAACCCAAAAACCCGAGATGAATAGTAGAACGATCAATAGAGAATAATCATGAGGACTATACTCTTTGTTCACGGCCTAAGTCCTTTTTCTATTTCTAAATGCCAAATGGAGAACTCACTTAGAGTATATGAGAAATGTTTCTCAATTGTTGTTGTGTTGTTCTTCCAAGACATAAGCCAATTTATAGAATTGTAAATGTCATTACCAAAAGCAATTGGTACGTTTGTTCAATTATAAATAAACATAACATTAATACTAAATTAATTAAATAACGCATATATTTAATTAATTGTATTAAGTAAATACGTATTAGTTAAATAACTCACATTTAATTGATTTTTCAATATATATAACTTACATCTCCCACTCGCACATAATGTACTTTCATTATGGGCGTATAAAACACAAATCTCATTCTCATTACTCAAATCAAGTAACACGTCCTTTTCCATTTGTATCAGAATTCATACAAGAAAATAGGCATGTGACTGTCATACTTTTATCTCGGGAGCTCGTTATGATCACATTAAGCACATGTGGTATGAAACACATGTTACAATATTATACTCTTTAGCATTAGAGTGTATGTCTCAACTAATACTGTACAGATGATAGTATAGATACACTCAATATCTAACTCGAGTCCACTTCTCTACTTCATATTCTATCAACAAATGACTATAGGACTTTCATCTGGCACTCATAGACAGTTTAAGATGAACAGTGAGATTTTTCATCTTCGAGCATAACATGATCTCATCTTGATCACTTATCAAGATAATATCTTCTTTTAAGCAATTGCTCTCATTTTATTGTACCCTCATAACAATAAAATTGCTTAAAAGTATCTCATTTCTAATTGACACATGAGTCATAGAAGCGATTGCTTGTATGAGAAAGCCAATATGCTGTCCGACATACTTTTGATTCAATGTACAAAACATTTGTGTTTATGCATCATAAAATACACAACTTTATTCAATAACTAAAAAAAAATCATAATACAATTTCTTAAGGACTACAAAGTCAAAACCTACGCAATCCTAGAGATTTAACATGTTTATTAAAAACATCTCTTGGAATAGGTTTCGTTAAGGGGTCTACAACCATGTTGCTCGTTGAAATGTATTGCATATTCACTTTCTTTTGTGCAACCATGTCCCTCACAAAATTGTATTTAATGTCTATGTGTTTTGTCTTGGAGTGATATTTGGGATCCTTTGTGAAAGCTATAACAGCTTGGCTATCACAATTTACTAACACTGAGTTAGACATATTTTCTTCAAATCCCCAATGACTTAAGAATATTTTGAGTCACACTGCTTCTTGTACTGCCGCTGAAAGTGCAATAAATCCAGCTTCCATTGTTGATAATGCAAAACAAGTTTGCTTCTTAATACTCCATGAAATTGATCCATTACTCAGTAGGAATGCATACCCTGAGGTAGATTTTCTTTCATTTGAATCTCCTCCCCAATCAACATCTGTATAGCCTTCTAAGCTCAAACTATTTCCTTGGTAGCAAAGTGAATAATCCATGGTTCCTTTGAGGTACTGAAGTATTCTCTTAACTGCTTTCTAATGGGGTTGTCCTGGATTTGCTTGAAATTGACTTATCATTCCAACAAAAAAACATATGTCTGGTCTTGGACACATCATGGCATACATGAGGCTTCCAACAGCACTCGAATAACGAACTTTTCGCATTAGTTCAATTTCTTCAGAAGTCTTTGGGCACATTCTCTGGCTCAAGTTATCGACTTTTGCGATTGAAGTATCGATGAGCTTACAATCTTGCATCTTAAATCTTTCAAGAACTTTCTTGATATATTGACCTTGTGACAAGGTCAAAATCGTTTTGGAACGATCTCTTTCAATCTTGACTCCAAGTATATAAGATGCTTCACCCATATCTTTCATTTGAAAATTGGAGGATAACCATTCTTTAATGGTCAATACATACTCTCTATCCTTTCCAGCTAACGATATGTCATCCACATATAGTGAAAGAATAACAAGCCTATCTTTGTTTGTTATACCATACACACAGTGGTCCTCATCGATCATATGAAAACCATATGAGATGACTACTTGGTGAAACCTAATGTACCACTATCTGGAAGATTATTTAAGACCATAAATTGACCTCGCCAATTCACATACTTTATTTTCTTGTCCTTTAGTAACAAAATTGATAGGTTGTTGCATGTAAATTTCTTCTTACAGCTCACCATTTAGAAATGCTGTTTTTACATCCATTTGATGTAATTTCAAATCTAAATTGGCAACTATAGCTAGGATGAGCCTTATAGAGGTAAACCTTACAATAGGTGAAAAGGTCTTTTCATAATCTATTTCTTCCTGTTGTGTGAATCCTTTAGCTACAAGCCAAGCTTTATATCTTTCTATTGAGCAATCAGCTCTATGCTTGATTTTAAGAATCCACTTGTTACCAATAGCTTTGTGTCATGTAGGAAGATCAACTAGCTCCTATACTTTAGTATACTCCATAGGCTTAATTTCTTCTTCCATTGCTTTCATCCAATTTTCTCTATTTGGACATTGAAGAGCTTCTTGTACACTATTCGGCTCTTCATCATCCTCTGTCGTAATCATGTATGCTTTATAATCAACATGTCGTTTTGGTATTATTCCACAAATACTACGCCTTATTTGTGGTTCTTGTATAATTTGTTCGTCAATCGACTCACGAATTGTTTGTGATTCTCTTAAATCACATGTAGTGTTCCAATCTCTACCACTTGGATGAGATACTGTTGGTAGATCATTGAGATTATCCAATGATTGATTTACAAATCGTTTTGATCATTTTTTTTCAAATAGGGACATCTCAGTATTGATCTCACTTTTCTTTGGAAAATCATTTTCTAAAAATGTTACATCTCATGATTCGAATTCAACTACACTCCCACTGTCTTGTTCATTGATGAACACATACCCTTTTGAATGTTCAGAGTATCTTATAAATATACTCTTTTTACCTCTTGGACCTAGTTTTCCATATTGATGTGAAGACTCATGTACATAAGCAGCAAATCCCCATGGTCTCAAACCACTAAGGTTTGGCTTCCTACCGGTCCATAATTCATAGGGTGTGGAAGTGACAAACTTTGAAGGCACTAATGTTAGTATATATGCAGCAGTCAATAAAGCATCACCCCGAAAGGTGATCGAAAAGTTCGCTTGTGCCATCATTGACCTAACCATCTTTAGAAGACTTCTATGTCTTCTTTCAGCTACCCCATTTTGGTTGGTGTTCTTGGGGTAGTTAGGAGCCTCAATATACCTTTTTCCTCACATAATTGTTTAAATTGATTAGAAAGATATTCACGTCCTCAGTCATTTCTCAAGGCCTTAACCTTTTTATCTAATTGATTTCCACCATAAATATGTATTTTCTAAAACAATCCAATGCTTCAGACTTATGTGAAAGTAGATAAACATGACCATAACGTGTAAAATCATCAATGAAAGTGATAAAATATTCACTTCCATGTCTAGCCTTCACACTCTTAGGTCCACAAATATCAGAGTGAATTAATTGCAATGGAAAGTCAGCTCTAGTTCCTTTTCTCGCCATTTTTCCCGCTAAACCATTTTCACATATAGGTAAGTCAACAATATTATTTTGTCCTAACAAACCTTCTTTAGCTAATCTAACCATTCTATGTTGACCTATATGACCTAGTCGAGTGTGCCACGTAGTCACATCAACATTTGCATCAAGAGATGATGTTATAAAGGAAAAATTAACATAATCATGAGATATCATATCAATAAGATCGTTTATCATAAAACCATTCAACAGATATCTAGAACCATAAAGTACGTTGTTCAATGAGATAGTTAATGAACTACCAGACATTAAAAGTATAACCAAGTTTTAGAAGGACAGAGACAGAAAGCAAATTTCGTCGTATCTCAGGTGCATACAACACATCATGCAAAAATAGGGTTCGCCCATTTGGCATATTCAATTGGCAAGAACCAATTCCTTTAACAGGTACTCGTGCATTGTTTCAACATAGAGTCATCTTTCTCCTGACGAAATTCGACGAAATTCCACATACACCCCACGTTCTTTAGCTACGTGGTCCATGGCTCCAAAGTCTTCTTAGGTTTAGTACACTCACGAGCATAGTGACCCTTCGTTTGGCAATTATAACACTTAATATTGGCTATGTTTCTTTTAAGACAATAATTGAAATGCTTTCCCTTACTTTTATCATTCCTATTTTTCTTACTTCTCTTTTGCTTACTACCATCATTCTCATTAAAATATCTCTTATGTCTATGTTTGTAACCTTTGTTCCCACGGGAGCTAGGTTCAACCATATACACGTCAGCATGGTCAGACCTATTTACCTCCATGCGATCCTCTTCTAATTCAAGATGACGTGCAACATCAACAAGAGTTTTAATTCCCTCGTTGTGGGTAATATGCACCTTTATGTGCTCCCAACCTATGGGGAAGAGATCTAATGACGGCTTGAACCTGCTGCTCATCAGTTAGGGCATGGCCAACATCATTCAGCTCACTAACCATGTTAGGCATTTCTCTCATGTGTTGTCGCATATTATGATTCGAGCATTTCTTATAAGTGTCAAACTTAATAGTAAGTTGTCTCACTTTGGTGACAAAAGTTTCACAAAATTTCAACTTAAGCGCAGCTCACATGTCCTTAGTAAGTTTATAGGAACGAAACTCACGCATGATATCATTGTGCATATGCTACTCAACAAAGTAATGCGAGCTAGTGAGTTTTTCCCTTTCCAAGCATCATAAGCTTCACGGTCCTTTCTATGTTGAGTTGAGATACCTTCCTCAGGCTCACTTAATACATGGTTCAATACTTAAGAGCCTCTTGCTCTTCTAGAACATATTGTATTGTCATTAACCATATGTCATAATTATCCCCATTCAACTTTTCTCCTTTGTTGAGTTCAACAATTATGTTCTTAGAAGCAGATGTCATTCTACTCTTGTGTCTCTCTAACACATTATGTAAACACAATGGATCAATCATATGCATAACACACTACCCCCATTATTTTACAATTTTGAAATAAATTAATTCATAATTATTTTACATAACATCAATTCGAAATATCACTAAGTTTCAAAATCATCGGCAATGTTATGTAAAACTTTTATTCATAAATTTATCACATTGTAAAATATCTAAAAGGAAACTTTCATTATTAAAAATAATGAAGAATGAAAATGAGACATACTCATATTCCAATTCCCACAAAAACAAAATGAGCATATATTTTCAATGAATTTTTGTAATAACTCAATTTTTACAAAATATATAAATTTATTGAACACATTTAAATAGTATGGAATGGTTCATTCACCAATAAGACATTATTGATTATATGCTCAAAAAACAATTCATGACTCATTTACAAAAGAAATGTCATGTATCTTTTCTATCAAAATCTTTGAACCTCTTCTTTTTGCGACTTTATTATTCTCAATAAATAAATAAATATATTTATGTAACAAATACAAAAAAAAAATATATCAAAGAATAATTATGATAAATGACAAAATTGTTAGACAAAGAATGATAGAAATTGGTAGTGGATAAATAAATATCAAGAAACAATTTTGACAAGACATTTAATTGTCCTCCATTGTCATCCTATGCAACTTAATAGACAACAAATTATGGGTACAAATCTCATTATGTACATTCTTTTTTTTTTAAATTCTGTTTTTAATCAATTCAGAAAATGCACAACAAAATCTAAATTTCAAATATTCTTAACTTTGTCAATTTTCATCCAAATGAGGCTTATAATATATTAATAGAAAGCTCTTGATATGTAATACATGTTCCACCAATAATCACACTTGAAATTCTAGTATTTAGAGAGATATTTGAAGTCAAACAAATCTGGTTCAAATATACTTAACAAATTGTAACTTTTAAAATACTCATCATGAGATCATAATACTTTGTAGGAACATTCTTAAACACATTCCTTAATAGATATTAAAATTTTTTATATAAATTTGATAATTATATGAAAAGTTTGACGGATTCTAAGCATTCATATTGCAACTTTTGAAAATCAAGAAAAAAAATGTTAGAAACCTTACTAGGCTCTAATATCAATGTTGGGTTTTTACTAATAATAATAGATAAACAAATTACCTCTCGTAGCGTGTGCAGTGGAATTCACACCAAAAATCTGAGATGAATAGTAGAACGATCAATAGAGAATAATCACGAGAACAATACTCTTTGTTCACTGCCTAAATCCTTTTTCTATTTCCAAATGCCAAATGGAGAACTCACTTAGAGTATATGAGAAATGTTTCTCAATTGTTGTTGTGTTGTTCTTCCAAGACACAAGCCAATTTATAGGCTTGTAAATGTCGTTACCAAAAGCAATTAGTACGTTTGTTCATTTATAAATAAACATAACATTAATACCAAATTAACTAAATAACATATATATTTAATTAATTGTATTAAGTAAATACATATTAATTAAATAACTCACATTTAATTAATTTCTCAACGTATGTAATTTACAAGGAGCTTGTAATATTATACCTAGGTTTGCAAAAAAAAAATTATGAGCACCAAAAAAAGAAAAAGAAAAAATCAAATATAGCCAAAATTGATTAAGTTAAATTACATTGATATAAGGTTTCACTCAAGTTAAACTTGAAATGTTTTGCATAATTTCAAGAGGTTGTTAAAATTAAAATAAGGATGTTATTTACAACTAATATCCTAAATAAAATTATTGCTATATTTATTTATTTCAACTTCTTAAATTAGTACTTAAAATTCGATTGTAAGGTCTGTTTACTTTTTTATTTTAATTGAAGGTCTGTTCACTTGCTAAAATTTATAATTATTATATACAATTTGAACTCATTTCAAGAAAGGAAAACTATTTTAGTCAATATTACATAAATCTTGTTTAGATGAAAAAGCAGACAGAGACGAGGAAGTTTCAGAACACTCAATTTTAGGCAGAAAAGGAAAGAAATTTCAGATAAGGTTGAAACCAACATTTTAGTATACAATTAATTCACTTTTTTTTTTTTGAGAATCTACAATTATTTCACTTTGATATACATACTTTCGAATATTTCACTTTAATCTTGAGAATTAAAATGATGCATATAAGTCCTACAAGATCAATTATTTCATTTTGATATTTATATTGCAAAATTTGAAAATTTAGAGGCTAAAACAAGATTAATTAAGAATAATAATCAAAGAACAAAACAAAGTGAGGGGCGATAAAGTTAAATTGTCATTATAAAAAAATAATAACATTAAGGGGTCGTTTACCTCGCAGTAATCAAGATAGCTAGAATCTTAGATATCCGGAATCTTAGATGTTTGGAATTATAGATATCTGACATCCTTAGATCACTATATTTGTTTTGTGAGAATATTTTTTTACGAATACACTCGATAATATTTAGATAACTTTGTTTCTTTAGAAGGAATCGTACTTGATGACGTGAATTTAACTAATATTTCCAAAGTACTCTTAGAATATTTATATAATTATGCATTAATTTAATATAATTTAAATTTATATAATATATTTTTTATATTAAATTAAATGTATATTTTTTTTATTAAAAATATAGTTTCTTATATCCTAATTTTATAATGTATGCTTGTGTGGAAAAATAATGACACATGTATATAATGAATTATAAATGTTGAAAATTTAGATAACTTTAAACAATTAATTATAATTTTTGATAACTTAATTATATAATAAAAAAAAAAGAATTGAAAGAAATAATATTAACTTTGTATTTTTTTTTAATTTTTATAAATATAAACCATCATAGGAAATTATTTTGTTTTTTTTAATATACATGCAAATTCCCCTTATAATAATACTTTGAGAATTTATCCTCCATAACATATTTTTTGCTCTTCATTACAATTGTAGCCTATTTTTTAAAACAATTTCATTCATAGTACATTTTGCCCAAAATTTCTATTTAGACTTCTATCAATTCAACTGATAGATTTTAGATTTCTATCAGTTCAACTAATAGACTTTAGACTTTTATCAATTCAGCTGATAGACTTCAATCGGCAAACGGATAGATTTCAATCACTTTTGTGCCACAAATGAATAAGTTTGAAAAATGTGTTATACATGAAATTATTTTGTGTTTTTTTAATATACATGCAAAAACCCCAATAAAAAATTATTTACATTTAATTAAAAATAATTTTAATAAAATTTATTTATATATATATATATATATATATATTTAAAAATAGGTAAATAAAAAAAATTGATGAATATAAATATTAAAAAAAAGAACAAATTCGTCAAAAGACGATTCCCTCCCATGGGAATATTAGAAACTCATCTATCAAAATGTATCCAAATGTTGTCAGTACCCTTCAAATGAGAATTCTAAAATGTCGGGAATGTTGAGATACCAGGTATTCTAATATTAGTACGAAAACAACAAAGTAATCAAGATTTCCATTCCATGGAAATCTTGGATTACTACAAAGTGAACGGCCCATAATAAGGGAAAAGTGAGCCATCTAACTTGAATATAATGTGCCACAACATTGCAATGATAACTTTAGAAATAAAATAATTTACATAGTTTAGGAAAAAGAAATACAAATTATAGAAAGGAATATATATATATATAGTGGTAAAGGGGATGGGGGCAGGTAAATAGGCAGTGGATTTTCTTTTTACAGTTGAGTTTTAATAAGACAATGTGATAGTGGGGACTGTTATTGGATTCCTTCCGCTTTTGATATGATTGGTTGCCAGCCTCTATGTTCTATTTATTATTTATTTAACTTTTATTTTACAAAAAAAATATTAATTCTTCTTTACGTTTTCAATATTTAACTCCTATTTCGGGATGATGTTTTCATTTCATTATTATGTCATAAATTTCTATTTATGTCCGCTCCCCTTTGCTATCTCTCATCAATGTCCACTAAAAAAAAAGTTACGTACAAAAAACAGGAAAAAAAAAAAGAATTTTGATCCGATGTGGTTCTGGAATGGGTGATTTATTTATTCAGTCTTTAACACTGTATAAACATAGTCAAAGTATAATCTTAGTCTTAGACATAATTTCTTTTTATATATTTGGTTGCCAGCCTCTATGTTCTATTTATTATTTATTTAACTTTAATTTACAAAAAAAATATTAATCCTTCTCTTTACGTTTGGATATTTGATTCCTATTTCGGGATGATGTTTTATTTTCATTATTATGTCATAAATTTCTATTTATGTCCGCTCCCCTTCGCTATCTCTCATCAATGTCCACTAAAAAAAAAGTTATGTACAAAAAACAGGAAAAACAAAGAAAAGAATTTTGATCCGAATGTGTGGTTCTGGAATGGGTGATTTATTTATTCAGTCTTTACACTGTATAAACACAGTCAAAGTATAATCTTAGTCTTAGACATAATTATAGATGCATGTCTTTGTAATGGGACATACTAACCAGAAAACAATATATTGGGAGAATGAGAATTCGAACTTGTAACCTCATGGTTATTATACAAGATGCCAATAGAGCTTTGTTTTTGTTGGCCTTTTTTTTTCTTTTCAGGGAATTAGAAGTTCAAGTTTTATATCATGTGATTGTTGTACTTCATATAACTCTCTCATAAATGTATATTAATTTAATCGAGTTATAATATATATTAATTTAATTGATTGGCCACATATACTCTCATCTAAAATGTTAAGTGTTTTAATTTCCTCTAGACCACCCTCATAAAGGGTGTTTGGTATGAGTGGAAGAAATATGTTTGAAGGATTTGGTAGGAGTTCGAAGTAGATAAAATCTTATTTAGTATGAAGAATTTTGAGAGATAAAACTTTGTTCAATATAAAAGATTAGAAGTGGTTGAGAGTGAAAGTGGCAAAACCTTGTTCAGTATAAAGAATTGGAAATGAAAATTATAGAAAGCGGAATTTAATATGAGAAGGCTTACTTCTGTTGCCCTCATACGTACCCTACACCCCCACATATTGCTGTGTTCTTTCAAGAATAAGCATTGTTTGGTTTGTTTTGAATTTTATTTGAGAGGCTTACTTCCATGAGCAATATTGCCATTTCCCTTATGTATCTATAATCTTGTTTTCTAACTAACTTGAGAGATTATGGTTGCATTTTCCAATGCAGTGATGCATAGGTACATAAGTTTTTTTTTTTTTTTTTATAATTTTTTTTTATTGTTTTTGTCAAATTTTAGTATGATTACAATGACGACGAGAATAAATTTAGAATAATAGTAGTAGTGTGGGAAAACTTATATAGGCAACAAAGAAAGAAAAAAGAAGTATATAGCAAAGAAAAAAAGAGAGAGGGAAGGAAGGAAATTTGATTATTTTGAGGACATTATTAAAGAATATACAGTTCTACTCAAAATTAATTAGTCACGAGGAGAATAACGCATATCCTTTGTAAAGATATTATAAAATCATCATTTTTCCAATGTAAAACAATTGGCACAATATGACTATCTCTAACAAACATGCTGGAGAATGACAGGGCTTCTAAGGTGGTCAGTAAGAATTCTCTGTGTTAGTAAAACAACTCCTCTCTTGACTCACGTTCTTATTCATTTACTTTGTAAATACTTGGATATTTTATTAAATTATAAAAATAAAGAAAGAAGCAAGCCAACATTCAAAAGCTTTGGGGCAAGAAATGATAGATCTATGGGTCATCATGAAAGGACATGCTGTCCATCTTCCAGCTTTTGTCACATTTAAATCTTTCCCTTAACCTATTTCAACCATTATATTCCTTTTTCTTTTCTTCTTTATTTTATCTTATATTTTTTTAGTTCAATTTACGTTTGGAGTTCAAACCCTCTCACTACAAAAATAAAATAATAATAATAAAAAAATTCAGAATTAGTTAAATTCAAAAAATAATTACAAAAATAATCACTTAAAAAATTTTTAGCAACTATATTCATAGATATCAATAATAATGCATAATATTGTATTAATAATACATAATATTATATTAATGACAATTAATAATACAATATTAAAACGTATTAATGATTATGGATGCAAAATTTTAAAATTTGAATGCATAATATACTGTACTGGAGGCGGTGGCAATGACGAGGGGTAGAAAGAAAGGAGAAGGGGAAAAAAGATTTATAGATTTATGGGTAGGGCCACAAACTTGTAGAATATAAATTCGCATTCTATAATTTAAAGGGGCCATGTCGACGAGCTTTAATCCATGTGTGTATCCCTTAGTAATAATCATTTATTAAATGACTATGAGCGGATAGTGGGATTACAACGTCAGTTATAGAGTCTGTACATCGACGTTTCGATCGCATTGCCAACGTATAGCATTTTTATCACCTAGCCATTTTTTATTTTGGGGGGAAAATGTTGACATACATACACTCACAATTTAATTGTCGTTAGTGTACAGGGAATTTTATGTTCACTATAGCGATAACAAGTCGACGTATGGGGTGCTATACGTTGACAGTGGCGATAGCACGTTGGGGTATTGATAACTCTCAAGAATTGAGAGTTTATTTAGCCAAATCATTGAGATATGTACAACTGGAATGCCAAATTTATTCAATTAGGTTCAAAAGTTCGCGAAATCAAGTATTCATTTTTGCGAAAAGAAAAATAGGAAACAAAACTCGAATTGGAAGTTGAATATAACAAAATGTAGGCGAAATCAAGTTAAATCAGTAAATTGTTTTAAAAAAAATTTGATACTCGCATTTTTTGTTACAGGACACTTCGATCAAGAGGAAGCAAAAAGAAAAGGGAAACGTATCAATCTTCGTCGTTGTAAGATCAAGCTCTCCAAAATATACGAAGAAGGCCACTCCAAATTCGTTGAAGCAAAGTCTCGCGAAGCAAGAAGCTATGATCGAGAAAATATCTTTGAATAGGACGCATGGCAACAAGCCAGGTCCCCAAAGCCCATCGCAGCCGTTCATCTTGTCGGCTCTGGCGCATCCGAAAAATCAGACCCAGAGCAGCTTTTGGCAGAGGAGATTGTGGAGCAGGAATTTCAGCGAATTTTTGGAAGGCCTATATAAGGCAAGAGCTTCCTCAATTTAAAAGGGAACCTTCCATTTTTCCTAGTTTTCAACATTCGATTTTTCCCTTCCGACGAACCTTCATTGTGTTTCCTTGTAATTTTCAGCCGCCTAAGCAATTTTGCCGGGCTTAGCTAGTTTAGGTTGTTTCTCCATTTTCACTTTGTTCGTGTTCTTAGAAGCTTATTGTAATCAAACCTTCAAGTTTACAAGAATTCCAGGCGTTTCTATATCTCCCTTCTTATAATCATGCATTTTGTTATCATGAGTAGCTAGTTTTGTTATCGAAAAGAAAATGGGGAAGTAAGCGGTTTGCATTAGCACTATAAGGGGCGAAGGGGCATAGTTTTGCATGCTAAGTACAGTTGACCTACATTGCATTCTTTAATTCTGGTTTGAGCTAAGCAGCAAGTCGAGAGACCTTACATAGAGCGATCTTGCATGCATCAGTTCAGGATCTATGAACACTTAGAGATAATGTTTGTATGAGCAGAATTGGTTGAAAAGAACAGTCCAAAATTTGAGAGAACTTCAAAGGGAGCTCGAGAGAGCCATTAGCCAGAATCCAAGAGGATTTTTTAGGGTTGAATTTCTTGCCTACTTCGTAACCTTTTCGCTAAAGCCATCCCCTGAAAACCTTGACTCCTTCCGAGACATCAGTCATATTATAACTTCCCATAAAATTTCACTTAGCGAAAAGAACTACCCTTCATTTTGACCCCAACCGTGTTGTACTCTCGTGGTCTTAAGCATCAAGATGTGAAAAGAATCCCTGTGGAGACGAACTTTACTTATCAAAACTTGTTGCAGAACGATTGTGTATGCTTGCACATTTGTTGAAATTCATATCACGAACACACAAGTGAATAACTTCACCTGAGCGATTCCAGTCCTTTTCCACATCATTATTACCTAACTCTACTTGTTTGTTGAGATTTTTGCGAACAAGTTTTTGGCGCCGTTGCAGGGGATTTTTTTTTACTATCTTTTTCTTACCAAGAGAGTAACGGTTATACAGACTAAACTGATTCGTTTGTCCCATTTAGGTGTTCACTCATGTATGTGAAGACAGTGGGTGATTTTACCGCTTAACCCAGAACCAGAGCGAGCAATACACAGAGGAAGAAGAGCGCGAAGACGTACAAGAAGAATGGCTGAAGCGAACCAGCAAGACATACCCGCGAGGGATGATGGTCTGAGGAACGAACAACCAATTCCTCCTGATAATGGATAAGCGGGAAATCATCCCTTCAACCCTATCACGATGGCAAATGACAGGGATGAAGTAGTATGAGCTTACAGAGCACCAGATATAGCAAAACTTTAGGCATGATCCGACAAGACATTGGCGCACCCGCGTTTGAGTTGAAACTTATGATGAACACTTTGCTTCAACAAAAGGCACAGTATCATAGGCTAGCGAACGAAGATCCACATAATCACTTAAGAGAATTCATGGGAATCTGCGACTCTTTTATCATTCCAGATGTCACACAAGATAACCTTCGATTAGCCTTGTTCTCGTATTCCTTACAAGGTAGAGCAAGAAAATGGTTAGGTACAGTTGAAGGATTGGAAGACATAACTTGGGATAAGCTCGCGAAGCGATTTCTGTTTAAATATTTCCCACCAAAAAAATTGATGAGAATTTGTGAAGAAATCATGAAGTTTAAGAAAGAATGTGGCGAATTGTAAAGACCCGACCCAAAAGGGGCTCTAAATAGGTCTTTACCCCAATGCATGCATTCAAAGTAAAGGACAATATGCAATTAAGTTTTTGGATTCCCAATTAAAACAAAACAAAAGAGATTCAATCTGAAATCAAATAGATTGCTGAAACCTGTCCCTGTTTCCAAGCACCTGTTTCAAGGCAAATACATTTCTAAACGCATACTCTGATCAGAGATTTATTAAAACATTTGAAACATCCTCAAATACAACAAAGCTGGAATCCACAAAAACGTTCAGAAAACATCCTAGGGCTCCATGCCCGACTACATGCATTCAGGGGAAAATAAAAAAGGACAAGAGTCATAGAAATAAAAGTCAGAGACGACAGCAGGTTCCCATGATCACAGCTCCTCCTTCAGCCATCCTGTCTCGCTGTAAAGACCCGACCCAAAAGGGGCTCTAAATGGGCCTTTACCCCAATGCATGTAGTGAAAATAAAAGACATTATGAAAAAAATACATTTTGGATTCCAAGTAAAAACAGAAACATTCAACAACCAAAACATACATTTCTAAAAGCATACTCTGATCAGAGATTTATTTAAACCATTAAAACAATCCACAAGTACAAATATGCTGGAATCCATAAAACGTAAGAAATCATCTGGGGGGCTCTGTGCCCGTCTACATGCATTCGGGGAAATAACAAAAAGTGAAGAGTCATGATAAAATAAAATAGTCGGAGATGACAGTAGGATTCCATGATCACGGCTCCTCCTTGACCATCCTGTCTCGCCTTGATTACTGTGGAAAGCCACGAATAAGGGTGAGTAACGAATTACCCAGTAAGAATCCCCAACCGGGGTACAATACGATATACATGATCATCTAGAAGAAAGTATGCAAGCTATGAGTACAAACACAGAGCGGAGCACATAGCTAAGTCCACACTTGGACCTCGGATGCCAACTCAGGGTCTTAGTCCGGAAATACCACAACACACTATACGCGCTATACGGGAACAAGTCCCGGCCTCACGGCTGCCTCACGGCGATACGAAAGGTGCGGCTCAAGATCCCAAGGAGCTCTCGGTCGGCGCTGTAATGAGCGTAAGGATGCACCGCGTGCTTCTACAGACTATGGGGTGCCGGGTCCAGTGGCAAGTTGCCCATATCCGGATACCACGCCTAACTAAATCTCCGGATCGGTGTCACCGACATAGGGGTGTGAGACACGGACACGTGAACTATGTCACCTGTACCACCGCACCGAGGCTAAGGAACGGGTCATGGTAGGCTTACACCAGAAGCCGTCCTTACCTTAACAGTGGCAATCAGGGCTCTTGCCGAACACGCCGAGGCGTGCGCATCGGCTGAGGACTAGGCATTGCCAAGTCATCATCCCGGCCCGTTGGGGCATCGCTTAGACTACCACCCTCACCCAAGATTGCGGGGCCTACACGGTTGGGATAGCTAATCCTCACGGGGTCCAAGGGCGAGAAGCTGTCTCAATCGTCCTTGCCATAGATGCAAGATACTTTATGCATCGGGCCGGATGATGCTATCTACCCGAATTCTAAGCCCTAACAATAATAACGATTCAATCAATGCGGTCCAATACGTGCTCACAGATACAAGGAACCTAGCATGATACTACGAAGCAAGACAGATATCGAACATGCGAGAATGGAACAACCTAGCATGGGCTAACATGAGAAACAATACAAGAGTTCATGCCGATCGGGAATACTGAGCAGAGCACCTAGGGCTAAACATGCTAGTAATCATATACGGGCATACAAAACAACAATCACAAATATACCGAGGCCCACACAACACCGGTAAGAAATCCTTACCTTGGTCGGGAGGCTTCTACACACACAAATCTAAAGGCTGCGGAACAATCCCGAGCTAGCGGCGGGAACCTAGCAAACCAACAATAATCGGCATCTAAAATGTCTAAACAACAATAAACAAGCAAGCTCGGCTCGGGAACTCACGCGCACACGACGACACGAGCTTGGAGCCGCCGGGCAAGCTGGGTGGGGCTGCGCGCCGCGCTGTACGGCACGCAGCGAGGGGGCAGGACGCTGGCTGTGGCCCCGCTGCCGCACTGCAGCGAGACGGCAGGACGTGGCCGCGCGCACGCACGGCAGCAGGACGCGCGCGCGCGCGCAGCGTCTGGGCGGCGGCGCGCGGCGGCTGGCGTGCGCGCGTGCGGCGCGACACGGCGAGCGGCTCAGCGAGGGCGCACGCGCGCGCGCGTCTGGCGAACGCTCGGGCGGCGCTGGCGCGCGGCGAGCGCGACAGCGACGCAGACGCGGCCGACGCGCGGCGCTGGCGAGGACCTCTGGCGTCGCGAGCGATCGGGCGAGGACGAACAGCGATCTGGGCGGGCTTTATTCTTTGGCGCGATCCGGCGTGGTGGTCCGACCGGTGGGCGTGCGATGACAGAGGCGATCTGTCTTTCTTTGGACGAGCAGCAAAGGCCGCTAGGCGGATCTGGCGTCTGGCAGGTGGTTCGACAGATCGGGCGTGCGAGGTGGGTGGCGATGATGGTCATTTGCTCCTCTCGGGTTGCAACCAACACAAACACACACACACACTACATCTTACCTTCGGCCAAACATCAAAAACCAAATGAGGAGATGAAGAGGATGGAGACTTACCAGAATGATGATGATCGAACCCAAGGAGATGCAAGGGAAGAAGAATTCGGCAAGGCAATGGAGAGGGAGAGCTTGTGCGGCCAAGAGGAGTTTTGGAGAAGAAGATGGAATAACCTAATTCTATTTCATTTAACCAAATGCACCAAAACTCCAAAATCCAAGGTTAACTAAGATGTGATGCAGAAAGAGTAACAAGAGCACCTAATGGCTCAATTGGCACACATCTCTACAAGCTTCCCAGGAGACCCAGGTTCAAACCCCGGCTGCAGCACAAATTCCTTTATTTTTACTTTTGCATCAAACCTTGCTCAAACCAAACCACAAACCCCTCCAAAAACCTACATAAAACCATCCAATAATTTTAGTAACTGGAAAGGACACAAACGACCCTGACGGCCCGACCAAATTACCAAATTACCCCTAGGGCATACCACGGAAGACCGGGAAGAAAACACAGGTCGTTACAATATTCCCTCCTTTTTATGACTTTCGTCCTCGAAAGTCCTTAAAGATGAGAAATAGCTCGGGGTAATGCAATCTCATCTCGTCTTCCCGCTCCCAAGTGGCTTCCTCGGAACCCCGACTCTTCCATCGAACCTTTACCAAACGAATCTCGCGATTACGCAGCGTCTTGGTCTCAAAGGCAAGGATCCTCACCGCTTCTCCTCGAAGTTCAAATCCTCATTCACCGCAAAGGCTCAAAGTCCACAATGTGCGACGGGTGCGGCACATCTTCGCCTCAACATCGATACATGAAAAACACTATGCACCCGATAGGGACGGAGGTAGGGCTAACCGGTAAGCAACTCGCCAATCCTCTCTAGGATCTCAAATGGACCAACAAAGCGGGGACTCAACTTCCCACGCTTACCAAACCTCGAGAACACCTCGCATTGGAGCAACCTTAAGGAACACATGTGACCAACCTCAAACTCCAAATCTCGGCGCCGAACATCGGCGTAACTCTCTCTGCTGCTCTGTTTGTCAACATACGAGCTCTAATCTTCTCGTGATCGCACCATTGGTCAAGCTGCAGTAACTCGGGACCCAAAAACGTCTATCACCGACCTCTTCCCGAACACGGGACCGATAACGCTTACCATACAATGCCTCGAATGGAGCCATCTCAGATCGCCGATCGTAGTAAGCTGTTGTTATAGGCAAACTCCATCAAGTCTGAGATCTTTGGTCCCAACCGCGCGGGAAATCCAACACACAAGCCCTCAACATATCCTCGAGAATCGATTCACTCTCTCGGATCGACCATCCGTTTGAGGGTGAAAAGGCATCTTTGGCGCACTCTGTGCCCAATCCCATACAGGCGCTCTCGAGAACGAGAAGTGAACCGCGAGTCACGATCGGACACAATCCTTACCGGCACACCATGATAACGGATGATCCGCTCCAAAAACAAGCTGCGCCCCATTGTTCCACGGTATAAGTGTCTCTCAGGGAATGAAGTGTGCGCTCTTGGTCAAACGGTCGACTATCACCCAAATCGAGAGAACTTCCTGAGTCCTTGGAAAACCAGAGATAAAGTCCATGGAGATCTCGTCCCATTTCCACTGGGGCACACTCGGTGCATTTGCAAAAACCGGTGGCCCTCTGCAGGTGCCTTCACTTGGCCGCGACAAGTGAGACACCGACCGACAAACTCGCCACATCTCTCTTCATTCCCATCCACCGGAAGGTGCGCTTAAGGTCTCGATACATCTTGGTACCCCGGGGTGCCAAGCAAAAGGCTGGGGGCCTCAGAGAGCAACTCTGCCATGCAAACACCGCAATGTCCGGAACACACAACCGGCCTCTATAAGTCAACCCCCATGCGGTGAATATACAAAGTCAAAGTCACCGTCAAGACTAACTCTGTCAACCAATCTCTTAAGTGCGGGGTCACCCAACCTGGCCGTCTATAATCCGCACGCCTAATCGACGGTGAGCAGACAACCGAGCTACGGCGGTAACCTCACCCAACAACATGCGCAACCTCGGCCCGCTCGAACTCTCTCCGCAAACTGGGTGGGAACTCAACAACGCCGCAGAGTGCGGCGTCTTTCTACTCAAAGCATCGGCCACTACGTTGGCTTTACCCGGATGGTACAAAATCTCGCATGATCATAATCCTTTACCAACTTTAACCATCTCCTCTCGCCTCATATTCAACTCCTTCGAGTAAAGCAGATACTTGAGGCTCACGGTGATCGGTAAACATCCGAATCCGCTCACCATACGGGTAATGCCTCCAAATCTTGATTGCAAACACCTGCTCACGCCAACTCCATATCATGAGTCGGGTAGTTCGCTCATACGGCTTCGGTGACGGGAAGCATAGGCAATGACCTTCCCGTCTTTGCATCAACACACAACCTAATCCAAACTTGGAAGCATCACTTTGTAGACCACGAAACCACTGTCCCCTCGGGATCGCCAACACAGTGCTTTGAAGTCAAAGCGCGCTTGAGCACGGCAAAGCTCTCATCACACCGCTTTGCCCCAAACGAACTCGACACCCTTCCTCGTCGGGACGAGTGAGGGGCGAGGCTAAAGCGAAAAGTCTCTGACGAACCGCGGTAGTAACGCCAAACCAGTAAAGCTGCGAATCTAAAAGAATCGAAGTCGGCTTGGCCCATGAACTCACGGCCTCAATCTTCGCGGGGTCCACGGCTATACCATCTCCGAAACCACGTGCCCGGGAAGGCCACCTGCTCCAACCAGAAATCACATTTGGAAAACTTCGCATAAAGTGGTTTTTCCTCAAAGCCGCCAATACTCGCCTCGGATGCTCTGCATGGTCTTCTTTAGACCTCGAATAAATCGAGAATATCGTCAATGAACACGATGACGAAGTTGTCCAAAAATGATTTGAACACCCTATCCATCATGTCCATGAACGCTTGGTGGGGCATTGGTCAAACCAAACGACATGACCACAAACTCATAGTGACCATATCTAGACTGAAAGTTGTCTTAGGAATGTCGGCATCCCTAATCCATGGCCCGATGGTAACCGGATCTCGGATCTATCTTGAGAGAACACGAAGCTCCTGAAGCCGATCGAACAAATCGTCGATCACGGGGCAAGCGGATACTTATTCTTCTTTGTCACCTTATTAAGCTCGCGGTAATCAATACATAAGCGCATAGAACCATCCTTCTTTTTCACAAAGCAATCGGTGCTCCCCACGGGGACACACTCGGACGGATGAACCCTCGATCTAACATCTCTCCGCAGCTGAATCTTGATTCCTTTAACTCACTGGCGCCATACGATACGGAGCCTTCGAGATAGGGAGGGTCACGGCTCGAGCTCAATTGTGAAGTCAACCTCTCTCGGGGCAACCCCGGTAACTCCTCGGGAAACACGCCCGCAAACTCCCGCACGGCCGTACACGATCAACGAGCAATGAGGCGGCTCTTCCCGCACAACTTGGCTAAATAGCCCCAAGCTCCATGAGCTAACAAACGACGAGCTTTCACGGTGACACCATCGGCGGGCAAACTCCACCACTGGACTCCACGAAACTTAAAATTTGGGCCGACTGGCGGTCTGAACACTACTTCTTTCCGGTGGCAGTCAATCAACGCGTGGTTAGCAGCTAACCACTCCATACCAAGAATCACATCAAAACCACTCATAGGCAGAACTATGAGTGTGGCTACAAGCAACTCTCCGGATATCTCGATCCGGCCATCCTTAATTTTATCTCTAGCTAACATACTAACTCCCGAAGGAGTTGCAACGAGATAACTCAAAACCTAGAGGCTCTAGCCTCAACTTAGCATGCTCGACCAAACAACACAGATACAAATGAATGCGTAGAACGAGAATCAAACAAGACAAATGCGCGGTGATCTAAAACAAGAAGCGTGCACTCGCGCCACAGCGGCATCCGTGACGCTCGGCCTCTGACGGGTCGTAGCAAACACTCGACCCCTTTGCTGCCGGCTGGCCGAGTTGCCATAGCCGGGCCGAGGACGAAACGGATCATATGTCCCTCTTTACCACAACGAAAACACACACTCGGGCCGCATCCTCGCAAGCTCCGGTGTGGGTCCTCCCGCAAGAAGCACAAGCGAGGAACACGCTGGACCGCCTCGGCCTTGGCGAGGTGAAAGCGGATCGGGGCCCTATGCGATCCGGCTTTGGAATCGCCCTTGGCGACGCTGGCCGCCACCCTAAACTCAAACTTTGCATTACGCCCCACCGCGGTGGAACAGACGCTGAACAGAGCGGCAACCACCCGCTCGGCGGGATACTTCCCATTATAGATCGTGGCCAATCGACGGCCCTAGCATAAGTGTCGGGGCACGAGCCCCGACATCTGGGAAAACACCGCCTCAATCGGATATGAACTTCCGAATCTTCACTCGGGGTGGCAATCAACCGAGGAGCAAAATATCCATACTCGAGAACTTGCGCTCATAATCCTCAATGGAATCAGAACCCGCTTCGTGAGTTACGGAAGAGCTCCACCATCTTCTCTTGAGCCTCATCATCGATGAACTTTACCTTGAACTCACCTTGAAGAACTCCCAAGTAGCGGGTGGAGACCCGGTGGTCTCTCGCTCAAGGTGGACTCCCACCACCATCTCATTGTGCCTCCTAGCACATGAGCCGCACACCTCGGCCTCGAATATCGGGGCACACCATGATCGAGGAACGTGTACTCCGGATGGGCAATCCACCGGCTGCCGCTAGCGCATCACCGGTGGCATCAAACTTCTCGAGCTTCCACTTCACAAAATCCTTGACCACCTACCCAATTCCTCGGCACCCTCCGCCGCCATATCGCCTCTGGGGCTACTTGCTCGAGGGAGTGGAGGTGCTCTTCGAGCTCTCTTTGAACCAATCGAGTCAATTTGCTCGATCTGGGCTCGGGACTCTTCCCCTTGCGGCGCTAATAAGGCACAGGTCTCGCCCTCTGGTCACTCAACATGCGACCATAAAAGCCCTCATAGACTCAAGCAAACTCTGCTCCGAGGAGCGATCTCACGGCGCTTCGATCGCCTCAACGCCCGCTCTAGGCGTAACGGGAGGAGCTTTGGTGGAGCGCCATCGATGTCGGCTTGGGACGATGTCCCTGCGATGATCAGATCCGATCCTCGATACCTCGACACGCTCTCGAACCTCCTCTCCGATGCGGGTGGTAGCATCTTTGGCGATCTACATCCAAACCAACAACGAATCAAAACTGCTGTCACCATTCCACAACACCACACAAGGCATACACTAGATGATAGGTATTGTAAATTCTTAACCCTTTTCCTACAACAAATAGTAAACTTAGGCGTGCACTGATGATGCCAGTCTTGATGATCATGGAAAAACGACCTACAACAAAAGGTCGGTCTACGAGAATCTATGACTCGAGCTCGATACCAAGCTGTAAAGACCCGACCCAAAAGGGGCTCTAAATGGGCCTTTACCCCAATGCATGTAGTGAAAATAAAAGACATTATGAAAAAAATACATTTCGGATTCCAAGTAAAAAGCAGAAACATTCAACAACCAAAACATACATTTCTAAAAGCATACTACGATCAGAGATTTATTTAAACCATTAAAACAATCCACAAGTACAAATATCTTTGGAATCCATAAAACGTAAGAAATCATCCACGGGGCTCTGTGCCCGTCTACATGCATTCAGGGAAATAACAAAAAGTGAAGAGTCATGATAAAATAAAATAGTCGAGATGATGGCAGGATTCCATGATCACGGCTCCTCCTTGACCATCCTGTCTCCGCTTGATTACTGTGGAAAGCCACAGAATAAGGGTGAGTAACGAATTACCCAGTAAGAATCCCAACCGGGGGTACAATACGATATACATGATCATCTAGAAGAAAGTATGCAAGCTATGAGTACAAACACAGAGCGGAGCACATAGCTAAGTCCACACTTGGACCTCGGATGCCAACTCGGGGTCTTAGTCAGGAAATACCACAACACACTATACGCGCTATACGGGAACAAGTCCCGGCCTCGCGCTGCCCTCACGACGATCGAAAGGTGCACTGGCTCAAGATCCCAAGGAGCTCTCGATCGGTATTTGTAATGGCGTAAGGATGCACCGCGTGCTTCTACTGGACTATGGGGGTGCCGGGTCTAGTGGCAAGGCGCCCATATCCGGATACCACGCCTAACTAAATCTCTGGATCGGTGTCACGCGACATAGGGGTGTGAGACACGGACACGTGAACTATGTCGGCTGTACCACCTTTTTTTGAGGCTAAGGAGGCGGGTCATGGTAGGCTTACACCGGGAAGCCGTCCTTACCTTAACAGTGGCAATCAGGGCTCTTTGCCGAACACGCCGAGGGGGCGTGCGGCTGCGGGGACTAGGCATTGCCAAGTCATCATCCCGACCGTTGGGGCATCGCTTAGACTACCACCCTCACCCAAGATTGCGGGGCCTACCGGTTGGGATAGCTAATCCTCACGGGGTCCAAGGGCGGAGAATCGTCTCAATCGTCCTTGCCATAGATGCAAGATACTTTATGCATCGGGCCCGGATGATGCTATCTACGAATTCTAAGCCCTAACAATAATAACGATTCAATCAATGCGATCCAATACGTGCTCAATGAGATACAAAGGAACCTAGCATGATACTACGAAGCAAGACGGATATCGAACATGCGAGAATGGAACAACCTAGCATGGGCTAACATGAGAAACAATACAAGAGTTCATGCCGATCGAGAATACGAGCGAGCACCTAGGGCTAAACATGCTAGTAATCATACACGGGCATACAAAACAACAATCACAAATATACGCGAGGCCCACACAACACCGGTAAGAAATCCTTACCTTGGTGGGAGGCTTCTACACACAAATCCTAAGGCTGCGGAACAATCCCGAGCTAGCGGCGGGAACCTAGCAAACCAACAATAATCAGCATCTAAAATGTCTAAACAACAATAGAACGACAAGCTCGGCTCGGAACTCACGCGGCACGACGACACGAGCTTGGAGCTGGCAGCAGGTGAGGGCTGGCGGCGTGGTTGTGTTGCCTGTGCGGCGGCAGCGACAGTGGACGCGCTAGGCGCCGCTACCGCACGGCACGGCAGGGACGCGCGCGCGCGTGGCGAGCGTCTGGGCGAAGGCGCGCGGGCGCTGGCGTGCGATGCGGACACGGCGGCGGCTCAGCGCGAGGACGCGCGCGCGCGACGTCTCTGGCTGGAAGGCGCTTGGCGGCGCCGGCGTCTGCGGCGAGCGCGACGCAGACGCGGTGAGCCTGCGCTGGCGTTAGCGAGACCTCTGGCGTCTGAGCGATCGGGCGAGGACGAACGGCGATCTGAAATTTGCTTTATTCTTTGGCGCGATCTGGCGTCGCGGTCGACCCGGTGGGCGTCGCGACAGCAGAGCGTCTGTCTTCTTTGGATGACGGCAAGGCTGCTAGGCGGATCTGGCGTCGCGGCAGGCTGGTTCGACAGATCTGGGCGTCTGAGCTGGGTGGCGATGATCATTGCTCCTCTCGGTGGGTGCAACCAACACAAACACACACACACACTACATCTTACCTTGGCCAAAGCATCAAAAACCAAATGAGGAGATGAAGAGGATGGAGACTTACCGGAATGATGATGATCGAACCCAAGGAGATGCAAGGGAAGAAGAATTCGGCAAGGCAATGGAGAGGGAGAGCTTGTGCGGCCAAGAGGAGTTTTGGAGAAGAAGATGGAATAACCTAATTCTATTTCATTTAACCAAATGCACCAAAACTCCAAAATCCAAGGTTAACTAAGATGTGATGCGAGAAAGAGTAACAAGAGCACCTAATGGCTCAATTGGCACACATCTCTACAAGCTTCCCGGAGAGACCGGGTTCAAACCCCATTTGCAAAGACAAATTCCTTTATTTTTACTTTTGCATCAAACCTTGCTCAAACCAAACCACAAACCCTCTCAAAAACCTACATAAAACCATCCAATAATTTTAGTAACTGGAAAGGACACAAACGACCCTGACGGCCCGACCAAATTACCAAATTACCCCTAGGGCATACCTGGAAGACCGGGAAGAAAACCTGGGTCGTTACACTCGCACCTTGGTTACCTGTGGAAAACCACAAAATAAGGGTGAGTAAAGAATTACTCAGTAAGAATCTCCAACCGGGGTACAATACGATGCACATGGTCATCTAGATGAGTGTATGCAAGCTATGAATATAAACACAGAATAGAGCACATAGCTTAAGTCCACACTTGGACCTCGGATGCCAACTCAGGGTCTTAGTCCGGAAATAAATCACCACACAATACGCCCTATACGAGAAACAAGTCTCGGCCTCACCGGCTCATCTCGTCGATCTGAAAGGTGCATCGCTCACAATTCGAGGAGCTCTCGATCGGCGTATTGTAATGAGCGTATGCGCGCGCACCGCATGCTCACCGCAACTCGGGGTTGCCGGGTCTAGTGGCAAGTTGCCCGAGTCCAGCCACCATGCCTAACTAAATCTACGGATCGGTGTCAGCGACATAGGGGTGTGAGACACGACACGTGAACTATGTCACTGAACCACCTCACCGAGGCTAAGGAATCGGTCGTGGTAGGCTTACACCGAGAAGCCGTCCTTGCCCTAACAGTGGCAATCGGGGCTCTTGCCGAATACGCTGAGGATGTGCCGGCTGCCGGGGACGAGGCAATGCCAAGTCATCATCCCGACCGTTGGGGCATCGCGCAGACTACCACCCTCACCCAAGATTGCAGGGCCTACCGGTCGGGTTAGCTAAACCCTCACGGGGTCTAGGGACGGAGTATTACCTCGTACGTCCCTGCCATGGATGCAAGATACTTTATGCATCAGGCCCGGATGATGCTACCTACCTACACTCTAACCTATCATAACAATAACATACAATCCAATACAATCTAAAACGTGCTCAACAGATACAACGAACCTAGCATGGTACTATGAAGCAAGAACAAATATGAGCATGCCAGAACGGAACAACCTAGCATGGACTAACATGAGAGAACAACATACGAAGTCATGCTAGTCAGGAATTCAGAACAGAGCACCTAAACTATACATGCTGATAATCACAAACAAACATACAAACAACAATCACATAGAACATTGCAGGGTCCACACAACTGCGGTAAGAAATCCTTACCTTGGTCGGGAGGATTCTACACACAAATCCTAAGCTGTGAATAATCCCGAGCTAGCTAATGGAACCTAGCAAACACAATAATAATCAACATCTATAAGCCTAAAAATAATAAAACAGCAGGCTCGGCTCGGGAGCACTCACACGGCACGGCGACACGGGGCTAGCGGCGGCTTGTGGCCAGGTGCATGCTAGCGGCGCAGGTGGTGCAGGTGTGCTGCTGCGGCTGGCACTGGCGGGCAAGCGCTGGGCGCTGCGCGCACAGACAATGGCGCTGGACACGCTGTGGCGGCGAGTATGAGCGGAGCGACGAGACGAGGCGGTGCGCTTGTGAGCGCGCGAGGCGACGGCCGCGGCGGCGGCTGCGACAGCGCTCGGGAACGGCGCGCGATGATGGCGCGATCGCGAGCGATCGGCGATCTGGCGCGCGATGGAGAAGCTGCCGGCGACCTTGGGCGATCTGGGCTGCTGCTGTGCGCGACGGACGGAGGGCTGGGCGACTTCGGGCGATCTGGGCTGCTGCTACAGGCAGATCTGGCGCGCTCGACGGACGGCTGCTGGTTGAGGCATTGAGCTGCGACGGCGCGCGGCTCTCTTCGCGGTCTGCGAGCGAGAGGCGGGACTGGCGTCTCGATCGATGCTGGCGTCTGACGGGCTCATTCTTGACGAGTGGCGGCCGCAAGGGCGGCCGACTGCGCGTGCGGCAAGGCCGCCGGCAGATCTGGGCAGCCTGCAACAAAGACACACACACAAGCACTCCTTCTTCCTTCGGCCAGCAAAAACACCCGATCGAGAAGATGAAGAGGAAGAAGACTTACCCGGAATGATGATTGAACTTACGGAGCAGCAAAGGGGATGAAATTCGGCTGGGCTATGGAGAATTTGGCTTGGACGGCTAGGAGGATGATGGAGGAGAAGAAGAACAAAACCTAGCTTTCTTTTTCATTTAACCAAAAGCACCAAAACCCCAAAATCCAAGGCTAACCATAAAATGACACGGAAAGAGCAACAAGAGCTCTCAATAGCTCATCTGGCACGCAACCCCACAAGCTTTCTTGGAGACCAGGGTTCAAATCCCAGCTGCAACAAAATTCTCCTTTATTTTTACTTTTGCATCAAACCTTGCTCAACCCTTCCACAAAGCCTAAAAAACCTACATAAATCCATCCAATAATTTTAGCAACTAGAAAAGACATAAACGACCCTGACGGCCCGACCAAATTACCAAAATACCCCTAGGGCCTTCCTGGAAGACCGGGATGAAAACCTGGGCCGTTACACGAATCCCTCGCTGAAGCATGGGATTGATTCAAATCAATTCAAAGAAAATGCCCGCATAACGGTATCCCTTGTTGTATTCAGTTGGAATACTTTTATGCCAGACTAAGTGATTCAACAAAAATGGTGTTGGATGCTTCTGCGGTAGGAGCGGTGTTGTCCAAAACATATAATCATACGTTGGAGATAATTGAACAAATTGCGTTAAAAACTAGTCAATGGAAGGATGATGTTAGCACTACTACAAAAAAGACATTAATTGATAGCAGCCTTTTCAAATACTTGACGTCTTTTCATAAAAGCATCAAATAATTCACTAATTCCTAATAAAACCGTCAAGTATAGTTAAAAAACTCACGAAGATTATTTTAGTATCCCGTGTTTTTAATGTGTACCAATCTTTTCACATTAAAGTGCTTTTCACCAAGTTAACCCCATGCCTTAAAATTTCACGATTTTTCCCTCTCAGTTACGATTTCTCCTTACCCAAATTCCTCAAATTTCTTCTCGATCTCCTCTTCAATTTTCCTTCACCAATCAACCAAAGCTCTCTTATTCTTCTATTTGTTTCAAGTTTTTCCTCACTTTTGATTATGCGCCAGAAATCCTTGAGTTTTCTTTTGGGTTGTTGATTAATTTGGGTTTTCTTTTGGGTGTCGATTAATTGGGGTTCTAGCTTTTGTCGAGGCTCAAAGAAGGCGAGAGAACTTACAGTGAACTAGGCGAGGACATTTTCGTCGAGGATTTATGAAAATCCTTGGGCATCATCTCACTTGATGAACTCTACTGTAACAGCCCAGGTTTTCATCCCGGTCTTCCAGGTTTTCCCTAGGGGTATTTTGGTAATTTGGTCAGGCCGTTAGGGCTGTTTATGTCTTTTTCAATTGTTAAAATTATTGGATGGACTTAAGTAGGATTTTGATGCTTTGTGGATGTGTTTGGGGCATGGTGAGATGCAAAAGAAAATTGGGAAATAAAGTGAAGTAATTGGATTTCAAACCCAGGTGGTCTGGGAGGTCAATTGTGTGTCGTTGCCCGTTGAGCCTCGAGCTGCTCTTGTTGCTCTTTCCGCGGCATATCTTGGTTAGCCTTGAGTCCTTGGGGTTTTGGTGCATTTGATTAAAAGAAAAGGAATTAGGGTTGTTGTTGTTTCTTCTCCAAATCAACCTTGGCCGCCCAACCCTTTTCCTCAAGCTCCACTGCCGTGATTTTCTTCCCCGTGCCAAGCTCCATCGATCATCGTACCGGACGAGCAGCAGCCCAGCCGAGCGGCGAGTCGCCCTGGCGGCCCCAGCCCGAGCGGCCAGTCGTCGTACCACGCTCGCCGCGTCCGAGCGCTGCAGCGGCCGTCGCCGCGGCCGGATCGCCACGCCCAGAGCGCCCAGCGGCGCGATCGAGTCGCAGCCCAGCCGTGTCGCGTCGCCCAGCTCAGTTGCGAGCAGCAGCATCAGCGCCCGTCGCTCGTCCGCTCGAGCAGCATCTTCAGCCTGCTCGCCCAGCCCTCGCGCAGCCCCAGCGCCCGTGCGCCCGTCGCTCGTCTGCACGCAGCTCCACGCCCCAGCGCCGTGCCAGCACGCTCAACCGCCCAGCCCAGCGCCCATGCCAGCACGCTCAACCGCCCAGCCCAGTGCCCATGCCAGCACGCCCAGCGCCGTGCAGCGCCACGCCCAGTGCGCAGCCCGCATCGCCGCGGTGCCCGATGTCGTGCGGCTGTCCCGTCCGTCCGCGCGTCGTCGTGCTGAGTTGAGTTGCTCTCGAGCTGAGCCATGTTTATTTTATTATATTTAGGCCTATGGATTGTGATAATTATTGTGCTTGTTAGGTTCGCTTTAGCTAGCTCGGGATCGATCGCAGCTTAGGATTCTTGTGTGTAGTTGCCTTCCAACCAGGTAAGGATCTCTTACCGGAGCTGTGTGGGCCCTGCGATATATTATGCGATTGTTGTTTGTATGCTTGTTTGTGTTTATCACCATGATTAGTGATAGGATCTCTGCTCTAAATTCCCGACTGGCATGATTTCTTATGTTGTTTCTCATGTTAGTCCATGCTAGGTTGTTCCGTTCTGGCATGCTAGTTATCTGTTCTTGCTTCGTAGTATCATGTTAGGTTCGTTGTATCTGTTGAGCACGTATTGGATTGTTTGTTGTATCTATTTATAGGTTTGAGATATGGTAGGTAGCATCATCCGGGCCAGGATGCATAACGTAACTTGCATCCACGACAGGGACGTACGAGGCAGTACTCCGTCCCTGATCCACCGTTAGGGTTTAGCTAACCCTAACGGCAGGCCCTGCAATCTTGGGTGAGGGTGGCAGACTGTTAAATGCCCCAGCGGTCGGGATGATGACATGACATTGCCTTGTCCCCGGCGATCGGCGCGTCCTCGGCGTGTTGGCCGTAGCCCTTGATTGCCACTGTTAGGGCAAGAACGACTTCTGGTGTAAGCCTACCACGCCCGGTTCCTTAGCCTCAAAGTGCGGTGGTTCAGGTGACATAGTTCACGTGTCGAGTCTCACACCCCTATGTTAGTGACACCGATCCGAGAGATTTAGTTAGGCATGGTGGACTGGGACTCGGTAGCTTGCCACTAGACCCCGGCCCCCCATGGTTTGCGGTAGCATGCATGCGGCGCGCGCACACGCTCATTCAAACACGACTGCAGAGCTCCTCGGGATCTTGAGTTTGGTGCACCTTTCGTATCGACGATGAGAGCGGTGAGGCCGAGACTTGTTTCTCGTATAGGATCGTATCGTGAGGTGGATTATTCCGGAGTAAGACCCTGAGATGGCATCCGAAGTTTATGTGTGGATTTAAGCTATGTGCTCTCTTCTGTGTTTATATTCATAGCTTGCATACCTTCCTGCTAGATGACCATGTATATCGTATTGTACCCCGGTTGGGGATTCGTGCTGAGTAATTCGTTACTCACCCTTATTTTGTGGTTTTCCACAGGTAACCATGGTGCGAGACAGGATGGCTGGAGGAGGAGCTATGATCATGGAAACCCGTTGTTTGAACTCTGAGTTTATGTCTATGATTCTTTATGTTTGGTTTTCCTCTGAATGCATGTAGTTGGGCACGGAGCCCTAGGTTGTTTTCTGACTGTTTTACCGGATTCTAGCACTATTGTAACTATTGGAAAGTTTTGAATGTTTTAAATAAATCTCTTATCAGAGTGAGTTTTGGAAATGTATTTGTCTTGGAACAGGTGCTTGGAAATAGGGACAGGTTTCAGGAATTTTATGTTGACTTTTCAAATGATTGTTTGTATGTTTTAGTTTTCACTTAGAATCCGAAAACCATTCCTGCATATTGATTTTAGTTTTGATTGCATGCATTGAGGTAAAGGCCTATTTTAGAACCCCATTCGGGTCGGGTCTTTACATCTACGATTTCCATAAGGCTAATCCGGATTTGATGAGGAGGGTTTGCAACAGGCTTTAGCTTTGAAAAATAATTTTCCCTAATTGTTTGTTTGTGACTCCTTTGAATTTTAATTTTTCTTTTCTTTTTATATATTCAAATTGTTTAATTCTTGTCTAATCCCTCATGATTCAATTGGTAATTGTTATGAATTTTGTAACGGCTTCATGATGCTCTTTATTATTTATTATCATTCTTAATAACTTTTTTGTATTTTTTGTTGTGTAAATTGTAAACTAATTGTATTTTAAGAGTTGATAGCTAGGAATATGTCATAGCTTACATAAATTATAAGAGTGTATTTGCCAACGAGAGTGGCATTAGTGTCTACCCAACGATGGTAGGTCATGTTTTGGGTATTTAGAGATGATGCATTGGAATGGAGTTTATATTTAGAGCATTATTTTCATTTTCATTGTTAAAACAGTGGTTTATGTGATGGATATTGGAAAGCTTAAAGCTACTAAAGAAGAAGAGGAATATCTTTCTGATGGTATCTTCTGAGCCTCCACATTTGTTTGAAGACGATGCTTGTTCCCATAAAGATGATGGTCATTCTTCTCATGATTTTGAGTTAGCTACATTGAGGAAGGAATAGAAAATTGGAGATGAGGTAGGGATTGAATTTTAACTTTATTAAAATCTTAGAGACTAAATTATAGTTTATGAAACCATAGAGACTAAACTTTAATTTTCTTCAAAACGTAGATAGCAAATTTATAATTTAACTTTGAAAACAATTATGACACATGAAATTAAATTGATTGAAACTTAGAACATATATAATTATTCGCATTTATTTAACTTGGAGTGAATTATATTACCTGGAGAATAGAATCTTTCACCATGCTTGCCTGTTGACCTTTTACCTTTTATTGAAGCTGCCTGAAAACAAGGCACTTTATGTAAAGTAGTTTCACTAATACTTTCAATCAAACAGATAAAATAAATCAAGAAATCCGCTTTCATCTAGTTTTTTGAATTTAAGTTCTCTCAAAGTTCAAATGGGTAAAAAAGTTTTATGTTTCTCTGTTCTTCTTAATGATGCAACATTTAGTTTTATTTTTATAGGGATAAATTTCTAAATTTAATTCTTGAAGTAGTTGGTTATCTGGCTGGTGTTTCTTTGTTTTAGTGTTTCAAACAAAGAACATTGAAATCATCCAAATTCATCGTGTGAGTTTTAGGAATGAAATCAAATAGATGGGCATACAATAGACAACTGGTTGACGATGAATTTTGGTAGATGAGATTAAGAAGTTAGATGTGGAGTTAACAAGCTTGATTGTCGTGTTCTGAGAATTGTCTAAGGAGCTTGAGATTATGAGGTATGACGGACGAATATACAAGCTATGTAAAATACTTATATTTGGTATTTTCTTAATCAATCAAGATTTGAATTAACTTGGTATTTTCTGAAGCAGTTTAATTCATTCTTATTATGTGTATATATTTATTTGAATCTTGTAATTTTATGTTCTAAAAAAAATACTCATAAAGTTAATTCTTAAAGGTCATTTCTTATTTTATTCTTTATAGGTTGATACGAAAAGCTCATACACGTAAACAAAGTTAGATAAAAAGTGCAAGGAGAAAAACTACTAACCGACCGCGAAGTCGTTAAACTAGGACACGACCGCGAAGTCGTTAAACTAAGACATTTCATGGAGCGTAAATCTCATTAAACTATCATTAGACCGTAAAGTCACTAAACTATCAAAGACTGCAATTGTCATTAAACTACGATGATTCAATTATATTAAAAATCAAGCCGGACCACAATAGGTCCATAAAAAAGAACCGTTCACGGTTCACCAAAAAAAAAAAAAAAAACAAATTGTTGTTATATATACATTTTCTTTACTGTTTTTGTACATTCCTGTAAATAAAAGAGAAAAAAGCCAATCAAGACGGACAGGAAGTTTGCAGAGTTCAACACACCCGGAGCCTAACCTGGCTCAGAAAATACTTGTATTTTCACACACCCGAGGATTAGTTTTCTTAAAAGCTTAAGCTCAAGACTACAGAGTCCGGTGCGAAGTACCAGAGGTTGTAAGTCGCGTTAAAGGCAAGGAAGCCGCGAAGCGCAGTAATCCGCCCATTGGTCGCCGACGTAGGATACGGTTGAAGTGTATGTAGAAAATTTGAATCCGTTCGCAGTCTACTTCAGATATGCATCCGAAGTGGAAGGGGGTAGGTTGGACAATGCAGATGGAACGATTCGACCTGTCGGCTGGTCATCTCAATTATTTACAGCTGTCGACTTTTTAATTTTGTAATTTTGTAATAATTAGATTCCTCTACTGTTTGCTTTTACTATTTTTGTCTTTTTGTAATAATTTAGGTACTATTTTACTGTAGCCTTTTTACTGTTCACTTTTACTATTTACTTTTTAAAGTTTGTCAGTTTGTAATTATTTGTTCAGTTTGTCAAAAGTGGTTGAGTGCAAGGGTCCTGTCTTGCCTCCCGCTTTCTATCCTTTAATCTTCCGCATTTAATTCCTGATTCAAGTCCGCAGCCTATAAAAGGACTGCAAGTTTGTATTTTCAAGCAGAGCGAAGTTTCTCACTTCTGCCTTTAGTCATTAGTACTCTCTCGGTTGTAAAGATCCTCCTCTTTTGGTATCAGAGCCTTTACACGAGTACTACCTCCGAATCAAAGTTTTCTCATTATCTTGTAACCTTTTACTCATAAATAAAAGAAAGGAAAGATCGTTATCTTTCTTGTTTCTCCATTTCTCTATTCTGCTCTTATCATTTACCATTTCCATTTCACGAGAAACCCTTTGATTGCCAGCCTGGTGTCTCCCCCCCGGTAGTAAGTCGGAGCGACGCAGTAATTCCTTTTGGCGAGCAGCTGGAATAGGATATCGTGATTTCTATTTGGTAATTTAAGAAATTTTTATTGAAAGAAGAGAATCCTGGAAGACTACAATCATGTCCGGACTTCTATCTAGGATTAAGAAGTTCAAGGGAAAAGAGAAAGCTGATTCAAATGAAGAAGGTTTCAAAACCTCATCTTCCTCTTTCAAAGAAGGTGATGACCTTCACCTATCAAATTTGAGTCAAAATGAACTTCAAATTGCCAAGGTTGAAGAAGCTCTTCAAAATTGGTCGATTCCAAAAATTGATTCAAAAATGGTTTACAAAAACCCCACTCATTGTTCTTCGGAAGAAGCGCATCAAGCTTTCTGAGCACGTCGTACCTATCGATCAAGATAGTACAACGCTCAACCTCTTCTCAAAGGACATGATTCTTTGACATCGCGAAGAATTCAAGTTCATTCATATTGGTATGGTCCAAGTGGCCATCAAACCATTGTTCAGACTCGGTCTGGACATCCCAGTCCTTGTCTTCCTCCGGGACAAGAGACACAACACCTACACCAACTCCCTCCTCGGGATGGTTGAATCCAATCTGGAAAATGGTCCGATCTTCTTCAACTGTTTTCCAAACATGACTCTCTCATTACCAGACCCCAACATTCTGTCTGCTCTAATGTTAGATGTCAATACAAAGAATCTCAATATCCAAGCTGAAACTCACTCAGCTGTGGTAATGTTCCGCATCTGCTACAAGCTGATGCATACAAACGTTGCTCCTAGAGCCCTCCGAAAATCGGTAAACGGATCCACCATGCTCATAGAAGCTAACATGGGCCGAGCAACCATCAACGTCCCCAAGACACTTACTTGGGATCAAATCACTAGGAATTCCTCCTGGGATTTGAAGCAAGTCTGCCCTCCTGTCATCAGAGAGCTGACTCCAACTCAAATAATTGAACACGACGACGGAAGAGTCGAAGTGAAGTTCGAGGATGCTCCACAAACCTTCCCAAGAACGAAAGAGTTCTTGAGATCCAGGCCTAGCACCTCCGAAGCACATAGGCCCCCAGTATCAATCGCGAGATCTGAATCCTTGAGTCGGTCGGTTGACTACGACCGTGCCTATGCTACGATTCATTATCTTTGGTCAAGCCACTTCTCCAACTCATTCGGACATGGAGAGAATCGATGCATGTGACGACCGGATCAACGCCATCCTCTCCTTCTCTATAAACAAAGAACTCCTAAAAAGAGATTTCCTCTCTAGGGAAAACAAAGAGAAGAGAGAAAAGTTCTTCAAAGACTACTCCGAAGAAGAGCGGGGTAACCTACGCTCTGAGTGGTATTCATACATGGAGAACGTCCAGCAAGATATTCCATTCTTTACTTGGATGGAGGTTGGAATAAATGTTCTCAGTGGATCAGATTGGAAGACCACCAAGCGTGGTACGATCCACGAGTACTCATCCACCACTTGAAGAAGTGGAAATCGAGAGCGATCTATGGAGACAAGGTTATTGCTTCTCCTTTCAAGACAATAACAAGAGACGAGAAGGAGCCACCTTCTCTAAGAGATATCAAGAATATCCAACATCAAAACAACTTCTCCAACAAAATTCTATCAACGATTGCCAGGCAAGTTGACAAGATAGAAGGGAAGATACAAAAGGAATCAAAAACTGATTCCAAACCCATCAAAGCCAGCTCCCCGTTCGGAGCAAGACCTTCAGCAGGAACAAAACCCTTGTTCCAGCCATCAATTCTCAGTCCGGAGATCACTCTCGATGATAACACGGACACTCTCAATAGCATTCAAAAGATGCTGAAGAAGTTAACCCTCGGAGAAGCTTCTCCTTCAACAAGCCAAGGGATCAATGTCATATTTGAACCCTCGGATTATGACATCAAAGAATTCAGAAGACAATATCTGAATAAAAAAGATTCATTAAAACCCGGCACTTCAAGAGCTATTTCCGCCATCTCGGAAAAGGATCCTCGCCTGTTTTATAGCAGACCATCCTTCCCTGACATAACCTATGAAGAGAAGGGCATGATGACCACCACTTCATTCAGTGGTTCGGACATTCATGAATGGAATCTAGATGGCCTATCAGACCATCTAATTCTTAATTTAGCCAACACAATGATGATGGCTTCAAATGCCTATAAAGCCAAAGGCAAGACCGATCGGCAAATCGCTGAGATCCTTGTCAGTGGTTTTACCGGAATACTCAAAGATTGGTGGCACAACTACATGACTCCGGAAAAAAGACATGCCATCCTCATTCATGTCACCCAAACTACCAGAGAAGTTCCTCCAAAAATTGATGGAACTCCGTCAGAACCGGAAGTCTTCGAAAAACAAGATGCTGTATACACTCTAGTGTATACCATGTCAAAGTTTTTCATTGGCGACCCTCTTACGTTTGAAGAAAGGTCTGCCACTATCTTACTCAAAATGAAATGCAAAACTCTAGGAGAGTTTCGCTGGTACAAAGACATGTTCCTCACCAAAGTGATGCAAAGATCAGATTCAAACTCCGATATTTGGAAACAAAAATTCGTAGAAGGCTTGCCTAATCACTTCGCCCAGCGCGTAAACAAGGCCCTCGCCGATCTATGGGATAGTCATACTATTGATTGGAATAACCTAACGTATGGCGATATCAGTTCCATAATCATCAAAGAAGGTCTCAAGCTCTGCGATGAACACAAGCTCCGTCGCAAGATTGACAACCGTAATGGTTCCCTTCTAAATTATTATTAGACCAAAAAACCAAGAACTTTTGATGCAAGCTAATCGGAAAACTTCTTTATGGACAAGTGTTAAGGCAAGGAAAAACAATGCTCATAAAGTGTCAAGGCAAGTGGTGGTGTGTTCTTTTCCTTTTTCACATAAAGTTGTTGTGGCTATAAAAGAATGTTCCTTTTTTTTAGATAATGTTTATTTAAGTTTAAGTTATGTGAGTTGTTCTTTTTAAACTCAAGTTATTGGTATTGTGTGTTTGAATCAAAACATTTTTCTATATTTCCTTTAATCTTAAATAACAAATTAAACTAGATTGACAGGGTTTATCATTTTTTACCAGCTTTAATAATAATTTGGTTTGTGCGGGTGGCTGAATCACTACAACAATTTAATCAATAGGTGGCGGGCTAAAAATTGGAGTTTAAAAAACGCGGATGATAGGTGGCAGGTAGGACTTTTGGTGGCGGGCCAAATTGGGCCCGCCACCTTTTTGTTTCTATGGCAGGTTGGGCCCTTTTTGGTGGCAGGCCCTGCCCGCCACCTATTCTTCTCTCTTCTTTTTTCTTTCCTTTCTTTCCTTTTCTCTCTCTACCTTAGCCATTTTCCCCCTTTCTCTCTTCTCTTCTCTTCAACCAAACCCTACCCCCCACGCCGCCGCCGCTACTTCTCCGGTCATTCCCGACCATTTTCTGACCATCAACACCGCCACCGCCGTCCTGAGGTTCCTCTTTCTCATATTCGTGGTATTTCGTCCCAAAAACTTGGTAATGTCTTAGTCCATCGAATGCACATCGACAAGAATGCTTCACCCTGAAAGCTATTTTGTTGTGGACTATTAATGATTTTCCAGCATATGGCAACCTGTGTGGGTGCACCGCAAAAGGTTATAAAGCATGTCCGATTTGTTGAGATAATACACATCAATTTATCTACCTAGCGGAAAAAAGAATGTGTATCTTGGACATCGAAAATATTTACCAATTGAGCATGCATTTAGAAGACAAAGAAAGGCATTTAATGGAGATCAAGAATATGGAATACCTCATAAACCGTTAAGTGGCTAAGAGATTCTTGCGCAATTGAATGGTCTTCAATTTTCGTATGGAAAGGGACAACAACCTACCGAATCTTATTGGAAGAAGAAATCGATCTTTTTTGAATTGGAGTATTAGAAACATTTTCACGTGCGACATTGTTTAGATGTCATGCACAGTGAGAAAAACGTGTGTTCGAATATTATTGGAAACCTTCTTGATATTCCTGGCAAAACAAAGGATGGACTAAAAACTCGTGAAGACTTGGCTAAATTAAGACCTGAATTAGCCCCAATTAAGTTGGGAGAAAAAAAGACATTCTTGCCTCCAGCATGTTACACACTATCTTGAATAGAGAAGATGAGTGTGTGTAAAAGCTTATCTGAACTTAAAGTTCCTGAAGGTTATTCATCCAGCATAAGCAAATTAGTGTCCCTTACTGATTTGAAACTTTATGAACTTAAATCGCATGACCATTACGTTTTGATGCAACAATTATTACCTATTGCGATTCGTGGTGTTTTGCCTAAACATGTTAGATATGCGATCATTCGACTCTGTTTCTTCTTTAAATCCATATGCAGTAAGTCCATTGATTCATCTAAATTGAAAGGATTGCAGGATGATGTAGTAATCACTTTATGCCTACTAGAGAAGTATTTTCCACCAGCATTTTTCACAATTATGGTTCACCTTGTGGTGCATCTTGTAAGAGAGATTGAATATTGTGGACTAGTTTATTTAAGGTGGATGTATCCTTTTGAAAGGTATATGAAAGTTTTTGAAAGGTTATGTTCGTAATAGAAATCGTCTGGAGGGATGCATTGGAGAAAATTACATATTGGAAGAGTCAATAGAGTTTTGTTCTGAATTTTTACAAGGAGTTGAATCAGTAGGGTTGCGATCATCGAGCAAAATGATAGATTCAAATATCGATCGACCATTATCTGCTGCCAGTTATAAATCACCAACTAAAGATATGATTGATCAAACACATATGTATATACTTCATAACGTAGATGAACTGCTTCCATATGTAGATCAACACATGGAAATATTGTGTAAAGTGAATCCTACTAAGTCTAAAAATAAAAAATGGCTTCAAGATGAACATAATCGCAAATTTAGCAGTTGGTTGCGTGATCGGGTTGGGTTGGCTTTAGGGGTTCCAAGCATTCTATATCATCTATGTTAAGGTGGATATCACATGGACTTGGTTCAGAAGTTACCACTTACGAAAGTTACATGGTTAATGGTATTCAATATCATACAAAAAACGTGATGATTTTAGAAGTGTGCAAAATAGTGGAGTTATGATAACAACCGAAACTATGCAAATATCTAGTTGCAAGGACAAAAATCCAATCATGTCAGACATGACTTTTTATGGCATAGTACAAGAAATTTGGGAGCTCGATTATAATAGTTTTAAAGTCGTCCTATTCAAATGTGATTGGGTTGAAAACAATGGTGGGATTAAAGTAGACGACTTGGGATTTACGACCATAGACCTTAATCGCAATGGACATAAATCTGACTCCTTCATTTTAGCAACTCAAGCCAAGCAGGTGTTCTGCATAAAAGATCCAATTAATCCTCGTTGGTCAGTGGTGCTAACACCTTTACAAAGAATAGTTGTAGAACATGGTCATGATGAAGTTGATATTGACCAAGATAGTGGGTACGGGGTCATAGAATCCCTACCTAATATTGTCGATGATGAATCAGACACCTATATTAGAAATGATTGTGATGGTATATGGATTAATAAATAGGTTAGTTTTATTGTTTTTATATACAACCTTTAATAGTGTGTTAGTGTTTTTGTGAATATTTAACTCATTCTTTGTACAATATTTTCTATATGTGATTAACATAGATTGTTTCTTATATATGTAGGTTCTTATAATGTCTGGATCTGGTAGCGATCATGCTGACGATGTTCCCATGGGCCGACGGTCTTCTCGAAACCGAAACACTAGAGGACCAACAGTCTTGCGCGAGCTGGCCCAAGACAGGATGTCAGAAGAGCGTCGAACTGTTCAATATAACTCCATGGGACAGGATGTCGGCGAGGCTTCAACCAAGTTACGTAGTTATATTGGTATATGTGCTAGAAACCAAATACCTATAACATACGAAGATTGGTATGATGTACCTGACCAACTGAAAGAGACCATTTGGGATTGTATAGAGGTACCTACATATTATCTAAATTTCATCATGCATTTCATACTTGCTTTTTAATCGAACGTATTATTCTGTTAACAGATGTCGTTTAAGTTGGATCCTATGTCGAAACATAATGTAATGATGTCGATGTCAACCGCATTTAGAACATTCAGATACAACTTAAATAAAAAGTACATCCAACCATTTTTGGATCAACCAGATATTTTGAGAACACCACCTGCTAAATACCCTTGGATCTCACAAGCGAACTGGAATATTATTGTGGACATTAGATTGTCTGAACAATTTCAGGTAATTTCATATTTATTTTATTAGTTTAATGTCTACAACCTTTAATGTCTACGACCTCATATAATGATGTATTAAACAGAAACAAAGTCAGGAGAAAAACGAGTTGCAAGCTCTACAAAAGTATCCTCATCACATGGCTCGAAAAGGATATGCGCAGCTCGGTCATGAACTAGTAAGAAACTCTCTAAACCCTAAAAATACATGTTTTGATCATTATGTATTTTCTACTTTACTAAGTCATGTGCGCTAAAACTTTAATTGTAGAATATAGATATTAAAAATGATCCTTCAACCCGTGTTGAACTATGGAAAGCAGCTCGAACGGGAAAAAAATCAAGAGTATGACAACCGTGACACTATTGAAGCGGTTGATAAAATTGTAAGTTCGTGTTCTATTTCTTGTATGGTTTGAGTCCAACTCTTAGGGTGTGAATCTAAAACTATTCTGCAACAGATTGAATTGGAACGACAAAATCATCCAGGTCAAGATATTCTGGGTGAAGCATTAGGAACGCCAGAACATCGTTGGCGTGTTAGGGGAGCAGGTCGATTTGTATCGCCATCAATTTTCTTTAAGATGGCTCATCCAAAGTCTAGGATGGATGAACAACCAAATCGAGCTGATTGCTCTCAAAGATTCAACTCTCCGTGTGAAGAGAGTAATAGAGATCATGCCATAAGGGAAGAACAAGTAATCCTTCAAGAGGTCAGCGGCGTTGGAGAGCCCACTGAAGAACCCGTTGATTTAGGAGAAGTAAGTTTCATATTATTTAGTATTAATCAAACATGTGAATCATTTATATGTTAATTATGCTTTATTTTTTCTCTTTTTTAAAGGGTATGGCATGTCAACTAGCAGTTGAACACGGAGGTGATGTTGTTGCAATTGGCACAGTGTATGAATCGAGCGGCTCTTCTAGTAGGTTGCATGGTATGCCTCTCGAAAAATTCAATGCGCGGGTTTCGGTCGACATGATACTAGTAGGCAATGAAGACTTAGACCTGCCCATCCCAAAAAACGACGAGCTGCAATACCTTAGACACACTAGCAACACTTTTGTGCCATGGCCAAGATCACTAATTTTTACGACAAATACTGCAGCAAAGGAGGTATATAATTGTACATTATATATTTATAATAATTTAATTACATGCATGTACCACATTTGTTTTACTAATAATACATGTCTATTTATTGTCATAGCCCTCTAATCCTAAACGACTGAACAAGTACAAGTCTATATCAATTACTAGTGGTAAAAAGGTTGTTTCGGATTCGCAATCCCATCAATCAAACACGACCATTCCAATGATGATCAAGTTAGTACGTAATTATGTTCGAGATCACTTGGGTGCAGATGGCATAGTAAGTATATCGCTGACCATAGATGGTTTTGCTTCTGATTGTTATATTGACGGTGAAGAGATCCTACAATATTGAAATATGGAAGAAATAAGATATACTCCTATACTATGCTACATCGGGTAAGTAAATGGTTCTATATCCTTATAGTACTTTACGTGGTTGTCTTGTTTAATAACGTTTCCTCTTTCTATTTTAGTTACATATAGGCTAATTGCGATCAACAAGTACTTCAGAATTATGTACTAATAGATGGTAGTGACTTTGCCTCGGCATTAAAAAAAAACAAATCAACAAGATCGAATCAGACGTCTTGTTGAAAGGCTCAACATGTTGATAGATATAGATCAACGAATGTTCTTTCCCTTCAATACTGGGTATGTGTTCCAAATTTTACATTGTTTAATACTTATACGAATGTTTATATCATAATAAATATTAATTCATTGTATAGGAACCATTGGATTTTGATCGTGATAATTCTTAAGGAGAGTACGGTGTACGTCTTTAACTCATTAGGTCAAAATCCAATCGATGAAAACTTATACCAAATTGTAATAGGGTAAGTGAATAAATAAACTTTTGGACATTGAATTTATATTAAGTGCAAAGTATCCTAAAGTTTTAACTTGCTTAATATAGTGCATACCGAGCTTGGCTTGCAATACACTCATTGAAAAACAAACAATTATTATGGAAATAGGTGAAGGTAAAGTTAAATTATAATTTCTTTATTCTTTTTTTTTTATGTTTGACTTATCCGTACTAAGTAAGTAACTATTTTTTTCACTAGTGCCCTCAACAAACTGGATCGGTATTATGTGGATTTTATGTCCAAATCTTCATACAAAAGATGATTTACAACTCATCCATGCATATATTGAGACTTGCAAGTTTTGTTTACACATTCATGTTAAATTTAATGATAGTACACAAGAATGATGTTTTTAATTATATGTTTAATACTTGTAGTTCGCCAACGGCCCAAACACATTTACTCAAGCTGATATTGATGAGGTACGAGTAGAATGAGCAGATTTTATAGCTAGACACATGATACAAAATTAGTGTTTAAGGTATGGAGAAACATAAATGTGTAGTTTAAATTATAGAGGGACCATAATCTCATTTATGAATATGCAATCTGGATTTTTCATTATGTTAATATACAGGTGGAAGTGTTGTTTATAACAGGTGTAATATTTTTTTGGGAATCCCATTATTGCCCCGTTATGCTGCCGAAATTTTTGTTGAATGTGTTTAGAAGTTCAAATTTTCAACATGAGTCTAGTGGTATGTGTATTTAGAAGTTAGAACCATATAACATGAGTTAGTGGTTGTGAGTGTTTATTAAGAAGTTAGAATTATTTTCACATATGAATTTGTGAATGTGTTATATGGAATTGGTTAATTAGGAGGTTGTTTAAATATTAAGTGTTGAAACTTTTGATGGCGGGCACAATTTTAGTAAAATGATATAGTGTCTTTTAATGGCGGGCCACAATATCCATCATTTTGTTTATAAAGTAATGTCTTTTAATGGCGGGTGGGCTCCATATTGTCCTATTTCATTATTTTTTGACCAAATTAAAACTTTTGATGGCGGGCACAATCTTCTTTTTTATCATTATTTACTATACTACATCTAACCATTTAGAAAAAAAACATATTAGGTTCTAGTTGAGTGGGGATGTAAAAAAAAAAAAAAAAAAAAAAATCTGTTGCGGGTTCTGCCCGCCACCTTTTCCTTTCTACCATTACGAAATACACAATATAGGTGGCGGCCATGCCCGCCATCTATTTGTGCCTGCCACCAAAACATTTTAATGGCAGTGTTATCGATGGAGGACCTTTGCCCGCCATCAATACCCAATATTCTACTAGTGAATCTTATTTTCTATAGCTAGTTTTTTAGCTGCAAAATTATCTCTTTCCTATTCTCTTGTTTTGTAGTGATGCATTTTGATTTTTGCCTAAAAAATGACTATGCTCTTTTTCCCATTTCAATTCTCGCAAGTGAGTTTGAATTTGACTATTTAATGAAAAGCTAAGTCTACCCAATTTGTATATGTGTTTGTTTTTGGGTAGATTTAATTTTTAATTCTTCTTTCTATGGGGTGCTTTTGAGTTAAGTGATGGAAAGCACTTTCAAGAAGACTAGAGATGAAGATTCTATGCAGAATATGGACCCTAATTCCACTTTTGGTGGCGACATAGAGAATATCTATGGATAAGACTCTCCTATAGAGGAACAACTCGTCACTCCATTGACTTTCTCAGTTTCTAGGTAACTTTTAACTTTTTTTGAATTTTTGTATTTGGATTATCTTTGTTTATGTTACTTAATCCTAACTTTGAGTACTATTTGCTTTTTTTTTTATCATGAATTACTAGTGTGAATGCAATAACAGGCCCAATAACACTAAATGAAACTTAAAAGAAAATACAGTAGCTATTTTAAACTTAAAAACCAATTTCCATCAAAGGCCCAAAAACTAAAGACCACCTTCTAGAAGAATTTACCCATGACCAATTCTTGTTGGCCTGCATGTTCCATTTTTTACAGCTGCTGGACAATTCAAACTAGTTGAACAAAATTTTGTTTAACACTTTCATTTTCGTTCAAGAGTTTCATCCTTAGGGAATTGCTGCCAAAATGAAACCTTATTCTTTTAAGATTTTTCTTCAAGTATAAGTTTCCAGAAGCTCCAACCATGGTGATTTTCTTAGTTGCTTGCTTGAGGGTCTGAAAATGAGTGAGTCCTTTTTTCTAATTCTATTTGCTTTCATTCTTTTGATTCAATACTCTTACTGACTCATGTATGATTTTTTTTTTGTTGAGATCATGAAATTCAACATACAAAGAATTAGTAGAAAAGAAAGTTTGAACAAGAATGGAGATACTTACTTGAATGATTCTCACGATGAAAGGTAAAATCTCAGAAGCCTTGAAACATTCTTTTCTCTTTTAGACTTCAGATTGTATATCTTTTAAGCTATTTTCTCTTCTTTTATTTGACATGTACACAATCGAACTTTAAGATGCACAAAAACAGTAAAAAGATAATGAGAAGGGATGAGAGAAAACAACACCACAATTTAAGTGGTTCGGCCAAATTGATGCCTACTCCACTGCCAAGAGGTAAGTACTTACATTTTCTTTCTCTTCTTCAAGGTGGGTTACAAATCTCACTTGCACAGTATAAACATACACTTCAAAATACATTTTACAAGCATGCACTCATTCTCACTTGTGAATTATCATTTTTCAATTAGATTGAATTGGGTACAAAAATAGGCTATATATAGAAGTGTCTAGACATGAGATGGAACTGTTGTACTGAGATTCGAATAGTTGTTCTGTTGAGATTGTTGGGCAACTACTTGAAGTGATTGTTTCTTGAACCGTTATTGTTGTTTAGGACTGTTGAACTGTTTGACTTTGCTGGACTTAGTTGGAACTGACTTTAACTTTCTGCAAATTCATTCAACATGTATGTTGTAGGAAACTGAGAGTTGCTTGTAATATCTTATTGTAACTGTTCCAACTTCACTTCCTCTGTTAGTTTCAAGTAGGTAGACTTGTACTTGAGCTTTAACTAAATGTTTGTCAAAACTACTGGTATTGAACTGAATTTGGAACACAAGCATGTAGCTCAACTGTTTGCTTGATCATCGATTAGGATTCTAGAATGTAGACATGAGTAATTTGTTCAATACTTAACAACTAGTTGTAGAATTTCACTTGTTTGATTTTTTTTTTCTTTTTCTAATCTTAGTATTTCATTTACGTTTGAATTAAATGTAGGACATGCATTTAAGATGTAAGCTGATTGGAAAACGTTTTTATGGAAAAGTGTTAAGGCAAGGATAAACAATGTTCACGAAAGCTGTTATAGCTAATGATGGTGTGTTTTCTTAGTTTTCACATAAATTTGCATCATTCATATTTGTTGCTTTTTTGTATAATAAGTCTTGTTTTTTGTATAAAAAAATGAATTTGAGAAAGGGTTGGTATTTTGTGTTTGAATATATAGAGTAATGTTCACTTTTTTTTAGATAATGTTTGTTTAAGTTTAAGTTATGTGAGTTGTTTTTTCTTTAACTCTTGGTAGGTATTTTGTGTTTGAATTGATAGAGGTTGTAATTTTGGTTCTTGAAATATACAAGATACTTTGTTTGATGGAAATCTATGGGATATTTAATGTTTGAAGTGTATTTTTAAGAAGATCAAATCATTGGGGAACATTTCTTGGAAATCTAGTTAGGTTCTTCTTTGTGTACATGGAACAAAGGGTTCAATATATCCTCATATTCTTTTTTGTGTACATGGTGAAAAATTTGATTGATGAAATATATATTATTATTATGGTTCCTACAAATCTATTAAATATTTGAGTTTGAAGAATGCTTTCAAATTTGCAGGAATACTTTCAGGCACTACTACAAAATTGGGATATGATGATTCTAAAAAAGTATCACAAACACTTTAGATGATACTTTTTTACAATCATTGTATCACACATCATCTTTTCTCTTAAGATGACACTTCTTATGAAGTTTCATTAAAACTCTATAGATGATACTTTTCTGCAGTCATTGTATCACACATCATCTATTCTTATAAGATGACACTTTTTATGAAGTGTTACTAAAACTATGTAGATGATATTTTTCTATAATCATTATATTACATATCATCTATTCTCTTAAGATGATACTTCTTGATAAGTGTCATTGATTCTTCTTTAATGACATTATTTTATTGTCACCACTAAACAATAGATGACATTTAAAATACATCATTACATTATCAATGACACATTAACATAATCAACAAATAATTTATATTGACACTTTTTTATAATTATAAATTACCCAAACATGACTTTTTAATTAGTTGTATCTCTCTCATTGATGATAAACATATTTTCTATTTGTACCTGCTATTACATAGACTACTATTAAATTAATGATCTCCAAATTTGAGTCAATTTAAGAAAAATATAAAACGCAACCTGTATATGAATATTAATGTTGATAGTATTTTTACCTATGAACATATATAGTATTTTTACTTATGAACGTATGTAATACAAGGAAACTACCATTGAACTTGGTAGAAAATTTACATAATAATAAAATCTAACTAATGGTTGTCTCGATTCTTACCTTAATTCAAGAGAAGACATGGGCACGATTGTAGTCGACTCTTGGAGGGGAGATCTTATTTCAAAGCCACATCATACATCAGAAGCTGAAGACAAAAGAAAATCAAATATAAATATTCGTAGTCAAAGTAGGAAAACAAAAGAGCATATGCATATTGATCAAATTAACTATAAGATCATACCAAATATACTTTTTTGATCAATTCAACACAATAATGATTAATTTTATTCACTAAGTTCCTAACTAACCTCCTAATAAGCCATTTAGCAAACGAGTACTCCATCAAAACCACTCAAAGTGGATTACATACTTCTTGACTTCTTTCCACTTCGAATTCAGGGTAAACCTATCAAGAAAAAAAAAACCCAAGAACCAACCCCCAATTACAATTCACAAATAATAATAATAATAACAAAGTCCACCCGGCCCATTTTGGGAAAAACTTTATGGGCAAAGAAAACTCAAAATCAAATAAACTCGCCATCGATGGTATTAGTGAAAGAATAAGCAGTAGGACCAATTTCAACAACAAAACAAAACCTAGATAATAAATAAAGTTCTCTATAATTTATTCAAAAGGCAAAAGTATAGGAAACAAAAAGTTCTCTATAAGCAAACTTACATCGATGACAACATGTTGGCTAGCTATTGATGCTAGAACAAAGAATTGTTTTTGCAAGTCTAAGCTGGTAATGGGCCAATAGAAGAGTTCTACTCCTGAACAAATAATAATAATAATAATAATGCCAAGAAGAAAGGCATGTACCTTGAGGCAAAATGTGATGTAACTTCTTAATTTTAATTAGAGTTCTCATTACTGTTTTTTTTTTTACAAGAAAATATTTCATTAACATATGAAATTAATAATTAAAAGGATAAGAGGGAATTAAAAAAGAGTTCTCCAACTATTAATAAAATTAGCAAAGCCATAATCATGAAATAAAGGAGAGAGCTTACCCAAGGAAATAACAATAAGATTGAGAACTCATTCCTGAAAAAACAAATCTACCAATCAATTAAAACCAAGTAATCATAGTTTTCTTCTTGGGATTGTAAATGAGAGAAAATTCCTAGGAACAAGATTAAAATGATTTCATTAGCATATGAAATTAAGAATTACAAGTATAAGAGAGAATTACAAATAGCTCTCCAACTATTAATAAAACAAGTAAAGCTATAATCAAGAAATAAAGAAGAGAGCTTACCCAAGATTGAGAACTCGTTCCTGAAAAAAAAATCTACCAATTAATTAAAACCAAGTAATCATATCTTTCTTCTTAGAATTGTAAATGAGAAAAATTCCTAGGAACAAGATTAAAATGATTTCATTAACATATGAAATTAAGAATTACAAGGATAAGAGAGAATTACAAAGAGTTCTCACCCTATTAATAAAACAAGTAAAGCTATAATCAAGAAATAAAGAGGAGAGCTTACCTAAGATTGAGAACTCGTTCCTGAAAAAAAAAATCTACCAATCAATTAAAATCAAGTAATCATAGTTTTCTTCTTGGGATTGTAAATGAGAGAAAATTCCTAGGAACAAGATTAAAATGATTTCATTAACATGTGAAATTAAGAATTGCAAGGATAAGAGGGAATTACAAAAAAGCTCTCCAACTATTAATAAAACAAGTAAAGCTATAATTATGAAATAAAGGAGGGAGCTTACCAAATATTTTTTAAACAAAATATATGCAGAGTAAACTTGGAAAATTGCAACACGGTAGATTAAAGATTCCTTTTAAGACAAGAAAGAGGGGAAACATCATTACAATCAATAATTTCAAACGCTTAAAAAATTCAAGAGGATAAATGTGGGGAAGCAAAGGTACCATCAATTGAAAAGTAAGTAAGTCAATCTAAACACTCCCATCCTCTTAAATAGTGTGGATCCTTGACTTGCAAGAGTGGCATAGATTACTATAACAAGTTGTCCCATGTAAAAATAATTTAACTCAAGACAATACTGATTAAAAAAGAATTTTAAAAATGGAACATAAATATTTAACATCCAAGGAAATCAAAAGGCAACTTAGAGATAAAACTTTCTGGCCCATGTATGAAAAATTATTGTAAACCATAAATATTAAAGTCACAAAAGAGATTAGTTTTAGTAGCCATTCAACTTTTCTTTCAATTTCTTTCTCCATCTCTCAAATTATCAATCACAATCAGGCGTTAAACAAAAACAACAATAAACACGAAACTCATCTAGTACCTCATACTGATTGAAAAAAAATCATTTTAGATCAAAGTGCAACTTATATCTATCATTTTATAAACAATCAAATATCATTTTATAACCATTTTAACCAATTTTTTCCAATGCCACACAAAATAATCAATCATTAATCAATTTCCTTAAAATATCAACACAAACAAATAATCAACCCTCAAAGTATGGAAATCTAAGCCTTTTCTTCAAATAGTCTTCCGAGGCCAGACATTTGAAATTCTAAGTGGTGATATAATTTGAAACCATGAAAGAAAATAGAAAATGCAAAAAAATATGAACAATTAAAACAACATTTAAATATAGTATTATTTTGCCATAACAATTAGCAAACATAACTAGAATGAATTTGCTCTAAGTTCCAATTAGAGCCAAGAAGAAACACAGAGAGGAGGGTACCTTTCGGGGGCTGGCTTCATCTGTTGGGATACTTCTCAAACGTGTCTTCTCTTTAAGGGCTTCAACTTCATAATTTTTTTCCTTTTAGTTAGCAAAAATCGAACATGGTTTCTCTTTCTTGTGACCTTCCTTCTCTTGAAGGTTGCAGAAAAACCTTAATAGCAATGTGAAATACATCTTTGATATTCTAAAGAATCAACCAAAACTCCAACTAAATAGTACTGAACCATTGATTATCAACTAAATAAACCTTATGAATCTACGCATAAGAGAGACATCGAGGGCGTTGGGCGCGAGCAAGGCGGGCGCAGACGAGGGAGGCGTCGGAGAAGCAGGGGATGAGCGCCCGGGGACAGAATGCTATGCGTCGGTGCAACGCGGCTTGGCTTGGTCTGATAGGAAGAGAGGCGACGCGGGCGGTGGGCGGCATCAGACAGAGAGCGGCAGCGGTGCACGGTTAGGGGTGGGTAGATCTAGGGTTTGTGCTTGATGAAGAAGAGAAGAAAAGAATTGGTTTTTATTTTTTTTAACTTAAATGACCATTTTTTCCTTTTATTTAAAACAACAAAAATAGGCCTTTATTTTTCTCATTTTTAAAAATCCAGCCATTCTCTTTAGCTCTTAAATGGAATTTATTTTTTTTCCCTCTCTCTATAATTGCTTCAAGTTGAAAAATCTCTTTTGAAACCTCATTTTCCTCATTTTTTTTCTTTTTTTTTTTTACTTCAAACCATAACACATTTTTTTATTATATTTTTTTTCTTTGAAATGCAACCACCAAATTCCAAAAATGCCCCAAGAAATTTTGGACTCACAAAAGATATCTAACACTAATTGATAATTGCAATAATGCCCTTAAAGATAAAATCACCAAAACACCCCTATGGTGAAACTAACTAATAACTAACAAATGTGGTGCATTACAACAGACATATTAAGAAATTAATTAATATAAAAATTATAATTTATACATGATTAAAAAGATAATTGTAACAAACTATATAAAATTCATCTCAAAAGTGTCACAAACTAACTAATACTTATTTTTCTAAGTTAATTTAAAAAATTTATGATTCTACAAAAGTGTCACAAACCGCATCTTTTTAATTTATGACACTTTTTTGTGATTATTGTGAGATGAATATAATAAAGTGTCATAAAACGCGTGTTTTTATTTATCACACTTCTCTTAAATTTTATTTGGCATAAGTGTCATCTATACCCATTTTTGTAGTAGTGAGGTTTACGGGAAAATTGTGGAATGAAAATTTTAATTTTTTTTAAAAAAGAATATATTGCTTGACACTTTTTACGTGTCAATCAATATCATATACTTGACGGTTCTCAACTGTCAAACCTACTATTGTAGTTGACGCTTTCATAGTGTCAATGAGGAAACTGAGCTTGACGCTTTACAACTGTCAACCCACTTAAGTATTTGATACGTATTGGATATCAACTATATATATAGTTGATGGTTATGCGACAGTCAAGTAAAGATACATTACTTGACTGCAGTATAGTTGACGTTTGGAAAACCGTCAAGTAACGTTCTTGTTGACATTCAACAGGTGTCAAGTATTGTCTTTTTTGTAGCAGTGTAGAAAGGATGCAACACCACTCGCCAACACGAAACGAGGATAAAATCCAGAATTACGAAAACAAGTATCTGGAGCCATGTTCACTGTGTGGTGATCCGCATTTCTACGAAAATTTCCCGTACAATACAGCCACAGTGTGTTTCGCACAAGCAAACATGCATAATAACCCCTTCTCAAACACTTACAACCTAGGGTGGAGGAATCACCCAAATTTCTCATGGAGTAACAATGGGAATGCTAACAACTCACATAATCAGGGATTTTGAACCCAGCAAAATATTGGAAACCCACCAGGATTCTATGCCCTTGGAAATCAGCAAAATCAAGGTTGGAGTTCATTTCCACAGTAGCAGAATCAGCTATAGTTCCAACCTCAACAAAACGACCAGCAAAATCCTACAAGCTCTCTAGAAAATTTGCTCAAAGAATATATAGCGAAGAGCGAAGCAACAACTCAGACCCAACAAGCAGCGATTCAGACTCAACAAGTAGCAATGAGAAACTTAGAAACCCAGGTAGGACAATTAGCTATAGAAATCAGACAAAGACCAGTGGGACGACTACCTTCAGACACTGAGCCATCACGAAGAGAAGGAAAAGATCAAATCAAAGCCATTTCCATCCTTGGAGAAGAAAACCAATAGGAAGAACAAGTGAATTCGCTAAACGAAGGAACGGAAGAACCTAGGGAAGAACAGTTGAACGAAATCACAAGAGTGTGCAAAAGCGAGGATCCAGAAATCGTAATAGGAGAAGCACAGGTGAAGAGTCAAGAGGTTAACAAAATAGAAGTACTTGACGAGCAAAACAATCATAACTCGAAACTGAACGCCAATATAGTTGAGAAACAAGGAGATATTATTGAGTTTGCACCACCACCTCCATTTCCACAGAGGCTAAAAAGGAAAAAAAGAAGGCCTTGGATTTGAGAAATTCATGGACATTCTAAAAGGGATACAGATAAATCTCCCCTTGTTGGAAGCACTGAGGCAAATGCCCAAATACGCAAAATTCCTGAAGGAAGTATTGTCTGAAAAAGATAGATTCGAAGATGCTAAGATTATTTGGCTTAATCAGGAATGTAGAGCAATGATATCTCATAAACTCCCTGCGAAAGAAAAGGACCCTGAAGCATTAACCATCCCAATTTCAATAGCATTGTGTGATCTAGGAGCCAACATTTGATGCTGCTTTCCATATATAAGAAGTTTGGGATTGGCGAAGCGAAACCCACGACAGTGACCATTCAACTAGCAGATCGGTCTATGGCAAGACCTGAGGGAAAGATAGAGGATATTCTAGTGCGGGTGGATAAATTTATTTACCCTGCCGATTTCATCATCTTGGATTATGAAGCAGACAAGGAAGTCCTCATCATCTTGGGTAGGCCTTTTTTGCAAACCAAGAGAACATTGGTCGACGTTTATGAAGGAACGATAACACTTCAAATGAATGGAGAACAGATAAAATTTAACATTTATAACTCCATGAAATATCCTTCAACAAACAAGGAATGTTTCGCAATTACAATCATTGACGAAGACTTCAGCGAAGCTTATGCGAATAGAATTACAGAGCAAAGTTTAGATGCAATGCCAAATTTTGGGAATGCAGCGAAGATGAATCATTCAATGAGGAAGTGAAGGAATGCGAGATATTACAAATGCTAGCGAATCAACATAGTTTGGAGAAGCGAACGCCATCAATAAAACCATCGCTTGAGCAAGCACTAGAACTGAAGTTGAAAGTTTTACATGAACATCTAAAGTACGCTTTTCTAGGAGAAGAAAATACCCTACCTATCATAATTTCTTCGAAATTGTCAGCGACGCAAGAAAACATGCTTTTAGAGGTTTTAAAGCAACATAAAAGAGTCGTTGGATGGACTCTGGCTGATCTGAAGGGAATAAGTCTGTCTATATGCATGCATAAAATCAGCTTGGAAGATGAGGTGTTTCTCTCAGTCGAAAGACAGTGAAGACTCAACCAAGCCATGAAAGAAGTAGTAAAGAACGAAATCATTAAATGGCTAGACGTGGGAGTCATTTACCCCATCCCAGACAATAAGAGGGTTAGCCCGATCCAATGTGTACCAAAAAAAGGAGGCACAACCGTGGTCGTAAATGAGTTGAAAAAACTAATACCAATGCGAACGGTGATAGGATGGCGAGTCTTATATGGATTATCGCAAGGTGAATGCGGCAACGAAAAAAGATCACTTCCCTCTGGCATACATCGATTAGATGCTTGATCGCGTCGCTGGCCAAGAATATTATTGATTTCTAGATGGATACTCAGGGTACAATCAGATTACAATCTCGCTAGAAGATCTGGAGAAAACAACATTTACATGCCCATACGGAATTTTTGCATTTTGGAGAATGCCATTCGGTCTATGTAATGCTTCAACGACATTTCAGTTATGTATGTTGGCCATTTTCTCAGAAATCATCGAAAAGCACTTAGAAGTCTTCATGGATGATTTCACTGTCTTTGGTCTATCTTTTGAATGGTGCCTTGCAAATTTAGAAAAAGTTTTGGCAAGATTCGAGGAGACCAACCTAGTTCTGAATTGGGAAAAATGTCACTTCATGGTGACAAAAGGGGTCATGCTTGGACATCATATTTCACGAGAAGGAATTGAATTCAATCAAGCGAAGGTAGAAGTTATAGAAAAGTTGGAAAAGCCATCAATTGTGAAGGGAGTTAGAAGCTTCCTGGGACACGCCGGGTTCTACAGGAGCTTTATAAAGGACTTCTCGAAGATCGTGAAACCCCTCTGCGAACTGTTGGTTTTAAACAAACCTTTCATTTTCGATTCTGCCTGTATGCATGCCTTTAACACATTAAAGACTGCCCTTGTTACTGCACCTATTATTAAGACACCAAATTGGGACCTGCCGTTCTGCATCATGTGTGAGGTGAGGGACTACTTGGTAGGTGCATTGTTGGGACAGTGAGGAGAAACAGTAATTCGTCCAGTTTACTATGCTAGCAAAATGATGAATGAAGCACAACAGAATTATACCACCATAGAGAAGGAATTCTCAGCGGTCGTTTATGCTTTTGACAAATTTCGATCATTCCTAATTGGATCTAAAATCGTTGTCTACACAGACCATGCTGCAATAAGGTACTTGTTTAAGAAATCGGATGCGAATCCAAGGCTGCTTCGGTGGATTTTACTTTTGCAAGAATTTGACTTAGAAATTATCGACAAAAAGGGTTGCAAAAATGTGGTGGTTGATCACCTTTCGTGAATAGAACAAGCATAGAATCCGACAATACAAGAAAAGATTCATGAAGTGTTTCCCGATGAACAACTATTCGCTGCTGAGTAGACAAACAAACCTTGGTTCACTGATCTAGCAAACTATGCAGCCAGTGGAGTAAGACCCACCAACCTGACTTATAAGCAAAAGAAAAAATTCCTACACGATGCAAAACATTACTTCTGGGATGAGCCATTTCTGAATCGACAATGTGCTGACAATGTCATACGTCACTGTGTCACCACAACAGAAGCAAGGTCAATTTTAGCAGAATGTCATTCTTCTGCTTACGCTGGTCATTTCGGTGGAGCGAAAACAGCAGGTAAAGTATTCCAATCAGGATATTATTGACCAACGATCTCCAAAGATGCATATCTTTTCGTAAAAACCTGTGATCAATGTCAGTGAACAGGAAATATAGGAAGGAGAGATGAAATGCAAACCAATTAGATCTTGGAAGTGGAATTTTTCGACTTATGGGGAATTGATTTCATGGGACCTTTCCCAAACTCGAATAGAAATCTATACATCTTGGTTGCAGTAGATTATGTTTCCAACTGGGTTGAAGCCATCGCGTGTGCAAGGAACGATGCAAAAACTATGATCAAATTCTTGCAGAAAATATCTTCACACGTTTTGCAACCCCGCGAGCACTGATAAGCGATGAAGGAACACACTTTGTAAATCGTGCATTGGAAACGATATTGCAGAAGTACAAAATCAATCACAAGTTCACCACTGCATATCATCCATAGACCAACAGTAAAGTAGAGATCTCTAATCGCGAGATCAAGTCGATTCTTGAGCAGGTAGTTGGACCAAACAGAAAAGATTGGGCAGTAAGCTAGATGATGCGCTATAGGCTTATAGAAAAACCTTCAAAACACCACTGGGCATGTCTCCCTTTTGACTAGTGTTTGGAAAGGCATGTCACTTACCTCTAGAGCTAGAGCACAAGGCGTATTGGGAAATCAAAGAACTAAATTTGGGTTCTCAAGGAATAGCCACAGCACGTAAACTGCAATTATTGGAATTGGAAGAATTTCACTTATTCTCTTATGAGAATGCTAAATTATACAAAGAGAAAAAAAAAGGCATGACGAGAGAATCAGACCAAAGGAATTCTCTATGGGACAAAGGGTGCTGTTGTACAACTCACGATTCAAGCTCTTTCTAGGGAAGCTGAAATCGCAATAGTCCGAGAAATTCCAAATCACTCAGGTACACCCCTACGGGGCAATTCTTCTTAAAAATGAATCTGAAAATTCTGAATTTATGGTGAATGGCCATAGGTTGAAGCATTATTACAACGAAGATTTCACTTCGGCGAACTTCGCCTCCACCTTCGATACTTGAACGACAAGCACGATGGCTGGAGCGAAAGGTATTTTGTTATGTTAATTTCTATTTGACTCCCTCCAGGCCAGGTAAGTACTCGCACACTGTACATATTCCACTACTTTAATTGCTTTGGGTAATTGTTAGGACAACACTTCGTAGGATAGGATAGTAATAAAGAAGGCATTGGTAAGGAAAATTTTAATTACGTTGAAAAAGGAAGTAAAGTTCGCGTTGAAATTATGACAGCTCTCCACCATAATTCGACACGTATTAATAATCCCAGATCTCGAAGGGCACATGTCATGACAAAATGCAATCATGTGGTTGGGATTTCGCCCAGCCCAAGGGAATCTCTATATAAACATCCAAACCCTTTTCATTTCTCTCTTTTACGTTCAAAAAATGATTAGAGCTCTCAATTCTCCAAGCTTTCGCTGACCTTCGCCATTTTAAACTGCACTTAGGAAATTCCTAGTCAACAAATCTCAAATGGCCTCCAGAATACCAACTTCTTCTACGACCCCCAAAAATGCAGAGAAGGGCAAAAAGTTGAGTGTCTTCGTAGCAACGAAGTTGAGGCCGCATTCTTCCAGTAGAGTTGAGCTCAGCTTCGGCGCTCTAGAAGCCCCCACTGTGGGACCCAGATCGTTAATAGTATTGAAAAAGGTTGCGAAGCTCGTTGTCAAAGCACCCGATGTCAGGTCCTCTACGGGAAATGCGCAGACGTCGCGAGTGGAAGGAAGTACAACAGCATTGAAAGAAGGGACAGACTCCAGGTCGCCCTGCCTGCAGATTCTAACGCTAGCAAGAGTCAGGGTAATTAAGCCTTCAGAACAGAAGCAAAGGAAGTTGGCCGAACGTAAAGTGATCGAGGCCAGCAAAGAACATGCTATAGAGCCTGTTAGCCAAGAGCAACTGGCTCTTAGGTAAAAAATGGCAGAACTGGAAGGGAAGTTAGAAAAATCGGGTGTAGAGAATCAGCCATTGCTAGAGAAGCGAGAAAGAAAAGAAAGGAAGAGGAGAGAAAAAGAAGAAATAAGAAAAGGAGAATTCACGTCGAGCGAGCAGCGTAAGTTGAGCCACAAAGTAGTGAAGCCCCAGCTTCATCATTGGAAAGGAGCAGAAGAGAGCTAGTCGAGCAAAGTGGGGATGCGCAGCTCCCAGATGAGGAGCGCATCAAGGATTAGGGAGACGAAGTCCTGAAAATTGATGACTGCGAAGCAGGGGAGGAAGATGCTCACCTAGACATTCGCTTGGGCAATGTTAACGCAAAAGTGCTCGAGTCAGCAAATATATTAAGCATTGTGGAGGAAGAAGAAGAGGTAGCGAGCCCGCCAGTGGAGGTAAGTGATGAACAGCTCGAAAGTTTTGAAAGTCCAAAGGCCAGCGCTGGTTCACTAGATCGCAGAATTGAAGCACACTTGACACCTGGTCAAGTTGATGCTGATCCAACGAGCAGCAAAGTAGACGCATATAAGGGTAAAATGACTCGCAAGGGCAAACTGGAAGAGAGCTCTAACGAAGAGCTTGAAAATGAGTTGGATGAAGGACTCTACGCCCTAACCAAGTCTGAAGAGGAAGAACCAGTAGAAGTTGGGCTCAAAAGAAAAAGAGCGAGAAAAAGCCCAGTCACTCAGTCGCCACAGCAAAAATTAGCAAACAAAGGCAAAGAGCCGCAACGACCCATGACAGTTCGCTCTGTCAAAGCAAGGCATGAAATAATTAGCAAGAATGTAATATTATATCAATCGAAAAAGTTCTTGTCTGAGCAAGCTTTTGACCCAGACTTTAGAGGGCTTCCTAAAGCAGTTGTTCAGCAAAACTAAGAGCGAAAATGGGAAAAAATTTACACAGAGTTAAGCTCAGCAAGGAGATCTTGGTGATCGAATTCTACGCTAGTCTGCTGGACAAAAATAGTTATACGGCCACTGTTCGCGATCGCGAAATAGGTTGGTCACCATGGGCGTGGAATGAACTGTTTGGACTTGAAGATACGAGGTCCGAATTCGATCAGCTTCTAAACGAAATCTCTAATGAAGATATCCAACTCTATCTTGAAACTGTTGGCATCGAAGAAGCCGAATGGGACGAAGGACCCCAATCTCGCCGCCTCCACATAGCACCATTTAAACAAAGAAGGGAGAATTTGGGCAGCCTTCATAAAATCTTCGCTGAGACCGATCTCCCATGAGTCAACACTCACAGTTCCACGAGCTTTGCTGATCTACGGGATAATGACCGACCTTACAATCAATGTCGGCAATATTATTGCGAAAGAAATTCTTGAATCGAAAGGGCGAAAGGCGAGCTACCTGCTCTTCCCTCACTTCATCTTTGCCCTATGCCAGCATCAAGGGTTAAATGGCAAGCCAAATGACCCCTTCTTACCTAAGAAGAAGTATTTGTGTTTCTCCCTAAAAGCACCAGCAAGAGGAGCTCCCAAGCAAAGAAAACATCCACCACCTGCGGAAGCAACGATGAGCAACTACAATTGCTAAGGGTAATCCGGGATGAAAATCGTAAATTTCATCACTATATGCTTCACCAAGAACAAGTCTTGCAGCAAGTGCTCGACAGGTTAAAGAATGGAAAATTTAAATTTCCTTCATTCCCCGACTTGCCTCCGCCAGGTGATGAATCAAGTGAAGACCCCCTGAGCATTAATGGAAGTTTCTTTTTTGCTTTACTTTCCTTGTGCGTTATATTTTCTTTTCATGTTTTCTTCATGTCGCAACTTTTGAAAATGTATGAACCTGACTTTAAAGAAATTTGCTTCATTTTGTGTCCTAGTCTCTACGCATGTAATGGACTATTACTCTGAATAGTCAAGTTTATTTATTTATTGAACAATTTCTCTCAACTCTTCTATGCTGGTGCGAATTCTTTCAGCTTAAGCGAGCTCAATTAGATTCAACCCAAGCCTTAAACTTTTAACAAACTTTAAGTTTGGGGGTGCTGAGTGTTTTTCATTGGGACAATGAAATGTCCAAGCTTGAGGGTGTGGAGTCGCTGAAGCAAGACCAATATAAATACTCGCGAAATGCACGGAAAAGAAATATGCTTCAAGAGGGATTCAACGTAGAAAAATTAATTAGATAGTTGCCATTTTGCTGAAGTAAAAGGTGAGATTTACAACCTAAACCCTGGGTTGGATAAAATCATGAAAAAAAAATTATTATTAAAATTTTCCCAATTACTCGCGAGAGCGAAGTGAATCAAAGGGCTAGTAGCCTAAGTCTTGGGATAATTTCTCCACTGTAGTTTGCTCTAACAATGTGTATCTATCATATATCAAACATTCAATGCAAATTGAGCAAACGATTGTAGGATACCGTAAGTGAGGAATCCCTAGAGAGTTGTAAAGGGAGAGTATTCACTTCGGAAAAAGATGAAAAGTACCAAAGTTAAAGGGAGCGAAAGAGCTTAAACAAAAAGTTAAGTCCAATCGATTAGCGAAGGACGAGAGAATCAAAGAATTAAAATTTCTATCCAAAAGGGATTTCTGCAAACAAAAGACCAAAGTGAAATGCAAAATAGAGCTTCGAAACTTGAAAGTTCGCCCAACATAGTTCAGTTACGAAAGAGTTTTATTTATAAATATCCTTAAATTTCTAGAGTAATGTCGATTTGTTGTGCAGATTTGGCAAGTGCAAAGACAAGCAATCTCAATGATGACTAGGCTATTACTCGGGACGAGCAATAATGCAAGTTTGGGGGTGTGATAACTCTCAAGAATTGAGAGTTTATTTAGCCAAATCATTGAGATATGCACAACTGGGAAGCCAAATGTATTCAAATAGGTTCAAAAGTTCGCGAAATCAAGCATTCATTTTAGCGAAAAGAAAAATAGGAAACGAAACTCGAACTAGAAGTTGAATATAACAAAATCTAGGCGAAATCAAGTTAAATCAGTAAATTATTTTAAAAGAATTTTGATACTCACATTTTTTGTTACAAGACACTTCGCTCAAGCGGAAGCAGAAAGAAAAGGAAAACGTATCAAGCTTCACCGTTGTAAGATCAAACTCTCCAAAATATACGAAGAAGGCCACTCCAAATTCGCTGAAGAAAAGTCCCGCGAAGCAAGAATTTATGATCGAGAAAATATCATTGAAGAGGATGCGTGGCAGCAATTCAAGTCCTCAAAGCTCAGCACAGCTGTCATCTTGTCGGCTTTGGCGCATCCAACAAATCAGACCTAGAACAGCTTTTGGCAGAGGAGATCGTGGAGCAGGAATTTCAACGAATTTTTGGAAGGCCTATATAAGGCAAGAGCTTCCTCAATTTAAAAGGGAACCTTCCATTTTTCCTAGATTTCAGCATTCGATTTTTCCCTTTGACAAACCTTCATCGTGTTTCCTTGTAATTTTCAACCACCGGAGAAGTTTTGCCGGGCTGAACTAGTTTAGGTTGTTTCTCCCTTTTTCACTTTTTTCGTGTTCTTAGAATCATATTGTAATCAGACCTTCAAGTTTACAAGAATTACAGGCGTTTCTATATCTCCCTTTTTATTTTCAATTGTCAATCGTACAATTTAACTATCTTAAGTATTGTAATGACCCAGATTTCCAACTCGGTTCCCCAGGTACGTTCGATTCATTATTGAGCCGTTAGGGCTATTTTTACCTTTCGATTTAGGGTTTTGTGTTGGTTGTTAAGGAATTTGGAGCTAGTTCGGTTAAATGAGAAACTAAAGAATTTAAAGGTGTTTCCATTGGGATTCGAACCCTTGTCCAGCAAGGGGTTGGAGGCTTGTTTTAAAGGTTGGAAATTAAGTGGAAAGAGCATTGTAGTCAGGACTCGAAGCCGAAACCTGTTGGGGGACACGTGTCACCCCCTTATTAATCGCCCGTAGTCAGGACTCGAAGCCGAAACCTGTTGGGGTTGGAGGCTTGTTTTAAAGGTGTTTCCATTGGCATTTACGCCGGCTGCAGAGAGCATGCGGTGTGCGCGCACACGCGTTAGTTGCCGGTTTGGAGAGCTCCCCCGGCCTAATGTCGTGAGTACACCATTCTTTCCATTAGAGCCTGACTTCGGGTACTCTCCCGTAAGTCCAGATTAGTGCAAGGGCAAGGAGGCCCTTGAGGACATTCTAGGGATCAGTGTATTCCCCGAGTGTGAGATACCTCGGTGATGTCCCGTGATTGGTCGGTGTATCCAATTCCGGTTAAGTAGGAAGAAAGAGACTTCCGATGGCTCTAGATCTTGTTTTATGAGCTCGTTGAGCTATGATCTGTGTTGATAGCTGTTTGCTTGCATGTTGAGGTGCTAGATGACTGATGTATCGTATTGTACCCTGATTGGGGATTCTTACTGAGTATGTTTATACTCACCCTTATTTATCTTTCAGGTAGCTTGGGACAACACCGGGAGGGCTAGCGGAGGAGCCGATTGATCATGGGAGCCGCAGGCACACTGTCATTTATTATTGCGTTGTTTATTCAAAGATGTAGATGGACAGGAGTCCTAGGGGAACATTGTTTAAAACGTGGTTTAAATTGTATTGTATATTTTTATAAATACTGTCTAGGTTGTTTTACTTCGTTGGATTGATTAAATGAAAACTGTTGTTTATGTTTTAAGGGTTCCCCCTTCTCATATGTTTTGAATGGTTTTTAAATATGAGCACTAAACCGCTTGTTATCATATTTAACTTGCATGTTGAGTGAGAACCCCGGTTTAGGGCCATGTTTTGGGTCGGGTTCGTCACAGTTGGTATCAGAGCACAGAGTCATAGATTCAGAGACTAACCCGCTTTGTAGGTTGTTGCTCCCATGATCATCAAGACTCCACACCGCGAGTTTGTCTCGAGTTCAATTAAGCTAAGGGGTAAGAATTTACAATACTTTTCATCTAGCTTTTATGCCTTGTGTAGAGTTGTGGAGCGGAGACGAGCAGGTTCTGACTCGTTGGTGGTTTGGGCTTAGAGAGCCATCATGCCAACTTTCCGCAGTGCGAGCAGTTTGTTGAGCAGTGAGAGCCACAGTGTAACGGCCCAGGTTTTTCTTCCCGGTCTTCCAGGTTTGCCCTAGGGGTATTTTGGTAATTTGGTCGGGCCGTCAGGGCCGTTTATGTCTTTTCTAGTTGCTAAAAATATTGGATGAATTTATGTAGGTTTGTGAGGCTTTGTGGAAGGGTTGAGCAAGGTTTGATGCAAAAGTAAAAATAAAAGGGAATTCAGGTTGCACTGGGGTTTGAACCGGGTCTCCTAGAAAGCTTGTGGGGATACATGCCAGATGAGCTAGTGAGAGCTCTTGTTGCTCCTTCCGGGTCATTTTATGGTTAGCCTTGGATTTTGGAGTTTTGTTGTATTTGGTTAAAAGAGAAAGGAAGCTAGGTTTGCATTTCTTCTCCAACACCTCACTTTGCCGCACAAGCCGACCTCTCCCGGCCAGTGAGATCCGCCCGGCACCAGCGGCAGATCCACCGTCGCCCAACCGGCCGAAAGCAAAGACGCCCAACCCGCACGTAACGGCTGTCGCGTACCGCGCCTTGCCGCCGCAGACGCCTCGACCAGCCAGACCCGCACAGATCCGCCGAGGATCGCAGATCGCCTCGCCGTGACGCCCCAGTCCGTCGCCCAACCGCCGAAAGCAAAGACGCCTAACCCGCACTGGAACGGCTGTCGCAGCCGCGCTTGCCGCCGCAGACCCTCGACCAAGCGGTGCACCAGATCAAAGCCGAGGATCGCGAGATCGCTCGTCGTGACGCCCCCAGTCCGTCGCCCAGATCTCGTCGCCGTCGCACCAGCTGCTGTCGACGCCAGTGTCGCAGCCGAGGGAAGCCATCGCCAGATCGCACGATGAGCTCGCGTCGCACGCCAAGAATCGGCCCAGATTCGCCCGAGCAAAGACGCGTAACGCGGTCGGTCACATCGCCGCCGCGACACCAAGCCGCCAGATCCGTCCATCGTGACGCCCGCTTCGCGCGCAGAGCCCGCCGTCGCACTGGGCCGCGGCAGCAGCAGATCGCCGTGTCCGCGCGCGCTTCTCCGAGCCGCTCGCCCCAAGACGCCAGAGCGACGCTCGTGCGTGCTCAGCCGCTTCGCCCGCGCCGCGCCAGCGCCTTCGTGCGTGCTGCGTGCTCCAACAGCGTGTCGCGCACACACTGCAGCCGCGCCGCTGCCCGCGCCAGCACAAGCCACCGCACTGTTTCACAAAGCCGCCGGACCTAAATGGGCTCCCTCCACCAAGCCTACCTCCATGCAAGCAACGGAGCGAAGCTTGCCTCAAATATGAAGCACATCTCACAAGTCCAAACGATAACACATACAAAGCTTAACCCTCTAGCTTAGGCTTATTGCACCTTCCCACCGAAACTTCATAAACGGAACTCCACTACTCGGTCAACACCAACTACCAGGAACCAGATTACCAATAATGGTGGCAGAGCACAAACCACACTAACCAAAGAAAGATCCTCAAAATGTCAAGACCCTAATCCATCCACAATGGTGCAACCTCAACCCACAACCGATACAAAGGAGTTCTTCCACTACAAAGGTGTCAACATCTTCCATGCCAACACACAAAAATCTTAACCAACTAGGCCAAACACTCATAAGAGGCAGAACAACCTTTACATGCTGACCTCTAGAACACCATCCAAGAATCCGCTTAATCGACAAACGACTACTTCCAAGCAACCAACAAACTTTTCCTTCAAACTAGCGCTTCCACCATTAACTCCAAGACCAAGGAGTAACTCGACAACTCCCCGAAGGAAACGGCTCATACAAGCGGACAACCAATGGACAGAGAACTCCACATACGCCACTTTGCCTTGCTCCACCAGAGCAACAACATCTAATCTCACGGGGCACAACAAGGGTCCATCTCGATTGAACCTCCAAATGCCAAACGGGGCAACTCAACATCCCGGAAACGGGAAAAACAACCAACATGGCACAAACCACTCGCCCCCACGAGCAAAACTAAACTCTAGCAACTCCAATCCACACCTTGGTCAACACCAAGCATCAACTTGCCACCACACCGAAACCACTCTGGACTTTACTCCAAATAAACACTAGCTTGCTAGTCTACCAAGATCGCTAGCAACTCCACCGAGGCTACAACTACACGCCTCCGGCTAGCCAACTGAAACTCACTAGCCTGGGCTCGACCGAGCTCTCGAGAGGCTCTCCACAACCTAGGGTTCTTCGGCAACCCTCGACACACACACTTAGGCATACGATCTAAAGACAATCGCTGAACAAACAACTCCAATTTCCAAAGATCCCAACCATGTTGGCCAACTCCAACTCCTTGGGAACCTAGAGGACCCAAACGCTCTGTGCACGCGTCATCCTCCTACTCAAAGCATCGGCCACAACATAACTTCTACCCAAGGAAGGATCCGAACAACTCTCTTAGCCATGTCGATCAGAAACCACGCGGCTTAGCTACCACCGCTCTTGTTCAGTTTCCAACTGAACTCCAACCAACGATCAACAAGAAGATCCGCCAACCAAGCTTAGGCCCAACTTAACAAATCTTGCCTAAGCAACAACTTGATACCACGAGCACGGTATCCTTACCACCTCAACCCAAGCCTTACAACAACCACCTGGAGTCCAACTTCTCAAGGAACTGAGCACGAGATCTCCAAAGCAAACCCTACATGGATGCGAAACTCTCGCCACGGAACGAACCACACAAAACACACTTGTGTGCACAACTCCCAACCTTCTTTTAGAGATCCAAGACTAACAAGCGCTTTTCCACAAAGCAACGATAACTCCCGGCAAATGATACAAACAATCCAAGGAACACCAAAAGTTCCATCTCCACACGATACTCGAAGCCGAGGCAACCTTGCTCTACCAAAGCATAATCATGCCAAACCAAACTTACTTTGTACCAAGCCTCTACCAAGGGTGCTACCCCCTAAGGCATCCAAAACCTCTCGCAAGGCATCACTCATCTCGCCTCAAAAGCATCCAACTCGCCTCATAGGCATCCGGCTCATCCGATAAGCATCCAACTCATGGTCCTCGGTTGGACCAAATTCGCATCTACAATGCTCAACTCTCCTCGATTTAGGCACTCGAAGGTAGTTGACCGCACTACCAACCACAAAGAAAATCTCTTGGCCTTAACACTAGCGCGAGACTCACGCGCACCAACATTTACCAACCGCAACCCGTTGACTTACTCAACCTCCGTAAACATCGAGAAGAGGCTCCGGCCCTCTCGAGCATCCTTTCGCTTGTAGTCCATCGACTACCACCGAACTAGTCTCTTCCGCACGACCTAAGCGGGTGCAATCGCCATAAACAGATCCAAGGCTAAAGGAGTACGCTGAACTCCGAACGGCATAGAACCATCTCGCTATGCCAAGCCAAACTCAAGCTGAACCGGACTTAGTGCCAAAGTGGCACACCAACCAATGCACCTCAAGTGCTACTACTACCAAATCCACATCTCGAGGAAGCTGGGTCGTTAAACAACAAAGAGCTCGCAAGGGGGCAAAGATGACCCTTCATCCGCCTCAAGCCACTAACACGGCAACTTGCCAAACAATCGGGCGACCTGGTGGAGACTCGCTAGTCCACCTCTCACAAGGGACTTCCACCACCATCCGATGAACCAAACAAAGACAGAACGGCACACCTCGACCTTTGAGCAAACAGGCATCCCACACACGGATGCTAAACTCAAACTCGGCCAACTACTTTACTACTAGCAGTAGGACTTACTAAAACATCGAGCTCTACAGGCATCCATTTGCCAACCTCGGGCGTCTCCATCAACGCCAACAAACTCATCCGAATAAAACTCTTTGATCATGCCCTCCCGAGAACCTCCGGGGCTACAAGAGCTCTTGGGGAAAAATGTTGAAACAAACTCGTCATTTGGGCTAATCGTGCCGGGACTCCTCACTACGCGCTACAAATCTGCGCTGGGTCTCCGCTCTCGATAGCTAAAGACACGCCATCAAATCTCTCATGGTTGGAGCACACTCGCTCAAGGAGTCTCACTCGAGGCGCCGCTAGCCTCTACCCCCTCCTCTAGGCAACTCAATCGCGGGGCCAAATCGGCATGCGGGCCTAACAACCCCGACGCGCGGCCTCAACATCAACACGATCGGTCCAACTCCTCGGTCGGACATGCCAAGCGCTCGCTCCTGCGGGTGCGATCAACATCTTGGCGACCGCACGAAGCACCACCACCCTCTCACTAGGGGAAAAGCAAAGAATCGGGCCACAAATGGCCAACGGGAGTCTAAGCTCTACCTCCTCTCGAACGATGTCCTGGGGCATCCGAATCTATCTGGATACCTCAACAAGCCGCTAAACAAACCGCCAGATCATGAAAGTTGGCATGATGGCTCACTAAGCCCAAACCAACAACGAGTCGAAACTCGCTCGCCTCCGCTCCACAACACTACACAAGGCATACACAAGATGCATGTGTATTGTAAATTCTTAACCCTTTTTCAACAACAAATAGTAAACTTAGGCGCACTGATGACCGCGCCTGAGTCTTGATGATCATGGAAAAATGACCTACAACAAAAGGTCACTCACAGAATCTATGACTCTCGAGCTCGATACCAATCAGTAAAGACCCGACCCAAAAGGGGCTCTAAATGGGCCTTTACCCCAATGCATGTAGTGAAAATAAAAGACATTATGAAAAAAAATACATTTCGGATCCCAAGTAAAAACAGAACATTCAACAACCAAAACATACGTTTCTAAAAGCATACTCTGATCAGAGATTTATTTAAACCATTTAGACAATCCACAAGTACAGATATGCTGGAATCCATAAAACGTAAGAAAACATCCTGGGGCTCTGTGCCCGTCTACATGCATTCAGGGGAAATAACAAAAGTCAAGAGTCATGATAAACTAAAATGGTCGAGAGATGACAAGCAGATTCCATGATCACAACTCCTCCTTCACCATCCTGTCTCCCGCCTTGATTACCCGTGGAAAACCACAGAATAAGGGTGAGTAACGAATTACCAGTAAGAAGAATCCCCAACCGGGTACAATACGATATACATGATCATCTAGAAGAATGTATGCAAGCTATGAGTACAAACACAGAGCGGAGCACATAGCTAAGTCCACACTTGGACCTCGGATGCCAACTCGTGGTCTTAGTCCGGAAATACCACAACACACTATACGCCCTATACGAGAAACAAGTCTCGCCTCACTGTCATCTGCCGATACGAAGGTACACTAGCTCACGATCCCGAGGAGCTCTCCGGTCGTGCGTGTAATGAGCGTAAGCATGCACCGCGTGCTTCCACGAGACTATGGGGGTGCCGGTCCAGTGGCAAGTCGCCCATATCCGGATACCACGCCTAACTAAATCTCCGGATCGGTGTCACCGACATAGGGGTGTGAGACACGGACACGTGAACTATGTCACTGTACCACCGCACTGAGGCTAAGGAACGGGTCGTGGTAGGCTTACACCAGAAGCCGCCCTTACCTTAACAGTGGCAATCAAGGGCTACTACCGAACACACCGAGGACGTGTTTGTGTCGGGGACTAGGCATTGCCAAGTCATCATCCCGACCGCTGGGGCATCGCTAAGACTACCACCTCACCCAAGATTGCGGGGCCTACCGGTTGGGATAGCTAATCCTCACGGGGTCCAAGGACGGAGAATCGTCTCGAACGTCCTTGCCATAGATGCAAGATACTTTATGCATCGGGCCCGGATGATGCTATCTACGAATTCTAACTCCGCCTTAACAATCAGCAAACAATCCAATACGTGCTCGAAATAATACAGCAGACCTAGCATGGTACTACTGAACAAGAATGAATATGAGCATGCCGTAAGCGGAACAACCTAGCATGGACTAACATGAAAGAACAACATACGAAGTCATGTCATCAGAATTCGTAACGAGCACCTAAACTATACATGCCGATAATCACAAAAACATACAACATCAATCACATAGAACATCGCAGGTCCACACAACCCCGGTAAGAAATCCTTACCTTGGCGGGAGGCAACTACACACAAAATCCTACGCTGCGATCGATCCCGAAGCTAGCTAACGAGAACCTAACAAACACAATAGAAATCACAATCATAGCCCTAAAAATATAATAAAACAAGCAAGGCTCGGCTCGGGCACTGCGGCACACGCACGACACACGACACGGGCCGAAAAGTGCTGCAGCCGGTGCGGCTGGCCGGCGCGCTGGCAAAGGCTGGTGCGTGCTTGCATGTGCGCGACACGCTACTGGAGCACGGCAGACGGGCGAAGGCGCGCGGGCGCTGGGCGAAGCGTCTGGGCGCGGCGGGCGAGCGGCTCGGAGCGAAGGTGCGCGGACACGGCGATCTCGCTGGCTGCTTGCAATCGAATCAGTGCGGCGGCGGGCTCGCGCAAGAATCTGGGCGCGATGGGGCGGACGGGGGCGGTGACTTGTCCGGCCAGTGATTTGAGCCAAGCTAGAGTTGAGTGGATTGGCATAGCTATGTAGTTGTAGTTGTTTGGGCTTTCGAGATCGTAGCAGCACCAAGTTGTTGGTTTGAAGGAGTTCGTGTGGAAGTGGCGATTTTGTCGAGGTTGTTGTGTGAGTTCGGATTTTTGGTGACTGGTTTCGTAGCTAGAACTCGCACCTCGCCTGTGGAGATGTCATTCGTGGAGTAGTGGCATGTCGATTTCAGCAGGAGTTGTTGGCTCCAGTGTGGCAACAAAGATTTTTCTAGGTAGTGCGTGATGAACCGTGGTTGCGAGAGCGTTGTTAAGAGGCTTATGAGCCGGGTGCGATTCAGAGTGTTTTCACCCTCCGACCGATGGTCTTTTGGGAGGAGTGATCCGTAACCTTTGGAGCTTGTTGCGAGTTGGTGTTTCGGATGATTAGGCAGCGGAAGATTAGAGTGGCTTATGAGGTTGCCTTTGGTTGCGCTTCTCGGTGGTCGATTCTTGTAGTTCCATTGAGGCATTGCAAGGTAAGTATTGCGAGCTTCAGTGTTCGGGAAAAGGTTGGTGGCCATCAATTTTGTTTTGGGTCCCGAGGTTGCATTTGACCAGAGGTGATGTGCAGGAGTTTAAAGCTAGTGTTGTTAGCTGAGCAGAGCAGGAGAGAAAAGTTACGCCGATGTTCGGCGTCGAGTTTTAGAGTTTGAGGTTCGGCAATGCGTAGTTTTAAAGTTGTGCCGTTGTGAGTTGTGTTGAGGTTTGTAAGCGGGAGAAGTGGAGCCTCCGTTGTTGGGCCATTTGAGATTCTCGAAAGGATTGGCAGAGTTGCATATTGGTTAGCTCTCTTTCTGTCATTGTCGGTAGTGTGTGCAGTGTTCTCATGTATCGGTGTGAGGCAAAGATGTGTCGGACCCATCGCTCATTGTGGACTTTGGGCCCCTGCACCTGAATGAGGATTTGAGCTTCGAGAAGAAGTCAGTGGGGATCCTTGCATTCGAGACTAAGACATTGCGTAATCGCGAGATTCGGTTGGTAAAAGTTCAGTGGAGGAGTCAGAGTTCCGAGGAAGCCACTTGGGAGCGGGAAGACGAGATGAGATTGCATTATCCCGAAATGTTCCAATCTTAAGGACTTTCGAGGACGAAAGTCATAAAAAGGAGGGAATATTGTAACGGCCTGTGAGTTTTTCTTCCGGTCTTCGAGTTTGCCCTAGGGGTATTTTGGTAATTTGGTCGGGCCGTCAGGGCCGTTTATGTCTTTTCTAGTTGCTAAAAATATTGGATGAATTTATGTAGGTTTGTGAGGCTTTGTGGAAGGGTTGAGCAAGGTTTGATGCAAAAGTAAAAATAAAAGGGAATTGTGCTGCAGCTGGGGTTTGAACTGGGTCTCCTAGAAAGCTTGTGGGGATGCGTGCGGATGAGCTAGTGAGAGCTCTTGTTGCTCCTTCCGGTCATTTTATGGTTAGCCTTGGATTTTGGAGTTTTGTTGTATTTGGTTAAAAGAGAAAGGAAGCTAGGTTTGCATTTCTTCTCCAACACCTCACTTTGCCGCACAAGCCGACCTCCCCACCAATGCCAGATCCGCCCCGGCACCAGCAGATCCACCGCCGCCCAACCGGCCGAAAGCAAAGACGCCCAACCCGCACAGAACGGCGCCGTCGCAGCCGCCTTGCCGCCGCAGACGCCGACCAAATAATGCACCAGATCCGCCGAGGATCGCAGATCGCTCGCCGTCCGACGCCCAGTCCGCGTCGCCCAATCGCCGAAAGCAAAGACGCCCAACCCGCACGAACGGGCGCCGTCGCGGCCCGCCTTGCCGCCGCAGACGCCTCTCAACCAATGCACCAGATCCGCCGAGGATCGCAGATCGCTCGTCGTGACGCCCAGTGTCCGTCGCCAGATCCGTCGCCGCCGCGCACCGCCTTGTCGCGACGCCAGTCGCGCGGCCAGGGAAGCCATCGCCAGATCGCACGATGGTGAGCCCGCCGCGCGCCAAAGCAGCTGGCCCGGATCGCCCGAGCAAAGATGCCGAGAACGCGTCGGTCGCCCGCTCGCCGCCGCGACACCCAGCGGCCGCCAGATCCATCCATCGCGACGCCCAATTCTCGCGCAGCCCCGCGTCGCACGACTGGTCGCCGCTAGCAGCAGAATAGATCGCCGTGCGGTCCGCGCGCGCCGCTTCGAGCCGCTCGCCCGCACGCCCAGACGCTTCGCTCGTGCTCGGGCCTTTCGCGCCGCGCCGCGAGCCGCCGCCCGTCTGCCGTGCTCAGTGCGTGTCGCGCTGCGCCGCGCTGCGCCATGCCGCCTTTGCCAGCGCCAAATTTAGCCGCACCACCGCTGCACAAGAAGATTTCGGCCCCGTCGTGTCGTGCGTGCCGTGTGAGTGCCCCGAGCCGAGCCTCGCTTGTTTTATTATATTTTTAGGGCTATGATTGTGATTTCTATTGTGTTTGTTAGGTTCTCGTTAGCTAGCTCGGGATCGATCGCAGCGTAGGATTTTGTGTGTAGTTGCCTCCCGCCAAGGTAAGGATTTCTTACCGGGGTTGTGTGGACCTGCGATGTTCTATGTGATTGATGTTGTATGTTTGTTTGTGATTATCGCATGTATAGTTTAGGTGCTCTGTTCGAATTCTCGATCGACATGACTTCGTATGTTGTTCTTTCATGTTAGTCCATGCTAGGTTGTTCCGTTCGCATGCTCATATTCATTCTTGTTCTCGTAGTACCATGCTAGGTCTCACAGTATTATTTCGAGCACGTATTGGATTGTTTTTTGATTGTTAAGGCGGGTTAGAATTCGGTGTAGATAGCATCATCCGCCCGATGCATAAAGTATCTTGCATCTATGGCAAGGACGTTCGAGATAGTTCTCCGTCCTTGGACCCCGTGAGGATTAGCTATCCCAACCGGTAGGCCCTGCAATCTTGGGTGAGGGTGGTAGTCTTAGCGATGCCCCAACGGTCGGGATGATGACTTGGCAATGCCTAGTCCCCGACGGCCAAAGACGCGTCCTCGGTGTGTTCGGTAGTAGCCCTTGATTGCCACCTGTTAAGGTAAGGGCGGCTTCTCGGTGTAAGCCTACCACGACCCGTTCCTTAGCCTCGGTGCGGTGTGGTACAGCCGACATAGTTCACGTGTCCGTGTCTCACACCCTATGTCGGTGACACCGATCCGGAGATTTAGTTAGGCGTGGTATCCGGATATGGGCGGCTTGCCACTAGACCCGACACCCCCATAGTTCTGTGGAAGCACGCGGTGCATTCTTACGCTCATTACAACACGACCGGATAGCTCCTCGGGATCTTGAGCTAGTGTACCTTTCGTGATCGGTGAGAGATGTGCCGAGGCCGAGACTTGTTTCTCGTATAGGGCGTATAGTGTGTTGTGGTATTTCCGGACTAAGACCCTGAGTTGGCATCCGAGGTCCAAGTGTGGACTTAGCTATGTGCTCCGCTCTGTGTTTGTACTCATAGCTTGCATACATTCTTCTAGATGATCATGTATATCGTATTGTACCCGGTTGGGGATTCTTTACTGGTAATTCGTTACTCACCCTTATTCGTGGTTTTCCACGGTGTAATCAAGCGCGGAGACAGGATGGTGAAGGAGGAGCTGTGATCATGGAATCCTGCTGTCATCTCTGACCATTTTAGTTTATCATGACTCTTGACTTTTGTTATTTCCCCTGAATGCATGTAGACGGGCACAGAGCCCCAGGATGTTTTCTTACGTTTTATGGATTCCAGCATATCTGTACTTGTGGATTGTCTAAATGGTTTAAATAAATCTCTGATCAGAGTATGCTTTTAGAAACGTATGTTTTGGTTGTTGAATGTTCTGTTTTTACTTGGGATCCGAAATGTATTTTTTTTCATAATGTCTTTTATTTTCACTACATGCATTGGGGTAAAGGCCCATTTAGAGCCCCTTTTGGGTCGGGTCTTTACACACAGTGTGGGCCAACATTTATGCTTTGTGCAGATCGCCAATGTGTCGATCGCACCCAGAGGGAGGCAGAGCTTAGACTCCCGTAGGCCATTTGTGGCCCAGTTGTTGCTTTTCCCCTAGTGAGGGGGTGGATGTGCTTGTGCAGATCGCCAGTATGTTGATCACACTCAGAGGAGCAGGACGCTTGGCATGTCCACCCGAGGTGTTGGACTGATTGTATTGATGATGAGGCCGCGTAAAGGGTTGTTAGACCCGTTGGCCAGAGTTGGCCCTAGCAGTTGAGTTGCCAAGTAGAGGGGGTAGAGGTTAGCACGCCTCAGAGTGAGACTCCTTGAGCAGAGTGTGCTCCAGCCATGTGAGATTTGATGGCAGGTCTTTAGCTATTAGAGAGCAGAGACCCAGGCGCAGTTTGTAGCGCGTAGTGAGGAGTCTCGGGCACATATAGCCCAGCTGACAGAGTTTGTTTCAGCATTTTCCCCCAGTAGCTCTTGTAGCCCCAGAGGTTCCCGGGAGGGCATGATCAGCAGATTTATGCAGACGAGTTTGTTGGCGTTGATGAAGCCGCCCGATTTGGCAAGTGGATGCTCAGAGAGCTCGTTGTTTTAGAAAGTCCTCGCTAGTAGTAAAGCGATTGGCAGTTTGAGTTTAGCATCCGTGTGTTGGGATGCCCGCTGCTCAGAGGCCGAGATGTGCCGTTCATGTGCTGTTTGATATAGCAGTTGATGGTGGTAGTCCCTTGAGAGAGGTGGACTAGGAGAGTCTCCACCTGTCGCCCGATTGATTGGCAAGTTGCCGTGTTAGTGGCCTGAGGCAGATGTAGAGACATCTTTGCCCCCTTGCAAGCCTGCTGTCGCTGTACAACCAGTTCTTTTAGTACCCTCGTAGCCAGGGTGTAGTGTGGAGTTTGCTTGCCAGGGTTTGATCCGTTTGTGGATTTCAGCGGGCTAGTAGAGTGGATCACTCTTTTTATTTGGATGTTCCCTGTGTGGAACTAATTGTTGCCACCTGAGGAGTTGGCCTGAGCTTCTGTTGAGCATCGAGTGAGATGCAAGAGTTGGCCTGAGCTTTGTTGAGCATCGAGTGAGATGCAGGAGTTAGCCTGAGCTTTTGTTGAGCATCGAGTGGGATGCAGGAGTAGGCCTTGGCATGTCTGTTGGTCGAGATGCCAGAGATTAGGCTACTCGAGTTTTTAGACTCTTGTGATGAGTGCCATTGCCCCGTCACTTGGAGTGTGACCTTTCCTCAGAGGGGCATAAAGCTCGTTTTAGGCTGATTTGTGTTGTAAATGATGTAGTTCCTGTTGGCACCAGGCTTTGAGAGGAGGCCTAGATTCAGGCCAGTTGGCTCTTTGGTGCAGGTGGTTCCATGGCCGCCCAGAGTATAGCATCCCCGCTAGTCTTGTACCCATTTCCTGAGGTTGCACCTGTTTGGGTTGCATAAGAGATCTAGCTCGGTGGTAGTCAAAGGACTACAAGTATGAGGTTTTCGAGGGAAAGTAGGAGCTTTTCAGTGTCGCCGAGAGTTGGGTACCAAAGGATGCTGTAGGCTGTTAAGAGCTAAGCGCGTTCGAAGTTCTCGCTTTGTGTTGTGAGCCCGTGAGAGCGCTTTGATGGTAGCATGATTCGGCTACCCTTTGAGTTACCCTAGTATGGGTAGTGTTGGCATCGAGGATGCGTGATTGATCCAGTGTTAGAGCCATGAGTTGGATGGCTGTTCGGAGCGTTTAGTAGGCACATTGGCTTGAGGTATGATTGCTTGGTATGGATGCGCTCTTGTAAGAGTGAGTTGGCCAATGTGGCTTTTCGTGGTGAGTCGACCCCGAGTGGGTTTGGACTCTTGTTGCTCCCTGGATAGTAGTGGCTCTATTTGGAGGCAAAAGTTGCCCTGTGTGAGAGCCCTTGTTGGCATTGGATCAAGTTAGAGCTATACACCCCGGTGTACTTTTGTGTTGCTCGTTCCGTGGTTTATGTTTGGAAAACCACGAGAGGTTCATGTTGAGGAGCCAATGCTCAGTCTTTGAGTTGTCAAGGTTTGGTTCTTGGCAAGTGCCCTAGCTTTGGCTGTAAGGATGTCGTGCTCGTTGCCGGGTTGTTGTTTAAGCAAGTTTTGCTTGTTGGTCCTTAGCCTGGTCAGAGTTCAGTTGGAACTGAACAAGAGCGGTGGTAGCAAAGCCGCGTAGTTTCTGTTCGTTATGGCTAAGAGAGCTGTTCGGATCCTTACCTTGGGCAGAAGGTATGTTGTGGCTGATGCTTGAGTAGGAGGATGACGCATTTGTAGCGTTTTCGGTCCTCTTGGTTTTCGAGTTGGAGTTGGCCAGCGTAGATGAGATCTTTGGAGAGGGTTTGTCGTGCCGCAGCCGGTTGTCTGTTAGATCTTTTGACGACCGTGTGTGTCGGAGGGTGATCAGAGGATCCCTAGTTTGTGGAGAGCCTCTCCAGAGCTCAGTTAGACCCAGGCAGTGTTCCTTGGGTGAGTTGCTTGCAGACTTGGTAGTCTAGCAAGCTAGTGCTTGTTTGGAGCAGAGTCCGGATTGGTTCTGGTTTGGAGGTTAGTTGGTGTTTGGTGTTGACCAAGATTTGGGTCTCTTGTTGTTTCAGGAGCTTGTTCGGTTCGAGCAAGAGGGCGTTGCCCTAAGGACCTGTTCCTAGTCAGGAAGTTTTGGGAGTTGACCCCTCCCTCGGTGGTTGAGTAAGTTCTGCTAGTTCTGGTTGGTGGTCCAATCAGTTGAGTTTCCCTTGGGTGTTGCTTCCAAGAGAGTTGGTTGTTGTTGCCCTTGGGTTTGAGCTAGTCAGCGAGCGTGTGTGTAGTTCGCTGCCCTTCAGAGTTCGCTTGCTGGGAAATCGTTCCCGTTGAGGAGTCAGCGTAGCTCCTGAGTTGTGTAGTTGATTAGAGTAGCGTAGTGGTTAGCCCAGCGAGAGGGTCCCTGCATTGTGTTGTTAGCAAGCGAAAGTTGTTTGTCCCCGCAAGAGCGGAGGCCAGCCAGTTTAAGAGTTGAGCTTTTGCTGGATAGTTGTTGGTTCTTCGGGGATTTGAACTTCGAGGAGAAGCCAGTGAGGATCCTTGCCTTTGAGACCAAGACGTTGCGTAATCGCGAGATTCGTTTGGTAAAGGTTCAGTGGAAGAGTCGGGGTTCTGAGGAAGCCACTTGGGAGCGGGAAGACGAGATGAGGTTGCATTACCCTGAGCTATTTCTGTCTTAAGGACTTTCGAGGACGAAAGTCATAAAAAGGAGGGAATATTGTAACGACCCAGGTTTTTCTTCCCGGTCTTCCAGGTATGCCCTAGGGGTAATTTGGTAATTTGGTCGGGCCGTCAGGGTCGTTTGTGTCTTTTCCAGTTACTAAAATTATTGGTTGGTTTTGTAGGTTTTTGGAGGGGCTTGTGGTTTGGTTTGAGCAAGGTTTGATGCAAAAGTAAAAATAAAGGAATTTGTGCTGCAGCCTGGGTTTGAACCCGGGTCTCCTGGAAAGCTTGTAGAGATGTGTGCCAATTGAGCCATTAGGTGCTCTTGTTACTCTTTCTGCATCACATCTTAGTTAACCTTGGATTTTGGAGTTTTGGTGCATTTGGTTAAATGAAATAGAATTAGGTTTATTCCATCTTCTTCTCCAAATCTCCTTTTGGCCGCACAAGCTCTCCCTCTCCATAGCCTTTGCCGATTCTTCTTCCCTTGCATCTCCTTGGGTTCGATCATCATCATTAAGGTAAGTCTTCATCCTCTTCATCTCCTCATTTGGTTTTTGATCTTTGGCGAAGGTAAGATGTAGAGTGTTGTGTGTGTTTGTGTTGATTGCACCACCGAGAGAGAGAAGCGGCCATCATCGCCGTCGGCTCGCCAGATCTGTTGAAGCAGCCTGCCGCCACGCCAAAGGCGGACAAGCTAGCCGCCAGATCCGTCGCCGCACCTCCCGCGACGCCATCGCTCTCTCGAGTCGCCCGATCCGTTGAGCGCCCCGCGTCGCACGAGATCGCCCGATTCGTTGAAGCAGCTCTCCGCGACGCCATCGCTCGCGATCGTGCGATCGCGCCAGCGAAGAAGACGCCGACGCCAGCGCCGCGCGCGCGCCGCCGCTGCTCGCCGCGCGCGCAAGCGCCAGCGTCGCGCGTCGCATCGCCGCGCGCAGCGCAGCGCGCGCGCGCGCCGCCAGACGCTTCCGCGCGCGCAAGGCCCTCGCCGAAAGCAACTTCGCCGTGTCCGCATCGCACTCCAGCGCCCGTGCGCCCGTGCCGTGCCGCTCGCCTGCCGAGTCCCGTTTGTCCGTGCGGACAGCCGCCCCAGCGCCCATCACAGCGCGCAGCAGCGCGCGCCAGCCAGCCGTGCCCGGCTGCCGCCAAAGCGCCCTTGCTTCGTGTCGCGGTGCCGTGTGAGTGCTCCCGAGCCGAGCCTCATTGCTTTATTATATTTTTAGGGATATGGTTATGATTGTTACCATGTTTGTAGGTTCTCGATAGCTAGCTCGGAAGTGTTCGCGGCCTAGGAATTTGTGTGTAGAAGTCTTCCCACCAAGGTAAGGATTTCTTACAGGGGTTGTGTGGACCCTGCGATGTTCTATGTGATTGATGTTGTATGTTTGTTTGTGATTATCGGCATGTATAGTTTAGGTGCTCGCTCGAATTCTCGATCGCATGACTTCGTATGTTGTTCTTTCATGTTAGTCCATGCTAGGTTGTTCCGTTCGCATGCTCATATTCATTCTTGTTCTCAGTAGTACCATGCTAGGTCTTCGTATTCTTTCGAGCACGTATTGGATTGTTTCTCGATTGTTAAGGCGGAGTTAGAATTCGTGTAGATAGCATCATCCGGCCCGATGCATAAAGTATCTTGCATCTATGGCAAGGACGTTCGAGACGATTCTCCGTCCTTGACCCCGTGAGGGATTAGCTATCCCAACCGGTAGGCCCCCGCAATCTTGGGTGAGGGTGGTAGTCTAAGCGATACCCCAACGGTCGGGATGATGACTTGGCAATGCCTAGTCCCCGGCAGCCGCAAGACGTCCTCGGCGTGTTCGGCAAGAGCCCCTGATTGCCACTGTTAAGGTAAGGACGACTTCACGGTGTAAGCCTACCATGACCCGTTCCTTAGCCTCGGTGCGGTGGTACAGTGACATAGTTCACGTGTCAGTCTCACACCCTATGTCGGTGACACCGATCCGAGATTTAGTTAGGCGTGGTATCCGGATATGGGCGACTTGCCACTAGACCCGGCACCCCATAGTTCTGTAGAAAGCACGCGGTGCATGCTTACGCTCATTACAAAGCGTCGACCGGAGAGCTCCTCGGGATCTTGAGCTAGTGCACCTTTCAGATCGGCAGTAGAGACAGCCGAGGCCGGGACTTGTTCCCGTATAAGCGCGTTTAGTGTGTTGTGGTATTTCCGGACTAAGACCCCGAGTTGGCATCCGAGGTCCAAGTGTGGACTTAGCTATGTGCTCCGCTCTGTGTTTGTACTCATAGCTTGCATACATTCTTCTAGATGATCATGTATATCGTATTGTACCCCGGTTGGGGATTCTTACTGGGTAATTCGTTACTCACCCTTATTACGTGGTTTTCCACGTGTAATCAAGGCGGGAGACAGGATGGGTGAAGGGAAGTCGTGATCATGGAATCCTGCTTTGTCATCTCGACTATTTTATTTTATCATGACTCTTGACTTTTATTATTTCCCTTGAATGCATATAGGCGGGCACAGAGCCCCGGGATGTTTTCTTACGTTTTATGGATTCCCAGCATATTTGTACTTGTGGATTGTTTTAATGGTTTAAATAAATCTCTCGATCGAGTATGCTTTTAGAAATGTATGTTTTGGCCGTTGAATGTTTTGTTTTTACTTGGGATCCGAAATGTATTTTTCATAATGTCTTTTATTTTCACTACATGCATTGGGGTAAAGGCCCATTTAGAGCCCCTTTGGGTCTGGTCTTACTGATTGGTATCGAGCTCGAGTCATAGATTCTCGTAGAGATCCGACCTTTGTTGTAGGTCGTTTTTCCATGATCATCGACACTCAGACTGGATACCATCAGTACGCCTAGGTTTACTATTTGTTGTTGAAAAAGGGTTAAGAATTTACAATACCTATCATCTAGTGTATGCCTTGTTTGGTGTTGTGGAGTGGTGAGCAGCGTGTTTTGATTCGTTGTTGGTTGGATGTAGATCGCCAAAGATGCTACCACCCGCATCGGAGAGGAGGTTCGAGAGCGGTCGAGGTATCGGGATCGGATTCGAGCATCTGCAGGACATCGCCCCAAGTCGACATCGATGGCATTCCACCAGCAGCTCCTCCCGTTACGCCTAGAGCGGGCGTTGAGGCGATCGAAGGCCGTGAGATCGCTCCCGAGAGAGTTTTCTTTGAGTCTATGAGGGCTTTTATGGTCGCATGTTGAGTGACCAGAGGGCGAGACCTGTGCCTTGTTGGCGCCAGGCGGAAGAGTCCCGAGCCCAGATCGAGCGGTGACTCGATTGGTTCAAAGAGAGCTCAAGAGCACCTCCGGCTCCTCAGAGCAAGTAGCCCCAGAGTGTAAAGACCCACCCAAAAGGGGCTCTAAATGGGCCTTTACCCCAATGCATGTAGTGAAAATAAAAGACATTATGAAAAATACATTTCGGATTCCAAGTAAAAGCAGAAACATTCAACAACCAAAACATACATTTCTAAAAGCACACTGATCGATCAGAGATTTATTTAAACCATTAAAACAATCCACAAGTACCAATATCTTTGGAATCCATAAAACGTAAGAAAACATCCCGGGGCTCTGTGTCCGCTCTACATGCATTCAGTGGGAAATAATAAAAAGTGAAGAGTCATGATAATTAAAATAAATAATCGGAGATGACAAAGCAGTTCCATGATCATAGCTCCTCCTTCACCATCCTGTCTCCCGCCTTGATTACTTGTGGAAAACCACGAGAATAAGGGTGAGTGACGAATTACCCGAAAGAAGAATCCCCAACCGGGTACAATACGATATACATGATCATCTAGAAGAATGTATGCAAGCTATGAGAACAAACACAGAGCTTGAGCACATAGCTAAGTCCACACTTGGACCTCGGATGCCATCTCGTGGTCTTAGTCCGAAAATACCACAACACACTAAACGCGCTTATACGGAACAAGTCCCGGCCACCGCTTCATCGCCGTCACGAAAGGTGCATCGCTCAAGATCCCGAGGAGCTCTCGACGGCGGCCAGTAATGAGCGTAAGCGCCGCACCGCATGCTACCGCAAAACTCGGGGTGCGGGTCTAGTGGCAAGTCGCCCGTGTTCGGCCACCATGCCTAACTAAATCTCCGGATCGGTGTCACCGACATAGGGGTGTGAGACCGACACGTGAACTATGTCACTGCACCACCGCACTGAGGCTAAGGAACCTGGCCGTGGTAGGCTTACACCGAAGCGGTCCTGCCCTAACAGTGGCAATCAAGGGCTACGGCCAACACGCCGAGGACGTGTCGATCGCCGGACGAGGCAATGCCAAGTCATCATCCCGACCGCTGGGGCATTTAACGACCGCCACCCTCACCCAAGATTGCGGTGGCCTACCGGTTGGGATAGCTAATCCTCACGGGGTCCAAGGACGGAGAACTCGTCTCGAACGTCCTTGCCATAGATGCAAGATACTTTATGCATCGGGCCGGATGATTCTATCTACCTCAATTCTAAACCTTAACAATAATAACGATTCAATCAATGCGATCCAATACGTGCTCATCGGATACAAAGAACCTAGCATGATACTACGAAGCAAGAACAGATATCGAACATGCTAGAATAGAACAACCTAGCATGGGCTAACATGAGAAACAATACAAGAGTTCATGCCGATCAGAATTGAACAGAGCACCTAGGCTAAACATGCTAGTAAACATACACAGCATACAAAACAACAATCACAAATATACCGCAGGTCCACACAACCCGGTGAAGAAATCCTTACCTTGGTCGGAAGACTTTTACACACAAATCCTAAGTCGGAACAATCCCGAGCTAGCGGCGGGAACCTAGCAAACCAACAATAATCGGCATCTAAAATATCTAAACAACAATAGAACGACAAGCTCACTCGGGGAACTCACGCGCGCGACGACACGAGCTTAGGGCGCTGCTGGCAAGCTGGCTCGGCAAAGGTCAGCGGGAAGCGGCCGCTGTACGGCACGGCAGCAGGACACGCCGCTGGCCGCTACCGCACGGCAGCGAGGACACTGTAGCGCGCGCGAAGGCTCGGACGGCGGCGCGCTGGCGGCTGGCGCGGCGATGCGCGGACCACACGGCGAGCAACTTCAGCAGGAGGACGCGCGCGCGGGCGAACGCGTCCGGAGGCGCGCGCGGGCAAGCGGCTTCGGCAAGCGGACACGGCGAGGGCGCGGCGAGCGACGGTACCGGACGCAGCTGGCGCTGGCGAGGACCTCTGGCGGCGCGGCGAAGATCGGGCGATCTCTTCGGCTGGGCGACAGCGAGAGCGCTGGGACAGTCTCGGGCGTGCGGCGGGCTGGCTCGGCCGATCGACCGGGCGCGGCGGCAGGTCGGGCTCGACCGACTGGGCGGCGGCGGCAGGTCGCTCGACCGTCTGGGCGTCTGGTAGGAGTGAGGATGATGGTTGCTCCTCTCGGTGGCCGCACAACACACACACACACACAACCCCTTTTTCTTACATTCGGCCAACAAACACCCAAATGAGAAGATGAAGAAGACGCGAAGACTTACCCGGAATGATGATGATCGAACCCAAGGAGATGCAAGGATGAAGAACTCGGCAAGGCTATGGAGATGGAGAGCTTGGGCGGCCAAGAGGTGTTTTTGGAGAAGGAGATGAAATAACCTATTTCTATTTCATTTAACCAAATGCACCAAAACTCCAAAATCCAAGGTTAACTAAGATGTGATGCAGAAAGAGTAACAAGAGCACCTAATGGCTCAAATGGCACACCTCTCAAAGCTTCAGAGACCGGGTTCAAACCCCCTGCTGCAAAGACAAATTCCTTTATTTTTACTTTTGCAACAAACCTTGCTCAAACCAAACCACAAACCCCTCCAAAACCTACATAAAACCATCCAATAATTTTAGTAAGCTGGAAAAGACACAAACGACCCGACGGCCCGACCAAATTACCAAATTACCCCTAGGGCATACGGAAGACCGGGAAGAAAAACACAGGTCGTTACAATATTCCCTCCTTTTTATGACTTTCGTCCTCGAAAGTCCTTAAGACACAACTTACTCAGGTAATGCAACCTCATCTCGTCTTCCCGCTCCCAAGTGGCTTCCTCGTAACCCCGACTCTTCCATCGAACCTTTACTAAACGAATCTCGCGACACGCAACGTCTTGGTCTCAAAGGCAAGGATCCTCACCGCTTTTCCTCAAGTTCAAATCCTCATTCACCGCAAAGGCTCAAAGTCCACAATGTGCGACGGGTCCGGCACATACCGCCTCAACATCGATACATGGAAAACACTATGCACTGGCGATAGTGACGGAGGTAGGGCTAACAGGTAAGCAACTCGCCAATCCTCTCTAGGATCTCAAACGGACCAACAAATCGGGGACTCAACTTCCCACGCTTACCAAACCTCAGAACACCTCGCATCGGAGCAACCTTAAGGAACACATGCCGACCAACCTCAAACTCCAAATCTCGACGCCGAACATCGGCGTAACTCTTCTACGCCGCTCGAGCGGTCAACATACGAGCTCTAATCTTCTCGTGACCGCACCATTGGTCAATCAGAGTAACTCGGGACCCAAAACACGTCTATCACCAACCTCTTCCTGAACACAGGGACCGATAACGCTTACCATACAATGCCTCGAATGGAGCCATCAGATCGCCGATCGTAGCTCGTTGTTATAGGCAAACTCCATCAAATCTGAATCATGGTCCCAATCGCTCGGGAAATCCAACACACAAGCCCTCAACATATCCTCGAGAATCGATTCACTCTCTCGATCGACCATCCGTCTCGAGGGTGAAAAGTCTGTCTGAATTGGCGCACTCTGTGCCCAAACCCTTACGAGCGCTCTCGAAACGAGAAGTGAACCGCGAGTCACGATCGGACACAATCCTCACCGGTACACCATGATAACGGATGATCTCGCTCCAAAAGCAATGCGCGCCTTTGTTCCACGGTATAAGTGTCTCTACTAGGGAATGAAATGTGCGCTCTTGGTCGATGACGTCGACTATCACCCAAATCGAGAGAACTTCCTCGAGTCCTTGGCAAACCGGATATAAAGTCCATAGAGATCTCTTCCCATTTCCACTGGGTACACTCGGTGGTTGCAACAAACCTCTTGGCCTCTGCTGGGTGCCTTCACTTGGCGACAAGTGAGACACCCGGTGACAAACTCGCCACATCTCTCTTCATCCCCATCCACCGTAAAGTGCGCTTAAGGTCTCGATACATCTTGGTACCCAGGGTGCCAAGCAAAAGGGAACAATGGGCCTCAGAGAGCAACTCGGCTCGCATGAACTCGCAATGCCCGGAACACACAACCGGCCTCTATAAGTCAACCCCATGTCTGGGAATACACAAAGTCAAAGTCACCGTCAAGCACTAACTCTGTCAACCAATCTCTTAAGTGCGGGGTCACCTAACCTGTTGTCTATAATCCATTTGCCGAATCGGACGGTGAGCAATCCAATCGAGCTACCCTAGCGGTAACCTCTCCCAACAACACACCGCAACCTCGGCCCGCTCGAACTCTCTCTCGCAAGCAGGTGGAGGAACTCAACAACGCCGCAGAGTGCGACGTCTTTCGCTCAAAGCATCGGCCACTACATTGGCTTTACCGGATGGTACAAAATCTCGCGATCATAATCCTTTACCAACTCTAACCATCTCCTCTCGCCTCATATTCAACTCCTTACGAGTAAGCAGATACTTGAGGCTCGGTGATCGGTAAACATCTCGAATCCGCTCACCATACGGTAATGCCTCCAAATCTTGATTGCAAACACCACTGCGCCGCCAACTCCATATCATGAGTCGGGTAGTTTCGCTCATACGGCTTGGTCACCGACGGAAGCATAGGCAATGACCTTCCCGTCTTTGCATCAACACACAACCCAATCCAAACTTGGAAGCATCATCATGAGACCACGAAACCACTGTCCCCTCCGGATTGCCAACAGTCGTTTGAAGTCAAACTACGCTTGAGCTCGCAAAGCTCTCATCACACTCTTTGCCCCAAACGAACTCGACACCCTTCCTCGTCGGGACGAGTGAGGGGCGAGGCTATAGCGAAAAGTCCTTGACGAACCGCGGTAGTAACTCGCCAAACCGAGTAAAGCTGCGAATCTCGGCAGAATCGAAGTCGGCTTGGCCCATGAACTCACGGCCTCAATCTTCGCGGGGTCCACGGCTATACCATCTCTCGAAACTATGTGGCCTAGGAAGGCCACCGCTCCAACCAGAAATCACATTTGGAAAACTTCGCATAAAGTGGTTTTCCTCAAAGCCGCCAATACTCGCCTCAAATGCTCTGCATGGTCTTCTTTAGACCTCGAATAAATCGGAATGTCGTCAATGAACACGATGACGAAGTTGCCCAAAAATGATTTGAACACCCTATCCATCATGTCCATGAACGGTGTCGGGCATTGGTCAATCCAAACGACATGACCACAAACTCATAGTGACCATATCTCGGACACGAAAAGTCGTCTTAGGAATGTCGGCATCCCCGATCCCAGAATCGATGATAACCGGATCTCGAGATCTATCTTGGAGAACACGAAGCTCCTCGAAGGCGATCGAACAAATCATCGATACGGGGCAACGGATACTTGTTCTTCTTCGTCACCTTATTAAGCTCGCGATAATCAATACATAAGCGCATAGAACCATCCTTCTTTTTCACAAAGCAGAATCGGTGCTCCCACGGGGACACACTTGGACGGATGAACCCTCGGTCTAACATCTCCGCAGAATCGAATCTTCGCCTTTAACTCATTGGCGCCATGCGTCACGGAGCCTTCGAGATAGGGAGGGTCCACGGCTCGAGCTCAATAATGAAGTCAACCTCTCTCTTTGGGGCAACCCGGTAACTCCTCAGAAACACATCCGCGAACTCTGCGCACGACCGGCACTGATCAGCAGACAGACGGCGGGCGGCTCTTCCCTGCACAACTTGGCTAGATAGCCCCAAGCTCCATGAGCTAGCAAACGACGAGCTTTCACGGTGACACCATCGGCGGGCAAACTCCACCTGGACTCCACGAAACTTAAAAGTCGGGTGACGACTGGCGGCCTGAACACTACTTCTTTCCGGTGGCGGTCAATCAACGCGTGGTTAGCGACTAACCACTCCATACCAAGAATCACATCAAAACCACTCATAGGCGTAACTATGAGTGTGGCTACTAGCAACTCTCAGGATATCTCGATCCGGCCATCCTTAATCTTATCTCTAGCCAACATACTAACTCCCGAAGGAGTTGCAACAGATAACTCAAAACCTAGAGGTTCTAGTCTTAACTTAGCATGCTCAACCAAACAACACGGATACAAATGAATGCGTAGAACCAGAATCAAACAAGACAAATGCGCAGGTGATCTAAAACAAGAAGCGTGCACTCGCCCACGGCGGCATCCGTGACGCTCGGCCTCTGACGGGTCGTAGCAAACACTCGACCCTCGCTGCTGCTGCATTGGCCGAGCCGCCATAGTGGCCGATCACAAAAACGGGCCATGTGCCCCTCTCTACCACAACGGTAGCACAATCTAGGTCCAGGTGACAAGCTCGGCGTGGACTTTCCCACAAGTAGCACAAGCGGAAATCGCTCGGGTCCTCCTCGTCGTCGAGTGGCCGAAACGGATGGAGCTCTCCGTGGTCTCTGTGCTGAAGCGCCGCCTTGGCGGCGGGCGCCGCCCCGAAAGTCAAACTTCCTCTTACGCCCCATTTCTTTGGGACAGACGCCGAGCAGAGGCGGCAACAACCCGCTCAAAGAGGATACTTCCCATTATAGATTGTGGCTAGCTGGGATGACCCCTAGCATAAGTGTCGGGGCACGAGCCACGACATCGGGAAACACCCGCCTCAATCCGGATATGAACTTCCGAATCTTCACTCGGGGTGGCAATCAATCGAGGAGCAAAATATCCATACTCAGAGAACTTGCGCTCATATTCCTCAATGGAATCGGAACCCCGCCGAGGTTCGGAAGAGCTCCACCATCTTCTCCCGAGCCTCATCATCGATGAACTTTACCTTGAACTCACCTTGAAGAACTCCCAAGTAGCGGGTGGAGACCCGGTGGTCTCTCGCTCAAGGTGGACTCCCACCACCATCTCATTGTGCCTCCTAGCACATGAGCCGCACATCTCGGCCTCACGAATATCGGGGCACACCATGATCGGAAGGTGTACTCCAAATGGGCGATCCACTGGCCGCCGCTAACGCATCACCGGTGGCATCAAACTTCTCGAGCTTCCACTTCACAAAATCCTTGACCACCTACCCAATTCCTCGGCACCCTCGCCATATCCGCCTCGGGGGCTACTTGCTCTGTGGAGCTGGAGGAGCTACTTGAGCTCTCTTTGAACCAATCGAGTCACGTTTGCTCGATCCGGGCTCGGGACTCTTCCCATTGCTTGGCGCCAACAAGGCACAGGTCTCTCGCCTCTGGTCACTCAACATGCCGACCATAAAAGCCCTCATTGACTCAAAGCAAACTCGCTCCCAGAGCGTCTCCACGGCGCTCGATCGCCTCAACGCCCGCTCTAGGCGTAACGGGGAGAGGAGCTGGTGGAATGCCATCGATGTCGGCTTGGGACGATGTCCCGCAGATATCGATCCGATCCCGATACCTCGACCGCTCTCGAACCTCTCTCTCCGATGCAGATGGTAGCATCGCATTGGCGATCTACATCCAAACCAACAACGAATCAAAACTCGCTGTCACCACCATCCACAACACCAAACAAGGCATACACTAGATGATAGGTATTGTAAGTTCTTAACCCTTTTCCTTTCTAAAACAATAAATCTAGGCGCACTGATGACCGTCGGAGTGCTTGATGATCATGGAAAACGACCTACAACAAAAGGTCATCTGCAGAATCTATGACTCGAGCTCGATACCAATCAGAAAGACCCGACCAAAAGGGGCTCTAAATGGGCCTTTACCCCAATGCATGTAGTGAAAATAAAAGACATTATGAAAAATACATTTCGGATTCCAAGTAAAAAGCAGAAACATTCAACAACCAAAACATACATTTCTAAAAGCACACTGATCAGAGATTTATTTAAACCATTAAAACAATCCACAAGTACCAATATGCTTTGGAATCCATAAAACGTAAGAAAACATCCGGGGCTCTGTGCCCGTCTACATGCATTCGGGGAAATAATAAAAAGTGAAGAGTCATGATAATTAAAATAAATAATCGAGATGACAAGCGAGGTTCCATGATCATAGCTCCTCCTTCACCATCCCTGTCTCCCGCTTGATTACACTGTGGAAAACCACAGAATAAGGGTGAGTAACGAATTACCAGTAAGAATCCCCAACCGGTACAATACGATATACATGATCATCTAGAAGAATGTATGCAAGCTATGAGAACAAACACAGAGCGGAGCACATAGCTAAGTCCACACTTGGACCTCGGATGCCATCTCGTGGTCTTAGTCAGGAAAATACCACAACACACTAAACGCGCTATACGGGAACAAGTCCCGGCACTCGGCTTCATCACTCGTCGATACGAAAGGTGCATCGCTCAAGATCCCGAGGAGCTCTCGATCGGCGCCAGTAATGAGCGTAAGCGCGCACCGCATGCTACCGCAAACTCGGGGTGCGGGTCCAGTGGCAAGCCGCCCGTGTTCGATCACCATGCCTAACTAAATCTCCGGATCGGTGTCACCGACATAGGGGTGTGAGACTCGGACACGTGAACTATGTCACTGTACCACCGCACCGAGGCTAAGGAACCGGCCGTGGTAGGCTTACACCAGAAGCGGTCCTGCCCTAACAGTGGCAATCAAGGGCTACGGCCGAACACGCCGAGGACGTGTCGATCGCAGGGGACGAGGCAATGCCAAGTCATCATCCCGACCGTTGGGGCATTTAACGACCGCCACCTCACCCAAGATTGCGGGGCCTACCGGTTGGGATAGCTAATCCCTCACGGGGTCCAAGGACGAGAACTGTCTCGAACGTCCTTGCCATAGATGCAAGATACTTTATGCATCGGGCCCGGATGATTCTATCTACCTCAATTCTAAACCTTAACAATAATAACGATTCAATCAATGCGGTCCAATACGTGCTCATCGGATACAAAGAACCTAGCATGATACTACGAAGCAAGAACAGAGATATCGAACATGCTAGAATAGAACAACCTAGCATGGGCTAACATGAGAAACAATACAAGAGTTCATGCGATCAGAATTGAGCAGAGCACCTAGGCTAAACATGCTAGTAAACATACACAGCATACAAAACAACAATCACAAATATACCATGAGGTCCACACAACCCCGGTAAGAAATCCTTACCTTGGTCGGAAGACTTTTACACACAAATCCTAAGGCTGCGGAACAATCCCGAGCTAGAGCGGGAACCTAGCAAACCAACAATAATCGGCATCTAAAATATCTAAACAACAATAGAAGCAACAAGCTCGGCTCGGGGAACTCACGCGCGCGCGACGACACGAGCTTGGGTCGCTGCGGCAAGCTCGCTCGGCAAAGGTGGGCCGGCCGCGCCGCGCACGGCAGGACACGCGCCGGCCGGCGCTTACCGCACAGCAAGCAGCGTGGACACGCGCTACGGGCGAGCGGCTCGACGGCGAAGGCGCGCGCTGGCGCCGGCGCGGCGAGCGCGGACACGGCGAGCAACTCGGCAGCGCGCGCGCGCGAACGCGAACGCTCGGCGGCGCGCGGCAAGCGGCTCGGCAAGCGGACACGGCGAGCGCGCGGCGAGCGACGGCCGGACGCGCTGGCGGCTGGGCGAGACCTCTGGCGTCGCGGCGAGCGATCGGCGATCTTCTTTGGGCGACGGCGAGATCTTTGGGGACAGTCCGGGCGGCGTGGCGGCAGGTAGCTCGACCGACCTGGCGCGTCTGGCAGGCCGCGGCTCGACCGATCCGGGCGTGCGATGTGGCCTGCTCGACCGATCTGGGCGTGCGAGCTGGGTGGGATGATGGTTGCTCCTCTCGGTGGCCGCACAACACACACACACACACACAACCCCTTTTTCTTACATTCGGCCAACAAACACCCAAATGAGAAGATGAAGAAGACGAAGACTTACCGGAATGATGATGATCGAACCCAAGGAGATGCAAGGATGAAGAACTCGGCAAGGCTATGGAGATGGAGAGCTTGGGCGGCCAAGAGGTGTTTTTGGAGAAGGAGATGAAATAACCTATTTCTATTTCATTTAACCAAATGCACCAAAACTCCAAAATCCAAGGTTAACTAAGATGTGATGCGAAAGAGTAACAAGAGCACCTAATGGCTCAAATGGCACACCTCTCTCAAAGCTTCCCAGAGACCGGGTTCAAACCCATACTGCAAAGACAAATTCCTTTATTTTTACTTTTGCAACAAACCTTGCTCAAACCAAACCACAAACCCCTCCAAAACCTACATAAAACCATCCAATAATTTTAGTAATGGAAAAGACACAAACGACCACGCGGCCCGACCAAATTACCAAATTACCCCTAGGGCATACCGGAAGACCGGAAGAAAAAACGGGTCGTTACGAGGCGATATGGCGAGAGGGTGCCGAGGAATTGGGTAGGTGGTGAAGGATTTTGTGAAGTGGAAGCCCGAGAAGTTTGATGCCACCGGTGATGCGTTAGCGGCGGCCGGTGGATTGCCCATTTGGAGTACACCTTCCGATCATGGTGTGCCCCGATATTCGAGAGGCCGAGGTGTGCGGCTCATGTGCTAGGAGGACAGCGAGATGGTGGTGGGAGTCCACCTTGAGCGAGAGACCGGTGGGTCTCCACCCGCTACTTGGGAGTTCTTCAAGGCCGAGTTCAAGGTAAAGTTCATCGGTGATGAGGCTCAAGAGAAGATGGTGGAGCTCTTCCGGAACTCAAGCGTGGTTCGATTCCATTGAGGATTATGAGCGCAAGTTCTCGAGTATGGGTATTTTGCTCCTCGTTGATTGCCACCCCGGAGTCAAGATTCGGAAGTTCATATCTCGGATTGAGGCGAGGTGTTTCCCGAGATGTCGGGGCTCGGGCCCCCGACACTTATGCTAGCTAGTCCAATTGGCCACGATCTATAATGGGAAGTATCCTGCTTGAGCGGGTGGTTGCCGCTCTGTTCGGCGTCTGTTCCAGTGCAGCAAGGGTAAGAGAAAGTTTGAGTTTAGGGGTGGCGGCGGCGTCGCCAAGGGCGATTCAAAATCGGGATCGGCATAGGCCCCGATCCGTTTTCACCTCGCGCAGCAGGCGGTCCCGAGCGAGTTCTGCTTGTGCTTCTTGCGGGAGGACCCACACTGGAGCTTTCATGGGGCCCTGCAGTGTGTTTTTCGTTGTGGTAAAGAGGGTCATATGATCCGTTTCATCCTCGGCCCAGTAGCAGCAGCAGGTCGGGTGTTTGCTACGACCGTCAGGAGGCCGAGCGTCACGGATGCCGCTGTGGCGAGTGTACGCTTCTTGTTTTAGATCACTGCGCATTTGTCTTGTTTGATTAGGGTTCTACGCATTCATTTGTATCTCGTGTTGTTTCTTCGAGCATGCTAAGTTGAGACTAGAGCCTCTAGGTTTTGAGTTATCTGTTGCAACTCCTTCGGGAGTTAGTATGTTAGCTAGAGATAAGATTAAGGATGGCCGGATCGAGATATCCGGAGAGTTGCTTGTAGCCACACTCATAGTTCTGCCTATGAGTGGTTTTGATGTGATTCTTGGTATGGAGTGGTTAGCTGCTAACCACGCGTTGATTGGACTGCCACCGGAAGAAGTGGGTGTTCGGGCCACTGGTCGGCCTAGTTTTAAGTTTCGTGGAGTCCAAGGTGGAGTCTGCCCGCCAATGGTGTCAGCTGTGAAAGCTCGTCGTTTGCTAGCTCATGGAGCTTGGGGTTACCTAGCCAAGTTGTCTGTGGAGAGCCGTCCCTTGCTGTCTGTCGATCAGGTGCCGGTCGTGCAGGAGTTCGCGGATGTGTTTCCTGAGGAGTTACCGGGGTTGCTGTAAAGACCCGACCCAAAAGGGGCTCTAAATGGGCCTTTACCCCAATGCATGTAGTGAAAATAAAAAGACATTATGAAAAATACATTTCGGATCCCAAGTAAAAACAGAAACATTCAACAGCCAAAACATACATTTCTAAAAGCATACTATGATCAGAGATTTATTTAAACCATTAAAACAATCCACAAGTACAAATATGCTGGAATCCATAAAACGTAAGAAAACATCACGGGGCTCTGTGTCCGTCTACATGCATTCAAGGGAAATAATAAAAGTCAAGAGTCATGATAAAATAAAATAGTCGAGAGATGACAGTGAGGATTCCATGATCACGCCTTCCCCTTGACCATCCTGTCTCCCGCCTTGATTACCCGTGGAAAACCACAGAATAAGGGTGAGTAACGAATTACCCAGTAAGAATCCCCAACCGGGGTACAATACGATATACATGATCATCTAGAAGAATGTATGCAAGCTATGAGTACAAACACAGAGCGGAGCACATAGCTAAGTCCACACTTGGACCTCGGATGCCAACTCGTGGTCTTAGTCCGGAAATACCACAACACACTAAACGCGCTATACGGGAACAAGTCCCGGCCTCGGCTGTCTCGCTGCCGATACGAAAGGTGCACTAGCTCAAGATCCCGAGGAGCTCTCGGTCGGCCGTATTTGTAATGAGCGTAAGCATGCACCGCGTGCTTCTACTGCACTATGGGGGTGCCGGTCTAGTGGCAAGCCGCCCATATCCGGATACCACGCCTAACTAAATCTCCGGATCGGTGTCACCGACATAGGGGTGTGAGACTGGACACGTGAACTATGTCACTGTACCACACGCACACGAGGCTAAGGAACGGGTCATGGTAGGCTTACACCAGAAGCCGTCCTTACCTTAACGGTGGCAATCAAGGGCTCTTGCCGAACACGCCGAGGGCGTGCGTTTGCCGGGGACTAGGCATTGCCAAGTCATCATCCCGACCGTTGGGGTATCGCTTAGACTACCACCCTCACCCAAGATTGCGGGGCCTACCGGTTGGGATAGCTAATCCCTCACGGGGTCCAAGGGCGGAGAATCGTCTCGAACGTCCTTGCCATAGATGCAAGATACTTTATGCATCGGGCCGGATGATGCTATCTACCGAATTCTAACTGCCTTAACAATCATGAGAAACAATCCAATACGTGCTCGAAAGAATACTGAAGACCTAGCATGGTACTACAGAACAAGAATGAATATGAGCATGCGAGCGGAACAACCTAGCATGGACTAACATGAAAGAACAACATACGAAGTCATGCGATCAGAATTGAGCAGAGCACCTAAACTATACATCTTTGATAATCACAAACAAACATACAACATCAATCACATAGAACATCGCAGGTCCACACAACCCCGGTAAGAAATCCTTACCTTGGTCGAAAGACTTCTACACACAAATTCCTAGGCTGCGAACACTTCCGAGCTAGCTATCGAGAACCTACAAACATGGTAACAATCATAACCATATCCCTAAAAATATAATAAAGCAAAGAGGCTCGGCTCGAGGAGCACTCACACGGCACCGCGACACGAAGCAAGCGGCGCTGCATGGCATTGCTGCACGGCTGTTTTGGAAAGGCGCTGCTTGCACGGATAAGCGCTGGGGCGCGGTGTGCGCACGACAGACAGACGGGACTCGGCAGCGAGCGGCAAGACGACGGCGCACGCGGGCGCTGGAGTGCGATCGCGGACACGGCGAAGTTGCTCGGCAGGAGGGCGCGTTGGCGTGCGCAGCAGGCGGGCGCGGGCGCTGGCGCGCTGGCGCGGCGAAGCGACGCGGACGCGGCTGGCGCTGGGCGGCGAGCAGCTTGGGCGCGGCGCGCGGCGCTGGCGTCTGGGCGTCTCGCTGGCGCGATCACGCACGACCGCGAGCGATGGCGTGCGGGAGGGCTGCTTCAACAGATCTGGGCGATCTGGTGCGACGGCAGGGGCTGCTCAACGGATCTGGGCGACCTGGAGAGCGATGGCGTGCGGGAGGTTCGGCGGTGGATCTGGCGCGGAAGGCTATTGTCCGGCTTTGGCGTGCGGCAGGGCCGCTTCAACAGATCCGGGCGAGCCGGACGGCGATGATGGTTGCTTCTCTCGGTGTTTGCAATCAACACAAACACACACAACACTCTACATCTTACCTTCGCCGGCATCAAAAACCAAATGAGGAGATGAAGAGGATGAAGACTTACCGGAATGATGATGATCGAACCCAAGGAGATGCAAGGGAAGAAGAATCGGCAAAGGCTATGGAGAGGGAGAGCTTGTGCGGCCAAAAGGAGATTTGGAGAAGAAGATGGAATAAACCTAATTCTATTTCATTTAACCAAATGCACCAAAACTCCAAAATCCAAGGTTAACTAAGATGTGATGCGAGAAAGAGTAACAAGAGCACCTAATGGCTCAATTGGCACACATCTCTACAAGCTTTCAGGAGACCCGGGTTCAAACCCCATTTGCAAAGACAAATTCCTTTATTTTTACTTTTGCATCAAACCTTGCTCAAACCAAACCACAAGCCCTCCAAAAACCTACAAAACCAACCAATAATTTTAGTAGCTGGAAAAGACACAAACGACCTCGACGGCCCGACCAAATTACCAAATTACCCCTAGGGCATACGGAAGACCGGGAAGAAAAACACGGGTCGTTACAATATTCCCTCCTTTTTATGACTTTCGTCCTCGAAAGTCCTTAAGACAGAAATAGCTCTGGGGTAATACAACCTCATCTCGTCTTCCCGCTCCCAAGTGGCTTCCTCGAACCCCGACTCTTCCATCGAACCTTTACCAAACGAATCTCGCGATTACGCAACGTCTTGGTCTCAAAGGCAAGGATCCTCACCGCTTCTCCTCGAAGTTCAAATCCTCATTCGGTGCAAAGGCTCAAAGTCCACAATGTGCGACTGGTCCGGCACATATTGCCTCAACATCGATACATGGAAAACACTATGCACGATAGTGACGGAGGTAGGGCTAACCAGGTAAGCAACTCGCCAATCCTCTCTAGGATCTCAAATGGACCAACAAAACGGGGACTCAACTTCTCACGCTTGCAAACCTCGAACACCTCGCATCGGAGCAACCTTAAGGAACACATGCCGACCAACCTCAAACTCCAAATCTCGACGCGAACATCGGCGTAACTCTTCTGCACGCTCTCGAAATTTTGTCAACATACGAGCTCTAATCTTCGCAGACTTTGCACCATTGGTCAAGCTGCGAGAACTCGGGACCCAAAAACTCGTCTATCACCAACCTCTTCCCGAGAACACGGGGACCGATAACGCTTACCATACAATGCCTCGAATGGAGCCATCTCAGATAAATCGATCGTAGCATTTGTTGTTATAGGCAAACTCCATCAAAATCTGAATCTGGTCCCAAGCTGCTGCGGGAAATCCAACACACAAGCCCTCAACATATCCTCGAGAATCGATTCACTCTCTCGATCGACCATCCGCTCGAGGGTGAAAAGTCTGTCTTTGAAATCGCACTCTGTGCCCAAACCCCTACGGAGCGCTCTCCGAAAACGAGAAGTGAACCGCGAGTCACGATCGGACACAATCCTCACCGGCACACCATGATAACGGATGATCTCGCTCCAAAAACAAGCTGCGCCATTGTTCCACGGTATAAGTGTCTCTACAGGGAATGAAGTGTGCGCTCTTGGTCAAACGGTCGACTATCACCCAAATCGAGAGAACTTCCTGAGTCCTTGGCAAACCAGAGATAAAGTCCATGGAGATCTCTTCCCATTTCCACTGGGGCACACTCGGCTGGTTGCAACAAACCGGTGGCCTCTGCACGGGTGCCTTCACTTGGCGACAAGTGAGACACCTACCGACAAACTCTGCCACATCTCTCTTCATTCCCATCCACCGTAAGGTCCGCTTAAGGTCTGATACATCTTGGTACCCAGGGGTGCCAAGCAAAAGGGGAATGTGGGCCTCGAGAGCAACTCGCTGCTCGAAACTCCGCAATGTCCGGAACACACAACCGCCTCTATAAGTCAAACCATCATCGGTGAATATACAAAGTCAAAGTCACGTCAAGACTAACTCTGTCAACCAATCTCTTAAGTGCGGGGTCACCTAACTGGTGTCTATAATCCACGCCTAATCGGCGGTGAGCGATCCAATCGAGCTACCACTGGCGGTAACCTCCCCAACAACACTGCGCAACCTCGGCCCTCTCGAACTCTCTCCGCAACCGGGCTGGGGAACTCAACAACGCCGCAGAGTGCGACGTCTTTCTACTCAAAGCATCGGCCACTACATTGGCTTTACGGATGGTACAAAATCTCGCATGATCATAATCCTTTACCAACTCTAACCATCTCTCTCGCCTCATATTCAACTCCTTTCGAGTAAGCAGATACTTGAGGCTCGGTGATCGGTAAACATCGAATCCGCTCACCATACGGGTAATGCCTCCAAATCTTGATTGCAAACACCACTGGCCGCCAACTCCATATCACGAGTCGGGTAGTTCGCTCATACGGCCGGTGACGGGAAGCATAGGCAATGACCTTCCCGTCTTTGCATCAATACACAACCTAATCCAAACTTGGAAGCATCACTGCGGACCACGAAACCACTGTCCCCTCGGGATCGCCAACACTCAGTCTTTGAAGTCAAAGCGCGCTTGAGCACAGCAAAGCTCTCATCACACTCTTTGTCCCAAACAAACTCGACACCCTTCCTCGTCGGACGAGTGAGGCGAGGCTATAGCGAAGAAGTCCTGACGAACCGAGCGGTAGTAACCGCCAAACCAGAAAGCTGCGAATCGGCAAGAATCGAAGTCGTCTTGGCCCATGAACTCACGGCCTCAATCTTCGCGGGGTCCACGGCTATACCACCTCTCGAAACCACGTGGCCTAGGAAGGCCACTGCTCCAACCAGAAATCACATTTGGAAAACTTCGCATAAAGCCGGGTTTTCCCTCAAGGCCGCCAATACTCGCCTCAAATGCTCGCATGGTCTTCTTTAGACCTCGAATAAATCGAGAATATCGTCAATGAACACGATGACGAAGCTGTCCAAAAATTATTTGAACACCCTATCCATCATGTCCATGAACGCGGTGGGGCATTGGTCAATCCAAAGCGACATAACCACAAACTCATAGTGACCATATCCGGACACGAAAGTCGTCTTAGGAATGTCGGCATCCACGATCCGGCCCGATGGTAACCGGATCTCGAGATCTATCTTGGAGAACACGAAGCTCCTGAAGCCGATCGAACAAATCATCGATCACGGGGCAAGCGGATACTTATTCTTCACTTTGTCACCTTATTAAGCTCGCGGTAATCAATACATAAGCGCATAGAACCATCCTTCTTTTTAACAAACAGGGCTGGGTGCTCCCACGGGGACACACTCGGACGGATGAACCCTCGGTCTAACATCTCCCTGCAATCTGAATCTTGATTCCTTTAACTCGGGCTGGCGCCATGCGATATGGAGCCTTCGAGATAGGGAGGGTCCACGGCTCGAGCTCAATAATGAAGTCAACCTCTCTCTTTGGGGGCAACCCCAAAGTAACTCCTCAGAAACACATCCGCGAACTCCGCACGCCGGCTTTGATCGATGCATGCAGCGAGGGCGGCTCTCCCTGAACAACTTGGCTAGGTAACCCCAAGCTCCATGAGCTAGCAAGCGACGAGCTTTCACGGTGACACCATTGGCGGGCGAGAATCCACCTTGGACTCCACGAAACTTAAAACTAGGCCGACCGGTGGCCTGAACACCACTTCTTTCCGGTGGCAGTCAATCAACGCGTGGTTAGCAACTAACCACTCCATACCAAGAATCACATCAAAACCACTCATAGGCAGAACTATGAGTGTGGCTACAAGCAACTCTCCGGATATCTCGATCCGGCCATCCTTAATCTTATCTCTAGCTAACATACTAACTCCCGAAGGAGTTGCAACAGATAACTCAAAACCTAGAGGCTCTAGTCTCAACTTAGCATGCTCGGCCAAACAACGAGATACAAATGAATGCGTAGAACGAGAATCAAACAAGACAAATGCGCGGTGATCTAAAACAAGAAGCGCACGCTTGCGCAGCGGCATCCGTGCGCTCGGCCTCCGACGGTCGTAGCAAACACCCGACCTGCTGCTGCTGCTATTGGTGAGGACAGAAACGGATCATATGACCCTCTTTACCACAACGAAAAAACACACTGGGCCCAATGAAAGCTCGGTGTGGGTCCTCCGCAAGAAGCACAAGCGGGAACTCGCTCGGGACCGCCCGCTTGGCGAGGTGAAACGGATCGGGGCCCTATGCCGATCCCGGTTTTGGAATCGCCCTTGGCGACGCCGGCGCCACCCCTAAACTCAAACTTTCTCTTACGCCCCACTGCACTGAACAGACGCCCGAGCAGAGCGGCAACCACCCTTCGGCAGGATACTTCCCATTATAGATCGTGGCCAAGCTGGGACGGCCCTAGCATAAGTGTCGGGGGCACGAGCCACGACATCACAGGAAACACACCGCCTCAATCCGGATATGAACTTCCGAATCTTCACCGGGGTGGCAATCAAGCGAGGAGCAAAATACCCATACTCACGAGAACTTGCGCTCATAATCCTCAATGGAATCAGAACCCGCTTCGAGTTCGGAAGAGCTCCACCATCTTCTCTTGAGCCTCATCACCGATGAACTTTACCTTGAACTCGGCCTTGAAGAACTCCCAAGTAGCGGGTGGAGACCCGGTGGTCTCTCGCTCAAGGTGGACTCCCACCACCATCTCATTGTGCCTCCTAGCACATGAGCCGCACACCTCGGCCTCTGAATATCGGGGCACACCATGATCGGAAGGTGTACTCCAAATGGGCAATCCACTTGGTGCCTCTAACGCATCACCGGTGGCATCAAACTTCTCGGGCTTCCACTTCACAAAATCCTTGACCACCTACCCAATTCCTCGGCACCCTCCGCCATATACGCCTCTGGGGCTACTTGCTCCGAGGAGCTGGAGGTGCTACCGAGCTCTCTTTGAACCAATCGAGTCATTTTGCTCGATCCGGGCTCGGGACTCTTCCGCTGCTGGCGCCAACAAGGCTCAGGTCTCTGCCCGCATTGGTCACTCAACATGCGACCATAAAGCCCTCATAGACTCGGCAAACTCGCCCGGGAGCGATCTCACGGCGCTCGATCGCCTCAACGCCCGCTCTAGGCGTAACGGGAGGAGCTCTTTGGTGGAATGCCATCGGTGTCGGCTTGGGACGATGTCCCTGCGGTATAAGATCCGATCCACGATACCTCGACACGCTCTCGAACCTCCTCTCCGATGCAGAGGGGTGGTAGCATCTTTGGCGATCTACATCCAAACCAACAACGAATCAAAACCTGCCTGTCACCACTCCACAACACCAAACAAGGCATACACTAGATGATAGGTATTGTAAATTCTTAACCCTTTTTCAACAACAAATAGTAAACCTAGGCGTACCTGATGACTGTCGGAGTGCTGATGATCATGGAAAAACGACCTACAACAAAGGTCAGTCTACAGAATCTATGACTCTAAGCTCTGATACCAACTGTAAAGACCCGACCCAAAAGGGGCTCTAAATGGGCCTTTACCCCAATGCATGTAGTGAAAATAAAAAGACATTATGAAAAATACATTTCGGATCCCAAGTAAAAACAGAAACATTCAACAGCCAAAACATACATTTCTAAAAGCATACTCTGATCAGAGATTTATTTAAACCATTAAAACAATCCACAAGTACAAATATGCTGGAATCCATAAAACGTAAGAAAACATCCTGGGGCTCTGTGCCCGTCTACATGCATTCAAGGGAAATAATAAAAGTCAAGAGTCATGATAAAATAAAATAGTCAGAGATGACAGCAGGATTCCATGATCACAGCTTCCCCTTCAGCCATCCTGTCTCCCGCCTTGATTACCTGTTGGAAAACCACAGAATAAGGGTGAGTAACGAATTACCCAGTAAGAATCCCCAACCGGGGTACAATACGATATACATGATCATCTAGAAGAATGTATGCAAGCTATGAGTACAAACACAGAGCGGAGCACATAGCTAAGTCCACACTTGGACCTCGGATGCCAACTCAGGGTCTTAGTCCGGAAATACCACAACACACTAAACGCGCTATACGGGAACAAGTCCCGGCCTCAGCCTGTCTACTGCCGATACGAAAGGTGCACTAGCTCAAGATCCCGAGGAGCTCTCCGGTCGACGCTGTAATGAGCGTAAGCATGCACCGCGTGCTTCTACAGCACTATGGGGGTGGGTCTAGTGGCAAGTTGCCCATATCCGGATACCACGCCTAACTAAATCTCCGGATCGGTGTCAGCGACATAGGGTGTGAGACACGGACACGTGAACTATGTCACTGTACCACCGCTTTGAGGCTAAGGGCGGGTCATGGTAGGCTTACACCAGAAGCCGCCCTTACCTTAACAGTGGCAATCAAGGGCTACCGCCGAACACGCCGAGGACGCGTGCGTTTGCCGAGGACTAGGCATTGCCAAGTCATCATCCCGACCGTTGGGGTATCGCTTAGACTACCACCCTCACCCAAGATTGCAGGGCCTACCGGTTGGGATAGCTAATCCCTCACGGGGTCCAAGGACGGAGAATCGTCTCGAACTTCCTTGCCATAGATGCAAGATACTTTATGCATCGGCCCGGATGATGCTATCTACGAATTCTAACCGCCTTAACAATCGATAAACAATCCAATACGTGCTCGAAAGAATCTGAGAAGACCTAGCATGGTACTACGAGAACAAGAATGAATATGAGCATGCGAAGCGGAACAACCTAGCATGGACTAACATGAAAGAACAACATACGAAGTCATGCGATCGAGAATTGAGCAGAGCACCTAAACTATACATCTTGATAATCACAAACAAACATACAACATCAATCACATAGAACATCGCAGGTCCACACAACCCGGTAAGAAATCCTTACCTTGGTCGGAAGACTTCTACACACAAATTCCTAGGTGCGAACACTTCCGAGCTAGCTATCGAGAACCTACAAACATGGTAACAATCATAACCATATCCTAAAAATATAATAAAAGCAAAAAGAGGCTCGGCTCGGGAGCACTCACTCACGGCTGACGCGACACGAAGCAAGGGCGCTGGCTGGCGGTTGCATTTTTGGCTGGCGGCGCTTGCGTGTGTGGATGGGCGATGGGGAAGCGGCTGTCCGTGACGGACAAACGGGGACTCAGCAGCGGAAGCGGCGGCACGGGCGCGCACGGCGCTGGAGTGCGATGCGGGACGGCGCGAGTTACTTTCGCGAGGGCCGATATGTATACAGCGCGAAGCGTCAGCGAAAGCGGCGGCGGCGCGCGCGGCGGGCGGCGAGCAGCGAGCGCGACGCGGCTGGCGCTGGCGCGGAGCAGCGGCGCTTGGCGCGCGGGCGCGCGGCGTCGGGCGTCTGCTGGCTGGCGCGATTCGCACGATCGCGAGCGATGCGCGTGCGGAGGGGCTGCTTCAACGATCTGAGCGATCCGTGCGACGGGCAGGGCGCGCCAGCGGATCCGGGCGACACGGAGAGCGATGGCGTCGCGGGAGGTTCTGCGACGGTGGATCTGGCGAAAGGCGCCCGTCCGGCTGGCGTGGCGGCGCAGGGCGCTTCAACAGATCTGGGCGAGCTGGGCGGCGATGATGGTTGCTTCTCTCGGTGTTGCAATCAACACAAACACACACAACACTCTACATCTTACCTTCGCCAAAGCATCAAAAACCAAATGAGGAGATGAAGAGGATGAAGACTTACCCGGAATGATGATGATCGAACCCAAGGAGATGCAAGGGAAGAAGAATCGGCAAAGGCTATGGAGAGGGAGAGCTTGTGCGGCCAAAAGGAGATTTGGAGAAGAAGATGGAATAAACCTAATTCTATTTCATTTAACCAAATGCACCAAAACTCCAAAATCCAAGGTTAACTAAGATGTGATGCAGAAAGAGTAACAAGAGCACCTAATGGCTCAATTGGCACACATCTCTACAAGCTTTTCAGAGACCCGGGTTCAAACCCCATTGCAAAGACAAATTCCTTTATTTTTACTTTTGCATCAAACCTTGCTCAAACCAAACCACAAGCCCCTTTTTCAACAACAAATAGTAAACCTAGGCGTACCTGATGACTGTCGGAGTGCTGATGATCATGGAAAAACGACCTACAACAAAGGTCAGTCTACAGAATCTATGACTCTGAGCTCTGATACCAACTGTAAAGACCCGACCCAAAAGGGGCTCTAAATGGGCCTTTACCCCAATGCATGTAGTGAAAATAAAAAGACATTATGAAAAATAAATTTCGGATCCCAAGTAAAAAGAAACATTCAACGGCCAAAACATACATTTCTAAAAGCATACTCGATCGTGAGATTTATTTAAACCATTAAAACAATCCACAAGTACAAATATCTTTGGAATCCATAAAACGTAAGAAAACATCACGGGGCTCTGTGCCCGTCTACATGCATTCAAGGGAAATAATAAAAGTCAAGAGTCATGATAAAATAAAATAGTCGAGAGATGACAAGTGAGGATTCCATGATCACGGCTTCCCCTTGACCATCCTGTCTCCGCCTTGATTACTCGTGGAAAACCACGAGAATAAGGGTGAGTAACGAATTACCAGAAGAATCCCCAACCGGGTACAATACGATATACATGATCATCTAGAAGAATGTATGCAAGCTATGAGTACAAACACAGAGCGGAGCACATAGCTAAGTCCACACTTGGACCTCGGATGCCAACTCGGGGTCTTAGTCCGGAAATACCACAACACACTAAGCGTGCTATACGGGAACAAGTCCCGCCTCACCGCTCTCTCTGCCGTCACGAAAGGTGCACTAGCTCAAGATCCCGAGGAGCTCTCCGGTCGACGTATTTGTAATGAGCGTAAGCATGCACCGCGTGCTTCTACAGAGACTATGAAGTGCAGGGTCTAGTGGCAAGCTGCCCATATCCGGATACCACGCCTAACTAAATCTACGGATCGGTGTCAGCGACATAGGGGTGTGAGACACGGACACGTGAACTATGTCGGCTGTACCACCGCACTTTGAGGCTAAGGAACGGGTCATGGTAGGCTTACACCAGAAGCCGTCCTTACCTTAACAGTGGCAATCAAGGGCTCTTGCCGAACACGGCCGAGGGCGTGTTTACCGTTTGCCGAGGACTAGGCATTGCCAAGTCATCATCCCGACCGTTGGGGTATCGCTTAGACTACCACCCTCACCCAAGATTGCGGGGCCTACCGGTTGGGATAGCTAATCCTCACGGGGTCCAAGGACGGAGAATCGTCTCGAACTTCCTTGCCATAGATGCAAGATACTTTATGCATCGGGCTCGGATGATGCTATCTACCGAATTCTAACTGCCTTAACAATCGATAAACAATCCAATACGTGCTCGAAAGAATCTGAGAAGACCTAGCATGGTACTCTACGAACAAGAATGAATATGAGCATGCGAACGGAACAACCTAGCATGGACTAACATGAAAGAACAACATACGAAGTCATGCGATCAGAATTGTAAGCAGAGCACCTAAACTATACATGCTGATAATCACAAACAAACATACAACATCAATCACATAGAACATCGCGAGGTCCACACAACCCCGGTAAGAAATCCTTACCTTGGTGGAAGACTTCTACACACAAATTCCTAGGCTGCGAACACTTCCGGAGCTAGCTATCGAGAACCTACAAACATGGTAACAATCATAACCATATCCCTAAAAATATAATAAAAAAGAGCTCGGCTCGGGAGCACTCACACGGCACCGCGACACAAGCAAGAAGCGGCTGGCTCTTTGGCAGTGCTGGCAGCAATTAAATTTGGCGCGCTGTGCGATGGATGGGCGCTGGGGGCGGCTTGTCCGCGACGGACAAACGGGACTTCGGCGGCGGAAGGGCGGCACGCGCACGGGCGCACGCGCGCTGGAGTGCGATGCGGACACGGCGAGTTGCTCGCGCGAGGGCCTGGCGCGCGCGCGGCGCGTCTGCGCGGCGCGGCGCTGGCGGCGGCGTGGGCGCGCAGCGTCGACGCGGCGGCGGCGGGCTGGCGCGAATGGCAGCTTGGCGGCGGCGGCGCGCGCGGCGCTCAGCGTCAGCGTCGCTCTTCTTTGGCGCGATCGCACGATCCGCGAGCGATGGCGTCGGCGGGAGGAATGCTTCAACAGATCGGGCGATCGTCGTGTGACGGGCGGGCCGCTCAACGGATCTGGCGACACAGAGAGCGATGGCGTCGCGGGAGGTCTGCGACGGTGGATCTGGCGAAAATTGCTTTGTCCGGCTTTGGCGTGCGGCAGGGCCGCTTCAACAGATCTGGGCGAGGTGGGCGGCGATGATGGTTGCTTCTCTACGGGTGGTTGCAATCAACACAAACACACACAACACTCTACATCTTACCTTCGCCCGGCATCAAAAACCAAATGAGGAGATGAAGAGGATGAAGACTTACCGGAATGATGATGATCGAACCCAAGGAGATGCAAGGGAAGAAGAATCGGCAAAGGCTATGGAGAGGAGAGCTTGTGCGGCCAAAAGGAGATTTGGAGAAGAAGATGGAATAAACCTAATTCTATTTCATTTAACCAAATGCACCAAAACTCCAAAATCCAAGGTTAACTAAGATGTGATGCAGAAAAGAGTAACAAGAGCACCTAATGGCTCAATTGGCACACATCTCTACAAGCTTTCAGGAGACCAGGTTCAAACCCATTGCGGCAAAGACAAATTCCTTTATTTTTACTTTTGCATCAAACCTTGCTCAAACCAAACCACAAGCCCCTCCAAAAACCTACAAAACCAACCAATAATTTTAGTAACTGGAAAAGACACAAACGACCCTGACGGCCCGACCAAATTACCCCTAGGGCATACACGGAAGACGGGAAGAAAAACACAGGTCGTTCTGAGCCACCCGAGCCCCTGGCCGCCCGACTCTCCGGCCCGGTGGCCTAGGTCGCGCCGCCGCGTGCTGCGGTGTCGCCGAGCCGCCCGCCCGTGTCGCCCTCGCCCAGGCCGTCCCCGAGCCAGCTCGCCTTGGTCCGCGTCGCCCAGCCCTGTGCCGTGCCGTGTCGTGCTAGCCCGAGTGTCCTGTAGATCGTGTCGCTCGCCCCCGAGCGCCCTGTAGCTCGTCGCCCCGCGCGCGCCCCTGTGCTTGCTGAGCTCTGGACCGCGCGCCGTTCCTTGTGCCGAGTCGCGCCGCGCGCCAGCGCCTAGCCAGCTGCTCTCCTGCGCCCGCGCGCCCTCGCCTCGCCCTAGCGCGCTCCCCCAGCGCCCAGCCTCTGCGCCCTAGCTCGCCCAGCGCCCATGCCCTGAGCCCATGCCAGCCCAGCCCCTGCGCCCAGCCTGCCCTGTTGTGTGCTGGTTGACCCGAGCCTTGTGGCTTCTCGGATGGTATTTCCCGAGCCTTTTCTTCGTTGGGCCCGGATTTATTGGCTGCTGGTTATTGATTTATTTGGGCTGTTTTATGTATGTGATTTGGGTGCTTTGTTTGATGTTCAGGCTGTTCGGGATCGTTTTGAGGCTCGAGGGTTGCTCGTTGATTTGTGATTATTATTATTGTTTTTCTGCTTGTTCCAGGTAAGGATTTCTTACAATGGTTGTGTGGACCCTGCGATATATCTCGATATGCCTTGCTTGTTTGCTGACTGTTATGAGCATGTTAGAGATAGAGCAGTTGATTGATTTCTTGCTAGCATGTTTGCTCGATTTTACATGTTAGTGCCATGCTAGGTTTGTTACACAAAGCATGCTTATGATTCCCGCTAAGTTGTATTATCATGCTAGGTAATGTGTTTATGTCGGTCATTGCTTGCTAGCCAAGAATCATTGATTTTACTCTGTACTCTTAGATAGTGTTGTAGGGTTTGTCATCATCCGGAGGTGAGCGGACATGGCGTACTTTGTCCCCCTATCGATCGGGAGTAAAGTGTGCGCGAGATAACGTATCTTGCTTCCCCGATCACCAAGGTGGATTTAGCTCTGGTCGGGAGTAAAAGTGCGCAAAGATAACGTATCTTGCTACCCCGACCCGCCGGTTGTGGACTTAGCTACCCACTTCGGCAATAGCCTAGTTTGTAGCTCTGCTAGAGCGGAACCGCCAGCGGTGTAAGCCTACCTTGGCCGGTTCTTAGCTTCAGTCGGTGGATCAGTGCGCAGAGATAAGCGCGAGGGCCTCGCCATCGTGATCGATGACACCGCTTCCGAGTCATAGGCATGGGGTGTGCGCTGTAACGGCCCAGTTTTCTATTTCGGCTTCCCAGGTGTTTCCGGTTCATTATTCGGATGTTCGGATGGGTCGTTAGTGCTATTTTAACCCTTAGGGGCATTTTGGTCTTTTGCCCCGGTCAGGGTTTTGTGGGTTTTGGAGGATTCCAGGGTCACTCCTGCCTTTGTCGAGGCTTGATTGTTGTTGGTTGCAGGACTCAAGAAGTTCGAGCTGGTTGTTTGGAAGTTTGAAGGTGATTTGGTAATTAGCAAAATTATTGTTAATTTAAGTGCTTCCATTGGGATTTGAGCCCTTGCCCTAGATGGTAATTTGGAAGCTTGGTTTAAATGGGTTTATATAAGGAGAAAAGGTTGCTTCAACCGGGACTCGAAGGAGGAAGCCCGGGGAAGGGATTTAGGTCACCAAGACCTATTTAAATTAGGAAAAGGAAAGAAAATCAAGAAAATCCCATTCCCTTGTTTTACCACTTTTCTCTCTCTCTCTCTCTCTCTCTCTCTCTGGCCGACCTCACCAAGAAACCCAACCGAGCCTCGCCGAGCCGTCCCGGCCAGCCAAGCAACCCACGCCGAGCGCCCGATCGAGCGGCCCCACCAGATCGCACCAAAGAAATTTCATCGCCGAAGCAGACGCCAAATTTCAAAAGAATAGATCTGCTGCATCGCGGCAGCGCCTCAGCGCCCAGACGCGCCAGCCAGCGCCGCCCGCCCGCGTTGCCCGTCCGCGCGCGCCGTCGCGCGCGCACCAGACGCCATCGCCTAACCGACTCCGCGCCCAGCCGCCCGCGCCAGCGTCAAGTGTCTGGGCTCGTCCCTGCCGCAGACACCGCGCGCAGCAATGCGCCCGCCGCTCACCCAAAGAGCGCCAAAGCGCGCCGCCCACCGCCTGCTGCTGCCCAGTGCACGTCCTGCCCGCCCACTTGCCGCCGAGTGCTGTTTTGCCGAGATAGATGGGACCGAGATCTAGTGCCTTCTCGGTTGGTAAATTCCCGAGCCTTCACTCTTTTGGACCCTAAGTTGTTTGGCTGTTGTTATTTAATTAGGATATTTTTATTAAATGCTTAGGTTGCTCGGGTTCACTTAGAAGCTCGGGAGTCATTTGGTTGGCTTATGGTAGTTATTTTCTGCTTTGTTTCGGTAAGGATTTCTTACCGTGGTTGTGTGGACCTGCGATGCTATCATGATTGTGCCTTGTATGCTTGGTTGTTGTTATGAGTATGTTAGCTATTGAAGCGACTTGTGTTTGTAATCTTGCTAGCATCTTTGCTTGTTGTTCATGTTAGTTCCATGCTAGGTTTGTTCTTCCAAGCATGCCATGTCTTGTGATTGTATGAAAATTTCCAGTGGATAGGTTACATGTTTTCTCTTGCTTCCATATCGTGTTGCTCTTGTGTCCCCGATATATTCTGTTAGTTCCATGCAAGGGGTTTAATTATCTTGGCATACCTTTGTTCTGTTTTATCTGTTAGTTCCATGCCGAGGCATAGGCGGGTGATGTATAGTGTAGAAGACCGTAGGGGTAACTAGTTTAGGTCCCGCTCGGGTAGGACCCCGATGGACATCGGAGGTGTAAGACCGATGGGCATCCTAGGTGTGTAAGTCCCCGATGGGCATCACGGAGTTGGAGGTGTAAGACCCGATGGGCATCCTAGGTGTGTAAGTCCCGATGGGCATCACCGAGTTGGAGGTGTAAGACACGATGGGCATCCTAGGTGTGTAAGTCCCCGATGGGCATCACCGAGTTGGAGGTGTAAGACCCGATGGGCATCCTAGGTGTGTAAGTCCCAGATGGGCATCACTGAGTTGGAGGTGTAAGACCACGATGGGCATCCTAGGTGTGTAAGTCCCCGATGGGCATCATTGAGTTGGAGGTGTAAGACCCGATGGGCATCCTAGGTGTGTAAGTCCCCGATGGGCATCACCGAGTTGGAGGTGTAAGACACGATGGGCATCCTAGGTGTGTAAGTCCCGATGGGCATCACCGAGTTGGAGGTGTAAGTCCCCATTTGGACAAAGACCGAGTCCTAGGTTGTGTAAGGCCGGAAGGGCATCCAAGTGTAGAACCTAGGATAGGGAGTAGATGAAAGCCCTTGAATAGGCTCGCTCTAGAAGTAGCTCATAGCCTAACTCAACCGTTTTGCTCTAAGTCATTGTTTTATTTGCATGTATACTAGGGTGCTAGATGACTGATGTATCGTATTGTACCCGGTTGGGGATTCTTCTTGAGTATGTTTATACTCACCCTTATTTCGTGGTTTTTCCACCGGGTAACTTGGGACATCGGCGGGATGGCTAGGAGGAGGCGGTGGATGATCATGGATAGTGACGACTGGGATGCATGTTCTTTTATTGTTCTCTTTATGATTTAGCATGTAGTGGGACTTGAGTCCCTAGGGAAAACACTCAAACTATTTTATGGTTCTAAATCACAGTACTCTTTTTTTGTTTTTAAGAAAAGCCTTGATCGATCAATTACTCTTGATTTTTACATTGGCTTCTGTGGTTTGTTTAAAGTTTTGTTAATTGCAAAAGTTTTAAATGTGTAGAATGGACGGTGTTTTACATTCCTAGGCATGCATGCTAAGTAAGGATCTAGGTTAGAGACCGCTTCTTTTGGGTCGGGTCCTTACAGTTGGTATCAGAGCTCAGAGTTATAGGTTCGTAGTCGACTGCGATTGTAGGTTGTTTTCCATGATCATCGGGCGCTCGCATGACCATCGGTATGTCCGTAAGTTTAAAGTTAAGGGTTAAGAATTACAATACGCATCTAGTATACATGTGTTACCCTTGTTGGGCAGTGAGAGCCCAGCGTGGGCTAGTTTTTATGTTTTCTCTGTAGACCGCCAGTTGTTGATTACACATTGAGGAGCAGGGACGTTTGGTATCTCCAACCGAGGAGTTGGACCGTTCATGTTGACGATGAGACCTCGTCGCAGTCGTTTAGACCCGTAGGCCACCTTTGCCCCTGGCGGATGAGTTGCCAAGAGTAAGGGGTAGAGTCTAGCACGCCTCAGTGAGACTCCTTGAGCAGAGTGTGCTCCGGCCATGCGAGAATTGATGGCGAGTCTTTTAGCTAACAGAGAGCGGAGACCGGGCGCAATTTGTAGCGCGTAATGGGAGCCTTGGGTGAGAGATAGCCCGGTGGCGAGTTTATTTAGGAGACACCCCTCCTTGTAGCTCCAGTTGCCCGGAGGCTCCGGGAGGGATCGATCAACAAGTTATGCCGATAAGTTAGTTGGCGTTGATCGAGCCGCCGAGTTTGGCTAGTGGAACCCTGTGAGAGCTGGATGTTTTGAGACCTACTGCTGGCGGCGAGGTAGTTGTCCAGATCGAGTTTATCATCCGGTGTTGGGATGACTGGTGTTCGAGGCCGATGACACGATGTTCGAGAGGTCGAGGCGTGCCGCTCAGTCCGTTTGATGCAAAGAAGTGTGGTGGTGGAAGTCCCCTATGAGAGGCGGACCAGCAGAGTCTCCACCACGACCACCGGTCGATTGGCAAGCTGCCAAGTTAGTAGCTTTTGAGGAAGATGTAGAGACATCTTGTCCTCCTGCAAGCCTGCAGTCGTTTTGTAGCCACTTCTTTTAGTACCCTCGTAGCCAGGGGGTAGTGTGGAGTTTGCTTGTCAAGACTTAATCCGTCCGTGGTTTTCAGCTGGCTATTAGAGAGAAGCACCTTACATTAGCATGTTCCAAGAGTGGGGGCAGTCTTGCCACCCGAGGGTTGGCCTGAGTATTTGTTGAGCATCGAGTGGGATGCAGGAGTGGGCCGTGGCTTGTCTGTTAGACGTGATGTCAGAGAATAATCTACTCGAGTGTTGAGACCCTTGTGTTGAGTGCCATTGCCCTGTCACCTGGAGTGTGACCTTCCCTTCCCTCAGAGGGACTTAAAGCCCGTAAAGAGATGTTTGTGTTGTTAAGGATGTAGTGCCTGTTGGCACCAAGCTTTGAGAGGAGACCTAGAGTCAGGCCAGTTGGCACTTTTTGTGCAGATGGTTCCAAGACCCGCCCGAAGTTTGGCATCCCCACTAGTCTTGTACCCACTTCCTGAGATTGCACCTGTTTGGGTTGCATAAGAGATCTAGCTCGGTGGTAGTAAGAGAACTACAAGAGTGAGGTTGTTAGAGGAAAAGTAGGAGCCTTTCGAAGTCACAGGAGAGCTAGGTACAAAGGATGTGTTGGTTGTTAAGGGCTAGCGCGTCCGAGTTCTCTTTTTGTGTTGTGGGGGCTTGTGAGCCAGTTGGATGGTAGTGTGACTCAACTACCCTGGAGTTACCCTAATATGAGTAGGGTTGGCATCGATGATGCGTGGTTGATCCAGTGTTAGAGCCATGAGTTGGAAGGTTGATCGGAGCACGTTTAGTGGACCATTGGTATGAGGTAAGTTAGCTTGGTGTGGCTATGCTCTTGTAAGAGTGAGTGGACCAATGTGGCATTCCGTGGTGAGTTGACCACGAGTGGGTTGAACTCTTGTTGCTCCTTTGCTAGTTGTGGCTCTATTGGGAGGCAAAAGTTGCCTTGTGTGAGAGTACTTATTGGTTTGGATCTTAAGGAATCAAGTTGGAGATGTACACGTCGGTGTACTTTTGTGTAGCTCGTTAAAGTGGTGTATGTTTTGGGAACCACGAAAGGTTCGTGTTGAGGAACCAAAGCTCAGTCAGACCAAGCAGTGTCCCTCGGTTGAGTTCGCTGGATGCTTGTAGTCGGTTGGCAAGCTAGAGTTGTTCTTAGTAGCCTCTGCGTTGGTTTTCAGAATTCTTAGCAAGGTGGTGCTTGGCGTTGACCAAGGTTTGGTTCCCATGTGGTTTCTAGAGCTAGCCTTCGTTCGAGCAAGCGGGAGTTGCCCTGAGGACTTGTTCCTAGTCAGGAAGTTTTGGGAGTTGACCCCTCCCTCGGAGGTTGAGTAAGTACTGCTAGTTCTAAGTTGGTGGTTCAAGCGATTGTGGAATCCCTCGATTGTTGCTTTCGAGGGAATTGGTTGTTGTTGCCTTCGATGAGTAGGACAACTAGCGTGTGTGAAGTTCACTGTCCTTCGGAAGTCCGCTTGCTGGGAAATCGTCCCTGTAGAGGAGGAGTCGACTTAGCTCCCGAGTTGTGTAGTTGATTAGAGTGGCGTGAGCGGTCGCCCATGATGAGTGTCCCTGCGTTGGCTTGTTAGCAAGCGGAAAGTTGTTTGTCCCCGCAAGGGCGGAGGCCAGCCAGTTCAAGGGCTTGAGTTGTTGTTGGAAGGTTGTTGGGTCCTTGGAGTTTGTAGAACCCCTAGTTCCTTGGTCGTTGAGTTGCACCGTGGATGCGATTTGAGTATTAACTTTTGAGGTAGTCTTGCTTGACCCGAGTTGTTCATGATCCGCAAGCTTGTGGTCGTCGCTATCCTTATTCCTCGCGATGTTTCGTGGGTGGAGTTTACGGATCGGAAGGAGAGTTAGGTCTAGCTATAAGGAGGAAGTCCTTAGAGCGACGGATGGACTTAAGGGTTGAGTGGCGGCTTGGAGGGGAGCTTCGCTCGTTCTAAGACTTGGTTTGAGTTTTCAGAGAGCCGGCCCTTCTCGGGCTCTGTTCCTAGTTGGTGTGCGTTCGAAGTTGGCGTTATAGCTGAGCCACAGTTGAGTGGGTTGGCACAGAGGTGCCGTGGAAATGGTTGGTAAAACCTTTGAGTTGTTATCCTCGAGGTGTTGTGTTGCAAGTAGCCGCGTGTTGTTTTATTCCTTCTTTGCTAGAGATTTTTTTAGAAAGGTATGTTGTTTGTTTCCTTATTTGGCGATATTCTCTTAGTCCAGTGGCTGGTCGGATTGCATTGGAAAGTTGTTGTTGTCGGCCGATGAGGGCTCCAGTTTATTAGTTTGGTTGAGTGGAGCACTGTTCTGGACCTTATCGTTCATGGGTGGCCGTGGTGAAGTTTGGCTAGTGTGAGTGGCGTTAGCCGTCTAGTGAACCAGGTATGTGCCCCTGGCTTCAGTGCGTCGGTGCTCTTCAAGATGGTTGTTTAAGTGTTGTGGTCGTGTTCTAGTGAGACAAGTTTGCCTTTGGGATCCGTCGCGATTGGTGATTCGATTGGATTTCGCTAAAAGTTTGCGAGCAAGCCTTGTGGTTCGTTGATCTCATGTGAAGTAAGAGTAGGCCTTGTAGTTTACGAATCCCGGGAGGTTCGGTTGTTTAGTCGACATGGTGTAGAGTTGAGGTTGTTTGGTACTTGTTGTGAGCCCAGAGAAGTTTCGCCGGTGCGCGGCGGAGAGTTTTAGAACACCGTGACCAATCCACAAGTTTCTTTGAGAGTAGCGTCGTGGAGAGGCATTCGAAAGTGGGTCGGCGAGAGGATAAGTGAGCCCTAAGATTTTAAGATCGTTTGAGAGCTAATGCGAGTTTGAGGATGTGGCTTACCGTTTAGCACTACCGCATCTATTTCCCTCGTAAGTGTGGTATGCCCAGTCTTGGTTGAGATAGCTTGTGGCGAGAATGGATGGCTTTGCGGCTTTGAGCCTTTGGAAACCCAAGAGGGTTGGGATTTGAAGAAGGACTAGTGTTGGCTTGACAAGGAGTTTACTTGGTTAAGGATCGGTGGAGTTTTCCTAGAGTTGTTTTTCGTCTTAGGACTTTCGAGGACGAAAGTCTTAAAAGGAGGGAGTATTATAACGCCTGATTTTCTATTTCGGCTTCCCGTGTGTTTTAGGTTCATTATTCGGATGTTCGGATGGGTCGTTAGTGCTATTTTAACCCTTAGGGGCATTTTGGTCTTTTGCCCCGGTCGTGGTTTTGTGGTTTTGGAGGATTCAGTGGTCACTCCCGCCTTTGTCGAGGCTTGATTGTTGTTGGTTGCAGGACTCAAGAAGTTCGATTTGGTTGTTTGGAAGTTTGAAGGTGATTTGGTAATTAGCAAAATTATTGTTAATTTAAGTGCTTCCATTGGGATTTGAGCCCTTGCCCTAGATGGTAATTTGGAAGCTTGGTTTAAATGGGTTTATATAAGGAGAAAAGGTTGCTTCAACCGGGACTCGAAGGAGGAGGAAGCGGGGAAGGGATTTAGGTCACCAAGACCTATTTAAATTAGGAAAAGGAAAGAAAATCAAGAAAATCCCATTCCCTTGTTTTACCACTTTTCTCTCTCTCTCTCTTCTCTCTCTCTCTGGCCGACCTCACCAAGAAACCCAACCGAGCCTCGCCGAGCCGTCGTCCGGCCAGCCAGCAAACCAACCCAAAGCGGCCCGATCAGCGAGCCATTTCACCAGATCGCACCAAGCAACCCCATCGTCGGCAGTGACGCCCGCCACCAAAGAGCGAGATCTGTCGCGGCAGCGGCCAAAGAGCGCCAGCGCGCCAGACGCCAGCGCCGCCCGCCCGTTGTTAGCCGTCCGCGCGTCGCGCGCGCACAGACACCTGACGCCATCGCCTTAACCGATTCCGCGCCCGCCCGCCGCCGCGCCAGCGCCCGTGTCTCACAGCGCTTCGTCCCCTCGCAGACGCGCGCGCAAGCCAGCGCCAAAGCGCGCCGCCAGCGCCTGCTGCTCGCCCGGTACCGCACGTCCCCGCCGCCCACTTGCCGCCGAGTGCCCTGCTTTGCCGAGATAGATGGGACCGAGATCTAGTGCCTTCTCGGTTGGTAAATTCCCGAGCCTTCACTCTTTTGGACCCTAAGTTGTTTGGTGTTGTTATTTAATTAGGATATTTTTATTAAATGCTTAGGTTGCTCGGGTTCACTTAGAAGCTCGGGAGTCATTTGGTTGGCTTATGGTAGTTATTTTCTGCTTGTTTCCAGGTAAGGATTTCTTACCGTGGTTGTGTGGACCCTGCGATGCTATCATGATTGTGCCTTGTATGCTTGGTTGTTGTTATGAGTATGTTAGCTATTGAGCGACTTGTGTTTGTAATCTTGCTAGCATGCTTTGCTTGTTGTTCATGTTAGTTCCATGCTAGGTTTGTTCTTCCAAAGCATGCCATGTCTTGTGATTGTATGAAAATTTCAGTGGATAGGTTACATGTTTTCTCTTGCTTCCATATCGTGTTGCTCTTGTGTCCCCTGATATATTCTGTTAGTTCCATGCAAGGGGTTTAATTATCTTGGCATACCTTGTTCTGTTTTATCCTGTTAGTTCCATGCCAGGCATAGGCAGGTGATGTATAGTGTAGAAGGCGTAGGGGTAACTAGTTTAGGTCCCGCTCGGGTAGGACCCCGATGGACATCCGGAGGTGTAAGACCGATGGGCATCCTAGGTGTGTAAGTCCCGATGGGCATCACGGAGTTGGAGGTGTAAGACCCGATGGGCATCCTAGGTGTGTAAGTCCCCGATGGGCATCACCGAGTTGGAGGTGTAAGACCACGATGGGCATCCTAGGTGTGTAAGTCCCCGATGGGCATCACCGCGAGTTGGAGGTGTAAGACCCGATGGGCATCCTAGGTGTGTAAGTCCCGATGGGCATCACCGAGTTGGAGGTGTAAGACCACGATGGGCATCCTAGGTGTGTAAGTCCTCGATGGGCATCACTGAGTTGGAGGTGTAAGACCCCGATGGGCATCCTAGGTGTGTAAGTCCCCGATGGGCATCACTGAGTTGGAGGTGTAAGACCCCGATGGGCATCCTAGGTGTGTAAGTCCCCGATGGGCATCACTGAGTTGGAGGTGTAAGTCCCTCGATGGGACAAAGACACAGAGTCCTAGGTTGTGTAAGGCAGAAGGGAATCCAAGTGTAGAACCTAGGATAGGGAGTAGATGAAAGCCCTTGAATAGGCTCGCTCTAGAAGTAGCTCATAGCCTAACTCAACCGTTTTGCTCTAAGTCATTGTTTTATTTGCATGTATACTAGGGTGCTAGATGGTGATGTATCGTATTGTACCCGGTTGGGGATTCTTCTTGAGTATGTTTATACTCACCCTTATTTCTGTGGTTTTTCCACGGGTAACTTGGGACATCGGCGGGATGGCTAGGAGGAGGCGGGTGGATGATCATGGATAGTCGACTGGGATGCATGTTCTTTTATTGTTCTCTTTATGATTTAGCATGTAGTGGGACTTGAGTCCCTAGGGAAAACACTCAAACTATTTTATGGTTCTCGTCATCAGTACTCTTGTTTTGTTTTTAAGAAAAGCACTGATCAGTCAATTACTCTTGATTTTTACATTGGCTTCTGTGGTTTGTTTAAAGTTCTGTTAATTGCAAAAGTTTTAAATGTGTAGAATGGACGGTGTTTTACATTCCTAGGCATGCATGCTAAGTAAGGATCTAGGTTAGAGACCGCTTCTTTTGGGTCGGGTCCTTACATGCGCGCACACGCGTTAGTTGCCGGTTCGGAGAGCTCCCCCGGCCTAATGTCGTGAGTACACCATTCTTTCCATTAGAGCCTGACTTCAGGTACTCTCCCGTAAGTCCAGATTAGTGCAAGGGCAAGGAGGCCCTTGAGAACATTCTAGGGATCAGTGTATTCCCCCCGAGTGACAGATACCTCGGTGATGTCCGAGGATTGGTCGATGTATCCAATCCCGGTTTAGGCGGAAGAAAGAGACTTCCGATGGCTCCAGATCTTGTTTTATGAGCTCGTTGAGCTATGGTCTGTGTTGATAGCTGTTTGCTTGCATGTTGAGGTGTTAGATGACTGATGTATCGTATTGTACCCCGATTGGGGATTCTTACTGAGTATGTTTATACTCACCCTTATTTATCTTTCAGGTAGCTGGGAAACCACCAGGAGGGCTAGTGGAGGGAGCTGATTGATCATGGGGAGCCGCCGGCACTCTGTCATTTATTATTGCATTGTTTATTCAGCATGTAGATGGACAGAAGTCCTAGGGGAACATTGTTTAAAACGTGGTTTAAATTGTATTGTATATTTTTATAAATACTGGCCAGGTTGTTTTACTTCGTTGGATTGTTTAAATGAAAACTGTTGTTTATGTTTTAAGGGTTCCCCCTTCTCATATGTTTTGAATGGTTTTTAAATATGAGCACTAAACCACTTGTTATCATATTTAACTTGCATGCTGAGTGAGAACCCCAGTTTAGGGCCATGTTTTGGGTCGGGTTCGTCACATGCCAGCTTACTTGCTTGCTGCCACACACACCTTGCCGAGCCAACCCTTGTGCCCGAGTTCCCTAGTTGTTGATAGCTGCCTTCTTGGTTTGAGTAGCCTCTAGTGCCTTGTGTTTTGGCTCCTATTTCTTTTAGTTAGCCATTTTATTTATGGTGCTTGATGTTTATATTATGGCTAGGTTGTGTTGATTTCTACATCTCCAGAAGCATTGTCCTGTTTGTGTTTCTACTTGTTTCAGGTAAGGATTTCTTACCGAGGTTGTGTGGACCCTACGATATACCATGTGTGTGACTTGTATGCATGTTGATTTTTATACGCATGTTAGTGGATAGGATAGCTTTGTTGATTGATTTCTGCTAGCATGTTTACCCCTATTTCTACATGTTAGTGTCATGCTAGGTTTGTCCTTCCAACATGTTTTGTGATTCCTGCTCTAAGTTTGTCATATCATGCTAGGTTATGTGTTTGTACTATTGAGCATGTTTTTTTAGTCAGGAATCGTTTACTCTAAAATCTTAGATAGAAGTGTCAGGTTGTCATCATTTAGAGGTTGAGAGCGAACATAACGTACCTTGTCCCCACCGGTCGAGAATCCGTGCGAAGCATAACGTACTTTGCTTCCACCCTAGCAGCCGATGCAGATTAGCTCCCACATCGATATGAGCCTAGTTTGTAGCCTGCTAGAGCGAAACCCAGCCAATGGTGTAAGCCTGCCTTGGTCGGTTCTTAGCTTCAGGTTGGTGGTACAGGCTGCTACAAATGAGTGTCAAGGGCCTCGCACTATTGTAGATCAGTGACACCGCTTCCGAGTTTTTAGGCATGCGTACTTGGACTGCGTAGTTTGTTCCTAGGCCACCATATTTATGCCGGTTTGCAGCAACATGTTCGTAAGTACACCACTTTCATTCCCGTTTAGAGCCAGACTTCAGGTACTTTCCTATTTGTCAAGTAACTATTAGCCGAGGGTAAAAGGCCCTCGAGGAAACCTATTTGGGATCAGCTTTTGAGTTATTCATTTGGCCGAGGGAGAAAGACCCCGAGGGTGTCTAACATCTATTTGGGATCAGCTTTTGAGTTGGTCATTTGGCCGAGGGAGAAAGACCCTCAAAGATGTCATTTGGGATTGGTTAGGAGAGCCAATCATTAGGCCAGAAGTAGGAGACTTCCGAGGATTTCGGATTTTCCCCGTTAGTTCTATGAGCAAAGATCTATGTTGGTAACTTTTTGCATGTATACTAGGATGCCAGATGATTGATATATTGTATTGTACCCCAGTTGGGGATTCTTATTGAGTGCTTTGTACTCACCCTTATTTCTGTGGTTTTCCACTAGGTAACTTGGGACAACACCGGGACGGCTAGCGGAGGGAGCTGATTGATCATGGGAGCTACCGACATTACTCTGTCTTTCTATTTGTCTTTTTGAGTCATAATTTCTTTGGTAGCATGCTAGAGAAACTATTTATTTTGAGGAGTTGCTTTTAATTATTGTGTTTTAAATACTGGCCAAGACTGGTTTTATGATGTTAATTGAATAGATGCTTTTCTACAGATTTATTAAATGAGTTTTCTTGTTAAGCAGTTTCAATGTTGATTTAAATGAATTTTAATTTTAAGCATGCTAAGTGAGAACCAAGTTTAGGACCACTGTTTGGGTCAGATTCTTACAGTTGGTATCAGAGCACAGAGTCATAGATTCTGTAGACTAACTTTGTTTGTAGGTTTTTTGTCCCCATGATCATCAACACTCCACGACCGTCAAGTTTGTCTAGTTCACTGTTAAAGGTTTCTTTACTACTGCATCTAGTATACATGTGTTACCCTTTTGTTGGCAGCATGAGTCCGAGAGTGGACTAACCCTTTGTGGTTTCCATGTAGATCGCCAGTATGCCGGTTACACGTAGTGGTGCAGGCCCGTCCTGAACTGCGAACAAAGATGTTGCTGAGACTATATCTATGGTCGACCAGACCCGTTGGCCTCTTGTGGCCTTAGCTGTTAACTTGCCTAGAGAGGGGGTGGAGGCTGCTATGACTCAAGGTGCTTCTTTAAGAGCAGAGATTTCTGCGATGCATGATATGATGATGGGCCTAATGGCCGAGTAGAGAGCTAAGACTCAGGCGTAGTTAGCAGCATAGAGAGAGGAGTCTAGGACATAGATAGCCCAGTTGACACAGCTCATCAAGCAGACACCCTCAACAGCTCTAGTAGCCTAGGTATTTCCCCCGGGAGAGCAGGGTCAACAAAATTAGGCTGATGCATTAGATAGTGCTGAAGAAGCCACTGAGTTTGGCAAGTGGCTTAAAGATTTTACCAAGTGGAAGCCAAAAGAGTTTGATTCTTTGGAAAATCCGCTACTGGCGGTAAAGTGGTTGGCTAGGATGGAGTATATCGTATATCTTCAGGTTGATGGGATGCCCTAATGTTCAAAGGCCGAGATGTGCGGCCCATGTTTAGACGGACACAGCTATGTGGTGGTAGGAGTCCACAGATAGAGCTAGACCAGCTGGATCTCCACCAGCCATCTTGGAGTTTTATAGAACTAAGTTTTGAGCCAAGTATGATAGTGATGAGGCTCAGCAGGAGATGGCAGGGACCAGATAGTATAGTTGTATATGAGAAGAAGTTCTCTAAGTACAGTTATTTTTCCCCGAAGCTCATTGCCAATGAGGAGCTCAAGACGAAGAATTTTATTAGCGGGATGAGAAAAGAGGTTGCTCAGGATGTATGAGCACTCGCTCCTGAGACGTATGACAGAGCGGTGGAGTTAGCCACTATTTATAATCCCAAGTACCCGTTGGTGCAGGTTCCTGTTGCAATAGTTCAGCCTGTTCAGCAGTATTCAAGGTAGAAGAGGAAGTGTGAGTCTTCTAGTGGGTCCCGCTCAAGTGGATAGCAGGCTTGCCGTCAGGGCCAATTTAGAGGTCGAGATCAGCCCAATCACAGAGTAGACCGCAGGACCTCCAGCAGGGCGCGGTTAGACAGCCGCCTCAGTGCCGCACTTGTGGCAGGGCGCATTTTGGTCTTTGTGGTGCATAGCCCCGTGCTTGCTATAGATGTGGCAAGGAGGGACATTTAGCCAGAGCTTGTACTCATGATGTAGCAGTAGCCTGATTGGCGTAGCAGTAAGCCCGAGTGTTTGCCACGACTCGCTAGGAGGTGGAGCATACTGACGCTGCAGTTGCAGGTATGCTGCTTGTCATAGATCATTATGCATTTGTGTTGTTTGATTTGGGCTCGACCCACTTGTTTGTTTCTGATGCATTTGTTAGACAAGCTTGTTTGGAACTTGAACCTTTAAGGTTTGAGCTATGTGTTGCAACTCCTTCAGGAGTGAGCATGCTAGCTAGTAGTAGAGTTAAGAGAGGCTAGAAACAGATATCTGAAGAGCTTTTAGTGGCTACCCTCATAGTCCCACCTATGAGTGGTTTTGATGTGATCCTTGGTATGGATTGGTTGAATGAGAACAATGTTTTGATAAATTGCCGCTACAAAAAAGTCGTGTTTAGGCCGCCTCAGAAGTCGAGCTTTAAGTTCTGCAGTGTCTAGGGCGGAGTGTGTCGCCGTTGATTTCAGCAGTGAAAGCCCGACGTTTGTTAGCTCGAGGAGCTTGGGGCTTTCTGGCAAAGTTGTTTGGAGTTGGTAGTATTGCATTGTCTTTTGATACTGTACCAGTTGTGCAAGAGTTTGCAGATGTTTTCCCTGAGAAGTTATTGGGCTTACCCCTAAAGAAAGAGGTAGATTTTACCATTGAGCTTGAGCTAGGGACCTTCCCTATTTCTAAAGCTTCGTATTGTATGGCGCCACCTGAGTTGAAAGAACTCAAGGTGCAGTTGCAGGAGATGCTTGATCGAGGATTCATCCGGCCAAGTGTGTCCTCGTGGGGAACAACTGTTTTGTTTGTTAAAAAGAAGGATGGATCAATGCAACTTTGTATAGACTACTGTGAGTTGCATAAAGTCACCAAAAAGAATAAGTATCCCATGCTGTGTATTGATGATTTATTTGACTAGCTTCAGGGAGCTTCGGTGTTTTCTAAAATTGAATTGAGGTTAGGGTACCATCAGTTGAGGATTTGGGATTCAGACACCGCCAAGACAACATTCAGATCGAGGTATGATCATTATGAGCTCGTGGTCTTATCTTTTGGACTGACTAACGCCCCTGCATCATTTATGGACATGATGGACAGTGTGTTCAAGGCATTCTTGGACAGTTTTGTCATTGTGCTCATAGACGATATTTTGATTTACTCTAAGACTAAAGAGGAGTATGCATCGCACTTGAGGCAGGTTTTGGCAGCTTTGAGAGAGAATCAATTGTATGCCAAGTTTTCCAAGTATGACTTCTGGCTAGAGAAAGTAGCCTGTCTTGGACATGTTGTTTATAGAGATGGTATAGCGGTGAACCCCGCAAAGATAGAGGCAGTAAGTTCGTGGGCTAGACCGAAAATGGTCGCTGAGATTCACAGCTTTCTGGGATTGGCAAGTTACTACCGACGTTTTTTGAAAGACTTTTCTACTAAAGCAGCACCCCTGACTAGATTGACCAGAAAGGGTGTTCACTTTGTTGTGGATGCCAGTTGTGAAGAAAGTTTTGCATAGCTTAAGCGTAGCTTGATGATAGCACTAGTGTTGGCAATTCTCGAGGGAACAGGTGGGTTCGTAGTCTATAGCGATGCTTCCAAGTTTGGTTTAGGCTGTGTATTGATGCAGCATGGAAAGGTGATTTCTTATGCTACCTAGTAGTTGAAGCCTTAAGAAAAGAACTACCCGACTCATGATATGGAGTAGGCAATGGTCGTGTTTGCATTAAAGATTTGGAGGCACTACTTGTATGGTGAAAAGATTAAGTTATTTACAGATCATCAGAGCTTTAAGTACTTCTGCACTTAGAAGGAGTTAAATATGAGACAAAAAGGTGGCTCGAGTTAGTGAAGGACTACGACTGTGAGATTTTTTATCACCTAGGAAAGCCCAATGTTGTGGTTGATGCTCTTAGTAGGAAGACGTCGCATTCCTCAGCCTTGTTGAACTCTTAGATTGAATTGTGGAAAGAGTTTGAGCGAGCCGATATTGCAGTTATGTTGGGAGAGGTTACCGCCAGGGTAACCCAGTTAACAGTTCGGCCGTCGATTAAGCAGGGGATCATTGATGGCCAACTGAGTGATCCCAAGGTGAAAAAACTAATCGAGACAGTTTAGGCAAATGGTGACTTCGATTTTGTTATAGCACTAGACGGAGGTTCGGGATATAGAGGTCGTGTAAGAACTCGAACTTAAACATGGTACTAAATGGATTCTTACTCAACATGCATACGAAAACAGTAAAGTTATTAAAACAAACATCACACAGTTCTTGTATAAATCCGTCAAAACCTGAAACCTGTTCAAAAGCATTTATTCAACCTGTAAGTCATAAAGCAACCCTGGCTAGAGTTTATTTCAAATTCAACATCTTTGAAAACATAAACATTCCAAGCATTTAAAGACAAGTGCAGAAAACCCAACAATGATTTAACCGGTTCCAAATAGTATAGCATGCTGATAACAAATAAATAAATAAAACAAGAAAAGTAGAGTTGCCAGTTGAGTCCCATGATCGAGCAGCCACTCTCCTAGCCATCTTGTCGCTATCTCAAGTTACCTGGGGGAAAACCACAGAAAATAAAGGTGAGTATAAACATACTCAGTAAGAACCCCCAACCGGGGTACAGTACGAACATCAATCATACAACATACTTGTATGCATACAACTGCTACCAGCATAGATCAAACCCTTGAGTCAACCAAGCGACTCCTGAATCATCGGGGTCTCTTACCACCGAACAAATGATCAGCTCAACAATTGATCCCAAAATTGGGACAAGTATGTCCAATATCTAGGATCCGAAGGTCCAATCATGTAGGACACGACTGTCCAATCACTGAGACTAGATACATTATGTCCAAACTGCTGACCAGCTCTCCAAATTGGTCCTAGACATACAGGAGAGTACCCCATGTCTGGCACTAGACTCATAAAGAAATGGTGTACTGTAAGCATTATCCTGGGGGAGCTCTCCTCCCGGTGCCTAATGCCCGTGCGCGCATACCGCATGCTATTGCAAACTGTGTAAGGACGTGGGACCTAAACGTGCTACACCAGTCCAGGTACGCATGTCTACGACTCAGAGTAGTGTCACTGAACGAACAGTAGTGCGATGTCCTTGGCACTTGACTATAAGCTGCATAAGACCATTGCACGCCTAAAGCTAAGAACCGGCCACGACAGGCTTACATCGTCTACTAGGTTTCGCTATAGTAGGCTACAAACTAGGCTCATGGCGATACAGAGCTTAACCCTCTAGATGAAGACAAACCCTAACAAGTCTATCTAAGAGTCCCGCCCCGTGCCTTATCAGGCCAAACATGCTCAACAGATAACAAAGGAATGCATGTCAGAGAACATCCTAGCATGGTACTAACATGTCACAAGAATATCATACATGCTAGCAGAACAGGACAGGAAAGTAATTATATATGCTCAATCACAAACAAGTAACCTATCCATTAACATGCTCATAACAGTCAAATGTATACAAAACAGTAGTCATGATGAACGCTAGGACCACACAACCCTCAGTAAGGAATCCTTACCTGGAAACAAGCAGTAAAACAATAACAAAATCTAAGTGCTCCTCGAGCTGCAGGATACCAATAATGCACAGCACACCTAACAATAACATTAAGCTAATCAATACACCTGCAAGCCTTTAACTTAACCAAGGAACTCAAGAGAAACAGAGGTTACCCAAACTGAGAACCAGACCACAACTCAGGAAGACGGTTTCGATGCCTCGGGGGTTCGTTGGGGCAAAGTTGTGCCTGGCGAAGAAGCACACTGAGCAGCGCACGAGCGAAGGCTGCCCGGCATAGGCAGCGAGCTGCGTGGGCGAAGCTGGACAAAGGTGAGCTGCAGCAGTGCGTGCAGATTAGATCACGAGGCTGCGTTGTGGCAAAGCAACTATGCGACGTTGCACGGATCAGATCGATCGCATGAGCCGACTGCGCGCGCGGCGCCAGTAACGTTGCTTGATCAGATCGATCGCATAGTCGCGCGCCGCGCAAAGAAAGCGGTTGGGCGCCCGTGCGTCTTGGTCGGCAAAGGCACTCGCAGCTGCGCATACGAGTGCGAGGAGGCGATCGATGTCGCGGCTGCGATGCGACAAGGTGCAGCAGCTGCAAAGTAGGCTGCTCTCGGATGAGACTTGCAACGGCTGCGATCGAAGAAATTTGAAGTGCACGCCGCCGAGGCGAAACGATGATGCGGCTAGGGTCATGGATCGCGAAGGCTTCTTCGCTGCGCGAGAGCGGCCGAGCAACATGATTTGATCTGCTGCTCGGGCGACTCCTAATCTATGGATTGCATTCGGCCAAATGGAATGCAAGGGAGAAGAGAGGAACGATTAGGGCTTGGCAAATTAGGGGCTGATTACTCTCGGTGATGATGGGGACAAGAGAATGATCAAGGTTGATCTCGGCAATGGAAAAGGGATCAAGAGAAGAAGGGAAAAACTGTAACAACCGAAGTCTTCATCTTCAAAATGTAAGCATGTTTTGGGTCTAAGGTTATTATTAATTTTGTTTATTTCCTTTATCAAGAGTCAGTGGTAAACAATTATGAATCTTTCATAAAATAACCATCAGATCTAGAGTGGTTAAGATAAATTTAAATTTTATATGGTATATCTTAATTCAAATTAAGATTTATTGTCAAAGATTTCTCTTAAATAGCTAATAAATCATTATCATATTCATTAGGAGGTTAGTAAAATAAAGTGGGAATTTATAAATTAAAAGGATTTAAATACTAGGTTTTGTTTTGTATATATATATAAAATAAAAACACATCATGCTCTCATTCTCAGTCGTCCTCTCTTTTGAGCTTTCCAAATCAAATTAGAATTACCATTGCCTCACTTTAACTCTTTGGCCGCCACCTTCAATTTGTCCGATCCCTCGGTGAGTTCAAAAGAAGAAATAACTTTGTTTCAATTACTTCATTTACACATTTTATATTGCAATCATTATACGGTGATTCCATGGTTTTTTTCTTTTCTTTATATATATATGTAGATTTGTACATATATAAAAAGGAGATTTCAAACTATTGCTCCACGGTTTTGGTGAATATATTTATGTATACAAATAAAAGAGATTTCAAAGTGCTGCGACGAAGCGGTTGGGCGCTCTGTGTGAGTAGGTCGGCGAAGGCATTTGTAGCTGCGCATGAGAGTGCGAGCAGGCGATCGATGACGCAGCTACGATGCGGTAAGGTGCAGTGGCTACAAAGTTGGCTGCTTAGCAGATAAGGCTTTCCATGGGCTGCAGTTGATAGGGCTGAAGTGTGCGTCGCTGCTGCAAAACGATGCGCGACTAGGGCTGCGACGGCTTACTGCAGCGAATCGGGCTGAGAAGTGAACAGATCCGATCTACTGTTTGGGCAGCTACTAATCTGTGGATTGCGTTGGGCCAGATGGAATGCAAGGGAGAAGAGAAGAACGATTAGGGCTTGGCAAAAAAAGGGCTGATTACTCTCGGTGTTTATTGGGAAAAGAGAACGATCAAGGTTGATCTCGACAATGGAATAAGGGATCAAGAGAAGAAGGGAAAAATGATTGGAATTTGTGGAGGAAGGAGTTATGATCGAATCTAGAGAGAACAGGATGAGAGATCGCCAAAAGAAATAGCTTCTGCGTTAGAAAATTACGCAAATCCTACGATTCTTTCTTCCTCGTCGCAAAAAGAATCCCCTTGCGCCACGTGTCACTTTTGATTTGTTGATTCCAACCTCTTTCCATCTCCCCTTCGAGTCCCAGCTGCAGCACAATATCTTCCTATTTTAATCTTTTTATAGCAAGCCTCCAAACCACCAAGGGACAAAGGAATTTATAACTGAGACAAGAACATAACTTCTAATATTGGCTCAACTGGAAGCAGCTTCCTTTTTCAAACAACGACCAACTTGGGTTTGAGCCCTCATTGGAACACCTTTTTTTAATTTTCCTTTTTCTCAAACAAGCTTCCAAGCTTATCTGGTCACCGGTTCGAATCCTAGCAACAACAGTAATTAATTCCTAATTAAACAACAACCAACTTTAACTCCTAGCCACCTGGGTTCGAATCTCAACAGAAACCATTTAATCTCTTATGTTATCCAAAAGCCAAACTCCCAAATCCAACACCTTTCAAGTCCCAACAATCATACAAATAATTCATATTTTCTCCTTTAATTAGAAAGCCACCAAATTTCTCAAAATGCATTCCAACCTTAGAAATCGGAAACTAAAGAATAACCAATCTTAATGAATGACAAGAACAGCCTTGAAATCCTGGCCAATTGCAAAACCGGCCCTCAGGGTAAGATGACCAAAATGCCCATAATGGCTAAAACTATCCTAACGGCCCAACAGAACAACGGAAATGACAACCGAGCATATCCGGGGAACCAGAACAGAAATCTGGGCCGTTACATGTCGTTTGTGCGTTCCAGATGACACAGGACTACGAGTTGAGTTGCTTCCGGAGGCTTATAGCTCCCCGTTTACTTGGCACCTAGGAGGTTCCAAGATGTATCAGGATCTCAAGCAGACGTTTTGGTGGATGGGTATGAAAGGAGATATAGCTGAGTTTATTAGCCGGTGTCTCACTTGTTAGTAAGTGAAGGCTCCCAAATAGAAACCGGTAGGTTTGTTGCAGCAGTTGAGCATTCCACATTAGAAATGGGACGAGATTACAATGGATTACATTTCTGGGTTGCTGGGGGCACCGAAAGAATTTACTCAGATCTAGGTTGTTGTGGATCAGCTGACTAAGAGTGCACACTTCATTTCCAGTAGGATTAACTATACTGTGGAACAGTGGGCACAGTTGTTTTTTAAACAGATCGTTCGGTACCATGGGGTACCAACGAAGATTGTGTTGGATCGGGATTCTCGATTCACTTCTCGCTTCTAGAGAGCGCTCTAGAAGGGTTTGGGAACTGAGTGCAGTTTCAGCACTGCTTTTCACCCTTAAACAGATGGCTAGACTGAGAGGGTGAACTAGATTCTTGAGGATTTGCTGGGAGTCTGTGTGTTGGACTTTCCACACAGTTGGGATCAGTACCTATATTTGATGAATTTTTCGTATAACAACAGTTATCAGTCGACTATTCAGATGGCTCCATTCGAGACTTTGTATGGTAAGCAGTGCATGTCCCTAGTGTTCTGGGAAGAGGTTGGTGATAGGCAGGTTTTGGGTTTCGAGTTACTTTAGATGACGAACGACGCAATAGAGAAGATCAGGGCTCATATATTGACAGCTTAAAGTAGGCAAAACAGTTACGCTGATGTTAGGCGTAGGGATTTAGAGTTTGAGGTTGGTCAACATGTTTTTCTAAAGGTAGCACCGATGCGCGGTGTGTTGAGATTCGGTAAGCGAGGGAAGTTGAGCCCTAGGTTTGTAGTGCCTTTTGAGATCCTTGAGCAGATTGGAGCAATGGCTTATCGTTTTGTGTTTCCCCCGTCTTTGGCAGTAGTGCATAACGTGTTTCACGTTTTGATGTTGAGATAGTATGTGGCAGACCCGAGGCATGTGGTTAATCATGAGCCTTTAAAGCTGAACAAGGATTTGAGCTTCAAAGAGAAAGCCTATACAGATTTTGGCCTAGGAGTGCCAAACCTTACATAACAGGGAGATCAACCTAGTGAAAGTTTAGTGGAGAAATCAGAGGGCAGAGAAAGCGACATGGGAGTTAGAGGACGAGATGAGGACGCATTACCCCGAGTTTTTTCAGTCTTAAAATGAGGGAGTATTGTAACGGCCTAGATTTCCAACCCTATTCCCTATGTACGTTAGGTTCGTTATTCGATTGTTCAGTTGGGCCGTTAGGGCTATTTTTTAGGGGCATTTTAGTCATTAGGGTTCTAGGGCTGTTTCTGTCTTTTACTTGGACTTGGTCATTTGTTGGTTGCAGGTTTCAGGGTTTTCTGTTGGTTGTTAAGGAATTTAGTGGCAGTTCGGTTAAATGAGAAATTAAAGAATTTAAAGGTGTTGCCATTGGGATTTGAACCCTTATCCTACAAGGGGTGGGAGGTTTGTTTTAATGGTTGAAAATTAAGTGGAAAGAGCGTTGTAGTCAGGACTCGAAGCCAAAACCTGTTGTGGGACACGTGTCACCCCTTGTTAATCGCCCTTGTTTTGCCGAGACCCTAATTAGCTGTCTCATTTTCTCTTCGTTTCCCAAAACACAAATTTCCTTCTCAAATCGATTTTCCTCCCCCTTGATCGCCCAACTCATCCACACCAAGCCTTCCCCTTCGCCAACTCATTGTCTACTCTAAATTGTCGAGAGCCCTTCACCGCTAGATCACAGAGCTTCACTGTCGATTGGAACCGTGCATCGCCCAAAGCAGCATCGCAGCCAAGTCCAATCGATCGCCAGCATCACCTAGCCGAGGATCACTCGCACGTCTTCGTGCAATTACATCGCCCATGTGCAGCCGCAATCTCTCTTGCTTTTGGCCGCAGCCTTCGCGATCCCTTCGCATAGCGATTGTAGCCGCAACCTGCCGTTCTCGCCGGATCCTTGTCACACCGCACGCCTCGCCTGGCGAAGCTTTGCCCTTAGCAACCGCAAGCATAGCCACAACACCGCAGCAAATGCGCCGTTCGCCCGTGAAGCCGTGCTTCGCAGCACCGATCCGCTACGCCAGTTTCTCCTTGTTAGCGCTCAGCAGCCCCGCACACCTTCGCCGCTCGCTACAAAAGCGTCGTGAACGTCCTGTCAGCCTGCTTGCTTTCTGCTGCATGCATCTTACCGAGCCAGCCCTTGTACCTAAGAGCCCTAGATGCCGAGAGCTGCCTCCTCGATTTGGGTAGCCTCTTGTGCCTTGTGTTTGCCTCCTATTTATTTTAGTTAGATGGTTTAATTATGGTGCTTGTATGTTTATATTATGGCTAGGTTGTGTTGATTTCTGCAGCTCAAGAAGCATTGTTCTGTTTGTGTTTCTGCTTGTTTCACGTAACAATTTCTTACCGGGGTTGTGTGAACCTTGCAATATACCATGATTGTGACTTGTATGCATGTTGATTGTTATGAGAATATTAGTGGATAGGATTGCTTTTTTGATTGATTTCTGCTAGCAAGTTTACCCCTGTTTCTGCATATTAGTGCCATGCTAGGTTTGTCCTTCTAGCATGTTCTATGATTCCTGCTTTAAGTTCGTAGTATCATGCTAGGAAATGTGTTTGTACTATTGAGCATGTTTTTTTAGTCAGGAATCGTTTACTCTGAAATCTTAGATAGAACTATCAGGTTGTCATCATTCAGAGGCTGAGAGCAGACATAACGTACCTTGCCCCCACCGATCTAGATTCAATGTGAAGCATAACGTACTTTTCTTCCACCCCGGTAGCCGATGAGGATTAGCTCCTACATCGGCATAAGCCTAGTTTGTAGCCTGCTAGAGCGGAACCCAGCCAACGGTGTAAGCCTACTTTGGCCGGTTCTTAGCTTCAGGTCGTTGGTACAAGCTGCTACAGATGAATGTCGAGAGCCTCGCACTATTGTAGATCAATGGCATCACTACCGAGTCTTTAAGCATGCATACCTGGACCACGTAGTTTGTCCCTAGGCCCCCACATTTATGCCAGTTTGCAGCAGCATGCGGTGTGCATGCACACTCATTAGTCTCCGGTTCGGAGAGCTTCCCCGAGCTAATGTTCATGAGTACACCACTTTCGTTCCAGTTTAAAACCTAACTTCGAGTACTCTCCCGTTTGTCAAGTAACTGTTAGCCAAGGGTAACAGGCCCTCAAGGACACCTATTTGGGATCAACTTTTGAGTTGGTCATTTGGCCAAGGGAGAAAGACCCTCGAGGGTGTCTAACATCTATTTGGGATCAACTTTGAGTTGGTCATTTAGCCAAGGGAGAAAGACGCTCGAGGATGTCATTTGGGATTGGTTAGGATAGCCAATCATTAGGACGGAAGTAGGAGACTTCTAAGGATTCTGGTTTTCCCCGTTAGCTCGTTGAGAAAAGATCTGTGTTGGTAACTTTTTTTATGTATACTAGGATGCCAGATGATTGATGTATCGTATTGTACCCCGGTTGGGGATTCTTACTGAGTGCTTTGTACTTACCCTTATTTCTATGGTTTTCCATCAGGTAACTTGGGACAGCACCGAGACGGCTAAGTGCTTTGATCCTAGGAGCTGCCGGTGTTACTCTGTATTTCTATTTGTCTTTTTGAATCATAATTTCCTTGGTAGCATGCTAGAGAAACTGTTTGTTTTAAATAGTTGCTTTTAACTATTGAGTTTTAAATACTGGCCAGGACTTGTTTTATGATGTTAATTGAATGGATGTTTTTCTACATATTTATTAAATGATTTTTCTTGTTAAGCAGTTTCAATGTTGATTTAGATGAATTTAAATTTTAAGAATGCTAAGTGAGAACCGAGTTTAGGACCACTGTTTAGGTCGGGTTCTTACAAGTATGCTGAAATATCAAGTATGCTAATTCTGTTATCGGAAGGAAAAAGGGGAAGTAAGGGGTTCGTATTAGCACCATAAGGGGCAAAGGGGCACAGTTTTTCATGCTAAGTACGTTGTCCTACATTGCATTCTTCAAATCTTGTTTGAGCTAAGTGGCAAGTCGAGAGACCTTATGCAGATCGATCTTGCATGCATCAGTTCAGGATCTATGAACACTTAGAGATAAGGTTCGCATGAGTAGAATTGGTTGAAAAGAACAGTCGAAAGTTCGAGAGAACTTCGAAGGGAGCTTGAGAGAGCCAGAATCCGAGAGGGTTTTTTAGGGTTGAATTTCTTGCCTACTTCATAACCCTTTCGCTAAAGCGAGGCCCTAAAATCCTTGACTCCTTCCGAGACATCAGTCATATTATAACTTCCCCTAAAATTTCACTTAGCGAAAAGAACTACTCCTCATTTTGACCCCAACCGTGTTGTACTCTCGTGGTCTTAAGCATCAAGATGTGAAAAGAATCCTTGTGGATACGAACTTTACTTATCAAAACTTGCTGCAGAACGATTGTGTATACTTGCACATTTGTTGAAATTTATCACACGAACGCACAAGCGAATAACTTCGCCTGAGCGATTCTAGTCCTTTTCCACATCATTATTACCTAACTTTACTTGTGTGTTGAGATTTTTGCGAACAGGTATTGTGTACAGTTTGTTGACTGTTCTTTTTGTTGTTGATTTAAAGCCATATAATTGGAAAGTAGGATGTTATACGCCAAAAATAAATGACATTGTTAGCGTATATAACTTCTACTTCAACGTGCTACTAGTGAATGTGTTTCTATTTGTCGACAATTCTAATCTTCATCGGCATATACTATCTCTGTTAATGAAAAATCTTATGTTGGCATAACATTCACTATCAGAAAATGGGTAATTTTCAATGAAGTTTTCGCCAATGAAAGACTTACAAGTCGACATATTTACTATACCCTAAAGAATGGTAGGCCCACGACATATCGTAAGAAATGTGTCAACGAAAGCACTAGGGGAGGTAAATGCCATTATACATGATGTTCCTAGATTTTGTCAGCTAATGCAATATTTCAATACAATATAACTAAGATAAATGTGTAAGAGTAACATACTAAAATCTTATGCTTTAGAATTGCATTATATGCAAGTGTACATAGTCGAAAGTACAATAAGTGATAAGTATTTATTTAATCGCTCTCCCCATGGATTGATGTCTATAATTAGTTAAAGAATTGGGGGTTGAGATTGGTTGGTTTTAATCGTAAATGCAAAATTAAACAAAGTAAGGTGTGTGTTAAGCATAAAGCAATTCCTAAGATAACTAGTTGGTGAGTAGTAATTGTCACAATTCACTTATCTAAACATTTGCTCTCGCATTTGTTCGCACTAAGTCCGACTCTTGCCGTGAATCACCATAGCTTTATAAAAAGTGTGTTGCATGAAATAGTAGGATGCTTATCTCTACACTTTTCTTAAATATGTAAGAGATCGTACACTAAACCACTAAACATGTGAATTAGCCTTAAGTTACTTCTTCTCTCGAATCGATAACTTACAAGTTAATGTAGAAGGTCATTCGACATTTACTATAACTTAAGATCCTAATTCAACATGCGTCATTTATTAACACCTTTTTACCCTAGTCCATGCTTCTATAGCTCGTCTCATTAACCTTCATCGAAGATGTTTGGCTAGACGTGAAAGTAAAAAAGATAAATAACATGATCAAAGCGAAAGGCATATCAAAAGAATAAAGGAAGAAAAATTAGAATTTATAAAGGTTGATTCCTTTGTGATAAAACAAAATTGCAAATAAAGAATTGAAAAACATAACAACTACTACTACTAAATAAATGAGAAAGCTAAAGAAAACTAAAATAAATTGGTGGCGGCTGTTGAAGGGCACGAGTCCTTGTTACCAAGAATCACGAACTTCGCTTAGAAATTCTAATCTTGATTGCGGGAGAAGAACTCAAAACCAGGCACACTTTTCCTTACTGTAACTCTAAGTACTACATGCTCAGTTCCCTAAAAAATCACACAAACATGCTTAACAATAAATCAATCATCCCTAACAAGATACTTGGAAGCAGTAAACATAAGTGATAACAGGCTAGAACCCAGACAGTCAAATCACCAATGAAACCAAGTAAACTACCTAGACATGCTCACATAGGACAAAACATATAAGAAATAGACACAATTAATAAACATATGTGCATGGTCCACACAACCTGAGGTAAGAAGTCCTTATCCAATAATTAATTCATCGAACTCTGTCGCACACATGGAAGAGCGTCTCGAAAGCTTTTAGACAATACAAAGGTTGATGGCTCAGGTTGTCACTAACTTATCTAAGGATGTTAGAGCTGTTATGGATGTCTTTAAGGAACAATTGGGCGATCTGAATGGATGTGTGAATTTCACCATCCAAGCAGTAGGAATCAAGCTCTGGTTAAGTGCGTGGTTCAGCTGAACAAGGTCAAAGTACTTGAGTTGTAACCCTTTCGTGAGGTTCATGATGCGAAACCAATAAAGAACTTCATGTTTGACATGTAGCAATACTTCAGGGCTACGAATACCGTTGTTGAAGACTCGAAGGTCACACTATCGACAATGCATTTGGGTGACGATGCCAAGTTGTGGTGATGGTCGGGATACATGGACAACCAAGAAGGGAGATGTGCCATTGACACATAAGAAAAGCTGAAGCAAGAGTTATGCTTTCATTTTTTCTTCAAGAATAACGAGATCCTAGAAAGATGCAAATTGTGTAAGTTGAAGCATACTAGAACAATCTGAGAGTATGCCAAAAAATTTGCGTGATTGATGTTTGACATTTGAGGTATGTCAAAGTATGGAAAAGTCTTATGATTTTCCAAGGGACTAAAGTCGTGGGCGAAGTTGAAACTCTACGAGCAAAGGGTGCATACCTTATTACAGCCTATGGTGTTGTAGAGTTGTTATTTGATCTACAGATCAATGAAAAGAAGGATAAGTCTCAAGATGTGAGGTGCGACCTCCCCAAGCAAAGACAACATGAATAGTTACCCTAACTCTCCCAATAGTTGGTAAGGAGATTGGTCAGGACGAAAAAAGCAATAAGGGTCACCTCAAAGAACTAGTTGAGGGCCTCACACACTAACTAGCTAGATCATGGACCTTTGGCTTATTTTCTATGCAAGGGGCCTCATAAAGTTGCTGAATGTCTAAGCATTGCTCAAAACAAATGCAAATGCTGAGGCTGAAGAGGAAGCTGAACTGGAATTGTTAGCTGCTCTCAAGGAAGAGGAAAGGAAAAACCCATGCATAGGCATGCTAAAGTACCTATCGACCGTATAGAAGAGCGTAGGAAAATGGAAGGAGTCGACAAGAAAAAGCCTCATGTACGTTGAGAAGTGAAGAGCACTATGGTAGACTCTAGAGCTACCCACAATTTCACATCAAAGAGAGAAGTAAGGCATCTGAACTTAAGTTGGCATAGAGATGAAGGATAAATGAAAGACATCAATTTAGGAGTTGCAAAGAGTGTGAATGTTAAGTTGGGACATTGGAACAACTAAGTTGACTTTGTAATAGTAAATATGGATGACTTCAAGGCTACTAATATCGTAGTTGACTTTGTAATAGTGAAATGAAGAGTAGCTATTGACTAATTAGACACTAGTGAGAAAAACTATGCAAATCACGAGATTCATTCCTTAATTCACATAACGAAAATTTCAAAGTCAATCAGCAAGACTATGTTGCGCTAATGTAACTCCTGATCCAAATGAGGAAGACTCGAGAAGACCTAGAAGGACGCTTTAAGAAGAGATCATTACAACCATTTTGAGGGGGAGAACGTGAGAGAGAGTTCAAAACCATTGTTATTGTTTTACCAAGACTTGCTTTGTTTTTGTGAAATACTATTTCCACATGCTATTTTTCATGTCGTCATATGTGTGTCTTGCTTGCTCTATAAACTAATTTCATTAAAATTAGGTTAGGGAAAAATGGAATAGCTTACACATGTGTTAGATAGATCTATGGAGGAAATAACGAGAGCATGCTAATTAGGTTGTAAATAGGGAGGGGAAATAACTTAAGGCTAGTTTACATGTTCAATAGGTTAGTATTAAGTCTTTTGTACTTTAAATAAAAGTTTAGGAATAAACACGTAACTACTGCATACATTGCACCAGTTATTATTACATTGAGTTTCAACGGACGTTGGGCTCAATGCGAACGAATGTGGAAGTGGATGTTTGTTAGGAATTGTAACAACCCAAGTTTTCCTTCCGGTTCTCTAGGCCTAACAGGTTGTCCTCTTAGTGAGTTGTTGGGCTGTTAGGGCTTTTTTGTGCTTCCAGGGGCATTTTGGTCATTTTATCCTCCAGGGGTATTGTGGTCATTTTGCCCTCCAGGTTGTTCTCTCAGTTATTCAGGGTTTCAGGAATGTTTGTGTTGGTTTTGGACTTCAGTCTTCCTTCGGTTTTGATTTCCAGGGAAAAAGTTCCATTTTAGGAAAGTTTGGTGGCCTCCTAGGTAAAAGGAGAAAATTAAAATAAATTGTGGTTGTGCTAGGATTTGATCCTTGGGTGTGGTTGTCGAAAATTGAGGCTTGTGTTGAGTAAAATAAATTGTTTTAAAAACTGCCTTTGGTGGGGATCGAATGGGGGATTTTGGGGGGATTTTAATTAATTAAAAATAGGAGAATTTGCTAGGGTTACATCTCATTCTCCTCATCTTTCCCCTTGGCCAAATTTCACCTCTCTTTCTCTCTCTCTTCTTGGCCGAGTTCTCCCCTCTTCCTCCATAGCTCTCCAATCTTCAAGCTTTTGTGTGCATCTTCATAGCTTTTCCTATTCATCCCTCTTGAAGGTAAGTGTTGCAAATTCCTTTTTTCCTCTTTCTCCTTGTCTTGGCCGAGAGCCAACTTCAACTTAAAGGGGTTTTGTTTCTCTCCTCCTTGTAGATCCGAGTTCTCTTGGTTGGGAAGAGAAGATTTGGAGTTTGCTCTTTGTTGGTGGTTGAAGATCCAAAAAATCCCTTCACTCTTGCTATTGCCGAAATCCTCATTGTCTCTCCTCCTCCTCTTGGCCGAGACTACTAGGTGAGTGTGTTGTTATAGCTCTTGTGTTGTGTTCGAATGCTTGTTGTTGTTGTTCTCAAATTTCTTTTCTTGGTTGTGCAAGTAGCCCTAGCCGAATTCTCTTGGGTGTTTGTGAAGTGTGCTTGCCGAGGCCTCTAGTGTCATCTCTTTGGCCGAGACTACAAGGTGAGTGGTGCTTAACTGATGTGTGCTTCCTTGTCCTAAAACCCCTTGGTGGCCGAGAGCACCATGTGAGAATTGTGCCTTGTTGTTGTGTGATTAAGCTAAAACTAACCTATGCCTTGTGTTGGATTGTATGCCCTAGCCGAGAGTGAAGAGAAAAGAGCTTGGAGTTCTCTTGAGTGTGGTTGGACCTAGCTTGACTGAGGCTACCCTTCGAGGTTGAAGCCTTGCTCGGGTTTCGGTAAAGCCCTAATTCCTGGTTGTTTGGTTGTTTGGGTGGTTTGGTTTGTGACTTGTTGTTCTGTTGCTAGGATAGCTTGTGAGGTGTTCTGCAGCTTAGGGCTTACTTCGGGGTTTTGATTCCACTATTGACAGGTAAGGGTTCCTTGCCAGGATTGTGTGGGCCCTCGCACCTCATTGATAACTCCTAGTTGTGTGTTTATACTGTACTGTTAGTGGATAGGTTTTTTGCAGGTTGTCTGGATTTATATGAACTGTTAGTGGATAGGTTTTTCTGCAGGTTGTCTGGTTTATATAAACTGTTAGTGGATAGGCTTTTGTAGGTACCCTGGAGAAAGTATGTGCTTGTAGATGCTTAGCTCTGTTTATTCTCTATTGTGTGTAAAATGGAATTGTATGTTGTATATGTTATGTGGTGATGTATGCTTTAGCATGTTGTAGCTAAGTTCTTCCTGAATTATTGTTAGGATTGGCATGTAGAATATGTCCTGCTTCTGTGCTTCCCTGTTTATTGACTTGTCTATCTGTCTGCTTTATATTATTGTATCCTGGACTTGTTATTTATTATACTATGACTGTAACCTGAGTTAGAGTCCTTAAGGAGTCCCGAGTGTCAGTCGAGTTGCGTGCTGGCTCGATTTGTTCAAGACTGCCCAGTGTGTTGCAATCCAGGATTAGCCCAGTGTGTGTTGTCCCTTGTTGGCCCAGAGTGTGCTGACCGGTTTCTAGGATTGGCCCAGTGTGTTGCTGATCCCGGGTTGGCCCAGTGTGTTGCTACCCATGTTGCTCCAAGACTAGCCAGTGAGTTGTTGTCCCTTGTTAGCTCAGTGTGCTGCTAATCGGGTTGAGCAGAACTGCCCAATGTGTGTGCAGTTCAGGGCTGCCTAGTGTGCTACAGCCAGGACTAGCCCAGTGTGTTGTTGTCCTTAGTTAGCCCAGGGTGTGCTAACCTTGCTTGCTATGCTGTTATAGCTTTGAGATGACTTGAATTGTACTCCTGTTAGTTAGCCAAGTGTGTGCTAACCTTGTCTGGCTGTGAGCTTAGACCTTGTTGATGATTATCATGTTGTACTGTTTATGTAACAGCCCAGTTTCCTATTCCAGTTTTCGAGGTGCCTTCGGGTCAAGATTCGGTTGTTTGGTTGGGTTTTAGAGCCGTTTGGACCCTTGGGGGTATTTTGGTCTTTTGGCTCCCCGAGCAGGATTTGTGGTTTTCAGGGCTTCGAGGTAGCTCCTGCCTTTGTCGAGGCTTGTTTGTTGTTGGTTGCGAGTCCCGAGGTGTTTGGGCTAGTCGGTTGGATGCTCGGTTGTGGTTTGGGCTTTGGCAAAGTGATGGTTGGTTGTGTGCTTCCTTTGGGATTCGAGCCCGGGCCCTTAGTGTTGCTTTGGAGTTGGATTTAAGTGAGATTTGTTGATTGGAAAAGATTGCTTCGGTTGGGTCTCTAAGGAGGAAGCCGGGAAATGGGATTTTAAGGTTTTAAGTGTATAAGGATGGATAAAATGAGATAAAAATCCCATTTTTCCCTTTTTCCCATTTTCCTTTTTATTTCCCATTTTCTTTTATTTTATTTTCCCAAAATCCTTTTTTTTTTCTCTCTCTCTCTCTCCCCGACCTAGCCCCCCCACCTAGCCGACATAGCCAGCTCGAGCGCCCAGCCCTGCTCGCGTCGCCCTACCAACCCGCTCGCCAAGCCTCAGTCGAGCTTCGCCCAGCCGAGCCCAGCCCGAGCGTCGCGTCGCCCTCCCCCTGCTCGTGTCGCCCGAGCTCGCCCAGGCCGTCGCGTCGCCAGCCCGAGCTCGCCCAGGTCGTGTCCGTCCGCGCTCGAGTTGCCCAACCTCGAGCCGCGTCGCCCAGTGCCTAGCCCATCTCGAGTCGCGCGTCCCCGCGCCCGTGTCGCGGGCCCTCGCCCTGTAGCTTGCCGAGCTAACGCCGCGCCCGCGCGCCTTGCCTCGCTCGTCGCTCGTCTCCGCTGCGGCTCTCGCCCAGCGCCCGGCCCTGCGCGCGCCTGCGGCACCGCACCGTGCAGCTTGCTCGTTCGCGTGTCAGCTGCGCCTCGTGAGTTGCTCCCGAGCCGAGCCTTGTTTATTTTATTATTATTTAGGCCTATTGTGTGATTATTGATGTGTTTGTTTGGCTCGATATAGGTTGCTCGGGTTCAATCGCTGTTAATTTTATTGTGTGTTGTTGCCTTCCAAACTGTAAGGATTTCTTCTTCATCGAGCCGTGTGGGCCTGCGATATTTTCATGATTATGCCTTGCTTGTTTTGTCGATTGTTATGAGCATGATAATAATAGAGCGACTTTGATTGATTTCTTGCTAGCATGTTTGCCGATTTTACATGTTAGTGCCATGCTAGGTTTGTTCTCACAAAGATGCTTATGATTCCCGCCAAGCTCGTAGTATCATGCTAGGTTAGTGTGATTGATGTCGGTCTTTGTTTGCTAGCCAGAATCCTTGCTTTTTTACTCAGACTCTTAGATAGAGTTGTAGGGTTTGTCATCATCCGCAGGCCGAGCGGACATAACGTACTTTGTCCCCACCGATCGGGAGTAAAGTGTGCGCAAAGATAACGTATCTTGCTTCCCCGATCGCCAAGGTGGATTTAGCTCGTGTCGGGAGTAAAGTGTGCGCACCATAACGTATCTTGCTTCCCCCCCCCGACCTGCCGGTTGTGGAGTTAGCTACCCACTTCGGCATAAGCCTAGTTTGTAGCCTACTAGAGCGGAACCCTGCCATTGGTGTAAGCCTGCCCTTGCCGGTTCTTAGCTTCAGGTCGGTGGATCATGTTGCACAGATGAGCGCCGAGGGCCTCGCGCTACTGTGATCAGTGACACCGCTTCCGAGTCATAGGCATGTGTACCTGGCCCGCGTAGTTTGCCCTTAGGCCCCCGCATTTACGCCAGTTGCAAAAAGCATTGCGGTGTGCGCGCACACGCGTTAGTTGCCGGTTCAGAGAGCTCCCCCGGGCTAATGTCGTGAGTACACCATTCCTTCCATCAGAGCATGACTTCGGGTACTCTCCCGTAAGTCCAGATTAGTGGCAAGGGCAAGGAGGCCCTTGAGGACATTCTAGGGATCAGTGTATTCTTCCCGAGTGACAGATACCTCGGTGATGTCCAGGATTGGTCAGTGTATCCAATCCCTAGGCCTGAAGAAAGAGACTTCCGATGACTCCAGATCTTGTTTTATTAGCTCGTTGAGCTATGATCTGTGTTGGTAGTTGTTTGCTTGAATGCTTTGGTACTAGATGACTGATTATATCGTATTGAACCCCGGTTGGGGATTCTTACTAAGTAATTCGTTACTCACCCTTATTTTTGTGGTTTTTCCACAGGTAACCATGGTGCGAGACAGGATGGCTGGAGGAGGAGCTGTGATCATGGAAACCCGTTGTTCAACTCTGAGTCTTATGTTTATGTTATGATTTAAATGTTCTCTTAATACATGTAGTTGGGCACGGAGCCCTAGGGTGTTTTCTGAATGTATTTCCGGATTCTAGCATTGTTGTAAAGTTTGTATGTTTTAAATGAATCTCTAATCAGAGTAAGTTTTGTAAATGTATTTGACTTGGAACAGGTGCTTGGAAACAGGGACAGGTTCCAGGAATTGATGTTGATTTTAAATGGATGTTTTATGTTTTAGTTTTTACTTAGAATCCGAACACCATCTTGCAAATTTTCTGTAGATTTGTAATGCATGCATTGAGGTAACGACCTATTTTAGAACCCTTTCGTGTCGGGTTGTTACAGGTTGGTATCAGAGCTCAGAGTCATAGATTCTGTAGACTGACCTTTTGTTGTAGGTCATTTTTTCCATGATCATCAGCACTCCGACAGTCATCAGGTACGCCTAAGTTTACTGTTTTAAAGAAAGGGGTAAGAACTTACAATACTTTTCATCTAGTGTTTGCCTTGTGTAGAGTTGTGGAGCGGAGACGAGCAGGTTCTGACTCGTTGTTTGTTTGGGCTTAGAGAGTCATCATGCCAACTTCCCGCAGTGTGAGCATTGTGTAGCAGCTTGTTGAGGTATCCAAATAGATTCGGATGCCCCTGGGACGTCGTCCCCTAGGGAGGCAGAGCTTAGACTCCCATTGGACAATTGTGGCCCAGTTGTTGTTTTTTCCCTAGTGAGAGGGTGGAGGTGCTTTGTGCAGATCGCAAGTATGTTGATCGCACTCAGAGGAGCAGGACACTTGTCATGTTCGACCGAGGAGTTGGACTGATCGTGTTGATGTTGAGGCCGCGTCCAGGGTTGTTAGGCCTGAAGGCCAGATTTGGCCCTGGAAGTTGAGTTGCCTAGTGGAGGGGGTAGAGGCTAGCACGCCTCAGAGTGAGACTCCTTGAGCAGAGTGTGCTCCAGCCATGAGAGATTGGATGGCAGGTCTTTAGCTATTAGAGAGCGGAGACCCAGGCGCAGTTTGTAGCGCGTAGTGAGGTGTCCCGGGCACAGATAGCCCAGCTGACAGAGTTTGTTTCAGCATTTTCCCCCCAGTAGCTCTTGTAGCCCCGGAGGTTCCCGGGAGGGCATGATCAGCAAGTTTATTCAGATGAGTTTGTTGGCGTTGATGGAGCCGCCCAGTTTGGCAAGTGGATGCCTGTAGAGCTCGATGTTTTAGAAAGTCCTGCTGCTAGTAGTAAAGCGGTTGGCCAGGTTTGAGTTTAGCATCCGTGTGTTGGGATACCCTGCTGTTCAGAGGCCGAGATGTGCCGTTCGTGTGCTGTTTGGTACAACAGTTGGTGGTGGTAGTCCCTTGTGAGAGGTGGACTAGCAGAGTCTCCACCAGTCGCCCGATTGATTGGCAAGTTGTCGTGTTAGAGGCTTGAGGCAGATGTAGAGACATCTTTGCCCCCTTGCAAGCCTGCTGTTGTTTAACAGCCCAGTTTCCTCAGATGTTTGGTAGAGTTGAGCACTCTTCCTTGGTGAGCTTCTAGAGTGGAGCTAGCTGCTGCATGTTGAGAGATCCGGCTAGAGTTTTGTTGAGCATCATGAGGAGATGCAAGAGTAGGCTGTGAGCCTTCAGTTTGGTCAGATGCCATAGGCATGGCTGTTTGAGTTGAGCCCTTGTATGCCTAGCCAGAGTTGTTGTCACTCGAGGTAGTGACCTTGTTGGCCCCATCTGTAGTAAGATGTGGTTTTGGTAGTAGTAGCACTTGAGGTGCATCGGTTGGTGTGCCACTTTGGCACTAAGTCTGGTTCAGGCTTGAGTTTGGCATGGGCATAACAGATGGTTCTATGCCGTCCGGAGTTCAGCGCACTCCTTTAGCCTTGGATCCGTTATGGCAGTTGCACCTGTTGGTCATGCAAGAGGGCTAGTTCAGTGGTAGTCGATGGACTACAAGCAAAAGGATGCTCGAGAGGAGCCGGAGCCTCTACCCAGTGTTTCTGGGGGTTGAGTAAGTCAGCAGGTTGGCGGTTGGTAAGTGTTGGTGCGCGTGAGTCTCGCGCAAGTGTTAAGGCCAAGAGTTTCCTTGTTGTTGGTAGTGCGGTCAACTACCTTCGAGTGCCTTAATCTGAGGAGAGTTGAGCATCGTAGATGCGAGTTTGGTCCAGCAGAGGGACCCTGAGTTTGATGCTCATGAGATGAGCTTGATGCCTATGAGGCGAGTTGGATGCCTTTGAGGCGAGATGAGCTGATGCCTTGCGAGAGGTTTTGGATGCCTTATGGGTAAGCACCCTTGGTAGAGGCATGGTATAAAGTAAGTTCGGTGTGGCATGGTTATGCCTTGGTAGAGCAAGGTTGCCTCAGCTTTGAGCATCATGTGGAGAAGGAACTTTTGGTGTTCCTTCGGTTGGAGTTCAGTTGGAAACTGAGCAAGAGCGATGGTAGCAAAGCCGCGCAGTTTCTGATCGCCTTGGCTAAGAGAGTTGTTTGGATCCTTTCCTCGGGTAAAAGCCTTGTTGTGGCTGATGTTTGAGTAGGAGGACGACGCATTCGGTAGCATTTCGGGTCCTCTTGGTTCCCAAGGAGTTGGAGTTGGCCAGCATGGTTGAGATGCTGGGGAGAGTTGTGCCTGTTCAGGCAGTTGGCTGTTAGCTCGTTTGTCGGCATTGTGTGTCGAGGGTTGCCGAAGAACCTTAGGTTGTGGAGAGCCTCTCCAGAGCTCAGTCAGCCCAGGTAGTGAGTTTCAGTTGGCAAGCTGGAGGCGTGTAGTTTGTAGCCTCGGTTGAGTTGCTAGCAGTCTTGGTAGACTAGCAAGCTAGTGTTTGTTTGGAGTAGAGTCCGGATTGGTTCCGGTGCGGTGGCAAGTTGATGCTTGGTGTTGACCAAGTTGTGGTTTGGAGCTGCTAGAGATTAGTTTTGCTCGTGGGGCGAGTGATTTGTGCCCTGTTGGTTGTTTTCCTGTTTCCAGGATGTTGAGTTGCCCCGTTTGGCATTTGGAGGTTCAGTCTGAGATGGACCCCTGTTGTTGCCCCGTGAGATTAGATGTTGTTGATCTAGTGGAGCAAGACAGTGAGCGTATGTGGAGCTCTCTGTCCTTCGGTTGTCTGCTTGTAAGAGCCGTTCGTCCTGGGAGTTGTCAGATTTCTCCCGTAGCCATGAGTTGATGGTAGAGGTGCTAGCTTGAAGGAAAAGTTTGTTGGCTGCTTGGAAGCAGTTGTTTGTCCAGTTAGGTGGAGTCTTGGATGGTGTTCTAGAGGCTGCAGTAAGGGTTGTTTTGCCTCTTGTGAGTGTTGGGCCAAGGTTTGGTCCCCTTGTTGTTTCGAGAGCTAGTTCGGTTCTAGCTGGAGGGTGTTGCCGTGAGGTCTTGTTCCTAGTCAGGAAGTTTTGGGAGTTGACCCCTCCCTCGGCAGTTGTGTAAGTGCTGTTAGTTTCGGATTGGTGATCCGATTGGTTGAGTTTTCCCTTGGGTGTTGCTTCCAAGAGAGTTGGTTGCTGTCGCCTTGGGTTTAAGCAAGTCAGCGAGCGTGTGTGGAGTTCGCTGCCCTTCTAGAGTTTGCTTGCTGGGAAAGTCGTTTCCCGTTTGGCCGGAGTCAGCGTAGCTCCTGAGTTGTGTAGTTGATCAGAGTAGCGCAGTGGTCAGCCCAACGTGAGGGTCCCTGCTTTGTGTTGTTAGCAAGCAAGAGTTGTTTGTCCCTGCAAGGGCGGTGGCCAGCCAGTAAGAGTTGTTTCTGGCAAGTTGTTGGTTCTTTGGGGATTGAAGTTTTCCCTTCCCCCTAGTCTCTGTGGTGGTTGAGTTGCTCCCTGGATGTCAGCCTCGAGTGTTAGCTTCTGAGGTAGTCTTGCGGATTCGTGTGGCTCAGGATCCGTAAGCTTTGAGGTTGTCGTTATCCGTTTTCCTTGCGAGGTTTCGGGAGTGGAGCTTCTGGTTGGAAGTTGAGTTAGGCTTAAGCTTAAAGGAGAAGTCCTTTGAGTAGCTAGTTGGATTTTTAGAGTTGAGTAGTAGCTTGGAGGCGAGCGTTGCTCGTTATAAGTTTGGGTTGAATTCTGCAGAGCAAGCCCTTCTCGGGCTTTGCTCCTAGTTGTTGTGCGTTCGCAGTTGGCGTAGCGGAGCCTCGTTTGAGTGAGTTGGCACAGAGGTTCCGTGGCTTTGGTTGGTAAAGCCGTTGAGCTGTTTTCCTCAAGGTGTTGTGCCGCAGATAGCTGCGTGATGGTTTAGTCCTTGCAGCCTGAGTTTTCCTTGAGAGGAATGTTGGTGGTTTCCTTGCCTTGCAGTGTTCTCTTTGGCCAGTTGCTGGTAGGTTGCTCCGAAAAGTTTGCGTTCGGCCGATGAGGAGCTCTAGTTTGTTGGTTTTGCCCAGTGGAGCATGTGCCTGGCCCTTGTCTTTTAGAGGTGGCCGTAGCTGAAGTTTCAGCTGGTGTGAGTGTTGTTGGCCGTTTGTTTTGGAAACCGGGAGGTTGATTTTTGGCCGATTTTGTTGTGGGTTGAGGTCGCTTGTTTGTTGTAGTGTGAGCTCCTGAGGAGTTTTGCTAGAGCGTGGTGTAGAGTTTCAGAGCTTGTGGCCCGTCCTCGAGTTTGTTGAGAGTAGCACCGTTTGAGAGTTGGTGCGAGTTGAGGACGTGGTTTGCCGTCTATTCCCATTGGAGTTGAGTGTATGCCCAGTCTTGGTTGAGATAGTTGTGGCAGTATGGATGGCATTCTGCCTTTGAGCCTTTGAGAACCCAAGAGGGTTTTGTTTTCGAAGAAGGTTGGTGTTGTTGGCCTAGAAGTTCAGTTGGCTGGATCAGTGGAGTTTTCCTGGAGCTTTTTCGTCTTAGGACTTTCGAGGACGAAAGTCTTAAAAGGAGGGAGTATTGTAATAGCCCAGTTTCCTATTCCAGTTTTTGAGGTGCCTTCGGGTCAAGATTCGGTTGTTTGGTTGGGTTTTAGAGCCGTTTGGACCCTTGGGGGTATTTTGGTCTTTTGGCTCCTCGGGTAGGATTTGTGGTTTTCAGGGCTTCGAGGTAGCTCCTGCCTTTGTCGAGGCTTGTTTGTTGTTGGCTGCGAGTCCCGAGGTGTTTGGGCTAGTCGGTTGGATGCTCGGTTGTGGTTTGGGCTTTGGCAAAGTGATGGTTGGTTGTGTGCTTCCTTTGGGATTCGAGCCCGGGCCCTTAGTGTTGCTTTGGGAATTGGATTTAACTGAGATTTGTTGATTGGAAAAGATTGCTTCGGTCGGGTCTCGAAGGAGGAAGCCGGGAAATGGGATTTTAAGGTTTTAAGTGGATAAGGATGGATAAAATGAGATAAAAATCCCATTTTTCCCTTTTTTCCCATTTTCCTTTTTATTTCCCATTTTCTTTTATTTTATTATCCCAAAATCCTTTCTCTCTCTCTCTCTCTCTCTCTCTCTCTCTCTCTCTCTCTCTCTCTCTCTCTCTCTCTCCAACCTAGCCCCCCCACCTAGCCGACCCAGCCAGCTCGAGCGCCCAGCCCTGCTCGCGTCGCCCTGCCAGCCCACTCGCCAAGCCTCAGCCCGAGCTTCGCCCAGCCTCGCCCAGCCCGAGCGTCGCGTCGCCCTCCCCCTGCTCGTGTCGCCAGAGCTCTCCCAGGTCGTCGCGTCGCCAGCTCAAGCTCGCCCAGCTCATGTCCGTCCGGGCTCGAGTCGCATTACCTCGAGCCGCGTCGCCCAGTGCCGAGCCCAGCTCGAGTCACGCGTCCCAGCGCCAGATTGCGCGTCCCCGCACCCGTGTCGCACGCCCTCGCCTTGTAGCTTGCCGAGCCGCGCAGCTTCGCCAGCGCCCAGCCGAGCTAGCGCTGCGCCCGCGCGCCTTGCCTCGCCCCTGCTCGTCCGCGCGTAGCTCGCGCCTAAGCGCCTAGCCCCTGCGCCCAGCTGCAGCCCCGCCGTGCAGCTTGCTCGTTCGCGTGTCAGCCGCGCCTCGTGAGTTGCTCCCGAGCCGAGCCTTGTTTATTTTATTATTATTTAGGCCTATTGGGTGATTATTGATGTGTTTGTTTGGCTCGATATAGGTTGCTCGGGCAGTTGGCTGTTAGCTTGTTTGTCGGCATTGTGTGTCGAGGGTTGCCGAAGAACCTTAGGTTGTGGAGAGCCTCTCTCGAGCTCGGTCGGCCTGTAGTGAGTTTGGTTGGCAAGCTGGAGGCGTGTAGTTTGTAGCCTCGGTTGAGTTGCTAGCAGTCTTGGAAGACTAGCAAGCTAGTGTTTGTTTGGACTAGAGTCCGGATTGGTTCCGGTGCGGTGGCAAGTTGATGCTTGGTGTTGACCAAGTTGTGGTTTGGAGCTGCTAGAGATTAGTTTTGCTCGTGGGGCGAGTGGTTTGTGCCATGTTGGTTGTTTTCCTGTTTCCAGGATGTTGAGTTGCCCCTTTTGGCATTTGGAGGTTCAGTCTGAGATGGACCCCTGTTGTTTCCCCGTGAGATTAGATGTTGTTGCTCTAGTGGAGTAAGACAGTGAGCGTATGTGGAGCTCTCTGTCCTTCGGTTGTCTGCTTGTAAGAGCCGTTCGTCCTGGGAGTTGTCAGATTTCTCCCGTAGCCATGATGTAACGGCCCAGTTTTCTATTCCGGTTCTCGAGGTGCTTCCGGTTCAGTTTCAGTGGTTCGGTTGGGCCGTTAGAGCTGTTTTGTCCCTTGGGGGTATTTTGGTCTTTTGGCTCTCCGTGCAGGATTTGTGGTTTTTCAGGCTTCGAGGTAGCTCCTGCCTTTGTCGAGGCTGGTTTGTTATTGCTTGCGAGTCCCGAGATGTTTGGGCTAGTCGTTTGGGAGTTCGGTTGTGATTTGGGTTTTTGGGCAAAGTGTTGGTTGGTTGTGTGCTTCCTTTGGGATTCGAGCCCGGGCCCTTGGTGTTGATTTGGGAGTTGGATTTTAGTGAGTTTTATTTATTGGGAGAGGTTTGCTTGGTAGGGTCTCGAAGGAGGAAGCCGGGAAATGGGATTTTTAAGGATAAAAGTGGATAAGGATGGATTTTGGATAAAATCCTTATTTTTCCTTTTATTTCCCATTTTCCTTTTCTTTTCCAAATTCATTTTTCTTTTCTTTTATTTTTTTTCCCAAATTCACTTTCTCTCTCTCTTTCTCTCTCTCTCTCTCTCTCTCCCCCGACCTAGCCTCACCACCAGCCATCGCGCCGTCGCCAGCTCGCCAGGCCGGTCGCCATCGCGCGCCCCAGCTCGCCGTCGCTTGCCGTCGCAGCCCGCGAGCTCACCAGCGGCCGAGCTCGTCATGCCCAGGTCGCACGTCGTCGCACCAGATCGCGCCCGAGCAAAGCAGCCGCTGCCGCCGTCGCTCGTCGTCGCACGAATCGCCGAGCGAGACGCCCCTCGCGCGCCCAGATCTGCCCGCAGCCGCCGTCGCGTCGTGTCGCCAGATCGTGCTCCTCGCCCTCGCTTCGGTCGTCCGCCGCGTCGCATGCTTCTCGCGCCGAGCGCGCGTCGCCCGATCTGCGAGATCGCCGTGTCGCGCGCGCCGCCGCGCTCGGCGCCCGTCGCGCCCAGGCGTGCTGCCTCGCAGCGTGTCCGCGCAGCGAGCCACGCCCAGCCCGGCCCCAGGCCAGTCTCGCCCGTGCAGCCAGCTCGTTCGTGTGTCCGTCGCGCCTCGTGAGTTGCTCCCGAGCTGAGCCCTGTTTGTTTTATTATATTTGGGCCTTTTGATTGTAATTATTGTTGTTTTTGTTAGGTTCTCGCTAGCTAGCTCGGGTTCGATCGCGGCTTAGGTTTCTTGTGTTTAGAGGTCTTCCGGCGGTAAGGATTTCTTACGGAGTTGTGTGGACCTGCGATATTATATGTGATTGCTGATTGTATGCTTGTTTGTGTTTATTGACATGTTTGGTGATAAGTGCTCTAATCTGAATTCTCGATTAGCATGACTTTCTGGTTAATTCTCATGTTAATCCATGCTAGGTTGTTCTTTCTCGGCATGCTCGTATCATTCTTGCTTCGTAGTATCATGCTAGGTTCGTTGTATTCTTTTTGAGCACGTATTGGATTTTATGGAATTGTTTGCTGATTGTTAAGGCAGGTTAGTGATTGCAGGTAGATAGCATCATCCGGGCCTAATGCATAAAGTACCTTGCATCCATGGCAGGGACGTCGAGGCGATGCTCGTCCCCCGGACCCCGTGAGGGATTAGCTAACCCAAGCGGTAGGCCCCGCAATCTTGGGTGAGGTGGCGATCGTTAAATGCCCCAACGGTCCGGATGATGACTTGGCATTTCCTGCGTCCCCGGACAGTCGGCACGTCCTCAGCGTGTTCGGCCGTAGCCCCTGATTGCCACCTGTTAAGGTAAGGACGGCTTCCTGGTGTAAGCCTACCCCGACCCGTTCCTTAGCCCCAGGTGCGGTGGTTCAGGCTGACATAGTTTACGTGTCTAGGTCTCACACCCCTATGTCAGTGACACCGATCCAAAGATTTAGTTAGGCGTGGTGACTGGACATGGGCAGCTTGCCACTAGACCCGGCACCCCATAGTCTGCATAGCAGAGCGGTGCATGCTTACGCTCATTACGCCGCCGAGGAGAGCTCCTCGGGATCTTGAGCTAGTGTACCTTTCGTCGACAGTAGACAGGCTGAGGCCAGGACTTGTTTCTCGTATAGGGCGACTTGTGTGATGTGTTGTGTGGTGATTTATTTCCGGACTAAGACCCTGAGTTGGCATCCGAGGCCCAAGTGTGGGCTAAGCTATGTGCTCTATCTGTGTTTATATTCATAACTTGCATATCTTTCTGCTAGATGACCATGTATATCGTATTGTACCCCGGTTGGGGATTCTTACTGAGTAATTCGTTACTCACCCTTATTATGTGGTTTTCCACAGGTAACCATGGTGCGAGACAGGATGGCTGGAGGAGGAGCTGTGATCATGGAAACCCGTTGTTCAACTCTGAGTCTTATGTTTATGTTTATGATTTAAATGTCCTCTGAATGCATGTAGTTGGGCACGGAGCCCTAGGTGTTTTTCGAATGTATTTTCGGATTCTAGCATTATTGTAACTATTGCAAAGCTTGTATGTTTTAAATAAATCTACGATCAGAGTATGTTTTGGAAATGTATTTGTCTTGGAAGCAGTGCTTGGAAACAGAGGATGAGTTTTGAGGAATTTATGTTGATTTTTAAATGGATGTTTTCATGTTTTAGTTTTTACTTAGAATCCAAACCCCATCTTGCAAATTTTCTCAGAGATTTGTATGCATGCATTGAGGTAATGGCCTATTTAGAACCCCATTGGGTCGGGTCTTTTTCTGATTGGTATCGAGCTCGAGTCATAGATTCTCGTAGATGACCTTTCGTTGTAGGTCGTTTTTCCATGATCATCAAGACTCTACTGAGTCATCCGTACGCCTAAGTTTACTATTTGTTGTTGAAAAAGGGTTAAGAATTTACAATACTGTCATCTAGTGTATGCCTTGTGTAGTGTTGTGGAGCGGAGACGAAAGCGAGTTTCGACTCGTTGTTGGTTTGGGTTTAGAGCGCCATCATGCCAACTTCCCGCAGATGTGTGATGTTTGTTGTGGCTTGTTGAGGTATCCGCACAGATTCGGATGCCCCGGGACGTCGCCCCCGTGGGAGGCGAGCTTGGACTCCGTGAGGCCAATTGTGGCTGGGCTTGTTGGTTTTCCCTAGTGAGAGGGTGGAGGTGCTTTGCCTTGGAGTGCCACTCCAAGAGAGGAGTTAGCTATGGTTGTGCTTATGTGGATGCTTGTGGAGCAGTCCCGTGTGGACTAGCACAGGTAGCTCAAGTGTTGATCTTGAGCCTTACAGATTGTTTGATTGCTCGGTGAGTAGGCTGCAGAGTTGGCAGCCTTCGAGGAGATTGTTGAGGCATCTTTGTGCTCCTCGTAAAGTGTTGTTGTTTGCAGCCCGATGGCGGAACCCCGTGGTTAAGGGTGCGATGAGCGATGTTCCCTTCGGATTGGATCCGTTGGTGTTTTCCTCGGATGTTTGGTAGAGTTGAGCACTCTTCCTTTGGTGAGCTCTTGGAGTGGAGCTAGCTGCTTTGCATGTTGAGAGAGCCGGGCGAGTTTTGTTGAGCATCATGTGGAGGTGCAAGAGTAGGCGGTCACCTTGGTTTGATGAGATGCCATAGGCATGGTTTTTGAGTTGGAGCCCTTGTATGCCTAGCGAGTTCTTGTCACTTGAGGTTGTGATCTTGTTGGCCCCATTAGTAGTAAGATGTGGTTTTGGTAGTAGTGGCACTTGAGGTGCATTGGTTGGTGTGCCGTTTTGGCACTAAGTCTGGTTCAGGCTTGAGTTTGGCTTGGGCATAGCAGATGGTTCTATGCCGTCCGGAGTTCAGCGCACTCCTTTAGCCTTGGATCCGTTTATGGCGCGGGCACTGTTTAGGTCGTGCGAGAGGGCTAGTTCGGTGGTAGTCGATGGACTACAAGCGAAAGGATGTTCGAGAGGAGCGGAGCCTTTCCCGATGTTGTTACTGGAGGTTGAGTAAGTCGCGAGTTGGCGGTTGGTAAGTGTTGGTGCGCGTGAGTCTCGCGCTCGTGTTAAGGCCAAGAGATTTCTTTGTGGTTGGTAGTGCGGTCAACTACCTTCGAGTGCCTAAATCTGAGGAGAGTTGAGCGTTGTAGATGTGAGTTTGGTCCAGCTGAGGGACCATGAGTTGGATGTCGATGAGGCGAGTTGGATGCCTTGTGAGAGGTTTCGGATGCCTTTTTGGGTAAGCACCCTTGGTAGAGGCTTGGTATAAAGTAAGTTCGGTTTGGCATTGTTATGCTTTGGTAGAGCAAGGTTGCCTCAGCTTCGAGTATCGTGTGGAGATGGAACTTTTGGGGTTCCTTGGATTGTTTGTATCGCTGCCAGGAGTTAGCGTTGCTTTTTGGAAAAGCGCTTGTTAGTCTTGGATCTCTAAAGGAAGGTTGAGAGTTGTGCACACAAGTGTGTTTTGTGTGGTTCGTTCCGTGGCGGGAGTTTCAGATCCATGTAGGGTTTGCTTTGGAGATCTAGTGCTCAGTTCCTGGAGAAGTTGGACTCCAGGTGGTTGTTGCAAGGCTTTAGTCGAGGTGGTAAGGATACCGTGCTCGTGGTATCAGGTTGTTGCTTAGGCAAGTGTTGTTGGGTTGGACCTAAGCTTGGTTGGTGGATCTTCTTGTTGATCGTTGGTTGGAGTTCAGTTGGAAACTGAACAAGAGCGGTGGTAGCTAAGCCGCGTGGTTTCTGAGCGTCATGGCTAAGAGAGTTGTTTGGATCTTTCCTTGGGTAGAAGTTATGTTGTGGCCGATGCTTTGAGTAGGAGGATGACGCATTCTGTAGCTTTTCGGGCCCTCTAGGTTCCCAAGGAGTTGGAGTTGGCCAGCATGGTTGGGATGCTGGAAATTGGAGTTGTTTGTTCAGCGGTTGTCTGTTAGATCGCTTTCTTGGCAAGAAGTGTGTGTCGAGGGTTGTCGGAGAACCCTCGGTTGTGGAGAGCCTCTCCAGAGCTCAGTCAGGCCCAGGTAGTGAGTTTCAGTTGGCCAGCTGGAGGCATGTGGGTTGTAGCCTCGGTTGAGTTGCTAGCAGTCTTGGTAGACTAGCAAGCCAGTGTTTGTTTGGAGTAAAGTTCGGTTTGGTTCCGGTGTTGTGGCAAGTTGATGCTTGGTGTTGATCAAGGTGTGAATTGGAGTTGTTTGAGATTAGTTTTGCTCGTGGGGCGAGTGGTTTGTGCCCTGTTGGTTGTTTTCCTGTTGCAGGATGTTGAGTTGCCCCGTTTGGCATTTGGAGGTTCAGTCTGAGATGGACCCCTTGTTGTCGCCCCGTGAGATTAGATGTTGTTGCTCTTGTGGAGCAAGACAGTGAGCATATGTGGAGCCTCTGTCTTTCGGTTGTCTGCTTGTAAGAGCCGTTTTCCTTCTGGGAGTTGTCAGGTTTCTCCCGTAGCCATGAGTCGATGGTGGAGGTGCTAGCAAGAAGGAAAAGTTTGTTGGCTGCTTGGAAGCAGTTGTTTGTCCAGATAGGTGGACTCTTGGATGGTGTTCTAGAGGCTGCAGTAAGGGTTGTTTTGCCTCTTGTGAGTGTTTGGCCAAGATTTGGTTCTCTTGTTGTTTCAAGAGCTACTTCGGTTCTAGCTGGAGGGCATTGCCCTGAGGTCTTGTTCCTGGTCAGAAAGTTTTGGGAGTTGACCCCTCCCTCGGCAGTTGAGCAAGTTCTGTTAGTTTTGGGTTGGTGATCCGATTGGTTGAGTTTTCCCTTGGGTGTTTCTTCCAAGAGAGTTGGTTGTTGTTGCCCTTGGGTTTGAGCTAGTCAGCAAGCGTGTGTGAAGTTCGCTGCCCTTCTGAGTTTGCTTGCTGGGAAGTCGTTTCCCGTTTGTAAGGAGTCAGCTTAGCTCCTGAGTTGTGTAGTTGATCAGAGTAGGGCAGCGGTCAGCCCAGAGTGAGGGTCCCTGCTTTGTGTTGTCAGCAAGCAAGAGTTGTTTGTCCCCGCAAGGGCAGAGGCCAGCCTGTAGGAGTTGAGTTGTTCTGGCAAGTTGTTGGTTCTTTGGGGATTGAAGATTTCCTTTCCCCCTAGCCTCTGTGGTGGTTGAGTTGCTCCTTGGATGCCAGCCTCGAGTGTTAGCTTCCGAGGTGGTCTTGCGGATTCGTATGGCTCAGGATCCGTAAGCTTTGAGGTTGTCGTTATCCATTTTCCTTGTGAGGTTTTGGGAGTGGAGCTTCTGGTTGGAAGTTGAGTTAGGCCTAAGCGAAAAGGAGAAGTCTTTTGAGTAGCCAGTTGGATTTTAAGAGTTGAGTGGTAGCTTGGAGGCGAGCGTTGCTCGTTATAGTTGGGTTGAGTTCTGCTGAGCAAGCCCTTCTCGGGCTTTGCTTCTTGTTGTTGTGCGTTCGCAGTTGGCGTTAGCGGAGCCTCGTTTGAGTGAGTTGGCACAGAGGTGCCGTGGCATTGGTTGGTAAGCTGTTGAGCTGTTTTCCTCAAAGTGTTGTGTCGCAGATAGCTGCGTGATGGCTTAGTCCTTGCTTCCCGAGTTTTCCTTGAGAGGAATGTTGGTTGTTCCTTGCCTGGCGATGTTCTCCTTGGCCAGTTGCTGGTAGGTTTTCGTTGGAAAGTTTGCGTTCGGCCGATGAGGAGTTCTAGTTTGTTGGCTTGGCCGAGTGGAGTCTGTGCTTGGCCCTTGTCTTTTTAAGGTGGCCGTGAGTGAAGTTTTGGTGATGTGAGTGTTGTTAGCCGTCTGGTGTACCAGGATGGTGCCCCTTGCCTTTGGTTCGGCGATTTCTCCTTAAGATGGTTGCTTAAGTGTTGTGGTCGTGTTCTAGTTGGAGAAGTTTGTCTTTTTGGATCAGTCGCCAGTTGGTGGTTTGTTTGTATCTCGTTAAGGCTGTAGTCAAGGTTTGAGGTTTGTTGGTCTCTTGTGAAGTAAGAGTAGGCCGTTTTGTTTTGGAATCTGGAAGGTTGATTGTTTGCTTGATTTGTTGTAGGGTTGAGTTTGTTTGTTGTCGGTGTGTGAGCTTCCGTAAGAGTTTTGCGGTCATGGGGTGTAGAGTTTTGAGCTTGTGGCGATCCTCGAGTTTTGCTGTGTGAGTAGCACCGTTTGAGAGTTGGTGCGAGTTGAGGACGTGGTTTGCTGTCAGGATTTTCGCATTTGTTTTCCTTCGGAGTTCAGTGTTTGGCAGTCTGGATGGCATTGTGCCTTTGAGTTTATGAGAACCCAAGAGGGTTTGGTTTTCGAAGAAGGTTGGTGTTGTTTTAGCCGAGAAGTTCGGTTGGTTTGGTTTCAAAGTGCGATTTTCCGAGTCATTTGTTTTGTCTTAGGACTTTCGAGGACGAAAGTCTTAAAAGGAGGGAGTATTGTAACGACCAGATTTTCTATTCCGGTTCTCGAGGTGCTTCCGGTTGATTTGATGGTTCGGTTGGGCCGTTAGTTTATTTTGTCCCTTGGGGTATTTTGGTCTTTTGGCTCTCCGTGCGGGATTTGTGGTTTTTCAAAGCTTCGAGGTAGCTCCTGCCTTTGTCGAGGCTGGTTTGTTATTGCTTGCGAGTCCCGAGATGTTTGGGCTAGTCGTTTGGGAGTTCGGTTGTGATTTGGGTTTTTGGGCAAAGTGTTAGTTGGTTGTGTGCTTCCTTTGGGATTCGAGCCAGGGCCCTTGGTGTTGATTTGGGAGTTGGATTTTAGTGATTTTTATTTATTGGGAGAGGTTGCTTCAAAGTCTCGAAGGAGGAAGCAGGGAAATGGGATTTTTAAGGATAAAAGTGGATAAGGATGGATTTTGGATAAAATCCTTATTTTTCCTTTTATTTCCCATTTTCCTTTTCTTTTCCAAATTCATTTTTCTTTTCTTTTATTTTTTTCCCAAATTCACTCTCTCTCTCTCTCTCTCTCTCTCTCTCTCTCTCTCTCTCTCTCTCTCTCTCTCTCTCTCTCTCTCTCTCTCTCTCTCTCTCTCTCTCTCTCTCTCTCTCTCTCTCTCTCTCTCTCTCTCTCTCCCAGCCTAGCCTCACTGACCATCGCCTGTCGTCGCCGACGCGGGCGGTCGCCGTCAGCCTTGATTATTTGTCGCTGCACGTCATCGCAGCTCACGGGAGCCGAGCTAAATCACGCCAGAACGTCATCGCACGAGATCCGCGGCGGCGTTGCGCCGTCGCTCGTCGTTACACCAGATCTGCGAGCGAGACGCCCCTCGCGCGCCAGATCGCCGCGGCCGCTGCCGTCGCGTCGTCGTGCGCGAATCGCGCGCCTCGCCCTTTGCTCGGTCGGTCTCGTCCGCGCCGTCACCCGTCTCTGCCGCGCGCGCCGCGCCGCCCGATCTGCGAGAAGCTCGCAGCGTCACAAGGCGCGCGCGCCGCGCGCCAGCGCTGCGTGCGCGCCCCTGCGCGCGTGCCCAGTAGCGTGTCGCGGCATGTGATCGCACCAGCGCCCGCTCCCTCAGCGCCGCCAGCCCAGCCCAATAGCGGTCTCGCCCGTACAGCCGGCTCGTTCGTGTGTCCGTCGCGCCTCGTGAGTTGCTCCCTGAGTGAGCCCTATTTGTTTTATTATATTTGGGCCTTTTGATTGTAATTATTGTTGTTTTTGTTAGGTTCTCGCTAGCTAGCTAGCTCGGGTTCGATCGCAACTTAGGTTTCTTGTGTTTAGAGGTCTTCCAGCCAGGTAAGGATTTCTTACCAGAGATGTGTGGACCCTGCGATATTATATGTGATTTCTGATTGTATGCTTGTTTGTGTTTATTGACATGTTTGGTGATAAGTGCTCTAATCTGAATTCCCGATTAGCATGACTTTCCTGGTTAATTCTCATGTTAATCCATGCTAGGTTGTTCCTTTCTCGCATGCTCGTATCATTCCTTGCTTCGTAGTATCATGCTAGGTTCGTTGTATTCTTTTTGAGCACGTATTGGATTTTATGGAATTGTTTTTGATTGTTAAGACAAAGTTAGTGATTGCGGTGTAGATAGCATCATCCGGCCCGATGCATAAAGTACCTTGCATCCATGGCGGGGACGTCGAGGCGATTGCTCGATCCCTGGACCCCGTGAGGATAAGCTAACCCAAGCGGTAGGCCCCGCAATCTTGGGTGAGGGTGGCGATCGTTAAATGCCCCAACGGTCCGGATGATGACTTGGCATTTCCTCGCCCCGACGATCGGCACGTCCTCGGCGTGTTCGGCCGTAGCCCCCGATTGCCACTGTTAAGGTAAGGACGGCTTCTCGGTGTAAGCCTACCCGACCCGTTCCTTAGCCCCAGTGCGGTGGTTCAGTGACATAGTTTACGTGTCTCAGGTCTCACACCCTATGTCGGTGACACCGATCCAAAGATTTAGTTAGGCGTGGTGGATGGACATGGGCGGCTTGCCACTAGACCCGGCACCCCATAGTCTGCAGAGCACGCGGTGCATGCTTACGCTCATTCTTACGCCGACCGGAGAGCTCCTCGGGATCTTGAGCTAGTGTACCTTTCGTCGACGAAGATGTGCGCCGAGGCCGGGACTTATTTCTCGTATAGGCGACTTGTGTGATGTGTTGTGTGGTGATTTATTTCCGGACTAAGACCACGAGTTGGCATCCGAGGCCCAAGTGTGGGCTAAGCTATGTGCTCTATCTCTGTGTTTATATTCATAGCTTGCATATCATTCTCGCTAGATGACCATGTATATCGTATTGTACCCTGGTTGGGGATTCTTACTTGAGTAATTCGTTACTCACCCTTATTTTGTGGTTTTCCACAGGTAACCATGGTGCGAGACAGGATGGGTTTGGAGGAGGAGCTGTGATCATGGAAACCCGTTGTTCAACTCTGAGTCTTATGTTTATGTTTATGATTTAAATGTCCTCTGAATGCATGTAGTTGGGCACGGAGCCCTAGGGTGTTTTCTGAATGTATTTTCGGATTCTAGCATTATTGTAACTATTGCAAAGCTTGTATGTTTTAAATAAATCTCGATCGAGTATGTTTTGGAAATGTATTTGTCTTGGAGCAGTGCTTGGAAACAGGACAGTTTGAGGAATTTATGTTGATTTTTAAATGGATGTTTTCATGTTTTAGTTTTTACTTAGAATCCAAACCCCATCTTGCAAATTTTCTGTAGATTTGTATGCATGCATTGAGGTAATGGCCTATTTAGAACCCCATTCGGGTCGGGTCGTTACACATGAGTTGATGGTAGAGGTGCTAGCTTGAAGGAAAAGTTTGTTGGCTGCTTGGAAGCAGTTGTTTGTCCAGTTAGGTGGAGTCTTGGATGGTGTTCTAGAGGCTGCAGTAAGGGTTGTTTTGCCTCTTGTGAGTGTTGGGCCAAGGTTTGGTCCCCTTGTTGTTTCGAGAGCTAGTTCGATTCTAGCTGGAGGGCGTTGCCCTGAGGTCTTGTTCCTAGTCAGGAAGTTTTGGGAGTTGACCCCTACCTCGGCAGTTGTGTAAGTGCTGTTAGTTTCGGATTGGTGATCCGATTGGTTGAGTTTTCCATTGGGTGTTGCTTCCAAGAGAGTTGGTTGCTATCGCCTTGGGTTTGAGCAAGTCAGCGAGCGTGTGTGGAGTTCGCTGCCCTTCTAGAGTTTGCTTGCTGGGAAAGTCGTTTCCCGTTTGGCAGGAGTCAGCGTAGCTCCTGAGTTGTGTAGTTGATCAGAGTAGCGCAGTGGTCAACCCAGCGTGAGGGTCCCTGCTTTGTGTTGTTAGCAAGCAAGAGTTGTTTGTCCCTGCAAGAGCGGTGGCCAGCCAGTAAGAGTTGTTTCTGGCAAGTTGTTGGTTCTTTGGGGATTGAAGTTTTCCCTTCCCCCTAGTCTCTGTGGTGGTTGAGTTGCTCCCTGGATGTCAGCCTCGAGTGTTAGCTTCTGAGGTAGTCTTGCGGATTCGTGTGGCTCAGGATCCGTAAGCTTTGAGGTTGTCGTTATCCGTTTTCCTTGCGAGGTTTCGGGAGTGGAGCTTCTGGTTGGAAGTTGAGTTAGGCTTAAGCTTAAAGGAGAAGTCCTTTGAGTAGCCAGTTGGATTTTTAGAGTTGAGTAGTAGCTTGGAGGCGAGCGTTGCTCGTTATAAGTTTGGGTTGAGTTCTGCAGAGCAAGCCCTTCTCGGGCTTTGCTCCTAGTTGTTGTGCGTTCGCAGTTGGCGTAGCGGAGCCTCGTTTGAGTGAGTTGGCACAGAGGTGCCGTGGCTTTGGTTGGTAAAGCCGTTGAGCTGTTTTCCTCAAGGTGCTGTGCCGCAGATAGCTGCGTGATGGTTTAGTCCTTGCAGCCCGAGTTTTCCTTGAGAGGAATGTTGGTGGTTTCCTTGCCTGGCAGTGTTCTCTTTGGCCAGTTGCTGGTAGGTTGCTCCGAAAAGTTTGCGTTCGGCCAATGAGGAGCTCTAGTTTGTTGGTTTGGCCGAGTGGAGCCTGTGCCTGGCCCTTGTCTTTTAGAGGTGGCCGTAGCTGAAGTTTTAGTTGGTGTGAGTGTTGTTGGCCGTTTGGTTTTTGGAACCTGGGAGGTTAAGTTGTTTGGCCAGTTTGTTGTGGGTTGAGGCTGCTTGTTAACAGCTGTGAGCTCCCAGAGGAGTTTTGCTAGAGCGTGGTGTAGAGTTTCAGAGCTTGTGGCCCGTCCTCGAGTTTGCTGAGAGTAGCACCGTTTGAGAGTTGGTGCGAGTTGAGGACGTGGTTTGACGTCTATTCCCATTGGAGTTCAGTGTATGCCCAGTCTTGGTTGAGATAGTTGTGGCAGTTTGGATGGCATTCTGCCTTTGAGCCTTTGAAAACCCAAGAGGGTTTTGTTTTCGAAGAAGGTTGGTGTTGTTGGCCGAGAAGTTCAGTTGGCTGGATCAGTGGAGTTTTCCTGGAGCTGTTTCGTCTTAGGACTTTCGAGGACGAAAGTCTTAAAAGGAGGGAGTATTGTAATGCCCGTTTCCTATTCCATTTTCGAGGTGCCTTGGTCAAGATTCGGTTGTTTGGTTGGGTTTTAGAGCCGTTTGGACCCTTGGGGGTATTTTGGTCTTTTGGCTCCCCGGCCAGGATTTGTGGTTTTCAAGGCTTCGAGGTAGCTCCTGCCTTTGTCGAGGCTTGTTTGTTGTTGGCTGCGAGTCCCGAGGTGTTTGGGCTAGTCGGTTGGATGCTCGGTTGTGGTTTGGGCTTTGGCAAAGTGATGGTTGGTTGTGTGCTTCCTTTGGGATTCGAGCCGGGCCCTTAGTGTTGCTTTGGGAGTTGGATTTAAGTGAGATTTGTTGATTGGAAAAAGATTGCTTGGTCGGGTCTCGAAGGAGGAAGCAGGAAATGGGATTTTAAGGTTTTAAGTGGATAAGGATGGATAAAATGAGATAAAAATCCCATTTTTCCCTTTTTTCCCATTTTCCTTTTTATTTCCCATTTTCTTTTATTTTATTTTCCCAAAATCCTTTTTCTCTCTCTCTCTCTCTCTCTCTCCCCGACCTAGCCCCCCCCCCCCACCTAGCCGACCCAGCCCCTTGGCTCGCCCAACCCAGCCAGCTCGAGCACCCAGCCCGAGCGTCGCGTCGCCCTCCCCCTGCTCGTGTCGCCCGAGCTCGCCCAGGCCGTCGCGTCGCCAGCCCGAGCTCGCCCAGCTCGTGTCCATTCGCGCTCGAGTCGCCCAACCTCGAGCCGCGTCACCCAGTGCTGAGCCCAGCTCGAGTCGCGCGTCCCAGCGCCAGATCGCTCGTCCCCGCGCCCGTGTCGCGCACTCTCGCCCTGTAGCTTGCCGAGCCGCACCGCTTCGCCAGCGCCCAGCTGAGCTAGCGCCGCTCCCGCGCGCCTTGCCTCGCCCCTGCTCGTCCGCACGCAGCTCGCGCCCAGCCCCTACGCCCAGCTGCAGCCCTGCCGTGTAGCTTGCTCGTTCGCGTGTCAGCCGAGCCTCGTGAGTTGCACCTGAGCCGAGCTCTGTTTATTTTATTATTATTTAGGCCTATTGTGTGATTATTGATGTGTTTGTTTGGCTCGATATAGGTTGCTCGGGTTCGATCACAGTTAATTTTATTGTGTGTTGTTGCCTTCCGACCAGGTAAGGATTTCTTACCGGAGTTATGTGGGCCCTGCGATATTTTCATGATTATGCCTTGCTTGTTTGATGACTGTTATGAGCATGATAATAATAGTGCAGCTTTGATTGATTTTTTGCTAGCATGTTTGCCTGATTTTACATGTTAGTGTCATGCTAGGTTTGTTCTGCCAGCATGTTTATGATTCCTGCTTAAGCTCGTAGTATCATGCTAGGTTAGTGTGATTGATGTCGGTCTTTTTTTGCTAGCCAGGAATCATTGCTTTTTACTCTGTACTCTTAGATAGAGTTGTAGGGTTTGTCATCATCCATAGGCTGAGCGGACATAACGTACTTTGTCCCCACTGATCGGGAGTAAAGTGTGCGCAAAGATAACGTATCTTGCTTCCCCGGTCGCCAAGGTGGATTTAGCTCAGGTCGGGAGTAAAGTGTGCGCAGCATAACGTATCTTGCTTCCCCACCCCCGACCCGCCGGTTGTGGAGTTAGCTACCCACTTCGGCATAAGCCTAGTTTGTAGCCTGCTAGAGCAGAACCCTGCCATCGGTGTAAGCCTGGCCTGGCCGGTTCTTAGCTTCGTGTCGGTGGATCATGCCGCATGATGATGAGCGCCGAGGGCCTCGCGCCATCGTGATCGGTGACACCGCTTCCGAGTCATAGGCATGCGTACCTGGCCCGCGTAGTTTGCCCTTAGGCCCCCGCATTTACGCCGGTTGCAGAGAGCATGCGGTGTGCGCGCACACGCGTTAGTTGCCGGTTCGAAGAGCTCCCCCTTGCTAATTTCGTGAGTACACCATTCCTTCCGTTAGAGCCTGACTTCGGGTACTCTCCCGTAAGTCCAGATTAGTGGCAAGGGCAAGGAGGCCCTTGAGGACATTCTAGGGATCAGTGTATTTTAATTTTTTAGAAAATTTTTATTTGAAGGATTCACTTGTTTTCAAACATTTTAGTGTGATCTGTGCATGAGCACGACTCTCTTGATTGATCCAGAAACAGAGCGAACTCTCCGTTGGAGAAAGCGAAAGTAGAGAAAGAGAGAACAAGAGAGGATGAACCTAAATGTGCATAATCAAGCTGAAGTGATTGGTCCACATTTGTTGCAGGTGTAAAAGTTGCAACAGGAGTAGGTGCAAACCTTAATGCTAATCCACCTTCCAGTCTAGGTTATGGATGAAAGAGACAGAGTGATAACTCTCAAAGAGAGCATATTTTAGGCTGCTTTAGTTTGCATTATTTTAGAATTTAAGTAGAGAATATATGCATTCATAGAAAAATGTGAAGAAATGAAGGCTTTTTGCATGTAAAGCAAAAAATGGTAAAATATTTTCATCTATAGCATAAAATCCAAAATTATTTCATTTGTAGTAGAAAATTCAAATTAACTTCTATCACTTATTGAGTTCTATTAATGATAGAAGAATTCAATCAATGATACACTCGTTCTATAACTGCTTAAGTTTTCTATCAGTGATAAAAATCTAAATTGAGTTCTATCACTACGTGAGTGATAGAAACAAATATGCTATAGATGAATTATTTTAAAAATTCTGCTGCAAATGTAATACAAAAGGTAGAATGTGCTACTAATGGTAAATTCTCAAGAAATAACTTAGAAATTCAGCATGCATTCGTAAAGTAGCATCAGAAGCATGGATCTACGTTTTAGCATAAATCACAAAGAAGTTATGCCTAATTAATGCTTTTAGAAGGATTTCGTGCAACATCGCAGGAAAGAACAATAATGCGAATAATGACCAGATCACGCGGAACGAGCAGAACGCTAAAAGGAAACACGTTCGAACAAGGTTATGTATACAAGGAAAGAATCAGAAAATCAATCATGTAATCAAGGCAGTAGTGTAAAGACCTCAACCCAAATAGGGTCCTAAACCTAGGTCCTTAGCCTCTTATGCATGTAATAAAACTCGAAATCATAAATGCGGAATTATAAAACTCTAAAAGAATAAAACATTCAGTGAAATTTCAAATAATTAGACATGTCCCTGTTTCTAAGCACCTGTAAAAAACATTTAACAAATCCAACCCAGGCCAGAGTTTCTTTTTATTGCAAGTTCAAACATCCAGAACAAATCCCACAAAATAAATATTTTAACATCTGAAAATACATCGAATTCCACCTAAGGGCTTTGTGCCCTGTCTGCACGCATGGAAAGTTAAGAAAGGAATAAAACAAGTGTAAAGACCCGACCCAAAAGGGGCTCTAAATGGGCCTTTACCCCAATGCATGTAGTGAAAATAAACGACATTATGAAAAAATACATTTCGGATCCCAAGTAAAAACAGAAACATTCAACAACCAAAACATACATTTCTAAAAGCATACTCTGATCAGAGATTTATTTAAACCATTAAAACAATCCACAAGTACAAATATGCTTTGGAATCCATAAAACGTAAGAAAACATCCCGGAACTCGTGTCCGTCTACATGCATTCGTGGGAAATAACAAAAGTCAAGAGTCATGATAAAATAAAATAATCGAGAGATGACAGCAGGATTCCATGATCACAGCTCCTCCTTCACCATCCTGTCTCCCGCCTTGATTACCGTGGAAAACCACAGAATAAGGGTGAGTAACGAATTACCCAAGAAGAATCCCCAACCGGGGGTACAATACGATATACATGATCATCTAGAAGAATGTATGCAAGCTATGAGTACAAACACAGAGCGGAGCACATAGCTAAGTCCACACTTGGACCTCGGATGCCAACTCGTGGTCTTAGTCCGGAAATAAATCCACCACACAATACGCCCTATACGAGAAACGAGTCCCGGCCTCGCACTGTCTACTATCGATCACGAAAGGTGCACTAGCTCAAGATCCCGAGGAGCTCTCCCGGCGGGTGCCAGTAATGAGCGTAAGCATGCACCGCGTGCTTCCACGCACTATGGGGGTGCCGGGTCTAGTGGCAAGTGCCCATATCCGGATACCACGCCTAACTAAATCTCGGATCGGTGTCACCGACATAGGGGTGTGAGACTCGGACACGTGAACTATGTCACTGTACCACCGCACCGAGGCTAAGGAACGGGTCGTGGTAGGCTTACACCCAGAAGCCGCCCTTACCTTAACAGTGGCAATCAGGGCTACTGCCGAACACGCCGAGGACGCGTGCCGGCCGCCGGACTAGGCATTGCCAAGTCATCATCCCGACCGTTGGGGCATCGCTTAGACTACCACCTCACCCAAGATTGCGGTGGCCTACCGGTTGGGATAGCTAATCCCTCACGGGGTCCAAGGACGGAGAACTGTCTCAATCGTCCTTGCCATAGATGCAAGATACTTTATGCATCGGGCCCGGATGATGCTATCTATCCGAATTCTAAACCTTAACAATAATAACGATTCAATCAATGCGGTCCAATACGTGCTCAACAGATACAAGGAACCTAGCATGATACTACGAAGCAAGACAGATATCGAACATGCGAGAATGGAACAACCTAGCATGGGCTAACATGAGAAAAGCTTGAAGAGTTCATGCCGATCAGAATACGTAACAGAGCACCTAGGGCTAAACATGCTAGTAATCATACACGTGCATACAAAACAACAATCACAAATATACCGCAGGCCCACACAACTCCGGTAAGAAATCCTTACCTTGGTGGGGAGGCTTCTACACACAAATCCTAAGTGCGGAACAATCCCGAGCTAGCGAGCGGGAACCTAGCAAACCAACAATAATCGGCATCTAAAATGTCTAAACAACAATAGAACGGCAAGCTCGGCCAGGGAACTCACGCAGACGCACGACGACACGAGCTTGGAGCCGCCGCAAGCTGGCTGGCGCTGGCGCGCGCACGCACGGCACGCGGCAGGGCGAGCAGCGCGGGCGGCGAGCAGCTGCTGGCGGCGGCGCGGGCGCGGCGCGTCGCGATGGACACGACGACGAGCACCTGGCAGCGAGGGCGCGCGCGCGCGCGCGTCTGGGCGAAGGCGCGCTGGCGCTGGCGTCGCGGCGGCGGCGCGACGCAGACGCGGCTTGGCACGCGGCGAGCATTCGGCAAGCGGACACGGCGAGAGGCGCGCGATGGGCGGCGACGCAGACGCGGCTGACGCGCTTGGCGCGCGGGCGAGGACCTTTCGCGGCGCGGCGAGCGATCGGCGAGAGACGAACGATGATCTGGCCGCTTTATTGCCGGGCGCGATCCGGCGCGGCGATTCGACCGGGTGGACGCGGCGACGATGGGCGTCGATCTTCTGCTGGACGAACGGCAAAGCTGCTAGGCGGATCTGGCGTCTGGCGGGGGTCGCCGGCAGATCGGGCGTGCGAGGTGGTCGGCGATGATGTCGCTGCTCCTCTCGGTGGCCGCAACCAACACAAACACACACACACTCTACATCTTACCTTCGGCCAAAGATCAAAAACCAAATGAGGAGATGAAGAGGATGAAGACTTACCCGGAATGATGATGATCGAACCCAAGGAGATGCAAGGGAAGAAGAATTCGGCAAGGCAATGGAGAGGGAGAGCTTGTGCGGCCAAGAGGAGTTTTGGAGAAGAAGATGGAATAAACCTAATTCTATTTCATTTAACCAAATGCACCAAAACTCCAAAATCCAAGGTTAACTAAGATGTGATGCAGAAAGAGTAACAAGAGCACCTAATGGCTCAATTGGCACACATCTCTACAAGCTTCCTAGGAGACCCGGGTTCAAACCCCGGCTGCAGCACAAATCCCTTAATTTTTACTTTTGCATCAAACCTTGCTCAAACCTTGCTCAAACCCCTCCAAAAACCTACATAAAACCATCCAATAATTTTAGTAGCTGGAAAAGACACAAACGACCATGACGGCCCGACCAAATTACCAAATTACCCCTAGGGCATACCGGAAGACGGGAAGAAAAACACTGGTCGTTACAATATTCCCCCTTTTATGACTTTCGTCCTCGAAAGTCCTTAAGACTGAAACAACACAGGATACTGCATTCTCATCCCGTCCTTCCCGCTCACGAGCGGCCTCCTCCGAACTCAGACTCCTTCACTAAACTTTTACCAACGGATCTCACTTCTACGCAACGTCTTCGACTCAAGACCAGAATACTCATAGGCTTCTCCTCGAAGCCCAAACCCTCAATCAGCTGCAAGGGCTCAAAGTCCACAATGAACAATGGGTCCGGCACATGCTGCCCCAACATCGATACATAAAAACAACGTACACAATTTGTCAACAAACAAACTCAACCCTACAACAAACTGGCCAAACAACTGAACCTTCCAGATTCCAAAACTAAACGGCCTACTCTTACTTCACAAAAGACCAACAAACCTCAAACCTTGACTACAGCCTTAACGAGATACAAACGAACCACCAACTGGCGACTGATCCAAAAGACAAACTTCTCCAACTAGAACACGACCACAACAGTTAAGCAACCATCTTAAGGAGAAAATCGCCAGGCAAGGAACATCCAACATTCCTCTCAAGGAAAACTCGGGAAGCAAGGACTAAACCATCACGCAGCTATCTGCGACACAACACCTTGAGGAAAACAGCTCAACGGCTTACCAACTAATGCCACGGCACCTGCGTGCCAACTCACTCAAACGCGCTCTACTAACGCCAACTGGGAACTCACAACAACTAGGAACAAAGCCCGAGAAGGGCTTGCTCAGCAGAACTCAACCCAAACTTATAACGAGCAACGCTCGCCTCCAAGCTACTACTCAACTCTTAAAATCCAACTGGCTACTCAAAGGACTTCCCCTTTAAGCCTAAGCCTAACTCATCTTCCAACCAGAAGCTCCACTCCCAAAACCTCACAAGGAAAACGGATAACGACAACCTCAAAGCTTACGGATCCTGGGCCACACGAATCCGCAAGACTACCTCGCAAGCTATCACTCGAGGCTGGCATCCAAGGAGCAACTCAACCACCACAGAGGCTAGAGGGAAAGGAAATCTTCAATCCCCAAAGAACCAACAACTTTCCAGAACAACTCAACTCTTACTGGCTGGCCTCCGCCCTTGCGGGAACAAACAACTCTTGCTTGCTAACAACACAAAGCAGGGACCCTCTCGCTGGGCTGACCACTGCGCTACTCTGATCGACTACACAACTCAGGAGCTAAGCTGACTCCTGCCAAACGGGAAACGACTTCCCAGCAAGCAAACTCCAGAAGGGCAGCGAACTCCACACACGCTCACGACTTGCTCAAACCCAAGGCAACAAAGAACCAACTCTTTGGAAGCAACACCCAAGAGAAAACTCAACCAATCGGACCACCAAACCGAAACAAACAAAGACTTGCTCAAGCGCCGAGGAGGGGTCAACTCCCAAAACTTACCGACTAGGAACAAGATCTCGAGGCAACGCCCTCCGGCTAGAACCGAACTAGCTCTCGAAACAACAAACGAACCAAATCTTGGCCAAACACTCACAAGAGCGGCGTAACAACCTTTACTACAAACCTCTAGAACACCATCCAAGAATCCGCTTAAGCGGACAAATGACTACTTCCAAGCGGCCAACAAACTTTTCCTTCAAGCTAGCGCTTCCACCATTGACTCCAAGACCAAGGAGTAACGACAACTCCCCGAAGGAAACGGCTCTTACAAGCGGACAACCAACGGACAGAGAACTCCACATATGCTCACCTGTCTTGCTCCACCGAGCAACAACATCTAATCTCACGGGGCACAACAAGGGTCCATCTCGGATGAACCTCCAAATGCCAAACGGGGCAACTCAACATCCGGAAACAGGAAAAACAACCAACATGGCACAAACCACTCGCCCCCACGAGCAAAACTAAACTCTAGCAGCTCCAATCCACACCTTGGTCAACACCAAGCATCAACTTGCCACCACACCGAAACCACTCCGGACTTTACTCCAAACAAACACTAGCTTGCTAGTCTACCAAGATCGCTAGCAACTCCACCGAGGCTACAAACTACACGCCTCCGGCTAGCCAACTGGAACTCACTAACCGGGCTGGTGAGCTCGAGAGGCTCTCCACAACCTAGGGTTCTTCGGCAACCCTCGACACACACACCGCCGGCATACGATCTAACTGCATAACCGCTCTGAACAAACAACTCCAATTTCAAAGCATCCCAACCATGTGGCCAACTCCAACTCCTTGGGAACCTAGAGGACCCAAACGCGCTACAGAATCGTCATCCTCCTACTCAAAACATCGGCCACAACATAACTTCTACCCAAGGAAGGATCCAAACAACTCTCTTAGCCATGACGATCGAAACCAAGCGGCTTAGCTACCATCGCTCTTGTTCGATTTCCAATGAACTCCAACCAACGATCAACAAGAAGATCCGCCAACCAAGCTTAGGCCTAACTTAACAAATCTTGCCTAAGCAACAACTTAATACCACGAGCACGGTATCCTTACCACCTCAACCAAAGCCTTACAACAACCACCGAGTCCAACTTCTCAAGGAGGCGAGCACGAGATCTCCAAAGCAAACCCTACATGGATCAAAACTCTCGCCACGGAACGAACCACACAAAACACACTTGTGTGCACAACTCCCAACCTTCCTTTAGAGATCCAAGACTAACAAGCGCTTTTCCACAAAGCAACGATAACTCCCGGCAATGATACAAACAATCCAAGGAACACCAAAAGTTCCATCTCTACACGATGCTCAAGAAAGTGAGGCAACCTTGCTCTACCAAAGCATAATCATGCCAAACCAAACTTACTTTGTACCAAGCCTCTACCAAGGGTGCTTACCCCTAAGGCATCCAAAACCTCTCGCAAGGCATCCGCTCATCTTGCCTCAAAAGCATCCAACTCGCCTCATAGGCATCCCGGCTCATCCGATAAGCATCCAACTCATGGTCCCTCAATTTGGACCAAATTCGCATCTACAATGCTCAACTCTCCTCGATTTAGGCACTCGAAGGTAGTTGACCGCACTACCAACCACAAGGAAAATCTCTTGGCCTTAACACTAGCGCGAGACTCACGCGCACCAATATTTACCAACCGGCAACTCGTTGACTTACTCAACCTCCGAAACACCGGGAAGAGGCTCCGGCTCCTCTCGAGCATCTTTCGCTTGTAGTCCATCGACTACCACCGAACTAGCCCTCCGCACGACCTAAACGGGTGCAATCGCCATAAATGGACCCAAGGCTAAAGGAGTACGCTGAACTCCGAACGGCATAGAACCATCTCCGCTATGCCCAAGCCAAACTCAAGCTGAACTGGACTTAGTGCCAAAGTGGCACACCAACCAATGCACCTCAAGTGCTACTACTACCAAATCCACATCGAGGAAGTCGGGTTGTTAAACAACAAAGCAGCTCGCAAGGGGGAAAAGATGACCCTTCATCCGCCTCAAGCCACTAACACGGCAACTTGCCAAACAATCGGGCGACTGGTGGAGACTCGCTAGTCCACCTCTCTCAAGGGACTTCCACCACCATCCGATGAACCAAACAAAGACAGAACGGCACACCTCGGCCTCGACGAGCAATGGGGCATCCCACACACGGATGCTAAACTCAAACCTCGCCAACTACTTTACTACTAGCAGCAGAGGGACTTACTAAAACATCGAGCTCTACAGGCATCCATTTGCCAACACGGGCGTCTCCATCAACACCAACAAACTCATCCGAATAAAACTGCTTGATCATGCCCTCCGGGAACCTCAGGGGCTACAAGAGCTACTTTGTGGGAAAAAGTGAAACAAACTCTGTCATTTGGGCTATCTCGTGCCAGGACTCCTCACTACGCGCTTACAAGCTCGCGCTGGGTCTCCGCTCTCACGATAGCTAAAGACACCGCCATCAAATCTCTCATGGTGGAGCACACTCTGCTCAAGAAGTCTCACTGAGGCGCCGCTAGCCTCTACCCCCTCCTCTAGGCAACTCAACCTGCGGGGCCAAATCGGCATGCGGGCCTAACAACCTGGACGCGCGGCCTCAACATCAACACGATCGGTCCAACTCCTCGGTCGGACATGCCAGCGCCACCGCTCCTGCGGGTGCGATCAACATCTTGGCGATCCGCACGAAGCACCACCACCCTCTCACTAGGGGAAAAGAAAGAATCGGGCCACAAATGGCCAACGGAGTCTAAGCTCTCGCCTCCCTGCGGAACGATGTCCCGGGGCATCCGAATCTATCCGGATACCTCAACAAGCCGCTAAACAAAGCTGCCGCGATCTCTGGAAAGTTGGCATGATGGCTCACTAAGCCCAAACCAACAACGAGTCGAACACGCTCGCGTCTCCGCTCCACAACACTACACAAGGCATACACAAGATGACAGTATTGTAAATTCTTAACCCTTTTTCAACAACAAATAGTAAACTTAGGCGCACTGATGGACTGTCTGAGTCTTGATGATCATGGAAAAACGACCTACAAAAAAAGGTCGGTCCTACAGAATCTATGACTCTGAGCTCGATACCAATCTGTAAAAGACCGACCCAAAAAGGGGCTCTAAATGGGCCTTTACCCCAATGCATGTAGTGAAAATAAACGACATTATGAAAAATACATTTGGATCCCAAGTAAAAGCAGAAACATTCAACAACCAAAACATACATTTCTAAAAGCATACTCGATCGAGATTTATTTAAACCATTAAAACAATCCACAAGTACAAATATGCTGGAATCCATAAAACGTAAGAAAACATCCCGGAACTCGTGTGTCGTCTACATGCATTCAGGGGAAATAACAAAAGTCAAGAGTCATGATAAAATAAAATAATCAGAGATGACAAGAGGATTCCATGATCACAGCTCCTCCTTCACCATCCTGTCTCCGCCTTGATTACTGTGGAAAACCACGAGAATAAGGGTGAGTAACGAATTACCCAGTAAGAATCCCCAACCGGGGTACAATACGATATACATAATCATCTAGAAGAATGTATGCAAGCTATGAGTACAAACACAGAGCGGAGCACATAGCTAAGTCCACACTTGGACCTCGGATGCCAACTCAGGGTCTTAGTCCAGGAAATAAATCCACCACACAATACGCCCTATACGAGAAACGAGTCCCGGCCTCAGCCTGTCTACTGTCGATACGAAAGGTGCACTAGCTCAAGATCCCGAGGAGCTCTCCGGTCGGCGCTGTAATGAGCGTAAGCATGCACCGCGTGCTTCCACAGACTATGGGGTGCAGGGTCCAGTGGCAAGCGCCCATATCCGGATACCACGCCTAACTAAATCTCCGGATCGGTGTCACCGACATAGGGGTGTGAGACACGGACACGTGAACTATGTCGGCTGTACCGCACTTTGAGGCTAAGGGCGGGTCGTGGTAGGCTTACACCGTGAAGCCGTCCTTACCTTAACAGTGGCAATCAAGGGCTCTTTGCCGAACACGCCCGAGGACGCGTGTTTGCGCCGGACTAGGCATTGCCAAGTCATCATCCCGACCGTTGGGGCATCGCCAGACTACCACCCTCACCCAAGATTGCGGGGCCTACCGGTTGGGATAGCTAATCCTCACGGGGTCCAAGGACGGAGGCTCGTCTCAATCGTCCTTGCCATAGATGCAAGATACTTTATGCATCGGGCCCGGATGATGCTATCTACCGAATTCTAAACCTTAACAATAATAACGATTCAATCAATGCGGTCCAATACGTGCTCAACAGATACAAGGAACCTAGCATGATACTACGAAGCAAGACAGATATCGAACATGCGAGAATGGAACAACCTAGCATGGGCTAACATGAGAAAGCGATAAGAGTTCATGCCGATCAGAATACTGAGCAGAGCACCTAGGGCTAAACATGCTAGTAATCATACACGGGCATACAAAACAACAATCACAAATATACGCGCAGGCCCACACAACTCCGGTAAGAAATCCTTACCTTGGTCGGGAGGCTTCTACACACAAATCCTAAGTGCGGAACAATCCCGAGCTAGCGGCGGGAACCTAGCAAACCAACAATAATCGGCATCTAAAATGTCTAAACAACAATAGAAGCAGCAAGCTCGGCTCGGGGAACTCACGCGCACGACGACACGAGCTTGGAGCCGCTGCAAGCTGGCTCAAATTTGGCGGCTACCTTGCACGGACGGCAGGTGATACGCGCGAGGAGCGCAGCGTCGGGCGAATGGCGGCTGGCGGAAGGCGCTGGCGTGCGATGCGGACACGGCGGAGCAGCTCGGCAGGCGGCTTCGCGAGGAACGCGAGCGCGGCGGGCGGGCGGCGCTGGCGCCGGGCGCGGCGGCGTCACGCAGACGCGCGCTTGGCGCGGCAGCGCGGGCGGCGATTCGGCAAGCGGACACGGCGAGCGGCGTGCGATGGGCGCGACGCAGACGCGCTGACGATGGGCGCTGGCGCTGGCGAGACCTTCGCGCGGCGAAGCGATCGGGCGAGGACGAACGACGATCTGGCTGCTTATTCTTGCCGCGCGATCCGGCGTCGCGATCGACCGATCGGCTGGACGCGGCGACGGCTGCGGGCGATCTGTCTTCGCTGACGAACGGCAGGTCGCTAAGCGGATCGGCGTCTGCGCAGGTCGCCAGACAGATCTGGGCGTCATGAAAGCTGGTCGGCGATGATGGTCGCTCCTCTCTCGGGCGCAACCAACACACACACACACACACTCTACATCTTACCTTGGCCCGCATCAAAACCAAATGAGGAGATGAAGAGGATGAAGACTTACCGGAATGATGATGATCGAACCCAAGGAGATGCAAGGGAAGAAGAATTCGGCAAGGCAATGGAGAGGGAGAGCTTGTGCGGCCAAGAGGAGTTTTGGAGAAGAAGATGGAATAAACCTAATTCTATTTCATTTAACCAAATGCACCAAAACTCCAAAATCCAAGGTTAACTAAGATGTGATGCAGAAAGAGTAACAAGAGCACCTAATGGCTCAATTGGCACACATCTCTACAAGCTTCCCGGAGACCGGGTTCAAACCCATTGCAAAGACAAATCCCTTAATTTTTACTTTTGCATCAAACCTTGCTCAAACCAAACCTCAAACCCCTCCAAAAACCTACATAAAACCATCCAATAATTTTAGTAGCTGGAAAAGACACAAACGACCATGACGGCCCGACCAAATTACCAAATTACCCCTAGGGCATACCTGGAAGACCGGGAAGAAAAACCTGGGTCGTTACAACAAGACTCAGAGTATCCACTGTCCATGATCATCCAACAGCCTCCTCCTAGCCATCCAGTCTTGGTCCAAAGTTACCTGGTGGTAAACCACAGAAAAGTAAGGGTGAGCAACGAGTTGCTCAGTAAGAATCCCCAACCGGGGTACAATAAGAAAACAAATCATCTAGCACACAGATACATGCAACCAATCAAGAGCACAGAGAAATCAACTTAGTTTAGGCTAACCGTCACTCCTAGATCTTGCCTATTCAAAGACTTACCGAGCTGCCCATCGGGACTTACAACTACAACCTACATTCAGTTTTACACCGTGATGCCCATCAGGGTCTTACACAACCAACACTCAAGGATGCCCATCGGGGTCGTACTCCACAAGGATGAACATCGGGGTCTTACACCACAAGGATGCCCATCGGGGTCTTACTCCACAAGGATGCCCATCGGGGTCTTATACCTGCTAAGATCACAAAGATGCCCATCGGGGTCTTACACTCCCTAGCTGCACTTATGATGCCCATCGGGGTCTTACACATATTGCTAGCAGTGTGATGCCCATCAGGGACTTACACACATTAGCAACGCATTGATGCCCATCGGGGTCTTACCCATGCGAGACGTAAACTAGTAACCTTTAACCGTCTCCTAAGTTCAGAATCACAAGCTAATAGATCGACCAGGAAATATTCAACAGCAACACAATCCTAGCATGGCACTATAGAATATGAACAGGAAACACGGATGTGCCAGAGTAAGAAAATCCCTAGCATGAAACTAACATGAACAAGACAACAGACATGCCAACAAGTCAGAAACATGAATCCTATCCACTAGAATGCTCATAAACAGTTACAAGATATCAGCGTTCCATTAAATTAATCGTAGGGTCCACACAACCTCGGTAAGAAATCCTTACCTGAAATTAGAAACGGACAGCTGACAATAATTGAACCCCTAAGCTATAGAACAATCACGAAAACCTAACAGATAGAGGCGTAACAATCAATCATCTAAACAACATAAAACAATAGCACAAACTCCCGAGATTAGGGCTTTACCCAAAATCGAGAGAAATAAAGCTCGACAGCTGAATAGCCTAGGCAGGTGTGTGTGCGGTAGCTCTCGGTGAAGTGCGTGCGGCTGGGCGAATGGGTGTGGCAGGAGTAGGTGTATGGTGCTGTAGCAGCTCGGCGATAAGGCAGCGTGGGGCGTCGCTACGGCCAGGCTCGCGTGGGTAAAGCTAGCAGGTGCGGGATCGTGTACGTGTGGCAGCGGGCGAGGCGATACAGATCGGTAAGGGCGCCAGTGCGCTGTGTCAAGGCTGCAAAGGACGATCGACTGCGGGCTACACGGTTAGTTGCATCGAAGGTTCGACACGAGGTGAAGCTTGCGGCTGCGCTCGCACACGAAGGACTGAATGCGAGATAGCTCGGGCAAATGATGGGGCTGTTGTATGGCACCGATCGGGAGAGTGATGGGGATACTGTGCGGCACAGCTCGGCTCGGGCGAGAGATGGGGCTGCTGTACGGCACGACTCGGGCAAGCTATCGAGGGGTCGGGAGCTTGATCAATCAACGATGGAGGATGAGAAGAATGGTGTTTGCGATTGAAGCTTGGGAGAACATGAAGCGGCTGCTCTTCTTTTCCTTTCTGTATGAACAACAAAACACGAAAACCCTCTAATTTCATTTAGCTCTTAACTCCGAATTATCACGGGACAAGCCAAAATACAAACGAACAAGAGCATATCTTACTCCCTTGGCTCAATTAGAACGACTTTTTTTTTGCAGCCAGGACATCCCGAGTTGGAGCCTTGGCTCAAGCACCTTTTCCTTTTATTTTCCTCTTTACAAACCAAGGCCACAAAACCTCACAAGCTAACCGGAACAATTCTTGTCAAGATTAACGAATGAATTACTAAATCCAAACCTAACCAAGAATTAATAACAAGAATAACAGCCAGCTGACCTGAAACTGAACTCTGAAAATCGGACCGTTACAAATAGCAATCAAATAAATCTCGATGAAAATCATGGAATTCTACATTTATGAGGATTTGTACAGCTTACCTCAACTTGTGGACCAAGAAATTCAACTCTATAAATACTAAAGCAAGAAGCGGAGATCATCGAGCTGGTTGGTTGGCAATGAGCTGATCAGGTGACTGTAAGCTAAACACAAGGACTTGAGTCTATTGTAGAGGAGTAATTGGTGGTGTTGTGGGAGCTGATGACAAGGGGACTACACACTCTCAGTCGTGCCAATTCCATTTACTATTTTTATTAGGAGTAGTTGTAGACTTTAAACATTTCACAGTAGTAATAAAATCGTCTAGTTTGAAAGTCTATATTGTGTTTATTGCTATAACTGCATTATAGGAGTGCATGTTAGCTATTTATGACTAAATTGTGTTAAGAACATAGGTCACTAAATGTTACACTACTGAATGTTCGTTGATTATCTACCCACGCATGTACCTTGCGGAGAATCGAAAGAGGTTCCACATGATGACCCAATACGCTACTTTAGGTTGGATGAACAAATGTTTAGCATTTAGGAAGTTAGGAATAACCTCACTACTACTTATGTCTCCCTGCACTAGTACGGAGTTCACAGTGGAAACTGGTTCGTTCATAAATCATTAGTTACAAAAGTAATAATTGTTAGAGAAGTAAAACATTCTTTGGCTAGTCCGTGCTCTTAGCATCTTCTAGGATTAATTAGTTAGCAATACTCATTGCATGCATCAATATTTTATTTTTGTATTTTAATTATTTTATCAAAACAAAAACCACCCAATTCAACAACATATGCCTTTTATTTTCCACATGACTCTGACTTAAGTAGTATTAGCTTTAGACATCAATCTCTGTGGGATCGATAAATTTACATACTTATTACTTGCTGCAATTCCTGACCGCGCATACTTGCATGTAAGTTATTTCGAGTGTAGTTAGCAAAAGTTAACTTAGAATTAATTATTGTTCAATATATTAGCAGCGCAATCGCAACTAAGAATCACATAGTCATGCTGACTTAAGTAGAACTTCCACATTATATGGCGTATCTAGGTATGGTTAGACCAGACGGTGTAGGTAGGCGTCTTGTTTTAAATAATAACATGTATAAAATGCTTCGTGTTAGCGATGCTTTCTATGGTTTACCTTTAGAAGATTCGCATCAGCTTTTGCGAACTTTCCTAGTTATTGGTGATGCTAACCAGGAAGTCAATGTTTCTTTAGAAGACATTCAAATTTTTCAGTTTCCTTAGTCATTAATGGTAAGGCCAGATACTTAGGAACAAGTTACTGAAAGTTTTTTGGCAAAATATTACCCTACTTTACGAAGTATGAGATCTAGACATGAAATTATTAGTTTTTTGAAAAATATTACCCTACTTCACGAAGTATGAGCTCTAGACATGAAATTACTAGTTTTAGGCTAGAGGACGATGATTTCATTGGAGGTGCATTGGAACAGTTCAAAGAGCTTATAGCAAAGTGTCCATACCATGGTATGTCATATTCCTTCCAAATGGATAATTTTTATAATGGGTCGTCCGATTAGGACAAGGCGATCCTCAACGCAACTGCGAGAGGAAGTCTTATGAAGAAAACTTATAATGAAGCCCACAAAATTATCGAAACAACTGCTAAAAATATCTAACCTGAATTAAGTCAACGAAAAACTCAAATACTTGATAAATTAGAGCTTAGTGTCATGGCCACAATGCAAGCGCAGATTGCTAACCTCACTAATTCAGTAAAGAATATCCAAATGACTACACCTTACAAGGTTCAGAACGTTTCGGCCATTGAACATACATTTCCTGACTTCTATGCACTCTGTAGAGATGACCATGCATACGGATGTTGTAGCAAAAATCTAGCTTCTGTGATGGACATTAAAAATCAAAATTTACGACCTAAGAACAATCCTTTCTCAAATACGTATAACGCTGGTTAGAAGAACCACCCAAATTTCTCTTTGAGAGGACAAAATTGCAACACTAACCAAGGTGGGCAACAAAGATCGAATTAACCACCAGGATTTGGGAACAACCAACAACACAATTATACTCAAGCACAAGACTTAGTGCTGAAAGATTACATAGCTAGAATTGATGATGCAATGTTGGAATAAATAACCTTACTTAATGCTGAAAAAGTAACATTGCGAACACTAGAAATATAGATATGCCAGATTGCGATAGATCTTAAGAATAGGCAGCATAGACAACTTCCATCAGACACAGATAGTTCTAGGAGAAATGGAAAAGAGAAAGTCAATCTGATTGAGCTAAGAAGTGGGAAACCTCTAATATAACGTGAGAAAGTGAGAAAGTATCTGAAAAATTTAGCTTCCAAGGATGCTGAAGGAGAAAAGCAACCAGAGGACATTGAAATTGCAAGGGATAAATCAGAAGAACCAGAGATGAGACATAAGGCGAGGGTTATGGACAAACTACTTCCAATTTATCAACCACCATCACAGCTATACTCTAAAAGGATAAAAAAGAAGAATAACGAAAAAAAACTTCAGAAAGTTTACGGATATACTAAACCAAATACACATTAAAATTTTGTTAGTAGATGCTTTGCTTCAGATGCCAAACTACATGAAATTCCTTAAGGATGTTCCTAGTGAAAATAGCAAGTTCGATGAATTCAAGGTGGTAGCGCTGAATGAGAAGTATAGTATGATTGTTCATAATAAAATTTATATGAAGGAAGTTAATCCTAGGTAATTCACTATTCCTATTAAAATTTGGAGCAACTATATTGGGTGTGCGCTCTTCGATTGAGGAGAAAGCATCAACTTTATGGATAAGTGAAGCTAGGTCTACAACTGCCACGATTCAGCTTGCTAGTAGGACAATTACCCATCCTATAGGAAAAATTGAGGATATCTTATTCCAAGTAGATAAGTTCATTGTTCTAACAGATATTATCATTCTTGATTATGAAGTGAACAAAGAAGTCTCGATTATCTTAGGAAGACCTTTCTAAACAATCGGTCGAACCTTGGTTGATGTGTATCAAGGAATAATCACGTTGTAGATGAATGATCAATAAATTCAATTCAACATTTTTTATTCAATGAAGCAAGATGATGTAGACGAAAATTTCAACAGTTGATGAAGCAATCGAGGACGTGCAAAAATTAGTAATAGTGAACATTGGCAGCAAAGAAGAAGAAAAGGACATTCCAAAATTTGTTATAAGAGATCCTTTTATGGAAGAAATTTATCATTATGAAACACTCGATGTCACAAGAAGACCTAGTCCCCCACAACGCCCCTCGATTTAAGAACCTTCAACCCTCGAGCTAAAACCTCTTTCTAAACATTTAGAGTACGTATACCTAGGTGAAAAAGAAATTCTTCCAATTGTCATCTAGTCGAAATTAACCCCAACCAATGAGCAACTCCTTATGGAGTTACTTAAATAACACACTAAGGCGATTGGATGGTCTTTAACGGACATAAAAGGCATCACTCCTACGTTTTTCATGCATAAAATCATCCTCAAGGAAGATGCCAAAAACTCAGTTCCCCACCATGAAGGATGTAGTAAAGAAGAAAATCATTAAATGGCTAGACACGAGAGTGATTTATCCTATATCATATAGCTAATGGGTTAGTCCTATCCAATGCATGCCAAAGAAATGAGGCACCACAGTCATCCATTTTTTTTTAAATGACTTAATCCCAACAAGGATAGTGATTGGATGGCTAGTGTGAATGGACTACCACAAAATTGAATAAAGCAACCAAGAAGAACCATTTTCCTTTACCTTACATCGACCAAATGTTGGATCGCATAACAAGAAAGGAGTATTATTGCTTCTTGGACAGATATTCTGGCTACAATTAGATTACTAACGAACCCAAGGATTAAGAAAAAACCACTTTCACTTGTCCTTATGGAATACTTGCATTCAGAAGAATTTCTTTTGAACTCTATAGTGCCACAACAACATTTCAAAGATGTAAGATGTCTATATTCTCTAACATGGTAGAAAATATCATGTAGTCTTCATGGATGACTTCACAGTGTTTGGAGAATATATTTCTAAATACCTCAAAAATCTAAAAAAGGTGTTACAACGCAGTAAAGAAAGTACATAATACTTAATTGGGAAAAGTTTAACTTCATGGTGCGCTAAAATTTCAAAGGCTAGAATGGAGGTTGATCAAGCAAAGATCGAAGCTATCGAAAAGCTTGAGCCTCCACAAAATCTTAAAGGAGTGCATAGTTTTCTAGGCCATGCAGGTTTCTACAGGCTTTTTATTGAGGACTTTTAAAAAATTGTGAAGCCAATGTGCGAGCTTCTAGAAGCCGACCACCCCGTTAAATTCAATCAAAGATGCACTCAAGCTTTCAAAAAGCTGAAAAAAAATGTTGATTACTACTCCTAAAATGATATCACCTGACTAAACGAAAACTTTAGAACTTATGTGTCATGCCAACGATAACGCAATAGAAGCCATTTTAGGTCAGAAAGAAGAAAAACGTATCCATCCCGTCTATTACGCCACTGAACTCTGAACGAGGTGCAACTCAACTACATTACTACTAAGAAGGAGCTATTAGCTGTGATTGTGACGAACCCGACCCAAAACATGGTCCTAAACCGGGGTTCTCACTCAGCATGCAAGTTAAATATGATAACAAGCGGTTTAGTGCTCATATTTAAAAACCTTTCAAAACATATGAGAAGGGGAAACCCTTAAAACATAAATAACAGTTTTCATTTAAACAATCCAACGAAGTAAAACAACCTGGCCAGTATTTAGAAAAATATACAATACAATTTAAACCACGTTTTAAACAATGTTCCCCTAGGACTCATGTCCATCTACATGCTGAATAAACAATGCAATAATAAATGACAGAGTGCTTGGCGCTCCCATAATCAATCGCTCCTCCTCCGCTAGCCATCCCGGGTTGTCCCAAGCTACAGAAAGATAAATAAGGGTGAGTATAAAGATACTCAAGAAGAATCCCCAACAGGGGTACAATACGATACATCAGTCATCTAGCACCTCAACATGCAAGCAAATGACTATCAACATGGATCATAGCTCAAGGAGCTCATAAAACAAGATCTCGGAGCCATCGGAAGTCTCTTACTTAGGCCTAACTGGGATTGGATACATCGACCAATCTCGGGACATCACCGAGGGTATCTGTCACTCGGGGAATACATCGATCCCTAGAATGTCCTCATGCCCTTGCACTAACTGGACTTACGGAAGAGTACCGAAGTCGAGGCTCTAACGGAAAGAATGGTGTACTCACGACATTAGCCCAGGGAGCTCTCCGAACCGGCGACTAACTTGGCGTGTGTGCGCGCACACCGCATGCTCTCTGCAACCGGCGTAAATGCGGGGCCTAAGGGCAAACTACGCGGGCAGTGCACATGCCTATGACTCGGAAGCGGTGTCATCGATCACGAGAGCGCGAGGCCCTCGGCGCTCATCATGCGGCACTGATCCACCGACACGAAGCTAAGAACCGGCCAAAGCGCAGCTTACACCGTTAGCGGGGTTCCGCTCTAGCGACCTACAAACTAGGCATACGCCAATGAGGTAGCTAAGTCTCATTGGCTGCCGGGGGGGGGGAGAAAAATCAAGGTATGTTATGCTTTGCTCAATATCCACCACTTTTGGGGACAAAGTACGTTATGTCCGCTCTCAACCCTCAAGCAATGCTTCGCTTTACTCCCGGCCAGGGTGGGGACAAGATACGTTATGTCCGCTCTCAGCCTCTGGATGATGACAAACCCTACAACTCTATCTAAGAGTACAGAGCAAAATCAATGATTCCTGGCTAGCAAGCAATGACCGACATAAATCACATTACCTAGCATGATACTACAACTTAAGCGGGAATCATAAGCATCTTTGTGAGAACAAACCTAGCATGGCACTAACAAGTAAAATCAGGCAAACATGCTAGCAAGAGGTCAATCAAAGCTGCCCTAACAATATCATGTTCATAACAGCAAACAAGCATACAAGGCATATCATGATATATCGCAGGGTCCATACAACCACGGTAAGAAATCCTTACCTGGGACAAGCAGAAAAACAATAACAAATCATAATAAATCAACGAGCGACCCTCGAGCCTCTAATCGATCCCGAACAGCCTGAACATTCAAATAAAACACCCCAAATCAAATACATAAAACAGGCCAAATAAATCAATAACCAGCAGCCAATAAATCTGGGTCCAACGAAGAAAAGTCTCGGGAAATACGATCCAAGAGGCCACAAGGCTCGGGCCAACCAACACACCACAAGGTAGTCGGCGGTGGGCGGGCGCGAGGGCGCGCGCGCGCGCAGGCAAGGGGCGCGCGAGCGGTGCTCGAGCTCTACTGGCAAAGACGTCGGCGCGCGGCTCGGCATAGGGGACAGCGCAGCAGGTGGGTGACGCAAGGCGATCGCATGAGGCGCACGGGCTCGCGACGGTGAGCTGAGGGGACGGCCTGGGCTCGGCGGATCTTGGCGACGCAGACGCGGACGGGACGAGCGAAGCGAGGGCTGGGCTCGGCAATGTGCGACGCGGCAGGGCGAGCTGGGCGGCTAGGCTGGCGACCACGGGCGAGCTGGGCGCTGGGGCTGGCTCGGGCTGGGCGGCCAGGGCTGGGCGGCCAGGGGGCTCGGGCTGGCTCGGGCATGGGCGACCAAGGGGGCTGCTAGGGCTGGAGGAGAGAGAAAGGGAGAGAAAAAGGAATTTTGGGGATTTTGGGGATTTTGGGAAAAATGGAAAATAAAAAGGAAAAATGGGATTTTATCCTCATTTTCAAACTTATCCATTTAAATCCAATTTTCTAAAAATCCTTAAAATCCTTAAATCCCATTTCCCGGCTTCCTCCTTCGAGACCCGACTAAAGCAACCTTTTCCAAACAACAAATCTCACTGAAATCAACCTCCCAAATCAACACTGAAGGCCCGGGCTCGAATCCCAAAGGAAACACCCAAACAACGAACACTTTGCCCAAAACCCAAATCACAACCGAACTCCCAAACGAATAGCCCAAACATCTCGGGACTCGCAGTCCACAACAAACAAGCCTCAACAAAGGCAGGAGCTGCCTCGAAGCCCTGAAAATCCACAAATCCTGCCTAGGGAGCCAAAAGACCAAAATACCTTTAAGGGTCAAAACAGCTCTAACGACCCAATCGAACCATCGAACCAAGGCAAGCTCCTCGAGAAGGAATAGAAAGCTGGGCCGTTACAATACTCCTCCTTATAAGACTTTCGTCCTCGAAAGTCCTAAGATAAACGGCTCTAGGAATACTCCACCGATTCCTAGCCAACTGAACTTCTCGGCTAAGACAACACTAGCCCTCTTTGAGAACCAAACCCTCTTGGGTTCTCAAAGGCTCAAAGCCACAAAGCTATCCAGTCTGCCACAGACTGTCTCAACAAAGACTTAGCATGCAAAAAGCACTGCTGCCAAAGACGGGGCAAAACTAACCGAAAGGCCACTACTCCGATCCGCTCAAGGATCTCAAAAGGCCTTACAAACCAGGGGCTCAATCAAAACCCTGCTAATCCAACACTGAACACCTCTCTACGGTGTTACTCTCAGCAATCTCGCAGACTGGGCACAAGCTCCAAAACTCAACGCCACGCACTGGCTTAACTTTTCTAAATGCCCACAGTTGTTATCAAACAGCCTCAACTCTACACCATGCTGGCCAAACAGCTGAACCTCTCAGGTTCCAGAAACCAAACGGCCTACTCTTGCCTCACAAGAGACCAGCGAACCACAAAGCTTGCCTAAAGCCTTAACGAACAACAATCGAACCACCAACTGGCGATTGATCCAACAAGGCAAACTTTTCCAACAAGCACAAGCTGAAACTTCAGCTACGGCCAACCCTAAATGGCCAAAACCAGGCACAGGCTCCACTCGGCCAAGCCAACAAACTAGAGCCTCTCAACGGCCGAACACAAACTTGTCCATGCAAATCTACTAGCAACTGGCCAAAGAGAACATTGTCAGGCAAGGAAACAACCAACGTTCCTCTCATGGAAAAACTCGGGCTGCAAGGACCAAACCATCACGCAGCCACTAGCAACACAACAGCTTGAGGAGAACAGCCCAAAGGCTAACCAACCAGAGCCACGACACCTCTGTGCCAACCCTCTCAAATGTGGCTCAGCTAATAGCCAACTGCGAAAGCACCACAACCAGAAGCAAAGCCCGAGAAAGGCTTGCTCAGCAGAAACTCAACTCAAGCTCATCGCGAGCAAAGCTCGCCTCCAAGCTGCCACTCAACTCTTAAGTCCAACTGGCTACTCAAAGGACTTCCTCCTTTTAGCCAAGGCCTAACTCATCTTGCGACTAGAAACTCCACACTCGGAACATCGCAAGGAATACAAACTGACGAGGCTACCTCCAAAGATAACACTCGAGGCTGGCATCCATGGTGCAACTCAACCACCATAGAAACTAGGGGGAGAAAAACTTCAATCCCCAAAGAAACAACAACTTTCCAGCAAAAGCACAACTCTTAAACTGGCTGGCCACCGCCCTTGCGGGGACAAATAACTTTCTCTTGCTAACAACACCATGCAGGGACCCTCTCGCTGGGCTAACCACTGCGCTACTCTAATCCACTACACAACTCAGGAGCTACGCTGACTCCTCAACGGGAACGATTTCCCAGCAAGCGAACTCTGAAGGGCAGTGAACATCACACATGCTCGCTGACTAGCTCAAACCCAAGGGCAACAACAACCAACTCAACTTGGAAGCACACCCAAGGGAAACCTCAACTGATTGGACCACCAATCCAGAACTAGCAGAACTTACTCAACTGCCGAGGGAGGGGTCAACTCCCAAAACCTCCTGACTAGGAACAAGTCCTCAGGGCAACGCCTTCTTGCTTGAACCGAACAAGCTCTTGAAACAATCAAGAGAACCAAATCTTGGTCAACACCAAGCACCAACTAGCCTCCAAACCGGAACCAATCTGGACTCTGCTCCAAACAAGCACTAGCTTGCTAGACTACCAAGTCTGCAAGCAACTCACCCAAGGAACACTGCCTGGGTCTAACTGAGCTCTAGAGAGGCTCTCCACAACCTAGGGATCCTCCGATCACCCTCTGACAAACATGGTCGTCAAACAATCTAACAGACAACTGACTACACGGCACAACCCTCTCCAGCATCTCATCTACGCTGGCCAACTCCAACTCGAAAACCAAGAGGACCGGAAACGCTACCGAATTCGTCATCCTCCTACTCAAGCATCAGCCACAACTTACCTTCTGCCCAAGGCAAGGATCCGAACAGCTCTCTTAGCCATAACGAACAGAAACTACGCGGCTTTGCTACCACCGCTCTTGTTCAGTTCCAACTGAACTCAACCAGGCTAAGGCCAACTAGCAAAACTTGCTTAAACAACAACCCGACAACGAGCACGACATCCTTACAACCAAAGCTAGGGCACTTGCCAAGAACCAAAGCCTTGACAACCCAAAGGCTGAGCACTGGCTCCTCAACACGAACCTCTCGTGGTTCTCCAAACATAAACCACGGAACGAGCTACACAAAAGTACACCGGGGTGTACAGCTCCAACTTGATCCAAAGCCGACAAGGGCTCTCACACAGGGCAACTTTTGCCTCCAACAGAGCCACTACTAACCAGGGAGCAACAAGAGTCCAAACCCACTCGGGGTCGACTCACCACGAAAGCCACATTAGCAAACTCACTCTACAAGAGCAAATCCATACCAAGCAATCATAGCTCAAGCCAATGTGCTCACTAAACGCGCTCCGATCAGCCATCAAACTCATGGCTCTAACACTGGATCAATCACGCATCCTCGATGCCAACACTACCCATACTAGGGTAACTCCAAGGGTAGCCGAATCATGCTACCATCCACTGGCTCACAAGCTCACAACACAGGCGCGAGAACTCGAACGCGCTAGCTCTTAACAGCCTACAGCATCCTTTGGTACCCAACTATCGGTGACCCTGGAAAGCTCCTACTTTCCCTCGAAAACCTCATACTTGTAGTCCTCTGACTACCACCGAGCTAGATCTCTTATGCAACCAAATAGGTGCAACCTCAGGAAAAGGGTACAAGACTAGCGAGGATGCTATACTCTGGGCGGCCACGGAACCACCTGCACCAAAGAGCCAACTGGCCTCAATCTAGGCCTCCTCTCAAAGCCTGGTGCCAATAGGCACTACATCCATTACAACACAAATCAGCCTTAAACGAGCTTTATGCCCCTCTGAGGAAAGGGAAGGTCACACTCCAAGTGACGTGGCAATGGCACTCAGCACATAAGTCCAAAAACTCGAAAGCGGCCTATCTCTCTCGGCATCTCGACCAACAGACATGCCAAGGCCTACTCCTGCATCCCACTCGATGCTCAACAAAAGCTCAGGCTAACTCCTGCATCTCACTCGATGCTCAACAGAAGCTCAGGCCAACTCCTCGGGTGGCAACAACTTGTTCCACACTATGAACATCCAAATAAAAGAGTGCTCCACTCTACTAGCCCGCTGAAATCCACAAATGGATAAAACCCTGGCAAGCAAACTCCACACTACACCACAGCTACGAGGGCCTTTGAAAGAAGCAGGTTTGACAAATGACAAAGAGCTTGCAAGGAGGCAAAGATGTCTCTACATCTGCCTCAAGCCACTAGCACGGAAACTTGCCAATCAATCGGGCGACTGGTGGAGACTCAGCTAGTCCACCTCTCTCAAGGGACTACCACCACCAACTGCTGTACCAAACATCACAGGAACGGCACATCTCGGCCTCTAAACAGCAGGGCATCCCAACACACGGATGCTAAACTCAAACCTGGCCAACTGCTTTACTACTAGGAGTAGGACTTTCTCAAAACACGAGCTCTACAAGCATCCGCTTGCCAAACTAGGCGGCTCCATCAACGCCAACAAACTCATAGGCAAAAACCTGCTGATCATGCCCTCCCAGGAACCTCCGGGGCTACAAGAGCTACTGGGGGGAAACTGCTAAAATACTCTGTCAGCTGGGCTATCTGTGCCCGGGACTCCTCACTACGCGCTACAAACTGCGCCTGGGTCTTCGCTCTCTGATAGCTGAAGCCCTGCCATATCCAAATCTCTCATGGCTGGAGCACACTCTGCTCAAGAAGTCTCACTCTGAGGATTGCTAGCCTCCACCCCCTCTTCTAGGCAACTCAACTGCCAAGGCCAACTCTAGCCTACGGGCCTAACAACCCTGGGACGCGGCCTCAACATCAACACAATCAGTCCAACTCCTCGGTCGGACATGCCAAGCGTCCTGCTCCTCTGAGTGCGATCAACACCTTTGGCGATCTCGCACGAGCACCTCCACCCTCTCACTAGGGGAAAAGCAACAATCGGGCCACAAATGGCCTACGGAGTCTAAGCTCGCCTCCTGCGGGTGCGATCGACACACTGGCGACCGCACAAAGCATAAAATTTGGCCCACACCGGGGGCTCTCGCTCATCAAATCGCTGCTCGCGCTGCGAAAAGTTGGCATGATGGCTCTCTAAGCCCAAACCAACAACGAGTCGAGAACACCGCTTCGTCTCCGCTCCACAACTCTACACAAGGCATAAAAGCTAGATGAAAAGTATTGTAAATTCTTACCCCTTAGCTTAATTGAACTCAGACAAACCTGGCGGCCGTGGAGTGCTGATGATCATGGGAGCAACAACCTACAAAGCAGGTTAGTCTACAGAATCTATGACTATGTGCTCTGATACCAACTGTGACAAACCCGACCCAAAACATGGTCCTAAACCGGGGTTCTCACTCAGCATGCAAGTTAAATATGATAACAAGTGGTTTAGTGCTCATATTTAAAAACCTTTCAAAACATATGAGAAGGGGAAACCCTTAAAACATAAACAACCGTTTTCATTTAAACAATCCAACGAAGTAAAACAACCTGGCCAGTATTTATAAAAATATACAGTACAATTTAAACCACGTTTTAAACAATGTTCCCCTAGGACTCATGTCCATCTACATGCTGAATAAACAATGCAATAATAAATGACAGAGTGCCGGCGGCTCCCCATAATCAATCGCCTCCTCCGCTAGCCATCCCGGGTTGTCCCAAGCTACGAAAGATAAATAAGGGTGAGTATAAAGATACTCAGTAAGAATCCCCAACCGGGGTACAATACGATACATCAGTCATCTAGCACCTCAACATGCAAGCAAACAGCTATCAACACAGATCATAGCTCAAGGAGCTCATAAAACAAGATCTGGAGCCATCGGAAGTCTCTTACTTCCGGCCTAACTGGGATTGGATACACTGACCAATCCTGGGACATCACCGAGGTATCTGTCATCCGGGGGGAATACACTGATCCCTAGAATGTCCTCAAGGGCCTCCATGCCCTTGCACTAATCTGGACTTACGGAAGAGTACCCGAAGTCAGGCTCTAACGGAAAGAATGGTGTACTCACGACATTAGCCTGGGGAGCTCTCCGAACCGGCGACTAACGCGTGTGCGCGCACACCGCATGCTCTCTGCAACCGGTGTAAATGCGGGGGCCTAAGGGCAAACTACGCGGGCCAGGTGCACATGCCTATGACTCGAAAGCGGTGTCACCGATCACGATGAGCGCGAGGCCCTCGGCGCTCATGCATGTGACCTCATCCACCGACACGAAGCTAAGAACCGGCCAAGGCAGCTTACACCGCGTTGGTGGTTCCGCTCTAGCGACCTACAAACTAGGCATACGCCAATGAGGTAGCTAAGTCTCATTGGGCACGGAGGGGGGAGAAAAAGCAAGGTATGTTATGCTTTGCTCAATATCCGACCACTGGGGACAAAGTACGTTATGTCCGCTCTCAAACCCTGAAGCAATGCTTCGCTTTACTCCCGACCGGTGGGGACAAGATACGTTATGTCCGCTCTCAGCCTCTGGATGATGACAAACCCTACAACTCTATCTAAGAGTACATAGCAAAATCAATGATTCCTGGCTAGCAAGCAATGACCGACATAAATCACATTACCTAGCATGATACTACAACTTAAACAGGAATCATAAGCATGCTGGCAGAACAAACCTGGCATGGCACTAACATATAAAATCAGGCAAACATGCTAGCAAGAGGTCAATCAAAGCTGCCCTAACAATATCATGTTCATAACAGCAAACAAGCATACAAGGCATATCATGATATATCGCAGGGTCCACACAACCACGGTAAGAAATCCTTACCTGGGACAAGCAGAAAAACAATAACAAATCATAATAAATCAACGAGCGACCCTCGAGCCTCTAATCGATCCCGAATAGCCTGAACATTCAAATAAAACACCCCAAATCAAATACATAAAACAACCCAAATAAATCAATAACCAGCAGCCAATAAATCCGGGCCCAACGAAGAAAAGACTCGGGAAATACCATCTGAGAAGCCACAAGGCTCGGGCCAACCAACACACCACAAGCAGGCTGTCGGCAGGGGCTGGGCGCAGGCGCTGGGCGCGCTGGGGCTCGGACACGGGCGCAGGGGCGCGGAGGTTACGCGCGGGCGAGCTGGGGCGAGGCAAGGGTGCGCGGAAGCGGGCTCGAGCTATGCTGGGCGACGACGTGCGGCTCGGCTTGGCACAGGGGACGGCGCACGCGGGCGCGGGCGACACGACGCTCTATAGGGACGCGCGCGCGGGGCGACCCAACGCGACTGCTATAGGGCGCACGGGCTCGGCACGGCGAGCTACAGGGGATGGCTTGGGCGAGGCAGATCTTCTGGTTGGAAGATGAGTTAGGCTTAGGCTTAAAGGGGAAGTCCTTTGAGTAGCCAGTTGGATTTTAAGAGTTGAGTAGTAGCTTGGAGGCGAGCGTTGCTCGTTATAAGTTTGGGTTGAGTTCACTTTGAGCAAGCCCTTCTCGGGCTTTGTTCCTAGTTGTTGTGCGTTCGCAGATTGGCGTTAGCGAGCCGCGTTGAGTGAGTTGGCACAGAGGTGCCGTGGCATTGGTTGGTAAGCTGTTGAGCTGTTTTCCTCAAGGTGTTGTGTCGCAGATAGTTGCGTGATGGTTTAGTCCTTGCTTCCCGAGTTTTCCTTGAGAGGAATGTTGGATGTTCCTTGCCTGGCGATTTTCTCCTTAAGATGGTTGCTTAACTGTTGTGGTCGTGTTCTAGTTGGAGAAGTTTGTCTTTTGGATCGATCGCCGATTGGTGGTTCGTTTGTATCTCGTTAAGGTTTGTAGTCAAGGTTTGAGGTTTGTTGGTCTTTTGTGAAGTAAGAGTAGGCCGTTTAGTTTTGGAATCTGGAAGGTTGATTGTTTGGCCGATTTGTTGTAGGGTTGAGTTTGTTTGTTGACAATGTTGTGTATGTGTTTTTATGTATCGATGTTGGGGCGGCATGTGCCGGACCCATTGCTCATTGTGGACTTTGAGCCCTTGCAGCTAATTGAGGGTTTGGGCTTCGAGGAGAAGCCTATGAGTATTCTGGTCTTGAGTCGAAGACGTTGCGTAGAAGTGAGATCTGTTGGTAAAAGTTTAGTGAAGGAGTCTGAGTTCGGAGGAGGCCGCTCGTGAGCGGGAAGGACGGGATGAGAATGCGATATCTGTGTTGTTTCAGTCTTAAGGACTTTCGAGGACGAAAGTCATAAAAAGGAGGGAATATTGTAACGACCCAGGTTTTCATCCCGGTCTTCCAGGTATGCCCTAGGGGTATTTTGGTAATTTGGTCGGGCCGTCAGGGCCGTTTATGTCTTTTTCCAGTTGCTAAAATTATTGGATGGATTTATGTAGGTTTTTGGAAGGATTTGTGGTTTGGTTTGAGCAAGGTTTGGTGCAAAAGTAAAAATAAAGGAAATTGTGCTACAGCTGGGGTTTGAACCCGGGTCTCCTAGGAAGCTTGTGGGGATGTGTACCAATTGAGCCATTAGGTGCTCTTGTTGCTCTTCCTGCATCATTTTATGGTTAGCCTTGCATTTTGGGAGTTTTGGAGCATTTGGTTAAATGAAATAGAAATTAGGTTTGTCTCATCTTCTTCTCCAAAGTGTGTGGCCGCCCAAGCTTTTCTCTCCATTGCCTTGCCGAGTTCTTCATCCTTGCAGCTCCCTTGATTCCATCATCTTTCCGGGTAAGTCTTCATCCTCTTCATCTTCTCGTTTGGGTGTTCTTGCTGGCCGAAGGTAAGAAGGAGAGCTTGTGTGTGTGTGTGTTTGTTGCAGTCGTCCAGTCCGCCCAATTTGTTGAGGAAGACGCCCGATCCGAAAGCGAGCAAAGCGGCCCCCAGATCCACACAAGCAGACGCCCAGGTCGCGCCAGATCTGCCGTCGCAGCCCTCCCGCGCGCCAACGCTCGTCGCCGTCGCAGCCCCTGCCGCACGCCAGTCCGGTCGCCCAGCCTCTCCATCGCGTGCAGCCAGCCGAGGAAAGCCCAGCAGCCGAGCTCGTAGCATCAGCCAGCTCTTGTCACGCCCAGATCGCACGTCGCAAGCCCAGCAGCCGAGGCAGCCCATCGCCCAGATCGCCATCGCAGCAGGTCGCCCAGGTCGCTCACGAGCCAGACGCCAGATCGCGCCCGCGCGCCTTTGCCCGTGTCGAGCAGCTCACCCGCGTTCGCCCGCACGCCCAGCGCCCGCTCGCCCGTGTCTGCATCGCACGCCCAGCGCCGTGCGCGACGCAGCTGCGTGCCCTGCGCGCTGCCCAGCCACAGCCGCCGGCGCTGCTTTCGCGCGCTCGCCGCGCCGCCTACCCACCAGATCACCGCAAAGCAATGCCCACCTCGTGTCGTCGTGTGCGTGTGAGTGTGCTCCGAGCCGAGCCTCTTTGTTTTATTATATTTTTAGGGCTATGGTTGTGATTGTTACTATGTTTGTAGGTTCTCGATAGCTAGCTCGGAAGTGTTCGCAACTTAGGAATTTGTGTGTAGAAGTCTTCCCACCAAGGTAAGGATTTCTTACAGGGGGTTGTGTGGACCCCGCGATGTTCTATGTGATTGATGTTGTATGTTTGTTTGTGATTATCAGCATGTATAGTTTAGGTGCTCGCTCAATTCCTCACGGCATGACTTCGTATGTTGTTCTTTCATGTTAGTCCATGCTAGGTTGTTCCGTTCGCATGCTCATATTCATTCTTGTTCCGTAGTACCATGCTAGGTCTGCTGTATTCTTTTGAGCACGTATTGGATTGTTTCTTTGATTGTTAAGGCGGAGTTAGAATTCAGGTAGGTAGCATCATCGGGCCCGATGCATAAAGTATCTTGCATCCATGGCGGGGACGTCGAGACGCTTTCTCCGCCCCTCGACCTCGTTATGGTTTAGCTAACCCGACCGGTAGGCCCCGCAATCTTGGGTGAGGGTGGGCATCGTTAAATGCCCCAACGATCGGGATGATGACTTGGCATTGCCTCCTCCCGGCGATCGGCACGTCCTCGGCGTGTTCGCCGTAGCCCTTGATTGCCACCGTTAGGGCAAGGACCGCTTCGGTGTAAGCCTACCACGGCCGGTTCCTTAGCCTCAGTGCGGTGGTTCAGCCGACATAGTTCTCGTGTTCAGGTCTCACACCCCTATGTCGGTGACACCGATCCAGAGATTTAGTTAGGCGTGGTAATCGGACATGGGCGACTTGCCACTAGACCGGCACCCCATAGTCTGCGCAGAGCACGCGGTGCATGCTTACGCTCATTAAATGCACACCGGAGAGCTCCTCGGGATCTTGAGCTAGTGTACCTTTCGTATCGACAGTAGACAGGCTGAGGCCGAGACTTGTTTCTCGTATAAGACGTATTGTGTGGTGGATTTATTTCCGGACTAAGACCCTGAGTTGGCATCCGAGGTCCAAGTGTGGACTCAAGCTATGTGCTCTTTTCTGTGTTTATATTCATAGCTTGCATACACTCATCTTGATGACCATGTGCATCGTATTGTACCCCGGTTGGGGATTCTTACTGAGTAATTCGTTACTCACCCTTATTTTGTGGTTTTCCACAGGTAACCAAGGAGCGAGACAGGATGGCGGAAGAAGGAGCTGTGATCATGGGCACCTGTTGTCACCTCTGACACTTTTATTCATTTTATGACTCTTTAACTTTATATTTCCCCTGAATGCATGTAGACGGGCACGGAGCCCTAGGACGTTTTCTCATGTTTTTATGGATTCCAAAGATAGTCGCACACTGAGAAGGTTTTTGAATGGTTTAAATAAATCTCGATCGATCGAGTATACTTTTAGAAATGTACTTTTCCCAAGCAGTGCTTGGAAACAGGACGAGTTTTTATATTAAATTGTTTTGATGGTTGAATGTTTTAGTTTTTACTTGGAATCCGAAAGTTTGTTGTATATTGTTCTATTTGAATGCATGCATTGGGGTAAAGGCCCATTTAGAGCCCTTTTGGGGTCGGGTCTTTAGAGTTGGTATCAGAGCTCAGAGTCATAGATTCTGTAGACTGACCTTTTGTTGTAGGTCGTTTTCCCATGATCATCAGCACTCTGATACCATCAGTGCGCTTAAGTTCTGATTTTAGAAAAGGGGTTAAGAATTTACAATACCTTTTATCTAGTGTATGCCTTGTTTAGTGTTGTAGAGCGGGGACGAGCAGGTTCTGACTCGTTATTGGTTTGGGTGTAGATCGCCAGCATGCCAGTTACCCACGCCGGAAGAGGACGCCCGAGAGGAGGCCGAGGTGTCAGGATCGGATCTGATGTTGCAGGGACATCGTCCCAAGCTGAGACTGATGGCATTCCACCAGTAGCTCCCCCTATTGCGCCTAGAGGAGGCGTTGAGGCGACTGAGCGACGTGAGACTGCTCCTGGAGCAGAATTTGCTGATTCTATGAGGGCTATGATGGTCAGCATGTTGAGTGACCAGAGGTCAGAGACCCAGGCCTTGTTGGCAGCGCAGCGGGAAGAGTCCCGAGCTCAGATTGAGTAGTTGACCCGCATGTTTCAGCAGGGCGCAACAGCACCTCCAGCTCCACAAGAGCAAGTAGCCCCGAGAGCGAGATGTTGCGAGAGGGTGCTCAGAATCGCCTGAGTTTTCATCCGATCTTTCGGGTATGCCCAAGGGGTATTTTGGTAATTTGTCGGGCCGTCCGGGTCGTTTATGTTCTTTCTAATTGCTAAAAATATTGGATGAATTTATGTAGGTTTGTGAGGCTTCGTGGAAGGGTTTGAGCAAGGTTTGATGCAAAAGTAAAAAGAAAGGAAAATTGTGTTGCAGCTGGGGTTTGAACCCGGGTCTCTTGGAAAGCTTGTGGGGATGTGTGCCAATTGAGCCATTAGGTGCTCTTGTTGCTCTGTCCGTATCATTTTATGGTTAGCCTTGGATTTTGGAGTTTTGGTGCATTTGGTTAAATGAAAAGAAAATAGGTTTTGCCATATCTTCTTCTCCAAAATCTTGTGGCCGCCCAAGCTTTCTCCCAAGCTCTCCTTGCCGATTTCTTCATCCCCTTTGCATGACTCGAGATTCCATCATCATTAGGGTAAGTCTTCATCCTCTTCATCTTCTCGTTTGGATGTTCTTCTTTGGCCAAGGTAATAAAGAGAGCTTGTGTGTGTGTGTGTTTGTTGCGGTGTCCAAGTCTCGCCTTACCGCGAGCGAGACGCGCCCGATCCGAAAGATAGATGCCTGTGTCGCGCCAGATCTGCCGTCGCAGCCTCCGCGCGCTAACGCTCGTCGCGCGTCGCGCCACCGATCAAGCCAGCCAATGAGCTCGCTCGTCGCATCGCCCGGCTCTGTCACGCCCAGATCGCACGTCGCAAGCCCAACAGCCGAGCCAGCCCATTGCCTAGATCGCCATCGCAGCAGGTCGCCCAGGTCACTAGCGAGCTAGACGCCAGATCGCGCCTGCGCGCCTTCGCCCGTGTCGAGCAGCTCGCCCGCGTCCGCCTCGAACGCCCAGCGCCCGCGCGCCCTCGCCAGCGCCGTGTCGCTCGCCCGTGTCTGCATCGCACGCCCAGCGCCGCGAGCCCGTGCCGTGCCAGCGCTGCGCTGCCGCGGCCGCTAAATAGCAATTTCACCGCCACATGGCCAAGAGTGCCCGACCTCGTGTCGTAGTGCCGTGTGAGTGCTCCCGAGCCGAGCCTGCTGTTTTATTATATTTTTAGGGCTATGGTTGTGATTGTTACTATGTTTGTAGGTTCTCGATAGCTAGCTCGGGAGTGTTCGCAACTTAGGAATTTTGTGTGTAGAAGTCTTCCGACCAAGGTAAGGATTTCTTACCGGAGTTGTGTGGACCCTGCGATGTTCTTTGTGATTGATGTTGTATGTTTGTTTGTGATTATCGGCATGTATAGTTTAGGTGCTCTGTTATGTATTCCTGACTGGCATGACTTCGCATATTGTTCTTTCATGTTAGTCCATGCTAGGTTGTTCCGTTCTGGCATGCTCGTGTTTATTCTTGCCCGTAGTACCATGATAGGTTCGTTGTACTCTTTGAGCACGTGTTGGATTATATTGTTTGTTTGCTGATTGTTAAGGCAGGTTAGAGTTCAGGTAGATAGCATCATCCGGGCCTGATGCATAAAGTATCTTGCATCCATGGCAAGGACGTTCGAGACAGTTCTCCGTCCTTAGACCCCGTGAGTGATTAGCTATCCCAACCGTGTAGCCCCGCAATCTTGGGTGAGGGTGGTAGTCTAAGCGATGCCCCAGCGGTCGGGATGATGACTTGGCAATGCCTAGTCCCGGCACGGCACGCCTCGGCGTGTTCGGCAAGAGCCCTTGATTGCCACTGTTAAGGTAAGGACGGCTTCTGGTGTAAGCCTACCACGACCCGTTCGCCTTACCCTCAAAGTGCGGTGGTATAGGTGACATAGTTCACGTGTCGTGTCTCACACCCCTATGTCGGTGACACCGATACTGAGATTTAGTTAGGCGTGGTATCCGGATATGGGCGGCTTGCCACTAGACCCGGCACCCCATAGTTCTGTAGAAGCACGCGGTGCATGCTTACGCTCATTACGGCAAAGACCGCCGGAGAGCTCCTCGGGATCTTGAGCTAGTGCACCTTTCATTCGACAAGAGGCAAGCCGAGGCCGGGACTTGTTTCTCGTATAGAGGCGATTTGTGTGGTTATGGTAGTTAATTCCGGACTAAGACCCCGAGTTGGCATCCGAGGTCCAAGTGTGGACTCAACTATGTGCTCTATTCTCGTGTTTATGATCATAGCTTGCATACACTCATCCGGATGACCATGTGCATCGTATTGTACCCGGTTGGGGATTCTTCTTGAGTTACTCGTTACTCACCCTTATTTTGTGGTTTCCACAGGTAACCAAGGAGCGAGACAGGATGGCTGAAGGAGGAGCTATGATCATGGGCCCCTTTGTCATCTCTCGACCATTTTATTATATCATGACTCTTGACTTTTGTTATTTCCGAATGCATGTAGACGGGCACGGAGCCCTAGGATGTTTTCTTATGTTTTATGGATTCCAGCATAGTTGTACTTGTGGAAGGTTTGAATGGTTTAAATAAATCTACGATCGAGTATGCTTTTAAAAATGTATTTATATCTGAAAGCAGTGCTTGGAAACAGGGACGAGTTTTAGAGTAAATTGTTTTGATTGTTGAACGTTTGTTTTTACTTGGAATCAGAAATTTATTTTCATAATGTCTTTTATTTTGAATACATGCATTGGGGTAAAGGCCCATTTAGAGCCCCTTTTGGGTCGGGTCTTTAAAGTGACGAGGAGTTGGGTAGATGGTTGAAAGACTTCGTGAAGTGGAAGCCTGAGAAGTTTGATGCCACAGGAGATGCTTTTTAGCGGCGACCGGATGGATTGCCCATTTGGAGTACACCTTCCCGATTATGGTGTGCCCCGATGTTCAGAGGCCGAGGTGTGCGGCTCATGTGCTAGGAGGCTGGCGAGATGGTGGTGGGAGTCCACCTTGAGTCGAGAGACCGGTGGGTCACCACCACCGCTACTTGGGAGTTCTTCAAGTCGGAATTCAAGGTCAAGTACATCGGTGATGAGGCTCAAGAGAAGATGGTGGAGCTTTTCGGAACTCAGGCGGGGTTACGATTCTATTGAGGAATATGAGAGAAAGTTCTCGGAGTATGGATATTTTGCTCCGCAGTTGATAGCCGCCCCTGAGTTAAAGATCCGAAAGTTCATATCTGGTTTGAGACAGGGTGTTTCTCAGGATGTCAGGGCTCAGGCCCCTGACACATATGCTAGAGCTATTCGATTAGCCACTATATATAATGGGAAGTATCTGTTGAGCGGATTGTTGCCGCTCCGGTCAGCGTCCTATCCCGGTGCGATGCAGCAAGCGTAAGAGGAAGTTTGATTTCGAGGAGGCGGCAGCGCCGCCAAGGACGATGATCGTAACCGAGACCGGGCGAAGAGTTTCGGCCCGTTTCGGCCTCGCGGCGAGGCGGTCCCAGGCAAGTTCCCGCATGTGCCACTTGTGGGAAAGTCCACGCTGGAGCTTGTCAGACTGGACCCAGATTGTGCTTTCGTTGTGGTAGAGAAGGGCACATGGCCCGCTTTTTGTGATCAGCCGGCTATGGCGGCAAACCGGCCAATGCAGCAGCAGCGAGTCGGGTGTTTGCTACGACCGTCGAGAGGCAGAGCGTCACGGATGCGCTGTATGGCGGTGCACGCTTCTTGTTTTAGATCACCTGCGCATTTGTCTTGTTTGATTCGGTTCTACACATTCATTTGTATATGTGTTGTTTCTTTGAGCATGCTAAGTTAAGTTTAGAGCCTCTAGGTTTTGAGTTGTCTGTTGCAACTCCTTCGGGAGTTAATATGTTAGCTAGAGATAAGATTAAGGATGGTCGGATCGAGATATCTGGAGAGTTGCTTGTGGCTACGCTCATAGTTCTGTCTATGAGCGATTTTGATGTGATTCTTGGTATGGAGTGGTTAGTTGCTAACCACGCGTTGATTGATCGCCACCGGAAAGAAGTAGTGTTCAGGCCGCGAGTCGGCTTGACTTTAAGTTTCGTGGAGTCCAGGTGGAGTTTGCCCGCCGATGGTGTCGATTGTGAAAGCTCGTCGTTTGCTAGCTCATGGAGCTTGGGGCTATCTAGCCAAGTTGTCCGGGGAGAGCCGCCTCCATGTATGTTGATCAGTGCACCGGTCGTGCAGGGAGTTTGCGGGACGTGTTTCACGAGAAGTTACTGGGGTTGCCCCGAAGAGAGAGGTTGACTTCACAATTGAGCTCGAGCGGGACCCTCCCTATCTCGAAGGCTCCGTGATCGTATGGCGCCCCACCGAGTTGAAGGAATCAAGATTCGGTTGTAGGAGATGTTAGATTGAGGGTTCATCCGTCCGAGTGTGTCCCCGTGGGGAGCACGATTCATTTGTGAAAAAGAAGGATGGTTCTATGCGCTTATGTATTGATTATCGCGAGCTTAATAAGGTGTGATGAAGAATAAGTACCGGTTGCCCGTATTGATGACTTGTTCGACCGGCTTGAGGAGCTTCCGTGTTCTCCAAGATAGATTTGAGATCCGGTTACCATCGATTCTGCGGATCGGGATGCCGACATTCCTAAGACGACTTCGAGTCTAGATATGGTCACTATGAGTTTGTGGTCATGTCGTTTGGATTGACCAATGCCCAATTTGCGTTCATGGACATGATGGATAGGGTGTTCAAATCATTTTTGGACAGCTTCGTCATCGTGTTCATTGACGATATTCTAATTTATTCGAGGTCTAAGGAAGACCATGCGAGCATTTGAGGCGAGTATTGGCGGCTTTGAGGGAAAACCACTTTATGCGAAGTTTTCCAAGTGTGAGTTTTGGTTGGAGCGGTGGCCTTCCTAGGTCACGTGGTTTCGAGAGATGGTATAGCCGTGGACCCCGCGAAGATTGAGGCCGTGAGTTCAGGGGCCAAGCCGACTTCGATTGCGAGATACCCGGCTTTACGGGTTTGGCGAGTTACTATCGTCGATTTGTTAAGGACTTTTTCGCCATAGCCTCGCCCCTCACTCGTCCCGACGAGGAAGGGTGTCGAGTTTGTTTGGGGACGATGGGTGTGATGAGAGCTTTGCGTGCTCAAGCGTAGTTTGACTTCAGCACCAATGTTGGCGATCCGGGGGGACAGGTGGTTTTGTGGTTTACTGATGATGCTTCCAAGTTTGGGTTGGGTTGTGTGTTGATGCAAAGACGGAAAGTCATTGCCTATGCTTCCCGTCGATTGAAGCCGTATGAGCAGAACTACCCGACTCATGATATGGAGTTGGCAAAGCAGTGGTGTTTGGATCAAGATTTGGAGGCATTACCCGTATGGTGAGCGGATTGAGATGTTTATCGACCACACGAGCCTCAAGTATCTGTTTTACTCGAAGGAGTTGAATATGAGGCGAGAGAAGATGGTTAGAGTTGGTAAAGGATTATGGCTGCGAGATTTTGTACCATCGGGTAAAGCCAATGTAGTGGTGATGCTTTGAGTAGGAAGACGTCGCACTCCGCGGCGTTGTTGAGTTCTCACTGGATTGCGGAAAGAGTTCGAGCGGGCCGAGGTTGCCGTGTTATTGGGTGAGGTTACCGCTAGGGTAGCTCGATTGTCGATTCAAACCATCGATTAGACAAATGGATTATTGATAGCCGATTGAGTGACCCCGCACTTAAGAGATTGGTTGAGTGAGTTAGTGCGGACGGAGACTTTGACTTCGTATATTCACGGACAATGGGTTGACTTATAGAGGCCGGTTGTGTGTTCGGACATTGCGGTGGTTGCGAGCAGAGTTGCTCTCGAGGCCCACTGATTCCCCATTTGCTTGGCACCCCGGGTACCAAGATGTATCAGACCTTAAGCGGACCTTACGGTGGATGGGAATGGAGAGAGATGTGGCGAGTTTGTCACCGGTGTCTCACTTGTCGCAAGTGAAAGCACCAGCAGAGAGGCCACCGTTTGTTGCACTACCGAGTGTGCCTCGGTGGAAATGGGAAGAAATCTCCATGGACTTTATTCTTTGGTTTGCCAAGGACTCGAGGAAGTTCTCTCAGATCCGGGTGATAGTCGATCGGTTGACCAAGAGCGCACACTTCATTCCCGTTAGAGACACTTATACCGTGGAACAAATGGGCGCAATTGTTTTTGGAGCAGATCATTCGTTACCATGGGTGTGCCCGTGAGGATTGTGTCGCACCGTGATTCGCGGTTCACTTCTCGTTTCGGAGAGCGCCCGTAAAGGTTTAGGCAACGAGTGCGATTTCAAAGATGACTTTTCACCCTCGAGACAGATGGGGGGGCGAGAGAGGTGAACCAGATTCTCGAGGATATGTTGAGGGCTTGTGTGTTGGACTTCGGGCGATTGGGACCGATATTCATATCGATGGAGTTTGCCTATAACAACACTTATCGATCGACGATTGAGATGGCTCCATTCGAGGCCTTGTATGGCAAGCGTTGTCGGTCCCCCGTGTTCGGGAATAGGTTGGTGATAGGCGAGTTTTGGGTCCCGTTCTGCGCATTGACTAATGGAGCGGTGCAAAAGATTAGAGCTCGTATGTTGACGGCTCGAGAAGCAGTAAAACGTTACGCCCATGTTCGGCGTCGAGATTTGGAGTTTGAGGTTGGCCAGCATGTGTTCCTAAAGGTTGCTCCAATGCGTGGTGTTTTGAGGTTTGGTAAGCGAGGGAAGTTGAGTCCCCGTTTTGTCGGGCCGTTTGAGATTCTGGAGAGGATTGGCAGAGTTGCTTACCGGTTAGCCCTACCTCCGTCGTTGTCAGCAGTGCACAGTGTTTTTCATGTATCGATGTTGAGGTAGTATGTACCGGACCCGTCGCACATTGTGGACTTTGAGCCTTTGCAGCTGAATGAGGATTTGAACTTCGAGGAGAAGCCAGTGGGGATCCTTGCATATGAGACAAAGGCATTGCGTAATCGCGAGATTCGGTTGGTAAAAGTTCAGTGGAGGAGTCAGAGCTCCGAGGAAGCCACTTGGGAGCGGGAAGACGAGATGAGATTGCATTATCCTGAGCTGTTCCAGTCTTAAGGACTTTCGAGGACGAAAGTCATAAAAAGGAGGGAATATTGTAACGGCCCAGGTTTTCGCTCCGGTCTTCCAAGTATGCCCAAGGGGTATTTTGGTAATTTGTCGGCCCGTCAGGGTCGTTTATGTCCTTTCTAGTTGCTAAAAATATTGGATGGATTTATGTAGGTTTGTGAGGCTTCGTGGAAGGGTTTGAGCAAGGTTTGATGCAAAAGTAAAAAGAAAAGAAAATTGTGCTGCAGCTGGGTTTTGAACCCGGGTCTCCTGGAAAGCTTGTGGGGATGTGTGCCAATTGAGCCATTAGGTGCTCTTGTTGCTCTGTCCGTATCATTTTATGGTTAGCCTTGGATTTTGGAGTTTTGGTGCTTTTGGTTAAATGAAAAGAAAATAGGTTTTTCCATGTCTTCTTCTCCAAAAGTCTTGTGGCCGCCTAAGCTATTCTCCCAAGCTCTCCTGGCCGATTTCTTCATCCCCTTTGCAGCTCGAGATTCCATCATCTTTCCGGGTAAGTCTTCATCCTCTTCATCTTCTCGTTTGGGTGTTCTTGCTGGCCGAAGGTAAGAAGGAGAGCTTGTGTGTGTGTATGTTTGTTGCGGTCTGTCAGTCCGCCGCCACCGCTGAGCCAGACGCCCAGATCCGAGCAGCAGCCGTCCAGATCCGCACGAGCAGATGCCCAGGTCGACCCAGATCTACCGTCGCAGCCCTCCCGCGTGCCAACGCTCGTCGCCGTCGCAGCCCCTGCCGCACGCCAGCCCGGTCGCCCAGCCTCTCCATCGCGTGCAACCACCGAGGAAGCCCGGCCGGCCCGAGCTCGTCGATCACCAGCTCTGTCACGCCCGGATCGCACGTCGCAAGCCCAGAAGCCGAGCCAGCCCATCGCCCAGATCGCCATCGCAGTAGGTCGCCCAAGTCGTTCGCGAGCCAGACGCCAGATCGCGCCCTCGCGCCTTCGCCCGTGTCGAGCAGCTCGCCCGCGTCCGCCTCGAACGCCCAGCGCCGCGCGCGCCCTACGCCGCAGCCGTGTCGCTCGCCGTGCATACGCATCGCGACGCCCAGCGCCCGCGCCCGTCAGCCCGTGCCCAGCGCTGCCCGGCTCGATCCGGTTTGCACCGATCACCGCCCGCCAGTGTGTCACCTCGTGTCGTCGTCGTGCGTGTGAGTGCTCCCGAGCCTAGCCTCTTTGTTTTATTATATTTTTAGGGCTATGGTTGTGATTGTTACTATGTTTGTAGGTTCTCGATAGCTAGCTCGAAAGTGTTCGCGACTTAGGAATTTGTGTGTAGAAGTCTTAGACCAAGGTAAGGATTTCTTAACGGGGTTGTGTGGACCTGCGATGTTCTATGTGATTGATGTTGTATGTTTGTTTGTGATTATCAACATGTATAGTTTAGGTGCTCTGTTCGAATTCTCGATCGCATGACTTCGTATGTTGTTCTTTCATGTTAGTCCATGCTAGGTTGTTCCGTTCGGCATGCTCATATTCATTCTTGTTCCGTAGTACCATGCTAGGTCTCTTTGTATTCTTTTGAGCACGTATTGGATTGTTTGTCGATTGTTAAGGCGAGTTAGAATTCGGGTAGGTAGCATCATCCGGGCACGATGCATAAAGTATCTTGCATCCATGGCGGGGACGTCGAGACGATTCTCCGTCCCTGGACCCCGTTAGGGTTTAGCTAACCCGACCGGTAGGCCCCGCAATCTTGGGTGAGGGTGGCGGCATCGTTAAATGCCCCAACGGTCGGGATGATGACTTGGCATTGCCTCCTCCGGCGATCGGCACGTCCTCGGCGTGTTCGGCCGTAGCCCTTGATTGCCACTGTTAGGGCAAGGATCGCTTCTGGTGTAAGCCTACCACGACCGATTCCTTAGCCTCGGTGTGGTGGTTCAGGTGACATAGTTCACGTGTTCAGGTCTCACACCCTATGTCGGTGACACCGATCCAGAGATTTAGTTAGGTGTGGTGACTGGACATGGGTAGCTTGCCACTAGACCCGGCACCCCCCATAGTCTGCAGTAGCACGCGGTGCATGCTTACGCTCATTACAGCTCCGACCGGAGAGCTCCTCGGGATCTTGAGCTAGTGTACCTTTCGTATCGACAGTAGACAGGCTAAGGCCGAGACTTGTTTCTCGTATAAGACGTATTGTGTGGTGGATTTATTTCCGGACTAAGACCCTGAGTTGGCATCCGAGGTCCAAGTGTGGACTCAAGCAATGTGCTCTTTTCTGTGTTTATATTCATAGCTTGCATACACTCATCTTGATGACCATGTGCATCGTATTGTACCCCGGTTGGGGATTCTTACTGTAAAGACCCGACCCAAAAAGGGCTCTAAATAGGCCTTTACCTCAATGCATGCATTCAAAGTAAAACAAAACAATCAAGGTTCAATCAGAAATAAAGATAGTTTGCTGAAACCTGTCCCTGTCTCCAAGCACCTGTTTCAAGGCAAATACATTTCCAAAACGTACACTCTGATCAGAGATTTCTTAAAACATTTGAAACATCCTCAAATTCAATAAAGCAGGAATCCACGAAAACATTCAGAAAACATCCTAGGGCTCCGTGCCCGACTACATGCATTCAGGGGAAAATAAGAAGACAAGAGTCATAGAAATAAAAAGTCAGAGACGACAGCAGGTCCCCATGATCACAGCTCCTCCTTCAGCCATCCTGTCTCGCACCTTGGTTACCTGTGGAAAACCACAAAATAAGGGTGAGTAACGAATTACTCAGTAATAATCCCCAAATGGGGTACAATACGATGCACATGGTCATCTAGATGAGTGTATGCAAGCTATGAATATAAACACAGGAAAGAGCACATAGCTTGAGTCCACACTTGGACCTCGGATGCCAACTCAGGGTCTTAGTCCGGAGATAAATCCACCACACCATACGTCCTATACGAGAAACAAGTCTCGGCCTCAGCCTGTCTACTGTCGATACGAAAGGTACACTAGCTCAAGATCCCGAGGAGCTCTCCGGCCGTATTTGTAATGAGCGTAAGCATGCACCGCGTGCTCTTTGCGCAGACTATGGGGGTGCCGGGTCTAGTGGCAAAGCGCCCATGTCCATCCACCACGCCTAACTAAATCTCTGGATCGGTGTCACTGACATAGGGGTGTGAGACCTAAACACGTGAACTATGTCAGCCTGAACCACCGCACCTGAGGCTAAGGAACCGGTCGTGGTAGGCTTACACTAGGAAGCTGTAAGGACCCGACCCAAGAAACGGTCTCTAACCTAAAGTCCATACTTAGCATGCATGATTCAGAATATAAACATCATTCAGAGTCGGAAGTTTAAACCTTTGAAGTAAACACTTTTAAAACAAAACCATGATTTCAATTAATTAAAACAGGTAAATGACTGATCAGTACTTTCTTAAAACAATTCAAAGGGAAACGGTACGAGAACATGAAATAGTTTGAATGCTTTTTCCTAGGGACCAAGTCCCACTACATGCTAAATCATTAAGGAAAACATTTAAAGAAACGTGCGACTCAGAGTCAGCTATCCATGATTATCGAGCCGCCTCCTCCTAGCCATCCAGCCTCTGTCCCAAGTTACCTGGGGAAAGCCACAGAAAATAAGGGTGAGCAACAAGTTACTCAGTAAGAATCCCCAATCGGGGTACAATACGAAATCATCTCATTTAGCACACGGACAGGCAACCATACAAAGACTTAGAGCGGGCACGGTTGGTGTAGGCTATGAGCTACTTCAAAGGCGAGCCTACTCAAGGGCTTCCGTCTATAGCCTCTCCTAGGTCCTACATTTGGATGCCCTTCGGCCTTACACAACCTAGGACACAGTGATGCCCAGTGGGGCCTTACACACTTAGGATACAGTGATGCCCAGTGGGGCCTTACACACTTAGGATGCCCATCGGGCCTTACACTTTCAGACTCAGTGATGCCCAGTGGGCCTTACACACCTAGGATGCCCGTAGGGCCTTACACCTCCAGATTCAGTGATGCCCAGTGGGCCTTACACACCTAGGATGCCCGTAGGGCCTTACACCTCCAGATTCAGTGATGCCCAGTGGGCCTTACACACCTAGGATGCCCGTAGGGCCTTACACCTCCAGATGTCCATCGGGTCTTGCCCGAGCGGGACCCCAAACTAGTTACCTCTACGGCCCTCTATACTATTCATCACACATCTAACCGTAACTTGGATCTAGCAGCATACAATAGGCAGCATGGTTCTATCAAGATAGGAAAGCCTAACATGGTACTAACGGGATGTAAACATGTTACGAACATGAATCAAAAGAAAACATGGAAACTATCACTAGAAACTCATATAATTACAGTAATCAGCGTGCTATCAACTATTCGCAGGGTCCACACAACCCCGGGTAAGAATCCTTACCTGGAAATAAGTGGAGGTTAATTATCCCAAATCAAATAACGACCCTCGAGCTTTTAAGCGAACTCGAGCAACCTAAACAAGTAATAAAACATCCTAATTAATAAACAGCATCTAAAATCAGGAAGTCCAAAGGGTGGAGGCTCGGGAATTTACCAACCGAGAAGGCACTAGATCTCGGTCCCATCTATCTCGGCAAAACAGGCACTCGGCGGCAAGTGGGCAGGCGGACGGCGTGCTGGTGGGGCGAGCAAAGCTGGCGCTGGCGGCGCTGGCTGGCGCTGGCTGGCGCTGGCGCGCTGGCGGCGCGGCTGGCTGGGCATGCGGTGCGGCAGGGGACGAGCGCTGGTGACACGGGCGCTGGCACGGAATCGGTTGGGCGATGGCGTCTGGTGCGCGCGACGGCGCGCGGACGGGGCAAACGCGGGCGGGCGGCGCTGCTGGGCGTCTGGGCGCCTGGGCTGCTGGCCGCGCAGAGATTCGCTGGCTGGGGTGGGGTCTGCTGCGGACGATGGGGCCGCTGCTGGTGCGATCTGGGTGGGCCGCTCGACTGGCCGCTTTCGGATGGGTTGCTTGGCTGGCCAGGACGGCTCGGTGAGGCTCGGCAGAGAGAGAGAGAGAGAGAGAGAGAGAGAGAGAGAGAGAGAGAAAAGTGGTAAAACAAGGGAATGGGATTTTCTTGATTTTCTTTCCTTTTCCTAATTTAAATAGGTCTTGGTGACCTAAATCCCTTCCCCGGGCTTCCTCCTTCGAGTCCCGGCCCAAACAAACTTATTTTAAAATAAGACTCTCTTTTCCTACAAACTCCCTAAGACCATTTAGGGCAAGGGCTCAAAACCCAATGGAAGCACCAAAATTACAATTAATTTTGCCATTTTCTAAAACACCTCCAAACTTCCAAACAACTTGCCCAAACCTCTGGGTCTTGCAACCAACAACCAATAAGCTTCGACAAAGGCAGGAATGACCCTGGAATCCTGAAAATCCACAAAACCCTGACCGGGGGCAAAAGACCAAAATGCCCCTAAGGGTTAAAATAGCTCTAACGGCCCATCCGAACATCCGAATAATGACCCGAAATCACCTGGGTAACCGAAATAGAAAACTGGGCCGTTACAATACTCCCTCCTTTTAAGACTTTCGTCCTCGAAAGTCCTAAGACGAAAATAACTCTAGGAAAACTCCACTGATTCTTAACCAACCAAGCTCCCGGTTAAGACAACACAAATCCTTCTTCGAAACCGAACCCTCTTGGTTTCCCAAAGGCTCCAAGCCCAAAAGACACCGAGTCTGCCACAAACTATCTCAACCAAAACTGAACTAACACTGAGCTTCGAAGAAATCATGCGATAGCTAGTCGGTGAGTCACACCCTCTGACTCGCACGAACTCTCAACGGTCTTAAAATCTTAGGGCTTACTTAGCCCTGCTAACCCAACTCGGAACGCCTCTCTACGGCGCTACTCACAGCAAACTCGTGGACGGGTCACAAGCTCTAAAACTCTACGCCACGCTCCACAGAACTTCTCTGAATGCTCATAGCTGTTATCAAACAGCCTCGATCCTTCACCATGCTGACCAAACAACTGAACCTCCCAGGCTTCAGAAACAAAACGGTCTACTCTTACTTCGCAAGAGACCTGCGAACCCCACTGGTTGCCTACAATCCTTAACGAAATCCAATTCGAACCACCAATGGTGGTGATCCCCGTGCAACCTTCTCCAACTAGCATGCGTCCACAACACTAAAGCAACCATCTTACGAGAAATCGAAGCACCAAAGCCAAGGGGCACTTTTCTGGTTCACCAAACGGCTACCACCAACACACCAGCTGAAACTTCAGCTACGGCCACCTTTAGAAGACAAGGTCGAGCACGGGCTCCACTCGGCCAAACTAACAAACTGAAGCCCCTCAACGGCCGACAACAAACTTTCCAATGCAATCCGATCAGCCACTGGCCTAGGTGAACATCGCCAGATAGGGAAACAAACAACATTCCTCTCACGGGAACCTCGAGCAGCAAGGAATAAAACAACACGTGGATATTAGCAACACAAAAGCTGGAGGATAACAACTCTAAGGTTTCCAACCAAATTCCACGACATCTCTGTGCCGACCCACTCAACTGTGGCTCAGCTATAACGCCAACTGCGAACTCACATCAACTAGGAATAAAGCCCAAGAAGGGCTTGCTCTGCAGAAACTCAACCCAAGCTTATAACGAGCAAGGCTCGCCTCCAAGCTGCCACTCAACTCTTAAGTCCAACTGGCTACTCAAAGGACTTTCTCCTTTTAGCCTAGGCCTAACTCATCTTGCGACTAGAAACTCCACACTCGGAACATCGCAAGGGAAACGGACCGACGAGGCTATCTCCTAAGATGATACTCGAGGCTGGCATCCATGGCGCAACTCAACCTCCAAAGAAACTAGGGTTTTCTTCAAACCTCAAGGAACCAACAGCTTTCCAGCAAAAACTCAACTCTTAAACTGGCTGGCTTCCGCCCTTGCGGGGACAAACAACTTTTTGCTTGCTAACAACACAAGGCAGGGACCCTCTCGCTGGGCTAACCACTGCGCTAATCTGATCAACTACACAACTCAAGAGCTACACTGACTACTCCTCAACGGGAAACGATTTCCCAGCAAGCGAACCTCTGAAGGGCAGCGAACATCACACATGCTCGCTGACTAGCTCAAACCCAAGGGCAACAACAACCAACTCTCTTGGAAGCAACACCCAAGGGGAAACCCCAACCGATTTGACCACCAATCCAGAACAAGCAGAACTTACTCAACCACCGAGGGAGGGGTCAACTCCCAAAACTTCCTGACTAGGAACAGGTCCTCAGGGCAACGCCCTCTTGCTCGAACCGGGCTAGCTCTTGAAACAACAAGAGAACCAAAACTTGGTCAACACCAAACACCAACTAGCCACCTCACCGGAACCAATCCGGACTCTACTATAAACATTAGCCACAACAAACCTTCTGCCCAAGGTAAGGATCCGAACAACTCTCTTAGCCATGACGATCAGAAACTACGCGGCTTTGCTACCACCGCTCTTGTTCAGTTCCAACTGAACTCTAACCAGGCTAAGGTCCAACTAGCAAAACTTGCTTAAACAACAACCCGGCTATGAGCACGACATCCTTACCACCAAAGCTAGGGCACTTGCCAAGAACTAAAGTCTTGACACCTCAAAGGCTGAGCACTGGTTCCTCAACACGAACCTCTCGTGGTTTCACAAACATAAACCACGGAACGAGTTACACAAAAGTACACCGGCGTGTACAGCTCCAACCAGATTCCTTAAGATCCAAAGCCAACAAGGATTTTCACACAGGCAACTTTTTGCCTCCAACAGAGCCACTACTAACTAGGGAGCAACAAGAGTTCAAACCCTCTCGGGCCATCTCACCACGAAAAGCCACATTGGCCAACTCACTCTTACAAGAGCACATCCACACCAAGCTAACATATCTCAAGCCAATGTGCCCACTAAACGTGCTTCGATCAGCCATCCAACTCCTGGCTCTAACACTGGATTAATCATGCATCCTTGATGCCAACACTACCCATACTAGGGTAACTCAAGGGTAGCCGAATCATGCTACCAACAAACTGGCTCACAAGCTCACAAACAGGCGCGAGAACTTGAACGCGCTAGCTCTTTAACAGCCTACAACATCCTTTGGTACTCAACTCTCGGTGACCATGGAACCTCCTGCACAAAAGTGCCAACTGGCCTGAATCTAGGCCTCCTCTCAAAGCTTGGTGCCAACAGGCACTACATCCTTTACAACACAAATCAGCCGTAAACGAGCTTTATACCCCTTTGAGGAAAAGGAAGGTCACACTCCAATTGACGGGGCAATGGCACTCAGCACAAGAGTCCAAATACTCGAACAGTCTAATCTATGGCATCTCGCCTAACAGACATGCCACGGCCTACTCCTGCATCCCACTTGATGCTCAACAAAAGCTCAGGCCAACTCCTCGGGTGGCAACAACTTGTTCCACAATTGGAACATCCAAACAAAAGAGTGCTCCACTCTACTAGCCGGCTGAAATCCACAAACGGATTAAGTCCTGACAAGCAAACTCCACACTACCCCCCCCCTGGCTACGAGGGTACTAAAAGGACTGGCTATAAAACGACAGCAGGCTTGCAAGGGGACAGGATGTCTCTACATCCTTCTCAAAAGCTACTAACACGGCAACTTGCCAATAGACCGGGCGACTGGTGGAGACTCTGCTGGTCCACCTCTCTCAAGGGACTTCCACCACCAAACTGCTGTATCAATAGCACCAGAACGGCACGCCTTGGCCTTTGAACATCAAGTCATCCCAACACTCGGATGATAACTCCATCCTGGCCAACCACCTCGCTTCTGCTTGCCAAACTCGACGGCTCGAATAATTCCAACTAACTCATCAGCATGAACCTGCTGATTAAGCCCTTCCGGAAACCTCCGGGGTTACTGGAACTACTAGGGGGGTGTCTCCTAAATAAACTCTGTCAACTAGGCTATTTGCACCCGGGACTCCTCACTACGCGCTACAATCTGCGCCTGGTTCTCCGCCCTCTGATAGCTAAAAGACCTGTCATCAACTCTCTCATGGCGGGAGCACACTTTGCTCAAGGAGTCTCGCTCTGAGGTAGACTAGCCTCTACCCCCTCCTCTTGGCTGCTCAACTGCCAGGGCCAAAACTGGCCTACGGGTCTAGACAACCCTGGACGTGGTCTCAGCAACAACACGATCAGTCCAACTCCTCGATTGGACATACCAAACGTCCCTGCTCCTCAATGTGTAATCAACAACTGGCGGTCTACACAAGGCATAAAAACTAGCCCACGCTGGGGCTCTCACTGCCCAACAAGGGTAACAAATGTATACTAGATGCAGTATTGTAATTCTTAACCATTAACCTTAAACTTATGGACATACCTGATGGCTGTCGGAGCGCTGATGATCATGGAAAACAACCTACAACTGCAGGTCAGTCTACAGAACCTATAACTCTGAGCTCTGATACCAATTGTAAGGACCCGACCCAAGAAACGGTCTCTAACCTAAAGTCCATACTTAGCATGCATGATTCAGAATATAAACATCATTCAGAGTCGGAAGTTTAAACCTTTGAAGTAAACACTTTTAAAACAAAACCATGATTTCAATTAAATAAAACAGGTAAATGACTGATCAGTACTTTCTTAAAACAATTCAAAGGGAAACGGTACGAGAACATGAAATAGTTTGAATGCTTTTTCCTAGGGACCAAGTCCCACTACATGCTAAATCATTAAGGAAAACATTTAAAGAAACGTGCGACTCAGAGTCAGCTATCCATGATTATCGAGCCGCCTCCTCCTAGCCATCCAGCCTCTGTCCCAAGTTACCTGGGGAAAGCCACAGAAAATAAGGGTGAGCAACAAGTTACTCAGTAAGAATCCCCAATCGGGGTACAATACGAAATCATCTCATTTAGCACACGGACAGGCAACCATACAAAGACTTAGAGCGGGCACGGTTGGTGTAGGCTATGAGCTACTTCAAAGGCGAGCCTACTCAAGGGCTTCCGTCTATAGCCTCTCCTAGGTCCTACATTTGGATGCCCTTCGGCCTTACACAACCTAGGACACAGTGATGCCCAGTGGGGCCTTACACACTTAGGATACAGTGATGCCCAGTGGGGCCTTACACACTTAGGATGCCCATCGGGCCTTACACTTTCAGACTCAGTGATGCCCAGTGGGCCTTACACACCTAGGATGCCCGTAGGGCCTTACACCTCCAGATTCAGTGATGCCCAGTGGGCCTTACACACCTAGGATGCCCGTAGGGCCTTACACCTCCAGATTCAGTGATGCCCAGTGGGCCTTACACACCTAGGATGCCCGTAGGGCCTTACACCTCCAGATGTCCATCGGGTCTTGCCCGAGCGGGACCCCAAACTAGTTACCTCTACGGCCCTCTATACTATTCATCACACATCTAACCGTAACTTGGATCTAGCAGCATACAATAGGCAGCATGGTTCTATCAAGATAGGAAAGCCTAACATGGTACTAACGGGATGTAAACATGTTACGAACATGAATCAAAAGAAAACATGGAAACTATCACTAGAAACTCATATAATTACAGTAATCAGCGTGCTATCAACTATTCGCAGGGTCCACACAACCCGGGTAAGAATCCTTACCGGAAATAAGTGGAGGTTAATTATCCCAAATCAAATAACGACCCTCGAGCTTTTAAGCGAACTCGAGCAACCTAAACAAGTAATAAAACATCCTAATTAATAAACAGCATCTAAAATCAGGAAGTCCAAAGGGTGGAGGCTCGGGAATTTACCAACCGAGAAGGCACTAGATCTCGGTCCCATCTATCTCGGCAAAGCAGGCACTCGGCGGCAAGTGGGCAGAGACGGGGCGTGCACGGCGAGCAGCAAAGCGGGCGTGGCGCGGCTGGCGCTGGCTTTGGGCGCTGGCTGGCGCTGGCTGGCGCGCGGTGGTGCAGGTAGGGACGAGCGCTGGTGACACGGGCGCTGGCACGGAATCGGTTGGGCGATGGCGTCTGGTGCGCGCGACGGCATGGACGGGTAACGCGGGCGGGCGGCGCTGGCTGGCGTCTGGGCGCTGAAATTTCGGGCCGCGACAGATCTCTTTCTTTGGGCTGGGGTCTGCTTGACGATGGGGCCGCTTTGGTGCGATTCTGGCTGGCCGCTGACTGGCTGCTCGGCTGGGTTGCTTGGCTGGCCAGGACGGCTCGGTGAGGCTCGGCCAGGAGAGAGAGAGAAAGAGAGAGAGAGAGAGAGAAAGAGAGAGAGAAAAGTGGTAAAACAAGGGAATGGGATTTTCTTGATTTTCTTTCCTTTTCCTAATTTAAATAGGTCTTGGTGACCTAAATCCCTTCCCCGGGCTTCCTCCTTCGAGTCCCGGCCCAAACAAACTTATTTTAAAATAAGACTCTCTTTTCCTACAAACTCCCTAAGACCATTTAGGGCAAGGGCTCAAAACCCAATGGAAGCACCAAAATTACAATTAATTTTGCCATTTTCTAAAACACCTCCAAACTTCCAAACAACTTGCCCAAACCTCTCGGGTCTTGCAACCAACAACCAATAAGCTTCGACAAAGGCAGGAATGACCCTGGAATCCTGAAAATCCACAAAACCCTGACCGGGGGCAAAAGACCAAAATGCCCCTAAGGGTTAAAATAGCTCTAACGGCCCATCCGAACATCCGAATAATGACCAAATCACGGGTAATCGAAATAGAAAATCGGGCCGTTACGTGAGCGGTCCTTGCCCTAACGGTGGCAATCAAGGGCTACGGCCGAACACGCCGAGGACGCGTGCCGATCGCGAGGGACGAGGCAATGCCAAGTCATCATCCCGATCGTTGGGGCATTTAACGATCCGCCACCCTCACCCAAGATTGCGGGGCCTACCGGTCGGGTTAGCTAAACCCTAACGGGTCTAGGGGACGAGAATCGTCTCGACGTCCCCGCCATGGATGCAAGATACTTTATGCATCGGGCCGGATGATGCTACCTACCAATTCTAACTCGCCTTAACAATCAAGCAACAATCCAATACGTGCTCAAAAGAATACAAAGAGACCTAGCATGGTACTACGGAACAAGAATGAATATGAGCATGCGAAGCGGAACAACCTAGCATGGACTAACATGAAAGAACAACATACGAAGTCATGCGGTCAGAAATCGAGCAGAGCACCTAAACTATACATGCCGATAGTCACAAACAAACATACAACATCAATCACATAGAACATCGCAGGTCCACACAACTCCGGTAAGAAATCCTTACGGCCGGGAGGCAACTACACACAAAAATTCTAAGTCTGCGATCGATCCAGAGCTAGCTAACGAGAACCTAACAAACACAATAATAATCACAATCCATAGGCCTAAACATAATAAAACAAACAAGGCTTGGCTCAAGGAGCAACTCACGCGACGCGGCCGACACGCGGACGGGCGAGCGATAAAGATGGCGAGGCCGCTTCTGGCGCTGATGGGCGATGGATGGGCGGCAGGGTCGGGCGCTGGAGCCGACAGGAGCAGATGGGTGGCGAGTAGGTGGCGCGCGCGCGCTGCGTGACGGCCGGCTGGCGCAGCGCACTGGCGCGCGAACAAGCTGACGCAGACGAACACGCTTCAGCGCGCGGGACGACGACGGCGGCGCGCGGGCTGACTAAGCGCTCGACGCGTGCGGTCCCGATCTTCGCGAGGGCTCGGCAGGCGATCCGCTGGGCGAGATCTGAGGCTGCGATGTGGGCGCCTCGGGCGTCTCATTGGCCGCGACAGTGGGGCCTCGGGCGTCTCGCTCGCCGCTGGCGAGCGACAGCGCTCGATGCTGCGGCGCGGGGGGCGGCGACTCGGGCGACCCGCGCTTCTTCTTTGGTGCGTGCGACCGCCGACCGGGAGCCGCGACGTGAAATTTCTTGGGCCGGGCTCCTCTCGGCAGGCTGCAAACAAACACACACACACACACCCACACTCTTCTATTTACATTCGGCCAGCAAGAACTCAAATCGGAGAAGACCAAGAGGAAGATCGATACCTACCCGGAATGATGATGATCGATCCAAGGGAGCTGCAAGGATGAAGAACTCGGCAAGGCAATGGAGAGAATAGCTTGGGCGGCCACACACTTTGGAGAAGAAGATGGAACAAACCTAATTTCTATTTCATTTAACCAAATGCACCAAAACTCCCAAAATCCAAGGCTAACCAATAAATGATGCAGGAAGAGCAATAAGAGCACCTAATGGCTCAATTGGCACACATCCCCACAAGCTTTCCCGGAGACCCGGGTTCGAATCCCAGCTGCAACATAATTCCTATATTTTTACTTTTGCATCTATCCATGCTCAAACCCATCCACAAAGCCTCAAAAACTTACATAAATCTATCCAATAATTTTAGCAACTGGAAAAAGACATAAACGGCCCTGACGGCCCGACCAAATTACCAAAATACCCCTAGGGCATACCTCGAAGACCGGGATGAAAACCTGGGCCGTTACACTTACTGAGTAATTCGTTACTCACCCTTATTTTGTGGTTTTCCATAGGTAACCAAGGAGCGAGACAGGATGGCTGAAGGAGGAGCTGTGATCATGGGCACCTGCTGTCACCTCTGACACTTTTATTCATTTTATGACTCTTTAACTTTATATTTCCCCTGAATGCATGTAGACGGGCACGGAGCCCTAGGACGTTTTCTCATGTTTTTATGGATTCCAGCATATAGTCGCACTGAGAAGGTTTTGAATGGTTTAAATAAATCTCTGATCAGAGTATACTTTTAGAAATGTACTTTTCCTGAAACAGGTGCTTGGAAACAGGGACAGGTTTTTATTAAATTGTTTTGATGGTTGAATGTTTTAGTTTTTACTTGGAATCCGAAAGTTTGTTGTATATTGTTCTATTTGAATGCATGCATTGGGGTAAAGGCCCATTTAGAGCCCTTTTGGGGTCGGGTCTTTACAGCAACCAATCGAGAAGATGAAGAGGAAGAAGACTTACCCGGAATGATGATTGAACTTACGGGGCAGCAAAGGGGATGAAATTCGGCTGGGCTATGGAGAATTTGGCTTGGACGGCTAGGAGTATGATGGAGGAGAAGAAGAACAAAACCTAGCTTTCTTTTTCATTTAACCAAAAGCACCAAAACTCCAAAATCCAAGGCTAACCATAAAATGACACGGAAAGAGCAACAAGAGCTCTCAATAGCTCATCTGGCACGCAACCCCATAAGCTTTCTTGGAGACCTGGGTTCGAATCCCAGCTGCAACAAAATTCCTTTATTTTTACTTTTGCACCAACTCAAGCTCAAACCAATCCATAAGGCCTCTAAAACCCACACAAATCCATCCAATAATTTTAGCAACTGGAAAAAGACATAAACGGCCCTGACGGCCTGACCAAATTACCAAAATGCCCCTAGGGCACATCTGGAAGACCGGGATGAAAACCTGGGCCGTTACATAGCTTATGTTAATCAACAGATTTATAGGAATTGTGATGCCTTAATCAAGCAGTGCGAAACAACAAGGATCTATGCGGAGCCACATGAAGTAAAAATAGCACTTCGTAAAAGATGCCAAGGCCTATACAGCAAACAAAGAAAGAATCAAATGAAGAGCAACTATTGACTACCCAGACACTAGTGAGACAAAGTGTACAAATAACGGGAATCATTCCTTAATTCACATAACAAGATTGGTGAATTCAATCAACAAGATTCTATTGTGCTAATGTAGCTACCGATCCAAAAGAAGGAGATTCAAGAAGACCTGGAATGAGACAATAAGAAGAGATCATTACAACCATTTTGTAAGGGGGGGGGGAGGAGTCGAGAGAGTTCACCGCCATTGTTATTTTTTTACAAAGACTCACTTTGTTTTTAAGAAATACTATTTCAACATGTTATTTTTCATGTCGTCATCTGTGTTTCTTGTTTGCATTATGAACTAATTTCATAAAGGTTAGGTTAGTTAAAAATGGAATAGCTTACTCATGTGTTAGATAGATCTAGGGAGGAAATAACTAGAGCATGCTAATTAAGTTTCTAATGTTGGGAATATAAGGTAGGAGCATGCATTTAGCGCGACGAAAGCGTGTGAATAATAAATATTTCACAATAATTAATCCAATTAATTATGTTTGATTAATCTAATTAATCTAAATGCAATATCCTAGGTGATTGACATGTTATTGAAAAAGAATACTTACATTAACTGTCGCCTCTGATCTAATCTGGTGGGTCTTTATGTTGAGTAGGATCGACTATTCCCTATGGAAAAACTTGAATGGTCTCCTCCGCTCTTTCAGGCTATGGCTTCTTTGCTACCACTGAGTGCTTGGTGGAAAGTCTTTAGAGAAGGGAGTTAGAAACTTTGTCAGAATAGTCTGACTATGGAGGAGAAAAAAAATCTAAGCTTTCAAGAAGTTTTTCAACTTATGAGAAAGGTTACTCTATAAGTGAGTGAGATGAGTATGAAAGCCTCCAAGGCTTCCTATTTATAGTAGAGTGATGGAGGCTCAAACTTAGAGCTTTCCAATGTGGGACAAAACATTATGCATTTTTCCCATTTGATTTTTCCATTTAATTTTGGAAAAAACCATATTTTGTTTTAGGGGCTTTTGCATGTATATTACAAAATGGATAAAATATTACATGAATAGCACAATAATGAAAATATTTGCACATATAGCAAAAATTGTAAATTGATAGACTTCATATTGATAGATTCTATTGATAAAGGGTGATAGAATCAATTACTAATAAATAAAGTAAATTGATAGACTTCCATTAGATTCTATCAAGAGTCTATCAATAAAAACCGATAGAATCAATCACTGATAAAATTGATAGACTTCCATTATTAGAGAATGATAGATTCTATCAAGGTCTTCTATAAAAAAGGTAAATAATTATTTTTAAAAAAATGGCAGAATTTTCTATAAAAGAATTATTTTTAAAAATATACTATAATTGTAAACTGTGGTAAAAAAGTTGCTATACAGCGCAAATTCCCTTTGGTTTATTTATTGTAATTGATATTTATTCACTAAATTTCAATTCCATAATATATCCAATATATTATAAATAAATAAATATCTAATTAATATATCTAATATATTAATTCTCCACTTTAATAATTATTCAATAATTATTAACCCAATTAATATGTCCAGCACATTAATTAATACTTTTCATTTAATAATTATCTAATAGTTATTAAACCCATTAATATGTCCAACATATTAATTTACTGTTATATCTTAATTAAATAATTATTCAATAATTATTTATAAGGGGCTTTTGCATGTATATTACAAAATGGATAAAATATTACGTGAATAGCACAATAATGAAAATATTTGCACATATAGCAAAAATTATAAATTGATAGACTTCATATTGATAGATTCTATCGATAAAGGTTGATAGAATCAATTACTAATAAATAAAGTAAATTGATAGACTTCCATCAGATTCTATCAAGAGTCTATCAATAAGAGCCGATAGAATCAATCACTGATAAAATTGATAGACTTCCATCACTAGAGAATGATAGATTCTATCAAAGTCTTCTATAAAAAACTTAAATAATTTTTTTTTTTTTAAATGGCAGAATTTGCTATAAAAGAATTATTTTTTAAAATGTGCTATAATTGTAAACTGTGGTAAAAAAGTTGCTATACAACGCAAATTCCTTATTTATAATTAATTTATCAAATAAATTAATTTCTTCTTATTAATATTTATTCAATAAATATTAAATTAATATATGCAATATATTAATTTGCAAGTTCAATAATTTAAACTTAAAGCTCCTATTAATTATGTCCCACATAATTGATATGTGAATTTGAATTCTTCAAAATCACTCTCTAATAAACACAGTATACTAGCAAGTATGAGCTAGCCCAAGGATCGGTAGACCAATAGGTTGAAAGGTACAACAACCCAAGATCCAATCTCTATTCGTTAACATGAGGCTTATTCCACTAAAGGCCTATGCTGAACTCTTTTGCACTATAGGACAAGTTTACGTCCATGGATATAATCGGTCATCTGTCATATGATCCTTCACGAGCTTGTTCATTATTTACAACTGGGACAAGAAATTCGTTCTACCCTTGTGATTACATCTTTCTCCTTAAGCGCCATTGATTCCTCTAATGAACAAGTATTTATAGTCCGACTATAAATAATGTCCTCTCGGGCCAATGAGAGGCAGGATCGCTTTGTCCAAGCCCCTGAATCAGTTCTTAAAGGAACAACTCTACATTATGCTCAATTTTCGGGAAGGTGTGAGTTTGTTCTTGTGATGTTGTGTTTCCAGCCACACACTACGACAATCCCCAACGTAGGAGGCTTATTGACCCAGCGCTATTTGGCTGGTCTCACCCATGCACATTAAAGGACGCCTTCACAAAGTAGGAGTTCACAACCCACTAAGGATTAAGATAACATCGACATATGATTATTTTTAGTGAAGTAGTTTATACGATTCTACAACGGATTTACTAGATGGATCATAAAACTTCAAGTCCCGTCCTATGCAAAAAAAACTCTTTTTTGCATAAACACCCCCATTCACATGTCTCCATATGAACAACAAGGATCAGGTTGTTTTCCATATTTGCAAAGCAGGCTGTACCAGGAGTATCACCAAGACTTAGGCACACAACCTTAGTCCATATATTGTAGACATTTTAGGTTATTAACTTGGAACTAGATTCACTTGTATGTCTCACATACTTGTCCAAGTATACATCTAAATAACCATGGAAATATCACTTTTAATTTAATTAATGCGATAAAGCTTAATGACGTTTGTATATTAAATGCACAATTAATGAAAATACTAACGTTTGTTAATAACTGAAATATAACATCAAATGTCTAAAATTAAATGCTTTTCTTTAATTACAAATTTCTAGGCCTTTAATGGCAATCCCTAATAGGCCTATGCTGATCTTCTTCGTACTATAGGACAAGTTAGTGTCCATGGATATAATCGATCATCTGTCATATAATCCTTCACGATCTTGTTCGTAATTCACAGTTGGGACAAGAAATCCGTTCTACCCATGTGATTAAATTTTTCTCCTTAAGCGTTACTGATTCCTCTAATGACAAGTGTTTATAGTCCAACTATAAATCAATGTCCTCTCAAGCCAATGAGGGGCGGGATCCCTTTATCCAAGCCCCAGAATAAATTCTTAAGAGAACAACTCTACATCCTCAAATTTTGGGAAGGAGTGAATTCCTTCTTGTGATGTTGCTTTTCTAGCCACTCCCTATGCAATCTCCAATGTGGGAGGTTTATTGACACAACACTGTTTGGCAGGTCTCACCAATGCACATTAAAAGACACTTTCATAAATTAGCAATTCACAACCCACTCAAGATTAAGATCACATCGACATACGATAATCCTTAGTAAAGTAGTTGATATGATTCTGTAACAACTCGCGCGCGCTCGGCGGCGCGCGATCGCCGTATCGCCGCAGCTGCGTTCATCCGTCGCGTCGCGCGCCCGCTTTGCCAGCGCCTATCCGTACGCGCAACCAGCGCCCGTCCGTGAGCGCAGCCAGCGCCCCAGCGCCGTGCCATTGCACATCATCAGCGTGCCGCCCTGCCGCCCCCTATCGCGCCAGCGCCAAAGACCACCAGCCTACACCTGCAACTGTCGATCCGTAGCGTCGACCATGCCGCGTGAGTTGCTCCCGAGCCAAGTTATATTTATTTTATTATATTTAGGCCTATGGGTTGTGATTATTATTATGTTTGTTAGGTTCTCGTTAGCTAGCTCGGGATCGATCGCAGCTTAGGATTTTGTGTGTAGTTGCCTCCCGGCCAGGTAAGGATTTCTTACCGGAGTTGTGTGGGCCCTGCGATATTATATGTGATTGCTGTTTGTATGCTTGTTGTGTTTACTAGCATGTTTAGTGATAGGTGCTCTGTTTTGAATTCCCGACTGGCATGATTCCTTATGTTGTTTCTCATGTTAGTCCATGCTAGGTTGTTCCTTTCTGGCATGCTCGTATCTGTTCTTGCTTCGTAGTATCATGCTAGGTTCGTTGTTTCTAATTGAGCATGTTGGATTGTATTGGATTGTTTGCTGATTGATATGATAGGTTTGAGTGTAGGTAAGTAGCATCATCCGGGCCTGAATGCATAAAGTATCTTGCATCCATAGCAGGGACGTACGAGGTAGTACTCCGTCCCCGACCCCGTTAGGGTTTAGCTAACCCGGCCGGTAGGCCCCCGCAATCTTGGGTGAGGGTGGCGCATCGTTAAATGCCCCACGGTCGGGATGATGACTTGGCATTGCCTGCGTCCCGGCGATCGGCACGTCCTCGGCGTGTTCGGCCGTAGCCCTTGATTGCCACCGATAGGGCAGGGCGGCTTCTGGTGTAAGCCTACCACGGCCGGTTCCTTAGCCTCAGTGCGGTGGTTCAGGTGACATAGTTCACGTGTCGAGTTTCACACCCCTATGTCGGTGACACCGATCCGGAGATTTAGTTAGGCATGGTGACTAGACACGGGCGCTTGCCACTAGACCCGGCACCCCGAGTGCGCAGCAATAGCATGCGGTGCGCGCTTACGCTCATTACAAGCGCCGACCGGGAGAGCTCCTCGGGATCTTGAGCTAGTGTACCTTTCGTGTATCGCGCGGTGAGGCGGTGCCGAGGCCGAGACTTGTTTCTCGTATAGGGCGTATTGTGTGGTGGATTATTCCGGACTAAGACCCTGAGTTGGCATCCGAGGTCCAAGTGTTGACTTAAGCTATGTGCTCTATTCTATGTTTATATTCATAGCTTGCATATCTTTCGGCTAGATGACCATGTATATCGTATTGTACCCGGTTGGGGATTCTTCCTGAGTAATTCGTTACTCACCCTTATTTTGTGGTTTTCCACAGGTAACCAAGGTGCGAGGCAGGATGGTTGAAGGAGGAGCTGTGATCATGGGAACCCTCTGTTGTCTCTGGATTTTTATATTATGACTCTTTGCCTTTTATTTTCCCTGAATGCATGTAGTCAGACACGGAGCCCTAGGATGTTTTCTCAATGTTTTTTGGATTCGGCATTGTTGTATCCGAGAAGGTTTTGAATGATTTTAATAAATCTCTGATCAGAGTAAACTTTTGGAAATGTATTTGTCTTGAAACAGGTGCTTGGAGACAGGGATGAGTTTGATAAAGCTGTATTGATTTTTGATTGAATGCTGAATATTTTAATTTTAATTGGAATCCGAAAACATATTTGTATAATGTCCTTACTTTGAATGCATGCATTTGGGGTAAAGGCCCATTTAGAGCCCCTTTTGGGTCGGGTCTTTACAGTTGGTATCAGAGCTCAGAGTCATAGATTTTGTAGACTGACCTGTTGTTGTAGGTCATTTTCCCCATGATCACCAGCACTCCGACAGTCATCAGGTACGCCTAAGTTTACTGGTTTTTGAAAAGGGTTAAGAATTTACAATACTTTTCATCTAGTGTATGCCTTGTTTAGCGTTGTGGAGCGGAGACGAGCAGGTTCTGACTCGTTGTTGGTTTGGGTCCCAGAGAGAGGCAGAGATTAGACTCCCGTAGGCCCTTGCGGTGTGGCCCAACTGTTAATTTCCCCTAGAGAGAGGGTGGAGGTGTTTTGCCTTGGAGTACCACTCCAGGAGAGGAGTTAGCTTTGGCTTTTGCTCATGTTGATGCTTGTGGAGCAGGTCCTAGAGTGAACTAGCCTGGGTAGTTCAGGTGTTGATCTTGAACCTTAGCAGATTGTTTGGTTGCCCAGAGAGTAGCTGCAGAGTTAGTAGCCTTCGAGGAAGTTGCTGAGACAACTTTGTTCTCTTGTAAGTGTTGTTGTTTTGCAGCCAGTAAGTCGGAACCCTATAGTTAAGGGTGCAGCGAGCGGTGTTCCCATCGGACTTGATCCGCTGGTGGTTTCTCAGTTGTTTAGTAGAGTTGAGCACTCTTCTTATGGTGAGCTCCTAGAGTAGAGCTAGTTGCTGCATGTTGAGAGATCCGGCCAGAGTTTTGTTGAGCATCATGTGGAGATGCAAGAGTAGGCTGTGGGACTTCAGTTAGATGAGATGTCATAGGCATGGTTGTTTGAGTTTGAGCTCTTGTATGCCTAGCCATAGTTTTTGTCACTTGAGGTTGTGACCTTGCTGACCCCATTTGTAGTAAAATGTGGATTTGTTAGTAGCGGCACTTGAGGTGCATTGGTTGGTGTGCCGCTTGGGCTCTAAGTCTGGTTCAGGCCTGAGTTTGGCATGGGTATAGCAGATGGTTCTATGACCCGTCCGGAGTTCAGCACACTCCTTTAGCCTTTGGATCCATTTATGGCAGTTGCACCTGTTTAGGTCGTGCAAGAGGGCTAGTTTAGTGGTAGTCGAAGGACTACAAGTGAAATGATGTTCGAGAGGAGCCGGAGTCTCTTCCTAGAGTTATCGGGGGTTGAGTAAGTCAGCAGGTTGACGGTTGGTAAGTGTGAGTCTCACTCTAGTGTTAAGGCCAAGAGATCTTTGTGGTTGGTAGTGCGGTCAACTACCTTGGAGTGCCTAAATCTGAGGAGTGTTGAGCATCGTAGATGCGAGTTGGCCCAGCTGAGGGGCCGTGAGTTGGATGCTTTTGAGATGAGTTGGATGTTATGAGATGAGTTGGATGTTTATGAGATGAGTTGGATGCCTATGAGATGAGTTGGATGCCTATGAGGTAAGTTGGATGCCTATGAGATGAGCTGGATGCCTTATGAGATGAGTTGGTCGCCTTATGTGTAAGCACACTTGGTAGAGACTTGGTATAAAGTAAGTTCGGTTTGGCATCGTTGTGTTTTAGAAGAGCAAGGTTGCCACTGCTTCGTTTATCGTGTGGAGATGGAACTTTTGGTGTTCCTTTGGTTGATGGTATCTCTGCGAGAAGTTAGTGTTGCCTTTTGGGAAGCACCTGTTAGTCTTGGATCTCTGAAGGAAGCTTGAGAGTTGTGCACATAAGTGTGTTTTGTGTAGTTCGTTCTGGTGGCGAGAGTTTCGGAACCATGTAGGGTTTGCATTGGAGAACTGGTGCTCAGTTCTTGGAGGAGTTGGACTCCAGATGGATGTTGTAAGGCTTTATCGGAGGTTGTAAGGATACCGTGCTCGTAGTTGGGTTGTTGCTTAGGCAAGTTTGGTCAGGTTGGACCTAAGCTTGGTTGGTGGAACCTCTTGTTGTTCATGGTTGGAGTTCAGGTGGTACTGAACAAGTGGTGGTTGTGGCGAAGCCGCGTAGTTCCTGACCGTTGCTAAGAGTGTTGCTCGGAATCCTTACCCTGGGTGGAAGCTACGATGTGGCAGATGCTTTGAGTAGGAGGATGACACATTCTGAAGCTTTTCTGGTCTTTTTGGTTTCGAGTTTCAGAGCAGGCCAGCATGGTTGTGATGCTGGAAAAAAAGAGTTGTTCGTTCAGGCAGTTGGCTGTTAGACCGTTAGACGACAGTGTGTGTCCAGAGTTGCCGAAGAACCCTAGTTGTGGAAAGCCTCACCAGAGCTCAGTCAGGCCCAGGTAGTGAGATTCAGTTGGCAAGCCGGAGTCGTGTAGGTTGTAGCCTCGGGTGAGTTGCTGGCAGTCTTGGTAGACTAGCAAGCTAGTGTTTGTTTGGAGTAGAGTCCGGATTGGTTCCGGTGTGGTGGCAAGTTGGCGCTTGGTGTTGACCAAGGTGTGGTTTTTTAGTTGCTAGAAGTTAGCCTTGGGCAAGTGGTTTTGCCCTGGCGGATGTCTTTCCTGTTTCCAGAGTTTGAGAGTTGCCCTTATTTGGTGTTTGGGGGTGAGTCTTCTCTTGCCCATGGTTGGCGGTCTAGTCTGTGGTGGACCCCTTGTTGTTGCCTCTGGGAGAGTTGGATGTTGTGCTTAGCTGAGCAAGACAGCGAGCGGTTGTGGAGCTCTCTGTCCTTCGGATGTCCGCTTGTAAGGATCTGTTTCTCCTTGGGAGTTGCCAGATTATTCCTTGGTCTTGGAGTTGATGGTAGTGGTGCTAGCAAGAGGGAAAAGTTTGTTGACTGCTTGGAGGCAGTTGTTTGTCCAGTTAAGCGGACCCTTGAGTGGTGTTCTGGAGGTTGCAGTAAGGGTTGTCTGCTCCTATGAGTGTTTGGCCTAGTTGGTTAAGGTTTTTGTGTGTTGGCATGGAAGCTGTTGCACCTTTGTAGTTGAAGAACTCCTTTGTATCAATTGTGGGTTGAGGTTGCACCATTGTGGTTGGATTAGGGTCTTGACCTTTTGAGGGATCCATGCTGGTTAGTGTGGCTTGTGCTCTGCCAGCCATTATTGGTATTCTGGTTCTTGGTAGTTGGTGTTAACCGAGTAGTGGAGTTGCTTTTATGAAGTTTCGGTGGGAAGGTGCAATAAGCTTAAGCTAGAGGGTTAAGCCTGTATGTGTTATCGTTTGGACTTGTGAGATGCGTTTCATATTTGAGGCGAGCTTCGTTCTGTTGCTTGCATGGAGGTAAGTTTGGTGGAGGGAGCCCTCTGGGGCCCAGTTGTTGGCAGGCTGACTTGTCCAGCCAGTGATTTGAGTCGAGCTAGAGTTGAGTGGATTGCCATAGCTATGCAGTTTGTAGTTGTTTGGGCATCCGAGTCCGTAGCACTCAAGTTGTTGGATTGTAAGTTTTCCGTGTTGAAGCTGTCAGTTAGTTGAGGTTTTTGTGTGAGATTAGATTCTTGGAGGATTGGTTTTCAGTAGTGAGAGCTCGCACCTCGTTTCGTGGTGCAGATGCCATTTCTATGGAGTAGAGGCATGTCGATTTCAGTGGAGTTGTTGTCACCAGGTGTGGCAACGAAGGTTTGTTCTAGGCGATGCGTTGATGAACCGTGGTTACTGGAGAGCGTTGTTAAGAGGCTTATGAGCCGACTGCAGTTTCTGTAGTGTTTTCACCCTCTGACCGATGGTCTTTTGGGAAGGGTGAGCTAGATCCTTCAGAACTTGTTGTGAGTTGGTGTTTCCGTGATTAGGCAGCGGGGGACTAGTGTGGTTTTATGAGGTTGCCTTGGGTTGCGATTCTCGTGGTCGATTCTTGTGGTTCCATTGAGGCATTGCAAGGTAAGTATTGCAGGATTCCAGTGTTCTGGGAAAAGGTTGGTAGCCATCAGTCTTGTTTTGGGTCCTGAGTTGCTGCATTTGACCAGAGGTGATGTGCAGGAGTTTAGAGCTCATGTTGTCAGTCAAGAGCAGGCAGAAAAGTTACGCCGATGTTCGGCGTCGAGTTTTAGAGTTTGAGGTTGGACAGTGCGTAGTTTTAAGGTTGTGTCGTTGTGAGTTGTGTTGAGATTTGGTAAGCGGGAGAAGTGGAGTCTCCTGTTGTTGGACCATTTGAGATTATCGAGAGGATTGACAGAGTTGCATATTGGTTAGTTTTTTTGTCATTATCAGCCGTGCGCAGTGTTCTCATTCATCGGTGTTGAGGCAGTATGTGTCGGACCCATCGCTCATTGTGGACATTGAGCCTTTGCAGCTGATAGAGGATTTGGGCTTCGGGGGAAAGCCTGTAAGTGTTCTGGTCTTTGAGGCGAAGACGTTGCGTAATCGTGAGGTCCGTTTGGTAAAAGTTCAGTGGAGGAGTCAGAGTTCAGAGGAGGTCGCTCGTGAGCGGGAAGGCGGGATGAGATTGCGATATCTGTCTTTGTTTTGATCTTAAGGACTTTCGAGGACGAAAGTCATAAAAAAGAGGGAATATTGTAACGGCCCAGGTTTTCATCCCGGTCTTCCAGGTATGCCCTAGGGGTATTTTGGTAATTTGGTCGAGCCGTTTATGTCTTTTTCCAGTTGCTAAAATTATTGGATGGATTTATGAAGGTTTTTTAGGCTTTGTGGTTTGGTTTGAGCATGGGTAGATGCAAAAGTTAAAATAAAGGAAAATTGTGTTGCAATCGGGGTTCGAGCCAGGGTGGCTTTGTGTGCTAGAGGAGAGCCTTGCCAAGTGAGCCACCAGGAGTTTTTGTTACTCTTTTCGCAGCATATCTTGGTTAGCCTTGAGTTTTTGGGATTTTGGTGCATTTGATTAAATGAAAGGAAATAGGGTTTTGTTTTTTTCTCCAAATCACCATGGCCGCCCAACCCTCTTCTCTCCCAAGCCTCTTGCCGTGATTTTCTTCCCTTGCAGCCCCGAGCGCCGTCCCGGCCAGCCGAGCAACCCAATCGAGCAACCCTGAGCAAGCGGCCAACCGGATCACCCAAAGAAGAGTGCGCAGACGCCTAGGCGCCCGCACCGCGACAGCGCTCAGCAGAGGCCGTCGCACGCACCAGACCGCGCACCCGTCGCCGTTGCAGCCGTCGCACCCCCGCAGCATCGCGTTGCTCGCCCGCGTGCGTCCTCGCTCGGCGTCGCTCACCCGCGCGCCCAGTTCGCTTCGTGTCGCAAGCTGCGTTCGTCCGTCCGCGTTCGTGCCGCGCGCGCTGCCAGCGCGCTTTGTCGTCGCGCGCGGCAGTGCCCCTGCCGCGCCGTGCCATTGCTCATCGTCGTGCGGCTGCCCCGCCGCCATCGGCGCCACCAACGCCAAAGAAAGCAACCACACGTGCAACTTTGTCGTCGTCGGCGCGTCAGCCATGCCGCGTGAGTTGCTCCCGAGCCGAGTTATATTTATTTTATTATAGTTAGGCCTATGGGTTATGATTATTATTATGTTTGTTAGGTTCTCATTAGCTAGCTCGGGATCGATCGCAGCTTAGGATTTTGTGTGTAGTTGCCTCCCGGCCAGGTAAGGATTTCTTACCGGAGTTGTGTGGGCCCTGCGATATTATATGTGAGTGCTGTTTGTATGCTTGTTGTGTTTATTAGCATGTTTAGTGATAGGTGCTCTGTTCTGAATTCCCGACTGGCATGATTCCTTATGTTGTTTCTCATGTTAGTCCATGCTAGGTTGTTCATTTCTGGCATGCTGGTATCTGTTCTTGCTTCGTAGTATCATGCTAGGTTCGTTGTTTCTAATTGAGCACGTATTGGATTGTATTGGATTGTTTGCTGATTGATATGATAGGTTTGAGTGTAGGTAAGTAGCATCATCCGGGCCCGAATGCATAAAGTATCTTGCATCCATGGCAGGGACGTACGAGGTAGTACTCCGTCCCTAGACCCCTTTAGGGTTTAGCTAACCCGACCGGTAGGCCCTGCAATCTTGGGTGAGGGTGGCAGACTGTTAAATACCCCAACGGTCGGGATGATGACTTGGCATTGCCTCGTCCCCGGCAGTCGGCACGTCCTCGGCGTGTTCGGCCGTAGCCCTTGATTGCCACCGATAGGGCAAGGGCGGCTTCTGGTGTAAGCCTACCACGACCGGTTCCTTAGCCTCAGTGCGGTGGTTCAGGTGACATAGTTCACGAGTCCAGTCTCACACCCCTATGTCAAGAACACCGATCCCAGATTTAGTTAGGCATGGTGGATCGGACTGGGCAGCTTGCCACTAGACCCGGCACCCCCCCAGAGTCTGCAGTAGCATGCGGTGCGCGCTTACGCTCATTACAGCGCCGACCGGAGAGCTCCTCGGAATCTTGAGCTAGTGCACCTTTCGTATCGACAGTAGACAGGCTGAGGCCGAGACTTGTTTCTCGTATAGGGCGTATTGTGTGGTGGATTATTCTGGACTAAGACCCTGAGTTGGCATCTGAGGTCCATGTGTGGACTTAAGCTATGTGCTCTATTCTGTGTTTATATTCATAGCTTGCATATCTTTCGGCTAGATGACCATGTATATCGTATTGTACCCCGGTTGGGGATTCTTACTGAGTAATTCGTTACTCACCCTTATTTTTGTGGTTTTCCACAGGTAACCAAGGTGCGAGACATGATGGCTGAAGGAGGAGCTGTGATCATGGGAACCTGCTGTTGTCTCTGATTTTTATATTATGACTCTTTGCCTTTTTATTTCCCCTGAATGCATGTATTCGGGCACGGAGCCCTAGGATGTTTTCTCAATGTTTTTGTGGATTCCAGCATTGTTGTATCTGAGAAGGTTTTGAATGATTTTAATAAATCTCTGATCAGAGTAAACTTTTGGAAATGTATTTGTCTTGAAACAGGTGCTTGGAGACAGGGACAGGTTTTAGTAAAATGTATTGATTTCTGATTGAATGCTGACTGTTTTAATTTTAATTGGAATCCGAAAACATATTTGTATAATGTCCTTACTTTGAATGCATGCATTGGGGTAAAGGCCCATTTAGAGCCCCTTTTGGGTCGGGTCTTTACAGTGCAACTCAGAGTCAGCTATCCATGATCATCCAACAGCCTCCTCCTAGCCATCCAGCCTCTGTCCCAAGTTACCTGGTGGAAAACCACAGGAAATAAGGGTGAGCAACAAGTTACTCAGTAAGAATCCCCAACCGGGGTACAATACGAAAACATCTCATTAAGCACAAGAACATGCAACCATACAATGACTTAGAGCAAACAGTTGGGTTAAACCATACGCCCCTCCTGGAGCTTGCCTATTCGAAGGCTTACAACTATAAACTACCCTAGGTTCTACACCTGGATGACCTTCGGGCCTTACACAACCTAGGACTCAGTGCTGCCCATCGGGGACTTACACACCTAGGATGCCCATCGGGGTCTTACACCTCCAACTTAGTGATGCCCATCGGGGACTTACACACCTAGGATGCCCATCGGGGTCTTACACCTCCAACTCAGTGATGCCCATCTGGGACTTATACACCTAAGATGCCCATCGGGGTCTTACACCTCCAACTCAGTGATGCCCATCGGGGACTTATACACCTAGGATGCCCATCGGGGTCTTACACCTCCAACTCAGTGATGCCCATCGGGGACTTATACACCTAGGATGCCCATCGGGGTCTTACACCTCCAACTCAGTGATGCCCATCGGGGACTTATACACCTAGGATGCCTATCGGGGTCTTACACCTCTAGATGTCCATCGGGGTCTTACCCGAGCGGGACCAAAACTAGCTACCCCTACAATCTTCTACACCTTACATCACCTGTCTAACCCTAGCATGGGTCTAACAGCATACAACGGGGAACATGGATATGCCAGGATGGAAGAACCTAGCATGGAATTAATAGAATACAACATAAAGCATGGATATGCTAGGATAGGAGAACCCTAGCATGGAACTAACGGAACGCAAACATAACACGAACACGAAATCAAAAGCAAGCATGAATCCTATCCACTAGAAACTCATACAGTTACAATAATCAATATGCTATCAAGTATTCGCAGGGTCCACACAACCCCGGGTAAGAAATTCTTACCTGGAAACAAGTGAGAAATAACTATCACGAACCAATTAACGACCCTCGAGCTTAAAGCGAACCCGAGCAACCTAGGCATACAATAAAAACATCCTAAATAAATAAACAACAGCCAGCAACTTTAAGTCTAAAACGGGAAAGGCTCGGGAATTACCAACCGAGAAGACACGCGGTCTCGGCAGCAAGGGGGCAGAAATGGGCTCTGGGGCGGGCGCGCGGTAAGGCGACAGGACGGCGGGGCAGCGTGCGGGCGACCTGGGCTGCAGAGACAGCGCGCGGACGTGCAGTCTCGCTGGGACTGCGCGCGGGCGAGTGGATCGACGAGGCCGGTGCCCGGGCGCGGCGCGCGCGATGTGTGGCGGCGCTGGGCGCTGTCTGCAGCGCGCGATCGGGGCGATGGCGGCGTGCAGAGGCGTGCGACCTGGTGCGGGCGGCCTGGGTTGGGCGACCTGGTGCGGCGCGGAGGCTGGGCTGGTGTGGTGCGGCTAGGTGCGACGGTGGCGAGGGCGTGACTGGGTGCGACGGTGGGGAGGGCGTGGCTGGGGTGCGGCTGGGGTGAGGGTTTGCGTGAGAGTGGAGTTTTTCTTCTTTTTTTTCCTTCCTTCCCTAAGTTAAATAAGCTTTGGGAATCTCAAATTTCCTTCCCAAGGCTTCCCCCCTTCAAGCCCTGGCTGACGCGTTTATTTTTTCCTTATTTAAATCCAAGCTTCCAAACCTCTTTTTAGGCCAAGGGTTCGAGTCCTCCAAATAACACCCTTCAAAAATATATATATATATAAAAACCCTATTTTTCATTTAGCTGAAAACCGGGCTGTTACAGTTAATGCGAATGAAGATATTCCGCATTGGACATCTTCATTCCAATAATGCTCCAATCTTTGACCATTGACCACGAATTCATTCCAAGTGGCTTCATTCTTTATCCAGACTGCACCTCCTGCTTTTACCTGAGGAATATAAAATGGTCCAGACCACTTGGATCTGAGGTTTCCTTGAAACAGACGAAGTCTAGAGTTAAGTAATAACACTTGCTATCCAACCTTGAAAGTACAAGGGTTCAACCGTCGATCATTTCATCTCTTGATTTTCTCCTTGTATAGCTTTGCATTTTCATACGAAAAGAGTCTATGCTCTTCTAAATTGAGCAATTGCTTCATTCTTATCGCTTCTGCTTTTTGCAGGTCTAAATTTAATCTTTTTAATGCCCCAGTATGCTTTATGCTCTAGCTCAATCGGTAAATGACATGCTTTCCTATAAACTATCCTATAAGGTGACATGTTTAGCAGCATTTTCAATGCTGTTCTATATGCCCAAAGTGCATCATCTGGTCGCATGGACCAATCCTTCCAGTTAGGTCCCACAACTTTTTCTAGAATTCCTTTGATTTCTCGGTTGGAAATTTAGACTTGTTCATTTGTTTGCGGATGATAAGGTGTTGTAATGCGATGCTTGATGTTGTACTTATGTAGCACATGTGACATTACTTTGTTTATGAAATGTGTCCCTTCATCGCTGATGCCTCCTCGTGGCGTTCTAAACCTTGTAAAAATATTCCTAGGAAGGAATCTTATAACAGTCCTTGCATCATTCTTAGGCATAGCAACTGCTTCCATCCATTCTTTGTTGTTGTTTGGATTCCTCCGAAGTGTCCTCTATAAGGTGATGCTTGGCATGATCTCAAAATTGCGTTCTTCTCATGCTCTACTACACATCGGCGTATTATCTCGTCAGCGCATTGGCTATAAAGATATGGTTCATCCCAGAAATAAAATTTTGCGTCATGGAAGAAGCGTTTTGCTTGCTGTTGTGTCATCTTGGATGGAATGATATGACTTGCTAAATAATTGGCAATGTCTGCGAACTAAGGAGCCTTTCTTTCTTCTATTACCTTGACTACAAAAACTTGCTCATCAGGGATTTTTTTTATATGCTGAGCATAGTTGAGTCGGGATATGTAACCTCTAGTCGTGATAGGTGATCTGCCACCACATTTTCACATCCCTTTTTGTCCTTGATTTCTATGTCAAACTCTTGCAGAAGAAGTACCATCTAATCAGCCTTGGTTTTGCATTAGCTTTGCTCATCAAATATCTTATGGCAGCCTGGTCAATGAACACAGTTACTTTCGATCCAACTAGGTAGGAACGAAAATTTTCCAGTGCTAATACAACTGCCAAAAACTTCTTCTTTGTTGTTGTGTAGTTTTGTTGTGCTTTTGTTAGAGTTCTGCTTGCATAGTAAATTGGATGGATTAGCTTCTCTCCTTTTTGTCCCAAGATAGCTTCTATTGCATTGTCACTGGTGTCGTACATGAGCTCGAATGTTTTTCCTCAATCATGCGTGATCATTATTGGTGCAGAAATTAGAGCTTTTTTAGTTGCTCAAATTCTTGAAGACAACGTGCGTCGAAGTTGAAGGTTCTCTCTGTTTCCAGGAGTTCGCACATGGGTTTCGCCATTTTTGAGAAATCCTTAATGAATCTCCTATAAAACCCAGCATGGCCTAAGAAACAACTCACGCTTTCACGTTCTGTGGTGGCTCTAATCTTTCTATTGCCTCCACTTTTGCTTGATCAACCTCCATTCCTTTACTGAAGATTTTGTGTCCAAGGACAATTCCTTCGGTTACCATGAAATGGTACTTTTCCTAGTTGAGTACTAAATTTGTTTCTTCACATCGGCGGAGCACTCTTTCAAAGTTTGCTAAGTAATTACGAAAGTTCTGTCCAAATACTGCAAAGTCATCCATAAAGACTTCCATAACTTTTTAGAGCATGTCTGAGAAAATTGACATCATACATCTTTGGAACGTGGCAAGAGCATTAAATAATCCAAACGACATTCTTCTGAAGGCGAATTTTCCATAGGGGAAGGTAAAGGTAGTTCTCTCCTGATCCTTAGGATCTATTGTGATTTGTTTATAGCCAGAATATTCGTCCAGGAAACAGTAATACTCATTTTCTATGATGCGATATAACATTTGGTCGATATAAGGTAATGGAAAATGATCCTTCCTTGAGGCTATGTTCAACTTGTGATAGTACATACACACTCGCCATCTTGTAACAGTTCGTATGGCAATTAATTCATTTTTCTCATTACGAACGACGGTGGTGCCTCCCTTTTTAGGTACGCACTGAATTGGACTAACCCATTGGCTATCTAATATGGGATAGATGGTTTCAGCATCTAACCATTTCAGAATTTCTTTCTTTACTACCTCCTTCATGGCTGGATCTAATCATCTTTGATGTTCCATTGAGGTTCTGACATTGTTCTCTAGCATGATTTTGTGCATGCAAAACGTGGGGTTGATGCGCGAGTAGTGCCAATAGCCGTTGCTCATGCTCCATGGTTAGGGTTGAAGATATGACTATTGGTAACGTCTCCTTTTCTCCAAGGTAGGCATATTTTAGTTGATTGGGTAGAGCTTTTCGCTCCAGTATAGAAGGTTCATCTGTTGAAGGCTGCTGCTTGCAGTTTATTCCCATATTCAATGCCTCGTAATAATGCACTCTTTCTGCTATGTCCTCCATTTCGTTATCCTGGAAATCCTCTGCTTCCTCGATATGGTCCTCAGTAGTCAGCCATTCTTGCTGTCACGTGGACATAATTGCTTCAATCAGTAGTAACTCTAGGTGGCTGATGTTGAAGCTATCTTCTATGTCAGGTTGCTTCATCAAGTCGAATATGTTGTACTGAATTTGCTGGTCGTTCATCCTTAGGGTGATCGTTCCTTCGTAGACATCTACTAATGTGCTCTCAGTCTTCACAAATGGTCATCCCAAAATGATTGGAACTTCTCGATCAGCTTCGTAGTCTAGAATGATGAAATCCAAGGGAAAAGCGAACTTGTAGACTTGAACCAGAATGTCTTCGACTTCCCATTAGGACGAGTTATAGACCTATCGACAAGCTGAATCGTGAGAGTTGTGGTTTTGCTTCGCCTAATCCGAATTTCTTATAAATCTATATGGGCATCAGATTTATACCAGCACCTAAATCGCATAGATCTCACCCAATGTGATGGTTACCGATTTTTACCGAAATGGTAAACTGTCCTGGATCGACTTCTTTCTTCAGGATTTTATTTTGAATAATCTCACTACATTCCTCGTTCTATGCTACTACCTTGAATTCCTCGATTTTTCTCTTTTCCTTAAGTGCATCCTTCAATAATTTCATATAGTGCTCGCCCTAAGTGCTATTTTCCGTGAATTTTTCGTAATTCGACTTATTTCCCTTTTGTTTAAGCCTTTGAGGGTATGGTGGTGGTTGTGGTTGGTAAAGAGGTAATAGTTTCTCTTTATTCTCTCTTCTTTTCTTTTCCGTGATGGCGTCCTCGTCATCCTTTATTGGCTCTTTTGGTGGGGTCCTTGTTCCTATTATATTCTTGATTTCTTCACTGTCCACTAATGATTTTCCATTTCATAACTCAACTTCGTGCACTTGCTCCTTGCCATTGTTTCTAGATCCTTCCGTATCTGATGGGAATTGTCCCAGCGGTCCAGCCTTTAAATCTACGGCAATTTGTCCAATTTGCAGCTCCAATGCCCGAAGTTTGCTGGCTGAGTTTTTAACATACTTTGACGTTCCATCAGGACCATGATTTCAGCAATTCGTCTCTTAATTTTCTGGTTAGTCAACTTCTCACTGGCGGATTCTTTCTTCCTTATTTACTTGTAGTGCAACTAGCCTTGATCTTCTGAACTTAAGTACTTGCACTTGCACGTTTTGATTTCCTTCATAGCAATGCTCCCCTCAGTGTTGATCCTGTGAAATAGAAATAATCATAAGTTTCTGCAAACTTAATGATATCTGTGCTTCTTTTATCTTTAATTTGCATGATTTCCGATATTTAGCATTAAACTTCGCTAATGCACAACATTAGAGTATTACACTTTAAAGCGCACACTTTTGTCCTTCCGGACGCTTGATATAAATTGAATAACACGCAATATGATCCGAATTTAGGTTGAAATCTGACTCTATTCTAGAGTCATTATCTTCATATGAACAATCAAGATCAGGTTGTTAGCAACATTTCCCAAAGCAGGATGAACCAACAGTGTCACCAAGTCTTAGGTGCCCAACCTTAGTCCATTTACTCTAGACATGTTAGGTTATTAACTTAGAACTAGAGTCCACTTGTATGTCTCACATACTTGTCCAAGTGTACATCCAAATAACCATGAAAATATCACTATTAATTCAATTAATGTGATAAACCTGAACGACGTTTGTAAATTATATTCACAATTAATGAAATAATAACCTTTATTTATACTGAAATATAATATTAAATGTTTGTTCTTTAATTACAAACTCCTAAGCCCTTAGGGCACAATCCCTAACATTTAAATTAATAATGATTGTTGACCAATCATCCACACGGGCTAATATGATGTTAATCAGAAGAGGATATAACCTAAGGTTAGTTTGCATGTTCAGTAGGTTGGTATTATGTCTTTTGTACTTTAAATCGGAGTTTGGGAATAAGCACGTAACTACTGGATACATTTCGCCAATTATAATTACATTGAGTAGCAATGGAAGTTGGGCTCAATGTGAATGAATGTGGAAGACGACATTTGTTAGGCGTAGTTTGATAATTTTTCCTTACCACATATTTCTTTCTAACATTGTGAACGCATTCCATGAGTACCCTAGCTGCGCCTTACTTTCTAAAATCGCATAGTTATTGTAGGATCGAAAGGCAACACTAGAGGGGGGTGAATAGGGTTCGCCAAATTTTTAGTTATTTAAAAATAATACTTTTACAATCTAAGTTTTGTTAATCTAAAATCACCCAACAATAAATTATAATATGCAAGAATTAAAATCACAAAAACTAAAAGTTAAGGAAGAGAGAAAACAACGAAGTTAACAAAAGTTTATAGTGGTTCGGAAATCCTACTCGACTCCCCAAGACTACTTCTTGGGTATTTTACTAGGCGATCCTCTTGCTGGTGAGAACCAAACCGACACAACCCTCTTTTTCCTAAGCTAAAGAGAAACCTGAATCTTTTTCACGGGTTCAAGATTAAACCACTACTACCCTCTTTTTTAAGGCTAAAGAGAAATACAAATCCTTTTACTGGTTCAGGATAAAATCAATTGTATTTTCTCACAACCCAAGGTTTACCCCACACCTTAATACAAATCCCAAATAAAAAATAAAAATGAAATCTTACAATATACCTCTTGTAGGCAAAATACACAAGTTAGGCGTTGATAGCTTTTTCACAAAATTTGCGATGCGCCGATTCAAGAATGTGTGAAGCAAATGACACTTTTTGAAACTTTGAGAATGATAATGTTGCTGTATGATTTTTGTTATGGAGGCTATGGATTTTAAAGGAAGAAGATGAAAGGGTATCCGTTGGATTTAGAGCAAAATGATCAACGGATAAGATTTGATAAAGATATGATGAAATGGTGACCATTGGATTTAAGACAAAGGTGTATATGGCTGATATTGAATGATTAGAAGATGAAATGAGTTTTGGTTAAAAATGAAACGATTTGAAAATGAAAAACTCGTTTTATTCATAGGCGATTTTTCTTCAAAACTTCATTTGTCCATATCTTCTTCATTTTAACTTCGATTTGTACGAAACAAAATGCGTTGGAATCGTCTCTCCAAGTTATATATGATAAACACTTAAAAACTCCAAAAATATCAGTATAAAAAATTCGAGTTTGTTATCATCAAAACATTAATTAATTTGAGATAATTGGCCAAAATCCAACAGTTATATCACGTTCTTATTTTCTTTACTTCATGCAAAGCAACCTAATAAAAAAATAAACCCATTCATTACTTTCTATTCACTTTCTAAACATCATCTTTTGGTAAATATGTGGAGATCGATAATTTACTTATTACTTATTACTTACTACAGACTGGATATACTTGCATGAGTATAAACTTAAATACACATGATGCAATCCAGTGTTCCACATATCAAGCATAGTAGTAGCGTGCGTAGCGTGGTCTTGCGAGCCACCAACACTTATGATCAAGATTAAAATTGGATTAAATTAAACCCTTGAATTATAAAATTTTATAAATTGTTTGATTTATTTATTTATATTGTTTTAGTTAGGATTTCATTTAAAAAACCCAAACCCCTTTTTTATTTGTATTTAACATTGAGAAATTAATTCATTACTCATTTGGAATTCCACTTGGTTCCACTATTTCTACAAGTTAGAGTTAGTAAATCAGTATTTATTTTGACGGGTTTTGACAACCTGACTAAAATTGGTGCCATTATTGGGAAGATTAATTTAGTTTATCATTGTTTTATTTTTATTTTATAGTTTCTCGATGTTTTTTCTTAAAAAAAATTGAAAAAAATATGTCTGAACATTTTCATCAATATTGCACTAGAGATTATAGAGTTGTTCTTCAGGATGATAATATAAGAAATTTTAAAAGTCAAATTTCTGGTTTAACTACTTTGGGTCTTCAAATAATGTTGACAAATGGAAATTCAAATTCTCCAAATTCTTCATTTAATAATGAATCCAACAATGAGTTTAAATAGACTACAAGAGATGACCTAATTATAAAAGGAAAAGATACAACCTAATCATAAAAGGAAAAGATGACATAATGATAAAAGGAAAGGATACTATCTAGTCACAAAAGGAAAAGATAGAATACAATATTTAATCTAATCCTAAAATAAACAAATAATTAAAAAGATGAAAATACTAAAATTGGAGTTAAATTTATCAAAATTGGTCATTGTGATGATTATGCGCCAATTGAGATGATGATGTGAATTGAAATGATGTGCTGTCAACTGGAATGAGTGCTGCCAAGGCCAATTGGAATGAGTATTGCTAGGGCCAATTGGGATGAGTGTTGCTAGGGCCAATTGGATGAGTGTTGGCACGGTGAATTTGAATGAGTGTTGCTAAGGCCAATTAGAAATGTTGGTCAAAGCCAATTGGAAATGTTTGTCAAAGCCAATTGGGAATGTTGGTCAAGGCCAATTGGGAAAGCTATTTAGGGCTCATTGGGAATGCTGGACAGGGTTAATTGAGAATGTTAGACAAAGCCAATTGGGATTGGATTGATATTGAGATGATTCTTTCGGTTGTGGGCAGTTCATTGATGCCTTTGAAGAGAGGAAATTTGGTTGATTTCTTTTTTCCAATGAATGTGAAAAAAGAAGTGAGAAATAATGGAGAGGAAAAAGAAATAGAGGTTTGAGAAAAAAAAAAAAAAAAAAAAAAGAAGAGGAAGAAGATTATGATGAAGAAAGTGGAGGACTAGAGAAAAAATTTACTCATATTGAAAAGAAAAATTTGAGACTCTAATACCATGTTGAAAGATTGGAAAATCAATTTCTCTAAATTCTTCATTTAATAATGAATCCAACAATGAGTTTAAATAGACTAAAGAGATGACCTAATTATGAAAGGAAAACATACAACTTAATCATTAAAGGAAAAGATAACATAATAATAAAAGGAAAATATACTATCTAGTCATAAAAGGAAAAAGATAGAATATAATATTTAATCTAATTTAATAATTAAAAAGATAGACAATACTAAAATAAACCTAAACCAACAAATAAATGTAGGAAGAATGCAATAAAATTTCAAACAAAACATATATGCCAATCATGTGTGCTACAAATTTTACTTTTTATAAATAAAATATTTTCCTTTTAAAAATGATGTGACTCACCTGATGTCATATCTATACTAATCATGTATGAACTATTTATCCATAAATATACAAGTTTTTTTTTTTCATATATTAATTAGGTAAATGATGTATAACCTAGTAACTATCCAATTACATATTGAAATTCAATTTCCTCACATGTTTGTTGAATTAAGAAAAATCTAATACACAAGTCAGATAAATTATGTTTCGTTTGGTTAAATTAGCCAAAGAAATTGAAAATGATAAGATGGTGGACGTGGACCTAAGGGTGAGAGTGATTGAGGGTATTGATTGGATGGAGTGTTGAAAAATGAAAGAAAGAGAGTCATAAAAACAAAAAGGCAGTTGGTTTGCTGTATGAGTGGGAGACAGAATATAGAATGTGGGATTCTATCAAATCCCATGCATTGTTGTTATGTCATTTCAAACGGAACCTTTATTATTTAATTTACTCATAATTATATATCTAGCTACATTTTTAGTGGGCGAAAAAGATATGCAGGTTCAAGTTAAATTGATTTAAGAAATTTTTTTTTGACTAATTCAAATTTTTAGATTGGCCAATCTGTCAATTCATTCAGTCTTATGCATCAAAGCAATCCAACTAAATTCATATATTTCAAAGTTGGATTGGTTTGGGTCACCTTATTTTGCTTCCTATCAAGTTAAAAATATATCATACAAATTGTTTTATGTATACATATATAATATTATTCTTAGTTCGATTTAAACAGGTTAATTTAGAAAAAAAATTAATCAACCTAAAAAATAACCAAATCTAAAGAAAATAATAAAATTATAACTCAATTTAATAATATATATATGTATGTATAGCTCAACTTAACCTTTACTATTTAGGTTAGATAATCCAAATTATTATATTGTTAATTTTTTTTTGTACACTACTAGTGGGTCTCTTTTTCTTAGACAAATACATAGATTTAAATTGTATTGGAAACGTACTCGCTTTTTTCGCCAATTTAATATATAAGGTCATATTTTAAATTTACTCTTGATTTTTTAAGTAAATAAAGAAAAAACTTGTTATTAAAAAGTATCAAGAAATTTCTAAGCTTTCATTTTCGAAATCTCTAAAATTTTAAATAATTTAACAAGTTCATGAATTTTCGAATTTGTGATTAATAATATTTTGAATTGAATTTCATGTGAAATATATTTCCAATGTTGTGTATATTAGAATTATCATTAAAAAATGTATTAAATAGATCAAAGACCTTTTAGACAAAAGAAAAAGAAAATAAGAAGTTAAACTTTTCTTAAGTTTCAAAACTTATTGGATGGAAAATTAAAAGTTCATGAATCAATTAAATAAAATTTTAAGTAGAAGAATCAAATATAAACACAAAGGTCTTAACCGAGGGTTGTTTTTCTTCGAATATCTTAAAGATAAATTCTATTTCTTTGGTAAAGTTCAAGAATTCTCGGGGAAAGTAAAGGCATTGGTAACTTGGGGTTCCTTTGAATTTACTTGTGGATTAATTAAAATCATGGGATTTCACATTTGTGTTTAATATGGAAGTTGGGTCTTATTTGTGAACTGATTTATTTATAGGGGTTCATTCTAGTTAATATGTTAAAACAAATAGACTAAATTATTTTAAAGAACTAGAAATGGGTCTTAGTTGTAATTCTTTTACAACAAGGGACCAAATTAATTATATATTTAAAATTTTGAGAACTATGCAATTAGGAGGTTTTTAGCCCCAAATCCTCCCCTATTTTTGGATATGTTTACCCCCTTCATGTTCAACATGGCTAAATGTAACAGCCCAGTTTTCTATCCCATCTTTCGCGGTGCCTTCGGGTCAAGATTCGGTTGTTTGGTTGGGTCTTAGAGCCGTTTTGACCCTTGGGAGTATTTTGGTCTTTTGGCTCCCCAGGCAGGATTTGTGGTTTTCAGGGCTTCGAGGTAGCTCCTGCCTTTGTCGAGGCTTGTTTGTGGTTGGTTGCGAGTCCCGAGGTGTTTGGGCTAGTCGGTTGGATGCTCGGTTGTGGTTTAGGCTTTGGCAAAGTGATGGTTGGTTGTGTGCTTCCTTTGGGATTTGATCCCGGGCCCTCGGTGTTGATTTGGGAGTTGGATTTAAGTGAGTTTTATTTATTGGAAAAGATTGCTTCGGTCGGGTCTCGAAGGAGGAAGCCGGGAAATGGGATTTTAAGGTTTTAAAAATTGGATTAAAGTGGATAAGTATGGAAAAATGGATAAAATCCCATATTTTTCCCCTTTTTTCCCATTTTCCTTTTATTTCCCATTTTCTTTTTTTTTTCCCCCAAAATCCATTTTCTCTCTCTCTCTCTCTCTCTCCCCGAGCTAGCCCTCACCCCAGCCCAAGCCTAGCCCAGCCCTAGCTTGCCCAGTCGCCACTCGAGCCTCGCCACCGAGAGCCCCGCCTGCCAGTGGCGCCATCATCGACCCACCGAGCCCCTACTCGCGTCGCCCAGGTCGCCAGCCCGCGCCATCGCCCTGCTCGCGTCGCCCGAGCCTTCGCCCAGGCCGTCTCGTCCGCGTCCGTGTCGTGCGCCCTCGTCCCTGTAGCTTGCTGAGTCGCTGGTCCCCTCGCGCGTGCCCTGTAGCTGTCGCGTCGCGTCGCCCCATGCGCGCGTCCCTATAGCTCGTCCAGCTCGCGCCCTCGCGTCGTCCCTGTGCCAAGCCGCGCCACCCGCCCGCGCCGCGCTTCCGCATGCGCTCGCGCGCGCCGGCGTCTCGCGCATGAGCCAGCGCCCAGCGCTCAGCCCAGCCCCATCAGCTGCCTAGCCCGTGCAGCCGGCTCGTTCGCGTGTCAGCCGCCCCTCGTGAGTTGCTCTTGAGCCGAGCCCTGTTTATTTTATTGTATTTAGGGTTATTTTATGATTATTGATGTGTTTGTTTGGCTCGCTATAGGTTGCTCGGGTTCGATCGCAGTTAGGTTTGTTGTGTGTTGTTGCCTTCCGACCAAGTAAGGATTTCTTACCGGAGTTGTGTGGGCCCTGCGATATATTATGTGATTGCTGATTGTTTGCTTGTTTGTGTTTATTGACATGTTTAATGATAGGTGCTCTATTCTGAATTCCCGACTGGCATGATTTCCTATGTTGTTTCTCATGTTAGTCCATGCTAGGTTGTTCCTTTCTGGCATGCTCGTATCTGTTCTTGCTTCGTAGTATCATGCTAGGTTCGTTGTATTCTTATTGAGCACGTATTGGATTGATTGGATTGTTTCTTGATGGCTATGTGAGTTAGAATTGGGTAGATAGCATCATCCGGGCCGGGTGCATAACGAACCTTGCATCCCCAACAGGGACGTACGAGATGGAGCTCCGTCCCTGATCCCGTTAGGGACTAGCTAACCCTAATGGCGGGCCCCGTAATCTTGGGTGAGGGTGGCAGACTGTTAAATGCCCCAACGGTCGGGATGATGACTTGGCATTGCCTTGTCCCCGACAGCCGGCACGTCCTCAGCGTGTTTCGGCGGTAGCCCTTGAGTTGCCACCTGATAGGGCAAGGACGGTTTCCTGGTGTAAGCCTACCACGACCCGTGCCTTAGCCTCAGGTGCGGTGGTTTAGGCTGACATAGTTCACGTGTCCAGGTCTCACACCCCTATGTCAGTGACATCGATCCAGAGATGTAGTTAGGCGTGGTGACTGGGCATGGGCAGCTTGCCACTAGACCCGGCACCCCATAGTCTCTGATGAGCACGCGGTGCGCGCGCACACTCATTATAGCGCCGACCGGAGAGCTCCTCGGGATCTTAAGCCAGTGCACCTTTCGTTGACAGTAGACAGGCTGAGGCCGAGACTTGTTTCTCGTATAGGGCGTATTGTGTGGTGAGTTATTTCTGGACTAAGACCCTGAGTTGACATCCGAGGCCCAAGTGTGGGCTAAGCTATGTGCTCTATTCTGTGTTTATATTCATAGCTTGCATACCTTTCTGCTAGATGACCATGTATATCGTATTGTACCCGGTTGGGATTCTTACTTAGTAATTCGTTACTCACCCTTATTTTCGTGGTTTTTCCACGAGTAACCATGGTGCGAGACAGGATGGTGGAGGGGGAGCTGTGATCATGGAAACCCGTTGTTCAACTCTGAGTTTTATGTTTATGATTTAAATGTCCTCTGAATGCATGTAGTTGGGCACGGAGCCCTAGGGTGTTTTCTGAATGTATTTCCGGATTCTAGCATTGTTGTAACTATTGTAAAGTTTGTATGTTTTAAATAAATCTCTGATCAGAGTAAGTTTTGTAAATGTATTTGTCTTGGAACAGGTGCTTGGAAACAGGGACAGGTTCCAGGAATTGATGTTGATTTTTAAATGGATGTTTTATGTTTTAGTTTTTACTTAGAATCTGAACACTCTATTGCGAATTTTCAGTAGATTTGAATGCATGCATTGAGGTAACGGCCTATTTTAGAACCCTTTCGGGTCGGGTCGTTTACACTAAACCAGTTACTCCTTTGATCTCCCTCTCAAATTCGATTAATACTTTTCTTTCTTTGGAATTTTCTGATGTGATTGTGAATGTAATTCATCGATGGAGTCGTGCATCACTGGAGATTGGCACAAGCAGTTGGGTTTGAAGAGGCCGACAACTTTAAAGGTTGGTTGTGGAAAAATTCAGTCTCACGTGGGGTTTCCTCTTCTCGTACAAGCTACTTTTTAGTTCGTTTTGGTTAATGAAACTCTAGGGGGTTGATTTGAAGGAGAGGCTGCACATCTTCTTCTTTGTTTACTGGGTAATTTTGATTAAGTACTTGGTCGAGAATGGAGTTGTGTTGACCGACTATTGTTAGTGAATTTTCTTCCTTTCTTCTAGCTTTCGAATATGTGGTTGATTGGTTTAAATGTTGCTGATTTGGGTTTGTTGAGTTGTTGGTCGAGTTTTTATTGCGGGATTTGATTCCTAAAGCTATATTTATTACTCAGAATGTTTGGGTTATTGATTTATGAGATTTTCTATGTCTTGTGTTGTGATAACTCTAAAAGAGAGCATATTTTAGCCTGCTTAGTTTGTATTATTTTAGAATTAAAGTAAAGAATATAGGCATTTCTAGAAGAAATACGAGAAATAACTTAGAAAATCAGCATGCATTCATAAAGTAGCATCAGAAGCATGGATTTGCGTTTTAGCATAAAAATTGTGCTAATTAATGCTTTAAGCAAGATTTCGCGCAGCATCGTAGGAGAGACAACAATGCGAAAGATGACTAGATAATGCAGAGACGCAGAACTCAAGCAGGAAACATGTTCAAACAAAGTTTCATCTACAAGTAAGGAATCAGAAAATCAATTACAAACTCAAGGCGGCGAAAATCAAATAAATCCCGATGACAATCACAAAAATTTTCATTTATGAAGATTCGAACAACTCACCTCTACTTGCGGATTGAAAATCAACCCTATAAATACCAAAGAAAGGAGCAGAAATCATCGAGCTGATCGGATGGCCATGAGCCAATCGGGTAAATAAAGCCAAAAGCTTTAGTCTACTTCAGAGGAGCAAGTGGTGCTGTGGGAGCTGATGACAAGGGGACTACACACTTTCAGCCGTGCCAATTCCATTTTACTATTTTTATTAGGAGTAGTCGTGGCATTTAAACATTTTATAGTCGTAATAAAACCGTCTTGTTTAAACTTCTATATTGTGTTCAAAGGTTTGCTTTCCGAGAACCAAGGGAGCGAAATGCAGAAGTGCTAAAAGCTTTACGGAGCTAAGTGTAGTTGCTAAACATTTGGCTTAAGCGAACACAAATCCAGCGAGAAAAGTTTTACGGAGCTAAGTGCAGTTGCTAAAGTTTTGCTTAAGCGAACTGATATCCAGCGAGATGGGTTCTCAAAAAAATAGCTAAAATGGAAGACGTGTAAAAAATCTGAGAAAAGCCTTTCAATCTCAACCGTTGCACGAGAGATCGTGGAGCAAAGGACATGCGCATGAGATCGTGGAGTAGAGCCTTATCTGAAGCAATATAAATAGCAACCTTTTGTCATTGTGAAAGGCATCATCCATTTTGTTGGAGAGATCATCGTCAAGTTTTCTTCAGACCAAAATCATTGTCATTTTTATAGTTTGCTTCTCTTTTCAATCTTAACTTTGCACTCTTTACTTTCATTTTAGTATTTTCGCTTTGGCTTTGTTTTGTAAGCATACGTTGTTATTTCCTTATTTAATTGAAGATGAAATTTTCTTTTTACTTTGCGTTGCATCTATTTATCATCATGTGTAGCTAAGTTTTTAGTCGGAATGACATAGGCTAAGTATGAGTATTTCGCTTACGCAAAGTGGGAGCAAGATGTCAACTATTTATGCATGTTGTGTTGAAATACATTTTGTCTAGCTAACTATTAGTATGAACTTTATTCCTTTTTCGAGAGAAAAGGAATAGAGCAACCTTGCATGTCATAATATTAGGTTTTACTAAGTTTACTTGCATTTGAAAAGAACACTTAGAGATAAGGTTCGCCTAGTGTTGATCGCTAGTTTATTTGTTGTTTGAGTTCGAGAGAACCAAACTAGAAGCTCTAGAGAGCCAACTTAGAGATCTTGAGAGAGCTAAAGAGAAAGCCATCAGCAGTTCGCTTCTTAGCCAAATGTCATTTCACTCTAGCGAAACTCTCTGAAAAGTCTTAACCTCCTTCCGATGTCTTTAGTTTGATTAAAGTTATTTTATCATTCGTTGCATTTTAAGTATTTTGTCAATTGAGATTCGCATTTTGTTTGCTTTACCGAACGAATTTAGCGAACTTATTTCAGCAACTTAGTTTTATTTTCATCACAACAATATTCCCTTTGTTACCATAACTCTCTAATTTTCGCTTAAGCATGTTGTTAATCACTAATCCCTATGGAGATGACTTTTACTTACTTTAAAACTTGCTACAACAAGACTATGTATACTTGCACATCTTTGGGAAATCACACACATTTTGCTTAATCAGAGTAGAGATTTCGCTTTAGCGAGATCCAAGCTTCCATGTCATCATTCTCATTTTCTTATTATTTTAATTATTGCGTGTTCACGATTTCGCAAACAAGTTTTTGGCATCGTTGCCGGGGATTAGTGCCATTAAATTTTGTTTAAGTGTAATTTTGAGAGTAGTGCTTAATTGAAAAAGCTAGCAAGTGATCTTTCCCTTTGTTGTAGGTGAGTTAATCCGAGGAGTTGAAGTTCAGAGTTGATTTTTCGCTCAAGCAAGAAAATTCTTGGAAGATTAAGGAAGATGGATGATTATCAAGGCAATTTTGGTAACTTTATCTATCCTAATCAGTATGTTGACGAGATGTTTGTTCCACAAAATCAACAATGGGTCCCAAATTTTTCGCCCTACCATAGTTTTGAAGAGCAAAACTTTGCTATGCCACACTTTGCCCAAGCGAATCCTTCATGGGAAGAGCCAATTTCTAAATTCGCTTGGCATGAGAAGAATTTTTCAATGTCTAACCCAATGAGCTTTGAGAGTTATGATTATTGTGGAGACAACCACACTTGCGGAAATGGCCCAAGAAGTCCTGATCCTGCTATGTATAATGAGAATATAAAAAATTCCATATACATGAGCGATCCCTATTTGAATGCCTATAATTATGAAGGAGTGAACCATCCATTGGAATTTGGCATTCAACATCAACAAGGATACAAACAACATAATGCAGATCTTCCATACGCTTTTTCAGATAATGCTACAGCCAACCCTCAATTTACTTTTCTAGATTATGCTTCAGCCAATGCTTTAGTGAACCATCAATACGCTCAACAACCAATAATTCAACATAACTCTGATACGTCCTTTGAAAGTTTTCTTAGAGAAGTCATAGCCAAATGTGACAATATCCTTCAAACCTTAACCAATCTAGAAACAGATGCGGCTCAATCAGCCAATGAACTTGAGCGAAACCATCTAGATGAACCTCCTTCAGACACAAAGCCATCGAATGATCATGGGAAGGAACAAGTTCACACTATAACATTGAAGGATGATTAGGCTGTAATTGAGAAGAAGGAAGCCAAGGATAAGCCCAAGGAAGCCTTCGCTGTACTATTTGAGGAAGCGAAATCTGAGAAAAATTCTATGGAAGAAGAAAAAGAATCAATAGTTGAAGATCTGTCCCGAAGGCCTAAAAATCAAAATGAAGAAGGATCCAAGGGAAATTTTCCCGTGCTTGAAATTCCTCTACCTCCATGCCCTCAAAGATTGATCATGAAGGGGAATGATGGAGCGTACGTTGACAACTTCTTGGTGGAGCGAAATCAAGCAATTGGAAAAATTCAAGCGAAAGACTTGACAATCGAGGAAGGTAATGATGGTCAATTTTTAAAACTCATGTGTTTGCTCATGATCTTTGTTAAGGATAGAAACGTGAAATTATATGAGCATAAAAGAAGGCTCAAGCAGGTCATCAAGTATGGGGTACAACCGAAGATCATTATCTGGCCAAAGTCTTGCTTGGAGATGCGAACCTGTGTTGACTATTTTGATGGAGCAAAGATATTAACAAGTGATTTCATAAAAGTTGCTCCATGCCAGGTTAGTAGAATTAATTTTCTTAATGTTTTTGCTTAATTTTAAAGTAATAGAATTTGTAGGCTAGATTTTGTTTTGTGTGAGTGAGCGAGAGAATTCCCCTAATAGACCATGTGGCTTCTACGGCCATTGTGTTAGCAACAATCTTGAAGTTGTTGGGGCGAAAGGGAAGCCAACAGGAATTTTGCAATATTGATGCCATAACAATGGCAGCAGCGAACGAGGAAAATGCTAGAGCGAAATCCAAAGGAAGTGGCAGCCAAGTCAAAAAACGAAAAGGGGAGTCTCTTTGCTAACTTTTAATTTATTAGTCTTTTGTAGTTTTTGTGTGAATGTTTGTTTTTATTGGTTTTTGTTAGTTTAGATAGATTGAAGTTGACGAACTTCATGTTTTAACAAAAAAATTGCATGTTAAAAAAAAAAAAAACTTTGGCTAACAATTTTGCTTCAACAAAATACAATGTTTACCATTTTGCGAATTCGAATGAACATATCTTTATGAGAAATTCAAGTTTAATTCTTTGCCATGTTCATTTTATAACTCTTCGATGCTAGCGCAATGTCTTCAAAAGAATAAGAGCGAAGTTTTGTGAGGAGCTGCGGCCTGCATTCACGCAAGTTCATTAAGTCTAGAAATTTTATTTTGAGGCGACTATTAGCTAAAGCAAACCTAATAAGAGCATAATCTAAGCCTTAAGCTTTTTGCAAACTTTAAGTTAGGGGGTATGAGTGTTTTCATTGGGACAATGAACCATTTAAGTTTGGGGGTGGGGTTCGCCTTAGTGAATTCTTCAAAATGCTTCAAGAGTCTGCCCAAGCAAAATTTAAAATGCTTTAAGAGTGGTGCAGCAAAGAAAGAAATTAATTGGCTAGTAGCCACTATGTTGTAGCAAAAGGTGAGAAATGCAAGCCAAGCCCTAGGTGATACGAGTTTAAAATTTAAAAAAAAGAAAAGAAAAGAAAAAAAAAAACGAAGTGAATCAAAGGGCTAGTAGCCTAAGTTTCTGTGGTTCCCCAGTGTCATTTGCTAAAACATTGCGTAACTATCATTATATCAAACATTCGATGAAAAGTGAGAGATTCTCAATAAACTGTAAAAGGAGAGTATTCACTTCGGCAAAAGATGAAATATACCAATCATAAAGGGAGCGACAAGTTTTAAAGCGAGTGATTATTTCCTATTAGAGAGTGAAGGTTATCGGAACCATAAGTAAAAATTCTAAGCCAAAAAGGGTTTGCTTGAGTTGTGTGGCTAGAGCGAAATTGCAAAACAGAGTTATTTGAATTTTTAAAACATTGCTTAGTGTAACAGCCCGAATTTCTGTTAATTGAGAAATAAGGCTTTTAAGAAGTGTTTCTAGGAGCAGTTGGATTTATTAAGGTTTGTGGAGGTTTATTGGTAAGGTGTAAAATAGGAATTTTTAAAAAGGTGCTCCTTGGGAGATTCGAACCCTGGACCTAAGGAATTTGGAAGCTTGGATTTAATTAAGAAAAAAATAAAGCGTCAGCTAGGACTCGAAGGAGGGAAGCCTTGGGAAGGGATTTTGGGATTCCCCAAAGCCTATTTAATTTAGGAAAAAAAGGAAAAGAAAAAAAAAAGAAAGAGAAAGAAAAGATACCCTAGCTCGGCCGCATGTAACGGCCCAGTTTTCTATTTCGGTTACCCAGGTGTTTTCGGATCATTATTCGGATGTTCGGATGGGCCGTTAGAGCTGTTTTAACCCTTAGGAGTATTTTGGTCTTTTTGCCCCCGGTCAGGGTTTTGAGGATTTTCAAGATTTCAGGGCCTTTCCTGCCTTCATCGAAGTTTGGTGGTTGTTGGTTGCAAGACCCAAGAGGTTTGGGCAAGTTGTTTGGGAGTTTGGAGGTATTTTAGTTATTGGCAAAATTAATGGGTTTTTGACTGCTTCCTTTGGGATTTGAACCCTTGCCCTAAATGGTTTTGGGAGTTTGTAGGAATCACAGTTTTATTAAAAAGAAAAGTTTGCTTGGGCCGGGTTTTGAAAGAGGAAGCTTTGGGAAGGGATTTTAGACCCATTTAAATTAGGAAAAGGGAAGAAAATCAAGAAAATCCCTTTCCCCTTGTTTTGCAATCTCTCTCTCTCTCTCTCTCTCCTTGCTGACCTCACCAAGAAAACCCAACCCTAGCCGCACAAAGCCTAGCAAAGACTAACCCGAGCCACGGCCCGCCTGGGGATCGCGCGCCGCACCGCTGACGACTAGCCCTCCGACGACCCTTGCCCACCGCTCTGCACCAGCGCGCGCAGACAACCCAACCCTCTCGCCCGATCGTGCGCACCGAGCCGCCGATCGCGCGCGCGCGCCGCCCGCACTGCCGCTGCGCTGCGCGCGCCTCTCCTTGCCGTCCGCACGCGTCGCCCAGCGCCGCCCGCGAGCCGTCCTCGCAGACCCGACGTCTCGCCCGCGCGCCCGCTCTATCGCGTCTGCTCGCCTTGCCGCGCGCCCAAGCCAGCGCCCAGCGCCAGCGCCCATTCCTGCCCTTTTGCTGCCGAGACCGCATGTCTTCTCGGTTGGTAATTCCCGAGCCTTTCCCCTCTTAGATTTTTAAGCTGCTGGCTGTTGTTTATCTATTTAGGATGTTTTTATTGTATGCCTAGGTTGCTCAGGTTCGCTTTAAGCTCGAGGGTCGTTATCTGATTCGCGATAGTTATTTTCCACTTGATTCCAGGTAAGGATTTCTTACCGTGGTTGTGTGGACCCTGCGATGCTCTCTTCATTGTGCCATATATGCATGTTTACTTGTATGAACATGATTAGTGGATAGGTCAGCTTGTGATTGCATTCTTGCTAGCATGTTTGCCTGTTTGTACATGTTAGTGCCATGCTAGGATTGTTCTCCCAGCATGCTTGAGATTCCTGCTTTAAGTTCGTAGTATCATGCTTGGTTATGTGTGATTGATGTTGATATGTATGACTAGCCAGGAATCAGTTATTTCGTACTTTTAGCTAGTATAGTAGAGTTTGTCATCATCTAGAGGCTGAGAGCGGACATAACGTACTTTGTCCCCGCCGGTCGGGAGTAGAGCGAAGCATAACGTACATTGCTTCCCCCCCGGCAGCCGATGTGGATTTAGCTACCACATCGGCATAAGCCTAGTTTGTAGCTGCTAGAGCGGAACCCCCGCCAGCGGTGCAAGCTGCCTTGGCCGGTTCTTAGCTTCCGTGTCGGTGGTACAGTGCTGCGCAGATGAGTGCCGAGGGCCTCGCACCTCGTGTTCGGTGACACCGTTTTGAGTCTTTAGGCATGCGTACTGCCCGCGTAGTTTGTACCTAGGCCTTCACATTTACGCCGGTCAAAAGAAGATGAGGTGCGCGCGCACACGCGTTAGTCGCCGGTTCGGAGAGCTCCCCGTGCTAATGTTCGTGAGTACACCGTTCCTTCAGTTTAGAGCCGGACTTGGGTACTCTCCCGGTAGTCAGTTATTAGCGAGGGTAAGAGGCCCTTGAGGACACCCATTGGGATTGGTTTTTGAGCTAATCATATGGTCAAGGGAGAAAGACCCTCGAGGGTGTCGGACATCTTTGGGATCGGTTTTTTAACTTATCAATTGGCCGAGGGAGAAAGACCCTCGGAGATGTCCCGGGATTGGTTATGAGAACCAATCATTAGGCCAGAAGTAGGAGACTTCCGAGGATTCCAGATTCTGCCTTGTAAGCTCGTCGAGCTATGATCTGTGTTGGTAACTGTTTGCATGTATACTAGGGTGCCAGATGATTGATGTATCGTATTGTACCTCAGTTGGGGATTCTTACTGAGTATGTTTATACTCACCCTTATTTCTGTGGTTTTTCCACTAGGTAACTTGGGACAAAGACAGGGACGGCTAGCGGCGGAGGGAGGCGATTGATCATGGAGGCGCGGCACTCTCATCTTTCATTGTTTGCATAATTTGTTCAGCATGTAGACGGACAGGAGTCCTAGGGGGACGTTTTTAAAAGTTGTTTAAATTGTATTGTATGTTTTTATAAACACTGGCCAGACTTGTTTTACTTTGTTGGTTTTGCTTAAATGAAGGTTGTTGTTTATGTTTTAAGTGTTCCCCGCTTTTAAATGTTTTGAAAGGTTTTAAATATGAGCACTAAACCGCTTGATGAAGTATTTAACTTGCATGTTGAGTGAGAACCTAGGTTTAGGACCGTATTTTGGGTCGGGTTCTTACAGTTGGTATCAGAGCACAGAGTCATAGATTCTCAGAGACTAACTCGCTTTGCGAGTTGTTGCCCCCATGATCATCACCACTCCGCGGCCGTCAGGTTTGTCTGAGTTCTTTAAGCTAAGGGTTTTATTTTACAATACTGCATCTAGTATACATGTGTTACCCTTGTTGGGCAGTGAGAGCCCCAGCGTGGGCTAGTTTTTATGCTTTGTGTAGATCGTCAGTATGTTGATTACACCTAGAGTAGCAGGGACGTTGGTATTTCCAACCGAGGAGTTGGACTGTTCATGTTGATGATGAGACCACGTCCAAGGGTTGTCTAGACCAGTAGGCCAGTTCTGGCCCTGGTAGTTGAGTGGCCAAGAGGAGGGGGTAGAGGCTAGTCTGCCTCAAAGTGAGGCTCCTTGAGCAGGGTGTGCACCAGCCATGAGGGAGTTGATGGCAGGTCTTTTAGCTAACAGAGAGCAGAGACCCAGGCGCAGTTTGTAGCGCGTAGTGAGGAGTCGTGGGCACAGATAGCCCAACTGGCAGAGTTTATTTAGGAGACACCCCCTAGTAGCTCCAGTAGCCCCGGAGGTTTCCGAAAGGGCTTCATCAGCAGGTTTATGCTGATGAGTTAGTTGGCGTTGATCGAGCCACCAAGTTTGGCAAGTGGAAGCCTGTTGAGCTGGATGCTTTTGAGGCCTACTGCTGGCAGCGAGGTAGTTGGCCAGGATCGAGTTTATCATCCAAGTGTTGGGATGACACGGTGTTGTTGAGGCCGATGACACGATGTTCGGAGGTCGAGGCGTGCTGCTCGGTGTTGTTTGATGCAGAAGTGTGGTGGTGGGAGTCCCCTGTGAGAGCGGACCAGCGAGTCTCCACGACACCCGGTCGATTGGCAAGCTGCCAGGTTAGTAGCTTTGAGAAAGATGTAGAGACATCTTGTCCTCCTGCAAGCCTGCAGTCGTTTTGTAGCCAGTTATTTAGTACCCTCGTAGCCAGGGTGTAGTGTGGAGGTTGCTTGTCGGGACTTAACCCATCCGTGGATTCTAGTTGGCTAGTAGAGAGAAGCACCTTGTGTTGGCATGTTCCAGATGTGGAGCAAGGTGCTGCCACCCGAGGAGTTGGCCTGAGCTATTGTTGAGCATCGAGTGGGATGCAGGAGTAGGCCGTGGCATGTCTGTTAGGCGAGATGCCAGAGATTAGGCTGCTCGAGTGTTTGGACACTTGTGTTGAGTGCCTTTGCCCCGTCACTTGGAGTGTGACCTTCCCTATCCTCAGAGGGGCATAAAGCTTGTTTTGGGCTGATTTGTGTTGTAAAGGATGTTGAGCCTGTTGGCACCAAGCTTTGAGAGGAGGCCTAGATTCGGGCCAGTTGGCACTTTTGGTGCAGATGGTTCCATGCCCGCCCGGAGTATAACATCCCCACCAGCCTTGTACCCGTTTTTCTGAAGTTGCATCTGTTGGATTGCTTAAGAGATCTAGCTCGGTGGTATTCAGAGGACTACAAGTGTGAGGTCGTTCAAGGGAAAAGTAGGAGCTTTTCAGGGTCACCGAGAGTTGGGTGCAAAGGATGTTGTTGGTTGGTGAGGGCTAGCGCGTCCGAGTTCTCGCGCTTGTGTGTGGGCTTGTGAGCCAGCTTGATGGTAGTGTGTTTCAACTACCCTTGGAGTTACCCTATTATGGGTTGAGTTGGCATCAAGGATGCGTGGTTGAGCCAGTGTTAGAGCCATGAGTTGGATGGTTGAGTGGAGCATTTAGTGGGCACATTGGTACGAGGTATGTCAGCTTGGTGTAGTTATGCTCTTGTAAGAGTGTGTTGACCAATGTAGCTTTTCGTGGTGAGTTGACCCCGAGTGGTTTGAATTCTTGTTGCTCCTTTGCTAGTTGTGGCTCTATTGGGAGGCAAAAGTTGCCTTGTGTGAGAGTACTTGTTGAGTTTGGATATTAAGGAACCAAGTTGGAGCTGTACACGCCGGTGTACTTTTGTGTAGCTCGTTTCGTGGTTATGTTTCAGGAACCACGAGAGGTTCGTGTTGAGGAGCCAGTGCTCAGTCTTTGAGTTGTCAAGGCTTTAGTCCTTGGCAACTGCCCTAGCTTTGGTTGTAAGGATACCGTGCTCGTAGCCGGGTTGTTATTTAAGCAAGTTTTGCTAGTTGGTCCTTGCCCTGGTCAGAGTTCAGTTGGAACTGAACAAGAGCGGTGGTAGCAGAGCCGCGCAGTTTCTGATCGTCATGGCTAAGAGAGTTGTTCGGATCCTTACCTTGGGCAGAAGGTATGTTGTGGCTGATCCTTGAGTAGGAGGATGACGCAGTCTGTAGCATTTTCGGTTCTCCTGGTATTCAAGAAGTTGGTGTTGGCCAGCGTAGTTGAGATGCTGGAGAGGGTTGTGCCCGTGTAGCCGGTTGTCTGTTTAGATCGTTTGATGACCGTGTGTGTCGGAGGGTGATCGGAGGATCCCTAGGTTGTGGAGAGCCTCTCGAGCTCGATTAGACCCGAGCAAAGTGTCCTTGGGTGAGTTGCTGGCAGATTTGGTAGTCTAGCAAGCTAGTGCTTGTTTGAAGTAGAGTCCGGATTGGTTCCGGTGAGGTGGCTAGTTGGTGCTTGGTGTTGACCAAGATTTGGTTCCCTTGTTGTTTCAAGAGCTAGCTCGGTTCGAGCAGAGGGCGTTGCCCTGAGGACTTGTTTCTAGTCAGGAGGTTTCGGGAGTTGACCCCTCCCTCGGTGGTTGAGTAAAGTTACGCTAGTTACGGATTGGTGGTCCAATCAGTTGGGTTTTCCCTTGGGTGTTGCTTCCAAGAGAGTTGGTTGTTGTTGCCCTTGGGTTTGAGCTAGTCAGCGAGCTTGTGTGAAGTTCGCTGCCCTTCAGAGTTCGCTTGCTGGGAAATCGTTCTCGTTTAGAAGGAGTCAGCGTAGCTCCTGAGTTGTGTAGTTGATCAGAGTAGAGCAGTGGTTAGCCCAGCGAAGGGGTCCCTGCATTGTGTTGTTAGCAAGCGAAAGTTGTTGTCCCCACAAGGGCGGAGGCCAGCCAGTTTCAAAGTTGAGATTTTGCTGGAAAGTTGTTGGTTCTTTGGGGTTTGAGGAACCCCTAGTTTCCATGGTGGTTGAGTTGCACCATGGATGCCAGCCGCAAGTATTATCCTCGGAGATAGCCTCGTCAGTTCGTATTCCTTGCGATGTTCCGAGTGTGGAGTTTCTAGTCGCAAGATGAGTTAGGCCTAGGCTAAAGGAGGAAGTCCTTTGAGTAGCCAGTTGGACTTAAAAGTTGAGTGGTAGCTTGGAGGCGAGCTTTGCTCGTTATGAGCTTGGTTTGAGTTTCTGCTGAGCAAGCCTTTCTCGGGCTTTTCTTTTAGTTGTTGTGCATTCACAGTTGGCATTTTAGCTGAGCCACAGTTGAGTGAGTTGGCATAGAGGTGCCGTGGCATTGGTTGGTAAAACCCTTGAGTTGCTATCCTCAAGCTATTGTGTTGCTAGTAGCCGCGTGTTGTTTTATTCCTTGCTGCTCGAGGTTTCCGTGAGAGGAATGTTGTTCGTTTCCCTGTCTGGCGATGTTCACCTAGGCCAGTGGCTGATCGGATTTCATTGGAAAGTTTGTTGTCGGCCGATGAGGGGTTGCAGTTTATTAGTTTGGCCGAGTGGAGCCTGTTCCTGGACCTTGTCGTTCAGGGGTGGCCAAAGCTGAAGTTTCAGCTAGTGTGAGTGGTGGTAGCCTTTTGGTGAACCAGAAAAGTGCCCCTTGGCTTTGGTGCTTCGTTTTCTCGTAAGATGGTTGCTTAAGTGTTGTGGGCGCGTGCTAGTTGGAGAAGTTTGCCTTGGGATCAGTCACCGGTTGGTAGTTCGAATTGGATTTCGTTAAGGATTGTAGGCAACCAGTGGGGTTCGCAGGTCTCTTGCGAAGTAAGAGTAGGCCGTTTAGTTTCTGAAACCTGGGAGGTTCAGTTGTTTGGTTAGCGTGGTGTAGAGTTAAATTTGTTTGTTAAGCTGCTTTGTGAGCGGAGAAGTTTCGTCGGTGCGCGGCGGAGAGTTTAGAGCTTGTGACCAGTCCTCGAGTTTGCTGAGAGTAGCGCCGTAGAGAGGCGTTCCGAGTTGGGTTAGCAGGGATAAATGAGCCCTAGAGTCATAAGACCGTTGAGAGTTGGTGCGAGTCAGAGGATGTGGCTCGCCGACTAGTTATCGCATGCTTTCTTCGAAGCTCAGTGTTAGTTCAGTTTTGGTTGAGATAGTTCGTGGTAGACTTGGTGTCTGTTGGGCTTGGAGTCTTTGGGAACCCAAGAGGGTTCGGTTTCGAAGAAGGATTTGTGTTGTCTTAATCGGGAGCTCGGTTGGTTAAGAATCAGTGGAGTTTTTCCTAGAGTTGTTTTCGTCTTAGGACTTTCGAGGACGAAAGTCTTAAAAGGAGGGAGTATTGTAACGGCCCAGTTTTCTATTTCGGTTACCCAGGTGTTTTCGGATCATTATTCGGATGTTCGGATGGGCCGTTAGAGCTATTTTAACCCTTAGGGTATTTTGGTCTTTTGCCCTGGTCGTGGTTTTGAGGATTTTCAAGATTTCAGGGCCTTTCCTGCCTTCATCGAAGTTTGGTGGTTGTTGGTTGCAAGACCGAAGAGGTTTGGGCAAGTTGTTTGGGAGTTTGGAGGTATTTTAGTTATTGGCAAAATTAATGGGTTTTTTAGTGCTTCCTTTGGGATTTGAACCCTTGCCCTAAATGGTTTTGGGAGTTTGTAGGAATCAGAGTTTTATTAAAAAGAAAAGTTTGCTTGGGCCGGGTTTTGAAAGAGAAAGCTTTGGGAAGGGATTTTAGACCCATTTAAATTAGGAAAAGGGAAGAAAATCAAGAAAATCCCTTTCCCCTTGTTTTGCAATCTCTCTCTCTCTCTCTCTCTCTCTCTCCTTGCCGACCTCACCAAGAAAACCCAGCCCTAGCGGCACCAGCCCTAGCAGCACCAACCCGAGCCACGGCCACGCCCGATCGCGCGCGCGACCTACAAGACTAACCTCGCAGACCCTTGCCCTTGCCGCTCTGCACTAGACTAGGCGCGCACAGACCCCAGCCACTCCGCCCAGTCGCGCCGCACCGCCCTGCACCAGGCCGCCCAGTCGCGCCGCTCCTTGCAGTCCGCACAAGTCGCCCAGCGCCGCCAGCGCGCCGTCCTCGCAGACCAGACGTCTCGCCCGCGCGCCCGCTCTAGCGCGTCTGCTCGCCTTGCCGCGCGCCCAAGCCAGCGCCTGCCTCGCCAGCGCCCAGCGCCAGCGCCCATTCCTGCCCTTTTGCTGCCGAGACCGCATGTCTTCTCGGTTGGTAATTCTCGAGCCTTTCCCCTCTTAAATTTTTAAGCTGCTGGCTGCTGTTTATCTATTTAGGATGTTTTTATTGTATGCCTAGGTTGCTCGGGTTCGCTTTAAGCTCGAGGGTCGTTATCTGATTCGCGATAGTTATTTTCCACTTGATTCTAGGTAAGGATTTCTTACCGTGGTTGTGTGGACCCTGCGATGCTCTCTTCATTGTGCCATATATGCATGTTTACTTGTATGAACATGATTAGTGGATAGGTCAGCTTGTGATTGCATTCTTGCTAGCATGTTTGCCTGTTTGTACATGTTAGTGCCATGCTAGGATTGTTCTCCCAGCATGCTTGAGATTCCTTCTTTAAGTTCGTAGTATCATGCTAGGTTATGTGTGATTGATGTTGATATGTATGACTAGCCAGGAATCAGTTATTTCGTACTTTTAGCTAGTATAGTAGAGTTTGTCATCATCTAGAGGCTGAGAGCGGACATAACGTACTTTGTGTAAAGACCCGACCCAAAAGGGCTCTAAATAGGCCTTTACCCCAATGCATGCATTCAAAGGAAAGGACAATATGCAATTAAGTTTTCAGATTCCCAATTAAAACAAAACAATCAAGGTTCCATCAAATCAATATAGTTCTTTGAAACTGTTTCAAGGCAAATACATTTCCAAAACGTACACTCGATCAGAGATTTATTAAAACATTTGGAACATTCTCAAATTCAATAAAGGGAATCCACAAAATCATTGAGAAAACATCCTAGGGCTCCGTGCCGACTACATGCATTCAGGGAAAATGAAAGACAAGAGTCATAGAAATAAAAAGTCGAGACGACAAAGACGTTCCCATGATCATAGCTCCTCCTTCAACCATCTTGCCTCGCGCCATGGTTACTGAAAGATAAGTAAGGGTGAGTAACGAATTACTCAAGAAGAATCCCCAACCGGGTACAATACGATGCACATGGTCATCTAGATGAGTGTATGCAAGCTATGAATATAAACACAGAATAGAGCACATAGCTTAAGTCCACACTTGGACCTCGGATGCCAACTCGTGGTCTTAGTCAGGAAATAAATCCACCACACAATACGCCCTATACGAGAACCAAGTCTCGGCCTCACTGACCACACGCCGTCACGAAAGGTGCACTAGCTCAAGATCCCGAGGAGCTCTCCGGTCGGCGCGCTGTAATGAGCGTAAGCATGCACCGCGTGCTTCCACAGCACTATATGGGGGTGCCGGGTCTAGTGGCAAGTCGCCCATATCCGGATACCACGCCTAACTAAATCTCTGGATCGGTGTCACCGACATAGGGGTGTGAGACGGACACGTGAACTATGTCACTGTACCACCGCACCGAGGCTAAAGGCGGGTCGTGGTAGGCTTACACCAGAAGCCGTCCTTACCTTAACGGTGGCAATCAAGGGCTACTACCGAACACACCGAGGATGTGCTTACCGTCGGGGACTAGGCATTGCCAAGTCATCATCCCGACCGTTGGGGCATCGCTAAGACTACCACCCTCACCCAAGATTGCGGGGCCTACCGGTTGGGATAGCTAATCCCTCACGGGGTCCAAGGACGGAGAAGCTGTCTCAACGTCCTTGCCATAGATGCAAGATACTTTATGCATCGGGCCGGATGATGCTATCTACACGAATTCTAACTCGCCTTAACAATCAGCAAACAATCCAATACGTGCTCGAAGAATACAATGCAGACCTAGCATGGTACTACTGAACAAGAATGAATATGAGCATGCCGAAGCGGAACAACCTAGCATGGACTAACATGAAAGAACAACATACGAAGTCATGCCATCGAGGAATTGAGAACGAGCACCTAAACTATACATGCTGCGATAATCACAAACAAACATACAACATCAATCACATAGAACATCGCAGGTCCACACAACCCCGGTAAGAAATCCTTACCTTGGCGGGAGGCAACTACACACAAAATCCTACGCTGCGATCGATCCCGAGCTAGCTAACGAGAACCTAACAAACACAATAGAAATCACAATCATAGCCCTAAAAATATAATAAAACAAGCGAGGCTCGGCTCGGGGCACTCACACGGCACGGCCCGACACGCGACAGGCGGGCAGCGGCAAAGACGTTGGCTGCTTGGCGCGGATGGGCGCTGATGGGCGCTGATGGGCGGCAAATGGCGCACATGGCGCTGCGCGCAGACGGCGCGGCTGGGGCGCTGGGCGCGATAAGCGCTAAGCGCGCGGGCGCACTTGACGGGCAGACACGACGCGGTGACGCGCGCGGCGCGAGGGCGCGCGCGCGCGCGACGCGGACGACGGCGCTCGGCCGCGATGCGGACGCGAGCTTCGGTGGCGATGGCGGCGGCGCTGGCGCGCGCGCGCGCGTGCGGTGCGATGCGACGGCTGCGACGCGACGGACGCGCGGATCTAGTCTTCGCGACACCTCTGCTTTGGCGGCGGCGACGGCTGGCGCTGAGGCTGCGTCTCTGCTGGGCGCTGGGCGTCTGGGCGGCTTCTTCTTTGGCGCTGAAATTTGCTTTGGTGCGATCATTTGGGCCGCTCGACCGGCTGCTCGCTCGGCTGGGTCGCTTGGCTGGCGGAGCGGCGCTCGGCCGCAAGGGAAGAAAATCACGGCAAGGGGCTTGGGAGAGAAAAGGGTTAGGCGGCCATGGAGTTTTGGGAAGAAAACACAAAACCTAATTTCTTTTCATTTAACCAAATGCACAAAACTCCAAAGATCCAAGGGTAACTAAGATATGACGCGGAAAGAGTAACAAGAGCTCTCCATAGCTCAAGCTGCACGCATCCTCACAGCTTTTACGGAGACCGGGTTCGAATCCCAGTTGCAACACAAATTCCTTTATTTTTACTTTTGCATCTACCCATGCTCAAACCAAACCACAAAGCCTCAAAACCTTCATAAATCCATCCAATAATTTTAGCAAGCTGGAAAAAGACATAAACGGCCCCGACGGCCCGACCAAATTACCAAAATACCCAGGGTGCACGGAAGGCGGGATGAAAACACAGGCGTTACAATATTCCCTCCTTTTATGACTTTCGTCCTCGAAAGTCCTTAAGATCAAAACAAAGACAGATAATGCAATCTCATCCCGTCTTCCCGCTCACAAGCGACCTCCTCGAACTCTAACTCCTCCACCGAACTTTTACCAAGCGGATCTCACGATTATGCAACGTCTTCGTCTCAAGGACGAGAATACTCACGGGCTTCCTCTCGAAGCTCAAATCCTCAATCACCGCAAAGGCTCAAAGTCCACACCGAGCGATGGGTCCGACACATACCGCCTCACACCGATACATGAGAATATCGCACACGGTGACAATGATGAAAAAAGCTAACCAATATGCAACTCGCGCCAATCCTCTCTAGAATCTCAAATGGTCCAACAACGGGAGACTCCACTTCTCCCGCTTACCAAAACTCAACACAACTCACAACGGCACAACCTTAAAAACACGACTTTGTCCAACCTCAAACTCTAAAACTCGACGCCGAACATCGATTGAAACTTTCATGCCGCTCCCGAGCTAACCACAAACGAGCTCAACCTCTTGCACAACACCTCTGGTCAGCTGCAGCAACACGGGACCCAAAACAACACCGACGGCCACCAACCTTTTTCTCAAGACACTAGAGACACGCAACACTTACCATACAATGCCTCAATGGAACCACAAGAACCGACCACTGAGAAGCGCTACCCAAGGCAACCTCCTAAAACCACTTTGGTCTCCCCGCCGCCTAATCACGGAAACACCAACTCGCAACAAGCTCAGAAGGATCTCGCTCACTCCTCCCAAAAGACCATCGGACAAAAGGGTGAAAACACTACAGAATCGCACTCGGCTCATAAGCCTCTAAGAACACTCTCCAGAATCACGGTTCTCCCACGCACTGCCTAGAACAAACCGTTGTTGCCACACCCTAATGGCAACATCTCCAACCTGAAACTGACATGCCTCTACTCCATAGAAATGGCATCTGCACACCAACCGAGGTGCGAGCTCTAGCTCATCAAGTCAATACTCCAAAAAATCCAAACTCACACAACAACCTCAACTAGTGACGGCTCCCACACGAAACTTACAATCCAACAACTTGATCTCACGAACTAGGAAGCTCAAACAACTACAAATCGCATAGCTATGCCAATCCACTCATTTCTAGCTCGACTCAAATCACTAGCTGGGCAAGACAACTTGCAAACAACCAGGCCCCAGAGGGCTCCATCCACTAAACTTACCTCCATGCAAACAACGGAGCAAAGCGCGCCTCATATATGAAACACATCTCACAAGTCCAAACGATAACACATACAGCTTAACCCTCAAGCTTAGGCTTAATGCACCTTCCCACCGAAACTTCATAAGCGGAACTCCACTACCGGTCAACACCAACTACCAAGAACAAGAATACCAACAATGGTGGCAGAGTGCAAGCTACACTAGCCAACAAGGATCCTCAATAAGTCCGGACCTAATCCGACCACAAAGGTGCAACCTCATCCACAATCTGAAACAAAGGGGCCTTCAACTACAAAGGTGCAACGACTTCCAAGCCATCACTCAAAACCTTAACCAACTAGGCCAAACACTCATAGGAGGCGAGAACAACCCTATCGCAACTTCCGGTACACCACTCACGAGTCCGCTTAACTAGACCAACAATCGCTTCCAAGCGGCAAACAAAGCAAACTTTTCCTCCTACTAGCACCACTACCACCAATTCCAAGACCAAGGAATAACGACAACTCCCAAGGAGAAGCAGGTCCTTACAAGCGGACAACCAACGGATGAGAGAACTCCACATACGCCACCGCCTTGCTCCACGGAGCAACAACATCTAATCTCACGGGGCACAACAAGGGTCCATCTCAGATGAACCTCCAAATGCCAAGCGGGGCAACTCAACATCACAGTAGCAGGAAAAACAACCAACATGGCACAAACCACTCGCCCCACGAGCAAAACTAAACTCTAGCAACTTCAATCCACACTTGGTCAACACCAAGCATCAACTTGCCACCACACCGAAACCACTCCGGACTTTACTCCAAATAAACACTAGCTTGCTAGTCTACCAAGGCGCTAGCAACTCCACCGAGGCTACAAATCGCACGCCTCCGGCTAGCCAGCTGAAACTCACTAGTGGGCTCGGTGAGCTCGGAGAGGCTCTCCACAACCTAGGGTTCTTCAAACAACCCTCGACACACACACTGCCAGGCATACGATCTAATGGACAACCGCTGAACAAACAACTCAATTTCAAAGCATCCCAACCATCTTTGGCCAACTCCAACTCCTTGGGAACCTAGAGGACCGAAGCGCTACGAGAACGCGTCATCCTCCTACTCAAAGCATCGGCCACAACATAACTTCTACCCAAGGAAGGATCCGAACAACTCTCTTAGCCATGCCGATCAGAAACCACGCGGCTTAGCTACCACCGCTCTTGTTCAGTTTCCAACTGAACTCCAACCAACGATCAACAAGAAGATCCGCCAACCAAGCTTAGGCCCAACTTAACAAATCTTGCCTAAGCAACAACTTGATACCACGAGCCTTTGTATCCTTACCCCCTCAACCCAAGCCTTACAACAACCACCTGGAGTCCAACTTCTCAAGGCACTGAGCACGAGATCTCCAAAGCAAACCCTACATGGATCTGAAACTCTCGCCACGGAACGAACCACACAAAACACACTTGTGTGCACAACTCCCAACCTTCCTTTAGAGATCCAAGACTAACAAGCGCTTTTCCACAAAGCAACGATAACTCCTGGCAGCGATACAAACAATCCAAGGAACACCAAAAGTTCCATCTCCACACGATACTCGAAGCTGAGGCAACCTTGCTCTACCAAAGCATAAACATGCCAAACCAAACTTACTTTGTACCAAGCCTCTACCAAGGGTGCTTACCCCTAAGGCATCCAAAACCTCTCGCAAGGCATCAGCTCATCTCGCCTCAAAAGCATCCAACTCGCCTCATAGGCATCCAGCTCATCTGATAAGCATCCAACTCATGGTCCCTCAGCTGGACCAAATCCACATCTACAATGCTCAACTCTCCTCAGATTTAGGCACTCGAAGGTAGTTGACCGCACTACCAACCACAAAGAAAATCTCTTGGCCTTAACACTAGCGCGAGACTCACGCGCACCAACATTTACCAACCGGCAACCCTGTGACTTACTCAACCTCCGAAAACATCGGGAAGAGGCTCCGGCTCCTCTCGAGCATCCTTTTCGCTTGTAGTCCATCGACTACCACTGAACTAGCCCTCAGCGCACGACCTAAGCGGGTGCAAGCGCCATAAGCAGATCCAAGGCTAAAGGAGTACATTTGAACTCCGAGCGGCATAGAACCATCCGCTATGCCCAAGCCAAACTCAAGCACGAATCGGACTTAGTGCCAAAGTGGCACACCAACCAATGCACCTCAAGTGCTACTACTACCAAATCCACATTTGAGGAAGTCAATGTTAAACAACAACAGGCTCGCAAGGGGGCAAAGATGACCCTTCATCCGCCTCAAGCCACTAACACGGCAACTTGCCAAACAATCGGGCGTGGTGGAGACTCTCGCTAGTCCACCTCTCACAAGGGACTTCCACCACCATCGATGAACCAAACAAAGACAGAGCGGCACACCTCGGCCTTTTTGAGCAAGCGGGGCATCCCACACACGGATGCTAAACTCAAACTCGCCAACTACTTTACTACTAGCAGAGTAGGACTTACTAAAACATCGAGCTCTGGGCATCCATTTGCCAACACGGGCGTCTCCAACAACGCCAACAAACTCATCTGAATAAACCTGCTGATCATGCCCTCCGGGAACCTCAGGGGCTACAAGAGCTACTTTGGGGAAAAATCTTTGAAACAAACTCGTCAATTTGGGCTATCTGTGCCGGGACTCCTCACTACGCGCTACAAGCGCGCGCGCTGGGTCTCCGCTCTCGATAGCTAAAGACACGCCATCAAATCTCTCATGGGTGGAGCACACTCTCGCTCAAGGAGTCTCACTGAGGCGCTACTAGCCTCTACCCCCTCCTCTAGGCAACTCAAGCTGCCGGGGCCAAATCGGCATGCGGGCCTAACAACCACAGGACGCGGCCTCAACATCAACACGATCGGTCCAACTCCTCGGTCGGACATGCCAAGCGCCCTGCTCCTGCGGGTGCGATCAACATCTTGGCGATCTACACGAAGCACCACCACCCTCTCACTAGGGGAAAAGCGGCAAGCCCGGGCCACAAATGGCCAACGGAGTCTAAGCTCTGCCTCCCTGCGGAAGCGATGTCCCGGGGCATCCGAATCTATCTGGATACCTCAACAAGTCGCTAAACAAACAAGCGCAGATCTTTGCGGAAAGTTGGCATGATGGCTCACTAAGCCCAAACCAACAACGAGTCGAACACGCTTTCGTCTCCGCTCCACAACACTACACAAGGCATACACTAGATGAAAGGTATTGTAAATTCTTAACCCTTTTCAAAAAACAAGAACTTAGGCGTGCACTGATGACCGCCGCCGGAGTCTTTGGTGATCATGGGAAAGACGACCTACAACAAAAGGTCGGTCTACAAAGTCTATGACTCGAGCTCGATACCAATCAGTAAAGACCCACCCAAAAAAGGGCTCTAAATAGGCCTTTACCCCAATGCATGCATTCAAAGGAAAGGACAATATGCAATTAAGTTTTGATTCCCAATTAAAACAAAACAATCAAGGTTCCATCAGAAATCAATATAGTTCTTTGAAAAACTGTTTCAAGGCAAATACATTTCCAAAACGTACACTCTGATCAGAGATTTATTAAAACATTTGGAACATTCTCAAATTCAATAAAGCGGGAATCCACAAAATCATTCAGAAAACATCCTAGGGCTCCGTGCCCGACTACATGCATTCAGGGGAAAATGAAAGACAAGAGTCATAGAAATAAAAAGTCAGAGACGACAGCACGTTCCCATGATCATAGCTCCTCCTTCAACCATCTTGCCTCGCGCCATGGTTACCTGAAAGATAAGTAAGGGTGAGTAACGAATTACTCAGTAAGAATCCCCAACCGGGGTACAATACGATGCACATGGTCATCTAGATGAGTGTATGCAAGCTATGAATATAAACACAGAATAGAGCACATAGCTTAAGTCCACACTTGGACCTCGGATGCCAACTCAGGGTCTTAGTCCGGAAATAAATCCACCACACAATACGCCCTATACGAGAACCAAGTCTCGGCCTCAGCCTGACTACTGTCGATACGAAAGGTGCACTAGCTCAAGATCCCGAGGAGCTCTCCGGTCGGCGCTGTAATGAGCGTAAGCATGCACCGCGTGCTTCCACAGACTATGGGGGGTGCCGGGTCTAGTGGCAAGCTGCCCATATCCGGATACCACGCCTAACTAAATCTACGGATCGGTGTCACGACGACATAGGGTGTGAGACCTGGACACGTGAACTATGTCAGCCTGTACCACCGCACCTGAGGCTAAGGAACGGGTCGTGGTAGGCTTACACCAGGAAGCCGTCCTTACCTTAACAGGTGGCAATCAAGGGCTACTACCGAACACACTGAGGATGTGCCGGCTGTCGGGGACTAGGCATTGCCAAGTCATCATCCCGACCGTTGGGGCATCGCTAAGACTACCACCCTCACCCAAGATTGCAGGGCCTACCGGTTGGGATAGCTAATCCCTCACGGGGTCCAAGGACGGAGAACTGTCTCGAACGTCCTTGCCATAGATGCAAGATACTTTATGCATCGGGCCCGGATGATGCTATCTACACGAATTCTAACCGCCTTAACAATCGGCAAACAATCCAATACGTGCTCAAGAATACAAATGGACCTAGCATGGTACTACAGAACAAGAATGAATATGAGCATGCGTAAGCGGAACAACCTAGCATGGACTAACATGAAAGAACAACATACGAAGTCATGCGATCGAGAATTTGAGCGAGCACCTAAACTATACATGCCGATAATCACAAACAAACATACAACATCAATCACATAGAACATCGCAGAGGTCCACACAACCCCTCCTGAAGAAATCCTTACCTTGGCGGGAGGCAACTACACACAAAATCCTACGCTGCGATCGATCCCGAGCTAGCTAACGAGAACCTAACAAACACAATAGAAATCACAATCATAGCCCTAAAAATATAATAAAACAAGCGAGGCTCGGCTCCGGCACTCACACCGCACGACCGACACGCGGACGGGCGGCGGCGACGGTGGGAGCGGCTGCTTTGGCGCGGAGATGGCGCTGGCGGATGGCGATGGGCGGCAAAATGGCGACATCTGGCGCTGCCGCGCGCAGACGGACAGTGGCCTGAGCGCGGATGGCGCGCTAAGCGCGCGCGAGCGCTGGGCGGCACGCTGACGGACGCGCACGCAGCGCGCAGAGCGCGAGGCGCGCGCGCGCGCGACGCGGACGACGGGCGCTCGGCCGCGATGCGAGCGGGACGCGGCTTCGGCTGGCGATGGCGGCTGGCGCTGGCGCGCGGCGAGCGGTGCGATGCGGCGACGGCTGCGACGCGACGGACGCGTGGATCGGGGTCTTCGCGACACCTCTGGCTGGGCGGCGCTGCGGCGGCACTGGCGCTGGGCTGTCTCTCTGGCTGGCGCTCAGGCGTCTGGGCGCTGCTGCTGCTGGCGCTGGGTCGCTGGTGCGATCTGGCTGGCCGCTCGACCGGCCTGCTCGGCTGGTCGCTTGGCTGGCGGAGCAGCGCGCTCGGGGCGCAAGGGAAGAAAATCACGGCAAGGGGCTTGGGAGAGAAAAGGGTTGGGCGGCCATGGAGTTTTGGGGAAGAAAACACAAAACCTAATTTCTTTTCATTTAACCAAATGCACAAAACTCCAAAGATCCAAGGGTAACTAAGATATGACGCGGAAAGAGTAACAAGAGCTCTCCATAGCTCAAGCGCACGCATCCTCACAGCTTTTACGGAGACCGGGTTCGAATCCCACTGCAACACAAATTCCTTTATTTTTACTTTTGCATCTACCCATGCTCAAACCAAACCACAAAGCCTCAAAACCTTCATAAATCCATCCAATAATTTTAGCAAATCGAAAAAGACATAAACGGCCCTGACGGCCCGACCAAATTACCAAAATACCCCCAGGGCGTACCTGGAAGACTGGGATGAAAACCTGGGCCGTTACACTTTGTCCCCACCGGTCGGGAGTAGAGCGAAGCATAACGTACATTGCTTCCCCCCCGGTAGCCGATGTGGATTTAGCTACCACATCGGCAAAAGCCTAGTTTGTAGCCCGCTAGAGCGGAACCACGCCAGCGGTGCAAGCCCGCCTTGGCCGGTTCTTAGCTTCGTGTCGGTGGTACAGTTGCACAGATGAGTGCCGAGGGCCTCGCACTACTGTGTTCAGTGACACCGTTTCCGAGTCTTTAGGCATGCGTACCTAGCCCGCGTAGTTTGTACCTAGGCCCCCACATTTACGCCGGTTGCAGCAGCATGAGGTGTGCGCGCACACGCGTTAGTCGCCGGTTCGGAGAGCTTCCCCAGGCTAATGTTCGTGAGTACACCAGTTCCTTCCAGTTTAGAGCCAGACTTCGGGTACTCTCCCGGTAGTCCAGACTTATTAGCGAGGGTAAGAGGCCCTTGAGGACACCCATTGGGATTGGTTTTTTAGCTAATCATATGGTCGAGGGAGAAAGACCCTCGAGGGTGTCGGACATCTTTGGGATCGGTTTATGAGCTTATCAATTGGCCGAGGGAGAAAGACCCTCGGAGATGTCCTGGGATTGGTTATGAGAACCAATCATTAGGCCGGAAGTAGGAGACTTCCGAGGATTCCAGATTCTGCCTTGTAAGCTCGTTGAGCTATGATCATGTTGGTAGCTTTGTTTGCATGTATACTAGGGTGCTAGATGATTGATGTATCGTATTGTACCCCGGTTGGGGATTCTTCTACCGAGTATGTTTATACTCACCCTTATTTTTGTGGTTTTTCCACGGGTAACAGGGGGACAAAGACCTGGGACGGCTAGCGGAGGGAGCTGATTGATCATGGGAGCTACCGGCACTCTGTCTTTCATTGTTTGCATAATTTGTTCAGCATGTAGACTGACAGGAGTCCTAGGGGGACGTTTTTAAAAGTTGTTTAAATTGTATTGTATGTTTTTATAAACACTAGCCAGACTTGTTTTACTTTGTTGGTTTTGCTTAAATGAAGGTTGTTGTTTATGTTTTAAGTGTTCCCCGCTTTTAAATGTTTTGAAAGGTTTTAAATATGAGCACTAAACCGCTTGATGAAGTATTTAACTTGCATGCTGAGTGAGAACCTAGGTTTAGGACCGTATTTTGGGTCGGGTTCTTACACCACACCACCCTCCCCTTCTCACCCTTGCCGCCGTCGCCCAGCCCCCTACCTCGCCGCCCGATGCCGCCGTCGCCCCTGCCTTGCCCCGCGCAGCCCCCAGCCCCAGACCACATCGAGCAGCCCTGCAGCAAGCCCTAGTTGCTCCGCCCATCCTTCGCGTCGTCCCAGCGTGATCTCGCCGCGCTGCAGCCAGCCCGCGTTGCTCCGCCCATCCTTCGCGTCGTCCCAGCGCGATCTCGCCCCGTCGCTCCGCCCATCCTCCACTCCTTCCCAGCGCGATCTCGCCGCGTCGCTCCTCCCATCCTCCGCGCCGTCCCAGCGCGAGCTCGCCGCGTCGCTCCGTCCGCCCGCGTCCGTACGACAGCACCCCAACGCCGTCGCGTCTGCACGATTGCGCCCAGTGCCAGCGCCCAGCACCCCAGCGCCCCAGCAGAGCCCCTGTCTGCTCGCCTCTGCCGCACGTAGCCTTGCCGTGAGCCTGCCTGGCCGAGACAGATTGGTACCGAGCCTGGTGTCTTCTCGGTGGGTAATTCTCGAGCCTTCACTTTTTGGACCTTAAGATAATAGCTGCTGATTGTTTAATTAGGGTGATTTTTTTACTTGCTTAGGTTGCTCGGGTTCGCTTAGAAGCTCGAGGGTCACTTGTTGGGTGTGATTGATATTCTCTACTTGCTTCCAGGTAAGGGTTTCTTACCGTGGTTGTGCAGACCCTACGAATAATTGATAGCATGTCATATCTTGTGTTTGTATGAAATTTCTAGTGGATAGGTTACATGTTTTCTCTTGCTTCCAGGTTTGTGTTGTACTTGTGTTTCTGTTATATTAGTTCCAGGCTAGGGTCTTTTTATCTTGGCATATTCTTTTTCCTGTTATATTCTGACAGTTCCATGCTAGGGCTAGACAGGTGATCTATAGTGTAGGTAAGTCCCCGATGGGCACTGCACTGTTCCCGTATGTGTAAGACCCCGATGGGCATCATAAGGTTGCTAGAGAGTGTAAGACCCCGATGGGCATCTCTGTGATCCTAGCTGGAGTAAGACCCCGATGGGCATCCTAGATGTGTAAGACCCCGTTGGGCAGCATTGATAGCTAGAGGTGTAAGACCCCAATGGGCATCCGTATGTGTAAGACCCCGATGGGCATCATTGATTGAGGTGTAAGACCTCGATAGGCATCATTGATTGAGGTGTAAGACCCCGATGGGCATCCGTATGTGTAAGACCTCGATGGGCATCCTTGTGTGTAAGTCCCCGATGGGCATCATTGTGTCATTGTATCCTAGGTTGTGTAAGACTCCGATGGGCATCCAGGTGTATAACCTAGGATAGGTTGTAGTTGTAATCCCTTGATAGGCTAGCTCTAGTGTTAGCTCATAGCCTAAACCAACCGTTTTGCTCTAAGTCATTGTATGGTTGCATGTCGGTGTGCTAAATGATATATTTTTGTATTGTACCCCGGTTGGGGATTCTTACTAAGTAACTCGTTGCTCACCCTTATTTTCTGTGGCTTTCCACCAAGTAACTTGGGACAGAGGCAGGTTGGCTAGGAGGAGGCTGCTGAATGATCATGGATGGCCGAACTTTGAGACTGTTTTATCTTTATTTGATTTTGGTTTAGCATGTAGTTGGACTTGAGTCCTTAGAATATCATTCATGCAAAAACTTGTTTAAGATTTCTCGAACCGTTTCCTTTGATTTTAAGAAAGTACTGATCAATCACTTTACTTGTTGGTTTTGCTTAATGAATTTTATGCTTGATTTAGTTGTGTTGAATGAAAAGTTTTAAATTCGTACTCTGTATGAGTGATTTCATATTTTTAATTATGCATGCTAAGTAAGGATCTAGGTTAGAGACCGTTATTCGGGTCGAGTCCTTACAGTTGGTATCAGAGCTCAGAGTCATAGGTTCTGTAGACTGACATGCAATTGTAGGTTGTTTTCCATGATCATCAGCGCTCCGACAGCCATCAGGTTTGTCCATAAGTTTAAGGTTAAGGGTTAAGAATTACAATACTATTTGCACTTGCATCTACATGACTTGTTATTGTAGGGCAGGAAAACCGGTTCTGACTCATTGTTAGTTTGAGTGTAGATTGTCAGCATGTCAGTTACCCGTAGAGGGCGGGGAGGCTCGAGGCCGACCGCTTAGGGCGTTCGTATTGATTCTGACACTGGAGGGATGTCGTCCCAAGCTGAACCAGATGTTAGGCCACCTGCAGGCCCTTCTGATGTGTTGCCCGGGGAGGGCGTGGAGGCATCTAAGCCTCAAGAGGTTGCACCGAGAGTATCTTTTATGGAGTCCATGAGAGCTCTTATGGTTGGATTGCTAGCTGACCAGAGGGCTGAACAGAGAGCTGAAATGCAGGCTTTGTTAGCTGCGCAGAGGGAAGAGTCCTGAGTTCAGATAGAGCAGCTGACCGAGTTGGTTCAACAGAGGACTGTAGTGCCACCAACACCACCAGCTCCGCAGGAGCCGAATGTGAATGAGGTCGTTGTGGCGGAAGGTGCTGAGGATCTGGGCAAGTGGCTGAAGGATTTTGTCAAATGAAAGCCCGAGAAGTTTAGTGCCCCTGGAGAACCGTTGGTAGCAGCTAGATGGATAGCTGAGCTAGAATACACTTTCATGGTGATGGCTTATCCTGAGGTGCAGCGAGCTCGTTGTGCAGCTCATGTGTTAGCTGGTACAGCTAAGTGGTGGTGGGATTCCACTTTGAGTGAGAGACCGGCTGGGTCTCCACCTGCCACCTGGGAGTTCTTCAAGGCTGAGTTCAACGCAAAATTTATCACTGAAGAAGCCCAAGAGAAGATGATCGAGCTATTTTCAAACCTTAAGCAAGGTTCTGATTCGATCGAGGTTTATGAGAAATTTTTTTCGGAGTATGGGTACTTCGAGCCGCAGTTGATTGCTACCCCTGAGCTGAAGATCAGAAATTTTATTGCGGGCTTGAGACAGGGAGTGTCTCAGGATGTTAGGGCGCAGGCCCCAGAGACTTTTGCCAAGGAAGTGCAGCTGACAACGATTTATGATGGGAAGTATCCTCCAGAACAGGTTGCTAGTGCTGCTGTGCAGAAGGCCCCAGTATACTCAGGCCAGAAGCGTAAGTTTGACTCCGGAGGCAATAGCCGTGTGGGCGGTCAGCGCCACCAAGGTTCTTATCAGGGCAGAGACCAACATTGGAACCGTAACCGTGATCAGCCTCGCCAGCAGGGTGTAGGGAGGCTGCCACGGTATTGTAAACCTTGTGGGAAGCCGCATTGGGGTCCTTGTGGAGGTAACCCTAGGGCTTGCTATAATTATGGTAAGGAAGGGCATCAGGCCCGGTATTGCAACCAGAAAGCAGTGGTTGCGCAGCCAGCCCAGCAGCAGGGGCGAGTGTATGCTACAACCCACCGGGAGGCTGAGCAAGCCGGGGCCGCGGTGGCAGGTACGCTCCTAGTTCTTGATCATTTTGCCTTTGTTTTGTTTGATTCGGGTTCCACACATTCTTTTTTTTCTATTGTTTTTGCTGAGCATGCTTGCATGATTTTAGAACCTCTACGTTTTGAGTTATCTGTGGCTACCCCTTCGGGAGCTAGTATGTTGGCCAGTCAGAAGGTAAAAGACGATCGGATACTGGTATCCGACGAGTCTCTACAGGTTACGCTCATAGTACTGGCTATGAGTGGTTTTGATGTAATCCTCGGCATGGATTGGTTAGCTGATAACCACGCGATGATTGACTGCCGCTGGAAGGAGGTAGTGTTCAGGCCGCCGAGCAGGCCCAGCTTTAAATTCTGTGGCACCCAGAGCGGGGTGTGTCCGCCAGTGATTTCGGCAGTTAAAGCCCACCGTTTGCTAGCTCGAGGAGCTTGGGGCTTTATAGCTAAGTTGTCCGGGGTAAGCCGTGATCAGTTATCTGTTGAGCAAGTGCCCATTGTGCAAGAGTTTCCTGGTCTGCCGCCAAAAAGAGAGGTTGATTTCTCAATAGAGCTAGAGCCAGGAACTCGTCCTATCTCGAAAGCTCCCTATCGTATGGCGCCGGCTGAACTGAAAGAGTTAAAGGAGCAGTTGCAAGAGTTGCTTGACAGAGGATTCATTAGACCGAGTGTGTCCTTGTGGGGAGCACCCGTGCTGTTTGTTAAGAAAAAGGATGGCTCGATGCGTCTATGCATCGATTACAGGGAACTGAATAAGGTAACCATCAAGAACAAGTATCCACTGCCACGTATTGGTGATCTATTTGACCAGCTCCAGGGAGTTTGTGTGTTTTCAAAGATCGACTTGAGGTCGGGCTACCACCAGTTAAGGATCCGGGATGTAGATATCCCTAAGACAGCTTTTAGGTCGAGGTATGGTCACTATGAGTTCGTAGTCATGTCTTTCGGACTGACCAACGCCCCAGCTGCATTCATGGACATGATGGACAGAGTGTTCAAGGCGTTCTTGGACCGCTTTGTCATCGTGTTCATAGATGAAATTCTTGTGTACTCTAAGTCTAAGGAGGACCATGTTTCGCACCTAAGGCAGATTTTGACAGCCTTGCGCGAGAACCAGCTTTATGCGAAGTTTTCTAAGTGTGACTTTTGGCTTGAGGAGGTAGCTTTTCTAGGGCACGTTGTGTCTAAAGAGGGAGTGGCTATGGACCCTTCGAAAATAGAGGCAGTTAGTTCGTGGGCTAGACCGACGAATGTGTCGAAGATTCGTAGTTTTCTGGGTCTTGTCGGATATTACCGCCGCTTCGTTCAAAACTTTTATGCTATAGCTTCACCGCTTACTCGGTTGACGAGGAAGGGCGTCAATTTCGTTTGGGATGAGAAGTGCGACGAGAGTTTCGCTAAGCTGAAGAGCAGTTTGACGTCCGTGCCAGTGTTGGCAGTCTCGAAGGGGACAGGGGGTTTCGTGGTGTACAGTGATGCCAGCAAGTTTGGTTTGGGTTGCGTTCTGATGCAGCACGGTAAAGAAATAGCGTATGCCTCGAGGCAGTTGAAACTGCATGAGCAGAATTATCCGACCACCAGAGCCTCAAGTATTTCTTCACTCAGAAAGACCTGAACATGAGACAGATGAGGTGGTTGGAGCTTGTAAAGGATTACGACTGTGAAATCTTGTATCACCCTGGGAAGGCTAATGTTGTAGCAGTTGCACTGAGTAGAAAGACCTCGCATTTAGCAACGCTGACAAATCCCAGAAGTAGTATAAGGAATGACCTTAAGAGGGCAGGAATAACAGTGTTGTTAGGAGAAGTTGCGCCAGGGTAGCTCAGTTGACCATCCAGCCTTCGATAAGGCAAAAGATTATCGATGGCCAGTTGAATGACCCTAAGTTAAAGATTTTGTATGAGAGGGTTCAGGCCGATGGTGACTTCGATTTCGTGGTATCTGCTGATGGTGGCTTGAGATATAAGGGTCGGCTATGTGTCCCAGCCGATGCCGGTTTGCGCACAGAGTTGTTGACCGAGGCTCACACCTCGCCTTTTGCATGGCACCCAGGGGGTAACAAAATGTACCAAGATCTAAAGCAGACTTTTTGGTGGATGGGAATGAAGCGGGAGATTGCCCAGTTTGTCAGTCGATGTCTCACTTGTCAGCAAGTGAAGGCGCCTAGGCAGAAACCAGTAGGGTTATTGCAGTCATTTCGGGTGCCGTAGTGGAAGTGGGAGGAGATTACCATGGACTTTATCTCGGGTTTGCCCAGGACACCTAGAGGTTATGCACAAATTTGGGTGATCGTCGACAGGTTAACCAAGTGTGCACATTTCATTCCCGGTAGGATAAATTATATCGTGGAGCAGTGGGCACAGTTGTTCCTTGAGCAGATAGTTAGGTACCACGAAGTGTCAGTTAAGATTATCTCCGATCGAGACTCCTGTTTTACTTCCCATTTTTGGAAGGCCCTTCAGGCCGGATTGGGCACAGAGTGCAGCTACAGTACAACCTTCCACCCACAGACCGATGGTCAGACAGAGCGGGTAAATCAGATCTTAGAAGATATGTTGGGAGCCTGTGTGTTAGATTTTCTGGGCAGTTGGGATCAGTATCTATATTTGATGGAGTTTGCCTACAACAACAGTTATCAGTCAACCATTCAGATGGCACCGTTTGAGGCGTTGTATGGTAAGCGTTGCAGATCCCCGGTATTTTGGGAGGAGGTTGGAGACAGGCAGGTTTTGGGTCCAGAGTTGCTCCAATTGACCAATGAAGCAATCCAGAAGATTAGAGCTCGTATGTTGACTTCCCAGAGCAGGCAGAAAAGCTATGCCGACGTCAGGCGTAGAGAGTTAGAATTTGAAGTTGGCCAGCATGTCTTCCTTAAGGTAGCTCCAATGCGTGAAGTTCTGAGGTTTGGAAAGAAGGGGAAGCTGAGCCCCAGGTTTGTTGGACCTTTCAAGGTTCTTGAGAGGGTTGAGGTTGTAGCTTACCGGTTAGCACTGCCGCCGTCCTTGGCTGCAGTGCATAGTGTGTTCCATGTTTCGATGCTCCGCCAGTATGTGGCAGATCCTTCGCACATCATAGATTTTGAGCATTTGCAGCTGAACAGTGACCTAAGCTTTGAGGAAAAACCCATAGAGATCTTAGCATTTGAGAAAAAGGTTTTGAGGAACCGAGCCATTGATTTAGTGAAAGTGCAGTGGCGGAATCAGGGAGTTGAGGAAGCTACTTGGGAGTTGGAAGGGGAGATGAGGAGAAACTACCCGGAGTTATTTTAGTACAGCGACTTCCGAGGACGGAAGTCTTCTAAGGAGGGAGTATTGTAACAGCCCGAATTTCTGTTAATTGAGAAATAAGGTTTTTAAGAAGTGTTTCCAGGAGCAGTTGGATTTATTAAGGTTTCTTGAGGTTTATTGGTCAGGTGTAAAATATGAATTTTTAAAAGGGTGCTCCTTGGGAGATTCGAACCCTGTACCTAAGGAATTTGGAAGCTTGGATTTAATTAAGAAAAAAATAAAGCGTCAGCTAGGACTCGAAGGAGGGAAGCCTTGGGAAGGGATTTTGGGATTCCACAAAGCCTATTTAATTTAGGAAAAAAAGGAAAAGAAAAAAAAAAGAAAGAGAAAGAAAAGAAACCCTAGCTTGGTCGCACCACCCTCCCCTTCTCACCCTTGCCGCCGTCGCCCAGCCCTCTACCTCGCCGCCCGACGCTACCATTGCCCCTGCCCGCCGCCGCGCGCCGCAGCCACCCCTGCATCAAGACCGAGCAGCTACCTGCGCAGCAAACCACCGCATGGCGCAGCCAGCCCGCGTCGCTCCGCCCATTCTTTGCTCCGTCCCAGCGCGATCTCGCGGAGTTGCTCCGCCCAACCTCCGCGCCGTCCCAGCGCGATCTCGCCGCGTCGCTCCGCCCATCCTCCGTGCCATCCCAGCGCAAGATCGCCGCGTCGCTTCGTCTGCCCGCGTCCGTACGACAGCGCCCCAATGCTGTCGCGTCTCCACGATTGCGCCCGGTGCAGCGCCCGCCAAGACCAGCGCCCAAGAGAGCCCCTCGCTCGCTCGCTCGCCTGCGCGCATGCGATCTCTTGCCGTGATCTGCGCTCGAGCCGAGACAGCTTGGTGTCGAGCCTGGTGTCTTCTCGGTTGGTAATTCCCGAGCCTTCACTTTTTGGACCTTAAGATAATAGCTGCTGATTTTTTAATTAGGGTGATTTTATTACTTGCTTAGGTTGATCGGGTTCGCTTAGAAGCTCGAGGGTCACTTGTTGGGTGTGATTGATATTCTTTGCTTGCTTTCAGGTAAGGGTTTCTTACCGGGGTTGTGCGGACCCTACGAATAATTGATAGCATGCCATATCTTGTGTTTGTATGAAATTTCTAGTGGATAAGTTACATGTTTTCTCTTGCTTCCAGGTTTGTGTTGTACTTGTGTTTCTGTTATATTAGTTTCAGGCTAGGGTCTTTTTATCTTGGCATATTCTTGTTCCTGTTATATTCTGACAGTTCCATGCTAGGGCTAGGCAGGTGATCTATAGTGTAGGTAAGTCCTCGATGGTCACTGCACTGTTCCCATATGTGTAAGACCCCGATGGGCATTATAAGGTTGCTAGAGAGTGTAAGACCTCGATGGGCATCTCTGTGATCCTAGCTGGAGTAAGACCCCGATGGGCATCCTAGATGTGTAAGACCCCGTTGGGCAGCATTGATAGCTAGAGGTGTAAGACCCCGATGGGCATCATTGATTGAGGTGTAAGACCCCGATGGTTATCCGTATGTGTAAGACCCCGATGGACATCATTGATTGAGGTGTAAGACCCCGATGGGCATCCGTATGTGTAAGACCTCGATGGGCATCATTGATTAGAGGTGTAAGACCCCGATGGGCATCCTTGTGTGTAAGTCCCCGATGGGCATCATTGTGTCATTGTATCCTAGGTTGTGTAAGACCCCGATGGGCATCCAGGTGTATAACCTAGGATAGGCTGTAGTTGTAAGCCCTTGATAGGCTAGCTCTAGTGTTAGCACATAGCCTAAACCAACCGTTTTGCTCTAAGCCATTGTATGGTTGCATGTCGGTGTGCTAAATGATATGTTTTCGTATTGTACCCCGGTTGGGGATTCTTACTGAGAAACTCGTTGCTCACCCTTATTTTTTGTGGCTTTCCACCAGGTAACTTGGGACAGAGGCAGGATGGCTAGGAGGAGGCTGCTGGATGATCATGGATGGCCGAACTCTGAGACTGTTTTATCTTTATTTGATTTTGGTTTAGCATGTAGTTGGACTTGAGTCCTTAGAATATCATTCATGCAAAAACTTGTTTAAGATTTCTCGAACCGTTTCCTTTGATTTTAAGAAAGTACTGATCAGTCACTTTACTTGTTGGTTTTGCTTAATGAATTTTATGCTTGATTTAGTTGTGTTGAATGAAAAGTTTTAAATTGGTACTCTGTATGAGTGATTTCATATTTTTAATTATGCATGCTAAGTAAGGATCTAGGTTAGAGACCGTTATTCGGGTCGGGTCCTTACACTTAGCATGGTCCAGTTATTAAAAAACTTAGCTTAGAAATTTACTTGAATTATTTGAATTGAATGTTGTTAGCTTTAGCGAAATGGATAAGCATTGTTTCGCTGTTGTAAGGTGAGATTAGTGGAAAGAGAAGTTCTCCCTATTTACATAGTCATTGCTCGAGGACGAGCAATAATGTAAGTTTGGGGGTGTGATAGCTCTAAAAAACTGAGAGTTAAGGGCTAAGTTTAATAGCTGTTCGCGAGAACTGTCACTACATCAAAGCAAGAATTAGCTAAGTCTGTTCGCTTAGCTTAATTATTTGAGTGAATTACAAAATCCTATAGTTTTCTATTTATGATAACATTTTAGAGGTTTGCTTTAGGAAAAGTACATGAATATGTAAAGCTTTAAGTTCCATCTCTATAAATCTGATATTTTGTTTTTGCTCTAGCATACCAAGGGAGCGAAATACAGAAGTGCTAAAAGCTTTATGGAGCTAAGTGTAGTTGCTAAACATTTGGCTTAAGCAAACACAAATCTAGCGAGAAAAGTTTTATGGAGCTAAGTGCAGTTGCTAAAAGTTTTGCTTAAGTGAACTGAAATCAAGCGAGATGGGTTCTCGAAAAAATAGCTAAAGTGGAAGATGTGTCAAAAATTTGAGAAAAGCCTTTCAATCTCAACTGTTGCACGTGAGATCGTGGAGCAAAGGACATGCTTATGAGATCGTGGTGTAGAGCCTTATCTGAAGCAATATAAATAGCAACCTTTTTTCATTGTGAAAGGCATCATCCATTTTGTTGGAGAGATCATCGTCAAGTTTTCTTCAGACCAAAAGCATTGTCATTTTTATAGTTTGCTTCTCTTTTCAATCTTAACTTTGCACTCTTTACTTTCATTTTAGTATTTTTTTCTTTGGCTTTGTTTTGTAAGCATACGTTGTTATTTCCTTATTTAATTGAAGATGAAATTTTCTTTTTACCTTGCGTTGCATCTATTTATCATCATGTGTAGCTAAGTTTTTAGTCGGAAGGAAATAGGCTAAGTATGACTATTTCACTTACGCAAAGTGGGAGTAAGATGTCAACTATTTATGCATGTTGTGTTGAATTACATTTTTTCCAGCTAACTATTTGTATGAACTTTATTTCTCTTTCGAAAGAAAGGGAATAGAGCAACCTTGCATGTCATAATATTAAGTTTTGCTAAGTTTACTTGCATTTTAAAAAGGACACTTAGAGATAAGGTTCGCCTAGTGCTGATCGCTTAGTTTATTTGTTGTTTGAGTTCGAGAGAACCAAACTAGGAGCTCTAGAGAGCCAACTTAGAGAGCTTGAGAGAGCCAAAGAGAAAGCCATCAGTTGTTCGCTTCTTAGCCAAATGCCATTTCGCTTTAGCGAAACTCTCTGAAAAGTCTTAACCTCCTTCCGATGTCTTTAATTTGATTAAAGTTAGTTTATCATTCGTTGCATTTTAAGTATTTTTTCAATTGAGATTCGCATTTTGTTCGCTTTAGCGAACAGATTTAGCGAACTTATTTCAACAACTTAGTTTTATTTTCATCACAACAATATTTCCTGTGTTACCATAACTCTCTAATTTTCTTTTAAGCATGTTGTTAATCACTAATCCCTGTGGAGATGACTTTTACTTACTTTATAACTTGCTACAACAAGACTGTGTATACTTGCACATCTTTGGGAAATCACACACATTTCGCTTAATCTGAGTAGAGATTTCGCTTTAGCGAGATCTAGGCTTCCACGTCATCATTCTCATTTTCTTATTATTTTAATTATTGTGTGTTCACGATTTCGCAAACAGTGTATTATATGTACGTATAGATATCTGTGTATCTATATATGTATATATGTATATATATATATACACATATATACATATGGGTATATATATATATGCGTCGATTAGCTAACCATGCATGTACCTTGTGGAGAATCGAAAAAGGAACCACAAGTTGACCCCAGATGCTACTTTAGGTTGCATGAACGGATGTTCGACACTTAGGGAGTTAAAAATAACCTCGCTACTGCTTACGTCGCCCTGTGCTAAGTATGGTGTTCGCAATGGAAGTTGGTTCACCCGTAAATCATTAATTACGGAAGTAACAATTGTTAGAGAAGTAAGCCATTCTTTGGCTAGTCCTCTCTCTTATCATCTTCTAGGATTATTTAGTTAGCATTACTCATTGCATGCATTAGTATTTTATTTCTGTACTTGAATTATTTTATCAAAACAACAAAAACCATCCAACTCAACAATTTATGCCTTTTTATTTTCTGCATGACTCTGACTTAAATGGTACTAGCCCTAGACATCAATCTCTATGGGATCGATAAATTATATACTTATTACTTGCTGCAATTCTCGACCGGTACATTTGCGCGTAAGTGATTCCGAGTATGCTTAGCATAAGTTGGCTTCAAATTACTTACTGTTCAATATAATAGTAGCAGACTTGCAATCGATCGTGTTGCTTAGTCAACTGGTATAAATAGATTTTAAACCTTGATCAATCTATATGATTCTTGAATGGGAACAAGTAAGATATCTTTAATAAGGTCGAAGATTCTCCACCAATTGATAAACCACATATGATAGCTTATCTTATAGGCATTTTGACAAAATTGAAGAAGCCATAAGTGTTTGTAGTTTTGGACCATATGACATTGTACTATGCCTTTACGCAATCATGGTATTAGTATTTTGAAGGGATGAAGTGTTTTGAGAATTCTTTTTTATTGTAGATATTTTTATTCTAGTAGGTTAGAATTTAAAACTTTGAAGATTTTTAATTTTGAATAGGCTATTTTTTATGGATCCTTCCCATCAAGTTTATGAATTATTTCAAATGAATTTGGTGTCAACTTATATAAACTCATAGAACCTTAATTGGTTAAATTCATTCCCGCAATATTCTAAGCCATTATTTGTCCTAAAAAACGTTTCTTAGAAGTTTTAGTTTTAACTAAGGCTTTCCATACATGATTATGTAAACCATGATTACTATGTGAATTCACTATTGATATGTTGACATGTTGAACTGTTATGGAATAGGCTCAACATGTAGATATGTTGTGAAATTCTATTTTCTCGAAATGCTTGCATACATGTTTCCAAGTTCAATGAGAAAGTTTATAGTTAGTGTAACCTAGGCACATGAGATCTCGGATCTCATAATTATTCACATCAGGGGAAGATCTATAGGGGTGTACTCGGCCAGCCGTGGCCCAATCCTTGACGGATAAAGGAAGTTAGATTTAAGAGGTTGTGCATAGGGAAGGAGTGGATTGCAACCGTCATGAGTACAACAAGTTGACTATAGGGTCTTATAGCCGATGCTAAAAACAACCAACTGTGATCAGGGCTTCTGCAATCCCTTCTGATACCTAGAAAGTTATGTAACAGCCCAGATTTCTATTTCGGTTCCACAGGAATGTTTGGTTATTTATTTGGTTGTTTGTTTGGGTCGTTAGGGCAGTTTAAGCCTTTAGAGACATTTAGTAATTTTGCCTTCAGGGTCGGTTTCGTAATTAATTAGGTTTATAGGGCTAGTGTTTTATTTTGGACAGCTTGGAGGTTCTTTTTGTTAAAAGAGAAAAAGAGGAAAATATTTGTACAAGTTTTCCCTCGCCACAACTCGAAGCTGGATGGTTAGGGATTTAGAGGTTTTTAAGTTAAAAGAGAAAAAGAGAGGAAAATGGGATTTAAGTTTCCTTCGCTGGGAGTCGAAATTTTGTTGACTTTGACACGTGGCATTTGGAGGTTCATTTAGCGATTAAAAGAAAAGGGAAAAAGAGTTTGTCGATTTAATTCTCCAAATCTCAAGCCCTAGCCATAGTCTTCTTCTACCCCAAGTTTGTTCTTGTCGATTTCTTTCTCTTCTCCATTCCCTTTTCCGATTCTTCTTCCTCTCTTCTCCTTCTTCTTGCCGTGAACAAGCAGCCATCTCCAAGCCATCTTTTTTGCCAAGCAAAATCCCTCTTCTTGTTGTCGCACATCAACCCTAGTCGAGAAGCCTTTGTTGCCGCACATCAACCCTAGCCGAGGGGCCTTGTTCGCTGCACACCCAAGCCGCAAGCACACCCTAGCAACCGAGAGTAGCCTTGTAGCCGAGAGCCTTATGCCTTCTTCGGTTGGGTAACTTTATCGAGCTCTGTTTATGTTTGGTCGATCCAGTTTTTGAGCTGTTTAGATAGTATTATTTATTCATGCTTGTTTATATTATTTCCTAGGTTCGTGTTGGTTCTACAGCTCATAGAGCATAGCTTTGATTGTTTGTTTTGCTTGTTTTCTAGGTAAGGATTTCTTACCGGGGTTGTGTGGCCCCTGCAAGACTTTGTTGATTGTATTCATATTTGCTTGCTTATTGTTTACGAGCATGTTAGTGGATAGGATTTGTATGTTGTTTTGTTCTGCTAGCATGTTTTACTCTTGTTTCCACATGTTAGTGTCATGTTAGGTTTGTTCTTCAAGCATATGATTTGATTCATGTTTAAGCTCGTAGTACCATGCTAGGTTTTATATGTTGTTCAACATGTTTGATTGTTTGGGAACAGGTTGAGTATTCTTATATAGAACTATTTAGGTTGTCATCATCCAGAGGCTGAGAGCGGACATAAAGTACTTTGTCCCCAAACGTCGGAACCAGCGAGGAAAAGATCCTGCACCAGGCAGTCGATGTGGTCTAGCTCACCACATAGGCATAAGCCTAGTCTGTAGCCTGCTAGAGCGGAACCCTTCTAACGGTGCAAGCTTGCATTGGTCGGTTCTTAGCTTCAGGCGTCGGTAGTATTCAGGCTGCTACAGCTTAGTGTTGTGGGCCTCGCACTCTTGTAGATCAGTGACACCGCTTTCGAGTCTTTAGGCATGCGTACCTGGATCGACGTAGTTTGCCCTTAGGCTCCCACATTTACACGGTTCGCAGCAGCATGCAGTGTGCGTGCACACACGTTTTGCGTTGGGAGGAGAGCTCTAAACGGGCTAATGTTCGTAAGTACACCACTTCCCTTCCGAGTTTCGAGCTAGACACCAAGTACTCTCCCAGTTGTCCCAGGACCAGTTTGGAGAGCTGGTTAACTTATCGAACATAATGTACTTTGTCCCCATAGATCGGACATAACTTACTTTGTCCCTATATATTGGACGTAACACTTAACAAATAGAGTTAACTATTCGAAAGAAACAAGTTCAACAATACATAATTCATAATATCAAAGAGAAGATAGAGTCTAGTATCAAATCGCAAACAACAACTCTTATTCTGCACTTCGATCTAATGCTATGCTTTCTAATTACTGCTCCAATGTACTACAGAATTCATCTAATACTTCTAAGAATGGCAACATTTTAAGCTACGATCCACTTCTAAAATAAAATGGAAATGCTCTAAACTAAAAATCAAAGAGCAGTGAACTCTCTCCAATTCTAACTTGCACTCTATTTTGAAAACTAGAAAATATGAAAAAATAACGAAGAAGCTCCCTTTGTCATGATGAACTCGTGCTTTTATACTCCAAGATTTTGCTATATTTTTAAATCTTCCCGCTTAAATAATCGAAGGCTGAGATAAGTCGAATTTGTATAGTAATTAACGCCATCGTCGGATTTGCGAAACGCGTTCCCTTTAAGATAGTCACGCAATTTGTACCTAACTGTTTGTTGGGCTTCAATGATGCCTCAACTTTCCTTAGTATCCTCACAACTTGTTTTTATCTTAACTGTTGTAGCAAATATTAATAATCATATCTTTGATCGTAAATCGCTAATATCGCACACATTCGTTCATAAATGACAAAAACCTCTAAAAAATATATATCCTCCTCAGAAAACCATAGGACATTATAGATTGCTAAATTATGATGCTAAAGCTAACCTTTCTTTCCAATTCTATTAAAAAATCTATGCAGTTTTCACAAATTCTATTAATAAATCAATAGTTACTCTCAATGCTTCAGAGTTGTAGTTAACATAAGTGAGAACCTATGTGGTAGGATGGTCCAAGTTTTCATAGAGCACATTGACAACACCATAGACTGTATGAGTTTCGAATATGTCGAATGGAAGCGAGACTATGCTTCAGCAAGAGTATTCACTAATTCTCGAGCACATATTCACTCCTCCAACAGGTCGAGATGCCGACTTTGCTAGGCATAGTGGGGGGACCCAATATTTTCTTGTTTTCCCCACCTTGTCGGAGGAACTCGGAATATTCATGGGACTCCCCTGGTTTACACCCAAGTATCAAGGTGCTTTACCTTGCTTGGTAGAGTTTAAGTAGTGACTTCTTATGTCTAAAGGCATCGCCAGTGAGACTTCTCGAGCTCTATCGCGTGATATGGGATGTGTCGCGTGAGTACCCGAGAGTTAAAATGCATTCCCATTTTCTGTTATATGTTATTCAAAAGATTTTTTATTATGCATATCTTAGTTTGATATGCTGTGTGCACCCTGTGAGTAATTTTTTTATTGAATTTTCAATAAACTCACCCTTTGTTTTATGTTGGTTGTGTATTCAAACCCACGGTTGTTGGTCAGCACCAAGATGGATGACTGAGTCAGTTGAAAGATAGACCTTGGGGATGTGGTTGTTGCGTCTTGTCTCTTACGGGTCGTTTATTTATGTGTTATAAGTTTGATTGCAAGTTTTTATGCACAACTTGAGTTGGATGTTTATTAGAAAAGATTTTGAATTTTCTCATGTGTTTTATTTTTTTTATGTTTGTTTAGTACATATTGGCGGAGAAGGACAAATACCGATTATCGGGCTTGAACTTGTGACACTGGTATTGAACTGATTTACAAAAAAACAATGAAACAACTACGCCATTGACTCATTAGGTTTAGACACATAATCCTTCCTAATAAAACTTTACAGGTTTAGCACGTAATCATGTGTTTTATTCATATTTCAAAGGAAAGTCTTCCAAAAAATAATTTAAGGATTTTTCATGGAATGTTAGACATGACATCCTTCCTAATATAACTTTACAGTTACAAGCCCAATCATTACACGTTCATTTGTAATATAATCTATAAAATTCACTCCCTTTAAGAGGTTTGGCCAGAATATTCTTAGCCAAGAAATGAAGGTGGAGGGTTAAGAGTGTACCATTATATCATTTTAATGTTTTTTGTGAATATTTTCATTAGATTTGATAGTTTGATATTTGCACTCATTTCAATATTTTGTTCTAATTTACTAACAGTAATATTTTCAAAAGTCTAGAGCAATATAAAAATAAAAGTGGTTTCCAAAACCTTTATATTGTTTTCAAAATTTAACTACGACTTTAAAAGAATTAAGGGGAAAAATGGAGATAAAATGTAGAAAATAAATAGTTGTAAATAAATATATAATTTGAAGAAATGAAAGAAACATGAAGAAAGAGGTCTTAATAAAGTGAACTACAATTTTCAGTATCAATCAAACAATTCGTCTGAAGAATTCCACTTTCTCTTCTTATCTTTTTGTGAAAAAAAAAATTTCTACAAATTTCAATAATAGTCCAAAGGAAATAAAAAGATTTAAAGAAAAAAAAAGTGGCTACAAATCAACATTTTAATAATATTATTGTGAAATCTTTGTTTTTCTTGCTACTTTCAACAACTACCTCTACAAAATCTTTTCCCAAAACCTAATATTTTAACAGGCAAGTAGCCATATCTAGACAAACCAAGTCAATTTCAAATAGTTCTTCTAATTCACTTTTGATATTTTTAATTTCCATGTCTATTTACTCTCTTTGTCTTCTTCCTATCATTTTATTTTATTGTTTTTATTGACTTTTATCTCATTTTATTTTTACTGCATACATGGACAATAGCAATGTTAAATTAGAGGGCCACCATTTCAAATTTTCCAATTTTCATCTTCTTCGACTCTTTGTCGATTCTTCGATTTAAACAATATCAAGTATATCTTTAAGTCAGTGCGTTCTTTTTTTAATTTAACACTAATATTTAGAGATTTAAAATAGGTAAATTCTTTATTATTAAATTCTATTTGATAGTGTTAAAGTTCTCTTCTTGTTAGTTAGTTTTTACATATGATTTACTTTTATTGTTAGAAATTGGTCCTCAGCAAAGCACATGACCCCTCTAGCCAATTCATGAGCTAGTGCATTCGTTCTTCGATCACTACATCTAAAAGAATAAAATTTAAATTTGTGCATCAACTTCTTTTATGTCTAGCAGTACAGTTGCCAATTCAAATAAATCTCCTCTCTGTTCTTCAACTTGCAGCTAGGTACCAATTATGCATCCGTTTCCATGATCAATCTTCGAAATCCTTGCTTCTCGAACAGTATTCTCCCATCTCATTTATAACAACAAAAGAAAAGTTAGATGAAAATTAAAGTAAAATCATCAACAAAAATACAATAACTACAATTTGTAAAACAAAAAACAAAAAAATAAAAATAAAAGGAAGGTAAATGCAAGTAAAGAGAAAAAGTTTTAAAATATTTGTAAACAAAATGCAGAGAACTATATATATAATACAGATCATTGTTACTAAAATTTCGAATTTCTACTATTAAAAATAATTAAATATAAATTCTTATAAAAATGTTGAAAGTGTAAATTCATAAATTCTAGAAATTAATGGGAAAAAAATGAAACATAACTTTCTATGTTCTAATCCACCTATTAAATAGTTACTCTAATAAACCATTAATATATTTATAAGCAATGAAAGAGGAATCAATGTTAAAGATTCATTAAAGAAAATGTTACAATTTAAAAATAAAAGTAACACAATTAAGTAGTTTAAGAAATCAATGAATTAACTTTTCCTACTTGTGGCATATTTGATAAATGTAGAGTTTGATTAAGGAGTAGAGTCGTTTAAAATTGATTCTCTCCTTAAGTCACACTTTAAGTATTAGAGACAGAGATTAAGCTAATAAATAACTAAAATACATGTCACTGTCATGGTATTTTTAATTTGAGGCTTTTGCATGTATATTATAAAAAGGCTAAAATATTTCATGAATTGCACAATAATGAAAATATTTGCATATATAGCAAAAAATGTAAATTGATTGATTTCTATTGATAGATTCTATCCATAGAGGCTGATAAAATCAATTACAAATAAATAAAGTAAATTGATAAACTTTCATTAGATTCAATCAATAAGGGTTGATAGTGTTAGATATTTTATGCATAACATGAATCCTAAGATCTTGAATAACATGATTATTACGAAATGTAATTGAATCTAATTAGGATTAAAATATACCTCCTGACATTGTGATTCAAGAACCTTTTGATTCAACAGAATGAATCAGTGTTGATATTGAAGCTTTCTCACAATTGCTTCAATAGAAGAAATTGGTTTCTTTCTCCCTCCTTGCCTATAAGCTTCAATGTGTTTATCAAGCTTTCTTAATGCTTCTTTCTCTTCACTTTCACACATTTGAGATGGAAAAATGTGATCCTATTTATAGGTAGAGGGAGGACCAATGTACGTCTTCATTTAAACATAAGTTTAACTTTCCATCAAAGTTAACTTAAAAGAAATGTAAACGACTTAAATGAAGTGAAACTCAATTCTCATAAACAATGAAACTCATAATCTCATAAACATTTGAATAACATATCATTTTGAAAACATATTTTCTTAACAGACCATCTTAATGGAGAAATTAAGGTTTCATTTGAAAATGATAATGAAACCACCTTTTAGATTTTTATTTTTCTAATAGTCTTCCACTTGGTCGATAAGAAAATCCATAAGTGTTAAGGCATGCATGGTATGCTAAAGACTTCATTATCATAAGTGCCTTGGCTAATCTAGTTGGCAATGGGAGTCATGGCGCTTGCACATTATTCTACAACATGTTTACTTCCATGTACTACTACATCAAAAACTTTCATAACTAGGCCATAAATGAGATTAACTTTAATGGTTGCATAATGTCTTTAAGTTAAGACTGTTTCTTTTTTCATCTTAACATCAATGTGTACACTTTAGAAAACAGAAGTAGTAAATTTAAAGAAGACTTAAGTATTAAGAGCTCAATAATTAGCATTTGTAAGTGCATAATTAAATGACATAAACAACATTTAGGCACTATCTACAAGACTCATGCTTTCAGTGTGTCCTTGAAAGGTCTTTGGAGGTAGCCTTTTTGTAAATATGTCTGTCATTGTAGGTCTGTACTTATCGACTCTACAATAATTTTCTTTAGTTTAACATCTTGCTTTAGTAATAGGTATTTTAGGTCAATGTGTATTGAACCTTTGGTTATCCTATCATGTTTGGAGAAAAAGGTTGCAGCTTCATTGTCGCAGTAGACAGTTAATGGCATAGAGATAAAACTTAAAGCACCAAACTGTGAGACAAAATTACATAGCCATGTTCCCTGAATTGAAGCCTCATAACATGCCACATATTCAGCCATCATAATGGATCCAAAAAGCAACTCTGATTTTTGGCTTCTTCATGAAATTGCACCTCCACATAAGAGATACACATAGCCAAGAGTGCAAATCCTAGTGTCAGGACATCCAGCAAGGTTTGAGTCTCAATAACCAATCACCTGTAGGTGACTTGATTTTCTATATGTGAGCATACAATTCCTTGTACCTTTTAGGTATCTCAGTACTTTCTTTGCAGCCTTCCAATGTGCGATTCCTGGGTTACTTTGAAATCTACCCAAAATACCAACTGCATGACTAATATCAGGTCTTGTACAAACCTGTGAATACATTAAACTCCCCACAAGAGATGCATAAGGATATTTGGTCATTTCTTCTCGTTCCATAGGAGTCTGTGGACACTGCTCAAGAACAAGTTTGTCTCCTTTATGCAGTGGGACAAGACTAGAGGAACAATTTGTCATGCCAAATCTCTCAAGAATTTTATCAATATATGCTTTTTGAGATAACCCAATAAGTCCTTGTGATCTATCACAGAATATTTCTATTCCTATCACATAGGAAGCCTCACCCATATCTTTCCTTTCAAAATTCGTTGAGAGATAACCCTTAGTTTTACATAGTAGACCAAGATCACTACTAGCTAATAATATGTCATCAACATACAAAACCAAAATTATGAACTTGCTCCCACTGATCATGAGATATATACAAGGGTCAACTAAGTTTTCTATAAAATCGAAAGCAGTAATGATTTCATGAAACTTTAGGTACCATTGTTTTAGTCCATAGATTGATTTCTTAAGTTTGCAGACCATGTCTTCCTGTCCTTCAATTACGAAGCCTTCAGGTTGACGCATATAGACTTCTTCTTCTAAGTCTCCATTTAGAAAGGCAGTTTTCACATCCATTTGATGTAACTCAAGATCATAATGAGCTACTAACGCCATGATAATTCTAAGAGAGTTTTTCCTAGACACAGGAGAAAAAGTTTCATTCTAGTCAATGCCTTCTTTCTGATTAAAACCTTTGAAAACAAGTCTGGCCTTATATCGTTCAATTTTACCATTGCAGTTACGTTTGGTCTTGAAAACCCACTTACAACCAACTACTTTTTTACCTGGAGGCAATTGAACGACTTCCCATACTTGATTGTGATTCATAGATTTTAATTCATCCTTCATGGCATCAATCCATTTAGTAGAATTAACATCATTAATGGCTTGTGAATAAGAAATTGGATCCTTAGTCCCTTCAGATTCTATTAAGTAAAGCAAATAATCATCAGGAATAGCAGATCTTCGTTGTCTATGAGATCTCTGTAAGGTTGTTTCCTGTGGTGCTTCGTTATCATTTTGAATAGTGATAATCTCATGATGGAGTTGGTGATCATTTATTGAGTTTTCCTCATTGTGAACAGGTTCAACAATGGGGTGATTCTTAATATCTTTAGAAATATAGGGTAAAAGGATGGGTACCCTTGTTTCATTAATGATCACTTCTTGTTCTTTTATACTCCCACTGATTTCACCATTCTCATAGAATCTGGCATTATTAGTTTCAACAATTCTCATACTATGGTTAGGACAATAAAACCTATACCATTTGGATTTGTCTGGGTAACCAATAAAGTAACCACTGACTGTTTTAAAATCCAATTTCTTTTCATTTGGATTGTAAAGTCTATCTTCAACTTTGCAACCCCAAATTTAGAGATGTCTTAAACTCGGTTTCCATCCTTTCTAAAGTTCAAAAGGAGTATTTGGAACGACCTTACTTGGAACCCTATTTAAGATGTAAGCAGTTGTTCGTAATGCATCCATCCATAAGGATATAGGTAAATTGGCATGACTCATCATGATCTAACCATTTCTATAAATGTACGATTTTGCCTTTAAGCTACACCATTCTTCCATAGAGGTCCAGGCGTCGTGTATTGTGCAACAATTCCAAGTTTTTGGAGAAGTCTAGCGAAAGGTCCAGGATGTTACCCTGTTTCATCATACCTTCCATAGAATTCACCACCTCTATCTGACCTAATACTTTTTCACTTTTCTTTCTAATTACCTTTCAACTTCAGTAATGAATACTTATACAACATCCACAGACTGAGATTTTTCATGCAATAGATAAAGATAACAATAACTTGAATAATCACCGATAAAAGTGATGAAATATTTCTCCCCTCCAAAAGTTGGAACGTCAAAAGGTCCACAAATGTCTTTATGTATTATTTCAAGAAGTTGGGTACTTCTTGTGGCTATTATCTTTGTGGTTTTAGTAGTTTTTCCTTTAATACAATCAACACACGTTTTAATATTAGTAAAGCGTAGGTCTGGAAGGACACCATCTTTTACTAATCGTTTGATTCTTTCACTAGATATATGACCCGACCTTTTATGCTACAAGGAGTAAGAGTCCTTTTTACATGACTTACCTTTAGTCTCTTTATCATGCAAGGTGAGATGGATTTCAGCATCTTGATGTCTAAGATGAAGTTTATAAAGTCCATCAACTAAAATTCTAGAACCAATAAGACTAGAACTTTAAACAAAGTGAAATTACCATTTCCTAATTCAAAAGAATATCCAAATTTATCAAGTGCGCTTACTGAAATCAAATTACGGGAAATAGACGGCACATAAAGAGTTTGACATAAGTCTAACTGATAACTGCTATCTAAAATAAGACGAAAAGTTCCAATAGATTCAACTAAAGCTTTGTCTTTATTTCCCATAAAAATGAAATTTTCACTTGGATTTGTGGTTTGGATTGTAATGAATCCCTGAATAGAATTCGAAACATGAACATTAGCACTTGTATCAATCCACCAAGTAGAAGAAGGTACATCAGTAAGATTCGATTCGAAATGAATTACGAAACCCATAGGGTTACCTTTTTTTTCGAACCATGCTTTACGCTTAGCGCAATCTGCCTCGTAATGTCCAGGTTTTTTGCAGAGTTTGCAAGCATCATCTTTCTTTTTCTTCTTGGATGATTGAGAAGATTCATCAAATTTGGGCGGTCCCCTTTTATGGGTTGAATTATTCTTTTTCCCAAATTGTTTTCCAACTCCTTGAGTGAAATGAGCAACTTTAATGCCTTGACCTTGTCTAGACTCCATTTGAACCAGTTTGTTAGTCAATTCATTCAAACTCCACTTTTCCATAATAGTGTTATAATGAATTTTGAATGGTTCATACTGAGGAGGTAAACTAGTAAGGATGAATTAGACGAGAAATGCATCATCCTTAATCAATCCCAAATTCTTAAGTTTAGCTTTAATGTTGATCATTTCAATTTGTGGTAATGGAATCTACCATACTACGCTTACAAATTAATGCTTCTGCTTTCGTTCAGCACTTAGCCTAGATTCCACTATGACTAAGTGTAATTAAAACTGCACTACGTATGTAATAGTTTCGTGTTTATTTCTAAACTCTAATTTAAAATGTTGTAGCCGCAACACTACCTATTAAACATGCACGATAGACTTAGATCGTTTCCTCTTCTGATTTACAATCTATTAGCTTGTGTGGATGGCCGGTCTACACTTACTATTTTGATGAAGTTCCTACTTACATGCTCTAGATTAAACCCTTCCAATCCCATCCTATAACATGCTACTAAAACTCACGTTCCCCCAGTCTCACCTTATGAAAATTATTTCATAATGACAATAAAGAACACAATGCACAATGTAGCAAACATCATAGAATTGTATACTGAATTGAAAGCAGTCTAACAATACATATTAACAAAATAAAATAAACAACAGTAAAGTGTAGTTTAAATCAATTCTCTGTAATTCTCAGAGAAGAAAAACAAGCTAAGGATCCAGCTCGCTCTCTCAATTACATCATGTCCCTTTTATAGAGTTAGGTTGTCGAGCCTTCGAAGGTTCCAGAATGGTGAGAATCAATTTGCATGAAGATTTCTCATTTTAATTTCTTGTCATATGTGTTTGATTTGTCTAAGGTAGGAATCCCTTGATTTCAGCAATCCATCTCTTAATTGTCTGATTAGTCAACTTCTCGCTGGTGGATTCTTCCTTCCTTATTTACTTGTAGTGCAACTCGCCTTGATCTTCCAAGTATAAGTACTCGCACTCGCGCGTTTTGATTTCCTTCGTGGCAATGCTTCCCTAGCGCTGATCCTGCGAAATAGAAATAATCTTAAGTTCTGTGAACTTAATGCTATCTGCGCTTTTTTTATCTTTATTTTGCATGATACCCGAATTTAGGTTGAAATCTGACTATATTCTAGAGTCATCACCTTGGCCAAAGGCTTTTCTATTTATTCATTTATTCAAAAGCAAATTCAACAAGAGAAGTTATTTGAAATTGAAAATTTGAAATTATGCATGTTTGTAACAGTTGTTGAGTCAGCATGACTTGGGAAACGTAGTTAAAAATTTCATGTTCTTATAGCTTCAGCCCATCTCTTTCCGTCACTTTCTTTTTCTTTTATTTTTCCCTCAAACTTACACGTGATATTTATTTTAGGGCTCAACTGGGCTTTTCATTTTTTTTTATAATGAAACCCACACCTATAACACAACACGCACCTAAAAATATTTATATAAAAATGTAGGGTTCACAATTTAGGCTCTCTTTGTGATTTTAGGTTTTTATGGGGCAAGTTTGTAATTTATAAGTAGTTGATTGAAGAGATGTAACCTATTACATTGTTGTGTTAGATTTCATCCAAGCCCTTCCAAGCCCTTAATAGCGATCGAGTGGAACAAAGAGATAGACCTCTCCACGCACCGAGCGTCAACGCTGCTAATCACCTTGCACCACATTAGTTCGCGTCAGAAAGCCCTTTCCACCGCTTAGGTTGCTACAACAACCGTGTGCCAACTAATCACATCCGTCCCCTCCTATCCGCACACCATCAGCATCTACCGTTTATGCAGCTAGTGTAAGACCCACGTACGTGCGATCAAGTGCCATGCTTGTTCATCAAGCCCTGCCAGCTCCGTGCAACCCCGTATCCTAGTAATCACAATGGACCCGAGCAACAGCAGATGCAAGTCCACGCCCAATTTCTTTGTTGCATGCTAGCATCGTGCCTAGCGCATGTTTGACGCAGCCTTCTGTGCAACCCGCATTGTGTGTGTGCGTAGCTACGTCAACCCCCTCGACCAAAAGCATCGTGTCGTGAGTTAGGCCTTCAGTTCCTTGGGCAATTCCTTTTTCTGCACCGTGTTAGCTAGATCATTATTTATTGAGGATAAACACTTGATTAGTTGTATATTTTGATAGGTTGTGCAAGCTAGGTTGGTTTGCTACTGTCTCTAACTCAATAAGCAATATTTGTTATTCTAGTTTTAGGTAAGGATTCCTCACTTGGGTTATGTGGATCATACACCTAGTTTATAATTTTGTATGTTGCTTTATGTTGAGTGATCCAATATTTCCAGTACATCAGGATTATGGGGTATCGGGATATGATATTGTATGATTTTTTTATATTATGTTATTGTGAAACATTCTAGGCGATTATGGGGTTTAAGCATGTTGTTTTTTTCTTTTCTATATGTTATGTTGTTCTTTTGTACTAGGGTGCTAGTTTGTTACCAATCTTGATCATGAGTGGAGTAGTATCTTGTTAGGATTATTGTATATGAAGTTGAGCAAGTGTTGTGTGATCCGGTAGAGTTGAGCCTATACACTTGTAGATAGAACTTTTTAGATGTATCATCTAGAGGATGTTGAGGGCACGACATATTGTTGTCCTCATTGATTGAGGATGTGACTATCCATGCCACCCCCAATAGTTGGGGATGCGATTTGACATGTCGCTCCATTGATGCCTAGTTTATGGCGCATTTACGTGTACGCCTGTTATGGTAGGGTCCATAGCTTCAGGCGATGAGTGTGAGCAAGTTGACTCGATTTTTTTGTCAGGGCCTCCATAACTGTGACTTAATGGACACCTTTTCTGGTTTAGTTTGGCATGTGGACCTAGACCAGATCAATTTGCGTAGTCATACGTCTGACTTGTTAACAATAGCATGTGGTGTATGCATACACACATCGAGTGTCAAGTAGATGGCTCACCGAGAGCGATGTAAAGACCCGACCCAAAAGGGGCTCTAAATGGGCCTTTACCCCAATGCATGTAGTGAAAATAAACGACATTATGAAAAATACATTTCGGATCCCAAGTAAAAACAGAAACATTCAACAACCAAAACATACATTTCTAAAAGCATACTCACGATCGAGATTTATTTAAACCATTAAAACAATCCACAAGTACAAATATGCTGGAATCCATAAAACGTAAGAAAACATCCCCGGGACTCGTGCCCGTCTACATGCATTCAGGGAAATAACAAAAGTCAAGAGTCATGATAAAATAAAATAATCGAGAGATGACAAGCAGGATTCCATGATCACGGCTCCTCCTTCACCATCCTGTCTCCCGCCTTGATTACACTGTGGAAAACCACGGAATAAGGGTGAGTAACGAATTACCCCAGAAGAATCCCCAACCAGGGGTACAATACGATATACAAGATCATCTAGAAGAATGTATGCAAGCTATGAGTACAAACACAGAGCGGAGCACATAGCTAAGTCCACACTTGGACCTCGGATGCCAACTCGTGGTCTTAGTCCGGAAATACCACAACACACTATACGCGCTATACGGGAACAAGTCCCGGCCTCACCGCCATCGACGATACGAAAGGTGCATCGCTCAAGATCCCAAGGAGCTCTCGATCGGCGCCAGTAATGAGCGTAAGGATGCACCGCGTGCTTCTACAGACTATGGGGGGTGCCGGGTCCAGTGGCAAGTCGCCCATATCCGGATACCACGCCTAACTAAATCTCTCCGGATCGGTGTCACCGACATAGGGTGTGAGACACGGACACGTGAACTATGTCGGCTGTACACGCACCGCACGAGGCTAAGGAACGGGTCATGGTAGGCTTACACCAGAAGCCGCCCTTACCTTATCGGTGGCAATCAATACACCGCCGAACACGCCGAGGACGTGCGTTTGCCGCCGAACTAGGCATTGCCAAGTCATCATCCCGACCGTTGGGGCATCGCTTAGACTACCACCTCACCCAAGATTGCAGGGCCTACCGGTTGGGATAGCTAATCCCTCACGGGGTCCAAGGACGGAGAACTGTCTCAATCGTCCTTGCCATAGATGCAAGATACTTTATGCATCGGGCCCGGATGATGCTATCTACCTGAATTCTAAACCTTAACAATAATAACGATTCAATCAATGCAGTCCAATACGTGCTCAACAGATACAAGGAACCTAGCATGATACTACGAAGCAAGACAGATATCGAACATGCCAGAATGGAACAACCTAGCATGGGCTAACATGAGAAACAATACAAGAGTTCATGCCACCAGAATTGAACAGAGCACCTAGGGCTAAACATGCTAGTAATCATACACAGCATACAAAACAACAATCACAAATATACCGCAGTGAGGCCACACAACTCCGGTAAGAAATCCTTACCTTGGTCGGGAGGGCTACACACAAATCCTAAGTCTGCGGAACAATCCCGAGCTAGCGAGCGGGAACCTAGCAAACCAACAATAATCGGCATCTAAAATGTCTAAACAACAATAGAATGCAAGCAAGCTCGGCTCGGGAACTCACGCGCACACGACGACACGAGCTTGAGCCGAGCGCGGCAAGTGCTTGGCGCTGGCTGGCGCTGGCGCATGGCACGGCGACGCAGAGGACGGCTGCGGCCGCGCGCGGGCACGGCACGACAGTGGACGCGCGCGCGGCGCAGCGCAGCGGCGGCGCGCGCGCGCGCGCGGCGCCGGGCGGCGATGGGGACACGGCGAGCGGCTCGGCAGGACGCGCGCGCGCGCGCGAACGCTCGGGCGCGCGCGCGCGGCGCGCGGCGCGGCGACAGCGACGCAGACGCGGCCGACGCTGGGCGGCGCTGGCGAGGACCTCTCGGCGCGCGGCGAGCGATCGGGCGAGGACGAACGACGATCTGGCTGCTGTTATTCTTTGGCGCGATCCGGCGCGGCGATTCGACCGGCTGGACGCGGCGACGGACGTGGGCGATCTGTCTTCTTTGGACGAACGGCAAAGGTCGCTAAGGCGGATCGGCGTGCGGCAGGTCGCTTCGACAGATCTGGGGCGCGCGAGGTGGTCGGCGATGATGATGGCTTGCTCCTCTACCGGGTTGCAACCAACACAAACACACACACACTCTACATCTTACCTTCGGCCAGCATCAAAAAAACCAAATGAGGAGATGAAGAGGATGAAGACTTACCCGGAATGATGATGATCGAACCCAAGGAGATGCAAGGGAAGAAGAATTCGGCAAGGCAATGGAGAGGGAGAGCTTGTGCGGCCAAGAGGAGTTTTGGAGAAGAAGATGGAATAAACCTAATTCTATTTCATTTAACCAAATGCACCAAAACTCCAAAATCCAAGGTTAACTAAGATGTGATGCAGAAAGAGTAACAAGAGCACCTAATGGCTCAATTGGCACACATCTCTACAAGCTTCCCAGGAGACCGGGTTCAAACCCTACTGCAAAGACAAATCCCTTAAATTTTACTTTTGCATCAAACCTTGCTCAAACCAAACCTCAAACCCCTCCAAAAACCTACATAAAACCATCCAATAATTTTAGTAGCTGGAAAAGACACAAACGACCATGACGGCCCGACCAAATTACCAAATTACCCCTAGGGCATACCTGGAAGACCGGGAAGAAAAACCTGGGTCGTTACAAGCGAAGACATTAGTACACCATTCGTGAGAAGTTGATTAAGCTAGAGAGTCATGTAACGTGTCTTATTACATGTCATATCCTTGAGCTTAGGTGAGTGCCTTAATGGCTTCACAAGGGAGTAATGTAGCGAACTTCATAATTTGTTGTAATGTTATGTTGAGTCGTGATGTAACTTGTGTGTGCTAGTATTCTGGATTTGAATTTGTGCAATGTACCCCTGTTGGGGATTTTTACTGAGTATTATGTTATATTCACATTTACAATGATTTCCCACCGGGTAATCATGGACTATATCAGGACGGTTAGTCGGGAGGTGCTGAAGAGAACATGGGTAAAGCTTACTGCATTAGCTCTGTCTGAGCTATTAGTTTAGTCACCATTTTTCTTATTTCATTAAGGGGATTTTGAATGTATAATAAAAAAGGGCAAACAATTTCCATCTATAACACAAAATCAAAACCAACTCATTCTAAATTGAGTTCTATAACCAATAGAAGTCAATCGTTGATAGATTTCTATCACTAGTTAGTTCTATCACTGATAGAATTCAATTAGTGATAGACTCATTCTGTCACTGATTGAGTTCTAATTCTGTCACTGATTGAGTTTTAACACTGTAAAGACCCGACCCAAAAGGGGCTCTAAATGGCCTTTACCCCAATGCATGTATTGAAATTAGAAGACATTGTGAAAAACACATTTCGGATTCCAAGTAAAAACAGAAACATTCAACAACCAAAACATACATTTCTAAAAGCATACTCTGATCAGAGATTCATTTAAACCATTAAAACAATCCACAAGTACAAATATGCTGGAATCCATAAAACGTAAGAAAACATCCTGGGGATCTGTGCCCGTCTACATGCATTCGTGGGGAAATAACAAAAGTCAAGAGTCATGATAAAATAAAATAGTCGAGAGATGAAAGCAGGATTCCATGATCACGGCTTTCCCTTCACCATCCTGTCTCGCCTTGATTACTCGTGGAAAACCACAGAATAAGGGTGAGTAACGAATTACCCAGTAAGAATCCCCAACCGGGGGTACAATACGATATACATGATCATCTAGAAGAATGTATGCAAGCTATGAGTACAAACACAGAGCGCAAAGACATAGCTAAGTCCACACTTGGACCTCGGATGCCAACTCGTGGTCTTAGTCCGGAATACCACAACACACTAAACGCGCTATACGGGAACAAGTCCCGGCCTCGGCTGTCTCATCGCCGTCACGAAAGGTGCACTGGCTCAAGATCCCGAGGAGCTCTCCAATCGGTATTGTAATGAGCGTAAGCGCGCACCGCATGCTCGCGCAAACTCGGGGTGCGGGTCTAGTGGCAAGCCGCCCGTGTTCGGCCACCATGCCTAACTAAATCTCCGGATCGGTGTCACCGACATAGGGTGTGAGACTCGACACGTGAACTATGTCACCTGTACCACCGCACCGAGGCTAAAGAACCGGTCGTGGTAGGCTTACACCAGAAGCGGTCCTTGCCCTAACAGTGGCAATCAAGGGCTACGGCGAACACGCCGAGGACGTGCCGATCGCCGGACGCGAGGCAATGCCAAGTCATCATCCCGACCGTTGGGGCATTTAACGACCGCCACCCTCACCCAAGATTGCGAGGCCGGCCGTTAGGGTTAGCTAAACCCTAACGGGATCGAAGGACGAGTACCATCTCGCACGCCCCTGCTCGGGGATGCAAGTTACGTTATGCATCCGGCCGGATGATGCTACCTACCGAACTCTAAACCGTAATAATAATAACAATTCAATCAATGCGGTCCAATACGTGCTCAACAGATACAAGGAACCTAGCATGATACTACGAAGCAAGAACAGATATCGAACATGCCGAGAATGGAACAACCTAGCATGGGCTAACATGAGAAACAATACAAGAGTTCATGCATCGAGGAATTGTAACAGAGCACCTAGGGCTAAACATGCTAGTAATCATACACGTGCATACAAAACAACAATCACAAATATACCGCAGGCCCACACAACTCCGGTAAGAAATCCTTACCTTGGTGGGGAGGCTTCTACACACAAATCCTAAGTCTGCGGAACAATCCCGAGCTAGCGGCGGGAACCTAGCAAACCAATAATAATCGGCATCTAAAACGTCTAAACAACAATAGAACAGCAAGCTCGGCTCGGGGGACTCACGCGGCACGGCGACACGAGCTTGGAGCTGCTGGCGAGCTGGCACGGCAGGGCTGGCGCGGCCGCTACCGGGCACGGCAGGCTGGCGCTGGCCGCGCTACTGCACGGCAGGTGGGCGCTGGCGCGCGCTACTGCACGCGCGACACGGCACGGACGGATGACGGCAGGACGCGCGCGCTGGCGCGCTGCCTACTGCACGGATGCAGCGGCAGGGACGCGCGCGCGGCGAGCGCGTCGCGATGGCGCGCGCGAAGCGTCAGCGTCGCGGCGCAGCGCGCTGGCGCTGGCGGCGAGCAAGCGACGCGACGCGGCTGGGCGCGGCGCGGCGGCAGCAGGCGGCGCGCGCGCGCGGCGCTGGCGTCTCGCGCTTCGCTGGCTGGCGACGATTCGCACGATCCGCGAGCGATGGCGTGCGGGAGGGCTGCTTCAACAGATCTGGGCGATCTGGTGCGACGGCAGGGGCTGCTCAACGGATCTGGGCGACCTGGAGAGCGATGGCGTGCGGAGGGTCTGCGACGGTGGATCGCGGCCGCTGTCCGCCCGGCGTTTGGCGGCAGGGCCGCTTCAACAGATCTGGGCGAGCCGGGGGCGGCGATGATGGCTGCTTCTCTCGGCTGGCTGCAATCAACACAAACACACACAACACTCTACATCTTACCTTCGGCCAGCATCAAAAACCAAATGAGGAGATGAAGAGGATGAAGACTTACCCGGAATGATGATGATCGAACCCAAGGAGATGCAAGGGAAGAAGAATCGGCAAATGCTATGGAGAGGGAGAGCTTGTGCGGCCAAGAGGAGATTTGGAGAAGAAGATGGAATAAACCTAATTCTATTTCATTTAACCAAATGCACCAAAACTCCAAAATCCAAGGTTAACTAAGATGTGATGCAGAAAGAGTAACAAGAGCACCTAATGGCTCAATTGGCACACATCTCTACAAGCTTCCCAGGAGACCCGGGTTCAAACCCCAGCTGCAGCACAATTTCCTTTATTTTTACTTTTGCATCAAACCTTGCTCAAACCAAACCACAAACCCCTCCAAAAACCTACATAAAACCATCCAATAATTTTAGTAACTGGAAAAGACACAAACGACCCTGACGGCCCGACCAAATTACCAAATTACCCCTAGGGCATACCTGGAAGACCGGGAAGAAAAACCTGGGTCGTTACAAACACTGATAGAAACCATGTGCTGTAGATAAATTATTTTAGAAATAATGCTACAAATATAATACAAAAGGTAGAATGTGCTGTTGAGGGCAAATTCCCTTTCATTAACATGCTAGGGATTAGACTCATGTAATTTGATTTATACTATTTGGTTAACTATCAAGGCATGGGGATTTTGCATGTATATCAAAAAATGGAAAAATATTTCCATCTATAGCACAAAATCCAAAATAATTTCATTTGTAGCAGAAAATTCAAATTGATTTCTATCACTTGTCGAGTTCTATTAGTGATAGAATTCAATCAATGATAGACTCATTCTATCACTGCTTAAGTTTTCTATCAGTGATAGAAATCTAAATTGAGTTCTATCACTAGGTGAGTGATAGACTATCATTAGATGAGTGATAGAAATAAATATGCTATAGATAAATTATTTTAAAAATTATGCTACAAATATAATACAAAAGATAGAATATGCTGCTGATGGTAAATTATCTAATAAAAATGAGAGACTATGTATTAATGAATAAAAAATTTATTATAAAAGTTGTTTATATATAAAAAATAACGTATTAAAAAAATCAACAAATAATCTCCTCCAAAATCTTCAACCAAATGAGTTATTTTTGCAATTCCACCATCAAAATCTCTATCAAAACAAAGTTGTTATCTACAATTCTTTCATAAAAAACCTCATCCAAACGAACTAGTTCATAAATTCCAATTTTTAATCACTCAAAATAACTCTTCATACTAGACATTCATTCTAATACCTCATAACTTCTCATACTAGACATTCATTCTAATACCTCCTATTAATGCTCATCCAAATAGCCCTTTACACAATAGTTAAAATATCTACGTATTTTGTTAAAATTAAAATTTTAGATCTCTACTTTTATGCTTTACATAACAATAAATTTTTTTATGAGAAGCAAATTTAGTTCAATCACGTTTTTATACAAAAATACTCGGGAAGGAGCATTCAAATCTTTGACCTCATGATTTAAAAAGTTATACCCTCATAGTTATTAAATTGTACAAAGATGCCATTAAAAGTCTACTCTCGTTAGTCATGACGTTTTTTATTCTTAAAGAATATATATTGTGTATCATCCTATCTCTGTTTTCATGGTTGTAATAAACTCATCTTTCCTATTTCAAATGTTTTCATCAAACAATTACAATAAATTTTAAATCTCTAATTGCTAATAAATGTCAAAAATAAAATTGGTAAAACATGATCAATATCTCTTTGAAATACATTGATCATCAACTTTTAATTGGATATAATATATGACAAATTATCGCTATCAGGCACCTTCTCTTGAACTAATATTATAAGTTAAGTATTAACATCACACGTCAACAGGAGCAGTAGTTCACAGACGTCAGTGTATTCTCAATGAACAATAGTACATGAGTTCAAATCTCTTTACTCCCAAATAGTTGTAACCTCAAAAACAAGTATCAACATCACACATCAATTCAAAGTCAATTGTTGTGATTCCAAAACACAGTGTACATTTAAGTAATGAGAAGGGAGTAAGAGAATCTCAAGAAATAATTAAAATTAAGGAGTATTTGTCAATTTATATGTAAATGGGGTGGTTGGTGGGTTAGTGGTTAGTAATTAGGTTGGGGGTGAGAGTTGAAAGGAAAAATAATAGAAGGGCGAAGAGTAAAGATAGAGGGCGGAAGAATAATTGAGAAACATTCGGTTAATGAATGAGTGGAAAAGAATCTTCACAATTTGGAAATTGAAAGAGACCGGAGAAGGTGATTGAAAGAAGGGCGCCCGAGGATCGACGGCGGGGGTGCCCTACACATGCTGCCCCAGCCCGACAGGGATCGCAGTCAGAAATTCAGAGAGGATCGGAAGCTCTCGTCGTTTTGCGCTGCCCGGAAGGGGGCAAACCCGGGCAGGGGGTACCCTCTGATTTAAAGTCACCCGCTCCGGACGGCCCGCTCGCTCAAGTAATATGACTCCCCCCTCTCTCTCTATTAACAATTTACCAAGTTTGTTTCACTTCTTTTTACATGATTTTGGTATGAAAATTCAAGTATATATTTCATGATTCTTTACTTTTCTAAATTTATGTGATTATTATCTATGGATAAAAATATCCCAACAGTGAGGACTTTTTGTTATTTTAATCTTTCTTAGAGATGGGGATTTTTTATTTTGAATACTTTTTATATGGGAGAGAGTAATAAAAAAAATTATTAAGCAAATTTCTTTTAACAATTTTATAATTTTTTTATTAATTAACTTTTTTTTTGAGGATTTTGCATATATATAATAAAAAAGGATAATTATTTTCACCCAAAATAAAACTAATTCATTTACAGGAGAAACTTAAATTGAGTTCAATCGTATAATAATTTTAATCATAATAATTTAAAGGTTTGCAAATCTAAAAAAAAAATGTACAATTATTTTAATTATTATAATTTTACCATTTTTCTCTTCTTATCCGCATTCTTTTTCTATGTTATTAATTGATTTCATTAATGGTATTTAGTATTAGTGTACACCTAATGACTATGAGGTCTTAGGTTCGAATCCCCCTACCCCATCTCAAAAAAACAAATTCAACTTAGTTGTTAACTTTTTATTTTGTAAAATAATAAAAAATAAATAAATGATTGTTATATTTTTTACTTCTATTAATTAAAATTTCATTTTCTTAAAAAAAAAAAATTAAAATTTCACTTGAATAATAGACCTCTGTCAATAAATTTTAATTCATGTCATTAATTGAGACGCATTTTGCCAATTTTACATTTTTTTCAACCAAATAACATCCTTTCATTAAAATTCAATATATGTCATACAAGAATTAAATAAAAGAAACCTAGGTCGAGCATGATCTCAATCCACAAGTTGAATTGAAACCAAATAAAAAACAAAGAACTACCAATCTTGGAACTACTGAAAGTGAAGAGGGCAATTTGAATGAGGGTCTTCTTACATAAGGGGTAGCAAAGTTCCAAGATAATAACCCAACAACCTAATTTCAACACACCAAGTGTTGAGTCTTGAAGCACTTTGAGAATTAAATCTGTCTCCATAATACTCACTAACAATCATAAATCTTCCAACTGGAATCATAGAGGGGCAGAGTGATAACTCCCAAGTAATTGAGAGTTAATGGATGAAACTATATATATTGGTGCAATATGTTGTAGATTTTACTCAAACCAACGTTGTTTTCGCTATTATTTAACAGCAAAAGAAAAATGAATAGGCTTGCAGTTTTCCGAGCAAGATAAAGGATATTAAGTAAATTTAGCGAACATATGAGAGTTTTAACAGTTGTTTTGAAGGCATAGGTCGATGCAGGGAAACCGAGGAAGTGAACATACCTTACAGTGATTGAGGGAGCACCTTAGACGCGTGGCACAATTTGAGAAGAAATAGTGTAACGGCCCAGTTTTCAGAGTTCAGTTTCAGGAATTGTTCCGGTTAGATTATGAGGTTTGGGAGTTTGCTTTGAAAATAAAAATAAAGAAAAAATTATTTAGGCCTTGGTTGGTTTCGAACCCAAGATCTCGTACGTGGAGGTGGTGTAGCTTAAAAGAAATTAAAAGGAATTAAAATGCTTCCCTTGGGATTTGAACCCTTGACCTAAAGGGGTTTGGAGGCTTGGATTAAATTAGTTTAATAAGGAGAAAAAGGTTGTTCCCACTAGGACTCGAAGGGGGAAAGCCCAGGGAAGGGAATCGCCTAACCTATAGGAAAAAGGAAAAGAAATCGTTTCTTTTTTTTCTTCAAGAACTCGTCTCCTCTTTGTCGTTTCTCCAAGAATCGAGAGGACCAGCCGAGGACAGCCATTTCGCCGGCGTGAGTGTGTGTGTGTGTGTTTTCCGCCTAGTCGAGACCAGCCTTGCCTCGCCCACCCGCACGCTTCCTCCAGCCCATTGACAGAGCCTTGCCGTGTCACACCAGCGATCCGCACCATCTCCCGCTCTCTTGCCCATGACCGCCGCAACATAGCCGCCTTTGAGCCTGGTCGCCAGCGCGACACCTCGCCACAGCGACGTGCACCGCAACCCTTGTTTCGCCTTCTTGCCCGAGTCCAGTCACAGAGCGCAGTAGCAGTACGTCCACGCCGCTTCGCCCCCGCGCCTGCCTTCCGCCGCTTCAGCCTTGCCGAGAGCCTACCCTGCCAAGTGCTCGGGCAGAGACCTAGTGCCTTCTATGTAGGTAAATTCCTGAGCCTTGTTCCTTGACCTTTAGATGTTTTAGCTGCTAGTCCTTAATTGGGTTGACTTGGTTGATTCCCTAGGTTGTTCGGGTTGACTTTGCAGCTCGAGGGTCGTTTGTTGTTATTGCGATTGTTTACTACATTTTCCAGGTAAGGATTTCTTACTGAGGTTGTGTGGACCCTGCGATTACTTTAATGGCAAGTTAATATCTTGTAATTGTTTATGAGCACTCTAGTGGATAGGATTCTTGTTTCTGACTTGCTGGCATGTTTGTTGTCTTGTTCATGTTAGCTCCATGCTAGGGATTTTCTTACTCTGGCATATCCGTGTTTCCTGTTCATATTCTGTAGAGCCATGCTAGGATTATGTTGCTGTTGAATATTGCCTGGTCGATCTGTTAGCTTGTGATCCTGAATTTAGGAGACTGTTAGGAGTTACTAGTTTAGGTCTCGCATGGGTAAGACCCCGATAGGCACCAATGCGTTGCTAGTGTCTGTAGGTCCCCGATGGGCATCACACTGTTGGCAATATGTGTAAGACCCCGATGGGCATCATAGTGCAGCTAGGGAGTGTAAGACCCCGATGGGCATCTTCGTGTTCCTAGCAGGAGTAAGACCCCGATGGGCATCATTGTGTCTGGTTGAGTAAGACCCGATGGGCATCATTGTGTCTAGTTTAGTAAGACCCCGATGGGCATCATTGTGTCTAGTTGAGTAAGACCCCGATGGGCATCATTGTGTCTAGTATGTGTAAGACCCCGATGGGCATCATCGTGTCCTAGATTGTGTAAGACCCCGATGGGCATCACAGTGTAAATCGAATGTAGGTTGTAGTTGTAAGTCCCGTTGGGCATCTCGGTAAGTCCTTGAATAGGCAAGCTCTAGGAGTGACGGTTAGCCTAAACCAAGTTGATTTATCTGTGCTAGTGTTTGGTTGCATGTATCTGTGTGCTAGATGATTTGTTTTCGTATCGTACCCTAGTTGGGGATTCTTACTGAGCGACTTCTTGCTTACCCTTACTTTTCTGTGGTTTTCCACCAGGTAACTTGGGGCCAAGACTGGATGGTTAGGAGGAGGCTGTTGGATGATCATTGACAGTTGTTACTCTAAGTTTTGTTTTGTCCTTTTCTTAACTTTTTATTCATGTAGCATGGCACGGAGCCCTTAGGTGGATTTTGATGTATTTCCGAAGGTTAATGTTTTTTTTGTAGGATTTGTTCTGGATGTTTAAATTTGCAATAAAAAGAAACTCTGGCCAGGGTTGGATTTGATAAATGTTTTTACAGGTGCTTGGAAACAGGGATAGGTCTAAATTCTTGAAATTGCACTAAATGTTTTATTGTTTTTAGAGTTTTTTTTTATAATTTCGCACTTATGATTTTAAGTTTATTACATGCATAAGTGGTTAAAAACCTAGGTTTAGGACCCTATTCGGGTCGGGTCTTTACAAATAGAAAGTCGTACAACCATATCCACACGTTGCCAAGCAGAAACGTTGGGGACATGTTAGATCGTGGAGAACATGCGTGAATTTTGGACGTAGTAACTAGGGCCTTTATAAGTAGACTTGCATCAAACAAAAAAAAGGATGAGAAGAAGAGTGAAAAGATGTTGCGACGTAGATTGAAGAGCACAACTTGTACGCGATGTTGTCCAGTGATTTGTTGGAGCCCAGCAATCACATTTTCTAAGCATTTCGTATTTTTCTACTTTGTATTTCCCCTTGTTTGCATTTATTAGTTCAGACTCTTGACATCTTATTATATATTACTTTTCTTTTATGGAAAGTTTTCTTCATATTTCGTTGTTTTTAATTAGAAGCATGAGTAGCTAATTTCACATTCTTGGAAATCATAAGTTTATGTAGTTCCCTCACACAAATGAAGTTAATTCTAAATATATGAAAGTAATTATTAAGTATAGTGACCGAGAGATTGCCATACAGTCTAATTTTGCTTCGAGAGAATAAAATTAGGCAAACTTGTATGTCTACACTATGTTTTGTTAAGTTAGCGCCTACGATTCATCCTTACTTAGAGATAAGTAGTACAATGTTTTAGCTTAAGTGTTAATGAGAACTGCGAGGTTAGAGAGAACTCCTGTGGAAACTAATTTGAGCTTATCTTCCTTTCGCTGCGGCGAAGTATATAACTTATTATTTTCTATTCTCTCACTAATCAATACATATCTTAACCACAACTCAGTTAATTAATCTTACTCATCTCCAACATTTCACATTCTTCACTATTACATGGTAACATTGACAAATAAATTTCAATTTCGTGAGTAGATGGACTTTACCTATTAAAACTTGCTATAACAACGGTGTACACTTTCACGGCTTAAAAATTAGCGAAAAAGACTTGAGAATTTTATAAGTCGCTGTTGAGAAAACAAAGCAAAATCTCACCACTTTTTGCACAACAAGTTTTTGGCGTCGTTGACAGGGAATTACTAATTTATTTTCTTGTTGATTTGTATGAGTAGTCTAATAATATTGAGCTAATTTGTGTTAATTTTCTTGTAGGTGAATCAAAGCGTGTATGCACAAATTATTTATTGTTCCATTAGATCCAGAACCTGAGCGAAGTATACATCGTCGGATCAGAGAGAGAAGAAGAGCATGAATCACGAAAATATTGTGGCAGACGGAATTGAAGAGCATCAACTGCTAGTGGAAAATAACGAGCGGGCAAATCAGCATTTTGCTAACCTTATCGTGATGGAAAATAATAGGGATGGAGCCGTCAAAGCTTACGCCGCACCTAATGTTAGAGAATTGCAAAGAGGCATGATAAGATTAGAAATTGGGGCACGAACGTTTGAATTTAAGCCAATGATGAATACATTGTTGCAACAAAAGCACAATTCCATGGGTTAGCAAACGAGGATCCACACACTCATTTGAGAGATTTTATGAGTGTTTGTGACTCTTTTATCATTCCATATGTTATCAAGATAATCTACGATTACATCTATTTTCATATTCACTATAAGGAAAGGCGAAGGAATGGTTGACAATGTGGATGATGTAGAAAATATTACATGGGAAGAAGTGGCGAAGAGATTCTTACTGAAGTAATTTCTACCTAAGAAGTTAATGAAACTCCAAGGTGACATCATGTCATTCAGACAAGAACTGGGTGAGTATATTGCAGAAGAATGGGATCATTTCAAAGCCATTGAGCGGAAATGCCCACACAATGGAATTCCTTATTGTGTGCAGCTGGATTAGTTTTACGGAGGTTTGAGCGAAAGTTCTCAATTAGTGTTGGATGCCTCAGTAGATGGAGCACTATTATCAAAGACATATAATGAGGTAGTGGAAATAGTGGAGTGTGTAGCTCAAAACATAAGTCAATGGAAGGAAGATGTGTGTAAGGAAGGAAGAGCCAGAGTAAAAATAGAAACGGGAAGTGATCCTCTGTTGAGACAACTATTAGCAGAAATCTGCGAGATGATGCTAAATATGCAAAATCTAAACGAAAAAGCAACAGTCCAGAGTATCAATTCACAACAGTTCGCTTTTGTCAACAATCAGGCACAAATAACCCCGACAGATTCATGTGCTATGTGCGACGATGCACATTGTTATGAAGATTGTCCCCACAACACTGCTTCTATTTATTTTGCTAAAGGACAACAAGCAAATTGCCCAAAAGAGGCTACGTGGGAGTCCGCCAGTGATTTCGAGCTGCAATTTCCTGACTTTCACCTTGAGGACAAGGTGGCTCTTTGGGGGGGGAAGTATTGATACGATCCCGAGCCCGCTGAAGGTTTACTCGAGGCGGAACAAGACATTACGGAATTAGTTGTTTATTATTTATATTTAATATTCCTTAATTGTTATTTCATTTGTATTGGGCTTGTGGGCCTTAGTAGAGTTATTACTAAATTAGGTCAACTTCTATGTTTACTATATATATGATAGGATAGGTGATTATAGAATTCATTCAAACAGTTGTCGTCTTGTACTTTACTCTTTGAGAGATCCTCTCGAGAGATTATCGTAGTTTAATAATATTTTGTGGTAGATTCTATCAGCAAACTACCAGACAACTTAAATCTACTTTCTTCATTCCTCTTCACACCTTCCCGATCGTACTCTCTTGCACTCAATTTCATCATCTCCGTGTTCTCATATGGTTAAAGCTTTATTGTGCGTCTAATAGATATCATAGTTCGAGTGTCTAATTGAACTTCAATTTATTGTCATATGTCTGTAGTTCTATGTATATTTTTGAGACACCTTTCTTGTCTATGCAAAAGAAACCTAAAAGAAGAATAAAAATATCTAAAAAAAACAAGAAATATATGAGAAAATCATGAGCAAATATGACTCGATTAATAGGCAAAGGGTTATAGATTTGAATCCCATCCCTCGATATGTTTGAATTCAAAAAGAATTATCTTTTTCAAATTTATTATAGTTTATTTAATATATTTGGTTAATTAAAATTTTTGAATTTTACAAAGAAAGACTACATGGCTTAACGTGGGAAAATTTTTGCATATTCATTTTTGTCTAACGTAACATTTGTCTTACGTTGATTATCGTTAGTTAAAACACGGTGCCTGAAATGCAGAGGATAAAAGTTAAGCATCAATCAATATTTCTCATGTGTCAATGTCTAGAGGCATGTGTTTGGAATGGTTGTCTGCAAGTAATTAATTCTTCCATGTGAACGGTAGTATTTTTTAAAAACTATTTTGTTGATTTTCTCTACATGTTCAAATAACCCACATGTCAATTTCATATTTTTAGGACCAAAATTTAAGAATACGCAATCTACTTCATTTTCATATTTTTTAAATATTTTCTTTTCAACAACAATGGAAATTGAGAGATCAAATCTATAATCTCTTTTTTATATTATTGTATTCCAATCGATAATTGAAAAGATTCATAATGCGTAAAAAAATGACAATTTCCTGATACGAATATCCACTATAGCATCAATTGTGTGTGCATTATCACTGTAATTCAACTTACCAAATACCTTAATAATTATATAAAAACTTAAAACCAATTAAAAAAAAAAGAAGATGAAATCAAGCTGCCAAAATGTACAATTCTTGCATAGCCATAAAAATTAACGTTTCTTTTAAAATGTCTTGTATTTGGCTCTCCGAAAACCTAATGTATAAAGTGTTTATGATTTAAGTTTTCCTTTTTTGAGCTTTATTGCTGAGTCTGTTGTTGGTAGGATTTAAGAGGAGTTAATTAAACTGGTTTAAAAACGCCTGCTTAACTTAAGTTTCACGAAATCTTAGGTAAATCTCGTTTGAGTTTTCTTGTAGTATAAAATTTTCATGTAGTACATCTTACTTACGTGACACTTAAATTTATATACCTTTTATTTAAATTCTCGCATCCATCCAAGAGGACCCAATTTTCAAGACCTAATGAATCAAAAACACAGTAAAAATAGATAAAATTCATAGAGAATCTTGCGGTATTGTATAACAAAGATAGATGAAGATCACTATACGAAAAAATGGTCGGAGATATGATAATAATTGCATGTGCTGAATTCTTCAAAGATAAATGGACTATTCTTCTTATGGTAAATTGATTTTGAGATGGATGTCACACTATCTACTATCTAATATCTAATATGATGATATTTTTTGTGGACACAAAATTTGATCTCTTACATCAAAAATTATATTTCAATGTAAATGCATGGAATGTACTTTATTGTTTATCCATTCCCTACAATTTTAAGTCATAATATCATATTTGTATTGACTAAAAATACACATAATGTTTTTTTATTAATGTGCAATATGTTCCAAACATGTGGGTTAAATAATAATTTACATATCTGAACAAACTTTACTGACAAATAATTAGAAACAATAGATATTACCAAACATATTGACGAACTTTTGTTATTATTATTATTATTATATTTATGGAGAACGAACCTTTTAATTTGATGGTAATTACATTTATTAGTTGAGTATCAATCCAATATCAAGAGGTTATGAATTTGAATCCCCATAACAACCTAACCTCAACAACAGTTACGAATCACTTTTTTCTTATAACTTTCAACAATTATGTTGTAAAATTAAATTATCATATGTGGATTACTGTATCTAATGTGGGACACTAAACCCCTTACCCACATTAATTATTTCCAATATCTCTCACTTTTATACTATTACTTTCAAAACGTTCATCAGCATGATGGATTTTAAAGTGACTTTTTATTTATTTTTACGAATTTGGAAGTGGAGGATTTGAATTATTTGTCATAGGTGATTCAAATGATCGATTTATGTAATAATGGTAAAAAGAGTAGGTAAAATGGTGTAGCATTTGTGTACTTGTTCAAAAGATCCTTTATTTATTTAATTGGTGTCAAGTTTAGGATAAGGATGAAATTAGTTAAGTGGAAAAGTTTACAAATTAAATTAGTGGCAATAAGTCAATAAATTAGTTTAGGATATATTTTTTTTAAGATTGACTTGGAAAAGAAATGCAGCTATTCTCTATCTTAAGGGTACGAGTATTTGACTTGGATAATTTATTTATTTTAATTTTATGAGTATTTGGTCAAGCAATACTACTCGATTACCGTAAAAATTAAATTTGACTACACATTTATTCTTTAATTGTGATCTACAACTTATTTCCTCAATTAACAATTATTCCAAATACTTTAAATATATTTAAGTTTATTCAACAAAACTCTTCCATAAACTTAAATGCTTCTGTCATCTGTCATGCCAATCATCTTCTTGAATTTCTCGAACAACACTTTCGGCAACACCTTTGTGAAAATATCTGCAATTTAATCTTGACTCGCAACATGCTTTAGTTCCACGCTTCCTTCCTTTACATGATCTCGGATAAAATGAAAATGAAAATGAAAATGAACATGTTTTCTCCTTTCATGATTCACTTGATTCTTTGCTAACTCAATTGTTGATATGTTGTCTACTTGAATCAATGTTGCACCAAGTTGCTTTAACTCCATCTTGCTCAACAAATTTCTCAGCCATATCGCATGACAAACACACCAAGAAGCTGCAACATATTCAGCTTCATATGTTGAAAGCATCACGATCGGTTGTTTCTTTGATTGTCAATTGAATGTTATATTACCCATAAAAATGCATATCCTGATGTACTTTTCTGATTGTCTATGTCTCCGCACCAATTGTTGTTAGAATAACCACTCAACTTGAACTCTTCTACTTTCGAATAAAACATCCCAAGTGACACTGTTCCTTGGATGTATCGCAAAATTCACTTTAATGCTTTCCAATGCGTATTAACTGGATCTGCCATGAACCGACTAACCATGTCAATACTCTATGTGATGCCTAGCCTAGTGCATGTGAGATAGAAAAGACTTCCCACCAAACTTCGATATTTGCTCCCATCTACCCGTTCTCCTCCATCAAATTTTGAAACTATCATACCTAGTTCCATTGGGATTGCAACCGGATTGAAATTTTCCATTTTGAACTTCTTCAAGATCTTTTTTGCATACTGCTCTTAGGATACAAAGATTTCCGTCTTTTCTTATTTAACCTCCAAATCGTGGAAATACTTCAACAAGCCTAAATTTGTCATCTCAAATTCTTACACCATCTTGCTCTTAAACTCTTCTATCATCCCATTACTATTACCCATAAATATCAGATCATCAACATAAAGTGCAACAAAGATCACATTACTTCCACTCTACTTTGTGTAAAGCGCATACTCGTAAGGACATTGCTGGTATCCGTTCTCCTTGAAATACATATCTATTAGAAAATGTGGACATCCATCTCAAAACCAATTTGCAATGAGAGGAGTAGACCACCTACCTTTCTTCTTCTCCATTTTGCCGAAAACTCCATCTTCCACCATCTCCATTACCGAGCGAAGCATCTCCATCGTAAGAACCCTAGCTGTCGAGTCCACCCCATCGCTACCTCTTGCCATCGCAAGCCCTAGCTCACATCGCAAGCCCCGCGGCGCACGCCCACTGCTCGCGTTACACCCATTGCGAAGCCTCGCCCGCGCAGCTGTCTTTCTTGCCAATTCGCTCGCTTGTGCAACCCGTCCTCAGTGCAGCCGCTCAGGCCAGCAACGCAGCCCTCATGCTTGCGTGCTCCCCTGTGGCACACCCATCGAGCCTGTCGCAGCCCCAAGCTCGTGTCCTTACCGAGGCTGTTCTTAACCTTGCTGTCGAGCCTTATGTCTTCTTAGTTTAGGGTAACAACCCTAATTCTTCGAGACTTGTTTGCTGTTTTGTCAATTCGATTTCCTAGGGTTTGATTTGTGATGTATTATTATATTGCTAGGTTGTCTCTGTTGATCCTGCAGCTAGAGAGCACTATTCGATTGATTGTCTTTCCTTATTTTTTAGGTAATGGTTTCGTGTCAGGGTTGTGTGGACCCTGCGCATGGCTTTGATAGTTCCTAGTTGTTTGATTTGTTTGTTATGTATGCATAGTAAATAGCTTATAATTATTGTCTGTCTGAAATATATGTTAGTGGATTAGGTTTTTGCAGGATGTTTGGATGTTGTGATCTTACTGTTTATGTTCGATTTCCTGTATGTTTTTGGATAAGCATGTTAGTGGATAGGGATTGACTATGTTGATTGTTAAGGCTTCGCAAGTAGAATATTGTACACTGATGTATGCACTTTCCTATTCACCTCACTGTTCAGTATGTTTGTGATAACCTACTATGTATATGCTCTGTTGGATGCTGAACTCTGTTAGCTCTAGAGTGTTCCAGTGTGATAAAGCTTGTTAAGGTTGTCCCGGGTTTGGCCCAGTTGTGTGCTGACTCGGTTTGGCTCAAGACTCGCTCAGTTGCGTGCGGTCCAAGACTAGCCCAGTTGCGTGCAGTCTATGATCTCCCAGATGTGAGTAGATCCAGGTTTAGCCCAGTGGCGTGCTACCCGAGCCTCTTTTCAGGACTCACCCAGTTGCGTGCGATCCAAGATCGGCCCAATGGCGTTGTCGATCTAGGGTTGGCCTAGTGGCGTGCCACCTAAGTATGCTCCGGACTAGCCTAGTGGTGTACATACCATAGACAGCTAGTTGTGAATTGTTACTAGGGTTAGCCAAGATGTGTGTTGCTCGAGCATGTTCAGGACAAGCCTAGTTGTGTGCTATCCAGGTTAGTCCAATGGCATGCTAACCAAGTCTGTCGTATAGTTAGACATCCCGAGACCGAGGTCACTTAGGTTGCCATCTTGTTTAGTCAGCCCAGTGGCGTGCTGATCCTGCTCGACACTTAATGCCAGTTACTGTATGAGACTTCCTTATTGTATTGATGCTATGCTTGTATGCTAGGATGCTAAATGAATTTTCTTACGTATTGTACCCCGGTTGGTGGATCCTTACTAAGTACAATTATACTCACCCTTTCTATGGTTTTTCCACTAGGTAACTTGGCACAGCATCGAGGTGGCTAGAGGAGGAGCTAGATGATCATGAGAAAGTCCATTGCATCTGCTTGTTTCATTTCATATTTATCTTGTTGGGATGTTTTACTTGAAACTTGTAATGGTTTTGTTGTACTCTGGCTAGAGGCTGAATTGTTTTAATGATTTTTACTTAAGCATTTGGAATTTGATTGTTTTAAAGAAATGGATATTTGAATTATGTTTTAAGGTCTAATGAATTTGAATTGCATCATTTAGTAAAGGCCATTTTGGACCATTTAGAGTTAGGTCTTTACACAATCAGAGCAAAAACTTCAACATAGTTGATCCCATTTTTTGCTTGTATCCCTTTGCAACAAATCTCACCTTGCATCGCTCTATCTTCCCTTGCATTCATTTTCTTCTTGAAGACCCACTTCACACCAATCGTCTGACTTTTATTCGGCAATTCTGTTAGCTTCCATGTATCATTGCGCTCAAGCGCATTGATCGCCTCATCCATTGCGGTTCACCACTTCTGCTCTGGCACTACTTCCTCAAAGCTAATGCTTTTCACATCTACGAAAATACAAACATGATGCACCTCATTTTTCTTATCGTACAATTCTTGCAAACTCTTTATTCTAGGTTGTTGCAGTTTTTCTTCTTCTTTTTCTTCTTTTTTCTTCTTCTTCTTCTTCTTCTTCTTAGTTATTTCAAACTTTCTTGGCATACTTAATGCAATGACTAGTAATTCTCCAACTTCGATGCTGATTTCCATCGAATTGTTCCAATCTCATTCGTTTTCTTCATTTACTCGAACATTGCGCCTCACCATCACCTTCTTGCTTATTGGGTGAAGTAGCTCGTACCCTTTTGTTTTCTCATAATAGCCAACAAACACATATTTCTTGCTCTTATCTTCAAGCTTCGTTCTTCGCTAATTAGGTACGTGTGTATAAGCCACACTACCAAACACTCTAAGATGTGAAATTGTCAGCTTTCACCCGCTTCATGCCTCTTGTTGTATCTAATTACCCAACTTCGTATGTGGACATCGATTTTGCACATGAATAATGCATTGCCCTACTTCCACCCAAAATTCCTTTTGCATACTTTTACTCTTCAACATTGCTCGAACCACGTCAAGAATGGTTCTGTTTTTCCTCTTAGCCACACCATTTTTTTAGAAGTGTATGGTGTGGTTAGAAATCATCTTACGACTTGCTCCTCACAATACTTCCTAAACACCGTCGAAGTATATTCTCCACCTATATCAGATAGTACATATTTGATCTGTCTACCATTTTCCTTTTCCACCCTCACTTTAAATCTTCTAAACGCCCTGAATGCCTTTGATTTTTCTTTCAAAAAATAAACCCAAGTTTTCCATGAGAAACCATCAATAAAAGTAATGAAGTACCTTTTACCGCCGAACGATACAGTGGTAATTGGTCCGCATATATCCGTATGAATCATCTCGAGTTGTTGCTTCTCTCAATATTCCACTTTATTCTGAAATGAGGTTCTCGCATGCTTTCTAATCACACATTCTTCACAAAACTTTTCATCATATTCCATCTCTAGTAGCCCGTGCACGATATTCTTCTTTGCTTACTCTTTTAGTCCACCATGATGTAGATGGCCAAAATGAAGATGCCATAATGTTGCTTTATCTTCTACATCGACTTACGATCATCTTTCTCGCACTTTTTCAAATTTAGTCTCTACATGTGATTTCTTCCCATCTCTACTCGAGTGGCTAAATGCTCTTTCTTGTCCTTCAAATGCAACAATCGGTCTTTCAAAAATACAGAATAATCCTTCTCTGTGTTTTGCCTCAAACTCAAAATATTTGTTTTGAGATCTGGTATATAATAAACATCCTAGATTGACTATGTCAAGCCATCCTTTTACATAAAATAAATCGATCATTTACCTTTTACATTTACTTTTGATGCATTGCCAAAAGAAACATGACCAATTTCAATTTTTTGCATCTCTTTGAACAAATGCTCATGTCCACACATATGGTTGCTTGCCTCTGAGTCGAAATACCACACAGTATTATTATTGTCACTTCCTTCTTTATGAGCCATCAAAAGAACACCTTCATTCGCATTGTTTTCTACTACTAAGTTGCTTCTTTCTTCAACCCTTTTATCTACACGACAATCTCTCGCAAAATTCCATTTTTCACCACAATTGTAGCATTTGTTGAAATAACAATTACTCGCATAGTGAACATACTTATGACACTTGTAGCATTCAATATTTGACTGATTCGATCTACCGCCTATTCCTAGACCCCGTCTTCTTCCATGCCAATTCACTTGACTTGTATGCTCCTTCTCCGCATCATAACTGTCGTTTTGACTGTCGTGACCATATCCACAATCTCTACTCATGAAATTTTTTAGAATAAAATATATTTTCATCTTCAATTGACGCCTTGGTTTGAAGCGTTTACTCCAACGTTTCCTCTTTCTTCTTGTTCTTATGCTGCTCGTGTGCCTCAAGAGAACCAATAAGCTCATTAATATTGAGTGTCGTAAGGTACTTTAACTCCTCTATCGCGCACACCACATTCTCGAAATTATCCATCTACGATCTCAAAATATTTTCCACAACTCGCGCATCTGTTAGCTTTTTGCCATTATGATTGAGTTGATTCACCACTGTCTGCACATGCATGATGTAGTTAGATACGCTTTCTAACTTCTTCATCTTTATGCTCTTCAACTTGTCGCGAAGAGTCTAGAGACGTACTTGCTTCACTCGGTCAGCTCCTTTGAACACTTTCTCTAAAGTATCACACACTTCTTTTGAAGTAGTTACACTCGTAATCTTCTCAAAACCCAATTCGTCAACTGCTCGGAAGAACATATACAATGTCATTTTATCCTTCGATCGAGTCTCTTTCAACGCTTTGGTTTGAGCCACCATATAATCAACAGTATCCTCTGGTTCTACGAAACCTTCTTTGACCACGTCCCATGCATCATCAAATCTAAAAAGTTCTTTCATTTGAATGCTTCAATTCTCGTAATTCGCCTTCGTCATTCGTGACAGCGACATTTGAACATCGACACTGATACCAATTTGTAAAAACTAAATTTGAATAACAAATCAATAAAACACAAATTCTCTAAAAAAATACTTTATTTTATTTCTCAAAAAACTCTCTCTACAACTTTTACTTACTTTCTCTCTAAAACTCTTCTATACTTAGCTCTCACTTTTTCTGTACAATTCACAATGAAGGAACACTCTATTTATGATATAAGTTGGGGGAAGGAGATTACAAATACAGATTACAGGGATCGAACCATGACCATGGAGTAGAAATGGATTAACATCAAACCAGATAATTAATCACGCCACCGACTCATTCGGTTTATGGTTTGTGTATGATTAATTACTAAAAGGCTTAAAACTTTTGATATAAGAAAGAGAATAAAAAAATATATATTCTTTAACCATACAGCAACCAACTATATTTATATACTTGAAAGTATTTTGACTTAGAGTACTAGTAAGTTATTTATTTATTTATTATTTTTCTTAATTCGATGACAATTGAAGAGAGGAATTCGAACTCATGACATCATAATAATATAAAGAAGTTTGGATCTAGAAAACAAATTGAGGGATTAATATCGTGTGGGATTTACATCTAAAAAATTGGAGGTCACACTAACACATAAATGGCAATATATATATAGAAAGAGAAGTTTTTGGAAGAAATTTGTAAAAAAGACAAAAAACTCATACACCTTATATAAAATCAATCAAATCTAATAGATAGTTTTCAATCTATATGTTTAATCTACTATGCAATAAATTATTTCTAAAAAGTGTTATAATTAAAATAAAAAAGTGAACAAATTCTCTTTAAATAGAAAATAAATCTAAATGCACATGTTCTAAAATATTGGGGTCATATCCAAATGAATTTTTACTAACTTCTCCTAATTTTTATTTTTAAAAATAACTGTTATTTTTAATTATTCATTTTTAATCATTTATTTATAACTACTCAATCATTTCTAACCACTCATTTTTAATTATTCCTTTCAAATCAAACAAAATAACAAATTTTTAATCACTTATTTTTAATAATTTCTTTTTTAACTACTAAAAATAATTACTCATTTTAAATTTACATTCAAATAAAATTTTGACTCTAACTTGTCTACACAAAACTATATCCAAACCAATTTTTGGCAACTCTCAATTTTCAACTACTCAATATAACTTTCTTAAGCTAAATTCTACTTAAATACCAAACAAACTGCCCCTAAAAGATTTAATACATTTTACGGGGCTATTGTGTTGGTTGACTGTTATGTAAACATTATAATATCATAGTATTTTAGGATCATTTTAATTTGAAAACCACGTCATAAAAAATGATAAAGAAAATTAACCACTAAATTACAGACAACAACAATAAGAAGCAAAATCAAGTATATGGAATATCAATGTAAAAGAAAAAGGTAAATAACAAAACAGGAGTGGAAAGAAGAAAAAGGAGAGAGAAAGAAAAAGGAATATGTTTTTCGTTCAAGAATCAGTAGGTACCAAATAACAAAACCAACATAGACTTGCTAATAAAAAGAAAAACCTAAAAACTGTTCCTATATTTTTTTTCCCTTTGTACACCTATCCTATATATATTAAACCCTTTCTCTTCTTATTTCCACTACCAAAAGCTCCCATTGTTCTCAAAATCCCTCATTTCCTCTTTCTTTCTTTTTCTCTCTCTCTCATATCACCAAATCAGAACACATTGATTCAACAAAACAAACTTTCTTTATCTCTTTTCCACTAACTAAAAAGACTCAAACTTCAATATATCATTTGCTTTGCTTTTCTTTTCTTTAGATTTTGGATTGTTGTGAAATCCAAAGAAAACCCCAAAAACAAAAAGGAAAAAAAATGATCCAAGAACTATTTGGTGTTTCAGGGCTTTTAGCTGCAGCTGGAGACGCTAAAATCTCCATCAATGGTTCAATTCTAAATTCTTCTTCTCTTTCTGCAGCCTCGTCCGCCGCTATAACCACCACCTCCTCTGTGGCTACCGTTTCTGTGGCTGCCGCCAAGACAACAACCGCATCAAATTCCGAAGGCCAAAACTTGCGTTGCCCCAGATGCGATTCTTCAAACACTAAATTCTGTTACTATAACAACTACAACCTCACTCAACCTCGCCACTTTTGCAAAACATGTCGCCGTTATTGGACCAAAGGTGGGGTCCTCAGAAATGTCCCCATCGGAGGTGGGTGTCGGAAGAACAAGAGCGCGGCGGCTGGGAGGGTGAAAACGGCGTCGTCGGAGAAATTGGGTCGGGTTGGGCTAGATGACGATATAGTATCCTCGCCCTCGCAAATTCTGTGGGGCTCGCCGCAGAATTCTCATCTCTTGGCCATTGTGAGATCTGCCGCCCAAAATCAAAACCCTAGCCCTAATAATCACGCTCGGACGATGGGGTTTGACCCGGTCAACTGCAGCTCTTACTGGAGGAACAATCCGAGCCAAGTTATCCACCAACAAAATCAAAATGGGTATGTCCATGGTGGCGGCTGCAGCAGTGGGATTCAGGAGCTGTATCAGAAACTTAAGACTGCTTCTAGCAGTTATTTCACCGACGGTCTACAGGGATCGAGGGCGGTGGGGGGTGTGGGTACGGCGGCAATGGCAACGGCTCCGGTGGGAGGCGGCGAAACTACAGGTTATTGGAACCCAGCTTTTTCTTGGTCTGATGTTCATGCTAGTGCTAATGAAGCATATCCTTAGAAAAAAGAGACGATTTTGTTTCTCTAATTTGGTCATTTCTCTTTTCCATATTAGGATTTGTTTTTGCCTGTGTTTTTTTTTTTTTTGGTTTTTTTGCTTGGGTTTGGAGTGTATGGAATGAATGGCATATTTAGCATCCGTGTATTTTTGGAATTAGTAACAGTTTATGTTTAAATTACATTAACTTTATGAAAATGTATCAAGGACTCGGACATTATGATAAGATTTAATTTTTTATTTTATTTTATTGTTTGAAAACAATATTTTCTTCACTTCGTTGGTTAAGGATTTTCTTGTACCATCTTTTTATGCATATAATAGTATATTCAGAGTTTATTTTTACCTTTAAAAAAAATGAGTTTTTTATTTTATTTTTAATTTTGTAGTTGGAACCTGCCTTTTATAAGTACTTACATTTCCTTTTCTGTAAAATAAAGAGCTTATTTTACAAAATAAAATACAATCTACTTAAGTTTCTTTCATTCAACATTCATATTCTTCTTATTTTTACTGGTACTTTCTAAACATCTAAATGCTTCACATTTTCCGAAATGAATATGAAATAATTGAAGTATATTAGATGTTATTTGATCTATGAGCATGAAATTTCCAATTCTGGTAGTAATATTCTCTTTTAATTTTTTACGTTATAAAAATAAGTTAAGTTTTTACTTCGAACTATTTCTTTTTTTTTTTAGTTCATTTTTTCTTCGAACTTAAACATTATTATTTAGTTCTAATTAATTAAGACCTATTTCTTTTTAGAAGTTTGTAGAGTCAACCATCTATCTCTTTGCTTTTAGGAGTTGGAAAGAGGGCTGGTGAGGGTTTATTTAGGTGTTGGAGCTGCTCTAAAAAATCTTTAAAATCTTCTATAAAAGCCTCAAAAAACCCTTCATAAATCCCATAAATCTTCAAAGTACAATTTAACCTTTTTTTTTTTTTTAGATTACAACAATTGGGGATGAGAGGACTCGAACTCAAGACTTTTTTGTCATTAAGCATACATTGATGTCGCTGCGTTACTGCTCTTGTTGGCGGTATAATATCACTTATACTATGACTATTCTTAATATATTTTTTTGTTACAACTAATCATAATTTCTCTATTGACTTTTCTATCACAATCACTTATAAGCTCTTTATCCAAACTGAGTGTTTGTGTGAAAACTACTCATTATTACAGTATCTCATTTTCATAACTCCATGTTTGGATGGAGAATTTTAAAAAAACTTCCATAGAAACTTCTATAAAAACATCTGTAAGTCCTCATAGACCCCATAATATTCTCTAGATATTATATACAATATCATTTCTACTTCAATCACTCATAATCAATCAATCCAAATAGAGATTTTTCTGTTGCAACCATTTGTAACTCGTCAATCTAATCGAGCGGTTTCTCACACAACTACTAGTAACTCATCTTTTCAAACGAGGGTTATTGTCACAACCATTCATCTTTTCGATCCAAATAAGATTTTATCTACACCGGTGACTTGTAGTCACTAAAAACTCCTCACTAAAATTGCCCTTCATTTTCAAAACTCTCTATCTAGACACAACATTATTTCATTTGTACTCAGTTGTCTTTCTGTAACGGCCCGAAAATTTCATCTCGGTCTTCCCGGGAGGCCCAGGGGCATTTTGGTAATTTTGGGTCGGGCCGACAGGGCCGGTTTTGAAATTGAAAATTTCCGGAATAATTATGAGTCAATTTGAATAGGATCGGGATTTTTGGTGAAGGCATTTGGGCTTGGGAATGAGTAAAATTAAATGAGGAATTAAATAGCGCGTCGAGTAAGATTCGAACCAGGGACGTGTCGCGTGCTAGGCGAGGGGTGCTGCCAGCCGAGCCACTAGGCGTGTTTGTTAATCTACGCGCGCGATTTGGTATATATGTCGTGCGCAGAGGGATTCTCATATAAAAGCAGAGCTCGCCCGAAGCTTCTTCTTCCTCGCGATTTCTCCTTCGTTTCTCCTTCGACCGACTGGCGATCTCCGGCGATTTCTGCCTTCTCCAGCTCCGAATCGATCGTGGTTGTCTTCCCCAGCTCTGAGGTCGATCCTTTTCCGGGCTGAAGGTAAATTTTCCTTCCTTTCTTCTTCTCTTCTTCGTTCCGAACCCCTTCTTCCGGGCTTCGTTTCACGGCCATGGTGAAGTGATTTTCTGGGTGGTTTGTGTGCAGCTAGTGTAGGGAAGTTCTCCAACGAAGAATCGCTCGTCGAATCCCGGTGGATCGTTCGATTTTGGGTTGTCTCCTTCGCCCCTGTTTCGTGCTCTGTTGCTGCGCAGTGCCGCCGAGTCTCGCCGCACACCGCGCGCGCGCCCTCGCACCTCTGCATCGCTCGCGCGCAGAAGCAGCCCTAGCGCCGTGTCCGTGCGCCTGTCGCCGAGCCGTGCCACCGAGCCGTGTCGCCAAGCCGCGCCCCAGCGCCGCGTCGCGTGTCCTGCTGCCGAGCCGAGCCGCCAAGCCGAGCCAAGCCGAGCCGAGCCAAGCCGAGCCGAGCCGAGTGAGAGCCGAGCCGAATTATTTTTATTTTATTTTATTTTATTTAGATATTGTGTGTAATTGTGTTGTGCTCGTTAGGTTCCCGGTAGCTAGTTCGGGTTCGTTCGCAGCCTAGGTTTCCTTGAATTCGTCCCCGACCAAGGTAAGGATTTCTTACCGGAGTTGTGTGGACCCTGCGATATTATATGTGATTGCTGATTGATTGCTTTTTTGTGTTTATTGACATGTGTAGCTAGGTTCTCTAATCTGAATTCCCGATTAGCATGATTTTTCCTGATTTAATTCTCATGTTAATCCATGCTAGGCTGTTCCTCTCTAGCATGCTCGTATCTGTTCCTTGCTTCGTAGTATCATGCTAGGCTCGTTGTATTCTTATTGAGCACGTATTGGATTTTATGGAATTGTTTGTTGTTTGCTAGGGCAGGTTAGAATTACAGGTAGATAGCATCATCCGGGCCTGATGCATAAAGAACCTTGCATCCATGGCAGAGACGTCGAGCAAGTCATTCCGTCCCTGGACCCCGTGAGGGATTAGCTAACCCAAGCGGTAGGCCCCGCAATCTTGGGTGAGGGGTGGCAGATCGTTAAATGCCCCAGCGGTCGGGATGATGACTTGGCATTGCCTCGCCCCGGCGGCGCGGCATGTCCTCGGCATGTTTGGCGGTAGCCACGATTGCCACTGTTAAGGCAAGGGCGGCTTCACGGTGTAAGCCTACCACGACCGTTCCTTGGCCCCAGGTGCGGTGGTTCAGGCTGACATAGTTTACGTGTCCAGGTCTCACACCCCTATGTCAGTGACACACATCCAAAGATTTAGTTAGGCGTGGTGACTGGATATGGGTAGCTTGCCTCCAGACCCGGCAACCCCCCATAGTCTGCAGTAGCACGCGGTGCATGCTTACGCTCATTCTGCGCCGATTGGAGAGCTCCTCGGGATTGTGAGCGGTGTACCTTTTCGTCGACGATGAGACAGTGGTGAGGCGGGACTTGTTTCTCGTATAGGGCGACTTATATATTGGACTGTGTGGTGATATTATTTCCGGACTAAGACCCTAGTTGGCATCCGAGGCCCAAGTATGGGCTAAGCTATGTGCTCCATTCTGTGTTTATATTAATAGCTTGCATACGCTCATCCAGATGACCATGTATATCGTATTGTACCCCGGTTGGGGATTCTTACTGAGTAATTCGTTACTCACCCTTATTCTGTTGTTTTCCACAGGTAATCGTGGTGCGCGACAGGATGCCTGAAGGAGGAGATGTGATCATGGAGCCCAGTCTTCCAACTCTGATTTTTGTATTATGACTCTCGTGTGTTTTGTTTTCCCTGAATGCATGTAGTCGGGCACGGAGCCCTAGGATGTTTGTAAATATTTGTGGATTCCAGCATTTTGTATCTGAACAGGTTTTGAATGGCTTTTAGTAAATCTCTGATCAGAGTAAACTTTGGAAATGTATTTATCTTGGAGCAGTGCTTGAAACAGGACAGAGTTCGTGGAAATTGTCTAGTTTTTAAAGGAGTTATTTTGAATGTTTTTGTTTTAATTGGAATCCGAAATCATGTTTGTTTAAATGTCCTTTACTTTGAATACATGCATTGGGATAAGGGCCCATTTAGTGCCCCATTCGGGCCGGTCCCTTACACTTTCTTTTATCATTAATTCAAACTAGAGATATGGCAAAATATTAACCAAACTAAACTTGTACACCGGTATTTCATATGAACTCCAAAATACACTATTTCATACACACCATTTAGTCAACCAAGATTTGCAAAATGAAACTAGAGGAAAAGAGAAAGAGGATAGATCTCTTTCTTGGTTTCCTCATTATCAGACCTCTTTTGTGTAGTTCAATAGAAAATATAACAATAAAATAACAAATGGGTAGTAGAGAAGGTATGTAAAAATGGAAAGAAATGGTGTGAAATTATTTTGTTTGGTTGGTAGTTTTATATTAGGAGGAAGTAAATGAGTGAAAGAAGAAAATATATAGAAGGCAACCTTTTTGGAAATAAAGAAATTGTTGGCTGTGTGTGTTTTCTTTCAACAACATTTTCTCTGATTCTTACTGTGTTCTCTCAGATTTGCTTTATTATATGTCTCAGTCTCATTGCCTTTCAAATCTACTTTCTGGTTTAAATATTCTATATCTAGGGTTCTACATGCTTTAATTATTATTCTAATTAACACTAAACAGCCTTAGCTTCGCACTGTTTTCCTTTAAGTTTTATAAGTATATTCAAATTATTTTATTTTTATTTATTTTTTAGTAAAAACAAATGGGGAAGATGAGGATTTGATCTCAAAAGAGGTTATACATGTAAATTACAAAAAAAATTTAAAAAAACTTTTGGTCTTAAATAAAGTTCTAAGTTGATCTGTTGTGTAAAATTCTAAAATAAAGTGATTTAAACTATCTATCATTTTGTAGTTTTGAGTATGGGATGAAGCTCTCTCTCCTTTCTGTCCTAGAGAGAGAAGCTTTCTTATAATGCTTCGAGATGACTCCTTAGAGATTGTTTCATGAGCGTCTGTGAGCACATTACGTGAGTTTTTGGGCCTCACTTTGACCTCTCCTTGAAGTTGGGGTATGGCTGATTATTGGGCTCCGTGGTCACCGAATTGGGACAAGCTTTGCGGGAGCTATTCGAGGAGTGGCTAGGACCTCGTCTAGAGGTTTGTTTTTGAGTTGGTCGAAGGTTTAGGAAGGAGTGGAGACAAAAAGACTAATTCCTCCATATGTAGTGGCAAGACGAGCTTCTCTGTGAAGACAGGGAAGATGCCTTCAACCTTCGTTGGCAAAATGACTAAGAAAGAGAGACAGGGTTTAACATTAAGCAACGGTAAGAAGTTGGGACGAGGGTCTGGGTCGTTTGATAGTGAAAAGGCAGATTCAGACTAAAGGAGAGTGGTATCAAAGACCATGAAGACGAAGTTGAAAGAGGCAAACAAAAAGGACCAACCAAGGAAGAGGGTTGAGGCTTGCTCTAGCAAGTTGCGCTTTTTAAGGACACATGTTCTTCCCAAGAAGATAAAGTAGAAGAGATCTGCTTCTAATAGCTCTCAAATAGTGCATAATTTTATCTATTCACTTACGCATTTCTTAGAATTTATGGACGAAAAATATAGAAATCATATGCATCCACATTTAGGCATTAAGAAACTAGCATCGCATTTTCTAAGTAAAAAGAGAGCAATAAATACACTAATGAATGCATTTACATGCAGGATCAAACGGCTGAGGCGATGCCGAATTGGAGCAAGGGGATATAAGTAGTACGAATGGAGTCACGACACCAAAAGAGAAAAAGGAGTTACCACACTCAGAAGAGCATGCTACTGCGGATAAAGAAAAAAGATAAAAGCGGGTTGCTGAAGAACTGATTCGCTGTCACTCACAATCTCCAGACTTCGATAGACACCTTGGTACTAGCTTGTTGGGTTTCATGGACAATAGACATGGCCAAGGGTTCAATCAATACCACTCGAAAACCTCGCAATCCATCATCGGTGAAATCCTAACAAACCAGCACCCTTTGATCATCAATCCTTCACCTATTTATAGGTCTTTGTCTTCCTTGTGGACCAAGTTTGCTCTTGAAAGATTCTTGGAGTTTTGTATTCATCTTTGCAGCGAGATAAAAGATCCTCCTATATTCTTATGATTCTACCATAAAGCTAATCGTGATTTGTATCTCCCAATGTGACCATCTTTGCATTCTAGCCTCCTATGCGACGTGAAGCATTCTCAATCATGCACATAAAACATTATATCACCAAGACTTGGGTTCTTGACATGTTGTTGCTTGAAGCGTCGGACTATTATCTATTATTAGGCAAAACTACTCATTTATCCTAGTTTTATCTTTTAAGCTTTTCAGACTCTTCATGCTCAACTTATACAAATATCTTTAGTTTTAATAACATTTCAACTTTAGAATATGTTCATTTGATGAACAGATCGCCAAAATGTGCTTTGAACTATGACTTAAATAACTCTATTATTTAGAGTGATAAAAAATCCTTAGTAAAATGAAAAATTAATAAAATCATAATGTAAAAGATAGCAGTAGAAAAACTATAAACATACTAACTTAGGCACAGAGTAAAAAAGTACATGACCTGTTCCACAATGCTCTCGCGTTACTTTTACTATTTATTCTTCCAACAAAGGTCGAAAAGATTTCTATTTCTTAATTCTTCTCAATCCTATTTCTTAAATTCTTCTCCCCAATAACGCTTTAGCCTATGCCTATTTATCAAAACCATTTTGATTTCCATTTCTCAGGGATCAATCTATGTCTTGAGTTAAAAAGGAGAACTCTTTGTTCTATTTCAAATTGTTTGGACATGTGCTTCTAATCATTCCTTTTTTTTTCTTTATATAACTTTGCATTTTCATATGAAATTGGTGAAGTTCATCTAATTCTATTGGAGCATTCTTCCTGGACTAATTGATTTAGCATTTATGTTCAATGTTTTAGTGGCCCGATAATCTTTATGTTCAAGTTCCAAAGATAAATGACATTTTTTTTCAAAAACTAATAGAGACATGCCTAAGAGAGTCTTAAAAGCAGCTCTATGTGCCCATAAGAAGTCATCTAATTTTTCTGGCCAGTCCTTCCTGTTAAGGTTAATATTTTTGTTCTAGAATTGGTTTAACTTTCCTATATTAGAGACTTTTGCTTGACCATTAATTTGTGGGTGGCATGTACATAGCAATCCTATATCCGATGTTATATTTGCTCAAAACAGTTGTCATAACTTTATTCACAAAAGGCGAGCACTCTTTACTAATAAATTATTATTTTTAAAATGTTTTTAAAATTTTAAAAACCAAAAATAAATTGATTATCAAACATACTTCATTTCAAAGATAAGAAAGTAAAAATAAAAAAAAACGAAATGATTATCCTAAGGAACTAAATTAATTCATGATTATTTATGGTATTTGTATATCATTGTGATTCCTTATTTCACATTATATTCATTGGTATATTACAAAGAACCGACAAGAATAATTGATACATAAAATCAATTAAAAAAACGATAGAGGCTTCTTTTTTTTTTTTGAGATTAAATGATAGAGGCATTGACTTCCTTTGTTAATGTGGTTGAAATTAAAATAAATAAATAAATATATGGAAAAAGTTGTGTTGAAAAAAAAAAGAAGAAATGATTGATTACAAATTACAAGCTGGCCACATGCAGGCATGAGAGATTGGGCCCAACAAATTAGGCATATCTAACACAACTTGGAAACGGGGAAAATAGGAAAATAGGATAGTTTTAAAAAGTGAGTGAGAATTTAAAAAAAAGATCCGGCTAGGTGTTAATTCATTTTTATTCGTCGATCACAGGTTCAATCTTTAGAATTGGTATTTGTAATCTCAAAAATTACAACCTCCAAATTACTGATCGTCGTAATTGTCGGTCAAATCCAAACCCCCTCGATCCAAATTGTCTCGACGTAGAGCAAAATGATGAGGAAAAACACTGGTGGGAATAGAATTAATGAGCTGCTTGAGCGAAACGACACAACGACTCTGCTTTATAATTGCGACAGGGACGAGAAAAGGTGCAGTGTCATCCCATAAAAATATTATTGCGATGGTTTAAATCGTTGTGACAAGTTTTAAAAATGCAAAATAGATATAATTTGATTTCTTTTTTCAAGTTCTAATATTAAATAGCCGTCCATGATGAGATCTCTTACCACCCAACTATTTCTCATGTTGACAATAAAATTTGATTTATTTTCACCGTGTATATCTCAACCCATGGATGACATCAACGATTCTATCCCGTACAGATTTCTTTTAAGCTCAATTCCAATTTTTTTTCAAACTTCCATTTGCAAGTTCATTTACATTCTCAGTCTATATATGTATATGAATCAATACTGAAATGAACAATTTAGAAGAATGTGTCGATTGTGCCACTTCAAAGAACAATACATGTAAAATTTCGCAAGGCATTGAAAGAATAAGGTGAATGATTCCTAATTCTTGGAATTGCTTGGTTCACTCTATTTCCCCTATCTTAATCTTCTCTCCATGCAATATAGTCAAACTCTCATGACTAGGAAGTAGATCAACGATCCCCGACAATTCATGGACGTCGCCCCACGGCCTTTCCGCATAATAAGGCGTTCGAAGGGATGTTGTACTCATTGGCAAGACTCTGAGTTTGAGTCCAGACTCTGAGATAGAACTGTTGGCCAAGATACTGTCTTTCCCAAATTGCAGACCTCAAGTTCCACATCCCTTGATTGTCTAATGATACCAATATGGTTGTCCATGAATTTGGATACACCTGCGACATCAACAAGCCAGCGCAGATGTGAGTTTAAGTCATAGAATGAATCCTCTTTTTCCCTGCATAATCGTATTGACAATGACACTTGATACCGAGTTCATTCGGATGGAAACAACGTTGGGAGAGTTGGTTTACCTGTGCAGTGTGTCTGGTAAGAGCATCTACTAAATTGTAGGAATTTTTGCTAGATTGACTCCATTGTCCAGAGCCATACCTACCATATTTGCCAAATTGTCAAGATTTGCAAATGAAACCAAATGAAACATTGTAGAAGCAGTAAACAGCACATTTAACTCACCCAACCACCCAGAAATCATAACCATCAAGGTGGAAGGATTGCATGGTATTTTCGTCGTTCTGGAAAACAATTTCGACAAAATCGTGGAGAGCTGTTGGCAATACAGAAGTAGCAATGAAGGCAGGGCCATCTGAGGGAAGGCTCTGGAGGGAATCTATAGAGAAAACACCGGGGATGTTGAAGTGATCAGCAAGCTTTAGAGGGGTATCTGAATTAACATAGGAGACCCTGTTGATGGCATATCGCTGTTTTCCGTTGATCAAAGGAGCGGATGTCGCCAAAACTATCGTCTTTGTTGGGACAATTGTCCCATAATGGAAAGAGCCCTGAGGATTGGGCCTTGCTGCATTTGCTGTTAAGTTCCACCTAAAAGAGATCAATGGGACAAGATCAAATCAGTCTCGTTGTTGATATCAATAAAAGGAATCTCATTTTGTTACATCTTCTTGACATACCTGAAAGTTCTCGCTTGCTTCACAGACCAGTCTACTTCAATGGTAGGACCGGCAGGCAAAGGTCCAGAAACAGGTGAGTTAGAATTTGCATAGTGCAACACTCCAGTTGCCGTGAGTACCATTTTAGTGAAGCGTGTCGAAGCAACAATATAATAGTCCTTTGGGGCCTGATCTAAGGTCACCAGAACCGATAACGATTGACCGACATGCACATCAAGAGAGTCGTATAAGTTCTGGAGAGTATGAGAACCTTCAACCTCTACTAACTTCATTTTATGTCCCTGAATCCTGAAGTTAAGAGACGTTGACAACCCCACATTTGAGATCCGGAACATGTAAGTTTTACCTGAAATATTCGCAGGAGTTAATGTTAGGTTGTTTCGCAAACTTTCAACAAAAATTCACAAAACGAGATAGATATGTTTCGAAAATAACCTTGATTGCCAGTGAAAGTACTATGAGTTTGGCCATTTATAAGAACACCATCAGGCAAGGGAAGAGTGCCCCCTGCATCTAGAGATTGTTGCAGGGTCTGAAAAGTTAAGGGAAAAAAAAAAGAAGTGACATTAGCATCACTAAATATAAGCATAGTCTAAACAAAGAACTCTGCATTAATACTTAATAGTACAACATGTTTAGATCCTGTCTCTTGTAATTTATAATATAATCTATAGAAATGATCCATCTTAAAGTATTATGTTCGAACCTTCAAAACTACACAAACCATATTCAAAGGCTAGTCAAAACCGACAATAAATCATTAGCATCATATTATGCAATGGATTAATTATCATGAACTTGCAGAGAGAGAGGAACAGTTTAAAGTACCTTGTGACTGGTCTTGTACCAATCACCAACAAGTAGAGTAAAATCTCCATCTTGAATAGGATAAGGAATCGGAATTCGTGGTCTCTGATAAACATTCAGGGCTCCAAAACCACCAGCAGCTTTGTGAAATTGAGTTGAAGGGAAGTATGCAAAGGATCCAATTTGATCTTTTGTTTGGAAGGAATAAGTATAATTGGAGTTTGGAGGAATAGCACAGTTGGTGCCAAGAACTCCATCTTGCCATGAGTTCTTCCTTTGCTTAATCCCATTCCTTAAGAAAGCATAACATTACAAAAGTAATACCAAAATTGAATGCACTATTTCTATTTTATCATCTTCGTCAGTTTTTCAGACCAACTTACGCACACCTCGACTATTCTCACCTAAAATAAACCACCTTGAACGTATAAAATCTGAATGTCAAAAAAACCGGTAGGTCTTAGGTAGGTGCCTACTATAGATTGAATCCATATGGTTTTAGTTACTAAAGACCTTTCTTGGCTAAGGAGGATGGTTAATATACAATGCACTGTCAAAAAGTAGGATAGGAAAAACTAACGCCCAAAGCAAGCAATTATCTCAAGAAATGGTGATGTTAGTTATAGGCAACATGATCTGAACACAACTAAGAACAAAAATTCCACGGCAGAAAAGTGATGGATTTCAAGGAACTGACCATGTAAGCAAGAAAGGGTCATCCAGCTTGTTAAAAAGATTGAGGATGATATTGTCATTGGTCACTACATCCAATCTAGGGCCAGGGAACTGACCATTGATGAGGATAACCTTCAAAATCAAACAGAAAAACCATTTAAACACACAAACCCGCCATAAACAATCAGTAAAAGCTAGATCTGAAACACGAGCAGCTAAAAACAAACCTGCTGAGGAACACCCAGAGGAGAAATAGTCCCATAAGTAACAGTCCAAGTGTAAAACCTGTAAGGGTTTTCAGCATTCACCAAGGAAATGCTCAGCAAAGCCAAAGCTCCACAAATGAGTGGAAGCAAGAGCTGTTTCTCCATTGAATCTGCAAAATGGCATTCCATCATAAAGAGAATGTGGGCAATATTAAGAAGACAGAGTTGAAAAAAGGATACCTCAATCAGAATGGAGAGAATGCAGAGGAGTTTGAACTTGAAAAGAGGCTTATTTGTTGCTTAAATTCAAATACCCTTTTTGGGACAGTGGGTAACAGCTAGAAGCTGATTGAAGACAACTGGAGTTGGTGAAAAGCCTTAAATAGAGACAGGGCGGGAAGAGGACGAAGCTTCTCCATTCCCTGTTAAATTAAACCCAGAGGGAAGTTTATATGATTTAAATAAAGTTAAAATTTATAAAGAAAAAACAGTTAGAATTTAATCCTATAATTTTAAAAATTAAAATATAGTTTTTATGGTACAACATCGTTGATGTATTAAATACATGAAAATTCATTATTTATTTATAAACGACATGATTTTTGTTATATCAATCACTTTACTTATAATTTTAATATTGATACATGAATAATTAATTTTCAAGTAATTAATTCATTAACGATTCGAAATGAACCATAGTAATTAAATTCTAATTTTTAAAAGACTAAATTTTGTACTTTTCAAACCACATTAATTTTTAAATCATAAGAAAATTTTAACTTGTATATAAAAAACTAAACCTGTATTAGTTTTAAGAAACATTAGCATTGAAATTTGAAGTGTAGAGTGGGGCAATATATGTCAACTTTATGAAGAATTCGGTGCTGTTGACGCGTTTTCTCATAATTGGGAATCCAAGTGGGGTTGAATTGGAAGCGAGTGAAGTAACAATGAAGCAGTGTCAAAAGTTTACATTAATTATTTCTCTGTTCCCTTTTGGACCAAAACTGCTTCCCTTGATTACGCTGTTAGTTATGGCTTTAATCTTCCTTTTTCACTCTTTGCCCATCAGGATTCTAATTCTCTTCTCATAAGATGTGGATAATAATGGATAGTGATGCAAGATGTCTGGAAAATGACTTTTTTCTATGAAAATGGGTTATTCAAGGGTTGTTTGGAGGCGAAAGGAAAGAGAAAGGTCTTTCATTAAAAAATAAAAAAGAAAAAAAAGCGAGAGAGATTGATTGAGATGAGTGTTTGGTGAGAAAGTAAGAAAAATAAATGAACGTTTGTTGAGTAGAGAAATGGATGGAAAGACAAATAATATTTGATTGAGTAAATAAAATAATAATGATATGTGAATCATTTTTAATAAATTAGTGTCTACTAAGAAGAAAAATAAAAGAGAAGTCACATATATGTTTTTTCAATGGATGAAGTATCATTTTTAAAATTCATTTTAATTTGTTGAGGATTTCACATGAATAAGGTGAGCATATTTTCTAAGGGTTGTTTGTTTGACATATTTATGTAGTATTTAAGTTAAATAGTTATATTGAGTAGTTAAAAATTGAGAGTTGTAGCCAAAAACTTGTTTGGACGTAATTTTTGTATACACGAGTCAGAATTAAAATCTTGTTTGGAGGTAGATTTAAAATAAATAGTTATTTTTAGTAGTTAAAAAAGAAATGATTAAAAATGAGTGGTTAAAAATGAATTATTTTGATTGATTTGAAATAAATAATTAAAAATGATGGTTAGAAATAATCGAGTAGTTATAAATGAATGATTAAAAATGAATTATTATAAATGAGAGTTATTTTTAAAAATAAAAATAAAGAGTTAGTAAAAACTCGTTTGGACGTAGATTTTTTAGGAGTTAATAAATTCTAAAACTAAATCCTACATAAATATGCCAAACAAACAACCCCTAATATTTATAAAATAGGTAAACTACTCCTCTCAACTATAATTGATTTTTAGATGAATACCAACACTATTTAATATAATTTATTTATTATTTAAATAAAAAACTTCTAATTGGGTATATTATAATCGTTAAAATTACCAAATAAAAATTCAAATAATTAATATTTAAATAAAAATGAATTACAACCAAGTACAAACAATATTTTATCCAATTTAATTTAAATGGACTGTATCTTACTAACTTCAGGAGAAGAATTGAGATTTTCCAAGTTTAAGTTTGTTTAAACCTTTCCTCAAAACATCTAATCTTTTATTTAATATTATTAAATTTCACATCAAATCTTTTCTAATTTAAAACTATATAATATGCAATAAAATATATTTTATCTAATCTTATTAAATGTCACCTTACATTTTTTTTTTAAATTTTCAACAATATAATATAAATAAAATATATTAAATTTATCAATCAATAAAAAATATACAATCATTACATTATAAAAAATTAACATAAAATTAAATACTTTTACAACATCTCTTCTCCAAAACATCAATCTCTAAACAAGTATTTTATATCTCCAAATTATTCTACTACTCTTCCTCTTCCACTTTCTTTTCCCTCCTCTTTTCAACTCCAAAATTCAATCAACCATGGAGTATTTGTTTGTAATATTTAAGGAAGATTTAAATTGAGAAATTTATTAATTCTTCCTTGAAAAACTACCTCCAAACTAGTTTTTGTAATTACTTAAAATAATTTCTCAATTCTATTATTAAAAATAACTTTCAATTTCTAATCATTTATTTCGAACTTCTGAAATCGAACTCCTCATCAAAATCAAATTGAAGCACTCTAAAGTGTCAAAAGTTAGAGTAATTATTAAAAAAAAAAATTTGGACAAAATTGAAGTGTTTTTATGGAAAGAGGTTACATAAATTTATGTAGGCGAGACATGTGAGATGTCGGAAGAATAAATGATATTAATTAACTTGGGTAGGTGGTAACAAGGTGAATGGTTCCCCCACACGGTTCGCACTCTTTTGGGTGCTTGTTTTCCCCACCGACCCACCGCCGTTCAATGCCACCACTCAATCTAACCATGTCACCTATTTTTTATTACAAAAATTCCTGCATCAAACCTTAATCATCCTATTTTTTTCCTTTCAAATTATATTCCTATGGTTGGTTTGATACTAAATTTTTAGTTTATTTATATGGGATTTTGCATGTACATTAAAAATAATAATAATAATTTCATGTATAGCACAATTCCCAAACTTATTCATTTGTGACACAAAAACTATTGAAATCTATCAATTCATTTGTGGCACAGAATTGATAGAAGTCTAAAATCTATCAGTTGAACTGATAGAAGACTAATGATGTTAAAATAGCAATTTTGGGCAAAATGAGCTATAGATGAAATTATTTTAAAAAATGTGCTACAATCATAATGAAGAGCCAAAAATATGCTATGAAGGACAAATTTCCTTATTTATAAGTTTGTAAATATGGTAAAATTTTTCTACTACCGTTACTGTTTTCGTATTCTTCCTTTTATATATATATATAGATAGATAGAGGCTAAAATAGAAAAATGTCATGAGATTTATATCATATATACTTTTAAACTTCGAACATTTGAAAGAATATTCCTAAATCATACCAAATGTTTCAAAAATAACTTTATTATTAAATTAGATGAAAATTGTTAAAATTTTGTTTAAAAATACCAATAAACATTAAAGAAAATGAAGAGATCTACTCGTAAATTCTTGTTCAATATCATCTTTCCAATTCTACAATGTACTTGAAAAACTAATAGAGTTCAATCAATAGACTTCATGCAAGAACCCTGACCATTTAAACAGCCCTAAACTTAGATCCTTATTCCACATATAAACCACATTTCCAAAACAATTCAAAGTATCTTTTTTTTTTTTTAGAAACAGCCCAACATTCTATTCAATCCTTCCAAACTAGAGGCAATCCTTCATTACAAAAAGACCACCATATCAAAACCAACACTCAAAAGACAAACACCCCCCCTGATCCACATAATAGATTAGGAATTACAATCAAAATAAAAGCAAAATAAGGGAGAGATAGAAATCTAACAGAGCCAGAAACGGTCTCATCCACTCGTGAGCTTCAAGGAGACCCACTGAAGAGAACCAATAGCCATTGTCCCCATCCTTATGATAGACTTTTGAGATGCTTTGGGGAGAAATCTGAAGCTCATATCCATGACTGAAGAACACGCCCCCACCAAAGCAGTGTTACTCCTAATAAGAAGCTCCTTGATTCTAGGCAAGACCCTAGGAATAACCTAACAAATTTTAATTTATCCATTAGTTCACACCTCATTCGCGACAGAGTAAATCTAAACTTAAAACAAAGAAACAGAAGACTAAATCTAAATTTAAAACAAAGAAACAAATAAAACAAAACACTAAAAATACTTTTAAAGCAGTTGGCCAGGTTTGAGTTTAGCATCCGTGTGTTGGGATGCCCTACTGTTCAGAGGCCGAGGTGTGTCGTTCCTGTGCTGTTTGGTACAACAGTTGGTGGTGGTAGTCCCTTGAGGGAGGTGGACTAGCTGAGTCTCCACCAGTCGCCCGATTGATTGGCAAGTTGCCGTGTTAGTGGCCTGAGGCAGATGTAGAGACATCTTTGCCCCCTTGCAAGCCTGCTGTCGTGGTACAACCAGTTCTTTTAGTACCCTCGTAGCCAGGGTGAGGTGTGGAGTTTGCTTGTCAGGGTTTAATCCGTTTGTGGATTTCAACGGGCTAGTAGAGTGGAGCACTCTTTTTATTTGGATGTTCCCAGTGTGGAACTAGTTGTTGCCACCCGAGGAGTTGGCCTGAGCTTCTGTTGAGCATCGAGTGGGATGCAGGAGTTAGCCTGAGCTTTTGTTGAGCATCGAGTGGGATGCAGGAGTAGCCCTTGGCATGTTTGATAGGCGAGATGCCAGAGATTAGGCTGCTCGAGTGTTTGGACTCTTGTGTTGAGTGCCATTGCCCCGTCACTTGGAGAGTGACCTTCCCTTCCCTCAGAGGGGCATAAAGCTCGTTTAAGGCTGATTTGTGTTGCAAAGGATGTAGTGCCTGTTGGCACCAGGCTTTGAGAGGAGGCCTAGATTGAGGCCAGTTGGCCCTGTTGTGCAGGTGGTTCCGTAGCCGCCCAGAGTACAGCATCCCCGCTAGTCTTGTACCCATTTCCTGAGGTTGCATAAGAGATCTAGCTCGGTGGTAGTCAGAGGACTACAAGTTTGAGGTCTTTCGAGGGAAGGTAGGAGCTTTGCAGGGTCGCCGAGAGTTGGGTACAAAGGATGCTGTAGGCTGTTAAGAGCTAGCGTGTTCGAGTTCTCGCGCCTGTGTTGTGAGCCTGTGAGCCAGTTTGATGGTAGCATGATTCAGCTACCCTTTGAGTTACCCTAGTATGGGTAGTGTTGGCATCGATGGATGCGTGATTGATCCAGTGTTAGTGCCATGAGTTGGATGGCTGTTCGGAGCGTTTAGTGAGCACATTGGCTTGAAGTATGATTGCTTGGTATGGATGCGCTCTTGTAGAGTGAGTTGGCCAATGTGGCTTTCGTGGTGAGTCGACCCCGAGTGGATTTGGACTCTTGTTGCTCCCTGGTTAGTAGTGGCTCTGTTGGAGGCAAATGTTGCCCTGTGTGAGAGCCCTTGTTGGCATTGGATCTGGTTGGAGCTGTACACCCCGGTGTACTTTTGTGTAGCTCGTTCCGTGGTTTATGTTTAGAGAACCACGAGAGGTTCGTGTTGAGGAGCCAGTGCTCAGTCTTTGAGGTGTCAAGGCTTTGGTTCTTGGCAAGTGCCCTAGCTTTGGTTGTAAGGATGCCGTGCTCGTAGCCGGGTTGTTGTTTAAGCAAGTGTTACTTGTTGGCCTTAGCCTGGTTAGAGTTCAGTTGGGACTGAACAAGAGCGGTGGTAGCAAAGCCGCGTAGTTTCTGATCGTTATGGCTAAGAGAGCTGTTCGGATCCTTGCCTTGGGCAGAAGGTTTGTTGAGGTTGAGCTTGAGTAGGAGGATGACGCATTCTGTAGCGTTTCTGGTCCTCTTATTTTCAGGAGTTGGAGTTGGCCAGCTTAGTTGAGATGCTGGAAAGGGTTGTGCCGGTGTAGCCGGTTGTCTGTTAGATCGTTTGACGACCGTGTGTGTCGGAGGGTGATCGGAGGATCCTTAGGTTGTGGAGAGCCTCTCCAGAGCTCAGTTAGACCCAGGCAGCGTTCCTTGGGTGAGTTGCTTGCAAACTTGGTAGTCTAGCAAGCTAGTGCTTGTTTGGAGCAGAGTCCGGATTGGTTCCGGTTTGGAGGCTAGTTGATGCTTGGTGTTGACCAAGATTTGGGTCTCTTGTTGTTTCAAGAGCTTGTTCGGTTCGAGCAAGAGGGCGATGCCCTGAGGATCTGTTCCTAGTCAGGAAGTTTTGGGAGTTGACCCCTCCCTCGGTTGTAACGGCCCAGTTTTCTATTTCGGTTTCCCAGGTGTTTTCGGGACATTATGCGGATGTTCGGATGGGCCGTTAGAGCTATTTTAACCCTTAGGGGTATTTTGGTCTTTTTGCCCCCGGTCAGGGTTTTGTGGATTTTCAGGATTCCAGGGTCATTCCTGCCTTGGTCGAAGCTTAATGGTTGTTGGTTGCAAGACCCGAGAGGTTTGGGCAAGTTGTTTGGAAGTTTGGAGGTGTTTTAGAAAATGGCAAAATTAATTTTAATTTTGGTGCTTCCATTGGGTTTTGAGCCCTTGCCCTAAATGGTCTTGAGGAGTTTGTTGGAAAAGAGAGTTTTATTTTAAAATAAGTTTGCTTTGGCCTGGTTTGGAAAGAGGAAGCTTTGGGAAGGGATTTTAGACCTATTTAATTAGGGAAAAGGAAAGAAAATCAAGAAAACCCCTTTTCCCCCTTGTTTTGCAAAATCCTCTCTCTCTTTCTCTCTCTCTCTCTCTCTCTCTCTCTCTCTCTCTCTCTCTCCTAGCCGACCTCACCAAGAAACCCTAGCCGCCCAGCCATGCCCATGCCCAGACAGCCCATTTAGACCCGGCCTAGCCGCCCCTCACCACAAATTTCTCACACCCTACAGCCCAGCGCACCAAAATTGGCCAGCCGTCAGCCAGCGCACAGGCAGCCAGCCGCCCGGCCAGTGCACCAGACAACCCAGCCGCTCCGCACCAGGCTGCCCAGACGAGCCGCGCAGCCACAGCCTTCGCCCTCTATCGCACAAGATCGACCTGATCAGTCGCCCGACGCGTCGCGCCGCCCCGCACCAGAGCCGCTTCGAAGCTGCGCGCGCGCCAGCAAAGACCGCCGCGCGCTCGAGTGCGTGCCGCTCGTCCTCGTCCTCTCAAAGCGCGCTGCGCCGCGTCGTCAGCCGATCCGCGCGCAGCCAGCCAGCTCAGCGCCCCGTCCTGCCGCGCCAGCCTTGCGCCAATGGCGCCCGACTGCTCGCCGCTTCTAATCGCACGCCCCGCGCCACTTGCCGCCGAGAGCCTGTTTTGCCAAGATTGTTGGGGCATAGACCTAGTACCCTCTCGTTTGGTAATTCCCGAGCCTCCACTCTTTTGGACCCTAAGCTGTTGGCTGCTGTTTATTTAATTAGGTTGTTTTTATTAAAATGCTTAGGTTGCTCGGTTTTGCTTTAAAGCTCGAGGGTCATTATTTGATTGTGAAAGTTATTTCTGCTCGTTTCCAGGTAAGGATTCCTTACCGTGGTTGTGTGGACCCTGCGATGCTTTCTTGATTGTGCCTTATATGCATGTTTACTTCTATGAACATGATTAGTGGATAGGACAACTTGTGATTGCATTCTTGCTAGCATGTTTGCCTGTTTGTACATGTTAGTGCCATGCTAGGATTGTTCTTCCAACATGCTTGAGATTCATGCTTTAAGTTCGTAGTATCATGCTAGGTTATGTGTGATTGATGTTGATATGTATGTTTACCCAGGAATCAGTTATTTTGTACTCCTAGCTAGTATAGTAGGGTTTGTCATCATCCAGAGGCTGAGAGCAGACATAACTTACTTTGTCCCCACCGGTCGGGTGTAGAGCGAAGCATAACGTACATTGCTTCCCCGGCAAATGATGTGGATTTAGCTACCACATCGGCATAAGCCTAGTTTGTAGCTGCGCTAGAGCGGAACCCCGCCAATGGTGCAAGCTGCCTTGGCGGTTCTTAGCTTGGGGTCGGTGGTGGTGCTGAGTGCCGCACAGATGAGTGCCGAGGGCCTCGCACTCACTCGTGTTCGGTGACACCGCTCAGAAGTTTTTAGGCATGCGTACACGCCCGCGTGGTTTGTACTTAGGCCCCACATTTACGCCGCGGTTGCAGCAAAGCGGCATGCGTGTGCGCGCACACGCGTTAGTCGCCGGTTCGGAGAGCTCCCGGGCTAATGTTCATGAGTACACCGTTCCTTCTGTTTAGAGCCGGACTTGGGTACTCTCCGATAGTCCAGATTTGTTAAGCGGGGTAAGAGGCCCTTGAGGACACCCATTGGGATTGGCTTTTGAGTGATCATATGGTTGAGGGAAAAAGACCCTCGAGGGTGTCGGACATCTTTGGGATCGGTTTTTGAGGTGATCAATTGGCCGAGGAGAAAGACCTCGGAGATGTCCCGGATTGGTTATGAGAGCCAATCATTAGGCCGAAGTAGGAGACTTACGAGGATTCGGACTCTGCCTTGTAAGCTCGTTGAGCTATGATCCGTGTTGGTAATCTTTGTTTGCATGTATACTAGGGTGCCGGATGATTGATGTATCGTATTGTACCCGGTTGGGGATTCTTTACCGAGTATGTTTATACTCACCCTTATTTCGTGGTTTTCCACGGGTAACTTGGAACAAAGACCGGGACGGCAGCGAGAGGAGCTGATTGATCATGGGAGCCGCCGACACTCTGTCTTTTATTGTTTGCATAATTTGTTCAGCATGTAGACGGATTGGAGTCCTAGGGGGACGTTTTAAAAAGTTGTTTAAATTGTATTGTATGATTTTATAAACACTGGCCAGGCTTGTTTTACTTTGTTGGCTTTGCTTAAATGAAGGTTGTTGTTTATGTTTTAAGTGTCCCCGCTTTAAAATGTTTTGAAAGGTTTTAAATATGAGCACTAAACCGCTTGATGAAGTATTTAACTTGCATTGCTGAGTGAGAACCTAGGTTTAGGACCGTGTTTTGGGTCGGGTTCTTACAGTTGGTATCAGAGCCAGGCATCAGACCGGTGTGTCGGGTCCATCGGGACGCTGGACCTCTAAGGGGAGGTGGAAACCCATAGGGGAATCCCACATCGGTTGGGAAGGGGAACGAAGCACTCCTTATAAAGGGTGTGGACACCTTTCCCTAGCAAGACGCGTTTTCCCATGGGGGGAGAAACAAATCCGTGAGGCCAGTGGGCCAAAGCGGACAATATCTTGGCTAGCGATGGGTTGGGCCGTTACATCGGTGGATGAGTAAGTTCTGCTAGTTCTGGATTTGTGGTCCAATCGGTTGAGGTTTCCCTTGGGTGTTGCTTCCAAAAGAGTTGGTTGTTGTTGCCCTTGGGTTTGAGCTAGTCAGCGAGCATGTGTGATGTTCACGCCACCCCTTGAGGTTGCTTCTTTGGGAATCGTTTCCCGTTGGGGAGTAGTCGGCATAGCTCCCGAGTTGTGTAGTGGATCGAGTAAGCGCAGATGGTTAGCCCAGCGAGAGGGTCCCTGCATTGTGTTGTTAGCAAGCGAAAGTTGTTTGTCCCCGCAAGGGCGGTGGCCAGCCGGTTTAAGAGTTGAGTTTTTGCTGGTAAGTTGTTGGTTCTTTGGGGATTGAAGTTTTTCTCCCCCTAGTTTCTATGGTGGTTGAGTTGCACCATGGATGCCAGCCTCGATTGTTATCTTTTGAGGTAGCCTTGCCAGTCCGTATTCCTTGCGATGTTCCGAGTGTGGAGTTCTAGTAGCAAGATGAGTTAGGCCTTGGCTAAAAGGAGGAAGTCCTTTGAGTAGCCTGTTGGACTTAAGAGTTCAGTGGTAGCTTGGAGGCGAGCTTTGGTTCGCGATAAGCTTGAGTTGAGTTCTGCTGAGCAAGCCTTTCTCGGGTTTTTCTTCTAGTTGTGCTTTCGCAGTTGGCGATTAGCAGAGCCTCAGTTGAGTGAGTTGGCACAGTGGTGCCGTGGCTCTAGTTGGTTATCCTTTGGGCTGTTCTCCTCAAGCTGTTGTGTTGCTAGTGGCTGCGTGATGGTTTGGTCCTTGCAGCCCGAGATTTTCCATGAGAGGATCGTTGGTTGCTTCCTTGCCTGGCAATGATCTCTTTGGCCAGTTGCTAGTAGATTTGCATGGAAAAGTTTGCTTTCGGCCGTTGAGAGGCTCCAGTGTGTTGGCTTGGCCTAGTGGAGCATGTGCCTGGTTTTGGCCATTTAGGGTTGCCAGTAGCTGAAGTTTCAGCTTGTGCTTGTTGGGAAAAGTTTGCCTTTTTGGGATCAATCGCCAGTTGGTGGTTCGATTTGTTGTTCTTAAAGGTCAGAGGCAAGCTTTGTGGTTCGCTGGTCTCTTGTGAAGCAAGAGTAGGCCGTTTAGTTTCTGGAACCTGAGAGGTTCAGTTGTTTGGCCAGCATGGTGTAGAGTTGAGGCTGTTTGATAACAGTTGTGGGCATTTAGAAAAGTTACTCCAGTGCGTGGCGTTGAGTTTTGGAGCTTGTACCCAGTCTGCGAGATTGCTGAGAGTAACACCGTAGAGAGGTGTTCAGTGTTGGATTAGCAGGATTTTGATTGAGCCCCTGGTTTGTAAGGCCTTCTGAGATCCTTGAGCGGATCGGAGCAGTGGCCTTTCGGTTAGCCTTGCCCCGTCTTTGGCAGCAGTGCTTTTTGCATGCTCAGTCTTTGTTGAGATAGTCTGTGGTAGACTGGATAGCTTTGTGGCTTTGAGCCTTTGAGAACCCAAGAGGGTTTGGTTCTCGAAGATGGGCTAGTGTTGTCTTAGCCGAGAAGTTCAGTTGGCTAGGAATCAGTGGAGTATTCCTAGAGCCGTTTCGTCTTAGGACTTTCGAGGACGAAAGTCTTATAAGGAGGGAGTATTGTAACGGCCCAGGTTTCTATCCCGGTTCTTGAGGAGCTTAGGTTGATTCGAGTGGTTGGTTGGGCCGTTAGAGCATTTTGACCCTTAGGGGTATTTTGGTCTTTTTTTCTCCCGGGCGGGATTTGTGGTTTTTCGGGGCTTGAGAGGCGCTCCGCGCTTTGTTGAGGCTTGTTTGTTGGTGGCTGCGAGTCCCGAGATGTTTGGGCTATTCGTTTGGGAGTTCGGTTGTGATTTGGGTTTTGGGCAAAGTTATGGCTGTTTGGGTGTTTCCTTTGGGATTCGAGCCCGGGCCCTCAGTGTTGATTTGGGAGGTTGTTTTAAGTGAGATTTATTGATTGGAAAAGGTTGCTTCAGTCGGGTCTCGAAGGAGGAAGCCGGGAAATGGGATTTAAGGATTTTAAGGATTTTTGGAAAATTGGAAATTGGATAAGTTTGGATTTATTTTGGATAAGGATAAAAAGAAAAAGGAAATTTCTTTTTTTTTATTAAAATCCCCATTTTCCCCCATTTTTCCCATTTTTCCGCAAAATCCTCAAAATCTCCCTTTCTCTCTCCTCCAGCCCGAGCAGCCCCTTGGTCGCCCATGCCCGAGCCAGCCTGAGCCACCTGGCCGCCTGACCACTCGCCGCCGCCGACTCTGCGCCTAAGCGCGCTAGCGCGCCGCCCGCCTGCGCCCACCCAGCCCACCCCACCACTGCTTGTGGTGTGTTGGTTGGCCCGAGCCTTGTGGCTTCTCGGATGGTATTTCCCGAGTCTTTTCTTCGTTGGGCCCAGATTTGGTTGCTGCTAGTTATTGTATTTATTGGGTTGTTTTATGTATTTGATTTGGGTGCTTTATTTGATGTATAGGCTGTTCGGGATTGATTAGAGGCTCGAGGATCGCTCCTTGATTTATTATGATTTGTTATTGTTTTTCTGCTTGTCCCAGGTAAGGATTTCTTACCGTGGTTGTGTGGACCCTGCGATATATCTCGATATGCCTTGCTTGTTTGCTGACTGTTATGAGCATGTTAGAGATAGAGCAGTTGATTGATTTCTTGCTAGCATGTTTGCCTGATTTTACATGTTAGTGCCATACTAGATTTGTTCTGCCAGCATGCTTATGATTCCTGCTTAAGTTGTAGTATCATGCTAGGTAATGTGATTTATGTCGGTCATTGCTTGCTAGCCAGGAATCATTGATTTTTGCTCTGTACTCTTAGATAGAGTTGTAGGGTTTGTCATCATCCAGAGGCTGAGCGGACATAACGTACTTTGTCCCCACTAATCGGGAGTAAAGTGTGCGCAGCATAACGTATCTTGCTACCCCCCCCCCTCGACCCGCCGGTTGTGGACTTAGCTACCCACTTCGGCAATAGCCTAGTTTGTAGCCTGCTAGAGCGGAACCCTGCCAACGGTGTAAGCCTACCTTGGCGGTTCTTAGCAGTCGGTGGATCGGGCTACGGATGAGCGTCGAGGGCCTCGCGCTACTGTGATCAGTGACACCGCTTCCGAGTCATAGGCATGCGTACCTGGCCCGCGTAGTTTGCCCTTAGGCCCCTCGCATTTACGCCGGCTGCAGAGAGCATGCGGTGTGCGCGCACACGCGTTAGTTGCCGGTTCGGAGAGCTCCCCCGAGCTAATGTCGTGAGTACACCATTCTTTCCGTTAGAGCCTGACTTCGGGTACTCTCCCGTAAGTCCAGATTAGTGCAAGGGCAAGGAGGCCCTTGAGGACATTCTAGGGATCAGTGTATTCCCCCCGAGTGACAGATACCTCGTTGATGTCCCGAGATTGGTCGATGTATCCAATCCCGGTTAAGGCGGAAGAAAGAGACTTACGATGGCTCCAGATCTTGTTTTATGAGCTCGTTGAGCTATGATCTGTGTTGATAGTTGTTTGCTTGCATGTTGAGGTGCTAGATGACTGATGTATCGTATTGTACCCCGGTTGGGGATTCTTACTGAGTATGTTTATACTCACCCTTATTTATCTTTCAGGTAGCTTGGGACAACACCAGGATGGCTAGCGGAGGGAGCTGATTGATCATGGGGAGCCGCCGGCACTCTGTCATTTATTATTGCATTGTTTATTCAACATGTAGATGGGCAGGAGTCCTAGGGGAACATTGTTTAAAACGTGGTTTAAATTGTATTGTATATTTTTATAAATACTGGCCAGGTTGTTTTACTTCGTTGGATTGTTTAAATGAAAACTGTTGTTTATGTTTTAAGGGTTCCCCCTTCTCATATGTTTTGAATGGTTTTTTAATATGAGCACTAAACCGCTTGTTATCATATTTAACTTGCATGCTGAGTGAGAACCCCGGTTTAGGGCCATGTTTTGGGTCGGGTTAGTCACATTTCTCACTAGGGTTGTGGACCTTTTACAAGGTGAAACTGACTATGTTACTGACATTAATTGATGTTGGACTGAGTTGCTAATATTTACCAATGCTTTTGTTTGTGTTGTATGCTTGTTGCTTTGCATGTTTTGTAAGCCTTGTACTTCAGGATTATAGGGTCTCAGGGTGCCATCTTGTATGTTGTCTAAAATATGTTATGTATGTTCATACCTCGAGATTATGGGCTCGCGGGGTGCTAAACTTGTATGTTTTCTTTAAATTATACTTCTTGTGAACATGCTAAGATTATGGGGTCTTAGCATGCTATCTGTTATGTTGTATGTTCTTGGTTCTCTTGGTATGTGTATGAGCTGGTGATGACGTGTGTTAGTATGTAGATAGTCTTGATCATGTAATAAGTAGTATCCTATTAGGGTGACTATATAAGAATATTGAGCATGTTTGGTGATCTGTTAGGATTGAGTTGATAATCATTTGTAATAGAACTCTTAGTTATCATCATCTAGAGGTTGTAGAGACACGACATATTGTTGTCACATTGGGTCGGTGTCATTGAGGATTTTAATCCCACGCCCTTTAGCCAAAGATGTATTATAACACGTTGCCCCAGTGATGCCTAATTTGTAGCCCTATAGACGGGCCATTAGAGACACCACCGAGGCGGTTAACTAAGACATGTTGAAGAGATCATGGGTGGAGTTGTGCATTTTCTTGAGGTATTGATAAGATAGATATCACTTTCTTCCCGTGTAGCATGTAATGTTTAAACTCCTGTTATTTCTGTTAACTGTTGGCATAGATGCCTTTACATGTATTTAATTAATTATTTATTTGAAACATTTTGGTAAAACCTTAGCCAATGGCTCATTTATTAAATATTTGAAATAAAATGCAATAGGAGCAATTATCTTTAAGCTTTTGGAATTTAAAATTTAAATTTGCATGTTGTAATTGAATTTGAGTTAGCATGAGTAGAAATCGTAGTTTAAAATTACGGGTTCTTACATATACCACCTCATTCATAGCAGGGTTTAAACATCTTTGATGTTCAACTAAATTTCTGGATTCTTCCACAATGATGATTTTGTTTACACAAACCATACTAATGCCTTTTATATCTGCTAGCATCCAACCAATTGCCTTGGTTTGCTGTTTAAGTAATTTCAGAAGTAGTTGACCATGGCTTGGTGTCAGCTGCGAAGATATCACAATTGGCAATGTTTCTTTATCTCCTAGGTAAATGTACTTTAGATGCTCAGGAAGAGGTTTCAGCTCGAGGGCTAATGGTTCTTCAATCTAAGGGAATTGAGGAGGACTACTCCGACCTTTGACATCAAGCGCTTCATAACGACAAACTTTTTCCGTCACAGGATCCGTGATTACAGAGTCTTGAATGTCCTCGTCTTCATCCTCACTGCTGATCTTCAACATTTCCATTTTCTGCATGTCTTCTATTCCTCGTCAATCAGCACTTCAGTCTTACTAACATCGGTATTTTCTTCCACATAAGCTTGCTTCATTAAATAGAAGATGTTTGTAAAGACCCGACCCGAATGAGGTTCTAAAATAGGCCTTTACCTCAATGCATGCATTCAAATCTAAAATCAAAATGCAAAATGGTGTTTCAGATTCTAAGTAAAAACTAAAACATAAAACATCCATTTAAAAGTCAACATAATTTTCCTGAAACCTGTCCCTGTTTCCAAGCACCTGTTCCAAGACAAATACATTTCCAAAACTCACTCTGATCAGAGATTTATTTAAAACATTCAAACTTTCCAATAGTTACAACAGTGCTAGAATCCGAAAATACATTCAGAAAGCAACCTAGGGCTCCGTGCCCAACTACATGCATTCAGAGGACATTTAAAACATCAAAACATAAATACAAGACTCAGAGTTTGAACAACGGGTTTCCATGATCACAGCTCCTCCTCCAGCCATCCTGTCTCGCACCATGGTTACCTGTGGAAAAGCACAAAATAAGGGTGAGTAACGAATTACTCAGTAAGAATCCCCAACCGGGGTACAATACGATATACATGGTCATCTAGCAGAAAGGTATGCAAGCTATGAATATAAACACAGAATAGAGCACATAGCTTAAGTCCACACTTGGACCTCGGATGCCAACTCAGGGTCTTAGTCCGGAATAAATCCACCACACAATACGCCCTATATGAGAAACAAGTCCCGACCTCAGCCTGTCTACTATCGAATGAAAGGTGCACTAGCTCAAGATCCCGAGGAGCTCTCCGGTCGGCGCTGTAATGAGCATAAGCGCGCACCGCGTGCTCTCTGCGAACCATGGGGTGCTGGGTCTAGTGGCAAGCGCCCATGTCCAATCACCACGCCTAACTAAATCTCTGGATCGGTGTCACTGACATAGGGGTGTGAGACCTGGACACGTGAACTATGTCAGCCTGAACCATCGCACCTGAGGCTAAGGAACCGGTCGTGGTAGGCTTACACCCGGAAGCCGTCCTTGCTCTATCAGGTGGCAATCAGGGGCTACGACCGAACACGCTGAGGACGTGCCGACTGCCGGGGACGAGGCAATGCCAAGTCATCATCCCGACCGTTGGGGCATTTAACAGTCTGCCACTCTCACCCAAGATTGTAGGGCCAGCCGTTAGGGTTAGCTAGACCCTAACGGGATCAGGGACGGAGCACGTCTCGTACGTCCCTGTCGTGGATGCAAGGTTCGTTATGCACCCGGCCCGGATGATGCTACCTACCTGCACTCTAAACCTATAATATCAATCAGCAAACAATCCAATACAATCCAATACGTGCTCAATTAGAAACAACAAACCTAGCATGATACTACGAAACAAGAACAGATACGAGCATGCCAGAAAGGAACAACCTAGCATGGGCTAACATGAGAAACAACATAAGAAATCATGCCAGTCGGGAATTCAGAACAGAGCACCTATCACTAAACATGTTAATAAACACAACAAGCATACAATCAGCAATCACATAATATATCGCAGGGCCTACACAACTCCGGTAAGAAATCCTTACTTGGTTGGAAGGCAACTACACACAAGAAACCTAAGCTGCGATCGACCACGAGCAACCTAAAGCGAACCTAACAAACACATCAATAATCACAAGCCATAGGCCTAAATATAATAAAATAAACAGGGCTTGGCTCAGGAGCAACTCACGAGGCGCGGCTGACACGCGAACGGGCAGGCTGCACGGGCGAGGCAGCTGCTGGGCGCTGGGCGCAGACGAGCACTGGGGCGACACAAGGACGCGCGGGCGCGGGCGCGGGCGCGAGCTCGGCTAGGCTAAGGCGCGCGGCACGGCTCGGCACAGGGACGACGCGGGCTAGGCGACATGACGAGCTACAGGGACACCCGCGGGGGGCGACGCGACACGACGGCTACAAGGACGCGCTGACCGCACGCAGGCGGCTCGGACCGGCGACTCGAACAGGCGGCTGCCGCGGCGAGCGAGGCGGCTGGCGCTGGCGCCGGGCTGGTTGCACGGGCGCTGGGGCGCAGACGAGCACTAGGGCGACACAAGGGCGCGCGGGCGCGGGCGCGAGCTCGGCTAGGCGAAGGCGCGCGGCACGACTCGGCACAAGGACGGCGCGGGCTGGGCGACACGACGAGCTACAGGGACACGTGCTCGGGGCGACGCGACGCGACGGATACAAGGACGCGCGATCTGGCACGAGGCGGCTCGGATCTGGGCGACTCGGGCACGGACGAGACGGCCCGGCGCGGGGACGAGCAACGCGGCACTGTGCGGGGCGACTCGAGGCTGGGCGACGCGACATAGGGAGAGCAGGGCGAGCAGGGGGCTGGGCTGGGCGAGCTGGGCGGCTAGGGGCTCGGGCTTGGGCGACCTGGGCTGGGCGACCTGGGGGTAGGCTTGGGCTTGGCGGCTAGGGCTAGGGGGCTGGGCTCGGGGAGAGAGAGAGAGGGAGAGAGAGAGAGAGAGAAAAGGGAAAAATGGGATTTTTTCCTATTTTCCAACCTTATCCACTTTTTAAAACCTTAAAATCCCTAAAATCCCATTCCCCGGCTTCCTCCTTCGAGACCCGACCAAAGAAATCTTTTCGAAAAAATAAAACTCACTTAAATCCAACTCTCAAATCAATAATAAGGGTCAGGGCTCGAATCCCAAAGGAAGCACTCAACCAATACTAATTTGCCAAAACCCAAACCACTCCCGAACTTCCAAACGACTAGCCCAAACATCTCGGGACTCGCAACCAACAACAAACAATCCTCGACAAAGGCAGGAGCTACCTTGGAATCCTGAAAATCCATAAATCCTACCCTGGGAGCCAAAAGACCAAAATACCCCTAAGGGTCAAAACAGCTCTAACGACCCAACCGAACAACCGAATCATGAACCGAAGGCACCTCGAAATCTGGAATAGAAAACTGGGCTGTTACAATACTCCCTCCTTTTAAGACTTTCGTCCTCGAAAGTCCTAAGACGAAACAGCTCTAGGAAAACTCCACTGATTCCTAACCAACTGAACTTCTCGGCTAAGACAACACTAACCTTCTTCGAAAAAAAAAAACAAACCCTCTTGGGTTCTCAAAACTCAAAGCCACTATGCCATCCAGACTGCCACAAACTATCTCAACCAAGACTGGGCATACACTGAACTCCGAAGAGAATAGATGCGATAAAGTTAGACGGCAAACCACATCCTCAACTCGCACCAACTCTCAAACGGTGCTACTCTCAGCAAACTAGAGGACTGGCCACAAACTCTAAAACTCTACTCCACGCACTGGCATAACTCCTCTGGAAGCTCACAGCTGTTAACAAACAGCCTCAACCCTACACCAAGCTGGCCAAACAACTGAACCTCCCAGGTTCCAGAAAACTAAACGGCCTACTCTTACTTCACAAGAGACCAGCGAACCTCAAATCTTGCCTACAGCCTCAACGAAATACAATCGAACCACCAACTGGCGACTGATCCCAAAGGCAAACTTCTCCAACTAGAACGCGACCACAACACTTAAGCAACCATCTTAAAGAGAAATCAACGAACCAAAGGCAAGGGGCACAATCCTGGTACACCAGACGGCTAACAACACTCACACCAGCTGAAACTTCAGCTACGACCACCTCTAAAAGACAAGGCCAGGCACAGGCTCCACTCGGCCAAACCAACAACTAGAACTCCTCATCGGCCAAACGCAAACTTTTCGAAGCAAACCTACCAGCAACTGGCCAAAGAGAATATTGCCAGGGAAGGAAACAACCAACATCCCTCTCAAGGAAATCTCGGACTGCAAGGACTAAACCATCATGCAGCTATCTGCGACACAACACCTTGAGGAAAATAGCTCAACGGCTTTACCAACCAATGTCACGGCACCTCTGTGCCAACTCACTCAAACGCGGCTCCGCTAAAGCCAACTGCGAACGCACAACAACTAGGAACAAAGCCCGAGAAGGGCTTGCTCAGCAGAACTCAACCCAAACTTATAACGAGCAACGCTCGCCTCCAAGCTACCACTCAACTCTTAAAATCCAACTGGCTACTCAAAGGACTTCTTCCTTTTAGCTTAGGCCTAACTCATCTTCCAACCAGAAGCTCCACTCCTGAAACCTTGCAAGGAAAACGGATAACGAAAACCTCAAAGCTTATGGATCCTGAGCCATACGAATCAGCAAGACTACCTCATAAGCCAATACTCGAGGCTGGCATCTATGGAGCAACTCAATCACCACAGAGACTAGGGGGAAAAAAATCTTCAATTCCCAAGGAACTAACAACTTTCCAGAAACAACTCAACTCTTATACTGGCTGGCCTCCGCCCTTGCGGGGACAAACAACTTTTCGCTTGCTAACAACCCAATGCAGGGACCCTCTCGTTGGGCTGACCGCTGTGCTACTCTGATCAACTACACAACTCAGGAGCTAAGCTGACTCCTACTAAACGGGAAACGATTTCCCAACAAGCAAACTTCTGAAGGGTAGCGAACCTCACACACGCTCGCTGACTTGCTCAAACCCAAGGCAACAACAACCAACTCTCTTCGAAGCAACACCCAAGGGAAAACTCAACCAATTGGACCAACAATCCAAAACTAACAGCACTTACTCAACTGCCGAGGGAGGGGTCAACTCCCAAAACTTCCTGACTAGGAACAAGACCTCAGGGCAACGCCCTCCAACTAGAACCGAACCAGCTCTTGAAACAACAAGAGAACCAAATCTTGGCTAAACACTCACAAGAGGCAGAACTAACCTTACTGCAGCCTCTAGAACAGCATCCAAGAGTCCGCCTAACCGAACAAACAACTGCTTCCAAGCAGCCAACAAACTTTTCCCTCAAGCTAGCACCACTACCATCAACTCCAAGACTAAGGGAGTAATCTGACAACTCTCAGAAGGAAACGACTCTTATAAGCAGACAACCGAAGGACAGAGAGCTCCACATACTCTCACTGTTTTTCTCCACTAAAGCAACAACATCTAAATCTCACGGGGCAGCAACAGGGGTCCACCACAGACTGAACCTCCAAATGCCAAACGGGGCAACTCTCAACATCCTGGAAACAGGAAAAAAAACAACCAACAGGGCACGAACCACTCGCCCCACGAGCAAAACTAACTTCTAGCAACTACAATCCACACCTTGGTCAACACCAAGCACCAACTTGCCACCACACCGGAACCAATCCGGACTCTACTCCAAACAAACACTAGCTTGCTAGCCTACCAAAACTGCCAGCAACTCACCCGAGGCTACAAACTACACGACTCCAGCTTGCCAACTGAAACTCACTACCTGGGTCTGACTGAGCTCTGGAGAGGCTCTCCACAACCTAGGGTTCTTCGGCAACCCTCGACACACACTGTCGACAAACGATCTAACAGACAACTGGCTACACGGGCACAACTCCCTCTAGCATCTCAACTATGCTGGCCAACACCGACTCCTTGGAAACCAAGAGGACCCGGAACGCTATAGAACGCGCCATCCTCCTACTCAAAGCACCAGTCACCACAAACCTTCAACCCAAGGCAAGGATCCGAACAACTCTCTTAGCCATGACGATCAGAAACTGCGTGGCTTTACTACCACCGCTCTTGCTCAGTACCATCTGAACATCAACCAAGAACAACAAGAGGCACCACCAACCAAGCTTAGGTCCAACTTAACAAAACTTGCCTAAGCAACAACCGGATACCAAGAGCACGGTATCCTTACCACCTCAACTAAAGCCTTACAACATTACCTGGAGTCCAACTTCTCCAAGAACTGAGCACCAGTTCTCCAATGCAAACCCTGCATGGATCTGAAACTCTCGCCACAGAACGAACCACACAAAACACACTTGTGTGCACAACTCCCAACCTTCCTTTAGTGATCCAAGACTAACAGGCGCTTTTCCAAAAAGCAACACTAACCTCTGGCAGAGATACAATTAATCAAAGGAACACCAAAAGTTCCATCTCCACACGATACTCGAAGCTGTGGCAACCTTGCTCTACCAAAGCATAACCATGCCAAACCGAACTTACCTTATACCAAGGCTCTACCAAGGGTGCTTACCCATAAGGCGTCCAAATCCTCTCACAAGGCATCCTACTCGCCTCATAGGCATCCAGCTCATCTCAAAAGCATCCAACTCATGGTCCCTCTGCTGGACCAAACTCGCATCTACAATGCTCAACTCTCCTCAGATTTAGGCACTCGAAGGTAGTTGACCGCACTACCAACCACAAGGATCTCTTGGTCTTAACACTAGCACGAGACTCACGTGCACTAACACTTACCAACCGCCAACCTGCTGACTTACTCAACCCCCAGTAACACTGGGAAGAGGCTCTGGCTCCTCTCGAACACCCTTTCGCTTGTAGTTCTTCGACTACCACTGAACTAGCTCTCTTGCACGACCTAAACATGTGCAATTGCCATAAACGGATCTGAGGCTAAAGGAGTGCGCTGAACTCCGGACGGCATAGAACCATCTGCTATACCCATGCCAACTCAGGCCTAAACCAGACTTAGTGCCAAAGTCGCACACCAACCAATGCACCTCAAGTGCCACTACTACCAAATCCACATCTTACTACAAATGGGGCCAGCAAGGTCACAACCTCAAGTGACAAAAACTCTGGCTAGGCATACAAGGGCTCAAACTCAAACAACCATGCCTATGGCATCTCATCAAACCGAAGGCTCACGACCTACTCTTGCATCTCCACATGATGCTCAACAAAACTCTGGTCGGCTCTCTCAACATGTAGCAGCTAGCCCTACTCTAGGGGCTCACCAAAAGAAGAGTGCTCAACTCTACAAAACAACTGAGGAAATCACCAACGGATCAAGTTCGAAGGGAACACTGCTCGCTGCACCCTTAACCACAGGGTTCCGGCTTACTGGCTGCAAACAACAACACTTACAAGAGCACAAAGATGCCTCTACATCTTCCACGAAGGCTACTAACTCTGCAGCCACTCACTGGGCAATCAAACAATCTACTAAGGCTCAAGATCAACACTTGAGCTACCCAGGCTAGTCCACACGGGGACCTGCTCCACAAGCATCCACATAAGCAAAGCCATAGCTAACTCCTCTCTTGGAGTGGTACTCCAAGGAAAATCACCTTCACCCTCTCACTAGGGGAAAACCAACAACTGGGCCACAAGTGGCCTATGGGAGTCTAATCTCTGCCTCCCTCTGGAACGATGTCCCAGCGGTATCCGAATCTATGTGGATACCTCAACAAGCCACAACATACATCACACAACTGCAGGAAGTTGGCATGATGGCACTCTAAACCCAAACCAACAACGAGTCAGAACCTGCTCGTCTCCGCTCCACAACACTACACAAGGCATACCTAGATGAAAAGTATTGTAAATTCTTAACCCTTTCTTTAAAACAGTAAACTTAGGCGTGCATGATGGTATCAGAGTCTTGATGATCATGGAAAAATGACCTACAACAAAAGGTCAGTCTACAGAATCTATGACTCTAAGCTTTGATACTAACTGTAAAGACCCGACCCAAATGGGGTTCTAAAATAGGCCTTTACCTCAATGCATGCATTCAAATCTAAAATCAAAATGCAAAATGGTGTTTCAGATTCTAAGTAAAAACTAAAACATAAAACATCCATTTAAAAGTCAACATAATTTTCCTGAAACCTGTCCCTGTTTCCAAGCATCTGTTCCAAGACAAATACATTTCCAAAACTCACTCTGATCAGAGATTTATTTAAAACATTCAAACTTTCCAATAGTTACAACAATGCTAGAATCCGAAAATACATTCAGAAAGCAACCTAGGGCTCCGTGCCCAACTACATGCATTCAGAGGACATTTAAAACATCAAAACATAAATACAAGACTCAGAGTTTGAACAACGGGTTTCCATGATCACAGCTCCTCCTCCAGCCATCCTGTCTCGCACCATGGTTACCTGTGGAAAACCACAAAATAAGGGTGAGTAACGAATTACTCAGTAAGTGAAACAACCCAGTTTCCTATTCAAGTTTTCGAGGTGCCTTCGGGTCAAGATTCGGATGTTTGGTTGGGTCATTAGAGCGGTTTGGACCCTTGGGGGTATTTTGGTCTTTTGGCTCCCCGAGCAGGATTTGTGGTTTTCAGGGCTTCGAGGAAGATCCTGCCTTTTTCGAGCCTTGTTTGTTGTTGGCTGCGAGTCCCGTGGTGTTTGGGCTAGTCGGTTGGATGCTCGGTTGTGGTTTGGGTTTTGGCTAAGTGATGGTTGGTTGTGTGCTTCCTTTGGGATTCGAGCCCGGGACCTTAGTGTTGCTTTGGGAGTTGGATTTAAGTGAGTTTTATTTATTGGAAAAGATTGCTTCGGTCGGGTCTCGAAGGAGGAAGCCGGGAAATGGGATTTTAAGGTTTTGATTTGGATAAAAGTGGATAAGGATGGATTTTATGGATAAAATCCCATTTATTTCCTTTTATTCCCATTTTTCTTTTATTTTCCCATTTTCTTTTATTTTCTTTTCAAAATCCATTTTTTTTTTCTCTCTCTCTCTCTCTCCCCGAGCCCCCCACCTAGCTGAGTAGCCCCTTTGGTCGCCCACCCCCCAGCCCGGCCCGCGGCGCTTCGCCCGACTGTCGAGTCGCGTCGCCCGACCAGCCAGCTCGCCGAGCCCAGTCCCCGCGCTCCCAGGTAGCCAGTCCGAGCCCCCTGCTCGCCGAGTCGCCCGGCCGCGCGCACTCGCTCGCTTCGGTGCGTGTCGCCTAGTGCCCGGCTTTTCGCCCGGCCCGAGCCTCGCTCGGTGCAGATTGGCCGAGTGCGCGCGATCTTGGGGTCGCGCGCCCGTGTCGACGGATCGCGCGCGTCTGTAGCTCGGCAGCGTCGTCGCGCGCGGTCGCTTAGCGCCCTGCGTCGCCAGCGCGCCCATCAGCGTAGCTCGCGCGCGCGAGCCCAGCGCTATCTCGCGCCAATTTCTTTGCCTAGCCGTCTGCGGCGGCTCGTTCAGCGTGTGTCACCGCTTCGTGAGTTACTCCCGAGCCGAGCCCTGTTTATTTTAGTGTATTTAGGGCTATTTTATGATTATTGATGTGTTTGCTTGGCTCGTTATAGGTTGCTCGGGTTCGATTGCAGTTAGGATTGTTGTGTGTTTTTGCCTTCCTTCCACTGTAAGGATTTCTTCACGGAGTTGTGTGGGCCTGCGATATAATATGTGATTCTTGATTGTATGCTTGTTGTGTTTATTGACATGTTTGATGATAAGTGCTCTATTCTGGAATTCCCCGTCGCTTGATATCCTATGTTGTTTCTCATGTTAGTCCATGCTAGGTTGTTCCTTTCTGGCATGCTCGTATCTGTTCTTGCTTCGTAGTATCATGCTAGGTTCGTTGTATTCTTTTGAGCACGTATTGGATTGATTTGATTGTTTGTTGATTGCTATGACAGGTTAGAGTTCAGGTAGATAGCATCATCCGGGTCGGGTGCATAAAGTACCTTGCATCCCCGACAAGGACGTACGAGATTGAGCTTCGTCCCTGATCTCGTTAGGGACTAGCTAACCCTAACAGCGGGCCCCGCAATCTTGGGTGAGGGTGGCAGACTGTTAAATGCCCCAACGGTCTGGATGATGACTTGGCATTGTCTTGTCCCTGACAGCCGGCACGTCCTCAGCGTGTTTTGGCGGTAGCCCTTGAGTTGCCACCTGATAGGGCAAGGACGGTTTCCTGGTGTAAGCCTACCACGACCCGTGCCTTAGCCTCAAGTGCGGTGGTTCAAGCTGACATAGTTCACGTGTCTTGGTCTCACACCCCTATGTTAGTGACACCGATCCAGAGATTTAGTTAGGCGTGGTGACTAGACATGGGCAGCTTGCCACTAGACCCGGCACCCCATAGTAGTGCAGAGTGCACGCGCGGTGCGCACGCACGCTCATTATAGCACAGGCCAGGAGAGCTCCTCGGGATCTTGAGCGATGCACCTTTTCGTCCGATGAGAGGCAGCCGAGGCCGAGACTTGTTTCTCGTATAGGGCGTATTGTGTGATGAGTTATTTTTGGACTAAGACCTTGAGTTGGCATCTGAGGCCCTAGTGTGGGCTAAGCTTTGTGCTCTATTCTGTGTTTATATTCATAGCTTGCATACCTTTCTGCTAGATGACCATGTGTATCGTATTGTACCCCGGTTGGGGATTCTTACTGAGTAATTCGTTACTCACCCTTATTATGTGGTTTTTTCCACAGGTAGCCATGGTGCGAGACATGATGGCTGGAGGAGGAGCTGTGATCATGGAAACCCGTTGTTCAACTCTGAGTTTTATGTTTATGATTTAAATGTTCTATGAATGCATGTAGTTGGGCACGGAGCCCTAGGGTGTTTTCTGAATGTATTTCCGGATTCTAGCATTGTTGTAAAGTTTGTATGTTTTAAATAAATCTCTGATCATAGTAAGTTTTGTAAATGTATTTGTCTTGGAACAGGTGCTTGGAAACAAGGACAGGTTTCAGGAAATTATGTTAACTTTTTAAATGGATGTTTTATGTTTTAGTTTTTACTTAGAATCCGAACACCCTATTGCGAATTTTCTGAAGTTTTGTATGCATGCATTGAGGTAACGGCCTATTTTAGAACCTTTCGGTCGGGTCGTTCTGAGGTTGGTATCGAGCTGAGTCATAGATTCTGTGAGACTCGACCTTTGTTGTAGGTCGTTTTTCCATGATCATCGGCACTCAAGCCGATACCATCAGTACGCCTAAGTTTCTTGTTTTTAAAGAAAAGGGTAAGAATTTACAATAATTTTCATCTAGTGTATGCCTTGTGTAGAGTTGTGGAGCGGAGAGCGAAGCGAGTTCGACTCGTTGTTGGTTTGGGCTTAGAGAGCCATCATGCCAACTTCAGTTGATGCGAGCATGATTTAGCGGCTTGTTGAGGTATCCGAGATAGATTCGGATGCCCCGGGACGCCGTCCCAGGGAGGCAAAGCTTAGACTCCGTGAGGCCATTTGTGGCTCGATTGTTGCTTTTCCCCTAGTGAGAGGGTGGAGGTGCTCGTGCGCATCGCCGATATGTTGATCGCACCGGAGGAGCGGGACGCTTGGCATGTCCGACCGAGGAGTTGGACCGATCGTGTTGATGTTGAAGCCGCGCGTCAGGTCGTTTAGACCGTTGGCGAGAGTTTGTAAGAAGCCGACCCAAAATACGGTCCTAAACCTAGGTTCTCACTCGGCATGCAAGTTAAAATACTTCATCGAGTGGTTTAGTGCTCATATTTAAAACCTTACAAAACATTTAGAAAGCGGGAATGCTTAAAACATAATCAACAGATTTTGTTTAAGAAAAACAACCAAGTAAAACAAGCTCTGGCAGTTTATATATAAAACATTCAAAAAGCAGTTCAAACAACTTTTAATAATGTTTCCCCTAGGACTCTGTCCATCTACATCTTTGAACAAATATGCAAACAATAAAGACAGAGTGCTTGGCGGCTCCCATGATCATTGACTCCTCCGCTTAGCCGTCCGGTGTTGTCCCTAGTTACTGGTGGAAAACCACAGAAATAAGGGTGAGTATAAACATACTCGAAGAAGAATCCCAACGGGGTACAATACGATACATCAATCATCTAGCACCCTAGTATACATGCAAACGATTACCAACACGGATCATAGCTCAACGAGCTTATAAAGCGAGAATCTGGAATCCTCGGAAGTCTCCTACTTTAGGCCTAATGATTGGCTCTCATAACCAATCCCAGGACATCTCCGAGGGTCTTTCTCCTCGGCCAATTGATCACCTCAAAACCGATCCCAAAGATGTCGACACCCTCGAGGGTCTTTCTCCTCGACCATATGATCACTCAAAAGCCAATCCCAATGGGTGTCCTCAAGGGCCTCTTACCTCGCTATAATCTGGACTATCGGAGAGTACCGAAGTCCGGCTCTAAACAGAAGGAGGCGGTGTACTCACGAACATTAGCCGGGGAGCTCTCCGAACCGGGCGACTAACGCGTGTGCTTGCGCGCACACCGCATTCTTTGCTGCAACCGGGCGTAAATGTGGGGCCTAAGTACAAACAACGCGGGCGTGCACGCATGCCTAAAGACTCGGAAGCGGTGTCACGAACACGAGAGTGCGAGGCCCTCGGCACTCATCCGTGCGACTGTACCACCGACTGAAGCTAAGAACCGGCCAAGGCAAAGCTTGCACCGCTGGCGGTGGTTCCGCTCTAGCAGAGCTACAAACTAGGCTTATGCCGATGTGGTAGCTAAATCCACATCATTTGCCGGGGAAGCAATGTATGCGTTATGCTTCGCTCTACTCCCGACCGGTGGGGACAAGGTACGTTATGTCCGCTCTCGGCCTCTAGATGATGACACCCTAACACACTAGCTAGAGTATAGAGTAAACGATTCTGGCTAAACATACATAATCATCATCAATCATACATAACCTAGCATGATACTACGAACTTAAAGCGGGAATCTCAAGCATCTTTGGAAGAACAATCCTAGCATGGCACTAACATGTACAAACAAGCAAACATGCTAGCAGGAATGCAATCACAAGTTGTCCTATCCACTAATCATGTCCATAAAAGTAAACATGCATATAAGGCACATTCAAGAAAGCATCGCAGGTCCACACAACCACGGTAAGGAATCCTTACGGAAACGAGCGTAAATAACCTTCACAATCAAATAATGACCCTCGAGCTTTAAAGCGAAACCGAGCAACCTAAGCATTTTAAAACCATCCTAAGTATATACAAAGCAGCCAGTGACTTAAAAATCTAAAAGGGATAGGTTCGGGAATTACCAACCGAGAAGGCACGGGTCTCGCAGCAAGGGGGATTTTGGCTATTCGCCAGTGCGGGCTGGGCGCTGGCGCTGCTCGGGCGCGCCCGGCGCGCTGGGCGTGGGCTGGGCGCGGCAGGGGACGGCGCTGGCGCTGGCTGCGCGCGATCGCGACAGTAGGCGCAGCGCGCTGGCGGGTGGCGGACGCGGACGAAGCGGCACGGCACGCAGACGCGACGACAGGCCGGCGCGCTCATGTGAGTAGGCGGCGCAGCAGGCGCGCGTGCAGGTGGCGGCTCGGTGCGGGAATGGCGCGCGCGCTCGGGCGGTTCGGCGGGACGGGCGCGCGCGTCTCGGGCGGCTTGGTGCGGAAGCGGCGCGACGCTGCGTCTGGCTGGGCGAGGCAAGGCGATCGGGCGCGCTCGCATGGGTGATCTGGCGTCTGCATGGGGGCATCTTCATGATGCAGGCTGCTGTGCTGGTGCGCTGGGGTGCTGGCCGCTTGGTGGCGCTGGGCGAGCAGGCTGAAGTGGTGCGTTGGGTTTTGGTGAGGTTTCTTGGAGGTCGGCTAGGAGAGAGAGAGAGAGAGAGAGAGAGAGAGAGAGATTTTTTCCAAAACAAGGGAATAGGATTTTCTTTCCTTTTCCTAATTTAAATGGGTCTAAAATCCCTTCCCAAGGCTTTCTCTTGCGGGTCCCGGCTAAAGAAATTCTTTTCTTTTTAACTAAATCTTCTTTTTCTAAAAACTCCAATTTCACCATTAGGGCAAGGGTTCAAATCTCAATGGGACCAATTAAATTCCAATTAATTTTGCTATCAACCGGAATGTCTCCGAACTTCTAATCAACTAACCCAAACTCCTTGGGTCTTGCAACCAACATTAATCAAGTCTCAACGAAGGCCGAAATGACCTCAAGCCCCGAAAATCCTCAACCTCGACCGGGGAGCAAAGTACCAAAATACCCTTAAAGGTTAAAACAGCTCTAACGGCCCATCCGAACATCCGAATAATGACCCGAAATCACCTGGGTACCCGAAATAGAAAACTGGGCTGTTACAATACTCCCTCCTTTTAAGACTTTCGTCCTCGAAAGTCCTAAGACGAAAACAACTCTAGAAAAACTCCACTGGTTCTTAACCAACCAAGCTCCTGAAAAAGACAACACAAATCCTTCTTTGAAACCGAACCCTCTTGGGTTCCCAAAGGCTCCAAGCCCAACAGACACCGAGTCTGCCACGAACTATCTCAACCAAAACTGAACTAACACTGAGCTTCGAAGAAAACATGCGATAACTAGTCGGTGAGCCACATCCTCTGACTCGCACCAACTCTCAAACGGTCTTACGACTCTAGGGCTCACTTATCCATGCTAACCCAACTCGGAACGCCTCTCTACGGTGCTACTCTCAGCAAACTCGTGAACGGGTCACAAGCTCTAAAACTCAACGCCACGCTCCGGCGTAACTTCTCTGGATGCTCATAGCTGTTATCAAACAGCCTCGACCCTTCACCATGCTGACCAAACAACTGAACCTCCCAGGTTTAAGAAACTAAACGGCCTACTCATACTTCGCAAGAGACCTGCGAACCCCACCGTAAGAACCCCACTGGTTGCCTACAATCCTTAACGAAATCCAATTCGAACCACCAACGGGTGACTGATCCCTAGGCAACCTTCTCCAACTGGCATGCGTCCACAACACTAAGGCAACCATCTTACGAGAAATCGAAGCACCAAAGCCAAGGGCACTTTTCTGGTTCACCAAACGGCTACCACCACACACACTAGCTGATACTTTAGCTTCGGCCACCTTTAGAAGACAAGGTCCAGGCACAGGCTCTACTCGGCCAAACTAACAAACTGGAGCCCCTCAACGGCCGACAACAAACTTTCCAATGCAATCCGATCAGCCACTGGCCTAGGAGAACATCGCCAGACAGAAAAACAAACAACATTCCTCTTACGGAAATCTCGGGCAACAAGGAATAAAACATTACGCGGCTACTAGCAACACAATAGCTGGAGGATACAACTCAAAGGTTTCCAACCAATGCCACAGCATCTCTGTGCCAACCCACTCAATTGTGGCTCAGCTATAACGCCAACTGCGAACGCACATCAACTAGGAACAAAGCCCGAGAAGGCTTGCTCTGCAGAAACTCAACCCAAGCTTATAACGAGCAAGGCTCGCCTCCAAGCTGCCACACAACTCTTAAGCCCATCTGGCTGCTCCAAGGACTTCCTCCTTATAGCTTAGACCCATCTCATCTTCCAACTAGGAACTTCACACACGAAACCGCGCGAGGGATAAGGATAGCATCGACCTCAAGCTGGTGGATCAAGAACAAAACGAGTCAGCAAGACTACCTCAAAAGTTAAAACTTGAGACCGACATCCACGGTGCAGCTCAACCACCAAAGAACTAAGGGGGTCTACACGCTCCAAAGATCCAACAACCATCCGCCAACAACTCAAGCCTTTGAACTGGCTGGCCTTCGCCCTCGCGGGAACAAACAACTTTTCGCTTGCTAACAATGACGCAGAGGACACTCTCACTGGGGTGCCATCGCGCTACTCTGATCAACTACACAACTCAGGAGCTAAGCTGACTCCTCCTCTACAGGAACGATTTCCTAGCAAGCGAACTTCCGAAGGACAGCGAATTTCACACACGCTCGCTGTCTTGCTCAAACTCAACGGTAACAACCACCAATTCTCTCAGAAGCAACATCCGAGGATCCTCAATCGCTTGAACCCCCAACTTGGAACTAGCAGTGCCTACCCAATTGCCGAGGGAGGGGTCAACTCTCAAAACTTCCTGACTATGAACAAGTCCTCAGGGCAACGCCCGCTTGCTCGAACCGAGCTAGCTCATGAAACAACATGGGAACCAAACCTTGGTCAACACCAAGCACCACCTCGCTAAGAATTCCGAAAATCAACGTGGAGGTTACCAAGAACAACTCTAGCTTGTTAACCGACAACAAGCATCCACCAACTCAACCGAGGAACCTTTGCTGGTCTGGTGAGCTCGGTGAGGCTCTCCACAACTTAGGGTTCCTCCGATCGCTCTCCGACTCACCTTTGCCGTCAAGCGATCTAACGGACAATGGCTACACAAGCACATCTCCCTCCAAAGCATCTCAACTGTGGCTTTGGCCAAAAGCTCTTCCTTGCCACATACTGCAGCAGCAAGCACGGGCGATGCTCCACACAATCGAAAAGTGCCTTACCACACTTGATGCAATGAGCGGCTACTCCGCCCCGCCTGGCGGCGATCTCGAGCTCTAACTCTGCGGTCGGTGCTGATCGCGACCCCTAGACTGGCCCTATCGGCGAGTCTGCTATCCACCTGAGCGGGAACAACTGGAAGACCCAAACTTCCTCTTGCTCAAAGCATCAGCCACATCGTAGCTTCTATCCAGGGTAAGGATCCGAACAACTCTCTTAGCCATGGCGGCCAGGAATTACGCGATTATGCTACCATCGCCCTTGTTCAGTTCCAACTGAACTCCAACCATCGATCAACAAGAAATGCCTCTACCAGTGTCAAGGGCCAACTAGCATAACTTTCCTACGCAACAAACCCTCTGGCACGCAGTAACCTCTCAACCCAAGTTAGGGCACTTGCCAAGAACTAAAGTCCTAACTCCTCGGAATCGAGCTTTGGTTTCACAACCCGAAACCCCTCGTGGTTCTTGAAAAATACACCACGGAACGAGCTACACAAAAGTACATTGGCGTGTACAGCTCCAACTTGGTTCCTTAAGATCCAAACCAACAAGTATTCTCACACAAGGCAACATTTGCCTCCCAATAGAGCCACTTCTAGCAAAGGAGCAACAAGAGTTCAACCCACTCAGGGTCAACTCACCACGGAATGCCACATTGGTCGACTCACTCTTACTAGAGCATAGCCACACCAAGCTAACTTACCTCCTACCGATGGTCCACTAAACGTGCTCCGATCAACCATCCAACTCATGGCTCTAACAATGGATCAACCACGCATCATCGATGCCAACCCTATTCATATTAGGGTAACTCCAGGGTAATCGAATCACACTACCATCCAACTGGCTCACAAGCCCACAACACAGGCACGAGATCTCGGACGCGCTAGCCCTTAACAACCAACAGTATCCTTTGTACCCAACTCTCGGTGACCCTGAAAGGCTCCTACTTATCCCTCGAACGACCTCAAACTTGTAGTTCCCTAACTACCACCGAGCTAGATCTCTTATGCAACCCAAATAGGTGAATTCTCATGAATGGGTACAAGACTAGTGGGGATGCTAAACTCCGGGCGGGTCCTGGAACCACCTGCACAAAAAGTGCCAACTGGCCTGAATCTAGGCCTCCTCTCAAAGCTTGGTGCCAACAGGCACTACTTCCTTTACAACACAAACATCCCTTTACGGGCTTTAAGCCCCTCTGAGGGTAGAGAAGGTCACACTCCAGGTGACAGGGCAATGGCACTCAACACAAGAGTCTCAACACTCGAGTAGACTACTCTCGACATCACGTCTAATGACAAGCCAAGGCCCACTCCTCGCATCCCACTCGATGCTCAACGAATACTCGAGGCCAACCCTCGGGTGGCGGCACCTAGCTCCACACGGAACATGCTAATGAAGGTGCTTCTCTCTAATAGCCGGTGAAAACCACGGGACGGATTAAGTCCCGACAAGCAAACTCCACACTACCCCCAGCTACGAGGGTACTAAAAGAACTGGTTTGCGCAAAACGATCAGAGGCTTGCGGGAGGACAAGATGTCTCTACATCTTCCTCAAAAGCTACTAACTTGGCGACTTGCCAATCGGCCGGGTGGGTGGTGGAGACTCTGCTGGTCCGCCTCTCTCAGGGGACTTCCACCACCCACCTGCTTTGCATCAAACAACACGAGCAGGCGCGCCTCGACCTCTAAACATCTAGTCATCGGCCTCACGAACACACGGTCATCACAACACTTGGATGATAAACTCGATCTGGCCAACCACCTTCTTTGCTAGCGATGAGGTCTCAAAACATCCGGCTCTCTACTGAAGCTTCCACTTGCCAAACTCGGCGGCTCGATCAACGCCAACTATCTTATCGGCATAAACTCTTTGATCAAGCCCTCCCAGGAACCTCCGGGGCTACTGGAACTACAAGGAGGGGTGTCTCCTAAATAAACTCTACCAGTGGGCTATCTATGCCCAAGACTCCTCACTACGCGCTACAAAGCGCACAGGTCTCCGCTCTCTGTTAGCTAAAAGACACGCCATCAACTCCTCATGGTGGAGCACACTCTGCTCAAGGAGTCTCAACTCGAGGCGTGCTAGCCTCTACCCCCTCCTCTAGGCAACTCAACCGCCGCGGGGCCAACTCGCCAACGGGCTAAACAACCTGGGACGCGGCCTCAACATCCATACAACGGTCCAACTCCTCGGTCGGACATGCCAAGCGTCCTGCTCCCTCGAGTGCAATCCACGCACTAGCGACCGCACGAGCACCTCCACCCTCTCACTAGGGGAGAACCACAATGGGCCACAAATGGCCTACGGAGTCTAAGTTCTACCTCCTGCGGGTGCGATCGACACTTTGGCGATCCGCACAAAGCATAAAACCTAGCCCACGCTGAGGCTCTCACCGCCAAACAAGGGTAACACATGTATACTAGATGCATGTATTGTAAAATAAAACCCTTAGCTTAATGAACTCGGACAAACCCGACGGTGCATGAGTACCGATGATCATGGGGGCAACAACTGCAAAGCGAGTTAGTCTCTGAGAATCTATGACTCTGTGCTCAAACCAAGCTGTAAGAACCCGACCCAAAATACGGTCCTAAACCTAGGTTCTCACCAAAGCATGCAAGTTAAAATACTTCATCGAGCGGTTTAGTGCTCATATTTAAAACCTTACAAAACATTTAGAAACGGGAATGCTTAAAACATAATCACGATTTTGTTTAAGAAAAACAACCAAGTAAAACAAGCTCGGCGGTTTATATATAAAACATTCAAAAGCAGTTCAAACAACTTTTAATAATGTTTCCCCTAGGACTCTGTCCATCTACATCTTTGAACAAATATGCAAACAATAAAGACAGAGTCTTGCGGCGGCTCCCATGATCATTCGCCTCCCTCGCTTAGCCGTCCGGTGTTGTCCCTAGTTACGGTGGAAAACCACAGAAATAAGGGTGAGTATAAACATACTCAGTAAGAATCTCAACCAGGGGTACAATACGATACATCAATCATCTAGCACCCTAGTATACATGCAAACGATTACCAACACAGATCATAGCTCAACGAGCTTATAAGGCGAGAATCTGGAATCCTCGGAAGTCTCCTACTTAGGCCTAATGATTGGCTCTCATAACCAATCCCGGGACATCTCCGAGGTCTTTCTCCTCGGCCAATTGATCACTCAAAAACCGATCCCAAAGATGTCGACACCTCGAGGGTCTTTCTCCTCGACCATATGATCGCTCAAAAGCCAATCCCAATGGGTGTCCTCAAGGGCCTCTTACCTCGCTATAAATCTGGACTATCGGGAGAGTACCCAAGTCCGGCTCTAAACAGGAAGGAACTGGTGTACTCACGAACATTAGCCCGGGAGCTCTCCGAACTAGCGACTAACGCGTGTGCGCGCACACACCGCATCTTTGCTGCAACCGGCGTAAATGTGGGGCCTAAGTACAAACTACGCGGGCGTGCACGCATGCCTAAAGACTCGGAAGCGGTGTCATCGAACACGATGGTGCGAGGCCCTCGACACTCATTTGTGCGGCACTGTACCACCGACACGAAGCTAAGAACCGCCAAGGCGGGCTTGCACCGTTAGTGTGGTTCCGCTCTAGCGAGCTACAAACTAGGCTTATGCCGATGTGGTAGCTAAATCCACATCATTTGCGGGGAAGCAATGTACGTTATGCTTCGCTCTACTCGGCCGACCGGTGGGGACAAGGTGCGTTATGTCCGCTCTCGGCCTCTAGATGATGACAATTTCTAACACACTAGCTAGAGTATAGAGTAAACGATTCTGGCTAAACATACATAATCATCATCAATCATACATAACCTAGCATGATACTACGAACTTAAAGCGGGAATCTCAAGCATCTTTGGAAGAACAATCCTAGCATGGCACTAACATGTACAAACAAGCAAACATGCTAGCAGGAATGCAATCACAAGTTGTTCTATCCACTAATCATGTCCATAAAAGTAAACATGCATATAAGGCACATTCAAGAAAGCATCGCGAGGTCCACACAACCACGGTAAGGAATCCTTACCGAAACGAGCGAAATAACCTTCACAATCAAATAATGACCCTCGAGCTTTAAAGCGAAACCGAGCAACCTAAGCATTTTAAAACCATCCTAAGTAAATATCACAAGCCAGCAGACTTAAAAATCTAAAAGGGATAGGTTCGGGAATTACCAACCGAGAAGGCACGGGTCTCGCAGCAGAGGGGCGATTTTGGAGCCTTCTGGCTGTGTGGCTGGGGCGCTGGCGCTGCTCGGCGCTTAATCTGGCGCTGGGTTGGGGTGTGTGCCTTGTGCGCGGCAGAGACGGGCGCTGGCGCTGGCTGCATTGCGGATCGCGACAGCGGCGCAGCGTGTGGGCGGGCGGACGCGGACGAGCGGCAGCGGCACGGAGCATGCGACGCGGCCGGTCTTTGGCGCGGCGCGCGCATAGAAGCGGCGGCGCGTCTTGGTGGTCTGCAGAAGCGGCTGGTGCGGGGACGACGCGCGGCGCGCGTCTGGGCGGTTCAGTGAAGGGACGGCGCGGCGCATCTGGGGTGGCTCGTGCGGAGAACGCGCGCGACGCGTCTGGCTGGGCGAGGCGGCAGCGACCGGGCGCGCGCTGTCATGGGTGATGCAGGCGTCGGGCATGGCATCTTCTTGCGGCTGAAATTGCTCAGTGCGCTGAGTGTCTTGTCTGGGCTGCTGGTGCGCTCGGGCTGAGCAGTGGCTGAGTGGGAAGTGCGGCTAGGGTTTCTTGGTGAGGTCGGCTAGGAGAGAGAGTGAGAGAGAGAGAGAGAGAGATTTTTTTCCAAAACAAGGGGAATAGGATTTTCTTTCCTTTTCCTAATTTAAATGGGTCTAAAATCCCTTCCCAAGGCTTTCTCTTGCGGGTCCCGGCTAAAGAAATTCTTTTCTTTTAACTAAATCTTCTTTTCTAAAAACTCCAATTTCACCATTAGGGCAAGGGTTCAAATCTCAATGGGACCAATTAAATTCCAATTAATTTTGCTATCAACCGGAATGTCTCCGAACTTCTAATCAACTAACCCAAACTCCTTGGGTCTTGCAACCAACATTAATCAAGTCTCAACGAAGGCCGAAATGACCTGAAGCCACGAAAATCCTCAACCCTCGACCGGGAGCAAAGTACCAAAATACCCTTAAAGGTTAAAGCAGCTCTAACGGCCCATCCGAACATCCGAATAATGACCGAAATCACACAGGTACCGAAATAGAAAAGCTGAGCTGTTACAATACTCCCTCCTTTTAAGACTTTCGTCCTCTCGAAAGTCCTAAACGAAAACAACTCTAGAAAAACTCCATTTGGTTCTTAACCAACCAAGCTCCCTGAAAAAGACAACACAAATCCTTCTTTGAAACCGAACCCTCTTGGGTTCCCAAAGGCTCAAGCCCAACAGACACAAAGTGCGCCACGAACTATCTCAACCAAAAGCCGAACTAACACGAGAGCTTCAAGAAAACATGCGATAACTAGTCGGTGAGCCACATCCTCCGACTCGCACCAACTCTCAAAGCGGTCTTACGACTCTAGGGCTCACTTATCCATGCTAACCCAACTCGGAACGCTCTCTCACGGTGCTACTCTCGGCAAACTCGTGAGCGGGTCACAAGCTCTAAAACTCAACGCCACGCTCGGCGTAACTTCTCGAATGCTCATAGTTGTTGTTATCAAGCGACCTCGACCCTTCACCATGCTGACCAAACAACTGAACCTCCCAGGTTTAAGAAACTAAACGGCCTACTCATACTTCGCAAGAGACCTGCGAACCCCACCGTAAGAACCCCACTGGTTGCCTACAATCCTTAACGAAATCCAATTCGAACCACCAACGGGTGGTGATCCCTAGGCAACCTTCTCAAGCGGCATGCGTCCACAACACTAAGGCAACCATCTTACGAGAAATCGAAGCACCAAAGCCAAGGGCACTTTTCTGGTTCACCAAACGGCTACCACCACACACACTAGCTGATACTTCAGCTTCGGCCACCTTTAGAAGACAAGGTCCAGGCACAGGCTCTACTCGGCCAAACTAACAAACTGGAGCCCCTCAACGGCCGACAACAAACTTTCCAATGCAATCCGGTCAGCCACTGGCCTAGGAGAACATCGCCAGACAGAAAAACAAACAACATTCCTCTTACGGAAATCTCGGGCAACAAGGAATAAAACATTACGCGGCTACTAGCAACACAATAGCTGGAGGATACAACTCAAAGGTTTCCAACCAATGCCACAGCATCTCTGTGCCAACCCACTCAATTGTGGCTCAGCTATAACGCCAACTGCGAACGCACATCAACTAGGAACAAAGCCCGAGAAGGCTTGCTCTGCAGAAACTCAACCCAAGCTTATAACGAGCAAGGCTCGCCTCCAAGCTGCCACACAACTCTTAAGCCCATCTGGCTGCTCCAAGGACTTCCTCCTTATAGCTTAGACCCATCTCATCTTCCAACTAGGAACTTCACACACTAAACCGCTCGATGAAGTATTTTAACTTGCATGCTGAGTGAGAACCTAGGTTTAGGACCGTATTTTGGGTCGGGTTCTTACAGAGTTGGCCCTGGCAGTTGAGTTGCCTAGAGGAGGTGGTAGAGGCTAGCACGCCTCAGAGTGAGACTCCTTGAGTAGAGTGTGCTCCAGCCATGAGAGATTTTATGGCAGGTCTTTAGCTATCAGAGAGCGGAGACCCAGGCGCAGTTTGTAGCGCGTAGTGAGGAGTCCCGGGCACAGATAGCCCGGTGATGAGTTTGTTTCAGCATTTTTCCCCCAGTAGCTCTTGTAGCCCCGGAGGTTCCCGGGAGGGCATGATCAGCAGGTTTATTCAGATGAGTTTGTTGGCGATGATGGAGCCGTCCAGTTTGGCAAGTGTATGCCTGTAGAGCTCGATGTTTTAGAAAGTCCTGCTGCTAGTAGTAAAGCAGTTGGCCAGGTTTGAGTTTAGCATCCGTGTGTGGGATGCCCCCTGCATTCGAGGCCGAGGTGTGTCGTTCTGTCTTTGTTTGGTACATTGATTGGTGGTGGAAGTCCCTTGTGAGAGGTGGACTAGCAGAGTCTCCACCAGTCGCCCGATTGATTGGCAAGTTGTCGTGTTAGTGGCTTGAGGCAGATGTAGAGACATCTTTGCCCCCTTGCAAGCCTGCTGTTGTTTAACAACCCAGTTTCCTCAGATGTTTGGTAGAGTTGAGCACTCTTCCTTGGTGAGCTCCTAGAGTGGAGCTAGCTGCTGCATGTTGAGAGATCCGGCCAGAGTTTTGTTGAGCATCATGTGGAGATGCTAGTGTAGGCCGTGAGCCTTCGGTTTGATGAGATGCCATAGGCATGGCTGTTTGAGTTGAGCCCTTGTATGCCTAGCCAGAGTTGTTGTCACTTGAGGTAGTGACCTTGCTGGCCCCATCTGTAGTAAGATGTGGATTTGGTAATAGTAGCACTTGAGGTGCATTGGTTGGTGTGCCACTTTGGCGCTAAGTCTGGTTCATGCTTGAGTTTAACTTGGGCATAGCAGATGGTTCTATGCCATATGGAGTTCAGCGCACTCCTTTAGCCTTGGATCCGTTTATGGCAGTTGCACCTGTTTAGGTCGTGCCAGAGGGCTAGTTCAGTGGTAGTCGATGGACTACAAGTGAAAGGATGCTCGAGAGGAGCCGGAGCCTCTTCCCAGTGTTTCTGGAGGTTGAGTAAGTCAGCAGGTTGTCGGTTGGCAAGTGTTGGTGCGCGTGAGTCTCGCGCTAGTGTTAAGGGCAAGAGATTTCTTGTGGTTGGTAGTGCGGTCAACTACCTTCGAGTGCCTTAATCTGAGGAGAGTTGAGCATCGTAGATGTGAGTTTGGTCCAGCAGAGGGACCATTAGTTGGATGCTCATGTGATGAGCTGGATGCCTATGAGGCGAGTTGGATGCCGTGAGGCGAGTTGGATGCTTTTGAGGCGAGATGAGCTGATGCCTTGCGAGAGGTTTTGGATGCCTTATGGGTAAGCACCCTTGGTAGAGGCTTGGTATAAAGTAAGTTCGGTGTGTCATGGTTATGCCTTGGTAGAGCAAGGTTGCCTCAGCTTTGAGCATCGTGTGGAGATGGAACTTTTGGTGTTCCATCGGTTGGAGTTCAGTTGGAAACTGAACAAGAGCGGTGGTAGCAAAGCCGCGCAGTTTCTGATTTCCTTGGCTAAGAGAGTTGTTTGGATCCTTTCCTTGGGTAGAAGCCTTGTTGTGGCTGATGTTTGAGTAGGAGGACGACACATTCGGTAGCGTTTCGGGTCCTCTTGGTCCCCAAGGAGTTGGAGTTGGCCAGCATGGTTGAGATGCTGGAGATAACGGCCCAGTTTTCTATTTCGGTTTCCCAGGTGTTTTCGGGACATTATGCGGATGTTCGGATGGGCCGTTAGAGCTATTTTAACCCTTAGGGGTATTTTGGTCTTTTTGCCCACGGTCAGGGTTTTGTTGATTTTCAGGATTCCAGGTTCATTCCTGCCTTGGTCGAAGCTTAATGGTTGTTGGTTGCAAGACCCGAGAGGTTTGGGCAAGTTGTTTGGAAGTTTGGAGGTGTTTTAGAAAATGGCAAAATTAATTGTAATTTTGGTGCTTCCATTGGGTTTTGAGCCCTTGCCCTAAATGGTCTTGGGGAGTTTGTAGGAAAAGAGAGTTTTATTTTAAAATAAGTTTGCTTTGGCCGGGTTTGGAAAGAGGAAGTTTTGGGAAGGGATTTTAGACCTATTTAATTAGGGAAAAGGAAAGAAAATAAAAAAAACCCCTTTTCCCCCTTGTTTTGCAAAATCCACTCTCTCTCTCTCTCTCTCTCTCTCTCTCTCTCTCCTAGCCGACCTCACCAAGAAACCCTAACCGCCTGACCATGCCCAGTCGCACCATCCGGCCCAGACCGCTCTAGCAAAGCACCCCACTTCGGCCACACGGCCCAGGCGCACGCAGCAGCCAATTTCAGCGCGCCCGCCCAGCGCGCAGACAACCCGGCCGCCCGCACCAGAGCTGCCGAGACGCGCGCGCAGCAGCCTCAGACTCTCGACCTATCGCGCACAGACCGACCGCATCAGTCGTCAGGTCGTCGTCGGGTCGCGCGCGGCGTCGCACCAGCCGCCGAACGCGCGCGCGCGCGCCGCGCGCCCTCAAGACCGTCGCGTCTGCGTGCCCGTGCCGCTCATCCGCGTCCGCCCGCCCGGTAGCGCTGCGCCCGTCGCGATCGCGCGCGCGCTTAACGCGCGCCGCGCCGTCCCCCGCGCGCGTACGCCAGCAGCGCCCGGCAGCGCCCAGCAGCGCCCAGCCTGCTCACCCCAGCTGCACGTCCTGCCTGCCCACTTGCCACCGAGAGCCTGTTTTGCCAAGATTGTTGGGGCCGAGACCTAGTACCCTCTCGTTTGGTAATTCCCGAGCCTCCACTCTTTTTGACCCTAAGCTGTTGGCTGCTGTTTATTTAATTAGGTTGTTTTTATTAAAATGCTTAGGTTGCTCGGTTTCACTTTAAAGCTCGAGGGTCATTATTTGATTGTGAAAGTTATTTCTGCTCGTTTCCAGGTAAGGATTCCTTACCGTGGTTGTGTGGACCCTGCGATGCTTTCTTGATTGTGCCTTATATGCATGTTTACTTCTATGAACATGATTAGTGGATAGGACAGCTTGTGATTGCATTCTTGCTAGCATGTTTGCCTGTTTGTACATGTTAGTGCCATGCTAGGATTGTTCTTCCAGCATGCTTGAGATTCATGCTTTAAGTTCGTAGTATCATGCTAGGTTATGTGTGATTGATGTTGATATGTATGTTTAGCCAGGAATCAGTTATTTTGTACTCCTAGCTAGTATAGTAGGGTTTATCATCATCCAGAGGCTGAGAGCGGACATAACGTACTTTGTCCCCACCGGTCGGGTGTAGAGCGAAGCATAACGTACATTGCTTCCCCCCGGCAGCCGATGTGGATTTAGCTACCACATCGGCATAAGCCTAGTTCGTAGCCTGCTAGAGCGGAACCCTGCCAATGGTGCAAGCCTGCCTTGGCCGGTTCTTAGCTTGGGGTCGGTGGTACAGGCTGCACAGATGAGTGCCGAGGGCCTCGTGACCTCGTGTTCGGTGACACCGCTCCGAGTCTTTAGGCATGCGTGCACGGCCCGCGTAGTTTGTACTTAGGCCCCACATTTACGCGCGGTTGCGGCGGCATGCGGTGTGTGCGCGCGACACGCGTTAGTCGCCGGTTCGGAGAGCTCCCGGGCTAATGTTCGTGAGTACACAGTTCCTTCTGTTTAGAGCCGGACTTGGGTACTCTCCGATAGTCCAGATTTGTTAGCGAGGGTAAGAGGCCCTTGAGGACACCCATTGGGATTGGCTTTTGAGGTGATCATATGGTCGAGGAGAAAGACCCTCGAGGGTGTCGGACATCTTTGGGATCGGTTTTTGAGTGATCAATTGGCGAGAGGAGAAAGACCCTCGGAGATGTCCCGGGATTGGTTATGAGAGCCAATCATTAGGCCGGAAGTAGGAGACTTCTGAGGATTCCAGACTCTGCCTTGTAAGCTCGTTGAGCTATGATCTGTGTTGGTAACTGTTTGCATGTATACTAGGGTGCCAGATGATTGATGTATCGTATTGTACCCCGATTGGGGATTCTTACTGAGTATGTTTATACTCACCCTTATTTCTGTGATTTTCCACCAGGTAACTTGGAACAGCACCAGGACGGCTAGCAGAGGGAGTTGATTGATCATGGGAGCCGCCGACACTCTGTCTTTTATTGTTTGCATAATTTGTTCAGCATGTAGACGGACAGGAGTCCTAGGGGGACGTTTTAAAAAGTTGTTTAAATTGTATTGTATGATTTTATAAACACTGGCCAGGCTTGTTTTACTTTGTTGGGTTTGCTTAAATGAAGGTGTTGTTTATGTTTTAAGTGTCCCCGCTTTTAAATGTTTTGAAAGGTTTTAAATATGAGCATTAAACCGCTTGATGAAGTATTTAACTTGCATTGCTGAGTGAGAACCTAGGTTTAGGACCGTGTTTTGGGTCGGGTTCTTACAGTGTTGTGCCTGTTCAGGCAGTTGGCTGTTAGCTCGTTTGTCGACAGTGTGTGTCGAGGGTTGCCGAAGAACCCTAGGTTGTGGAGAGCCTCTCCAGAGCTCAGTCAGGCCCAGCTAGTGAGTTTCAGTTGGCTAGCTGGAGGCGTGTAGTTTGTAGCCTCGGGTGAGTTGCTAGCAGTCTTGGTAGATTAGCCAGCCAGTGGTTGTTTAAAGTAGAGTCTGGATTGGTTCCGGTGCGGTGGCAAGTTGATGCTTGGTGTTGACCAAGGTGTGGTTTGGAGCTGCTAGAGATTAGTTTTGCTCGTGGGGCGAATGGTTCGTGCCCTGTTGGTTGTTTTTCCTGTTTCCAGGATGTTGAGTTGCCCCGTTTGGCATTTGGAGGTTCAGTCTGAGATGGACCCCTGTTGTTGCCCCGTGAGATTTAGATTTTGTTGCTCTAGTGGAGCAAGACAGTGAGCGTATGTGGAGCTCTCTGTCCTTCGGTTGTCTGCTTGTAAGAGGCGTTTCCTTCTGGGAGTTGTCAGATTCTCCCGTAGCCATGAGTTGATGGTAGTGGTGCTAGCTTGAAGGAAAAGTTTGTTGGCTGCTTGGAAGCAGTTGTTTGTCCAGTTAGGTGGACTCTTGGATGGTGTTCTAGAGGCTGCAGTAAGGGTTGTTTTGCCTCTTGTGAGTGTTGGGCCAAGGTTTGGTCCTCTTGTTGTTTCGAGAGCTAGTTCAGTTCTAGCTGGAGGGCGTTGCCCTGAGGTCTTATTCCAAGTCAGGAAGTTTTGGGAGTTGACCCCTCCCTCGGCAGTTGAGTAAGTGTTGTTAGTTTCGGATTGGTGATCCGATTGGTTGAGTTTTCCCTTGGGTGTTGCTTCCAAGAGAGTTGGTTCTTTGTTACCTTGGGTTTGAGCAAGTCGGTGAGCTTGTGTGAAGTTCAGCGCCCTTGAGTTTGCTTGCCGGGAAATCGTTTCCCGTTTAGCGAGAGAGTAAGCTTAGCTCTGAGTTGTGTAGTGGATCGAGTAGCGCAGTTGGTCACCCAATGAGAGGGTCCCTGCTTTGTGTTGTTAGCAAGCAAGAGTTGTTTGTCCCCGCAAGGGCGGAGGCCAGCCAGTGAGGGTTGTTTCTGGCAAGTTGTTGGTTCTTTGGGGATTGAAGATTTCCCTTTCCCTCTAGTCTCTGTGGTGGTTGAGTTGCTCCCTGGATGTCAGCCTCGAGTGTTAGCTTCTGAGGTAGTCTTGCGGATTCCTGTGGCTCAGGATCCGTAAGCTTTGAGGTTGTCGTTATAAGTTTGGGTTGAGTTTTGCTGAGCAAGCCCTTCTCGGGCTTTGCTCCTAGTTGTTGTGCGTTCGCAGTTGGAGATAGCGTAGCCTCATTTGAGTGAGTTGGCACAGAGGTGCCGTGGCTTTGGTTGGTAAAGCCGATGAGCTGTTTTCCTCAAGGTGTTGTGCCGCAGAGAGCTGCGTGATGGTTTAGTCCTTGCAGCCCGAGTTTTCCTTGAGAGGAATGTTGGTGGTTTCCTTGCCTGGCAGTGTTCTCTTTGGCCAGTTGCTGATAGGTTGCTCCGAAAAGTTTGCTTTCGGCCGTTGAGAGGCTGCAGTTTGGTGGCTTGGCCGAGTGGAGCATGTGCCTGGCCCTTGCTTTTAGAGGTGGCCGTAGCTTAAGTTTCAGCTGGTGTGAGTGTTGTTAGCCGTTGGGTGTACCAGGATGGTGCCCCTTGCCTTTTGGATCAATCGCCAGTTGGTGGTTCGATTGTTTTCGTTAAGGCTGTAGGCAAGGTTTGAGGTTCGTTGGCCTCTTGTGAAGTAAGAGTAGGCCGTTTGGTTTTCTGGAATCTGAGAGGTTCAGTTGTTTGGCCAGCTTGTGTAGGGTTGAGGCTGCTTGTTAGCAGCTGTGAGCTTCCAGAGGAGTTTCGCCAGTGCGTGGCGTTGAGTTTTGGAGCTTGTGCCTAGTCTGCGAGTTTGTTGAGAGTAACACCGTAGAGAGGTGTTCAGTGTTGGATTAGCAGGGCTTTAGTTTGAGCCCAGGTTTGTAGGGCCTTTTGAGATCCTTGAGCGGATCGGAGCAGTGGCCTTTCGGTTAGCTTTGCCCCATTTGTGGTAGATTGGTTGGCATTGTGGCTTTGAGCCTTTGAGAACCCAAGAGGGTTTGGTTCTCGAGGAAGGGCTAGTGTTGTCTTGGCCGAGAAGTTCAGTTGGCTGGATCAGTGGAGTTTTCCTGGAGCTGTTTCGTCTTAGGACTTTCGAGGACGAAAGTCTTAAAATGAGGGAGTATTGTAACATCCCAGTTTCCTATTCCAGTTTTCGAGGTGCCTTCGGGTCATGATTCGGATGTTTGGTTGGGTCATTAGAGCGGTTTGGACCCTTGGGGGTATTTTGGTCTTTTAGCTCCCCGGGCAGGATTTGTGGTTTTCAGGGCTTCGAGGAAGCTCTTGCCTTTGTCACGGCTTGTTTGTTGTTGGCTGCGAGTCCCGTGGTGTTTGGGCTAGTCGGTTGGATGCTCGGTTGTGGTTTGGGCTTTGGCTAAGTGATGGTTGGTTGTGTGCTTCCTTTGGGATTCGAGCCCGGGCCCTTAGTGTTGCTTTAGGAGTTGGATTTAAGTGAGTTTTATTAATTGGAAAAGATTGCTTCGGTCGGGTCTCGAAAGAGGAAGCCGGGAAATGGGATTTTAAGGTTTTGATTTGGATAAAAGTGGATAAGGATGGATTTTATGGATAAAATCCCATTTATTTCCTTTTATTCCCATTTTTCTTTTATTTTCCCATTTTCTTTTATTTCCTTTTCAAAATCCATTTTCTCTCTCTCTCTCTCTCTCTCTCTCTCTCTCTCTCTCTCTCCCCGAGCACCCCACCTAGCCGAGCAGCCCCTTTGGTCGCCCAACCCAGCAAGCCCGAGCAGCCCAGCCAGCCCGAGCCAGCCCGCTCGCCTAGCCAGCCCGCGCACGCTCGCCCTGCCCAAGTCGCGCCGTCGCCCAGCCCAGCTCGCCGAGCTTAGTCCCCGCGCGCCAGTGTCGCTGGGCCCGAGCCCCGCCGCTCGCCGCGTCGCCAGCCGCGCTCCTCGCCGCCGCTCTGGTCGTGTCGCCCGATGATGGTGTCGCCGGCTTCGAGCCTCGCCAGTGCGCTCTGTGCCAAGCCGCCGAAACGATCTTGAATCGCGTCGCCCGTGTCGTCCGCGCCAGTGTCGGCTAGATAGCGCTTCCTGTAGCCCGACGCATCTTGTCGCTTGCGCCCGCGCTCCATCCTCGTGCCGGCCGCGCGCGCGCGGCGCGCTGCTGCCGAAGCTAGCGCCGCGTCGCGTGCCAGCGCCGCTGAGAAGCTAGCGCGCGTCGCGCGCGCCCTTGCGTCGCCCAGCGCTTGATCCCAGCGCGCCAGCGCCCTTCCCTGCGCCTGTCTGCGCCCAGCTGCTACCTAGCCCGTGCAGCCGGCTCGTTCGCGTGTCAGCCGCTCCTCGTGAGTTGTTCCCGAGCCGAGCCTTATTTATTTTAGTGTATTTAGGGCTATTTTATGATTATTAATGTGTTTGCTTGGCTCGTTATAGGTTGCTCGGGTTCGATCGCAGTTAGGTTTGTTGTGTGTTTTTGCCTTCGACCAGGTAAGGATTTCTTACTGGAGTTGTGTTGGCCCTGCGATATAATATGTGATTGCTGATTGTATGCTTGTTGTGTTTATTGACATGTTTGATGATAAGTGATCTATTCTGAATTCCCGACTGGCATGATATCCTATGTTGTTTCTCATGTTAGTCCATGCTAGGTTGTTACTTTCTGGCATGCTCGTATCTGATCTTGCTTCGTAGTATCATGCTAGGTTCGTTGTATTCTTTTGAGCACGTATTGGATTTATTTGATTGTTTGCTGATTGCTATCACAGGTTAGAGTTCAAATAGATACCATCATCCAGGCCGGGTGCATAAAGTACCTTGCATCCCCGATAGGGACGTACGAGATTGAGCTCCGTCCCTGATCCCGTTAGGGACTAGCTAACCCTAACGGCGGGCCCCGCAATCTTGGGTGACGGTGGCAGACTGTTAAATGCCCCAACGGTCGGGATGATGACTTGGCATTTTCTTGTCCCCGACAGCCGACACGTCCTCAACGTGTTTTGGCGGTAGCCCTTGAGTTGCCACCTGATAGGGCAAGGACGGTTTCCTGGTGTAAGCCTACCACGACCCGTGCCTTAACCTCAGGTGCGGTGGTTCAGGCTGACATAGTTCACGTGTCCAGGTCTCACACCCCTATGTCAGTGACACCGATCCAGAGATTTAGTTAGGCGTGGTGACTGGACATGGGCAGCTTGCCACTAGACCCGACACCCCCTATAGTCTGCAGTAGCACGCGGTGCGCGCGCACGCTCATTATAGCACCGACCGGAGAGCTCCTCGGGATCTTGAGCCAGTGCACCTTTCGTCGACAATAGACAGGCTGAGGCCGAGACTTGTTTCTCGTATAGGGCGTATTGAGTGATGAGTTATTTCCGGACTAAGACCCTGAGTTGGCATCCGAGGCCCTAGTGTGGGCTAAGCTATGTGCTCTATTCTGTGTTTATATTCATAGCTTGCATACCTTTCTGTTAGATGACCATGTGTATCGTATTGTACCCCAGTTGGGGATTCTTACTGAGTAATTCGTTACTCACCCTTATTATGTGGTTTTTTCCACAGGTAGCCATGGTGCGAGACAGGATAGCTGGAGGAGGAGCTGTGATCATGGAAACCCGTTGTTCAACTCTGAGTTTTATGTTTATGATTTAAATGTTCTCTGAATGCATGTAGTTGGGCACGGAACCCTAGGGTGTTTTCTGAATGTATTTCCGGATTCTAGCATTGTTGTAAAGTTTGTATGTTTTAAATAAATCTCTGATCAGAGTAAGTTTTGTAAATGTATTTGTCTTGGAACAGGTGCTTGGAAACAAGGACAGGTTTCAGGAAATTATGTTAACTTTTTAAATGGATGTTTTATGTTTTAGTTTTTACTTAGAATCCGAACACCCTATTGCGAATTTTCTAAAGTTTTGAATGCATGCATTGAGGTAACGGCCTATTTTAGAACCCTTTCGGGTCTGGTCGTTACAGTAAGAATCCCCAACCGGGGTACAATATGATATACATGGTCATCTAGCAGAAAGGTATGCAAGCTATGAATATAAACACAGAATAGAGCACATAGCTTAAGTCCACACTTGGACCTCGGATGCCAACTCAAGGTCTTAGTCCGGAATAAATCCACCACACAATACGCCCTATACGAGAAACAAGTCCCGACCTCAGCCTGTCTACTGTCGAATGAAAGGTGCACTAGCTCAAGATCCCGAGGAGCTCTCCGTTCGGCGCTGTAATGAGCGTAAGCGCGCACCGCGTGCTACTGCAGACCATGGAGGGTGCCGGGTCTAGTGGCAAGCTGCCCATGTTCAGTCACCACGCCTAACTAAATCTCTGGATCGGGGTCACTGACATAGGGGTGTGAGACCTGGACACGTGAACTATGTCAGCCTGAACCACCGCACCTGAGGCTAAGGAACCGGTCGTGGTATGCTTACACCAGGAAGCCGTCCTTGCCCTATCAGGTGGCAATCAGGGGCTACGGCCGAACACGTTGATGACGTGCCGACTGCCGGGGACGAGGCAATGCCAAGTCATCATCCCAACCGTTGGGGCATTTAACAGTCTGCCACTCTCACCCAAGATTGCAGGGCCAGCCGTTAGGGTTAGCTAGACCCTAACGGGATCAGAGACGGAGCACATCTCGTACGTCCCTGTCGTGGATGCAAGGTTCGTTATGCACCCGGCCCGGATGATGCTACCTACCTGCACTCTAAACCTATAATATCAATCAGCAAACAATCCAATACAATCCAATACGTGCTCAATTAGAAACAACGAACCTAGCATGATACTACGAAGCAAGAACAGATACGAGCACGCCAGAAAGGAACAACCTAACATGGACTAACATGAGAAACAACATAAGAAATCATGCCAGCGGGAATTCTGAACAGAGCACCTATCACTAAACATGTTAATAAACACAACAAGCATACAATCAGCAATCACATAATATATTGCACGGCCCACACAACTCCGGTAAGAAATCCTTACCTGGTCGGAAGGCAACTACACACAAGAAACCTAAGCTGCGATCGAACCCGAGCAACCTAAAGCGAACCTAACAAACACATCAATAATCACAATCCATAGGCCTAAATATAATAAAATAAACAGGGCTCGGCTCGGAAGCAACTCACGAGGTGCGGCTGACACACGAACCGGCAGGTTGCACGGGCGAGGCAGCTGCTGGGCGCTGAGGCTGCGCGCTGGGCGGGCTGGCACGGGCGTTGAGGCGCAGAGTTGTGCGCGAACGAGCGCTGGGGCGACACAAGGGTGTGCGGGCGCGGACGCGAGCTCGGCTGGGCGAAGGCGCGGCTTGGCACAGGGACGGCGCGGGCTGGGCGACACGACGAGCTACAGGGACACGCGCGCGGGGCGACGCGACACGATGGCTACAAGGATGCTCGATCTGGCACGAGGCGGCTCGGATCTGGGCGAGTCGGGCGCGGACGGGAAGGCCTGGTGTGGGGACGAGCAACGCGGCACTGTGCGGGGCGACTCGAGGCTGGGCGACGCGACACAGGGCTAGCAGGGCTCGGGCTGGCGACCTAAGCGAGCAGGGGGATGGGCTCGGCGAGCCGGGCGGCTAATGGGTCGGGCTTGGGCGACCTGAGCTGGGCGAGCAGGGGCTAGGCTCGGGCTGGGCTCGGGAAGAGAGAGAGAGAGAGAGAGAAAAGGGAAAAAATGGGATTTTTTCCTATTTTCCAACCTTATCCACTTTTTAAAACCTTAAAACCCTAAAATCCCATTCCCCGGCTTCCTCCTTCGAGACCCGACGAAAGCAATCTTTTCCAATTAATAAAACTCACTTAAATCCAACTCCCAAATCAATAATAAGGGCCAGGGCTCGAATCCCAAAGGAAGCACTCAACCAACACTAATTTGCCAAAACCCAAACCACTCCCGAACTTCATAACGACTAGCCCAAACATCTCGGGACTCGCAACCAACAACAAACAAGCCTCGACAAAGGCAGGAGCTACCTTGGAATCCTGAAAATCCATAAATCCTGCCCGGGGAGCCAAAAGAGCAAAATACCCCTAATGGTCAAAACAGCTCTAACGACCCACCGAACAACCGAATCATGAACCGAAGGCACCTCGAAAACTGGAATAGAAAACTGGGCTGTTACAATGTTGAACTGAATCTATTGATCGATCATTTGCAGCGTGATTGTTCCTTCATACACATCCATCAAGGTTTGCCCATTCTTTAGGAAAGGTCTTCTTAAGATGATTGGCTCTTCCTTGTGTGCTTCATAATAAAAAATGATGAAATCCGTGAAAAGATGAGCTTATCTACTTGGGCTAAGATATCCTCAATTTTTCCTATAGGACGAGTGATTGTCCTATCAGCAAGTTGAATTATAACAGTTGTTGGGTCTAGCTTCACCTATTCCAAATTTTCATAAACTAAAAGTGGTATAAGGTTAATGCTAGCTCCTAGATCACAGAATGAGCGCCCAATATGGATATCGTCAATTTTCAGGGATATGAATTGCCCAGGGTCAATTTCCTTTATTGGAATTTAATTCTGGACAATTGCACTGCATTTCTTATTTAGTGCGGCCACTTTGAATTCCTCAAACTTACTTTTCTCACTGAGAGCATCCTTTAAGAACTTCATGTAATTTGGCATCTGTAGCAACACATCTAGTAACTCAATGTTAATGTGGGTTTGCTTTAGTAATACGTGAAGTTTCCGAAATACGTTTCGTTTCTCCTTCTCTTAAGCCTCTGAGGATAAGGTGGCGACGATGGTTGGTAGATTGGTAGTGGTTTGTCCACACCCTTTGCCTCACATCTTATCTCAGGTTCCTCTGTTTGTTTCTACGTATCTTCCATGTTCTCTGGTTGCTTAGCATCCTTGGAAGTTAAAGTTTCTTGATACTTTTTCATCTTCTCGCTTTCCATCAGAGGTTTCTCACTTCTCAACTCAATCGCATTGACTTTCTCTTTTCTGTTCCTCCTAGAGCTTTCTGTATATGATGCAATTTTTCCTTGCTATCTGCTCTTCAAATCTGACGCGATTTGTCCTAATTGCAATTCCTATGTTTGCAGCGGTGCTTGTTAAGCATTCAACATTGTCATTTGTTACATTATTGTTGCGTCGTTCTTGACCATGTTGTCCTTCATTATTGAGTCATACGATTAAGTGTAACCTTGAATGTTGATTGTTTCCGAATCCTGATTGTTGATTCAATCTTTACTGCCCATCTAGGTTAACATTGTGCGTATTCGAGAAAATATTATTCTAAGGTCGTGAGTTTGGATTTCTAATGTACATCACCGAAGCCAGATTTTTACTACAACTTTTGTAACGGACCGGGTTTTGGAGATGGCTCTACAGGTACGGTTTTCCGTTGTTTAGGTTGATTCGTTGGGTCGTTATGCACTTTTAGCCTTAAGGGCTATTTTGGTAACTTCACCCTTAGAGCCAGTTTTATTGATTTTCCGAGTACAAGGTTATTTTGTGATTTCAGCTCTAGTTTTGCAGTTTTGGAGGCAAAGCTTAAATTAGTTTTAAAAGAAAAGATAAGGTTTTTTTTTTTTTAAAAAAAGGAAATTAAAAGGGTTTTTTTTTTATCGATCTATTTTCCCAGCCGTTCTCTTCTTCGATCGTTATTCTAGAGAGAAAAACCAAAGAGTTCTTCCATCATTCTTTTAGTCAATTTCTGCCAAAATCGATTTTTTGCCCTTTCTACAAAAATTGATTTCTACCGTTCACCATTCTGCCGTTTGGGATTTGGGTAATTTCTGAATTCCCTAAATTTATGTAGTTTGGTTAAAAATAATTAATATTAATTTGTTAGAATTAATTGTTAGGTTGCCAGATTGTTCGTGTTGGTTATCTGCAGCTCAAGGAGCAACATTTTAATTATTATGTATTATTGTTCAGGTAAGGATTTCTTACCTGGGTTGTGTGGATGTAACGGCCCAGTTTTCTATTTCGGTAACCCAGGTGATTTCGGGGCATTATTCGGATGTTCGGATGGGCCGTTAGAGCTGTTTTAACCCTTAGGGGTATTTTGGTCTTTTTGCCCCCGGTCAGGGTTTTGAGGATTTTCAAGATTTCAGGGCCTTTCTTGCCTTCATCGAAGTTTGGTGGTTGTTGGTTGCAAGACCCGAGAGGTTTGGGCAAGTTGTTTGGGAGTTTGGAGGTATTTAAGTTATTGGCAAAATTAATGGGTTTTTGAGTGCTTCCTTTGGGATTTGAACCCTTACCCTAAATGGTTTTGGGAGTTTGTAGGAAAAAGAGTTTTTCTAGAAAGAAAAGTTTGCTTGGGCCGGGTTTTGAAAGGGGAAGCTTTGGGAAGGGATTTTAGACCCATTTAAATTAGGAAAAGGGAAGAAAAATCAAGAAAGTCCCTTTCCCCTTGTTTTGCAATCTCTCTCTCTCTCTCTCTCTCTCTCTCAAAACCCTAGCCGCACCATGCCCAGCCCTTGCCACACCAACCTGGTGAGCCACCACACCTAGCCGCACCCCACACCAGGCCGTTCGGCCTGCCCGACACACGCTGCTCACCGACCGCACCACCACTGCACGGCCACGCCCGATCATCACTCATGGCCATGGCGGACCCGCTCTGCACGGCCGCACCACCCGGCCCAGTGCGCCCGGGACGTTGCATCGCCCGGCCAGTGCTCCCAGACGAGCCGCGCCGTTCCGCACCAGGCCGTCTAGACGCGCCGCGCCGCGCCGCTCCGCTTCTGCTGCCGCCCGACAGCGTCGCCGCCGCTTCAGCTGCCGCCAGACGCGTCGCCGCGCCATATTGCATCTCTCGCGAACCGACGTCTCGCCCGCGCGCCCGACCCAGCGTGTTCGCTCGCCTGCGACAGCCCGCGTCTGCACGTCCCCTGCCTCGCTAGTTCCAGCGCCCAGCGCCAGCGCGCCCTGCTTGTCCTTGCTGACGGACAGCCTGCCTTGCCGTGCAGGTTGGGGCGTGACCTTGTGTCTTCTCGGTCGGTAATTCCCGAGTCTTTTCTCCTTTGGGCACTAGGCTGTTGGCTGCTGTTTATTTAATTAGGTTGTTTTTACTAAAATGCTTAGGTTGCTCGGTTTCGCTTTAAAGCTCGAGGGTCATTATTTGATTGTGAAAGTTATTTATGCTCGTTTCTAGGTAAGGATTTCTTACCGTGGTTGTGTGGACCCTGCGATGCTTTCTTGATTGTGCCTTATATGCATGTTTACTTCTATGAACATGATTAGTGGATAGGACAGCTTGTGATTGCATTCTTGCTAGCATGTTTGCCTGTTTGTACATGTTAGTGCCATGCTAGGATTGTTCTTCCAACATGCTTGAGATTCCTGCTTTAAGTTCGTAGTATCATGCTAGGTTATGTGTGATTGATGTTGATATGTATGTCTAGCCAGGAATCAGTTATTTTGTACTCCTAGCTAGTATAGTAGGGTTTGTCATCATCCAGAGGCTGAGAGCGGACATAACTTACTTTGTCCCCACCGGTCGGGTGTAGAGCGAAGCATAACGTACATTGCTTCCCCGTGGCCGATGTGGATTTAGCTACCACATCGGCATAAGCCTAGTTTGTAGCCTGCTAGAGCGGAACCCTGCCAACGGTGCAAGCCTGCCTTGGCCGGTTCTTAGCTTCAGGTCGGTGGTACAGGCTGCACAGATGAGTGCCGAGGGCCTCGCATTCGTGTTCGGTGACACCGTTTCCGAGTCTTTAGGCATGCGTACTGGCCCGCGTAGTTTGTACTTAGGCCCCACATTTACGCCGGTTTGCAAAGCATGCGGTGTGCGCGCAACACAGCGTTAGTCGCCGGTTCGGAGAGCTCCCGGGCTAATGTTCGTGAGTACACGGTTCCTTCCAGTTTAGAGCTAGACTTCGGGTACTCCCGATAGTAGTCATTTGTTAGCGAGGGTAAGAGGCCCTTGAGGACACCCATTGGGATTGGCTTTTTGAGTGATCATATGGTCGAGGGAGAAAGACCCTCGAGGGTGTCGGATATCTTTGGGATCGGTTTTTGGTGATCAATTGGCCGAGGAGAAAGACCCTCGGAGATGTCCCGAGATTGGTTATGAGAGCCAATCATTAGGCCGGAAGTAGGAGACCGAGGATTCCAGATTCGCCTTGTAAGCTCGTTGAGCTATGATCCATGTTGGTAGCTTGTTTGCATGTATACTAGGGTGCGGATGATTGATGTATCGTATTGTACCCGGTTGCGGATTCTTCACTGAGTATGTTTATACTCACCCTTATTTCTCGTGGTTTTCCACGGGTAACTTGGGACAAAGACAGACCGGGGCGGCTAGCGGAGGAGCGATTGATCATGGGAGCCGCGGCACTCTGTCTTTTATTGTTTGCATAATTTGTTCAGCATGTAGACGGACAGGAGTCCTAGGGGGATGTTTTTAACAGTTGTTTAAATTGTATTGTATGATTTCATAAACACTGGCCATGCTTGTTTTACTTTGTTGGTTTGCTTAAATGAAGGTGTTGTTTATGTTTTAAGTGTCCCCGCTTTTAAATGTTTTGAAAGGTTTTAAATATGAAGCACTAAACCGCTTGATGTAGTATTTAACTTGCATGCTGAGTGAGAACCTAGGTTTAGGACCGCATTTTGGGTCGGGTTCTTACAGTGGACCTTGCACATGTCTTTACTGATTGTATATGTTGCTTATGTGTTACTGTCTAGCATGTTAGGTAGGAACCTGCTGAGTTGACGACTTGTTTATGTGTGCTAGCATGTTTTAGTTCCATGAATGTTGTTTTAGTATTCTGCTAAGATTGACTACTATTTATCGTTGTTTATTGAAATGTATTAGGGAACTAAGCATGTAGAATTCTTAGAATTATATGTCCTTTAGGTTGTTGTCATCTAGAGGCTCGAAGAGGATGTGATGTAACATGCCACCTTCTCAAGCCCGAGGATGTGATGTAATATGCCGCCTCCAGTATAGCCTAGTTTTGAGGCCTGCTAGAGCAGGATTTTAATCATGGTGTAAGCCTGTCATGGGAGTTTCCTTAGCTTCAGGTGTTAGGTGTGAATAGGCTGCCACAGTAGGGTGTCGAAGGCCTCCCACCGACTGTGGATCAGTGGACACCAATTCCGAGTCTTGTTAGGCATGTGGACCTGGGCCAGAGTAGTCTGCATAGACATGCATTTACTTTGTTCCAGTAGCATGCGGTGTACGTGTACACGCACTAGATGCCGAGAGGAAGGCTCCCTCGGGATAGTGTTGTCAGTACACCTTTCCTTGTGTTTGTTTATAGCCGAACACTTGGATAGTCCCCCAAGTGTTCAGATCATCCCGATGAGCTGATTGTTAGGTCAGGAGACAGTGAACTTTTGATATTGGGAGTTATGTTGATAACTCGAGGTTGGAGTGTAAGTTACCGTTTTGCATGTATAGCTAGGATGCTAGATGATGTGATGACTTGTGTATTGTACCCCAGTTGTGGGTTCTTACTAGGCACCTTCGTACTCACCCTTATTCTATGGTTTTCCACAAGGTAACTTGGGACAACACCGGGATGGCTAAAGAAGGAGCTGATGGATCATGGGAGTCCGTTGTATAGTCTTTCCTTTATTTATTCTTATTCATTGATTAGCATGCTACATAGGGATGTTATCTGATTTAACTTTATTCGATGTTTTAATAATCTCCTGCCAGATGCTTAAACAAGGTGTTTTTGTTATGAATGAATTGTTTTATGTTTTTAAATAAAGAGTTTTTTTTTTTAATTTTTCGGTTATAACGGTATTTTGAATCATGCATGCTGAGTAAGAACCAAGTCTAGGGTGGTTTAGAAGTCGGGTTCTTACAACTTTCGTACGCATGGTCACCTCCATAGAGTACACAAAAGTCGGAGATTGTTTCGATAATCTTGTGGGCCTCGTTATAAGTTTTCTTCATAAGGCTTCCTCCTGCAGTTGCGTTGAGGATCGCCTTGTCCTGATCGGACAACCCATTATAAAAATTCTCCCTTTGGAGAGTGTACGACACGTCGTGGTATGGACAGTTTGCTATAAGCTCTTTGTGTCGTTCTCATGCACCTCCTAAAGTTTCATCGTCCTCTTACCTAAAGTTAGTAATTTCATGTCTAGATTTCATGCTTTGTTAGGTGGGGTAATATTTTGCGAAAACAATTCGGAAACTTGTTCCCAAGTGTACTCACGCGACAACGTGCTTATCCAATATTTGGCCTTTTCTTTTATTGAATAAGGGAACATTGATTCGTAGCGGACAACAGAATGCCTCGTGTGTAATTAGTTCGCACTTCACACAAGTATACGCGGTGTGTAGCAAGTATTAAGTAAATTATCGATCTTCACAGGGACTATAAACTATCCGAGGTGATGTTCAGAATTAAATTGTAAATTACACGAATATGATTTGAGTTGGTATGGTTGAAATCATAAAGGTAAATAAATAGCAGCATAAAATAGTTATGAAAAATAAGGCTAGACTAAGATAATCATGGAAATCAACAACAATGTAATAGCAAGAAACATATGCGATAAGGGACTCTATCATACTACGCCTCACAAACTTCCGCTTCGGCTTCCATAAGCATCAAGCCCGACTTCCATTGCAACTTGATGTAATTATGAGCTAGCGCTAAGTATATAATAATTACTCGTTTATTCCTAAACTCTGATTGAAAGCATTACAGACGTAACACTACCTATTAAACATACAAAATAGACTTAGGTTATTTCCTCTTCTGATTTATAACCTATTAGTTTGTGTGGGTGGCCAGTGGACACGTACTATTAAAATGATGCACCTAATTTACATGCTCTAGATGAACTCTTCCAGTTCTTCCTATGACATGTTGCTAAAATTCACTTTCTTTTAGCTTTTCTCTAAAGCAGTTAGTTCATGATACAAACAAAGAACAAAAAACATGATATGGAAAAAATACTAGAATTGTATTACTGAAGTAAAATGAGTCTACTAGAAAATTAAAGAAAAACATCAAACTCTCATTGGTCGTCTAGGTTAAGACTCTGAACTCCTCTCAAAAGAAAGAACAGAGAAAGGACTGAGCATCGTCGTCTATTACAAAAACAATCTATTTATAGTGCTTGGCTGTCAAATCTTTGAATCTTCCAGACTGGCACAAATCAATCATCGCCATACTTTCCCTTTTTACTCTTGCCAAATATGTTTTAATTTGTCTAAGGCAGGAATCCCGTGATTTCAGCAATCCGTCTCATAATTTTTCTAGTTAGTAAACTACACGCTATCAACCAATTCTTCCCTTATTTACTTCAAAAGCGTTTGACCCTTGTCTCTTGAGCTTTAGTTGTTTGTAATTGTGCGTCTTGATTCTCAGCATCGCATTGTTCCACTAGCACTAACTCTGCAAAAATGGTAATCAACATAAACCTTGCGAAATCCATGCTAAACGTGTTATTTTGGTTGTTTTCAACATAATAATTCATATCTTCCATTTTATTCCGCTAATGCGTAAACATCAGCAAATTGCACATTTTTCTTCCTATTTTCACCTTACTCGCAATAATTGTCAATTAATAAATGTGAACAATAATCCAAAGTTAGGCTAAAATCTGACTCTATTTCAGAGTTATCAAACCTCCAAACTTGAATCATTTCTCGTTTCGAGCGTTGCTATTATAGGTGTAACAACTACTAAAAGTAATGAAAATCACAATTCTGCGCTTTTCCTCTTGCTAAAAAAAAAAATCTTTAAGTATAATTGCTCTAATAAACCAAAAGCTTAATTATCATAATTCATCATTCACTAAGGTCCTAACAATCTCATCTCAGTTCTTCTCTTTATTTCCCTTAGTTCAAAGTTCCAACTCCTAGTTTGGAGACTTTTGCTCTATTGCAATTCATTCAACCCCTATCATTTAAAATGTTCAAGACATTCTGTCCGAGACTTATTTATTTGGGTTCCTTATAGTAAATTTTCTGATTGGCTGCTAAATCGTCTATAACATTGCTAGTAGAATACTTAGATATCCCACGGCTTATTCGCTCGTCTTGTCGTTTCAATTTTACCCAGAATGCCTTGAGGTTTTTTATTTTTTTTAGAAAACAATAAGCATTCGCATATTATTATTCGCACAACACGGGCTTCCCTCACCTCGAAACTTAAAGTCTTCATTTTCCTCAATGAAGGTGAGTCTTATTTTCCCCAAACTTTAATGAATCTAAGGTTCTTAATATCATTGTTGTAAGCTAATCGGTTTCCTCCCACATAATTGTTTAAGGTCCTAAGTTTAACAAGCATTTATCCCAAAATTATTTCGTTGGCAACTAGAGAATGATTTCTCGGGGCAGAATAAATATCAAAGTATCTAAAACAATGTTTGAAAGTGCGAAATTTAAAAGCAAGATTCTAACTCAGCATTGGTTAAAACATAAACGTAAGAAGTGAATCAAATGAAAGAATGATTATATTAATAAGTGAGTAAGCATATATAAAAAAAATGAAATATATAATCAGAAGGGACATGGACTTCCATTTTTAATTTTCATCATCTGAAGCAGACTCTTCGGAGCTAGAAGAAGAAACAATGTTGTGAAAATGCGGGAAGGTGGGGCGATGGATATGCAGATTTAAGAGTGCCAATGTGTAAAATATCGCACTGTCTCTCGTCTTCACATGCTCTAGATACATACCCAAATTATTGGATAGTATCTAGAGGCATTCTACCAGCTTCTCTTGCATGTTGAACTTCTTCATGAATTTGCGAGTTGACACATGGTCATGTGTTAATTTCTCAGGTGGGGCAGATTCCATCTCCAAGCGTTGGATGATCCTTTCCAATTCATCAGGCTCGCGCTTAAATGGTGTCAGTCGAACTTTCTGCCGCTTCCTAAGGCTCGCCTCAGCCTCATCCGCTTCGTCTCTACCTTTGCATCAGAACATGTCCTCCGGTGCAGGATTTCCTCTTCTTTCAATACCTTGCTGATGGTCTAACATCGAAGCTTTTCCTTCTTGATGCATCCTCACTTCTTCTTCATAGACCGCGACCACTTCATCAAGTCTAGAAGGGCCAGCGTCTGTATCTCTTCCCTTCTCAACCTTCCTTACCACTTGACGTGGTGCTGAATTAATAGCCAAGGATTCCTCCACTGATGCAGTACATTCTTCCATCCTTTCGGCAGGGGTAGTCACTTACCTTTTCATGGGTGGTCCAGCTTATGCTTGTCCGCCTTTACTTTGCATAGGTGCAGCTTCAACTGGCTCAAGATCCTAATCTGGGTTGACTTCTCCTTGCCTTTCTATTCTTGTGTACCACCATTTTTAGTAATTTGTTGCGAGGCTTCGCACCTTTGTAAAATTTTGGCAAGTGAGTTCTTGAAGTTAGAAGGGTAAGGGTAAAGAGAATGGTAATGGTCGATCGCGAATGAGACTATTTATCGATAAGATTGAGAATTGTGACCTCTATAACAACCGTCGCAATGCATCATGGTGATGATTGGACTTCAGCAGCCATGCAATATTTGCACATCGTTGGATTAATGATCGTGTAATCCAATTGCTCGATTTCCTTCGATAATTAATTATTGAAATGATTGTTCTCAGTCGCTCATGCTTCAATCCTGTGATCTTGTCCGTTCATCCATTCTTTTTGAATCTCAACCAAATTTTTTTAAAGATTTTATGGAGGTAACAAAAATGACTAAAAATCAATAAAGATAAACAATAAAGTAAAGCATAAACAATACGTCAAAATTCAAATACGTTATTCATAAGCGATAGAAATATTTAAATTTAGCATGCGTGGAGCGAAATTTAAAAGTTACCGATACGCTTTGGCTCCACTCGCATACTCGCACACTTATTCTTCAGTCAATGTGAATGAAGATATCCCGCGCTGAACATCCTCATTCCAGTAATGCTTAAGTCTTTGCCCATTAACTGCAAACTCATTTCCATTTGCTTCGTTTTTTATCCAGATTGCTCTTTCCTGGTTTTACCTGCGTAATATGAAATGGTCCAAACCACTTGGATTTGAGCTTGCCTGGAAATAAACGAAGTCTACAGTTAAATAACAAAACTTGTTGTCCAACCTTAAAAGTTCGAGGAGTCAACTTACAATCATGCCATTTTTTCATCTTTTCCTTGTTCAATTTTGCATTTTCATATGAAAAGTGTCTATGCTCTTCCAAATCAAGTAATTGCATCATTCTAACAGCACCTACTTTCTGGAGATCAAGATTTAATTTCTTAAATGCCCAGAAGCCTTGTGTTCTAACTTGATTGACAAATGACATGCTTTCCTATACACTATTATGTAGGCTGACATGTTCAATGGAATTTTCAATGCACATCGGTAAGACCAAAGTGAATCATCAAGTCGCATGGACCAATTCTTTCTGTTAGGTCCCACAACTTTCTCAAGAATACTCTTAATCTCTCGGTTTCAGATTTCAGCTTGGCCATTGGCCTGCGGATGATAAGGAGTAGCAATGTGATGCTTGATATTATACTTTTGCAACATGTGAAACATTGATCTGTTAATGAAATACGTCCCTTTCTCACTTATTAGTGCTCGCGGAGTTCCAAACCTTGTGAAAATGTTGCTATGAAGGAATCTAATAACTGTTTTGGCATCGTTGAAAGGTGTGGTAACTGCTTCAATCCATTTTGACACATAATCAACTGCTACCAAGATATACACATTTTCGCGCAAAGGGTGAAATGGGCCTATGAAATCAATTCCGCAAACGTCGAATAATTCCAACTCTAAGATTGAAGTGAACAACATTTTCTACCCCTTTCCTATATTTCCTTTCCTTTGAGACTTATCACATGTCTTTGCATAGTGATGCGCATCCTTAAATATACTTGGCCAAAAATAGCCAGATTGGAAATTTTTTGCTGCGGTGCGCATTCCTCCAAAATGTCCTTCATACTGCGATGCGTGGCACGATACTAATATCACATTCTTCTCATGTTCCTCTACACATCGGCGTATTATTCCATTAGCACATTGCCTATAGAGAAATGCTTCATTCTAGAAATAAAATCGTGTTTCATGAAATAAACGATTAGCTTGTTGTCTTGTGAGATCTGTTGGGATGACATGGCTTGCTAGATAGTTGGCAAGTCGAAAACCCAAGGAGCATTTTTCTTTTCTATCAGATTGATTACAAACAATTGCTCATCAAGAAAATTTTCAAATATGTTTAGCATTGTTGAATCAGATCACCTATTCTTTAGTCTAGATAGATGATCTACTACAACATTCTCTCAACCTTTCTTATCCTTGATCTCTATATAAAATTCTTGTAGAAGCAGAATGTAACGGCCCAGAGTTTTGTTCCGTTTCCCCATGTATGTTCAGTTAGCTTTTTGGTTGTTCGGATGGGCCGTTAGGGTTTTTTAAGTCTTTCATTAAGCTTGGAGGTTTGTTTCCGTTGTAGGTTCCTTGTTCCAGAGTTGTTAGAGAGGTTCTGTGGCCTTGGATTAAAAAGGGTATTTGAAAAGAAATAGGTGTTCGAGCCAGGGCTCGAACCCGGGTTGGTCTAGTTGTAGCTGTTTGCAAAAAGAAACTAGTTACGTTTAAGCCGAGATTGGAAGGTATGTTCTTGTTCGATTATTAATTTGTTTGATCCTTGGGTGTTTAGAGTTAGGGGTTAAATGAAAAAGGTTTTTTACGTTTGGCCTTGTGTTGGATTCGTATAGAACAGAAGAATTTGGCGATCTCTCCCTTTGTGTTCTCCCTTGCTTTCCGAATCGCAAATCACCCTCTTCCAACCCTCATCTGAATGATCAACCTCCCGAGAAAGTAGCCCAATCGCCAATCTCTTCCTCCTCCCTTGCCGATTTCCATCTCCCTCGCAAGCCAAGCCCTAACCGCACCACCCTTTGGCCGAGACTCCATCGCAGCCCCAGACGCACGCATCGCCGCAACAAGCCCCACACACCGGCATGCAGCAGTCCCGGCTGCCCTCGCCAATCTATGCAGAGCCACAATTTTCCCCATCCGTACAGGTAAGGATTCCTTACCTAGGGTTATGTGATAGGTTACGTGTAGCTAGGTTCGGTTATCTACAGCTCCAGGAGCAACTGTTGTATTATTCTGCTTGTTCTCCAGGTAAGGATTCCTTAGCAAAGGTTGTGTGGACCCTACGTTCATCACGACCGCTACTTTTATATGTTTGACTGTTATGACCATGTTAGTGGATAGGTTTCTTGTTTGTGATTGAGCATGTTATGATTATTATCCTGTCCTGTTCTGCTATCATGTATGATATTTCTATGACATATTAGTACCATGTTAGGTTGTTCTCTGGCATGCATTCCCTTGTTATCTATTGAGCGTGTTTGGCCTATTAAGGCACGGGACATGACTCTTAGTTAGACTTGTTAGGATTGTCATCATCCAGAGCTTGAGAGTGGACATAAAGTAAGTTGTCCCCACGGGCCAAGATCGCGAGTTGCACGACGTATGATGCTTCTGCCCAGTAGCCGGTACGGATTAGCTCCAGTATCGGCATAAGCCTAGTTTATAGCCTGCTAGAGCGTAACCCAGCAGACGGTGTAAGCCTGCCGTGGCCGGTTCTTAGCTTCAGGTGTGCGGTGGTCTTATGCTGCTTACAGTCGAGTGCCGAGGACCTCGCACTGATGTTTGTTCAGTGACACTACTCCGAATCGTAGGCATACGTACCTGGACCGGTGTAGCACGTTTAGGTCTCACGTCCTTACATGGTTTGCTGCAGCATGCGGTGTGCGTGCACATGCATTAGGCACCGGGAGGAGAGCTCCCCCAAGATAATGCTTATAGTACACCATTCTTTTCCGAGTTTAGAGCCAGACACCGGGTACTCTCCCGTGTGTCCAGGACCAGGTTGGAGAGCTGGTCAGCAGTTTGGACATAACGTATCTTGTCCTAGTGATTGGACATTCGTGTTCCAGATGATTGCACCTTCGGGTCCTAGTTATTGGGCAGTGATGTCTCAGTTTCAGGATCAGTTGTTGAGCTGATCACTAGGCCGGTGGTAAGAGACCCTAATGTTTCAGGAGTCGCTTGGTTTACTCAAAGGTGTAATATGTGTTGTATGTATACTAGTATGCTGTATGATTTATATTCGTACTGTAGCCCGATTGGGGATTCTTACTGAGTATGTTTGTACTCACCCTTATTTTATGTGGTTTTCCACCAGGTAACTTGGGACAGCGACTGGACGACAAGGGGAGTGGCTGCTCGATCATGGGACTCCGCCGGAAAACTCTGCTCATCTTGTTTTATTTACTTTATTGTTATCAACATGCATTGGGCACAGATCCCTATGACTTTGTTATTTGGAACCTATTAAACTGTTGTGGGGTTTTTCTGGTTGTTTAAACTGTTGATGAGTTTTATCTGGATTGTATTAAATACTTGGATTTGTTTATGGCTTTTAAGATCTTGGATTTGAAATAAACTCTGGCCAGGGTTGCTCTATTCTTTACAGGTTGAATAAATGTTTTGAACAGGTTCCAGGTTTTGAACTGATTTGTACAGGAACTATGTTATGATGTTGTCTTGATTTTTACCATTTTATTATGCATGCTGAGTAAGAATACATTTAGTACCATGTTTTGGGTCGGGTTCTTACAGTTGGTATCAGAGCTCAAAGTCATAGATTATGTAGGCTAACCTGCCTTTGTAGGTTGTTGTTTGTCCCATGATCATCAGCAGTCCAACGACCGTCAGATTTTTCTAAGTTGTTGCTAAAATTTTTTGATACATTACTGCATCTAGTATACATACATTATCTGATTTTGGCTTGAGTGTCCTAGAGTGGACTGATCATGTGATTTTGTTTACAGATCGCCAGTATGCCAGTGACTCGTAGTGGAACGGGTGTTGCAGGTACTGCAAACTAAGATGGTGACGAGACTTTGTCCAGGGTTGACCCGACCCGCCAGCCGCTAGTGGCCCCGACAGTTAACCTGCCTAGAGAGGGGGTGGAGGCAGCTACGCCTCAATGAGCGACTCTAGAAGTGGAGTTCGCAGCAGCCATCCGGGTGATGATGTCAAGTTTCATGGCTGAGTAGAGGGTTGAGACCCAGGCGCAGCTTACTGCATAGAGGGAGGAGTACTGGGCCCAGATAGCCCAACTGACTCAACTGATCCAGTAGACGTTGCAGGTAGCCCCAGAAGGTGGGCAAACTCAGCAGGAAGTCGTCGACGAGACAGATGTCGTCGAAGGAGCCGCAGAGTTCGGCAACTGGCTGAAGGACTTCACTAAGTGGAAGCCTACTGATTTCGATGCTTCTGAGAACCCACTAGTAGCTGTTAAGTGGCTAGCCCGTATGGAGTACATCTTCAGGGTGATGGATTGCCCCGATGTTAAGAGGCTGAGATGGGCGACCCATGATCTGACGGATACAGCTGTGTGGTGGTGGGAGTCCACGGATAGAGCTAGGCTAGCTGGATCCCCACCAGCCACCTGGGAGTTTTTCATATGCAAGTTCTGAGCCAAGTACATTAGTGATGAGGGATTAAGAGGAGATGGCGGAGGCCTTCTCGAACCTGAAGTAGGGAGAAGAATTATCTAAGTACAATTATTTCGCCCTTGAACTCATTGCCTCTGAGGAGCTCAAGACTAAGAAGAAGGTTGCTCAGGATGTTCGAGCACTCGCTCCTGACTCTTATGATAGAGTAGTGGAGTTGGCCACCATATACAATCCCAAGTACCCGCCCGTGCTGCTAGTTGATGCACCAGTTCAGTTGCAGACAGGCCAGATGTAACTGCCCAATTTTCCATATCGATTCCTCAGGTACTTTCGGTTCGTTATTCGGTTTTTCAGTTGGGCTGTTAGGGCTATTTTGACCATTAAAGGAATTTTGATCATTTTGCCCTCTGGGCCGGCCTTGTGGATAATTAGGGTCCCACAGCTGTTTCTGTCTTTTGCTGAGACTTGGTCGTTTGTTGGTTGCAGGTTCAGAAAAATTATGTTGATTGTGAGGGAGTTTGGAGGTAGTTTGGTTAAATGTGAAATTAAAGAAATTAAAAGTAATGCTTGTTGGATTTGAACCCTTGACCTGCAGGGAGTTTGGAGGCTTGGATTAAAAAGAATTAATTAGGAAGAAATTGGTGTTCCAGCTGGGACTCGAAGAGGGAAAGCCCAGGAGTTTGGAACGCCAAAACCTAAAATCAAAAGGAAAAGGATCGTAGTATTTTACTCCTCCAAAAGTTGCACGATCTCCCCACTCCCTCACTCTCTCGTCATTCCTGTGGAAGCCGACTTCGTCCCTCCTTCATGCCGATTTTTCAAGCAGCCAAGTCGAAGTCCGTTAGTGAGTCTTCTTCCCTAGCCGAATTCGATCTTTGTTGCTTGGTCATGCCCTAACTAACGGTGTGTTGTGTGTTTTTCTACTCCCAGCCGAGAGTGTGCCCAGGGACCTTTCCTCGCAGCTCACCCAATCGATCGCGCCTCACAGACGTCGCTCTTCGCAACATCGCCTTCCCTAACAAAAACTTATTGCAGCCCCAGCATAGTCTCGCCCTCGCGAAGCCGCACGAATTCAGCCCTTTGCTCGTCCCACGCGTAAGACATCGCCCAAAGCCGCAAATGACCGCTTTGTTGCTGTACGCAGAAACCTCCACCCACAACGCAGTTAGAATGACCCTTCACAGCCGCGAGTATACGCGCAAAGACCGCGACGCTCATGGGTAGCCCTCACCGATCAGCACGCCGCAGCGTCGCCTCGCCTCGCCCGCACACGCAACCAACCGCATCGCCCAGCCGCACGTTGCTTCACTACAACGACCCTCACAACCGCTCGCACCAGCCTGCTTGCTGCTTGTCACCCACGCATCCAGCGGCCTTTTCTGCTCAATCGAGGTCAGCCCTTGATCCTACCGTGTGTTCCCTTGCTGCCGAGTTTGTCCCCTTTGTTCGGGTAGTTTCCCGATCCCTTTGTCTCTCGTGACTTAGTTTCTTAGCTTGTTAATTTCATGCGGGTTGACTCTATTAATTGCCTAGGTTGTTCAGGTTGATTTCGCAGCTCGAGGGTCTTCAATTATTGTTGTGATTGTTGTTTGCTTGTTTCTAGGGAAGGATTTCTTATTGGGGTTGTGTGTACACTACGATATTATCATGATTGTACCATGTATGCCTGTGATTATTATGAGCATGTTAGTGGATAGGACTGCTTGTTGATTGATCTCTGCTAGCATATTTACCTTTGTTTCTACATGTTAGTGCCATGCTAGGTTTGTTCTTCCAGCATGTTCTGTGATTCCTGCTTTAAGTTCGTAGTATCATGCTAGGTTATGTGCTTGTATTATTGAGCATGTTTGTTTAGGCAAGAATCGTTACTCTAAAATCCAGTGCGAAGTATAACGTATCTTGCTTCCACCCCGGTAGCCGATGCGGCATAAGCCTAGTTTGTAGCCTGCTAGAGTAGAGCTCAACCAACGGTGTAAGCCTACCTTGGCCGGTTCTTAGCTTCAGGTTGGTGGTACAGGCTTCTACAGATGAGTGCCGAGGGCCTCGCACTACTGTAGTTAAGTGACACCGCTTTCGAGTCTTTAAGCATGCGTATCTGGACTGCGTAGTTTGTCCCTAGGCCCCCACATTTATGTCAGTTTGCAGCAGCATGAGGTGTACGCGCACACGCGTTAGTTGCTGGTTCGGAAAGCTCCCCCGAGCTAATGTTCATGAGTACACCACTTCTATTCCAGTTTAGAGCCAGACTTCAGTTACTCTCCCATTTGTCAAGTAGTTGATTAGCCGAGGGTAAGAGGCCCTCGAGGACACCTATTTGAGATCAATTTTTGAGCTGGACATTTGGCAGAGGGAGAAAGACCCTCGAGGGTGTCTGACATCTATTTGAGATCAGCTTTTGAGTTAGTCATTTGGCCGAGGGAGAAAGACCCTCGAGGATGTCTTTTGGGATTGGTTAGGAGAGTCGATCATTAGGCCAAAAGTAGGAGACTTCCGAGGATTCCAGACTTGCTCCATAAGCTCTTTGAGCAAAGACCTGTGTTGGTAACTATTTGCATGTATACTAGGATGCCAGATGATTTAAGTATCGTATTGTACCCCGGTTGGGGATTCTTTCTGAGTATGTTTGTACTCACCCTTATTTCTGTGGTTTTTCCACAAGGTAACTTGGGACAGCACCGGGACGACTAGCGAAGGGAGCTGACTGATCATGAAAGTCGCTGGCACTCTGTCTTGTATTATTGCATTTATTATTCAACATGTAGATGGACAAGGAGTCCATAGGGGAACATGGTTATTGATGTTTTAAATTATTTTGAACGTTTTGTTAAACACTGGCATGGACTTGTTTTACTTTCACTACTTTTGATTTATGAATATTTACTGAAAGTGTTTTTAAGGTTCCCCGCTCGGTTATTTCTTTTAGAAATTTAATTGATACCTTGCACTATTTTTTTTATGTGATCACATGCATGCTGAGTGAGAACCTAGGTTTATGACCATATTTTGGGTCGGGTTCTTACAGTTGGTATCAGAGCGCAGAGTCATAGATTCTATAGACTAACCTGCTTTGTAGGTTATTTGTCCCTATGATCATCAGCACTCCACGGCCGTCGAGTTTGTCTAAGTTCGTTATGTTAAGGGGTTTATTTACAATACCTAATCTAGTATACATGTGTTACCCTTTGGTTGGCAGTGAGAGTCCGAGAGTGGACTAACCCTTTGTGGTTTCACATCACCAGTATGCCGGTTTCACGCAGTGGTGCAGGCCTGCTCGGAATTGTGAATAGAGATGTTGTTGAGACTGCAACCAGGGTTGACCAGACCCGTAGGCCGCCTGTTGCCCCAGCTGTTAACTTGCTTAGAGAGGGGGTGGATGCTCAGAGAGCTGCTCCTGGAGCAGAGTTTTTGCTATGCGTGATATGATGATGGGCCTAATGGCCGAGCAAAGAGTTGAGACTCAGGCGCAGCTAGCAGCGTAGAGAGAGGAGTCTAGGGCACAGATAGCGTAGTTGACACAACTCATCCAGCAGACACCCCCTGCAGCTCCAGTTGCCTCGATAGTTCCCCCAGGAGGACAGAATCAGCAGGACCAGACTGATTCATTATATAGCGCTGAAGGAGACGCTGAGTTTGGCAAGTGGCTTAAAGATTTTACTAAGTGGAAGCCCAAAGAGTTTGATGCTTTAGAGGATCCGCTAGTGGCGGTAAAGTGGTTGGCCAGGATGGAGTATATCTTCAGGGTGATGGGTTGCCCTGATATTCAGAGGCCGAGATGTGCGGCCCATGTTTTGACAGACACAGTTGTGTGGTGGTGGGAGTCCACGGATAGAGCTAGACCAGCTGGGTCTTCATCAACCACTTGGGAATTCTTTAGAACCAAGTTTCGAGCCAAGTATGTCAGTGATGAGGCTCAGCAGGAGATGCCGGAGGGCTTCTCGAATCTAAAACATTGAACAGATAGTATAGCTGCATATGAGAAGAAGTTCTCTAAGTACAGTTATTTTGCCCCAAAGCTTATTGCCACTGAGGAGCTCAAGACCAAGAAATTTATTAGTGGGCTAAGAAAGAAGGTTGCTCAGGATGTACGAGCGCTCGCTCTTGAGACTTATGATAGGGCGATGGAGTTAGCTACTATTTATAATCTGAAATACTCGTCGGTGCAGGTTCTTATTGTACTAGTTCAGCCTGTTCAGTAGTATTTAGGCAAAAGAGAAAGTTCGAGTCTTCCAGTGGGTCCTGCTCAGGTGGATAGCAGGCTCGCCGTTAGGGCCAATTTAGGGGTCGAGATCAGCGTCGATCACAGAGTAGACCGCAGGATCATCAGCAAGGCGTGGTTAGACAGCCGTCTCAATGCCGCATGTGTGGTAAGGCGCATTTTTTTATTTGTGGAGCATCACCCCGTGCTTGATATAGATGTGGCAAGGAGGGATATTTGGCCAGAGCTAGTTCTCAGAATGTAGTAGCAGCTAGACCAGCCCAGCAGCAGGGCCGAGTGTTTGCCACGACTCGTTAGGAGGCGGAGCGTACTGATGCTGCAGTTGCAGGTATGCTGCTTGTCTTAGATCATTATGCATTTATGTTGTTTGATTCAGGCACGACCCACTCGTTTATTTCTGATGCATTTGTTAGACAAGCTTGTTTGGAACTCGAACCTTTAAGGTTTAAGCTGTGTGTTGCAACTCCTTCGGGAGTGAGTATGTTAGCTAGTAGTAGAGTTAAGAGTGGCCATATACAGATATCTGAAGAGCTTTTAGTGGCTACCCTCATAGTCTTGCCTATGAGCGGTTTCGATGTGATCCTTGGTATGGATTGGTTGGCTGAGAACCATGCTTTGATAGATTGCCGCCAGAAAGAAGTCGTGTTTAGGCCTCCTCAGAAGCCGAGGTTCAAGTTTTGCGGAGTCTAGGGCGGAGTGTGTTCGCTGTTGATTTCAGCAGTGAAAGCCCGACGGTTGTTAGCTCGAGGAGCTTGGGGCTTCTTGGCAAAGTTGTAAGGTAATGGTAGTACCGCGGTGTCTGTTGATACGATCCCTGTAGTGCAGGAGTTTGTCGATGTTTTCCCTGAGGAGTTATCGGGCTTACCCCCGAAGAGAGAGGTAGATTTTACCATTGAGCTTAAGCTAGAGACTCTTTCTATCTCTAAAGCTCAGTATCGTATGGCGCCAGCTGAGTTAAAAGAACTCAAGGTGCAGCTGCAAGAGATGCTTGATCGAGGATTCATCCGGCCGAGTGTATCCCCGTGGGGGGCACCTATTTTGTTTGTTAAAAAGAAGGATGGATCAATGCGCTTGTGTATAGACTACCTAGAGTTGAATAAAGTCACAGTGAAGAATAAGTATCCCCTGCCGCGTATTGATGATTTGTTTGACCAGCGTCAGGGAGCTTTTATGTTTTCTAAAATTGATTTGAGGTCAGGGTACCATCAGCTGAGGATTCGGGATGCAGACATCCCAATAAAGCATTCAGATCGAGGTATGATCATTATGAGTTCGTGGTCATGTCCTTCGGACTGACTAACTCCCCTGCAGTGTTTATGGACATGATGGACATGGTGTTCAAGGCATTCTTGGACAGTTTTGTCATCGTGTGCATAGACGATATTTTGATTTACTCCAAGACGGAGGAGGACCATGCTTCACACTTGAGACAAGTTTTGACAGCGTTGTGGGAAAATCAACTGTATGCCTAGTTTTCAAAGTGTGACTTCTGGCTAGAGAAAGTAGCCTTTCTTGGACATATTATTTCGAGAGATGGTATAGCGGTGGACCCCGCAAAGATAGAGGAAGTTAGTTCGTGGGCCAGACCGACAACGGTGGCCAAGATACGCAACTTTCTAGAACTGGCAGGTTATTACCAGCGTTTTGTGAAAGACTTTTTCGCCAAGGCAGCACCATGACTAGATTGACCAGAAAGGGTGTTGACTTTGTTTGGGATGGTAGATGTGAAGAAAGTTTTGCCCAGCTTAAGCGTAGTTTGACGACAACACCAATGTTGTCAGTTCCTGAGGGAATAGGTCGGTTCGTAGTCTATAGTGATGCTTCCAAGTATGGTTTAGGCTGTGTGTTTATGCAGTATGGGAAGGTGATTGCTTATGCTTCTCGGCAGTCAGCCTTATGAAAAGAATTACCCGACTCATGATATGGAGTTGATAGCGGTCGTGTTTGCATTAAAGATTTGGAGGCACTATTTGTATGGTGAAAGGATTTAGTTATTTACTGACCACCAGAGCCTTAAGTATTTCTTCACTCAGAAGGAGTTAAATATGAGACAGAGAAGGTGACTCGAGTTAGTGAAATACTACGACTGTGAGATTTTGTATCACCCAAGAAAGGCCAATGTTGTGGCTGATGCTTTGAGTAGGAAGACGTCGCATTCTGCAGCCTTGCTGAGCTCCCGAGTTGAATTACGAAAAGAGTTTGAGCGAGCTGGTATTGCAGTTTTGCTGGGAGAGGTTACCACCACTGTAGCCCAGTTAACATTTCAGCCGTCGATTAAGTAGAGGACCATTGATGGCCAGGTGAGTGATCCCAAGATGAAAAGACTAATATAGAGAGTTCAGGAAGATGGCGACTTTGATTTTGTCATAGCAACAGACGGAGGTTTCAGATATAGAGGTCGTTTATGCGTTCCAGATGACGTAGGGCTACGAGCCGAGTTGCTTACCGAGGCTCATAGCTCCCCGTTTACTTGGCACCCAGGAGGTACCAAGATGTATCAGGATCTCAAACAAACATTTTGGTGGATGGGTATGAAGCGAGATATAGATGAGTGTAAGAACCCGACCCGAAATACGGTCTTAAGCCTAGGTTCTCACTCAGCATGCAAGTAAAAAAATGTTTACAAACGGTTTAGTGCTCATATTTTAAAACTTTCCAAACAACAAAAGCGGGGAACATTTAAACTCAACAACAAACGTTCACAAAGTGAATCAACAACTTAAAACATGCCTGGCCAGTGTTCATAAAAACATTTAAATAGTTCTAAACCACAAATCACTAAGTTCCCCTAATGGACTCTATGTCCAACTACATGCTGAAATAACAATGAATAAAGAAAGACACAACAAAGTGCCGGCAGTTCCCATGATCATGCAGCTCCCTCCGCTAACTGTTCCGGTGCTGTCCCAAGTTACCTGGTGGAAAAACCATAGAAATAAGGGTGAGTAAAACATACTCAGTAAGAATCCCCAATTGAGGTACAATAAAATACATCAATCATCTAGCACCCTAGTATACATGCAAACAGTTACTGTAACGGCCCGGTTTTTAGAGTTTAGTTTTAGGAATTATTCCGTCAGTTTATGAGGTTTGGGAGTTTGCTTTGTAAATAAAACTAAAACAGGAATTTATTTAGGCCTTGGTGGGTTTCGAACCCAAGATCTCGTACGTGGAGGTGGTGTGATTAAAAGAAATTAAAAGCAATTAAAGTGCTTCCATTGGGATTTGAACCCTTGACCTAAAAGGGTTTGGAGGCTTGGATTAAATAAGTTTAATTAGGAGAAAAAAGTTGTTCCCGCTAGGACTCGAAGGGGGAAAGCCAAGGGAAGGGAATCACCTAACCTATTTAGGAAAAGAAAAGAAATTGTTTCTTTTCTTCAAGAACTCCTATCCATCTTCATCCGCTTGTCGTTTCTCCAAGAATCGAGATCAAGAATCGAGTAAGTCTTCTTCTCTTCTTTTTTTTTCCTAGCCGAGAGTTGATCTCTTTAATGCTTGGACAAACCCTAACCGAGCAAGGGTGTTGTTCTTCTTCTTGTAGCCGAGACCAGCAGCAGCAGCCCTGTCTGTTCGCCCTAGTGCCGCAGCAGCGAGATCGCACCACCCAGCCGATCGCTTACCCACAGCTGTGCCATCGCTTGCCCATTGTAGCCCGAACACAGCTTCCTTGTTCGCCCACGCGCAGCCGCGATTGAGCCCCATCACAGCGTCGACCTCCCACTCACACTCGCACGCACAGCTGCAAGTGCTCTCGTCGATCAGCTCAGCCCACACCGCAACGCTTCGCCCACAAGAAGAAGCATGCCTCGCCTAGCCTTCGTTGGTCCGTGCATTGCCGAGCCCCTTCGCAGTTGCGATCCGTATAGCCGTGCAGCCTTCGCTGCACCGCTTTGCCCACGTGAAGTAGCCTGTTGCCTTGCCTAGCCACAACCTGCCAAGGACAGCCCCTGGGCTTCGCCACAGCGACACGCACAACACAGCCCCACTTCGTCCATCTTTTCCGTGTTGGAACTTTGTTTGGGTAAGCTTTCCCGAGGCTTTTGTGTTGGTTTTGATGGTTGGTTATTGCCGAGATCTAATGCTTTTGTGTGGTTGTTTGCCTAGCCAAGTCGCCTTGTCGGAAGAGGAGTTTGTGAAGCTTACCAAGAGCCCTATTGGCCGAGAGTTGTCCCGAGCACCTGTTTGGGATTCGATAAACTCTAACCCTAGCTTGGTTTAGTTGTTTTAGCACTGTTTAGCTAGTTCGGGTAGTAATAGCATGTTTGGTTTGTGTGCTAGGTTGCAAGTAGCTAGGCTTGGTTTTTCTGCAGCTCACAGAGCACTTTGCTTGTGTTTATCTGCTTATTTTCAGGTAAGCATTTCTTACCGGGGTTGTGTGGACCCTGCAATTACTTTAATAGCACATTGATATCTTGTGATTGTTTATGAGCATTCTAGTAGATTGGATTCTTGTTTCTGACTTGCTGGCATGTCTATAGTTTTATTCATGTTAGCTCTATGCTAGGGAGTTTCTTACTCTGGCATATCAAGGTTTCCTATTCATTTTCTATAGAGCCATGCTAGGATCGTGTTGTTATTGATTACTGCCTGGTCGATCTGTTAGCCTGCATTACCGTACTTAGGAAACTGTTAGGAGTTACTAGTTTAGGTCTCGCATGGGTAAGATCCAGATGGGCACCAATGCGTTGTCAGTGTATGTAAGTCCCCGATGGGCATCACACTGTTGCAGTATGTGTAAGTCCTTGATGGGCATCATAGTGCAGCTAGGGAGCGTAAGACCCTGTATGGTAGCTTGTGAACGAGTAAGAGTAAGTCCCCGATAGGCATCCTTGTGCTTAAGTTGGTATAAGACCCCATTGGGCTTCCGTGTGTTGAGTAGGTGTAAGACCCCGATGGGCAGCCTTGAGTGCTGCTTGAGTAAGACCCTGTAGGGCGTCATCGCTCCCTAAAGTGAGTAAGACCCTGATGGGCATCACCAGGTATAAGCCCTGATCGGCATCCTGCTAGAGTAAGAGCCCGATAGGCATCCTTGAGTTTAAGCTGGTGTAAGACCCAGAAGGGCATCCACGTGTTCTATTTGATTCGGGTTCCACCCATTCTTTCGTTTCTGCTGCATTTGCTGAGCATGCTTGTATGAATTTAGAGCCCCTAGGTTATGAGTTGTCTGTTGCGACTCCTTCTGGAGTTAGTATGCGAGCTAGTAAGAAAGTAAAGGACGGTCGGATACAGATATCCAACGAGTCTCTTCGGGTTACCCTCATAGTGTTGGTTATGAGCGGTTTTGATGTGATTCTCGGCATGGAGTGGTTAGCTAATAACCACGCGATGATTGACTATCGCCGAAAGGAAGTAGTGTTTAACCCGCCGAGCAGGCCTAGTTTTAAGTTCCGAGGTGTCCAGGGTGGAGTGTGTTCGCCAATGATTTCTACAGTTAAGGCCCATCATTTGTTAGCTTGAGGAGCCTGGGGATTTTTAGCCAAGTTATCTGGAGCGAGCTGGGATCAGTTATCTGTTGAGAAAGTGCCCATCGTGCAAGAGTTTGCAGACGTGTTTCCTGAAGAGTTGCCTGGGTTGCCACCAAAGAGTGAGATGGACTTCACAATAGAGCTTGAGCCAGGAACCTTCCCTATCTTGAAAGCTCCTTACCGTATGGCGATGAGCAATTGCAAGAGATGCTTGATAGAGGATTCATTAGACCGAGTGTGTCCCCGTGGTGAGCACCTGTGCTGTTTGTTAAGAAAAAGGATGGTTCGATGCGTCTGTGCATTGATTATAGGGAGCTGAATAAGGTAACCATCAATAATAAGTATCCACTGCCACGTATTGATGACTTGTTTGACCAGTTCCAGGGAGCTTGTGTGTTTTCAAAGATTGACTTGAGGTCAGGCTATCATCAGTTGAGGATCCGGGATGCAGATATCCCGAAGACAACATTCAGGTCGAGGTATGGTCACTATGAGTTCGTGGTCATGTCTTTCGGACTGACGAACGCCCCAACTGCATTTATGGATATGATGGACAGAGTGTTCAAGGCATTCTTGGATCGCTTTGTCATCTTATTCATAGATGACATTCTTATTTATTCAAAGTCTAAGGAGCACCATGCATCGCACCTAAGACAGATTTTGTCAGCCTTAAGGGAGAACCAGCTTTATGCGAAATTTTCTAAGTGTGAGTTTTGGCTTGAGAAAGTAGCTTTCCTTGGACACGTTGTGTCCAAGGAGGGAGTGGCTGTGGACCCCTAAAAAAAAGCGATTAGTTCAGTGGCCGCGACCGACACCGTGATTCGAGATTCGTAGTTTTGTAGGTTTGGCTGGTTATTACCGTCGCTTCGTTCGGGATTTTTCCGCTATAGCTTCACCGTTTACTCTTTTGATGAGGAAATGCATCGATTTCGTTTGGGATGAGAAGTGCGACGAGTGCTTTGCAAAGCTTACGTGAAGTTTGACGTCCGCACCAGTGTTGGCCATTCCAGAGGGAACAGAAGGTTTTGTGGTGTACAGTGACGCCAGCAAGTTCGGTTTGGGTTGCGTTCTGATGCAGCATGGTAAGGTGATAGCGTATGCTTGGAAACGGTTGAAACCGTACAAGCAGAATTACCCGACTCATGATATGCAGTTGGTGGCTGTTGTCTTTGCACTTGAGATTTGGAGGCACTACTTGTATGGTGAAAAGATATTTTTGTTTACAGATCACCAAAGCCTCAAGTATTTCTTTACCCAGAAAGAACTGAACATGAGACAGAGAAGGTGGTTGGAGTTAGTAAAGGATTATGATTGTGAGATTTTGTATCATCCTAGTAAACAAACGTTGTGGCAGATGCACTGAGTAGGAAGGCTTCGCATTCAGCAGCGTTGTCGAACCCCAAGAGTTTTATAAGAAAAGATCTTGAGAGGGCTGGTATAGCAGTGATGTTAGGGGAGGTTACCGCCAGAGTAGCCTAGTTGACCATCCAGCCTTCGATAAAGCAAAGGATTATCGATGGCTAGTTGAGTGATCCTAAGTTAAAGAGTTTATACGAAAGAGTTCAAGCTGACGGTGACTTCGATTTTGTGGTCTCACCAGATGGTGGCTTGAGGTATAAGGGTCGGCTTTGTGTTCCCACCGATGCCAGTATCTGTACTGAGTTGTTGACCGAGGCTCACACTTCGCCTTTTGTATGGCATCTAGAAGGTAACAAAATGTATCAAGATCATAAGCAGACTTTTTGGTGGATGGGGATGAAGAGAGAGATTGCCCAGTTTGTAAGCCGGTGTCTCACTTGTCAGCAAGTGAAGGCACCTAGGCAGAAACCAGCAGGTTTGTTGCAGCTGCTTGGTGTACCACAGTGGAAATGGGAAAAGATTACCATGGACTTTATTTCGGGTTTGCCCAGGACTCCGAGAGGCTATATGCAGATTTGGGTGATCGTTGACAGATTGACCAAGTGTGCGCACTTCGTTCCCGGTAGAATAAATTATACCGTGGAGCAGTGGGCACGGTTTTTCCTTGAGCAGATAGTTAGGTACCATGGGGTGCCAGTTAAGATCAACTCGAACCGGGATTCCAGTTTTACATCTCAGTTTTGGAGAGCCCTTCAGGCAGGTTTGGGTACCGAGTGCAACTACAGTACAACTTTTCATCCTCAGACCAATGGTCAGACCGAGCGGGTGAATCAGATCCTAGAGGATATGTTGCGAGCCAGTGTGTTGGATTTTCCGGGCAGTTGGGACCAGTACTTGTATTTGATGGAGTTTGCCTACAACAACAGTTATCAGTCGCCATTCAGATGGCACCGTTTGAGGCGTTGTATGGTAAGTGTTGTAGATCTCCAGTTTTCTGGGAAGAGGTTGGGGACATACAAGTTTTGGGCCTCGAGTTGCTCTAGTTGACCAATGAGGCAGTTCAGAAGATCGGGGCTCGTATGTTGACCGCTCAGAGCAGGCAGAAAAGCTACGCCGATGTCAGGCGTAGAGATTTATGGTTTGAAGTTGGCCAGCATTTTTTCCTTAAGGTGGCACCGATGCGTGGGGTTCTGAGGTTTGGTAAGTGGGGGAAGCTGAGCCCCAAGTTTGTTGGACCTTTCGAAATCCTTGAAAGGATTGGAGTTGTAGCTTACCGGTTAGCACTGCCACCGTCCCTGGCTGCAGTGCATAGTGTGTTTCACGTATCGATGCTCCGCCAGTATGTGGCAGACCCTTCGCACATTGTGGATTTTGAGCCATTACAGCTGAACAGTGACCTGAGCTTTGAGGAGAAGCCTGTAAAAATCTTGGCCTTTGAGAAAAAGGTTTTGAGGAACCAAGCCATTGATTTGGTGAAGGTATAGTGGCAAAACCAGAAGGTTGAGGAAGCAACTTGGGAGTTGGAAGGGGAGATGAAAAAAAACTACCCAGAGTTATTCTAGTACAGCGACTTCCGAGGACGAAAGTCTTCTAAGGAAGGAGTACTGTAACTGCCCGATTTTCAGAGTTTAGTTTTAGGAATTGATCTGTCAGTTTATGAGGTTTGGGAGTTTGCTTTGTAAATAAAACTAAAAAAGGAATTTATTTAGGCCTTGGTGGGTTTCGAACCTAAGATCTCGTACGTGGAGGTGGTGTAGATTAAAAGAAATTAAAATTAATTAAAGTGCTTCCATAGGGATTTGAACCCTTGACCTAAAGGGGTTTGGAGGCTTGGATTAAATAAGTTTAATAAGGAGAAAAAGGTTGTTCTCGCTAGGACTCGAAGGGGGAAAACCTAGGGAAGGGAATCGCCTAACCTATTAAGGAAAAGAAAAGAAATCATTTTTTTTCTTCAAGAACTCCTCTCCATCTTCATCCGTTTGCCGTTTCTCCAAGAATCGAGTAAGTCTTCTTCTCTTCTTTTTGTTTCCTAGCCAAGCGTTACTCTCTTTGATGCTTGGACAAACCCTAACTGAGCAAGGGTGTTGTTTTTCTTCTTGTAGCCGAGACTAGCAGTAGCAGCCCCGTCTGTTCGCCCTAGCTCTGCAGCAGTGAGATTGCGCTGCCCAGCCGATCGCTCGCCCACAGTTGTGCCATCGCAGCCCAAACGCAGCCTCCTTGTTCACCCACGCACAGTCGCGACCGAGCCCCATCGCAGCGTCGACCTCCTGCTCACACTCGCATGCATAGCTGCCAGTGCCCTAGCCGATCTGCTTAGCCCGCTCCGCAACGCTTCACCCACACGAAGCAGCACGCCTCGCCTCGCTTTCGTTGGTCTGTGCACAACCGAGCCCCTTCGTCGTTGCGATCAGCATAGCCGTTCAGTCTTCGCCCAACCGCTTCGCCCACGCGAAGTAATCTGTTACCTTACCGAGCCACAGCCTGCCGAGGACAGCCCCTCGGCTTCGCCGCAATGAAACGCACATATAGCCCCACTTCGCCCATCCTTGTCGTGTTGGAGCTTCGTTTGGGTAAGCTTTCCCGAGGCTTTTGTGTTGGTTTTGATGGTTGGTTCTTGCTGAGACCTAATGCTTTTGTGTGGTTGTTTGCCTAGCTAAGTCACTATGTCAGAAGAGGAGTTTGCGAAGCTTGTCGAGAGCCTTGTTGGCCGAGAGTTGTCCCGAGCACCTGTTTGGGATTCGGTAAACTCTAACCCTAGCTTGGTTTAGTTGTTTTAGCACTGTTTAGCTAGTTCGGGTAGTAATAGCATGTTTTGTTTGTGTGCTAGGTTGGGAGTAGCTAGGCTTCATTTTTCTGCAGCTCACGGAGCAGTTTGCTTGTGTTTATCTGCTTGTTTTCAGGTAAGGATTTCTTATCGGGGTTGTGTGGACCTTGCAATTACTTTAATAGCACATTGATATCTTGTGATTGTTTATGAGCATTCTAGTGGATAGGATTCTTGTTTTTTACTTGCTGGCATGTCTGACGTTTTGTTCATGTTAGCTCCATGCTAGGGATTTTCTTACTCTAGCATATCCAGGTTTCCTGTTCATTTTCTTTAGAGCCATGCTAGGATCGTGTTGTTATTGATTACTGCCTGGTCGATCTGTTAGCCTGCATTACCGTACTTAGGAAACTGTTAGGAGTTACTAGTTTAGGTCTAACATGGGTAAGACCCCAATGGGCACCAATGTGTTGTCAGTGTATGTAAGTCCCCGACGGTCATCACACTGTTGCGGTATGTGTAAGTCCCTGATGGGCTTCTGTGTGTTGAGTAGGTGTAAGACCCCGATGGGCATCCTCAAGCTTAAGCAGGTGTAAGACCCCGATGGGCAACCTTGAGTACTGCTTGAGTAAGTCCCTGTGTGGCGTCATCACCCTCTAAAGTGAGTAAGACCCCGATGGGCATCTCCAGGTATAAGACCCCGATGGGCATCCTGCAGGAGTAAGACCCCGATGGGCCTTCTTGAGTTTGAGCTGGTGTAAGACCCCGAAGAGCATCCACTTGTGTTAGCTGGTATAAGACCCCGATGGGCATCCAGGTGTTAACACGAATGTAGGTTGTAGTCGTAAGTCCCGAAGGGCAGCTCGGTAAGTCCTTGATTAGGCAAGTTCTAGGGTTGACGGTTAGCTTAAACCAAGTTGTTTTCTCTGTGCTCGCGATTGGTTGCATGTATCTGTGTGCTAGATGATTTGTTTTCGTATTTTACCCCTATTGGGGATTCTTACTGAGCGACTCGTTGCTCACCCTTACTTTTCTGTGGTTTTCCACTAGGAAACTTGGGGCCGAGACTGGATGGCTAGGAGGAAGCTGCTGGATGATCATGGATAGAGTTACTCTGAGTCTTATTTCGTCTTTCTTTAACACTTTTTGCATGTAGACAGGGCACGGAGCCCTTAGGTGGATTTTGATGTATTTCTGGATATTAAAGTATTTGTTTTGTTTTGTTGGATTTGTTCCAGATGTTTTTACTTGCAAATAAAAGAAACTCTAGCCAGGGTTAGATTTAATAAATGATTTGACAGGTGCTTGAAAACAGGGACAAGTCCAGAAATAAAAACTGAATTTCACTGAATGCTTATTTGTTTTAAAGTTTTTATGAATTCCACCTTTATGATTCGAGTCTATTTACATGCATAAGGGTTTAAGACCTAGGTTTAGGACCCTATTCGGGTTGGGTCTTTACAGTTACCAACACAGATCATAGCTCAACAAGCTTTCATGGCAAATCCGGAATCCTCGGAAGTCTCCTACTTCTGCCCTAATGATTGGTTCTCCTAACCAATCTCGAGACATCTCTGTGAATCTGTGTAATGGCCCAGTTTCCTATTCCGGTTCTCGAGGTGCTTCCGGTTCAGATTTGGTTGTTTGGTTGGGCCGTTAGAGCTGTTTTGACCCTTAGGGGTATTTTGGTCTTTTTGCTCCCCGGGCAGGATTTGTGGATTTTCAGGGCTTCGAGGTAGCTCTTGCCTTTGTCGAGGTTTGTTTGTTGGTGCTTGCGAGTCCCGAGATGTTTGGGCTATTCGTTTGGAAGTTCGGTTGTGATTTGGGTTTTGGGCAAAGTTATGGTTGGTTGAGTGCATCCCTTGGGATTCGAGCCCGGGCCCTTAGTGTTGATTTGGGAGTTGGATTTAAGTGAGTTTTATTTATTGGAAGAGGTTGCTTCAGTCGGGTCTCGAAGGAGGAAGCCGGGAAATGGGATTTAGGGATTTTAAGGCTTATTTATTTTGGATAAGGATGGAAATTGGATAAAAATTCCCATTTTTCCTTTTTTCCCCATTTTTCCCCATTTTTCCTTTTTTCCCTTTTTCTCTCTCTCTCCTCCAACCCGAGCCCCCACCTCCCAGCCTTAGCCAGCCTCCCCTGGTCACCCAGCCTGGCCACCCAGCTCGCCTAAGCTCGAGCCTGCCCGAGCCCAGCCGCGCACAGTGCCTAGGCCGCCCAGCCTTGCTCGCCCCTGCCCTGTGCAGAGTCGCGTCGCCCTGGCCGTCCCCACGTCGCTCAGCCCTCGCCTAGGCCCCGCGTCGCCCAGATCTGCCTCGCCCAGGCCGTCCCCGAGCCAGATCGCCATGGTCCGTGTCGCCCAGCTCCAAGATCAGGCCGAAGCCGCGACGATCTTTGCGTCGCCTGAGCCCCAAGCCTGATGTCGTGCCGGCCGAGCGCGCATCAGAGCCCGTGGCGTCGTTCTTTGTGCCAAGCCGCGACGCGTGCCTTCGCCCAGCTGAGCTCGAGTCCGCGCCCGCGCTGTAAAGACCCGACCTAAAAAGGGTTCTAAATAGGTCTTTACCCCAATGCATGCATTCAAATGAAAGGACAATATGCAAATAAATTTTTGGATTCCCAATTAAAACAAAACAATCAAGGTTCAATCAGAAATCAATATAGTTTGCTGAAACCTGTCCCTGTCTCCAAGCACCTGTTTCAAGGCAAATACATTTCCAAAACGTACACTCTGATCAGAGATTTATTAAAACATTTGAAACATCCTCAAATTCAATAAAGTGGGAAATCCATAAAATCATTCAGAAAACATCCTAGGGCTCTGTGCCCGGCTACATGCATTCAGGGGAAAATTAAAAGACAAGAGTCATAGAAAAAAAAGTCAGAGACTACAGCAGGTTCCCATGATCACAGCTCCTCCTTCAGCCATCCTGTCTCGCACCTTGGTTACCTGTGGAAAACCACAAAATAAGGGTGAGTAATGAATTACTCAGTAAGAATCCCCAACCGGGGTACAATACGATGCACATGGTCATCTAGATGAGTGTATGCAAGCTATGAATATAAACACAGAATAGAGCACATAGCTTAAGTCCACACTTGGACCTCGGATGCCAACTCAGGGTCTTAGTCCGGAAATAAATAACCACACAATACGCCCTATACGAGAAACGAATCCCGGCCACAGCCTGTCTACTGTCGATACGAAAGGTGCACTGGCTCACAATCCCGAGGAGCTCTCCAGTCGGCGCTGTAATGAGCGTAAGCGCGCACCGCATGCTACTGCAACTCTAGGGGTTGCCGTCCCAGTGGCAAGCGCCCAGTCCGACCACCATGCCTAACTAAATCTCCGGATCGGTGTCACCGACATAGGGGTGTGAGACACGGACACGTGAACTATGTCGGCTGAACCACCGCTTTGAGGCTAAGGAATCGGCCGTGGTAGGCTTACACCAGAAGCCATCCTTGCCCTAACAGTGGCAATCGTGGCTACCGCGAACACGCCGAGGGCGCTTGCCGGCCGCCGGACGCAGGCAATGCCAAGTCATCATCCCGACCGTTGGGGCATCGCGCAGACTACCACCCTCACCCAAGATTGCAGGGCCTACCGGTCGGGTTAGCTAAACCCTCACGGGGTCCAGGGAAGGAGTATACCTCGCACGCCCCCGCCATGGATGCAAGATACTTTATGCATCGTGCCGGATGATGCTACCTACCTACACTTTAACCTATCATATCAATAACATAAAATCCAATACAATCCAAAACGTGCTCAACAGATACAACGAACCTAGCATGGTACTACGAAGCAAGAACAGATATGAGCATGCCAGAACGTAACAACCTAGCATGGGCTAACATGAGAGAACAACATACGAAGTCATGCTAGTCAAGAATTCAGAATAGAGCACCTAAACTATACATGTTGATAATCACAAACAAACATACAAACAACAATCACATAGAACATCGCAGGTCCACACAACTCCCAGAAGAAATCCTTACGGCGGGAGGCAACTACAAACAAAATCCTAAGCTGCGATCGAACCCGAGCTAGCAAATGAGAACCTAACAAACATAATAATAATCACAATCCATATGCCTAAATATAATACAATAAACAAGGTTCGGCTCGGGAGCAACTCACGCGGCTCGGCTGACACGCAGACGACGGCAAGCAAAGACGGCGTGGTCGCTGCTGGCGCTGACGAGCGCAGAGATGGCGGAGAGTTGGCCGCACGCTGCTGCGCTGGATGGCTGGTTGGCGCAGGCGCACAGGCGCGGACAAGCTGGGACGGCGACGGGCGGGCGGCACGGCAGGCTGGGACGGCGACGAGCGCGAGGGCGCTGGAGCTGCGACGCGGACGCGGCGAGCGGGCGCTCATGGCGCGACGACGGGCGCGCGCGGCAGACTGGCGACGACGACGGCTGGCGCCGGGCCGCGACGCGAAAGAAGCGCTGGCGCTCGGGGCAGCTCGCTGCTGGGCGCCTAGGCCGCTGGTGCGATCTGGCTGGCGCTGCTCGACCGGGCCGCTCACTGGTCGCTTGGTCTGCCGAACGGCGCTCGAGGGCCGCAAGGGAAGAAAATCACGGCAAGGGGCTTGGGAGAGAAGAGGGTTGGGCGGCCATGGAGATTTGGAGAAGAAAACACAAAACCCTATTTCCTTTCATCTAATCAAATGCACCAAAATCCCAAAAATCAAGTCTAACCAAGATATGCTGCGAAAAGAGTAACAAAAGCTCCTGGTGGCTCACTTGGCAAGGCTCTCCTTTAGCACACAAGGCCACCTTGGCTCGAACCCCGGCTGCAACACAATTTTACTATATTTTTACTTTTGCATCTATCCATGCTCAAACCCATCCACAAAAGCCTAAAAAACTTACATAAATCCATCCAATAATTTTAGCAACTGGAAAAAGACATAAACGGCCCTGACGGCCTGACCAAATTACCAAAATGCCCCTAGGGCACACCTGGAAGACCGGGATGAAAACCTGGGTCGTTACACGCACGCTCTTGCCGCGCCTCAGCTCGCACATGCGCAGCCTCCGCGCCCAGCCTGCCCTGCTGTGTGGTTGGCCGAGCCTTGTGGCTTCTCGGATGGTATTTCTCGAGTCTTTTCTTCGTTGGGCCCTGATTTGTTGGCTGCTGATTATGGATTTAATTGGGGTGTTTTATTTGAATGTTTAGGCAGTTCAGGTTCGATTAGAGTCTCGAGGGTTGCTTGGTTGATTTGTTATTGTTTTCTGCTTGTTCTAGGTAAGGATTTCTTACCGTGGTTGTGTGAACCCTGCGATATTATCACGATGTGCCTTGTATGCTTGTTTACTGTTATGAGCATGATAGTGATAGGGCAGCTTTGATTGATCTCTTGCTAGCATGTTTGCCTGATTTTACATGTTAGTGCCATGCTAGGTTTGTTCTTCCAGCATGCTTATGATTCCTGCTTAAGTTTGTAGTACCATGCTAGGTAAGCATCTTTAATGTCGGTTATTGCTTGCTAGCCAGGAATCATTTTACTCTGTACTCTTAGATAGAGTTGTAGGGTTTGTCATCATTCAGAGGCTGAGAGCGAACATAACGTACTTTGTCCCCACTGGTCGGGAGTAAAGTGCGCGCAGCATAACGTACATTGCTTTCCCCCCGGCCGTCGATGAGGATTTAGCTACCCACATCGGTATAAGCCTAGTTTGTAGCCTACTAGAGCGGAACCCTGCCAACGGTGTAAGCCTACCTTGGCCGGTTCTTAGCTTCAGGTCGGTGGTTTAGGCTGCACAGATGAGCGCCGAGGGCCTCGCGCTACTGTGATCAGTGACACCGCTTCCGAGTCTTAGGCATGCATACCTGGCCCGCGTAGTTTGTCCTTAGGCCCCCACATTTACGCCGGTTGCAGGAACATGCGGTATGGCGCACACACGTTAGTTGCCGGTTCGGAGAGCTCCCCCGGGCTAATGTTGTGAGTACACCATTTCTTCCATTTTAGAGCTAGACTTCGGGTACTCTCCCGTAAGTCCAGATTATTAGCAAGGGCAAAGAGACCCTTGAGAACATCCTTGGGATCCGTTTTTGAGCTGATCAATCCCCCTAGTGAAAGAGACCTCGGTGATGTCCCAGGATTGGTTATGAGAACCAATCATTAGGCCGGAAGTAGGAGACTTCCGATGACTCTAAATCTTGCATTATGAGCTCGTTGAGCTATGATCTGTGTTGATAGCTGTTTGCTTGCATGTTGAGGTGCTAGATGACTGATGTATCGTATTGTACCCCGATTGGGAATTCTTACTGAGTATGTTTATACTCACCCTTATTTATCTTTCAGGTAACTTGGGACAACACCAGGAGGGCTAGCAGAGGGAGCTGATTGATCATGGGAGCTGCCGGCATTCTGTCATTTATTATTGCATTGTTATTCAGCATGTAGATGGACAGGAGTCCTAGGGGAACATTGTTAAAAACGTTGTTTAAATTGTATTGTATGTTTTTATAAATACTGGCCAGGTTGTTTTACTTCGTTGGTTCGTTTAAATGATAATTGTTGGTTATGTTTTAAAGGTTTCCCCTCCTCATATGTTTTGAAAGGTTTTTAATTATGAGCACTAAACCGCTTGTTATCATATTTAACTTGCATGCTGAGTGAGAACCCAGGTTTATGACCGTGTTTTGGGTCGGGTTCTTACAATCTGTCTCCCTCGGTCGAATGATCAGCTCAAAAACCAATCCCAATAGATGTCAGATCCCCTCGAGGGTCTTTCTCCCTCAGCCGTATGATCAGCTCAAAAACCAATCCTAAATAGGTGTCCCCGAGGGCCTCTTACCCTCGGCTAGCTATTACTTGACTAATGGGAGAGTACCTGAAGTCTGGCTCTAAACTGGAATGGAAGTGGTGTACTCATGAACATTAGCACGGGGGAGCTCTCCGAACCTGCGACTAACACGTTTGAGCACACACCGCATGCTGCCTCAACTAGCGTAACTGTGGGGGCCTAGGGACATACTACGCGGGCCAGGTACTCATGCCTAATGACTCAGAAGCGGTGTCACTGAATACAGTAGTGCGAGGCCCTCGACACTCATCTGTACAGCCTGTACCACAGACTTGAAGCTAAGAATCGGCCAAGGTAGGCTTACACCGTTGACAAGGTTTCACTCAAGCAGGCTACAAAATAGGCTTATGCCGATGCAGGAGCAAATTTGCATAGGCTGCTGGGGTGGAAGCAAAGTACGTTATGCTTCGCATGGGACCCCGACCGTTGGGGACAACGTACGTTATGTCCGCTCTCAGCCTCTAGATGATGACAAACCCTACTATACTAGCTAAGAGTATAGAGTAATCGATTCCTAGCTAATCATACATTCTCAACCTAAATCACATAACCTAGCATGGTACTACGAACTTAAATAGGAATCATAAACATGCTGGAGGAACAAACCTAGCATGGCACTAACATGAACAAACAGGCAAACATGCTAGCAAGAGATCAAACATAAGCTGTCCTATCACTAACATGCTCATAACAGTAAACAAGCATACAAGGCATATCATGATGATATCGTAGGGTCCACACAACCACAGTAAGAAATCCTTACCTGGATCAAGTAGGAAAGCAGACACAATAATGACAAACGACTCTCGAGCTGCAAAGTCAACCCGAATAACCGAGAAGGCACTAGGGTGGCTCGCCACAACGTGCTGTAGTAAGCGGCAAGCAGGCGGCAACAAGCAGCAGGGACGGCGGGTCTGCTGTGAGCTGGGGCGGGCATGGGCACACAAAGGGCTGGGAGAGGTGGCTCTACTGCGGCGTGCTGGAGTTGTCCTCGCGCAGCTTTGTTGGGGCAAAACAAGGCGTCATGCGGAAGGGCTTCAACAGAAATGGCGAATGCGCGCGGGTGCGAATGAACAACAGTAGGGGCGGCAAGCAAGCGCGAAGAGTGAAGGGCGCTGCGTCACGGGCTGAACGCTCGCGGATGTGATCGGGCGAAGGGGATAGTGCACGGGCGAGCGGTCGGGTGCGAGGCTCTGCTACAGATCCGCGTGGGCGAGGCGATGCTGGCTGCCTGCAGCTGGGGTTCTGGTGGTGATGCTCGACGATACGGCTAGGCTTGGTCGGCGCTGGGGCTATTCTCGACTGGGCAGAACACACACACACACAACAACGATTAGAGCTTGGCCAGGCGATAGGGACAAGGGTTCTCGGCTAAGGAAGAAGATGGGAAAGAAGAAGACTTACTCAGTTCTTGATTCTTGGCTCGGGTTCTTGGAAAATGGCAAGAAGGAGGTGAGGGAACTTAGGATTCGTGCGGCAACTTCTTGGGAGAGAAAAGGAACGATTTCTCCTTTTAAAATACAACTTAGGTTTAGCGATCCCTTCCTTGGGCTTTCCCCCTTCTAGTCTCAACTGAAGCAATCTTTTCTCTTATTTAAACTCATTTAAATCCAAGCCTCCAAACCCCCTTCAGGTCAAGGGTTCAAATCCCAATGGAAGCACTTTAATTCCTTTAATTATCTAATTTCCCGAACAACCTCCAAACTCCCAAACAAGCAACACGACTCTTGGGTCTTGCAACCAACAACAGAGAAGCCTTAATGAAAGACAAGAATAACCCTGGAATCCTGGAAATCCACAAACCCTGACCGATGAGCAAAATGACCAAAATACCCCTAGGGGTTGAAATAGCTCTAACGGCCCAACCGAACAACCGAATATTGAACCGAAAGCACCTGAAGAACCGGAACGGAAAACTAGGCCTTTATAATGAGTTTGTTAGCCGGTGTCTCACTTGTCAGCAAGTGAAGGGTCCCAGACAGAAACCGGCAGGTTTATTGCAGTCGTTGAGCGTTCCACAATGGAAATGGGATGAGATTACGATGTATTATGTTTATGGGTTGTCGAGGACATCGAGAGGGTTTACTCAGATCTGGGTTGTTGTGGATCGGCTGACTAAGTGTGCACACTTTATCCCCAGTAGAATTAATTATACCGTGGAGCAGTGGGAACAGTTATTATTGGAGTAGATCGTTAGGTACCATGGGGTACCAGTGAAGATCGTGTCGGATTGGGATTATCGGTTCACTTCTCGCTTCTAGAGAGCGCTCTAGAAGGGTTTGGGAACCGAGTGCAGCTTCGACACTACTTTTCACCCTCAAACAGATGGTAAGACTAAGAGGGTGAACCAGATGCTTGAAGATATGCTAAGAGCATGAGTATTGGACTTTCCATGCAGTTGGGATCAATACCTATATTTGATGGAGTTCGGGTATAACGATAGTTATCAGTCAACTATTCAGATGGCTCCATTCGAGGCTTTGTATGGTAAGCAATGCAGGTCCCTATTGTTCTAGGAAGAGATTGGTGATAGACAGGTTTTGGGTCCCGAGTTACTTCAGATGACGAACGATGCAGTGCAGAAGATCATGCCTCGTATGTTGGCAGCTCAGAGTAGGCATGTGACGGCCCAGTTTTCTATTTCGGTTTTCGAGGAGCTTCCAGTTCAGATTCAGTTGTTTGGGTGGGCCGTTAGAGCTATTTTGACCCTTAGGGGTATTTTGGTCTTTTTGCTCCCCGGACAGGATTTGTGGATTTTCAGGGTTTGGAGGCAGCTCCTGCCTTTGTCGAGGCTTGTTTGTTGTTGGCTGCGAGTCCCGAGATGTTTGGGCTATTCGTTTGGAAGTTCGGTTGTGATTTGGGTTTTGGGCAAAGTTATGGTTGTTTGGGTGTTTCCTTTGGGATTCGAGCCAGGGACCTTAGTGCTGATTTGGGAGTTGGATTTAAGTGAGTTTTATTGATTGGAAAAGGTTGCTTCAGCCGGGTCTCGAAGGAAAAAGCCTGGAAATGGGATTTAAGGATTTTAAGGATTTTTAGAAATTGGATAAAATGGATTAGTTTGGATATTTTTGGATAAGGATGGAAAAATAATAAAAGAGAAAAAAGAAAAGAAAAGGAAAAATTTCCCGTTTTTCCCCAAAATTCCCATTTTTTCCCTTTTCTCTCTCTCTCTCCCCGAGCACTCACCCCCCAGCCCGAGCCAACCCCTAGCTCGCCCAACCCTGGCCGCCCAGCTCGCCCACGCCCGAGCCAGCTCGAGCCCAGTGAGCAAAGGCCCAGCCGCCCTGCTTTGCTCGCCCCGCCCAGGCCGAGTCAGTCGCGTCGCCAGCTCCCGTGCCGCCCGATCAGATCGCTCGCCGCCCCTCGCCAGCCCGCGTCGCCCCAGTCAGCGCAGACGTGCCGAGCCCGTGCGCCTTATAGCTCGTCGTGCCGTGCCAGCCCGAGCGCCCTGAGTTCGTCGCGTCGCGTTGTTCTCGCGCGCGCCCTCAGAAGCGCCGTGTCGCTCGCGCCAAGGCCGCCCCCCGTGCCGAGCAAAGACCGCGCGTCGTCGCCTAGCCGAGCTCGAGCAGCGCGCGCGCGCCGCAGCCTCCGTGCCCGCGCGCGTGCCTGCGCCCGGCCCGACCCTCTTTCTTTTCTTGCGATAGCACCTTTCATTTGTGTTGGCTTGGCCCGAGCCTTGTGGCTTCTCGGATGGTATTTCCCGAGTCTTTTCTTCGTTGGGCCCTGATTTGTTGGCTGCTGGTTATTGATTTAATTGGGGTGTTTTATGCATTTGATTTGGGGTGTTTTATGTAGCGACCCGACCCGAAAGGGTTCTAAAATAGGTCGTTACCTCAATGCATGCATTCAAATCTACAGAAAATTCGCAAGAGGGTGTTCGGATTCTAAGTAAAAACTAAAACATAAACATCCATTTAAAAATAAACATCAATGCCTGGAACCTGTCCTTGTTTCCAAGCACCTGTTCCAGGACAAATACATTTACAAAACTTACTCAGATCAGAGATTTATTTAAAACATACAAACTTTACAATAGTTACAACAATGCTAGAATCCGGAAATACATTAAGAAAACACCCTAGGGCTCCGTGCCCAACTTCATGCATTCAGAGAACATTTAAATCATAAACATAAAAACTCAGAGTTGAAAACGGGTTTCCTTGATCACAGCTCCTCCTCCAGCCATCCTGTCTAGCACCATGGCTACCTGTGGAAAAACCACATAATAAGGGTGAGTAACGAATTACTCAGTAAGAATCCCCAACCGGGGTACAATACGATACACATGGTCATCTAGCAGAAAGGTATGCAAGCTATGAATATAAACACAGATTAGAGCACATAGCTTAAGTCCACACTGGGGCCTCGGATGCCAACTCAAGGTCTTAGTCCTGAAATAACTCATCACACAATACGCCCTATACGAGAAACAAGTCTCGGCCTCATCCTGTCTACTGTCGACGAAAGGTGCACTAGCTTAAGATCCCGAGGAGCTCTCCGGTCAGCGCTATAATGAGCGTGCGTGCGCACCGCGTGCTACTGCAGACTATGGGGGGTGCCGGGTCTAGTGGTAAGCTGCCCATGTCCAGTCACCACGCCTAACTAAATCTTTGGATAGGTGTCACTTACATAGGGGTGTGAGACCTGGACACGTGAACTATGTCAGCCTGAACCAACGCACCTGAGGCTAAGGCACGGGTCGTGGTAGGCTTACACCAGGAAACCGTCCTTGCCATATCAGGTGGCAACTCAAGGGCTACCGCCAAAACACGCTGAGGACGTGCCGGTTGTCGGGGACAAGGCAATGCCAAGTCATCATCCCGACCGTTGGGGCATTTAACAGTCTGCCACCCTCACCCAAGATTGCGGGGCCCGCCGTTAGGGTTAGCTAGTCCATAACGGGATCAGGGACAGAGCTCAATCTCGTACGTCCCTGTCGGGGATGCAAGGTACTTTATGCACCCGGCCTGGATGATGCTATCTACCTGAACTCTAACCTGTCATAGCAATCAGCAAACAATCCAATACGTGCTCAAAAGAATACAACGAACCTAGCATGATACTACGAAGCAAGAACAGATACGAGCATGCAAGAAAGGAACAACCTAGCATGGACTAACATGAGAAACAACATAGGATATCATGCCAGTCGGGAATTCAGAATAGAGCACTTATCATCAAACATGTCAATAAACACAACAAGCATACAATCAGCAATCACATAATATATCGCAGGGCCCACACAACTCCGGTAAGAAATCCTTACCTGGTCGGAAGGAAACTACACACAACAAACCTAACTGCGATCGAACCCGAGCAACCTATAGCGAGCCAAACAAACACATCAATAATCATAAAATAGCCCTAAATACACTAAAATAAACAGGGCTCAGCTCGGGAGCAACTCACGAGGCGCGGCTGACATGCGAACGAGCCGGCTGCACCGGCTAGGCAGCAGCTGGGCGCAAGGAGCACAAGGCCGGTGTGCGGGCGCGAGCGACACGACGCGTCGGGCTACAGGACGCGCGATCTGGTCGACACGGGTCCATACGACACGGGCGACGCGACGCGGCACTGTGCGCGGACGAACACGAGGTGGGCGAGGCTCGGGCTGGCGACGCGACCTGGCGGGCGACATGGACCAGGGCGAAGGCGAGGGCGCGCGGGCTGGGCGGAGCTGGGCGATGGCGTGGACGACTCGGGGCTGGGGCTGGCGACGCTGGGCTGGGCGAGGCTCGACCTGGGCAGGGCTGGGGCTCGAGCACGTGGGCTGGCTGGGTTGGGCGACTAAAGGGGCTCGGGCTAGGTGGGGGCTCGGGGAGAGAGAGAGAGAGAGGGAGAGAAAAGAGAAAAAAAAAATAAAAAGAAAAGAAAAGGAATTTGGGAAAGAAAAGGAAAATGGAAAATAAAAAGGAAAATAGGGATTTTATCCATAAAATCCATCCTTATCCACTTTTATCCAAATAAAAACCTTAAAATCCCATTTCCCGGCTTCCTCCTTCGAGAGCCGACCGAAGCAATCTTTTCCAATAAATAAAACTCACTTAAATCCAACTCCCAAAGAAACACTAAGGGCACGGGCTCGAATCCCAAAGGAAGCACACAACCAACCATCACTTAGCCAAAGCCCAAACCACAACCGAGCATCCAATCGACTAGCCCAAACACCACGGGACTCGCAGCCAACAACAAACAAGCCTCGACAAAGGCAGGAGCTTCCTCGAAGCCCTGAAAACCACAAATCCTGCCCGAGGAGCCAAAAGACCAAAATACCCCCAAGTGTCAAAATCGCTCTAATGACCCAACCAACAACCGAATCTTGACCCGAAGGCACCTCGAAAACAGGAATAGGAAACTGGGCTGTTACATTTTATTTGAATGTTTAGGCTGTTCGGGTTCGATTAGAGGCTTGAGGATCGCTTGGTTGCTTGTTGATTTATTATTGTTTTCTGATTGTTCCAGGTAAGGATTTCTTACCGTGGTTGTGTGGACCCTGCGATATTATCACGATTGTGCCTTGTATGTTTGCTGATTGTTATGAGCATGATAGTGATAGGCAGCTTTGATTGATCTCTTGCTAGCATGTTTACCTGATTGTACATGTTAGTGCCATGCTAGGTTTGTTCTTCCAGCATGCTTATGATTCCTGCTTTACGTTCGTAGTATCATGCAAGGTAAATGTGATTGATGTCGGTCATTGTTTGCTAGCCAGGAATCATTTATTTGCTCTGTACTCTTAGATAGAGTTGTAGGGTTTGTCATCATCCAGAGGCTGAGAGCGGACATAACGTATTTTGTCCCCACTAATCGGGAGTAAAGTGTGCTCAGCATAACATATCTTGCTTCCCTCCCCCCCCCCCCCGACCGGCCGGTTGTGGATTTAGCTACCCACTTCGGCATAAGCCTAGTTTGTAGCCGGCTAGAGTGGAACCCTGCCAACGGTGTATGCCTACCTTGGCCAGTTCTTAGCTTCAGGTCGGTGGTTCAGGCTGCACAGATGAGCACCGAGGGCCTCGAGCTACTATGATCAGTGACACCGCTTCCGAGTCATAGGCATGCGTACCTGGCCCACGTAGTTTGCCCTTAGGCCCCCGCATTTACGCCGGTTGCAGCAGCATGCGGTGTGCGCACACACGCGTTAGTCGCCAGTTCGTAGAGCTTCCCCGGGCTAATGTTCGTGAGTACACCATTCCTTCCAGTTTAGAGCCAGACTTTGGGTACTCTCCCGTAAGTCCAGATTAGCAAGGGCAAGAGGCCCTTGAGGACATTCTTGGGATCAGTTTTTGAGCTGAACAATCCCCCCGAGTGAAAGATACCTCAGTGATGTCCCAGGATTGGTCAGGGTAACCAATCATTAGGCCGGAAGTAGGAGACTTCCGATGACTCCAGATCTTGCATTATGAGCTCGTTGAGCTATGATCTATGTTGATAGCTGTTTGCTTGCATGTTGAGGTGCTAGATGACTGATGTATCGTATTGTACCCCGGTTGGGGATTCTTACTGAGTATGTTTATACTCACCCTTATTTATCTTTCAGGTAACTTGGGACAACACCAGGAGGGCTAGCGGAAGGAGATGATTGATCATGGGAGCTGCCGGCACTCTGTCATTTATTATTGCATTCTTTATTCAGCATGTAGATGGACAGGAGTCCTAGGGGAACATTGTTAAAAAGTTGTTTAAATTGTATTGTATGTTTTTATAAACACTGGCCAGGTTGTTTTACTTTGTTGGTTTGTTTAAATGTAAATTGTTGGTTATGTTTTAAGGGTTCCCTCTTCTCATATGTTTTGAAAGGTAGTTAAATATGAGCACTAAACCGCTTGTTATCATATTTAACTTGCATGCTGAGTGAGAACCCAGGTTTAGGACCATGTTTTGGGTCGGGTTCGTCACAGTTGGTATCAGAGCACAGAGTCATAGATTCTGTAGACTAACCTGCTTTGTAGGTTGTTGTTCCCATGATCATCAGCACTCCACGGCCGTCAGGTTTGTCTGAGTTCATTAAGCTAAGGGTTAAGAATTTATAATACTTTTCATCTAGCTTTTATGCCTTGTGTGGAGTTGTGGAGCGGAGACGAGCAGGTTCTGACTCGTTGTTGGTTTGGGCTTAGAGCGCCATCATGCCAACTTTCCGTAGTGCGAGCAGTTTGATGAGCAGTGAGAGCCCCAGTGTGGGCCAGCTTTTATGCTTTGTGCAGATCGCCAGTATGTCGATCGCACTCAGAGGGAGGCAGAGATCAGACTCCCGTAGGCCCTTTGTGGCCCAGTTGTTGCTTTTCCCCTAGTGAGAGGGTGGAGGTGCTTCGTGCAGATCGCCAGTATGTTGATCGCAGTCAGAGGAGCAGGACGCTTGGCATGTCCACCCGAGGTGTTGGACTGATTGTATTGATGATGAGGCCGCGTCCAGGGTTGTTAGGCTCGTTGGCGAGAGTTGGCCCTGGCAGTTGAGTTGCCTAGTGGAGGGGGTAGAGGCTAGCACGCCTCAGAGTGTGACTCCTTGAGCAGAGTGTGCTCCAGCCATGAGAGATTTGATGGCAGGTTTTTAGCTATCAGAGAGCGGAGACCCAGGCGCAGTTTGTAGCGCGTAGTGAGGAGTCCCGGGCACAGATAGCCCAGCTGACAGAGTTTGTTTCAGCATCCCTCCCCAGTAGCTCTTGTAGCCCCAGAGGTTCCTGGGAGGGCATGATCAGCAGGTTTATGCAGTTGAGATTGTTGGCGTTGATGGAGCCGCCCAGTTTGGCAAGTGGATGCCTGTAGAGCTCGATGTTTTAGAAAGTCCTACTGCTAGTAGTAAAGCGGTTGGCCAGGTTTGAGTTTAGCATCCGTGTGTTGGGATGCCCTACTGTTCAGAGGCCGAGGTGTGTCGTTCATGTGCTGTTTGGTTCTCTTGATTGTTTCAAGAGCTAGCTCGGTTCGAGCAGGAGGGCGTTGCCCTGAGGACTGTTCCTAGTCAGGAAGTTTTGGGAGTTGACTCCTCCCTCGATGGTTGAGTAAGTTCTGCTAGTTCTGGGTCGGTGGTCCAATCAGTTGAGGTTTCCCTTGGGTATTGCTTCCAAGAGAGAGTTGGTTGTTGTTGCCCTTGGGTTTGAGCTAGTCAGCGAGCATGTGTGATGTTCGCTGCCCTTCAGAGTTTGCTTGCTGGGAAATCGTTTCCCGTTTAGAAAGAGTCAGCATAGCTCCTGAGTTGTGTAGTGGATCAGAGTAGCGCAGTGGTTAGCCCAGCGAGAGGGTCCCTGCATGGTGTTGTTTAGCAAGCGAAAAGTTGTTTGTCCCCGCAAGGGCGGAGGCCAGCTAGTAAGAGTTAAGTTGTTGGTTCTTTGGGGTTTGGAGAACCCCTAGTTTCTATGGTGGTTGAGTTGCACCATGGATGACAGCCTCGAGTATTATCTTTGGAGGTAGCCTCATCAGTTCGTGTTCCTTGCGATGTTTCGAGTGTGGAGTTTCTAGTCGCGAGAAGAGTTAGGCCTAGGCTAAAAGGAGGAAGTCCTTTGAGTAGCCAGTTGGGCTTAAGAGTTGAGTGGTAGCTTGGAGGCGAGGTTTGCTCATTATGAGCTTGGTTTGAGTTCTGCAGAGCAAGCCTTTCTCTGGTTTTGTTCCTAGTTGTTGTGCTTTCGCAGTTGGCGATTGGCGGAGCCACATTTGAGAGGGTTGGCACAGAGGTGTCGTGGCATTGGTTGGTAAAGCCCTTGAGTTGCTATCCTCAAGGTGTTGTGTTGCTAGTGGCTGCGTGATGGTTTGGTCCTTGTTTCCCGAGATTTTCCATGAGAAGAATGTTGGTTGTTTCCTTGTCTGGAAATGTTCTCTTTGGCCAGTTGCTAGTAGATTTGCATGGAAAAGTTTGTGTTCGGCCGTTGAGAGGCTTCAGTTTGTTGGCTTGGCCGAGTGGAGCCTGTGCCTGGTTTTTGGCCATTTAGGGTTGGCCGTAGCTGAAGTTTCAGCTTGTGCTAGTGGGAAAAGTTTGTCTTAAGGATCAATCGCCAGTTGGTGGTTCGATTGTATTTCGTTAAGGCTGTAGGCAAGCTTTGAGTTTCGCTGGCTTCTTGTGAAGTCAGAGTAGGCTGTTTAGTTTCTAGAACCTGAGAGGTTCAGCTATTTGGCCAGCATGGTGTAGGGTTGAGGCTGTTTGTTAACAGCTGTGAGCATTCAGAGAAGTTATGCCAGTGCGTGGCGTTGAGTTTTGGAGCTTTTGGCCAGTCTGCGAGTTTGCTGAGAGTAACACCGTAGAGAGGTGTTCCGTGTTGGATTAGCAGAGTTTTAGATTGAGCCCCAGGTTTGTAGGGCTTTTCAGATCCTTGAGCGGATCGGAGCAGTGGTTAGCTTTGCCCCGTCTTTGGCAGCAGTGCATTTTGTGTTCCTCGTCTCGGTGTTGAGATAGCTATGGCAGATTGGATAGCATTATGGCTTTGAGCCTTTGAGAACCCTAGAGGGTTTGGTTCTCGAAGAAGGTTGGTGTTATTTTAGCCGAGAAGTTCAGTTGGCTAGGAATCAGTGGAGTATTCCTAGAGCTGTTTCGTCTTAGGACTTTCGAGGACAAAAGTCTTAAAAGGAGGGAGTATTTATAATGGCCCAGTTTTCTATTCCGGTTCTCGAGGAGCTTCCGGTTCAGATTTAGTTGTTTGGGTGGGCCGTTAGAGCTATTTTGACCCTTAGGGGTATTTTGGTCTTTTTGCTCCCCGGGCAGGATTTGTGGATTTTCAGGGCTTCGAGGTAGCTCCTGCCTTTGTCGAGGCTTGTTTGTTGTGGGCTGCGAGTCCCGAGATGTTTGGGCTATTCGTTTGGAAGTTCGGTTGTGATTTAGGTTTTGGGCAAAGTTATGGTTGTTTGGGTGTTTCCTTTGGGATTCGAGCCAGGGCCCTTAGTGTTGATTTGGGAGTTGGATTTAAGTGAGTTTTATTGATTGGAAAAGGTTGCTTCAGCCGGGTCTCGAAGGAGGAAGCCGGGAAATGGGATTTAAGGATTTTAAGGATTTTTAGAAATTGGATAAAATGGATTAGTTTGGATATTTTTGGATAAGGATGGAAAAATAATAAAAGAGAAAGAAAAAAAGAAAAGGAAAAATTTCCCATTTTTCCCCAAAATTCCCATTTTTTCCCTTTTCTCTCTCTCTCTCTCTCCCCGAGCCCTCACCCCCCAGCCCGAGCCAGCCCCTAGCTCGCCCAACCCTGGCCGACCAGCTCGCCCACGCCCGAGCCAGCCCGAGCCCAGCCGCGCACAGTGCCCAGGCCGCCCAGCCTTGCTCGCCCCTACCCTGTGTCGAGTCGCGTCGCCCAGCTCCCAGGCCGCCCGACCGCGTCGCTCAACCCCATCCCAGCCCCGCGATCGCCGGTCGGCGAAGGTCCCGTGATCGCGGCCGAGCCCGCGGCGCCCTATAGCTCGCCGTGTCGTGTGCCGCCAGCGCCCGAGCCCGCCGATCGCATCGCGTCGCTCGCGCGCGCGTGTCCTCAGCGCGCCAGGTCGCTCGCGCGCGCCGCTGCCATCTCATCTCTCGTGCCGAGCCTAACCGCGTGTCGTCGCCGCCGGTCGAGCTCGAGCTCTGCGCCAAACAAGACACCTGTGTGCTCCAGCGCCGTGCCTCTACGCCCACCAACCCTCTTTTCTTTATCGCCGACACTACCGCTGTGTTGTGTTGGTTTGGCCCGAGCCTTGTGGCTTCTCGGATGGTATTTCCTGAGTCTTTTCTTCGTTGGGACCTGATTTGTTGGCTACTGGTTATTGATTTAATTGGGGTGTTTTATGTATTTGATTTGGGGTGTTTTATTTGAATGTTTAGGCTGTTCGGGTTCGATTAGAGGCTTGAGGATAGCTTGGTTGCTTGTTGATTTATTATTGTTTTCTGATTGTTCCAGGTAAGCATTTTTACCGTGGTTGTGTGGACCTTGCGATATTATCACGATTGTGCCTTGTATGTTTGCTGATTGTTATGAGCATGATAGTGATAGGCAGCTTTGATTGATCTCTTGCTAGCATTTTTACCTGATTGTACATGTTAGTGCCATGCTAGGTTTGTTCTTCCAGCATGCTTATGATTCCTGCTTTACGTTCGTAGTATCATGCTAGGTAAATGTTATTGATGTCAGTCATTGTTTGCTAGCCAGGAATCATTTATTTGCTCTGTACTCTTAGATAGAGTTGTAGGGTTTGTCATCATCCAGAGGCTGAGAGCGGACATAACGTACTTTGTCCCCACTGATCGGGAGTAAAGTGTGCGCAACATAACGTATCTTGCTTCCCCCCCCGATCTCCAATGTGGATTTAGCTCTGGTCGGGATTAAAGTGTGCGCAGCATAACGTATCTTGTATCCCCCTCGACCCGCCGGTTGTGGATTTAGCTACCCACTTTGGCATAAGCCTAGTTTGTAGCCTGCTAGAGCGGAACCCTACCAACGGTGTAAGCCTACCTTGGCCGGTTCTTAGCTTCAGGTCGGTGGTTCAGGTTGCACAGATGAGCGCCGAGGGCCTCGCGCTACTGTGATCAGTGACACCCCTTCCGAGTACTAGGCATGCGTACCTGGCCCGCGTAGTTTGCCCTTAGGCCCCCGCATTTACGCCGGTTGCAGCAGCATGCGGTGTGCGCACACACGTGTTAGTCACCGGTTCGGAGAGCTCCCCCTGGCTAATGTTCGTGAGTACACCATTCCTTCCAGTTTAGAGCCAGACTTCGGGTACTCTCCCGTAAGTCCAGATTAGCAAGGGCAAGAGGCCCTTGAGGACATTCTTGGGATCATTTTTTGAGCTGAACAATCCCCCCGAGTGAAAGATACCTCGGTGATGTCCCAGGATTTGTCAGGGTAACCAATCATTAGGCCGAAAGTAGGAGACTTCCGATGACTCCAGATCTTTCATTATGAGCTCGTTGAGCTATGATCTGTGTTGATAGCTGTTTGCTTGCATGTTGAGGTGCTAGATGACTGATGTATCGTATTGTACCCCGGTTGGAGATTCTTACTGAGTATGTTTATACTCACCCTTATTTATCTTTCAGGTAACTTGGGACAACACCAGGAGGGCTAGCAGAGGGAGCTGATTGATCATGGGAGCTGCCGGCACTCTGTCATTTATTATTGCATTGTTTATTCAGCATGTAGATGGATAGCAGTCCTAGGGGAACATTGTTAAAAAGTTGTTTAAATTGTATTGTATGTTTTTATAAACACTGGCCAGGTTGTTTTACTTTGTTGGTTTGTTTAAACGTAAATTGTTGGTTATGTTTTAAGGGTTCCCCATTCTCATATGTTTTGAAAGGTTTTTAAATATGAGCACTAAACCTCTTGCTATCATATTTAACTTGCATGCTGAGTGAGAACCCAGGTTTAGGACCATATTTTGGGTCGGGTTCGTCACAAGGCAGAAACGTTACGTTGATGTTCGGCGTAGAGACTTAGAATTTAAGGTTGGCCAGCACGTCTTTTTGAAAGTAGCATTGATGCGAGGTATGTTGAGGTTTGGTAAGTAAGGGAAGTTGAGCCCGAGGTTTGTAAGGCCTTTTGAGATCCTTGAGCGGATCGGAGAAGTGGCTTACCGTTTGGCGTTGCCCTCGTCTCTGGCAGCAGTGCATAACGTGTTTCACGTTTCGATGTTGAGACAGTATGTGACGGACCTGACGTATGTGGTTGATCATGAGTCATTGGAGTTGAACAAGGATTTGTGCTTCGAAGAGAAGCCTGTGCAGACTTTGGCCCGAGAGCGGAAAACCTTGCGTAACCGGGAGATCAACCTAGTGAAAGTTCAGTGGAGGAATCTGAGGGCAGAGGAAGTGACTTGGGAATTATAGGACGTGATGAGGACGCATTACCCAGAGTTGTTTCAGTCTTGGGACTTTTAGGGACAAAAGTCTTAAAAAAAGGGAGTATTGTAACGGCCCAGTTTTCCATACCAGTTCCTCAGGTATTTTATGTTCATTATTCAGTTGTTCGGTTGGGCCGTTAGGGCTGTTTTGACCCTTAAGGGCATTTTGGTCATTTTGCCCTCAAGGCCGGCCTTGTGGATAATTAGGGTCCCAGGGCTGTTTCTGTCTTTTGCTGAGACTTGGTCGTTTGTTGGTTGCATGTTTCAGATAAATTATGTTGATTGTTAGGGAGTTTGGAATTAGTTCGGTTAAATGTGAAATTAAAGAATTTAAAGGTAATGCTTGTGGGATTCGAATCCTTGACCTGCAGGGAGTTTGAAGGCTTAGATTAAAATGAATTAATTAGGAAGAAATTGGTGTTGCAGCTGGGATTCGAAGAGGGAAAGCTCAGGAGTTTAGAATGCCAAAACCTAAAAAGAATAGGAAAAGGATCGTAGTATTTTACTCCTCCTAAAGCTACACGATCTACCCATTCCCTCTCTCTCTCTCTCTCGTCATTCTTGTGGACGCCAACTTCATCCCTCCTTCTTGCCGATTCTTCAAGCAGCCAAGCCGAGTTCCGTTAAGTGAGTCTTCTTCCCTAGCCCAATCTCCCTAGCCCAATCCGATCTTCGTTGCTTGGTCATGCCCTAACCGACAATGTTTTTTGTGTGTTTCTACTCCCATCCGAGAGTGTGCCTAGGGACCTTTGCTCGGTGCTGGCCCAACCGATCGCGCCTCACACACGTCGCCCTTCGCAGCATCGCCTTGCCCAGCTGAAAATTGCCGCAGCCCCAGCATCGTCTCGCCCTTGCGAAGCAACACGAAGTTAGGCCCTTGCTCGTCCCACGCACAAGCCATAGCCTAATGCCGCAGCGACCGCCTGTTTGCAGCTGCGAACGTCCAACCCACAATGCAACAGCGGACCCTTCGCAGCCTCGAGCGCAGCAGCAGTACCGCACAATCGCTGGTGCCCCTCACCGATCAGCACGTAGTAGAATCACCTCGCCTCGCCCGCACATGCAACTAGCCACATCGCCCAGCCGCACGTTGCTTCACCGTAGCGACCCGCACAGTCGCTCGCACCTGCCTGCTCACTGATTTTCGTAGCACGCATCTAGCAGCCTTGTCCGTGCAGCCAAGGTCAGCCCTTGATCCTGCCTTGTGTTCCCTTGCTGTCGAGTTTATCCCCTTTGTTTGGGTAGTTTCTCGAACCCTTTGTCTCTCATCACTTAGTTTCTTAGCTTGTTAATTTAATGTGGGTTGACTCCATTAATTGCCTAGGTTTTTCCGGTTGATTTTATAGCACGAGGGTCTTCGATTATTGTTATGATTTTTGTTTGCTGGTTTCCAGGTAAGGATTTCTTACCTGGGTTGTGTGGACCCTGCAATATTATCATGATTGTACCATGTATGCCTGTGATTGTTATGAGCATGTTAGTGGATAGGACTACTTGTTTATTGATCTCTGCTAGCATGTCTACCTTAGTTTCTACATGTTAGTGCCACGCTAGGTTTGTCCTTCCACCATGTTCTGTGATTACTGCTTTAAGTTCGTAGTATCATGCTAGGTTATGTGTTTGTATTATTGAGCATGTTTGTTTAGCCAGGAATTGTTACTCTGAAATCCTAGATAGAACTGTTAGGATTGTCATCATCTAGAGGCTGAGAGCGAACATAACGTACTTTGTCCCCACCGGTCGGGATCCAGTGTGATGCATAACGTATCTTGCTTCCACCCCGACAGCCGATGCGGATTAGCTCTCGCATCGGTATAAACCTAGTTTGTAGCCTGCTAGAGTGGAGCCCAGCCAACGGTGTAAGCCTACCTTGGACGATTCTTAGCTTCAGGTTAGTGGTATAGGTTGCAACAGATGAGTGTCGAGGGCCTCGCACTACTATAGTTCGGTGACACCGTTTTCGAGTCTTTAGGCATGCGTACCTAGACTGTGTAGTTTGTCCCTAGGCCCCCATGTTTACGCTAGTTTACAACGGCATGCGGTGTGCGCGCATAAGCGTTAGTTGCCGGTTTGGAGAGCTCCCCCGGACTAATGTTCTTGAGTACACCACTTACATTCCAGTTTAGAGCCAGACTTCGGTTACTTTCCCGTTTGTCAAGTAGTTGATTAGTCTAGGATAAGAGGCCCTCGAGGACACCTATTTGGGATCAGTTTTTGACCTGGTCATTTGGCCGAGGGAGAAAGACCCTCGAGGGTGTCTGACATCTATTTGGGATTAGCTTTTGAGTTGGTCATTTGGCCGAGGGAGAAAGACCCTCGAGGATGTCTTTTGGGATTGGTTAAGAAAGTCAATCATTAGACCAAAAGTAGGAGACTTCCGAGGATTCTGGACTTGCCCCGTAAGCTATTTTCATGTATACTAGGATGTCAGATGATTGATGTATCGTATTGTACCCCGGTTAGGGATTTTTACTGAGTATGTTTGTACTCACTCTTATTTCTGTGGTTTACCACAAGGTAACTTGGGACAACACTGAGACGGCAAGCAGAGGGAGCTGACTGATCATGGAAGCCGTTGGCACTCTATCTTTTATATTGCATTTATTATTCAGCATGTAGTTGGACGATGAGTCCATAGGGGAACATGGTTATTGATGTTTTAAACTATTTTGAGCGTTTTGTTAAACACTGGCCAGGACTTATGTTTACTTTCACTGCTTTTGATTTATGAATATTTACTGAAAGTGTTTTTAAGGTTCTTCGCTCGGCTATTTCTTTTTGAAATTTAATTGGTACCTTGCACTATTTTTTTTTTATGTGATCACATGCATGCTGAGTGAGAACCTAGGTTTAGGACCATATTTTGGGTAGGGTTCTTACACCAGAAGATGAAGTTCGAGGTTTCTGGCAGTTCCCGTCCAGGCAGATAGTAGGGTCACCGACTGGGACAGTTCAGAGGTTAGGATCAGCGCCGACCCCAGTAGCATAGACCCTAGGGTGGAGTCAGGCAGCCGCCCCAATGCAAAACTTGCAGTAGAGCTCACTACGGATTGTGTGGAGCATCACCTCGCTCCTACTATAAGTGCGGTAAGGAGGGACATTACGCCAGTTTTCGCACCCAGGCTGGAGTAGCAGCCATGCCAGCCCATCAGCAGGGCTGGGTGTTCGCGATGACCCGTTAGGAGGCAGATCGCACAGATGCCGCTGTAGTAGGTACACTACTTGTTTTAGATCACTGTACCTTTGTGTCTGATTAGGGCTCGACCCACTCTTTTGTGTCTGATGACTTTGTTAGACTAACTGGTTTGGATCTCGAAAATGGTTCGAGCTGAGTGTTGTGACTCCTCCGGGAGTGAGTATGCTAGCTAGTACGAGAGTTAGGAGTGGTCGGGTTGAGGTATCCAGAGATTCTTTAGTAGCTAACCTTATAGTGTTAGCGATGAGTGGATTCGATGTAATCCTTGGTATGGAGTGGTTGGCAGAGAACCATGCTTTGATAGACTGTCACTGGAAAGAAATTTTGTTTAGGCCGCCTAACAAGCCCAGTATTAAGTTTTGCGGTGTCCAAAGCAGAGTGTGTCCGCCTTTGATTTCAGCATTGAAAGCCCAACGTTTGTTAGCTCGGGGAGCTTGGGGTTATCTAGCTAACTTGTTAGGTGAGAGTAGTCCGCCGAAGACGGTGGACCAGGTACCTGTTGTTCGAGAGTTTTCAGACGCCTTTCTAGATGAGTTGTCAGGCTTACCTCCACCGTGGGAACTCTCCCGATCTCAAAGCCTTCGTATCGTATGGTGCCAGCCGAGTTGAGAAAGCTAAAGGTACAATTGCAGGAGATGTTAGACAGGGGTTTTATTCGTCCGAGCGTGTCCCCGTGGGGAGCACCTGTTTTGTTAGTTAAGAAAAAGGACGGATCGATTCGCCTGTGCATCGACTACCGTGAGTTGAACAAGGTGATTGTTTAGAATAAGTATATGTTGCCCATTATTGGGCTTGTTTGATCATCTCCAAGGAGCTTCAGTTTGCTCTAAGATTGACTTGAGGTCGGGGTATCACCAGTTGAGGATTCGGGATTCAGATATCCCTAAGACAGCTTTCAGGTCAAGGTACGAACATTATGAGTTCATAGTGATGTCTTTTGGTTTTACCAACGCCCCAACAGCTTTCAAGGACATGATGGACAGGGTGTTCAAGACATTCTTGGATAGCTTTGTCATCGTGTTCATCGACGACATCTTGATTTACTCTAAGACTAAAGAGGATCATGCTTAGCATAGTTGAGAGAGAACCAGCTATATGCTAAGTTCTCGAAGTGTGAGTTTAGGTTGGAACGAGTGGCCTTTTTTGGTCACGTCGTTTCAAGAGACGGAGTTTCAGTGAACCCCGCCAAGATAGAGGCAGTCAGTTCGTGGGCTAGACCGACTTCAGTGGCTGAGGTACGCAGCCTTTTGGGTTTGGCAGGCTACTACCGGTGTTTTGTTAAGGACTTTTCCGCCATAGCAACACCGCTTACTCGGTTGACGAGGAAGGGTGTTGAGTTTGTTTGGGATGCAAAGTGTGAGGACAGCTTTGCCCAGCTTAAGCGCAAGTTGACGTCAGCGCCAGTTCTAGCAATTCTAGAGGGTTCGGGCGGTTTTTTGGTTTATAGTGATGCCTCTAAGTTTGGTTTAGGTTGTGTGTTGATGCAACACAAGAAGGTGATAGCCTACGCTTCCCAGCAGTTAAAGACCTATGAGCAGAACTACCCGACACACGACATGGAATTGGTAGCCATTGTTTTTGCTCTTAAGATATGAAGACACTACTTGTACGGAGAGAGGATACATATTTTCACCGATCACCAGAGCCTCAAATACTTGTTTACTCAAAAGGAGTTGAAATGAGATAGTGCAGGTGGCTTGAGTTAGTGAAAGATTATGAATGTGAGATTCTGTACCATCCAAGAAAGGCCAATGTTGTGGCTAATGCTTTGAGTAGGAAGACTTCGCACTCTGCTGACTTGTTGAGTTCCTAATTCTGTTTGTGGAAAGAGTTTGAGCGAGTCGATATAGCAGTGTTGTTGGGGGAGGTTACCGCTAGGGTAGCCTAGTTGACTGCTCAGCCGTTGATCAGACAGAGGATCATTGACAGTCAGCTGAGTGATCCCAAGTTCAGGAGATTGTACAAGAAATTCCAGGAAGACGGTGACTTCGACTTTGTTATAGCACCAGACGGTGGTTTGAGGTACAGATGACGACTATGTGTTTTGGAGAACACGGGACTACGAGCTGAGTTACTCACCGAGGCTCATAGTTCCCCGTTTACTTGGCACCCGGGAGGTACCAAGATGTATCAGGACCTTAAGCAGACTTTCTTGTGGACGGGCATGAAATGGAGTATTGTGGAATTTGTTAGTCGGTGTCTCACTTGTCAGCAAGTGAAGGCTCCCAGGCAGAAACCGCCAGGGTTGTTGCAACATTTGAGTGTGTCGCAGTGGAAATGGGAAGAGATTACGATGGATTACATTTCTGGGTTGCCAAGGACGCCGAGAGGGTTTACTCATATCTGGGTAGTGGTAGACTGGCTGACAAAGAGTGCACACTTCATCCCTGGCAAGATCAACTATACCGTGGAGCAGTGGGCACAGCTACTTTTGGAGCAGATCGTTCGGTACATGGGGTACCAGTGAAGATCATATTAAACCCTGATTCTCGGTTCACTTCTCGCTTCTAGAGAGCGCTCCAGAAGGTTTTGGAAACCGAGTGAGTTTTATCACAACTTTTCACCCTGAGACAGATGGTCAGACTGAGAGGGTGAACTAGATCCTTGAGGATATGTTGAGAGCTTGTGTGCTAGACTTTCTAGGCAGTTGGGATCAATACTTGTACTTGATGGAGTTTGCTTATAGCAACAGTTATCAGGCTACGATTCAGATGGCCTCTTTCGAGGCATTGTATGGTAAATGTTGTAGGTCCCTAGTGTTCTGGGAAGAGGTCAGAGATAGACAGGTTTTGGGTCCCGAGTTACTCCAAATGACGAACGATGCAGTGCAGAAGATCAGGGGTCGTATGTTGATAGCTCAGAGTAGGCAGAAAAGTTACGCTGATGTTGGTCAGGACATCTTTTGAAAGTAGCACCGATGCGAAGTGTGTGAGATTTGGTAAGCGAGGGAAGTTGAGCCCGAGGTTTGTAGGGCCTTTTAAGATCCTTGATCGGATCGGAGCAGTAGCTTACCTTTTGGCATCGCCCTCGTCTTTGGCGGCACTACATAATGTTTTCCATGTTTCAATGCTGAGGCAGTATGTGGCGGACCCGACACACGTAGTTGACCATGAGCCCTTGGAGTTGAGTAGGACTTGAGCTTCGAGGAGAAGCTTGTCCAGATTCTAGCCCGGGAGCGAAAGACCTTGAGTAACCGGGAGATAAACCTAGTGAAAGTTCAGTGGAGGAATCAGAGGGCAAATGAAGCTACCTGGGAGTTAGAGGATGAGATGAGGACGCACTATCCGGAGTTGTTTTAGTCTTAAGACTTTCGGGGATGAAAGTATTAAAAGGAAGGAGTATTGTAACGACCCAGATTTCTGTTCCGTTTCCCCAGGCATATTAAGTTAGTTTTTCAGTTGTTCTGATGGGTCGTTAGGGCTTTTTAAGTCTTTCGTTACGCTTGGAGGTTTGTTTCGGTTGCATTTTCCTTGTTCCGGAGTTGTTAGAGAGGTTTTGTGGCCTTGGATTAAAAAGGGTATATGAAAAGAAAAAGGTGTTCGACCCAAGGCTCGAACCCGGGTTGGTCTAGCCGTAGCTGTTTGCAAAAAAAAGCTAGTTTCGTTTGAGCCAGGATTCGAAGGTATGTTCTTGTTCGATTATTAATTCATTTGATCCTTGGGTGTTTGGAGTTAGGGGTTAAATGAAAAAGGATTTTTACGTTTGGCCTTGTGTTGGATTCGTAAAGAACAGAAGAATTTGGCGATCTGTCCCTTTGCATTCTCCCTTGCTTTCCCAATTGCAACTCACCCTCTTCTGGCCCCTCATCTGATTGATCAACCTCTCAGGAAAGTAGCCTAATTTTCGATCTCTTCCTCCTCTCTTGTCGATTTCCATCTCCTTCGCAAGTCAAGCCCTAACCGCACCACCCTTTGGCTGAGACTTTATTGTAGCCCCGAACGCACGCATAGCCGCAGTAAGCCCCACACATCGGAACGCGGCAGCGCCGGCTGCCCTCACCAATCTGTGCACAGCCACGATCTGCCTCGTCCTCACAGTCCCAACAGCCCCTCGCATAGTCCTCGTAGCCCAACCGCACGCCAGCCGCATTGCCCTCACAACCCGACCGCATGCCAGCCGCACGCCCAGCCTAATTGCCCGAGCCTTGCCACCCAGCCCTCGCACGCATGCCCACGCCCAGCCGCTGCACCACACAGCATCACAGCCGCACGTCACGCAGCCTAGCTACCCGTACAACAGCCCCTCGAGATCCCTTCGCCAGCACACAGCCGCAGACCCATGCCCTTGCTACCAAGGGGAGTTCTAGTGCCCTAGCCGTGAGCCAGGATGTATGTTTAGTGTTATTGCTTGCTCCTTGACCGAGAGCTATTGGTGTGTGTTGTGTGTGTTTGTGTTGTTGAGGTGCTTAGCCGAGAGCTGCCTTGTCGGGAGAGAAGACTTGCCTAGCCTTATCAAGAGTACCTGTTTGGCCGAGTGGTTGTCCTGAGCACCTGTTCGGGATTTGGTAAACTCTAACCCTAGCTCGGTTTAGCTGTTTAGTCTTATTTAGTTAGCTCGGTTGGTAATAACATGTGCGGTTATGTGATAGGTTACATGTAGCTAGGTTCGGTGATCTGCAGCTTAAGAAGCAACTATTGTGTTATTTTGCTTGTTCTCTAGGTAAGGATTCCTTACCGACACTTGTGTGGACCCTGTGTTCATCATGGCCGCTACTTTTATATGTTTGACTATTATGATCATGTTAGTGGATAGGTTTCTTGTTTCGGATTGAACATGTTATGATTATTATCCGTTCCTGTTCTACTAGCATGTATGATATTTATGTGATACATTAGTACCATGCTAGGTTGTTCTCCGACATGCATTCCCTAGTTATCTGTTGAGCGTGTTTGGCCTATTAAGCCACGGGGCGGGACTCTTAGTTAGACTTGTTAGGATTGTCATCATCAGAGGCTGAGAATGGACATACAGTAAGTTGTCCCCACGGGCTGGGATCGCGAGTTGCACAACGTATGATGCTTTCACCCCAGAATTAGCTCATGTATCGGCATAAGCCTAGTTTATAGCCTGCTAGAGCAGAACCTAGTAGATTATGTAAGCCTGTCGTGGCCGGTTCTTAGCTTTAGGTGTGTTGTGGTCTTATGCTGCTTACAGTCGAGTGTCGAGGACCTCGCACTACTATTCGTTCAGTGACACTACTTTGAGTCGTAGGCATGCATACCTGGACCGGTGTAGCACGTTTAGGTCCCACGTCTTTACACGGTTTGCAGTAGCATGCGATGTGCGCATATGGGCATTAGGCACCGGGAGGAGAGCTCCCCCTGGATAATGCTTACAGTATACCATTCCTTTCCAAGTTTAGAGCCAGACACCGGGTACTCTTCCATGTGTCCAGGACCAGTTTGGAGAGTTGGTCAGCAGTTTGGACATAACATATCTTGTCCTAGTGATTGGACATTCGTGTTCCAGATGATTGGACCTTCGGGTCCCAGTTATTGGACAGTGATGTCCTAGTTTCAGGATCAGTTGTTGAGCTGATCACTAGGCCGGTGGTAAGAGACCCCGATTTTTCAGGAGTCGCTTGGTTGACTTAAAGGTTTGATCTGTGTTGGTAGCGATTGTATGTATACTAGTATGTTGTATGATTGATGTTCGTACTGTACCCCGGTTGGGGATTCATACTGAGTATGTTTGTACTCACCCTCATTTTCTGTGGTTTTCCACCAGGTAACTTGGGACAACGACTGGACGACTAAGGGAGTGGCTGCTCGATCATGGGACTCCGCCGACAAACTCTACTTGTCTTGTTTTATTTATTTTATTGTTATCAGCATGCATTGGGCTTAGAGCCTATGACTTTGTTATTTGGAACCTGTTAAACTGTTGTGGGGTTTTTTTGGTTGTTTAAACTGTTGATGAGTTTTATGTGGATTGTTTTAAATAGTTGGATTTTTTTATGGCTTTTAAGATGTTGGATTTGAAATAAACTCTGGCCAGGGTTACTCTATTCTTTACAGGTTGAATAAATGTTTTGAACAGGTTCCAGGTTTTGAACTGATTTGTATAGGAACTATGTTATGATGTTGTCTTGATTTTTACCGTTTTATTATGCATGTAGAGTAAGAATCCATTCAGTACCATGTTTTGGGTCGGGTTCTTACACAGAATCTATCTAATCAATCTTGGTTTTGCATTAGCCTTGATCATCAGATATTTTATGGCAACATGGTCAGTAAAAGCAGTTACCTTGGATCCTACTAAGTAAGAGACGAATTTCTCTAATGCGTAAACAACTGCTAAAAACTCCTTCTCAATAGTTGTGTAGTTTTGTTGCGCGTCATTTAAAGTCATGCTAGCATAGTACATAGGATGGATAAGTTTTCCTCCCTTCATACCCAAAATAGCTCCTATCGCATAATCACTGGCGTTGCACATGAGCTCAAATAGCTTCTTTCAGTCATGCGATATCATGATAGGAGCAGTAGTAGAGCCCTTCCAGTTGTTCAAACACTTTCAAACAGTGCAAGTCAAAGTTAAAGGGACGCTTAGCTTCTAAGAGCTCGCACATAGGTTTTTCAATATTTGAAAAGTCTTTAATAAAGTGCCTATAAAACCCAGCGTGGCCTAAGAAACTATGCACCGCCTTCACATTCTTTGGTGGCTCCAACTTCTCTATTATCTCAATCTTTGCTTGATTAACTTCCATTCCATCCTTATTGATTTTATGTTCGAAGACAATTCCTTCTCTTACCATGAAACGACACTTTTCGCAATTAAGCACTAGGTGTGTTTCTTCACAATGGTTGAACACTTTTTCCCAAACACCATGATATCATCCATAAAGACCTCCATGATGTCCTCAAACATGTCCGATGGGTTGGGATTCCACTGCTAATATATTGAACAGTAATTAATTCTAAGTTGACTTATGCTAAGTACACTTGGAATCACTTACACACAAGTATAAGCGGTTGGGAATTGTAGCAAGTAATAAGTAGATAAATTTGTCGATCCCACAGAGATTGATGTCTATAGCTAATACCATTTAAGTCAGAGTCATGCAGAAAATAAAGAAGCATATGTTGTTTGAGTTGAGTGGTTTTGTTTTAATAAAATAATTGAAATACATAAATAAAATACTAATACATGCAATGAGTAATGTTGACTAATTAATCCTAGAAGATGTTAAGTGTGCGAACTAGCCAAAGAATGTCTTACTTCCCTAACAATTATTACTTCTGTAACTAATGATTTATGGGCGAACCAGCTTCCACTGCCAACTCCATACCAGCTTAGGGCAACGTATACAGTAGTGAGGTTATTCCTAACAACTTAAATGATGAACAGCCGTTTATGCAACCTAAAGTAGCGTCCTGGGTCAACATGCGGTTCCTCTTCCGATTCTCCGCAAGGCACATGTGTGGGTAGCTAATCGACGCACATATATATAAATAAATATTCAGCAGTGTAACATTCGGTGACCTACGCTCTTAACACAATTTAGTCATAAGTAGCTACATGCACTCCTATAACGCAGTCATAGCAATAAACACAATATAGAAGTTTAAACCAGATGATTTTATTACTACTATGAAATGTTTAAAATCTTCAACTGCTCCTAATAAAAACAGTAAATTGAATTGGCACGACTGAGAGTGTGTTGTCCCCTTTTCACCGGCTCCCACAACACCACCAATTTCTCCTCTACAGTAGACTCAAGCCTTTGTGTTCAGCTTACAGTTACCCAATCGGCTCATGGCCAACCGACCAGCTCGATGATCTCCGCTTCTTGCTTTGGTATTTATAGAGTTGAATTTCATGATCCGCAAGTTGAGGTGAGCTGTACAAATCTTCATAAATGTAGAATTCCATGATTTTCATCGAGATTTATTTGATTGATTTTCTAATTCTTTCCTTGTAGACATAAACTTGTTCGAACATGTTTCCTTTTTTTGAGTTCTGCGTCTTCCATGTGATCTGGTCATTGTTTGCATTGTTGTTTTTTCCCGCGATGCTGCGCAAAATCCTACTAACAGCATTAATTAGGCACAATTTCTCTGCGATTTATGTTAAAACGTGGATCCATGCTTCTGATGCTACTTTGTGAATGCATACTGATTTTCTAAGTTATTTCTTCGCATTTCTTCTATGAACGCATATATTCCCTAATTAAATTCTAAAATAATGCAAACTAAAGCAGCCTAAAATACTCTTTTTTTTAGAGTTTTCACACCCCCAAACTTACATCATTGATTGTCCTCAAGTAATGTTTATCCGTTAAGATGCTTATTTTAGTTAATTCAGCATTTTTACCTTTTTCCCATCTACTTTCGTGATTTTTAACACACGTCTTATTTCCAGCAAGAACTTCTTTCTCCTTGCAGTTTTCAAACTTTCCAAAAGATTCAATTTAAACATTAAAATCTTCTTTATCATGACTGACAGATTTCCCCTTATCGTAAGTCAGTACTCCGTAATGCTCAACCTATTGTGTCACAATCGCTTCTTGTTCAAACTTTGCCCAACTTATTCTTCGAAGGTATATGTTCTTGTCCTTATGTCTTTTGAGGATTTTAGTTATACTTTTCGCATTCCTCGCAAGTTGCACTCATATCTACTAAATTCCATTTTTCTTAGCATAAATCGCTTGAGCATCAAATAGTTTCTCTAAGAAAAAGAATTTCAAGCTTGCGCTAATGTAGACAGCGGAATACTTAAGGTATCCTTGGGTTCATTCGCTAGTAACGACCTTCTTATTTTTGCCAGAGTAGGTTGATGATTTTTTTTTTTTGAAGTTTTCATGGTCTGCCCCACCCCCAAACTTAAAATCTTCATTGTCCTCAATGAAGATGAGGCTTAGTTCCCTCAAACTTAGCTATTGATGTGATTGCTCTACGCTATCATGAGTTTTTTTTTATTCCTTGCGATTTTTTTGTGCTTTCTGTCATTTACGATAGACATTATTCTAATGCTAGGTTTGAATATGAGGGAACTTAAGAATTCTTCAAATTGAACTAACGTTTCTACCAGATCTAATTGTTGCGATAATAAACACTTACTAGACTTTCAAAAGAAGAATTGCTTAATTAAAGAAAAATAGCATATGAATTAAGATAAATTGCATCCTAGATGCACGATCCTATAAAAGCTTCTAATCATGAAATGCATGCAAAAGGAAATAAAATGTAGAAAACATAATAAAAGAGAGCTAGACTTCCATCTACTTTGCTGCTATGCCACTCTTCTTTCCCTTGCCCTTGGCAATCTCTGAATTTTCTAAGTGTTTTGGAAATTCAGACCATTCAGAGCATTCTTGTAGTGCTCTAACAACTTTTAAGATTAGCTCGTCCTTTGAATTTGCATAATCCAGTAGTTATCCGAATTTTTGAATAGCTTTTCAAATTGATGAACCATGCTATCTATATTCTTTAGTGTCATTTCATTTTCTTCTTTTCCTTTTTCTTTCATGACTTTCACCTTTCTTGGTCGAATTCTTAACAGTCTGTTAGTTGACTGCATCTGAACTCTTTGCTCCCTGCACAACTGTGTAATGGTATGCGGGTAAAACATCTTCCTACGATTAGCTGAAGCCCATCGCTGAATCTGCCCTTTCTACTATCTTCCCCAGGTTAAAACTTACTCCACTTATGATCGTAAAAAGTAACAATGCTTGCTCCCTACTGACTATCTTTGCATTTGTTGAGGGCATGATTGCATTTTTTATGAATATAATCCACCCTCGTAATTCTGGATTGACATCCTCAATAGGGAATATCCATCGGTTTTTCCACTTGGCCTTTTTCACGTCGATCGTCCTTACACACTCCTGAAGTTGCGCCTTGGTTGGCTTCCTCAGTAGCTGCCGCCCTTCTTCTCTAGGTTCGTCAGATAGATAGAAGACTTTGTTAAAACCCGTTGATCTGCAGTTAACTAATCGCCCTTCTACTCGAGAAAAGAACTTTCGTTCTTTATTTAGATTCACATAGAATTGGCAAACCCAATCTTGCCTCGCATCCATTCTTGGCGTGGCCAAGCTTGCCTAACCTAAGCTATCTATCTTTTGAAAGGTAGCTTTGGTCATAAATGCGCCCGACCAACCTTGATCTCTCCAAAACCTCTTCTTTAGGAATGCGGCATACCCGGCGTTGGCCGAATCTGCCACATTTTGCTCGATGCTTATTTCAACTTCATTTCCCTTAAGATGTAAGGTACTACTTGAGGCCATTTGAGAGAGGTGTAAAAGACTCGTAGCTTTTGACAGAAACGAGTATGGATTGTCGTGATCGATTATTTCTCACACCGATTTTATGTAGAGATAAAGTATTAAGTTCATAATTCTCATGCAAGGAAGGTAATCAATTCATAAGGAAAACATCTACAAATATTCGGTCTAATTCCTTCCTGATTGTAAAATGATAAAAATAAAAATTGAAAAAATAGAAAAACTTCCTAAAATTACGAAATCAAATATAATAAGATTTCCTAATTAAAAGCAATTAAATATTGCATGCAAAGTCAGAGATACCGAATTTCTCATTCGAGGAATGCTGCTAAGCAAATCTAGGCGGAATCTTTGCGCTAATTCCGTCCGGCATAGTTCATCCATTTTTTGCCATATTAGAATTTTTGGGGCGACACCATCTTTAGTTGCATTTTCCTGCCTTTCTTCTCCATGCGCCTTTATGCATAGACTTCCTATCAAACATAGCGCTGATAGGATGTAATGATTTTTGCTAATGCTCCGTTGAATTGATCAAGTGTTGCTGACTCGACAAATCAATTCTTGCGATGCGTGCTCTATTTTGAACGAGAAAACTCAGGTACCATTGCTGGTGGATTGTGATTTTCAACGTTGTACTCTTCTTCCTGCATATGGGTTGAGTCCACCTCCCCCCTTTCGGGTTGATGTGCATTTTCATCCCTTGAATCTGCAGGTTCATCACCTTTCATGCCCTCATGTTTGCAAGTTTAAGCTTCAGTTATACTCTCAATATCAACCCTAGAGCTTTCTTCGTTGTTCTCCATAACACACTTTGCCTCATCCACCTCTGAAGCTGCTGGGGTGGCGAACCTTGCCCAAGCTTCCTCTTGTTCCTTGTATCGTCGCTCCTGCTCTCTTTCTATTTCTGCTGCAAGCTGTAGTTCCCTGACCTCTTGCTATTGTAGCTGCTAAAAAATCCCCCCATGAGAGTTCTTGCTCATAGAAAAAATCTAGTCCTACTGCATCCTTAAGTACATCGGGTTCTAAATATGATGCTTCTACTAGCCTACTGCTTGCTACATAGGTTCCTACTGGTTCCCTTAGAAAGTGTCGATTCTCGGAATGGGGTCATTGAGGTTCTTATATGATATCATTGTCTTTCAACCTCTGCGTTCTTCTTAGCTGCTCTTCTTCTTCTGGAGTTGTGTCCCTTGGAGACTACCCGTGAGTATACATGTAATTCCTAGGTTCATGACTTCTATCATCCAATGTATATCCCCTGTTGCTATAATCTCCTCGCGGGTCGAATTGATGGTTATAGAGGCTGCTATGGTCTCCCCAATATTGCAACTGAAAATCTTAATCCGAACGAAGTTGTGTCATGTTAATCTCCTCTGTGTAGCCTTATTGCTGAAAGTTGTATAATGGTTGCAGAATGTAATATTGCGTCCATTGTTGATTTGTAAACTGATTAGGTTCCATTTGATAATCGTGGTGATGAGTTGCTCTGGGACTATGTTTCCCTTTTGATCAAATTAGTTTGGACTTCAAGTTTCCTAAAACAAAAAGAATTCAACCTTTAGACAATTAAAAACTACTCTTTCCTAAGTATATTAACTCTAAATAATCAATCCCCACCAACGACGCCAAAAACTTGATGGGTTATGATTCCACTACTAATATATTGAACAATAATTAATTCTAAGTTAATTTATGCTGAGTACACTTGGAATTACTCACGCGCAAGTATACGCGGTTGGGAATTGTAGCAAGTAATAAGTATATAAATTTATCGATCCCACAGAGATTGATGTCCAGAGCTAATACCATTTAAGTCAGAGTTGTGCAGAAAATAAAGAAGCATATGTTGTTTGAGTTGAGTGGTTTTGTTTTAATAAAATAATTAAAATACAGAAATAAAATACTAATGCATGTAATGAGTAATGCTGACTAATTAATCCTAGAAGATGCTAAGTGCGCGGACTAGCCAAAGAATGTCTTACTTCCCTAACAATTATTACTTCTGTAATTAATGATTTATGGGCGAACCAGCTTCAGCTACGAACTCCATTCTAACTCAAGGAAACGTAAGTAGCAGTGATCTTATTCCTAACACCCTAAATGATGAATAGTAGTTAATGCAACCTAAAGTAGCGTACTGGGTCAACATGCGGTTCCTCTTCCGATTCTTTGCAAGATACATGTGTGGGTAGCTAATCGACGCACATATATATATCAAAAAATATTCAGCAATGTAACATTTTGTGACCTACGCTCTTAACACAATTTAGTCATAAGTAGCTAACATGCACTCCTATAATGCAGTCAGAACAATAAACACAATATAGAAGTTTAAACCAGCGATTTTATTACTACTATGAAATGTTTAAAGTCTACAACTACTCGTAATAAAAACAGTAAATGGAATTGGCACGGCTAAGAGTGTGTAATCCCCTTGTCATCGGCTCCCACAACACCACCAATTGCTCATCTGCAGTAGACTCAAGCCTTTGTGTTCAGCTTACAGTTACCCGATTGACTCATGGCCACCAACCAGCTCGATGATCTCAGCTTCTTGCTTTGGTATTTATAGAGTTGAATTTCTTGATCCGCAAGTTGAGGTGAGTTGTACAAATCTTCAAATGTAGAATTCCATGATTTTCGTCAGGATTTATTTGATTAATTTTCTAATTCTTTCCTTATAGACGTAACCTTGTTCGAACACGTTTCCTTTTTTTTTTAGTTCTACGTCTTCCGCGTGATCTGGTCATTGTTCGCATTGTTGTTCTTTCCCGCGATGCTGCACGAAATCTTGCTCAAAGCATTAATTAGGCACAATTTCTTTGTGATTTATGCTAAAATGTGGATTCATGCTTCTGATGCTACTTTGTGAATGCATGCTGATTTTCTAAGTTATTTCTTCTATAAATGCATATATTCTCTACTTAAATTCTAAAATAATGCAAACTAAAGCAGCCTAAAATACGCTGTCTTTGAGAGTTATCGATGTCGAAAAAAGTAGACATCATGCATTTTTTAAATGTGGTTAGGGGCATTGTAGAGTCCGATTGGCATTCTTCTAAAAGAGAACGTTCCATAAGAACTTGTGAAAGTCATTTTCTCCTGATCCTTAGGATTGATGGTGATCTTATTGTAACCTAAATATCCATCCAGAAAACAATAAGAATCCTCTCCTACGATACGATCCAACATTTGGTCTATGTAAGACAAGGGAAAATGATCTTTCTTTGTAGCTTTGATCAACTTGTTGTATTCCATGCACACTCGCCATTCTATAACTGTTCGTGTTAGAATCAACTCATTTTTTTCGTTGTGAACGATGGTGGTACCTTCTTTCTTGGGCATCCATTTAATTGGACTGACCCAATGGCTATTTGATATGGGGTAGATGACCCCAGAGTCAAGCCATTTTAAGATTTCCTTTTTCATTACCTCCTTCATGGTGGGGTTCAATCGTCTTTGATGTTCCACGAAAGTCCCAACATTATCATCTAGAATGATTTTGTGCATACATAATGTAGGACTAATGCCTGTTATATCCGCTAGAGTTCATCGAATACCTTTTGTGTGTTGCATGAGTAATTCTAGTAGTAGTCGCTCATGCTCCGCTGTTAGCTATGAGGATATGACAATTTGTAGTGTCTCATTTCCTCCAAGTTAAGCGTACTTCAGATGCTTAGGAAGAGGTTTTAATTCAAGCATTGGAGATTCATCAGTTGAGGGGCGCTGCAGTGAGTTGACTCTCGCTCCCACATCGAGCACTTCATAGTAGTGCACTTCGTTCATCGCATCCTCCAATGTATCGTTCTGCAATTCCTTTACTTCCTCTATATTATCGACAATGGTTAGCATCTTTTTCTATTGCTCAGTCATGACTGCTTCATTCAACAACACTTTCAATTGGCTGTCATTGAAGTTTCCTTAGTGTCAGGCTTCATCATTGAATTGAATATGTTGAACTGAATCTGATGCTTGTTCTTTCTCAACGTAATTGTTCCTTTGTAAACATCTACCAATGTTCGTCTAGTTCTCAGAAATGGTCATCCCATAATAAATGGGACTTCTAAATCTGTTTCTTAGTCATGAATGATGAGGTCTGCTGAAAAAATGAATGAGTTATTGACTTATCAGCCAGTTGAATTTTTCGCTGTTGTGGTCCTAGCTTCACCTATTCCAAACTTTTTGTAAATTGATAGCGACATTAAATTAATGCTAGCACCTAAATTGCAGAGTGTTTGCCCAATATGATTACTACCGATCGTGACTGGAATGGTAAACTGCCCAAGATCAACCTCTTTCTTTGGGATTTTATTCTGAACAATCGCACTACATTCCTCGTTCAATGCTACTACTTTGAATTCCTTGAATTTTCTCTTTTCCTTAAGCGCATCCTTCAAGAAGTTAATGTAGTTCTGCATTTGCCAAAGCACATCAACGAAGGGAATGTTAATGTGACTTTGTTTCAAAATATCCGTGAATTTCTCAAATTGAGATTAGCTTCCTTTTGGTTTGATCCTTTTAGGGTATAATGGCTAGGTGGTCGGTAAATAGGTAATGGTTTCACCACATCCGTCGCTTCCTTTGCAATGGTTGGCTCTTCGTCCGCATTCTTTGTTGGTTGATTCCCTGTTGATGGTTCTGTTGTGGCATTTGTTCCCTGATATTTCCAAATTTCCTCGCTATCCATCAAAGGTTTTCCACTTCGTAATTCAATCGCATGTACTTACTTTTTGCCATTCCGCCTAGAACCTTCCTACATAACCATGTCGTTCTTCACTATGTAATCCTTCAGTGCTGAATCTGGCTGTAGAGCTTGCTGGTGGTTACTTCCAAATCCAGGTTGTGGGGGTGCGTGTTGTTGTCCCACTTGGTTAGTGTTGCTGCCCTGTCCTCCCCACGAAAAATTCGGGTGTTGTTTCCATCTGGCATTGTACGTATTTGAATAAGGGTTATATTGTTATCGTAAATTCAAATTTCTAATGTAATTGACAAACGTTGTGTTCTCACTGTAGAGTTCGTACAAATGATCGCCTCTATAGAGTGTGCAAAATTTGGGACTTGATTGCTCAATTACCGATGCGTTCTGGAGTGTAGTGATTTGAACATTTTTCAGAAAGTTCGTCAGCGTAGCCAATTGTGCTTTTATGGTACACATTTCGTTTAACTCAAATTTACCTATTGTTTTATCTTTGTTTCATTCTTGACTTATCGTAGGCTCATGATTTTTAGCCCTTGTTTCAATTATTTTGTAAGTTTGATTTTATGTTTTATCCATCAGACATCCTTCTATTGTTGCGTTAATGATAGCCTTGTCCATTTCAGATAATCCATTGTCAAAATTTTCGATTTGAAGTGTATAAGTGGCCGGATGATTCCACTGCTAATATATTGAACAGTAACTAATTCTTATGCCAAACACAATTGGAATCACTTACGAGCAAGTATATGAGGTTGGGAATTGCAGAAACTAATAAGTGTATAAATTTTATCGATCCCACAGAGATTGATGTCCAGAGGAAATACCCTTAAGTCAGAGTCGTGCGAAAAAGTAAATAAGTGAATATGTGGAGTGGTTTTTGTTTTGTTTGATAAGATAAAATAAAATGCAGTAATTAAATAAAATGCATGCAATGAGTAATGTTAACTACGTATTCCAAGAAAATGCTAAGAATGCAGACTAGCCGATGAATATGGACTAGCCAGTGAATGTCTTACTTCCCTAACAATTATCACTTCCGTGACTCATGATTTATAGGTGAATCAGTATCCGCTGCGAACACCATACTATGCACAAGGCGACGTAAGCAATAGTGGGGTTATTCCTAACTCTGTAAATGATGAACAACCATTCAGTCAATCCTAAAGTAGAGTACTGGGTCAACATGCGATTCCTCTTCCGATTCTTCGCAAGGTACATGCGTGGGTAGCTAATCGATGCATATATATAATCAATTAATATTCAACAGTGTAACATTCAGAGACCTACACTAATAACATGTTCTATTCATACTTAATCATCATAAACTCCTATAACACAATCATAGTAAATAAACACCAAATAAAGTTTAAATCGGACGATTTTATTATGTCTAAAATACTATTTAAACACTACAACTACTCCTAAGAAAACAATAAATGGAATTGACACGGTTGAAGGTGAGTAGTCTCCTTGTCATCAGTTCCCACAGCACCACCATCAGCTTCTCTACAGTAGACTCAAGTCTCTCGATCGGCTTATGGCCAATCGACTAGCTCAATGGATTTCGCTCCTTTCTTTGGTATTTATAGGATTGAATTTTGTGATTCGCAAGTAGAGGTGAGTTGTACAAATCGTCATCAATGCATATTCTATGATTTTCATTAGGATTTATTCGATTGTCATTGCTTTGATTGCATAATTGATTCTTCAGATTTTTTTCCTTGTAGATGAATCACTGTCGATTGTAATTCCTTCTTGGGTTCAGCGTAATTGTGTGCTCCGATCAGCGTTCGTATCATTTCCATTTTCCTCGATGTTGAGCGAAATCCTACTAAAAAGGGTAAATTATGCACAGTTGTTTTGTGTATTGCGCTAAAGTGCAGATTCATGGTTTTAATGCGATGTTATGAATGCATGCTGGATTTCTAAGTTAATTCTTCGTATTTCGTCTAAGCACGCAACTAACGTCTTTACCTAATTATTAAAATAATGCATCCTAAATAGCCTAAAAGCTGCTCTCTTAGAGAGTTATCACACCCCCAAACTTACATCATTGCTTGCCCTCAAGCAATGCTTATCTGTTTTAAGATGTTATTTTCATTAATTCAGCATTCCTATATTTTTCCTATCTACTTTCATGATTTTCAGCACACATCTTATATCCAGGAAGGAACCTCATTCTCTTCGCAGATTTCAGATTTTCCAAAAGATTTAGCTTAAACCTTAAAATCTTCCCTATCATGACCTACAAATTACCCCTCATCGCAAGTACTGCATAATGCTCAACCCATTGTTTTGCAATCGAATCTAATCCAAAGTTTGCCCAACTTACTCTCCAAAGGTATATGTTCCGGTCCTTGTGTCTTTTGAGGATTTTTTTTTTATTATCTTTTTCGCATTTCTCGCAAGTTGCACTCATATCTACTAAATTCCATAGTTCTTAGTGTAAATCGTTAGAGCATAAAATAATTTTTCTTAGCAAAGGAATTTCAAGCTTGCGCTAATGTAGATAGCGGAATACTTAAGGTATCCTTGGGCTCATACGCCAGTAACAACCTTTTTATTTTTGCTAGAGTAAGTTGATGTTTTTTTTTAAAGAAAAAGAAACGGGCTGCCCTCACCCCCAAACTTAAAATCTTCATTGTCCTCAATGAAGGTGAGGCTTAGTTCCCCAAACTTATCTATTGATGCAATTGCTCTACGCTATTGTGAGTTTCTGTGGCTTCCTAGCGAATGTTTGGTGCTTTCTATCATTTATGATGGGGATTATTCAAATGCAAAGTTTGAATCTGAGGGAAATTAAGAATTCTACAATTTGAACTAGTGTTTCTACTAGATTTAATTATTGTGAGAAAAACACTTATTAGACTTTCAAAAGAAAAGAGCTACTGGATTAACGGAATAGCATAAAGAAAACATCCTAATAAAGCATAAAAAATGCATCCTAAATGCATGATCCTAATAAGCATCTAATCATGAAATGCATGTGGAAGTAAATAAAAAAAACATAAGGAAAGCGCAATAAAAAGTGAGCGAGACTTCCATCTACTTTGCTGCTCTTCCGCTTTTCTTTCCCTTGCCCTTGACAGACTCCGAATTTTCTGAGTGTTTTGGTATTTTAGCCCACTCGGAGTACTCATGCAATCCTTTAGCAACTTTCAGAATTAGTGCGTCTCTTGAAAGTGTATAACTTCAATAGCCTTCTGAGTTTTTACATAGCTTATCGAACTTATGCATCAGACTATCTATATTTATGAGCATCTGCTCACTTCCCTCTTTGGCTTCTTCGTCCATTCTTTCCATCTTCCTTGGTAGGATTTTTAGCAATTTATTAGTTGGCTTTGTTTGCATCCCTTGATCTTTGCACAGTTGTGTAATAGTACACGGGTAAAATAGCTTCCTACGATTAGCCGAAGCCCATCGCTGAATCTGTCCTTCCATGATCTTCCCTAAGTTCACGCTTACTCCGCTGTCGATAGAAAAAAGTAGTAGTGCTTGCTCTCTGCTAACTATCCTTACATTTGTTGAGGGTATAATTGCATTTTTTATGAACATAATCCATCATCGCAACTCAGGCTTGACATCCTTCATCATGAATGTCCATCTGTTTCTCCACTTAGCCCCGTCAACACCAACTGCTCTTACACATTCCTGCAATTGTGCCTTGGTTAGATTCCTAAGTATCTGCTGTCCTTCGTCTCTATACTCGTTCGGTAGATAGAAGACTTCGTTAAAAGTCGTCGAGTTGCAGTCAATTAGTTGCCCCTCTACCCGAGAGAAGAACTTCCGCTATTTATTTAGATTCACATAAAATTGGCGAACCCAATCTTGTCTCGCGTCCAGTTTTGGTGTGGTCAGGCTTCCTCATCCTAAGCTTTCCATCTTTTGGAAAGTAGCATGGGTCATGAATGCATTGGGCCAGCCTTGATCTTTCCAGAACCTCTTCTTCAATACTACAACATGTCTGGCATTAGCAGAATCTACTGCATCTTGTTTTGTTCTCTTTTCACCCTTCTGTCCCTTGCGGTGCAGGGCATTGCTTGAGGCCATTTGAAGAGGATGTAAAAGACTTTAACTTTTGAATGAGACAAGTATGTAGTGCGATGATCTAGTTTCCTCACACCAAGTTTATATAGAGGTTGAGTATTCAATTCAGAATCCTCAAATTAGGAAATCAATCAATGTTCAATGAAAGTATCTAAAATTATTTGTTCCAATTCCTTACTACATGAAAATTATAAAATGAAAAATTTAGCTAATAGAAATAATTCATAAAATTTTGAAATGAAATAAAATAAAATTTCCTAATAAGAAAATAAATGTTGTGCGCAAAGTCAGAGATGCTGAATTTTCGCATTCCAAGAATGCTATTCAGCAGATCTGGGCAGAATTTTTGCGCTAATTTCGTCCGGCATGGTTCATCCATATTTTGGCCATATTATAACTTCTGGGGCGACGCCATCTTTATTCGCCTTCTCCTGCCTTTCTTCTCCCTGTGCCTTAATGCGTAGACCTCTTATCACATACAGTACTGATAGGATGTAAATTAAGCGCAAACTTGGTTGAATTGTCCATGTGTCGCTGCTTCGACAGATCAATTCCTGCGATGTGTGCTCTGTTGTTAACGATAAGAACTCTGTTACCATTGATGGTAGATTGAGATTTTCAACGTACTCTTCTTCCTGCAATTGGGTAGAGTCCACATCTCCCCTTTCGGGTTGATGCGTACTTTCTTCTTCTGTATCTATAAGTCCATCACCCGGTATGCCATCATATTGGTTGTTTTCACCTTCAGTTGTATTTTCAAGATCGATCATGGAGCTTTCCTTGTTGTTTTCTTCAACATATTCTGTTTCATTTGCTTCTGAAGCTACTGTAGTGGCGAATCTTGCCCAAGCTTCTTCTTGCTCCATGTATCGTCGCTCCTACTCTCTTTCTATTTCTGCAAGCTGTAGTTCTTTGGCCTCTTGTGCTTTGACTATGGTGGCAGCTCGGAAGTCCTCCCATGAGAGATCTTTCTCATAGAGCAAATCCAATGCTTCATCGTTAAATATATTGGACTCTAGATATGCTTCTTCCACTCGCCTACTGCTTGCTGCATAGGTTCTTACTGGTTCCCGCAGAGAGTACTGGTTTGTATTATGGGGTTGTTGAGGTTCTGATATGATAACATTATCCATCAACCATTGTGTTCTTCTTAGCTATTCTTCTTCCTCTATAGTTATATCCATTAGAGACAGCCTAGAAGTATACATGTGATTCTTAGGTTCATGACTCTTAGAATCCCATGAATAGCCCCTATTGCTGCGATCTCCTCGCGAAATAAATTGTTGCTGGTAGAAGCTATGATCGTCTTCCCAATAGTGCTTTTGGAAAATTTCAGTCGAACGAAGATGTGCTCTGTTAAAGTCCTCTGCATAGCCTTGTTGCTATAAGTTGTCTAAGAAGTGCAAAATATAGTACTGCGTCCATTCTTGATTGGTAAACTAATTAGGCTCCATTAAATAGTCGTGGTGATGAATTTCTCTAGGACTCTGTCCATGTTGATCAAATTGGTTCGGACCTCACGTTTCCCTAAAATAAAAAAGAATTTAAACTTAAACAATTAAGAACTACTCCTTCCTAAATATATCAACTCTAAATAATCAATTCCTGGCAACAGCGCTAAACACTTGACCGGACTATTCCACTGTTAATATATTAAATTGTAAGAACCCGACCCAAAATGGTCCTAAACCCCGGTTTTTACTAGCATGCTTACAATTTAAAACTTTAAAAAAACATTATGGAAACAACTAAAAGATAAAACTCATTTAAAGTTCATAATAGAAACAATCATTTCATAAACATCCTTAAAACAATCCTGGCCAGTATTTCAACAAAACAGTTTAACAAGTCTCAACAGTAAACAAAGTTCCCAGCATGCTACTACATAATAAAAAACTCCAAAAGATAAAGACACAGAGTTCGCCGGCAGCTCCCATGATCACACAGCTCCCTCCACTAGCCATCCCGGTGCTGTCCCAAGTTACCTGAAAGATAAGTAAGGGTGAGTATAAACATACTCAGTAAGTATCCCCAACCGGGGTACAATACGATATATCCATCATCTAGCATCCTAGTATACATGCAATCAGTTACCAGCACAGAAACTTGGCTCAACAAGCTAATTAAGTCAAGTCCGGGAGCCTCAGAAGTTTCCTACTTCTGACCTAATGATTGGTTCTCCTAACCAATCCCAAAGACATCCTCAAGGGTCTTTCTCCCTCGGCCAAATGATCAACTCAAAAGCTGATCCCAAATAAATGTCAGACACCCTCGAGGGTCTTTCTCCCTCGGCCAATTGACCAACTCAAAAGCTGATCCCGAATAGGTGTCCTCAGGGGCCTCTTACTCCCGGCCAAGCTAAACTCTAAGACAACGGGAGTGTACCCGAGGTCTGGCTCTAAACAAGAATAAGAATGGTGTCACTGATCTACAGTAGTGCAGAACCCTCGACACTCAGCTGTAGCAGTCTGTACCACCAACCTGAAGCTAAGAACTCTCTCTGGGCAGGCTTGCACCCGTGACGGGTTCCGCTCTAGCAGGTTACAAACTAGGCTTGTACCGATGCGGGAGCTAATCCACACCGGCTGCCGGGGGTAGAGACAAGGTACGTTATGCCTCTCACTGATCCCGACCTGTGGGGACAAGATACGTTATGTCCATTCTCAACCTCTGGAAGACAAGTCTAGCTAACTATCTAATGTCACATGATATACATCCCTAACAACTGAACATGCTTAACAAGAATACAAGTACGACCTAGCATGATACTACGAATGTAAACAGGGAACTCAGAACATGCTGGAAGGAGAAACCTAGCATGACACTAACATGTAGAAACAGGGCAAACATGCTAGCAGAGATAAATATTGAAACAGTCCTAACCACTACATGCTCATAACAAACAACACATATATAAAAGATGCAATCAAACATATCGCAGGGTCCACACAACCCTGGTAAGAGATCCTTACCTGTAACAAGTAGAAATATAAACAGAAAAGTACTCCTTGAGCTGCAGTGTCTCACAACCTAAAAGCATAAACATACAAATTCAATCTAACTAGCTATACACTTAACTAAGCATTAAATCTAGAAGCAAGGGAACCAAGAGATTACCCCTACTTGCCCTAGTGCTCTCGGCCAAGCACCCAAAATGGAATCCTAGAAGCTCTCGGCCATAACTTGCATCAAGGTGTCTTGGCTAGGGCAACCACACAACAAACAATGTTAGTTCTCGGCTAGGGCAAGCAAACACACCCCACACAAACACTTGGAGCTCTCGGCCACACCACACCAAGAGAGGCTCTCGGCCAAACCAACACTCAAGCTTAGCAATACAACAACTTACCAACTCACCAAGAAGATTCGGCAAGGCTTTCCCCAAAGAACAAGGTGTCTCGGCCAAGAAGGGTGCACCACAAAGGTTGGCTCGGCTAGGGCTTGGATCTTGCACAAGGATAAAGCACAAGGTTAGATCTACACCAACCATCAACCAAAACACAACATAAACACCATGGATCTTACCTTGAAGCTCTCGGCAATGGAGGGTGGAGAAGGAAGATGAGTTTGGATTTCCAACAAACCAAAGAAGCAAGCACAATTTCCTTTTACCCCAACAAGCCTCTCGGATCTACAAGAAGAGAAGAAGAAAAACCACAACTCCCTTAGGTGAAGCTTGGTTCGGCCAAGGCATGAGGAAGAGAAAAGGGAATGGATTTGAAAAAGCTTACCTTGGAACAACAATGGAGAAAGAGAGCAATTTGATCTAAGGAGAAGCTTGGAAGCTAGGGCAATGGAGCTTGGAACTTGAAGATTGGAGCTATGGAGATTTCGGCCAAGGAGAGGGAGAGAGCAAGTGAGGGTCGGCTAAGAGGGGAGGGAAGGGGAAAATGATGAAACCCTATTTGATTTTCCCTATTTGTTTTTATTAATAAAAGCCTCCAAAAATCTCACCTTCAAATCCTACCAAGAGCACTTTTTAAAACTCTTTTTATTTTCTCTACAAATGGCTCAAACTCAACTCCCAAGCCACCATGGTTCGAATCCTAGCTCCAACACTTTTATTTTCATTTTTTCTCTTTTAACCGGAAGGGCTCCAAACTTACCGTAAATGGACTTCTTGACCTGAAACTTGAAACCGAAGAATAAACTTAAGTCCACCAACTCATAAACATTCTAGAAGCTCTGTCTTACTGCAACACTGTCTCGGGAAGGTAAAATGACCAAAATACCCCTGGAGGGCAAAATGACCAAAATGACTCTAGAAGCACAAAAGGCCCTAACAGCTCAACCAATTCACTGGAGGAACAACCGAATAACCTGGAGAACCGGAAGGAAATCTTGGGCTGTTACATAAATAGTAACTAATTCTAATGCGAAACGCAATTAGAATCACTTATGCGCAAGTATACACGGTCGAGAAATGCAGCAAGTAATAAGTATATAAATTTTATCGATCCCACAGAAATTGATGTCTAGAGGAAATACCTTTAAGTCAGAGTCGTGCGAAAAAATAATAAGTGAATATGTGGAGTGGTTTTTTTTTGTTTGATAAGATAAAATAAAATGCAATAATCACACTACCTTAAAGTGTGGCTTAAGGGGAAAATCATTTTTAGACGATTTTACCCCTTAAGCCATACCCTAAATTACAAAAATGCCATTTATTGGAATATAAAAAAAATCAAATAACGTATAAGATATTTACAATATTATTTAGATTTTCATCCGTAGAAGATAAGATATTTTTATCAAATCTCATAAATTTTATGACTAAGTTAGAAAATAAAAGATTTCAACAATCAAATGAAGATATTTACAATATCATTTAAATTTTCATGTAGAAAATAAGATATTTTTACCAAATCTCATAGATTTTAATTGACATGTTATATTATAATTAAAATAATAAATTAAATTTTCCAATCCTATAAATAGTTGTCTACATTTTGTTTAACACTTTCCATTTGCTTGGATTTATTTTCTTTATTTTTTTGTTTTGTTTTTTGTTTTATAATAAGTTATTTACCTTAAATTTCATCTAATTTTTCTTTTGTGCAATAATTTTTGTAGAATTTTTTTTTTGCATAATTGTTGGCTTTTAGAAAAATATTTGGAGATCTGGAAAAAAAGTTTGAAGAATTATAAGATTATCATCTGAGGTTGGTGCATGAATTTCAATTTCAAAAGTTTGGTAACAATGATTTCCTACTATATATATAATTCTCTATATTTTGTTTATAAACACATTTGAAACTTTATTTTTGCTTGGGGTTACTTTCTTGGTTTTTTTTTTATAATAAAAAATTTAGTTATTTTATTTTTGTTGGATTATTTACCTTAACTTTCATCTAACTTTTCTTTTATTGCAATAATTTTTGTAGGGATCTTTTGTTGCTTAATTGTTGACTTGGAGATGTGGGAGAGTTTTTTTTTTAAGAACAATAAAATTATCATTTGAGGTTAAAGGTAAGTTCATAGATGTATACTAATAAATATATTTAGCTTATTTATATTTATAATTATAAGAATGATATAACTCTTATAAATTTTATAATTCAAGAATAATTGGTCTATTAATAGATAAATTGAGAAAAAAATTAAACCGCATCGATTTTTAAAAATCAGAGATAAAATTTCATTTTAATTCAATAAATTTTATTTTTTTTTTTTTAAATAATAACACCTATTATTTTTTAAGCTCAAAATAAATAATTAACTGCTTTTTAACATAAATGTGAATTTTAATAAATTTAACTAACGTGAAAAAATGGTTATAAAATTCAATATTATATTGAAATTATTATCTGATGATTTAAATTTAGCCTAAAAATGTAAGAAACAATTTAAAATTATATATATATATATATATAATTTATTATTTAAGAAATTATCACGTGCAACGTCGTGCTAAAATTCTAGTGAAATAAAATGCATGCAATGAGTAATTCTAACTACGTATTCCTAGAAAATGCTAAAAGTGCGGACTAGCGAGTGAATGTCTTACTTCCCTAACAATTATCACTTCCGTGACTCATGATCTATGGGTGAATTAGCTTCCGCTGCGAACACTAATAAATTTAAAATAATGATATTTATTATGTCAATCTTCCATATAATTTAATTGAATATTGAGCTTAATTGTGAAAAATATGCCCAATACAAGTTTAAATGAGTATATTAGTTGGAATTTGAAATAGAAATAAAATTTGAAAATGAAAAAATATATATATATATATATATATATATATATATATATATATATATATATATATATATATAAAAGGACAAACTAGGTAAATATCTATATTTAAGAAACTATTTAAGAAAATGTCAAAATTAGAAACTATTAAAATGCATGTCTACTTTTAGTTTATTTAAATATAAAATGAATTCCAGTGTAAAGTAAAAGTCTAAAATACCCATCTTATTTAGTTACTCATTTTTTTCCAACTTTTTCAAATAATATTATGTTCTAACTATCATGAGAGATATATTTGTTTTTAAACAACCAACTAAATTTAAAAATAACTAAAGATCTTGATTTCAAATTTTGAAAATTTAAACAAACAATTACGTTGGATTTTTTAAAAAGATATTAGATTTTGAATTATTTTATAAAAATATATTAATTTTTTAAAAAAAAATTCCTTCCACCGAGCTGAACACGGGTACATACCATGTCCATGTCAGTACATCCATCTACGGCCCCACGTTTCCCAAAATATAACGTAAATGACAAAACAGTAAAACATGTACCTGTCGCCGCTGCAATACTTAATTTTTTTTTTTCATAAATTTCAATATTAGAGCCGAACGGTCGAAACGCATACCCATGGGAAGCTCGGTCTTCCCATCATTTTCACTTCCATCCATCTGAAAAAGTTTTGTCGTACAAAAGAAAATTCGCCTCCATTTCTTCTTCTTCCGTCGAGCTTCCAATCAACAAACTTCCTAATTACCCAATAGGTTGTCATTCATGTACACCGATGCGCGAATATACCAATTACATGTCTCGTGAATGCAACATATCGTAAATGTTTTGGGACTAGACTTCACCGTCTTGTATTGAAAACTTTGCTTCTTCAATTCATCTTTATTCTGGAACATTGCACCTGCCATTTAACACAGTCGTACCCCTATTTAAGTCTAGGATGTACATCTCCGTACGTGTTTGGACGATGTCCGCCAAGAGGCAGCAGTTGCTGTACATGCCACCAACAATTCCGTTGTAGATCCATTGGACGTCCCTGTCATCCTTCAATATCTTTAACATTTCCTTGTGTGTCCCGTCTTTATATAGTGAGATGCTTATGATTTTTGAGTTTTTGTCCAAAACCAACTTTTCCTCGATAGCCGATATTAGTAGGGATAGGGAGGTGTTGTGGGTGATACCAACCATGACTGTTGTGTAGTTCGAGTAAATATCTCCCTCATGCCATTTTCCATTAAAGACGACCGTGACCAAAATAACGTCCATTCGAAATTGAAAAAATGGAAGCTTACTAACCCCATGAAAATTGATAGAGAAAATAGAGATCGGGAATTGATGATGGGAGTATGAACAAATATAGTGATAGGCTAAAATGGAAAAAAATGGTGATTAAAAATTTGGAAAAGGAGAAAAATGGACTTGTGAATTCGTTAGCCTATCCTAAAAATGGACTGGTGAGGAAATTGGTTGATCTCGAATTTGATACTGACAAAAATGAAAAATGTGGTTGCACAATTGGTGGGAGAAAAACTACATCCTAAAAATGGGGGCTCAATTTTGTTTATTCAATTTTGCATGGATCCTAAAATGGTGGGTAGAATGTTGATTTTAATTTTTATAAATTGTATTAAATTGGGAAGGGTACAAATGGAATAAAATTTTTATCCCTCCTACCATAAAATAGAAAATAGATATGCATTTTAATATTTTATAATTTAGACATTTCCTCAAATAATTTGTGAGAATTAGACATTTTATAAGATTTCCCTATATATAAAGGCAAGTGGCAGATAAACTTTTAAAATAGGAAATGATTTTGGCTCATTTGAGCCCAACAATGCAAACAAAAAAATAGGTTAATATACCAATATATATGTATCAGGGAGGTGCCGCAACTGGGGACTCACCAAGCCGCACGTTGGGACGAAGAGAGAGGGGCAGCCGTGAAGAAGATAAAAAGAAACTTACAAGAAAAGAGAGAAGAGGATTTGGCATGAGTTTTTAGTTTGGTTTGCTTATAGCATCTTATTTTATAGTTTTTCTTAGTTTTTGTTTCCAATTTAAGGTTAGTTTTATTTCAATTATAATTTTGTGAGGTTTTGGACCTAATTGATATTTTCTTTTAATTCAAAGATTATTTATCTCTTGTTCTTATTTTTATGATTGATTATTAGCAAATTGAATTGACGCCTTAGTTTGTTCCCAATTGATCCACGATATACATGATTTTGTGATGAGTTATTATTTCGAATGATTATAAATTGTAGTAAAGGGTTGGCTCATGTGTGTGTGATTGTGGCTTTTCCAAATTACATAGCTTGCATGATAGAACTTAGGGAAACAAATAAACAAAATTAATTAATTTGTAGTCGTCTCGATTAGTTAATTTTGGTTTAGCCGTTCTCAATAATTTTAATGCTATTGTTTAGTTGATATGGAACGCTATCGTGCCCAATTGATTAAATAATAAAATTTGACTTTGATGTTGGGTCGGAGTCAATAAAATAGGAGAACAATTGCTTATTGTAGCTTTTCCAAATAGGTAGACTAATTCCTAGAATTCGAGAAAATTAAATTTTTTTGCAGCCTATGATCAAATTTACAGTTGAATTAAACATAACCCTGGAATTGGAAGTTCTTGTTAAATTGATTGATTTATTTTGGGTCGGGCCGACAGGGCCGGTTTTGAAATTGAAAATTTCCAGAATAATTATGAGTCAATTTGAATAGGATCAGGATTTTTGGTGAAGGCATTTGGGCTTGGGAAAGAGTAAAATTAAATGAGGAATTAAATAGCGCGTCGAGTGAGATTCGAACCAGGGACGTGTCGCGTGCTAGGCAAGGGGCGCTGCCGGCCTAGCCACTGGGCGTGTTTGTTAATCTACGCGCGCGATTTGGTATATATGCCGTACGCAGTGGGATTTTTGTATAAAAGCAGAATTTCGCCCGATTCTTCCCCATTTCCCTTCTTCTTCTTCGCGATTTTTCCTCCGACCGACTCACTTCTCCCTTGCGATTTCTTCTCCTTTCCCCTCGACCGACTGCAACTCCTCACCCTCGTCGGAGCTCCCTCGCCGATCGCCCCACACCGGTAAGTTCCTTCTTTCTTCTTCTCCTTCCAATTCGTTTCCCCTGTTTTGGTTTCGCCGTTGCCGGCCAAGACGAAGTGAGCTTCTTGTGGATTTTGTGTAGCTAGTGTAGGGGAGTTCGTCCATCAACGAATCGGCCGTCGAATCTTCGCCAAACGCTCGAATTCGGATTTTTCTTCTTCGCCCCTGCTCGCGCGAAGTGAAACAGAGCCATCGCCGCCGAGCGCGCGCGCATCGACGCCGCGCGCCGCGCACGCCTCGCCAGGCCCGTGTCACGCCGCTCGCGCCGCGCGCGCCTCGCGCCTCTGACGCGCGCTCGCGCGCGCGCGTCGCGCTAACGCTCTGTTCGTCGCGCGCGCTCGCGCCCAGCAGGCGCAAGCACCAGCCGCGCCACGCGCCCATTTCTGCTCCCCAGCTCGCCCCGCCAGCCCCGTTCGTGCAATTGGCTCGTTCGTGCATTCGTCGTACCTCGTGAGTTGCTCCCGAGCTGAGCCTCATTTATTTTATTATATTTGGGCCTATTGTGTGATTTTTGTTGTGATTGATAGGTTCTCGGTAGCTAGTTCGAGATAGTTCGCAGCTTAGGTTTTCGTGCCATCGTCCCCGACCAAGGTAAGGATTTCTTACCGGAGTTGTGTGGACCCTGCGATATTATATGTGATTGCTGATTGATTGCTTGTTTGTGTGTATTGACATATGTAGCTAGGTTCTCTAATCTGAATTCCCGATTAGCATGATTTTTCTGATTTAATTCTCATGTTAATCCATGCTAGGCTGTTCCTTTCTAGCATGCTCGTATCTGTCCCTTGCTTCGTAGTATCATGCTAGGCTCGTTGTATTCTTATTGAGCACGTATTGGATTTTATGGATTTGTTTGCTGATTGCTAGGGCAGGTTAGAATTGCAGGTAGATAGCATCATCCGGGCCTGATGCATAAAGTACCTTGCATCCATGGCAGGGACGTCGAGCAAGTCATTCCGTCCCTGGACCCCGTGAGGGATTAGCTAACCCGAGCGGTAGGCCCTGCAATCTTGGGTGAGGGTGGCAGACTGTTAAATGCCCCAACCGTCGGGATGATGACTTGGCATTGCCTCGCCCCGGCGATCGGCACGTCCTCGGCGTGTTCGGCCAGTAGCCCCGATTGCCACTGTTAAGGTAAGGGCGGCTTCTGGTGTAAGCCTACCACGACCCGTTTCCTTAGCCTCAAAGTGCGGTGGTTCAGCCGACATAGTTTACGTGTCCGTGTCTCACACCCCTATGTCGGTGACACCGATCCAAAGATTTAGTTAGGCGTGGTGGATGGACATGGGCGGCTTGCCTCTAGACCGGCAGACCCTCATGGTCTGCGCAGAGCACGCGGTGCATGCTTACGCTCATTACAACACGACCGAGAGCTCCTCGGGATCTTGAGCGATGTACCTTTCGCCGACAGAGATGAAAGCCGAGGCCGGGACTTGTTTCTCGTATAGGCGACTTATGTATTGGACTGTGTGATGATATTATTCCGGACTAAGACCTTAAATTGGCATCCGAGGCCCAAGTGTGGGCTAAGCTATGTGCTCTATTCTGTGTTTATATTCATAGCTTGCATACGCTCATCGAGATGACCATGTATATCGTATTGTACCCCGGTTGAAGATTCTTACCGAGTAATTCGTTACTCACCCTTATTCTCGTGGTTTTCCACTGTAATCGTGGTGCTTGATTGGATGCGAAGAAGGAGCCGTGATCATGGGGCCAGATCTTCCAACTCGATTTTTGTATTATGACTCTCGTGTGTTTTGTTTTTCCCTGAATGCATGTAGTCGGGCACGGAGCCCTAGGATGTTTGTAAATATTTGTGGATTCCAGAGCATTTTGTATCTGAACAGTTTTGAATGGCTTTTAGTAAATCTCGATCAGAGTAAACTTTGGAAATGTATTTATCTTGGAGCAGTGCTTGAAAAGGAGGGGATGAGTTCGGGGAAAATGCCTAGGTTTTAAAGGGGTTATTTTGAATGTTTTGTTTTAATTGGAATCCGAAATCATGTCTGTTTAATGTCCTTTACTTTGAATGCATGCATTGAGATAAGGGCCCATTTAGTGCCCCATTCGGGTCGGTCCCTTACAAGTAATCAGTATTTATTTTGGTGGGTTTTGACAACCCCACCAAATTTTACGCTGTTGCCGGGGAGCTTATTTTAGTTTCTCTTTGTTTTTTTAATATGTTTTTAGTTTTTTTTTATTATTTAAAAAAAATTGAAAAAAAATATGGCTGGAAATTTCCAACAATATTGGACTAGAGATTATGGAGTTGTTCTTCAGGATGACGGTAGAAGAGATCTTAAAAGTCAAATTTCTAGTTTAACTACTTTGGTTCATCAAATAGCTGTATGACAACAAAATTTCAGGCAATGCAACACTATTTGTGGATTTCATAGTCATTATCAAAGGAGCTACGACCCCTATTATTATAATTATAATCATGTTTGGAGAGATCACCAAAATTTCGGCAATGGAAATCGAGGAGAACAACAAAGTCAATACTTTGAGGACTTCACTAAACCAGATAAAGCTCCAATAGAAACTCAAACTTCAAGCTCAGGTATGTCTTTAGATGATATGTTTATGATTTTAGCTAATAATACTTTTCAATTTCAACAGAGTGTTTCTTAATTTCAACAAGACACTCACAATTTCAACAAGAAACCATAGCTAGCATGAAGAGTTTAGGTAACCAAATTGCTGAATTAACCAATTCAGTAAGAAAATTGGAGATTCTACAAGAGCAACAATTTGTTCATACCATTGATGTAGAAAATTTTGATCAGGTAAAATATATTGATAGTGAAGATGAGTTAGAAAATTTTGAGCCATATCAAAATCAGGTATGTGAGATAGAAGAAAATGAACCAAGTGAAGAGGAAATTCAGGTAATAAAGTGTGAGGCTGAAAAGTCTAGCCTTATTTTAATTTTAGAAAATCTTCCTAAAAGTTGATATTGAATTTTCTTATTCTCATGAACCTGTTCAGTTTATTTTTTATCATTTATTTTCAATAATTTTTATTTCAAAAATTTTAAAATTTTTTTATCTGTCTGGTGCCTTTGAGAAGTACAAAAGTTTGCTAGACTTAGTAGGCTACATCGACTCAAACAAGAAGGGACCGAAGAAAATCGAAGAATTTTATGTACCCTGATGAATGTTGAAGTTGTCGAGCACAATGACGTTAAATGATTGCGCTTTTGGGAGGCAACCAAATATTTTTTCTACTCTTTATTTTCATTATTTTAGTCTTTATTTCTTGTTTTTTGTTTTTGTTTTGTTTTGTTTTTGTTTTTTTGTATTTTCTCATCTTTCTTTTCGTGCAGGGCATTAATTTTCAATAAGCATGACCACCGATTCTCTCAACACTAAAACTATCTAGCTCAAGTCGTTCACAAATCCAGGGAGTTCACTTTCCTTATCTTTTTATTGTTTTATGAGCATTGTGCTTAATTTGTTATTCATTGGGGACAATGTATAGTTTAGGTGTGGGGGAGGTTTAGATCAAATTTAACATGCTTTAATTCATACATGTTGATTTTTCTTTTGAAACTTTGATTCTTTGTTAATATCTTTGAATATCATGTAAGTTAGGAATGCATCATTAGTTTATATTTTAAGACAAGATAGAGATGGGCATGATTAGAGTTTTCCTTAAATTTTTATGATGGTGTCTCATTAATTTATTGATTGAAAATGTGCAAGACTTGATGCAATTTACCCATTCTAGTGAGATTTTGAGCCTATGAGCAACTTATATATTTTGCTCGATTTATTTCTTGTTGAGTGGTATCAAACTTAGTGTGGTTATTCTAGAACTTGCTTGTGAATGCATTTTGAGACCACATTTTTGTATTGATGCTTTAATATGATTAGGGCAATTAGGATTAACCACTTTTTGCCTTTTAAAATTCCTAGTTTTGAATTTTTCCCATTAGTTAGCCACTTTGAGCCTATTTTCCTTTTCTTTCTTAATAATAGCACATCATATTTAGCCTTATACTATCTCATTTGTTAGCCTCAACTGTTGCACCTTTGTCAAGACAAGAGGAAAATGTTTTATGGTAGTTAATGATTGAGAAGGAAATAAAATAAATTGAAAAAAAAAGTGATGGAAAGTTTAAAAAAAAAAATAAGGCAAAAAGAAGAAAAAAGAAATGCCTTCGAAAATCTGTCGTTAAACAAAAAATACAAATTTCGAAGAAAGTTTGCCAAAAAGAAAAGAGAGTTATTATGGTTTCTCCAAGGTTCCTACTGCAAATATAAAAGATGTGGTCAAATTATGTATTGGGTAGTGTGTTTTGTGTTTCTTTTGTAGCATTGGTCATGTAAATATTAACTCTTGATCTTGATCATGAAATACCTAAATTTTCCTTCCATCCTACCCTTACCTAAGCCCCATTACAACCCTTGTGAAGTCCCTTTGATTTTTGCATTCAATTCATCTATTGTGATGGAGATTTGATTCTCTTGCAAGCCTATGGTAATAACATGCATAGTTTTGATTTTGAGAGTAAAAATGCCCTATATATTTTGAGAGTATTGAGTGAAATCATGTGAGGGTGTTAAGTCTTCTTGCATTTGATTTTGATGAATTGATTTTTTTACACAAAATATATCCTATGAATGCTCATTCTTTTGATTGTGATTGAAATTCAACTTTGATGTGTGATTGGCTTTATTGACATTCTTTGATATTAAGAATGATGAAAAGAGAGTAGAAAGGAACGTTGATATGTTGAGTTAAAGCATACTTGAGGACAAGCATGAATTAGATGTGGGGGAATTTGATAAATCTAAAATAATGATATTTATTATGTCAATCTTTCATATAATTTAATTGAATATTGAGCTTAATTGTGAAAAATATGCTTTATTTGATTTAGATGGTAAATTACCAAAAGAATTAGTCAAAATAAGTTTAAATGAGTACATTAGTTGGAATTTGAAATAGAAATAAATTTTGAAATGAAAAAATATATATACACATATATATAAGGCAAGTGGCAGACGCCACTTGCAAACTTTAATATACCTATATATAAGTTTAAATGAAAAAATGATTTGCAAACAAAAAAATACATTAATATACCTATATATATGTATGCAGGGAGGTGCCGCAACTGGGGACTCACGAAGCCGCACGTTGGGACGAAGAGAGAGGGGCAGCCGTGAAGAAGATAAAAAGAAACTTACAAGAAAATAGAGAAGAGGATTTTGCATGAATTTTTAGTTTGGTTTGCTTATAGTATCTTATTTTATAGGTTTTCTTAGTTTTTGTTTCCAATTCAAGGTTAGTTTTATTTCAATTATAATTTTGTGAGGCTTTCGACGTAATTGATATTTTCTTTTAATTCAAAGACTATTTGTCTCTTGTTCTTATTTTTATGATTGATTATTGGCAAATTGAATTGACGCCTTAGTTTGTTCCCAATTGATCCATGATATACATGATTTTGTGATGAGTTATTATTTCGAATGATTGTAAATTGTAGTAAAGGGTTGACTTATGTGTGTGTGATTGTGGCTTTTCCAAATTACATAGCTTGCATGATAGACCCTAGGGAAACAAATAAACAAAATTAATTAATTTGTAGTCGTCTCGGTTAGTTAATTTTGGTTTAGTCGTTCTCAATAATTTTAGTGCTATTGTTTAGTTGATATGGAACGCTATCGTGCCCAATTGATTAAATAATAAGATTTGGCTTTGATGCTGGGTCGGAGTCAATAAAATAGGAGAACAATTGCTTATTGTGGCTTTTCCAAATAGGTAGGCTAATTCCTTCAATTCGAGAAAATTAAATATTTTTTTGCAGCCTATGATCAAAATTACATTTGAATTAAACTTAACCCTTGATTGGAAGTTCTTGTTAAATTGATTTATTTATTTTTATTTTTTTACGTAGGACTTTATTCAAAATATTCAAAACCCTGTTTTTTTTAATTTGTTTTAAATTTGAGAAATTAATTCATAGTTCCTTTGGGATTCGACATGGTTCTCTTATTTCTACAAGTTAGAGTTAGTAATCAGTATTTATTTTGGTGGGTTTCGACAACCCCACCGAACACCATACTAAGCACAAAGAACGTAGGCAGTAGTGAGGTTATTCATAACTCCCAAAATGATGAACAGTTGTTCTGTCAATCCTAAAGTAGCATACTGGGTCAACATGCGATTCCTCTTCCGATTCTTCGCATGGTACTTGCGTGGGTAGCTAATCGACGCATATATATAATCAATAAATATTCAGCAGTGTAACATTCAAAGACCTACACTAATAACATGTTCTATCCATACTTAATCATCATAAAATCCTATAACTTAATCATAGTAAATAAGCACCAAATAGAAGTTTAAATCATACGATTTTACTACGACTAAAATATTGTTTAAACACTACAACTACTCCTAAGAAAACAATAAATGGAATTGACACGGTTGAAGGTGAGTAGTCTTCTTATCATCAGTTCCCACAACACCACCATCAGCTTATCTGCAGTAGACTCAAGTCCCTCGATCGGTTTATGGTCAACCGACCAGCTCAATGGATTCCGCTCCTTGCTTTGGTATTTATAGGATTGAATTTCGTGGTCCTCAAGTAAAGGTGCGTTGTATAAATCGTCATCAATGCATATTCCATGATTTCCGTCAGGATTTATTCAATTGTCATTGTCTTGATTGCATAATTGATTCTTCTAATTCTTTCCTTGTAGATGAATCATTGTCGATCGTAATTCCTTCTTGGGTTCAGCGTAATTGCGTTCTCTGATCAGCGTTCGCATCATTGCCGTTTTCCTCGATGCTGCGCGAAATTCTTCTAAAAAGCGTAAATTAGGCAAAGTTATTTTGCGAATTGCGCTAAAACGCGGATTCATGCTTTTGATGTGATGTTATGAATGCATGTTGATTTCCTAAGTTAATTCTCTGTATTTCATCTAAGCATGCAGGTATTCTTTACCTAATTATTAAAATAATGCATCCTAAATAGCCTAAAATCTGCTCTCTTTGAGAGTTATCAATAAGACAGACCATGATACAGACATTTTGCCATAAGTTTCTTGTACCGTTCCCATGCTCCCTATATAGTTTCATCATCTTCTTGTCGAAAGCTAGTGATTTCATGTCTAGAATTCATGTTTCTTGCACAATGATAGTATTTTGCTAAAAACCTTTCAACCATTTGCCTCCAAGTGTAATTACTTGGTAGCATATTTACCCAGTATCTGGCCTTATCCCGTAAGGAACATGGAAACGGAAACAGTCGAGTATCTTCCAAAGAAATAGCGACTTCCTGATTAGCATCACTAACAGCAAAAAAGGTATGCAAGTGTTGATACGGATCTTCCGAAGGAAGTTCTCTAAAAGGTTCATTAACTCTAAGCATGTTACACATATTATTAGTCAATACAGGGCGTTTACAATCGTCGTTAAGTCTAACCATACTTGGATATGCTATATGATTGAATTCTCCTTGTTGAGTTTGCATGACTCTGTCTCTTTCATCTACCTCACGTGCTGGCAATAGATTAACATTCAGGTTTGCATTTGCTCCAAACTCCGCTCCTACTACTGCTGCAACTGGTGAATCTATTACTCCAAGATGATTCTGTGCTATGGGGTCCATTCCTCTTTGGTTTCTCCTTCTCTGTTCACGTATCCTTTTTTGAAGGGTTTGTTCAGGTTCTGGATCAAACACAAGAGTAGCGCTCGTGCACAGATCACACTAAAATATGGAAAAAAATAAAAATTGGAAAACTAAAAACTTCATCTCAAGATAATTTTACATAGTCCCCAGCAACGATGCCAAAAACTTGATTCGTAGTGGACAGCTGAATGTCTCGTGTGTAATTAGTTCGCACTTCATGCAAGTATACGCTATCTGCAACAAGTAATAAGTAAATTATCAATCTCCATAGGGACTGGAAACTATCCGAGTTGATGTTCATAATTAAATTGTAAATTGCACGAATACGATTTGAATTCATTTGGTTTGAAATCATAAATGTAAATAAATTGCAATGTAAAATAGTTATGAGAAATAAGACTAGACTAAAGTACTCATGGAAATCAATAGCAAAGTAATAGCAAGAAACATACGATAATAGACTCTTTCATACTACACCTCACAAACTTCCACTTTCTCTTTCGTTAGCATCAAGCCCGACTTCAGCCGCGACTTGATGTAATTATGAGCCGGCGCTAAGTATGTAATAATTACACGTTTATTCCTAAACTCCGATTCAAAGCATTACAGGCGTAACACTACTTATTAAACATGCAAAATAGAATTAGGTTATTTCCTCTTCCAATTTACAACCTATTAGTTTGTGTGGATGGTCGGTCGACACTTACTATTGAAATGATGCACCTAATTTACATGTTCTAGATTAACCCTTTCAAGTATTCCTATGACATGCTCCTAAAGTTAACTTTCTCTTAGCTTTGTCGTAATGCAATTAATTCATGATACAATCAGAGAACACAAAACACGATATGAAAAACATACTTGAATTGTATTATGAGAGTCTAACAAAAAATTAAAAGAAAAACATCAAACTCTCCTTGGACGTCTAGATTAAGACTCTGAACTCCTCTCAAAAGAAAGAACAAAGAAAGGACCGAACTCCCTCATCTATTACAAAAATAATCTATTTATAGAGCTTGGTCGTCAAATCTCTATATATCTTCCATCGTGACACAAATCAATCATCGCTATACTTTCCCTTTTTACTCTTGCCAAATATTTTTTTAATTTGTCTAAGGCGGGAATCCTGTGATTTCAGTAATCCGTCTTGTAATTTATTTGGTTAGCCAACTTCACGTTGTCACCTGATTCTTCCCTTATTTATTTGAAGTTCTTTTGTCGCTTGTCTCCTGAGCTTTAGTTGCTCGTAATCGCGCGTCTTGATTCTAAGCATTGCATTGTTCCGCTAGTGCTAACCCTACGAAAATACTAATTAGCATAAGCCTTGCGAAATTCATGTTAATTAAACGTGCTATTTTGGTTGTTTTCAGCAAAATAATAATCTATATCTTGCATTTATTCCCCTAATGAGTAAACAACATCAAATTACACATTTTTCTTCCTATTTTCACCTTACTCTCAATAATTCTCAATTAATAAACGCGAACAATAATCCAAAGTTAGGCTAAAATCTGACTCAATTCCAGAGTCATCAAACAAAAAAAGTCTAGTGTCTTCTAGAGAAACACCGACTTCCTATTAGCATCCCTAATACTAAAGAAGGTTCGCAAATATTGGTGCGGATTATCTGAAGGTAAACCATAAAAAGAATCGTTAACTCTAAGCATGTTATTAGTAAGAACAGGACGCCTACCTGTACCGTCTGGCCTAACCCTACTTGGATATGCCACATGATTCAGCAGTCTTGCTTGAGTCCTCATGACTCTGTCTCTTTCATCCACAGCCTAGACTAGGGGTGGATTTTGGTTTGCACCTGCTACAACCTCGACACCTACAACAAATGGTGGATTAATCACTCCAAGGTGATGTTGTGCATTCGGTTCTATCATCTTCTTTTCTCTTCTTCTCTGCTTTCACCTTCTCCAACGGAGAGTTTGCTCAATTTTGGGATTAATTGGAGAGTTGTGCTCATGCACAGATCACATTAAAATGTTTGAAACCAATGAGACAAAAGTTTTTTTTTATACACTTCTAAACAATCAAAACACTTCATAAATTGACACAATCCTCGACGATGGTGTCAAAAACTTGACAGCTTGTGACTGTGCGGAACAGTAAGTTACTGCGTGTGCTTTTTAGTTCACACTCGAGCAAGTATACGCGATCTGTAGCAAGTAATAAGTAAATTATCGATCTCCATTAGGACTGCAGTTTATCAAGGATGATGTTTAGAAATAAACTGAATGTAAAGAATGGATTGATTTTGATTTGGTTGATTGCACAAAATAAATAATGGAAAATGTAGTAGAAGTAAGCTAAGTGAGAGTAAAGGTGCGACTATGGTACTCATGGAACATGTTCATAGTGTTAGAAAGAAATGTGTTGTAAGGAATAACTATCATATTTCGCCCAACAAACGTTTGCTTCCGAATTTGCTCGCATTAAGCTCAACTTCTTATTGTATTTATAATCGGCGCAACATATGCATTAGTTACGTGTTTATTCCTAAGCTCCAATTTAAAGTATAAAAGATTTCATACTAACCTACTGAACATGCAGAAAAGAAACACAAATAACAACATAAACATAGGCATGCTGAAAACAGTATTACTTAATTGCTCAAATGAGTTTCTAAACAAAACAAGAACAACAATGAAAATAGTTGTAATCTTCCTCTCGCCCACACACAATTAAGTTAAAACATGGGCGACATTAATGAGTTAAATAGGCGTTTATTATAACTGGCATCAAACACAGGTTGTTATAATAACCTACCATTCCATTTTCATAACTAGGGGCCCAAACATACCCTAAGAAAGTTTGTTCATCTTGATCATTAATTTCCAAATCATTATACAAGTTTTTCTTGAACTAAAAAAAGAAAGATTGTAATGGTTTGATCTTGAGCCAAGAAAAGATCAGGTTTGTTCTTGTTCCTGAAAAAAAAAAGTTCTAACAGTTTGACTCTAAGGCGTAAAAAGAGTCATTGTTCTAATTAAATACCCAAGTGGAGCTTGGAAAAGGGAGCATGCGTGGATGTGCTAAAACACTATATACATTAACGATATCAATTTCTCTATATTTAACATATTTACCCTACATGAAAGGTACTAGTGCTCTCAAATAAGATGAGAGCCGAATATCAATTTTTTAGGATCGCACCTGTACCGTAGAGTTGAAGCGAATTACAACCAATCAATCAAAAGCCAACACGTCACCAACCTTTCAGTCATTCTTGGTTAAATTAATTGTTTAGTAAAAGTCAATTAATTTTTTTAATTTTGGGCCTACGTTTGGAAAACGTTTTATAAATCTTTAAAAACTCTATTCACTCCTATGAGGGTTTTCATACCAATCCTACATGGCTTGGGTTTGTTAACCATTTGTGCTAACTGGACATTTCTATGCTTACTGAAATTTAAATTGGGCTTATTGATCTGTACCCGGATTATAGGATATTAACTGAGTTTCAACCCTGGTTAGTTTTCTCCCCCTGGTTAATTTATATATCAACCTTTAGAAATGTGTCTGTCGAGAGTAGTTTTATTTATGAATTCCTTCTCTACATGAATTATTTGGAGATGTTTTAAGTTGTAATAAGGTTTTGAATAATGTTTTTACTTGCTTATTTGGATGCAACAAAAATATGCTGATTTTGTTTTTCCTTAATTTATGTTATCACAATCATTCATGGACACCTCTACATATTTATGCTTGTTATAGTAGGAGTTCACTACAAAATGAATCTACATCACCAGCCTACAGCCTCAAAGTAATATTAGTGAGCATGATTGACAAAAATGGACGTTTTTCATTTTGAAACGCACGATTCACAACGAATCGTAAATTAGCCGAATCGTATGTTTTAAGGACAAAAAAAACACACGATTCATGAACGAATCGGAACTCGAAAAAAGAAAAAAAAATCAAACCATTTTCAATCTCCTTCAGAGTCACCGGAGATGGAGAAAGAGTCATAAAGGGAGGAGGTAGCAGAAAAATAAAAAGAAGAAGAAGAAAGTTGATCGGCGGAGACGTGTGGGAGGAGAAAGAGATTGTAGGGTTTCTTAAGGCTCGTTTGATAACGCTCCCGTTTCTTGTTTCTCGTTTATGTTTCTTATTTTTTAGAAACAGACTTGTTTGATAATCGTTCCCGTTTCTTATTCCAAAAAATATAAAGAAACCTAGGTAAAATTAAGTGGAAAAATGAGAAACTACTTCAACATGTTTCTACTGTTTTTTTTTTTCTTTTTTTCTGAAAGCTAGAACCTTTTGTATTATATAAATACACGTTGCTCAATATTAAATAAGGACAATTTTGGTGGGATGGTCACGTGATTAACCTATTTTAGAATTTTTCCGATTCAAATCCGAACTTGGGATTTTCTTTTTTTGCAATATTTATATTTTTAAAATTTTGATTTCTTTTAATTTTGTTTGTTTATTTACTGCTTTGATTTTTAGTTTTTAATTTTGCAGTTTTTATTGTGTAAATTTTAGTACATTTTGCAGTTTTGTTATTTATAATTTATGGTTGATTTTAAAATTTTGCAATATGTCTATTTATTTATTATTTCTCTTTCATTTTATTTAGAATTTTTTTTTTCAGTTTCTAATACATTCTAAATCCATAAAAGTTTTAGCATGGTAAAAAATTAGTTAAAAAAATATATACATTTGACATGCCTTGATATTTTACAACCACAATATTTTTGAAACACATCATTTATGACATGATTTGTGAAAGAAGTAATATATTAGGTTTGTTGTTAATTTCAAACTAAGAATCATTTGCTTTTTTTTTTGTTCTTTTATAAAAAAGTTATTTATATCAGAGCATGTAAACTTTTGATAATGACTTTTTAATATTTTAATACATGTTATATTTTTTTAAGAAACCAAAAATAATTTATAAAAAAATAATTAACAAAAAATAGTTATCAAACAAGTTTGTTTTTGTTTTATTATTTTTTTAAACTTCTTTAGAAATATAACACATTTTTTATAAAATAATTATTAAAGGTAAAAAAAATTAAAAAAACAAGAAATAAGAAATACTTATCAAACAAGATTTGTTTTTGTTTCTTAATTTTCTTAGAAACAAGAAACATAAATAGTTATCAAACATATTCTTGCTTCTTTTTTAAAAAAAATCAAGAAACAAGGAAAAAAGAAACAAGGAACAAGAATCAAGAAATTGAAAACGAGAAACAAGAAGGTTATCAAATAGACCCTTAGTCTGAAATGACAGTGGGGGTTTCTTTTTCTTTTGTATAAAATAAAAGAATAAGTTAAAAAATAGAAAATTGTATTACTCATTAGTGAATGGGAATTTACCGTGTATAACACAGTTTCCCCCTTCCATTATATTTGTAGCACAACTCAAAAAATAACTCTATCTATAGCACATTTTTTTAAAACATTTCTCACTTTCCAAATTTGATCTTTCCTCACGTTCGGCTGCATTTTTCGCATTACTCAACTTGCGATTCACATAGAGTACATCGACATTCATGATCGATCATCTTCGTCTTAATTTCCTCTTCAATCTGCAAATTTCCTCTTCAAAATTCCTCTTCGTCTGCAAATTTCTTTTCAAACTGTCCCTCATTCATTGATCGTTTGCAATTTCCTCTTCAATCTTCATTGATCGTCTGGAATTCTTCCTCCTGTTCGATTTTGTTTCAATTTATTGAGTAAGAAGAACTTCGTTTTTGCTGTTCACTCTTCATTGATCGTCTCCAACTTGGAATTTCCTCTCTCTCTGTAACTTCGTTTCAAATTGAAGGTTCCAATTCAAGGTGTCGTTGAATTCAGATTCAAATTATCCAATTCAGGGTTTGTTTTATTTCTTTCTCTATTGAATACTTCCAATCCAATTCAAGGTTCGTACTTGTTTGATAGAATTGAAATCTCATTAAATCTATGCTTGTATTGCTCTGTTTTGAAAAGGAAATTTATGTTTGTAATGCTCTGTTTTGAAAAGGAAGAAGATGGAAGAAGAAGTTTATGTTCTATCAGTTAAATTGATAGAAGTCAACTGATAGAATTAAAAACTTATTGCAGTGTAGGTTTATTTCTATCATTGACATCTATCACTTAAAAAATTTATTGAATTCTCTTAGTTCAACTGATAGAAGTCAAATCATTTTTTTGAGTGATAGAACTCAATTGCAATGTAGGTTTAGTGTTTATGATTTCAATTGACTTCTATCAGTTTAACTGATAGAAGTCAATCAGTTTCATTGATAGATGATATTTAAAAACAGGTAGTCTATGTTTATGTTCTATCAGTTTCATTGATAGATGATATTGAATACTATTTTTCAAGTTCAATCACTATATAATATATTTTAATTGATCGACATGTATCATTCTCTTTTCAGGTTTTAATATGGTTAAACTTCCTATTGTTGTCTTCCACGGTGGGTAATGGAATGTAAATGGTTCTTGTGAGAATTATAAGATTAGTGGAGTTTAAGTTGATGAAGTTATGAGTTTGGAGGCTTTTGGATTGGTGATTTTGAAAGAGTTAAAATTAGAAGTACATCGGTCATCTTTACAGCTATCAATCTTATTGGGTTATGGCCAAAACACCCTTCCTTTTCAAATTTTGGAGGATAAAGATGTAGATTGGTTTTTAACTTTGGTGAAGCATAATAGTACCAGACATCCATTAGTGGTTGATATTAAAGATTTTTGTTTAGAGGGGGCATCTAGTAGTGTTGTTAGCAATTCAAATTTGTTGGTGTCTTCCTCAACAGTAGATGATGATGATGGTCAATTTAAGTTTTTGAAAACCAAACTAGGAATCGCCTTTTCTTTTCAATTTTTTTTCTTTTCTTTTTGACTGGATATTGCTTTACGATTTTCCAGCATAATGATGAAGGTTTTTCCCTTTTGTATTCTATATGTTCTTGTTCTTGGGTTAGTTTTGTGTTTATGTTGCTCTCGTTTCATGAATTTTTTTGTTTTGTTTGGTTTTTTTCTGGATTGTAAGACTCAACTAATTTGTGATTTAAATTTTGGATTTGTGTTTTTTGAATTGTGAGTATTTGCCAAGAAACAGAGTGAGTTTGAGTTTGACTATTTTATTCTTTTTTTTTTTTCAAAATGGCTATATGACTACTTTGATCTTTCAAATGGATTTCTTTTTTGTTTATTCAGTCTCTTTTATTATGATATACAGTTCATTGAAATTTATGTATCTTTCTTTTTCCATATTGCTCTGGTTTGTTATGTTGGTTCATGGAAATTTTAATGCTGAATTTGATTTCTGACTTTTATTTTTTACCTCTCTCATCTTAATTGTTGGTGATGAGATGTTTCAACTCTAGGTTTTGACTAAGAAGTTTGTAATTTTCACTGAGAAAGCATAGTATTACCATTATCCTGTGTTGTTTATATGTGTATATATATATATATATATATAATTTCTTTAATCATTAAGATAAGATAAATGAAACTGGCTATACAAAGAAGGCAAAACCCAAAACATTATTACAAATGTAGATCAAACCACCCGCAAGTTTCCAATGAATGAAATAAACAATTTGAAATCACAATAAACACATGTTGGGTACCAATTAAGTTATATTTTAGTTGAATGAATTTATTTGTTCTAACACATTCTTGTTTTTAAAGTCATGTCATTCATTCAACAATTAAATAATATAGACACTATAACCAATATAGTTACCTTTTTTAAGAACAATATAGCTACTTTATAAACTTGTAGGCGGTTTTGAGTATGTTTATTTTTTTAAAAAATCGATTATACTCTTTTTCTTATGAATGATTGCGCTCTTAAGAACATTCTGGTTTTTAGCTATCTGCTATTTATATGTATCATACACTGATATTGTGTTTTTTCTTCTCTTTCTCGATATTTGGCTTCAAATTAGGAGATCTTCTTCCATTTTTCTTTTGTGCTTTGAATTTTGAGTGGATTTCTTCCAGGTGGTCGCTGCTGTTGCTGCTTGTTACTTGTTACTGGTTAACTTCCTTTTGAGTTTAATGTCAATTTCACTTGCTGGTGCTTTTTCCAATTTTTGTTCTCGTCTGTTCATAAATGATCATAAGTTGGTTAGAGTTGAGTTTTTGAACCTCACTAACTTAAATGGTTAAAAAATTGGAATATGTTTGAATAATAATTTTTTTCTTCATTCTTAACTCATTTGTGCTTGTTTTCAATTCATATGAACTGCTCCTTATTAGTTTTCTGATGAAAGAGTGTGTTTTGTTTTGATGGATAATGTTATCTAGCTTGTTTAGAGTCTAAACTGATGGATTTTGTTAGTTTAAGTATTGTGGTTTTTAGGGAAAATGAAGTTTAATTCCTTTTATATGGTTAATTAAATTAATGGTTTGTCCCCATTTCCATTTTTACAGTTAATTAAAAAATGATCTAGTAAAAGGTCAACTGGAAGACTAGTTAGGAAGTATTTAAGCCTACAACAACTACCTTAATTACCATATAATTTTTCTTACTTAGATATTTACGTCTTACCTATATTTTTAGAAACTAAACCAAAATATGAAAACAAAAAATAGCTTTTAAAAGATTTTTTTTGTTTTTGAAATTTGGTTAGCATTCATTCAACAACAAGCTGCTTTAAAGATTTTTCAAATCTTAAAAAGAAACCACAATCCAACATACTGAAAAATTACCCACTCCATAGAAAAATGAAAAAAAAAACATGAAAAAAAGAAAATAAAAAAACCCAAAAGGTTTGGAAAAACATTTTCAAGTGGGGAACAAACAAGAAGAATAGAGGAAGCAACGATAATAAACCAGCTCAACATCTTATTAATTCTTTATCTTAAATTTGGTTGATATTGATTTTTGTTGTAGCTAGAGATTCTTCGGTCGTTTGAGTGTTTGGTTCGTGAGTTCACTGAGCAGCTCGTGTTCATGAGTATCATTTATATCTTTGGTTAGTATTTCTCCTCTTCTCTTTTCCTTCCGTACTTATCCAATTTTTTTTTATTGCTTCATGGCTTCATTCTTGTTAAGCTATCAACTTCGTGAATATCGTCTCTTTCTGGATTTATCTTAGTTTAGCGTAGTCTTTATGTTTTTATGTTGAGATTCCTGAATTGATACTTTTAATGTCATCAAGTTGACTAATTTCTTAAGGGATATTACTATTTGCTTTATTTAACAGCTTTCCAAATAATGGATAAATCATGGATGAACAAGAGTAGGTTATCGAAAGATTTTGAGTTGGGTGTGGAAAAGTTCATTAAATATGGATCCTCTAATACAACTAATACAACCATTCGTTGCCCTTGTTTGAAATGTGGGAATTGTGAAAAACATAATCGCAATGATATAAGAGACCATTTATATGTCAACGACATAGATGAAAGTTATAAAATCTCATTTTGTCATGGGGAAGAACTTCCTAGTTCAACTGTCCATAGAGAATATTCTAAGTCGAATGATGAGATGTATGATGAAAATGATATTGGAGGTGTAAAGGAAATGATTGAAGTTGCTCATGAAGAATATTCAAAAGATCCCAACTGATTTGAGAAGATATTGTTTACCACTTAGATTCATTATACGTACAAGTTCAAAATTAGATATCAAGTCCGTAACATGCATGTAAGTTATGTTTTCACTTTGAATATGTTGTCTATTCATTTTGGATGTTTTTTTTTTCTTTTTTCATATGTTAAGTATTTATGTAGGGCACTTGCAATATTTCGAGCTCAGAAGAAAATAAAAGTGGATCCAAATAAAACATTATGGAAAAATGTTAAGGCAAGTATAATACTTTTTTTCTTTTTCTTATTTTCATTTTATTTTCTTTTTAATTTTTTTGTGAAAATAAAAGTGTTCTCTTTGTTCTTGTAGTGCCCATTACAATCCGGTACAATGGAATGTGGGTATTATGTAATGAGGTATATGAGAGACATAATAACCAAAGATATCACCATCATTACAGACTCAGTATGTTACATATAAATTTGTAGTAAACAATATTTTCTTATTTAAATAAGCAAGACTAAATTGTATTCTTATTCTTAGGTTGATACGAGGAGGTCATACACAAAAATCGAGTTAGATGAAGTACGAGTGGAATGGGCAAACTTTGTTGGACTATATTATTGACTATTTTGTAGTTGAAGAATTGAAACTGGAAAATTAAAAGATAAGATGTGGGAGGCAAGACAGGACCCTTGCCATCAAACCACTATTGAAAAAGCAAAGAGAATCTACATTATTGCAAACTGACAAACTAAAGGGAATCAAATTATTACAACACGAAAAAACTAAATAGTAGGGAATCTAAATTATTACAACATGACAGAAATAAAGTAAATAAAGTTGAGATGGAAGGCCGACAGGTCGAATCTTCATTTCTTCAAGATTGAGCTTACCCCCGTCCACTTTGAATGCACATTCAAAGTAGGCATCGAACAAATTCTAGATTTCCACGTAAACACCAGCTGTATCCTACGCCTCCTACCAATGGTCTCACTGCACCTTTCGCGTCTTTGCTGCCTAGATGTTCCAAAGGACCCTGTAGTCTTAGGCTGAAGAATTTTGGAAATGGAATTTTCAGGAAGTGAAAATAGCTAGTATTTTCCAAGCCAAAAGTAGGCTTTAGTTCTGCTTAATGATGCGGAACGTTGTCTTCGTCTTCCATGGCTTTATTCTCTTTAATTTTCATAAAATTTACAATAACAAATAATTTACAAACACTGTTTTTTTAGTTAGTTTCATGACAATTACAGTCTTTGAATATTTGTCACCTTTGAATAATCGTAGTTGTATGACAATTGCGATCTTGGATAGTTCAACGACATTTCGGTCAATGAATAATTTTGTAGTTTTACAACTATTACGGTTGAATGAGCTCGAAAATGTATTGAATTTCTTTGTCTGATTCTTCAGAGGGGAGAGAGGAGACGGATTCGTCTGTGAGCTCTTGCAATCTTTTTTGAAAATCAGCTTCATAAGATGTTTGAGCTGAAGCTGCTATCAGTCGAGATTTGAGATTGAGAAACTCTTGAGTTTTTTTGACAAGAGAGGTATTGGAGATGGCCATTTTTGGCGAACCAGGTTTTTACAGACTTTAAGTACGAGTGAGATATATTGAATTTATCCCACCACTTGATGTTGATGACTTGGACGAGGTTTTTTTAGTCAGACGAGACATGGACTTCGAAATTCCATGACAGGATCCAAGGAATTTGAAAGTGCATTGAGAACGTCATTTGAATTGGAAAACTATTTTTAAAAATGTTCTTTGAAAAGTAGTTGTAGGATTCTTGAATCGGGACTGAGAAGATATTGGTAGTTAAACCAAATATACTCCACCATTGTTTAAACCAGAGAGGGAAGGTGTAACGGCCCAGATTTCTGTTCCGGTTTCTATGTTAGATTAATATTTTGGTTGTTTGGTTGGGCCGTTAGGGCTGTTTTCGTCTTTTGTTGAGCTCGGAGATTTTATTCAGTTTCAGGTTCTTTGAATTGGAGTCTATCCTTGTGTTTTGGTGGCTTGGAATGAAAAAAAAATTAAAAGAAAAGTGTTCGAGCTAGGACTCGAACCCAGGTGGCTAGGAGTTGAAGTTGGTATATGTTTAATTAAGAATTAATTAGTGTTGCTGCTAGGATTCGAACATGTGACCAGCCAGACTTTGAAAGCTTGTTTTAAAAAGAAGAAATAGTTAGTTAAAAGTGCGTCTATTGGGATTCGAACCTGTGACCAGCTAAGCTTGGAAGCTTGTTTAGAAAAAAAAAGGACAATAAAGGGTGAAATTTGTGTCTTTGCTAGGGTTCGAACCTGGGTGGATTTGGGGAGCTTTTGCTTAAGTGTTTGTTAAGGAGAAAATAAAAAATCCTCTTGCCAAGGCTCGAACCTTGGTTGTTTTGGAGTTGTGGAGCTTAGTTTAAAGATTTTTAAATAGAGGAAAATGGGTTAGAGCTGGAACTCAAAGGGGATATGGCCAGAAGTTGGAATCGACAAATCAAAAGGGACACGTGGCTCAAGGGGATTCTTTTTGCGTTTAAGAGAAGGATTTTCGTAAAACCTTTCGGTCGTTTTGTTCCAGAAGCTTGCGAATTCTCCAGAGCCCTTGTCTTTACGATTTCCTCTTCGAGAAAAGCTTCTCCAAATCGGTTTCCTCTTTTTTTCCAGGTAATTTCTTCATCTCCATCACTTCTCATTGTTTTCGCTTGTTCTTGCCGACCATCGTTGCAATCGAGTAGCTCCTTGATCGCCAAGCCCTAATCATTTGTAAGAACCCGACCCAAAACATGGTCCTAAACCTAGGTTCTTACTCAGCATGCAAGTTAAATATGTTAACAAGCGGTTTAGAGCTTATATTTAAAAAAACCTTTCAAAACATATGAGAAGGGGGAGCCCTTAAAACAGAACCAACAATTTTCAGTTTAAACAATCCAACAAAGTAAAACAACCTGGCCAGTGTTTAATAAAATGTACAATACAATTTAAGCAACGTTTTAAACAAGTTTCCCCTAGGACTCCTGTCCATCTACATGCTGAATAAACAATGCAATAATAAAAGACAGAGTGCTGGCGGTTCCCCATGATCAATCGGCTCCCTCCGCTAGCCCTCCCGGTGTTGTCCCAAGTTACCGAAAGATAAATAAGGGTGAGTATAAACATACTCAAGAAGAATCCCCAACCGGGGTACAATACGATACATCAGTCATCTAGCACCTCAATATGCAAGCAAGCGGCTATCAACACGGATCATAGCTCAACGAGCTCATGACACAAGATCTGGAAACATCGGAAGTCTCTTACTTCCGGAATCATCGGAAGTCTCCTACTTAGGCCTAATGATTGGTTCTCATAACCAATCCCGAGGACATCTCCGAGGGTCTTTCTCCTCGGCCAATTGATCACTCAAAAACCGATCCCAAGATGTCCGACACCCTCGAGGGTCTTTCTCCTCGACCAATTGATTAGCTCAAAAGCCAATCCCAATGGGTGTCCTCAAGGGCCTCTTACCCTCGCTAACAACTCGGACTATCGGAGAGTACCCGATCGGCTCTAAAGCGGAAGGAATGGTGTACTCACGAACATTAGCCGGGAGCTCTCCGAAGCCGGCGACTAACGCGCGTGTGCGCGCACACCGCATGCTCTTCTCGCAACCGGCGTAAATGCGGGGCCTAAGGGCAAACTACGCGGGCGTGCACGCATGCCTAAGACTCGGAAGCGGTGTCACCGAACACAGAGTGCGAGGCCCCTCGGCACTCATATCTGCGCACTGTACCACCGACACGAAGCTAAGAACCGGCCAAGGCAGCTTGCACCGCTGGCGGGGTTCCGCTCTAGCAGCTACAAACTAGGCTTATGCCGATGTGGTAGCTACATCCACATCGGTGCCGGGGAAGCAATGTACGTTATGCTTCGCTCTACTCCCGACCGGTGGGGACAAAGTACGTTATGTCCGCTCTCAGCCTGCGGATGATGACAAACCCTACTACTCTATCCAAGAATACCGAGTAAATCAATGATTCCCGGCTAGTAAGCAATGACCGACATCAATCACGTTTACCTAGCATGATACTACAACTTAAACAGGGAATCACAAGCATCTTTGGAAGAACAAACCTAGCATGGCACTAACATGTAAAATCAACAAACATGCTAGCAAGAGATCAAACAAAGTCGCCTATCACTATCATGCTCATAACAATCAAAGCAAACATACAAGGCACAATCGAGACATATCGCAGGTCCACACAACCACGGTAAGAAATCCTTACGGGACAAGCAGAAAATAATCACAAATCAACCAAGCAATCCTCGAGCCTCTAATCGAACCCAAACAACCTAAACATAAGATAAAGCGACCCAAATCAAATATATAAAAACAGCCCAAATAAATCCCTAAAAGCAGACCAACAAATCGGGGCCCAACGAAGAAAAGACTGGGAAATACCATCCGAGAAGCCACAAGGCTCGGGCCAACCCAAGACACAACAGCAGCAGGGTGGGCGCTGGGCACTGTGCGCCAGGCACAGTGGGCGCAGGCGGTGGCGCTGGCGCAGCACGCACGCAGGGCGGGTGGCGCCGGGCGCAGCACGCGCGCGGCTGGGCGGCGCAAAAGCGCGCGACGCGCGGCGCGAGCTCGGCCGGGGCGACGACACACGGCGCGGCGGCTTGACAGAGGGGGCAGCGCGCGCGCGCGCGAGGCGACGCTACGCGATGGGCTCGGGGCGCTCGGGAAGGCACGACGACGACTGCGGGGCGGCGACTGCAAGACGGAGGCGGCACGGGCGATGCCGATCTGGGCTCGGCGCGACCAAGGCGAGGGCGATGCGATCTCGACTCGGCGCGACCAAGGCGACACGAAGGTGGCTCCGGCGATGCAGATCTGGGCTCGGCGTGACTAGAGGGCGAGGGCGACGCGATCGGCGCTGGGGGTGGCTCGGCACGCACGGCGCGGCATGGGCTGGACGATGCAACGCGATCTGGGCGCACTGGCCGGGCGGGCGATGCGGGGCGTCCGTGCGGCGAGGGCATGGCCGGGGTGAGCGGTCCGATGCGGCCGGGGGTGGTGCGGCTAGGGCATGGCCGGTGGGTGGCTGGGGTTGGGTCTTCTTGGTGAGGTCGCTAGAGAGAGAGAGAGAGAGAGAGAGAGAGAGAGAGAGAGAGAGAGAGAGATTGCAAAACAAGGGAAAGGGATTTTCTTGATTTTTCTTCCCTTTTTCCTAATTTAAACAAACCTTAAAATCCTTAAATCCCAATTCCCAGCTTCCTCCTTCGAGACCCGGCTGAAGCAATCTCTTCCAAACAATAACTCTCACTTAAACAAACTCCCAAATCATCTCTAAGGGCCTGGGCTCGAATCCCAAAGGAAACACCCAAACAACGATCACTTTGCCCAAAACCCAAATCACAACCGAACTCCCAAACGAGTACCCCAAACATCTCGGGACTCGCAGACCACCAACATACAAGCCTCAACAAAGGCGGGGAGCGCCTCGAAGCCCCGAAAAACCACAAATCTCGCCCGGGAGCAAAAGACCAAAATACCCCTAAGGGTCAAAACAGCTCTAACGGCCCAACCGAACCACTGAATCCGAACCGAAAGCACCTCGAGAACTGGAATAGAAAACTGGGCCGTTACATCATTACTCTTTCTCTTTGTTTTTCCGAGATCTCCCAAGCCGACCAGCCCTTGTTGCTGCAAACACCACCTTGCCGAGAGGTAAAATTTTCCCCTAGCCGAGATCTTTCATTGTTGGTTGGTTGTGCCCTAACCGAAGGATTGTTGTTGTGTATGTCAAGCTCTAGCCGAACTCTTTGTGCCGCACCACCCTAAGCAAATCAGTCCTTGTAGCTGAGAGATCCACATCGCCATCACCAAACAGCCCCTTCGCAAGCATTGGATCCGCAACCCCTTAGCCGATCACATCACCGTTTGTAGCCACGAATGCAGCCACACGCACATAGGAGCGCTTCGCCGATCTATGAGCAGCACCGATCCTCATATAGCCGCTTTGCCCTTGCGATCGCTCACGCCGCAAACCATTTCGCAGCAGCGAGCCGTCACCCTGCACAGCAAGCAACCGTACCGAGGATAGCCTCTTTGCTCGTTCGCTCACACGAGCAGCTGCGAGTGCCTTTGCCTTCGCCCAGCTGCAGCACCGTCAAGTGTTAGCACGCGTCTTCGCCCCGCACACGCTGTCATGCCACTCAGGCTTGCAGCAGTGAGCCTCACCCTCGCCAGACGCAGCCCTTCGCCGCTGTCGAGGCCCTTGCTTCGTCGAACCTTTGGACTGCCGTGAGCTGTTCTTCTAGGTTTGGGTAGTTCCCGAGCCCTTGTCTGTTGGTGTTTAATTGTTAGTTAGCTGCTAGTTTTAATGGGTTGTTTATATTACTATTTCTTAAGTTGCTCGTGTTGGTTCTGCAGCTCATGGAGCAATTAGTTATTGTTTTATGTTTTTGCTGTTTCCAGGTAAGGATTTCTTATCGAGGGTTGTGTGGGCCCTGAGTTCATCATGACTACTACTTTTATATGTTTGACTGTTATAAGCATGTTAGTGAATAGGCTATGCTTTGATTGTTTACGAGCATGTTATGATTTGATATCTTGTCATGTTCGTGCTAGCATGTATATGTTTCCTGTGACATGTTAGTACCATGCTAGGTTGTTCTCCGACATGCCTTCCATTGTTATCTGTTGAGCTTGTTTGGCCTGTTAAGGCACGGGACAGGACTCTTAGATAGAAATGTTAGGGTTTGTCTTTATCTAGAGGCTGAGAGCGGACATAACGTATTGTCCCCACGGGCTGGGATCGCGAGTTGGTATGATGCTTTCGCCCCGGTAGCCGGTACGGATTAGCTCCCATATCGGCATAAACCTAGTTTGTAGCCTGCTAGAGCGGAAACCAGGATATGGTGTAAGCCTGCCGTGGCTGGTTCTTAGCTTTAGGCGCATGGCGATGGTCTTATCGTCGCTACGAGTCGAGTCGAGGGAGGACCTCGCACTCATCGCTCGTTCAGTGACACTGCGCCGAGTCGTAGGCATGCTTACCTGGACTGGTGTAACGGCCCGGGTTTTCATCCCGAACTTCCAGGTTTGCCCTAGGGGTATTTTGGTAATTTGGTCGGGCCGTCAAGGTCGTTTATGCTTTTTCAGTTGTTAAAATTATTGGATGGTCTTATGTAGGATTTTGATGCTTTGTGGATGTGTTTGGGCATGGTGAGATGCAAAAGTAAAAATGAGAAGTTAATGTGTAAGCCTGCCGTGGCTGGTTCTTAGCTTTAGGCGTGCGATGGTCTTATGCTGCTTACAGTCGAGTGCCGAGGACCTCGCACTACTGTTCGTTCAGTGACACTGCTCCGAGTCGTAGGCATGCTTACCTGGACTGGTGTAACGGCCTCGGGTTTTCATCCTGGTCTTCCAGGTTTGCCCTAGGGGTATTTTGGTAATTTGGTCGGGCCGTCAAGGCCGTTTATGTCTTTTTCAGTTGTTAAAATTATTGGATGGTCTTATGTAGGATTTTGATGTTTTGTGGATGTGTTTGGGCATGGTGAGATGCAAAAGTAAAAATAAGAAGTTAATGTGCTGTTGTTGGGGTTCAAACCCGGGTCTCTGGGAAGTCTGTTCCATGCTGGCCAAACAACTGAACCTCTCAGGTTCCAGAACCCAAACGGCCTACTCTTGCCTCACAAGAGACTAGCGAACCACAAAGCTTGCCTAAAGCCTTAACGAACAACAAATCGAACCACCAACTGGCGATTGATCCAAAAAGGCAAACTTTTCCCAACAAGCACAAGCTGAAACTTCAGCTACGGCCAACCCTAAATGGCCAAAACTGCAGCACAGAGCTCGCTCGCCAAGCTAAAAACTGGAGCCTCTCAACGGCCGAACACAAACTTTTTCATGCAAATCTACTAGCAACTGGCCAAGGAGAACTTTGCCAGGCAAGGAAGCAACCAACGCTCCTCTCATGGAAAATCTCGGGCTGCAATGACCAAACCATCACGCAGCTACTAGCAACACAACAGCTTGAGGAGAACAGCCCAAAGGCTAACCAACCAGAGCCACGGCACCACTGTGCCAACTCACTCAATTGAGGCTCTGCTAATCGCCAACTGCGAAAGCACAACAACTAGAAGCAAAGCCCGAGAAAGGCTTGCTCAGCAGAACTCAACTCAAGCTCATCGCGAGCAAAGCTCGCCTCCAAGCTACCACCCAACTCTTAAGTCCAACTAGCTACTCAAAGGACTTCCTCCTTTTAGCCAAGGCCTAACTCATCTTGCGACTAGAAACTCCACACTCGGAACATCGCAAGGAAAACTAACTGACGAGGCTATCTCCAAAGATAACACTCGAGGCTGGCATCCATGGTGCAACTCAACCACCAAGGAAACTAGGGGTTCTCCAAACTCCAAAGAACCAACAACTTTCCAGCAACAAATTAACTCTTAAACCGGCTGGCCACCGCCCTTGTGGGGACAAACAACTTTTGCTTGCTAACAACACAATGCAGGGACCCTCTCGCTGGGCTAACCACTGCGCTACACTGATCAACTACACAACTCAAGAGCTACGCTGACTCCTCAACGGGAACGATTTCCCAGCAAGCGAACTCTAAAAGGCAGCGAGCTACACACACGCTCGCTGACTAGCTCAAACCCAAGGGCAACAACAACCAACTCTCTTGGAAGCAACACCCAAGGGAAACCTCAACTGATTGGACCACCAATCCAGAACTCGCAAAACTTACTCAACCACCGAGGGAGGGGTCAACTCCCAAAAAATTCCTGACTAGGAACAGATCCTCAGGGCATCGCCCTCTTGCTCGAACCAAGCTAGCTCTTGAAACATCAAGAGAACCAAATCTTGGTCAACACCAAGCCCCAACTAGCCTCCAAAATCCAAACAAGCACTCGCTTGCTAGACTGCCAAATCTGCAAGCAACTCACCCAAGGAACACTGCCTGGGTCTAACTGAGCTCTAGAGAGGCTCTCCACAAACTAGGGATCCTCTGATCACCCTCCGACACACACGGTCGTCAAACAATCTAACAGACAACCTGCCACACGGGTACAATCTTCTCCAGCATCCCAACTAAGCTAGCTAACTCCAACTCTGAAAACCAAGAGGACCGGATACGCTACAGAATGCGTCATCCTCCTACTCAAGCATCAGCCTCAACAAACCTTCTGCCCAAGGCAAGGATCCGAACAGCTCTCACTTAGCCATAACGATCAGAAACTACGCGGCTGCTACCACCGCTCTTGTTCAGATCCAACTGAACTCTGACCAGGCTAAGGACCAACAAGCAAAACTTGCTCAAACAACAACCCGGCTACGAGCACGGCATCCTTACAACCAAAGCTAGGGCACTTGCCAAGAACCAAAGCCTTGACAACTCCAAGACTGAGCACTGGCTCCTCAACACGAACCCTTCGTGGTTCTCCAAACTTAAACCACGGGAACGAGCTACACAAAAGTACACCGGGTGTACAGCTCCAACTAGATCCAATGCCAACAAGGGCTCTCACACAGGGCAACACTTGCCTCCAAACAGAGCCACAACTAACCAGGGAGCAACAAGAGTCCAAACCCACTAGGGGTCGACTCACCACGGAAAGCCACATTGGCCAACTCACTCTACAAGAGCATATCCAACCAAGCTGACATACCTCAAGCCAATGTGCTCACTAAACACGCTCTGAACAGCCATCCAACTCATGGCTCTAACACTGGATCAGCCACGCATCCTCGATGCCAACACTACCCATACTAGGGTAACTCAAAGGGTAGCCGAATCATGCTACCAACAAACTGGCTCACAAGCTCACAACACAGGCGCGAGAACTCGAACGCGCTAGCTCTTAACAGCCTACAACATCTTTTGGTACCCAGCTCTCGGTGACCTTGAAAAGCTCCTACTTTCCCTCGAAAAACCTCAAACTTGTAGTCCTCTGACTACCACCGAGCTAGATCTCTTATGCAACCAAACAGGTGCAACCTCAGGAAACGGGTACAAGACTAGCGGGGATGCTGTACTCTGGGAGGCCATGGAACCACCTGCACAACAGGGCCAACTAGCCTCAATCTAGGCCTCCTCTCAAAGCTTGGTGCCAACAGGCACAACATCCTTTACAACACAAATCAGCCTTAACGAGCTTTATGCCCCTCTGAGGAAAGGGAAGGTCACACTCCAAGTGACGGGGCAATGGCACTCAGCACATGAGTCCAAAAACTCGAGCAGCCTAATCTCTGGCATCTCGACCAACAGACATGCCATGGCCTACTCCTGCATCCCACTCGATGCTCAACACAAGCTCATGCCAACTCTTGCATCTCACTCGATGCTCTACAAAATCTCAGACCAACACCTCGGGTGGCAACAACTAGTTCCTCACTAGGAACATCCAAATAAAAAGAGTGCTCCACTCTACTAGCCCGCTTAAATCCACAAACGGATTAAGCCCTGACAAGCAAACTCCATACAACACCCTGGCTATGAGGGTACAAAGAGAACTGGCTGCAAAACAACAGCAAGCTTGCAAGGGGGCAAAGATGTCTCTACATCTGCCTCAAGCCACTAACACGGCAACTTGCCAATCAATCGGGCGACTGGTGGAGACTCTACTAGTCCACCTCCCTCAAGGGACTACCACCATCACTGCTGTACCAAACAGCATAGGAACGGCACATCTCGGCCTCTGAACAGCAGGGCATCCCAACTCACGGATGCTAAACTCAAAATCGCCAATCGCTTTACTACTAGCAAAGAGGGACTTTCTCAAACAACGAGCTCTACAGGCATCCACTTGCCAAACTGGGCGGCTCCATCAACGCCAACAAACTCGTCTGCATAAACCTGCTGATCATGCCCTCCCGGGAACCTCCGGGGCTACACGAGCTACTGGGGGAAAATGTTGAAACAAACTCTGTCAGCTGGGCTATCTGTGCCCGGGACTCCTCACTACGCGCTACAAACTGCGCCTGGGTCTCCGCTCTCTGATAGCTGAAGACTTGCCATATCCAAATCTCTCATGGCTGGAGCACACTCTGCTCAAGGAGTCTCACTCTGAGGAGTGCTAACCTCTACCCCTCCACTTGGCAACTCAACTGCCAGGGCCAACTCTGGCCAACTGGTCTACACGACCCTGGGACGCAGCCTCAACATCAATACAATCGGTCCAACACCTCGGGTGGACATGCCAAGCGTCCTGCTCCTCAGAGTGCGATCAACACACTGGCGATCTGCATGAGCACCTCCACCCTCTCACTAGGGGAAAAGCAACAACTGGGCCACAAATGGCCTCACGGAGTCTAAGCTCGCCTCCTGCGGGTGCGATCGACACACCGACGATTCGCACAAAGCATAAATGCTTTGGCCCCACTGGGGCTCTCACCGCTCAACAAGCCGCCAGACTGCCGGAAGTTGGCATGATGGCTCTCTAAGCCCAAACCAACAACGAGTCAAGAACTTGCTCGTCTCCGCTCCACAACTCTACACAAGGCATAAAAGCTAGATGAAAAGTATTGAAATTCTTACCCCTTAGCTTAATTGAACTCGGACAAACTGGCGGTGTGGAGTCTTGATGATCATGGGAGCAAACAACCTACAAAGCAAAGTTAGTCTCTACAGAATCTATGACTCGTGCTCACGATACCAAGCTGTGATTGAACCCGACCCAAAACATGGTCCTAAACCGTGGTTCTCACTCAACATGCAAGTTAAATATGATATCAAGCGGTTTAGTGCTCATATTTAAAAATCATTTCAAACATATGAGAAGGGGGAACCCTTAAAACATAACCAACAGTTTTCATTTAAACAATCCAACGAAGTAAAACATCCTGGCCAGTATTTATAAAAATATACAATACAATTTAAACAACGTTTTAAACAATGTTCCCCTAGGACTCTGTCCATCTACATCTTTGAATAAACAATGCAATAATAAAAGACAGAGTGTCGGCGGCTCCCCATGATCAATCAGCTCCCTCCGCTAGCCCTCCTGGTGTAGTCCCAAGCTACCTGAAAGATAAATAAGGGTGAGTATAAAGATACTCAGTAAGAATCCCCAACCGGGGTACAATACGATACATCAGTCATCTAGCACCTCAACATGCAAGCAAACAGCTATCAACACAGATCATAGCTCAACGAGCTCATAAAACAAGATCTGGAGCCATCGGAAGTCTCTTACCTCTGGCCTAACTAGGATTGGATACACTGACCAATCCTGGGACATCGCCGAGGTATCTGTCACTCAGTGGGAATACACTGATCCCTAAAATGTCCTCAAGGGCCTCCTTGCCCTTGCACTAAACTGGACTTACGGGAGAGTACCCGAAGTCAGGCTCTAACGGAAGGAATGGTGTACTCACGACATTAGCCCGGGGGAGCTCTCCGAACCGGCAACTAACGCGTGTGCGCGCACACCGCATGCTCCTCTCGCAACCGGCGTAAAATGCGGGGCCTAAGGGCAAACTACGCGGGCCAGGTGCACATGCCTATGACTCGGAAGCGGTGTCACTGATCACAGTAGCGCGAGGCCCTCGGCGCTCATCTGTGCAGCCTGATCCACCGACCTGAAGCTAAGAACCGGCCAAGGTAGGCTTACACTGTTGGCAGGGTTCCGCTCTAGCAGGCTACAAACTAGGCTATTGCCAAAGTGGGTAGCTAAGTCCACAACCGGCGGGTCGGGGGTAGCAAGATACGTTATGCTGCGCACACTTTACTCCCGACCTGAGCTAAATCCACCTTAGCGACCGGGGGGAAGCAAGATACGTTATGCTTCGCACACTACTCCCGATCGGTCATGCGGACAAAGTACGTTATGTCCGCTCGACCTCCGGATGATGACAAACCCTACAACTCTATCTAAGAGTACAGAGCAAAATCAATGATTCGGCTAGCAAGCAATGACCGACAATAATCACATTACCTAGCATGATACTACAACTAAGCGGGAATCATAAGCATCTTTGTGAGAACAAACCTAGCATGGCACTAACATGTAAAATCAGGCAAACATGCTAGCAAGAAATCAATCAACTGCTCTATCTCTAACATGCTCATAACAGCAAGCAAACAAGCAAGGCATATCGAGATATATCGCAGGGTCCACACAACCACGGTAAGAAATCCTTACCTGGAACAAGCAGGAAAACAATAATAATAATCACAAATCAACGAACGATCCTCGAGCCTCTAATCGATCCCGAACAGCCTGAACATCAAACAAAGCACCCAAATAAACACAATAAAACAACCCAATAAATCCAGAACCAGCAGCCAATAAATCCGGGCCCAACGAAGAAAAGACTCGGGAAATACCATCCGAGAAGCCACAAGGCTCAAGCCAACCACAGACAACATGAGCAGCCGGGCGCAGGGTCTGGTGGGTCGAGGCGCAGGCGCGGGGCACTGTGGCGCTGGGGCGCGGAGTCGCTGTGAGAGCCGGGCGGCGCGAGGCACTCGGGCGCGTGAGAGCAGTGGGTGGCCGGGGCTGCGCGCGCGCGCTCGCCGACACAGGGAACGGCGCGCGGGCGGGAGCTCGGCAAGCACAGGGGCGCGCGCGCGAGGCGACGCGACGCGACGGGCTCAGGGACGCTCGGGATGGCACGGCGAGCTACAGTGTAACAGCCCAGTTTTCTACTCCAGTTTTCGAGGTGCCTTCGGGTCAAGATTCGGTTGTTTGGTTGGATCGTTAGAGCTGTTTTAACCCTTGGGGGTATTTTGGTCTTTTGGCTCCCCGGGCAGGATTTTGTGGATTTTTAGGGCTTCGAGGTCGCTCCTGCCTTTGTCAAGGCTTGATTGTTGTTGGTTGCGAGTCCCGAGATGTTTGGGCCAGTCGTTTGGAAGTTCGGTTGTGGTTTGGGTTTTTGGCAAAGTGATGGTTGGTTGTGTGCTTCCTTTGGGATTCGAGCCCGGGCCCTTGGTGTTGATTTGGGAGTTGAATTTAAGTGAGTTTTATTTTTGGAAGAGGTTGCTTGATCGGGTCTCGAAGGAGGAAGCTGGAAATGGGATTTTAAGGTTTTAATTTGGATAAGGATGAAAAAGAGATTAAATCCCCATTTTCCTTTTATTTTCCCATTTCCCTTTTCTTTTCTTTTCCAAATTCATTTTTCTTTTCTTTTTATTTATTTTTTCTCTTTTTCTCTCTCTCTCTCTCCCCGAGCCCCCTCCTAGCGAGGCCAGTGACCCTTGGCTCGCCCGACCTCTAGCCCGAAAGCGGCCCACAGCTCGCCTGCCGAGCCCTCGCCGCCTGGTCAGTCGCGTCGCCGCCGAGCTCGCCCGCTGTGTCGCCGCCCGAGCTCGCTTTGCCAGTCGCGCCATCGCGGTCGCCACCGAGCTCGCCGCCCAGTCGCGTTGCCGCCCGAAGTTCGCCCACCCAGCCCGCAGCGCAAGTGCCGCTCGTCCCGTCTGCACCGTGCGCCCAGATCCGAGCCGCCTCGTGCGGATCAGCGTCTTGTAGCGCCGCGCGTCGCGTCGCGCGCGCGTCCGTCCTGTCTGAAGCGCGCGCGCGCCAGACGCCCGCGCCAGCCGAGCTCGCGCCCGAGCGCACTCGCCTCCCTGCAGCTTGCCCGCGCATTCGTGTCCGCGCCTGAGCGCCCTGCTCGCCCAGCCGTGCCCCATCGCGCAGCTCAGCGCCCCAGCGGCCGTGTCAGCGCGCCCCAGCGGCCAGCCCCTGCGCCCATCTGCGCCCCTCGGCGCCAGCCAATTGCCTCGCCTGCAAATGGCTCGTTCGCGTGTCAGCCGCGCCTCGTGAGTTGCTCCCGAGCCGTGCCCTGTTATTTTATTACATTTAGGCCTATGGATTATGATTTTTGATGTGTTTGTTAGGTTCGCTTTAGGTTGTTCGGGTTCGATCGCAGCTTAAGTTTCTTGTGTGTTGTTGCCTTCCGGCCAGGTAAGGGTTTCTTACCGAGGTTGTGTGGACCCTGCGAATAATTGATAGTATGCCATATCTTGTGATTGTATGAAATTCTAGTGGATAGGTTACATGTTTTCTCTTGCTTCCAGGTTTGTGTTGTACTGGTGTTTTTGTTATATTGGTTACAGGCTAGGGTCTTTTATCTTGGCATATTCAGTTCTTGTTATATTCAGCGGTTCCATGTTAGTGCTAGGCAGGTGATCCTTAATGTAGGTAAGTCCCCGATGGGCCACTGCACTGTTCCCTGGTGTGTAAGCCCCCGATGGGCATCATGAGGTTGCTTAAGAGTGTAAGACCCCGATGGGCATCTCGGTGATCCTAGCTGGAGTAAGACCCCGATGGGCATCCTAGGTGTGTAAGACCCCGTGGGGCAGCATTGATAGCTAGAGGTGTAAGACCCCGATGGGCATCATTGTTTAGAGGTGTAAGACCCCGATGGGAATCATTGTTTAGAGGTGTAAGACCCCGATGGGCCTCCGTATGTGTAAGACCCCGATGGGCATCATTGTTTAGCTGGTGTAAGACCCGGATAGGCATCCTAGATGTGTAAGACCCCGTTGGGCAGCATTGATAGCTAGAGGTGTAAGACCCCGATGGGCATCCGTATGTGTAAGACCCCGATGGGCATCATTGTTTAGAGGTGTAAGACCCCGATGGGCATCATTGTTTAGAGGTGTAAGACCCCGATGGGCATCCGTATGTGTAAGACCCCAATGGGCATCATTGTTTAGAGGTGTAAGACCCTGATGGGCATCCTTGTGTGTAAGTCCCCGATGGGCATCATTGTGTCATTGTATCCTAGGTTGTGTAAGACCCCGATGGGCATCCAGGTGTAGAACCTAGGATAAGCTGTAGTTGAAAGCCCTTGATAGGCTAGCTCTAGTGTTAGCACATAGCCTAAACCTACCGTTTTGCTCTAAGTCATTGTTTGGTTGCATGTCGGTGTGCTAAATGAGATGTTTTCGTATTGTACCCGGTTGGGGATTCTTCTTGAGTAATTCATTACTCACCCTTATTTCTCGTGGTTTTTCCACAGGTAACCACAGTGATGCGCGAGACAGGATGGGTGGAGGAGGAGCCGTGATCATGGGAACCGTTGTTCAACTCTCGAGTCTTGTTTGTGTTTATGTTTTAAATGTCCTCTGAATGCATGTAGTTGGGCACGGAGCCCTAAGGTGTTTTTTTGGTTTGTATTTCAGGATTCTAGCATTGTTGTAACTATTGCAAAGCTTGTATGTTTTAAATAAATCTACGATCGAGCAAGTTTTGTAAATGTATTTGTCTTGGAACAGTGCTTGGAAACAGGGACGAGTTTCAGGAATTTTATGTTGACTTTTAAATGGATGTTTTATGTTTTAGTTTTTACTTAGAATCCGAACATCATATTGCAAATTTTCTGTAGATTTGAATGCATGCATTGAGTTAATGGCCTATTTTAGAACCCCTTTCGGGTCGGGTCGTTACATCTGGCGCTGACGGACTCAGCAGTGCGCGGCGGCACGGACACGGGCGACGGGCTCAGGCGAGGGCGACACGGTCGGGCGGCCTGGGAGCTGGGCGACGCGATCGGCCTGGGCGAGCTAGGGTTGGGCGCCTGGGCACTGTGCGCGGTCGGGCTGGGCTGGGCGAGCTGGGCGGCCAGGGTGGGCGACCAGGGGCTGCTCGGGCAGGGAGGAGGGATGGGGTCGGGCTGGAGGAGAGAGAAAGGGGAAAATGGAATTTTGGGGAAAAATGGGAAAAAATAAAGGAAAATGGGATTTTTAAATAAAAATAAATTTCCTTTTTCTTTTTATCCTTATCCAAAACCATTTTATCCAATTTTCCAATTTTCCAAAAATCCTTAAAATCCTTAAATCCCATTTCCCGGCTTCCTCCTTCGAGACCCAACTGAAGCAACCTTTCCAAACAACAAATCTCACTAAAATCAACCTCCCAAATCAACACCAAGGGCCCGGGCTCGAATCCCAAAGGAAACACCCAAACAACCATAACTTTGCCCAAAACCCAAATCACAACCGAACTCCCAAACAAAAAGCCCAAACATCTCGGAACTCGCAGCCCTCAACAAACAAGCCTCAACAAAGGCAGGAGCTACCTCGAAGCCCTGAAAAACCAAAAATCTTGCCCGGGGAGCAAAGAGACCAAAATGCCCCTAAGGGTCAAAATAGCTCTAACGGCCCAACCGAACCACTGAATCTGAACCGGAAGCTCCTCGAGAACTGGAACCGAAACCTGGGCCGTTACACCCATCGCGTAGCCTGCTTCGCGCCCTAGACGCCCATCGCGTCGCCTGCTTCTCATCCGCGCGCAGCTCCGCGCCCCATTGCCGTGCTAAAGACGCCCGGTATGACCTTGCTTGCCGCCAAAGACCGCCTTGATGTCATGCGGCTTGTCCGTCGGTAGCGTCGTGCGTGCCATGTGAGTTGCTCCCGAGCCGAGCCCTGTTTGTTTTAGTTTATTTAGGCCTATGGATTGTGATTATTGTTGTGCTTGTTAGGTTTTCATTAACTAGCTCGGGATCGATCGCAGCTTAGGATTCTTGTGTGTAGTTGTCTCCCGACCAAGGTAAGGATTTCTTACCGGAGTTGTGTGGGCCCTGCGATATAATATGTGATTGTTGTTTGTTTGCTTGTTTATGTTTATCAGCATGTTAGTGGATAGGTGCTCTGTTCTGAATTCTAACTGGCATGAATCTCGTATTGTTTCTCATGTTAGTTCCATGCTAGGTTGTCATGTTCTTTCATTCTCAATATTTGTTCTTGCTTCGTAGTACCATGCTAGGTTCGTTGTTTCTGTTGAGCACGTTTTGGAATGTTTGTTGTTTATGTTATAGTTTAGAGTTTAGATAGGTAGCATCATCCGGGCAAGGATGCATAACGTAACTTGCATCCACGCGAGGACGCGTGCGAGGCGTACTTCGTCCACGATCCACCGTTAGGGTTTAGCTAACCCTAACTGCAGCCCTTTGCAATCTTGGGTGAGGGTGACAGACTGTTAAATGCCCCAACGATCGAGATGATGACAAGACATCGCCTTGTCCCAGGCAGTCGGCACGTCCTCAGCGTGTTAGGCAGTAGCCCTTGATTGCCACCTGATAGGGCAAAGACGGCTTCCTGGTGTAAGCCTACCACGACCAGATCCTTAGCCTCAGGTGCGGTGGTTCAGGCTGACATAGTTCACGTGTCAGTCTCACACCCCTATGTCGGTGACACCGATCCGAGAGATTAGTTAGGCATGAGTATCGGACACGGGCGGCTTGCCACTAGACCCGGCACCCCCATGGTTTGCAGCAGCATGCGGTGCGCGCATACGCTCATTATAGCTCCGACTGGAGAGCTCCTCGGGATCATGAGCCAGTGCACCTTTCGTATCGACAGTAGACAGGCTAAGGCCTGGACTTTTTTCTCGTATAGGATCGTATCGTGTGGGTAGATTTTCTGGAGTAAGACCCTGAGATGGCATCCAAGGTTTATGTGTGGATTTAAGCTATGTGCTCTCTTCTGTGGTTATATTCATAGCTTGCATACCTTTCTGCTAGATGACCATGTATATCGTATTGTACCCCGATTGGGGATTCTTACTAAGTAATTCGTTACTCACCCTTATTTTGTGGTTTTTCCACAGGAAACCATGGTGCGAGACAAGATGGCTGAAGGAGGAGTTGTGATCATGGAAACTAGCTGTCAAACTCTGAGTTTATGTCTATGATTCTTTATGCTTTATTTTCCTCTGAATGCATGTAGTTGCGCACGGAGCCCTAGGTTATTTTTATAACTGTTTTTCCGGATTCTAGCACTGTTGTAACTTTTGGAGGTTTTGAATGGTTTAAATAAATCTCTGATCAGAGTGAGTTTTGGAAATGTATTTGACTTGGAACAGGTGCTTGGAAACAGGGACAGGTTTCAGGAATTCTATAATTGTGTTTGTTTAAAATGGATGTTTGCATGTTTTAGTTTTCACTTAGAATCCGAAAACCATTCTTGCATATTGTTTTTAAGTTTTGAACGCATGCATTGAGGTAAAGGCCTAGTTTAGGACCCCATTCGGGTCAGGTCTTTACAACCGGTGTAGCACGTTTACATCCCACGTCCTTACACGGTTTGCAGCAGCATGCGGTGTGTGCACACGGGCATTAGGCACCGGGAGGAGAGCTCCACCAGGATAATGCTTACAGTACACCATTCCTTTTCAAGTCTAGAGCTAGACATCGAGTACTCTCCCGTGTGTCCAGGACTAGTTTGGAGAGCTAGTCAGCAGTTTGGACATAACGTATCTTGTCCCAGTGATTGGACATTCGTGTCCCAGACGATTGGACCTTCGGGTCCCAGTTATTACACATACTTGTCCCAATTTCAGGATCAGTTGTTGAGCTGATCACTAGGCCGGTGATAAAAGACCCTGATGATTCAGGAGTCGCATGGTTGACTCAAGGGTTTAATCTGTGTTGGTAGCGATTGTATGTATACAAGTATGATGTATAATTGATGTTCGTACTGTACCTCGGTTGGGGATTCTTACTGAGTATGTTTATACTCACCCTTATTTTCTTTGATTTTCCACCTGGTAACTTTGGAAGGCGACTGGATAGCTAGAGGAATGGTTGCTCGATCATGGGACTCCGCCGGCAACTCTGCTTACTTTATTTTGTCATTTTTGTTATTAGCATGTATCGGGCACAGAGCCCTAGGATTTTTTTACTATTTGAAACCTGTTTAACTGTTTTGGTATTTCTGGATGTTTTAAACTGTTGTTGAGTTTTGTTTGAACTTACTTATATACTTGGAATGTCATGTTTTGAAATGTGTTGGTTTTGAAATAAACTCTGGCCAGGGTTGCTGATATGAATTCAACCACCAACTTATTGTATTCACATGAAGGAGCAACAAGAAGCAAGAAAAGAAGATTCGAAGAGGCTTTTAAAAATTAGAATGCAGAAATTTAAATAATGGAATTTCCATATTTTTATATTTTAGAACTTTTTTATTTCAATGCTTGCCAACCATGCTCATACTTACAAGAGACCTTGTAGAAGTGTTGGTTGAGTCTATTTAAAGCACATCTACCATTTTGTCTAGCATTTAAGCCATGCAATTGAGTTTTGGTTTCCTAGGCCTTATTTTCTACAAAATGCATTTAATAGCTTTTTTAGTCTTTTTTGTATTCCAAGGCATGCACGAATTTTTTGCCTTTTAAATTGGCTTGTGATACATCATTTTGGAGAGATTTATAATTGAAAAAAACTTGTGTTTTGTTGAACCTCATTTGGTGTTTCATTTTTTTCAAATCTTGCTTTAGGTTTGAAGTTAAATCAATTCATTGGATTAATCTTGATCAAACTAATTCTGGAGCGAGTTGTCTTAGGATCTAAGAGTGACAATTTTAGATTTTAAGTGTGATCTAAGTTAGCCTTCATTGTGACTTTTTGCAAGGATCCTAGAAGAACCTCTAGCTTTGTAAAATTCAAGCAACGTTTTGGCGCTTAACAATTGCTTTGTTATAGGTTGAAATAAATGTTTTGAACAGGTTCCAAGATTTGACAGGTTTAAATTGGAAATTACATTGTTTGTTTAAATTCTTTACTATTTTAATGTGCATGCTGAATTAAAGGATCCATTTAACCATGTTTTGGGTAGGGTCCTTACAGAAGGAGACCCTATGTGCTAGGGGTGAAAAGGAAATCCAAAAACCGACCAAACTGAACCGATCCAGTGGTTCGGTTCGGTTTTCTACGAGTATATTGGACTTTTTAGTTTAAAATTGTAGAAACCAATATTTTTTTGGTTCGGTTCGGTTTTGTATGGAAAAATCGACAAAAAACCAAACCGAACTGATTGGTATAAATAGCAAAAAGAAAAACCTGAAGTCATTAAACAGCCGCCTTCTACTCTCTCTTCCTTCCTTCTTTTCTTCTTCAGCCGTTCAAAACTCCTTCTCCAAATTTGCAGCCGACTTCCCCTAAGCCCAATCGCCATCTCCAACATTTAGATTTAGATTTAGATTTTCTTTGATTTTAGATCTTAATTTTCGATCGATGTTTTGCCCACAGCCGTCAGTGATGTCCTCCACCGCTATCGCCGCTGCGTTTGGCTGATTTTTCGGTTTCGATTTTGTGTATTCCGTCCTCAGCGGCGGTGATGGTAATAGTGATGAAATTCGCAACTAATTGATATTTCCTCAGCGCTGCGTTTGGCTGATTTTGTGTATTTTGAGAAATTAACTTTGAAGTTGATTATTGTCTTGCTATTGATTATTGGGTTGGCTGTTTTGATTATTCTTTGTTTTTCCACTTAATGTAAATGCCATAGTTTCATTTTTATTTTACTTTTTAAAAAAAAAATATCATTTTCCGGTTGTTAAAAGCTCATCTTTATTTATGTTGTAGATAAATTGTTCCATTCTTTTGACACATAATTGACTGCCAATTTTGATGGAGACAAGATTTGGATGTAGTTCATTTTTTTTATACATGAACATCCTTTTATACTTTTCTTCCTGACTTTTTCTTAAACATCATTTTAGAGCACATTTTGCTGGGGTGAAAAGTTTCTAAATATTTTTTTTCATGAAAACTTTTGTTGATATATAAAAAAATTGGACATTGGATTGGATCCAAAATCAAATCGAACCAATTAGGAACCGAACCAATGGTTCTAGGCTTTATTTGGACATTGGATCGGATCCATTTTTTGAAAATCGAAAATATCGGTTCGGTTATCGGTTTGGTACAAAACTACCAAAAAATCGAACCGAGATCACCCCTACTATGTGCGTTGGGACAGAAGTTGATAAACCATGAATGTTTAAAATTCTGGTAGAATATAATATTATACCAAACTTTAACGTAGTCATGGTATGAATAGGTTTGTGGTATGAACGCCTTTGAAAAGGATTTCTCTGTGTGGATGCTTTGGTTCCACGATGTGGGGTTCATAACTTTGATTATTTTTAACTTTGAATAAGCGATCCTGCTTGGATTGTTGAGATCGGCTGTATGAACGATCTCAGCAGACTTTGTGTCTACTAAAATGAATTCATAAAACCTTCTGGTTTTTTGAAGACTATCCGGCATGAAGAAAAAGCAGGTTGGGTAGATGTTCTCGACGATTTTTGAAATGTGAGGGTCGTCGAATTTTTGTTCTATGATGAACTCTCCGAAAGGATTGTTCTTTTTTAAATAACCCTTAATTTCAGGTTTAGGAATAAATCTGTCGGGGATGACAGCTGTGGAAAATGTCGTTGGGTTCGAAGAACTCGACGACGAATTTTGAACGGGCTTCACAGATGGTGAAGATGGAATCTGGGTTGATGACCCAATTTGGAAAGTTTTATTTTTTCCTTTTGACCTGGTCACGAGGGTGAAATCAAGGTCGAGGGCGTATGAATCAAGTGTCATGATTTTTGCAACAGAAGGTTGCTTTGAGGTTGCAGCAGTAGGCTGCTTTGAGGTAGAAGCTATCTTCTCACCTAGACTACTTCTTCTTTCGCTCATGGGGGAAAGAGAGAGGGGTTTTAAGAGGAACTCTCTTGAGAGGTAGTCTGCCAAGGCGTTTTCAGTTCCTTTTATAGGCAAAACCTCAAAATTGAAACAAGATAGAATTGTTTGCCATCTTGCAAAAATTTGTTTAGAAACCAGATTGTTTACATCTTTTTCTAAAATGAATTTTGATGCTCTTGAATCAGTTTTAATTAAAAACTTTTTATTAATTAAATCACCTTGGAATTTTTGTACGCACTATACAATTGTAAGGATTTTTTTTTACAGTCGGGTAATTTTTCTGTACGTCATTCCAGACGCCAGAGTGGAATCTAACTATGGATTCTTTGTTATCAACACACTGTTTGAGGATTCCTCCATATCCGATGTCGGATGGGTCGGTTTCCACTATGAAGCTTGCTTTATTATTCACAAGACTTAAACAAGGAATTGATTTGACTAAAGTCTTTATCTTTTGGACTGTAGCGGTATGCTTTTCTGTCCAAGGCTTTGTATTATTTTTGAGTCTCTTAAAAAGAGGTTTGCAAACTGGCCCTGATATCTTTTAGAAATTCAGACACATAATTGAGACAACTCAAGAATATTTGAAGTTGGGTTTTGTCAGTAATTTGATTTGGAAAGTTTGAGGCAAACTCTATGGATCTATGAATGGACTTAATGAGGCCCAAATGAATTTAAAATCCATGAAAGCGGATTTGGATTTGAAATAGTTTAATCTTTTTGGCTGAAACCACGAGGCCATTTTTTTACAACGTTGTAAAACGTTTGAAGATGTTTGAAATGTTGATCAATGCTTTGGGAAAAAATTAAAACATCGTCAATGTAAACAATTGACAATTCTTGATAACTATTGAAAATATCATTCATAATTTTTGGAAATTCAGATTGAGCGTTTTTCAATCCAAAGGGCATAACTTTCCATTCGTATTGTCCAAACGGGACATTGAAAGCAGTTTGTAATGATCTTTTTCTGAAATTTAGATTTGCCAAAATCCAGAATTTAGATCAAATTCCAAAAATACTTTCGCATATGAAATTCGTTTGATTAAATATGTTTTATTAGGAATTAGATACCGAATCCATTTTAAAACTTTGTTTAAGGTTTTGTAGTTGATTACCAGCCTAGGGACGCTGCGTTCCTTTTCGGCTTGTGTAAGGGACCGACCCGAATGGGGCACTAAATGGGCCCTTATCCCAATGCATGCATTCAAAGTAAAGGACATTTAAACAGACATGATTTCGGATTCCAATTAAAACAAAACATTCAAAATAACCCTTTTAAAAACTAGACAATTTCCCTGGAACCTGTCCCTGTTTCCAAGCACTGTTCCAAGATAAATACATTTCCAAAGTTTACTCGATCGTAGATTTACTAAAAGTCATTCAAAACTGTTCGGATACAAAATCTTTGGAATCCACAAATATTTACAAACATCCTAGGGCTCGTGCCCGACTACATGCATTCGGGGAAAACAAAAACGCGAGAGTCATAATACAAAAATCGAGTTGGAAGGCTGGGCCCCATGATCACGGCTTCTCCTTCGGGCATCTGTCGCGCACCACGATTACCTGTGGAAAACCACAGAATAAGGGTGAGTAACGAATTACTCAGAAAGAATCCCCAACCGGGGTACATACGATATACATGGTCATCTCGATGAGCGTATGCAAGCTATGAATATAAACCACAGAATAGAGCACATAGCTTAGCCCATACTTGGGCCTCGGATGCCAATTAGGGTCTTAGTCCGGAATAGTATCATCACACAGTCCAACACATGAGTCGCCCTATACGAGAAACAAGTCCCGGCCTCAGCCTGTCTAATGTCGACCAAAGGTACACTGGCTCACAATCCGGAGGAGCTCTCCGATCGTATTTGTAATGAGCGTAAGCATGCATCGCGTGCTCACTGCAGAACTATGGGGGTTGCTGGGTCGGAGGCAAGTCGCCCATATCCAGTCACCACGCCTAACTAAATCTTTGGATCGGTGTCACTGACATAGGGGTGTGAGACCAAGACACGTAAACTATGTCAGCCTGAACCACCGCACCTGGGGCCAAGGAACATCGTGGTAGGCTTACACCAGGAAGCCGTCCTTGCCTTAACAGGTGGCAATCAGGGGCTACTGCCAAACATGCTGAGGACATGCCGCATTTGCGGGGGCGAGGCAATGCCAAGTCATCATCCCGACCGTTGGGGCATTAACAAGCGCCACCCTCACCCAAGATTGCGGGGCCTACCGCTTGGGTTAGCTAATCCTCACGGGGTCGTGGGGCGGAATGACTTGCTCGGCGTCCCCGCCATGGATGCAAGGTTCTTTATGCATCGGGCCGGATGATGCTATCTACACCGCAATTCTAACCCCGCCTAGCAAACAAACAAACAATTCCATAAAATCCAATACGTGCTCAATAAGAATACAACGAGCCTAGCATGATACTACGAAGCAAGTAACGGATACGAGTATGCTAGAGAGGAACAGCCTAGCATGGATTAACATGAGAATTAAATCGGGAAAAATCATGCTAATCGGGAATTCAGATTAGAGAACCTAGCTACACATGTCAATAAACACAAACAAGCAATCAATCGGCAATCACATATAATATCGCGAGGTCCACACAACTCGGAAGAAATCCTTACCTTGGTCGGGGACAATTCAGTGGAAACCTAGGTACGCTAACGAACCCGAACTAGCTACCGGGAACCTAACGAGCATAATACAATTACACACAATATCTAAATAAAATAAAATAAAATAAAATAAAAATAAAAATAATTCGGCTCGGCTCACACTCGGCTCGGCTCGGCTCGGCTTGGCTCGGCTTGGCGGCTCGGCTCGCGATGAGGACGCGACGCGCGCTGAGGCGCGGCTTGGCGACACGGCTCGGCGGCGAGCAGCGCACGGACACGCGGCTTGGGTCGCTTACGCGCGAGCGATGCAGAGGCGCGAGGCGCGCGCGGTGTCTTGGCGAGACTCGGCGGCATCGCGCAGCAGACAACGAGAGCACAAACAGAGGCGAAGGAGACAAAACCGAAATCGAACGATCCACGGGGATTCGACGACCGATTCTTCGTTGGAGAACTTCCCTACACCAGCTGCACACAAACCACCCAGAAAATCACCTCACCATGGCCGTGAAACGAAGCCCGGAAGAAGGGGCTCGGAACGAAGAAGAGAAGAAGAAAGGAAGGAAAATTTACCTTCAACCCGGAAAATGATCGACCTCAGAGCTGGGGAAGACAACCACGATCGATTCGGAGCTGGAGAAGGCAGAAATCACCGGAAATCGCCAGTCGGTCGACGGAGAAACGAAGGAGAAATCGCGAGGAAGAAGAAGCTTCGGGCGAGCTCTGTTTTTATATGAAAATCCCTCTGCGCACGACATATATACCAAATCGCGCGCGTAGAGTAACAAACACGCCCAGTGGCTCGGCTGGTAGCGCCCCTTGCCTAGCACGCGACACGTCCCTGGTTCGAATCTCACTCGACGCGTTATTTAATTCCTCATTTAATTTTACTCATTCCCAAGCCCAAATGCCTTCACCAAAAATCCCGATCCTATTCAAATTGACTCATAATTATTCCGGCAATTTTCAATTTCAAAACCGGCCCTGTCGGCCCGACCCAAAATTACCAAAATGCCCCTGGGCCTCCCGGGAAGACCGGGATGAAATTTCCGAGCCGTTACAATACTCCCCCCTTATAAGACTTTCGTCCTCGAAAGTCACTTAAGATTGGAACAGCTCGGGATACTACAATCTCATCTCATCCTCCCGCTCCCAAGTGGCTTCCTCTGAACTCTGACTCCTCCATTGAACCTTCACCAACCTGATTTCACGATTACGCAGTGTCTTTGTCTCAAAAGCAAGAATCCCCACTGGCTTTTCCTCAAAGCTCAAATCCTCATTCAGCTGCAAAGGCTCAAAATCAACAATGTGCGACGGGTCCGGCACGTACTTCCTCAACATCGAAACATGAAAGACACTGTGTGTGCACTGCCGAAAATGACGGAGGCAAGGCTAATCGATAAGCGACTCTGCCAATCCTCTCCAGAATCTCAAATGGACCAACAAAACGGGGACTCAGCTTCCCACGCTTGCCAAACCTCAAAACACCTCGCATCGGTGCGACCTTTAGGAATACATTTGACCAACCTCAAACTCCAAATCCCGGCGCCGAATATCGGCGTAACTCTTCTATCTCGCTCCGAAAGTGTCAACATACGAGCTCTAATCTTACGCGTGACGGCACCATTGGTCAAGCTGCAGCAACTCGGGACCCAAAACACGCCTATCACCAACCTCTTCCCGAACACGGGAGATCGGCAACGCTTGCCATACAAAGCCTCGAATGGAGCCATCAGATAAATCGATCGATAAGCGTTGTTATATGCAAACTCCATCGAATCTGAATCTGGTCCCAAGCGCCCGGAAATCCAACACACAAGCCGTCAACATATCTTGAGAATCTGGTTCACCCTCTCGATGCATCCATCGATGCGGGGTGAAAAGTTAGCCAAGCCGCACTCGGTGCCTAAACCCATACGGGCGCGCTCTCGAAGCGAGAAGTGAACCTTGAATCACGGTCGATACGATCCTCACGGGCACACCGTGATAGCGAATGATCTGCTCCAAAAACAACCTGCGCCCCTTGTTCCACGGTATAAGTGTCTCTACCGGGAATGAAGTGTGCGCTCTTAGTCAATCGATCGACTATCACCCAAATCTGAGAGAACTTCCTCGGAGTCCTCGGCAAGCCAGAAATAAAGTCCATGGAGATCTCTTCCCATTTCCACTGAGGTACACTCAACGGCTGCAACAAACCGGCTGCTCTCTGCCTGGGTGCCTTCACTTGCTGACAAGTGAGACATCGACTGACGAACTCCGCCACATCTCTTTTCATACCCATCCACGGAATGTTCGCTTAAGATCGATACATCTTGGTACCCTGGGGGTGCCAAGCAAACGGAGAACTGTGGGCCTTTGAGAGCAACTCTGCCCGCATTCCTGCGACATCCGGAACACACAACCGGCCTCTGTACGTCAGCCCACTGTCTGGTGAGTACATAAAATCAAAATCTCCATCAGCACTAACTTTGTCAAATAATCTTTTAAGTGCGGGGTCACTCAGCTGACTATCAATAATCCGCTGTCTAATCGATGGTTGGGTATCACAATGAGCCACTCTGGCGATAACCTCACCTAACAACACTGCAATCTCGGCCCGCTCGAATCGTCTCGTGTCTGGGTGGGAGCTCAAGCAACACCGCGGAGTGCGACGTCTTCCTACTCGGGGCATCGGCTACAACATTGGCTTTACCGGATGGTACAGAATCTCGCGATCTTAATCTTTTACTAACTCTAACCATCTCTCTCTCGCCTCATATTCAACTCCTTACGAGTAAAGCAGATACTTGAGGCTCTGGTGGTCGGTAAACATCTGGATCCGCTCACCATACAAGTAATGCCTCCAAATCTTCAATGCAAATACCACTGCTGCCAATTCCATATCATGAGTTGGATAGTTCTGCTCATATGGCTTCAGCTGACGGGAAGCATAAGCAATGACCTTCCGTCTTTGCATCAACACACAACCCAACCGAACTTGGAAGCATCGGCTGTCAAAACCACGAAACCACTGTCCCCTCGGGATTTGCCAACACTCAGTCTTTGAAGTCAAAGCGTGGCTTGAGCACGGCAAAGCTCTCATCACACCTACCGTCCCAAACAAACTCGACACCCTTCCTCGTCGGACGAGTGAGGGGCGAGGCTATGGCGGAAAAGTCCTTAACAAACCGACGGTAGTAACCGCCAAACCTAGGAAGGCTGCGTATCTCGTGGCGAGGTCGGCTGGCCCACGAACTCACGGCCTCAATCTTTGCGGGATCCACGACCATACCATCTCTCGAGACTATATGACCTAAGAAGGCCACTTGTTCCAACAGAACTCACATTTGGAAAACTTCGCATAAAGTGGTTTTCCCTCAAGGGCATCAACACTTTCCTCAAATGCTCTGCATGATCCTTCACAGTCCTTGAATAGATCGAATATCGTCAATGAACACGATGTGAAGCTGTCCAAAAATGCTTTAAACACCCTATCCATCATGTCCATGAACGTTCTTTGGTGCATTCGTCAATCCAAAGCGACATGACCCCCAAACTCGTAGTGCCCATATCTAGACTGAACGCGGTCTTAGGAATGTCGGCGTCCCTAATCCATAGCCCGATGATACCCGGATCTCAAATCTATCTTGAAGAACACGGAAGCTCCACGAAGGTGATCGAACAAATCATCGATACGGGGCAGCGGATACTTATTCTTCATCTTTGTCACCTTATTAAGCTCACGATAGTCAATGCATAGGCGCATCGAACCATCCTTTTTCTTCACAAACAACTTTGGCGCTCCCCACGGGGACACACTCGGACGGATGAATCCTCGATCTAACATCTCCTGCAGCTGAACCTTCAGTTCCTTTAGCTCGGCTGGTGCCATACGATACGGTGCCTTCGAGATAGGGAGGGTCCCTGGCTCGAGCTCAATTGTGAAGTCAACCTCTCTCTTCGGGGGCAACCCCGGTAATTCCTCAGGGAACACGTCAGCAAACTCCCGCACAACCGGCACTTGATCAATAGTCGGTGAGGGCGGCTCTCTCGGACAATTTGGCTAGGTAGCCCCAAGCTCCATGAGCTAGCAAACGACGGGCCTTCACAGCTGACACCATTGGCGGGCAAACTTCACCCTGGACTCCACGAAACTTGAAGCTGGGCCGACCCGGCGGCCTGAACACTACTTCCTTCCGGTGGCAGTCAATCAATGCGTGGTTAGCGGCTAACCACTCCATACCAAGAATCACATCGAAACCACTAATGGGTAGAACTATGAGCGTAGCTACCAGCAATTCTCCGGATATCTCGATCCGGCCATCCTTAACCTTATCTTTTGCTAACAAATTAACTCCCGAAGGAGTTGCAACAGATAATTCAAAACCTAGAGGCTCTAATCTCAACCTAGCATGCTCAGCAAACAAAATAGATACAAGCGAGTGCGTAGGAACCGCAGTCAAACAAGACAAATGCACAATGATCCAAAACAAGAAGCGTACACGCCGCTGCGGCATCTGCGACGCTCGGCCTCGGACGGTTCGTGAGCGAACACACCGCCCTCTGCCGCCGCTGCCTGGCATTTGAAGCGCCATAGCTGGCTGATCACAAGAAGGGATCATATGCCCCTCCTTTCCACATCGGAAACACCGCCTGAGCCCGGTCTGACAAGCTCTGAAGTGGACTCTTCCACAAGTGACACAAAGGGAATCGCCTATGACCGCCTGGCATGTGAGGGTGGAATTGGGGCGGAATCCTCACGCCGATCCCGGTGCAGGCGGCCCTTGGTGACGCTGGCGCCTCCTCGAACTCAAACCTCCTCTTACGCCCCTACTACTTGCTTGGGCGGGGACGCTGCACGGAGGCGGCGCCGATCCGCTCAACGAGATACTTTCCATTGTAAATAGTGGCGGTGAGCGGCTTTAGCATAAGTGGTAGGGGCTGTGCCGGACATCACGAGACACACCACGCCTCGGACGAGAAATGAACTTCCGAATTTTCAACTCAGGGGTCGCTATTAGCTGCGGAGCAAAATAACCATACTCCGAAAACTTCCTCTCGTATTCCTCTATAGAATCAGAACCCTGCTGCAGATTCTGGAAAAGCGCTACCATCTTTTCTTGAGCCTCATCACTAATGTACTTGGCTTTAAATTCTGTCTTGAAGAATTCCCAGGTAGCAGGTGGAGACCCAGCTGGTCTCTCACTCAAGGTGGACTCCCACCACCATCTAGCCACGCCCCCTAACACATGGGCTGCACACCTCGGCCTCTGCACATCGGGGCACACCATAATCAGGAAGGTGTACTCCAAATGGGCAATCCATCTAGGCTTCTTTGCTAAAGCATCACCGTGGCATCAAACTTATCGAGGGTTCCACTTTACGAAGTCCTTCAACCATTTACCAAGCTCATCGGCACATTCGCATACGCGCCTCAAAGGCTGCTGGCTCTGCGGGGCTGGAGTCTTCTTTGCGCCCTCTTGAAACATACGGGTCAGTTGCTCGATCTGAGCTCGGGACTCTTCCCGCTGCGGCGCCAAACAAAGCCTGGGTCTCTGCCCTCTGGCCACTCAACAGGTCGACCACCATAGACCTCATAGAATTAGCAAATTTCTGCTCCATGAAAGCGATCTCACGGCGCCTGATCGCCTCAATGCCTACTCTGGGCTCAACAGAGGAGCTACGAGGCGGAATGCTATCGATCTCGGCTTGGGGCGATGTCCTGCGGTGTCGATCCGATCCCGACACCTCGGCCTCCTCTCGGCGTCCTCTTCCGGCGGCGGGTAAGCGGCATCTTTGGCGATCTACACCCAAACCAATATCGAGTCGAGAACACCGCTCGTCTCCGCTCCACAATACTACACAAGGCATATACTAGATGGCGATTATTGTAAATTCTTAACCCTTTTTCTCAACAACAAATTGTAAACTTAGCGCGCACTGATGGTAGCCGGAGTGCTAGTGATCATGGGAAAACGACCTACAACAACAGTCATACTACATAATTTATGACTCGAGCTCGATACCAAGCTGTAAGGGACCGACCGAATGGGGCACTAAATGGGCCCTTATCCCAATGCATGCATTCAAAGTAAAGGACATTTAAGCAGACATGATTTGATTCCAATTAAAACAAAACATTCAAAATAACCCTTTTTAAAAACTAGACAATTTCCTGGAACTGTCCCTGTTTTCAAGCACTGTTCCAAGATAAATACATTTCCAAAGTTTACTCTCGATCAGAGATTTACTAAAAGTCATTCAAAACACATTCGGATACAAAATTTGGAATCCACAAATATTTACAAACATCCTAGGGCTCCGTGCCCGACTACATGCATTCGGGGGAAAACAAAAACACGAGAGTCATAATACAAAAATCGAGTTGGAAGGCTGGGCCCCATGATCACGGCTCCTCCTTCGGGCATCTGTCGCGCACCACGATTACCTATGGAAAACCACAGAATAAGGGTGAGTAACGAATTACTCAGTAAGAATCCCCAACCGGGTACAATACGATATACATGGTCATCTCGATGAGCGTATGCAAGCTATGAATATAAACACAGAATAGAGCACATAGCTTAGCCCATACTTGGGCCTCGGATGCCAATTAGGGTCTTAGTCCGGAATAGTATCATCACGATCCAACACATGAGTCGCCCTATACGAGAAACAAGTCCGGCCTTAGCTTTGTCTCATCAACGAAAGGTAAAGCGGCTCACAATCCCGAGGAGCTCTCGATCGGGTTGTAATGAGCGTAAGCATGCACCGCGTGCTCTTCTGCGAGACTATGGGGTTGCTGGAGTGCGGAGGCAAGCGCCCATATCCGGTCACCACGCCTAACTAAATCTTTGGATCGGTGTCAGCGACATAGGGGTGTGAGACACGGACACGTAAACTATGTCGGCTGAACCACCGCACCTAGGGCCAAGGGCGGTCGTGGTAGGCTTACACCGAGAAGTCGTCCTTGCCTTAACGGTGGCAATCGGGGGCTACCGCCAAACATGCCGAGGACATGCCGGCCGCCGGGACGAGGCAATGCCAAGTCATCATCCCGACCGTTGGGGCATTAACAAGCGCCACCCTCACCCAAGATTGCGGGGCCTATCGGCAGGTTAGCTAATCCCTCACGGGGTCGGGGGCGGAATGACTTGCTCGGCGTCCCCCGCCATGGATGCAAGGTTCTTTATGCATCGGGCCGGATGATGCTATCTACACCGCATTCTAACCTGCCCTAGCAAAGCGACAAACAATTCCATAAAATCCAATACGTGCTCAATAAGAATACAACGAGCCTAGCATGATACTACGAAGCAAGGAACGGATACGAGCATGCTAGAGAGGAACAGCCTAGCATGGATTAACATGAGAATTAAATCAGGAAAAATCATGCTAATCGAGAATTCAGATTAGAGAACCTAGCTACATATGTCAATAAACACAAACAAGCAATCAATCAGCAATCACATATAATATCGCAGGGTCCACACAACTCCGGTAAGAAATCCTTACCTTGGTCGGGGACGAATTCACGGAAACCTAGGCTGCTAACGAACCCGAACTAGCTACCGAGAACCTAACGAGCACAATACAATTACACACAATATCTAAATAAAATAAAATAAAAATAAAAATAATTCGGCTCGGCTCACACTCGGCTCTGCTCGGCTCGGCTCGGCTCGGCTTGGCTCGGCTTGGCGGCTCGGCTCGGCAGCAGGACAGGCGACGCGGCGCTGGGGCGCGGCTTGGCGACACGGTTCGGCGGCACGGCTCAGCGACAGGCGCACGGATAAGGCGCTGGGGCTGCTTCTGCCCACGAGCGATGTAGAGGCGCGAGGGCGCGCGCGCGGTGTGCGGCGAGACTCGGCGGCACTGCGCTGCAATAGAGCACGAAACAGGGGCGAAGGAGACAACCCAAAATCGAACGATCCACGGGGATTCGACGAGCGATTCTTCGTTGGAGAACTTCCCTACACCAGCTGCACACAAACCACCCAGAAAATCACCTCACCATGGTCGTGAAACGAAGCCCGGAAGAAGGGGCTCGGAACGAAGAAGAGAAGAAGAAAGGAAGGAAAATTTACCTTCAACCCGGAAAATGATCGACCTCGAGAGTGGGGAAGACAACCACGATCGATTCGAGTGGAGAAGGCGAAATCGCGAAATCGCCGATCGGTCGACGGAGAAACGAAGGAGAAATCGCGAGGAAGAAGAAGCTTCGGGCGAGCTCTGTTTTTATATGAAAATCCCTCTGCGCACGGCATATATACCAAATCGCGCGCGTAGAGTAACAAACACGCCAAGTGGCTCGGCTGGCAGCGCCCCTTGCCTAGCACGCGACACGTCCCTGGTTCGAATCTCACTCGACGCGCTATTTAATTCCTCATTTAATTTTACTCATTCTCAAGCCCAAATGCCTTCACCAAAAATCCCGATCCTATTCAAATTGACTCATAATTATTCCGGCAATTTTCAATTTCAAAACCGGCCCTGTCGGCCCGACCCAAAATTACCAAAATGCCCCTAGGCCTCTCGGGAAGACCGGGATGAAATTTCCGGGCCGTTACAGCTTGGTTATTGACATACAAAGCTGCACAAGACCAAGGGCATTTGGTTGGCTTGATCAGCTTCTTTTGCAGCAATTCATCAATTTCTTTCTTGTAAATAGCAAGAAGATTAGAATTTATTTGAATGGGTCTAGATTTAGTGGGAATTGATTCCTCCTTGAAGTCTTTTGTATATGGAAGTGTAACGACATGTCGTTTTCTTTCCCAAAATGTGTTTGGGAAGTCAGAACAGACATCTTGTTCAATCTTCCTTTGAAATTGTTCAATCCATAGTTTAGTCTTCGGATTGACAAGTTGATCCTCAATTTTCCTATAAGGGATTTCTTCTTTAAGGAAATTGATTTGATTTTCTTTATTTTGAACCAGGTCAACCTCGTGAGTTTTCACAAGTTGAATGAATTAAAAAATGATTGTAGAATCAAGGATGTTTTATTCCAATTTTTTTTTCAGTAATCTGAAATGGGTATAATTGAGTCAAGAATGGAGTACCTAATATGATTTCCATATTCAAATTCTTGACAAGCATAAAGGTATTTACGAAGTAAATACTATCTTTGCAAATATGAGCATTTGATAATTTATGGTCAATCTTGAGTTGGCCATTATTAGCACTCTTTAGATCAACCTAAGTTTTCTCAAAATATTTTGAAGGTATAATACCTTCAAGAATGCAATTTTGATCAGCACCTGAGTCTAACAGAGCGATTAAATTGGCCTTGAAATCTTGAACTTTTAAGGTAACACGAGTGTACCATTTTTTATATGTTACCTTAGTGATCTGACCGATAAAGGATTAATGATCCTCTGGGATATCAGCTTCTTGATCATCTACGATTTCATTTGTGCTTTTGAGGGTGGCAACCTCCACCCAAAGCTTTGAAACATGATTTACCATGTCTATTTTGAGTTGTTGAACTTCTCTTTTGAGACTATTAACCTCAGATTGAAGATATTGGGTTGAAACAGCTTTTCCTTTCTCAAATCTTTTTATGATATCTTGAATATCGTAAGGTTTGAAGGACTTCTTCTACTTCGATTGATCTTGTTTCTTCCTTTCAATTTTCTCAGAAGCCTAAATGGAAACTCGGAGATCGATCTTTCTTTGAACTTCTGGATCGCTAACTTTGTCAGCAATATCTAACAAAGTTTTTTTATCCATTTTAAGGACATTAATGCAACCACCGCATGCTCATGTGTCGTCGTTGTCATCAGAATCCCTATCACTTGAATCTTTGTCAGATTCCTCATTATCTTCGAGAATCCGATCTACATCGTATTCACTGTCGCCTCCTTCGTACACTGTATTAGAGAGGACTAGGTTCATGATTTGATTCTTGAGCTCTTCATCGATGTCAAGCTCATTGATTTTCCAGCGTACAAACTATTAGCATAGTGACCAACGCGTTTGCATTTGAAACAAACTTGTTTTCCTCTAGGAGGGATATTTTTTCCTTTTCCCTGATATCTATTGTGATAATGGGGATTTCTGTTTGTTTCTTGAAAATTCCTTCTCTAATAAGTCTGATTATTTGTAGCCCTAGTAGGTCTTGAAGGTTTGTTGAAGTATTTCTTCGGGGCTCTGTACTTCGAGGTTGAAGGGGGCTCCATCCTTTTGCCTCCGTATTGATCGTAGAAAGAGCCTAAAATAGCTCTTCCAATATTTTTATTATCGATTTTCTTACAGATTTTTTGTTCTCCATAGAGTTTTATTCCTTCTTGAATGATAAAAAAACTGATATCTCCATAGATTAATGCATCCCAATTAATGGTTCCTCCGGATTGGGCACGAAGGCCCTCTTCAATTCTTTGAGCAAAGTGATTTGGGAGGCCTTGAACGAACTTTTGTTTCCAGATTGCTAAAGCGCAGTCTGTTCTAATCATGAATTTAGTCATGAACATGTCTTTGTACCACCTGAAATCTCCAAGAGATTGACAATTCATTTTAAGGAGAAGCATAGCAGATCTTTCTTGATACAATGTTGGGTCTCCTATGAAAAATTTTGTTATTGTGTACAGGAGCGTGTTAACTGTGTCCTAGACCATGTCTTCTTGTACACCAGGTGTTGACGATCCCTCACGTTTGATAGTAAAGTTAGTCCTAGGCATCTTTGTGTGTTTTAGGATGGTTTATTTGGTGGGTTCATCCAAGAATTTATCCCACCAGTCTTTAAGGATTCCTATGAATCCAGTAACCATGACTTGAGCAATTTGATGATCCGTATGAACTTTTAATTTGTAGGCGATGGCTACCATTAACATTTCATTAATGACATTCATGATCAGATAGTCTGAAAGATCATCTATGTTTCATTCATGAATCATGGATCCATCGTAATGAGCTTGCATCATTTGTACCTTTTCTTCAAACATTTCGTCTGGAAGAGAAGGTCTAGGATAATATTGGCGGCGTATATTACTAGGAAGATCATTTGATCTGAAGTCGATGCCGGAGACATCGTTATTCATGAATTCCCTCTTAAATTTTTCCAATTCATCCACTGAGGGTTCGTAAATGACACTGATAGTTTGATTTTGAGGTGCGGGAGACGAAGGAGCCGACGTTATTTTTAAAGTTCCAAGTCCCTGTTGAACCTCATGTGTGGCAGGAGTTGATGGAGCTGATTTGATGGTTAAAGCTTCAAGCATCTTCTGAATATTTTCAAGGGCATCTTTGTCCTTGTTTAATCTGACATTTTTACTCAGAATTGGGGGTTTGAATAATGGTTTGGACTTATCCACAGCTGGATAAGGTATGGTGGGTGTGAAGGGCTAGCTAAGGCTTGAGCTTGACTCTCTATGAATCTTCTCTTCGATCTTGTCAACTTGTTTGGCGACCGTGGAGAGCAACTTGTTTGAATAGTTATTCTGGTGTTGGATATTCTTAATATCTTTATGTAAGAACCCGACCCAAAAAGTGGTCCTAAACATAGGTTCTTACTCAGCATGCATGTGTCAAAAGTAAATAAATACATTTTAACATAAATATCTCGCATAATAAAAACAATTACTTTTGAGGAACCTGTTTTGAAACGATTAAAACATCACCTGTTCAAAACATATAAAAATAACCCTGGCCAGAGTACAATTTAAAACATCCATAAAACAGTTTCCAAAACACAACTACATGCTGAATAAAACAAATAAAGACTTAAATAGAAAACAACAGAGCAACGACAACTCCCATGATCATTCAGCTCCCTCGCTAGCCGTCCCGGTGCTGTCCCAAGTTACCTAGTGGAAAACCACAAAAAATAAGGGCATGTACGAAGGTACTAAGTAAGAATCTCCAACCGGGGTACAATACGATACATCAATCATCTAGCATCCTAGTATACATGCAAACAGTTAACAACACAGATCTTTGCTAAACGAGCTAACGGGGAAAATCTGGAATCCTCGGAAGTCTCCTACTTCCGGCTTAGTGATTGGCTCTCCTAACCAATCCCAAATGACATCCTCGAGTGTGTTTCTCCCTCAGCCAAATGATCAACTCAAAAGTTGATCCCAAATAGATGTCAGACACCCTCAAGGGTCTTTCTCCCTCAGCCAAATGATCAACTCAAAAGTTGATCCCAAATAGGTGGCCTCGAAGGCCTCTTACCCTCGGCTAAACAGTTCCTATGACAAACGAGAGAGTACTCGAAGTCTGGCTCTAAACTGGAATGGAGGTGGTGTACTCACGAACATTAGCCCAAGGGAGCTCTCTGAATCGGCGACTAACGTGTGCGTGCACACTGCATGCTGCTGCAAACCACGTAAATGTAGGGCCTAGGGACAAACTATGCAGTCTAGGTACGCATGCCTAAAGACTCGGAAGCGGTGTCACTAATCTACAGTAGTGTGAGGCCCTCGGCACTCAGCTGTAGCAGCCTGTACCACCGAAGCCTGAAGCTAAGAACCGACCAAGGTAGGCTTACGCCGTTGGCTGGGTTCCACTCTAGCAGGCTACAAACTAGGCTTATGCCGGTGCGGGAGATTTGAGAAGAGGACAAGAGGAGCTCAAAGCTGGACAAGAGGAGCTTAAGGATGGGCAAGCCAAAATTTTGAAAGCTTTGAACACCTTGATGGAAGAAAACATAGGAAGGCCATCACAAGAGCAACAATCGTTAATGAAGAATATGCAACCAACCATTAGTCTAGATCAATTAGACACAATGGTAGATATGAATAAGATAGTTGACTATGCAACTACTTATGCTAAAAAGGTAACTATAGATATTTATTTGAATTCATTTATATAACTTCCTTAGAGTTAAATAAATGAAATTTTAACTTCTTTACTATTTCGTCTTATAAATGGTAGGTGTATATTGAACACATGATATTTCTCATGTAGGCAATCAAGGTGAAGCTCCAAAGGTACGTTATTGTACACTTTCATTTGCAAGTTTATTAAATCTGAATGAATTCAATCAGATATTTAAGTAATATAGTTTTACCAGTGAACATATTAAACTTGTATGAATTTGATTTGTAGTGATCTGTTAGTTATGTACTTATAGTTAATGAACTTGTAGTGATTACTCAATGAACTTGTATTTATCTGTTATGAAGTTGTAGTGATTACTCAATGAACAGTTACTGATCTGTTATAACTTCAATTATTATTTGTTTTGGAAAAAAATATTCAATCAGATAGAAGTCTATGAGTTGAGTTGATAGAAGATTATCAGCTGAACTGATAGAAGTCTATCAGCTGAACTGATAGACGTTTATAAGCTGAATTGATAAAAGTCTATCAACTAAACTGATAGACGTCTATCTATCGGCGGAAGCCTATCAGTTGAACTGATGGACGTCTATAAGTTCAGCTGATGGACGTCCATAAGCTGAATTGATGAAAGTCTATCAATTCAACTGATTTAAAGTCAATTAGATTTAATACACCTTTATAAATTCGAAGTAATCTACCAATTGAACTAATTGACACTTGTCAAAATTTTAAATGAGAGAACGTTAGGAATTTATAGTGCTTCTATCTCTTATTTTGATTTTCCCTTGGTTGAAGTTAACAATTAAATCTTTTTTTCATGAAGGAAAAAGGAAGTAGAAAGAATCAAGAAGAAGAAGAAGAAGAAGAAGAAGAAGAAGAAGAAGAGAAGGAAGAAAGACAAAGTGAAGATGAAGAGAGGTAGAGTGAAAATAGAACAAAAAAAGGCAAATGAGGAAAAAGAGAAAAAGGGGAAAAGGAGATAAGCTTGACTAACACAATAGTTTATGATGTATTATGTAATTTGTTTCAAAGAACTGGTGTTGGTCTCAAATAAGATTGAACTAAACTTGATGCATTCTTGTAATACTTGTAGACTGCAAAAAAATATCTCCTAAGGTTGCTTCTGAAAGGATGAAAAGAAAAACAAAGCCTACAAAAAAGACATTGGAAAATGAAATGGCTGAAAAAATAGTTAGAATAATGAAACAAACCAATAAAGGGAAAGGGAAGAAAGAAGCATTGCAAGCCTTAGAAATGTTAGAAAATGCATCTCAAAAGAAAAAAAATCGAAAGACTCATCCCCAAAGTCTCCTCAAGTAAGGCATTCACCAACATTCAATGTTGAAGGCCCTTCTTTCAATTTGAAGATTACCCAAACGAATGAAGGCTTAATATGGCTTACTCTTGTAATGAACAATTTACTTTTTGTTTTGGAAATAACTTAGTTTAGTTTTGAACAGTTATCCTTAAAGACTCTTTACTATGTAATTTGGAAATGAATGAATGAAAAATGAATTTTTATGCAATTAGGCAATTTATGGAATTTTATTACTGAATGCAACAATTCAATTACTATTGTTCTATCATCTTCTGCTATTTACAGGGCACAGGGCTTAGAATGAAGTTGACTAAAATGAAGTGTTAACAAGTCAATCACTATTTAGTGATTGATTGTATAAAACATCAAACAACAACATGCAGTGACTGTGACAACAAACATGCCTCGAGATCTGCATCTAACACTATGGACTGATTGATTTACTAAGAAGGAATGAGATGAAATGTAGGCTTTTGAATGTATCACTGATAGAAGAAAATCAGTTGAATTGATAGAAGTCTATCAGATCAAGTCTATCAGCTGAACTGATAGAAATCAATCAGCTGTACTGATAAAAGTTTATCAGCTAAACTGATAGAAGACTATCAGTTGTACTGATAGAAGACTATCAGTTGTACTGATAGAAGTCTATCACCTGAACTGATAGAAGTCTATCAGATCAGTCTATCAGTTGTACTGATAGAAGAATATTAATTGTACTGATAGAAGACTATCAGTTGAACTAATAGAAGACGACAAACACAACTTCCATTTTACAAACACAACTTCCAGACAACAAAAATGTAAGAACATCACAAATAAAAAAGACAAGAAAATAGAGAGTGAATATCACATAGAAACAAAGAGTAAATCATATAATAAGAACTGTCATTAGGTTTCAATACATGGACTAAAATATCATTGTAAAACAGGAGCAAATTTACAAGTTCTACAATTATGACCAGCTCGATGACAATGACTACACCTTATGTAACTCCTTGCTTCACCTATAGATGGTATCTTATTTTTGCGAGGTCTTTCTGCTTGACATTTCATAATTGGAGGTAAAGGATTAACATCAACAATTATAAAGCTTCAACTAAGATGATTTCCAACCGGGCGAACTAAACCTCTATAAGTTGCTACCAAAGTATTCGAATAATAAAATTCAGATGCAAAAGTATAGGGATTCAAATCTAATGCACGTATAGGAGCAAGGGCATGCGAGCATGGAATTTCATCTAGATCCCAAACACAGCATGTACATGACCGAGTATCAAGGTTAACCAAGAGCTGATTAATCTCATCAATCACTTTATGTTATGAATTGTTGATAGAATCAACCTACAAAAAATAAACTAATCAATAAATGTTTATGCTAAAAACACTATACAAGTAGAAAATTGAAAGAAGTGTAGTATTAATGTAAATTGGAAACTTACTAGAAAGTTCTTGATGTATCATGTCTTTTTCGTAAAACCTTTTCAGCCCAAGTAGACAAAATTGTAGTCAAAGAAGTTGTAGTTTTCCTTCTCTCATAAAACCATAATTGCAATGTGTCTCTAGTAGACTCAAGAAGCATTACCACAGGATAATCTCTAGGCTCTTTGAGAAGTGACTTTATGCTTTCGGCACTATTTGAAGTCATCATTTTATATCTTCTTTTCCTAGAATATGCTCGAGCCCACTTTTCATAACCAACATTAAACAAATATTGATGAATAGTGGGATGTATGGACTCCAACAATCTCATATTATATTCAAAATCTTCAACAACATAGGCCTTTACACACGTATTGAAAATCTTATCTATCACATATCCTTTAAATTGTAACTTCATATTTTTCAATAGGTGCTGCATACAAATACAATATTCCACATTTGGATAAGCAGTAAAAAATCCTTTAGGAATACTCAAATGTCTATCTGACATGAAAACTAATTTTTCAGAATGTCCAAAACATTTCTTCATATTCTCAAAAAACCAGAGCCAAGAATCATCATTCTCTGAATCAACAATACTAAAAGAAAGTGGAAATATTTGATTATTATCATCCATAGTTGAGGTTGTTAGCAAAATTCCTCTGAATTTGCCCTTTAAAAAAGTCCCATCTACAGAAATGTTAGGCCTACAAAACTCCCAACCTTCAATAGATGCACTCATGGCCATAAAACAGTATTTGAAATGTCCCCCCTCAATAGTTTCAAATGTTGTGAAAGTTCCTACAAAAATGAATATAGAGTTCAATTAGTTAAACTAACGTGGATTCATTTCTTCTAACTTATTAAAGAACTTTGGAATCAAAGCATAGGATTCAACTGCCTCACCCTTCAACAACTTCATCATGTATTCTTTTGCCCCCTTTAGAATAACTCACATTTGACGCCAAGCTTTGAACGAACTTTAAGCCTAATTTCTTTGGGAGTAAAACTTTTGAAGAAACTAAATCTGAATTCTTCTTTTAAAGAATCCCAAATTAACATTGATGATGCTTGCCTATGAGATGTTTGAATACTATTCAAAGGATAGTTATGAATAGAAACATACTTCCTAAGGATCCACAAATCACTCTTCTTGAAACGGGATGCCTTAGCATTCCATAAACAGTCATCTTTGCAACACTGAAACTCAATTGCTCTAATGTTTGATCTTGGAGTCTTAAGCTAAAAATTATTCTTCACAGCCATGTATTTGAAACAACTACATAGCACTTCCTTGTTAGCAAATACATCTTTTACATTAAAGACACAATCCAATTGAATATCTTTAATGACATGAAAAGGGACATTGGGGTTTATTGAACCTAACTTTCCCCTTCAATAAGAAATACGAACTATTTTCCAGAACCTAATAGGTTCGATTCCAAAAACTCATACGAATTTCAAAAAGCCACCAAATTGTCACCATCTGTGAATTTTAACAACAGTGGAAGAGGCGAAAAACACAAATCAATCTGCCAATGAAATATTAGGGTTTCAATGTGTAGGAAAATTAACAACAGAGAAGAAGTGTGGTTGAGACAATTTGAGACTAAACTGGACTGTGCAGAAAAAATATATTTAATTGGAGAACCTTTACTTCATGTTATCGATTTTACATTTACCAATATATAGCCAAATAAAAATCCCAAAAATACATCGCATATTCCCACTGCCTAAAATCTAGGATCCACTCTGTCACTATTGCACGATCCCCATTAAGGCCTAAAAACTAGAAATGCACTAAATTAAAATAATAAAATTAAATCAAAATTAATTAATTAAATCATAATTAATAAATCAATTTATTAATAAACAACATCCTCCCTTCATTCTGATTTGGAATGATCTTCAAATAGTCCCAATCTTTAATCGCTTAAAAGTATCTGCAATCTTCCATGAATTTTCCATTTCTTTTGTGTAGCCAAATCAATAATTAATCTCACAGTTTTCATTCTGGCTACAGAACAAAACTTTTCTTCATAATCAAAGCCTTCTCTTTGCTTAATTCCCTTTGCCACAAACATTGCTTTATGTTTTCCAATTTCACTATTTGACTTCACTTTAATTTTATCCATACACTTCACATCAATTGATTTGTGTCCTTTTGAACTTTTCGGAAAATTAGTAAACTGTCATTTTGGATTTTTGAGGACATCTTCATTGAGTTCTGAATCTGCAAAAAAAGTAAAATGAACTAATTGTCCATCATTATCAACCTCATCATTAACATTAACCTCGTAATCTTGAAGATGTGGAGGTTGACGTCTCTCCCTTCTTTGCTTTTCCATAGTAGTTGCAATTGGACCTACAACTTCTGTTTGAACTGTAGGCGTTTCTTCATTGACTCTATCTTCTACATTTGCATCCTCATTCAAAACATAAATGTAACGTTTTGTTGAGTCTATGTCACATGTTGTATTCCAATCCCATACCTCGTCTTATGCAAATGTAACATCACGACTTACTATCATCTTTTTTGTCATTGGATTGTACAATTTGTACCCTCCTTGCTTATATCCAATGAAAATTATCTTTACTACCCTATCATCCAACTTGGATCTTGTTTCCTTAGGTACATGAGCGTAAACAACTGATCCAAATATCTTCAAGTGTTGGACATTGGGTTTGAATCCACTCCATGCCTCAGTAGGAGTTGTGTTGGGAAGACTTCTGGTAGGTGATCTATTCAACAAATAAGCTGCACATGATACAGCTTCAGCCCAAAAATAATTTGGCATACCTTTTGCTTTAAGCATGCTCCTAGCCATATTCATAATTGATCTATTCTTTCTCTCAGCCACTCCATTGTGTTCGGGAGTGTAGGGAACAGTAATGTAATGTTGCAAGCCAAGCTTTTCACAGTGACTTTTGAAATCAATGGAGTTGTACTCACCTCCTCCATCACTACGCATCATCTTGATTAATTTACCACTTTGTCTTTCCACAAATTCTTTAAATAATTTTAAGCAGTAAAATACCTCATCTTTGCTCTTCAATAAATAAATCCAAGTTTTCCTTGAAAAATCATTGATAAATATCAGAAAATACTTGTTCCCTTCAATTGATGATATGTTCATTGGACCACAAACATCTGTATGAACCAGTTCCAAAGGAAATTTTGCACGCCAAGACTGCTTAACAAAAGTTGTCTTGTGCTTCTTTCCAAAAATACTCGCTTCACACAATTGATCAGGGTGATGAATATTGGGCAAACCTTTCACTAAATTATGTTTGGAAAGATTTTACAAACTCTGAAAATTTAAATGCCCAAAACGTAAATGCCATAACCATGATTCATCAGTCACCAATGCATTCAAGCACTTGAAATCACCCATATTAAAATCTACTGGAAACATGCGATTTTTTGATAAAAAGGTTTCAAGAATCATATTACCTTCTTTATCAAAAATTGAGAATTTATTTCCAAAGACGTGCATCACATAAACTTTTTCGGCCAACTGTCCCATACTCAACAAATTACTTTTCATATCAGGTACGTAGAAAACATTTGAAATGTACCTTTGATCACCATTCTTCAATGTTATAAGAATTTGCTCTTGTCCAGTCACCGGAACTAATCTTCCATCACCAAATTTCACTTCTGTGCGAAAGGATTCATCAAAAATCTGCAAACAGTTCTTTATGGCCACTCATGTGATTTGTGCAACTAGTATTCAAATACCAAGTCTGGTAGTTTGGAATTTCATTTGATGTGGCTACCATTAATAATGCATGATCCTCTTCGTCATAATCCTCTTCTTGAGCATAATTGGCAATTGGAGTATCACCTTTTGATCTGCACGCATTTGCATAATGGCCAAGCTTGTGACAATTATAACATTCCACATTTGATTTATTGTATTTACCTCTATATCCACTGCGACCACGTCCTTTTTGCCAATAGGAATTTGAATTTGGATTGTTGTTGGAACTCGTATTATTTTGGTCACCATCTCCATGATTCTGGCCACCACGACCTTTGTTGGAATAGCTACGACCATGTCCACGACCTCTACCTGGTGGACTTGAGCTATTAATTAAGGCTTGTGCTTGTAAAACCTATTCAATTGGTTTTTCAATTTTACTGTCATTCATCCGCTGCTCATGCGCCTTTAGAGAACCAGACAATAACCTCACCGTCATTTTTGACAGGTCATTGGCCTCTTCAATTACAACAACAACATGTTCAAATCTGGGAGTTAAAGTGTAACGGCCCCGTTTTCCTTCCCGGTTAATAACAAAATTAATTGGAAAATTAATTTAATCTTTTGGGATTTGAGCCTTGCCCTAAATGGTGAATGTGGAGTTTTAAGAAAAGAGTCTTAATTAAAAAGAAAAAGAGAAAAGAATTTCTTTAGCCGGGACCCGCAAGAGAAAAGCCTTGGGAAAGGAATTTAGGTCTCCTAACCTATTTAAAAATAAGGAAAAGAAGGAAAATCAATAAACCCCTAATTTTTCCCCTCTTAGCCGCATTCTCTCTCTCTCTCTCTCTCTCTCTCTCTCTCTCCTAAAACCCTAGCCGAGCAGCCCTAGCCACACCATCGAGCCACCCCCGAGCCACCCAGCCCTAGCCGCACGCACCCCCGCCGCACACCGCCGCACGCACGGCCAGACCGCACTGCACCACGCCGCCCGGCCCGCTTCGCCCCACCATCGCGACGATCGCCGACCGGAAGCCCCACCGTCGCGACACCCATCGCCGCCGACGTCGCTCGCGGCCGCCAAAGACCGCCCGACGTCGCTCGTGGTCGCGCTGCCGCAACGCAGCCCAGACGCGCGCGCTGCGCGCCACGCTGCGTCGCTCGACGACGTGTTACGCGCCAGCTTTGAAATTTCGCCCAGACCCCAGCGCCAGCGCGGCGCCCGGCCGCACTCAAAGTGGCGCCAAGCCACCCCTCCTTGCTGCGAGGCCCGTGTCTTTCTCGGTGGTAATTCCCGAACCAATCCCTTTGTGTTTTCTAAGCTTCGTGCTTTGTATGTATTTACTTAGGATGCTTTATTTATGCCTAGGTTGCTCGAGTTCGTTTTAAGCTCGAGGGTCTTTTTTGGTTGTGATAGCTATTCTCCACTTGTTTCGTGTAAGGACTTCCTACCGTGGTTGTGTGGACCCCTGCTATGCTTTCTTAATTGTGCCTTGTATGCTTGTTTACCTTTATGAGCATGTTAGTGGATAGGATAGCTAGTGATTGAATTCTTGCTAGCATGTTTTGCCTCTTTGTACATGTTAGTGCCATGCTAGGTTTGTTCTTCCAAAGATGCTTGAGATTCTGCTTTAAGCTCGTAGTATCATGCTAGGCTATGTATGATGAGATGTCTTTGTGGATGTTAGCCAGAATCACGTACTTGGTAGTCTAAGCTAGTATGATAGGGTTTGTCTTCATCTAGAGGCCGAGAGCGGACATAACGCACCTTGTCCCCACCGGTCGGGAGTAGAGCGAAGCATAACGCACCTTGCTTCCCCGGAGCCGGTGAGGATTAGCTACCTCATTGGCATAAGCCTAGTTTGTAGCCCGCTAGAGCGGAACCCCGCCAACGGTGCAAGCCTACCTTGGCCGGTTCTTAGCTTCGTGTCGGGTGGTACAGCCGCACAGATGAGTGCCGAGGGCCTCGCACCATCGTGATCGTGACACCGTTTCCGAGTCTTAGGCATGCACTGCCCGCGTAGTTTGCCCTTAGCCCCCGCATTTACGCCGGTTGCAGAAGAGCATGCGGTGTGCGCAAGACACGCGTTAGTAGCCGGTTCGGAGAGCTCCCGGGCTAATGTTCGTGAGTACACCAGTTCCTTCTTGTTTAGAGCTAGACTTCGGGTACTCTCCGATAGTCCAGATTTATAGCGAGGGTAAGAGACCCTTGAGGACACCCATGGGATTGACTTTAGAGTTGATCAATTGGTCGAGGGAGAAAGACCCCGGAGGGTGTCGGACATCTTGGGATCGGTTTTGAGTCGATCAATTGGCCAAGGGAGAAAGACCCTTGGAGATGTCCGGGATTGGTTTGAGAGCCAATCATTAGGCGGAAGTAGGAGACTTCCGTGGATTCCTGATTTGCCTTGTGAGCTCATTGAGCTAAGATCCGTGTTGATATTTGTGGCATGTGTACTAGGTCGCTAGATGATAGATTGCATCGTGATCGCACCCGGTCGGGGTTCTTACCGAGTATGTTTATACTCACCCTTATCGTGGTTTCTTCCACAGGTAACTTGGGACAAAGACCGAGGTGGCTAGCGGAGAGAGCTGGGAGATCATGGATCTCGCTTGACACTCTGTCGTGTCTTATTTTATTGCTTTTAGATTTCAAAGCATGTAGTTGGACTTAGGTCCGTAGGGAAAACTATGATTTGAACTATTTTATGTTTTAAGGAAAGTATTGATCAGTCACTGTTTTTAATTTGAATGGTTCGTTTCTGCTTAATGAATGTTTACTTTGTTTTGATTGTTTTCCGCTCATGTGTTGAAAAGCTTTTAATCCGACCCTGGCTGGGTCCTTTTATGTTTTAAATTTGCATGCTGAGTAAAGACCTAGATTTAGTTCCATTTTCGGGTTGGGTCTTTACATAAAGATCTCAAAATCTTCTCCACCTTTGTCTGCTCTGAATGTGTTTCACCATTGGTCTTCATTTGGTTTGCCAGGGCACGAATCCTATTGATATACTCATCAACAGTTTCTGTAGTCTCCATCTCTAGCAACTCATATTGGCGTCTTAGAGTTTGAAGACGCACCCTCTTGATTTTGTCATCACCTTTATAAGAGGTTGACAAAATGGTCCAGGCCTCACTTGAGGTCATTGCTACTTCGATCTGCTCAAATGTCTCATCATTCATCCCTTGATGGATGAAATACAACGTCTTTTTGTCCTTTTTCTTCTATTTGCGATGTGCTACTCGTTGCACATCAGTTGCATTTTCAGCTAATGCAGAAACTCCATTTTCCACGATTTCCCATAACTCATGGTAATCGAACAGAACTTTCATCTGTACAGACCACCGATTATAATTCTTCCTATCAAGAATAGGGACTGACAATTGGGTAGAATTGTACATGATAACAGGAAAACTTAGCTCTGATACCACTTGTAGGAAAATTAACAATAGAGAAGAAGTGTGGTTGAGACAATTTGAGACTAAACTGGACTGTGCAGAAAAAATATATTTAATTGGAGAACCTTTACTTCATGTTATCGATTTTACATTTAGCAATATATAGCCAAATCCCAAAAATACATTGCATATTCTCACTACCTAAAATCTAGGATCCACTCTGTCACAATTGCACGATCCCCATTAAGGCCTAAAAACTAGAAACGCACTAACATTAATATAATAAAATTAAATTAGAATTAATAAATTAATTAATTAATAAACAACAAATGGAGTGGAGAATGAACCTTAGTTTCAAACCTGTAAGATGAGATTTGAAGCTGATTTGAGTGCGAAATTTCGCAGACACTTCGCAGCTGATGGAACGCAATGACAAAAAACGAATAGGAACGCAACGACGAAGGCTGGGACGAAGGGAAATTTCGAAAAACGTAGATGAAATATGAAAAACGTAGCCTGAGTTGAGGTAAAGGGAACTTTCGAAGAAGTTTTTGGGAGATTTCTCTTTAGAAGTCGATTGTACAGTGAGGGTTGCGAAAGGAAGAATTGAGGTTTACAAAAATGAAATGACGGAGTTTTATTTTGTTTTATTTATTTATTTTAATTTAAATACTTTTTGGTTTTTTTTAAAAAAAGAAAAATATACATATATAAATAAAATATTCGCCAACAAAACCCAGTGAGTGCCAAGCAATGTCACACCATACTTGATGCTTTATGAACATCAAATATTGTTAACAACGGATTCTGGAAGAAACTTGAGCCTAATTTTAACTATGTTTGACGTTTTTAGTAACAAACGTCAAGTATTTCAAAATAGGTAGTGTCAAGTAATGTCTTTTTTGTAGTAGTGAGCTTTTGTGACACAAAAATTCCCGTCTCTTGTTGTTTAACCTCCAAACCAAGGAAATACATCAACAAGCCCAAATCTTTCATCTCAAACTCTCGCATCATCGTGCTCTTAAACTCTTTTATCATCGCATTACTGTTACCCATAAAAATCAAATCATCAACATAAAGAGCAACAAATATCACATTACCTCCACTTTGCTTTGTGTAAAGTGAATTCTTGTAAGGACACTATTTATATTCATTCTTCTTCAATATGCATCAATGCGTGTATTCCATGCTCGCGGTGCTTGCTTCAACCCGTAAAGGGCCTTTTTTAATTTTAGCACCTTCCTCTCTTCTCCAATTTTTTCATATCCAAGTGGTTGCTCAATATACACTTCTTCTTCAAGCACATTGTTTAAAAATGCTATCTTGACATCCATCTGATAGATCAGCCATTTAAATTGTGCCGCTTGCGAAATTAACAATCAAATTGTCTCAATTCTAGCAACCGGAGCAAAAACTTCATCATAGTCGATTCCCGCTTTCTGTTTGTATTCCTTGGCAACAGTCTCGCCTTATATCGCTCTATCTTCCCTTGCGCATTCATTTTCTTCTTGAACACCCACTTCACACCAATTGGCTGACTTGCATTGGGCAATTCTGTCAGCTTCCATGTATCATTTCGCTCTATCGCATTGATCTCCTCGTCCATCACAATTCTCCACTTCTCATCTCGCACTGCTTCCTCAAAATCAATACTTTCCGCATCTGTCAAAAGACATACAAGATGCACCTCATCTGTCGCATCGTACAATTCTTGCAAACTTCGCATTCTTGGTTGTTTAGTTCTTCTTCTTCTTCCTCTTTTATGGTTTTTGACTCCCTTGGCATACTCGTTGATGCAACGACTGGTAATTTTCCAACTTCGATGCTGACTTCCATCGAATTATTTTAGTCCCATTCACTCTCTTCATTTACTCGCACATCATGACTCACCATCACCTTCTTGCTTATTGGGTCAAGTAGCTTGTACCCTTTTGTTCTTTCATCATAGCCAATAAACACATATTTCTTGCTTTTATCTTCAAGCTTCATTCTTCGCTAATCAAGTATGTGTGCATAGGCCACACTACCAAAAATTCTAAGATGCGAAACTATCGACTTTCGTTTGCTCCATTCCTCTTGCGGTGTTTTATCATCTAGTTTCGCATGTGGACATCGATTTGCACATATATTGCGCCTTGCACTACTTCTGCCAAAAAATTCTTTGCCATACTCTTACTTTTCAGCATTGCAACAACCATGTCAAGAATGGTTATGTTCTTCTTCTCAACCACGCCATTTTATTGAGGAGTGTATGGTGTGATTAGAAATCGTCTTATACCTTGCTCATCGCAATACTTCCTAAACGCCGTCAAATTATATTCTTCACTTCTGTCAGATCACACAGCTTCGATCCGTCTACCAGTTTCCTTTTCCACCCTCACTTTGAATCTTCTGAACGCCTAGAATGCCTCTGACTTTTCTTTCAAAAAATGCACCCAAGTTTTTCGTGAGAAATCATCAATAAACGTAATGAAATACCTTTTCCGCTAAAAGAACCTGGGGTAATTGGTCTGCATATATCTGTATGAATCATCTCGAGCGGTTGCTTCGCTCGATATTCCGCTTTCTTCTGAAACGAGGTTCTTGCATGCTTGTTGAGCACACATTCTTCATAAAACTTTCCATCATAGTCCATCTCTGGTAGCCCGTGCACCATATTCTTCTTCGCTAACTCTTTTAGTCCACCGTGATGTAGATGAAAAAAATGAAGATGTCACAACGTTGCTTTATCTTCTACATCGACTTACAGACATCTTTCCCGCACACTTCTCAAATTTAGTCTATACATGTTATTTCTTCCAATCTCTACTCGAGCTACTAAACGCTCTTTCTTGTCCCTCAAATACACTAATCTGTCTTTCAAAAGTACAGAATAACCCTTCTATGTGAGTTGCCCCAAACTCAAAATATTTGTTTTGAGATTTGGTACATAATAAACATCATGATCTGATCCTATCAATCCATCCTTCTGCAAAAAGAAATCGTACATTTTCCTTTTACCTTTACTTTTAACGCATCGACAAAAGAAACAAGACCATCTTCAATTTTTCGCATCTCTGTGAATAGATGCTCGTGTCCGCACATATGGTTGCTTTAGATACCACACACTATCATTATTGTCACTTCCTTTTTTAGGCGCCATCAAAAGAAAACCTTCATTAGCATTGCTTTCTACTGCTAAGTTGCTTGTTTCTTCAACCTTTCTAACCGCACAACAAGCTCTCGCAAAATGCCCTTCTTCACCACAATTGTAGCATTTGTCGAAATAACAGTCACTCGCGTAGTGACCATACTTGTGACATTTGTAGCATTCAATATTTGACTGATTCAATCTATGAACTTGTGATTCCACTGCTAATATATTGAATAGTAACTAATTCTTATGCGAAACGCAATAGGAATCACTTACGCGCAAGTATACGCAGTCGGGAAATGCAGCAAGTAATAAGTATATAATTTTATCGATCCCACAGAGATTGATTTCTAGAGCGAATACCACATAAGTCAGAGTCATGCAAAAAAGTAAAATAGAGTATATGTGGAGTGGTTTTTGGTTTATTTAATAAGATAAGATAAAATTCAGTAAAGAAATAGAGTGCATGGAATGAGTAATGCTAACTACTTATTCCTAGAAAATGCTAAGAGTGCGGACTAGCCAGTGAATGTCTTACTTCCCTAACAATTATCACTTCTTTGACTCGTGATTTATGAGTGAACCAGCTTCCGCCGCGAACACCAAACTAAGCACAAGGCGACGTAAGCAGTAGTGGGTTATTCCTAATGCCCTAAATGATGAACAACTGTTCAGTCAACCTAGAGTAGCGTACTAGGTCAACATGCGATTCCACTTCCGATTCTTCGCACGGTACATGCGTGGGTAGCTAATCAACGCATATATAAATAAATAAATATTTCGCAGTGTAACATTCGAAGGCCTACACTAATAACATGCTCTATTAATACTTAATCATCATAACTCCTATAACGCAATCATAGTAAATAAACACCAACTAGAAGTTTAAACCAGGCGATTTTATTACGACTAAAATAATGTTTAAAGACTACAACTACTCCAAATAAAAACAATAAATGGAATTGGCATGGTTGAAAGTGAGTAGTCTCCTTGTCATTGGTTCCCACAACACCGTCATCTGCTTTTCTGCAATAGACTCAAGTCCCTCGATCGACTTATGGCCAACCGACCAGCTCAATGGATTCCGCTCCTTGCTTTGATATATATAGGATTGAATTTCTTGGTCCACAAGTAGAGGTGAGCAATACAAATCATCATTAATGCATATTCCATGATTTCCGTCGAGATTTATTCAATTGCCATTGCCTTGATTGCATAGTTGATTCTTCTGGTTCTTTCCTTGTAGACGAAAATTTGTCGACCGTAATTCCTTCTTGAGTTCAGCGTATTTGCGTGACCGGATTAGCGTCCGCATCATTGCCTTTTCCTTGATGTTGCGCGAAATCCTGCTAGAAAGCGTAAATTAGGCACAGTTGGTTTGCAATTTGTGCTAAAGTGTAGATTCATGTTTTTTATGCGATATTATGAATGCATGCTAATTTTCTAAGTTATTTCTCCGTATTCCTTCTAAATAGCCTAAAATATGCTTTCTTTGAGAGTTATCATACCCCCAAACTTACATCATTGCTTGTCCTCAAGCAATGCTTATCTCCTTAAGTTTCTTATTTTCATTAACTCAGTGACCTCACGATTCCACTTCTAATATATTGAACAGTAACTAATTCTTATGCGAATGCAATAGGAATCACTTACGTGCAAGTATACGCGGTTGGGAATTGCAACAAGTAATAAGTATATAATTTTATCGATCCCACAGAGAATTTGAAGCGGTTGGTTCATATTAAAGGTAAAAAATAATAAAGACACGAATTGGTTGAGAAGGGTGTTTGGTTTGTGCATAATAAATAAAGACTAATGTTAATACTAAATCTAAAGAAAATTCTTATGCTAATTGCTTATTTTAATTCTAGATTCTGTTAACCGCAAACGAGTTGCTTGGTGATGTGAAATTCATGCTACCCAACCCTCACGATACTTCTGCTGCAGCTCTACATAAATAAGCTCCGGGTTTTGCATGTGTTAGCGGGGTTACTACGTAACTTCCCATTTCGGTGTTAACGAGTTGCCTGGAGGCTAGCATACGTGGGTAGTGAGCCGACGTATACTTAATTAAAATTCAATAGTATAAATTCGATCACCCACATTTGAAGTTCCAAAAATTCAATTAAGCAATCTATTATGACACTATGACAAATGCAACCTACATGGCATAAACTAATAAGGTATCTACGCAAGATGAGTTGTCGCGAGAAAACAAACACATGTTAGACTAAACTCCAAGCTCCCTTCTGGAATACTTGGCTATAGCCTGCTGGTACAATGCCTATAGGTTTGCTGTTAAGTACTAGTCATAGGCATGCAGCTAGTGAGGAGTTTATTCTTAACTCCCCTCTAAAAAGTGCCAGTATAAGCATAAACCTACCTAGTGAGAACAGACAGACTAACCCCTTAACATCCCCTTTTCCAAGGTAGATGCCAAGCACCTCTAAGTGGATTGTCAATCAACTCAAAGTAAAAATAACATAGCCACTGCCCTTATTCATAATCCCCACATCTTGATTTAGATTCATAACCAGTTTATATAACTTACTAACTCTCTTAAAATTAACTTACACATACAAGTTGCAGGAGATCAAATTTGAACAAAATACTTGTAGATTTATTCAAGAAAGAAAACGACTATGTTGTGTTCGAAAAGTTAAGAATGTGAAATACAATAAAAGTAAAAGCTATCTATGGTGCAAGGACTCGGTCAACACAGTTGCCAATGATGTCCTCATCCTCAACACCACATTGGTACGTAATTCTTCAGGGACTACAGATGAACGGAGGCTGCAGTGATCTCCAGTGAGACCCCGACATCTCAATGCTCATCCAAGGTAGCTTCCCCAAAAAATGGCACACCTTCTCCTTGGAATCTTCTTCATTACATAGCCGTCACAAGTTTCTTGCCAACCACGTTCTTCTCGAAGATTCTTCCTTAAGAGTTTCCTTCTTGGTTCAGTTGATTACTCGATTTGATTGCTGATCGTCTTTCCTTTTTCTCTTTTCTTTTATTCCCTTTGTACGACAGCTTGATTGCTCGTTATTTCCTTCCTTTTCTGTTTCAGTCATTTCTTATGCAACGTTTTCCTGTGGAAAATAGAATACATCAGTAGTTTTTGCTTAATTATCCTATTCCCGTGTTTATACGAGCATTTATTAGCTAAAATATCAATATGCCGCAAAAGTGAAGTCATACGATGCTATAAGCATGTATGACCAAATAATGTGCTTCTTTTATGCAATACGTTGTTCGTTTGCTTTGTTTTTCTTTGTTTAGTGCTCATTTCTAAGGACTAAATAACGTTATTGTTTAGCTCAATCACTCAGCATTTCTATCTTTTTCCCGTCTACTTTCATGATTTTTAACACACATCTTATTTCTAGGAAGAAACTTCATTCTCCTCACAGTTTTCAAACTTTTCAAAAGATTCAGTTTAACCTTAAAAGCTTCCCTATCATGACTGACAAATTACCCCTCATTGCAAGGACTCCATAATGCTCAACCCATTGTTTTGCAATCGCATCTTAATTCAAAGTTTGTCCAACTTACTCTTCGTAGGTATCAGTTCCGGCCTTTGTGTCATTTAAGGATTTTTCTATTATGTTTTTCGCATTCCTTGCCAGTGGCACTCATATCTACTAAATTCCATAGTTCTTAGCGTAAATCATTTGAGCGTAAAATAATTTCTCTTAGCAAAGGAATTTCAAGATTGCACTAATGTAGACAACAGTATACTTAGGTATCCTCGGGCTCATATGCCAGTAACAACCTTCTTATTTTTGCTAGAGTAGGTTGATGTTTGTTTTTCAAAAAAATGGGTTGCCCTCACCCCCAAACTTAAAATCTTCATTGTCCTCAATGAAGGTGAGGCTTAGTTCCCCCAAACTTATCTATTGACGCGATTGCTCTACGCTATTGTTAGTTTCTTTGGCTTCCTTGCGAATTTTTTGTTCTTTCTATCCTTTATTATGGGGATTATTCTAATGATAGGTTTGAACTGAGGGAACTTAAGAATTCTACAACTTGAACTAATGTTTCTGCTAGATTTAATTATTGTGATAAAAACTCTTATTAGACTTTCAAAAGAAAATAACAACGGATTAAAGAAATAGCATAAAAATAAAGTAAATTGCGTCCTAATTGCATGATCCTAATAAGCATCTAATAATGAAATGCATGCGGAAGTAAAACAAAACATAAGGAAATGGCAATAAAAAGAGAGCTAGACTTCCATCTACTTTGTTGCTCTGCCGCTTTTCTTTCCCTGCTTCAGATAATTCTGCATAGGCTCTTTGAATCTGGCTATCCTCTCTTCTAAGTCTGCTTCTGCAGTTTTGTCCTTACTTCCTTTTCTTTCTATTTCTACGCTTTTTCTTGATGGGAATACACTCAAGGTTCTATCATATGGATGCGGTCGGATTCCCTGGTCTGCACATAACTGAGTAATCACAAATGGATAGTACATGTGCTCTTCACTAGGGCAAATTTGCACTTGTGTTTCCAAAAGTTTTCCCAGATTAATGCGTACGCCAAGCTTTATTGCTACCAGTAGCATAGCTTGATCCTTCAGGATTAGTGCTCTATTTGCTGATGGTAGAAGTGTAGTAGTTATTATCTTTAGCCATTCCTGCAGGTCTTCTCGAATCATCTGCCTTTGTATCGATGTTGGATCATTCCATTCTACTTCCATTATTCCTATTACTGATAGTTCTTCCATCTGCTCTGTGGTGGGGGAATTGATCAATTGTTGAAGGAATGATGTCGGTGCATTTAGTGTTGTTAAGGCCTTATTCCATGCAGTAGCTCGGCAGTCAATCAGTTGACCCTTGACTCTTGAGAATGCTGGTATCTCATCGTTTAGATTTGATAAAATTGGCATATCCAATCTGCTCTTGCATCCATTCTAGGGAAGAAATATTTTAGCCATCCAAAACGATGAATCACAGCCTTAATGTCATCTGATATATTCAGGTCCACTTCTCACATAAATCATTTATTCAGTAACTCGAGAAATTTCCTCTCAGCGTAGATGGATGCAAAAGTTGCATCCTTCCTGACTTTTATCTCTAGGGTCGGCTGTCTTTGTTTGACCGCTGGGAATGCTCTTGCCCTTAGTTTTTCCTCATAGATTCTATTCGAATGCTAGTGAACCTTGGGTGTTGTGATTCCTTTTCTGTTATCATTCTTTCATCGTTGGCACCTGGTATCACATGGCTCTATCTCCTCTGGATCTTCCTCTATTGATTCCTCACTTTCTTCTTATGAAATCACTCCTTCATGTTTAGTTTGTTCTTCCTTGTCCGATGATTCACAGTGCGGTAATTCTTCCAGCGTTTCCTCATCACTATTTAGTACGATAAAGAGGTAGAAGTATCTTTCCTCTCCCTTATCTTACCAAAGAACCTCTCGCTCCTCGTCTACTGCTGGTGCAAACTTTCTCCTATATCTGCTCCTGGCTCCCCTTTTAATACTCTTCTGGTTCTTCGTCGTGAATGTGGGATGTCTAGAGGTTTTTAGTTAGGGCTAACCTTTTTACCAGACATCTTTGAGCTTGGAGTTATTCTGGGATATCACTGATTTAGGAGGTGTTGTGAATGGTCCTCCTCAAACCTAGTTTATATAGAGGTTGAGTATTCAATTCAGAATCCTTAAATAAGGAAAATAATCAATGTTCAAGTAAAATATCTAAAATTATTCGTTCCAATTCCTTACTAAATGAAAAATTATAAAAATGGAAAATTTAGAAAATAGAAATAATTTCTGAAATTACGAAATAGAATAAATTTTCCTAAAAAGAAATTAATTTTTTTGCGCAAAGTCAGAGATACTGGATTTTCACATTCCTGGAATGCTGTTCGAATTTTTTGTGCTAATTCCGTTCGGCATAGTTCATCCATATTTTGGCCATATTATAATTTTGGGGGCAACGCCATCTTTAGTCGCCTTCTCCTGCCTTTCTTCTCCATGCGTTTTAATGCGTAGACCTCTTATCACATACAAAACTGATAGGATGTAAATTATGCGTAAACTTGGTTGAATTTCCCACGTGTCGCTGCTTCAACGAATCTACTCTTGCGATGTGTTCTCTGTTGTTAACGAGAAGAACTCAGTTACCATTGATGGTAGATTGAGGTTTTCAACATTATACTCTTCTTCCTATAGATTGGTAGAGTCCACATCTCCAGTTTTGGGTTGATGCATACTTGCTTCTACCGGTTCATCACCTGGTATGCCCTCATGTTGGCTGTTTTCACCTTCAGTCATCTTTTCAACATCAATCATGGAGCTTTCTTCGCTGTTCTCCTCAGCATATTATGTTTCATCTGCTTCTGAAGCTGTTGGGGTAGCGAACCTTGCCCAAGCTTCTTGTTGTTCCATGTATCGTCGCTCATGCTCTCTTTCTATTTGTGCAAGCTGTAATTCTCTCGCCTCTTATGCTTTGGCTATTATGGTTGCTCAGAAGTCCTCGCATGAGATATCTTTCTCATAGAGAAAATCCAATGCCTCCTTGTTAAGTATATCAGCCTCTAGATATGATTCTTCCGTTCGCCTATTGCATGCTGCATAGGTTCCTTCTAGTTCCCGTAGAGAGTACTGGTTTGTATTTTGGGGTTGCTAAGGTTCTGATATGATACCATTGTCCCTCAAACATCGTGTTCTTCTTAGCTATTCTTATTCCTCTGCAGTCATATCCATCGGAGACTTCCCAGAAGTATACATGTGATTCCTAGGTTCATGACTCTTGGATTCCCATGTATAACCCCTGTTGCTGCGATCTCCTTGCAAATTAAATTGTTGCTGATAGAAGCTGCTATGGTCTTCCCAATATTGCGACTGGAAAATTTCATTTGTACAAAGATGTGCTCTGTTAAACTCCTCCGCTTAGCCTTGTAGTTGTAAGTTGTCTAAATAGTGCAGAATATAGTACTACGTCCATTGCTGATTGGTAAACTGATTAGGATCCATTAATTAGTCGTGGTGATGAATTTCTCTTGGACTCTGTTCCCTGTTGAATAAATTAGTTCGAACTTCACGTTTCCTTGAAATAAAAAAAAAATAATCTTAAACAATTAAGACTAATTCTTATGAGAAATGCAATAGGAATCACTTACGTGCAGGTATAAGCAGGTGGGAATTGCAGCAAGTAATAAGTATATAATTTTATGGATCCCACAGAGATTGATTTCTAGAGCGAATACCACTTAAGTCAGAGTCATGCGAAAAAGTAAAATAAAGTATATGTGGAGTGGTTTTTGTTTTGTTTAATAAGATAAGATAAAATGCGTAAAGAAATAAAATGCATGCAATGAGTAATGCTAACTATGTATTCCTAGAAAATGCTAAGAGTGCTGACAAGCCAGTGAATGCCTTACTTTGTTAACAATTATCACTCTTGTGACTCATGATTTATGAGTGAACTAGCTTCCGCTGCGAACACCATACTAAGCATAGGGCGACGTAAGCAGTTGTGGGGTTATTCCTAACTCTCTAAATGATGAACAAATGTTCAATCAACCTAGAATATCGTACTAGGTCAACATGCGATTCCTCTTCCGATTCTTCGCAAGGTACATGCTTGGGTCGCTAATCGACGCATATATATAGATAAATAAATATTCAACAGCGTAACATTCAAAGACTTACACTAATAACATGCTCTATTCATACTTAATCATCATAACTCTTATAATGCAATCATAGTAAATAAACACCAAATAGAAGTTTAAACCAGACAATTTTATTACGACTAAAATAATGTTTAAATACTACAACTACTACTAATAAAAATAATAAATGGAATTGGCATGGTTGAAAGTGAGTAGTCTCCTTGTCATCGGTTCCCACAGCACCACCATCAGCTTCTCCGCAGTAGACTCAAGTCCCTCGATCAGCTTATGGCCAATCGACCAGCTCAATGGATTCCGCTCCTTGCCTTAATATTTATAGGATTGAATTTCTTGGTCCTCAAGTAGAGGTGAGCTGTTCAAATCATCATTAATGCATAGTCCATGATTTCTGTCGGGATTTATTTGATTGTCATTGCCTTGATTGCGTAGTTAATTCTTCTGATTCTTTCCTTGTAGACGAAACTTTGTCGACCGTAATTCCTTCTTGGGTTCAGCGTATTGGCGTGATCGGATCAGCGCTCGCATCATTGCCTTATCCTTGATGTTGCGCGAAATCCTGCTTGAAAGTGTAAATTAGGCACAATTGGTTTGCAATTTGTGCTAAAGTGCAGATTCATGCTTTTGATGCGATATTATGAATGCATGCTGATTTTCTAAGTTATTTCTCTGTATTCTTTCTAAGAACGCAGATATTCTTTTCCCAAGTATTAAAATAATGCATCCTAAAAAGCCTAAAATCTCTCTTTGAGAGTTATCAATCTACCGCCTCTTCCTGGACTGCATCCTCTTCCGCGCCAATTCGCTTGACTGGTATCACTTTGAGTACTGCGACCATATCCACGACCTTCACGGCCGTGACCTCTACTCTGAAATTGTTTAGAATAGAGTACCTCTTCATCTTCAATTAACGCCTTAGTTTGAAGCGCTTGCTCTAGTGTTTCTTCTTACTTCTTGTTCTTGCATTGCTTGTGTGCCTCAAGAGATCCAGCAAGCTCGTTAACCTTGAGTGTCGCAAGGTCTTTTGACTCCTCTATTGTACATGCCACATTCTCGAAATTTTCCATCAATGATCTCAAAATCTTTTCAACGAATCGCGCATCTGTTAGATTTTTTCCATTGCGATTTAGTTGATTTACCATCGTTTGCTCACGCGTGATATAATCAGATACACTTTCTGACTCCTTCATCTTTATGCTCTCCAAATCTCCGTGAAGTGTTAGGAGATGCACTTGCTTCACTCGTTCGACTCCTTTGAACGCTTTCTCTAAAGTGTCCCACGCTTCTTTTGAAGTAGTTGCACTCGCAATCTTCTCAAAACCCGATTCGTTAACTACACGAAACAACATGTACAATGCCGTCTCTTTCAATTCTTTGGTTTGAATTGCCGTATAATCTGCAGTATCTTCTGGTTCTCTGAATGCTCCAATTTTCGTAATTCGCCTTCGTCAATCGTGGCAGCGATATTTAACCCGTCAAGTTTGCCATCGGCTCTGATACCAATTTGTAAAATAATTAAATTCGAAAAAACAGTAAACCACAAATTCTCAAAATACTTTACTTTATTTCTCTCTAAAAACTCTCTACTTTTGCTCTCACATTTTCTCTCTACCATTGACAATGAAGGAAAACTCTATTTATAGCCTATTACAAACTTGGTCTCCAAGTTCTTTCCATAAGTATTTCCCACTAATTGCTAAATCAATAAAATCTACTAATTCCTTCATTTTCTCATAAATTAACAATCCATTAAATCCTAAATTGTCAACCCACTAATTTCTAATTTAACTATTTTCCAAAAAAATACATTAAAATATATTTTAAGTTTCTTCCAACAAACTTATTGTGGAAAAGAACAGAGTATGGAAGCTCAAGACTTTATGACTCATTTTGTGTCTTGGTCTAATTTGCTGACATTGGTAGTGACAAATTTGGGCTTATCTGGGTAGCCTGGGCAATGTGGCAAATCATATATTGTAGTCCGTCAGGCCTTATTCTATTTTGATAAAGTTTACGCATCTTTGCTTTCTAAATTATCCTATGTAAACTGATTGCAATTGGTTGGTGATGGCTATTGTGAATTCAGTATTCTGATAGTGGATATTTTCCTTCATAATTTGATCATCAATCAACGTCTTACGCTCATACCTTAGAGGCTTCAAAGGCTCCTTTATAGCTTTTTTTTAGTTTCTGAATCCCTATATTGTAGCTCATAAAACTATATTCCATTTTAATAAAGTTTCTCCATATTTGCTTTCAAAATATATATATATATATATATATATATATATATATATATATATAAATAAATAAGTCATGTATTAGGATAAAAAATTTTAAGATAAAGGAGAAATATAATGTAATGACATAACTAAATCAAAAAAATTATGAATATAGATGAATTGCTAAAATACATAGAGTTGGATTGTTGACAAATTGATCGATACAAAAGAATTTGGTTTTGTCTTCAAGGGGCAACCCAACGGTTGAGGTTTAAGAATTTCAAGGTACGCTTTCTTAAGAGATCACTAGTTCGAAGCCGCTGGAAAGTGCTTAAACTATAATACCCTTCGAAGTATCTCGATGTCACAGTCTAGGGATGGACCAGTGTTACCCCGAGTTTACAAAAAATTTATTCTAACCTAACTGAACTCCACTCAGTTGCACCTCTAGTGGAGAGATCCATCATCATTGTACCTCATTCTTCTTCCCCTTCCTCTTTTCTATAATTCTTAGAAATCAACTACATAGACTGAGCATTTACGGTAGCGTGCAAGTTGGCCTCATTGAGTCGAGTTGATCAGTAGACCCATATATACAAGTATTATTTTTGTTTAGAATGGACCACATCGAAATTATAAAGGAAAAAGCCTTTGAGATATTTTTACCACTTCTATGCCTTTTAGAAAACCTAGTATAGTAACCTTAGGCATTAAAGTGTGGGAAGATGAGTACTACATTGGTATTGAGTTATCACTTTCGCTGGCCTCACCTTAATACTGCATTCTAGCCCTCATGATATAAATTCACCGGACATGGAAAATTAATTTCACCCCACCAACTCTAACCTTCTTCATTAATATATATATATATATATATATATTTTAGTACATATTAGGGGAGGGAGACAAATACCAATTCTCGGACTTGAACTTGTAATGTTAGTGTTGAACCGGTTTACAACCAAACACTAAAACTATTGCACCACTAACTCATTCGGTACTTCTTCGTTAATATTGAAGCTTACTAAATTCACCAACTCGTTATTAAAATTTACACATTCATTCCTCTTCCTATCATATTAATTTAAAAAAATGTCGATGATATTAATTTATAAATTTTATATCATATTTATTTCCTCATTAATCTTTTTCTTACGTTTTAAATGAAGAAAAGGGTGAAAAAATATAATTTTTTATTCAACAAGTTGGGATACAAATTTAAATTCATGATGTCTTTGTTATATATATATAAGAAATTGTTCTACATGTCAATTTGTTTTTGCTGTAATTTATAATTATAACATCTTTTTAAAAAAAAAACATGTATAGTAAATAAATGTAGTTTTTTTAAATCCAATTTTGTCCTTAATTGAAAGTTATTCGCTTAACTCAACTAAGTGATTAAATACTATCAAGTGAACTGATTAAAATGTGGTAATCTTAGTCTAGGGTCTAGCTCAATTTTCAGCCTTATACGTAATTATTGAAAGTGCTATTAATGATATTTTTATTAGTTTGCAAAACGCATAAATATATATATATATATATATATATATATATATATATATATATATATATATATATATTAAATCATAACCTTTTTGTTATTAAATCATAGATATAATTAGCACCGTACTTTGTTGGTCGCAAGAAAGGAGTTATTGGTCCCATTGCATGAGTTCTTTTTTTGGACAACTACGCAAATGTCTAGATTTTGGATAAATATTAAGAGAATGTCTACGATATCTTGGAGTTTAAATAAATGTCTATTTTCAAATCTGAAAAATTAATTATTAATTTATAAATAAAAAATGGACAATTATACCCCTCTACTTAATCTTTGTTTGTTTTTTAATAAAAATATAATTTGAAATCTCTTTTTCTCTCGAACAACTTTGAGAAAAATCTTAACAGCATGCTTAACAAGTCTTTAACCAAAAGATGGAAATTTTAAATTTATTTCAAAAGATAAAAAAGAAAGTATATTGTTAATTATTTGAAGTTATTTTTCGAAAGATTTGATATGAGTATTTAATCATAACAGTATACATGGGTCCACGTGAGTAAATTCTTTAATATTGAAATAAGTAACAAATATAAAAATATAAAGTGAATTTACCTTAAATCATCTATTGAATACGGACGTTGGATGCGAAAAATGCATGCTTATCATAATTCTTTGGTGTTGTAGGTGTCTTTTGTTCCTGGTTATATACCATGTGTACCAAAACATACTATCATGATTTCAACTGCTTTTGCAGCTTTTATTCCTAGTTATATACCATGTGTACCGAAACATACTGTCATGATTTTAGCCAGTCTTGGTTATATACCATGTGTACCAAAACATACTGCCAGAATGCATCAGTTTGTCTTTTGTTCCTGGTTATATACCATGTGTACCAAAACATACTGTCATGATTTCAACCCCTTTTGCATCTTTTGTTCCTTGTTATATACCATGTGTACCAAAACATACTGTCATGATTTCAGCTAGAACGCATCAGTTTGTGTACACACCGTTTACTAACCCCGCACTTCTCTATCTCTATTACCGTCAACCTCATATTTGTAAAGAGAAAGGCTAGACACTCAGGCTTGTATCCAGTTTGAGACCTGGGGTGAAGGTGGATAAAAATTGAGATATTGTGGATCCGATGTCAACACATTTTGTGGTGTAATTTGAATATACATTCGCGTCGCCCAAACTCCGTTAAAAGCAATTGTAATCGGCATCACTTTTATTGATGGAGAAATCCGTGAAAATCAAACAAAAACTTGTGAATACCTCCCCTCAACGGAAGTGAGATCCAACAAGACTCATGAAATATTTTGGGTCGCAATTGTATCCCCAATCTCCAAAATTCAAAATCATGAACAAAAAGTGTGAGTTTGAAAGAAATCATGAACAAAAAGTGTGAATGAGAGTGAAAACGATCGAAGAATGTGGCAAATGTTGGATGCAATGAGTTGTAAAATGAATAAAAGGATAATTTGCGTTCCCATGGAAAAGACGATCAAAGACCATTTGACAATTCTTTGCTGTTAAATAAAAAAAGATTTGACAAAGATATTAAATAAATTAAATAAAAAATTGAAAGATATTAAAAACAAATATATGACTTAGTTGTATGGAGATATTCTCTCCTAGATTTGGGAGTGTTAGTCTTCATAAAATGAACGTTTAATTAGGTTTTGTAATTAATAAATAAGTTTAAAAAGAAAATAAAATCAAGGGTATTATGAAGATATTTTAATTATCTATCTCATTGATTTTTAATTTAGATACTCATTTAAAGTTTTAAAAAGTTTAGATATTTTTTTAATTATTTTTTAAAAAGTAGTCATTTACTACTATTTCTCATAAACTTCTTTTTTTTATCGCGGGTGTCTTTTAAATGATTTAATTAATAATTAGTAGGACGTGAATTTTAATTGAAAGATGAGAGAGCATTAATTTTTATTTTTTTTCTTATTTTGATTTCAAAATAGGAGTACAAAAAAATTGTTTATACATGTGATTATTTGTTTTTTTGGGTTAAAATACTATATTGTTTCCTAAACTATCATATTTTATTCCATTAAAATTCTTAAACTTTTAAAAGTATAATTTTAATCCTTAAACTATTATTTTATTTTATTTTATCTTTATATTTTTAAAATTTTAATTTTAGTCTTTAAATTTTTTAAGAAATCTAAAAATAGTCCTTAATTTAAATAAACAAAGGGGGACTTTTTTCATATGTGAAACGTTTTTGTAAATATAAGTCACTTAAAAAATATTATTAAAAATAAATTTCGTTAATGATATTATTAATTACCTAAATTGTCCATTTACAGCAATATCATCCTAATTTGAATTTTTAAAATTTTGAATTATTAACTATTTAGGAAAAATCTCCAACTTCCATATCCACCAACCTCTAAAAGGTTCTGTCATTATTATAATTTATGTCAAAACAGAAACTTCTGTATTTTCTTCTTCTTTTCATTTGAATTTCAGTCTCACTATTTCACATTTTTCGTCTTCTAGTCTTCTTCTGCAAATCTCTGAAAAAAACGTTTCACCGAAAATCTTGGCCTCGTTTCAAATAAATAAACATTACTTATCCATGACACCTCAACATTATCATTAATGAAATTATATTGACTTTTGTTTTTTTGTAATAATAAAATATGCAAGCATGACACTTCACTTTAGTCATATATCTTTCACATACGACTATTACACATTATACAATTTTATTTCTATTTGTATCTGTCAATACACATACGACTATTTAAACTAATTAAATAGTCTCTAAATTTGATGAAATATATGTACTTTTATTAAGATCATCATCCGTAGAATAAGTATTCTTCTTGTACATATAATTGTAATATAATAAAGTTACCCTAACATTTGGCAGAACAAAGTACATACTTCTATGTACTAACTTATATAAGAAAAGAAAAATGTATATATGTCTGTCTTTATGTCTTCATCACTTGGTTGTGTTCGTGCAAGACCAGATAAACAAAAGTAAGAGTTATATAAACATTAATAAATGTCAAGAATTGTAGCAAATGTTATGCAGTTTGCTTTCTTAATGTTACTTAGTGTTTCAATTTGCTCTACTAAAATCTTGCTTAAAACATTAAAACTATATTTAACACATTAGATAAATATGTAAATGAAAATCTACAGTTGCCACAATTGTATGGAAAGAAATACAAGAATCTTCAAATCTGCCACACACACTAAACAATATACAAAGAATTTAACAAATACATTAATCAAACTTACCCAAAACTCAATCAAACCTTGCTAGTAAGAGGTTCAAACAATGGTTGGACAAACGAAAAAAAAAAGTAACTCTCGAGATAACTTCTAATTTAGATTATCATTAAGCTACCTTCGATGACATTGTATCTTAATGTTAAAAAATTGACATTATAATATCATAATGTTTAGACACTACATTCAATGTCAAACCTCATAAAAGTCAGTAGAGCTTTTATGGACAACATCGTGCTCAATAAAGTCCTCTAAATCATTAAAGATTACTAAATTCAGATTTATGATTAAATAACATAATAGTAATCTATAATATCTTCTAGAATTAAACAATAATTTACCTAATGCAAGGATTTGAAAATGATTGTGTCATCAATTTTCCCCAATAGTGGTATAATGGTCCAGAGAATTTTTTATTCCATATAGATCATTAACTTTTTTAGTTCAACTCCAATCCATGTTCAAATATTTTTAAATTAAAAAAGTCAATATCCTCTTAATCCAAGTTAGTTTTGAACCCTCGAGCTATTGGAACTATACTCACAAAAACATCTCACAAATGAAATTCACAATTATACTAATTTAACTAAAACTAAAACACAAAACTTTGGAAACCTAGCTATTCTAAACATCTAAGATTTCTCTTTTACCAGAATCATCTTCCTCTTACTCTTGAATCTCTCAACCATATTTACTTCTCTTTTCCTGTAATCTTCTTTCTCTTACTCCCAACGTACTCCTCATTCTCTCAACTAACATCTTCCTCTTACTCCTATTTTTCTCTAATCTTCTTCTCAACTCAAACCCAAACACAAAAACCTAGATATTCTCAACAATCGTAGATTTTTTTTTTCCATACCTAGGCAGAGAAGAGAGGTGGCGATGGTGACGGGTTTTCGTCGGTGAACGAACGACATTCAGAGGGGTGGTGACAGGTCTTCATCGACAACAAAGAGCGGCAAGGGAGAGGGAGATAGGGAGAATTGATGGACAAATGGGGGTTGTTTTAGTTCTGAAATCCCGAAGTGAATTATTTATTCTAAAAGTCCTACGACGATGGAATAGTAAATTCTGTCAGCGTAGATGTAGGCAATGTCGATGACACTTATTCCGTCGGCATAGGGTTCTTCTATGCTGAAGGAACCATGACTTTCCTTGGTGTTTCTTTTCAAAATTTCCCCCCATCTTTTAATTTTTGGGGGAAATTTCCCCCATTTAAAAAATGTTCTTTTTACATTATAATATGCCAAATGGGGAAACTAATTACATTAGAATAACCAAATTGTAGACCATGCATGGTATTTTGCATTTATAATAAAAAAAAAGATAAAATATTTATCTATAACATAAAATCAAAATTAATTTAGAAAATTCAAATTGAGTTCTATCGGTCATAAAATTCAATCTGTGATAAACTCATTCTATTAGGGAATGAGGTGTATATAAAAGGTAGAGTATAGGGTTGATGGTAAATTCCCTAAAATTTACTAAAAATGAAAAATTAATAAAAGAGAACAATTTAAATGGTGGTTGAAATGTTTGGATTGTTTTCTAGTCTATTTATGTAAAAGGCCCTAGAAGGAGAAAAAGTGCAGAGTCACCCATGACCCACCAATATAGAGGAGAAGATATTATGAGAACAGTGTCGGTCAGATTGAACTTAATATAAACAAAGGTCGGATTTTGAGTATTGTGTGTGTTGAATGGCTGAACTGATTGTGGGAGCTGGGTTTGGCGCTTTAGCCGGGGAGCTGCTGAAAGTGATCGTGAATGTGGGCGAACGAGCCATGCGCTTCAAACCCGTCCGCGATGCAATCAAGAAAAGGCTAGATGTGATTATCCCAGTGCTGAAGGAGATTGAAGATCTTAATCAGTGCCTTGGTAAATCAACAGAAGAAATACAGAGATTAAAGGATCTAATGAACGAAGGGAAGCAGATTCTTGTGGACTGCAGTGATAACAAATGGTGGAGTAATCCTCACTATCTGGAGCGACCATGGTACACTAAAAAGCTTGAGGAATTGGATTCTGCACTTGAAGACTTCCAGATAGTTTTGCTGCTGCAAATATTTAGAGACCAGAAGAAGAACACGATGATGTTGAAACAAATTCATGACATTCTCAACAGACCTCCTATCAAGGAAAAATGTAAGAAAATGAAAATTAGATTGAGTGGACTTTGCACCTTTCTTTTATCTCCACTCTTTCGGACGTGGGATCCTAACAGTGACCTCTCTACTTTTCTAATTCGAACAAAGTTGTAATTCATGTTTTGGTGCAGGTGGGCTGAGAAAAGGCATCTCAAAATTGGTCGATTCTTTTGTCGAGAATTTGAGGCCGAAGTATGAGTATTTAAGCAGTGAGATAGAGCTTAGTGACTCCCTTGGTTATGAAGGGTACAGTAACGAAGGGAATAAGCTAGTTTTCAGGTGCTACCAAGTTCAACAGAGTAAAGTGAAGGACTTATTGTTTAACGCAAAAAATATTCAAAACAAGGGCACAAAATGTTGCCCCAAACATCACACTTGCGCAAATCATGCCTTTCCACAAATCCCTCTACACCTAACATTTTACCACCACAAGAAACTCAAAGGTAACAAAATCTCATCATATCTATACTGCTATAAAATTGTAATTTTAATAGAAATTGTATTAACACAAATTTTAGATATTTGCATCCATAATCATCCCTACATTTTAACATTTATTATAAATATTCATAAATATAATATTATGTATTATAAATACTACTCATGATTATGGATATTAAATTTTGTTAAAAGTGACCATATTTATAGTTATTTTGTGGATTTGACTATCCGCATAAGTTTACTTCATTTTAATTAGGGTTTTATACTTTCTTAAGTAGGTCCAAATTTTTTTGATGTTCAGCTTGGAAGGCTCGTTGAATGCAAGAATCGTGATCCATCGGAAGGTGGGTATCACTTTATTTTGAGATATTTCTAACCCAACATTTAATAGTTCTAAGGATTATATGATAAATAGTTTGTCTATACTTTAGTCGTTATTTTTAAAATTAATTAGTATTCCAGTAAATATTTTCTTTTTCTAAGAATAACAAATAAATCTCAATGCAAAATTAACAATAAATTTATTATGTTATCTCTTACTAGTCATTTTTCTAAGTTGATGATGCTGTGTAAATTTTATTTCTCCAAAAATGTTGTCATTGTGGGTCTAGAGATATAATGTATAATCTTGTAACTTAGAGATTACTAAATCAAATCTTCACCTCTAAAAATTAAAATGAACAAAAACATGAGGTTTTACTTTTTTTTTTGGGAGACTATAACAATTTGGAAGTAGAGGGATTTAAATCCACGACCTTATATATACATATGTCACTCAGTTACTGGCAAAAAAAAAATTGTGGTTCTAGTAAAGTAATCACAAATCTATATATATATATATATATATAGAAAGAGTATTATTTGGTAAACAAAATATATAACCTATATTAAAACGTTTAAAAAAAATTAAGGTAAATGTGTACTTAGACTACAAATAATTCTTCATTCAAATTTACAGCAGAATTGATACTCAAATTCAATTATATATTTTGTTTCAAAAATAAAATTCAATTATATATATATATATATATATATTTTGAAACAGAAATCACTTCAATAAACCATAATCCAGTACAACAATGTCTCCCAATCAATGAGACCATAAACTGATCTGTCTCCACAAGCCGGAGCATGATCACTCAGATAATTAGAACCGAAAGTAAGGCCTACGAAAATTGTGAAAACAACCTTACGCTCCATAGTCTTAACCAAAATGGAAAATTAATACTCCAATAGGACAGACACTTCATCTATCATCACTCCATACACGGAGTTTTTTCGATAGTCATTGGAGGATAATCTGTCATCGATATCACTGACTAAAGGGTAGGACCCCACCAATGAAAGGTGAAAATGGTTAGCTTGAAAGCAACCATGCTCCCTCCAGTACATAATCATTTTCCAACTCATTTTAGAACCTTTATCAATTAGTTCTTCACACCTTTGCAGAAGCACACTCCAATGAGAACACCTCACAGAACAGAACAACCAGAAAATATACCAAAGCAACCTTAACCAAAACATCCTAAACCAAGGCCAAGCCATCAACACACAGATAGAAAAACAAAAATAACAACCAACATACTACTTCATGTGGAAGGACACCCATATCAGCCATAACCTCAGCCAGGAAAGAGAAAACAAGTTAGCACCAAACAAAATAAAAAATCGAACTGTGGACCTTGCTGGTTGAAGAAAACAAATAGTTCGATCTAAGAGCTGACTCGGTTCATCCGAACCGGACCGGTGGGCCACAGCCCAACCCCGAATAAACAAACCCAAGTGGTTCATGGTTTGGTTCATCAAAACCCCAAAAGAACTGTACACATACCTTTTAAAGTCGCCAGCTATGATATTCTCGAGCCCAACGCGCTGCACATGTCCCTTCCTATCTTCTGACACGCAACTTCCTTCACACCGTCTGGTGTTCCAATCGCCGGCGAAAGACGTCCGCTTCTTCAAACGAAAAAGCTTTGTCTAATTTGCAAGGCTTGGAACCATCCACCTTCTCAAAACAATGGAACACGAAGCCACCTCTAAGAACCCAGCTTTTTCCTTTAGTCTTCTAACCCTTCCACTCCACTTCTTCACTGTCCCCTTGTCCAAATCCCATTTTCCACGGTCGAATGAAGTTCTTTCTTCTCCCAAGCCTTTCCTTTTCTTCCATTTCACTCCATCAATTGCACATTTCTTCCCTCTATCAAGCCAAAGAAGGAGAACCTTTCTATTTTCATTCTTCGAGCCAAGCAAGGGCCTCTTGGAGCAACACTCCATTTCCAATGCACTCTTCTTCGACCAGCTCACAGGAAGCTCACCACGAACTCCCCACGTCTCACCCCGAAACTCTGCCTGAGCTCCTTGGTCACTGCTCACAACAGAGCCCAAAAGACGCCCATGTCCAGCCCTCAAGTGAGGACAAAACAGAGCCCACGAACGCACTCTATGGTGCCCACAAACGCTCACGATCCGATCTACAGGGAGACTTTCACGGAGCCCCGGGAGGGAGCGCCTCTCTCTAAAAGTTAGAGAGAGAGACAACCTCATTTTTTTCCTATTTCTTTCCTTTTAAGCAATCTTGAAAATTAATTTTAATTATGGGCCCAAAAAAGGAGATAAATTCAATAGCTTCTAGAAAATTAATTTTATTATTGTTGTAAATTATTAAAATATACTATAGTGAAAAAACTTTGTATACTACCAAATTTTTTACGGGTTCCAAGCACTACGTAGATTGCAAAATTTTAAATTCATACAATGTAAAAATAAAAAAAATTGAAAATTCAAATAGTATATAAATGTATAAATTACAAAATTTAAAAAAAAAAAACAAAAAATGTAAGTAAACTTTTTGTGAAAAGAATAAATAAAATAATGTAAATATATCTATTACAAAATTAAAAATATATATTATATTATATAAAGAAATGTTATTATAATTATTATGTAATAAATATTATTCTTGATTAAAAATTTTAAATAATAAACAAATATATTTGTTGCAAAAAGGGAAAAAAAATATCCTAATGCTCCCAGAAAAGAATCAAACGAGAAGCAATACGGTTGAATAAGAGTGTCTCATGCCCACAATACCAACACGCCAAAGTCTCAATATTTTATAAGGAACGTTGTTATTTAATATATCAAAGAAACCAAAGTACGTAAATTTCTTATTTTTCAATCTAATTTTTAAAAAAAATAGAAATCTTTTCTCAAAAAAATTATTTGAAACGATTAGGATTTTCAAAAAATAATAAACAGAAAAAAAAAAAACATGAACATTACCAACAAGCTCTAAATAGGCTCTTTTAATATTGTAAGAAAGTTTTTTCAATATTATTTAAATTATAACTAATTAATTACAAGTAAATACCAAAAGAGCTTGTCAAACCAGAAATTATTTGATGACATTGCCTTAAGGTAGGTGAGAAATATGAGAAACATTAAAGAATATGAAGTTTTACTTCCAAACTAATTGACAATAAGAAGAATAACTTATATCTATTCTAAATGCATATAAGATTCTTCATTTTCTCAATTTGGGATAATTGTAAAAAACAACTGTAAATTATTTTATTTTATTTATTTATTGATAATTAGACATAACCTACTCGATTAGATGCCAAAAAAAACCGAGGAAGACCAAAAAAAAAAGCTAACAAATAAGCATAAAACAAAATAATAAAAAAGCCCATTCTTGCGTAAAAATACATAGAGATTTCCAAATTTCCAAAAATTTGTAACACTCTTATAATCACCCTTAGTCAAATATTCCCAAAACTTTTAAAAGTTTGAGAATTATTTTTAAACTTTAAAAATTATTTGAAAATATTCTTGTTGTTAACTTTAGTTGGAAACTGTTAAATTTTTTATTTTTAGATATACCTCTAAACTTTAAAAAATAAATTAATTATTTTTTTTTTAAAACGATAAATTTAAAATTGGTAAGATTTAAGATATTATTGATATTTGAAAGGTTATAATAACGATTTGATTAAATAGCTTCTAGAAATTTAAAATTCATAACAGAAGATATTTATTGTAACTCTTGAAATACACAAAATTCTAATAACAGACGTTTAAATTTTAAATGAAATGTTTTTGTTTATTATTGTATCAAAATTAAAATTAGAATTAACATTTTATTTGTAAGTACATGATATATTTAAAATTTCTAGATTCTTCTTTTCTATTTTAAATATGGCATTAAACATGAAAATTTAAACCATGTTAAATTACATAACAAACCCAAAAATATTAGCTAATTTGGACTAACATTCAACAACTTTCTATCATAAATACATAAAATAAATAATAAAAGAAGAAATATATTATGAAATTATTTTTCAATCATCATACTAACAATTCAATTAATTAAACCACTATTATTGACATAAAAATAATCTTAAGTTAATAAAATAAAAGTAAAAAAATTATAATTAATTGACTAGAGTATTTGAAACAAATTTTTTAACCCTTTTCATTAAAAACAATTAACGACAGAGATATAGTTTTAACATACTTTTAGGCGATAAGTATTCATAAGTACTTTTTTATGATTGGAAATCAAAACTTAGCTCCCATATATTGGGACACCACTTGCTGGTCCGTAGACTATACTCTAATATCAAAGGAGTGTAGATGCAAATCAAAGGTGTCTAAAATCAAGGGAATTTTTGAAACTTTTTTTTTTAAAGATTTAAGAGTATTTTTTAAACTTTTTAACAGTTTTCATTCAAATTTAATGGTAAAATTATTTTTTACATGTTTATTAAGGTTTTGTGTGGTTAATTTTGAAAATTTTCAAAGTCCTAAGTTAATGTTGACACAAACCCCATAAATATTTGATAATTTAGCCTAAACTAAAAAGAAACAACCTTTGTTTTTCAAATTAATTCCTTATACTTTTCACTTTTTTTATTATTTATTATTATTTTTAATTTTTGACTTTTTAGTTTTAGATTGTAAGCGAAATTTTAAGTAGCAAGAGGTAGGCCTTCGTTGTTGTTATTATTATTATTATTATGTTGTTAATTAGTTTTTAAGAAAGCAGGGAAAACAAGTGGAAAGAATGGTGACTGTGTTATTGGAGAGATGATTAACAAGTTTAGAGATCGTCAGTATGAGAAGATATTTCATCGCACATTCGTAACCGTGGCTGACGAAAAACTTCAAAATTGGTTTCATTGTGTTTTGTTAACCAAACTTCATGGTCGTCCTCTTGTTGGTATTTTATATGTATCGACTGCAAAACTCGCATTTTGCAGTCACAAACCTATTCCACCCGACCATAAGCGGAAGCTCTATCTCCAGGTACTTTTATAAAAACATATACTTCAACTCCATTTATTTTTAGTAAGTGAACTAATATTTTTGTTGTTAAATAGGTAGTCATCCAACTGGAGCTGCTAAAGGCCGTTGGGATCAGCTCCTCTGTTGAAGAATGCATACAAGTCATCTCCATTGACAACCAAGAGTTTCGGTTCACAAAATTCGACAAGTTCAAAGATGCAAAAATATGTCTTAGAAAGTTCCAGTAACTTCAGCCTCATGCAGTCGTTGTGGACACTCTCTCTAGTAGCGGGATTCAACTTCCGCACATCCATGTAAAACTGATCAAAATTTTCTTTGCAAATGATGTTTATTTTTAGATTCAGTAATTATTAAGGGTGAGAATTTAGACTCATAATCTTTTCATCCCTAAGATGTCATTATTTATTTCAACTGTGCCATTCTCTTTCCAAATGGTGATTAATGTTAAATAAACTCATGATCAATTGGTCAAGAGGTTGTATTTGCATGAGCCGGTCAAGAGGTTGTACTTGCATGAGCAGCCGGTAAAGAGGTTGTACTTTTATGAGTAGCTGGTCAAGAGGTTGTACTTGCATTAGCAGCCAGTCAAGAGGTTGTACTTGCATGAGTAGTCGTCAAAAGGTCGTTTATAGCGCATCCCTGTAGCAAGGTTGTTTATAGCGCATCCCTGTAGCAAGGTTGTTTATAGCGCATCCCGACAACAAGGTCGTTTATAGTGCATCCCGGCAACAAGGTTGTTTATAGAGCTTCCCGGCAACAAGGTTGTTTATAGTGCTTCCCGGCAACAAGGTCGTTTATAGCGCATTCCGACAACAAGGTCGTTTATAGCGCATCCCCGAAGCAAGGTCGTTTATAGCACATCCCCGAAGTAAGGCTGTTTATAACGCATTCTCGAAGCAAGGTCATTTATAGTGCATCCCCAAAGCAAGGTCGTTTATAGCGCATCCCCAAAGCAAGGTTGTTTGTAGCGCATCCCTTTAACAAGGTCATTTATAGCACATCCCTACAACAAGGTCGTTTATAGTGCATCCCTGCAACATGGTTGTTTATAGCGCATCCCCGCAACATGGTTGTTTATAGCGCATCCTGCAACAAGGTAGTTTATAGCGCATCCTGCAACAAGGTCGTTTATAGCGCACCCCGCAACAAGGTCGTTTATAGCGCATCCCGCCACAAGGTCGTTTATAGCGCATCCCGCAATTAGGTCATCCTGTCGCAAGGTCGTTTATAGCACATCCCATCACAAGTCCGACAATCCGACAAGGTCATCCATAACATTGATTCGAAAGGGTCATCCATAACATCGATCCGAAAGGGTCATCCATAACATCGATCAGAAAGGGTCATCCATAATATCGATCCGACAGGGTCATCTTTAACGTCGATCCGACAGGGTCATCCTTAACATCGATCCGACACGGTCATCCATAACATCGATTCGACACGGTCATCTATATCATCGTTCCGACAGGGTCATCCATAACATCAATCTTATAGGGTCATCCATAACATCAATCTAATAGGGTCATCCATTGTATAAATTCGACAGAGTCATTCATCGCATAAAATCCGACAGAGTAATTTATAGTGTTGGTCCGACAAGGGTCATTTATAGCGTCAAGCCGACAAGGGTCATCCATAACATCAATCCGACAATGTCATTTATATAATCATTCTCTTGAGTATCTTTTATAACATCTCTTATGAAGAAAAAAAAAATTAAAAAATGAAAAAAATATGAGTTTGTAAAAAAAAAATTCTTAAATAAAATAACTGTAAAAAAAAAGGTCATTTATTAAAAAAAAAATTGAAATTTTGAAAAAAAAAGTGTGCCGTCTAAAACAAACTGGCCAACCCTTAGCGTAAAAATTAAGAAAATAAAAAAACGATGGTTGTAAAAAAAAAGGCAATATTTTGAAATTAAAAGACAATTACAAAAAAAAAAGAAAGAAGGCAGACCCTTAAAATTAACAAATTGTAAAAATAAAGGGATTTTAATAAAAAGTTGGGAATAAAAAAAAAGTTTTGACTTCTCTGTACTTTATTTTAGTTACAAAACAAATATACATGAAGAAAAAAAAAAAGAGGAAACACATTAATTGAAAAAATAAAAATAAAGGAACAGTACACATACGATAAAAAGCCCAGAACAAACAAAAAAAGTTAACATACAACAAAATACAACAAAATATACTTTTTGAACTAATTTTATCAAACTTTTATAGTAATTTTCCACCTGTATAAAATAAAGTATAATCTTCAAAACTAAACATAATATTGAATTAAATTAGGGAGAATTAGGCCAAATAGATATGATTAAATAACCGTTAACATCGGCTTAAGAATGAGTCAATGGTGCTTAACTCTAACAAAGAAACCTATAGCATTTATCAACCGCTGGTTTCTTGTCGGTTCCTCTCTTTCCCTTAATAAAGTCTAAAGAAAAATTAGAAATATGGAATAAATTGGAGCGTACAGCATTTATGGCAAAGAAGCAGCTGCCACGAACCTCAGATTCAAATTCTTCCTCTAAGTCGTATAGATTGGCAAAGTCAGCTATGCTTTTTAATTCTACCGTTATTAAAAATGAAAGATTTAAATTTATAACTATTTAATCATTCAAAATAAAATCTAGACACTTAATATGTCTTTTTCACTTATGTTTGTAGTTTAATTTTAAAAAAATTAAATTGTTTTTCTCAATTTTCGATAATTATTTCTATTTTTAGAACAACAAAAAAGAAAAAGAAACTAAATATTAAACTCAGATTTGATAATTCTTATTTTACTCAAATTTTCTTAAAAACATATGAGAAATATTAATCAAATTTACAAAATCAAAACAAACTTTTTGGAAATTATTTTTTATTTTTAAATTTTAGTTTAATTTTTAAAAATATTGGTAAAATATAGATATTCAAATAAGAAAAAATAAAGAGTGAAATAGTTATTGTAGATTTAAAATTTCGAAAACCAAATTTAAAACCAAAATGGTTATGAAACAACACAATATCTCGTTTGTAACCATTTTTAGGCCCATTTGTTAACCAGATGGTTTTCTTTCTTATTTTTTTTGAAATTTAAGCCTACAACAACTATCTTACCATATATTTTTTTTTTCTTACTTAAATATTTATATCTTACCTATAAAAACCAAACAAAAATTTAGAAACAAAGAAAGTAGCTCCCAATTACTTGTTTTTGTTTTTGAAAATTTGTTAGCATTCACATACTTTCTTACGAAAAGATGGAACACATGGTAAGAAATTTGAGTAAGAATATACTTAAATTTCAAAAATCAAAAACAAAAAAAGAAAAAGAAAAAGAAAAGAAATGGTAATCAAATGAGTCCTTAGTCTTTTGTTTTTTATTTTGAAATTTAAGTTTATTTTTACTCAAATTTTCTATATTATGTTCCATCTTTCATATAAAGTATTTATGAATACTAACCAAATTTCAAAACAAAAACAAGTTTTTGAAAGTATCTTATTTTATTTTTAAATTTTTGTTTGATTTCTAAAAATATAGATAAGAGGTAGATATATAAGTAAAAAAAGACATAGAGTAATTGTTAGAGATACTTAAATTACAAATATAAAAAATAAAATAGTTATCAAAAGAGATGATAACCATTTGATTTTTTGAATATCCATTTTTCAATAAAGAATTATGTAAATGCAGATATTATCATAGAAAAGGAATGAGTTTTGTGTCCAAAAAAGAAAAGAAAAGGAAAGGAAATAATTTAGTGAAATATAAAAAATAAGTAAATATTGTATAAAAACAAAAGTCAAGGTCATTAGGGAACGACTTGCATTATCTTGTTTACCAAGCATAGATTGTATGTTCAGTGTAGCTTTTCATTCTATAGAATTCGCACCCACGCAGAAGAAGAAGAAGAAAAGGGGTTCGATCTCTAGCGATGGCGGGGGAGATGGTTTCGGGTGCTGCGTTGGGTGCTATAACAGGGGAGCTGCTGAAGCTTGTGATATGCGTACTGGAATTGACGTTTCATTTCAAATCCGATCTGAAGAAGATCAGATCCAATTTACAGAATTTAAACTCTGTGATAGAGAGTCTGGGAATTAAGCGTGGTGACTTCTTGGACCGCCAAGAAACCACAAACACAATAAGGGAGCTCATAACCAAAGGGAATGAGCTGATTTGCAAGTGCGACGCTGTGAGAAACAACCCATTCAAGTATCTCAAGATCCCGATTTACGCCAGAAGGCTTCGCAAGTTCGATGCTGAACTTGTGACGGCCTCTAACAGTTTGAACTCGCTATTGATTGCTGAGATATACTTAAATCGAGCTAAGAGAAGTAGTTTACGTCGTTTGTTGCATTACGTTTGGGACAAGATCCAAACAAAAGTTGCTCATGAGAGTTCTATCAATCATGCCTCTCCACACCCCACGCTGCCTTTAATGTCTTCCGACGGCCAACCACGCAAAGGTACGTAGATCTATAAACTCTCCTTGTTTTGTTCTGCATTTGCAAAAAATTTAATTAATTATAATTTCATGAACTAAAATTAAATCTAATAAAACTTGAAAAATTATTAAATATGTGTAACTTAGGCCCAGTTTAATAACCATTTTATTTTTAGTTTTTTTTTTATGAAATTTAAGTCTACAACAACTACTTTACTATAATTTTTTTTATTTGGATATCCACATCTTACCTATATTTTAATAAACAAAACCAAAATTTGGAAACAAAAAAAAAGTAGCTTCCAAAAGCTTGTTTTTGTTTTTGAAATTTGGTTAGTATTCACCTACTTTCTTAAGGAAATATGGATACATTGTAGGAAAGATGGAGCATATGGTAGGAAATATGAGTAGAAATAAGCTTAAATTTCATAAACTAAAAACAAAAAACCAAATGATTATCAAATAGGGCCTTAGCTATTCATTTATAATAATGACACTTCAAGTAAAGTAACATAAAGAGTCACATCGTTTATATATACATACAGTTATGGCGGAAAATATTCTCTAATTAAGTTGAAATATAATTGAGAAATTAAAAGGAAAAACAACGAAAGAGAACGCAAGAATTTCGGTGGAAAAACTTCCAAATTGGAGAAAAAAAAATTACCATGAACAGAAAAAGTCCATTTATTAGGAGCAGCTAGCGTAATTAGCAATGTTACAATCTCCAAGTGAGCAAAAAGAGCCAACACTTTATTATAATCAATATATTTCTTTTGAGAATAATATTTTGCAACTAATCTCACTTTATATCTCTCAATTTTCCCTCTTTCATGTTGTTTCATCTTGAACACATATTGGACACCTACTGCTTTCTTTGTCCTAGAAAGTGTACAAAGTTCACAAGTATCATTGCTCTTTATGGCATTCCTTTTATAATTCATATTATTCTTCCATTATTCATATGGGAAAAATTCTTCAAAATTTAAATGTTCATTATCACTAAAAATACAAAAATGAGTAAGATCATTGAAACTTTGACTTAGCCCTTCAATTTCATCAAATTTGTCTTGCAAATTTCTCATGCAATGTGGCCCTTTATTTGAGCTTCATATGATGATGGTGTGTCTTTTTTAGGAGAGATCGGTGGTGTTGGTGGTGATGATGGAGAAGCAACCTCACTACATTGTCTATCATTATTTTCAAGAAATAATAGATTCATGAATTCTCTTGGTCATTTCAATTCCATATTGCTTCCTTGTCAAACACAACATTTCTACCTACCATTGCCTTTTATGTAGTTAGATTATAAAGCTTGTAGCATTTTGAACTTGCATCATATTCAACGAATACCCACTTCTAACTTTTATCATCAAGCTTACAACACTTTTTATCTAGTACATGTGCATAAGCTATACTCTTAAATACTTGTAGACGAGCAATAAATTACTTTCTTTTTGTTTCTTCTTGTTGAGGAGTAACATTTTATTCCACACACTTATTCTGGGAGAACGATTTGATAAATAATATGCACATACAACTGCTTGTGCTGAAAATTTTTCTAGCATTTTTTTACTCTTAAACATGATTCAAGCCATATTGAATGTATATAGTTCTATTCTTTCTTTCTACGACACCATTTTTGGTGAAGTATATTAAATTCTCGTGGGCCGAAAAATTCTATTTTCTTAACAATATCATTTGAATTCATTTGAAGCGAATTTTCCTTCTCTATCCAATTTTAACGTTTTTATATACATATCACTTTCTTTTTCAACAAGAGATTTGAATCTCTTAATTAAACATGTTGAAAGCCTCTTATTTCTCTTTGACAAAATACCAAGTTTTCTTTGCCTAAAATAATAATAAATAAATTAAAAAATTTCCAAAAAAGCTTGGTCTGATTTGTCCATAAAGATTAGCGTGAATAAGCTATAGTGGTCTTCATGCTCTTGTTGTGAAAAAAACATCCTTGATTGTTTTCCATAAAGAAAACATTCACAAAATTGGTCTGGATGTTTTACATGTGGCAAACCTTTCACCATGTGTTCTTTCTTGCCTAGTCTTAGGCCATCAAAGTTCAAATTCCCAAATCTCATGCTTCAAATCCAAGATGGATCCAAAACAATAATTTTAAACATTTTTTCAACGTCCTTCTATCACCATTTGCACGTTAGCAATCATAATCTCATGATTATCTCTTATTAAAATACTATAATTCTTCATTAAAACATTATAGCCTTTCGCCAAGAAGTTGTCCCAAACTTAAAATGATGTTCTTCATATTTGGCATGTAATAGTTATTTGAGATGAACTTATGCTTACAATTCTTCAAGTTGATTAAGAATGTTTAAATTTTCTTTCATTAAATTTTTTTTTAATATTGACAAATATGATATTTCCAATGATAGATTCATCAAGTTTCACGAACATTGATTAATTTTCACACATGTTATTGCTTGCTCCTGTATGAAGATACTATGAACTATTTTCACATGTCTCTTAATTCCCATTTATACGCTAGAAGAAAAGACAATTAATTCACTCCTTTGAGTTTTTTGCTCAACATAGTTGATATTTTCTTCGGTTATATCTTGGTATTCCCAAGAATAATGGCAAAATCTATGAAAATTATTACATCTAACTCGACTTTCGTCATATCCCATGTCATTATTATTTGATCTTCAACCATATGGCCTTGAGTAATTTTGTCTTCCATGACCTCTTGATGAACTAGTATTTGAAATACTTTATTTTATCGAAATTCTCCTCAACCTCGTCTTCTAAGGTAGCCACGTCCATGTTTGTGTCCACCTCCTCCACTTTGATTACATTTTTCTTGATCATCTTCTTTATTTTTTAGCTACAATTGTGACTTGTTTGTTATGTTTTAAAAGATTCTCTTCATGGGCTTGCAAAGTACCCACAAGTTGATCAATTGACATCATACTCATCTTTTGATTATTCTATCCCTACATCGATAAAAATTGAATTTTTCATCAAATAAACAAAGTATCCTTTCAATTACTTGATCATCATGTAACGTCTCACCATATCTTTCATTTCATTAACTACCACTAGCAATCTAGAGGTATAATTTGAAATTGATTTAGACTTTTTCATATGTAGTGATTCATAATCATCACCTCTCAATTTTTTAAGGTGAACCTTCTTAATGCGATCTATTACTTTATTTGTAGTTTTCAAAATTTTCATGCTTGCATCGTAGTAGTTGCTCCAGAAATCTTCTCAAAATTTGTATCATTTATTGCTTGATGAATAATGGTGAGCATCTTCTGATATTTCTTTCTAGTATTTTGCAAAGTTTTTCATTGAGCTTGATTTAAAGCCACATCATTTTCTTGTTTGTTATAGTCTCTATCAACAATTTTCCATGCATCTTGTGAGCCAAGTAGCTAGAGCTTTCATTCAAATACACCAACTATTATAATTTTCCTTTGTCAGTCGATGTACTCTAAGAGAAACCATATTGTTGTTTTCCATTTGCTAAAACAATTCTTTTCTTTCAAACTCAAGTTTTGATACCACTTTGTTGGAAGTGAGTGAACACTCACAAAACAAAGAATCAAACAATAAATATTTAACAAGAACCATTCACTTGTATCGAAGAACCTTTTCTTGAAGTTAAAAACTTGGTTCACATTTCTATCTCAAGAAGACTTTGGCTTTTATTTTTCTTTTACTCACTTCACTTTATTTGATGCATTTATGCTTCAACTCATACAATACATCCAATTTATAGGACTCTAGGTAAAAATCTAGACCTATAACTCACACATCTAAATATATAATTTTTTTCTTTTTTACTTTTAACTTAACTTTATTACATGACTCTCATACTAACTCATTCTAAACAACAAATTTAAAAAAAAAATTCCATTAATTAATTAATAACTTATGAGATTTGAATAATTTATTAAAACGTGCTTAATGTTCAACAAATACCCCCAAAAGAAGAAGCTCACCCTCAACACAAAAGATGAAAAAAAACGTGCTTAACTTAGACCCCGTTTGATAACCATTTTGTTTTTTGTTTATTGTCTATGAAATTTAAGCTTATTTCCATTCAAATTTCCTATCATGTGCTCCATCTTTCCTACAATGTATCCATCTTTCCTTAAAAAAGTAGGAGAATACTAACCAAATTTCACAAGTATAAACAAGTTTTTGGAAGCTACTTTTTTTTGTTTACAAATTTTGGTTTTGTTTACTAAAATATAGTTAAGATGTAGATATCCAAATAAGGAAAAAAGGTATAATAAGGTAGTTGTTGTAGACTAAAATTTCATAAACAAAAAACGAAAAACAAAATGGTTATCAAACGGGGCCTTTAACTTTTAACTAAGAAGACACTATTTTCTCACTCTCAAAAAATAGATGAAAAAAAACATAAAAAGAAAAGAAAGTTGACTAGATTTAGTAAATCTATCTCAAAAATAAATTAGAAGCATTTTCATGTAGAGCACTTGAAACATATACTTTCATTTTTTTTAAATTCTTTTTGTGTGTGTTATTTTTTTTTTTTTTAACATTTTGCTAAAACTAATAGAGCCCTAATTTGAGGAGAAGATAAAGGTATCGAAAAATGATCAATATGAGATTTTTCATTGGACTTTCAAAACAGCGGATAAAAAAAAACTTAACGCCCGTTTGATAATTATTTGGTTTTTATTTTTAAAATTTAAACTTTGTTTACTCTTATTTTCTTTCATATGTTCCAACTTTCTTACAATATCTATTTTTCCTTAAGAAAATATGTGAATGCTAATCAAATTTCAAAAAAAAAAAAAAGAAAAAAGAAAGAAATTTGGAAGCTACTTTTTTTGTTTACAAATTTTTGTTTTATTTTTAAAATATAGGCAAGATATAAATATACAAGTAAGTAAAATCATAATCATATGGTAAGGTAATAGGTGTAGTCTTAAATTTCAAAAACCAAAAACTAAAATTAAAATGATTATTAACGGGATCTTAATAATTGATTTTGTTGTTATTATGTCACGTGATCTGGTCCCTCAAAGGTGTTTTATATGTAACCAATAAAAAAGTTTGCATTCTGCAGTCAAAAGAGTATTCAACATGCCAAAAAGGAGTAAAGGTCATATTTCAAGGTACGTATACTAAATTGACAAATTTTAAAACTCTCTTTTTTATCTTTTGCAAAAGTTTTTTAATATGCACATCTATAGTCCACACACTTAAATAGAAAAAGTATGAGACTTTTCAACAGATTTATAGAAAATTCAAATTTGTTGGATCCATCCAATATCAATGCTGGTTACACTTGGTCTAATATGCAAATTCGTCCTATTCTTTCCAGACTTGATCGCTTTCTTTATTCAAATGAATGGATGGTTAAATTTAAGGAGCATTATGTTCGAAGATTAAACCGAGTAACGTCCGATCATTATCCTATTCTTCTTGAATCTGCTGCTTTGAAATGGGGGCCTTGTCCCTTTCGATTTGAAAACTATTGGTTGTCGCACAAGGACTTTGTTAGGGACATCATCGAATTGTGGAATAATAATCACATACAAGGTTTTCCAGGTTACTCGTTAATGCGAAAACTTAAGAATTTGGCAGCTCATTGCAGAAAGTGGGGTAATTCAATGTTTGATTCTGATAAAAGCCTACATCACTCTATTGTTAAAAGAATTGCCAACATTGATGGCAAGGAAGAGCAATACAACATTTCTATGGAAGATACTGTTCAAAGGCAAAGTCTCAAGTTGGAGTTGGCTTCAGTAGTCATGAAAGAAAGTATTAAATGGCGGCAAAGATGTAAAAAGGATTGGCTTATGGAGGGGGATGAAAACACTACGTTTTTTCATAAGTCATGTACGGCTAAGAAGAGATTCAACTTCATATCTGAAATTATTGATAGAGATGGAAATTTTTTTGTCACCGACTCTGAGATAGAAAAAGAGTTTTTAAATTATTACTCGAACATTTATGGGGGTACAAGTGGTGAAGGTTGGTTGATAACCAACTTGGATTGGAAGCCTATTCTTAAAGTTAAGGCTGATTATTTGATAACACCTTTCACAACAGATGAAGTTCAAAAAGGCCTTTCCTCGCTTGGAAGCAACAAAGCACCGGGACCAGATGGGTTTACAATTGAATTTTGTAAAACGTTTTGGAACATGCTGCAGCCTAACATAATGGACATGTTCCATGATTTTTTTCGAACAAACATCGTAAACAATGCAGTCAATGAAACGTACATAGCTTTAATCCCCAAAGCTCCCAAGCCAACTAAAGTTACTGAATTTAGACCGATCAGTTTGACTACAAGTATGTACAAGATCTTAGCCAAAGTATTGGCTGAGAGGCTTAAAAAAGTGCTTCCTGAAACTGTTGCTCATAACCAATGTGCCTTCATAGCTGGTCACCAAATCACTGATGCTTCTCTTATGGCGAATGAGATTGTTGACTATTTGAGATGCTCTAAACAAGAAGGAATTGTTATAAAACTCGATGTGGAGAAGGCCTTTGACAAAATTAATCGCAATTTTATTTTAGCAATTTTGAAACTGAAAGGATTCCACAAAAAGTGGATTTATTGGATTCATGGTTGTCTTTCTTCGACTGTTGTATCAGTTATTATTAATGGCAGGCCTAGAGGGAGGATCGCTACCAGCAGAGGCATTAGGCAAGGCGATCCCCTATCACCATTTCTCTTTGTATTGGCTATGGATTACCTTACTCGCCTTCTTGATGACTCTCAAGGTAAAGGACTTATTCAGGGTTGCGTTTTTAAAAGTAACGGCCTTCAAGTCAATCATATACTTTTTGCAGACGATATTCTTCTATTATCTACTGCTGATAGGTCTCAATTGCAGAATTTGTTAACCATTATAAGGATCTTTGAAGGCTCATCGGGCCTGACGATAAATTTACAAAAATCAACATTATCAGGAATCAATGTTAATATTGATAAGGCTAAGGAATTGGCGGATTTATGGGGAATCAAGTATTCTCCTTTACCCATTACGTATTTGGGGCTTCCATTGGGTGATGACCCGCGACATATCTCTTTTTGGAACCCAATCATTGAGAAGGTTCAAAGAAAATTTGGTAACTGGCAATATCAATATTTATCGAAGGGAGGTCGATTAACTCTTGTGCAATCCGTTCTAACCAACTTGCCAACATACTATTTATCTATCTTTAAAGCCCCTACTACCTTTTATAAGAAGGTTGAAAGATTAATGAGAAGTTTTTTATGGGAGGGAGTGGATAAAAATGGGGGTTCCCATCTGGTGCGATGGGATATTGCTTCACTACCTAAAGAACAAGGAGGTTTGGGCATTGGAAAAATCATTAACTTTAACTTGGCCCTTCTAGGCAAATGGATTTGGAGATTCTTTGACCGCATTGAAAGCTTGTGGAAACTCATTATTGCTGCAAAATATAATGTTAAAAACAATATTGGTCTCCCTATTAAAGGTCGGTGGAGTAGCAATAAGGCTCCTTGGAACTCTATCCTGCAAATGGCCAATATGGTATTAGAGAAAATGCGATGGCGAATTCGCAATGGGAGGAACACGAGCTTTTGGCACAACGTTTGGGCGCTTGATGGCCCCCTTTTTATCTCTTATCCTAGATTCTATGCTCTAAGTTCTAGGAAAAATATATCTGTTGCTGAAGCTTGGGATCAACAAGAGAACTCTTGACATTTCTATCCTCATAGAAACTTGATGAACAGAGAAATTGATTTATGGAAAAATATTTCTTGCAATTGGCCGACTCCCCTTAATGTAGGATTGGAAGACTATATTGAATGGACATTGGATGATAGCCCCAATTACACAGTATACTCCATGAAAAACTCTCTCTTGCATGTCATTGCAACTTCTGCTTCTACTTTAAATGCAACATTCTGGTCCACAACGATCCCAAAGAAAATTAAAATGCATCTTTGGGCCTTATTCCATTCTGGAGTCAACACAGCTGAAGTCATGCAAGAAGAAATCCTACGAACTGCTTGTCCCCAAGTTGGTGTGTGATGTGTAATAATGAGATCGAAACCAGCCATCATTTGTTCATGAGATGTTCTTTTTTGGCTCCTCGCCTCCTTTCAATTATTGATGATGCTGAATTTGAGGATCCTAGTCGAACTCTGCAACACCTTTTATTACACACGGTTAACAGGAAATGCAAATCTAAAAAGAGGCTTTTGCTTGCTAATATCATAGGTGGCTATTGTTGGTGGATTTGGTTGGAGCGAAATGGCCGCATTTTCAACGAGAAACACAAAGTTAAATCAGCTATGGAAATTTGGGATGATATTATTGTCAATGCTGCCAAATGGTGTGATAAATCATCTCTTTTTAAAGACTACAACGCCTCTTCCATAATTATTAATTGGAGGGCTTTCTTGTAATTTTGTTTGTATGCTTCTTGCATATGCAAATATATTCGTATCTTTTCCAAAAAAAAAAAAATGACACCAAAATTTACGTCTAAAATGAGAATAAATGAGAAAATGATATCAATTATTGAAATTTATATTATTGATATGTGAGATACGGATACATGAGAGACTATTTATAACCATGAAACAAAATGAAAAAGAGTACGATAGAACCCTGTAACAATATAAGGTAGAATTACATAATTATTTACACGATTTGTAAAGACCCAAAATTTTCAAATATTAAAGTAGGAGAATTTACTACAAACATGCATGCATGTAAAACCATGGTAAATCAACCACAATAGAATAAACAACTTTTAATTGGTAAAAGCAGGCAAATTCAGTTGAAATTTTTCATTTAATAAGTAGGTGAGAAGGATCCCAAAAACCTTAAAACACTTAAATACAATGTAACATCATCAATTAAATAGTTATGCTAGAAAAGTAACGCAGAGGTTCTCAAGAAAAATTCACATAGAAAAAAGTGAGTTATGAAATTCAGTAATGATCCCCTACTCAGCATACAATATGTATACTAGAGCAAAAGAAGCAAAACAATATAAGCCATAAGTTGTAATACAATACGTATACAATAACTAGACAATTCCATTTGAATTATCCGGAGCATGCCTTACTATTATATCAAAAAGATGGATAATCAAACCTATTTCTCGATTTAATAGAAGCCCGAAAGATGAATAGGATCCCAAATAAGGAGAGATATATAAAAAATAGGTCTGATTACGCCTATTTCTAATCTTAAATGGAATGTAAGGACGTAGGGGCCCATATGGAAACATAGTATCTATTTAAATACGCTTGGATGACCACTTCTCATAATTAGAATGTATATAACCTAGCCGTAAATACCTAGTTGGATTTAAGTTTAAAAAGAAAAGAAAAAAAAACTATCGAAGCTTGTACAATTAAAATAATAATAATAATAATAATAATAATAATAATAATAATAATAATAATAATAATAATAATAATAATAATAATAATAATAATAATAATAATAATAAGACAAACTTCCCGCAGAAGCTTGTCCAAAAGAAAAAAAAGTTAAGAATAAAGTTAAATAAAACATATAGAGAGAGGCATAGATGTGTTGCTTCAGCAAGCCACCATATGAAAGATATTTATGGTTACTTTCATGCTTAATGATAATGATAAAAAATAATTTGGAGAAAAAAAAAGGAGGGAAAGGAAAAGAAAAGAAGAAACCCACCATTTGGGCAAGGAAGATGAAGAGAGAAAGCAAAATTTAAGTAAGAGAGGGAGCTTGAAGGACTTAGAAGCTACTTATGGATGTTTGTGAACAAATATCAAATATGGAAAGGAAAGGTAAGTTTTATAAACTTTTCTTCTTAAATAAAACTATAGAACGTTCTTTGAAAAGAAAAAAAAAACTATAGAAATGTAACACTTGTTTTAGTTAGGGGTGTTCATCGGTCGGTCGGAATCGATTTTGAAGGAAAAATCGATGTCAATCACCGACACGTCGGTTAAAGTCAGTCGGATTTCGAATATCTCAATAAGTGGAAAATATCAACCGGCTAAACATGCCGTCGGTCGGTCGGTTTTGGTCGATTATTTGAATTTTGATGAACTAAGTAAAAACCTTTAAAAGAAAGAAAAGATATCAAGCAATAAAGAAGAGATATAGATATAAGAAGAGAATACAAAAGAAGAAGAGAGGAAGCAAAGGCGAGAAAATGAGAGAGTTTCAGAAGATAGAAAAAGATAACAATGAAATGGAAGAGAGAGGATAATAAAATATATATATATATCAAAAAGTACATTTAATGCTACTGACAACACGATTTTGAAAAAAAGTCAATATATTTAAAAGTATTTAATTGTATTTCAAATATATCAGTACCAACAGTAATTATAATGGCTTTGGAAATGAAAAATGCACTGCCCAAAAACTAATGCTCGGTCAAATCATAATGTTGTAGATATTTCACTACTCATTTCTTCGACCGACCGACTAGTCGATTTTGGAGTGAAAAAATCGACTCCGGCTGACCTTTCATAAAAACCGACCGACCGACGTCAAATTGGTCGATTTTGGTCGATCGGATCGGTTTCTAACTTTTAATGAACACCCCTAGTTTTAGTAAAAAGAAAAAAAATTAGAAGCTTCCATAGGAAGCTTGTCATTTAAATAGAAAAAGAAATTAATAACAATAATAATGGAAAGAGAAAGAAAAGAAATACTAATATAATAAAAGTTAAAAAAAAAAAGAAAAAAAAAGAAAAGAGAAAGGTGTGGCTTTATTGAAGCCACACATCTTAGATATTTGTTTATAAAATTGTAAAAAAAAAAAAAAAAAAAAAAAGAAAAGAAGGGAGGCAACCCTCGTGAGAAAGGGGAAAAGGAAAAAGGAAGCTTGAAGAAGAATTTTGGACAAAGTTCTTGGTTTGATTTGCTATTTAGGGTAAGTTTCTTCTTTTTTGTTAAAATTAGCATAAAATGGTGAAAGTTCTCATTTGAATTTCTTTGTGAGCTTTCTCTTTTAGTTTGAAAAGATGATGGGTTTCAAGATTTATTTCATATATATATATATATATATATATATATATTTAATAAGAAAGAAAAGGCTTATGTTGTGGTAAAGAAGGGAGGAAGAAGATGAATAGTAAAAATTAGAGAGAAGTTGAATTGATTTCAATATGGGTATATGTTTGGGTTTCAAGATATATATATATATATAATAAGAAAGAAAAGACATATTTTGTGGTAAAGAAGGGAGGAAGAAGATGAATAGTAAAAATTAGAGAGAAGTTGAAGTGATTTTAATATGGGTATATGCTTGGGTTTCAAAATTTATTTAATATGCATATATATATATATATATATATATATATATGTTAATGAGTAACTTAGATGAGAGAAAATTTAAGCTTGACATATTTTAAAAGGATTATGCTCCAATTAGTTGTTGATGTTATTTAAATTATAATTTTCAGGACAAACAAAGATTGAGATGGCATATAACCCAAAATTTCCTTTTCAATAGTATAGTTAGTAATTCATTCTTATTATCAAGTACTTTTTTTTTCTTCAAAATTTAAATAGTGAACTTCCATAAACATAACATCATGAATGGTTGGAGTAATTAGTGTGAGTGTAAAAGAGAGTTTGTTATGATCTTTTTCTAAGAAAATATTTTGGGTTCCTTAAGCGTTTCTTATAATTTTCCATTATAGAGACAAATTCTAAATTTTATACATCTTTTGAGACTTATAATGGTCGCATGCTAGTTGAGAGACTCTTCAGATTCATGGAATGATAAATTAGAGACTTCTATAAGAATTCAAGAGTTGCACGTGTTATATGTAAAGTAGTTGAAAATTGCTAGAACTTTGTATCCTTGTCGACAGAGATTGCTCTACTGTGCGTATTGAGACTACTCTATGCCAGTACGACAGAGATTGCTCTGTTGTGCGTATTGAGACTACTCTACGCCAGTACGATAGAGATTGCTCTACTGTGCGTATCGAGACTACTCTACCCCAGTACGACAGAGATTGCTCTTCTGGGCGTATCGAGACTACTTTACGCCAGTACAATAGAGATTTGGGCCCAAGCTTAGAGATAAATTTACCAACATGAGATGTGTTAATTCATTCTATTGTGGATATGAAATGCTTACTGACCGCATTTTTGTTGTTCATTTGATGATAGAGTTGATTTCAGGATGATAATGTTGTATTGAGTTCTTCCTTTAACTTTGGAATGAAACTTTCTTGTAAGCTATTTTATCATGTATCTTATTACTCAGTGGACTTATTAGCTCACTATTTTCCTTCCTTAAAATTTCCACCAGGTAGCGACTGAGTTCTCACAAGCTTGCTGAAGTCGACCCTACCACCAGACTTGGATAGTTTGCATAGCATTTTGTATGTGCATAGTTTTGGGTGCATATATATGTATATATCTTTTTTGTTGTTATTGTTCGTGGTGGCTAGTACTGTTGCAAGACTTGATACTATTTTGGGTTTGTAATTCTAAGCATGCATGTTATTAAACCAATAGATTGTAAATGCTCATAAACATTTGAAATGGTGGCTGGAGCTTGAATGCATTATTTTGAGACTATATATTTATATTCCTTTTCAGGTTTAGTATCGTCCAATTTTTAGAGGAAACTCTGTCGAAATTTTCAGAAATTTTGATTTCGAAAAAGAAAAGAATTAGTTAGTCACCTTTTGTTAAAATTGTTCAGGTTATAATAAAAAGTTCTTGACAATAAATTTCTTGGTTTAGTGGGGATCTATTGTAGATATATCGCGTCCTAGGTTAGTAGGGTATATTTGGGGCGGGGTGTGTCAAGAAATGTGGAAGTTGAAACATGAAATTTGTATGTCTTCCTTTTGGAATGAAACTAAGGGAAAATAAAAAGGATGGAAAATTTTGGCCTCAATAGCTAAGTAAAGGAAAATCTTTTGTATTGGTGGGCTTATGTTTCGATGTAACTAACAGCAAAAGAATGTAAGAGAAATTCAAAGGTTAAAATGGAACCTTAGGTGTTTCAAAAGAAAAAAAAAAACCTTAGGCTGGAGAGAAAAAATATGGAGAGGAGAGAAAAAGTAAATGAAAGAGGAAAATAATTTTATAATAATAATTATAAGAAAGAGTAAAGTACAATGAAAGATTATCAATCTTATTCGTAGAATAATTTAACTTAAAATGTGAAATTATTGGAGTTTTAGGATGAAAAACAAAGGGTATAATGGAAGTTTTCTTGGAAACTAATCATTAGTAGTTGAAATGTTAAATTCATGAAACATTGGAATAACTTAAATGATTGAGGAATCAAAGTTTGAAACATTTAATGAGATTGTGCTCTAATGGAGAGATTCAAGAATGATTAATAATTGGTTAAATTATTTTGACTTCAGGTCAAGTAAATACTCGGATGACTTACAATTTAAATTCCTCTAGTCATGTGATTTATTCTATAAATACTTTTGTCAATGCATTAATATTGTAACGTTTTATGATTGCACATTAGAAATGGTGGAGTAATTATTATGTGATTTTACATAAATTGTTGTGAATTTTCGAACCCTATGGTTATAGAGATATAAAAGAGAAATTATTATAATAATTTATTTTTAAGGAAAGCATATGATACGAGTTTCCATAAATTTCTTTGTTTTAGTAAAATAATCATCTTAAGGATATTTCATGAACTTGATTAACATTTGAAGGATTTATGTATCTTTTATATTGATTGAGAATTTGAAAAGTTATGGAGCGAAGATTTAGAGGTTTTAAAAAGGATTTGAAAAGTTATACGTTCTATGTTGAAGATAGTCTAAATTATTAAATCTTTATTTCCATGGTGAGTTTTCCCAAAAATTCACTTGGGTGAATGTATTTGATGTGCTTCCATCATGTGGCTGTGGCGTGCATCAAGATGATTTGTCAATGAGAGATTGCTCTATTGTTCGTATCAAGACTCCTCTACACTAATATGATAGAAATTGCTTTATTGTGATAGAAATTGCTTTATTGTGCGCATTGATTATGCCGGTGTGATAGAGATTGCTTTTGTTGTGCGTATCCAGATTACTCTACGCCAGTATGATAGATATTGCTCTGTTGTGTGTCATGGCCATGCTCGTCTAGTGCGTGTTGCACCTGGCTGCATAACCGTTTAGACCCCTTTTTATCATGGTTTCATAGAATATGGTTTACTTTCATTCTTCTTAATTATCATTTCCTTGTATTTTTGTTAGCGTATGTCTCCTCGCCATTTTGACGTGCAAGCCTGCCACATAAAAAATGACAAAAAATGTACTATAAGGGGTATGATTTCTTGAAGTTTCCTTCCTACCAAGTTATTTGAGCAATACAATATAGTTGAAGTGGTCTTTCTTCACTACTACAATTTCAGTCTTGCATGACAATTTTTAATTGTCATAGTTCATTTATTATGACAATTATCCCAAAAATATACTATGTCATTGTATCCCCTGTCATGGTAAGACTTTTATGACAATTAATAACAATGTCATAACATATAATTTATGACAATTATAACATTGTCATAAATGTTTATTCGTGACAACTAAAGATTGTCATGAAACGATGAATAATAGGGTTTATTATAATTATTTATGACATTTTATAATTGTCATAAATTATGATACTTTTGCAATTATAGCTTTTCCTATTATGACAATTTTAAAATGTCATGAAACTAGGTTATTTTTACAAATAAAATTAAATTGTAAACTGTCATGAATTCACCATTCATGACAATTATCATAGTCATTATTTCTATTTCATGATAATTTAAATCTGTCATAAGAGAGATAACATGACTGTTGTGATCATCATATTTGTATTTCTTGATAGTTTAAAGTTGTCATAAAATGAATTTCATGACAGTTGTGATAGTCATAATTTTTATTTCATGATAGTTGAAAGTTGTCTTAAAAGATATATCATGACAGTTTTAAAATTTTAAAATTGAAAATTATTCATTGATTTATTCATATAATTCATATTAATTACTATTGGATTTATTAATGCAAAAGCTCCAACATTTAAGCTATTAAATAATTGTGCATTCCAAAAATATTGTCACGATCCACATAAAAGAGAAATAGATTTAAGTGATGACGATGTAAATAAGACTTTAACAAACACTTAAAGCTTATACAAATATAGTTTGTATATATAAGTTGTAAATGAATTTACATTCAACTCCTCATAAAGCCTAGAATGAGAATCAAATACATCGACCACTTGTACGATGGTGACAATTTGAACGATAAGCGCTGCTGCAAATGATCCTTACCTTGAACAAAGTACCTACACAATATAGTTATAAAATTTTAAGTGAATGTAAAACAAAATGAAAATATTTACTGACATAACCTAGCCACCCATTTCAAACCATCCATATATTTGCAAACACAATTGGTAGATATAATTATAAATCTTGACATGTTAAATTCAAGAAATATATAATTGGATGGAGACAATTACAAAGAAAAACAAGAAATGAAGAATGAACCTATATAAAGTATTAGCTTATGCACATCACCATCTTTAGGAACTCTTTTTCCTATATCAATTATATCTCAAAATAAGAAAACAAAAGTAAAAAGGGTTTATCATTTTTCACCAAGCGGACAATTAAATAGAACCTTACGAAAATCTTAAATAAATGCTTGTGTAATTTTCTTGTTTTACTTTCTGTTATTCACTTCAAATATATGCATCTATACATTAGCTTTCAAAGAAATAGAACAATACCTTCTAAGGCAAGTTGCTTCCACACTTTCAACTTCAAGTTTGAGTATCTGGTTGAAAACAATTATATAAATATCATCAGACGACATCTTTATGATTAAAACATGATGTTATATGAGAATAAATAAATTTAACCACTAAGCATAAATGTTGAGTCGATAAGAAGATAAAGAGTTTACCACAAATTATAGGCTAAAACTCTCAAATGAAGCTGAACGTTTGCAACCAAAATATTCGAACACATCCACTTTCATAGGACCATCTAGCCTAATTCTCAAACTCTTCTCCATATTAAGCTCCAATTGTCTTCGAATCCAATGCCTGTTTTTTTTTTTGTTACTTTTTGAAATGAAAAAGACACAACAACAATATAACTAATAACAATAATATGACAAAAAGATAGCCTTACTTGATTATTCATCCATGCTTTCCATTCATATTGACAAAAACCATTGTTGTTTCCAACCAAAACAACTTAGTATTCAATCTATTAAAGCAAATGAGAAATATGAGTATATCTAGATTTTATTTTTTGGCTACCATAACTGCAGGATAGCCACATAATCACTATTCAAAGATATTGCAATGAGTATAACATCATTTTTAGAAGTTAGAGATTAGACTTACTTGGTAGAATGTTCACTTGTTGCAGCTGTTAAGAGTACTCCAAAAATATATTGCTCAAAATATAAAATCCAAAGTATTAGTTTAAGTTTAGAAACTATGTTTCCTTGAACATCGTTCTCCTAAGGCCAACCGGAGACTTTCACAAAAATGTATATGGTGTTCTACAAAAAAAGCATATGACACATCATCTTGCAAATAATATGAATGAACCCACGAACTTGGCCCATTCAACACGGACCATGTCGAGTTCATCTTGACTATACATTGATGGTGCACTTTTCATCTAAAAAAATAACATAGTATTCAAAACTTGATTATTATAACTGTATCTATAGGTTTTAAGATTTAATATACGTACAACATCAGTGTATGGAGTCTCAAGCTGGAATATTATCTCGCGCATGAATCGCATTACATAATACCCACACTCTACATCACCAACTTGTTTCGGACACTATGCATGCAAGGAAAAAAATGAACTTAGTAAGATATACATAAATGATACATAAAGTTAGATTAAGAAAACCATTAGAGCTACCTTGATTAATTTCCACGTAAGCTTCTTATTAGTGATGTCTTTAAAAGCTCTGCAAATGATAGAAAATTAATTTGTTCATAAACAATAATGGTGCATCACTTTGATAGGATCTGAAATCTACGTACCTGCTAAGTACTGTAGTTATGTCAGGATGCAAACGATTGCGTAATGAGTCCATGAAAAAGGCACATCCCTTTGATAAATCCATGATTATTAATGACCAATGATATCTATAACAAGACAATAACATATTAAATAAATAAGAAGAAGACCATAAAATTCTAAGACATTGATGAAACTTACCCTGAGTTATATGGAAAGAGTAATGGTTGATTTGAATCAATTTCTCTCAAGCGTCTAATGAGTTTGTTAACACGTAATTCAACAGATGAATTTAAAGATAGAGCACCAGAATCCATAAAGTGGTACATGTTTAGAGGTTTATTCACATCCAAATGTTTTTTCAAGAACCTGCGCATGACATAATAATTGTTACTATTCATCAATTATTTAAGTACAATAAAATTCATAACACTTACATCATGTATGCATCAAGGCATGGATTAGCAATTGCGTGCATCTTAGAGAAATTGTGCACATCATCCAATAGAATGCTACATTTGTGTTGAGTGTCAAACACATCCTCAGGCACATTGATTTGAATCGATGAAGGGACGAGCTCGAGCTCCCGCAACAAATATTGTAACTCTATTGGTAGATTATGCACTACTGTGTTTGAGCATGCATTCATGTTCTTCTGCAACTTTCTAGGGCTTCTACGAACCTTCTGTTGTACGATAACATTAGTAAACCAATATTTACAATAACATTTACGTATAAGACAATAAATATTACCTTTGGACTACTAATAATTACTAGACGTCGAGGCCATAATATATGTGACCCTATTTCTTGTGACAGTGTGTTCCCATATTCTTTGTATGGTATAGGCACCTCACTATCACCGTTGAAAACAACGTCTATTGACACGAGGACATTATCTCCAGCACGATCCCAATAAAAAATCGTCCCACTAGCTACTATGTTTGACGGTGTCCCTATTGCTAGTTTGCACGATGTTCCATCCTATATTCATGTTCAGACAATCATTGCATGCATACAAAAGCAGTCAGCCAGATTTGAAACACTGAAACTAATTTTTTTTAAAAATGGTTCTTACTTTTATCTGCTCCATCTTATTCTTTCCTTTATTGCCTTTGTTTTCTTTTTTTCCGGGGAGCCTCTTCACCTAAGCATGAGATTAGATACTTTATTTCAACATAACTATTTTTTTTTTCTAAGAGTTAAAGCAGTGTACCTTTGGTTCTTTCTTTCCAACTTTGACAGGCTCAACTTCAGTTGCTTGTTTATCACTAGGACATTCACTTTGAATAGCGGTTTTTTTATACTTTGCCAATTCAGCTTCTAAGTCTTTGATCTTCTCAGCCATCATGACTTTTTCTATGTCATTACTTTCTTCATTTATCTGTTTAATCTTTTTGGGTTTGTGGAAATACTGATTTTGAGTAATTCCCTTACTTACACCTCGTACAATTCCATTGCGATCATTCGAACCAGTCAAAGTTGACAAAATATCCATTTTCTTAGACGAACTACCTTCATCTTGCGTCTGCGATGCTCTCAAATCATCCTTAAATGATGAACACATGATTAGGTGTAATTCTTCTTATGTAAAAATATGAACCAAATAAGTTTCAATAAGTCTACTTACTATACGATTTGCCACTTCTCTAGTTTGTTCACGAACTATCTGACCTTCTTTATTCATGCGAGCTTTCTTCCACACATTGGATCGATCAGTTATATCCTCCTCGGGTTCATTTTTTTCTACAATAGAAGAATTTAATTAGACATCATCGTTAATAACTATTAAATCTCCATTGAAATCAAACTTACAATTTCTTCTTTAAAATTTGCATATCCTTTTCTAGACAGCCTATGCTCGTATTCATATTGTTCCCGCGTTTCTTGCTTTTGTTTGCTTACCACCTAAAAAAGAAATAAGTGCATCAAAATCAATCATTCACACAAAATATTAATATAAATTATTTTGATATTATACCTTGAACTCCTCAGAAAGTCGATATTTGACAAATTGGACCCATTGGTCAAGTGGAATATGTTGATATTTAGTTGGAGGTCTACTCAACATATCTGGATCATCTGAATGTTCCTTAATATATCTCGTCAACCAATACTTGAATTGACGGAAACTAACTCCAGCACTTTGAAGAACACTTTTCTTTGAGTTGGCATCAATTATAAATCCACCCTGTTTGCTTTTATGTTATAATTCATACAAATTGTAAATAAGGTGAACAAAAGTATATAGTACATATAATATACATACCAAGATAATTTCATAAATCTTCTCTTTCATCTCACGTGAGACACTTTTCCAGTCAGGACATGTAATTGGAACATGAAACCTTACACATGTTCCTATAAAGCTCGCAAATGTTACTGCATTTTGTCCGATGGGTTGACCATCTGAGTTGTACCTAACCTCCAATTTATGTCCTTCACTACTGGCACGAGTTACCGCGTGCATTCCCGTGGGGCCACGTACTTTCTTATTCTTTGATGCTTCTTGAACAACATTATGGGCCAATAGAAAATCTGTATCATCAGGGGGAATTGTAGACCCATCACTGTGTACACTACTCTCTGGTTGAACATCCATCTAGAAAATAATCTCATTAATAGATAAATATGCTCATCGTGGAAACAAATATCATAAATTATAAAGCATACACGTGAAATCCAGAAAATTACTAAACATAAAATACAAACTACTAAGTCCAAGAAACATGTTAAATTAATTTTGATACAAAGAAATCATAAATGTTGACAATATGAATATTAGTTGTCAACCTAAACGCCTTCACAATCATGGCGAGTATATGAGGCTTCACTCTCGCCCAAATCAGGTTGTGGCATTCTTTCTATAGTTGAGGGATAGTACAGAAATGTATCTGAAAGTTCGCCATTGAAACAAGTATACGAATAGTCTCTTTCGGGTGGTGTGACAACAATAGACCACTGATCATCTAGTGGATCTTCAACGTAAAAGACTTGTCTTGCTTGGCTGGCTAGAATGAATGGATCTGATGCATGTCCAATACGATTGAAGTTAACCAACGTAAATCCTAACTCATCTTTACGCACGCCATTGTAGTCCGCAGCCCAATCACATCTAAATAAAATAAACTTGAAAGCATTGTAACTCAACTCCCATATCTCCTGAACTAACCCCACTATTCTGAAAATTCCTACTATTGTCACGAGTTTTGGTACTATATGTGCACCCATTAATCATATAGCCTTCGTATGTCAACACTTCTAGAAATGGGCCATGTGCAATCCAACGTACATTGTTAGACACTGTTAGTCCACCCTGTATTTCGAGCGCCACCTAACAGAGAACTTATTATTAATAGAGAATGCATGAACTTTTATAGAAGAGTATAAGCAAAGTGTTTATTTAATATAATACCTTATTGTGTAACCAACTCGCAAAGGATCGATTATGTTCTTCCTTGAGCCATTTTTCATTCTTGCACTTTCTTGGATTTTTAGTTTTCAAAGACTCTAAGTGTTTACTGTAACAAGTAATAATGTATAATGAGTTTAACCATATGCAATATTAAAGAGAAAAAAAAACATATAATTACTTACTTTCTATATGGTTGCACTTCTGCTGAGTTCTCAAGTATATACAAATGTGCTTGTTTCAAGTGTTCCACTGATGGTCTAATAAATGACCCAGCTGATAATGGTCTATCGATCATTTTTTTGTCTCTTATAAAGAACGAACCAAGTCCAACTGGATCTAACCCATCCAAAAATTCGATTGCAAAATTCAACTCGCCTCTTCACTATGTAAGCCTCTGCGATGCTACCTATACAGTCGAGTTTTATTACGTATATATCCTTTTAACACCTTCATGTATCGCTCAAAAGGATACATCCACCTAAGATAAACGAGTCCACACAATTTAACTTCTCTTACAAGGTGGGTCATCAAATGTATCATGATGGTGAAGAATGATGGTGGAAAATATTTCTCAAACAAACACAATGTAAGAACAATGTCATCTTGTAGCTTATCCAACTCGACTACCTTAATATTCTTCGAACATAATGAGTTGAAGAAGAAACAAAATCTAGTAATAGCAAACCTCACGTTCTTCGGTAACACTACTCGTAATGCAATTGGAAGTAATTGTTGCATAAAAACATGATGATCATGAGACTTCATACCACTAATTTTCAAGTCATCTAGTGATACAAGACTTACGATGTTGGAAGAATAGCCTTCAGATACTTTTATAGCACATAAAGCCTTGCATATACTATACTTTTCAGTCCTTGATAATGTATAACATGCAGGAGGTATGTATGTTCTATTACCTGTACGTACAGGCGCTAACTCAGGTCGAATCTCCATAGCTTCTAAGTCTTCTCTAGCAGTAAGTCCATCTTTGGTTTTTCCTGGAATATCCAATAACGTTCCTAAGATATTCATACACACGTTCTTTTCAATATGCATTACATCAAGACAATGTCTGACATGCAATTTTTTCCAATATGGTAGTTCAAAAAATGGAGGCATACTCTTCCAATAACTACTTGAAACTTGGCTATTTGATTTCTTAGCTCTATTTTTTCCATTTGAAAACTTTAAGCATTTTAGCTTTAAGAATATCTCTTCACCTGACAATGGAACCGGAGCATTTCCATGTTCTTGGTCACCATCGAATGCTTTTTTTGGTTTCCTATATGGATGATGTCTTGACAAATATTTTCTATGACTCAGGTATACATTTTTCACTCCATGTTTTAATCGTAATGAATTAGTGTTCTCACCACATATCGGACAAGCTTTATAACCCTTGACACTACATCCACATAGGTTACCATATGCTGGAAAATCATTGATCGTCCAAAGTAGCACTACCTTCAAAGAGAACAATTCTCTTTTATGTGCATCATAACATTGCACCCCATCTTCCCATAAAAATTTTAAGTCTTCTATCAAAGGGGCCAAATATACGTTTATATCGTATCCCGATTGTTTCGGTCCCGATATTAACATTGACAACATCAAAAACTTTCTTCTCATACATAACCATGGTGGAAGATTGTAAATTGTAGTTATCACTGGCCAACAGCTATACTTAGTGCTCATATCCCCATATGGATTAACTCCATCAGTAGACAACCCCAAAGGAAGGTTCTTGGTTCTGAACCAAATTCAGGCCACAAGTGATCAATCAACCTCCAAGCCGGAGAGTCAGCAAGATGTCGCATAGTCCCATCTACAATCCTTTCTGTTGCATGCCAAACTAAATTTTTTGCATGTTCTGTGCTTTTGAACATCCTTAAAAATCGAGGAATAATAGGAAAATACCACATTTGTTTGGCTGCTATTCCTTTTTCTCTTCATTTGAATTCTTACATAACTTCCATCTTGATACATTGCAATGTGGACACTTAGTGCACTTAGCCAACTCTTTCCTATACAAGCAACAGTCGTTCGGACATGCATCGATTTTTTGGTAGTTCAATCCTAGACCACATAAGGTTTTCTTTGCCTCATACATAGAGACTGGCAGAACATTGTCTTCAGGTAGGATTTCACGTAACACGGTTAGTAGTTCGGAAAAACTAGCATTAGACCATCCGAATCGCACTTTCAAATTGTACAATCTCACAAGAGCAGACAACTTTGTAAATCTATTACATCCTGTATACAATGGTTTCTTAGCTTCCTCAAATATACTATCAAACATCTCAGGTCCTTGTGAAGATTGGTCATGTGCAGCTTGAACAATGTCAATAACATTAAACAAATCATTGTCCTCCTCGATATTTTCATGTATCTCATCCTTATATTTAAACCTAATATCATCGGCTTCCAAAACTTCACCATGCCAAAACCATATCTTATAACTTTTATCAATACCATTGACATATAGATGAGTTCTTATGGTTAAAACATCTTTAGACAAAAGGTTTCCACATTTTAAACATGGGCATCGAAGCAAATTTGACCCATTGGCATGTTGTAAACCAAAGTTAATAAATGTTTCAACCCCTAACTCATATTCCTTGGACAATCTATTTTCATTCATCCATGACTTCTCCATTGTACTTTCGATCTATGGTCAAACAACATGTTACAAAATTAATACATGTACTATTTACTGCCCAATAACCATCATGCATGTTTTTTTAATGCAAGTATAAATTGGGCAAGAAATATTCATTAAGAATAAACTTAAAATAAAGAAAACACTCGTAAAATCAACTACAAAGTAATACATACCTTGATTAAAAACGAGAATGATAGTCCTTCCTTTTAACTCGAAAACAATGCACACAACCACCTAACAAAAGTAGAGAGTAAATTATAGTCCTTCCTTCATTAATTTGTTTTATTTATGTTTATCTTTCTTTTTTTTTTGGGTTCAATTTCTTCTTATTTTTTAATTCATTTTTTTATCGTATTTTTTTTATTATTTAAAAAAAAACACTTTATTTTCATGATTTTTGTATTTTTGTGTGTTTTAAAAATCTTGTTTTCATCAACTTTAGAATATAGTTTATTTTTTGAAATAGTTTAGACTTGTTTTTTTGAGTACTTAGACTTATATATATATATGATTAACTATATTTTTTTTTATAAAAATATATTTATAATAGTTATAACTATGATGGTTCCTTACGTCTCTCGGAAACATCAAAAGGAATAGAGTTCCTATGATATTTTATTGAATATAGTAACCAAGAAATTGTAGATTTGAAACCGCACACTCTTAAATATTGTTAAACAAATAAAATATATCTCAACCGCATTTATAGTGTATGTTTTCTTTCGAGAATTGGGCAAGAATAAAGAGCTTCACATAATGAAATTTTGAACTACAACTATATATTTTTTATGTAATAATTATTAATGTGTTTAAATCTTGGATAAAACACTTCCCTTTTTTTTTTTACTACAATTATATTTCTCTTATTTTAATTAGAGATATCTTTGGTAATTTTCTCTCAATTTGGGATTTTCACTCTAATTTCAATCATTAATTTAAAACTTTATTAGATTAGTTTCAATATTGTCAATAACATGAGAACATTGGTGGCATCAAATATATTTCCATGACCAAGGTCAATGAGTTCAAAATTCACCCTCCTCCCATTATAGTTGAGCTAAAAACAATTAGTTTCAATATTTAATTTTAATAATAATTTTTTTTTTCTAAAAGAAAGTGGTGGTAAAAAAGTGAAATTTAGAAACTTTTTAGTAATTAGATTGAAAGTTTAGTCATATATTAATGTAGGAGTGACGAAATTGAACCGTTAACATTCGAAGACAACATTCTTTTTTTTTTAATCCAACAACATTTTGGGGTTGGAGTGTCGAATTTGAACACGTTTGTTTATAAGTTCCTACAAAATACCACTAGAATGCTTCTTTTAAGATAATTTTTTAATTATATATAAAAATAAATTTCGGACCCCCAAACTTTTAAAGCTATATACGCCCCTGGTTATGATTTAAATCGAGCAACAAGCTAGCAACCTATCAAAATACAACTAAATCGGTCCCGACATACCCCAATTTATCAATACCACGAACACTTTTAGATCCATAAAACAGTCACAAACACTCAAACAAAACAAAGATCGAAAGTCGACCCAACAGTATGTTCAAAGCTTACCCAAATTCGAGATCGACACGGCTGTCAAAATGCTAGCGAGACGAAAACGGGTAACAATTTAAACTCACTGCTCAAAGATCGACAACCTCGATGATCACCACAACCTGTACAAAGTTTACCCATCAACCACAATAGCCCGAAAGTAATCCAAACCAACCTCAGAAGGAACAATAGCCTCGAAATTTAGCTTACCCACTACCTGAACAAGTTGAATCAACACAAAAACAAGATGTGGTTGTCGTGGCGTCCCGCGCGGTGGATGGCGAAAAAGGGCCGAGCGAGACCTGCTACAAGTGGGGACGGACGCGTGAGCGAGGCCTCGTACCGGGCTTGGCTACACGGCGGGACGCGCGCGCGCGCGAATGAGCAGCGGAGCCGTGGAGAAAGAAAGCGGCGTCTTGCGGCGCAAAAATGGCGAGAATGGCAGCGTGTGAGGGTGGGGCTGTTTCGTCGTGGTCGGTCACTTAGTATGGTGTGCGGTTGTGTCTAGGTAGACGCTGACGGTGGAGACAGGCGGGAAGAAGGAGACAGGCGGCTGGGGTTTCTAAAGAAGAAAAAAACGGGCGGAAGGGAAGAAGGAGAAGAAAGAAGAAGAAGGAGAAAAAGAAGAAAAAGAAAAAGAAAAAGAAAAAGAAAAAAAAAGAGAAGATTTTTTACCTTTTTTAACTCTTTTTTTTAACTTCTTTTTTTTAACTTCTTTTTCCCTCTTCTTTTTCTAAACTCCCTCTCATATTTTTATTAAATTATATACTATATTTTAACCAAACCCAAGGACACATTTTTAAACCCAAGAAAAAGCAATTAATTCACAACTTAAAAATGTTTATGAATTTTTATGACAATTATTAATTGTCATGAAATTTTTATAACTTAAAATTATCAATCTTTTCTCTACAAACACGTATGTTTTTGTTTTTATGACAGTTTTTTAATTTTTTACTTATTTATTAATTTAGTTAACTGTCATGGAAAATCAAATTTGTAGTAGTGCTTGTATTGTTGTATAACCTTTCAAAGAAAAAAACATTTCTAAAACCTATTTTCTCCCTTTTTCGAAAACCTTTTAAGTCTCAAGATTGAGGTTGCACCCAATTGTGCCACCCGCTTTGCGTTTTTCTTTGGCTGACTTGCTCGACAAGTTAGAGCAAGTGCCTCACGATCACTTCGCAAGGTCAACAAAGTCGGACCATGACAAGTGGTATTAGAGCCAGATTAGCTCCTTTCAAAAGTGTCGGCAAGAAAGTCCGAGAAAAAAATTTTAAGCAGGGCCCACATCGACCGATTGGTCGAGTTGGAAGAGGAGATGCTCTATTTGAGAAAGGTCCCTTACAATATTCGATTTTAAGATTCTCGCTTGGATGAGATCGACGAACAATCCAATATGATTGATGTGGTAATTGGCTTTCTTGGATGCCCATTCAAGAACTGATGATGAGGGTCGAGACCCTAGAAGATAAAACCTCACGACTGAAGTTGTTCGAGCATCGGGATAACTCGTCGAGATTTTTCGCACACATGGAAGAGCACTTTGTGAGCATTGAGACCGTATAAAGGTTAGTGACTCAACTAGTCACTGCCATATTTGAGGACGTTAAAGCTGCAATGGAAGCCTTCAAGGCAAATTGGGCGAGTTGAATGCCTGTGTCAACCTCACCATGCAAAGGGTGGGAAACAAGGCCCTAGCTGGAGGCGTGGTCTAATTGAACAAGACCAAAGTACCTTAACCAAAACCCTTTTGTATGGTTTGTGATGCGAAAGCTTTTGAAAACTTTTTATTTGACATGGAATAATACTTCAAGGCTACGAATACCATCATTGAGGATTTGAAGGCCATTCTAGAGACGATGTATTTGGGCGACAACACCAAGTTGTGGTGGTAGTCGCGATACATGGAAATATAGGAAGGGAGATGTACCATTGATACCTCGGAAAAGCTGAAGCAAGAATTGCGCTCTCAGTTCTTCCCCAGAAAGTCGAGATCCTGGCAAGACGTTAAGTACGTTAGTTGAAGCATACTAGATTAATCAGAGAGTATGTCAAACAGTTTGTAGGGTTGATGTTGGACATTCGAGATATTTCAGAGAAAGATAAAGTCTTTTATTTTGTTGAGGGATTGAAGTCGTGGGCAAGGTCGAAGCTTTACAAGCAAAAGGTACATACCTTCTCAGAAGCCTCTACAAGAACAATGAGGACAAGACCGAGGGATCCCAAGATGTTGGACCGGATAGAATCTCTCCACGTAGAGAAAATAGAAATAGTCGCCCTAGCTCACCCAATAACGGGGGAGGAGATTGACTAAGAAAAGAAAAAGTACAAGGGTCACCACAAAGAACTAGTCAAAGGCCTCACACAACGATTTGATCCAATCGAGGGCCGTTGGATTGTTTTTTGTGAAAGGGCCCCATAGACTGGCTAATTGTCTAGAACGACTGGCCCTTAATGCCCTCTATGGAACATCGAAGAAAAAGGCAAGGGTTGAGGGTTGAAGAGGCAGCCAAGATGGCACAGTTAGTCGCCCTCGAAGAAGAGGAAAAATAAAACACTGTCATAGGCACACTGAAGTACCTATCGGCCATACAGAAGAATGCAGGGAAGTCAAAAGAGTTGACAGGAAAAGGCCTCTTGTATATTGATGCATGGATAAACCACAAGACAACAAAGAGACTACGGTTGACACTTGAGTCGCCTACAACTTCATGTCAAAGGCAGAAGCAAGACGTCTAAACTTAAATTGACATAAAGATGAAGGATGGATGAAAGCCGTGAATTCAGCAACCCTCCTCGTGTCAGGAGTTGCGAAGAGCGCAAATGTCAAGTTAGGAGATTTCTTTGTGGTTGGTAGTGCGGTCAACTACCTTCGAGTTCCTTAATCTGAGGAGAGTTGAGCATTGTAGATGCGAGTTTGGTCCAGTAGAGGGACCCTGAGTTGGATGCTCATGAGATGAGCTGGATGCCTATGAGGCGAGATGAGCTGATGCATTGCGAGAGGTTTTGGATGCCTTAGGGGTAAGCACCCTTGGTAGAGGCTTGGTATAAAGTAAGTTCGGTTTGACATTGTTATGCTTTGGTAGAGCAAGGTTGCCTCAGCTTCGAGTATCGTGTGGAGATGGAACTTTTGGTGTTCCTTGGATTTTTTGTATCTCTGCCAGGAGTTAGCGTTGCTTTTTGGGAAAAGCGCTTGTTAGTCTTGGATCTCTGAAGGAAGGTTGAGAGTTGTGCACAAGTGTGTTTTGTGTGGTTCGTTCTGTGGCGAGAGTTTCAGATCCATGTAGGGTTTGCTTTGAAGATCTAGTGCTCAGTTCCTGGAGAAGTTGGACTCCAGGTGGTTGTTGCAAGGCTTTAGTCGAGGTGGTAAGGATATCGTGCTTGTGGTATCAGGTTGTTGCTTAGGCAAGTGTTGTTGGGTTAGACCTAAGCTTGGTTGGCGGATCTTCTTGTTGATCGTTGGTTGGAGTTCAGTTGGAAACTGAACAAGAGCGGTGGTAGCTAAGCCGCGTGGTTTCTGATCGTCATGGCTAAGAGAGTTGTTCGGATCCTTGCCTTGGGTAGAAGCTGTGTTGTGGCTGATGTTGAGTAGGAGGATGACGCATTCGGTAGCGTTTCGGGTCCTCTTGTTTCCCAGAGAGTTGGAGTTGGCAAGCAGGGTTGTGATGCTGGAAAATTGGAGTTGTTTGTGCGAGCAATTGTATGCATTAGATCGTTTAAGCAGTGTGTGTGTCGAGGGTTGTCGGAGAACCCTAGGTTGTGGAGAGCCTCTCCAGAGCTCGGTCAGCGTGTAGTGAGTTTCAGGTTGGCGGTGAGGCGTGTGGGTTGTAGCCTCGGTTGAGTTGCTAGCAGTCTTGGTAGACTAGCAAGCTAGTGTTTGTTTGGAGTAAAGTCCGGATTGGTTTCGGTGTGGTGGCAAGTTGATGCTTGGTGTCGACCAAGGTGTGGATTGGAGTTGTTTGAGATTAGTTTTGCTCGTGGGGCGAGTGGTTTGTGCCATGTTGGTTGTTTTCCTGTTGCAGGATGTTGAGTTGCCCCGTTTGGCATTTAGAGGTTCAGTCTGAGATGGACCCCTTGTTGTTTCCCGTGAGATTAGATGTTGTTGCTCTAGAGGAGCAAGGCGGTGAGCATATGTGGAGCCTCTGTCCTTCGGTTTATGCGCTTGTAAGAGCCGTTTTCCTTCCGGGAGTTGTCGAGTTTCTCCGTAGCCATGAGTCGATGGTAGAGGTGCTAGCAAGAAGGAAAAGTTTGTTATTTTGCTTGGAAGCGCTTGTTTGTCGATTAAGCGGATTCTTGGATGGTGTTCTAGAGGCTGCGATAAAGGTTGTTCGCCTCTTGTGAGTGTTTGGCCAAGATTTGGTTCTTTTGTTGTTTGAGAGCTAGTTCGGTTCTAGGCTGGGGCGTTGCCCCGAGGTCTTGTTCTGGTCGAGAAAGTTTTGGGAGTTGACCCCTCCTCAGCGATTGAGCAAGTCTTTGTTAGTTTTGGGTTGGTGATCCAATTGGTTGAGTTTTCCCTTGGTGTTGCTTCCAAGAGAGTTGGTTCTTTGTTGCTTTGGGTTTGAGCAAGTCGAGCGTGTGTGGAGTTCATTTGCCCTCTTCGGAGTTTGCTTCTTTGGGAAGTCGTTTCTCGTTTGGCGAGAGTCACTTAGCTTCTGAGTTGTGTAGTTGGTCAGAGTAGCGCAGCGGGAGGGTCCCTGCTTTGTGTTGTTAGCCGCCAAAGAAGAGTTGTTTGTCCCGCAAAGGGCGGTGGCAATGAGTAAGAGTTGAGTTGTTCTGGCAAGTTGTTGGTTCTTTGGAGATTGAAGATTTCCTTTCCCCCTAGCCTCTGTGGTGATTGAGTTGCTCCTTGGATGTCAGCCTCGAGTGTTAGCTCCTGAGGTAGTCTTGCGGATTCGTATGGTTCAGGATCCGTAAGCTTGGAGGTTGTCGTCATCCGTTTTCCTTGTGAGGTTTTGGGAGTGGAGCTTACGGTTGGAAGTTGAGTTAGGCCTAAGCTTAAAGGAAGTTTTTTTTTTTGAGTAGCGGTTGGATTTTAAGAGTTGAGTGGTAGCTTGAGGCGGCGTTGCTCGTTATAAGTTGGGTTGAGTTTCACGAGCAAGCCCTTCTTGGGCTTTGTTCCTAGTTGTTGTGCGTTCGCAGTTGGCGTTAGCAGAGCCGCGTTTGAGTGAGTTGGCACAGAGGTGCCGTGGCATTGGTTGGTAAGCTATTGAGCTATTTTCCTCAAGGTGTTGTGCCGCAGAGAGCTGCGTGATGGTTTAGTCCTTGCTTCCCGAGATTTTGAGAGGAAGGTTGGTTGTTCCTTGCCCTGGCGGTGTTCTCTTTGGCGATTCTTTGGTAGGTTTGCTTGAAAGGTTTGCGTTCGGCCGATCAGGAGTTCTAGTTTGTTGGTTTGGCCGAGTGGAGCCTGTGCTTGGCCCTTGTCTTTTAAAGGTGGCGTGAGTGAAGTTTTGGTGGTGTGAGTGTTGTTAGCCGTCTGGTGTACCAGGATGGTGCCCCTTGCCTTTGGTTCGGCGATTTCTCCTTTAAGATGGTTGCTTAAGTGTTGTGGTCGTGTTCTAGTTGGAGAAGTTTGGCTTTTGGATCAGTCGCCAGTTGGTGGTTCGATTGTTTCTCGTTAAAGTGTGAGCTCCCTTAGGAGTTTTGCCGGTCGCGTGGTGTAGAGTTTGAGCTTATGGCGGTCCTCGAGTTTCTTTGTGAGTAGCACCGTTTTAGAGTTGGTGCGAGTTGAGGACGTGGTTTGCCGTCTAGTTTTTCGCATTTGTTTCCCTTGGAGTTCAGTGTATGCCCAGTCATGATTGAGTTTGTTTGTGGTAGCCTGGATGGCATAGTGCCTTTGAGTCTCTGAGAACCCAAGAAGGTTTGGTTTTCGAAGAAGGTTGGTGTGGTTTTAGCCGAGAAGTTCGGTTGGTTCGGATTCCGTGCAGTTTTCTTGGAGCTGTTTCATCTTAGGACTTTCGAGGACGAAAGTCTTAAAAGGAGGGAGTATTGTAACGGCCCAGTTTTCTATTCCGGTTCTCGAGGTGCTTCCGGTTCAGTTTCAGTGGTTCGGTTGGGCCGTTAGAGCTGATTTGTCCCTTAAGGGCATTTTGGTCTTTTTGCTCCCCGGGCAGGATTTGTGGATTTTTACGGCTTCGAGGCAGCTCCTGCCTTTGTCGAGGCTTGTTTGTTGGTGGTTGCGAGTCTCGAGATGTTTGGGCTAGTCGTTTGGAAGTTCGGTTGTGATTTTGGGTTTTGGCAAAGTGATGGTTGGTTGTGTGCTTCCTTTGGGATTCGAGCCCGGGCCCTTGGTGTTGATTTTGGGAGTTGGATTTAGTGAGTTTTATTTATTGGGAGTGGTTGCTTCGGTCGGATCTCGAAGGAGGAAGCCGGGAAATGGGATTTTAAGGTTTTGATTTGGATAAGGATGGAAATTAGGATTAAAATCCCTATTTTTCCATTTATTTTTCCCATTTTTCCCTTTTCTTTTCAAAATCACTTTCTCTCTCTCTCTCTCTCTCTCTCTCTCTCTCTCTCTCTCTCTCTCTCCCCCTACCTAGCCTCACTCCCGGTAGAAGCGTGGCGAGATCCACGAGCCCGCCGACCACGATCGCTGTGCCGAGCAAAGACGCCCAGGCCGCCGGATCCACCATCGCGGCCCAGCCACCGCCGCGCGCGGCTCGTCGCGCCTGGCCGAGAAAGTAGCCCTCGCTCGCGCCGTCGCGCGTCCCGGACTGTCGCGACGCCCAGATCGGCGCTCGTCGCGACGCCCGATCTCGTCGTCGCACCAGATCGGCCGAGCGACCGGCCCGTCGTCGCGACCGAACGGCCGAAGTCGACGCCCGGCTTCGCGCGCGGCGGCCGATCGCCGTGTCGCGCCGCTTCGCCCCGCCGCGCGTCTTCGCTTCAGAGCGGCTCGCCGGCCAGCACGCGCGCGCCGCCGTGTCGTGCCCAGTAGCGTGTCGCACAGCGCAGCCCGCGACCAAACACTGCCAGCGCCTACTGTCCGGTACATCGGCCCGCCCAGCCAGTGCCCGGCCTCGTGTCGTCGTCGTGCCGTGTGAGTGCTCCGAGCCGAGCCTCTTTTTTTTATTATATTTTTAGGGTTATGGTTGTGATTGTTCTATGTTTGTAGGTTCTCGATAGCTAGCTCGGGAGTGTTCGCGACTTAGGAGATTGTGTGTTGTTGCCTTCCGCCCATGTAAGGATTTCTTACAGGAGTTGTGTGGACCTGCGATATATTATGTGATTCTTGATTGTATGCTTGTTTGTGTTTATTGACATGTTTGGTGATAAGTGCTCTATTATGAATTCCGATGGCATGATTTCTGTGTTGTTTCTCATGTTAGTCCATGCTAGGTTGTTCCTTTTACGGCATGCTCGTATCATCCTTGTTTCGTAGAATCATGCTAGGTTCGTTGTATTCTTATTGAGCACGTATTGGATGATATTGCTTGTTTCTTTGATTGCTAAGGCGAGTTAGAGTTGCGGGTAGATAGCATCATCCGGCCGGGTGCATAACGTACCTTGCACTCGAGCGAGGGCGTATGAGATGGAGCTCCGCCCCGATCTCGTTAGGGAATAGCTAACCCTAACGGGTGGCCCCGCAATCTTGGGTGAGGTGGCGATCGTTAAATGCCCCAACGGTCGGGATGATGACTTGGCATTGCCTCGTCCCGGCGATCGGCACGTCCTCGGCGTGTTCGGCCGTAGCCCTTGATTGCCACTGTTAAGGTAAGGGCGGCTTCTGGTGTAAGCCTACCATGACCCGTTCCTTAGCCCAGTGCGGTGGTTCAGGTGACATAGTTTACGTGTCGAGTCTCACACCCTATGTCGGTGACACCGATCCAAAGAATTAGTTAGGCGTGGTGGATTTGGACATGGGTAGCTTGCCTCTAGACCCGGCACCCCCCATAGTCTGCAGTAGCACGCGGTGCATGTTTACGCTCATTACAGCGCCGACCGGAGAGCTCCTCGGGATCTTGAGCTAGTGTACCTTTCGTCGACGATGAGAGCAGCCGAGGCCGGGACTTGTTTCTCGTATAGGGCGACTTGTGTATTGTGTGGATGTGGTGATTTATTTCCGGACTAAGACCTTGAGTTGGCATCCGAGGCCCAAGTGTGGGCTAAGCTATGTGCTCTATTCTGTGTTTATATTCATAGCTTGCATACGCACATCGAGATGACCATGTATATCGTATTGTACCCCGGTTGGGGATTCTTACTGAGTAATTCGTTACTCACCCTTATTATGTGGTTTTCCACAGGTAACCATGGTGCGAGACAGGATGGCTGGAGGAGGAGCTGTGATCATGGAAACTCGTTGTTCAACTCTAAGTCTTATGTTTATGTTTATGATTTAAATGTCCTCTAAATGCATGTAGTTGGGCACGGAGCCCTAGGGTGTTTTCTGAATGAATTTCTGGATTCTAGCATTGTTGTAACTCTTGCAAAGCTTGTATGTTTTAAATAAATCTCTGATCAGAGTATGTTTTGGAAATGTATTTGTCTTGGAACAGGTGCTAGGAAACAGGGACAGGTTTCAGGAATTTATGTTGATTTTTAAATGGATGTTTTCATGTTTTAGTTTTTACTTAGAATCCAAACACTATCTTGCAAATTTTCTGTAGATTTGTATGCATGCATTGAGGTAATGGCCTATTTAGAACCCCATTCGGGTCGGGTCGTTACATATGGCCGACCGACCAGTTCAATGAATTCCACTCCTTGCCTTGGTATTTTTAGGATTGAATTTCGTGATCCGCAAGTAGAGGTGAGCTGTATAAATCATCATCAATGTATATTCCATGATTGTTGTCAGGAGTTATTTTATTGCCACCGCCTTGATTGCATAATTGATTCTCCGATTCTTTCTTTGTAGCAAAACTTTGTCAAACGTAATTCCTTCTTTGGGTTCACCGTCTTTATGTGATCTGATCATCGTTCGCATCATTGTCGTTTCTTCAATGTTGCGCCCAATCATGCTAAAAAGCATAAATTAGGCACAATTGTTTTGCTATTTGCGCTAAAGCGCTGATTCATGCTGTTTATGCGATATTATGAATGCATGCTGATTTTCTAAGTTATGTCTTCGTATTCCTACTAAGAATTCATATATTCTTACCTATGAATTAAAATAATGCAAACTAAGCAGCCTAAAATATGCTCTCTTTGAGAGTTATCAAGGATTTTGGTTATGCTTTTCGCATTCCTCAGAAGTTGCACTCATATCAACTAAATTCCATAGTTCTTAGTGTAAATCACTTGAGCATCAAACAATTCCACTTAATAAAAGAATTTCAAGCATGCGCTAATGTAGACAGCGGAATACTCAAGGTATTTTTGGGCTCATACGCCACTAACGACCTTCTTATTTTTCCCAGAATAGGTTGGTTTTTTTTAAAGTTTTTAAAAAACCGGGCTACCCTCACCCCTAAACTTAAAATCTGCATTGTCCTCAATGAAGGTGAAGCTTAGTTCCCCCAAACTTATCTATCGAAGCGATTGTTCTATGCTATTGTGGGTTTCTTTGGCTTCCTTGCGAATTTTCGATGCTTTCTGTCATTTATGATGGAGATTATTCTAATGCTATGTTTGAATCTGAGGGAACATAAGAATTTTACAACTTGAACTAATGTTTTCGCCAGATGTAATTGTTGTGATAATAAACACTTATTAGACTTTTAAAAGAAAAGAACTACTGGATTAAAGAAACAACATAAGAGTTAAGTAAATTGCATCCTAAATGCATGATCCTAATAAAGCATCTAATCATGAAATGCATGCGGAAGAAAATAAAACATTGAAAGCATAATAAAAGAGAGCGAGACTTCCATCTACTTTCCTGCTCTGCCGCTTTTCTTTCCATGCTTCAGATAATTCTACATAACTTCCTCGAGTTCGGCTATCCTCTCCTCTAAGCCTGTTGCTGTTGTTGTGTCCTTACCTCATTTTCTTTATTTTTCTACTCTTTTTCTTGATGGGAATACGCTATGGTCTGCACATAGTTGAGTAATCGCAAATGGGTCGTACATGCGCTCCTCATTAGCACAAGTTTGCACTTGTGTTTCCAAATGTTTTTCCAGATTAATGCGTAGTGTAAGCTTTACTGCCACCAGTAGCATAGCTTGATCTTTTCGGATTAGCGCTCTATTTGCTTATGGTAGAAGTGCGATATTTATTATCTTCAGCCATTCCTACAAGTCTTCCCGAGTCATCTATCTTTGTACCGATGTTGGGTCATTCCATTCTGCTCCCAATATTCTTACTACTAATAGTCCTTCTTTCATCTGTTCCGCGGTAGAGGAGTTGATCAATTTTTGAAGGAATGACGACGGGGCATCCGGTGCTGCCAAAGCTTTATTCCACGGAGCTGCTCGGCAGTCAATCAGCTGACCATTGACTTGTGAGAATCCTAGTATTTCCTCGTTCAAATTCGCATAGAATTGACATCGCAATCTGTTCTTGCATCCATTATATGGAGGAAATATTTTAGCCACCCAAAGCGATGAATCAAGATCTTTATGCCATCGGATATAGTCAGGTTCAGTTCTCGCATAAATCATTTATTCTGTAACTCGAGGAATTTCCTCTCAGCATAGATGGATGCAAAAGTTGCATCCTTCTTAACTTCTATCTCCAGGTTCGCCTGTGGTTTCTTTACTGTTGGGAATGCTCTTTCCCCTTAATTCCCTCATATATTTGACTCGAATGCTAGTGAACCTCGGGTGTTGTGATTTCTTTTATGTTGTTATTCAAGCACTGCTGGAACATCCATCATCACATGGCTCGACCTCCTCCAGATCCTCCTCTATTGATTCCTCTCTTTCTTCTTTCGATACCAATCCTCCGTGTCGGGTTCCTTGTCTGCTGATTGCCAGTGCGACCATTCTTCTGGAGTTTCCTCATTAGTATTCAACACGATAAAGAAGGTAGAAGTATCATTCCTCTACCTTATCATGCCAAAAGACTTTCCTTTTCTTATTTGTCGTTGGTGTGAACTTTCTCCGATAACTGCTCCTGGCTCCCCTCCTGAACTCTTCTGGTTCTTCGTCGTAAATGTGGTGTGTGCAGAAATTCTTGGTTTTTGCTAACCCTTTTTACCAGACATCTTTCGTGTTGGAGTTAGTTTAGGATATTGCTGATTTTGAAGGTGTTTTGAATGGTACTCCTCATACCGAGTTTATATAGAGGTCGAGTATTCAATTCAGAATCCTCAAATAAGGAAAGCAATCAATTTTCAAGGAAAGTATCTAAAATTATTCGGTCCAATTCCTTACTAAATGTAAAACGTAAAATTGGAAATTGCAGAAATATAAATAATTCCAAAAATTAAAAAAATCAAATAAAAATTCCTACTTAAAAGCAATTTAAATATTGTGCACAAAGTCAGAGATACCAGATTTTCGTATTCCAGGAATGTTGTTGAGCAGATCTACGCAGAATCTTTGTGCTAATTTCGTCCGACATTGTTTGTCCATATCTTGGCCATATTGTAATTTCTAGGGCGGCGCCATCTTTGGTCGCCTTCTCCTTCCTTTCTTCTCCATGCGCCTTAATGCGTAGACCTCCTAACAAATACAGCGCTGATAGGTAGTAATTATTTATGCGCAAGCTTGGTTGAATTGTCCACGTGTCGCTGCTTAAACAAATTAGTTCTTGTGATGCGTGCTCTGTTGTTAACGAGAAAAATGCATATACCATTGATGGTAGATTGAGATTTTCAACATTGTACTCTTCTTCCTGCAGATGGGTAGAGTACACTTCTCCTTTTTCTTGTTGATGTGTACTTACCTCCCTTAAATCTACAGGTTCATCACCTTGTATGCCCTCATGTTGGCGATTTTCACCTACAGTTATATTTTCAAGATCGATCATGGAGCTTTCCTCATTGTTCTCCTCAGCACATTCTGTTTCGTCTACTTCTGAAGCTGTTAGGGTAGTGAACCTTACCTAAGCCTTTTCTTGTTCCCTGTATCGTCGCTCCTACTCTCTTTCTATTTCTGCAAGCTGTAGTTCTCTAGCCTCTTGTGCTCTTGCTATTTTGGCTGCTCGAAAATCCTTACATGAGAGATCTCTCTCAAAGAGCAAATCTAATTCTTCCTCTTTAAGTATATCAGCCTCTATATATGACTCTTCTGCTCGTCTACTACTTGCTACATAGGTTCCTACTAGTTCCTGCAGAAAGTGCTAGTTCTCCTTATGATACCATTATCCCTCAACCATTATGTCCTTCTTAGCTGTTCTTCTTCCTCTGCAATCATATCCTTCGGAGACTGCCCAAAAGTATACATGTGATTCCTAGGTTCATAACTCCTAGCATCTCATGCATATCCCCTGTTGCAGTGATCTTCTCGCGGATCGAACTGTTGTTAATAGAAGCTGCTATGGTCTTCCCAATAGTGCGACTGGAAATTTTCATTCGAATGAAGATGTGCTATGTTAAATTCCTCATCATAGCCTTGTTGCTCTAGGACTCTGTTTCCCTTCTAATCAAAATAGTTTGGACTTCAAGGTTTCCTAAAATAAAAAAGAATTCAATCTTAGACAATCCAGAACTACTGTTCCCTAGGTATATTAACTCTAAGCACAGGGCGACATAAGCAGCAGTGAGGTTATTCCTAACTCCCTAAATGTTGAATAGCTGTTCATGCAACCTAAAGTAGCGTACTGGTCAACATGCGATTCCTCTTCCTATTCTTCACAAGGTACATGCGTGGGTAGCTAATCAACGCACATATATATAAACATTAAGTAATGTAACATTCAATGACCTACACTCATAACATGATCTATTTATAAGTAGCCATCATATACTCCCATAATGCAATCATAGTAATAAACACAATATAGAAGTTTAAACTAGATGATTTTATTACGAGTATGAAATGTTTAAATACTACAACTACTCCTAATAATAGTAAATGAAATTGGCACGGCTGAAGGTGTATAGTTTTCTTATCATTAGTTCCCACAACACCACCATTAGCTTCTCTACAGTAGACTCAAGTTTTGTCTTTAGTCCCTCGATCGGCTTATGGCCAACCGACCAACTCAATGAATTTTGCTCCTTGCCTTGGTATTTATAGGGTTGAATTTCGTGATCCGCAAGTAGAGGTGAGCTATACAAATCATCATCAATGCATATTCCATGATTTTCGTTGGGATTTATTAGATTGTCGCCGCCTTCATTGCATAATTGATTCTCTAATTCTTTCATTGTAGACAAAACTTTGTGGAACATAATTTCTTTTTTGGGTTCTGCGTCTTCGCACGATCTGGTCATTGTTTGCATTGTTTTCTTTTCCTCGATAGCTAAGAGAGGTGAATTATTTACACTACAGCAGAAGTCTCCAAACTAGAAGTGAACTTCAGACTAATGGAATATGGAGAAAAATTGAGATAAGATTTCTAGGATCCTAGTAAATGACGACTCAGAATGATTAAGTGATTGGTATATCAAGGCAATGATACTTACAGAATAATTTTTTTACCAAAAGGAAAAATGTGGGATTACGATTTACGTTACCTTTAGTGGTTATTACACTAGTAGTAGCATCGCTCGGGACGAGAAATGATTTAAGTTTGGGGGTTTGATGATTCTAAAATAGAGTCAGATTTCAGCCTAACTTCCAATCATTATTCGCGTATATTAATTGAATAATATCACAAGCGAGGTCAAATTAGGAATAAAAAGGTTTAATTTGCTAATGCTTACGCATTAGGGGAGTTAAATGCTAAATATGGATTATAGTGCTAAAAATGACCAAAGTAGCGTAAGGAAGAAAAAAGAAGAATCAAGGTGTTAATTAGACTCATTTTACCCCAGTAATTCAATTCTATGATGTTTTCAATATCTTGTGTTGTAATTTCTGTTTGCATTATGAACTAATTCTCTAAGGGTGAAGCTGGAAAAAAATTAATCTTAGTAGCATGTCATAGGAAGGAATTGGAAGGGTTTATTCTAGAGCATGTAAGATAGGTACTTCATTATAATAGCAAGTGTTGACCGGCCATCCACACAAGCTAATAGATCATAAATCGAAAGAGGAAACGATATAAGTCTATCGTGTATGTTTAATAGGTAGTGTTATAGTTGTGATACTTTAATTCGGAGTTTAGGAATAAATATGTAACTATTACATACTTAGCAGTGTTAGCATTACACCTAGTCACAGCAGAATCTTGGCTAGGTACTTAGTGAAAGCGGAAGCGGTAGTTTTTATGCGTAGTATGATAGAATCCATTACCGCATGTTTCTTGTTATTGCATTGCTACTGAATTCATGAGTATCCTAGTTAGCCTTAACTTTGCAAAACTATTTATTTGTTTATTTACTCAACTTTAATTACTCAACCAAACTTCAACTCAACCCATCATTCTATGCAATTTATATTTTAATTACAAATATCATCTTGAATAATTGTTCCAATCCCTATGGAGATCCATAATTTACTTATTACTTGCTACAGACCACACATACTTGCGTGAAGTGGGATCAATTCACACTGAAAGTATTCGACGTTTTACAACACAGATCCACAGAACCATCAATGGCTAACTAATTTAAAGATCAAGGTAAGGGGAAAAGAGTAAGAACAACAGTTGTATTAACCATCACGAGTCGACTGACCATCCACTTGTGATTGCTTAGCATTTGCCTTGGAAAAGGGAATGTTAAGGGCTTAACCTCACCGTAATCACTAGAAGTTAGGAATAACCATCTCACTAGCTGCATACGCAAGACTTGTGCTTAAAAGTAAATCTACGGGCATTGTACCGACAGGTTGCAGTCAAGTACTCCGAAAGAGGACTTGAAGTCTAGTATGAACTAATTTTCTCATGACAACTTAACTTACTTTGAATTAATCTTTACTGCGAACCTCTCTCCATTAGTTAATTCATATTGACTTAGGAAGCATAGTTTATTTGAATTTTAGATAAAGCATAATTGTGGGTGATTGATTTTATAATGTTGTAATTGAATTAAGTATGTGTCGGCTTGTTACCCACGTATGCCCACCTTCAACTTTCTCAGAAGAGGAACCTGGCGGAAGACCAGCAGGTTACGTTTAGTATGGTGCGAAGTCTTTTGTACCATTAAATGAGGTTAAAGTTTAATCTCACTAGCGCGTGCGAAGCCTTGAGCCAATTCACTTGGAACTGCAACGGAAGCTAAGTTCTGGGTCTGTGAATGTGGAAGTATTCATGTGGATGGGAATGTGATTTTTACATCACCATGCAACACATCTATGCTCTTTCGTATATTTAGTTAACTAAGCATCATTAGCATTAGCATTAGTATGAGCATAACATCATCATTAGTATTTTTATTTATTCGTTAATCCATCAAAACATCAAACCTTTTCAATCTATTTTTGCTCTTTACAATTTTTTACCCTTGATCTATTTCATTGAGCTTCAAATTCCCTTTGGGATCGATAAATTTATACACTTATTACTTGCTGCAATTTCCAACTGCGTATACCTGTGCGTAAGTGATTTCGAGTTATACTTAGCATAAATTGACTTTGAATTAGTTACTGGACATTATATTTGCAACGGAATCGCACCGACCAAATAGTTTTCGGGGCTCCATTGCAGTTAAAAGTGCATAACATGTAAAAAATTGTTTTAAATGTTATAAAGGAATTGATATTTTCTAGTTGTTGTAGTGAACATGGGAGCAAAGCGAAATTTAAAAAAGAAGTCCTTGTTTAAGCAAAGGTAAGTCCCGATGATGCAATCCTTGAAGTCATCCCATGTCGCCTTAGCAAAGCAAGAAATTAGCAAGACGGGATGAGTCAAAAAAAATATTTCATCTTAGAGACGTGTGGCAAAGATCTTGAAGTCAACTATCAATCTCAGCCGTTCATTTGTGTATGCTCTAATGCACTCGGCAACGCGAATTTTGGAGTAGATAAGTTCTTAACCATACATTCATTCAAAATTTTTTAAAACGTATCACAATACAAAAGGTTCCTAAACAAAAGGTCCACTCCATACATTGTTTCCTTGTCCTCAACCACAAGCCGTACATCATCTGAAAAAATGAAATGAACTATGAGTTAGTTGACAAAAATTAAAAGAAATTATACTTATATAAAAGAAAATACAAAATTTTGGCAGCATAACGACACCCCTATGACTAACCAAAAAAAAATAATTACACCTGCTTTAACAATGAAAATCATATATAATCTTCCATGTGGCTATCTTTGCTGCAGAGTAGCCACAATTCACATAAAATATGCATAATTGTAGAGTTTTAATTACCATGTGGCTATTTTTATTTTTTATCCAATCTTTGTTCATATTCAATTTCTTTCAATAACCACTCTCAGATTCAAGCGTTGAACTATCCTACATGATTTAGACGAATCATTAGAGAGTGGCATTGAAAAAAATGGAGGGAAAGCAACAAAGATAGTAACTCAAAACAATGATTGAAAAAAATTGAAGAATAGACTTTAACTCAAAACAAGGAACATAACTTAAAACAAAAAAGGAACATGACCAATAAGAGTAATATCTTTACGATATAAAAGTGTACAATACACAACCAAGAAATCATGAGTTCAAATCTCTTCATTCCCTAATTATATTGAACTCAAACCAAGGAACATAACTTAAAACAAAGAAGAAAATATTTTAAATTGAAAAACAAGAACAAAAAAGAATGAAACACAAGGGACATATGAAAGTTTAAAATGTTTCTTTAAACTTGATGACAGAGAAAAAAATGTCAAAACCCTCACAATTAACCCTCGGACTTGCACCGGCCAAAGATACTCACAACAAAGTTTTTCTCTATTTACTAAAATAAGAAAACTAACAGTTAACACAAAAATATAAGATTTTAATATTAGCCTTAAATAATTTCTCATATCTTGAATGAAAGTTTGGAGCCTAAAGCGGAAACCAAGTATCAATCAAGGGGTAAATCAAACCTTGGATATTATAGTTGGAAAATGGAACATGGCCAACGAGTTTTTGGTAGTCGAGATAAGCAAGAAAAAATTTCAAATATTAATAAACGAACAAATTTCAAATATAAGTTAAAATTAGAACTTTTCAAAATTTGCGTAGCTAAAAGTCACTACTAAACTATTTTGTATAATACAACCAATACTCAAAATGGCTGGGTAGTTGAAAATACACATCCATATGAGAAGAAAAGACACAAAGCAGCCCAAACCCACCATAAAATTTGGGCAAATGAACGACTTGAGTAAAATTAATCATCCCCTAATCAGTTGAATAACGAAGTTTGGTATAGTTTAAAAACCTGCGCATTGTAGATTAGAAATGAAAAATCCAATCGTGAAACTCAACTGTGAAGTTGAGAAGAGCTCTTAGTTTATTTGCAAAAAAAAGACCATTATCAAACAATGTATGCAATTTTATGAAGAAAAATAGAAGCATATCAATGTCAACAAAGCAACAAGAAATTTGAAAAGTATATAAAAAAATTGAAACTACAAGTCAATTGGGCACATCACTCTCACACTTTTATTTTTTTACAATTAGAGTGAATGGGAAATCTTTTTTTTTTTTTTTTATAGTAGGAAGAAGAAACAGAGGATTATAGTTCTTGTTTGGGAGGGATTTGGTCCATCCAACCACACCAAATCGTGTTTCTTATTTGAATTTAACTCAATTTATCAACAACAATTTATATTCTAATACAAAAATAAATTTTAAGAAAAGTATATCTTCAACTCAACTCCAAAATTGAGAACAAAAACATGAAAATCCTATTCTAACTTGATATCGAGAACAATGAACTTCAACTCCAAAAGATAGATTCAATCAACGAACCCAAACAAAGCAATTAACTACAAGATTCAGGCTGTGAAAACTTACCCAACAGTCAACCAAACTCGAACACGACACGGGGAAAACGACGGATTCGAGGACACCACGAGTCGGGCACAACAGTGGCGACAAACCCACTAGGGACGGTGGCATCGCGAGCTGGGCTGGCGGCGTGGCTCGTTCACCCAAGAGGGGAGAGAGAGAGAGAGAGACACGAGCAAGAGGGGTTGCGTCGTGGGCTAGGCTCGGTAGGTTGCGCTAACAGAGGCTGAGCGAAAGGGGCTGGCGACGTGGCTCTTTCGCGCGAGAGGGGAGAGAGAGAGACGCGAGCAAGGAGAAAGGGGCTGGTCGGCGCGAGAGGGCTGCGTCGTGGGGTCGGGGGTGAAGGGGACGGTCGGCGAGGGGTTCTACAACGGGGCGACGGAGGTTCGTGGCGGCAGTAGATATGGAGTGGGGCTAGATTTTGGGGTGAGGGAGAAGAGGAAGAAGAAGGAAGGAGAAGGGGAAAGAAAAAGAAAATAAAAGAAAAATCTGTTTAATTTTAGTCAACGTTTTTTAAAAACGTCGCCTAAGCAAAAAACGTCGCCTAAGCCCGGTTTAGGCGACGTTTTCTTTCCCAACGTTATTAAAACATCGCCTAAAATATGGCTTAGGCGACGTTTTCAGAAAAACGTTGCCTAAGCTTTAAACTAGGCGACGTTTTTAAAAAACGTCGCTTAAGGCCGGTTTAAGCGACGTTTTCTTTCCCAACGTTATTAAAACGTCGCCTAAGACCTTTTTTGTTGTAGTGTCGGTCGGGAATTGCAGCAAGTAATAAGTATATAATTTTATCGATCCCACAGAGATTGATGTCTAGAGTAAATACCACTTAAGTCAGAGTCATGCGAAAAGTAAAATAGAATGTATTTGATAAGTGGTTTTGTTTAGTTTAATGCGATAAGAAAAAAATGCAGAAATAAAATTCATGCAATGAGTAATGCTAACTATGTATTCCTAGAAAATGCTAAGAATACGGACTAGTTAGTGAATGTCTTACTTCCCTAACAATTATCACTTCTATGACTCATGATTTATGAGTGAACCAGCTTCCGCTGCGAACACCATACTAAGCACAGGGCGACGTAAGCAGTAGTGGGGTTATTTCTAACGCCATAAATGATGAACAGCTGTTCATTCAATCGTAAAGTAGCGTACTGGGTCAACATGCGATTCCTCTTTTGATTCTTGGCAAGGTACATGCGTGGGTAGCTAATCAATGCATATATATAAAAGTAAATATTCAGCAGTGTAACATTCAAAGACCTACACAAATAACATGCTCTATTCATACATAATCATCATAACTCCTATAACGCAATCATAGTAAATGAACATCAAATAGAAGCTTAAATCAGAAGATTTTATTATGACTGGAATAATGTCTAAATACTACAACTACTCCTAATAAAAACAATAAATGGAATTGGCAAGGTTGAAGGTGAGTAGTCTCCTTGTCATCAGTTCCCACAGCACCACCATCAGCTTCTTCGTAGTAGACTCACGTCCCTCGATTGGCTTATAGCCAACCGACCAGCTCAATGGATTTCGCTCCTTGGTTTGGTATTTATAGGATTGAATTTCGTTATCTGCAAGTAGACTTGAGTTGTACAAATCGTCATCAATGCATATTCCATGATTTCCGTCAGGATTTATTCGATTGCCATTGCCTTGATTGCATAATTGATTCTTCTGATTCTTTCCTTGTAAATGAATCTTTGTCAACTGCAATTTCTTCTTGGTTCAGCATATCTTCATGATCCGCTTAGTGTTTGTGTCATTTCCTTTTCCTTGATGCTGCGCGAAATCCTACTAAAAACGTAAATTAGGCATAGTTAAATTGCGATTTGTGCTAAAGTGCAGATTCATGCTTTGGATGTGATATTTTGAATGCATGCAGATTTTCTAAGTTATATCTTCGTATTCCCTCTAAGAACGCAGATATTCTTTGCTTAATTATTAAAGTAATGAATCCTAAACAGCCTAAAATATGCTCTCTTTGAGAGTTATCAGTATAACTTACTTTGCTTTGAGAGAAGAAAAGTAGAGCATACTTGCATGTGTAATATTAGGATTGCTAGGTCTACCTTCTAATTAAAGAAAACTTAGAGATAAGGTTCAACTAATGCCGTAGTTGACATTAGTAACTGTTTAAGTTCAAGACAACCGAACTAGAAGCTCGAGAGAGCCAACTTCCGGAGCTTGAGGGAGCCAACTTCTAGAGCTCGAGAGAGCTAAGGAAACCGTGTCGGTTGTTTGACCTTGCTAACGTAACCGCATAAGCAAAGCCCTCGAAAACCCCAAACCCTTCTGATACTTCCCTCATATTATTACCTTTTTAATACCATTATTTCATCAACATAGTTAGTAACTACTCACTGCATCAAACAACTTTTACACTTGACTCTTACTTGAAAACGAATTGAAGACATAGAAACATCTCTACGGAAAATGACCTTTACTTAAATTAGAATCTTCTACAACAAGACTATGTATACTTGCACACCCTTGGGAAATCATACACCCAACACACTTCGCTCGAATAGAGTAGAGATTTCGCTTCAGTGAATTCACAACATTCCCACCATTCATTTTAATTTTTCTATATCTAATGGCTCAAATTAAAAAAAACAAATTTACTCAAATTTCCTCTCTTTTTAAACCCAATCTTCTTCTCCAAATTTACAGCATAACTTTCTTATTCAATCCTCTAAAATTCAAAAGCTCTATTGTTGCTCTCTCCAAGCTCTCCATTTTTTTACAGTTTATTTTTTAGAGACATATTGTATTGTGAGGATTTGGTTATGTGAGAAAAACGTGTATATCTACTCTATTGAGAGAGTTGTAAGTGGGTTATAAAAAATTCCATACTTTGTAACAGTTTGATCTTGATCCCTGAAAAATTCGAATGTGCTCTTGAACTCGTAATATGAGCGGTGCACGGTTAACTATAATTCGTGGAAAGAGCTAAGCAAAAATTTATTCAAAATCCCAAGAGGCCCTTGGGTAGTGGAGTAGGCTTGGTGAACCACTGTAAAATTGTGGTGTCATTTTCTCTAATTTTTTTCTATTTACTTTTGAAATCATTTGTAGTATTGTCTTTCATGCTTTATTTATACTTAATCGTTATTGCGTTAAATAAAATTGGTTTTACATAATCTTTATCAATCTTGTGTTGTGCATTATTGTTACTTTTTAATTTCTTGTAAAAATTTTGATATTTAGATTTTCTTGAACTTATCTAGAGAATTTGTGTAAAACCCTATTCACCCCATCTAGGGTTGTGATATCGATCCAACAATTGGTATCAGAGACAAGTTGCTCTTCTAGATTTTTATATAAACTTTATTGTTTCAGCTTTATGGCAAACCTTGTATGAATTGGTATTAATGAAGGACAATCATCCTCTAGGCCTCCTTACTTTGATGGGTCAAATTATGGTCATTGGAAAGTTAGAATGATGATATATTTGAAATCCATTGACTATAAGTTATGGTTTAATGTTATTAAAGGTCTCGATATTCCCATGAAAAAGGTTAATGATAAAAATGTGTCTAAATTAGAAGATGAATGTGATCAGGATGGATTGAAAAAGATTGATTTTAATGCTAGAACTATGAATTATTTGTATTGTGCTTTAAGTTGTAATGAGTTCAATAGAGTATCTATGTGTTCTTCGACAAAAGAAATTTGGAATATTCTTGAAGTGACATATGAAAGAACAAGTCAAGTTAAAGAAACAAAAATTAGCATGCTTGTTCATACTTATGAATTGTTCAAGATGAATGAAAATGAATCTATTACCGAAATAATGCTTACTAGATTCACTAGCATCATAAATTCTTTGAAGGGTCTTGGAAAAGAATATAGACATCTGAAAATGTTAGGAAAATTCTTAGGTGTCTACCCAAGAATTGGGAAGCAAAGGTGACGACAATTTAAGAAGGAAAGGATCTCACCAAAATTTCTTTGGAGGAACTTATTTGCTCTCTTATGACACATGAGATTGCCATAAAAGAGAACATGGAAGATGAGTCCAAAAAGAAGAAGAGTATTACTTTGAAGTCTATCACCTTGGAAGTTGACTTCGAAGATGAAGATGATGTTGCATATTTCTCACATAAGTATAAGAATTTCATCAAGAGGAAGAAACAATTCAAAAAGAACATTTCCAACCAAGGAGAATCAAAAGGCAAAAAGAGCAAGAAGGATGAGGTAGTATGTTATGAATGCAAATAGTCGGGTCATATAAGAACGAATTGTCAACTCCTTAAATTGTCCAAGAATTTTAAGAAGAAAGAATTGAAGGCTACTTGGGATGATAGTGATGAAAGTGAAAGTGGAAGTGATAAATAAGTAGCAAATTTTTTCTTCATGGCTCATAGTGACAAAAGTGATGAACAAGATGATGAGGTAACTCTAGAATCCCCTTCTTATGATGAATTATTTGAAACTTTTGAAAACAAGTAAAATGACTTAGAAAAGCTTGGTTCCAAATATAGTGTGCGTAGAAAGAAATATAATACTCTTACTAGTGGTAATAAGTCTTTACTTGATGAAATTTCTTGCTTAAAATTATATGAGCATGATATTGTAAAAATTGAAAAAATAAATGTCTACTGTGATGAACATGCTTTCGATTGTGATGAGAAAAATGACTTACTTGATAAAGTTAAATTTCTTGAGCAAGATAGTTGTGAGAAGATGATTTGTTTAGTTGCTCAAAGAAAAGGAATTAAATGTTTTGCAAGAATTTGATAGGGCTAATGAGTCTACTTCAATTATTTTATTAAAGCATCTCCTCTTGTATCTAAGCTTAAACTTGTTTACAAGCATGATAATTCTAGCTTTGTGCCTATATGTCATTATTGTTGTGTTAAAGGTCATATAAGACCTAAGTGTTTTAAATTAAAATATGCCCATACTACTTCAAGAAGAAAATTTTCTCAAAAAGCAAAGTTTCATAATGCTCGAAGAAAGAATTTCTCAAAGAAAAGTATAGTACATAATTTTATTATAAGAGATAAATCATTGCATAATGTTGTTTGTTTTTCATGTGGCAAGTATAGACATAAAGCTTATTCTTGTTACTTGTCTAAATCAAATGTGGTAAATATGGATGCAAAAGTAAAATGGATTCCAAAGTTTAAAAATGCTAACCTTCTAGGACCCAAACAAGTATGGGTACCAAAGGATCAAACAAGAATATTATTGTTTGTAGGTTTGTTTCAAACCCTCCAAGAAAAATAAATGGTATTTGGATAGTGCTTGCTCGAGGCACATGACGGGAGATCAATCCAAGTTTGTCAATCTTTTAAAAAAGGATGGAGGCTTAGTAACTTTTAGTGACAACGAGAAAGGTAAAATAATCTGTAATGGAAGTATAGGCAATGCTTCTTCTTTTTTGATTGAAAATGTACTTTTAGTGATGGTTTTAAGCATGATTTACTTCGTGTTAGTCAATTATGTGATAAAGGGTTTAGAGTTTTGTTTAATAAAAAGAATTGCATAATTGAAAATGCTAGTGATGGACAAGTTTTATTTGTTGGCAATAGAGATGAAAATGTGTATACTATTCATTTGAATGATTGTACTATTAGTGATAAATATTTTTCGGCTTTACATAATTATTCTTGGTTATGGCATAGAAGATTGGGATATGTTAGTATGCACTTACTATCAAATATCTCTAAGAATTCCTTAGTTAGAGGTCTTCCCAATATTAAATTTGAAAAAACAATAAAGTTTGTGATGCTTGTCAAATGGGAAAGCAAACTAAGTCATCTTTCAAATCGAAAATTGTGATTTCTACATCTAGACCTCCTTCAACTATTACACATGGATTTATTTGGCATTTCTAGAATTGCTAGTTTTGGAGGGAATTATTATGCATTTGTGATAGTTGATGATTTTTCAAAATATACTTGGGTTTTGATGCTAAAACATAAAGAAAATGCTTTGAAAAGTTTTGCTAGTTTTGCAAAAAGAGCTCAAAATGAAAAAGGATTTCATATTTCTAAAATTAGGAGTGATCATGGTAGAGAATTTGATAGCATTGCTTTTGAAAACTTTTGTGAAGATAATGGTTTTCTCATAACTTCTCTGCTCCAAGAACTCCTCAACAAAATGGTGTAGTTGAAAGGAAAAATCGTATTTTACAAGAAGATGCTAGATCTATGTTGCATGAGTTTAATTTTCCTAAGTATTTTTGGGCGAAAGCCGTTAATACCCCTTGTTATGTTTTTAATACAGTTTTGGGCGAAAGTATTTTTGGGTATTTCAAAGTTTTTGGATGCAGATGTTTTATTTTGAAAAACAAAGAAAAAATTGGAAAATTTGATTCTAAAACAGATGTTGGTATTTTTCTGTGTTCTTCATTTTCTAGTAAAGTTTATAGAGTTTTCAACAAGAGAACATTAGCTATTTAAAATTAAATCTATAGGAATATTCATCTTTAAAAAAAAATCGAAAGTTGGGAGGTGCCGAGGGGGTTTAGGAGGTGTTGCCTCGGTTTAGGGAGTTTTTACCTAAGAGTTGAGAGGTCTTGGGCCTCAGGTCGGGGAAAGCTTGTCTTTCTGATTGGGTGGCCGATATGAAATTTTCGTTGTGGTTGACTATGGATGAGAAGTCTCTTCTCTATGGTTTCATCGAAAGTTGCAAATATATTTGTTCGATTTAGGGAGGTGAGAGTCGTCGCCGATCGTGGAGTTCCGGCGCGGGCTCGATTTGGCCTAAAAAAAGGGATAATGGCTAGGGCATAGCCGCTTCGTCGAGGTTGTGGAGCTGTCTCTGTGGTTTATGGGGTTTCTTTGAGAAATTTGTTGAGGTTGGTGTGCTCATGGCTAATAGTTGCTAAAGACCTGTCTTCTTATAGGAAAACAATTGGGGAAAAATTAGTTCCATTTGACAGGGGAAAGAGAGGTAGAGCTGCGTTTGGGGAAGACCAAAGTGGTAGAAGGGAAAACATTCATGAGTTTAAGAGGAAGGATCAAATAGAAGAAGACGTCGGTGAAGGTTCCAGTCAGCTGGTCGACGGAGAAGAGCATCGGTACGTTTGTGGAAAAGTGGGCAAGCCTCGACAACCGTGCTGTGAGCTGTCCTTTCTGTCTCAGAGCACGTGGCTCGAGACAAGTTCTGATGGACAGTTTATGCTGATCGAGGTTTTGGGGTTGGCCGGTCTCGACCCGAACTGGGGTTGGTTAGTCCGGGTCGGGGCCGTTCTGGCCCAAATTGAGGGTTATCGGGTCAGGTCAACGAACCAGACTGCTTTTTTCAACAAATCTAGTAGTACGGGGGCCCAAATGGTTTTTTGTGGTTTTGTGCTCCTCTGTTACTTAGTTATAAGTCATGCAATTTGTCTCCTTCTTTGGTCTATGCATGTCTTAGTTCCCCTTATGTTCAAGAGTTGCTTGTTGTTACGTTTCATCTCTAGTTTTAAAATTCTCGGGTTCTTACTTCTCAGGGTCATGAATGAGCTTATCGATAAAGGGTTTGCTAAGTGGAAGGGAGATTGGTGGTCTCAGAGTGAGGAAGGGTCCTTGATGTATTCTTCTTTGCTCTTTTTAGTTTTGGTGGGGTCTTGGTTCTTAGTCATCGAGATGTTCATCGGTTTATCCCCCAAAACTCCTCAAAAGTCAGCCGTGATGTTGGCATTGACGAGGCTTCAAGGGTTTTTCGTATTGGGTTCGTTCGATCCCACGAGAAAAACCTCGAAGATTACTGCATTTATCTTCTGCTGGGCTGATGTTATTGTGAAAGCTTTTATTTGTATTTTCTGTATTTTGGTTGTTAGAAGTGGTTTTCACTTTGCTTGGTTTTTAGGCTGTAATGGAGGGATTTCCCTCAGATTCTAATGAATTGGTTCCTGTGTTTTCAAAAAAAAAAAAAAACTAGAGAACATTAGCTATTGAGGAGTCTATGCATGTTGTATTTGATGAATCTTGTAAAAATATTTCTAATGAGTCTGTATGTGGTGATGTCTTAGAAGAAAATTTTGGAGATTTACTTGTTAGTGACAAAGGCAAAGAAATTTCTTCATGTAAAGAAGAAAGGAGAATTAATGAAAAGAATGAAGAATTCTCTTCATCTATGCCTAAAGAATGGAGGTATGTTCCATCTCATCCCAAGGACTTGATTCTTGGTGATCCCGAACAAGGGGTGAAAACTCGTTCTTCTCTTAATTTATTTAATCATTTTTCTTTTCTTTTTTCTCAAATTGAACCAAAAAGTTTTAAAGATGCCAAAAATGATGAATTTTGGACTTTAGCTATGCAAAAAGAGTTAAACCAAAAGAACAAAGTTTTGAAATTAGTCCCTAGGCCTTCTAAATTTTCTATTATTGGGAATAAAAGGGCCTTTAGAAATAAAATGGATGAAAATGAAAATATAATTAGAAATAAAGCTAGACTTGTAGCTCAAGGTTATTGTCAAGAAAAATGTATAGATTATGACGAAACTTTTGCACCCGTTGCTAGATTAGAAACCATTAAAATGTTACTTGCTTTTGCTTCTTATAAGATTTTTATCTTGTACCAAATGGATGTAAAAAGTTCATTTTTAAATGGTTATAGTATGGAGAAATTTTATGTAGAACAATCTCCCGGCTTTGAAAGTTTTGATTTGCCTAATCATCTTTATGGTTTAAAACAACCTCAAAGAGCTTTCTTCTTAAAAATTACTTCAAAATGAGTAAACTTGACACTACTCTCTTTATTAAGACTAAGGAAAACGATATGATTTTAGTGCAAATTTATGTAGATGATATTATTTTTTGTTCTACTAATCTTTCTTTGTGTGAAGAATTTTCTAAATGTATGCATAGTGAATTTGAAATGAGTATGATGGGAGAACTTAGCTTCTTCCTTGGACTTCAAATCAAACAACTCAAGAACAGTATCTTCATGAGGCAAGAGAAATACACAAAGAATTTACTTAAAAAGATTCAAGCTCAATGAAGGTAAAATTGAAAAAACTCCTATGAGCACATCTACCAAAGTTGACAAGGATGAAAAAGGTAAATGTGTGGACATAAAATCTTATCGAGGTATGATTGGATCTCTTTTTTATTTAACCGCAAGTTGACCTGATAGCTCTAAAATAGGTCATTATTTAGGCTAATTTATTAAGCATTTAATTAAGGGATCAGGAAGTTGTTCGAGCTATTATGAGCATTTTGCGAATAAAAGTGTAGAAATCAGTGTGTGTCCAGAAAATAGCATCATCAGCTCATTATGCGAATTAGATACAAATATTATACAATTTTGGGCTAAAAAGCTATTAAATGCAGGAATTGCTAGACACTGATGTTGGAGGAGCGATGCACATAGAAGAATCACGCGTTCATAAGGCAGGCACGCTCAAGAATCAAACCAACATGGAAATAAACAGAGAATCAATCAAGTAATTAAAGTGGTGTCAATCAAATAAATTCCAGCAAAAATCAAGAAATCCTGCATTAATGAAAAATTTCCAGCTCACTTAGGCTTGCTGACTAAGTAAATCAACTCTATAAATTGCAAGAAGGAAAGTAAAGTTTGGTTAGTTGGTCTGATGGCCAAAGCCGATCCAAGTGAAAAAGGGGTTAAGTTAGATGGTTAGAACCTGATTCATGCGAGAAGCAACTGGTGGTGACTATAGAAGCCGATGACAAGGGGACTGCAGACTTCACAGCTGTGCTAATTCCATTTTACTGTTTTTCGTAGAGTAGTTATAACAATAAACATTTAGTAATCGTAACAAATTCTGCTGATTTAAACTTCTTACTGTGTGTTCACTGTTATGTTGCATTATAGAAGTCTTGAATGAATTCTCAAAAGTAGAATCATGCTTAGGAGCATAGGTTAAAGAGTTTTACACTCCTATGTTTGTTTATATATACATATATATATATACACGTCGCTTAACTACCCACGTATATTACTTATGGTGAGTCTGGAAGAGGAACCACATGGAGATCCAATATACTACTGTACGTTGAATGTAAGACTTTGCATCATTTAGGGAGTTAGAAATAACCTCACTATTGCTCGCATTGCCCAGTTTTACTATGGAGGTCACAGCGGAAGCTGCCCTTCCATAAATCGCTAAGTGCGGAAGCACATCTTAGTTGAGGGAAGCAAGAAACTCGATAACTAGTTCCGCGTTCTTAACACCTTCTATAACTCTTTATTTATCTTTACTCATTGCATTCGTATTTATTTATGTCCAACATTTACGTCTTTTAACTCATTCAAAACCCAAATAAAAAACACTTTTACAACCCATTTATTTACTTTTCAGCATAACTCTCGTTTTAACAGTATTACTTCTAGACATCAATCTATATGGGATCAATAAAATATATACTTATTACTTATTGTAGTTTCGACTGTGTATACTTGCATGTAAGCGATTTCGAGCCATACTTAGCTTTAAGTTTTTTTGAGTTAATTACTATACGATTATATTAGCACTCGGAACCATCAGGTCAAGACCCGATATCATGTTTAGTGTATATCTTTGTGCTAGATTTCAATCTTGTTCCAAGGAATCTCATTTCCATGGCATTAAAAGAATATTTAAATATTTTCTTGGTACTATTGATTTAGGCTTGTTGTATCCTAGAAATGTTGAATTTAACTTAGTAGGATATTCTGATGCGGATTTTTTCGGAAGTTTTCTTGATCGTAAAGTACTAGTGGAACTTGCCAATTTCTTAGATGTTCTTTAGTATCTTGGTTCGACAAAAAGAAAAATTTGGTTGCCTTATCGACAACCGAAGTGGAATATATTGCAGTTGCTAGTTGTTGTATTCAAATTCATTGGATGAAACAAACTTTATTTGATTTTAATTAAAAATTTGATAATGTGCCAACATTTTGTGATAATACTAGTGCTATAAAATTGACCAAAAATCCTATACATTATTCAATAACTAAGCTTATTGATATTAGACATCATTTTATTAGAGAGCAGGTGCAAAATAGTCATATTATTCTTGATTTTATGATCTCTAATAATCAATTGGCGGATATTTTCACCAAGCCTTTGATGAGAGAACTTTTGCAAAATTAGGCTTGAGCTTGGTATATAATTCGTTGTGATACCTCTTAAATTTATATTTTGCTTTGAGACATATTGATAGAGAGAGCTATTTTGAAAAGTATGTAATCATCCAACGACCTTTGCAATTATACTTGGAAGATCATGCAGGTTTACAACCTCCAAAGCGTTCCTTCACACATTCTAACCTTCCGCTTCTCCTCTAAATATGAAGCCAACTATGTTCCCAACTCCTGCAAATATAGAAATAAATTAGCGAAGCGTGGATTTTTAGGCATTTAAGTACAAAAAGCATTCGACATTCAAATTTTCTTTAATATGCGATAGTTTCTCTAGCCTTTTATATCTAAGCTCATAAATCATACATGCATCGTATTTATATAAATTTTCCATCTTAATGTTATTCTAACTCTAAATTTCATTCCATTAATGCACAAATACCTTTAGAGTATCTTAAGATATTAGCCTTAGTAATACTATATTTGAGAGCTATCAGTCTACTCAAGATATGCTTCAGCAAACTATGTAAATCAATTATTAATTCTCGAGTATATGTGTGCAAGTGTACACAATCATTGTTGTAGCAAGTTCTAATCTCTTAAAGGTAATTCTCCTTAGAGATTTGATGTGAACTTCCCTCTATACACAATTATGAGAGTTAATCGAGACAGAAAAGTTGTTTGTAATGATGTTGAACACGGATACATGCGAATGCTACAACAATAAATTGAATCGATTACTCTAGCAACAGAAACTTAAAATCATAATTGTAAATAAGAAATGACACGAATAAAGATAACACTCAACTAAATCAATGAATTAACAAGCATCGAAAAGAATTAGGAGTTTAAGAGAAAATTGCTATAGCATTAAAACTAATTGGTAAAAAGAGAATTCCTACTTTACTTATGTTTTGTCTCTTTTTCGTTACATCATTCAAATTACATCAAGTCAACAACATTAGTAAAATCGTTATCTCTAACAGATCTTTTAATCGTTAGCAAGTATCTAGAAAAGCTAATAAGCTCAATTGCTAGATCTCTCTCCTGCATTCCTTTCAAAATCAAAACAGAACAGGAATGAATGGTTGATCAAATGATTCAAACCTAGAATTAAAACAACAATTGATCATAATTCGTCATCTTCCTACTCAATGCTAATGCAATCTAACTCTTACTTTCATAAATCTAACGGTTATGAATTTAGCTACTCATATTCATAATTGCTTAATCAAACAACAAATCAATCATAAACAAGTTTAATAACACAGAACGTCGAATAACAAAGGAGAAGAAGAATCCTGGTTGCGAATCATCAAATAACGACTCTGCTACCCTACTTCAATCTTATTCTCTACTTTCTGATTTCTACTCCAATAAAAAATAACTTCAAATGCTGATGCTAAGAGCTGCAACAATCTAGGCTACGATCTACAACTTGCTATAAACGAAATTTGCTTCTAAAACTATGAATTGAAGAACTATGAACTCTCTAACCTAAAATGATCTCGAATTGAAAAACGAAAACTGACGAAAAAGAAGTTCTCCAAATCAAATTGAGCTTTAGATTTTATACCCCAAATTCTTGGTATCTTTTCAAATCTTTCAGCTCAAATCTTCAACGGCCGAGATTCAATGCGTGGACTCAAAATAGCTGTCTTCAAAGGGACATAACTCATGAATGCTTTCTCTTCGTCAAAAGTGACGATTCATGCTTCCTTAATTTGCTATGGCAACTCGCTTTTCCTAATGGCTCTAATTCTTACTTTCTTATTCTAATACAAAATTAATACAAAGAAAACTACAGAAATAAGTAAGAAAACAAAACAAACCCTAACTCTATCTAGCTTCAAACACATATATTTAGCATAATATAAAATACAATTTTACGAACCTAGCTTCGAGCAATGTTTATGATAAGCACTCTGTCGTACCTTTGCTCCAACATTGTTTACGTTCATCTTAGGTTTGGTCATCGATGTGAGAAGAATCTTCATTTTTGAACTCCTCTCTATAGTAGTGTTTCAACCTATGTCCATTAACTAGAAATTTACTGTATCTTTAGTATTTCTGATCAACATTGCTCTATGAAGTCATACCTTAATAATATGAAAAGGGTTTAACCATTTTGACGTCAATTTACCTAGAAAAAGCTTCAACCTAGAATTGTATAACAACATTTTCTGGCCTACTTCGAATTGCTTCGACTTAAGTCTATCATCATGCCATTTTTTAGTTCTCTCCGTATAGAGTTTTGAATTCTCATATGAAAACTGTCTTAACTCTTCCAGTTCTAAAAGTTGTAGCTTCCTATTAGGTCTTATCCCTTTTGAACTCAGATTAAATTCTTTGGTTGCCCAATAGGCCATGTACTCTAATTCCATAGGCAAGTGACACATTTTCCAAAACACTAGAAGTAATGCTGACATCCCTAATGGTGTTTTAAATGACGTCATGTATGCCCACAAGGAATCATCTAACTTCCTAGACCAATCCTTCCTATCGGGTTTGAATACTTTTCTAGAATTATTTTCAACTCACGGTTTGATATTTTTGCTTGATTGTTCATTTAGGGGTGATAAGCTGTCGCAGTCTTATGTCTAATGTTATATTTCAGCAAAACATATGCTAGGGCTCTATTCTCAAAATGAGCCCCTTCATCGCTAATCAAGGCTTTAGGAGTCCCAAACCTAGTAAAAATGTTTTTATGCAGAACTTTGATAACCGTTTAGGCATCATTTCTTGGGCAAACCTATGCTTCAACCCATTTTGAAACATAATCAATAGCTAACATAATGTAAACATTCTCACTTGATGGTGAAAATGGCCCCATAAAATCTATCCCCCATACTTCTAATAATTCAATTTCTAAAATGTTTTTCAAAGGCATTTTGTCCCTTTTTCCTAATGTTTCATGAACTCTGTCACTTATTGTCTATTTTAATATATGTAAGGCCCATCAAATCCTCTTAGATTTAAGATTAAGTTTGTTTATACTACTATTTGTAAATGTCATTCTAGTTGAAATTGTGTTGTATTTGTGTTTCACCATTTTATATGTTATAATCCAAGCTTCTCCTACTCTCTAATAGAGTTTCTTTCTCTTCCTTGTCTCTCCAACCCTCAATACTATAACATACTACTAGAGCAAAACATAGGCATCTTCCTCTTCAATTTTTACTAAAAGAAATCCTAATGTTCAAATATCTTCAATGGCTTACAATACTGACTTGAGCTATCTGAACCAAGGCTTGGGGAAATGACACCAAGTAATGTTTTGACGACCTTGTAGATTTTTCCGCCTAAACATATGAACTCTCTTGAAAAAACTAGGGAGTTTCCTCTCTAAAACCCAAGAATCTTATTGAATTTTCCTCTTTTCCAAAAAATTCATCAAAAACTTGATCTCCCATTTATCTTAAAAAACTCAAAAAGTTAATTTTTTTTTTCCAAAATGGTGGTCAAACTAGTATAAGCTTCAAAGAAAGTATTTATGCAATAAGGGTCAGGGTGAGATTTCTTTGTAAATCTGATAAGTTTTTATAAATGACGACAAGAGTGCAAGCTCTTCGCTTCATGATTGGAGAGACAAGGCACTGAAATTTCTCTCCAAGTTTCTCTTGCTTTCTCACTCTCTCTTGCTCTTTCTTTCTTTTTCTTGCTCTACTTTCACAATGAGATGAGCATCCTATTTATAGTCCTATCACAATACTTGGTCTACAAAAATGTTTCCCACTAATTCTTAAATTAAGGATCCACTAATTCGTTAATCTCCCTCATAATTAAAGTCCCATTTAATTCCTTAATTATAGCCCCAATTAAAAATATTTTAAATACATTAAAATTACATTTAAGTTTATTCAACAAAACTTCTCCATAAACTTTAATGCTTCTATCATCCGCCATGACAATAACCTTCTTGAATTTGTCGAACAAAACCTTCAATAACATTTTTGTGAAAATATCCGAAACTTGATCTTGGATCGCTAAATGCACCAATACCACGCTTCCTTCCTTCACATGATCTCAGATAAAATGAAAACAAACATCAATGTGTATGCTTCTTTCATGATTAATTGGATTCTTTGCTAACTCAATGTTGATTTGTTGTCAACTTGAATCACTAATGCACAAAGTTGCTTTAGCTCCATCTTGCTTAATAAATTTCTCATCCATATCGCATGACATATGCCCTGACAGTTGTTTAGAGTCATGTGCGATTTAACTCACTTTCGCACAAGTATACGCTGTATGACATAAGTAATAAGTAAGTTATCGATCTCCACAGGGACTATTGATGTGATTATTCGGTGCGATATAAATAATTTAATGATTAATTCTAAGGGCGAAACTAAGTTCTACGCTTCGAATCGCATTAATACGCAAGTATATGCAGTCGAAATGCATAAAGTGATAAGTATTTATAATTTATCGTTCTATGCAGGGATTGATGTCTATAATCAATTAATTAAGATTCGTGCAAGAAAGTAAAAAACAATAGTTTTGGGATTTTGGTTTTTTTTTTTATATCTAGATGCGAAATTTAAAAAAAAATCGAAATTAACTAAGTAAGGCTAGGGTTAAGGTAATGAGACGCGTCTATCAATTCCTACGATAAATTGCGGTAAGTAGCAAACGTCATACTTTTCCTGCAAACGTCCGCTTCAATTTTCGTTCGCATTAAGCCCAACTTCCATTGCGACTTAATGTAAATATTAACTGTTGCAACATATGCAGTAGTTATGCGTTTATTCCTAAACTTCAATTTAAAGTACGAAAGACTTAGTACTAACCTACTGAACATGCAAACTAGCCTTAAGTTATTTCCTCTTCTGATTTACAACCTATTAGTGTGTGTGGATAGCCGGTCGACACTTACAATTGATTTAAGTCCCTAATTCAACATCTTCATTTATCAACTCCTTTTTATCCTAGTACAATGCTTTCTAGAACCCGCACCCTTATCCTTCACCTAAGTTGCTAAGCTAGACATGAAATTAATTAAAAGAATAAATAAGAAATAAGTTGAAGACATTGCAAAAAAAATTGATTTAGTTCAAATGCAAGAACAGTTCTGAGGGAAACAATGTTGCTGGAAATGAATGAAGCATAAAATAAACAAAGAAAAGATAAACTAGAAAGCAATAAATGGTGGTGGTTGCTTGAAGAACAGAACTCTGTGTCAATAGGAACACGAACTTCGCTTTGGGACCCTCATCCCAAGTGTGGGAGTTTTTGTTCTTCTTCTATGTATAGGCTTTGAGAAGCTTGGGGACTAAGGAATCGACTTGGAAGGCAAGGCACTAGGTACTTGGAGAATAAGGAATTAGTTGCTTGGAGAATAAGGCTCTGAAAAATTCTTCCTGTTTTGGTAAGAAATCTTCATTTCCTTTAATTTTGCTACCTTTTCGCGTGGAGAACTTTTACTTAGTCCATGAAATTTCTATATTGCTTTGCATTAAATTTTTATCTTCTAGGTTTTCCTTTTGCGAATATGCTTGGAAGATCTCACATTTCTATAGTTATTCGCTTTATTATTCCAATTCGCGACGCTTTAAGTATTCCCAATTCCCCTAGTTGTGATGCTAATAATGTTTACATTTCCGGTAGATATAGCGATAATTAGCATAGTATGGGTTCTTTGGCATTTAAGTACAAAAAATATTTGACATTCTAATTTTACTCTAAAATGCTCTAGTTTCCTTAGCCTTTTAGATCTAAGCTCATAAATCATACATGCATCTTATTTATATAAATTTCTCATCTTAATGTTATTCTAATTCTAAAATTCATTTAATTAACGTACATTTGAAAGAAAAGATATTGACCTCCTATTATAATATTAAATTAAAGATAAGAACAAAGTTGCCTCCTAGTTGAAATGATATGCATATGTTAATAATAAAATAAATATAAATAAGTGCTAAAGTGGGAGAGTTAAGAGAGTGAGACTTCCTTCTAACTTTTTACATTTCCCTTGTTGCCAGCTCGTCTATTGACAATGTCTCTTTTCTCTGCCTTTCTTCTTCGTCGAAACTTGCTTGGAAGATGAGTATAACATCGTCACGAATTTTTGGTCGGACACCATGATCAAGGCACAATTTCATTATAGAGAATTGGAAGTACATTTTATCTTGCATCGTTTCATCGCAGCGTTGAATTTGAGTTTCTAATATTTTTCCCAGATGATGCATTTCCTACTCTCTATTGCATAGAGCAGTAGTGCTTGTTCTCTCCTAACAAGAGTCCCATTGGCTGATGGAATGATTAAATTTTTTATAAGACTCGGCCAATTGTGAAGGTCCCTTGCGACCCAGAACGATTGGAATGATGTCGAATCATTCCATTCTGCTCCAATTGCCCCAATCACCTCTAGGCATTCTTGCATTTGTTCTTCTGTAGAAGACCCCAATAATTTTAGACAATATGTTCCAGGAACATTAGGGAGTGCGAATTCTTTATTCTACGTAGTTGCTCAACAATCTATTAATTGACCTTCTACCCTTGAGATGAATGGTTTTTCTTCATTCATGTTTGAATAAAACTGCTTCACCCACTCTAGTCTTGCATTCTTATCTGGTTTGAAATATGATGTCCATCCCAAATTGCCAATTCTCTTAACAATTTCCTTTGTGATTCCCTCCATTCTTTATTTGCACTCAACCTTTACTTATCAATGATAAATAATGGTCTTCCGAACTGATAGACGCAAAGGTTGTGCCTTCTCTTACTACTCTGATTTTGGTGCTTGGAGTTTTCGGTAACATCCTTGCTTTCATGGATTGGATTCTAACATTGCAAAACTTTGGAGGCTGTTGTTGTGCCTTTCTTAGAACTTCTTTCTCCCCTTCCTTCGTGCATGGTTCTTCTTCCCTGGGATCTTCCTCTATCGATTCCTTTGTTTCATCCACAAGTTCCTTCATTATTGCACTCTTTGCTTGCTTAATCGCTTTTTGTCGCAAATAATCTTTTACCAATTCGCCCACCAATTCGATGTAACTTGTTGTGATAGGCGACGTTTCATCATTGGTGCTTACAGCGACAAATGAGTGTCAGTCGATGGCTTTCCATTCCATACCTTTCTGCCAAATGCCTTTTTGCTTCTTATCAGATGTCTGTGTGAAATTTTTGTGTGTTCATTCATTGATTCATCTGAAGAAATTTTTTTGATTCCTCATTTTAAGGATGCTAAGTTTTGAACTCGCTTATGATCATCGACCGCCTTACCTTTGGGTGCTCTACTACTTGATTTACGAATAAAGGCTATTAGTTGAGCTAATGGGTGGGGATAGTTGCTAGGGTTCTATTCTATGGATTCTGTTCTAAGAGTATTTGTAATGGTTGGAAAAATTGAATGTTTGCACCTTTAATATAATAAAAGAAAATAACTACTATTGGAAGGAAAGTATTTGATCAGAAATCTCACGTCTAATTATCGCAACATTCCTTATTTACTAAAAGGAAAATACTAAAAAGGAAAGCTTATGAAAGAAAAATATTCTATTCCTAAAAAAATAAAATAAAATCTAAAGAAAAATACAAAAATTAAATAAATACCGATATTCACATTCTAGGAATGCTACATGCCTTAGGTGGAACCTTCGTGCTACATTCCGTCTAATGCTAGATGTTTGTGCTTTGGCCACTTATATATTTTTAGACCCACGCCATCTTTGAACGCTTGCTCCTTTCTTACTCCACCATTCCCCTTGATGCGTAAACCTCCTACCACTATCCGTTTTAGTAGGGTGTCAGGTGGAAGCTCAACTGATTTTCCCTAGTGTCGCCTCCTCGATTGGTTAGTTCATGAATCATTAATGGGCATGGTAGCTTGAAAACGTCGAGCACCATTGCTGGTGTTCCATTGCTACTAGTGCTACTTGTATCTTCCTGCAACTCTGCGTTGTTCTCCTCTTCCTTGGTAGGTTGAGGCATAATTCGATGTTTTAGCAACATGTTTATTATCCACAAAGCTGAGTAGTGAAGGACCTACATCTTCACTTTTGTTTTCATCACTTGGGATTTGTTTTTATTACTATCCCTCACAACGTTTTCCTCTGCATCAACTATTGGAATTGCAAAAGTTGTAATCAATCCCCATGCTTCTCCAAATTACTGACCTTGCATCCATTGTTCTCTGTATTCTCTTGTGCGCATTGTTAAAGCGATGGCCTCTTCATCTTTTTCTATAATGGCTAACATCATATCTTCCAACGAAGGTTCTGGTTTGCGACTGATCTCATTTGTCACCTCTCTTTCAATTATTTCAGCCTTCACACTAACATTGTTTTGTTCTCTACTAGCTGCGCTTTCTCTAATGGTTTCCTCTAGAGCTGGTTTCAACTCGCATTTTGGTTCTTAGGGTGCTAGAAGGATGTCATTTTCTCTCATCCAAATGTAGCATTTTTTTAGCATATCTTCTTCTATGATTACATCCTCTAGAGTCTGTTCATTCTTGTATATTGGATACTAAGGTTCATGACGCTTGGACTCCCATGCATAGTCCATTATGTCGTGTTCTTCTTATGGACTGTATTGATTCTGAAAGAAGTTGTTATGATCTCCCCCAAACTGTGCCTTATTTCCATAACTAGGATACAATCAATACAAATCTCTTATGTATGGCTCCTCCGTATAGCTTGATTGTTGATAAGAACATGTTTGCAGAAGGGTGATATTGTTGTTCTAGTACTGATTCGCATAGTGATTGTATGCCATCTTTTGTTATTAATGCTTGTGGTGATATGTTGGGACTTTTTCCTAGTAGGTTATTGTTCTTCTAGACTTCTAAGTTTCCCTAAAATACAGAGTAACAAACCTTTTATCAATAAAGACTACTCTTAAATTAGTATTCCTAATTCTAAATAATCAATCCTTAACAACGATGCCAAAAACTTGATTTGCATTTTCGATGCGATATTATATATAATTAATGAGTAAATTCTAAGCTTAAACCTATTGCTTAGTATCAGCTTCAGAATCGTTTTCATGCAAGTATACGCAGTCATAAATGCAGCAAGTGATAAATATTTATTTTATCGCTCTCCATTGGGATTGATGTCTAGAATTTATTTAACTAACTTAAGAGTTATGCGAAAATGAAAAATGAGTGTTGGTGATTGTTTTAGGTTTTCAAGACTCCAAATGCAATGTAAATAACCCAGGTAAAAATGAAGATGTAGAAGATGTTTATTATGTGATAATGATACATTAGATTTCATGCTTCCCTACTCTAACGAATGCTTCTGCACCCACTTATTTATGACAAACTCATCTTCCACTACGGTTCTTAATACTTAACTCAAAGAGACATCACATCAAACCTATCATAAAATGTTAAATCATCCAATATTTTCCTCTTCCAAGTTCATTAATGGTTAGCATATGTGTGTAGCTAGTCAACCTATACTTAGAATAAATTTGAGTAATATATATAAAATCTAACTACTCACAATCCTAAAATGCATTCCACATTTTATTCTTACCAATGCTTCTAACCTAATGTAACATAGACATGAGCAACAATTGATAATGCAAATTTATAAATGTTACTAAAAGTCAACTACAGATCTACACTCTACTCCTATCTACAAAGATATAAACAAAGAATTGGTATGACCGTTGAAGACGGGCAGACTCCTTGTCAATGGATTCTACGGACACTGTCCAGTTTCCTTCTTCTCATGGTATTCTGTCCCTAGAGAATTGGCTTCTAGACAACCGTCAAGCTCCCAAATTATAACTTCTTGCCTTCTTTAAATAGAGATGATTTTACTTGTGAGGCAAGTTCGGATGAGCTAGAATATCTGCATGAATGTTGGGATCTACTTATTATTACTGGAATTTCTTGATTAAATTTTGATTTAATTGATTGATTGATTCTCTGTTCTTTCCTTGTTGGCGTGATTCTCCAAATGCAGTTGTTTCATGAATGCATTATGTTGCTTCTCTTTATTTGTGCTCGCATTCGGTAGGAGATTCTTCATACAACATCCTAGTTTTGCATCCCTGCATCACATAAATGCAAATTAGTTCAATTTATTCTTATTTTTCTACTAGAATCGCAATGCTAATCTTTCTAATGCGCAATTGTGGATGAATGTGACTTCTAACAGTTTTACCCATATCTTTGCTCTTAACTAATCATTTATCCAGCTAATTCCTAGAGGAAATTATAAGTACAATATCCTAATTTATGCTCTATTTGAGGTCTATCACGCATCAAGAAGTAGCAACATATTTAGCTATACATGTAGAAAGCATCACAATCGGTTGTTTCTTTGATAGCCAAGTAAATTGCCCATGAAGAATGCATATCCCAATGGTACTTCTCCAATCATCGATGTCTCCGCACCAATCTTTGTCAAAGTAACCAATAACTTGTAGTCTTCTGCTTTCGAATAAAACATCTCAAGTGACATTGTGCTCCTTTGACGTATCTTAAAATTCACTTCAATGCCTTTCAATGCGAATAAACTAATTCCTCCATGAACCGACTTACAATGGCAACCCTTAATGCGAGATTTGGCCATGTGCATATGAGATAGTGAAGGTTTCCCACCAAATTACTCCGGTATTTGTTTGCATCCACATGTTCTTCTCCATCAAACTTTGAGAGTTTCGTACTTGGTTCCATTGGTATTGAAACCGTGTTGCAATTCACCATCTTAAATTTCTTTAAGATCTCCTTCGCATATTGCTCTTGCAATACAAAAATACTCGCCTCTTCTTGTTAACCTCAAAACCGAGAAAACATTTCGAAAAACCCAACTGTGTCATCTCAAATTCTCGCATCATTGTGCTCTTAAACTCTTCAATCATCGCATTATTATTACCCATAAAAATAAGATCATCAAAATAAATAGCAACAAAAATCACATTACCTTTCACTCTACTTTGTGTAAAGTGCATGCTCAATAGGACACTTCTTGTACCTAATCTCCTTAAAATATGAATCAAAACGAGTATTCCATGCTCGTGGTGCTTGCTTCAACCCGTAAAGTGCTTTCTTCAATTTTAGCACTTTATTATCTTCTCCAATTTTCATATATACGGGTTATTGCTCAATATACACTTCCTCTTCAATCACACCATTCAAGAATACTGCCTTGACATCCATATGAAAAGTTGGTCATCTAAATTGAGCCGCTTGAGAAATGAGCAATGAAATTATCTCCATTCTCATAACGGGAGAAAAGAATACATCATAGTCGATTCCTGCTATCTTCTTGTATCCCTTCACAACAAGTCTCGCTTTGTAGAGCTCTATCTTGCCTCGAGCATTCATCTTTTTTTTTAATACCCACTTCACACCATTCGACAGATTTGCATTCAACAATTTTATCAACTTCCATGTATTGTTGCGCACAATCGCATTAATCTCCTCATCCATGGTTGTTCACCACTTCTTGTCTCACATTGCTTATTCAAAGTTAATGCTTTCAACATCTCCCAAAAGACATACAAGATGTAATTCATTTGTCGGATCGTAAAGATCTTGCAAACTCCACATTCTAGGTTATGCGATTCATCTTCATCATCAATTGTTTCAGAATTCGTTGGAATACTCGTTGATGCAACGACTGGTGATTGTCCAACATCGATGCTAACTTCCACTGAATTGTTCCAGTCTCATTCACTTTTTTCATTTACTCTCTTCTATCATGCACACAACATTCTCAAAATTATTGGTTTAACGATCTCAAGATCATCTCCAACACTTGCACATCATTTAGCTTTTCTCCATTGAGATTGAATTGATTCACCACCGTTTGTACACGTGTGATGTAGTCAAATACGCTTTCTTACTCTTTCATCTTTATGCTCTTTCTTGATTCGGTCGGCTCCTATGAACACTTTTTATAAAGTGACTCACGCTTCTTTTAAAGTAGTTGCACTCGCAATCTTCTCAAAGCCTGAGTCGTCAACTGTTCGAAATAACATGTATAATGTCATTTTATCCTTCGAACGAGTCTCTTTCAACGCTTTAGTTTGATCTGCCATTTAACACATTGTATCGGTCGGTTCTTCGAAACCTACTACTTCTCATACCATTATGAGATCCAAGAAGAGCTTTCATCTGGATGCTCCAATTCTTGTAATTCCCTTTCGCCAATCATGGTAGCGCATTTGACCTGTCACATTCGCCATCAGCTCTTAAACCAAATTTTAATGACGACAAGCGAATAGAATACAAATAACACAATCAAGCAACTCAAGTTGTTCGCTTCGTGATTGGAGAGACAAGACACACAACATAGTAAATTTTCTTTCTGCTAGTGGGTTTTTCTATAGTTTTGGAGTTGTTTCATGTAATTCTTTTTTCTTTTCTTTTTTTCCTTTCATTTCTCTGTAATTTTTCTTACTTATTCGTGCAGAGAGTGTTTTTCCCAATGTTAAGGTTGTGGCACCAGATGGTCTTCACCATTTTATCCTATAATCCAAGCTTCTCCCCACTCTCCAATATGAGTTTTTTCTTCACTTTGCCTCTCTGCAACCCTCAATACTTTAACATTAACTAGTAATTCAACATAAAATGAAACATTGAACGGAAGAAGTTAACCACTAGCTACCTCCTATTTAGAAGTTGATAAAGAATATAATTATTACTCGCTATCAGATAGATAAAGACATCTAATTGTATTAATCAAGCACGAGGGTGTATATAGATTACATATATTTTAAATATATAGATAAATATGTCCAAATATTGTATACTGAGGCCAAAGTGAAATTTCATTTGAAACTTTCAATTTGACTTCGACATTTGTTGGATATTCTCAAAAATTCAAATTTCGACAGTTCAAACATTTAAAACCAATTGACAATAAAAAAAAAAAAAAAAGCAATATATGTATCTTTTGAGATTTCTTCAATTTTTCAATATGAGATTTTCATTACTCTTTAACCAACTTGGATCATCACATTGATATAATATTGTCTACTTTAGATATACATCTCATACCAATAGAGATAGGTGACATCACTTACATGCCTATCTACTATCTTCTCCTCATTTAACGAATGTGAACCAACTTTATTTGTATCCCAAAACTATAAGATATATGTCAGCCTTATTTCAATCGAACAAAGTTTCAAATGACTTACTTGGATCATGAAGCTGCTTTGCAACCTTAGGTTTAACTTGCCCTCGTTTTTTCTCTTCTATTGTCCGAAATCAACCTCTCCCATCAAACTTCTCGATCTCAAACCGACCTGCTATTCCTTATTTGGATCCCATACATAAAGATCTCTAAAAAAAAAAAAAAATCAAGATCTTCTGAATTTTTGTTGGAGATCAGAAATTTTAAGATCGAATGAATCGGCCAACTTCTCTAACAACTTTGTAGCTCAAAAATCGAAACTAGAACCAAAAAATATATGTAAGCTTTGTTTTTGGAGAACCGAAAATAGAAAGATCAACTCCAATTGATGAGCTTCTCATAATACCTTAACCTTCTCGTGACGGCTCTAAAATCCACCGCAGAAATAGACATACATATACAAGTTGAAACTACGAAAGATATGGATAGAGAGAAAGAATGCAAGTGTTTGTAGCTGTTCAGTCGAGCCCTACATCCACTATGTAACCCTAGAAATGAAGATTTTATTTAAGATAACATCTCAACATGGATGCTTCAAAGAGCAACAATGAGGCAAATTACAAAGAGAGTTCCAAAAGGGAACAAGAAGGAAAAGTGAAGTCTGTTAAACGGATGCATGCCTCAAACTTATGGGTGTGGATGTTACCAAGGTTGAGAGTAAACCATAGTCAATATTAGTGGACAATTAAAATATAACAAACTCAGCCAACTAAGCTAAGTAATTAGTTACATTAATTGTGAACACAAGTTAAGAAAGTTAGAATTCAACAATTCATTAACCTCTTAACCATGGCACACATTTATATTGATTGAGATATTGTTCTAGTTGACGTAATGAGTTAGAGATACGTATTTTGATGTTTGATAATAAATGGGTAAATTTTAAAATTTGGTCCATATAATTTGAAAAAGTTAGAGTTTCGTCCTTATGTTTTCAAAAACTTTAATTTAGTCTCTATGATTAGAAGATAATTAGAATTCAGTCCCTATAGGTTTAAAAATTAGAATATAGTTTCTATGATATGATAAAATCTAATGATTAGTCATTTTCATTTGTAATCATCGTGAATTATATACATGAAAATTAGCTATTCATTTTTTTGTCCAATCAATCAATTAATTAACAGTACTATCATTGACATATGAATATAACTAACTTTTACATACTTAATTCACTAGCGATTAGAAACGATAAAAACTATTTTTTAGATTTTATCAAATTATAGAGACTAACTTCTAGTTTTTATAATTATAAGAACCAAATTCTAACTTTTTTTTTTAAATCATGGGACTAAATTCTAATTTTGAAACAATAAGAACTAAACTCTAACTTTCTTAAAAGTATAGAGACCAAACTTAAAATTTAATCATATTAAATTTATAAAGAAAGATTATGTTTCTCTCTCATTCTTTCTTTAGAGCTTGATTAGACCTTATTAATGAGAGAAAGTTATATTAATGCATTACAACAAATTTTGAAGAGAATGGAGAAAAAAAAGACGTTGTTCACATGTTTAAGTGGTCAATATTCTTGAAATTCTAGATATATGAAGAAAAGTAAAAATGCGATGTTTGTAGAATTTGGTGGTTTTAAATGTGTTAATGTTAGTTAACATGTATTGTTTGTTGTTAAATAGGTAGTTAGCCCATTTCAGCTACTAAGGGCGGTTGATCGCACGCAGTAATGTTAGTTATCAAGTTCAAGTACGATATTGAAAGTCATCCCTTTTGATAACTAAGAATTTTCATTTGTGAAGTTCATGAATTACAATGCTATATTGGGCGCCAAACAGAGAAAAATGGGATATTTAGTAGTTCTCATTGATGGAAAAAGGAATATATATCCAGCTAAATGGTTGCTCATTAAGAAGCTAATTAGAAATTAATTAAACTAATGAAGTCTAATACTAAAAACCCACAAATCTAACAGCAACCTAAAGATGCGTAAATGTTCACGAGTCTCACCTTGAAACATATGGGAAAGTGAGTTGTAGAAGGTAAAGTCTTGGTGAGCTAGTTGGTCACTCTGATAGAATCTAGATCTATCTATTAGTAAATCATCATGAACATATACGATAAATCAAGTAATTCGAAGTACTTGGACCCTCCCTAACTCTTGAGATCTCTCAAGCCCTAATTCTCATACAATTCCAAGATACTTCCTCCCTATGCAAACCTCCCTATTTATAACCACCATATACAACTAACACTCTAACTAATTGCATAAAGGCCCTTATACTATTATTTAATATTCCCAAGGTCCAAATCTATCAATACCCTCCCCTTTAAAGCACCTTGTCCTCAAGATGGGTATACAAAAATGAACCACACAACAAAACATAAAGTACAAAATTAAAAAAAATAAATAAATAAAATTCCGACACAGCCAAAATGGCCAAAAACCAGCCTTTTGAATAGTATCATGGTGTCCTTCACACAGCCCTCCAATTGAACCCCAATAAAGTCCAATCTAAATGGACCCATCATATATAAAAGGGTTAATTTGGAAAATGTCTAAAATTAAGAAAATAATTAAGAAAATGTCTATTCTATTTTAGACTTTAAATAAATGTCCAGTTTAATTATCCTGATTTAATTAATTAGTTATTTTAAAATTGATGGACTATTCTACCATCAATCTTAACCACTTATTTAAATATAATTGCACTTAATTTAAAATAATGTTTTGAATATCTTTGCAAACTTAAAAGTTAACACAATAAAAAAAAGATATTTGATAATAAGAGATTTTTTGGGATCAAAATTTTAAAAAATAATAATAAAAAAAACGTTGGGATTTTAAATTAGTTTAGAGAAGATATTTGATCTTATCTTTCGTGTCGTCGTTGAAGTCTCATAGATTTTGAGCAAAAAAATAGGTTTGACAGCAACCCTATCGCCATTAAAGCCTCTAAAATCGTAAATCTATGTCAATACTCTGATATGTACCATTGTAGCTATGTGATATGTAGGTTATTAGTCTCTATTGTTTGTAATCTGCCCATAATGACAAACTATTTGATGTTGTTTGAATTGATGACCCTGAATACACACACACACACATATATATATATATATATATGTCAATGTATTGATATGTACCACTGTACCTGCTCGATATGTATCTTGGTTTACTTGATGAGTATTGTCTTGATAATTCGATAATGTCAACCTCTCCTGTTTGTAATATAGACATATGTTTAGCTTGAATATCTATAAACTTGTGCGTCATATGCTACCACATCGATTAGATTATGTTGTATATATTTAAAAATGTAGTACCAATCCACCCTACGCTTCTGTTTCGATGTGCTTTTCCCTCCCTCTTATTTTGTTGTAGGATCCAGATTATCTCATGAGCTGCCATGTGGCTGGGAGAATGTTGTCTGAGCTTTAATCTCGACCATGTTAACCTTGTAGTTTGAGTACATATCCCTTTGTCCCAAATCTCGTTGAATGTGATTGTGATAGTATCATCGTGATAGCCCCAATCTCATATGATGTCTGTAATCATTATGTAAGGATTACATACCCTCTGTCCTGCACAAAATTGATAGTTGTGATGTATATAGTGATAACACGTGCTCTGAAAAAAGAGATATCCAATCACAGATGATGTCTATAATCATTATGTAAAGATTATACCTCTGTCGTGCAAAATGTTAACGATTGTGATGTACATATAGTAATAGTGACAACACGTGCTACCGCTCATGGTTTTGAGTGCCCTTTCATTGCCCTTCATTGCTGGGTAATAGCTAAGATTAACTACGTGGTTCATCTTCGCATCTTTTTGCAACGTGGTTCATCTTCGCATCTTTTGCACTAGGTTCTTTTTGAAAATCCATATCCTTTAATTGAAAAGAGAGATATCAGGATGAACTTTAATTGAAATTACAGATTCTTTTTGCACCTTAAAACCCGATGAAAGATGGTAGCGCGGCCTTGCACCCTCACAACTTGTGGGTAGAAATTGATTGCTAGATTGAACAAGTGCCGATCTGAGAGTTGAAAATCGTGGATTTTGCATCGGTTTCTGAAGAAACGGTAGATTAAGAGATGGATTTTGTTTTTTTTTTTTTTTTTATAAATTATGGACCAGAATATAATGACTGCAAATTAGGAAAATCGTGAGTTTGAAAATACATATATTTTTTAATCAAACATGATGTGGACGGAAATCAGTTATCTCCGTAAAAAAGATATTAAATAAATAAATATATATGTATATGAGAGATATTCTCTCCATGATTTTTGGTCCCTTTAATTTGACTTAATCATTCATTATATAATCTAATTTATTTAATTATAAAAAAAACTAAATCTAGGGTATTATGTGGATCTTTTAATTATCTTTTCCTCCGATTTTATTTTTGGACATCAATTTAAAGTCAAAAGATAAGTAGACATTTAGTTAATTATTTTTTAAAAAGTGGACATTTAATACTAATAATTCCCTAAATAAAATCCAAGCCCATATTCTAATTCCATCAACCATTTAACACGGCAGAATAATGGGCCGAGTGTATGCCAAAACAAATCAGCGCATTTTCGTTTTCAACACCACATTTTGAAAACCCTAAACGCCGCCCTTCTTCTTATTAAACCCACGTTTTTTTCCACGTAAAATTGCAGCCTCCCACATAATTGGAATCACAATTCCTCTGCTTTTTTTTTTAATCGCAAACACACGCAGTGTCTCACGCGAAACCAAGCCGTCATCTTCTCCAAAATTTTCACGGCTAACTTCTTCTCCAAGACCAGTGGCCATCTTCTTCGATTTCTAACACGAACGACTCCTCATCTACACTCAATTTTCTTTCTCCATTGAAGGCGACGCATGGTTCCCTTCTCTATCTTCCATAGCACACGCCATTGTTTCCTTTCAAATCTCCGTTTTGCACGGCGATACAACTTCTCCAACCTCCCCTGTGCATTGTAGCGATGCTTCACCGGCCTACACTGCGCATGGCGGTTCTTCTTCCCCGATTTTTGGTGTGCTTGGTGCTTCTTCCTCTTCGATCGATCACAACGATCATTCTTCATCGACCTTCGTTGCTGGCCATGGCGAACGTCCTTCTCCGGCCGCGATCTCGGATGTTTTCTCTCCCTCTTAATCTTCTTGGTACGTTTCTTCTTAGTAACTTCTGAAACCCTAACCTCTTCGATCTTCTCAGCCGCTGAAATTCCCTTCATAACTTTGATTTATTTTTCCGTTTCTTTTCGATCAAACACTAATAACTTCTCCTTCATGTGTGACTACATTTCTCTCATTTCTTTAAAACCTTCTTTCATCACCACTTGAAACGAATCGAGCAATTCGAAATCTTCCCGATCCATGGTCCGAACAGATTGAAACCGCTATGATACCAATTGATAGAATCTAGATCTATCTATTAGTAAATCATCACGAACATACACGATAAACCAAGTAGGTACCTCCCTAACTCTTGAGATCTCTCAAGCCCTAATTCTCATACAATTCCAAGATACTTCCTCCATAACACTCTAACTAATTGTATAAAGGCCCTTATACTATTAGTTAATATTTCCAAAAATCAAAACCTATCGCACTTTTGATAGAATCTAGATCTATCTATTAGTAAATCATCACGAACATACACGATAAACCAAGTAGGTACCTCCCTAACTCTTGAGATCTCTCAAGCCCTAATTCTCATACAATTCCAAGATACTTCCTCCAATAACATTCTAACTAACACTCTAACTAATTGTATAAAGGCCCTTATACTATTATTTAATATTGCCAAAAATCAAAACCTATCGCACTTCTACGAATAGGAAGAACCTTCATGAAACCAAATGATATCTTGTCCCTAATGAAGTAGCAATCCAACTCAATATGTTTAGTCCGCTCATGGAACATAGGATTGGTGATTACATGTGCGGCTGACAAATTATCACAAAATAAAACTGCTGATCTTTGACTTGTGATTTGGAGATCAGATAGGAGATAAGAAAGCAAAAGTAGTTTACAAGTCCCCAAGAAAATACCTCGATATCCCGACTCCGCAATGGATCTTGAAACTATACTTCGTTTCTTTGACTTCAAGGCGACCAATAAATCACCTAAAAACACAAAATCTTGATGTTGAGCGGTGTGTGTCCAAGCAAGAAGCCCAATCTAAGTCAACACAGGCTCGTAGATTGAATATGCAAGTTGGCGACAGAAGTAAACCATGGCCAGGAGCATTTTTCATATATTTTATCAAATGGTAAACAACCGTCAAGTGAAATGTACATGAATTGGGCATGAATTGACTCAGCTTATTACTGTGAATGTGATATCTGGTCAGGAAATTTCTAAATATATAAGCTTTCAACAAGTCTCCCATAAATTGATTGGTCCTTTAGTTTCTCTGGCATGTTGTCTTGTAACTTTGTCTTTGGGTCCATAGGTAGAGCTTCACACTTACCACAACTGTGACCCTATTTTGTTTTTGTACACAACAAAAAGAAGAGAAGAAAGAAATTAAATTAATTTAAATGGAAAAAAAAGGGAGAGAGAAAGAAAATAACATAAACAAAAAAAAAGGTAAATATATTTTTATTTCACAAATGGGTGGCTTCACCGAAGCCACACTTCCTAAAACAAAAAGTAATTTTTAAATAAATATATAAAATAAAGTTGGACTTTTTTAGAAAAGGAAAAAAAGAGAAAGGATAAACCCCCACTTTTGTTGAACTTAGGTGAGAAAGATACGATGTGAGAGAGGGGGAGCTTAGAAAAAGACATTTGAAGGAAAATTAATGGAGTTTCTTCAAAGATTATCATAGATTGGTGACTATTGTAGATGGGTAAGTTCCTAGAAATCCTTCTCCTTAAGTAGGATACAAATGTTGAAGTTTAACCATGAAGTTTTGTATATTTTGTTGGAATAGCTTGTTTTGGCATGATTTTGGGTTAAAATCATGATAAATTTAAAGGGATGGAAAGTTGTGTCACCTTATTTTAGTAGATAGAACGGTCGTTGGTATTAGAAGGTTTTGTTGATATATTTATGGGCTTTTTACAAGGTTAGGCTATAAAGAGAAATTAATTGCAAATGTGGACATTTGTAAAAATTTTAGCAAAACTAATTTTTTATTTAGAATTAACAAATTCAGTTTGTGAGTGAAAGACCTTATTACCCCAAAATCTAATAAATGTCTGTTGAATGCAAATATTCAAAATATCTCCCTATAATTAAGGAAACTATTCAACAGTTTCTCCAAATTTGAGTACCTTCTTCTTCACTCGCATTTTCTTTTTGGGTTTTTTTCATAAATAGACACTATTTGAAAAGTATTTGCAAATATATATATCTACAAAAATATTAGCAAAAGTAGATTTTGTTTTAATACATTATAAAATCCGAAAATAATGAATTACAATCATACCCTCATATTGGTTGTTTTTTAATTTTGGAAGAAAAATTTCAAAAAAGGAAAACTATTTCACATTCCAAAACCACAAATCGCAAATTCATGGGCATTAATTGTAGAAAAATATATCATTCGAAATCACATTTATTAGAGACGTTTCATCTTCCTTTTTTAATACCTTATAAATTTAAAAAATAACGATCAAATTATTGGTTTTTCATTTGGGGAGTAAAATTTTAAAAAAGAAAATTCGTCTCACATTCCAAACCAGAAATCGCCAATTTATGGTGCATTAATTGTAGGACGAGAGTGGCGACAATACATTGTTAGATGTCTTGTGTTGTGATTTACATACAAGTATAGTTAAGTAATGTACATGTTATTTGATTCTAGTAAGTTTATTTATAAATAAACCGTATGAGCTAATTTGAACGTTCAATTTCGTTGATTGAAACTAGAACACGTTTGATAACCACACAGTATTGAAACAACTTAATATATACGGTACAACCATAATATATCATGTATCATACCGTATTTTTAAAACTTTGTGTTTTATTTAAAGTGTTTAATTTGCTGATATGGATATTTGTAGTGTGATTTAATATGTTTGCGACAACGAACAAGTAATTTTGAATGTACAATACCGTATAGTAAAACATTGAGAAATAACATATGTAATATTTGTGAATTGATAGAGATTCGTACTGTTGGAACAACTTCACACAAAACTACTATTCAAAGTGAGATCAATAGTAAATAAAAAAGGTCTCATGGGTTACAAAATTGAAATTGAAAGCATTAGACATAAAAAAAAGACTGTAATGTAAAATCATCATTGAGTGAATGTGTTCCTCAATATTTATGCGACGCTCTTCAACTACTTCATGATTATGGTACATCTCATTTTCATCCTACTGACCATTATGTGCAATACAGATTGGAATGCTTGTTGAACCTATAAGGAAAAGTTGTATAGTATTACAAAAATGTCCAAATAATATTGCTCTATATTATAAGTTGTATAATATACATGTATAAACAATACCGTATTGCGGAATGAAAATTCAATGAATAGTAATATGAGTATGAAAAATGTATTATACATGAATAAAAAAGAATAATAAACCATAAATGTATTGTGTAACTTATACAATATGTATAATGAAATAATGGAACATATAGAATTTTGTATAGTTTATACAGTAATATAACGTACGGTACATGAAAAACTACAGTAGATAATACTCAAGTATACATGACTTTAACATTTTAGTATGTAGATAATACTGTTCTACATATGATTTAAATACATTTCTAAACAGAAATATTGACATTGTAAATAACACTATGTGTAATTTCAAATGGAATGATTAATGAACCTATAAGGAAAAGATGTACAATATAACTAACCTAAAAATATAGTATGAACATACGATATATAGTCAATTATACAATTTCTTTGACTATATAGAAATCGAGGACGTGTGAATATACGGTATATACTCAATTATACAGTTTTGTAGATGTATATACAGTCAATTATACCACAATATGAATTGGAAAGTACGAAGATACTACTGTTCTACATATGATTTTACTACATTTTCTAAACATGATTTTTGACATTCTAAAGATTGGAATATAAATGAATTAAATGTACAAAATTGACATAAATAGAAATAAAACATATCATACTAAACAATTTGAGACATATCGAATCACGACTATACTGAAAATGAACAATAACATGCTAATGGTGACAGATAAGTAACAAAAACGTTATACAAATACTGTGAAAAACGGAGATTATTGAGAGAATATGACTTAACTCGTATGATTATACCATCCGATCGGAGCTTTGTGGTCGAAGAAAATTTACATTTTACGTGGTGGCCGGAATGTGAAAAGAGAGAATGAATAGAGCTGAAGAAACGAAAATGGAGGAATGGAGAATGGAGGAAGAAGAGTGAAACAGAAAAGGAAAAGGAAGAAAGATGGAAGATAAATGAGAAAAGGAATTAAAATCTTTTGCATTAAAAGAGTTGACAATTAAATATGGTATGTTTTAAAAGAATGGAAAATATGTTTAAATGGGTGTTTTAATTCAAAAATTTAGTATTAAGTGTGATAAAGGGCAAAATGGTATTAATGAAAAATTAATAATTACGAATTTTAATAAAAAAATTAACTTTGCAAAAAAAAATTAGGGCACCTATATTTGCAAATACTTTTCGGATATGGTCTAGTTACTATAATTTCCCTTTCTTTTTTGTCTTTTCCGGTGCATCTCACTTGGAATGTTTAATAATACATTTATGGATAGATTTACTAGTATAGTTTTTGAACAAATAAAAAAATTTCGTCCTCTAAAACTCATATTTAACGATTTTGGATTATGGTGAACGAATGAAAAATTTTGAAATTTTAGCATCTTAATATTGTATTATTCTAGTAAAAAAAAATTAATACCGTATTATAAAATACTTTCCAAGATATATTATTTATATTGGAGTAATTTTAGCATCATTCCAGCATCTTAATACAGTATTTATCTTTTTAAAAATATAATTAATACAATATTTATATATATATATATATATTTTAACATAATTAATACAGTATTTTTTAAAAATATAATTAATATAATATTTATCTTTTTTTAAATATAAATGTATTATTTATCTTTTTTAAATATAAATATAGTATTTATCTTTTTTTAATATAAATAATTTTTTTATATTTATATTAGACAAAAAATAATAAAAAACAAGTTTTAAAAAATTGAAAGTTAACCACATGACAACCATAAATCGCTCAATTGAACGATTTGGGGAAAAAACATAAGTTGCAGAAGTGGCCACACGATATAATTAGTACATTATTGAACAGTATTTATAACTATAGATGCAAATATTTTCAAATTTGACTACATTTGTAAATATTTTGTTAAATAATTTATACTGTATTAATGATACATGATACTCTATTAATAATTTAATATTGTATTAGAAGGTATTAATAATATAATATTGAACCGTATTTATAGCTATATATGCAAGTATTTTTAAATTTAACTTAATTACTTTATTAGAATAGTTCATATTGTATTAATAATATATAATATTGTATTAATTGATATTAATAGTACAATATTAACCGTATTTATAAATATAGATGCAAATATTTTCAAATTTGACTATATTATTTGTAATTATTTCGATAGAATAATTCATGTTGTATTAATAATACATAATATTGTATTAATAATGCAATACTGTATTAGTGAGTATGAATAATACAATATTGAACTGTATTTATAACTATAATGCAAATATTTTTTAATTTGGCTTCATTTATAAATATTTTGTTAGAATTGTTCATCAATTATAATTTCTTAATCTTAGATAATTTGATATCTAGAGTATCAAATCTAGAAAACTGAAATTCAGACAGATAAAAAAAAGAATGAAATAAAAAAAAAGTATTTGAAAGAAAAACAAAATAAAATAATGAAAATCATGAAATTTTGAAAAAAAGATAAATGGAACATAATTAATTAATTGATTTTTTTAAAAGAAATTACTTAAAAATATAATAAAAAAAGATTAAAAATAGTTATTTGCCACGTGTCTATGACATGACAACAAAGGTATATTAGACATTATTAAAAAATATTATTAATTAAATTTAAAATAATAAATAGATTTACAAATACTTTCAAGTTTGATTAAATTTGTAATTATTTCTTTATGGACTTAACGCAAACAAAAAGGAGGTGAGATGAGTAGGTATAAAAGTTGGATTTTATCATTTATGTTGGTAAAAAGAAATATGGAAGAAATGAGAGATGAAGGAAAAGAAGAAGAGAGGTAAGTGAATTATTATTATTATTATTTTTTTTATTTTTTTTGATATGGAGGTAAGTATATTAGTAAAAGAATAGAGAGATAGTGCAAGAGAAGCTTATCAAGTCTGAAGGTGGAGAATGAAATTCTTTAATTTAAAAGAAATTAAATACAAAGACTAATTGAATATTCTTTGAAATTATAAGTACAAATGAGAATATTTCTAGGAATTAATGTTGTATAGTTGAAGTTTTGCCCATAAACGGAGGAGTAACTTTAGTATTAAGGAACTAAAATTAGATGCCTTTTTAGTAACGTTGGTCCCCAAGTTAGAAATTCAAGAGTTATTAGTAATTGCCTTAAACTATTATAATTTAGCGAAGATTGAGACAACTTACGACACAAACCCTTAATTTCAAATATTAAGGTGAATGATTAAATTATAGACTATTTATATTATTAAATTAGTAGTGAGATATTTAATAACTTAACACTTTCAATGGTTGTGAGTAATCTTCATGAGATTACAAGAGAAATTATTGTAAATTTTTAAACCTTATAAATGAAGCTATGAGTTCAGAGATAAAAGACAAATTAAAATGTGATTTAATTTCTGTATATATAAAAAGAATAGGATGAGTTCCATGAATATTCGGGTATAGTTGAAAATGAAATGGTCATTATAGAGATATTTCATAGATTTAATTAACGATTGAGGATTTATATATATATATATATATATATAAATCAAGGAACCTTCGAATTTACAAAATAAGGAATTAGAGATTTCAAAGAGAATTCTAGATGTTACATGTTTGGATTTAAAGTAGTTTTGAAAATGTTAGCTCTTTATGCCATGGTGATTTTTCTAAATCCACTTGTGTGAACATATGTATCCGCAGTATGGATATGATAAGTAGATGAGGTTTTTACGGCTTGCTTCGACCACATGGATTTTGGGTCATGTAGAGTTGATTTTCCTTTTAAAAGTCGTTCGGCCACATGGCTTTGATACCATGTGAAATAGTGTGGAGGATGTCCACACTATTTCACAGGTATAACAGAGATTGCTATGCTGTTTGTATCAAGATTACTCTACGCCAATATGATTAAGATTACTCTACTATACATTTATAGACTACTCGATGTGTAGTGTGATAGAGTTTGCTTTGCTATACATCTAGAGACTACTCGATGTGAAATAGTGTGATGTGTAGTATGACAGATTTGCTCTGCTATATTTCTAGAGACTACTCGCCGTATAGTATGAGAGAGATTGGTCTATTGTGTGTACTGAGACTACTCTACACTAGTATGACAGAGATTGCTCTGCTCTGCATCCCAAGACTACTCGATGTGTAGTATGACAGAGGTTTCTCTACTATACATCTAGAGACTACTCGATCTATAGTATTACAGAGATTACTCTACTACTCGATATATCGTATGATAGAAATTTTCTATGGTGTGTATATCGAGATTACTTTATGCAAATGATGACTCTAAAATATAGTTAAATTTTAGCCTGACTTAGGATCATTATTCGCGCTTATTAATTGAATTTTATTGCAAGTGAGGCAAGATTAGGAATAAAAAGGTGTAATTTGTTAATGCTTACGCATTGGGGCAGTAAAATGTAAAATAACGATTATTTGGCTGAAAACAACCGAAATAGCACGTTTAGCATGGATTTCGCAAAGCTTATGTTGATTTCTGTTTTCGTAGGGTTAGCACTAGCGAAGTAATGCTATGCAAAGAATCAAGATGTCCGATTGCGAGCAATTAAAGCTCGAAAGACCAAGGCAAGACGCACAAGTAAATAAGGAAGGAATCGTCAAACATCAATAAGTTGACTAACCATACAAATTAAAAGACAGATTGCTAAAATTACGGAATTCCTACCTTAGACAAATCAAACATATTTGGCAAGGATTAAAACCAGAAATCATCGCGAAGATTAATTCGTGGCATTTTGAAATATTTGAAGACTCGATGACCTTGTCCTATAAATAGGTTGCTTGTGTGATAGAAAGGGGGCTTGATCTTTTCCCTGTTCTTTCTTCTCAGAGGAGTTTAGAAACTTGATCAAGACGATGATTTACTATTTATCTGTTTTAATTTACTTCATTATTAGACTCATTTTACTTTAGTAATACAATTCTAATATGTTTTCCATATCTCGTATTGTGTTTTCTGTTTGTATCATGAACTAATCTCATCAGGGCGAAACTAGGAGAAAACGAATCTTAGTAGCTTGTTGTAGGAAGAAATTGAAAGGGTTTATATAGAGCATGCAGATTAGGTACTTCAATACAATAGTATGTGTCGACCAGCCATCCACACTAATAGGTATAAATCGAAAGAGGAAATAACTTAAGTCTATTTTGCATGTTTAATAGGTAGTGTTATGTGTGCGATGCTTTAAATCAGAGTTTAGGAATATTACATACTTAGAGCTAGTTGTATTTACATTTAGTCGCAGCGGAAGCTGGACTAAGTGTTGAACGAAAGTAGAAGCAGAAGTTTGTACGCATAATATGACAGAGTCCATTACCCCATGTTTCTTGTTTACTTCATTGCTGCTAAAATTCATGACTATCTTAGTCTAGCCTTCTCTTATCAAAACTACTTTATTTCGTTATTTACATATTTTTATGCTACAATCACAAGCCAACTCAACATATTTGTGCAATTTCCATTTCAATTCTGAACATCACCTCGGATAGTTTCCAGTCTCTATAGAGATCGATAATTTACTTATTTCCTGCTGCAGACTGCGTATACTTGTGTGAAGTGAGATCTAATCACACTGACAACATTTGGCTATTCGCTACCGTTGATTCGCCTGTCAGCAAGTAAGACAGAGATTGTCTAGCTATGTGCATCGAGACTACTCTATGACGTTATGACAAAAGTCTAGGGACAAGTTCAATAATGAATTACTGATATTAACTACTATATTTTTGTTCTTAGTAGTGTACTATTTTGAATTCATCATTGTTTAGTCATATGAAATATGTAATGGATTCACATTTTAATATTGTATAGAGTTTACTTTGATTTCTGAATGAATATGCTTTCTCTTGCAAATAATTTTTCATAATTTCCTCCCCATTCACCGGGCTTTATTATTAGATCACTTTTTTCCTTCTAAAATGTTTTCATCAGGTAGCGATTCAGTTTCTCACAAGTCTATTGAAGTGGATTTCTGCCACCAGACTTGTTATAATGCATGTCATTTTGCATAACGTAGTTTTAAGACTTTCTTTATAGTTGGGGTGGCTACAACTTTTGCACGACTTAGCTTTATTTTCGAGATTTATATTGGTATGGAAATCTAAACTTGCATATATTATTACAAATGAATTGTCATGTGGTGGTGGACTTCTAAATTGATGATTGAAGTTGAAATCTATTGATTTTATCATATATGTTTTCTTTAGGTGTGATTATCCGTTTTTAATGGAAACTCTGCCAAAATTTTTATAGATTTTGCTAAAGAACATTTACTAGCCACTTTAGTGATTTTTAGTATAAAATGATTTTTTTTTTTTCATTTAGAGTTTTGACAATGGATTACATAGTTTTAGTTGTGATCTATTGTCGACATGTCACATCTTTGATAGTAATTATTTGGGGTGGGGTGTGTCACCAAGCAACCGTGCTTCCTCAAGGATTTGCAAAGCATAATGTCTTTGTGAAATATAAATCCTTTTTGTGACCTTGACATTTCCAAGCGTAGGAAGTATTTGACAGAGCCCAAATCTTTCAACTTGAAATATTATTTTAAAGTTCTTTTCACAAGATTTATGTTAGTAATACATGCACCTATCAATATTATGTCATCAACATATACTAACAAGACTACAAAATTACCTCATTTACCTTTTACAAAGAGAGAGTAGTTTGAACGAGATGGAGAAAATCCTTAAGACATGAAAATGGAAGAAAATTTGGCAAACCATTGTCTTGAGGCTTGCCTCAAACCAAAAATGGATTTATTCAATTTGCAAGCCCATTTCTTACTTGTAGAAAGAGCTTGAATTTCAAAGGAGCTATTAATTAACTTCTCAATATTAAAAATAAATAAAAAAAGGGGGTTTTGGGTATTTTGAACGAGTTCCTAAGTAAAACAATAAAAATAAATAAAATTTAAAATTTACGAAAAGCTTTCGATTCAAGAGTTTAGTTTAATCTAATTGTAATCTTGATCATAGGCTAACACATTTAATTTAAATTTCTTGAATTCAAAGAATTAGTCTACCTACTCGAAAAAGCCACAATAAGTAATTTTTCTCGTAATTTATTGACTCCGACCCAGCATCAAACTCTAACCATACTACTATTTAATTAATTGGGAACGATAGCGTTCCATATCAATTAAATAAGAGCATTAAAATTTAAGAGAGCGACTAAACCTAAATCAATTAACCGAGACAACTAAAAATTAATTAATTATTTTGTTTTTTTGTTTCCCTAGGGTATCATGCAAGCTATGTAATTTGGAAAAGTCACAATCACACACACATGAGCCAACCCATTGCTACAATTTACAATCATTTGAAACAATTACTCATAGAAAAATCATGTATAGCATAGATCAATCAATAATAAATTAAGTCGTCAATTCAATTTTCTAACAATCAATCATGAAAATAAGAACAAAAAACAAATAATCCATGAACTAGAAAAATATCTATTAGGTTCAAAGCCTTACAAAACTACAATTTAAATTAAAATAAACCTTGAATCGAAACTTAAAACTAACTATACATAATTAACGAAGCAAAAATAAATTAAAGAAAGAAATTAAAACTGCCAATTTTTCAACTACTTTTCTCTCCCTGCAAACAAATATATAAAGTAAAAAAATGCCCTGCCGTGGTTTTTCGAATGTTCTCAAAATTAAGCCCAACTCAATATTTCTTTTCTTTTTTCAATTTGAAACAACTTTCTCTTTTTAATTATCGAGGGTCAGTGGCGCAGTTGGTTAAATTTTTTGGTGCTAATCCATTTCAACTCCATGGTCACGAGATCGAGTTCGAAAATCGTTATTTGGCTCTCATATTATTCAAGAGTAGTCATGCCTTTCTATAGGGTTTGTTTGGTCTCCTTTCCCCCACTTTGTATTAAAAAAGAAAAAAAAAAACCCTTTATTTTTTTCACACTTAATTCATGCTTGTCCTCAAGTATATCTTAACTCATCATATCAAATCTTCTTTCTACTCTCTTTTTATCTATCTTAATATCATAGAATATCAAAAAAGTCAATCATACATCAAAGTTGAATTTCAATCACAATAAAAAGAATGAGCACTCATAGGATACATTTTGTTGTGTATAAAAACTCAAACATTTCATCAATTCATCAAAATCAAATGCAACAAGACTCAACACTCTCACATAATTTTACTCAATGCCTTCCAAATATTTAGGGTAATTTTACGCTCAAAATCAAAACTTAGCATGTTATTACCAAAGGCTTGCAAGTGACCATACTTATGACACTTGTAGCATTCAATATTGGACTGATTTGATCTACCGCCTCTTCTTGGACCGCCTCTTCTTCCATGCCAATTTTCTTGACTCGTATGTCACTTCTCCACATCATAACTATTTCTTTGACTACTACGACCATGTCCACGACCTCCATGACTGTGACATTTTCCCTGAAATTGTTTAGAATAGAGTACCTTTTCATCTTTGAGTGCAACCTTGACTTGAAGCACTTTCTCTAGCGTTTCCTCCTTCTTCTTGTTCTTACGTTACTTGCGTGCCTCATGACAACCAGCAACCTCGTCAACAATGAGTGTCGCAAGATCCTTTGACTCTTCTATTGTACATACAACGCATTCTTGAAATTATCCGTTAATGATCTAAAAATATTTTCCACAACTCGCTCATTTGTTAGCTTTTCACCATTGGGGTTGAGTTGATTCACCACCTTCTGTACACGTGTGATGTATAAGTCAGATACGCTTTTTTACCCTTTCATCTTTATGCTCTCCAACTCACCACGAAGAGTTTGAAGATGCACTTGCTTGACTCGATCGACTCCTTTGAACACTTTTTCTAAACTGTCTCATGCTTCTTTTGAATTTGTTGCACTCACGATCTTCTCAAAGCATGATTCTTCAACTGTGCGAAACAACATGTACAATGTTGTTTTATCCTTCAAGTGCGTCTCTTTCAACACTTTGGTTTGACTTACCATATAATTTTCAATGTCCATTGGTTCTAGTACAAAACTTTCTTCAACAACTTTCCATGCATCATGAGATTCAAGAAGAGCTTTCATGTAGATGCTTCAATTCTCTTAATTCGCCTTCATTAATCGTGGCAGCGGCATTTGACCCGTCATGTTCGCCATCAGCTCTGATACCAATTTGTAGAAACTAAATTCGAATAAAAAACAATAACATAATCGCAAGCTTTTCACTTCGTGATTGAAGAGACGAAACACACAAACAATTCTCTATAAGCAATTTACTTTATTTCACAATCTCATAATCCTTTTGTTACACTTTTTGCTCTCTCTCACTTTACTCTATGGAATGAGCACTCTATTTATAGTCTATTACAAACATGGTCTCCAAGTTTTTACCATAAACGTTTCCCACTAATTGTTAAATCATGAATCCACCAATTCCTTAATTAGCTCATAAATTGACAACTCGTTAATTCTTTAATTGTATTGTAACAACCCAGTTTCCTATTCCAGTTTTCGAGGTGCCTTCGGGTCAAGATTCAGTTGTTTGGTTGGGTGTTAGAGCGGTTTTGACCCTTGGGGGTATTTTGGTCTTTTGGCTCCCCGGGCAGGATTTGTGGATTTTTAGGGCTTCGAGGTAGCTCCTGCCTTTGTCGAGGCTTGTTTGTTGTTGGCTGCGAGTCCCAAGGTGTTTGGGCTAGTCGGTTGGATGCTCGGTTGTGGTTTGGGCTTTGGCTAAGTGATGGTTGGTTGTGTGCTTCCTTTGGGATTCGAGCCCGGGCCCTTATTGTTGATTTGGGAGTTGGATTTAAGTGAGTTTTATTTATTGGAAAATATTGCTTCGGTCGGGTCTCGAAGGACGAAGCCGGGAAATGGGATTTTAAGGATTTTAAGGTTTTCTAAAAAAATGGATAAGTATGGAAAATGAGATAAAATCCCATTTATTTCCTTTTTTCCCATTTTCCTTTTATTTCCCATTTTTCTTTTATTTTTTCCCAAAATCCCTTTTTTTTTCTCTCTCTCTCTCTCTCTCTCCCTGAGCCCCCCAGCCAGCCCGAGCCCCTAGCCCGCACAGTGTCGTCGCCAGCCCGAGCCATCGCCCTGCTCGCGTCGCACAGCCCCTGCTCTTGTCGCCCAGCTCGCCCGAGCCTCGCCCAGCTCGTGTCGCCCGAGCCTTGCTCAACTCGCGTCACCCTCGACCGCCAGGTCGAGTCGCCAGCCCAAGCTCGCCCAGCCCGGCCGCACAGTGTCGCTCGTCTCGTCTGCGCCCGTGTCGCCCGATCTGCAAAGGCCGTCGCGTCGTGTCTCGCGCGCGTCAGGCGCTGCCCTCGTGCCGCATGCCGCGCGCCCGCCTGGCGTCAGTCGAGCTAGCGCCCGCGCCCGCGCGCTCCTGTGTCGCTCGCGAGCTAAGCGCCAGCCAGCACTAGCCGCCTTTAGCCTCGCCGCCGTCTGGCCGGCTTATTCAGCGTGTCGATCGCGCCTCGTGAGTTGCTCCCGAGCCGAGCCCTGTTTATTTTATTGTATTCAGGCCTATTTTTATGATTATTGATGTGTTGGTTTGGCTCGCTATAGGTTGCTCGGGTTCGATCGCAGTTAGGTTTGTTGTGTGTTTTTTCCTTCCGACCAGGTAAGGATTTCTTACCGGAGTTGTGTGGGCCCTGCGATATATTATGTGATTGCTTGATTGTATGCTTGTTTGTGTTTATTGACATGTTTAGTGATAAGTGCTCTATTCTCGAATTCCCGATCGCATGATTTCCTATGTTGTTTCTCATGTTAGTCCATGCTAGGTTGTTCCTTCTCGGCATGCTCAGATTCATTGCTTGCTTCGTAGTATCATGCTAGGTTCGTTGTATTCTTATTGAGCACGTATTGGATTGATTGGATTGTTTCTTTGATTGCTATGACAAAGTTAGAGTTCGGGTAGATAGCATCATCTAGGCGGGTGCATAACGAACCTTGCATCCCCGGCGGGGGCGACGCATGAGATGGTGCTCGTCCCGATCCCGTTAGGGACTAGCTAACCCTAACGGCGGGCCCTGCAATCTTGAGTCAGGGTGGCAGACTGTTAAATTCCCCAACGGTCGGGATGATGACTTGGCATTGCCTTGTCCCCGACAGCCGGCACGTCTTCAGTGTGTTTCGGCGGTAGCCCTTGAGTTGCCACCTGATAGGGCAAGGACGGTTTCCTGGTGTAAGCCTACCACGATCCGTGCCTTAGCCTCAGGTGCGGTGGTTCATGCTGACATAGTACACGTGTCCAGGTCTCACACCCCTATGTCAGTGACATCGATCCAGAGATTTGTTAGGCATGGTGACTGGACATGGGCAGCTTGCCACTAGACCCGGCACCCCCCATAGTCTGCAGTAGCACGCGGTGCGCGAGCACGCTCATTATAGCGCCGACCGGAGAGCTCCTCGGGATCTTGAGCCAGTGCACCTTTCGTCGACAGTAGAAAGGCTGAGGTCGGGACTTGTTTCTCGTATAGGGCGTATTGTGTGGTGAGTTATTTCTGGACTAAGACCCTGAGTTGGCATCCGAGGCCCAAGTGTGGGCTAAGCTATGTGCTCTATTCTGTGTTTTTATTCTTGCATACCTTTCTGCTAGATGACCATGTATATCGTATTGTACCCCGGTTGGGGATTCTTACTGAGTAATTCGTTACTCACCCTTATTATGTGGTTTTCCACAGGTAACCATGGTGCGAGACAGGATGGCTGGAGGAGGAGTTGTGATCATGGAAACCCGTTGTTCAACTCTGAGTTTTATGTTTATGATTTAAATGTCCTCTGAATAAATGTAGTTGGGCACGGAGCCCTAGGGTGTTTTCTGAATGTATTTTTGGATTCTAGCATTGTTGTAACTATTGTAAAGTTTGTATGTTTTAATAAATCTCTGATCAGAGTAAGCTTTGTAAATGTATTTGTCTTGGAACAGGTGCTTGGAAACAGGGACAGGTTCCAGGAATTGATGTTGATTTTTAAATGGAAGTTTTATATTTTAGTTTTTACTTAGAATCCGAACACCATCTTGCGAATTTTCTGTAGATTTGAATGCATGCATTGAGGTAACGGCCTATTTTAGAACCCTTTCGGGTCGGGTCGTTATAGGTTGGTATCAGAGCTCAGAGTCATAGATTCTATAGACTGACCTTTTGTTGTAGGTCGTTTTTCCATGATCATCAGCACTCCGACAGTCATCAGGTACGCCTAAGTTTACTGTTTTAAAGAAAGGGGTAAGAATTTACAATACTTTTCATCTAGTGTATGCCTTGTGTAGTGTTGTGGAGCGGAGACGAGCAGGTTCTGACTCGTTGTTGGTTTGGGCTTAGAGAGCCATCATGCCAACTTTCCGCAGTGTGAGCATTATATAGCAGCTTGTTGAGGTATCCAGATAGATTCGGATGCCCCTGGGACGTCGTCCCCGAGGGAGGCAGAGCTTAGACTCCCGTAGGCCACGTGTGGCCCACTTGTTGCTTTTCCCCTAGTGAGAGGGTGGAGGTGCTCTGTGCAGATCGCCAGTATGTTGATCGCACTCAGAGGAGCAGGACGCTTGGCATGTCCGACCGAGGAGTTGGACTGATCGTGTTGATGTTGAGGCCGCGTCCAGGGTTGTTAGGCCCGTTGGCGAGTTGGCCCTGGCGATTGAGTTGCCTAGAGAGGGGGTAGAGGCTAGCACGCCTCAGAGTGAGACTCCTTGAGTAGAGTGTGCTCCAGCCATGAGAGATTTGATGGCAGGTCTTTAGCTATTTGAGAGCGGAGACCTAGGCGCAGTTTGTAGCGCGTAGTGAGGAGTCTCAGGCACAGATAGCCCAGCTGGCAGAGTTTGTTTCAGCATTTCCCCCCAGTAGCTCTTGTAGCCCCGGAGGTTCCCGAGAGGGCATGATCAGCAGGTTTATTCAGATGAGATTGTTGGCGATGATGGAGTCGCCCAGTTTGGCAAGTGGATGCCTGTAGAGCTCGATGTTTTAGAAAGTCCCCGCCGCTAGTAGTAAAGCGGTTGGCTGAGTTTGAGTTTAGCATCCGTGTGTTGGGATGCCCCGCTGCTCTCGAGGCCGAGGTGTGCCGTTCTGTCTTTGTTTGGTACAAAGCAGCTTGGTGGTGGAAGTCCCTTGAGAGAGGTGGACTAGCAGAGTCTCCACCAGTCGCCCGATTGATTGGCAAGTTGCCGTGTTAGTGGCTTGAGGCAGATGTAGAGACATCTTTGCCCCCTTGCAAGCCTGTTGTTGTTTAACAGCCCAGTTTCCTCAGATGTTTTGTAGAGTTGAGCACTCTTCCTTGGTGAGCTCCTAGAGTGGAGCTAGCTGCTGCATGTTGAGAGATCCGACCAGAGTTTTGTTGAGCATCATGTGGAGATGCAAGAGTAGGCTGTGAGCCTTCGGTTTGATGAGATGCCATAGGCATGGTTGTTTGAGTTTGAGCCCTCGTATGCCTAGCCAGAGTTGTTGTCACTTGAGGTAGTGACCTTGTTGGCCCCATCCGTAGTAAGATGTGGATTTGGTAGTAGTAGCACTTGAGGTGCATTGGTTGGTGTGCCACTTTGGCACTAAGTCTGATTCAGGCTTGAGTTTGGCATGGGCATAGCAGATGGTTCTATGTCGTCCGGAGTTCAGCGCACTCCTTTAGCCTTGGATCCGTTTATGGCAGTTGCACCTGTTGGTCGTGCAAGAGGGCTAGTTCAGTGGTAGTCGATGGACTACAAGCGAAAGGATGCTCGAGAGGAGCCGGAGCCTCTTCCCAGTGTTTCTGGGGGTTGAGTAAGTCAGCAGGTTGGCGGTTGGTAAGTGTTGGTGCTCGTGAGTCTCGCGCTAGTGTTAAGGCCAAGAGTTTCCTTGTGGTTGGTAGTGCGGTCAACTACCTTCGACTGCCTTAATCTGAGGAGAGTTGAGCATCGTAGATGCGAGTTTTGTCCAGCAGAGGGACCCTGAGTTGGATGCTTATGAGATGAGCTGGATGCTTATGAGGTGAGTTGGATGCCTATGAGGCGAGTTGGATGCTTTTGAGGCGAGATGAGTTGATGCCTTGCGAGAGGTTTTGGATGCCTTATGGGTAAGCACCCTTGGTAGAGGCTTGGTATAAAGTAAGTTCGGTTTGGCATGGTTATGCCTTGGTAGAGCAAGGTTGCCTCAGCTTTGAGCATCGTGTGGAGTTGGAACTTTTGGTGTTCCTTCGGTTGGAGTTCAGTTGGAAACTGAACAAGTGCGGTGGTAGCAATGCCGCGCAGTTTCTGTTCGCTTTGGCTAAGAGAGTTGTTTGGATCCTTTCCTTGGGTAGAAGCCTTGTTGTGGCTGATGTTTGAGTAGGAGGACGACGCATTCGGTAGCGTTTCGGGTCCTCTTGGTTCCCAAGGAGTTGGAGTTGACCAGCATGGTTGAGTTGCTAGAGAGAGAGTTGTGCCTGTTCAGGCAGTTGGTTGTTAGCTCGTTAGTCGACAGTGTGTGTCGAGGGTTGCCGAAGAACCCTAGGTTGATGAGAGCCTCTCCAGAGCTCAGCCAGCCCAGGCAGTGTTCCTTGGGTGAGTTGGTAGCAGTCTTGGTAGACTAGCAAGCCAGTGTTTGTTTGGAGCAGAGTCCAGATTGGTTCCGGTGCGGTGACAAGTTGATGCTTGGTGTTGACCAATGTGTGGTTTGAAGCTGCTAGAAATTAGTTTTGCTCGTGGGGCGAATGGTTCGTGCCCTGTTGGTTGTTTTCCTGTTTCCAGGATGTTGAGTTGCCCCGTTTGACATTTGGAGGTTCAGTCTGTGGTGGACCCCCTGTTGTTGCCCCGTGAGATTTAGATGTTGTTGCTCTAGTGGAGCAAGACAATGAGCGTATGTGGAGCTCTCTGTCCTTCGGTCGTCTGCTTGTAAGAGCCGTTTCCTTCTAGGAGTTGTCAGATTTCTCCCGTAGCCATGAGTTGATGGTAGAAGTGCTAGCTTGAAGGAAAAGTTTGTTGGCTGCTTGGAAGCAGTTGTTTGTCCAGTTAGGTGGACCCTTGGATGGTGTTCTAGAGGCTGCAGTAAAGGTTGTTCTGCCTCTTGTGAGTGTTTGGTCCTCTTGTTGTTTCGAGAGCTAGTTCGGTTCTAGCTGGAGGGCGTTGCCCTGAGGTCTTATTCCTAGTCAGGAAGTTTTGGGAGTTGATCCCTCCCTCGGCAGTTGAGCAAGTTCTGTTAGTTCCGGATTGGTGATCCGATTGGTTGAGTATTCCCTTGGGTGTTGCTTCCAAGAGAGTTAGTTGTTGTTGCCTTGGGTTTGAGCAAGTCAGCGAGCTTGTGTGAAGTCCGCTGCCCTTCAGAGTTTGCTTGCTGGGAAAATCGTTTCCCGTTTAGCAGGAGTCAACTTAGCTCCTGAGTTGTGTAGTGGATCAGAGTAGCGCAGTGGTCAGCCCAGCGAAAAGGTCCCTGCTTTGTGTTGTTAGCAACAAAGTTGTTTGTCCCCGTAAGGGCGGAGGCCAGCCAGTAAGAGTTGTTTCTGGCAAGTTGTTGGTTCTTTGGGGATTGAAGATTTCCCTTTCCCTTTAGTCTCTGTGGTGGTTGAGTTGCTCCCTGGATGCCAGCCTCGAGTGTTAGCTTCTAAGGTGGTCTTGCGGATTCGTGTGGCTCAGGATCCGTAAGCTTTGAGGTTGTCGTTATCCGTTTTCCTCGTGAGGTTTTGGGAGTGGTAGCTTCGAGGCGAGCTTTGCTCGTTATAAGTTGGGTTGAGTTCTGCAGAGCAAGCCCTTCTCGGGCTTTGTTTCTTGTTGTTGTGCGTTCGCAGTTGGCGTTTGCGGAGCCTCGTTTGAGTGAGTCGGCACGGAGGTGCCGTGGCTTTGTTTGGTAAAGCCGTTGAGCTGTTTTCCTCAAGGTGTTGTGCCGCAGAGAGCTGCGTGATGGTTTAGTCCTTGCAGCCCGAGATTCCTTGAGAGGAATTTTGGTGGTTTCCTTGCCTGGCAATATTCTCTTTGGCCAGTTGCTGGTAGGTTTGCGTTCAGCCGATGAGGAGTTCTAGTTTGTTGGTTTGGCCGAGTGGAGCCTGTGCTTGGCCCTTGTCTTTTAGAGGTGGCCGTAGCTGAAGTTTCAGCTGGTGTGAGTGTTGTTAGCCGTCTGGTGTACCAGGATGGTGCCCCTTGCCTTTGGTTCGGAGATTTCTCCTTAAGATGGTTGCGATAGTGTTGTGGTCGCGTTCTGGTTGGAGAAGTTTGCCTTTTGGATCAGTCGCCAGTTGGTGATCGTTTGGATTTCGTTAAGGCTGTAGGCAAGGTTTGAGGTTCGCTAGTCTCTGTGAAATAAGAGTAGGCCGTTTTGTTTTCTAGAACCTGGAAGGTTTAGTTGTTTGGCCATCTTGTGTAGGGTTGAGGCTGTTTGTTAACAGTTGTGAGCTCTCAAAGGAGTTTTGCCAGTGTGTGGTGTAGAGTTTCAGAGCTTGTGGCCCGTCCTCGAGTTTGCTGAGAGTAGCACCCTTTGAGAGTTGGTGAGAGTTGAGGATGTGGTTTGTCGTCTATTCCCTTGGAGTTCGGGGTATGCCAGTCTTGGTTGTAGTTTGTGGCAGTCTAGATGGCATTGTGGCCTTGAGTTTTGAGAACCCAAGAGGGTTTGGTTTTCGAAGAAGGTTGGTGTTGTTGGCCTAGAGGTTCAGTTGGCTGGATCAGTGGAGTTTTCCTGGAGCTGTTTCGTCTTAGGACTTTCAAGGATGAAAGTCTTAAAAGGAGGGAGTATTGTAACAGCCCAGTTTCCTATTCTAGTTTTCGAGGTGCCTTCGGGTCAAGATTCAGTTGTTTGGTTGGGTCTTAGAGCGGTTTTGACTCTTGGGGGTATTTTGGTCTTTTGGCTCCCCGGGCAGGATTTGTGGATTTTCAGGGCTTCGAGGTAGCTCATGCCTTTGTCGAGGCTTGTTTGTTGTTGACTGCGAGTCCCGAGGTGTTTGGGCTAGTCGGTTGGATGCTCGGTTGTGGTTTGGGCTTTGGCTAAGTGATGGTTGGTTGTGTGCTTCCTTTGGGATTCGAGCCCGGGCCCTTATTGTTGATTTGGGAGTTGGATTTAAGTGAGTTTTATTTATTGCAAAAGATTGCTTCGGTCGGGTCTCGAAGGAGGAAGCCGGGAAATGAGATTTTAAGGTTTTTAAGGTTTTTTAAAAAAATGGATAAGTATGGAAAATGAGATAAAATCTCATTTATTTCCTTTTTTCCCATTTTCCTTTTATTTCCCATTTTTCTTTTATTTTTTTCCCAAAATCCCTTTTTTTTCTCTCTCTCTCTCTCTCTCTCCGAGCCCCTAGACCGCACAGTGCCGTCGCCAGCCCGCGCCATTGCCCTGCTCGCGTCGCACAGCCCCTGCTCGAGTCGCCAGCCCAAGCTCGCCCAGCCCAGTCGCACAATGTCGCTCGTCTCGTCAGCGTCCGTGTCGCCCAATGCCGAGTCGTCGCATCGTGTCGCTCGCGCCTGTGCCCTGTCCCTGTGCTGAGCCGTGCTGCCCGCCAGCGCCTAGCCGAGCTAGCGCCCGTGTAAAGACCAGACCCAAAAAGGGCTCTAAATGGGCCTTTACCCCAATGCATGTATTCAAAATAAAGGACATTATAAAAAATACATTTCGGATTCCAAGTAAAAACAGAAACGTTCAACAATCAAAACAATTTACTCTAAAACCTGTCCCTGTTTCCAAGCACCTGTTTCAGGATAAATACATTTCTAAAAGCATACTCTGATCAGAGATTTATTTAAACCATTCAAACCTTCCACAAGTACAACTATCTTGGAATCCATAAAACATAAGAAAACATCCTAGGGCTCGTGCCCGTCTACATGCATTGGGGAAATAACAAAAGTCAAGAGTCATGATATAATAAAATGGTCGGAGAGATGACAACAGGCCCATGATCATAGCTCCTCCTTCACCCATCCTGTCTCGCTCCTTGGTTACTGTGGAAACCACAAAATAAGGGTGAGTAACGAGTTACTCAGTAAGAATCCCCAACCGGGGTACAATACGATGCACATGGTCATCCAGATGAGTGTATGCAAGCTATGATCATAAACATAGAATAGAGCACATAGCTGGAGTCCACACTTGGACCTCGGATGCCAACTCAGGGTCTTAGTCCGGAATTAACTACCATAACCACACAGATCGCTCTATACGAGAAACAAGTCCCGGCCTCAGCCTATCTATCGTCGAATGAAAGGTGCACTAGCTCAAGATCCCGAGGAGCTCTCCGGCCGACATTTGTAATGAGCGTAAGCATGCACCGCGTGCTTCTACAGACTATGGGGGTGCCGGGTCTAGTGGCAAGTCGCCCATATCCGGATACCACGCCTAACTAAATCTACGGATCGGTGTCACCGACATAGGGTGTGAGACACGGACACGTGAACTATGTCAGCCACCACACCGCTTTGAGGCTAAGGAACGGGTCATGGTAGGCTTACACCAGAAGCCATCCTTACCTTAACAGTGGCAATCAGGGCTACCGCCGAACACGCCGAGGACGCGCGGGCCGCGGGGACTAGGCATTGCCAAGTCATCATCCCGACCGTTGGGGCATCGCTTAGACTACCACCTCACCCAAGATTGTAGGGCCCTACCGGTTGGGATAGCTAATCCTCACGGGTCCAAGGACGGAGAATCGTCTCGAACGTCCTTGCCATGGATGCAAGATACTTTATGCATCGGGCCCGGATGATGCTATCTACCCGAATTCTAACTCGCCTTAACAATCAAGCAAACAATCCAATACGTGCTCGAAAGAATACAAAGCAGACCTAGCATGGTACTACGAACAAGAATGAATATGAGCATGCCAGAACGGAACAACCTAGCATGGACTAACATGAAAGAACAACATATGAAGTCATGCCAGTCAGGAATTGAGAACAGAGTACCTAAACTATACATGCTGATAATCACAAACAAACATACAACATCAATCACATAGAACATCGTAGGGTCCACACAACCCCGGTAAGAAATCCTTACCTTGGTCGGAAGACTTCTACACACAAATTCCTAAGCTGCGAACACTTCCGAGCTAGCTATCGAGAACCTACAAACATAGTAACAATCACAACCATAGCCCTAAAAATATAATAAAACAGCAGGCTCGGCTCGGGAGCACTCTCACGGCACGACGGCACGAGGTCGACATCGCTTGGCGGTCGATGCGCTTGGATGGGGCGCTGGCAGCGCTAGCGAAGCGCGCTAGCGCTGGCAAAGCTGGGGCACGAGACGGCGCGCGGGCGCTGGGCGCAGCGTGCGTCTGATACACGAGCGATAAGGCGCGGCAAAGGTAGGGCGCGCAGCGCTGGGCGTGGCGAGGCGACGCGGCGAAGCCTAAATCCCGCGGCGGCGCGCGCGGCACGATCTGGCGTCGCTCGAGCGACTTTGGGCGACTGGCCGCGATGGCGATCGGGCGATGGGTTGGCTCTTGGCTTGCGAGCTTGCGACGCGCGATACGGGCGTGACAGAGCTGCCGACGTTGAGCCGGGCTAGGGCTGGGCGACGGCGGCAGGGCGATCGGGCGCGACAGGGCGTCTGCTCGCGGCGGATCTGGACGGCCGCCGCTCGGATCCGGGCGTCTTGGGCTGGCGCGCCATGGAGAGGCTGGGCGATGGGCGCTGGCTCGGCGGCGGTGGGCGCACTGGACAACCTGCAACAAAACACACACACACAAGCTCTCCTCTTACCTTTGGCCAAAGAAGAACACCCAAACGAGAAGATGAAGAGGATGAAGACTTACCCAGAATGATGATGGAGTCTCGAGCTGCAAAGGGGATGAAGAAATCGGCAAGGAGAGCTTGGGAGAAAGCTTGGGCGGCCACAAGATTTTGGAGAAGAAGATATGGCCAAACCTATTTTCTTTTCATTTAACCAAATGCACCAAAACTCCAAAATCCAAGGCTAACCATAAAATAATACGGACAGAGCAACAAGAGCACCTAATGGCTCAATTGGCACACATCCCCACAAGCTTTCCAGGAGACCCGGGTTCAAACCCCAGCTGCAATACAATTTTCCTTTCTTTTTACTTTTGCATCAAACCTTGCTCAAACCCTTCCACGAAGCCTCACAAACCTACATAAATCCATCCAATATTTTTAGCAACTAGAAAGGACATAAACGACTGACGACGGCCCGACAAATTACCAAAATACCCCTTGGGCATACACGGAAGATCGGGATGAAAACACGGGCGTTATTCTGACCAGCGCGCGCTCTCCGTCTGTCTGCGCGCCCCTTATATGTAAAGCTGCGCGCCGTCTGCGGCAGACCAGCGCTCGCCAGCCCCAGCTTCTTTAGCCGCTCGCCGTGCGGCCGGCTCGTTCGCGTGTCAGTCGCGCCTCATGAGTTGCTCCCGAGCCGAGCCCTGTTTATTTTATTGTATTCAGGCCTATTTTTATGATTATTGATGTGTTCGTTTGGCTCGCTATAGGTTGCTCGGGTTCGATCGCAGTTAGGTTTGTTGTGTGTTTTGCCCAGGCCGGTAAGGATTTCTTACCGGAGTTGTGTGGGCCCCTGCGATATATTATGTGATTGCTTTGATTGTATGCTTGTTTGTGTTTATTGACATGTTTAGTGATAAGTGCTCTATTCTCGAATTCCGATCGCATGATTTCCTATGTTGTTTCTCATGTTAGTCCATGCTAGGTTGTTCTTTCTCGCATGCTCGTATCTCATTCTTGCTTCGTAGTATCATGCTAGGGTTCGTTGTATTCTTATTGAGCACGTATTGGATTGATTGGATTGTTTGCTGATTGCTATGACAGGTTAGAGTTCAGGTAGATAGCATCATCTAGGGCGGGTGCATAACGAACCTTGCATCCCTGACAGGGACGTACGAGATGGTGCTCCGTCCCTGATCCCGTTAGGGACTAGCTAACCCTAACGGCGGGCCCTACAATCTTGAGTGAGGGTGGCAGACTGTTAAATTCCCCAACGGTCGGGATGATGACTTGGCATTGCCTTGTCCTCGACGACGGTACACGCACGTCCTCGTGTGTGTTTCGGCGGTAGCCCTTGAGTTGCCACCTGATAGGGCAAGGACGGTTTCCTGGTGTAAGCCTACCACGATCCGTGCCTTAGCCTCAGGTGCGGTGGTTCAGGCTGACATAGTACACGTGTCCAGGTCTCACACCTTTATGTCAGTGACACCGATCCAAAGATTTAGTTAGGCGTGGTGACTGGACATGGGCAGCTTGCCACTAGATCGGGCACCCCCCATAGTCTGCAGTAGCACGCGGTGCGCGCGCAAGCTCATTATAGCGCCGACCGGAGAGCTCCTCGGGATCTTGAGCCAGTGCACCTTTCGCCGACGAAGAGAAAGGGAGAGGCCGGACTTGTTTCTCGTATAGGGCGTATTGTGTGGTGAGTTATTTCCGGACTAAGACCCTAAGTTGGCATCCGAGGCCCAAGTGTGGGCTAAGCTATGTGCTCTATTCTGTGTTTATATTCATAGCCTGCATACCTTTCTGCTAGATGACCATGTATATCGTATTGTACCCCGGTTGGGGATTCTTACTGAGTAATTCGTTACTCACCTTTATTATGTGGTTTTCCACAGGTATCCATGGTGCGAGACAGGATGGCTGGAGGAGGAGCTGTGATCATGGAAACCCGTTGTTCAACCCTGAGTTTTATGTTTATGATTTAAATGTCCTCTGAATGCATGTAGTTGGGCACGGAGCCCTAGGGTGTTTTCTGAATGTATTTCCGGATTCTAGCATTGTTGTAACTATTGTAAAGTTTGTATGTTTTAATAAATCTCTAATCAGAGTAAGCTTTGTAAATGTATTTGTCTTGGAACAGGTGCTTGGAAACAGGGACAGGTTCCAGGAATTGATGTTGATTTTTAGATGGAAGTTTTATATTTTAGTTTTTACTTAGAATCCAAACACCATCTTGCAAATTTTCTGTAGATTTGAATGCATGCATTGAGATAACGGCTTATTTTAGAACCCTTTCGGGTCGGGTCGTTACATGTATACCCACTTATTTTGCAATTAAAAATTATTCCAAAATACATTAAATTATATTTAAGTTTATTAACAAAGCTTAAGCAAAGTTGAATTGGCCTTACATATCAAACTACTATAAATACTTGTGTCGATCTTTCTATTTTCTGTGTTTATTTTTTTAATTCAAATATTTATATTCCAATTCATTACTCGAGAGAGCAACAACAAGTTGTTTCTTAAAAGACCATAAGACCAACGTGGAACCAAGAAAGACACAGTAGCCACCAACTGAGCGCCTATCAATCGGACAAGCAGCCCAATCAGCATCAGAATACCCAGTAAAGCTTAAAGAGATGGCATGATGAATAGCAATGCCAAAATGTAGCGTGCCCTTAAGGTGACGAAGAAGACGCTTGAGAGACTGCCAATGTTTTTCAGTGGGGGAGTGAGCATGTTGACTGAGCGCGTTAACAACAAACGCTATGTCTGGACGAGTAAGAAGCATATAATGGAGCGACCCAAGTGTGCTTCGATAGAGACTAGGATCAGCAAATAAAGGGCTAGAAAGTGACTGAGATCGGGAGGAAACCATTGGTGTGGGGGCAGACTTCAAGTTATGTAGAAGCAGCTTATTCAAAACATCAGTTATATAGGAGGCTTGGCAAAGAACCATCACACTAGGCATCCATTGTATCTGAACACCAAAAAAGTAGTGCAGAGAGCCTAGATCTCGCAAAAAAATTCGCTATTCAACCGGATCACCAGGCTAGACATGAGAGATGGATCAGAGCCAGTAAGAAAAATATCATCCACATAAACAAGCAACATAATTAAAGCAGCACCTTTGCGATAGAAGAATAACGAGGTATCTTATTTGGATTGCTGAAAATCCCAGCTCATAAGAGTCAAACGAAGTCGTTCATACCAAGCTCTTGGTGCTTATTTCAAGCCATAAATGGCTTTATCCAATTTGCAGACACGATCAGGACGAGAAGTGTCGACATATCCCTCTGGTTGAGGCATGTAAACATCCTCAGAAAGAACACCATTTAAGAAGGCATTAGATACATCCAGTTGTCGTACAGGCCAGCACCAAGTAACTGCTAGAGTGATCACAATGCGAATGGTCACCGGCTTCACCACAAGACTATAAGTCTCATGGAAATTCACACCTGGCGTTTGAGAAAATCGCTTAGCAACCAAGTTTCTTCAGCTTATACACCCACTCATTACCAACTAAGTGGTGATTAGGAGAGGCTGGGACAAGTGTCCACGTATTATTGTGAATAAGAGCAGCAGACCCTGCATCTATTGCTTTCTTCTAGTTAGGAATGGTAATGGCATCTGCAAAACGAGAAGGTTCAAGATGTGTCCAAGCCAATGTGGAGGGAACACGAGCCAAACAACCATAAAATTGTTTTGGTTTAACAATACCAACTCTGCCCCTAGTAACCATGGTATGAGAGTTGAGGTCAGCAGAAAGAGTGGGAGTGGGAATGAGGGCCTAGATAATTGGGTCGTAGGCAGAAGAACACGGATGAGGAATGGAAGAAGTTGGACTTGGACTACTAGAAGGGTTGGGTAATGAAGAAGGAGCATGGTCAGAGAGTGAGGGAGAGCCAAGCATTTGATTAGAAGAAGGTGGAGAGGGTGGTGTTGAAGCAATTGTGGTATAAGGTATCAAAAGCCAAGATAAGGTAGAAGATTGAGTTTCAGTGTGTGTGGATGACGGGGAAAGAAAGCGAGAGACAAAAGGCATATCATCTTCATTAAAGTAGACATTACGGGAGACATAGATCTTGCCTGTAGAACTGAGACATCTATACCCCTTATGATTATCACTATACCCAAGAAACACACATTTGGTTTTGTGAAAATCAAATTTTTGTTGCCGATATGGTCTAAGGCAGGGATAACAAGGTGCTTCAAACACCCGAAGTTGGTGATAATTAACGTTCTTTTGATTGAGTAATGTAAGAGGAACCTTTCCCTCAAGAGTAGGTGTAGGAATACGGTTGATTAGATATACTACCGTATGAAACGCATCCCACCAATAGCTTAAAGGCATGTGAGCATGAACAAGCATTGCCAAGCCAGTCAACACAATATGACGATGCTTCCTTTCAATTCTTCCATTTTGAGCTTATGTGTAGGGGAAAGTGAGATACACTTTGATACCTACTTCAGTGGAAAGGTTTAGGATTGGTTTGAACTCTGTGCCTTCATCACAGTGGATGCCTTTAATTTTGTATTCATACAAATTTTCAACTAATTTTTTAAACTGTTTAAATATGAGAAACACATCACTCTTAGATTTGAGTGGAAATATCCAGGTATACCTTGAGTAGTCATCCAAAAAACTGACATAATATTTGTAACAAGTAGTGCTTTTTCAATAGGGGCAGGTCCCCACAAATCAGTGTGTATTAGTTGTAATATTTGAGTTGCTCTAGATTGAGACAACTGAAATGGTAGTCTATGAGATTTACCATACTGGCATGCCTCACAAAAGCTTAGTTTGTCATTGACTTTTACAAAAGCATTACAAGAAGAAAGAATTTGAGACAATATCTTAGGTGCTGGATGGCCTAATCTCCTATGCCATATATCCCTAGAACAATGCAAAACAACACGACTTCCAAGAGTTGTTAATAATACTGTCTTATCCTGGCTACAAACGATTGCAACAAAAGCAAAACATTGTGTTCCCTTCATCAGCCTATCACTGTCAAGCCCCATCTTCAAAACATTCTTTTCAGCTGGCAACTGGTACAAACCATCTCTAAGCTTCTCTTCTAGGAGCACCATCCTTGTGGCCTTGTCCTTTATCACATAGAAGGAGTCATGAAATTCAATAATCACATTGTTATCCATAGTTAGTCGAGATATACTAATCAAGTTCTTGCTTATCATAGGGACATGAAGCAAATTTTGCAATTGTAGATTCTTAGTTTTTGAAGTAATAATGGAAGAACCTGTAGAATGAATAGGTAAGTGATTACCATTACCAACTATGATAGAATTTGTACCTATATATTCTGAACGCAAAGAAAGATTCTCAATCTCATTGGTCAAGTGACTACTAGCTCTGTTGTCCAGATACCAAGCATTATCGTGGAGGTGCTCAGGAGTTGCAACCAAAGCTGACAAGTTCCTAGTATTATCTTATCGCTGATTGTTTCCAGTTTGTCTGTTCTCTGAGTTGTTAGAGGAGGAAGCTCCAAGGTTGTTGAAGGTTCTATCATACCTATAATAGCACATGTTTGTAGCATGTCCTTTCTTTCCACATAAGTGACAAAGGGTCGACCATTTCCCCCAAAGAGCCCTCTCCCACCACCACGAGAGCCACGGTGAGACTGATTTTCTTGATTGCTTCTGTTTCTTCCATGATGTTAAGAGCTACCTGAGTTGTTCCTTTGTTGATTCTGAGTGGCTATGTTGGCTTGAGGCTGATTGATTGATATGGAACCTCTTAGGGACTGTAAGTGCTCTTGCCTGCTATCATATGCGAGAAGAAGATTTTGATAGGCACTCCATTTTAATTCCTGACTTTGAATCACCTCAACAATGGGTGTATACTCTTCATCAAGACCATTAACCACATAAGAAATTAGCTCCTTAGTATCCATCGAAGCCCCAGCAAGATAAAGATTGTCAGCGTACCCTTTCATACGAGCCAAATAGTCTGCCATCTTCGTATTCCCTTTCCTTGTTTGCTACAACATTCTTTTGAGAAAATCTTGTTGAGAAGAAGCTTGGATCCCATAGAAATCCTGAAGAGAACTCTAGAGGTCACTAGCCGTCTCACAGTTGGTAACTTGAGAAGCCACTTCTGGCGTCATAGAATTATAGAGCCACCTAATGAGGAGTTGGTAAGCTTGGATCCATATGTCATATTCAGGATTGTGCATTATCAACCCATTTGGTTCATCTTCTAACGGTGGAAGAACAATATCCATTTTGGGACATTCAAGACTCCCATTAAGATGTCCATTGAGACCATAACTTCTCAAAATCGGAAGAGCAATGTTCTACCACAAAAGGAAGTTGTCTCGATCCTATTGTATGGAGGTATTGTGAGTCAGTATATTGACAAAGTGCGGGTTTCCAACTGAAACTCCACTTAACCTAATTTGAACTGATTCAACATTCCTGGGAAAGTTGAATACACTAGATCTTACAGGAACTGGAGTTTGAACAGGATTTACCTGAGGCTCTTGACTTGCAGATGAAGCTTGATCGACGCTGGCCATTGAAAGCTCTGATACCAAGATAATATTCTGAAGGGAACTAGAAGAAGAAGATGGACAGAGAAGAAGCCTTGAGTAAAGGATCTCAGAGGACAACCACATATATACATCCCAGAGAGGGATTATTGTCCACATATCGTAACAACCAAAATACAATACAAAAGAGATAAGTATAATCCTGCACAATAGTACAAATGAATTAAATAGTGTTATCCATAAACTACACTGAGAGGACAGCTTGGGCTTGGGCCTTAACAAGGCCTTTCGATTTCAAAAATAATAAAATAAAATAAATTTAATATATATGTATAGGTGAAATTCGGCGGCAGAAAACCAATCAGAACCAAAGTTTGATGAATATTTATGTTGCAGCCATCTATTTTTGTTTTTTGAATTAATTTTTTTATAAAATAACAATAAAAATAAATCTGAAAACTTTATCTTTTACACTTGAAAATATTTCAAATGTAATCTAAGGAATTAATTGTAACATTTATCAAATTTTAACGATGTGATTGATCAAATTTAATATTTAGGAATTTATGGTGGGTTTGGTGTCGGGATTAAGATTAAGTTAATGGATATGAAGTTAAGCTGGGTGTTAAGTTAAGGTGAAAGATTAAGTTAATGTGTGTTTGGTGAATAGATTAAGTTAAGCTAGATTTAATTAAGTCGAATGTTATTTGATGCGGAGATTAAGTAAAGTTGAGTTTCTATTTTTTATATTTCATCCACTTTTTAAATGTCTTTAGTCTTCAATTTGTTTTTTTTTTTTTTCATTTTTATGTATTTTTTAAATGTCTTAGGCTTCAATTTGTTTTCCTTTTATCAATATATAAATGAAAAATGACATTTATTAAAAAATAACAACATGATATTCGTTTGTATATAAAAAAAATACAATATAATATTCATGTAACAATTATATTTGATCAATATATATTTTATTATTTATTTCAACTTTAACTTAATATATATATTTAAATTTAAAATCAATATAACAAATTTAGGAAGACTCCTAAATTATATCAAAATTATTTTAATTTAACTATTTAATTACAAGGTTGATATATAAGTTTTAAAAAAATATCAATTTAATATTTTTATAATTTTTGAGATTTATAATTGGAAAATTAATTTTTTTTTAACTCAAATAAAATTAACTATTGAAAATAGATCCTATAAGTATAAATTAAAATCGATTATTATCAAACTAAACCATTAATCATAAAATTGATATTAATTTTAAAATATATATATATATATATATATATATATATATATTATCAAACTAAACCATTAATCATAAAATTGATGTTAATTGAACAATAATTCGAGTGACATCGATGTACATCTAATGATTTTGAGGTCTTAAGTTCGAGTCTCCCCCATCCCCAATTGTTGTAATCTTAAAAAACAAAAAAAAAAGTCATAAAATTGATATTAAATTAAAAAGTATTAATATATTAAAAATAATATATACTTTTGCGTTGTTCAACTGATATTAAATGTGTTTCTCAAAAAAAAAAACTGATATTAAATTTGATTTATTGATTTTTGTTTAGTTATTTTAAAATGCAAGATGTTGAGCGAAGATTTCTAAAAAAAAAATTGTGAATGAAGACGATTATGGACTCTAAGAAAATTAGAATAGAATCTTCAAAAATTAAAACAAAAATAACAAATTCACACATTTGACGAAACAATCTCACCATTTCACATTCTCAAAAATAAAATAAAAGAAATCTTTCAAACTCTATTTTTCAAATTCATCCCAGAAACTATTATAATCTTAGGACATAAGGGTGATTGGATTTTGGATTTGAAAAGAGGAGAGGAGAAAAAGTAGAATAAGATGAAGTTGAGTGATTTAGATATATAAAGTACTTGTTTGGAGATGGGTGTTTTGGAAAGGTGATGTTATAAAAAGTGTTTTATTATATACATACATATATATATACATACATACATATATACATACATACATATATACATACATACATATATATATATATATATATATATATTTTAATTTTATCATCACATGCATATTTATATTAATTAATTAATTTAACAAATTTTATTTTATATTATGTGGTAGAAAATTAGAGAAAGTTTGAAACTTCACACGGACAAGTTTCTTGGTACAAAATGGTGTTAAAAGGGTCAGATCTCCAACGAAAAATAATCAAACATTATAATCAAACTCTAATTGGGAGAAGTACACAAGAAAAATTCAAAACCTCTAATAAAACCAGACAAATCGCATGCCAAAAAATTCAGAATCAAACATACAATAATTTTAAAGAAGCCAAGTGAGCGATTGCAAGATCACAAAGAAAATCAAGGAGAATTTGAAGGAGATAAAAAAAAGGAGAGAATGAAAACAAGGGCGGAAGAGGACGAATCGTACGCATGTCTAGCGTAGCACTATACTAAAAACGGGTTAAATTAATACGTTTTAGCAGCTTGGCTAATATGCAAACCAAATAAGTGTTATGAGGATTAAGCTAATCCAGATTAACTAAATCCTTGCACCAAACATGACCTTATAATTGCTACACACTCCCTAAAATTAGAGTTGATTTGTGCTATTGTCCCTTGCATTTATTAATGATAGGCTAATATGGTCACAGTACCAACAATATATTCAAGCCTTTTCCAAGATCCAATTCGTTCTCCAAATTAAAATACGGAATCAACAATTTGGAAACGATATGCTTAAAAATATAGATAAAGAAACCAGAACGATAATGAAAAATTTAGGGAAGAGTAATTGACACCAATTTATACTGGTTCACCCAATGATGGCTACTTCTAGTTCTCTGCTACCAATTGCAGGTTCCACTAAATTGATGAGAAATTACAAGAGTTCTACAACACTCTTTAATGGAGAAAAATGCCCAAGAAGAAATCCCAAAAGAAAGCTTTCAAATCTATCATTTTTCTTCCTTGTACAAAACTCTCTGTAAAAAAAACTCACAAGCTACTGCCTTTTTTTTCTTTTTTTCTCGCACCAAATCCACACAGCAACAAACTGCCTTGCAATTATTATTTATTATTTTTTTAAATTAAAAAAATAACTTCTCACTCATTTGGTGTTAACAGTTACAAGAGAAAAATAAAGGCAATTAAAAGACATATAAATGAATATTTGTTTTGGCTCCATTAACTCAACAATCTCCCACTTGGAGACAAAACAATCAACATGTCTCCTCTACAATGGTAGCAACTCCTCTCTACTCATTGAGAAGTCCAACTGAAGTTGCACACAACTTCAGTTTATCAACAAGAACGGTCTTGGTAAACATATCACCTGGATTCTGACTTCCTCGAATCTTTTCAAGCACTAAGAGTCCATCTTCCAAAGCTAATATGATAAAATGGTATCTAACATGTATGTGTTTCGTTCTCAAATGAAACACCAGATTCTTTGCTAAATGAACAACACTCTGACTGTCACAATGCAAAGTTCCTTTTCCTAACTTAAAGCCAAGTTCACTCAGAAACGACTGAAGCCATATCTTCTCTTTACTTGCCTTAGTAATTGCAACATACTCAGCTTTTGTACTAGAAAGAGCTACTATCTTCTGCAATCTCGATACCCAGCTAATCGCAGTAGTACCAAAAGTAACAACATACCCTGTAGTACTTTTCCTACCATATCTGCATCAACATAACCTTGCAGTTTAAAATCAGTTTTCTTAAAATGCAAAGCATAATCAGTTGTTTCTCTCAAATATCTGAAAATCCACTTCACTGCATCCCAATGTTGTTTTCCTGGATTACTCATATATCTGCTAACAACTCCCACTGCATGTGCAATGTCTGGTCTTGTGCAAACCATGGCGTACATCAGGCTACCTATAGCTGAAGCAAATGGCACTCTAGCCATATAATCTAGGTCTTGCTCAGTAGTGGGTGAATGCTTCTTAGATAATTTAAAATGACAAGCTAAATGAGTACATACCGGTTTTGCATTTTCCATGTGAAATATGTTCAACACGTTTTCCACATACTCTTTCTGTGACAGTGTCAAAATACCATATTTTCTTTCAATCCTCATTCCTAAGATTTGTTTGGCAGCTCCCAAATCTTTCATGTCAAACTCTTGAGATAATTCAAGTTTTATCTTAAGAATTTCCTGTTCATTTGCACCTGCTATCAACATGTCATCAACATATAGCAGTAAAATAACATATGAGTTACCTTGAGTTCTAATGTAGCAACAATGATCTGCCTGACATCTCTGAAATCCATTGTTGCACATAAAACTGTCAAACATCTTATACCACTGTCTGGGTGTCTGCTTGAGACCATACAAGCTTCTCTGAAGTTTGCAAACCATTTTCTCTTATCCCTGAATTGTTGTTTGCGAAATCGTGAACACGCAATAATAAAAATAATAAGAAAATGAGAATGATGACGTGTGTAAAGACCCGACCCGAATGGGGCCCTAAAATAGGTCTTTACCTCAATGCATGCAATCAAAACTACAGTCAATATGCAAAATGGTGTTTCGGATTCTAAGTAAAAACTAAAACATAAAAACATCCATTTAAAAGTCAACATAATTTCCTGAAACTTGTCCCTGTTTCCAAGCACCTGTTCCAAGACAAATACATTTCCAAAACTCACTCTGATCAGAGATTTATTTAAAACATTCAAAGCTTTCCAATAGTTACAACATTGCTAGAATCCGGAAATACAGTCAGAAAACAACCTAGGGCTCCGTGCCCAACTACATGCATTCAGAGGACATTTAAAACATAAATACATAAATACAAGACTCAGAGTTCAAAACAACGGGTTTCCATGATCACAGCTTCTCCTCCAGCCATCCTGTCACGCACCATTGTTACCTGTGGAAAACCACAAAATAAGGGTGAGTAACGAATTACTCAGTAAGAATCCCCAACCGGGGTACAATACGATATACATGGTCATCTAGCAGAAAGGTATGCAAGCTATGAATATAAACACAGAATAGAGCACATAGCTTAAATCCACATATAAACATCGGATGCCAACTCGTGGTCTTAGTCCGAATAAAACCACCACACAATACGCCTATACGAGAAACAAGTCTCGGCCTCACTGCTTTCATCGACGATACGAAAGGTGCACTAGTGAAGATCTCGAGGAGCTCTCGGGTCGGGCGTTGTAATGAGCGTAAGCGTGCCGCATGCTACTGCAGACCATGGGGTGCGAGTCTAGTGGCAAGCCGCCCATGTCCATCCACCATGCCTAACTAAATCTCCGGATCGGTGTCACCGACATAGGGGTGTGAGACACGGACACGTGAACTATGTCACTGAACCATCGCACCGAGGCTAAGGAACCCTGGTCGTGGTAGGCTTACACCAGAAGCCGTCCTTGCCCTAACAGTGGCAATCAAGGGCTACGGCCGAACACGATGAGGCGGACGTGCCGATCGCGAGGGACGAGGCAATGCCAAGTCATCATCCCGATCGTTGGGGCATTTAACGATCGCCACCCTCACCCAAGATTGCGAGGGCACCCGTTGGGTTAGCTAGACCCTAACTGGATCAGGGACGGAGCACCGTCTCGTACGTCCCTGTCGTGGATGCAAGTTACGTTATGCATCCGACCCGGATGATGCTACCTACCTGCACTCTAAACCTATAAACAGATACAACAAACAATCCAATACGTGTTCAATAAGATACAACGAACCTAACATGATACTACGAAGCAAGAACATATACGAGCATGCCAGAACGGAACAACCTAGCATGGACTAACATGAGAAACAACATAAGAAATCATGCGATCGGGAATTGTAAGCAGAGCACCTATCACTAAACATGTTAATAAACACAACAAGCATACAATCAGCAATCACATATAATATCGCAGGGCCCACACAACTCCGGTAAGAAATCCTTACCTGGTCGGAAGGCAACAACACGCAAGAAACCTAAACTGCGATCGAACCGGAGCAAGCTACGAGAACCTAACAAACACAACAATAATCACAATCCATAGGCCTAAATATAATAAAATAAAGAGGGCTCGGCTCGCGAGCAACTCACGTGTGGCGGCCGACACGCGGGCGGACGGGTGCCGTGCAGTGAGGCTGCTTCTTTGGGCACCGGCGGGCGCTGATGGGCTGTAGGGGCTGCGCGCTGAGGCACGGAGCTACGCGCGGATGAGCTGCAGGCGAGGGAACGGCGCGCGGGCGACACATCTGGGCTACAGGGAACGCACGCAGGCTGGGCGACGCGACGAGCTACAAGGACGTGCGCGGGGACGAGCGGCTCGGCACAGGGCAGGGCTGGGTGACTCGGATCTGGGCGGCGCTGGGTCTGGGCGATCTGGCGCGGAGCGGCCTGGTGCGGGGCTGATGCGGCGCCAGGGCTGGGCGGCCTGGCACATTGCGCGGCTGGGCGAGCAGGGGCTGGGCTCGGGCGAGCAAGGGCTGGGTCTGGGCGAGCTGGGCGGCTAGGGTTGGGGTTGGGGCTCGGGCTGGCTGAGAGGAAGAGAGAGAGAGAGAGAGAGAGAGTGAGAGAGAGAGAGAGAGAGAGCAAAAGGGGAAAATGGGATTTTCTCTTATTTTTTTCCAACCTTATCCAATTTAAATAGCCTCAAAGACCAAAAATCTCATTCCACGGCTTCCTCCTTCGAGACCCGGCTGAAGCAATCTTTTCCAATAAATAAAACTCACTTAAATCAAACTCCCAAATCAACATTAAGGGCAAGGGCTCAAATCCCAAAGGAAGCACTCAAACAACAATAACTTTGCCAAAACCCAAACCACTTCCGAACTTCCAAACGACTAGCCCAAACATCTTGGGTCTTGCAACCAACAACAATCAAGCCTCGACAAAGGCGGGAGCTACCTTGGAATCCTGAAAATTCATAAATCCTGCCCGGGGAGCCAAAAGACCAAAATACCCCTAAGGGTTAAAACAGCTCTAACGGCCCAACCGAACAACCGAATCTTGAACCGAAGGCACCTGGAAAACTGGAATAGAAAACGTGGCTGTTACAACGTGGTAGCTTGGATTTCGCTAAAGCGAAATCTCTACTCAGATTAAGCGAAATGTGTGTGATTTCCCAAAGATGTGCAAGTATACACAACCTTATTGTAGCAAATTTTAAAGTAAGTAAAAGTCATCTCCACAGGGATTAGTGATTAACAACACGCTTAAGCGAAAATTAGAGAGTTATGGTAACACATGGAATATTGTTGTGATGAAAATAAAACTAAGTTGCTGAAATAAGTTCGCTAAATCAGTTCGCTAAAGCGAACAAAATGCGAATCTCAATTGACAAAATACTTAAAATGTAACGAATGATAAACTAACTTTAATCAAATTAAAGACATCGGAAGGAAGTTAAGACTTTTCAAAGAGTTTCACTAAAGCGAAATGGCATTTGGCTAAGAAGCAAACATCTGATGGCTTTCTCTTTGGCTCTCTCAAGCTCTCTAAGTTGGCTCTCTCGAGCTTCTAGTTTGGTTCTCTCGAACTCAAACAAAAAATAACTAAGCGCTCAGCACTAGGCGAACCTTATCTCTAAGTGTTCTTTTCAAATGCAAGTAAACTTAGCAAAACCTAATATTATGACATGCAAGAGTTTTCTATTCCCTTTCTCTCGAAAGCGAAATAAAGTTCATACAATTAGTTAGCTACACAAAATGTATTTCAACACAACATGCATAAATAATTGACATCTTGCTCCCACTTCGCTTAAGCGAAATACTCATACTTAGCCTATTTCCTTCCGGCTAAAAACTTAGCTAAACATGATGATAAATAGATGCAACGCAAAGTAAAAAGAAAAGTTCATCTTCAATTAAATAAGGAAATAACAACGTATGCTTACAAAACAAGGCGAAAGCGAAAATACTAAAATGAAAGTAAAAAGAAACAAAGTTAAGATTGAAAAGAGAAGCAAACTATAAAAATGACAATGATTTTTTATCTGGAGAAAACTTGACGATGATCTGTCCAACAAAATGGATGATGTTTTTCACAATGACAAAAGGTTGGTATTTATATTGCTTCAGACAAGGCTCTACTCCACGATCTCATGCGCATGTCCTTGGCTCCACGATCCCACGTGCAACGGTTGAGATTGAAAGGCTTTTCTCAGATTTTTGACACGTCTTCCACTTTAGCTATTTTTCCGAGAACCCATCTCGCTAGATTCAGTTCGCTTAAGCGAAACTTTAGCAACTGCACTTAGCTCTGTAAAACTTCTCTCGCTGGATTTGTGTTCGCTTAAGCCAAATATTTAACAACCACACTTAGCTCTAAAAAGCTTTTAGCACTTCTGCATTTCGCTCCCTTGGTATGCTCGAGTAAAACAAAATATCACATTTATGGAGATGGAACTTAAAGATTTACACATTCATGTACTCTTGCTAAAGCAAACCTCTAAAATGTTATCCTAAACAGAAAACTATAGGATTTTGTAATTCGCTCAAATAATTAAGCTAAGCGAACAGACTTAGTGAATTCTTGATATGATGTAGCGAAAGTTCTAGCGAACAGTTATTAAACTTAGCCCTTGACTCTCAATTCTTGAGAGTTATCAACTGTGAAACCTTGTGGTTGTACCATGTAAATCTCTTCCTCCAAGTCTCCATGAAGAAATGCAGTTTTTACATCCATCTGTTCCAGGAACAGATCTTCTTCTGCCACTATTGACAATACATTTCTAATAGTAGTTAACTTAACTACAGGAGAAAATATTTCATTAACGTCAATACCTTTCTTCTACTGAAAGCCTTTGACTACAAGCCTTGCTTTGTACCTCTTGCTGCCATCGGGTTCTTGCTTGATTCTATAAACCCATTTGTTTTGCAAAGCTTTCTTACCTCTAGGTAACTCAGCTAGCTGCCATGTTTGATTTTTCATAAGTGAATCCATCTCATCTTTCATGACTAACTCCAACTTGACAGAATCATCTACTTAAACCCCTCATCATAATATTCGGGTTCACCTTTGTCAGTCAATAATATGTAATTTAGACTAGGGGAATACCTCTGTGGTGGTCTGATAGTTCTGCTAGACCTTCTAACTGCTGAAGGTGGCGTGCTCAGAACTTCTTCATGTTCCACAATCTGCTCATCAGTTCCAACAACTGATCCTTCAGTTTCCACAACTGTTTCCTCAGGAGTAACTACATTCTGATCTTCAATACCTATTGTTATGCTCTCAACATCAGGGAGACTTACATACTGAGTCTTCTCATCTGTCTCTGAATCAACTGTTTTGTTCTTGTACAAAACTGTCTCATTGAAGATCACATCTTTGCTTCTGACTATCTTCTTGTTTTTGTCATTCCAAAACTTGTAGCCCATCTCAGCTCCATCATATCCAATAAAGTAACACTTTTTGGACTTAGCATCAAGTTTACTCCTCTCTGCAGCATCAATGTGAATGTAGGACACACAACCAAAAACCTTTAGATGAGAAAGGTTTACCTGTTTCCCACTCCAGACTTCTTCAGGCAACTTGAAGTCTAATGGTATGGTCGGGCTCCTATTGATCAGATAGGTCGCCGTGTTGATTTCCTCAGCCCAAAACGTCTTAGGCAATCTAGCATGTAACCTCATGCTCCTGGCACGCTCATTTAGCGTCCTGTTCATTCTTTCTGCCACACCATTCTATTGCGGTGTCCCTGGTATAGTCTTTACCATCACAATTCCATTATCTGCACAATACTTTTTAAATTCCCCACTAACATATTCGTTGTCATTATCTGACCTCAAGCTCTTGACTTTCAGACCTGTCTCAATCTCAACCATAGCTTCCATGTTTTGAAAACAGAAAAAACATTAGATTTATGTTTGAGAAAATAAGTCCATACCTTTCTACTTGAGTCATCAATGAAAGTCACATAATATTTGGAACCACCAAGCGAAGATACTTCTGAAGGACCCCACACATCACTGTGAACTAACTCCAACCTTGTTGGTTTTAGCTTTGCCCCTGTCTTTGAGAAACTGACCCTTTTCTGCTTCTCAAATACACAACCCTCACATAACTTGTGTTCAACTACCTTCAGTCCCTGTAACTTCCCTGTAGAATGAAGAATTTTCATTCCTTTTTCACTCATATGTCCCAGTCTGTTGTGCCATAAATTAGTTTCACCAGAACAATCTACAACAACAATCATATCTTTGTCATTGTTGTTGACATACAAAGTCCCTGACTTGCTTCCTCGAGCAATTACCATGACACCTTTTGTAACCTTTTAGTTTCCTTGGCAAAAGGATATCTCATATCCATCACTTTCTAACTGCTCCACAGAAATCAAAATTTTCATCATACTCTGAACATGACGTACCTTGCAAATGTTCCAAGTTGAACCATTTGCCATTTTCAGTTTCACGTCACTGATCTCAATGATGTCTAAAGGCTCTCCATCTGATAGATACACCTTTCCATGGTTTCCTGCAACATAGTTTTCAAGAATTTCACGCTGACCTGTAGTATGAAATGATGCACCTGAATCTATAACCCATGTATCATGAGCACATTCAATTGCCAAAACTAGAGCATCTTGTTCCTCATTAGCAACACGTTTGCACCAACTTCTTTCCCATTTGTTTTCTTTAGGGCCTTACAGACCCTTCTCAGTTGTCCACTTTTACCATAGTTCCAACAGTCAAATTTTCTATTCTTTGACTTGCTTCTGTTGTTTTTCGATTTACCTCGATTCCCTTGACTTCTGTTATTGTTTCTACCTCTATCCACATTCAATGCAGAACCAGAAAAAGAAGGAACACCTGAATCATTCCTGCGAATCTGTTCTACAATAGAAGAATCTCGAACTAGTGAAAACTCTAATTTCTCTTTTCCACATGAATTTGAAACAACAGCTTTCATAGTTTCCCAACTATTAGGTAAAGATCTCAATAACAAAATTGCATTAACTTCATCTAAAAACTCTAAATCAACGGCAGCTAACTTATTCATCAATAAATCAAATTCATTGATATGAGCAATGACAGATGTACCTTCACTCATTTTCAAATTGAAAAATCTAGTGGCAAGATACACCTTGTTGTTTACCGAGGGTTTTTCATACATATTGGACAAAGCTGTCATCAACTCCTCCGTACGTGATAGTCGCCTTCGCAACACTACTTTGCACATTCTTTGTCAAAGTTAAGCGAATAGTCCCTAACAGTTTCTTGTCCAATTTTTTCCATTCGGCTTCTCCCATGTCATCGGGTTTTCCTTCCAATGGTAAACTCAAATCCTTGGAACATAAATAATCCAATATTTGACATTTTCAAAAGCTAAAATCCGATCCCTTAAATATTAATAATTTCTCATCTCCTCCAGCCATCGTTCTTCAACACAACTCTGATACCACTTGATAGGATAATATGGTCACAGTACCAACAATATATAATCAATCTAAACTTCAGCAACTCAGACAAAAATATATTCAAGCCTTTTCCAAGATCCAATTCGTTCTCCAAATTAAAATACGGAATCAACAATTTGGAAACGATATGCTTAAAAATATAGATAAAGGAATCTAAATTAATAAGCAACCAGAACGATAATGAAAAATTTAGGGAAGAGAAATTGACACCAATTTATACTGGTTTACCCAATGATGGCTACTTCTAGTTCTCTGCTACCAATTGCAGGCTCCACTAAATTGATAAGAAATTACAAGAGTTCTACAACACTCTTTAATGGAGAAAAATGCCCAAGAAGAAATCCCAAAAGAAAGTTCTCAAATCTCTCCTTTTTCTTCTCTGTACAAAACTCTCTATAAAAAAAACTCACAAGCTATTGTCTTTTTTTTTTCTCTCACCAAATCCCCACAGCAACAAACTGCCTTGCCGTTATTATTTATTTATTTTTTAATTAAAAAAACAACTTCTCACTCATTTGGTGTGAACAGTTACAAGAGAAAAATAAAAGGCAATTAAAAAACAAATAAATGAATATTTGTTTTGGCTCCATTAACTCAACAATTAAGGCAAACGTTGAAAAGATAAAGTTGCGGGATTAATTAGAAAATTATAATATAATTGCTATCTAATTAAATTAAAATAAGGGCGACTTAAAAAAATTAAAATAAGGTCAAAGATAATTAGCTAATTTTGTTTGTTTATATAATTAAACGTCATTTAATTTGATAAATCCCAATAATTTTTAAATTTAAATTAGTTAATTTGATGTTTGTTTAAATAATAATTAGCTTCTCATAAATTAATCATCGAAACGTAATCAAAATGGTGTGTGAGCACTAATTAAGTTGACTTGTGTTAATTCAATTCAATTTCACAAGTTCTTTTTAGGTTAATTTATGTTCCCCTACGAGATTTGTAGTAAACAAAAATATAAGCCAAAGTGCATTTTCTGTTTCCTTGAAAAACAACCTTCATTGAAGTTTGTGGTGCCTCTTCCATGAAGTAGCTAGCTATCCTCCTCCAACGAAATCGCCAGGTAAATCCCCTTTCCTATTTCTTTGATTTCTTCAACAATCTGACCCAAGTTCCATAGATGGACGTTGGGGTTTTTGTGGTTTTTAATGTACGTATTCTTCTATTTTTTTGAATAGGGTGTAAGAGTCACATAGACTTAGAATAAATACAATTGAATGCAGTCTTATTTTGTGGGGTTATACATTGTATCGATTAGAAGCCTCAATGTCGAAAAATGGAGCCCTACAAAGAAAAGTATTGATTTCCAATCATAATATGATTTTGTTTCTTATTTTTTGCGAGTGACTTCGCGTCTTCTTAGTCATTGAACACCGCCCATTCTCTATCCCTCGCGGAAATTATCTGTCACTTTAAATTCTCGTTGGTTCGTATTTTCTAAGTTTTCACACAATTCTCCATTTTATTAATTTAGTTTGAATGTTCTTCGCTTTCGAAATGATTTATTAAGTATATACTCACCTTATGGTAATTGTTTCAACTTTTCAACATTTTCATTTTATAACTGATATAAATTTACTCTTTTTATTGTCAATTTATTTTAAAATAGAAGCTCATATTCTCTAATATAAGTTACTTATATTTTTAAGATTTAACTATACATTTTTATGTCGGAAATAAATCAATTTTCGTGGCTCTGGCGCTTCACTTTTTTTTCAACTTGGCACTTGAGTTAATTATTATTTTTTTCTTACACGTCCATATTTTCAAGTTGCACTTTTTAGTCTATGTCCTCCAACATGGAATGGACTATTAGATATTCCCTTGTTAAATTTTAAAATTCAGTTAGATTTATTAGGTTTAGTTGTCATAATTATTAGGATAGATTTTTAGGATTCTTTTATATGTATAAATGTACTTTCCCACATAGAAAATAAATCGTCGAGTTTTTACTCTTTCAAACACTCACTTCAATATGATTCTCCTTTTTTTTCTTGTGGTTCGATATAGGTTTCTTTTAAAACTATTCTCCATTTTCTTGCTTTTTGGTTCGATCAGTATTTCTTTTGTTTTTATTTGGAAAAGGCATTTAATGTGGCTTAGAAGGGTGGTGCAGTTGGTGGAAGGCTTGAACTTTAAGATTATGGTTTTTTAGGTTTACAATCGGCTTGTGACATTTATTTGTAGATATTCTAGTTGTGTCTTCGCTACTTCGATGTATTCATATAATCTAGGGATGAGATAGTAAGTACTCTCTAAATATTAGAAGAGCGAAACTTTAACTCGAGTAAAAAAAATCCCGCAACCATTTAAATCTTCCACTTCTTTCCCTTAATGAAGTCCCACAATTTTCAATCTCCTCAAAATTCCAACGTGAATTAATCACAAGAATAAATTTCCAACAAAGGATAATTTTAAAAATCTAGGTTCGAGACTTACTTGTGACGTTAGTTTTGTAAGCATCTTCTTTGTTTCGAATTTCCATTCCTTTGATATCTTAACTTTTTGTCTTTTGAATCTATAATATTACTCTTTTTTTAAAAAAAACGTTAAACTAAATAAACATTCATCAATATATAAATTTGTTTGATTTTAAAATATTGAGATTAAATAGAACTTCATCCAAAATCCTAAATTCTAAAAGTAAAAATGCTTTTCCCCTTATGTTTGTATTTTTAATTTTTAAAAATTAAAATCGTTTTTCTTAATTTTCGATAATATTTCTATTTTTTTTATGAAAATCACAAAAAAAAAAAAAAACTAAAAACTAAAGATTAAGAGCTCATTTTATATCATTTTATTTTTGGTTTTTGGTTTTTTACTTTAAAAATAAAAATCAGAACTTTTTTTTAGTTTTTAAAAAAGTAAAAAACAAAAAGCATGCATTTTAGCTGTATTTGATTCTTGAGCAATTGTATTGGATATTCAATTTTGAAACTAATTTACAAAATTATTCAAATCAATGGCAATTATCCCTATTTAAATTACAAAAAATTATTTTTAATCAATGGCAATTATACCCTCCACCCTCCGGAACTTGAATGTTTCTAATTTCTTTTAATTATTATTCGAAATTGATTTCAAATTTTCAATAATTCCATTTTTAATTTTCTGTAAATATGTACAAATGAAACTTGACATATATACACCCTACACCCTTAAAATTGATTGCAAATTCTAAATATTTTCATTTTCAAAACCACTTCCCTTCTTTAATGTTTAAAATTGTTGGTGGTTGTATTTTGTTAACAAAGAAAAAACTTCCATATTTTTATTTCCTTATTTTTCTCTCGACTCAGTTTATATTTTACAAAAACTTTGTTGTCCAACGAGTATTCTAATCTTCTCATAGTGTATTGTACCTTATTATTGTATCTTCATCGAAAATCAATTGATGATGTCTAATACATGAGACAAAGTCGTCATTGTAGACGATGATCGGAGGTAGTCCAAGCTGTGAATCGGCAAAAAAAAGTAAAACAATTTGTCATTCGTTTATGGGAGAGAATGATCTAAGCAACACTAAAGATATAACAAAGTCAACGAACGTCGAGCTTTGATTATCTTTTTAATTCTTGTCCAAGTAGTTGATGATGACATCTACAATCAAGAAACCCTAATTTTAAACTAGAAACTCTAAGTTTCATATCGTATTATGAGAATATAATGCAGTATTATATCATACCGTATTATGTATACAATATTATAATACCCACATCCTTGAATATTAATATTGTATTATTATTTTTTATAGAAAAATATTGTATTATTATAATACTCATAATGTAAACAATAATATATTTTAATACTCATAGCATATTATTATAATATTCTTCTAAATACGTTATAATTTACTATGAAATACATGAAGGAGACGATTGTGAGAATACGATTGATGCTTTTTTGCACTTCAAAATTGAAGCTTCCTTCGTTGGTGTCCATGGAGGAAGGGTGAGAAGATGAATGGAGGAAAGTTCCTAAACGGACATTCTAGGAGATTGTTTGGGTGAATGAAATTTCATTTATTTTATATTTTTGATCTTGTATTTAATAATGGAGGGTATTAGTGTCTTTTACTAATTAATTTTTTTTCTATTATTTAAATGTTTGAATATATTTGCTAATAGTTTAAAATTTGGCTATCATGACAATTAGTTTCTTAATTTTGGCTAATCTTGGCTAATCTTACAAAGCTCTACTGATTCTTTTTATTTTAGCTGTATTAAAAATGACTATTTGTGGAGGATTTAATTTAAAAATGAGTATTTATTAATGTATTCCAAAAACAATATATCTAAACTAGCTAACTATTGTAACTATTCAAAACAATTCTTCATTTCTTCTAAAGATTCAAAATAGCTTTTAATTTCTTACCACTCATTTCTAATAATTCTTTTTTTTAGTACTCTAATAATTCATTTCTAACTATTCCTCTTGGTTGTAAGGTTATACAAAATGTGGTTAAAACTCTATATTTTATTATCTAGTTATTAAATGTATTTGGGTATTTAGAATTGTTAGGATTATTGTTATATCTTACTATTTTAAAATGGGTTTTATTCAAAAGTAGACTCTATTTGAAAAATATTTGCAAATATATATATCTACAAAAATATTAGCAAAAGTAAATTTTGTTTTAATGCATTATAAAATCCGAAAATAACGAATTACAATCATACCCTCATATTGGTTGTTTTTTAATTTTGGAAGGAAAATTTCAAGAAAGAAAAATCATCCCACATTCCAAACCACAAATCGCAAATTTATGGGCATTAATTGTGGAAGAACATATCTTCCGAAATCACATTTATTAGAGACGTTTCATCTTCCTTTTTTAATAACTTATAAATTTAAAAAATAAAGATCAAATTATTGGTTTTTCATTTGGGAAGGAAAATTTTAAAAAAGAAAATTCATCTCACATTCCAAACCAGAAATCGCCAATTTATGATGCATTAATTGCAAGATGAGAGTAACGACAATACATTGTTAGATGTACTGCTGTGATTTACATACAGTATAGTTCGTAGTGTACATGTTATTTGATTCTAGTAGTTTTATTTATAAATAAACCGTATGAGCTATTGAACGTTCAATTTCGTTGATTGAAACCAGAACGCGTTTGATAACAACACAGTATTGAAACAACTTGGTATATACGGTACAACCATAATATATCATGTACCATACCGTATTTTAAAAGTTTTGTGCTTTTTTTTAAAAAGTGTTTAATTTGCTGATATGGATACTTATAGTGTGATTTAATATGTTTGCAACAACGAATAAGTAATTTTGAATGTACAATACTGTATTGTAAAATATTGAGAAATAACATATACTTATAGTGTGATTTCATGGATCAGATTCTAACATTGCAAAACTTTGGAGACTGTTGTTGTGCCTTTCTTAGAACTTCTTTCTCCTCTTCCTTCGTGCATGGTTCTTCTTCCCCGGGATCTTCCTCTATCGATTCTTTTGTTTCATCCACAGGTTCCTTCTTTATTGAACTCTCTTCTCGCTTAATCGCTCTTTGTCGCAAATAATCTTTTAACAATTCGTCCACCAATTCGATGTAACTTGTTGTGATAGGCGGCGTTTCATCATTGGTGCTTACAACGACAAAATGAGTGTCAGTCGATGGCTTTCCATTCCATACCTTTCTGCCAAACGCCTTTTTGCTTCTTGTCAGATGTCTGTGTGAAATTTTTGTGTGTTCATTCCTTGATTCATCTGAAGAAATTTTTTTGATTCCTCATTTTAAGGATGCTAAGTTTTGAACTAGCTTATGATCATCGACTGCCTTACCTCTGGGTGCTCTACTACTTGATTTACTAACAAAGGCTATTAGTTAAGCTAATGGGTGGGGATAATTGCTAGGGTTCTGTTCTATGGATTCTGTTCTAAGGGTATTTGTAATGGTTGGAAAAATTGAATGTTTGCACCTTTAATACAATAAAAGAAAATAACTACTATTGGAAGGAAAGTATTTGATCAGAAATCTCGCGTCTAATTATCGCAACATTCCTTATTTACTAAAAGGAAAATACTAAAAAGGAAAGCTTATGAAAGAAAAATATTCTATTCCTAAAACAAATAAAATAAAATCTAAAGAAAAATACAAAAATTCAATAAATACCGATATTCACATTCTAGGAATGTTACATGCCTTGAGTGGAACCTTCGTGCTACATTCCGTCTAATGCTAGATGTTTGTGCTTTGGCCACTTATATATTTTTGGACCGATGCCATCTTTGAACGCTTGCTCCTTTCTTACTCCACCATTCCCCTTGATGCGTAAACCTCCTACCAATATCTGTTTTAGTAGGGTGTCAGGTTGAAGCTCAACTGATTTTCCCTTGTGTCGCCTCCTTGATTGGTTAGTTCATGAATCGTTAATGGGCATGGTAGCTTGAAAACGTCAAGCACCATTGCTGGTGTTCCATTGCTACTAGTGCTACTTGTATCTTCCTGCAACTCTGCGTTGTTCTCCTCTTCCTTGGTAGGTTGAGGCATAATTTGATGTTTTAGCTACAAGTTTATTATCCACAAAGCTGAGTAGTGAAGGACCTGTATCCTTTGTTTTCATCACTTGGGATTTGTTTTTGTTACTATCCCTCACAACGTTTTCCTCTACATCAACTATTGGAATTGCAGAAGTTGTAATCAATCCCCATGCTTCTCCAAATTACTGACCTTGCATCCATTGTTCTCTGTATTCTGTTGTGCGCATTGTTAAAGCGATGACCTCTTCATCTTTTTCTATAATGGCTAACATCATATCTTCCCACGAAGGTTCTGGTTCGCGACTGATCTCATTTGTCGCCTCTCTTTCAATTATTTCATCCTTCACACTAACATTGTTTTGTTCTCTACTGGCTGCGCTTTCTATGATGGTTTCCTCTAGAGTGGGTTTCAGCTCGCATTTTGGTTCTTAGGGTGCTAGAAGGATGTCATTTTCTCTCATCCAAATGTAGCATTTTTGTAGCATATCTTCTTCCATGATTGCATCCTCCAGAGTCTGTTCATTCTTGTATATTGGATACTAAGGTTCATGAAGCCTGGACTCCCATGCATAGTTCATTATGTCATGTTCTTCTTATGGACTATATTAATTCTGAAAGAAGTTGTTATGATCTCCCCCAAACCGTGCCTTATTTCCCTAATTAGGATACATTCAATACAAATCTCTTGTGTATGGCTCCTCCGCATAGCTTGATTGTTGATAAGAACATGTTTGCAGAAGGGTGATATTGTTGTTAAAGTACTGATTCGCATAGTGATTGTATGCCATCTTTTGTTATTAATGCATGTGGTGATATGTTGGGACTTTTTCCTGGTAGGTTATTGTTCTTCTAGACTTCTAAGTTTCCCTAAAATACAGAGTAACAAACCTTTTATCAATAAAGACTACTCTTAAATTAGTATTCCTAATTCTAAATAATCAATCCTCAACAACGATGTCAAATCTATTAATTAGAATAACTATTTCTGTATTTCTATTAATTAAAAAAGGTTCTATTTCTTATTCACATTAGAATTAGAATAAATACAATTGAATGTAGTGTTATTTTGTGGGGTTATACATTTATGGATTGGACTCAATGTCGGTGAAAAATAGAGCCCTACAAAGAAAAGTATTCTCGTTGGGTCTGCTTCGTCAATGTCGTTAAAGTGTTCAAATCATAATGTAACTTTGTTTCTTGTTTTTTGCGAGTGACTTTGCGTCTGCTTCGTCATTGAACCGCACAGTCTCTATCCCTCGTGGAAATTATCTGTCCCTTTAAATTCTCCTTGGTTTGTACTATTCTCATTGTGGCAATTGTTTCACATTCAAAATGTGAGAATTTTTCAACATTTTCAATTTGTCAATTAATTTTGAAGTGAAAGTTCTATCCTCTAATATAAGTTACTTAGATTTTTGAGATTTAACTATGCATATTTATGTCGGAAATAAATCAATTTTCGTGGCACTTTCGAACTGGCGCTTCACTTTTTTTCAATTTGCCGCATGAGTTCATTATTATTTTTTTCTTACACACACCATATTTTCAAGTTGCACTTTTTAGTCTCTGTCCAACGACATGGAATGGACTATTAGATATTTACTTGTTAAATTTCAAAATTTAGTTAGATTTATTAGGTTTAATTGTTATAATCATCAGGATAGATTTTTAGGATTCTTTTCTATGTAATAAATATACATTCCCACGTAGAAAATAAATCGTCGAGTTTTTACTCTTCCAAACACTCACTTCAATACGATTCTCCTTTTTTCCCTTGTGGTTCGATTTAGGTTTCTTTTGAAACTATTCTCCCTTTTCTTGCACTTTGGTTCGATTAGTATTTCTTTTGTTTTTATTTGGAAAAGGCCTAACATGGCTTCGAAGGATGGCGCAATTGGTGGAAGACTTGAACTTTAAGGTTATGTTTTTTTAGGATTGCAATTGGCTTGTGACATTTATTTATAGACATTCTAGTTGTGTCTTTGCTATTTCGATGTATTCTTTATAATCTAGGGATGAGATATAAGTACTCCCTAAATATTAGGAGAGGTAAAAAAAATCCCGCAACCCTTTAAATCTTCCATTTCTTTCCCTTAATGAAGACCCACAATTTTCAATCTCCTCAAAATTCCAACGTGAATTAATCACAAGAATAAATTTCCAACAAAGGAAAATAAGAAATATGTAATTAGTTTGGGTGAGACTTGACCCTTATCATACTGCTGCAAGGAGCCCGCCACCAAACCCTGGTGTTGGGACAAATTCAAATCCTTCCACTAGTCATATTAGGTTGACATATTCAATTTCTTTTAATTTTTATTTTATTATTAAATTCTATGTTAATTAAAAATGAGAGATTGAAATCCATGATTTCTTAATTATTCCATTCTTTTTTCTATTTATATTAATTTCATAATCATCTGAACTTTTAGAAAAAAAAAATACTTGTTTACGTTTCTACTTAATATTTATATTTTAAAATCAAACAAATTTATCTCAAAGATTTTAATAAAAATTACTTTTGTGTTTTCGAGGGATGGTTAGATGATCATAAGCTTGAAGTTTGAAAGGATGATTTTAAGAACCTAGGTTTGAGATTCGCTTGTGACGTTAGTTTTGTAAACATCTTCTTTGTTTTCATTCCTTTGATATCTTAACTTTTTGTCTTTTGAACTTATAATTTTACTCTTTTTAAAAAAAAACGTTAAACTAAATCAACATTCATTGATATATAAATTTGTTTGATTTTAAAATATTGAGATTAAATAGAAACTTCATCCAAAATCCTAAATTCTAAAAGTAAAAATGCTTTTCCCCCTTATGTTTGTAGTTTAATTTTTAAAAATTAAAATCGTTTTTCTTAATTTTCGATAATATTTCTATTTTTTTTATGAAAATCACAAAAAATACTAAAGATTAAGGGCTCATTTTGTATAATTTTATTTTTTATTTTGGTTTTTTACTTTAAAAATAAAAATCAGAACTTTTTTTTAGTTTTTAAAAAAGTAAAAAACAAAAAGCATGTATTTTAGCCGTATTTGATTCTTTTTATTTTAACCGTATTAAAATAACTATTTGTGGAGGATTTAAAAAGAGTATTTATTAATGTATTCCAAAAAAAATTATATCTAAACTACCTATTGTAACTATTCAAAACCGTTCTTCATTTCTTCTAAAGATTCAAAATAGCTTTTAATTTTTAATCATTCATTTTTAATAATTATTTTTTTTAGTATTCTAATAATTTATTTCTAACTATTCTTCTGGTTGTAAGGTTACACAAAATGTGGTTAAAAATCTATTTTTATTAGCTAGTTATTAAATGTATTTGGGTATTTAGAATCGTTAGGATTGTTATATCTTACTATTTTAAAATTTAGGTTTCCAATATAAATATGAGATAAAAATGAAACCAAACACTTCCATATTTATTGATTTATTACTAGTGTTAGAATAAATTATCCTTTAAAAAATAAAAAAAATTTAAATAATGTTTTAGAAACTAACAAAAGAGAATTTTGTTATAGATAGCAAATTTTGACTTCTATACGAAATTATTTTTCATTTTTTGTTTGTTACATATGAAAAAAATGCAAAAAACAAAAAAAAAAATTTGGTAATTTGTTTTCATGGTAAATATTATCTTAGAAAATGAATGAATTTTCTGGCAAAAAAAAGAGAAAAGGAAATAATTTAGTGAAATACAAGAAATAAGTAAATATTGTATAAAAGTAAAAGTCATGGTCAATAGAGTTTGTATACTCCGTTGCTTCTTCATTATATCCAATTCGCACTGACACGGAGAGAAGAAGAAGAAAAGGGGTTTTGTGGCGATGGCGGGGGAGGTAGTTATCGGTGCTGGGTTGGGTGCTGTAACAGAAGTGCTGCTGGAACTGGTGATATCCGTGATCGAATCGACTCGTCATTTCAGATCCGATCTCGAGAAAATCCGATCCAATTTACACAACTTAAGCAAGGTGATGAACAACCTGGCAGAGGTAGGCAACTTCTTGGACTACCATGGAAACACAAACAGCTTGAGGGAGCTCATAAGGCAAGGGGATATGCTGATTCAAAAGTGCGATGCTCTAAAAAACAGCAGATTCCACTTGAAGGTCCCGATTTACACGAGACGGCTTCGCAATTTCGATGTTCAGCTCCAGAGAGCCTCTCACCAATTGGTTTTGCAATTGATTGTTGAGCTATGGATGGAACAAGCTAGGAGGAGGAGTTGTAGTTTCCGTTGTTTTTTGCGTTCCGTTCGGGACAGAATCAAAACTAAACTTGCCACTAGAATTATGGGAGTTGACCGTTGTTATAGAGACCGGATTTCTACCAATCATGCCTCTGCGCAACCCAGCCTGCCTTTCATGTTTTTCGATGACCACCAACTCAACGGTACGTAAACCTATAAAAAACTCTCTCCTAATTAAATTATATGAGTTAAGTTCTTACTTGCTTGTCTATGAAGTTTCTCCCGTACATTACAATTTTTTACAACTTTTTAATTTTATGTGCTATCAATTTAATTTGATTGAATCCTGTTTTAGTGTATTTGAGTTTTTTCTAAAATTTGATATTCATAATTTTTTTTTCCTTTTTTTATATTCATGAAAAATCCACTTTCTGTACTGCTAAGTTATCCTAGATATTATCTTTGAACTTCACACCTTGGGCAATTATCACCCATGGGAGATGGGAAGTTTCTTTAATTTAAATAAGATATGAGTTACTCTCTTTATTGTCAATTAATTTTGAGTGGAACCCATATTAATTATCTAATACACCCATATTAATTATCTACACATTAAACTTTACGAAATATATTCTCAGTTTGTTAAAATTTTCGGTAAAAGACTTCTCCTGACATTTTTTTTTCTTACAAATTAAACCTGGGAATTTGCTACCAATAGCATTTTTTGGCCCACCTATTTTAATTATAGCACAAATTATAAAAAAATTCATGCATAGCAGATTTTTTACATTCTTTTTCAATTTCCAAATATACCCTTCTTTCCGTTCTTCTCTCCAATTTCTTCTTCCTCTTCAAGCTTCGACCGATAGATTTCTATCAGTTCCACTGATAGACTTCTATCAGCTGAACCAAAGTGAATCTGCACTGATAGCATTCTATCAGTGGAACTGATAGAAATCTATCAGTTTCTATCGGTGGAACTGATAGACTTCTATCAGTTGAACCCCTACGTCTTCCCCATCTACCTTCGTCGTCGTCGATAACACTGCAAGCGGCGAATTGTCGAACATCTGAACACCACGGACAAAGCACTCTGTCGCCGCCCCAAGTCGTTGATCAATAGAAGAAAGTACGCTAAAATGGGAACGGAGAAGAAGAATAGAAAGCAAGAGAAGCCGCCAGTGAGATCGACAGCGAAGAACGTGGTTCCGGCGAAGGTGACGGCAATGAGAAGTTGCGACGATTGGGAAGAAATCGTGTTGGGAGGGTTTTTTTTTTTTTTTACGAAAAAGGTGTGTACCGTGTTTGTGTGGGATGAAATCTTGTGGGAGAATTTTAAGCAGGGGTCTTTTGGTAATTTTAAAAACTTAGGGTATTTTTTTGCTACAAATGAATAAATTTAACAAATGAATAAATTTAAGAAATATGCTGTGGAGAGAATTATTTATTTATTTTTTAATATCCATGAAAAAGCCCCATTAAACCAACCTTTATTAACAATGTCTTGCAAAACTAAAAAAAAAATTAAAAAAAGAAAAATCATAGAAAACTGAAAAAAAAGGTTTTCAAAGACTTTTTTTATTTAAATTCTTGACTAAAAATTCAATTTCTTTTTGTAAAAAATGAAAAATAAATATAAGAAAAAAGGGAATTTGCGCTGTATAGCAACTTTTTTACCACAGTTTACAATTATAGTACATTTTTAAAAATAATTCTTTTATAGCAAATTCTGCCATTTAAAAAAATTATTTATCTTTTTTATAGAAGACTTTGATAGAATCTATCATTCTCTAGTGATGGAAGTCTATCAATTTTATCAGTGATTGATTCTATCGGTTCTTATTGATAGACTCTTGATAGAATCTGATGGGAGTCTATCAATTTACTTTATTTATTAGTAATTGATTCTATCACCCTTTATCGATAGAATCTATCAATATGAAAGTCTATCAATTTACAATTTTTGCTATATGTGCAAATATTTTCATTATTGTGTTATTCATGTAATATTTTATCTATTTTGTAATATACATGCAAAAGCCCCAAGAAAAAAGCCATTTTTTCTTCAAAAAATCAAATATTTATTAAATAGATTCAACATTGAAAAGGATTCAACTTCACTTCAACGTTTTAATTAGGTCCCATCAAGTATTTGATAGGAAATTTCAAATTGAGGTGTTTCTTAGGAAAAAAACGAATGGATAATCTAAAGAAACTCAACAATTCTCTCAAATAATATGAACCCTTCAACTCGGACATGTGATCACTGTAGAGTTGAATTGAATTAGACCCAAACAAAATAATCAATCGCGCTACCGACTCATTCGATATTGTGAAATTTTATGATAGTCAATCATAATTCTCTCTTTTGAATTTATGGTAAGTAGTCAAGTATTTCATTTGTAGCAACTAAATTCTACTTTCATTCTTTTCAATCAATTTCACTTAATTAATTTTAATCATTTTAGTTTATTTGTTTTCATAGTTTAATTAGTTAGGTTCAATCAATTTTACTTGATTGAAATCATTAATTTTTGTGCTAAAATTTAAGAGAAGTGAGTTGAATCCATTTTTTTTCTTCTATATCTTAACTTTTTTTTAAAAAAATAAATAGGTTAAAATACCATTTTGGTCCCTAGACTAAATCAATTGTTCCATTTTGGCACCTCAAGTATGAAAAGTCCAATTTTAGTCCTCCAACTATCAAAAAACATAAAAATAGTCCTAGCTAAGTTAAGATAACTTCTATAAAAAAAACATCTGCTGAGTTGGCAAAAAAAATTATAAATATTTTTAGTTAAAACCCACCAATAAATATCATCTTCAACCTCTCGATTACTTCTCTCTCCTTATATAATTCTAAGATTTCACTTCTCAGTCTAAAATTACTTCCATTATCTCTCTAAAATCCTTCTTCGTCCTTCAAATTGTAGAGAGTAATTTTGAAGCTTGACTCCAATGAACGAAAATCTCATGGCCTCCATTTGTGTTTATTTTTGTAATTTTCGAAATTTACCTCCATTGCCCTTGTTGGAGTTTTTAGAGTCCAACCATGACCTTCTTTTAATTGGAAATAGAAAAGCATTTGTTAACAAAAATTCCAGATCTAAACCATCTAAATCCAAGAACAATTAAGCAACAGAGAAGAACAAAGAACAAATCTAAAGAGAAGGATCAAGGAGAAGAGAAATGCACAACCGATCTAAAGTGGTTCAGACCTGCCTATTCCACTATCACAATGTGTGTTGATCTATGTTGATCATCCCATTGATATACTCAAAGGACTCAAAAGGAGGCTAGGGTTTTCTATCTCTCTCAAAGGAAGGAGAAACCCAAATGGTGCTTTATATGCTAGTACTTGATTGTACACACTCACATGGTTAGTTAACTAACCCTTAATTAACTCAAATTAACATAACTCACTTAATAGGCTAATACATGATGTGTAATTCACCAAATAACAAAATACCCACTTGAAGTACATATCATAAACAAATGGAAATCAAAATATTAGAATTGATTTCGAAATCAACAGAAGCTTACACCTAGATCAAAACTTGTTTGAGCTGAACAATCATAATATTAGAATTCTAGACTCACATGGTTCAGAAGCAACTCGAACAAAGTAGCTCAAGTCAGAATGTAAAAAAATCTTGGCTCAAAATTTGCCCATGTAGAGAAAATCACACAAATACCCAAATCTCTCATAAGACAAGGTTTTGTCAGAATATCTGTAGGATTTTGAATCGTGTTCACCTTCAACAATATTAACCTGTTCTCAACAACACCGTCTCTAACGAAATGGGTTACGAAAAGCAGGATTCTAAGACAATGCCAAAGCACTTTAGCTATCACAATACAAATCAATCAAACAGTCTAAATCAAGCATTTCAGAAATCGAACTTTGAGCCACAAAGACTCTCCTTTACTGCATCAGTCAAAGCAATATATTCTTCTTCAGTCGAAGACAAAGAAACAATTGACTGCAAGCTAGACTTCCAACTTATAACATTTCCGAACAACATGAAAACATATCTTGCAAGAGATCTACGCCTATCGGCATCAACAACATAATCAGAATCAACATAATCAACCAGAATTGATCCTGAAGAGCCATAAGATCTCGTATACAAAAGACACTTAGCAGCATAGTCCTTAAGATATGATCGGGTGCGATTCCGGTGCTAATATATTGTATAATGATTAATTCAAAGTCAACTTATGCTAAGTGTAACTCAGAATCACTTACGCGCAAGTATACGCGGTTGAGAATTGCAGCAAGTAATAAGTATATAAATTTATCAATCCCATAGGGAATCTGAAGCACAATGATATAGATTAAGGGTCGAAAATGTAAAAGAAAAGAATGGGTTTTAAGAGGGTTGATGTTAATAAAGTATTAAATAAATAAATAAAATGTTAATGCTGATGCTAATACTGACATTAATGCCAAACTAAAAGTTGTTTAATTTAATTAGAAATTACGAAAGAACATAGATGTGTCTTGGTGTTATAGAAATCATGCTACCCATCAGCATAAATGCTTATGCATTCATGAATACAGAACTCAGCTTCCGCTGTAGTTCCACATGAATAGTCTCAGGGCTTTGCTTGTGCTAGCGGATTTAAACTTTAACTCTCATTGAGTGGTACGAAGAGTCTTCGCATAATACTAAATGTAAGATGCTGGGTCTTTCGCAAGGTTTCTCTTCCGAGTAAGCTGGAGGCTAGCATATGTGGGTAGCGATCCGACGAATACTTAATTTAATTACAACATTATAAATTAAATCACCCATAACTATGCTTATCTTAATCCAAATTAATTATGCTACTTAAGTTTATATGAATGTCTACTGCAGGAAGAATCATAATAAAGATTAACTTAAAACAAGTTAAGTTGTCATGAGAAAATTAGTACATACGGGACTAAACTTCAAGCCCCCTTCTGGTGTTCTTGACTGCAACCTGCCGGTACAAAGCCCGTAGGTTTGCTTTTAAGCACAAATCTTGCTTATGCAGCTAGTGAGATGGTTATTCCTAACTCCCTTCTAAAAAAATGCTTAAGCCTAACCATTACCTAGTGATTACAATGAGGTTAAACCCTTATAGCATCTCCTTTTCCAAGATCAATGCTAAGCACTCACGAGTGGATGGTCAATCAACTCGAGATAATTAAAACAACCGCCATAATTACTCTTTTTCCCCCTTAACTTGATCTTTAATTTAATAGGCATACTACTTAGCTTCCCTACTTTCTTAAAGTTAAATCAAGAATTAAAAGTTACAGGAGATCAATTCTAAACAAAGAACTTGTAGATTCAATTTCAAGAAAGCAAACAACTATGACCTAAAACAATAAGACAGAGTATGAGATGCAAATGAAATGAAAAACTACTACAATATCTATCTATGGAGTAATAGAGTCAATCTTCATTGTTGCCAATAGCGTTTTCGTCTACAACACCGTGTTGGACGCAATTCTTCAAGGTCTACAGATGCACAAAGGTGGCCGAGATCTCCAATGAGAACCCGACGTCTCGAACGCTCATCAATCGACAGCTTCCTCTTCGAATTGGCACACCTTCTTCTTCGATTCGTCTTCTAGTTATAATCGTCCAAGGTTTCTTGTTGACCACGCCCAATCTTAATGTCGTCTTTCTGGAATATTCGCCTTGCCAATTATTTCCTTCTTGGTTCCCTTGATTTCGTGATTTGATTTCTAATTATCTCCTTCATTTTCTATTCTGTTGACTCAGCCGTTCCTTCGTAGGAACGTTCTTTTGCGATCATAAGGCACCTGATTGCGAATTATCTCCTTCCATTTCTGTTTTGATGACTTAGCCGTTCCTTCCTTGCAACGATCTCCTGCGAACATAAGACACATTAGTAGATTTATGCTTAATAGCCATGTTTCTGCACTTATACGCACGATTTGCATCTTAAAGATCATATTTAGCAAAGATTTTGTCATGCGATGCTGTTAGCATACATGTCTGGATAATGCAATTGTTGCTTTAAATTTCCCTCTTATGATGTTCATATACTTGCCTTCTTTTTTTTTCGTTTAATGTACGATTTTAGAAGCTTAAATAGTGCTATTATTTAGCGTTATCAATATACCTTAATATCCACTTAGCTGCTTCCCAATGAGCCTTACCAGGATTGCTCATGTATCTGTTAACCACACTCATCGAGTGTCCCAAATTAGGCCTACACTGCATCATTGCATACATAATACTCCCAACAAGATTGGAATAAGGAACCTTCTTCATATATTGAATTTTATCATCAGAAGATGGTGACTGTTTTGATGATAATTGAGCTAATGGAGTTTTCACTAACTTGCAAATTTTAATGCGAAAGCGTTTCACAATACCGGCAAGATACTCAAGTTGACTGGTACTCAAACTACGATTACCACGGTTTTTGCTCAACTTCATTCCCAAAATCTTCTTAGTAGCACCCAAATCTTTCATCTCAAATTTTCTATTCAAAAGATCCTTTACCCTTTTCATCTCAACAACACTGCTCGATGCAATCAGAATGTCATCCACATGCAACAAAAGAAGGATGAAGAAATTTGCATTAACAGTCTTTCTATAAACACAAAAGTCAAAGGAATTCTTAGTAAAACCATTCTCAGATATGAATGAGCCAAAACACTTATTCCATTACCTCGAAGACTGCTTAAGGCCAGAGATGGCCTTTTGAAATGACAAACCATGTCAGGCTGACCATCCACTTTATATCTAGGAGATTTTTTTTATAAAAATATCCTCTTCTAAGGTTCAATGCAAGAACGCCATAGTCACATACATCTGCTCTAATTCAAGATTGAATTGGACAACCATTGCCAATAAGGCTCTAATAGAAGAATGCCTAACAACTCGAGAAAAAACTTTATTGTAATCAATCCCCTTTTCTTGTGTGTAACCTTTAGTAACCAATTTTGCTTTAAACAAAGGTTGAACAAATCTCTTAATTCCTAGTTTTACCTTAAACAACCATCTGCAGTCAATTATCTTAGAGTTCTCAGGTCGTTCCACCAATGTCCATGTGTGATTCTTCTTCAAATAAACCATTTCCCGGTCCATCGCCTCAATTCAATCACTTTATTGAATGGATGTTTAATTACCCTTTTCTACCTATATCTAGTAAGCTGATAGGATCGAATGTTAGAATTCACAATAGGGGCAATTTGCTGAACATTACTCTCAGAACTAGTAGGAACATCCTCTAGCCTAGAAGCAACAACCATGGGATAAGATTGTGTAGTATCATCAATATGCACGGATGGTTCATCAAAAGAATCTCTCAATGTAGAAGCAGAAGAAGTCAAAACACTATTCGAATCCTTGCCAAGTAACTCAATATCATAACTCATCTACTTGGCAACTTCTGAATTATTTTCAACTTCACTGCTAGAAGTCTCTTTCCAAGGAAATAGTTCTTCGTTGAATTTGACATCTCTGCCTTCAAAACATTTTCGATCTAATGATTCAAGAGACCAAAGCTTGTATCCTTTCACTCCAAAACAACATCTAATAAAGATACATTTCGTGGCTCTCGAATCCAGGTTATTTTGCTTAGTATGCGTAGGCTGCACAACCAAACACTTTTCAATGTTTCAAATTTGATGGAGAACTCATCCAGATTTCTTGTGGAGTCTTAAAATTCAAAGCAGTCAAAGGACTTCTATTAATGATGTAAGAAGCAGTGTTGACTGCCTCACCCCCAAAAGACTTTGGGCAAACTAGCTCAAGATAGCATGCATCTCACTTTTTCCAAAATGGTCCTATTGAACCTCTCTACAAGTCAATTATGTTGAGGGGTGCTAGGAACAGTAAAAAAATCTCTTAATCCTGAATTATTTGCACAAATCGTTGAAGTCTTGATTCAGAAACTTCAACCCATTATCTGTACTCAAGGCCTTAACTTGCTTTCCAGATTCCTCTTCAATTAAAATCTTCCACTCTTTAAATTTCAGAAATGTCTTATCTTTGGTCTTTAGCATAAAGACCCATAATTTCCTAGAGTGATTATCAATCAGTGAAAGAAAGTATCGTCCTCCTCCATAATTTCCCTAGAGATCACAATGAATATAATCTAATATCCCCTCTGATTTAAATTGTGAAACCTTAAAACTCAATCTAGTAAACTTGCACATAATGCAATGCTCACATTTTTCAATTGCTGATTGCTTCAGAACACCCAATAATCCTTGCTTAGATAAGCAATCAAGTCCTCTTTGACAGATGTGGGCAAATCTATTATGCCATAATCTTGAAGTCTTCAAATTTGAATTAGAAACTACATTGACCTCGCCTGGAATAGCTTGACCTTGAAGAGCATAAAGTCCTTTAACAAGCTTTCTAGTCATCTTAACTTTGTTGTTTTTTCAACTAAGGAAAAAACCATTGCGGGACTTGTAGTCATAACCAGCAGCATCAAAAGTTCCTAAAGAAATGAGTAACGTCTCAGGCCAGACACATATTAAACATCAGATAGCGGTTTGATAGAACCGTCATCCATGCTGAATCGAACTGAGCCTATGCCTTTAACCTCACACTGTTGGCTATTTCCCAAAGTTACCTTGCCTGTATCATTGTCTTTCAAATATTCAAAATGATGCTTATAAGGGATATATGGAAGGTATAACATGAATCCACAATCCATTAACTCTTATAATGGTCATCAAAATTTCCAACCAGAAGCACCTCGACCGAATCATAGCCATCAAGGTCATGGGCATCTTCTTTCGGCTTCCTTACAGGTAGCATGTGTTTCCTTTTCAAAACGGAACAGTTGTACTTGATGTGCCCCTCACCCTTGCTTTAATTACAAGTAAAACTCGTTTTCTGTTCTTTAGCCTCTTTCTTCTTCTTTGTAGGTTTTAAGCTCTTTTTACTTGACTTACTACTCAGAACTTTTGAAGATTTACTCTTAAAAAAAAGAGTCCCAAAATCCATCTTCTAAATTTTCATCTCTAAATCCCTAGATCGAAGCGAGTCAAGAACTTTATCTAGGGTTAATTTCTCACTACCGTCCTTGATGAATGATTTTAGCTATTTGAAATTGTCGGGTAATGAATTGAGGAGAATCACAACATTATTTTCAAAATCAAGTTTCTCCCAAGTATTGGCCAAATCCACACAAATTTTGTTGAAATCATCAATGTTTTCCTCCAACCCTTAGACGGATCCATCCTAAATCCGAATAACAACTCATTCAGATATATCTCGTTGGACAAAGATTTTGGCATGTAGAACTCTTCTAATTTGACCCATAGAGTGGCTACATCATCAATCTCTCCAAGCCTTCTCAAAACATTATTGGCCAAATGCAGGATAATGGTGCTATTGCCTATCTCACATGACTCTAGTTTCTCTTCGTTTGTCATGGTAGCAAGCCACTTAGGAGGGTTGTCTAATGCTTTTGCAACTTTTTGTTGCACTAACAAGGCTTTCAATTTCCTCTTCCACAAACTGAAATCTCCTTTCCTGTCAAATTTATCAATAACAAACTTTGCCAATATATTTGCAGATAATCACAAAGCAAGAAAGCAGATTATTCAAAGGATGCAAGCCTCAACCCAAAAACAACTAGTCCAAAAAATGAGAATTACCCAATCAGATAACGAAGCAACTTATCACAATATCAGTTTCAAAATTTCAAAAAATCCTAGTCAATATTTCAAATCAGCAAAATTTCAACAAAATTGTCAAAATTTCAAGTAAAAAACCTTCTCAAAATCTCACAAAATTGCAATCAAAATTTAGCTGAACTTTCAAACATGAGTTTAGCATTCCAAACTTGCAGCCAATATCATGAATTTTATAAGCAACTAAATAACTTATGCATATTCGTCTTCACAAATTTATCATACATCTGCTTATAAAACTTTCACGTACTATCAATTCAGCCTTAATAAGCCAATATTAGCAATAATAGCACAAATTGAACTATAATTCTATGAAACTTCAGATTTGCAGTCAAAATTCAAATTTCACCATGGCATCTCACACATCTGAATTGACTATTGGATTTAAAAAAGAAATAGTCATACCTTTATTTCAATTTGAAATGAAGCTGCAGGTGAAAATCAAGTTGCAAATGAGCTTATTGATAAGATTCCCAAAGATGTTGATGGAACCGACGCAAATAATTGACCTCCTTACAAAATTCCAAAACGCCAACACCTAGTTTGAAACTCTGTTGAACGATTGTCACGACAAGACCAAATTAGATGCTATCAATGGAGATTGCAATCGATTCAAAACTCGATCAGATATCGAAATAAGGAAGGGACGTGAAATCGATCAACAACAAAGCGAGTAGGGATCGAGCATCGGAGGATCAATTTCTTCAAAAGTTTGAGATCTAGTTTGCAATTGACGCAAACAGAGAGGGATGGCGCCACAAATAAATCACTAAATCAGAAATTCTTAATCACTGATCATGACTCGTCTCAACATCGATTTTCATCTCCTATGTTCGAAACTTAATCAGAACTTAACACCAATTTTGACTGCTAAGTGAATCAAAAGGAGAGCCCACCGATTTTCAACTAAAACACAAAAAACGAAAATAACTCAAGTAATCTGAAGTGATTCTCAATTTTGACCCTAAAAATCGCCTTCCAATTTGATGAAAAAAGAAGCTAAAATGCATTGATAAGGAGAATTGAAACCAATGACAAGCGCGAATTCGTCAATGGCTAAATCCAAAAAGGATGCGGTGAACTAAGTCTTTGATATCTAAATATATTGAAAATAGAGAAGTACGACATATGAAAATTTCGATGAATACACAGAAATCTCCAGATGAGCTAATCGTAAAGAACCTTCGATCACGATTTTTCTAATGTAAGAATCCCCAAATTCAATAATATAGTAAAGACAATAAACCTAATATCTCTAATACCAATTGTTAACACAAATTCTAGATCTAAACAATCTAAATCCTAGAACAACTAAGCAATAGAGATGAACAAAGAACAAATCTAAAGAGAAGGATCAAGGAGAAGAGAAATGCACACTGAACTAAAGTGGTTTGGACTTGCTTACTCTACTATCACAATGTGTGTTTATCTATCTTGATCATCCACACTCATAGTGTCATTGATATACTCAAAGGACTCAAAAAATGGCTAGGGTTTTCTATCTCTCTCAAAGGAAGGAAAAACCCAAATGGTGCTTTTTATACTAGCACTTGATTATACACACTCACATGGTTAGTTACTAACCCTTAATTAAGCCAAGTTAGCATAACTCATCTAATGGGCTAATACATGATGTGCAATTCACCAAATAAGAACATTTAATGAAAAGTCACAACCGGGTGACTGAGGTAATCTAAGAAGCTTGATTTTGTCCTTGGAAACCTGTTGTGAGAACCCATCAGAGCCGGTGAAATTGTCGTCGGCGATCTTGAATCTGAGATTTGTTTTACTAGAGCCTTTCCCACTTTGTTTGAAAGGCATTTTGAAGGGTAAGATTATCAAAGAGTCGCCAAAGGTAGAGGCTTTAGGATACTTTAAATGAGGGATGTGCTGGCAGAATTAAGAGGGAAAGTCAATGGAGGAGTGTGGTTCAAGGAACTCGAAAGAGGCTAAGAGTGAATCTCCATTAATGGAGTCCGTGAGTGAAAACAAAGGACTCTAAAGTTATTATTATTATTAGATTTTCTTTCTTTGTTAGAAAGGAAGAAAGACTAAGTGAGTGTGGAAAATAATGAGTGAATTTATTACTTTATTCATGGTTGTATGAAGAAGGGTTTTAGAGAGATAAGGAAAGTAATTTTAGAGTGAGAAGTGAAATTTTAGAATTAGGGGGGTGTTATGAATTTGGTGTTGAGGAGAGGAGACGAAGGGGAAAGAGTTGAGATTTCCTAACTTCATGTTTGTTTTTAGAACATCAATCTCTTTTCAACTCCTCTCCAACCCCACTTCCAACATCACATCAAATCTTTTATTTAATATTATAAAATGTCACATCAAACGTTTTTTAATTTTAAACTATATAAAATACAATAAAATATCTTTAATCTAATCTTATCAAATGTCACAACACACATTTTTTTTTAATTTTCAACCATATAATATAAATAAAATATATTAAATTTATCAATAAAACCAAAATATACAATCATTAAATTATAAAAAATTAATATAAAAATATATATTTTTTGCAATATCTCCTCTCTAAAACACAAATCTCCAAACAACTACTTTTTATCTCCAAATCACTCCACTTTCTCTCCTCTTTTCTTTACAACTCCAAAATCCAATCACCCCTTACAGAGATGTAATTGAGAGGTTGAAGATGAGATTTATTGGTGGGTTTTAATTAAAAATATTTTTAATTTTTTTTTCCAACTTACCAGATTTTATTTAGAGAAGTTATCTAAATTTAACAGCAGAGACTATTTTTAAGCTTTTTGGATAGTTTGAGGACTAAAATTATATTTTTCATACTCGAGAGACCAAAAGTGTATTTTAACCTTTAAATTATCATAAATTTTCTTTCCTTTGTTTATTATTCATGAAAAAACCTTTTTAAGAATGTAAAATCTAGATGCCGTTTTGATACCAATTTGTAGAAACCCGATTCACAATTAAAACACAAATAAGACAATCATGCAAGCCTTTTGGCTTCGTGATTGGAGAGACAAAACACTCAATGGATTCTATAAAAGCACTTTTCTTTTTATTTTTCAACTTGCTTTCTTGCTCTATTTTGCTCTATGGAATAAGCTATCTATTTATAGCTAATTACAAGCTTATTCTATAAGACTCTATTTTTCCACTAACTCCTAATTTAAGACTCGGTAACCAAATTTAAGAGCCCACTAACTCCTAAATAAAAAAAACTCCCACTAACAACAATTAAACAACACATTAAAATTATCATTAAGTTTATTCAACAAAACTCCTCCATAAACATATATGCTTCTGCCACCCGCCATGTCAATCATCTTCTTGAATTTATTAAACAAAACCTTTGGTAACGATTTTGTAAATATATCCGCAACTTGATCTTCACTTGTCACATGCTGCAATTCCAAGCTCACTTCCTTCACACATGATCTCGGATGAAATGAAAATGAACATCAACATGTTTCCTCCTTTCATGATTCACTGGATTCTTTGCTAACTCAATTGCTGATCTGTTGTCAACTTGAATCACTTTCGCATAGTGTTGCTTTAACTCCATCTTGCTCAAAATTTTTTTAGACATATTGCATGACATATGCACCAAGAAGCTGCAACATATTCAGCTTCGAAGGTCGAAAGCGTTACGATCGGTTGCTTCTTTGACAACCAAGTAAATGCTACATTACCCATAAAGAATGCATATCCTGAAGTACTCTTCTGATCGTCTATGTCTCCGCACTAATCACTATCGAAGTATCCAATCAACTTGTAGTCTTCCACTTTCTAATAAAACATCTCAACTGACACTGTACCTTGGATGTATTGCAAAATTCACTTCAATGCCTTCCAATGCGTATAAACCGGCTCCTCCATAAACCGACTAACAATGCCAAGTCTCAATGCGATGTCTAGCCTTGGGCATGTAAAATAGTGAAGGCTTCCAACCAAACTTTTGTATCTACTCGCATCTACACGTTCTCCTTCATCAAACTTCAAACGTTTTGTGCCTAGTTCCATTGGAATTCAAATTGGGTTGCAATTCGCCATCTTAAACTTTTTCAAGATCTCCTTCGCATAATTCTCATACGATACAAAAATGTCTGCCTGTTCTTTTTTAACTTCCAAATCGAGGAAAAATTCAAGGAAGCCCAAATCTGCATATAAAATTCTCGCGTCATTGTTCTCTTAAATTCTTCGATCATCCCATCACTGTTACTCATAAATATTAGGTCATCAACTTAAAGACTAATAAAAATCGCATTGCCTTCACCCTGCTTTGTGTAAAGAGCATGCTCGTAAGGACACTGCTTGTACCCGTTCTCCTTGAAGTAAATATTGATACGAGTATTCCACGCTTGCGGTGCTTGCTTCAATCCATAAAACGTTTTCTTCCATTTTAACTTTTTCTTCTCTTCTCCAACTTTCACATATCCGGGTGGTTGCTCAATGTACACTTCTTCTTCAAGAACACCATTCAAGAATGTCGTCTTGACATCCATCTGAAAGTCAGCCATCTGAATTGAGCCACATGAGAAATAAGCAATTGAATTGTCTCCATTCTCGCAACGGAAGCAAAGACTTCATCATAGTCAATTCCCGCTTTTTGCTTGTATCCCTTTGCAACAAGTCGTGCTTTTAACGCTCTATCTTGCCTTGATCATTCATCTTCTTCTTGAATACCCACTTCACGCCAATTGGGTGAATTGCATTCGACAATTATGTCAGCTTCCATGTATCATTGGGCTCTATCGCATTGATCTTCTCATCCATGACACTTTGCCACTTCTTGTCTCGCACTGTTTCTTCAAAACTAACATCTTCTACGTCTGCCAAAAGACATACAAGATGTACCTCATTTGCCGCATCATACACATCTTACAAACTTCGCATTCTGGGTTGTTGCGGTTCATCTTGATCATCAATAACTTCACAATCTGCCGATTTACTCGATGATGTAAATGACTGGTGATTCTCCAACTTCGATGCTAACTTCTATCGAATTGTTCCAATCCCACTCGCTTTCTTCATTGACTAGCACATCGCGAGTCACCATCACTTTCTTGCTTACTGGGTCAAGTAGCTTGTACCGTTTTGTTTTCTCATCATAGCCAATGAAAACATGCTTCTTGCTCTTGTCTTCAAGCTTTGTTCTTAGCTGATTTGGTATGTGTGCATAAGCCACACTACCAAATACTTTGAGATGTCAAACTGCCTGCTTATGTCCGCTCCATGCCTCTTGCTGTGTCTGATCACCCAACTTCGCATGTGGACATCGATTTTGCACATAGAAAGTGCATTGCACTGCTTCTTCCCGAAACTCCTTCGGCATACTTTTTCTCTTCAGCATTGATCAAACCATGTCAAGAATAACCCTATTCTTCCTCTCAGCCTCACCATTTTGTTAAGGAGTATATGGTGCGGTTAGAAATTTCCTTATTCCTTGCTCCTCGCAATACTCCATGAAAGTCGTCGAAGTATATTTGCCACCTTTGTCAGATCGCACAACTTTGATCTGCCTACCTATTTCCTCCTCCATCTTCACTCTGAACTTCTTGAATGCCTCAAATGCTTGTGATTTTTCTTTCAATAAATAAACCCAAGTTTTTCGTGAGAAATCATCAATAAAGGAAATGAAGTACCTTTTACTACTGAAAGATCTGGGGGTAATTGGTTCGCATATATCAGTATGAATCATCTTGAGCAGTTTCTTAACCTAATATTCCGCTTTCTTCTTAAATGAGGTTCTCGCATGATTGCTGAGCACGCATTCTTCATAAAACTTTCCATCATAATCCATGTCAGGTAGCCCGTACACCATAGTTTTCTTCGCTAACTCTTTTGGTCCACCTCATATAGGTGACCAAAATGAAGATGCCAAAGTGATGCTTTATCTTCTACATTGACCCGCAAACACTTTTCTCACACAGTTCTCAAATTCAATCTATACATGCGATTTCTTCCTATCTCAACTTGAGCGACTAAACGCTTTTGCTATTCCTTCAAGTGTAACAACCGATCTTTCAAAAATATAAAAAAAAAACCCTTCTCTGTCAGTTGCCCCAAACTCAAAATATTTGTTTTAAGATCTGGTACTTAATAGATATCCTGGATTAACCCTGCCACGCTATCCTTTTGCAAATAATAAATCGTACATTTTCCTTTGACCTCAACTTTAGACGCATCGCCAAATTAAACATGACCATCTTCAACCTTTTCCATCTCTTTGAACAGATATTCGTGACCGTATATATGGTTGCTTGCCCCTGAGTCGAGATACCATAAAGTATCATCGTTGGCCCTGTCATCATTTTGCGTAATCAAAACAAGACCTTCATTTGCTGCGCCTTCTAATGCTAAATTGATAGTTTCTTCAACACTTTTTATCTGCTCGGCAATCTCTCGCAAAATGTCCCACTTTTATGCAATTGTAACATTTGTCAGAATTTCAATCACTCGCATAGTGACCATAATTGTGACATTTGTAGCAATCAAAGTTCGAATAATTCGATCGACTACCTCTTTGTAAGAACCCGACCCAAAATACGGTCCTAAACCTAGGTTCTCACTCAGCATGCAAGTTAAAATACTTCATCAAGCGGTTTAGTGCTCATATTTAAAACCTTTCAAAACATTTAGAAACGGGGAATGCTTAAAACATATTCAACAATTTTGTTTAAGAAAGACCAACGAAGTAAAACAAGCCTGGCCAGTATATAAAAACATTCAAAACAGTTCAAACAACTTTTTATAATGTTTCCCCTAGGACTCCTGTCCATCTACATGCTGAACAAATATGCAAACAATAAAGACAGAGTGCCGGCAACTCCCATGATCAATCAGCTCCTTCCGCTAGCCGTCCCGGTGCTGTCCCAAGTTACCTGGTGGAAAACCACAGAAATAAGGGTGAGTATAAACATACTCAGTAAGAATCCCCAACCGGGGTACAATACGATACTTCAATCATCTAGCACCCTAGTATACATGCAAACAAGCTATTACCAACACGGATCATAGCTCAACGAGCTTACAAGGCAGAATCTGGAATCCTCGGAAGTCTCCTTCTTCCGACCTAATGATTGGCTCTCATAACCAATCCCGGGACATCTCCGAGGGTCTTTCTCCCTCGACCATTTGATCAGCTCAAAAACCGATCCCAAAGATGTCTGACACCCTCGAGGGTCTTTCTCCCTCGACCATATGATCAGCTCAAAAGCCAATCCCAATGGGTGTCCTCAAGGGCCTCTTACCTCGCTAATAAACTGGACTATCGGAGAGTACCCAAGTCCGCTCTAAACTGGAAGGAAGGCTGGTGTACTCACGAACATTAGCCCGGGAGCTCTCCGAACCGGCGACTAACGCGCGTGCTTGCGCGCACACCGCATCTTTGCTACAACCGGCGTAAATGTGGGGCCTAAGTACAAACTACGCGCGGGCGTGCACGCATGCCTAAGACTCGGAAACGGTGTCACCGAACACAGAGGCGAGGCCCTCGGCACTCATCCAGGCAAACTGCACCACCACGAAGCTAAGAACCGCCAAGGCAAAGCTTGCACCGTTGGCGTGGTTCCGCTCTAGCGAGCTACAAACTAGGCTTATGCCGATGTGGTAGCTAAATCCACATCGGCCGCCGGGGAAGCAATGTACGTTATGCTTCGCTCTACTCCCGACCAAGTGGGGACAAGGTACGTTATGTCCGCTCGGCCTCTAGATGATGACACCCTAACACACTAGCTAGAGTATAAAGTAAACGATTCTGGCTAAACATACATAATCATCATCAATCATACATAACCTAGCATGATACTACGAACTTAAAGCAGAATCTCAAGCATGCTTTGGAAGAACAATCCTAGCATGGCACTAACATGTACAAACAAGCAAACATGCTAGCGGGAATGCAATCACAAGTTTGTCCTATCCACTAATCATGTCCATAAAAGTAAACATGCATATAAGGCACAATCAAGAAAGCATCGCAGGTCCACACAACCACGGTAAGGAATCTTTACCGAAACGAGCAGAGAAATAACCTTCACAATCAAATAATGACCCTCGAGCTTTAAAGCGAAACCGAGCAACCTAAGCATTTTAAAAGCATCCTAAATAAATATACTGAGCTGAGCAGACTTTAAAATCTACAAGGGATAGGTTCGGGAATTACCAACCGAGAAGGCACGGGTCTCGCAGCAAGGGGGCAAGGCCGGTGGCCGCTGTGTGGGCTGGGGCGCTGCGCTGGGCGCTGGGCTGGGCGAGGCTGGGCGCTGAGCTGGCTCGGGCGCGCGCAGCAAGGCGTAGACGTCGGTCTCGCGAGGAGATGCATGCGGCGACGCGTCTCGGGCGGCAGTGAAGCGGCGCTGGCGACGTCGTCGGCGGCAGCAGTGGAAGTGGCGCGCGCTGTCGGCTGGGCGAGGCAGGCAAGGCGATCTGGGCGCGCGCTGGCATGGGCGATCTGCAGCGTGCTCGCGCGCTGGGCATGGGCATGGCTTTGATCTGGGCGGCGGCGTGGGGGTGGGGTGGTGCGATCCGGCGGCGCGGGTGGGCGGCGGGCGCGATCCGTGGGGATGGGGTGAGCGGCTAGGGTTTGGTTTCTTGGTGAGGGGCTCGGCAAGGAGAGAGAGAGAGAGAGAGAGAGAGAGATTTTTCCAAAACAAGGGAATAGGATTTTCTTTTCCTCTTCCTAATTTAAATGGGTCTAAAATCCCTTCCCAAGGCTTTCTCTTGCGGGTCCGGATAAAGAAATTCTTTTCTTTTTAACTAAATCTTCTTTTTCTAAAAACTCCAATTTCACCATTAGGGCAAGGGTTCAAATCTCAATGGGACCAATTAAATTCCAATTAATTTTGCTATCAACCGGAATGTCTCCGAACTTCTAATCAACTAACCCAAACTCCTTGGGTCTTGCAACCAACATTAATCAAGTCTCAACGAAGGCCGAAATGACCCTGAAGCCCTGAAAATCCTCAACCTCTGACTGGGGAGAAAAATACCAAAATACCCTTAAAGGTTAAAAAGCCCTAACGGCCCATCCGAACATCCGCATAATGTCCCGAAAACTCCTGGGAAACCGAAATAGAAAACTGGGCCGTTACAATACTCCCTCCTTTTAAGACTTTCGTCCTCGAAAGTCCTAAGACGAAAACAACTCTATGAAACTCCACTGATTCTTAACCAACCATGCTCCTGATTAAGATAACACAAATCTTTCTTTGAAACCGAACCCTCTTGGGTTCCCAAAGGCTCCAAGCCCAACAGACACCGAGTCTGCCACGAACTATCTCAACCTAAACTGAACTAACACTGAGCTTCGAAGAAAACATGCGATAACTAGTCGGTGAGCCACATCCTCTGATTCGCACCAACTCTCAAACGGTCTTACGACTCTAGGGCTCACTTATCCCTGTTAACCCAACTCGGAACGCCTCTCTACAGTGCTACTCTCAGCAAACTCGTGGACGGGTCACAAGCTCTAAAACTCAACGCCACGCTCCGGCGTAACTTCTTTGAATGCTCATAGCTGTTATCAAATAGCCTCGACCCTTCACCATGCTGACCAAACAACTGAACCTCCTGTGTTTAAGAAACTAAACGGCCTACTCATACTTCGCAAGAGACACGCGAACCCCACCGGTTGCCTACAATCCTTAACGAAATCCAATTCGAACCACCAACCGGTGGTGATCCCTAGGCAACCTTCTCCAACTAGCATGCGCCCACAACACTAAAGCAACCATCTTACGAGAAATCGAAGCACCAAAGCCAAGGGCACTTTTCAGTTCACCAAACGGCTACCACCACTCACACTAGCCGATACTTCCGGCCTTCGGCAACCCCGAACAGCGGGGGTCAAGAACAGGCTCCACTCACCAAACTAATAAGCGGAGCCCCTCAACGGCCGACAACAAACTTTCCAATGCAATCCGATCAGCCATGGCCTAGGTGAACATCGCGACACGGGAAAAGCAGACAACATTCCTCTCACGGAAACCTCGAGCAAGCAAGGAATAAAACATTACGTGGCTACTAGCAACACGATAGCCGGAGGATCGCAACTCAAGGGCTTTACCACCCAATGCCACGGCACCTGCTGTGCCAACTCACTCAAGCGTGGCTCGGCTAAAATGCCAACTGCGAATGCACAACGACTAAAAGAAAAGCCCGAGAAAGGCTTGCTTAGCAGAAACTCAAACCAAGCTCATAACGAGCAAAGCTCGCCTCCAAGCTGCCACTCAACTCTTAAGCCCATCGTTTGCTCCAAGGACTTCCTCCTTATAGCTTAGACCTAACTCTTCTTCCAATCCGAAACTCCACCCACGAAACATCGAGAGGAATAAGGATAGCGACGACCACAAGCTTGCGGATCCGAACAACACGAGTCGGCAAGACTACCTCAAAAGTTAAAACTCGAGGCCGACATCCACGGTGCAACTCAACTACCAAAGAACTAAGGGGTTCTACAAACTCCAAAGATCCAACAACCTTCCGCCAACAACTCAAGCCTTTGAACTGGCTGGCCTTCGCCCTCGCGGGAACAAACAACTTTCCGCTTGCTAACAAACAGACGCAGAGGACACTCATTTGGGGTGGCCCATTGCGCTTACTCGATCAACTACACAACTCGGGAGCTAAGTCGACTCCTCCTCTACAGAACGATTTCCTAGCAAGCGGACTCCGAAGGACGGTGAATTTCACACACGCGCTCGTTGTCTTGCTCAAACTCAAGCGGTAACAACCACCAACTCTCTCGGAAGAAACATCCAAGGATTCCTCAATCGCTTGAACCACCAACTAAGCACTAGCGGTACTACTCAACACGCCGAGGGGGAGGCCAACTCCCAAAACTACCCGACTAGGAACAAGTCCTCGAGAATAACGCCGACTTGGTCGAACCAAGCTAGCTCTAGAAAACAACAGAGGAACCAAACCTTGGCCAACGCCAAGCACCACCTTGCTAAGAATTCTAAAAAAAAACCAATGCGGAGGTTACTAAGAACAACTCTAGCTTGTCAACCGTCTACAAGCATCCAACGATTCAAGCGAGGAACTTTGCTGGAGTGCGTCCGAGCTGAGCTCGTGAGGCTCTCCACAACTTAGGGTTCCTCCGATCTCCTCCGACACACACCGCCGTCAAACGGTCTAACCGACAATCGGCTACACGAGCACATCTCCCTCTGACATCTCAACTGTCTTTGGCCAAAAGCTCTTCCTTGCCACATCTGTAGCAAGCACGGGCGATGCTCTACACAATCCGAAAAGCGCCTTACCACACTTGATGCAATGAGTCGGCGGCCTGGCCCCGCCCTGCTGACGATCATGAGCTCTAACCTGCGGTCGGCGCTGATCCCGACCCCTAGATCGCCCCTGCTGGGCGAGTTCGCTATCCACTGAGCGGGAACCACCAGAAGACCCAACCTTCCTCTTGCTCAAAGCATCAGCCACATCGTAGCTTCTACCCAGGGTAAGGATCTGAACAACTCTCTTAGCCATGGCGGCCAGAAACTCCGCGATTTTACTACCATCGCCCTGGATCAGTTCCAATTGAACCCCAACCATTGATCAACAAGAAATTCCTCTACCCAGGTCAAGGGCCAACTAGCATAACTTGCCTACGCGCAACAACCCTCACACTGCACGGTAACCTCTCAACCCAAGTTAGGGCACTTGCCAAGAACTAAAGTCCTAACTCCTCAGAACTGAGCACTGGTTTCACAACCCGAAACCCCTCGTGGTTCTTGAAAAATACACCACGGAAGGAGCTACACAAAAGTACACCGGCGTGTACAACTTCAACTTGGTTCCTTAAGATCCAAACCAACAAGTATTCTCACACAAGGCAACTTTTGCCTCCCAATAGAGCCACTTCTAGCAAAGGAGCAACAAGAGTTCAACCCACTCAGGGTCAACTCACCACGGAATGCCACATTGGTCGACTCACTCTTACCAGAGCATAACTACACCAATCTGACATACCTCATACCAATGTGCCCACTAAATGCTCCACTCAACCATCCAACTCATGGCTCTAACACTGGATCAACCACGCATCATCGATGCCAACCCTACTCATATTAGGGTAACTCCAAGGGTAGTCGAAACACACTACCATCAAGCTGGCTCACAAGCCCACAACACAGGCGCGAGAACTCGGACGCGCTAGCCCTTAACAACCAACAGCATCATTTGTACCCAACTCTCGGTGACCCTGAAAGGCTTCTACTTATCCCTCAAACGACCTCAAACTTTTAGTTCTCTGGCTACCACCGAGCTAGATCTCTTATGCAGCCCAAATAGGTGCAATCGCAGGAATGGGTACAAGACTTGTGGGGATGCTAAACTCGGGCGGGTCTCGAACCACCGCACGAAAAGTGCCAAGCGGCCTGAATCTAGGCCTCCTCTCAAAGCTTGGTGCCAACAGGCACTACTTCCTTTACAACACAAACATCCCTTTACGGGCTTTAAGCCCCTCTAAGGGTAGGGAAGGTCACACTCCAGGTGACAGGGCAATGGCACTCAACACAAGAGTCTCAACAATCGAGTAGACTACTCTCGACATCACGTCTAATGAGACAAGCCAAGGCCCACTCCCGCATCCCACTCGATGCTCAACGAATACTCAGGCCAACCCTCGGGTGGCAAAGCACCTAGCTCCACATCCGGAACATGCTAATGAAGGTGCTTCTCTCTAATAGCCGGTGAAAACCACGGACGGATTAAGTCACGACAAGCAAACTCCACACTACCCCACAGCTACGAGGGTACTAAAAGCCTGGTCGCGCAAAGCGTCTGCGGGCTTTGGGGAGGACAAGATGTCTCTACATCTTCCTCAAAAGCTACTAACTTGGAAGCTTGCCAATCGTAGGGTGGGTGGTGGAGACTCTCTGGTCCGCCTCTCACAGGGGACTTCCACCACCACACTTTCTTTGCATCAAACAACACCAGAATGGCGCGCCTCGACCTCTAAACATCCGGTCATCGGCCTCTAGACACCGAGTCATCCCAACACTTGGATGATAAACTCGAAACTGGGCAACCACCTTCTTCGCTAGCAGTGGGTCTCAAAACATCCACTCTACAGGCTTCCACTTGCCAAACTCGGCGGCTCGATCAACGCCAACTAACTTATCGGCATAACTCTGTGATCGAGCCCTCCTGGAACCCTCCGGCTCACTGGAGCTACAAGGAGGGGTGTCTCCTAAATAAACTCTACCGGTGGGCTATCTATGCCCAAGACTCCTCACTACGCGCTACAAAGCGCGCTGGGTCTCCGCTCTCTGTTAGCTAAAAGACACGCCATCAACTCCTCATGGTTGGGAGCACACTCTGCTCAAGGAGTCTCACTCGAGGCGTGCTAGCCTCAACCCCTACTCTTGGCAACTCATCCGCCAGGGCCAAAGGTGGCCTACGGGTCTAGACAACCCTAGGCGTGGTCTCATGATCAACATGAGCAGTCCAACTCCTCGGTTGGAAATACCAAACGTCCCTGCTCCTCTAAGTGCAATCAACATACTAGCGATCTACACAGAGCATAAAAGCTAGCCCACGCAGGCTCTCTCACCGCCAAACAAGGGTAACACATGTGTACTAGATGCGATATTGTAAAATAAAACCCTTAGCTTAATGAACTCGCAGACAAACTCGACGGTGCATGAGTGCCGATGATCATGGGGCAACAACACCGCAAAGCGAGTTAGTCTCTGAGAATCTATGACTCGTGCTCGATACCAACTGTAAGAGACCCGACCCAAAATACGGTCCTAAACCTAGGTTCTCACTCGGCATGAAAGTTAAAATACTTCATCAAGCGATTTAGTGCTCATATTTAAAACCTTTCAAAACATTTAGAAGCGGGAATGCTTAAAACATAATCAACAATTTTGTTTAAGAAAGACCAACGAAGTAAAACAAGCTCGACAAGTATATAAAAACATTCAAAAGCAGTTCAAACAACTTTTTATAATGTTTCCCCTAGGACTCTGTCCATCTACATCTTTGAACAAATATGCAAACAATAAAGACAGAGTGCGAAGCAACTCCCATGATCAATCAGCTCCCTCCGCTTGCCGCCGTCCGGTCTTTGTCCCAAGTTACTGGTGGAAAACCACAGAAATAAGGGTGAGTATAAACATACTCAAGTAAGAATCTCTCAAAGGGTACAATACGATACTTCAATCATCTAGCACCCTAGTATACATGCAAACAGATTACCAACAAAGATCATAGCTCAACGAGCTTACAAGGCGAGAATCTGGAATCCTCGGAAGTCTCCTTCTTCCGACCTAATGATTGGCTCTCATAACCAATCCGGGACATCTCTCGAGGGTCTTTCTCCTCGGCCAATTGATCGGCTCAAAACCGATCCCAAAGATGTCAGAGCACCTCGAGGGTCTTTCTCCTCGACCATATGATCACTCAAAAGCCAATCCCAATGGGTGTCCTCAAGGGCCTCTTACCCTCGCTAATAAATCCGGACTATCGGAGAGTACCCAAGTCCGGCTCTAAATGGAAGGGCCGGTGTACTCACGAACATTAGCCCGGGAGCTCTCGAATGGCGACTAACGCGTGTGCACGCACACCGCATGCTGCCGCAACCGGCGTAAATGTGGGGCCTAAGTACAAACTACGCGGGCCGTGTACGCATTCCTAAGACTCGGAAGCGGTGTCCTTCGAACACGGTGGTCACGAGGCCCTCGGCACTCATCACATGCGGCACTGTACCACCGACACGAAGCTAAGAACCGGCCAAGGCGGGCTTGCACCGTTGGCGGGGTTCCGCTCTAGCGAGCTACAAACTAGGCTTATGCCGATGTGGTAGCTAAATCCACATCAGTGCCGGTGGGGACAAGGTACGTTATGTCCGCTCTCGACCTCTAGATGATGACGACTCTAACACACTAGCTAGAGTATAGAGTAAGCGATTCTGGCTAAACATACATAATCATCATCAATCATACATAACCTAGCATGATACTACGAACTTAAAGCGGGAATCTCAAGCATTTGGAAGAACAATCCTAGCATGGCACTAACATGTACAAACAAGCAAACATGCTAGCGGGAATGCAATCACAAGTCGTATCCTATCCACTAATCATGTCCATAAAAGTAAACATGCATATAAGGCACAATCAAGAAAGCATCGCGAGGTCCACACAACCACGGTAAGGAATCCTTACGGAAACGAGCGCGAAATAACCTTCACAATCAAATAATGACCCTCGAGCTTTAAAGCGAAACCGAGCAACCTAAGCATTTTAAAAGCATCCTAAATAAATATCAAAGAGCTGACAGTGACTTTAAAATCTACAAGGGATAGGTTGGGAATTACCAACCGAGAAGGCACGGGGTCTCGCGCAGGGGGCAAAGGGGGGGCATTCTTTGGTGCGGTGCGGTGGTATTGGCGCTGCGCTGGGCGCTGGGCGCTGGTGGGGCGAGTGTGGCGCTGAGCTGAGCTGGCGGCGCGCAAGCAGCGAGACGCTCGGGCCTACGAGGACGATGCGGCGCGCGGCTGGGCGCGTGCGGCGGCAGCGAAGCGCGCGGCGCTGCGGGCGGGCGGCAGCAGCGAGCGCGCGCTGAAGCGCGCGGTCGCGGAGCGGCTCGGCAGCGTCTGACGCTGCTCGGGCTGGGCGAGGCAAGGCGACCGGCGCGCGCTGGCATGGCGCGATGCAGGCGCGTCTGGCGCGCGCTGGGCATGGGCACATCTTTTGTGATGCAGTCTGCTGTGGTGGGCAGCGGCTGGTGCGATCGGGCGGCGTGGTGGGCGGTGGCGGGCGCGACCGTGGGGATGGGCTGAGCGGCTAGGGTTTGGTTTCTTGGTGAGGGGCTCGGCAAGGAGAGAGAGAGAGAGAGAGAGAGATTTTTCCAAAACAAGGGGAATAGGATTTTCTTTTCCTCTTCCTAATTTAAATGGGTCTAAAATCCCTTCCCAAGGCTTTCTCTTGCGGGTCCCGGCTAAAGAAATTCTTTTCTTTTTAACTAAATCTTCTTTTTCTAAAAACTCCAATTTCACCATTAGGGCAAGGGTTCAAATCTCAATGGGACCAATTAAATTCCAATTAATTTTGCTATCAACCGGAATGTCTCCGAACTTCTAATCAACTAACCCAAACTCCTTGGGTCTTGCAACCAACATTAATCAAGTCTCAACGAAGGCCGAAATGACCCTGAAGCCCTGAAAATCCTCAACCTCTGACTGGGGAGCAAAATACCAAAATACCCTTAAAGGTTAAAAAGCCCTAACGGCCCAACCGAACATCCGCATAATGTCCCGAAAACTCCTGGGAAACCGAAATAGAAAACTGGGCCGTTACACTCTTCCTCTCCAATTCATTTGACTTGACTGTCCCCTCTCTTCATGACTGTCACTTTGACAACCATGACCATTTCCACGACCTCCACTGCCACGTCTTCTACCCTGAAATTTTTTAGAGTATAGTACATTTTCGTCTTTGATTGACGATTTGGTTTGAAGCGCTTGCTCAAGCGTTTCCTCCTTCTTCTTATTCTTTCGTTGCTCGTGTGCCTCAAAAGAACTGGAAAGCTCATCAATAGTGAGGGTCACAAGGTCCTTTGACTCTTCTATCGCGCACACAACATTCTTGAAATTATTGGTCAATGATCTCAAAATCTTCTCAACAACTCGTGCATCGATTAGCTTTTCTCCATTTCAATTGATTTGATTCACCACCGTCAGCACATACGTGATGTAGTCGAATACGCTTTCTGACTCCTTCATCGTAATGCTCTCCAACTCGCCGCGGAGAGTTTGGAGACGCACTTACTTTACTTGGTTAGCTCCTTTCAACACTTTCTCTAAAGTGTCGCACACCTTTTGAAGTAGTTGCACTCACAATCTTCTTAAAGCCCTACTCGTCAACTGATAGAAATAGTATGTATAATATCATTTTATCCTTCGAACGCGTCTCTTTTAACGCTTTGGCTTGATTCACGGAATAATTCGCGGTATCCGCGGGTTCTACGAAACCTTCTTGAACCACCTCCCATGCATCATGAAAGCCAAGAGAAGTTTTCATCTGGATGCTCCAATTCTCATAATTCGCCTTCGTCAATCGTTGTAACGACATTTGACCCGTCATGTTTGCCTTAGCTCTGATACCAATTTCTAAAATCTAGATGCCGCATTGATACCAATTTGTAGAAACTCGAATCACAAATAAAACACAAATAACACAATCGCGCAAGCTTTTTCGCTTCCTGATTGGAGAGACAGACCACTCAATAGAGTCTCTAAAAACATTTTTCTTTTTATTTCTCAACTTGCTTTCTTGCTCTAATACTCTCTTTTTGCTCTATTTTCTCTATGAATAAGCTGACTATTTATAGCCAATTACAAGCTTGTTTTACAAGACTTTATAGCCATAAATTTGTAACCATTTTGGCATTCAGTTACAAGTAACCATTTTTCCACTAACTCGTAATTTAAGACCCACTAACCACATTTAAGAATCCACTAACTTCTAAATAAAAAAAACTCTCACTAACAACAATTAAACAAGACATTAAAATTAGCATTAAGTTTATCCAACAAAGAACTTAATTTTGTTTCTTTTTTTATGTATATTAGTTAAGTTCAATCTCTTGTCGGCCATAATTCTCTTTCAAGTATACAAATTATAAAGAAACTGTCTCAAAATTTTGTAGTACTCTTTAAAAAAAATCCAATTTGCATGGTATAATAACTAAACATTTATGGTTTAAATTGATGCAATTATATCCAAATAGATTTTTTTTGTTCTATATATTGTTGGAAGCATCTGATAAACGCTCAAAAAACAAAGAATCAAATAAGACATTTAACAAGAATAATTCACTTGTATTGAAGACCCTTTCTTGAATCTACAAACTTGATTCACACTTCTGTCTCAAGTTCAAACTGATTCACACTTCTCTCTCAAGTTCACTTGATTTTGTTTTCTTTTACTCCAACATTATTTGATGCCTTGATGTTTAGAGTGTACTCAGCCAAACAATAACGATTTTGTATAATTATAATTTAAATTTAATTTTGATTAATCCAAATAATCTAATTTTGTATAAGTAATGTTTGGATGTAAAAGAACATAGTCTCTCGCTCTAAAACAAAAGAGAAAAAAAATACATAAATAGAAAACAAACTTGACTAGATATAGTACACATATCTTAAAAAGATGATAATTAGAAGCATTTTCATGTATAACATTTTGAAACATACACTTTCATCTTCTTCTTCTTCTTTTTTTTTTTTTGTGTGGGATTTTCTTTTCTCTAACATTTTGCCAAAACTAATAGGGAATAAATATGAGGAGAAGATAAAGGTATTGAGATATGATCCACATGAGATTTTTCATTGGACTTTCGAAACAGTGGCTGGAGAAAAACTTGATAATTGGTTCCGTTGTTATTTCACTGATATATCTGGTCCTTTAAAGGGTGTTTTATATGTATCCAATAATAAACTAGCATTCTGCAGTCGAAAGCGTATTCAACATGCCAAAAAGGAATTAAGGTCCTATCTCAAGGTATGTGTATTGACAAATTTTGAAACTCAATTTCGTATCTTTTGCCAAAGCGTTTTAATATGCATATATATAGTCTATGAAAACTAAATTCGAAAAACAAAACAAATACTTTACTTTATTTTCTTCTAAAATCTTTACTTTTTCTCTTACATTTTCTCTCTACAATTCTCGAACACTCTATTTAGCCTATTATAAACTTGGTCTCCAAGTTCTTACAAAAAATGCTTGCCACTAATTCCTAAATTAAGGATCCACTAATTCCTTAATTTGCTCCCTAATTAGAATCACATTATTTCCTTAAATAAAATATCTACCAATTACATTTAAAACAAAATAATAAATTTTCATTTAAGTTTATTTAACAAAACTCCCCCATAAACTTAAATGCTTCTATCATCTGCAATGGCAATTATTTTCTTGAATCTATCGCATGAAACCTTCGGCAATGGTTTTGTGAAAATATCTGCAACTTGTTCTTGACTCGCTCATGCTTTAATTCCACGCTTCCTTCCTTCACATGATCTTGGATAAAATGAAAACGAACATCAATATGTTTGCTTCTTTCATGATTCACTAGATTCTTGCTAACTCAATTGTTGATCTGTTGTCAGCCTGAATCACAGTCGCACCAAGTTGCTTTAGCTCCGACTTGCTTAACAAATTTCTCACCTATATCGCATTAAAAACGAACACAGAAGCTGTAAAATTTTCAGCTTCGCATGTTGAAAGCATCACGATCGGTTGTTTCATTGACATCCAAGTAAATGATGTGTTACCCATAAAAAATGTGTATCCCGAAGTGCTTTTTCGATCATCTAGGTTTCCGCACTAATCGTTGTCAGAGTAACCACTCAACTTGTATCCTTCTCCTTTCGAATAAAATACCCCAAGTGACACTGTTCCTTGGATATATCGCAAAATTCGTTTCAATGCCTTCCAATGTGAATAAACTAGCTCCTCCATGAACCAATTAACCATGCCAACACTTAATGCAAGATCTAGCCTTGTGCATGTGAGATAGCGAAGGCTTCCCACCAAACTTCGATATTTGCTCACATCTACGTGTTCTCCTCAATCAAATTTCAAAAGTTTCATACTTGGTTCCATTAGTATTGCAACCAGATTGCAATTTTCCATCTTGAATGTTTTCAAGATCTCTTTCGCATACTACTTTTACGATACAAAGATTCTCGTTTATTCTTGTTTAACCTCCAAACTGAGGAAATACTTCACCATGCCCAAATTTATCATCTCAAACTCTCACATCATTGTGCTCTTAAACTCTTCTATCATCACATTACTATTACCCATAAATATCAGATCATCAACATAAAGAGCTACAAATATCACATTACCTCCACTCTGCTTTGTGTAAAGTGCATGCTCGTAAGGACATTGTTTGTATCTATTCTCCTTGAAATACATATCAATGCGAGTATTCCACGCTCGCAGTTGCTTCAACCCGTAAAACACTTTTTTCAAGTTTAGCACCTTCTTCTCTTCTCCAATTTTCACATATCTAGGTGGTTGCTCAATACACACTTCTTCTTCAAGCACACCGTTCAGGATTGTTGTCTTGACATCCATCTGATAAATCGACCATCTAAATTGTGTCATTTGAGAAATTAGCAATCAAATTATCTCCATTCTCGCAACTGGAGCGAAAACTTCATCATAGTCGATTCTCGTTTTCTGCTTGTATACCTTTGCAACGAGTCTCGCCTTGTATCACTCTATCTTCCCTTGTGCATTATTTTCTTCTTGAATACCCACTTCACACCAATTGTCTGTATTTCATTCAAAAATTGTGTTAGCCTCCATGTGTCATTGCACTCTATCTCATTAATTTCTTCATCCATTGTTGTTTGCCACTTTTCATCTCGCACTGCTTTTTCAAAGCTAATAATTTTTGCATCTGCTGAAAGACATATAAGATGCACCTCATTTGTCTCATCGTACAATTCTTGGAAACTCCACATTCAGGGTTGTTGCTATTTTTCTTCTTCTTCTTCTTCAGCTGTTTTAGGCTCTCTTAGCATACTCGTTTATTCAACAACAGGTAATTCTCTAACTTCGATGCTGACTTCCATCAAGTTGTTCCAGTCCTATTCGCTTTCTTCATTTACTTGCACATCGCAACTCACCATCACCTTCTTGCTTATCGGGTCAGGTAGCTTGTATTAGTTTGTTCTTTCATTATAACCAACAAACACATACTTCTTACTCTTATCTTCGAGCTCCTTTCTTTGCTAATCAAGTACGTGTGCATAAGCCACACAACCAAACACTCTAAGATGTTCCATGCTTGTTGCGGTGTTTTATCATTTAGCTTCTCATGTGAACATCCATTTTGGGCATTGCATTGTTTCCGCCCAAAATGAATTGGCATCCTTTTGCTCTTCAACATTGCTTGGACCATATCATCTTCCTCTCGGCCACACTATTCTGTTGAGGAGTGTATGGTGCGATTAAAAAATGTCTTATGCCTTGCTTCTCGCAATACTTCCTAAATGCCAACGAAGTATATTCTACACCTCTATCAGATCATATAGATTGAGCTGTCTACCACTTTCTCTTTCCACCCTCACTTCGTGAGAAAATCATTAATAAAAGTAACGAAATACCTTTTACCGCTGAATGATGCAGGGGTAATTGACCCGCATATATCCCTATGAATCATCTCGAGCGGTTGCTTCACTCAATATCCGCTTTCTTCTAAAATGAGGTTCTTGCATGCTTGCTAAGCACGTATGCTTCACAAAACTTTCCATTATAGTCCATATGTAGCCCATGCACCATTTATCTTCTCCATCAACTCACAAATATCTTTCCCGCAAACTTTTCATATTTAGTCTATACATGCGATTTCTTCCCATCTCTACTCGAGTGACTAAACACTATTTCTTTTCCCTGAAATGCAATAACCTCAAAAATACAGAATAATCCTCGCTGTGAGTTGTCCCAAAGTCAAAATATTTGTTTTGAGATCTGATACATAATAGACATCCTTGACTGACTCTATCAAACCATCCTTCTGAAAATAAAAATCATACCTTTACCTTTTACCTTTACTTTTGTAAAGACCTGACTCTAAATGGTCATAAATGGCCCTTACTAAATGTCGTGATTCAAAATTCATTAATCGTAAACATAAAAGATTTGAAACATTCATCTCATTAAAACATTTCAAATTCCAAATACTTAAGTAAAAGTCATTAAAACAAATAGCCTTTTGCCAGAGTATATAAAAATCCATTACAAACATATGTAAAAGTCTTCCAGAAATAAAGATGCAATGAAGAAAAGTAGATGCAATGGACTCGTCCCCATGACCAACAAGCTCCTCCTCCAGCCACCTCTATGTTGTGCCAAGTTACCTGGTGGAAAAACCACAAAAAGGGTGAGTACAATTGCACTGAGTAAGGATCCCCCAACCGGGGTACATTACTCAAGACTAATCACTTAGCATCCTAGCATACAAGAAAAACATCGAATCATATAAAGGCAGTCTCAGCAATATCAAACAACAAGTGTCGAGTAGGGTCAGCACACCACTGGGCTGACTAGACAGGAGGACAACCTAAGTGACCTCAGTCTTTGGAATGTATATCTCTAAGACAACTCTAGGTTAGCATGCAACTGGGCTAACTGGGACAACATGCAACTGGGCTTGTCCTTACTATGTCGATCAGCACGCAACTAGGCTCAACCCTGGATTGGTAATGCCACAAGCCCAATCTGGATCGACAATGCAACTGGGTCGATCAAGGATCACACGCAACTAGGTGAGTCCAAAAAGAGGCTCGGGTGGCACACCACTGGGCCAAACCCTGAATCAACTCAAACTTGGATGATCATAGACTGCACACAGCTGGGCAAGTCTTAGACCGCATGCAACTGGGCGAGTCCTGAGCCAAACCGAGCCAGCACGCAACTCGACTGTCACTCGGACACCCTAATAAACTCTAACACTCTGGGTAGCCTAGAATTAACAGGGTTCAAGATCGAACTAGCTTATAATCAATAGAGTATTTGCAGACATACGAAAGAGTTAATAAATAGGAGAGTGCAACTACAAAGTAAAATAAACTAAATGCCAAGCTATCCACAAACAGTTTATAATATCAAGAAGAACAGACAAGCTAGGAGTTATCAAAGCCGTGCGTAGGGTCCACACAACCCCGACAAGGAACCTTTACCTGAAAAGTGGAGCAGACAATTAATCAATAGGGTAAACTCCTCGAGCTGTAGAACTAACGAAGACGACCTAGCAGATTAAGAGTAATAAAATTAACAATCTAGATAAGCAACATGAAACAACAACCAAATCACAAGCTCGAGAATTGGGGTTTTTACCCAACTCGAGAAGAGCTTGTGCTCTCGGTAGCTAGGCTCGGCAGCAAGCAGACGGATGCGTGCGGGTGGACTAGCAGGGCATACGGCAAGCCTCGGCTATGTGCAGTAGATCTTGGCAGGGCAGCGTGCAGACGTGAGCTGCTGGGCACGCGCAAGAGGCTGCAATGTGAGGCGTCTGCGCTCGGGCGTGAGCTGCTGTTTGCGAGGACGTGCAGCTGTGCTGGGGACAAGATGCACTGGCGAGTCCCCGAGAGTCATAAGACTGGGATAACTCTGCGTAGTGATTCCTCATCTCATCCTCAAGTTCCCATGTTGGTTTGTCTGTCTTCTAATTCCTCCACTGAACCTTGACTAGGTTGATCTCTCGGTTACGTAAAACCTTGAGTTCTGGGGCAAGAATATGAACAGGCTTCGCCTCAAAGCTCAAGTCCTAGTTTAGCTCCAACGGCTCATAATTAATGATGTGGGATAGGTCTGCAACATACTGACGTAGCATTGAAAAGTGGAATACATTATGCACAGATACCAACGATGGGGTTAAGGCTAATCGATACGCCACTGGACCGATTCACTAAAGGATCTCAAAAGGTCCCACCAACCTGGGACTCAACTTTCTCCTCTTACCAAACCTCAGTACTCCAAGCATGGGTGCTACCTTCAGGAAAACATGTTGTCCCACATCAAACTCTAAGTCCCTACGCCTAACATCAGCGTAGCTCTTCTGCCTACTCTAGGTAGTCAATATACGAGCTTGGATCTTCTGCACTGCATCATTAGTCAACTGAAGTAACTCGGGACCCAGAACCTGTCTCTCACCAACCTCTTCCTAGAACACTGGAGACCTACATCTCTTACCATACAAAGCCTCAAACGTTGCCATCTGAATCGTCGCCTGATAACTGTTTTTGTAAGCAAACTCCATCAAATACAAATACTGGTCCCAACTACCTGGGAAGTCAAGCACATAGGCTCTCAACATATCCTCAAGGATCTGGTTCACCCTCTCAGTCTGCCCATTCGCCTGAGGGTGAAACGCAGTACAGAAACTGCACTTAGTACCCAAACATTTCTGGAGTGACCTACATAAACGAGAAGTGAAACGGAAGTCTCGATCAAACACAATCTTAACTGGTACCCCATGGTACCGAACAATCTGCTCCAAAAACAACTGTGCCCACTATTCCACAGTATAAGTGATCCTACCAGGAATGAAGTGTGCGCACTTGGTCAAACGATCCACAATCACCCAGATCTGAGTAAACCCTCTCGGTGACCTCTTCAATAAAGAAATGTAGTCCATGAAGATCTTTTCCCATTTCCTCTGAGGCACGCTCAACGGGTGCAACAACCCTACGGGTTTCTGTAAAGACCCGACCTAAATAGGGTCCTAAACCTAGGTCTTTAACCACTTATGCATGTAATAAAACTCAAAATCATAAATGCGAAATTACAAACTTTAAAACAATAAAAACATTCTGGGAAATTTCGTTTATTTAGACCTATCCCTGTTTCCATGCACTTGTTAAAAACATTTATCAAAAGCAACCCTGGCCAGAGTTTCTTTTTATTGCAAGTTCAGACATCCAAAATAAATCCAACAACAAATATTTTAACACCCGGAAATAGATCGAAATCCACCTAAGGGCTCTGTGCCCTGTCTACATGCATGAAACGTTAAGAAAGGAATAAGCATGACTCAGAGTATCTACTGTCCATGATCATCCAGCAGCGTCCTCCTAGCCATCCAGTCTCTGTCCCAAGTTACCTGGTGGAAAACCACAGAAAAGTAAGGGTGAGCAACGAGTCGCATAGTAAGAATCCCCAACCGGGGTACAATACGAAAAACCCATCATCTAGTACACGGATACATGCAACCAAATACGAACACAGAAGAAACAACTTGGCTCAGGCTAACCGCCATTCTATAACTTGCCTATTCAAGGACTTACTACTACAACCTACATTCGGTTTACACTTGGATGCCCATTGGGGTCTTACACCTGCAGGAAGCCCATCGGGGTCTTATACCTGGTGAGGCCCATCGGGGACTTACTCACTTTTAAGCGCGATGACGCCCAACAGGGTCTTACTCAAATTGCACTCAAGGTTGCCCATTGGGGACTTACACCAGCTTAAGCTCGAGGATGTCCATCTGGGTCTTACACCTACTCAATACACGGAAGCCCATCAGGGTCTTATACCAGCTTAAGCTCAAGGATGCCCATCGGGGACTTACTCCTCCTAGGTTCACATGCTGCCCAATAGGGTCTTACACTCCCTAGCTGCACTATGATGCCCATCGGGGACTTACACATACCGCAACAGTGTGATGCCCATCAAAGACTTCCACACACTGACAACGCATTGGTGCCCTTCAGGGTCTTACTCATGTGAGACCTGCACTAACAGCTCCTAACAATCCTCTAGGCACAGTAATACTAGCTAACAGTCCGACCAGTAAAAAATCAATGACAACATAATCCTAGCATAACTCTATAGAACATAAACAGGAAACATGGATATGCCAGAGTAAGAAAATCCCTAGCATGGCTCTACAGAACATAAACAGGAAACATGGATATGCCAGAGTAAGAGATTCATTTAAAACATACAAACTTTACAACAATTCTAGAATCCGGAAATACATTCAGAAAACACCCTAGGGCTCCGTGCCCAACTACATGCATTCAGAGAACATTTAAATCATAAACATAAAACATAAGACTCAGGGTTGAACAACGGGTTTCCATGATCACAGCTCCTCCTCCAGCCATCCTGTCTCGCACCATGGTTACCTGTGGAAAAACCACAGAAATAAGGGTGAGTAACGAATTACTCGGTAAGAATCCCTAACCGGGGTACAATACGATATAATCAGTCATCTAGTACCAAAGCATGCAAGCAAACAGCTACCAACACAGATCATGGCTCAACGTGCTCATAAAACAAGATCTGGAGTCATCGGAAGTCTCTTTCTTCCGCTCTAGCGGGATTGGATACATCGACCAATCCCGACATCACCGAGGTATCTGTCACTCGGGGAATACATCGATCCCTAGAATGTCCTCAAGGGCCTCCTTGCCCTTGCCACTAATCTGAACTTACGGGAGAGTACCCGAAGTCAGGCTCTAACGGAAAGAATGGTGTACTCACGACATTAGCCCGGGGGAGCTCTCCGAACCGGCAACTAACGCGTGTGCGCGCACACTGCATGCTCTCTGAAACCGGCGTAAATGCGGGGGCCTAAGGGCAAACTACGCGGGCCAGGTGCACATGCCTATGACTCGGAAGCTGTGTCACTGATCACAGTAGCGCGAGGCCCTCGGCGCTCATCTGTGCAGCCAGATCCACCGACCTGAAGCTAAGAACCGGCCAAGGCAGGCTTACACCGTTGGCAGGGTTCCGCTCTAGCAGGCTACAAACTAGGCATACGCCAATGAGGTAGCTAACTCTCATTGGCTGCCGGGAGGGGGGAGAAAAAGCAAGGTATGTTATGCTTTGCTCAATATCCGACCACTGGGGACAAAGTACGTTATGTTCGCTCTCAACCCCTGAAGCAATGCTTCGCTTTACTCCCGACCGGTGGGGACAAGATACGTTATGTCCGCTCTCAGCCTTTGGATGATGACAAACCCTACAACTCTATCTAAGAGTACAGAGGAAAAAGCAATGATTCCTGGCTAGCAAACAAAGACCGACATCAATCACACTACCTAGCATGATACTACGAGCTTAAGCAGGAATCATAAGCATGCTGGCAGAACAAACCTAGCATGGTAGAACAAACCTAGCTCCTCCTCCAGCCATCCTGTCTCGCACCATGGTTACCTGTGGAAAAACCACAAAAATAAGGGTGAGTAACGAATTACTCAGTAAGAATCCCCAACCGCGGTACAATACGATATAATCAGTCATCTAGTACCAAAGCATGCAAGCAAACAGCTGCCAACACAGATCATGGCTCAACGAGCTCATAAAACAAGATCTGGAGTCATCGGAAGTCTCTTTCTTCCGCCTAAGCGGGATTGGATACATCGACCAATCCTGGACATCACCGAGGTATCTGTCACTCGGGGGGGAATACACTGATCCCTAGAATGTCCTCAAGGGCCTCCTTGCCCTTGCCACTAATCTGGACTTACGGGAGAGTACCCGAGTCAGGCTCTAACGGAAAGAATGGTGTACTCACGATATTAGCCCGGGGGAGCTCTCGAACCAAAGAACTAACGTGTGCGTGTGCGCGCACACCGCATGCTCTCTCGCAACCGGCGTAAATGCGGGGCCTAAGGGCAAACTACGCGGGCAGTGCACATGCCTATGACTCGAAGCGGTTTCACTCGATCACGATGAGCGCGAGGCCCTCGGCGCTCATCGCAGGCAACCCGATCCATCGACTGAAGCTAAGAACCGGCCAAGGCAGGTTTACACCGTTGGCAGGGTTCCGCTCTAGCAGGCTACAAACTAGGCATACGCCAATGAGGTAGCTAACTCTCATTGGCTGCCGGGAGGGGGGAGAAAAAGCAAGGTATGTTATGCTTTGCTCAATATCCGACCACTGGGGACAAAGTACGTTATGTCCGCTCTCAACCCCTGAAGCAATGCTTCGCTTTACTCCCGACCGGTGGGGACAAGATACGTTATGTCCGCTCTCAGCCTCTAGATGATGACAAACTCTACAACTCTATCTAAGAGTACAGAGGAAAAAGCAATGATTCCTGGTTAGCAAACAAAGACCGACATCAATCACACTACCTAGCATGATACTACGAGCTTAAGCAGGAATCATAAGCATGTTGGCAGAACAAACCTAGCATGGCACTAACATGTAAATCAGGCAAACATGCTAGCAAGAAATCAATTAAAGCTGATCTATTACTATCATGCTCATAACAGTCAGCAAACAAGCAAGGCATAATCATGAAAATATCGCAGGGCCCACACAACTCCGGTAAGAAATACTTACCTGGTCGGAAGGCAACAACACACAATAAAAATAACTACGATCGAACCCGAGCAACCTATATCGAGCCAAACAAACACATCAATAATCATAAAATAGGCCTAAATAATAATAAAATAAACAGGGCTCGGCTCGGGAGAAACTCACGAGGCGCGGCTGACATGCGAATGAGCCGGCTGCACGGGCGAGGGCCAAAGGGCTGGGTGGCGCGTTGGGCCATGCATGCTGGAAGGCGCGCTGGGGCTGCACGCACTGCGTTGGCTGGTCTGTGCGCTGCGCGCGCGGCGGCCTGAGGCACGCTGGGCGCGCTCGGCATAGGGACGGCGCACGGGCGCGAGCGACACGACGCGACGGGCGAGCTCGGGCGACACAGGCGCAGACGCGACCTAGCAACACTGTGCGAGGCTCGGGCGACACGAGCTGGGCGACGCGACGCGGCACTATGCGCTGGCTGCTTCGGCAGATCAGGCGGTGGGCGACACGGACAGAGCGTGGCGAGCTCGGGCGGCGACGCTACACGCTTGGCGGCGAGGTCGGGCGACGCTCGGGCGAGCTGGGGCTGGCGATGGCACGACCTAGGCAGGGCGAGGGCGTGCGCGGGCGAGCAGGGGCTGGGCTAGCGAGGGCGAGCAGGGGCTCGGGCTGGCTGGGCTTGGGCGAGCCAAGGGGCTGCTAGGCTAGGGGGGGGGGCTAGGTCGGGGAGAGAGAGAGAGAGAGAAAAGTGATTTGGGAAAAAAAATAAATAAAAGAAAAATGGGAATTTAGAAAATAAAAGGAAAAAATAAAAGAAAAATGGGAAAAAGGGAATAAATGGGATTTTTATCCAAAATCCATCCTTATCCATTTAAAAACCTTAAAATCTCATTTCCCGGCTTCCTCCTTCGAGACCCGACCGAAGCAATCTTTTCCAATAAATCAAACTCACTTAAATCCAACTCTCAAAGCAACACTAAGGGCCCGGGCTCGAATCCCAAAGGAAACACCCAACAACCAATACTTTGCCAAAGCCCAAACCACAACCGAGCATCCAACCGACTAGCCCAAACACCTCGGGACTCGCAGCCAACAACAAACAAGCCTTGACAAAGGCAGGAGCTACCTCGAAGCCCTGAAAACCACAAATCCTGCCCGGAGAGCCAAAAGACCAAAATACCCCCAAAGGTCAAAACGACTCTAAAACCCAACCAAACAACTGAATCTTGACCCGAAGGCACCTCGAAAACTGGAATAGGAAACTGGGCTGTTACATCAACCAACCACAAGCTTCCAACAATTCAATCGAAGAACACTGCCTAGGTCTGACTGAGCTCTGGTGAGGCTCTCCACAACTTAGGGTTCCTCCGACAACCCTAGGACACACACTGTCGTCAAACGATCTAATAGACAATTGACTACACGGGCAATAACTCCCTCTAGCATCTCAACTATGCTAGTCAGCTCCAACTCCTCGAAAAGCAATGAAGACCCAAAACGCTACAGAATGTGTCATCCTCCTACTCAAAGCATCAGCCACATCGTAGCTTCTACCCAGGGTAAGGATACAAACAACATTCTTAGCAATGACGGTCAGAAACTGCGCGGCTTTGCTACAACCGCTCTTTGTTCAGCACCATCTGACCTCCAACAAACAAAAAGAAGTTTCTCTAACCAGGTCGAGGTGCAACCAACAAAACTTGCCTAAGCAACAACCTGGCCACGAGTACGGTATCCTTACAACTTAAGCTAGGGCACTTTGACATCAAACTGAAGCCCTAACACCTCAAGGACTGACACTGGCTCCAAAACACAACCACACGTGGTTCCCAAAACTTACACCACGGAACGAGCTACACGAAAGTACATCACCTTGTACAGCTCCCTCTTGTTTCCTTAACATCCAAGTCCAATAAGCACTCTCACACGAGGGCATCATTCGCATCCTAGTAGAGCCACATCTAGCTAAAGAGCAACAAGAGTTCAACCCACCCGGGTCAACTCACAATGGGGAAGCAACATTGGCTAATTTACTCCACAAAGGCCTAACAACACCGAGCTAACATACCTTGTACCAATGTGCCCACTAAATGTGCTCTGCACAAACCAATAAACTCATGGCTCCACTGCCAGAACAATCTCGCATCATCGATGTTAACTCTACGCATACTACCAACAACAAACTGGCTCACAAGCCCACAACTCAAAAGGAAGAACTCGGATGCTCTAGCCCTTAACAACCTTCAACATCCTTTGTGCCCATCTCTCGGTGACCCTGGAAAGCTCCTACTTTCCCTCGAACGACCTCACACTTGTAGTCATCTGACTACCACTGAGCTAGATCCTTTAAGCAACCTCAAACAGGTGCAACCACAGTAAACGGATACAAGAACTAAACTGGTATAATGACGGTAGGGTAGGTCACACTCCAGGTGACGAGGACAAGGGCACTCCAAACAAGAATCTCAACACTCGAGCGGTTTAAATTCCAGCATCTCGTCTAACAGACATGCCACGGTCTACTACTGCATCCACCCGATGCTCGATAAATACCGAAGCCAACCCTCGGAAGGAGCAACTAACCTGATAACTTTCCAATCGACCTTCCACCACCAAACTACTGTATCAAACAGCACAAGAATGACATGTCTCAGCCACTGAACAACAGGATGTCCCATCACTCGGGTGATAAACTCGATCCTGGCTAACCACCTCACGTCTACCTGCGGGGTCTCTAAAACATCAAGCTCTACAAGCTTCCACTTGCCAAAGACCTTGAGCCACTTGCCGTACTCGGCGGCTCCATCCACATCATCTGCCTCAATAATAGACTTCTGCTGATTCTGTCCTCCCGGGGAACCTCTAGGGCTACTAGAGCTACTGGGGGTACCTGCTGAACAAGCTGGGTCAGTTGGGCTATCGGTGCCCAAGACTCCTCTCTCTACGTTGCTAACTGTGCCTCGGTCTCCGCTATCAGATCAGCTAGAAGACCTGTCATCCTCCCTCTAGTGGCTAGAGCAACTCTATTCCTGGACTCTCACGCTGAGGCCTGGTGGCCTCCACCCCAATCCCTTGGCAACACAACTTTCAGGGCCAAAGGTGGCCTATGGGGCTGGACAACCCTAGACGTGGCCTCAACAACATACTCTCTCCAACTCCTTGGTTAGGAATACCAAACGTCCAAGCTTCTATACGAGCAAACAACATACTGGCGATCCACGCCCTAACCAACAACGAGTCAGAACCTGCTCGTCCCCGCTCTACAAACAACAAGCCATGTACATGCTAGATGCAAAACAATATTGTAATTCTTAAACCTTAAACATTAAACTTACGGATGTACCTGATGGCTGTCGGAGCGCTGATGATCATGGAAATACAACCTACAACTGTAGGTCAGTCTACAGAATCTATGACTTTGAGCTCTGATACCAACTGTAAAGACTCGACCCGAATAGAGTCCTAAACCTAGGTCTTTAACCTCTCATGCATGTAATAAAACTCGAAATCATAAATGCAGAATTACAAACTTTAAAACAATAAAAACATTCAGGGAAATTTCGTTTATTTAGACCTGTCCCTGTTTCCAAGCACCTGTCAAAAACATTTATCAAAACCAACCCTGGCCAGAGTTTCTTTTTATTGCAAGTTCAGACATCCAAAACAAATCCAACAACAAATATTTTAACATCCGGAAATACATCAAAATCCACCTAAGGGCTCCGTGCCTTGTCTACATGCATGAAAAGTTAAGAAAGGAATAAGCAAGACTCAGAGTATTGACTGTCCATGATCATCCAGCAGCGTCCTCCTAGCCATCCAGTCTCGGCCCCAAGTTACCTGGTGGAAAACCATAGAAAAGTAAGGGTGAGCAACGAGCCGCTCAGTAAGAATCCCCAACTGGGGTACAATACAAAAAACCAATCATCTTGCACACGAATACATGCAACCAAATACGAACACAGAAGAAACAACCTGGCTCAGGCTAACCGCCATTCTAGAGCTTGCCTATTCAAAGACTTACTACTACAACCTACATTCGGTTTACACTTGGATGCCCATCGGGGTCTTACACCAGCTAGAACACGTGGATGTCCATCGGGGTCTTACACCAACTCAGCACAAGGATGCCCATCAGGGTCTTACACCTGCAAGATGCCCATCGGGGTCTTATACCTGGTGAGGCCCATCAGGGACTTACTTACTTTTAAGCGCGATGACGCCTAATAGGGTCTTACTCAAACTGCACTCAAGGTTGCCCATCGGGGACTTACATCTGCTTAAGCTCGAGGATGCCCATCGAGGTCTTACACCAACTCAATACAGGGAAGCCCATCTGGGTCTTATACTAGCTTAAGCTCAAGGATGCCTATCGGGGACTTACTCCTCCTAGGTTCACAAGCTGCCAAATAGGGTCTTACACTCCCTAGCTGCACTATAATGCTCATCGGGGACTTACACATACCACAACAGTGTGATGCCCATCGGAGACTTACACACATTGACATAGCATTGGTGCCCTTCGGGGTCTTACCCATGCGAGACCTGCACTAACAGCTCCTAACAATCCTCTAGGCACAACAATACTAGCTAACAGTCCGACTAGTCAGAAATCAATGACAACACAATCCTAGCATAGCTCTACAGAACATAAACAAGAAACATGGATATGCCAGAGTAAGAAAATCCCTAGCATGGCTCTACAGAACATAAATAGGAAACATGATGAATTAGTCAACAGACATGCCGGCAAATCAGAAACAAAAATCCTATCCACTAGAATGTTCATACATATTTGCATAATATACATGTGCTATTAAAGGCTTGACAGCAAAGTAGGCTCGGTGTGGGCGTGTGCGGCAACAGGCGGACGGATGCGTGCGGGTGGACGAGCAGGGCGTACGGCAAGCCTCGATTGTGTGTGGTAGATCTCGGCAGGGCAGTGTGCGGACGTGAGCTGTTCGATTGATGCCTTGGTTTGAAGTGCTTACTCTAGCATTTCCTCTTTCTTCTTGTTCTTGCTTTACTCGTGTGCCTTAAGAGAACCAGCAAGCTCGTCAATAGTGAGTGTCACAAGGTCCTTTGACTCCTCTATCGTTCAACCTACATTCTCAAAATTATTTGCAACGATCTCAAAATATTTTCTACAACTCGCACATTCATTAGCTTTTCTCCATTGCGATTGATTTGATTTACCACTGTCTGCACAAACGTGATGTAGTCAACACGCTTTCTGACTCCTTCATCTTTATGCTCTCCAACTCGTCATGAAGAGTCTGGAGATACACTTGCTTTACTTGGTCGGCTTCTTTGATCACTTTCTCAAAAGTGTCCAACGCTTCTTTTTAAGTAGTTGCACTCGCAATCTTTTCGAAGCCCGATTCGTCAATTGCACGGAACAACATATACAATGATGTTTTATGTTTTGAATGCGTCTCTTTCAATTCGCAGTATCCTCTAGCCTACAAAATCTTTTTCGACCACTTTCCATGCATCATGAGATCCAAGAAGCGCTTTCATCTGAATGCTCTAACTCTCGTAATTTGCCTTCATCAATCATGGAAACAACATTTGACCCATCATGTTCGCCATCGACCCTAATACCAATTTTTGAAAACTAAAGTCAAAAAATAAATAATGAAACTCAAATTCTTCAAATACTTTACTTTATTTCTCTCTAAAACTCTCTACTTTCTGCTCTCACATTTTCTCTCTACAATTCACAATGAAGGAACACTCTATTATAGCCTATTACAAACTTGGTCTCCAAGTTCTTACAAAAATTGCTTCCTACTAATTCCTAAATTATGGATCCACTAATTCCTTAATTTTCTCCCTAATTAGAATCACATTAATTCTTTAAATAAAATATCTATTAATTACATTTAAAACAAAATAATAAATTTCCATTTAAGTTTATTTAACATAGTCAACATATTCAAAGAGAGGAGAAATGATGATACCGAAATTTATGTGGAAAATCAGAATAAATGAGAAAATATGTTAGCCAATGTTAAATGTATGAAATCTATATTCTTGATGTGTGAGAATACACGAAGGACTATTTATAACCATGAAATGAAATTAAAATGACTAAAGAACCCTCTAACAATATAAGGTTCCATTGCACAATTATGTACACTATTTGTACATACCCAAATTGCTAAAGACTAAAATAAGAGAAGTAAGAGAATTTACTACAAACATTATGTAAAACTATGGTAAATCAACCACAATAGAGTAAATAACATTTCAAATTTTCCAAGGATTAAAGTAAGAGAATTTACTACCAACATGCATGTAAAACTATGATAAATCAACCACAATAGATTAAATAACTTTTAGTCCGTAAAAGCAGGCAAACTTTGTTGAAAATTTTCATTAATAATTAGATGAGTGGGATTTTTTTTTATACGAGTAGATGAAAGGGACTGTGTAAAACCTTAAAACACTAAAACATATTGTAACATAATCAATTGAATAGTTATGCTAGAAAGAAACTTTAGACACTAATGCAGCGGTCCCCATAGTCTATCTCAAAAGCCCTAGTCAACGTCCTAGTCCAAGTACTCAAGAGAAAAAAGTCCACATAAAAAGGGGTCTGTTATGAAACTAAGTAAGAAAAACTAAGTAAGGATCCCTTGCTAGGGGTACAATATGCATATAGTAAATAGAGCATAACATGTAATACAATATAAGTCATAAGATTGCAACACATAAACACTGAAAGGGTACACTAAACTAATTCTCCAATGATTTTTCTAGAGGACAATTCCAAAAGATCAAAAGTACCCTCTAGAGTCCTATGACCCTATTGGGCAATCTAGACTACATAATTAAGAGGAATGTCCTGGCGTGAAGAATAATTTGGCGGCTTTTAAGAACTCATACTCTAGTTATGAAGTGGTGGCACCAACACTACCCGCAATGGAATTTCACCCATGCACTTCAAAGACCATGGTTAGGCCCCTAGGCTACTGTCAGGAAAACTCTATCACGAAGAGAGCCCGATTGGTCGATTGTCCTTAAACACTACTACGAGAAGGATATCACCCCTCACCTTGCACCAACATTTCCATCTATCTGATACATGCATTCAAGCCACGTTTATCCTAGGCACCAATATGTGCTAGAAATCACAGTCCCCTTTGGAACAATGATGTTAAACTAGTTCTTTATTAAACATCCCTGCCTAACACACACCATAAGTGAGTCTCCAATGAGACGACAACACCACAAGAGTCCCCTATGGGGCAGCAACATCACACAAGTCCCTTATATGGGCAGTAAGGCCAAACATACATCTCAACAAATTCCATGTTGGACATCAGCATCACACATACAACATACAAAACCTCAAACGCATCCAAACACACATACAAGAAAGTAGGAAACTTAAGGGCGGCAAACGAGAAACCACGGGGGCTGCTTGGAATTTTGAATGGGTGACATAACGAGAGGGATGAAATGGATGGATTTCGACAATGAAGAGGAAAGAACCTAGAATAAATGTTGACAAGTGACCTACGGATTAGAAAAACGAAGTCTATTAATACTAGGGGTCTAAATTTAAGTCAATTCCAAGCCATGGTTAATTCACTAATGATGTTAAAGAAAGTGCACACGGTCATTAGAACGTTCATATATTTGCTACATTTGCTTAACATAGGTCTTGCCTAGAAAACAGCAAGACTCATCATTTTGCGCTTGTTATTGTATAGCAGCGAACACACATGTTTGGATTCTACAATGTACAACTTTTTGCATCAATTCCTACACTTTTTAGGCCAATAACTCTCAATTACTTGAGAGTTATCACCCCACGACCATGTTGGAAAACTAGAATTATACCTTAATTACAAAGTTTAAAGTTCGGGCTATCTCCCCTTAGAAACATTTCAGCCTCGAAAGTTGCCTAAGGTTGAAAGAACCCTAAAACAGGAGTCACAAGCTTCTAACGCTTCATAGGGAGACCTTAACAATCCTCGAGCATGAGATGAAACCACAACACCGAGACTAAGCTCCTAGACAAGATAATTGTGAAAACCTACCCGATCCTGCACAATTTCACCTTAAAGTTTCACAAACACCCTAAACCCCATAATGAAGAAGCTGAAGACGAAGTTACAAGCTGACACACTAGTCAAAACTCACTAGGACCTTGAAGGATTCAAGCCTTCCAAGAACAAAACTTCTATTTACTAACTTACCCCAAGGTAACTTAACTCAACTTCCTCAAGAACATGACTCCTAGTTTTGAATCTTAAGTCATTATAAAAATCCTCAACGTGACTCGAATGACAACTCAACTATTAAACCCATAAAGACAACCAACATCCACAACAATTTCTTTAAAGACGTTACTGAAACACCAATGAATAAAACGCCTACTAAACAACCATCCAAGCTTTACTTTCTAAACTAACACACTATGATCCAATAAATGACTCGAACTCTTGCAACTTGATTGAGAGAACCAACTCAACACTGATCACCTAAATTAGGTTCTACGTCACTGACTCGTGACGAGCTACGAATGAACAATTGTATTATGAAAACCAAGAAAAACCAAACTCCTGGAATCCTCTCCAAAAGCTAAAGATAGTTAAGAGCTTCTACCTTGAACTGCCTAGAGTGGAACCGTAAGGTCACCACAATTCCAACGGCTAACCCGAGCCACAAACTCAATGGTAACAACATTGACTGGAACAAGAACACACAAGTTTTACCATCAGGCTAACTAGCTTCAACTTTAAACCATTCATGGACTTAAGCAACTAGGGATATGGTTCACCAATCCTCAACCCACATTCACCGAGGTCTATTCTATGGTTAACACAAGATTGCCCACAACTAGGTTATTAACATATAGCCATCGAGGCTAACCTCTTTAAAAAATTTAATCGCGATTCTGCTGAGTATAACGAGTAAAAATAAATTCTAAAGCTAACATGTATTGTAAAGTCCTATGCCTTAGAATCGCTTTCACGTAAGTATACGTGGTCAAAATGCAACAAGTGATAAGTAGTTTTATATCATTCTCCTAAGAGATTGATGTCAAGAATTAGTCTTTTTAACCTAAGAGTCGTATAGAAAATTTGAAGACAATAGTTGGTTGATTGTCTATTTAATATCCTCCGATTTAAAACTTAAATAGGCTTAGGTTGAGAATATGAATGTGAGTCCTCGCTCCTAAGGAATGCAGGCTCAGTAAGAGAGATTGCATGCTTCCCTCCTTCAAATGACTACTTCTGCATACATTGATTTATGGAAAATCCAGATCCACTACAATTCTTCATACTTAACTCAGGGCGACACAAGGATTAGTAAGGTTCTATCTCTTCGAACAATGCGAGAGGTCTCTCATTGACCTAACATAGTCTGTTGTAACCTTCCATTAGTTCCATCTTTCGGGTATACTGGTGGTTAGTATACATGGGTAGCTAATTAACGCTTACTTAATATTTAAAAAGCATAATAAAAATATACTTACCCGTATTCCTAACATTCATCTACATGCATTTCCCAACCAGTTGTCCCCAGACTTAGTGAAACATAGTTAAAGAACACGCTAGAAAGAAAATATAAACTTACATTACAACGTAAGTTTAACTAAACAATCTACGAGTGACTACTACTACAAATGCAAAGATAAAATAAGGAAATGGAGCGGTTGGTACAGATGCACGTATTCCTTATCATCAGATACCACGAGCACCTTCAGGTAGATGTACGGTGGAATGACTCTAAGGCAAATCGGCCCCTCTCTAGGTTTTTTATGTTCCTTATATAGTATTGAGTTACTTGATCAACAAATTTGGAATGTTCTAAACTGTCCTCAATTTCATCCAAATCTTCATAATTGATTCTCCTAGATTTCTACAATGACATGTTTCTACGATAGGGAACTTTCCTTTGTGTCTTCAAGTTTTGTGTTTACTACTATTCCAAATGCCTTGCTCCATTGTGTCATCGTCTTCAACTTTTCAACCCTGCACAAAAATTATATTCATTAATGCGCTTAATTGTTCTCTTTTACTTCGAAAATGCGATGATGTCTTTCTTAATGTCTGAATGTGAACGTGTTATGAATTTCTATATTTTCTATCCATATTTTAGCTTATACTTAATGCAATTGTCTCAAAAGTCCTAAGAAATGCTTAAGTTAGTTGCCCGAGCTATCAAATCCTCAAACATGAATCATTGCTAGTCCCAAGCAATGTTTTATCTCCCTATTAGCGTTCTTTTATTATAATTCAGTTTTTTCTTGATCTAAACTTTAGAAGGTCTCATCGCATCCTAGCCTAAGACTTCATACCCTATTTAGTTTTTAGAATTTCCAATAGACTCAAGTTCGATTTGAATTCCTCTCTATCGTGACTGATAGATTGTTCCTCATTATAATTCATTCTCATTGCTTAATTTATTATACTCAATCACTTCTCCATCTAAGTTTGCCTAAAAAATTCTATCCTTTTTAGGTTCTCAAATATCTCGAGAATTTCCACTTTTGCTTTATCGCATTTCCGCTTGGGTTGCACTCATGTCCACAATTTCGTAGTTCTTAGATTGGTTCACTTAAGCATCAAGTGTTCTACCTAAGCTAATGGAATGTCTAAAGCTTAATTTCTTCTTTGTCCTCAATTAAAGCGACGCTTAGTTCCCCCAAACTTGTTTGGTTCCATCATTGAGATACTCTATTTCAAGCTTTAGGAATTATTTATAAGTTTTAGTCCATTCTACCATGCACGATAAGGACTAATTTGTCGCTAGTTTTGATTCTAGAGGAAATTAAGAATTCTTGCGAGTGAAGGAAAATTTTTAGACTAAAATTTAATGTTGCAATAATATTTCCTACATGTTGGTATCAAAATTAGACTGAATTTCTATTCTAAAATCACAAGACAATTTAAATTTAAAAGCTAAAATGAATTGCATAGTAAGAATATGAAATGTATGAATTAAGGAAAGAATATTGAAAAGAGAAACAAGAGAACGTAGACTTCCATTTATTTTCTATGTTGTGGCCTTCTTTGCATTGGATATCTGTGTTTGCTCCATCCACTAAATTCCTTGAAAATTTTGGCCAGTCAAACTCAACATCTGATTCTATGAGTGCTTTCTTGAATAGCTTATCTGGCCTACTTGCATTAGCCAAATAGCTTCCTGTTTGAGCAAAGACTAACTCAAATTTTTGCACCTGAATTTGCACAGACAATGAATCCTCAATATGCTCCTCCCTCTCATTCCACCTTAGAGTCTCATTAGGTATTGCGATTGTTGGGCGAATGCGTAAGAGGTTGTCTCTAGGGCTGGGTTTGACACTTTGGTCGAGGCACAACTGTGTGATAGAATGCAGATAGAACATCTTGTCCTACCACATTTTGACGTAGCACTAGATTTGCTCTTCTATTATCTAGCCATGTTGATGCTTTTTTGGACTTGATTGCATAGAGTATCAGTGCTCGGTTCCTTTGTACCAACATCTCATGCCTCATCGGCATGATCGTAGTTTTAATGAAGCGAAGCTAATTATATAGATCAACCTTGCCTAAACCGATGGGAGTGAAGTCGAATCCATCCACTTTGCTCAAGCAATACCGATTGTCTTCAAGCATTCCTGAAATTGTTCCTCCAATAGCGACTCCATTCATTCTTGGCATTCTGTACTTGGTCTTCTACCCTTGAGAAGAGCTCCTTTTGTTTATTTAAGTTTGTGTAAGACTGGCGGACCCACTTTGTCCTTGCATCTTTAATTGGCCGCACGAAACTCGTCCATCTTAGTGCGCTAATCCTGTCAGAGATCTCTTTTTGTAACTTGTCTGTTTGAAACCTTTGCTTTGGCCAAAACCCTTTCTTCTTCAGGAATGTGTAGTGTTCCTCTACTCTTACGAATGCGAAGGTTCTGCACACATTAGAAAACATCCTTGTCATAATTGCAGATCTCTCCATTGCTTGCGATAGCTCTGCATACTAAGGTATTGGCAATGCCCTTGCTCTTAGGGACTCTATTCTACTGCTGAAAAATATCGGAGACCATTTCGTTGCCTTGCCAAAATTTTCCTCTTCTCTTCTTTTCCCAGCTTGTCTTTTCTTGTTTCTTCTTCCTCTAACTCCTCTGAGTCACTTTTCTCCCTTTTTTCCTACTTTCCTACTCTCTTATTCATCGCATGGCTCATCTTCCTGACGTCTTCTTCGATGGATTCCTCTTGTGTTGCCACTGGTTTCTTCTTGATGGATTTCTCTTCCCTTCTTGCAGCCATTCTTCACACATACTCCTTTACTAATTTGGTTGCCAACTCGTCATCTTTTTAAAAGATCTATTCTTGATGTACTATCGGGGGCACTTCATTTTTGCTACTTAGTCCAACGTACTGAGAGAATGGTGAGAGCTTCTGTCTCCATACATGGGAGTAGAAGGCCTTCCTACTTCTTGCTTTCTGTCGGCGCGAGCTCTCTCATCAATCGGAGGTTGAGCCTTCAAATGTCAACTTCTTGGCTTCCCGCTTGAGAGACACAGAGTTGCGAACTGCTTCTGATTATCAATTGCCTTCCCCTTGGCCAACTTGTCGATAGACTTACGAGCTGGGGCCATTGAGCTTATTTAAGGTGGAAAGGATGGATTGAGGGTTTGGATGATCGTGAGGGTTCTTAAGTGGAGATTTATGAGTTTTCACTTACTCTTTGAAGGTATTTATAATATTTGGGTTTGTTACCCTTGCGCAAGAAAATGAAGGAAATAATGTTTTTAAAGAATGAAAGATTTTATTTCCTTCAAAGATCTATTCTTAGCATCGCATGATTGTTTATTTAACACTAATCCTAAAAGGAAAAAGATTCTAAAAAAGAAAGATGCTACTCTAATGAAAGAATAAAAACAAAAAGATTTGGAATAAGAACAGAAAGTCATAAATACTGATAACCCCATTCCACAAATGTTGCATGTTGTGGGAAGAACCTTTGTGTTGCATTCCATTCGATGCGTCTCGCCTTCTGTTTGGGTCACTTATATATTTTCTAGATGTCACCCTCTTTGATGGATTGCTCTTTTCTTGCTCCATCATCTGCCATGATGCGTTGTCTTCCTACCAATATCGGTTTTAGTGGAATGTGAAGTGTCATAATGAGGTTCAGCTGGGTTTCCCTTATGTCGCTTTCTCGATTGATTAATTAATGATGTAGTCGTGGGCATGATAGTTCCAAAGTGATAGGTGCAATTGCTCGCAATTCCCTGCTTTTGAAACTATCTTCATTATCATGCAGTTTTTGCGTGATTTCTTCATCCTCGCCATGTTGAGGCTTTGCTTTTTCGCTCTTTTTTATAGGTCCATTATCCACCAAATGAAGAAATAGGTGAGGATTTCATCCTCTTTTTGGCCTTCATTAACTTTGTTTTGCTCAGTACCATCACTGGAACCTCTTACTACAATGCATAGATTATCTACTTTATCTTCTAAATCTAGAAATGCTGAATCTTTTGACGTTCTCCATGCTTCTTCTAGTCCTTGCTCTTCTACCAACTTCTCTATTCCCTCTTCTGCTCATTGTAGTAAAGCTAGGGCCTATTCTCTTTTGGCCAAACTTTCTCTCATAATTTTCTTGAGAGAAGGTTCAAATTTGTAGTCCCTTTCGCTTTGTTTTACTACTTTATTTAATTCCTTCATCAAATTTAGGTTGTTTTGATCCATAATTTCCTTTCTAGTTGCAATTTCTCTTAATATGTCTTCTATGGAGGGTTCAGTATTGTATAAAAGTATATGGGATTCTAGTTGGGCTGTGCATTCCCTTAACATAACTCAGATACTTTACATCACTACTTCTATTTTCTCTATACTATTTCGTACGATTTCCCCAAAGGATGGTACAACAGATAATCAGGTTCATGACCCCCAAAATTCATCGTATAATCCATAATTTTATAACTTCCATACCCCCCCATCTGTTGGTGTCCATGCTGCGAAACGGTCGGCTTCTAAAAATAATTGTTTTGTGGGTTCCCATACTTGGTGTTGAGGTGTGTCCCTGATTGCATGATGCCAAAAAAAAATTTCATTTTTGCAAAATTCATTGAATTCAGAACTGCAAAATTCAAGGCCATTATCAGTTCGAAGTCTCTTGACCTTTCTTCCTGTTTGATTTTCCACCATAACATTCCACTGTCTAAATTTTTTGAAGGCTTCACTTTTCTGCTTCATCATGAAAATCCAAGTCATTCTTGAAAAATCATCAATAATAGACAAAATATATCTGCTACCTACAAATGATTCAACCCGAGAAGGACCCCTACAGTCAGCATGGATATAATCAAGTGTACACTTGGTATAGTGGACTCCCTTTGGAAACTTGCTGCGGAGTTGTTTCCCAAAGACACAATGTTCGCAAAATTCTAAATCTTGCACTTTATGTGCACATTGAAAATCTCTCTTCGACAGAATCTGCATTCCCCTTTCACTCATGTGACCAAGTCTCATGTGTCATAACTTAGTCATGTCTTCTTTCTGAACTATACCCGATGCTACTGCAGCAAAACCAGTCAACATTGAACCTGCCAGAAAATACAGAGTTCCACGTTTTGTACCTTTCATAATACCTTTGAATCTTTGCAAACGTACATGACTCCACCTTCACCTTTAAAACTGAAACATCTGTTGTCTAGTGTACTGAGCGATATCAAACTCTTTGTCATTGATGGAACATGCCTTACATTATTCAAAAAGTAGAATAACCTGTCGTGCGTTCGTATCTTGATTGAGCCAATTCCAACTACCTTGTAGACTAAACTGTTTGCCATGGACACATTACCTACATCAAATTGCTCATACGTTTAAAACCACTCCTTGTTTGGACACATGTGATACGAAGCACCTGAATCGAAGACCTACACACCTTTCAAAAAAGTGTGATCATTTGCTATTAGGGCCAGATCATCCTCTGAGCTGCCATCGACCTCAACGAAGGCTCCTGATCCATCCTTTTTATCAGATTAGTAACTATTATTGCAAGGATAATCACGGTTCCAATGTCCCTTTTTCTTGTAGTAAGCGCAAGTGTTGTTAGCCCTTGAATTATACGTCTTTGAGCGTTTAAAACTTGGTGCGAATTCCTTTGGCTTCTTCTTTCTAAACTTTTGACCTTTACTTCTTGTTGCAACCAAACTAGATGCTCCACCTTCTGTTGTACCAGCGACCTTGTGGCGGTCATCTCTAGTAAGTAAAGCATTTTTTACTTCATTTAGAGACAGCGTATCTTTTCCAAAAACAAACGAATCCATAAAATTTTCATACGGCAGTGGCAAAAAGACAAATAGAATTAGAGCAGCATCTTCATCATCTATCTTAACTTTGATATTATGTAGATCCATTAATATCAAATTTAATTTATCAAGATGATTCTTCAGAAGCGTACCTTCAGACATACGGAGGTTGAATGACTGTTGCTTGAAAAACAACTTCTTGGTCAAAGACTTCATCATATACAGACTCTTGAGCTTCAACCAAAATCGGCAGCCTTAACTTGATATGCGAATTCAGTGATGACATCATCGGCAAGACAAAGCATGATAGTCGAATGCACCTTTTCTTCTAGCCTCAACAACTCCTTATCTTCGTTCAATTTCGCATCCTTCCACTTTGTAGTAAGAGGCTTCCACAGACCCTGCTTCTTCAATAGAGCTCGCATCTTAATATGCCATAAACCAAAACTTCTTCCTTCGATAAACTTTTCGACTTTCACGTTAACACCAGACATCTTTGAAGAACGATTGCTGAAAAATAACAGTTGCAAAAATTTGAACCCTAGGCTCTGATACAAGATTGTTATGAAAATGGCAATAAAAAATCGATAAAGGAAGATATGAAAAAAGATAACGATAAACGTGAAAGACGAAGAAGAAAAACAACACACAAAATTTACGTGGTTCACTAACGATGTGTTCGCTAGTCCACGAGTAGAGAGGGGGCAAAGCTTTATGAAGGAGAACAAAATTACAGAGTTTACAGAATTAATGTCATTGAATGGCTAGGGTTTAATTTTAGTTTATATAGGCACTCTCATTAAACCTTATTACACAATGCGTAAGCATTAACACAAAAAGTGGATGTAGACACGCGCTGCGGAAACAAAATGCTAATGCACAAACACATGCGGAACGCATTGGAGCAATGCGAGATGTGTTTGCGCACGAGACCCCCACTTACTAATCACAGGGCATCAATGAATTCAAGGCATAATACAAAAAAATCTTCACCTTGCCTTGAACTCTCCTTCAGATGTAACAAATTTGTACTAGCAGTATACCAGATGTTCTTGACGAACCAGACATATGCGAAACAAGCATACCAAACTCAGATGTATTCCAGACTCAGATCAATACCAGATTCAGATGTATACCAAATGTACAACAGACTCAGATGCTTCTCTATATCTCATATGGTCCCCTATAGACCTCGACAACTATAAATGCTTAGTAAGTCCAGGCAATGCTGGAACTTGCCATGCGGCACTACCTTGGTGAACATATCAGTAGGGTTATCAGCAGTGCCACTTTCAGAACCTTTGTCCTTTTCTCACATCTATATGCTTAGTTCTTTCATGATGACCCTGATCCTTCGCAAGACATATAGAACTCAGACTATCGCAGTACACAACTATGCGATCATGATGCAGACCAAGATCACTAACTATATTTAATGCTAATTTTAATGTGTTATTTAATTGTTGTTAGTGCAAGTTTTTGTTTAGGAGTTAGTGGGCTCTTAAATGTGGTTAGTGGGTCTTAAATATAGGAGTTAGTGGAAAATGGTTACTTGTAATTGAATACCAAAATGGTTACAAATTTATGGCTATGGAGTCTTGTTGAACAAGCTTGTAATAGGCTATAAATAGATAGCTTATTCCATTGTGAGAGATAGAGTAAGAAAGCAACTTGAGAAATTGAGAAAAGTGTTTTGTGGAAATATTTTGAGTGTCCTATCTCTCCAGTTTCTACAAATTGGTTTCAAACCGGCATCTACATTGTACAAATTGGTATCAGAGCTATGGAAATCTTAACGGGTCAAATGCTGCTACCACGATTGACGAAGGGAAATTATGAGAATTGGAGCATTTAGATGAAAGCTTTTCTCGGCTCTCATGACGCATGGGAGGTGGTCCAAGAAGATTTCATAGAACCAGTAGATACCCCGAATTATACGACGAATCAAAACAAAGCATTGAAAGAGATGCATTCGAAGGATAAAATGGCATTATACATGCTATTTTGAGTAGTTGACGAGTCGGGCTTTGAGAAGATTGCGAGTGCAACTACTTCAAAAGAAGAGTGGGACATTTAAGAGAAAGTGTTAACAAGAGCCTACCGAGTTAAGCAAGTGCGTCGTCAAACTCTTCGCGGCAAGTTGGAGAGTATTAAGATGAACGAGTAAGAAAGAATATCTGACTACATCACACGTGTGCAGACGATGTTGAATCAACTCAATCATAATGGAGAAAAGCTAAACGATGCGCGAGTTGTTGAGAAGATTTTGAGATCATTGACCAACAATTTTGAAAATACTGTGTGCGCGATAGAAGAGTCAAAGGACCTTGCGACTCTCAGTGTTGATGAGCTTTCAGGTTCTCTTGAGGCACACAAGCAACGAAAGAACAAGAAGAAAGAGGAAACGCTTGAGTAGGTGCTTCAAACCAAAGCGACAATCAAAGAAGTAAAGGTACTCTATTCTAAAAAAATTCAGAGTAGAGGACGTGGTCGTTGAGGTCGTGGAAATGGTAGCGGTAGTCAGAGTGACAGTCATGAAGAGAAGGGACAATCGAGCCAAGCAAATTGGTGCTGAAGAGGATGCGGTCGAGGAAGAGGCAGTCGATCGAATTATTCAAATATTGAGTGCTGCAAATGTCACAAATATGGTCATTATGCAAGTGATTGCAATTCTGACAAATGTTACACTTGCGGAAAAGTGGGACATTATACGAGAGATTGCCATACGGATAAAAAGGTTGAGAAACAACCAATCTAGCATTAGAAGACAAAGCGAATGAATGTCTTCTTTTAATGGCGAAAAATGATGACAACATCAACCTTGATATTTTATGGTATCTCGACTCAGGGGTAAGCAACCATATGTGCGGTCACGAGCATCTATTTAAAAAGATGCAGAAAATTGAAGACGGTCATGTTTCTTTTGGTGATGCGTCAAAAGTGGAGGTCAAAGGCAAAGGTACGATTTATTATTTCCAAAATGATGGCTTAACAGGGTCAATCCAAGATGTCTATTATGTAGACCTGACCTCAAAGCAAATATTTTGAGTTTGGGGCAACTGATAGAGAAGGAGTTTTTGATATTTTTGAAAAATCAGCTATTACATTTGAAGGACAAGCAAGAGCATTTAGTCGCTCAAGTTGGGATGGGAAGAAATCGCATGTATAGATTGAATTTGAGAAGCGTGCGAGAAAAGTGTTTGCGAGTTGATGTATAAGATAAAATATCACTTTCGCATCTTTGTTTTGGTCACCTACATCATGGTGGACTAAAAGATTTAGCGAAGAAAAATATGGTGCACAGGCTACCTGGCATGGATTACAATGGAAAGTTTTGTGAATAATGTGTGCTCAGCAAGCATGCGAGAACCTCATTTCAGAAGAAAGTGGAATATCGAGCTAAGCAACCGCTTGAGATGATTCACACTGATATATGCAGACCAATTACCCCTGGATCTATTAACGGTAAAAGGTATTTGATTTCCTTTATTCATGATTTCTCACAAAAACACATGGGTTTATTTCTTGAAAGAAAAACCAGAAGCATTTGAGGCATTCAAGAAATTCAGAATGAAGGTGGAGAAGGAAACAGGTAGAAAGATCAAAGCTGTGCGATCTGACAGAGGAAGCGAATATACTTCAACGGCTTTTATGGTGTATTGCGAGAAGCAATGCATAAGACGATTTCTAACCGCACCATATACTCCTCAACAAAATGGTGTGGCTGAGAGGAAGAATAGGACCATTCTTGACATGATTCGAGCAATGTTGAAGAGCAAAAGTATGCCAAAGGAGTTTTGGGCAGAAGCAGCTTGCTATCTTTGTGCAAAATCAATGTCCACATGCGAAATTGGGTGATCAGACACCGCAAGAGGCATGAAGCGGACAGAAGCCAACTGCTTCACATCTGAAAGTGTTTGGTAGTGTGGCTCATGCACACGTACCAGATCAGCGAAGAACTAAGCTTGAAGACAAAAGCAAGAAGTATGTTTTCATTGGTTATGATGAGAAAACAAAAGGGTACAAACTACTTAACCCAATAAGAAAGAAGGTGATGGTGAGTCGCGATGTGTGAGTCAATGAAGAAAGCAAGTGGGACTGGAACAATTCTATGGAAGTTAGCATCGAAGTCGGAGAATCACTATCATTGCATCATGAAGTAAATCAGCAGATTCTGAAGGTATAGATGATGAAGATGAACCGCAACAACCTAGAATGCTGAGTGTGCGGGATTTGTATGATGCGACAAATGAGGTACATCTTGTATGTCTTTTGGCAGATGGGAAGATATTAACTTTGAAGAAGCAGTGCGAGACAAGAAGCGAAAAACTGCCATGGCGTGAAGTGGGTATTCAAGAAGAAGATGAATGCTCAGGGCAAGATGGTGCGATACAAGGCGCGACTTGTGCGAAGGGATACAAGTAGAAAGCGGGAATTGACTATGATGAGGTTCTTTGCGCCCGTTGCGAGAATAAAGACAATCCAATTGCTTATTTCTCATGCGGTTCAATTCAAATGGCCTATATTTCAGATGAATGTCAAGACTGCTTTCTTGAATGGTGTGCTTGAAGAAGAAGTGTACATTGAGCAACCACCCGGATATGTGAAAGTTGAAAAAGAGAAGAAAGTGCTTAAATTGAATAAAGCACTTTAAAGGTTGAAGCAAGCACCGCGAGCATTAAAATGCTCGCATTGATGCATATTTCAAAGAGAATGGGTACATGCACTGTCCTTACGAGCATGCGCTCTACACAAAGTAGTGCGGAGGTAATGCGATTTTTGTTGCTTTTTATGTTGATGACCTGATTTTTATGGGTAATAGTAATGCCATGATAGAGAAATTTAAGAGCACAATGACGCGAGAATTTGAGATGACAGATTTGAGTTTGATGAAGTTTTTCCTCAGTTTAGAAGTTAAACAAGAAGAGACAGGAATTTTTGTATCGCAGGATAATTATGCGAAGGAGATCTTGAAAAAGTTCAAAATGGCGAATTGTAACCCAATCTTAGAACCAATGGAACTAGGTACAAAAATTCCAAAGTTTGATGAAAGAGAATGCGTAGATGCGAGCAGATACAAAAGTTTAGTGGGAAGCCTTCGCTATCTCACATGCACAAGGCCTGACATCGCATTTTGTGTTGGCAATGTTAGTCGGTTCATGGAGGAGCTGGTTTATACGCATTGGAAGGCATTGAAGCGAATTTTGCGATACATCCAAGGTACAGTGTCACTTGGGATGTTTTATTTGAAAGCGGAAAACTACAGTTGGTTGGATACTCCGACTGTAATTGAGGAGACTGTTCTATTCACTAGTTAGAGTTTCTACAAATTGGTTTCAAACCGGCATCTAGATTATTCACTTTCAACTAGATTCCCCTCTTTAGCAGTTTTTGTCAAAACCATATACTCTACCTCAATTGTAGACAAAGTCACTATAGGTTGCAAAGTAACCTTCCAACTCACAAAAGAACCACCCAAAGTGAAAACATAACCAGTCATTGATCTTCTACTGTCAATATCCCAAGCATAGTTAGAGTCAAAATAACTCGTCACTAAGCATTGTGTCTCGTTCCCATAAACAAGACCAACATCAGATGTACCTCTAAGGTAGCGAAAAATCCTCTTCAAAGCCTACCAGTGTTCTTTTCCAGGTTCGACCATATACCGTCTGACTGACTCCCGCATACTAATCGCAGGGCATCAATGCGTTCAAGGCATAATACAAATAGCTTGAATACACCATTGATGTACGGAAGTGAGAATCGAGAGAGAAGGAAAAAAGAAAACCTCTAATTGGCGATTAGACCTTTTAGGGCTGTGTTACCATAAAAAAAATGGAGTGTAAGAATGATTTATTCACCGTGACTAAGGTAAAAAGAGAGTACAACCTAAGAGCCTTTATACACAGCTCACACATTAGCTAGAGCAATACAACAAACTAACAAACTTTTGTTTAGGTAAAACTAACATTTAACTAATATTAACTAACACTTAGTGAGCTCTCTTTATACAATGTGATGGTTTTAAATATGTTAATGTTAGATAACATGTAGTGTTTGTTGTTAAACAGGTTATCATCCCATTTCAGCTACTAATGACCGTTGATCCAAACTCAAGTGGGATATTGAAGGTCATCACTGTTGATAACCAAGAATTTTCATTTACGAAGTTCATAAATTACAACAATGCTAAAATGTGTCTGCAAGAACTTCGTATAAATACACAGGTCATGTGCAACTGTCACGGCATGTAGCTACAATCTTATAGTCTTACTACATGCACATTTAGAGATGGATATACAATACGTTAAGAAGTTATTGGAAGAGACAATTATACGTTAAAACTACAGAGTATTTCATTTACTTTATTTGGTTATTTAAGGATATGCTGCAGCAAACTTATTGAATATACATATATATATTTTTTTTACTTGAAATTACAAGCATAACTTATCCTATGTTTTTATTTGCATTTACCTTTCTGGCAGATGTACTAATTAATCCCCATGCTAGTTGGCCAGTGGCAGAGCTGCTGGGTCGATACTGGGCTTGGATAACCTGGGCTAAAAAATCGAAAGAGTGTTATGTATTTTTTTTTATTGGTATGCTAAATGTTTCAACTGAATTGTGATTAGATGTCGATTTTGATTATAAATACTATATCAAACAATATTTAGATAAATGGTTGGCAACAATATTAAGATAAGCAAAATAGGAGCACTCTAGTGACATTATATACGGCTTAGTTATCAAAATGTTACAGGTTCAAAACTCCGACTAAAAAAACAATATAATTTTGAAATGTAAAATGAAAAATGAAGATTATTGTTTTTAAATGGCAGTCTTGTTGGTAGAGTTTTGAAGTTTTTAAGGTATATACGGATAGGTTTGGGGCTTAGAAGAATTAGGAATAATAAAGGGATATTTGGGCAATTAATTAAGAAATTAGTTGTTGGAAGAGAGGTTGAGGGAAAGAGAGAAGTATCCAAATATTGGGGGAATTCTGAATGGAGCGTAAGAGAGTATTGTCTGGGGGAGGTTCCAAGTTCCTATTAAAACTTGGCTCTTCTAAAAAAAATACTTGGCTTATTTCTTATTTTCTTTATACTTTGATATTAATATAGATCTTGGAAGTGATTTACACTTTGTTTGTGAAGGAAAGGAATCCATCATTTGGTAGCATTGATCGATTTTTGAGAAATCAAGGCAACTTAGAGAAGAGGAAAAACAAAGAAAAGTCTAGCGAGAGGCTTCAGAACTCATTAGGGAAGAGAATTTATTGAATCTTATGAAGGAGAAGATCGAGAACGTTGAATTTGAAGAAACTGAGTGTAAATTTCATACAAATTGAGCAATCCTATTCTAATTTTGATGAACAAGAGTTGAAATCAAAAGAAAGGCAAATGCAAGGCCGAATAAGGCAAAAAAAAAAAAGGACAACAAGGTAAATGCCTAAAATTTTGAAACTTATTAAGGTCTTTAAATTTGTCTAAATGTAATTTCTGAATTAAAATTATTAATTAGAGAGTTTTTTACCATTATAGCCTTCCATCCATTGTCTAGTTTCTTTAGTAAAAAAACACGATGAATATTGATTTTGTAACAACTCATGTAAAATATCTTGAGATCTTTTGAAAATTTTAATCTAATATTTAATTAAATATTTTTAATAGATTTTATAACAACTAGTGCAAAATATGATGAGACTTTTTTACCATTATAATCCAATATTAATTGTATATTTTTAATAGATTTTGCAACAACCAATGAAAAATATATGAGAACTTTTGATCATAATAGTCTAATATTCAATTGAATATTTTTAAAAAGTAAAATAATAGAATGCATAAATGTAAGTCTAACACAACGGACTCCCAATCCGTCAGCTCCTCCTTTAGCCATCATAGTCTTTAGCCATCCTCCTCTAGAAAAACAACCTACTATGACACCCTTTAAATTTCAATTTTGAAAAAATGAGGAAAAAAGTGTCACAATAGAAGGGAAGGAGCTTTTTTTTTACAAAATGACGGTGAACTAGCCATTTTTAACTATTTGTGATTAATTTTTAGAGTCATAAAAAATATAAAAAAGGTCATGGGTTCGAGCTGGGCATAACATTATTATTTTATAAATATTTATGTACTTTAAATAGTTATTAAAAAGTAAAAAAAAAAAAAATACACACACACAGATCGACAAAACCTATCGTCGAAGTCGTTCGGCTCTTCGAACGAAACCCTCGCTCCTTTCTTCTTCACGACCAACATCAGAAAATCAAAGTCGTCATTGGTAGTTTTATTTCGAACCAGAACGCCTACAAGAGCTTGTCGTTTCTGTGTAAATCGAAGCCGTCATCGCTAGTTTTCGTTGAGACCAGAACGTCGACAAGAGGTTGAAGCTTCCATGAAAATCGAAGCCGCTACCGCCTGAAGCCGCTGTCTTTGTCATTGTTTTCGTTCATACCAGATTGCACCAAGTCATTAGCCGCTAGAAGCTTTGGATTTCCTACATTTTCCTTGGACCCCTAATTTCGATTTCCTATTATTATCAGGTTAGTTTTTGAACTCTTTTCTTTGACGAATTAAGTTTCTAATAGATGGGATTCTTGTTGTTTTGTTGAATTGATGATTGTTGGTTTCTTACCCTTGTTGTTCTAATAGATCAATTTTTTTTTACCCTTTTGAGGGAGTATAAATTTGGTTTAATGTTCCTGGGATCTTTTTGTTGCCTCTTAAAAATACCATATTTATATTTACTCGTGGCGGTTTTTTGATCAATTTTTGTTACCACTAGTTGAATAAATGAAATAAGCTTGGTATTGGATATTTCCTTGCGAAATTGTTGAAAAAAATGATAGTTCTTTTTCTATTACTAATATAATAGTGATTCTAGTACATAAAGAGTATAAATGACAATGGTTTTGTGTTTCAAAAATTATAAGTGATAGAGGAATGATTTACTCACAAAATTGATAGCTTCTCTCAAAATGAATAGCATAGAGAGATTGATGGAAAAGATGTATAGTTTTTTCTGATATGTAGCTAGAAAATGTATAGCATTCTTTTTGAAAATGTAGCTTAGGAGATGAGGTTTTTAATGGCTTTCGGCATCTCTAAAATGGAAATTTGGGTCCTTAAGAACCATTCTAAGTTAACATGGTCTCACATATAGTGCTCCATCTAACAACCGTTCTAAGTTAACTAGGTCCTAAGCATTTACTCTCTAGTTTCAAAGTTAGGGTTTTTTTTTTACTTCGATAGTTAGACAATTTAACGCAGATGAAATATTGATTTAACTTTATATTAAGAGAAATATCTGAGCGAATATAAGTGTATTCATGACCAAAAAGGTTATGAGCTTGAATTTCACTTTCCCAATTGTTATTAAATTGGAAAAAAAGTAAATGACTTAATATATCATGCAAGCAGCTTAAAGACCTTATCATAAATTTATACTAATACTTTTTTTGTGTATATTTGATGGCATTTTTAATATCTCGATCAAAAAATAGAAAAATAGAAAAAAAATTAATCTAACAAAGCAAAAAAGTTGTATATTTTCCTTTTTGAGGTGTGGAAAGCAGAACTACCATGTTGTTAAAAATTGTCTATCTCCTGCGAGAAGTTCTATCATTTTTATCTTTCTCTATACTTTACCTTTTTCCTTATAAAGAAAAAAAAAAACAAGTTAGTTTAAAAATTTGACTATAAAAAAAAATGCAATTATTTCATCTTATCTATTCTCTATTTTAGAGATACAAGTCAGCTGGTCAATATACAACTGTGCAAATTGGGTTGAGTATGGAAGTGGAAGCTCTTGGGATTAGGCTCCCAAGGGTCCAATTTTTTTTAGTGAGTGTTTCTAATTCATGAAAATTAGAATCTTTAGTCTTCATTTTTCATTTATCAAACTTTGATTTTATTTATTTATTTTTATTTTTTATTGAATCTTGAGTGGATTAAGATGAAGCTATTTGCTTGTTTTTAACTATCATGAGTATAATCCACTTCTGCAAACTATAAGTCGACAAGTTCCTCCTCATCAAGTCTTAAGAGTATCAATTACAAAGGCTACATGAGAGAATTACTAGACAACATACAATAGCCCTATAATTGAAGACTCTAAGGTTTTTCCGTTGTTGTCTCGTAGGTAAAAGAAGGTTGGATACCTTACACACTCTCTCCTCTTTGGAGAATGTTTCTCAATTGAACCATGATCATGAAAAATCAAAACCTTTTGTAGCTTATTCACTTTGTGGGGGACTGGGTTTAGACTTGATTTATTCCACATGTTGCAGCTTCAATCTGTTTCGGTCGAGAGAAGGACAAAGAAATAAAGCTCCATAGAAGTATTCTAGATACAGTGTATCAAATAGAAAGCAATATAGAATTGCTCCAACATGTATTCGCAATCTTGATCTCATGAACTCCTTTACTTAAAGGTACTATAGTTTGCAACTGCATCTTTTTTTTATTTAATCCTTCTAAGCCTTTTCTTAAGTAGAATCCAAGATTAGACAAGAACTCCTATGACCACTAATTTGCTGCAAAGATTAGTTTATACTGGTTGTTATTATTGCCAATTATTGTTGTAAGAGTTACTCCAAGGTTACCAATTTGCTTCTCATCTTTACCTTTATACCTTTAAACTTTTTCTCTCTTTTTCTTTGATGTAAATATGGAACCATGAAAATAAGGAGGGAAGGAGATTAGGAAAAAGGATGAGAAAAATGGAATTAGAGATGTCTACTTCATTTCATCGTTTTTGCAATGGAATGGAATATGAGTACAAGTTACTTTTTCTCTCTATCATTATTGGGAAAAAGCTTTAAAATCTCTTATTTTTAATGCTTATCCTTTTGTTCCATTGTGAAAAGCTTAGGTGTCGTTTGATAACCCTTTAGTTTTTAGTTTTTCTTCAAAAGAATCATTTATATTCAATGACTACCATACACTAAATATGTGTTAAAAGTGGAATTCATGACAACCACCTATCTAAAATTGATGCTACTTTCGTCTCTCTACTCTCTAATTGCTAGTTCTTTTAATTCATGACAACTACCTAGATAGCAGGAAAAGCCTTTGTATAGGTCAACATAGATTCAAGGTTAGTATCAAATTTCAATCTTGTTATTACAAGATATTATTTATATAACGTTCACAAGTGTTCCATCTTTCCTACCATTCATCCATCTATGAAATATGTTTACAGGTGATTGACTTTTATAATTTCATGGGGATTTTGCATGTATAACAAAAAAAGGTAAAATATTTCCATCTATAGCACAAAATCTAAAATAATTTCATTTGTAGCAGAAAATCCAAATTGACTTCTATCACTTGTTGAGTTCTATTAGTGATAGAATTCAATCAATGATGGACTCATTCTATCACTCCTTAAGTTTTCTATCAGTGATAGAAATCTAAATTGAGTTCTATCACTAGGTGAGTGATAGAAATCTAAATTGAGTTCTATCACTAGGTGAGTGATAGACTATCACTAGGTGAGTGATAGAAATAAATATGCTATAGATGAATTATTTTAAAAATTATGCTACAAATATAATACAAGAGGTAGAATGTGCTGCTGATGGTAAATTCTCTAATTTCATTATTTGTAGACCATTTGCTCTAATTCCTATCTCTCATGCTTTACTAAAAGAATGTAGTTGCAACGAGCAGTATGACAAATATCTTTTGTTTGGAGATATGACATTTTTATTTCCATTGTTTGTAGGCTAATTCAAGAGTTTCTCCAAATGCTATCATGAAGCTTCTACTTTATGGGTTAGTTTTATGTTACTAACATATGTACAATTTTTAGTTACATAGTTTTTGTGTCGTAGGTTTTGGGACACTCTTGTGAATGAGTTTTGGGAAGAAAGAGAAATGAGAATGGTTGTTTTCTTTGTTCTAATTTTTTATTTAATCAATTTCGAGATTTAGAAGCTTGAAAACTCTAGCCTCACTTTAGTCTCTTGAATTTTAATATTTTTAGATGGTAGCCTTTATTATTGTTCATAATTTCACTGATAACCGTTTTGTGGGATATTGACTTAAATCATCGTCTTCGATCTCTATATCCGTCCAACTTTGTTTCTGAAGAACTAGCAAGACTTTCTAATGCAATTTTTAATTTTTTACAAGGTTGTGCACCTCCAGATTATGGTGAGGAGGAAACTAGTTTTAAGTTCTTACATTTCGTTAGTTTACTATCAGGTGACCTAATCTCAATCTCTAATTCTATACTCAAGCTCTTTTTCTGATAGTCTTGCTAACTTCATCTACAACCACATTCTTTCGCTTCAAACCTTTCACTAGCTTCTTTTTCATATATAGTCTCCCCACCCCCAATTGTTGTAATCTCAAAAAAAAAAAAAAAATCCTTTCACTAGCTTCTTTCATATATTTACCTTTCTTGCTCTGGACTAATTCATCTTCCAAAACAACCACCAATTTTCCAAATTCCGCGTCACTTTTTGCCATTAATGAGTTCTCAGCAACTGCCAAAGTAACAAATACCTTGTCATTGTTATTGGAGATTATGGACAATATCGTGAAAGTGGTTGCTTGCTTATAACTTTTGATGCTTGATTTGGTTTCTTTTTTTTTGTTGTTGTACTCTATTATGGATTTCCATTCACACCACTAATTTAGATTTTAAAGTTTATGCATTTTACTGGTTTTTTTATGGTTTTTTTTTTGCCAACTTGTTGGGCTTTATTGATGAGAGAAAATTATTGTAGGTAATAATGCAGGAATGCATGGATGCTACTAAAGCGCTACTTTCATAGTAAATGCTGAGATTGATTCCATGGGAGGAATTATTGACAGTGGAGTTGGAATTGGTTTAAATACCTCTCCATGCAGAGCATCAATTGCCATGGGGAATATTTTTTGTGTGTTCATTGCAATGAGCTCTGTATGTGCTACTAAATTCAACCAGCTCTATATCTGTAATCCATTGCCATGGGGAAGATTTTTTGTGTGTTCATTGCAAAAAGACTTTTTGTCTGAATCTAAAAGTTAAAGATTGAATTTTTCAGGAGGAGACTATTTAAATCAAACATGGTCGCTTTGGTTTTTCAAGACAACAAGGTTGCTGCTTTGGTTTCTTGTGCCGAAAGGCATTTGTAGAGTTATGATATCAACGGTCGCCGCCAAGTTGTTGGGTAACTTTAAGTTTCTATCCTTTGTTTCTTATTGATGATTTGATTTCTTATCTTATGTTAATACAAACTTGGTGCATCTAAACTTAGTTTGCAATTTATTTTTTAATATCGATTTCCTTACTTGAAGACAGTGACTCAGTCACTATTGTTTGTTAGAAGCGTGCTATTTGTTTGGAGTTCAGTGAGAAGGTTCTTTAAAGATAGTGCTAAATCCCCCAAGCTTTATGGGGAGATAATGTCTCAAAGTAGTGTGAAAATTCTTTTTTATATATATATAGAATTATGGTACTTGCAATATTTTGCTGAATTAGAGATCTTTCCTCTTATATTGTAAGCTTGTAATCCTTTTTTGTGGCTTGCTCTTACAAGTATATCAATGATAGTATCTTTCTTTAAGAAAGATCAGTTGTTCCTCCAAATAAAGATCTAAAACTAAATATTCTATCATTTCTCTATTGCAACTTCTAATTCAAACCTTTATTACTACATTGTGCAGGTACTTTATTCAAGGTGAGGATCACTTGCATCGACAGTTATCGTGCAACTTATCAATCCACTATACTTCGCACAAGGGATAGCAGCCATGTTTTGATTTTTATTTTTATATTGTAAACTTTCTAGTTCTTAAACCCCTTGTAGACATTTTAAGAATTATGAATTTATTGATATTGATTTTTTTTTTGTTCTAAGTGTAATGTACAAATTATTTAGTCATATTCGAAATAAGATTTCTTGAATGAGATTTGCGGGCTCTATATTAAAAATCTTTCTTGACAAGTAAAGAAACAAAGGTTGTAAATAGGCATAAAAAGTGTCATGAAAACTAATAAATTCACATAAATAAATAGTTATATTACATAAATTGATGACTATAAAATAGTGTCAATAAATAAGTTATAATGACAATATCGACGTGTTGTTAATACTTCTTCAATGACTATATATATATGTCATTAATGGTTTAACTATGACTAAAATAAAATGTCATAAATGACTCAACCATGACTATGTATATGTGTCATTAATGGATCAATTGTGACTATAATAAAATGTCATAACTGGTTTTACGATGACACTTGTAAATTGTCGTTATTATTTCATCAATGACTTTATATATGTGTCACTAATGGTTCATCTATGACTATAATATAGTGTCATAATTGATTCTACCATGACACTTTTACTATAGTGTCATGGTTGAACCTTCAGTGACAGCGGATACAATGACTCTTGATTTTAGTCATGGAAGGTGTTCATGACTATAAATTATAGTCATGGAATGTGCTTTTTCTAGTAGTTAATATACTCGGTAACAACTCCCAATAAGGATACAATACTAATAACTCCAAATAATAGAGTTATTCAAGCCTCGACATCCCCACATTTCAATACTATTTATAGAATTAAAAGCATCCTAGAGTAGAAATATTGCTATAAATTTTAGATATTTGCATATGTTCCGCATGATTGATAAAATACATGCTCATGTCAAAAAATAGGATTAAAATGAGAATAAGTAGAACAAATTACACAAGCTTAAGTAATAAAATGCATTGCGAACCCAAGTCTTGCTAACGTGCCTTAAATTATGCAGGAATGGAGCATCTCGCACTACATCGAGCTAACGGCTGTAGTTGGTCTCTAATAACTTTCAAGAATTGAGATTAAAGTAGCTTAAATTAAAATATTTTTAGATCAAATTTTCTATAATTAATTGTTAATATATAGAAGTTCGCTCCCACATATTAGAAATTGAGCATAAGCGAAATATCCGATAATATTTTGTTTTAGGATGAATTTTAGAATTTTTTTGCAATGAAATGTGCATGAATGTGTGAAAATTGCTTAAGTGTTAAAAAGAATTGATACTTGTAGTTTGTTTACAACACAACTTGGGGTAGTGAAGCAAAATGACAAGGAGACCCTCGAAGAAGTTAAAGTTGAACTCGACGAAACAGTCCTGTAGTTATCTCATTTTGCTGCAGCGAAGGAAGAACAGAGCGAAATGATGGATGGTTCAAAATATCTCATCGAAGGGATGCGTGGCAAGGATTCGAAGCTCAACAATTAATCTTAGTCGTCGCTCATTGTTGGCTCTAACAAACTTGACAACGCGGATCGTGGAGCAGAAGAATGTTAGAGTAGAGCAGCTTTTGGCAGAGCACCGAACGTGGAGTAGAGGTTTCGCAGAATTTATCGAGGAACCTATATAAGGCGATGCATCTCCGAAATTCGTGGGGTTTTTCTTCAGTAATCGTTTTCAGAGCTTTTTCTCCATTTCGACCAAAGTTTTACTTCCGTTTAGATTTCAAGCCGCCGGAGCGATTTCACCGGACTCTAGTCTTTACTGCTTTTTAGCGTAGTTTATTTGCTTTCCAAAACATTTTGCTTGTAACCAGAGTCTCACTGAAGAAATTTCAAAGTTTATTAGGTTTCAAGAGTTTTTTAATCCCTTGTCTTAATCTTTATTTGTTCTTATTTCGTGTTCTTTCTACTTACATAATCCTCGTTTGAAACATGTTTTTCATTTCTTTATTAGTTTTAAGCATGTTCTTCGATATGAGTAGCTAAATCCGTCATCGGAAGGTTATTGGGAAGTAAGGTATTTCGCTTGGGCGAAAGGGTTAGCGAGTAGAACTTTTTATGCATGCTGTCGAAATTTTAATTACATCGCATTGACAACCCATATGTCTAACTTTACTTCATTTCGAGAGAAAATAGTAGAGCAAACTTGCATGGATGACATTAGGATTGCTTGGCTTGCCTGCTAATCAAAGAACACTTAGAGATAAGGTTAGTCTAATGTTGTAGTTGCCTAATTAGTGTTTGTGTCTGAGAGAACCAAACTAGGAGCTCGAGAGAGCCGATTTCTAGAGCTCGAGAGAGCCAAGAGAAGTTATTCGGTTGTAGTTCTCGCTAACCGCCTCACTTAAGCAAGGTCCCTGAAAACCCTAACTTTTCAGATACTTAGTCTCATATTGTTCTTTTATCATTTCATTCACTTAAATTAATTACCTACTCACTTAATCAACCAATTTTTTACATCGGACTCTTACATGAAAACAAATCAAAAGTAACACGAAAATCCTTGTGGAGAATGACCTGTACTTAAATTTAAAACTTGCTACAACATCGATCGCATATATTTGTGCATCTTTAGAGAATCACACACGCACACTTTTCTAAACTAAGTAAGGATTTTTCTTCGGTGAAATCTTAAACAGTCTACGTCATCATTCTATTCAATTATCATTTCCTTAATTATGGTGTGTCGGTTTTTGCCCAACAGTCATGCCATAAAACATATAATTAAGCAAAACTCTGACATGGCATAAATTGCGAAATTAAAGGAATATCATTGGTATTTTCTGTAAGCGAAATAAATCATTCTCGAAGATCCTCTCGAAGATTATGCTTAACCTACAAGAAACCGCCAACACCTATAAATTGGTGAAAGACTGATGGGCAAGGTGTACTGGTTCTGCTAGGGTTTACTGTCGATGGGTGCGAGGTTGCTGAGGGCTCGATTGAGTCCTTGGCCATGTCTGTTCTTAGTGAACTTTAGGAAGCACGTACCATAGTGTCCTTGGTATGCAGAACTCGCTAGTGACAGTGGTGTCGGTGCTGAAGTGCCCATTTTATTCAGTTGTTTTATTAATTTCATAGATAGATTTACCTACTTTGTTATTGTAATTGTAGGAGTAGACTGTAACACAAATTTGAACTCATTTTATGTATGGTTGTTCACGATTTCTCTCCTATACACATTCTCATGAATAACCTTAATAAATTAACATGTTTAGGTGCCGTGTGGCGGAGTCGAAGAAAAAATCAAGAATTTTAACCATCAACTTGAAACGGTAATAATTGAACCGTTACACACTCGTTATTGCAGAAGGGTAATGATGATTGACCTACGGAACACTAGGGTTGCCTCGTGTGTATTTTAGTTCACACTCATGCAACTAAACACAGTCTGTAGTAAGTAATAAGTAAATTATCGATCTCCACAAGAAATTTGATTTACCAAAAGATGATATTTAGAAGATGAACAAAAAGTAACAAATGGGTTTATTTTTTATTGGGTTGCTTTGCATAAAATAAAGAAAATAAGAACGTGATATAATTATGTTACTTTAGATAGTAAGATGGAGATAGGGTATTCATGGAATGCGTTCTCAACGTTAGAAAGAAATATGCAGTAAGGAAAAACTATCATACTTTGCCTAACAAACGTCTACTTCCACATTCGTTCGCATTGAGTACAACTTCTGTGGCAACTCAATGTAATTATAATCAGTGCAATGTATGTAGTTTTTACATGCTTATTCCTAAACTGCGATTTAAAGTACAAAAGACTTCATACGAACCAACTGAACATGCAAACTAGCCTTAGGTTATTTCCTCTTCCAATTTACAACCTATTAGTGTGTGTGGATGACCAGTCGACACTTACTATTAAGTTAAAAACCTAACCAACATGCTCAGGTTATTTCCTCCCTAAATCTATCTAACACATGCATAAGCTATTCCATTTTTCCCTAACCTACCCTTAATAAAATTGGTTCATAGCGCAAACAAGAAACACATATGACAACATGAAAACTAACATGCTGAAATAGTATTCCTAAAAAAAAATGAGTCTAAAACAATAGCAATGGCAGTGAACTCTTTTTGGTATGTTATTGTTTTTCTAAAATGGTTGTAATGATCTCTTCTTATAGCCTATTTCTAGATCTTCTCAAATCTTCTTGGTTTGGATCGGTAACTACATTAGCGCTGATGACTCTCAAATAGAGTAAGAATTTAGGATAATTTTGGATCATTGTGTGTGGTTTTTATCTAAGATTTAATGCAAACAGGTAAAATAAAAAGAAAAAGGTGTAGTTTGCAGATGCTTACTCATTAAGGGAATAAATTGCAAGAAATGAATTATGGCGCTTACAATGAAGGAATTAGCACACTTAACACATAATTAGCAAGGCTTATTCTGATAAACTATTTTTGCAGGAATTTGAGTTTGTGGAGCAGTGTAGAGTTGAGATTCGAGATGCGCAATTGCGAGCAAGTCATGCTCGATAGAAAGGGCAAAGCGCTATGTTATGCAGATCAGCGGTAAAGAATAGCAAAATTCTCTCAGTGTGATTAGATCTCATTTCATGCAAGTATACGCAGTCTACAACAAGTAATAAGTAAATTATTGATCTCCATAGGGACTGGAAACTATCCAAGGTGATGTTCAGAATTGAATTGAAAATTGCACGAATATGTTGAGTTTGCTTGTGATTGCAGCATAAAAGTATGTAAATAACGAAATAAAGTAGTTTTGATAAGATAAGGCTCGACTAAGATAATCATGAATTTAAGCAACAATGAAGTAAACAAGAAACATGCTGTAAGGGACTCTATCATACTACGCCTACAAATTTTCGATTCCGCTTTCATTCAGCACTCAGTTCAGCTTTCGCTACGGCTACGCTAAGTATGTAATAGTTACGCGTTTATTCCTAAACTCTGATTTAAAGCATCACAGATGTAACACTAGCTATTAAACATGCAAAATAGACTTATGTTATTTTCTCTTCCGATTTATAACATATTAGCTTGTGAAGATGGTCAGTCAACACTTACTGTTTTATTGAAGTACCTAATCTACATGTTGTAGATAAACCCTTCCAATTTCTTCCTACAACATGCTACTAAGATTCATTTTCTCTTAGTTCACCCTGATGAGATTAGTTCAGGATACAAATAGAAAACACAATACGAGATATGAAAATCATATTAGAATTGTATTACTGAAGAAAAATGAGTCTAACAATGAAGTATAATAAAAAAAAAATAGTGAATCGTCATCTTGATCAAGACTCTAAACTCCTCCGAGAAGAAAAAATAGGGAAAAGATCAAGCCGCCTCTCTATTACACAAGCAACTTATTTATAGGACTAGGTCATCGAGTCTCTAAATATTTGAGAATGGCACAAATCAATCTTTGCGATGATTTCTTGTTTTAATCCTTACAAAATTTGTTTGATTTTTCTAACGTAGGAATTCCGTAATTTCAACAATCTGTCTTTTAATTTTTCTGGTTAGTCACTTCTCAATGTCCGAAAATTCCTTCCTTATTTACTTAAAGTGCGTCTGGCCTTGTTCTTTCGAGCTTTAATCGCTTGCAATCACATGTCTTGATTCTCCGCATAGCATTACTCTGCTAGCGCTAACCCTGCGAAAATAAAAATCAATATAAGCTTTGCGAAACCCATGCTAAACGTGCTAGTTTGGTTGTTTTCAGCCAAATAATCATCATTTTACGTTTTACTCCCCCAATGCGTAAGCATTAGCGAATTACACCTTTTTATTCCTAATTTTTCCTTGCTTGCAATAAAATTCAATTAATAAGCGCGAATAATGATCCTAAGTCAGGCTAAAATTTGACTCTATTTTATAGTCATCAAACCCCCAAACTTGAATCAATGCTCGTCTCGAGGGATGCTATTATAGGTGTAACAACTGCTAAAAGTAATGCAAATCACAATGCCACATTCTTCCTCTTGCTAAAAAAAAAGTTAATCTTTAAGTATTATTTCCTTGATACACCAAACGCACAATCATTTCGAATAATCATTCACAAGGATCCTAACTGTAACGACCCAGGTTTTCACTCCAGTCTTCCAGGTATGCCCAAGGGGTATTTTGGTAATTTGGTCGGGCCGTCAGGGCCGTTTATGTCTTTTCTAATTGCTAAAATATTTGTTGGATTTATGTAGGTTTGTGAGGCCTTGTGGAAGGGTTTGAGCAAGGTTTGGTGCAAAAAGTAAAAGAAAGGAAAATGTGTTGCAGCTGGGTTTTGAACCGGGTCTCAGAGGAAGCTTGTGGGGATGCGTGCGGATGAGCTATTGAGAGCTCTTGTTGCTCTTTCTGCATCACATCTTTGTTAGCCTTGGATCCTTGGAGTTTGGTGTTTTTGGCTAAATGAAAATGAGTTAGGTCTTTGCCCTTCTTCTTCACCATTCTCCTAGCCACCCAAGCCAAGCTCTCCCTAGTCCCCTTGCTGATTTCTTCACCTCCCTTGCAGCTCGAGATCAAATCATCGTTTCGGGTAAGTCTTCATCTCCTTCATCTCCTCGATTGACTGTTCTCGTTGGCTGAATGTAGAGTAAAGAAGGTGTGTGTGTGTGTGTTTGGTGCACACCGGTGAAGGAGCACCCTGCACCAGCCATTTGCCACAGATCCGGCCGAGAAGCAGCTCCACCGCTCGCTCAGCCGGCCAGCTTGTCGCGCAGACACCCCAGACCAGCAGCCGCACCAGATCCGGCCGAGAAGCAGCCCCACCGCTCGCTCAGCCGGCCAGCTTGTCGCGCAGACGCCCCAGATCGCAACAGTAGAGCTCGCGCGCCGTCGCACCACGCCCAGCACGCCGTTGTCGTCGTAGCGCCAGATCTGCCGAGCCAGACGCTCGTCGCATGCCCAGCACGCCATCGTCGTCGTCGCACCAGATCGGCCGTCGCTCGCCGTCGCGCGCGCCGCTTCGCGCTGAACCGCCGCGCACGCTGCCGCGTCGCGGTGATGAGACGGACGCTTCGCCGTGCCGCTCGCCGTGTCCGAGTGCCCAGCGCGTGTCCGCGCCCCAGCGCCTGACAAGCACCTGCCCAGCACCCAGTCCAGCCCTATCAGCCCGCCAGCAGCGCCCAGCCTCGTGTCATCTTGCCGTGTGAGTGCTCCCGAGCCGAGCCTGCTGTTTTATTATATTTTTAGGGCTATGGTTGTGATTGTTTCTATGTTTGTAGGTTCTCGATAGCTAGCTCGGAAGTGTTCGCGGCTTAGGAATTTGTGTGTAGAAGTCTCCCGACCAAGGTAAGGATTTCTTACCGGGGTTGTGTGGACCCTGCGATGTTCTATGTGATTGATGTTGTATGTTTGTTTGTGATTATCAGCATGTACGCTTTAGGTGCTCTGCTCAATTCTCGATGGCATGACTTCGTATGTTGTTCTTTCATGTTAGTCCATGCTAGGTTGTTCCGCTCGCATGCTCATAATCATTCTTGTTCCGCAGATACCATGCTAGGTCTCTTTGTATTCTTTTGAGCACGTATTGGATTGTTTCTTGATTGTTAAGGCGAGTTAGAATTGGTAGGTAGCATCATCCGGGCCCGATGCATAAAGTATCTTGCATCCATGGCGGGGACGTCGAGACGATTCTCCGTCCCTCGACCCCGTTAGGGTTTAGCTAACCCGACCAGTAGGCCCCGCAATCTTGGGTGAGGGTGGCGATCGTTAAATGCCCCAACGGTCGGGATGATGACTTGGCATTGCCTCGCCCGAGCGATCGGCACGTCCTCGGCGTGTTCGGCCGTAGCCCTTGATTGCCACTGTTAGGCAAGGGACCGCTTCACGGTGTAAGCCTACCACGGCCGGTTCCTTAGCCTCAAAGTGCGGTGGTTCAGGCCGACATAGTTCACGTGTCAGGTCTCACACACCCTATGTCGGTGACACCGATCCAGAGATTTAGTTAGGCGTGGTGGACCGGACATGGGCGACTTGCCACTAGACCCGGCACTTCATAGTTGCGCAGAGAGCGCGCGGTGCATGCTTACGCTCATTACAGCCCCGACCGGAGAGCTGCTCGGGATCTTGAGCTAGTGTACCTTTCATTCGACAGTAGACAGGCTGAGGCCGGGATTTATTTCTCGTATAGGACGATTTGTGTGGAGGTTTGTTTCCGGACTAAGACCCTGAGTTGGCATCCGAGGCCCAAGTGTGGGCTAAGCTATGTGCTCTATTCGGTGTTTATATTCATAGCTTGCATACACTCATCTTGATGACCATGTGCATCGTATTGTACCCCGGTTGGGGATTCTTACTGAGTGATTCGTTACTCACCCTTATTTTGTGGTTTCCACAAGTAACCAAGGAGCGATACAGGATGGCTGAAGGGGGGGCTATGATCATGGGCACCTGTTGTCATCTCTGACTATTTTATTATATCATGACTCATGACTTTTGTTATTTCCCCTGAATGCATGTAGACGGGCATGGAGCCCTAGGATGTTTTCTTATGTTTTACGCATTCCAGCATAGTTGTACTTGTGGAAGGTTTTGAATGGTTTAAATAAATCTCTGATCAGAGTATGCTTTTAGAAATGTATTTATCTCAAAGCAGTGCTTGAAAGCAGGGACAGTTTTAGAGTAAATTGTTTTGATTGTTGACGCGTTTCATTTTTACTTGGAATCCGAAATCATGTTGCATATTGTCTTTTATTTTGAATACATGCATTGGGGTAAAGGCCCATTTAGAGCCCCTTTTGGGTTGGGTCTTTACACTATCAATCGCATCTCAATTATTCTCCTCATTCCCTTAGTCCAAAGTTCAACTACTAGTTTGGAGACTTCTGCTCTATTGTAATTTATTCAACCAATATCATCTAAATCTGTTAAAGACATTCTGTCCGAGGCTTCTTTATTTGGGTTCCTTTAAGTAAAATGTTCTACTTGGCCGCTAATTGGTTTTGTCGCAATTCTAGCAGAATACTTGGATAATCCACGGCTATTAGCTCTTCTTGCCGCTTCATTTTTACCAGAATGTCTTGACGGGTTTGTTTTTCTTTTTCTTTTTTTTTTTGGAAAACATTACTCATTCGCATATTTTATGCGCAAAAGAACCACATAGCGCGACATTTCTCACCCCAAACTGAAAGTTTTCATTGTCCTCAATTAAGGTGAGTTTTTATTTCCCCCAAACTTAAATGAATCTAAGGTTCTGAATATCGTTACTTTAAGCTAATTGGTCTTCTCCCGCGGAATTATTCTATATCCTAAGTTCACAAGTATCCGTCCCAAGATGATTTCTTTAGTAAACTAGCAATTATTGTCTCGAGGCAGATTAAATATCAGTGTATCAAGGGCAATTTTTTTTTAAAGTGCGGACTTAAAAAAGCAAGATTCTAACTCAGCATTGGTCAACACATAAACTTAAGCAGTGAGTAGAATGAAATATCGATTATATTAATTAGTGAGTTGATAGAAAGAAAAATTGAAAGATAGGATCAGTAGGGACAAGGACTTCCTTTTTCACTCTTCATCTTCTGAATCAGAGCTATCAGCATCAATAGAAGAGACAATGTCTTGGATATTTAGGAAGATAAGTCTATGGAGTCGTGGTTTCAAACAAGCCAGTATGTCAAAGATTATGTTATCTCGAGTCGCCATGTAGTCTAGAAGCTTCTTCATATTGTTGTCTAGCAGCCAAAGGCTGTGCCCAAATTTTTCTCACATTGTCTTCTTCATCTTTGCTGGTCGAGTAGAAACCTAAGGGTGTGTAGGCGGTTCTGCCTTATTAGTCAAGTTCACATGTTTAGATGCGAACTCAGTCATGATGTGCTAGATAGTGCTATCTCTTTCATCTGGATTACGCCCTATTAGTGTTAGTCGAACTCTCTACTGCTTAGCAAGGCTCGCCTCAACTTCGTCCACTTCTTCTTTACTTCTACGTCAAAACAGGTCCTCTGGCGCAAGAATTCCCCTTCTTTCAATACCTCGCTAATCATCTAATATCTATGTTTTTCCTTTCCGGCGCTCTCCTTTCTTCTTCTGCACGAACTGCTGCAACCTCAACAAGTCTAGAGGTGCCTCCATTTACGCTTCTTTTCTTTCTTTCTTCCACCATTATTCGGCCAATTTCCTCCAGGTCCCTCTCCTCCATTGAAGGTGTCAATCCTTCAAAATATCCTTAGGTTTCTGGACTATCCCGCCTCACCTGTTGATGTGCTGCTGAAGTAAGAACCCTTTCCTCTCTAGGAACCGTCGAAGATTCCTCCACTACTGCAATACGTTCTTCCATTCTTTTGGTTGGGGCAGTCACTTGCCTTCGCATGCGTGGTCCGGCTGGTGAGTGTCCGTCTTTACTGTGCGCAGATGTAGAAGACAATGGCTCAGGCTATTGATTGGGGTCTACTTCTTCTTGTTGTTCCAATCTAATCTGCCACCTTCTTTTGTAAGTTGTTGCAAGTCTTTGAACCATCGTGAAGTTTCTGGTGAACATTGCAAGGTAGGAGATTTTTTTTTCGGTTTGGAAGGATTGGTTAAATAAAAAACTCATAGGGGTATTTAACAGTTGAGATGAAAGGGTATGACGATCTAATATTGCAATCGTTGCATATGTCAGGGTGACGATCAGACTTTTGGCAGCCATGCACTTTCTGCACACCGTTGGATCAAACTCTTGTGATCCTACTGCTCGATATCCGTCCGTTATTAATGGTTGATATGATTGTGAATAAGATTTTCCACACTTATTGAAGTTTTAAAATTGCAACGAAAATAATGGAAATTGAAATTAAAAATAAGGAGTAAATTCGAATAATCTTCTCGCATAAGTAAATAGGAAATATTTAAACGTAGCATACGTGCAGTGGAATTTAAAGGGTACCGATACACTTTGGCTCCAATCGCATACTTGCGTGCTTATTCTTTAGTCAATACAAGTGAAGATATTCTGCACTGGACATCCTCATTCCAGTAATGCTTAAGTCTTTGCCCTTTGACTGCAAACTCACTACCATTTGCCTCGTTTTTTATCCAGATTGCTCCTCTTGCTTTTACCTACGTAATACGAAATGGTCTAGACCAGTTGGATTTGAGCTTTCCTAGAAATAAATGAAGTCGAGAGTTAAATAACAAAACTTGCTGCCCAACCTCGAAAGTTTAAGGGGTCAGCCTTTAATCATGCCATTTTTTTTTATCTTTTCCTTGTACAGGTTTTCATTTTCATATCAAAAGTTTCTATGCTCTTCTAATTCGAGTAATTTCATCATTTTAACCGCTTTTGCTCTCTGGAGATCAAGATTTAATTTCCTTAGTGCCTAGAAAGCCTTATGTTCTAGTTTTATTGGTAAATGGCATGCTTTCCCATACACTATTATGTAGGGCGACATGTTTGATGGCGTTTTCAATGCAGTTCAGTAGGCCCAAAGTGATTCGTCTGGTCGCGTGGACCAATCCTTTTGTTTAGGTCCCAATGCGATTTGAAATTTTAGCTTGTCCATTAGTTTGGGATGATGATGCATGCCAATGCGATGCTTGATGTTATACTTTTGTAGCACCTGAGACATTGATCTATTAATAAAATGTGTGCCCTTATCACTTATTATTTCTCATAGAGTTCCAAACCTTGTGAAAATGTTCCTATGAAGGAATCTAATGACTGTTTTAGCATCATTGAAGGTGTTGCAACGGCTTCTATCCATTCTGACATGCAATCAACTGCTACCAATATATGCATATTTAATTATGTGTGAAGGAGGAAATTGACCCATGAAACCAATTCCCCAAACTTCGAATAATTCCACCTCCAAGGTTGAAGTCAATGACATTTCATCCCTTTTTCCTATGTTTCCTTTACTTTGGCACTTATCGCATGTCTTTGCATAGTGATGTGCATCCTTAAATATGTTTGGCCAGAAGTAGCCAGATTGGAAAAATTTTGCTGCTGTGTGCATTCCTCTAAAATGTCCTCCATACCACGATGCGTGGCACGAGTCTAGTATTGCATTTTCCTCTTGTTCCACTACACATCGGCGTATTATTCAATCAACACATTACCTATAAAGAAATGGTTCATCCCAAAAATAAAACCTTGCGTCATGAAAAAGATGCCTCACTTGTTGTCTTATAAGATCGGTTGGGATGACATGGCTTGCTAGATAGTTGGCAATGTCGGCGAACCAAGGGGCATTCCTTTTTTCTACCAGGTTGAGTACAAATACTTGTTCATTCCGAAATTTTTATGATATGTTGAGCATCGTCACTTCAAACTGCTTGTTCTCTAGTCTAGATAGGTGGTCTGCTATAACATTCTCACAACCCTTCTTATCCTTGATCTTTATATCAAACTCTTATTGAAGAAGAATCCATCTGATCAGTCTTGGCTTTGCATTAGCTTTGCTCATCAGATGGCGTATAGCAGTGTGGTCGGTGAATACAGTCACCTTGGATCCTACTAAATAAGAGCGGAATTTTTCTAACTTAAAACCATTACTAAAAACTCTTTCTCAATAGTTGTATAGTTTTGTTGCGCTTTATTTAAAGTTTTGCTAGCATAATAGATGGGATGGATAAGCTTTTCCCCCTTCTGATCTAGAATAGCTCATATCGCATAGTCACTAGCGTAGCACATTAGCTCAAATGGTTTTTCCTATTTAGGTGATATAATGATAGGTGTATGACTAGAACGATTCCGCTTCTGATATATTGAACATTAATTAATTCTATGTTAAATTATTCTAAATACACTAGGAATCACCGCGCAATCAACAGATGAAGTCAATCCACACGGTGACCAAAGTACTAGATATAGTTATTGGCATGTTATGTTGGTGACTTACAATCTACCTCCATGGTTGTCCATGAAGCGTAAATTCTTGATGTTAAATTCATTATTCTCAGGATCCAAACAACTTGGAAATGATATAGATGTCCATCTAGCTTTGTTAATTGACAATTTGAAAATGTTATGGAACACAAACATTCAATGTTTTGATGCACATTGGCAAGAACACTTCATCCTGAAAGCTATTTTGTTGTGGACCATTAATGATTTTCCCGCATATGGTAACTTGCGAGGGTGTCCAACAAAAGGTTATAAAGCATGTACGATTTGTGGAGAGAAAACATCATGATTTTTTTTACCTAGAGGAGGCAAGAATCTGTTTCTTGGACATCGAAAATATCTACCAATCGGACACTCATTTAGAAGACAGAAAAAAGCATTTAATGGAAAACAAGAATATGGAATACCCCATGAACCGCTAAGTGGTGAAGAGATTCTTGTACAATCGAATAGTCTTCATTTTACGTATGGAAAGGGACAACAACTTACATAATCTTATTGGAAGAAGAAATCGATCTTTTTCGAATTGGAGTATTGAAAACATTTTCACGTGCAACATTGTTTAGATGTTATGCACATTGAGAAATTGTGTGTTTGAATATTATCCGAACCCTACTCAATATTCTTGGCAAAACAAAAGATGGAATAAAAGCTCGTGAAGACTTGGCTAAATTAAAACCTGAGTTAGCCCCAATTAAAAAGGGAGAAAAAAAGACATTCTTGCCTCCAGCATGTTACACACTATCGAGGAAAGAGAAAATGAGTGTATGTAAAGCTTATCTGAACTTAAAGTGTCTGAAGGTTATTCATCCAACATAAGCAAATTAGTTTCGATTACTGATTTGAAACTGTATGGGCTTAAATCTCATGACAATCACGTTTTGATGCAACAATTGCTACTTGTAGAATTCGTGGTATTTTGCCTAATCACGTAAGATATGCGATTATTCATCTATGTTTATTCTTCAAAGCTATATGTGGTAAGTCGATTGATTTGTCTAAGTTGAAGGGATTGCAGAATGATGTAGTTATCACTTTATGCCTATTAGCGAAGTATTTTTCACCAGCCTTTTTCACAATCATGGTTCACCTTGTGGTGCATCTTATAAAAGAGATTGAATTTTGTGGACCAGTTTATTTGAGATGAATGTATCCGTTTGAAAGGTATATAAAAGTTTTGAAAGGTTATGTGCACAATAGAAATCGTCCAGAGGGATATATTGGAGAAAATTACATATTCGAAGAGACGATAGAGTTTTGTTCTGAATTTTTACAAGGAGTTGAATCAGTAGGGTTGGGATCATTGAACAAAATGATAGATTCAAATATCGATCGACCATTATCTGCCACCAATTATAAAACATCAACTGAAAATATGATTGATCAAGCACATATGTATATACTTCATAACGTAGATGAAGAGCTTTCATATGTAGATCAACACATGGAAATGTTGTCTAAAGTGAATTCTACTGAGTCTAAAAATAAAAAATGGCTTCAAGATGAACATAATCGCAAATTTAGTTGTTGGTTGCGTGATTGGGTTAGGTTGGCTTTAGGAGTTCAAAGACATTCTATATCACCTTCGTTAAGGTAGATATCACATGAACCTCGTCCAGAAGTTACCATTTACCAAAGTTACATGATTAATGGTATTCAATATCAAACAAAAAAACGTGATGATCTTTGAAGTGTGCAAAATAGTGGAATTATGATAATAGCTGAAACTATGCAAATTTCTAGTTTGAATGACAAAAATCCAATCATGTCAGACATGACCTTTTATGGAATAGTACAAGAAATTTGGGAGCTCGATTATCATAATTTTAAAGTCGTCCTATTCAAATGTTATGGATTGAAGATAATAGTGGGATTAAAGTAAAAGACATGGGATTTACAACCATAGACCTTAATCACATTGGACATAGATCTGACTCCTTCATTTTAGCCACTCAAGCCAAACAAGTGTTCTACATAAGAGATCCAATTAATCCTCGTTGGTCGGTAGTGCTAACGCCTCCCTAAAGAATAGTTGTCGAACATGGTCATGATGAAGTTTATATTGACCAAGATTGTGGGTACGGAGTCATAGAATCCCTAACAAATATTTTCGATGATGACTCGAACACGTATATTAGAAGTGATTGTGATAGTATAAGGATTAATAAATAAGTTAGTGTTATTTTTTTTTATATACAACCACTAATAGTGTTAGTGTTTTTGTGAAAACTCATATTTTTTATACAATCTTTTCTATTTGTAATTAACATAAATTCTTTCTTATGTAGGTTTACATTATGTCTTAGTCAGATAGCGATCATGCTGATGGTGTTCCACCCATGGGTAGATGGACTTCTTGAAATCGAAATACTAGAAGAGTGGCAGTCTTGTGCGAGCTTGCTCAAGATAGGATGGAAGGAGAGCGGCGTACTCTTCAATACAATTCTATGGGTCAAGATATCGGCGAGGCTTCAAAAAAAAATTCATAGTTTTATTGGTCTAAGTGTTAGGACTAAAAAACCGATCGTGCACAATGATTGGTACAATGTTCCATGCCTACTTAGAGAAGATTTGGGATTGTATACAGGTGAGTACATATTATTTAAAATTAATCATGTATTTCTGTAAGAACCTGACCCAAAACATGGTCCTAAACCTGGGTTCTCACTCAGCATGCAAGTTAAATATGATAACAAACGGTTTAGTGCTCATATTTAAAAACTCTTCAAAACATATGAGAAGGGGGAACCCTTAAAACATAACCAACAATTTTCATTTAAGCAAACCAACGAAATAAAACAAGTCTGGCCAGTGTTTATAAAAACATACAATACAATTTAAACAGCTTTTAAACAATGTTCCCCTAGGACTTCTGTCGATCTACATGCTGAATAAACAATGCAATAATAAATGACAGAGTGCCGGCAGCTCCCATGATCAATCAGCTCCCTCCGCTAGCCCTCCTGGTGTTGTCCCAAGTTACCTGAAAGATAAATAAGGGTGAGTATAAACATACTCAGTAAGAATCCCCAACCGGGGTACAATACGATACATCAGTCATCTAGCACCTCAACATGTAAGCAAACAGCTACCAACACAGATCATAGCCCAACGAGCTCATAATGCAAGATCTGGAGTCATCGGAAGTCTCCTACTTCCGGCCTAATGATTGGTTCTCATAACCAATCCTGGGTTCATCACCGAGGCTCTCTCACTCGGGAAAATGATCAGCTCAAAAACTGATCCCAAGGATGTCCAACACCCTCGAGGGTCTATCTCCCTCGACCAAATGATTAGCTCAAAAGCCAATCCCAATGGGGTGTCCTCAAGGGCCTCTTACCCTCGCTGCAAATCTGGACTTACGGGAGAGTTCCCGAAGTCTAGCTCTAATCTGGAAGGAACTGGTGTACTCACGACATTAGCCCGGTGGAGCTCTTCGAACCGGCGCCTAACGCGTGTGCGCGCACACCGCATGCTGCTACAACCGACGTAAATGTGGGGCCTAGGTACAAACTACGCGGGCCAGGTACGCATGCCTAAGACTCGGAAGCGGTGTCACTGATCACAGTAGTGCGAGGCCCTCGGCACTCATCTGTGCAGCATGATCCACTGACCTGAAGCTAAGAACCGGCCAAGGTAGGCTTACACCGTTGGTAGGGTTCCGCTCTAGCAGGCTACAAACTAGGCTTATGCCGAACTGGGTAGCTAAATCCACAATCGGCGGCCCGAGAGGGGGGAGAAAAAGCAATGTACGTTATGCTTTGCTCTACTTCCAACCAGTGGGGACAAAGTACGTTATGTCCGCTCTCAACCTTTGAAGCAATGTACGTTATGCTTCGCTCTACTTTCGACCAGTGGGGACAAAGTACGTTATGTCCACTCTCAGCCTCTGGATGATGACAAACCCTACTATACTATCTAAGAGTATAGAGTAAATGATTCCTGGCTAGCAAACAATAATCGACATCAAACACGCTTACCTAGCATGATACTACGAACTCAAAGCAGGAATCATAAGCATGCTCGAAGAACAAACCTAGCATGGCACTAACATGTACAATAAGGTAAACATGCTAGCAAGAGATCAATCAAAGCTGCTCTATCACTATCATGCTCATAACAGCAAGCAAGCATACAAGGCACAATCATGCTATATAGCAAGGTCCACACAGCCACAATAAGAAATCCTTACCTGGAACAAGCAGAAAACAATAATAATCACAAATCAACAAGCGACCCTCGAGCCTCAAATCGAACCCGAACAGCCTAAACATTTAAATAAAATGCCCTAATTAAATACAATAAACAACAGCCAACAAATCAGGGCCCAACGAAGAAAAGACTAGGGAAATACCATCCGAGAAGCCACAAGGCTCGTACCAACCAACACACCAAGGGCGGCCGGGCGCAGGGTCTGGGCCTGGTGGCGCTGGGAGCAGTGGTGCCGACACGGGCGCTGGCGCAGGCGGTGCGCTGGGGCACCGAGGCTGCGTGCGGACGAGCTGGGGAGAGACAAGGCCGCGCGAGCGAGGGCTCGAGCTCAGCTGGCCGAAGGCGCGCGGGCGCGAGCTCGGCAAGCAACAGGGACGCTCGCTGGGCGACGCGACGCGACGGCCTCAGGGCGCACGGGCTCGGCACGGCGAGCTACAGGGGCGAGCGACTCGGTGCGGTTCGGCACAATGCAGGGTGACACGGACCTGGGCGACACGGGGCCTGGGCGAGGCTGGGCGACGCGGGGCTTGGGCGACGCGACTCGGCACAGTGCGGACTAGGCGAGCAAGGCTGGGCGGCCTGGGCACTGTGAGCGGCTGGGCTCAGGCTGGCTCGGGCTTGGGCGAGCTGGGCAGCCAGGTTGGGCGAGCTGGGCTAGGGCTCGGGCTGGGGGTTGGGGGCTCGGGCTGAAGGAGAGAGAGAGAGAGAGAGAGAGAGAGAAAAGGGAAAAATGGGGAAAAGAGGAAAAATGGGGAAAAAAAGGGAAAAATGGGATTTTTATCCTATTTTTCCATCCTTATCCATTTTATCCAATTTTTAAAATCTTAAAATCCTTAAAATCCCATTTCCCGGCTTCCTCCTTCGAGACCCGACTGAAGCAACCTTTTCCAATAAATAAAACTCGCTTAAAACCAACTCCCAAATCAACACTAAGGGCCCTGGCTCGAATCCCAAGGGATACACTCAGCCAACCATAACTTTGCCCAAAACCCAAATCACAACCGAACTTCCAAACGAATAGCCCAAACATCTCGGGACTCGCAACCACCAACAAACAAGCCTCGACAAAGGCAGGAGCTGCCTCGGGATCCTGAAAATCCACAAATCCTGCCCGGGGAGCCAAAAGACCAAAATACCCCTAAGGGTCAAAAAGCTCTAACGGCCCAACCGAACAACTGAATCTGAACCCGAAGCACCTCGAGAACCGGAATAGAAAACTGGGCCATTACAATTTCATACTTAATTATTAATCAAATGACTTATATTATTATTAGCAGATGACGTTTCAGGTTGATCCTATGACGAAACATAATGTGATGATGTCCATGTCTACAACATTTAGGACATTCAGATACAACCTAACTAGAAATTACATCAAACTATTCATGGACCAACCTACGATTTTAAGAATAGCACCTGCTAAATACTCTTGAATCACACAAGACAAATGGGATAATTTCGTGGACATCAGATTGTTAGAAAAGTTTAAGGTATCTAGCTATTTTATTTATTATTGTAATTTCTACAACCTAGTATATTCATATTAAGTAAATATGTTGTATAGAAAGAATGTGATCAGAAAAAAGAGTTGCAAGCTCTACAAAAGTACCATCATCTTTCTGCTCGAAAGGGATATGCTCAGCTCGTTCATGAACTAGTAAGAAACTCTTTAAATCGTATAAATATATGTTATCATTATGTATTTTAAACTTTACTAAGTCATGATCAGTAAATGTTTATTGTAGAATATAGATCTTAACACTTATCCGTCATGTTGAACTATGGAAAACAGCTTGAAAGGGAAAGGATAAACAGTACGTCGACCAAGACACAATTCAAATGGTTGAAAAATTATAAGTTGTTTTTCATTTCATTTATATTGATTTGGGTTCAACTCTTTGCGTGTGAATTTAAAAATATTTTGCAACAAGATGAATTGGAACTTACATATGAAGATAAAGATATTTTTGCCAATGCATTGGGATCACCGAAACATCGTGGGCATTTTAAAGGAGAATGTTGGTTTGTATCTCCATCGGTTTTTTTTCGGATGACTCAAACGAATTCGAGGATGGGTCGACAACCAAAAAATTCAAGGGGACCAAATACTCAAGTCGATTGCTCTCCGTGTGAGGGAAGTAATAGAGAAGTAATGGAGGAAAATCAAATTCTTCAAGGGGCCGCCGCCGATGGAGAACCCACTGATCATTTTGATGATGTCTCTGATTTAGGAGAAGTAAGTTTCTTATTATTTAGTTTAAATAATATATTTGAATCGTTTTGTATCTTAATTACTATTTGACTTTTCTTTTTCTTAAAGGGTGTGGCATGTCAACTAGTCGTTGAACATGGTGGTGACATTGTTACCATTGGTACAGTGTGCAAATCGTGCAGCTCATCCGATATGGTACATGGTATGCAGTTACGAAAATTCAATGCACGCGTCACGATCGATATGATATTTATGGGCAATGAAGACTTAAACTTGCCCATCCCTATAAACAACGAATTGTACAGCCTTACACACGCTATGAAAATCTTTGTTTCATGACCAAGAAAACTAATTATTACAACACATACTTCATCAAAGAAGGTATAATAATTGTACATTTTATCTTGTAATAGTCCTTTGTTTTACTAATAATATAAAATGTTTATTGTCATAGTCCTCTAATAAAAAAAATGACTAGTAAGAAGTCTATATCAACTACTAGTAAAAAGATTGTTTCAGAATCTCAATCCCAACAATCGAACACGACCATTCCAAACATGATCAAAGTAGTATATAATTATGCTAAAGATCAATTGGGTGAAGGTGGCTTAGTAAATATACCCCTTACAATAAGTGTTTTTTTATTTTGAATGCTCTTATATTGCTCAAGAGGAGATTTTACAATATTGAAATATGGAAGACAAGCTATATTCTCATACTCTCTTACATCGGGTAAGTTATCGATTTTCTTCCCAATAGTTATGTTTTCATACGACTTTACGCATTTTTCTTGTTTAATAACGTTTCCACATTCTATTTCAGTTGTATATGGGCTACTTCCGATCAAACAATAATGAATAACTACATAATGGTAGACGGTTCCAACTTTGCATCAGTTGGGAAAAAAAATAATGATTAAATTAACTGTCTAGTTGCTAGGTTGGACATGTAGGACGATCTCAATCAATGAATATTCTTCCTCTTTAATACCGGGTATGCGTTCCAAATTTTGCATCTTTAATACTTATTAATTATGTTTATATAAGGATCAATATTTGTTAATTTGTAAATATATATAGGCACCACAAGATTTTGGTCGTCCTAATTCTTAAGGACAATACGACTTACATTTTCAACTCATTAGGTGAAAATCCCCTCGATGAGGGTTTGCACGATATCGTAATGGGGTAAGTTTCTAAAAAATAAACTTTTGAGCTTTGAATTTATACTTTATCTTCCTAAAATTTCAACATTACAAATGTAGTGCCTACCGAGTGTGGCATTCAAAACATTTTTTGAGGGCCAAACAATTATGTTGGAAATGGGTGAAGGTAAAGTATAGTATTTAAATTATTTTTTAGTCTTTTCTTGTGATGTTGAATTATCGTATTAAGTTTGTAACTATTTTTTTCACTAGTGCTCTAGACAAAGTTGATCTATAGTATGTGGATTTTATGTCCAACTATTTATGTGGAAGATGATATATAGCCCATCAACGCACATATTGAAACTTGTAAGTTTTGTAATTAACACATTCATGTTAAATATAATCATATAAATTGTAATGGCCCAAGTTTTCGTTCCGGATCTTTAGGTATGTTCGAATATTTATTCAGTCAATTGGTTGGGCCATTAGGGCTTCCTAAGCTTCCAGGGGTATTTTGGTCATTTGGCCTCTGAGGGCATTTTAGGTAATTGTTCAGGGTTTTGGGTTGTTTCCAAGTCTTGCGTTGAGATGTTAATTGTGTTCTGGTTTCAGGTTTCAGGACCGGGAGTTGTTAGAGGTCGTTCGGGATTTTATAGGAAATTGGAATTTAATTGTGAGCTCGCGAGGACTCGAAGGGGGAACCTCTAAGGACACTTGGGACTTGCAGCGTTTTTGTAGCATTTTTAAAAAGAAAATCAAATTGAAAATTCCCTTGTCCTCCTCTTTTACTCGTGAAATACCCTAGCTGACTCCCCAATCTTCCTTCTTCCCCATCGTCCACCTTTGCACCCGAGAACCACCGCCGATCCAGCCTCAGCCGCAAACAGCCCTCACCGCCGGCACCGTTGCCATCGCTTCCAGCCGCACACCATCGTAGCTGCACAGCAGCCTCTTGCCGTCACTACCCATCTCCCCAATGCAGCTGAAAAGCCCGCATCGCCCCGCACAGCAGCTCGCCCTCGTAAGCTCTGCCTGCCTGCAACCGTGCAGCACGCCCGAGCGCATCACCATGTGAAGAACGCTGCAAGTAGCCCTACTATTTTCCCTCGCCTGCATCCTCTCCGTTCTGCTTCTCCCACAGTGAAGCTTGCCGCTCGACGCAGCACCCAACCCGCACAATCGCATCGACGCAGAGCTACATGCTCCCTCGCCTCAAGAGCAACAGCCACAGCCCCCTGACGCTCGGATCGCTCGCCCACGCTCGCCCAACAATCCAGTGATCTGCCGCCCACGCCTGCATGCTACCGAGGCCTTCCGCACACCTACGCCGTGACCCTTGCCGAGGCTTACCGCAACCTAACTGTAACGGCCCAGGTTTTCATCCCTGTCTTCCAGGTATGTCTTGAGGGTATTTTGGTCGGGTCGTTAGGGTTGTTTCTACCTTTTCTCAACTAAATATATTCTTGGTTGTTCACAATTAGGGTTTGGTTGCATTCCGGTTGAGTTTGGGTGTTGGGAGTTGCAAAAAAAATAAGAATTAGTGTTTTTGTCGGAAATTAAAGTGCAACAGCTGAGGCTTAAACGCTTGGTTAGATAGCAGTAGGGCTTTGCCAGTTGACCTATAGGTAGTTTCTGATACTTTTTCCACAGATTAATTGTTTGGCCTTGGTTTCATGACTTAAGTGGGATTTATTTGATAAGATAGGTTTTATTCTTTTCTCTCCCAAATCCCAAGACGCAAGCGTTCGCCGTTCCTCCAAGCTTCCCGTGCAGTTTGCGATTCCACCATCTCCCGAGAGCCTTCGTCGATCGACTATTCCGGGTAATCGATTCTCCTTGTTTGATTCTTCCTCCTTGGTTGTTGTTATCGATTCATGGCCTAGGGTTGTCGATTTCTTGTTAGTCGAGAGGTTGAGGGCTTGTTGTTGTTTGTGTTTGTTTGTTGTGGTGTGCAGCCGAGAGGACTCCCGCAAACCCTAGCCCCGAGACTCATCGCCCAGCTCATGCCAGCCCTCACCACGACACGCCTACCCAGCACCGAGACGAGTAACTCAAACAGCAGCTCCGCGCGCACTCTCTGCCCAGCCGCGCAGCAGCACCGTGTCGCACGCCCTCGCCGAGCCGCTCACCTGCGCACGCCAATGCGCACAACAACCATCCGCGCGCCATTCCCTTGCTCACTTGCCTTGTCGGGCGCACCAACCTTCTTGTCGTGTGCCTTGCAGCCGAGGCATCCTTGGTGTTTGGCCGAGCGGCGTGAGTTCACTCCTGAACGAGACCGAGCTTTTGTTTTATATTTTATTTTAGGGCCCATAATTAGTAATTTAATTACTGTTGTTTGCTAGGTTTCCGGTTCTCTAGGTTATCTATTTGCAGCTCGGGTGTCCACTTGTGTGATTGTTTGTCTTCCGATTCAGGTAAGGATTTCTTACCGAAGTTGTATGGGCCCTGCGATATTTCTGTGATTGTTGTTTGTATGTCTGCTTATGATTACCAGCATGTTTAGTTATTAGGTGCTTTGTTCTGAATTCCAACTGGCATGACTTCTCGTGATTATTCTCATGTTAGTTCCATGCTAGGTTGTTCTGTTCTGGCCTATTCGTATTCTGTTCTTGTTTCGTAGTACCATGCTAGGTTCGTTGATTCTGTTGAGCACGTGTTAGTATGTTTATTGTTAGCTATTTATAACATAGTGTCATGATAGGTAGCATCATCCACGCGAGGGTGCATAACGTAACTTTCATCCGTGGCAGGGACGCGCGAAGCAGTACTCCGTCCTTGATCCGTCGTTAGGGTTTAGCTAACCCTAACGGCAGCCCAGTCTTAATCTTGGGTGAGGGTGGCAGACTGTTAAATGCCCCAACGGTTGGGGGAATGACGAGGCATTGCTTTGTCCCCGGCAGTCGACACGACCTTAGCATGTCGACAGTAGCCCTTAATTACCACCTGATAGGGCAAGGACCGATCTCTAGTGTAAGCCTACCACGGACGGTTTCTTAGCCTCAGGTGCGGTGGTACAGGATGACATAGTCATAGTGTCCTGGTCTCACACCACTATGTTCAGTGACACTGATCCAGAGATTCTTTTAGGCATGCGTACTGGACCAGGGCAGCTTGCCCGAGACCCAGCACCTCCCTGGTTTGCAGCAGCATGAAGTGTGCATTCACGCTCATTACAACGCCGACTGGAGAGCTCCTTGGGATCTTGAGTTTAGTGCACCTTTCGTATAGTCAGTATAGTAGAAAAGCTGAGGCCGAGACTAGTTTCTCATAGAGTTTCAAGTTTTAAGATAACTCCCGAAGTAAGACCGTAAGATGGCATCCGTTTATAGTTATGTATGGATTAATGTAAAGTGCTCTCTTCAGTGTTTGTATTTATAGCATGCATACATTCTACTAGATGACCAGTTGTATCATATTGTACCCCGGTTGGGGATTCTTACTGAGTAATTCGTTACTCACCCTTAATTTTGTGGTTTCCACAGGTAACCAGGGCGCATGACCAGTTGGCTGAAGGAGGAGCCGCTGATCATGGAATCCTGCTGTTTTATCTCTGAGTCTTATGTTACGGATTTTTCTTTATATATTCTTGAATGCATGTAGTTAGGGCACGGAGCCCTTAGGATGTTTTGGATTGTATCTGGATTCTATCTTTTCATTGAAATGATTTGGAACTGAATGTTTGAATAAATTTCTTATCAGAGTACGTTTTGAATTATTTATAGCTTGGAACAAGTACTTGGAAACAGGAACAAGTTTCAGGATGTTTTTATGCTTGCTAGTTTAATGGATGATTGAAAGTTTTAAATTTATACAGAATCTGGATGGCAATCTTGCATAACTTGTTTAGGTTTTAAAAGCATGCATTGAAGTAAAGGCCTAGGTTAGAACCTCTTTCGGGTCGGGTCCTTACACTAACCAAGTGCCCAGGCTTGCTGCCGAGAGCAAGCCTTTCTCGGTTTTGGGTAAGGCTCTTTTCCAGAGGCTGTTTGTCGGCGGTTGTTGACCTGTTGCTTAGGTTAATTCTATTTTTTGCTATGTTTATTGCTAGGTCATTCGTGTGCCCCTACAGCCTGAGATCACTTCTCGTTTGTCAGCTAATTCCACTGTTCAGGTAAGGGTTCCTTGCCAAGGTTGTGTGGACCCTGCGCATGGCTTTGATAAACTCCTAGTTGATTGTTCTGCATGATTTTATGAATTGTTAGTGGATAGGTTTGTGCAGGTTGAATGAATGATTGATCTGTTTTATATGCCTGACTTGTATGCCATGTTTCCTGTTTACTGTGTGGTACACGTTCTGTTGCTATGGCTTGGCATGTAGTTTCTGAGATTGGTTGTATCACACCCTTGTGTAATAAGTGTCTTGAATGTCTGCACTTGTCTTTCTGACTATAGACTCGTTGATTTGTTAGACACTGTTGGCTCTAGGTTGCCTATAGTAGTAGTTCTTGATAGGGGGACCCGAGTGACAGTCGGTTTGCGTGCTGGCTCGTTTAACCAAGTGACAGTCAAGTTGCGTGCTGGCTTGGATGTCTCACGAGTGACAGTCGAGTTGCGTGCGGGCTTATTGTGCCCTGAGTGACAGTCGAGTTGCGTGCTGGCTCGGTTTGTGTTATGGTTGAGCCCAGTTGTGTACTACCCGGTATAGCTAGGACAAGCCGAGTAGTGTGCTATACCTAGGTAGCCAGTTGAGTGCTAACCTAGTTTTGTATTTGAGATAGACAATCAGAAACCGAAGCCCTTAGGTTGCCCTCCAGTTTTAGTAAACCTAGTGGTGTGTTGACCCTGCTCGTCACTTGTTGACCTTTATTGTTGAGACTGCCTATATGTGATGTTATTGCTTGTATGATAGGATGCTAAATGATTTGTCCTGCATAATGTACCCCGGTTGGGGAATTCTTACTGAGTGCAATTGTACTCACCCTTTTTGTGGTTTCTTCCACTAGGTAACTTGGCACAGCATCGAGGTGGCTAGTGGAGGAGCTGGTTGATCATGGGGGCAAGTCTGTTGTATCTTCCTTTCTGCATTGCACTTTACTTTCTGAAAGACTTTTATTCTGTTGGGTTTAAATTCTTTTGTATACTCTGGCCAGAGGCTAAAGATTTTTAAAGGATTATGTTTTAACTATGGTGTTTTGAGTTATTGAATTATTTTATGAAGTGCATGTTTTCTTAAATCTTTTGTGTCCATATTTTGAAATTATGAGTCTTGGCAATTAATAAGGACCATTTGTGACCATTTAGAGCGGGTTCTTACAGTTGGTATTAGAGCTCAGAGTCATAAATTCTGTAGACTGGCCTACTGAGTTAGGTCGTTATGTCCCATGATCATCAGCACTCTAACAGCCGCCAGGTATGTGTTTAAGCTTGTTTAAGGGTTATGTTTACATTAATTGCATCTTGCATACTAGGCTTGTTTTTTTGTTGGCAGTGTTGGTCCAAGCTTGGACTAACTTAGTGTTTTAGGTACAGATCGCAGTATGTCGATTACCCGTCGTGGAGCAGGATCGTCTGGTACAACCAATCGAGGTGTTAGCATTGAGATATCGACTGATGAGACAGCATCGGGACTGAACTAGACCCGTAGGCCGCTTGTGGCCCCAGTTACTGATTTACCTCGAGTAGGGGGAGAGACTTCTCAACCCCAGACTACAGCTCCATTAGTAGAGCTGACATTGATGATGCGTGAGATGATGCTCATGATGGCTGAGCAGAGGGCCGAGTCTCAAGCAAAATTTTTAGCACAGCTTGCAATGCAGAGAGAGGAATCTCGAGCCTAGATGGCTCATTTAACTCAATTGTTTAATCAGGAGCCACCAGTTGTACCTGCAGCCCTAGTGAACCCTCAGGAAGGGCAGGAGCCTGTAGCTGTTGAGGTTGCTGCAGGAAATGGAGCCGTCGATTATGGCCATTGGCTCAAAGATTTCTACAAGTGGAAGCTTAAGGAGTTTAATGCAACTGAAGACCCGCTGAAGGCAGCGAGATGGTTGGCCAGAATGGAGTAAATCTTTCAGGTAATGGATTGTCCAGATGCTCATAGACCGCGGTGTGCCGCGCATGTCCTTGCTGACATAGCAGTATGGTGGTAGGAGTCCACACTTCGAAGCAGACCTGCAGGATCCCGACCCCCTACTTCGAAATTCTTCAGGGCTGCATTCAAGACGCAGTACATCAGTGAGGAGGCCCAGCAAGAGATGGTTGAGGCATTTAATAGTCTGAAGCAGGGAGATGATTCCATAGAGGAATATGAGAGGAAGTTTTTTTAGCACAGTCACTTTGCCCCAGAGCTAGTTACCACAGAGGAACTTAAGATTAAGAAGTTCATTGGAGGGCTCAGGTTGGAGGTTGCCGAGGACATCAGGGCACTCGCTCCAGGCACCTACACCAAGAATGTGGCACTGGCCAAGATTTACAATAGGAAGTATCCCCGTGTGAAGGTTGCTGCAGTGACTCAGAGTCTGCAGGCCAGTTCAGGGCAAAAGAGGAAATTTGATCAGAGGGGTCAACAGCGCCTACATGGCCATTTTCAGTTGAGAGATCAGGGTCACCAGCAGGGCGTAGTGAGACAGCCGCCTTATTGTCAGACTTGTGGCAAGAATCACTTTGGAATGTGTGGGACTTCATCTAGATCTTGCTTCAGATGTGGTAAGGAAGGGCACATGCCCAAAGCGTGCCCTCAAGGTGAGATAGCAGTTAGACCGGCTCAGCACTAGGGCCGAGTATTCACCACGACTCGGAAGAAGGCCGAGAAGACTGATGCAGCTGTTGCAGGTACTTTACTTATCCTAGACCACTATGCATATGTTCTGTTTGATTCGGGCTCGACCCATTCTTTTATCTCTACGTTGTTTGCTAGTCAAGCTTGTTTAGTGCTGGAACCTTTAGGGTTCGAACTGTGTGTTGCCACTCCTTTGGGAGTTAGTATGTTGGCTAGTGATAAGGTTAGAGATGGTAGGATCCTAGTATCTAGAGAGTCTTTAGCAGCCACCCTCATAGTTTTTCCTATGAGTGGGTTTGATGTAATCCTAGCAATGGATTAGTTAGCGAGCACCATGCACTAATTGACTACCGCTAGAAGGAAGTGGTGTTTAGGCAGCCTAAGAAACAGAGTTTCAAGTTTTGCGGTGTCCGGAGCGGAGTCTGTCCGCCGTTGATTTCTGCAGTGAAAGCCCAACGTTTGTTAGCTCGAGGAGCTTGAGGCTTCTTGGCAAAGTTGTCTAGAGGAGATCGTCCTCCGTTGTCAGTTGATCAGGTGTCAGTCGTACAAGAGTATGCAGATGTGTTTCCAGAGGAGTTTCCTGGGTTGCCACCTAAGCGGGAGGTTGACTTCACCATTGAGCTTGAGCTGGGGACTCTCCCAATCTCAAAAGCTCCTTACAGGATGGTGCCAGTAGAGTTGAAGGAGCTGAAGGTTCAGTTACAGGAGATGTTGGACCGAGGTTTCATCCGACCTAGTGTGTCCCCGTGGCGAGCACCAGTGCTATTTGTGAAAAAGAAAGACGGTTTGATGCGCCTCTGCATAGACTACAAAGAACTGAATAAGGTTACAGTGAAGAACAAGTATCCGTTGCCTGGTATTGATGACTTGTTCAATCAGCTCCAGGGAGCTTCTGTGTTCTCAAAGATAGATTTGAGATCTGGATACCATCAATTGAGGATCAGGGATGCAGACATCCCCAAAACAGCTTTCAGGTCGAGGTATGGCCACTACGAGTTTGTGGTAATGTCTTTCATGTTAACCAATGCCCTAGCAGCTTTTATGGATATGATGGACAGAGTGTTCAAGGAATTCTTGGACAGCTTTGTCATCGTATTCATCGACGATATTATGATATATTCTAAGTCCAGAGAGGATCATGCTTCGCATATAAGACAAGTTTTGACAGCTCTGAGAGAAAACCAGTTGTATGCCAAGTTCTCCTAGTGTGATTTTTGGTTGGAGCAGGTTGCTTTCCTTGGACATGTTGTATCCAGAAATGGCATAGCAGTGGACCCCGCCAAGATTGATGCAGTGAGTTCTTGGGCTAGACCGACCACGGTCGTAGAGATATGCAGCTTTCTAGGTTTGGCAGGCTACTACCGAAGGTTCGTCAAGGACTTTTTTGCCAAGGCAGCACCCCTGACCAGGCTGACTAAAAAGGGTGTTGAGTTTTTTTGGGATGATAAGTGTGAGGAAAGCTTTGTTGTTTTGAAGAACAATTTGACTACAGCTCCGGTGTTGTCAGTTCTAAAGGGAACATGTCGTTTTGTGGTATATAGTGATGCTTCTAAGTATGGGTTGGGTTGTGTTCTGATTCAGCATGGTAAGGTTATTGTTTATGCTTCGAGACAGTTGAAACCATATGAGAAGAACTACCCGATGCACGACATGGAGTTAGCAGCAGTGGTGTTTGCTTTGAAAATCTTGAGGAATTACTTATATGGAGAGAGGATTAAGATGTTTACACACCACCAGAGCCTCAAATACTTCTTCACTCAGAAGTAGAGGAGATGGCTGAAGTTGGTAAAAGATTATGACTCCGAGATCCTGTATCATCCAGGCAAGGCCAATGTTGTGGATGATGCCTTAAGCAGGAAGACTTCACATTCTGCAACCTTGCTGAGTTCACAGGTCCTGTTGCGCAAAGAGTTAGAGCGAGCTAGTATAATAGTGTTGTTGGGAGAGGTTACCGCTAGGGTGGCCCAGTTGACTGTTCAACCATCCATCAGGCGGAGGATTATTGATAGCCAGCTGAGTGATCCCGAGTTGAGCCAACTGATTACCAAAGTGCAGGTCGACGGAGACTTTGATTTTATTGTGGCACCAGATGGTGGTTTGAGGTATAGAGGATGCCTTTGCGTACCAGCGGACACTAGACTGAAAGCTGAGTTGCTTTCTGAGGCTCACAGTTCCCCGTTCACTTGGTACCCAAGGGGCACCAAGATTTATCAGGACCTTAAGCAGACTTTCTGGTGGAACAACATGAAAAGAGATATTGCAGAGTTTGTTAGCCGGTGTCTCACTTGTCAGCAAGTGAAGACTCCCAGACAAAAACTCGTAGGGTTATTGCAGCCACTGAGTATACCTTAGTGAAAGTGGGAAGAGAATTCCATGGATTATATCTCTGATTTTCCGAGGACGCTTAGAGGGTTTACTCATATCTGGGTGATAGTAGACCGTTTGACCAAGAGTGCACACTTCATCTCCGATAAGATCACTTATACCGTGTAGCAGTGGGCACAATTGTTTTTAGAGCAGATTGTTCGGTACCATGGGGTATCAGTTAAGATTGTGTCCGACAGGGACTCCCGTTTCACTTCTCGCTTCTGGAGGGCGCTTAAAAAAGGTTTGGGTACCCAGTGCAGTCCTAGTATTGCGTTTCACCCTCAGACTGATGGACAGACTGAGAGGGTGAACCATATTTTGGAGGATATGCTGAGAGCTTGTGTGCTTGACTTCCCGGGTAGTTGGGACCAGTATTTGTATTTGATGGAGTTCGCTTACAACAATAGTTATCAGGCGACAATTCAGATGGCTCCGTTTGAGGCGTTGTAGGTCTCTAGTGTTCTGGAAAGAGGTTTGTGACAGACAGATTTTGGGTTCCGAGTTGCTTTAGTTGACTAATGATGCAGTACAGAAGATCCGAGCTCGTTTGTTGACTGCCTAGAGTAGGCAGAAGAGCTACGCCAATGTTAGGCGTAGAGACCTAGAGTTTGATGTGGGACAACATGTCTTCCTGAAGGTAGCACCGATGCGTGGAGTACTGAGGTTTGGGAAGTGGGGCAAGCTGAGTCCTAGGTTTGTGGGACCTTTTGAGATTCTTAAGTGAGTTGGTCCAGTGGCATACCGATTAGCGTTGCCCTCTTCGTAGGCATCTGTGCATAATTGTCGATGTTACGTCAGTATGTCGCGGACCCGTCCCACATTGTTGATTACAAGCTGAACCAGGATCTGAGCTTCTAGGAGAAGCCTGTGGAGATTTTAGCTTGAGAGCGCAAGGTTTTGCGTAACCGAGAGATCAACCTAGTCAAGGTTCAGTGGTGAAATCAGAAAGCAGAGGAAGCAATATGGGAACTTGAGGATGAGATGAGAACGCACTACCCAGAGTTATTCAAGTCTTAGAACTTTTGGGGACGAAAGTCTTAAAAGGACGGAATACTGTAAATGCCCAGGTTTTCGTTCTAGATCTTCAGGTATGTTAGATTATTTATTCATCGTTTGGTTGGGCCATTAGGGTTTCCTAAGCTTCTAAGGGTATTTTGGTCATTTGGCCTCCGAAGGCATTTTGGGTAATTGTTCAGGGTTTCAGGTTATTTCCTAGTCTTGCATTGAGATGTTAATTGTGTTCTGGTTTCAGGTTTCAAGACCTGGAATTGTTGGAGGTCGTTCGGGATTTTACAGGAAATTGGAATTTAATTGTGAGCTCGCGAGGACTCGAAGGGGGAACCTCCAAGGACACTTGGCACTTGAAGGGTTTTTGTAGCATTTTAAAAAAGAAATCAAATGAAAATTCCCTTGTCCTCCTCTTTTGCTCGTGAAATACCCTAGCCGACTCCCCAAGCTTCCTTCTTCCCCATCATCCACCTTTGCATCTGAGAACCACCGTCGATCTAGCCCCAGTCGCGAGCAGCCCTCACTGCCTGTGCCCTTGACATCGCTTCCAGCAGCACACCATCGCAGCCGCACATCAGCCTCTTGTCGTCGCTGCCATCTTCCTAGTGCAGCCAATAAGCCTGCATCGCCCTGTACAGCCGCTCGCCCTAGCGAGTTCCGCCTGCCTACACCCGTGCAGCACGCTCGAGGGCATCGCCACACGAGAAACTCTAAAAGCATCCCTACCGTTCGCCCTCGCCTGCATCCTCGCAGTTCCCCTTCTCCCACAACGAAGCCTGTCGCTCGACGCAACACCCAGCCCGCACGGCCGCATGACGCAGCGCTGCACGCTCCACCGCCGCGCGAGCAACAGCCGCAGCCTCCTTCCCCTCGGATCACTCGCCCACGCTTGCCCAACAAACCCACGATCTACCGCCCATGCCTGCACGCTACCGAGGCCTCCCGCACGCCCACGCCGTGACCCTTGCCGAGGCCTGCTGCAACCTAACCAAGTCGCCCTACCTTATTGCTGAGAGCAAGCCCTTCTCAGTTTTGGGTAAAGCTCTTTTTTTTAGGCTGTTTGTTGGCTATTGTTGACTCGTTGCTTAGGTTAATTCTGTTTTGTGCTATGTTTATTCATAAGTCATTCGTGTGCCCCTACAGCCCGAGATCACTTCTCATTTGTTGGCTAATTCCACTGTTCAGGTAAGGGTTCCTTGCCGGGGTTGTGTGGACCCTACGCATGGCTTTGATAAACTCATAGTTTATTGTTCTGCATGATTTTATGAATTGTTAGTGGATAGGATTGTGCAGGTTGAATGAATGCTTGATCTGTTTTATATGCCTAACTTGTATGCCCTGTTTCTAGTTTACTGTGTGGTTCATATTCTGTTGTTCGGGCTTGGCATGTAGTTTCTGAGATTGGTTGTATCACACCCATGTGTAATAAGTGTCTTGAATGTCTGCACTTGTCTTGCTGACTATAGACTCGTTCATTCGTTAGACACTGTTGGCTCTCGGTTGCCTATAGTAGTAGTGCTTGCTAGGGGGACAAGAGTGACAGTCGAATCACGTGCTGGCTCGTTTACCCAAGTGATAGTCGAGTTGCGTGTTAGCTTGGATGTCTCACGGGTGACAGTCGAGTTGCGTGCTGGCTCGTTTTCAAAAGTGACAGTCGAGTTGCTTGCTGGCTTGGATGACTCACGAGTGACAGTCGAGTTACATGCGGGCTCGTTTGGCCTGAGTGACAGTCGAGTTGCGTGCTGTCTCGGTTTGTGTTAGGGTTGAACCCAGTTGTGTGCTGCTCGGTATAGTTAGGACAAGCTCAGTAGCTTGCTGTAGCTAGTTAGCCAGTTGAGTGCTAACCTAGTTTTGTCTTTGAGATAGACATGCTGTAAGGACCCGACCCAAAAGGGGTTCTAAATGGGCCTTTACCCCAATGCATGTATTCAAAATAAAAGACAATATGCAACATGGTTTCGGATTCCAAGTAAAAACAAAACGTTCAACAATCAAAACAATTTACTCTAAAACCTGTCCCTGTTTCCAAGCACCTGTTTCAGGATAAATACATTTCTAAAAGCATACTCTGATCAGAGATTTATTTAAACCATTCAAACCTTCCACAAGTACAACTATCTTTGGAATCCATAAAACATAAGAAAACATCCTAGGACTCGTGCCCGTCTACATGCATTCAGTGGGAAATAACAAAAGTCAAGAGTCATGATTTAATAAAATGGTCGAGATGACAAAGCGCAGGCCCATGATCATAGCTCCTCCTTCACCATCTGTCTCGCTCCTTGGTTACCTGTGGAAACCACAAAATAAGGGTGAGTAACGAGTTACTCAGTAAGAATCCCCAACCGGGGTACAATACGATGCACATGGTCATCAAGATGAGTGTATGCAAGCTGTGAATATAAACACAGAATAGAGCACATAGCTTAGCCCACACTTGGGCCTCGGATGCCAACTCAGGGTCTTAGTCCGGAAACAAACCTCCACACAAATCGTCCTATACGAGAAACAAATCCCGGCCTCAGCCTGTCTACTGTCGAATGAAAGGTACACTAGCTCAAGATCCCGAGGAGCTCTCCGGTCGGCGCTGTAATGAGCGTAAGCATGCACCGCGTGCTCTGCGAACTATGGAAGTGCGGGTCCAGTGGCAAGCTGCCCATGTCCGCCACCACGCCTAACTAAATCTCGGATCGGTGTCACCGACATAGGGTGTGAGACACGGACACGTGAACTATGTCGGCTGAACCACCGCACTTTGAGGCTAAGGAACCGGTCGTGGTAGGCTTACACCGAAGCGGTCCCGCCCTAACAGTGGCAATCAAGGGCTACGGCCGAACACGCCGAGGCGTGCCGATCGCCGGACGCAGGCAATGCCAAGTCATCATCCCGACCGTTGGGGCATTTAACGATCGCCACCCTCACCCGAGATTGCGGGGCTCACGGTCGGGTTAGCTAAACCCTAACGGGGTCGAGGACGGAGAATCGTCTCGACGTCCCCGCCATGGATGCAAGATACTTTATGCATCGGGCCGGATGATGCTATCTTCCGAATTCTAACTCGCCTTAACAATCAAAGCAAACAATCCAATACGTGCTCAAAAGAATACAAAGCAGACCTAGCATGGTACTACGGAACAAGAATGATTATGAGCATGCCAGAACGGAACAACCTAGCATGGACTAACATGAAAGAACAACATACGAAGTCATGCCGATCCAGAATTGTAACAGAGCACCTAAACTATACATGCCGATAATCACAAAAAAACATACAACATCAATCACATAGAACATCGCAGGTCCACACAACCCCGCAGAAGAAATCCTTACCTTGGTGGAAGACTTCTACACACAAATTCCTAAAGTCGCGAACACTTCCGAGGTAGCTATCGAGAACCTACAAGCATAGTAACAATTACAACCATAGCCCTAAAAATATAATAAAACAAAGAGGCTCGGCGGAGAGCACACACACGCACACGACGACAATAGGTCGGGCACTTCTTGGTGGCCGATGCACCTGGATCTGGCGCTGGGCGCGCGCTGGCAGCGCTACGGCACGCACTGCGGCGGCGCGCGTCAGCTGAGCGCGGCGATGCACGACACGGCCGAGCGACACACGGCTGGCGAGGGCGCGCGCGGCTGGGCGTGGCGAGGCGGACGCGGCGAAGCCGCTCGACGGGCGGCGAAGGTGCCGGGCGCGATCTGGCGTCTCGCTCGCGAGCGACTGGGCGACTCGGCTGCGATGGCGATCGGGCGATGGGTCGCTCATTCTTTGGGCTTGCGACGTCGCGATCTGGGCGTGACAGAGCCGCCGACGACGCCAATTGGCTGGGCGGGCTGGGCGAACGGCAGGGCGATCTGGGCGCGCAGAGGGTCGCCGTCGACGAGCCGGGCCGATCACGACGAGCTCATTTCTTTGGGCTTCCCTCGGCTGGCTGCACAACACACACACACAACCCCTTTTTCTTACATTCGGCCAGCAAGAATCCATACTGGAGAAGATGAAGAGAAAGAAGACTTACCCGGAATGACGATGATCGAACCAAGGAGATGCAAGGAGGTTGAAAATCAGCAAGAGGGCTAGGGGGAACAAGCTTGGACAGCAAAGGGGAGATTTGGAGAATGAAGAACCAAAAACCTAATTCCTTCTTTTTTTTCATTTAACCAAATGCACCAAACTCCAAGATCCAAGGTTAAACATAATATGACGCAGAAAGAGCAACAATAGCTCTCAATAGCTCATCTGGCACGCATCCCCACAAGCTTCCCTGGAGACCCGGGTTCAAAACCCAGTTGCAACACATTTTCCTTTCTTTTACTTTTTGCACCAAACCTTGCTCAAACCCTTCCACAAAGCCTCACAAACCTACATAAATCCAACCAATATTTTAGCAATTAGAAAAGACATAAACGGCCCTGACGGCCCGACCAAATTACCAAAATACCCCTTTGGGCATACCTGGAAGACCGGAGCGAAAACCTGGGCCGTTACACAATCAGAGATCGAGGCCTTTAGGTTGCCCTCCGGTTTTAGTCAGCTCAGTGGTGTGCTGACCTTGCTCGTCACTTGTTGACCTTTATTGTTGAGACTTCCTATATGTGATGTTATTGCTTGTATGCTAGGATGCTAAATGATTTGTCTTGCTTAATGTACCCCGGTTGGGGAATTCTTACTGAGTGCAATTGTACTCACCCTTTCTGTGGTTTCTTCCACCAGGTAACTTGGCACAGCACCGAGGCGGCCAGTGGAGGAGCTGGTTGATCATGGGGACGAGTCCGTTGCATCTTCCTTTCTGCATTGCGCTTTACTTTCTGAAAGACTTTTATTCTGTTGGGTTTAGATTCTTTTGTATACTCTCGCCAGAGGCTAAAGGTTTTTAAAGGATTATGTTTTAACTGTGGTGTTTTGAGTTTTTGAATTATTTTATGAACTGCATGTTTTCTGAAATCTTTTATGTACATATTTTGAAATTATGAGTCTTGACATTTAATAAGGACCATTTGTGACCATAAATATATACAGAACATGCACTAATTTGGCATTTAATATGGACCATTAGTGACCATAAATATAAACAGAACATGCACTAATTTGGTGTTTTGAATTATGTGTCTTGAAGTTCAAAAATGGCCTAAGAAAATTCACTCAAGCTGATATTGATGAGGTACGATTAGAATGAGCAAAATTCATAGCTAGACATATGATACAAAGATAGTACGTACGGAGAAATAAATTACTTGTACGTGGTTTAAATTTTAATTGAATAGCTAGATGCATGTGACTGTACAATATAGATTCTGGAAGGCTGAAGTCCCATTTATTACATCCTAGATTTTGGATTTGTCATTATGTTTACATACAGATGGATTTTGGATTTGTCATTATGTTTATATACAGGCAATGATAGGAAAGTTCGACGCTGAAAAATTGATTCAGAATTTTTCTGTTATGGTTGAAACGCAATTTGATAAAGAAATTAAAGTTATCAAAAGTGACAATGGTCAAGAATTTTTTAGCTTGAAGCCTTTTTTGCAAATAAAGGAATTTTGCATCAAATCTCTCATGTTAATGTTGCACAGCAAAATGGTCGAGTTGAGCGTAAGCATAGACATATTCATAATATTGATCGAGCCTTACATTTTTAAGCAAAATTGCCAAAGTATTTTTTGGGGTGAATGTGTCCTAACTATCGTGCATCTTATAAATAGAACCCCTACCCTTGTGTTGGATGGAAAAACGCCTCATGAATGCCTATTTGGTCAAACTCCTTCATATGATGGTTTACGTGTTTTTGGGTGTCTGTGTTATGCAACAAATAGGCCTCGGGTAAAAGACAAGTTCGACTTAAAGTCTAAGAGGTTTATTTTTGTTGGATATCAATTTGGAAAGAAAGCTTGGTGCCTTTATGTTATGATTTAGAAAAACATGAGTTTTTTATTAGTCGTGATGTGCAATTTTTTTAGGACAAATTTTCCTTTATTGAGACTCTTCTTGACATGCGATATAGCAATGGGAAATATATTTTTCTCAAACAACATTATGGGATGATAAAGATTATAAATATAGTAATGATGTTTTGACCGAAGTGATATTCGTTTGGTCTACAGTTGAAATTCTTGTGTGGATACTGAATGTGTTGGTATAGGCTCTAGTGACAAATACAGTCGTGGGCATCGTACAAAATTTCCCTAGATAAAGTTTCATGATTATGTTACAAATACAGTCATGAAACAACATATAGACTCTAATACACGCAATACTCCCCCCTCTCGATCTGATTCCTCAGGTAAACGTTTTATTATCACTTGTTATGTTGATTATAAAAAAAATTTCAATGAGACATAGATGTTTTCTAAAGGAAATTTTGAAGGAAAAAGAGCCAACCTCTTTTCAAGAAGCTGTAAAACATCCAGGTTTGTGTAAGGCGATGCAGGTTGAGATTGATGTTGTTGAACGCAATGGTACATGGACTTTGGAGAACGTGCCTCCTGGCAAGAAATCAATTGGTACTGGTTGGGTGTATAAAATCAAATATACATCATCTAGTGAAGTCGAACGTTTGAAAGGGTGTTTAGATGCTTTTGGCAATCGTCAAGTTGAAAGTATTGATTACAACAAAACATTTGCTCTTGTTGCCAAAATGGGGATTGTTTCTCTTTTTTTTGTTGTTGCTTCAAGTTTGAATTAGGAATTGCATCAGATGGATGTTCATAATGCTTTTCTTCATGATGATTTAGAAGAGGAAGTGTATACGCGACTTCCCCCTAGGTATAGTGCTTTTACTCCAGGAAAGGTTTGCAGGTTGCGTAAGTCGTTATATGGTTTGAAACAGGCACCTCAACAATGGTTTGCTAAGTTATCAAATTGTTTAAAATTTATGGTTTTACGTAGTCTTAAACTGACTATTCATTGTTTAATTATATCCGGGGTAGTGTATCCCTTCATGTACTTGGTCTTGTTTATTTGTCTGTAACTCGTTCTGAACTAAGTATGCGATGCATGCTCTTCACTACAAGAAAAAAGGTCTTAGGCGACGTTTTATTAACGTTGGGAAAGAAAACGTCGCTTAAACCGGGCTTAATTGACGTTTTTAAAAAACGTCGCCTAAAATAAAGTGTAGGCAACGTTTTTCTGAAAACGTCGCCTAAGCCATATTTTAGGCGACGTTTTAATAACGTTGAGAAAGAAAACGTCGCCTAAAATTAAACCGATTTTTCTTTTTTTTCCTTTTCTTTCCTTTTCTCCTTCCTTCTATTTCCTTTTCTCCCTCACCCTAAAATCCAGCCCCACTCCAAATCTGCAGCCGCCGCCGCCACGAACCTCCGCCGCCCCGTTGTAGAACCCCCCGCCGACCAACCTATTCACCCTCGACCCCGCGACGCAGCCCTCTCGCGCCGACCAGCCCCTTTCTCCTTTCTCGCGTCTCTCTCTCTCTTTCTCTCCCCTCTCGCGCGAAAAAGCCACGTCGCCAGCCCCTTCTTCTCAGCCTCCTTTCGTGCAACCCACCGAGCCCAGCCCACGATGCAGCCCCTCTTGCTCGTGTCTCTCTCTTTCTCTCTCTCTCCCCTCTGGCGCGAACGAGCCACGCCGCCAGCCTAGCTCGCGACGCCACCGTCCCCAGTGGGTTTGTCGCCACTGTTGTACCCAACTCGTGGTGTCCTCGAATCCGTCGTTTTCCCCGTGCCGTGTTCCAGTTTGGTTGATTGTTGGGTAAGTTTTCATAGCCTGAATCTTGTAGTTAATTGCTTTGTTTGGGTTTGTTGATTGAATCTATCTTTTGGAGTTGAAGTTTACTGTTTTCGATATCAAGTTAGAATAGGATTTTCATATTTTTGTTCTCAATTTTGGAGTTGAGTTGAAGATATACTTTTCTTAAAATTTATTTTTGTATTAGAATATAAATTGTTGTTGATAAATTGAGTTAATTTCAAATAAGAAACACGATTTGGTGTGGTTGGATGGACCAAATCCTTCCCAAACAAGAACTATAATCCTCTGTTTCTTCTTCCTACTATAAAAAAAAAAAAAAAAAGATTTCTCATTCACTCTAATTGTAAAAAAAAAAAAAGTGTGAGAGTGATTTGCTCAATCGACTTGTAGTTTCAATTTTTTTTATATACTTTTCAAATTTCTTGTTGCTTTGTTGACATTGATATGCTTCTATTTTTCTTCATAAAATTGCAGACATTGTTTGATAATGGTCTTTTTTTTTGCAAATAAACTAAGAGCTCTTCTCAACTTCACAGTTGAGTTTCACGATTGGATTTTTCATTTCTAATCTACAATGCGCAGGTTTTTAAACTATATCAAACTTCGTTATTCAACTGATTAGGGGATGATTAACTTTACTCAAGTCGTTCATTTACCCAAATTTTATGGTGGGTTTGGGCTGCTTTGTGTCTTTTCTTCTCATATGGATGTGTATTTTCAACTACCCAGCCATTTTGAGTATTGGTTATATTATACAAAATAGTTTAGTAGTGACTTTTAGCTACGCAAATTTTGAAAAGTTCTAATTTTTAACATATATTTGAAATTTGTTCATTTATTAATATTTGAAATTTTTTCTTGCTTATCTTGACTACCAAAAACTCGTTGCCCATGTTCCATTTTCCAATTATAATATCCAAGGTTTGATTTACCCCTTGATTGATACTTGGTTTCCGCTTTAGGTTCCAAACTTTCATTCAAGACATGAGAAATTATTTAAGGCTAATATTAAAATATTATATTTTTGTGTTAACTGTTAGTTTACTTATTTTAGTAAATAGAGAAAAACTTTGTTGTGAGTATCTTTAGCCGGTGCAAGTCCGAGGGTTAATTGTGAGGGTTTTGATATTTTTTTCTCTGTCATCAAGTTTAAAGAAACATTTTAAACTTTCATATGTCCCTTGTGTTTCATTCTTTTTTGTTCTTGTTTTTCAATTTAAAATATTTTCTTCTTTGTTTTAAGTTATGTTCCTTGGTTTGAGTTCAATATAATTAGGGAATGAAGAGATTTGAACTCATGATTTCTTTGTTGTGTATTGTACACTTTTATATCGTAAAGATATTACTCTTATTGGTCATGTTCCTTTTTTGTTTTAAGTTATGTTCCTTGTTTTGAGTTAAAGTCTATTCTTCCATTTTTTTTTCAATCATTGTTTTGAGTTACTATCTTTGTTGCTTTCCCTTCATTTTTTTCAATGCCACTTTCTAATGATTCGTCTAAATCATGTAGGATAGTTCGACGCTTGAATCTGAGAGTGGTTATTGAAAGAAATTGAAGATGAACAAAGATTGGATAAAAAATAAAAATAGCCACATGGTAATTAAAACTCTACAATTATGCATATTTTATGTGAATTGTGGCTACCCTGCAGCAAAGATAGTCACATGGTAGATTATATATGATTTTCATTGTTAAAGCAAGTGTAATTATTTGTTTTTTTTGGTTAGTCATAGGAGTGTCGTTATGCTGCCGAAATTTTGTATTTTCTTTTATATAAGTATAATTTCTTTTAATTTTATTCAACTAACTCATAGTTCATTTCATTTTTTCAGATGATGTACGACCTGTGGTTGAGGACAAGGAAACAATGTATGGAGTGGACCTTTTGTTTAGGAACCTTTTGTATTGTGATACTTTTTAAAAAACTTTGAATGAATGTATGGTTAAGAACTTATTTCTACTTTTTTTTTTATTATAAAATTTCGCAGTTTTCATTCAGTTATGATGTAGTTTACCTTTCAACTTGATTTATGATTGATAGAAATATCATGTGTATATCAAAATAAAAAAATGAAATCAATAAATTAGGAAAAATTGCAAAAACCAGCTTAAAACCGACGTTTTCCAAAAACGTTGCCTAAAACACCTTAGGCGACGTTTTAGAAAAAACGTCGGCTAAGGCTCTTGCGACGTGGTTTTGCTGACGTTTTGGGCGACGGTTTATTTACCGTCGCCTAAAGCTTAGGCAACGTTTTACAGACCTTAGGCGACGTTAAAAAATGTCGCCTAATACCTTTTTTCTTGTAGTGCTTGCAGAGTTCTTGAATATTTCACTAGTTCAACATAGCATGCAGGTATTGCGCTACTTGATGGGGGCTACATGTCAAGGTATATTGTTACGATCTACGAGTGAGATGAATTTGACAGCTTTTTGTGATAGTAATTGGGCGGCTTGTCCATTGACTCGTTATTCGTTGTCTGAATATGGTTCTTTTCCTACCTCATGGAAAACTAAGAAACATACAATTGTATCTCGTTCGTTAGCTGAAGCTGAGTATCGTGCAATGGCTGTTGCTACATGTGTGTTAAAATTAATGAAATCATTGCAGAGTTCTTGAATATTTCACGAGTTCAACATAGCATGCAGGTATTGCGCTACTTGATGGGGGCTACAGGTCAAGGTATATTGTTACGATCTACGAGTGAGATGAATTTGACAGCTTTTTGTGATAGTAATTGGGCGGCTTGTCCATTGACTCGTTGTTCGTTGTCTGAATATGGTTCTTTTCCTACCTCATGGAAAACTAAGAAACATACAATTGTATCTCGTTCGTTAGCTGAAGCTGAGTATCGTGCAATGGCTGTTGCTACATGTGTGTTAAAATTAATGAAATCATTGCTAGTTTCTCTTTGTGTGTTGCATCCCAACCTATGAAATTGTTTTGTGATAGTCAATCTGCTCTTCATATTGTAAAGAATCATGTATTTCATGATCGTACTAAGCATATTGAGGTCGATTGTCATTTTATTCCTGATGAGTTGTTATCTGAAAATCTTGCTACTCAGTATGTTCCCACTGGACACAAGTTAGCTGATATTTTGACCAAGACGCTTGGGAAACAACCGTTTAGATTTTTACTTGATAAGTTATCCTACGATATTATCTAATTTGTAAATTTTCTAGATTTAGTTTATTTGAATATGGTAAATATAGTTTTTTTTTTTTTTTAAACAAGGGTAACCACGCCCGTCCCTAGACCAGGCACCTAGAGACATCGAAGAAGTGTCACAGCTGAGTCTCGAATATGGTAAATATAGTTACTAGGGTTTATTGTTGTAGGGACTATATGTAGTCTTGAAACATAATGGAAAATTGTCTCTCTAAATTTATCATCCATTAAAATCATCAAGTTAATTTGATTGAATCCATTTTTACTATATTTGAATTTATTCTAAAATTCTGATGTCCATAGAATTATTTTCTTTATTTATTACTCATAAAAATTCCCTAAAGTTTACTTGATAAAAAAATGATTTTAAACTGGTATATTTACCAGCTCAAAAATGACAATCATATCTTGTCTTCCATAGAATAATTTTCTATAAAAATTCGAACGTGGGATATTTTACCCATTGTTAACTCAACTTCAAATTGCCAAAAGGCTAAAAAGATCAATTTTTTTTAAAGGTACTTTTCTTACACATTCAAGATCACTTGCCTTTTTTTTTATTTTTTGGTTACGATGGATTAAACATCATACAATTTTATGTTTTTTTAAACAAACAGACTCAAAATAAATAATTTAAAATCATTGATGGGGTTGCTAGTTTGAAATCAAGAGAGACAGGAATAGAATAAAAGATAAAAACATTTATTAAATTAGTAAATTGAACTTAGTCAACAAAGATAAATGCTTGGGAGAAAAATGAATAAAAAAGATCCCTTTTATTTCTATGCCGTAGAAATCTAGAGTGGGAAACACGTAGATATATCATAAAAGAAAAGCAGAGAATAAAATGTGTCTTAATATTAACATTAAAAAATGAAAAGAATGGATTTTTTTTTTTTTTAAAAGGAAAAAAAAGAAAAGAAAAGAAAGGGAGACAGTGAGCACTAAAAATATTTTTAGAAGTGATTGAAGCAATTAATTGTAAGAAAAATAGAAGTGATTGAAGCACATGGGAATCAGAGGTGAATTTGGTGGGAACCCCACCCATATCCATATCCATATGTGGCGAAACGTTCATGTCTTGTTTTTGTTATGTTGCCCACTTACAATCTTCATCCATTTGACTTTTCCAACCTTACCTAATTTTAATTTTTTATATATATATGGTAAATAATCTGATTAAAGCTTTAGTGACCTCTTTACAATTTAGTAATTAAGGTTATAAGTTTGTATATCACTTTATTAAATGTTATTGAATCAAAATAAATTTTTTTTACCTATATTTTACCGTAAAAAAGTCCATACAAAATGAATGTAGAATTATTATAGATTGAACTTATTTTCTTTAAACATTTTATGATTTCAATACTCTAATTTTAATTACTAAATCAATCTAAAATAGTTAGTCTATCTCAATCTAATATTTCTCTTCAAACCACCTTTAGTTAAACTTTGAGAATTCGACCATTATCCCACATGATATTTTGGATGAAACAAAAAAACACAAAACTATGAAATTGTCGTTTGCTATTTGAATTTATGAACTTGGAAATTTTTATTCATTAAATAAACCTAGATGATTGTCCAATTCCCAAATTCTAAACCAAAAGGGCTAATGACGTAATAGTTTTGTTAAGGATCAAATATTGAAAATAGCGGAGACCTTATATAAACAATATATAAGAGATATGAGTTACTTCGAGCCTGAGGTGGAACAATAAATTTCTGCCTCACAATCAAACTCTATATAGCATGATTAAAATGGTATAAATACAACTTTCATTTATCGTTAGTCACTATTATTTATGAATAATAATATCGAATCTATAAACATTTACAAAATTATTTAGGAAGAGATCGTAAGGATAACAATCTTACATGAATCTTTATGTTTATATTGGTATGATATTGTCAAATTTAAATATACACTCATGCCTTTGTTTTTTGTTTCACTTAAAATATCTCATACTAATGGAGATGGTTGTCATCACTTATATATCTATGATCTTCTCTCATCCAATCAATATGGGACAGCTTTGTTTGTATCGCAATAGAGAACTCTTGGATCAAGAAAACAATTTCATTTCATTTATCTACCAAACATTATTATTGAAAAATAATCTTAATGGGCTTAAAATACTATTTACTTTTTAGGAGTAATTTCAAACTTTCCATTATCATAAGATTAAACAATGAATTTTTCTCTTACCTTTATGAAGTCTAAAGATTGTTTCAACAAATTTCAAAGTTTTATTGTCAAATAGTAAAATTTCATTCATTTTAATTTTTACACATGTGAAAGCACAATTGAAAGATATATAAAATCTCATTCCACTTTAACTCTTTGGTCTTTCTTCTTCGGCTCAGTTTTTTTGCCATATGTGTTTTGATTAATGAACCTTTCTTAAACCATCAGATATCCTTTATTTTATTTGGGTTTCCCTCTTTTATTTTTTTTAAAATGTTTCTTCACTTCATGTTCTTGCCATCTCTTATCCCTCTCCTTTTTTTAAATAGTGAATACAAATAGGAAAATGCGAGTCAATGAAATTGTCTTTTGAGCCATATGGCAATTGTTTTGTAAGATGACAATTTTAAATATTAATTTCATAAACATGTGTTTTTTTTTGTGAGAGCATACAAAAGTTTGAGTTTTTCTAACCTTTTCTTATTAAAAAAATTTGTGAATAGATTAGTGTTTTCTTTCAACTTATAATTTGAACACTACTACAAAAATCAATATAGTTGACGCTTGATATTTTTTAAAATTGACGTTTTGAACATAAAATGTCAACTAAAATGTCTCTTACATGAAAAAACGCCAACTAAATTAAAAACACGCGTATGTGAACTTTATTTTTTTATAGTTGGTTTTAGTTGATGTTGTGTGCGCGTCAACTATAAAATAAATATGTTGACTCGTTTTCAACGTCAACTAATTAAATTAATTAAAAATAATAAAATGATAGATATGACTAATAAAAGAAAAGGTAAGAGTCGCAAAACTAGGGCACGATTGCATTCGCAATTTTTCCAGAGACTCCTTCGTTGTCATCAAGCCCACCACGCACTCTTCCATTCCCTTCATCTTATTCACGTTTTCCTTGTGGTGGATTGAAGATTGTGAAGAGGCTAGGTATTCAAGCGAATCTCATCACCAATGGCCATTTCCATTTCTCTTCATCTCGCACCAGCTTCTCAAGCATTACGCCATTTCCCTCTTCAACGACCTCCCTCACGCCATCCATATTTTTCGTCCTTCGCGGCGCCGTACCAAGCTCTAATCCCTCAAATGCCGTTTTCTAAAACACATCCTTTGCTTCCTCAAATGGGTTTCACAAAGTTGATGCTCTTTTTTGTTCTTTTGCTCTCAAAGCTTATGCTAGTGCATTGACTTGCTCTAAAGCCAAGCAGTTACATTCATAGGTTTTGTGATTTGGGTTTGATGTTTATTCTTCTGTAGACCATGTTGCTTGATGCCTATGGGAAATTTAGAGATCTTGATCTTGCACGGAAGGTGTTCGTTGAAATGTCGCTACCAGATATCGCCTTATGGAATGCTTTGGTGTGCGTAAGTTTTCTTTCCCATGGTATATTTGCTTAAAATGATGCAGGTTTAGGGAAACCGCTACCAAGTTATCATTGAATTGTTGAGCTACTTGTTGAACTTTCTACACCATAGATGAGAATTTATTATTAAATAAGTAATTAATACTTAATTTCTTGTTTGATATTGGTAGCTACTAGGTTCTTTCTTATAGGCACCACTATGTAAGACATAATGAGGTGTTTAAGACGCTCGAATAGCTATACACACTCTTGTTAAATTTAGGAAACTCAATCTTGAGGATGCTAAATAGTTATTGTGTATGCAATATTTCTTTTTTTTGTAAGCTCTGGATTGATTAAGTACTAGGTTGGGCTAAACTAGGGTCCTAGTTATGTATGTATGAATTGGTATAAGTCCCTGCTTGTTCTAAGTTATATTTTTTTGTTGTATTTTTTTTATATTCAATAAAGAAGGAAGAATGAAATTTCACAAGAATAGAGTGTTACAAAAAACTTCTTATGGTTTGTGAGGTGTTTCATGAAACATTAATTACTGAACATGTCTCAAGTTTTTTTTATGACTTTGTGGTCTCTATGATATATTTAGTAATGTCTTTGTTGCATATTGAAAGTGGAAATGTATAATGAGTACAGGTTGGTTGCCTCATGGAGTTGATTGTTCACAATCTTTATTGCCATAAGGAAGTATTTTTTTCGAGAGCTAGTGAGCTAATGAAGTTCAATATGTATTGATTCTATAATTTCATTGATGTTTTTCTTCGTAGAACAAAAGAGAAGCATTTTTCACGAATGACAATCGAAGGATTCTTCTGCTAAAGTATGTTTTTACCATTCATTTATTCAAGAGGGACTTGAGGTACTCCTTTTTTTTTTCTCTCTGTTTTTGTTTCACATCAAGTTTCTGGACTTTAATGGAGGCCTAGAAATTGATATATATTGTTTTATGAAATTTCTTCTTTTATATTAATTTCTTCTTGCATTCGTGATTAACTGTTCAAATACTCGTAAATAATTACTTGCTCAAAATTAAAACTAGTTGATAACCTATTAGTCTTGCTATTAACTTCAATCCAATCCTCGAAACCAAAACTCTCTACTTGGTACTTAGAAATGATAATCGGCTTCTGAGGTCTAGCCCCCATGGGATGTACTACAAGACATTGGAATTTGAGGCAAAGGAATTTGATGAGCTTAAGGGCTTATGTTGGGGAAGGGGAATAGAGAACCTACATGATTTGTTGAAAAAAGTTAAAGAGAGTGAAGTTAGATTAGATTGGGAAGTGAGACTTGAGATTGAAGTTGGGGTTAGTATAATCATTTCAATATCTTCACTTTCACTGTGATCCTCAGATTCTTCACTACAATTTGAAACTTTCAAATGTGATGTTGGATGCTTAAGTTTGAAACAAGTTTAGTTGGGAAGGAAAATTCGAACATGTAACCTCATGGTTACTAGGTCGTATATATTTTCTAGGGTAGAATATAAGTTTAGTTCCTATGATTTGAAGAAAGTTAGAATTTAGTTCACATGGTTTCAAAAACTAGATTTTAATCCATATAGTTTGAAAAAATTAGAATTTTATGGTTTTATTAAATCGAAAATATAGTCCTTATCGTAAGTAATCGTTAGCGAATTAAATTAAACTCTAACTTTCTACCAACCAGAGGGACTAAACTTATATTTTACTCTAATTTTTATGTATAAAGTTCTATGATATTATCAAGTCCACCATCGCATTGCAAGTTATATGATTTTTATGTAGTTAATTTCATTAGTTCCACTTTCTTACTAAGTCATTTGTCTCTCTCAAAATACTTCAAAACAAACATGTTTGTGTTTCTAGAAATTACATAAATTCTCCATTACTGTTTCTGGTCTTATTTGTGATTTCTCCATTTCTGCTTCTTGAAATTAGAATTGTTGAACAATCAAAGCAGCCCCTTTATTTCTCTTGCGACGTTCATTCTTAAGGTATGTACAAATTACTTTTTTTTTTCTTTTTTCTTTTTGATTTTTTATTTTTGTTAATAAACTTCAAAATATGGGATTTTTTTTTTCTTTTTGTGAAAAGAGAACACCATGCTGGAATGTTGTATTATTTTTTTTAGGATTTTAGTAGCACACCAAGCCTTGTTGCAGCTTCAATTTTGAAGTTTATTTAGGTTTTTTTAGCAAACTCATTTTATTGTAGCTTCAATTTTTAAGTATTTTGAAATTGGGATAGGGGAAATTTGAACAACATAATTTGAAATCCACCCTAAATTTGAGGGGGGTTGAATTAAGTTGTGAATGTGAAAAATTCATGAAAAATAGTACAACTCTTATGATAAACCATACCTCAAAGATTTTTTACTTTGTGATGAGTACAAAAAAACCTCAAACTCAACAAATTTGCATGAATTTCATTGTTCTGCTCTAGAGTTTCGATATTGTTTTTCATCCATAGATTAACCAAAACTTCATGATGGAATAGCTTAGATTCATTTTCATTATTTAAAGTATCATTTTTCTTGTTGTATTGTTCTCTAGATGCTTTTGTTTATAATCCTTGCTGCAAATCATTTAAGTTCTAGCTTTAGATTAGATTGGATTGGTATATTTGAAGATGATTTGTTGTCTTTTTTCTAATCTTTATAACCCATTCCTATAAATAATCTTTAAGAAAAATGAATACTAAACCAAAGCACAAATTTGTAAAACACAAGCTACCGATTTTTCAATTAGTTAATGGAGAATCCAAAAAGATACATTTTGAGAGACATGTTGAGGAGGATCTCACATAGGAATTCTAGTGTGTATTATAAGTGGGGAATATAGAGTGTGACTATTATATGATGAAAAATATGAGAGACGTCATAAAATAGATAACATAATCATCACAAATACAATATATTATTTATTATATTGTTTAGTTTGAAAATTTATTATTAATTGTCACAAAAAAAATTACCATTTGAGTCTTAATTAATTTTTGCAGGTAGATACAAGAGACTTATACACACAAGATGAGTTGGATCAAGTGCGTGTGGATAAGCTGAATTTCTAGTATCCTACACGTGAACGGGATAAAGTGCATGCAGAATGTTGTATTTTGTTTCTTTGCAACATATATTTAGGAAGACTACAAACTTTGAAAAATATTTCATATTTATTTTTGTATATATAGTTAGTTCTGGACATAATTAGGCTATTTTTGGAAATTAGTATTTTTTTTGTATATTTAGGAAGATAACTTTGAAAAATATTTCAAAGTTGAGAATGTGGTTCCATACTTTCTTTGTAATTTTGGATTATGTAAAATATTAGTATTAAGTTTATGCTATTTAAGTTGAAATAGTTAGTAATTTATAATTGGGATTCTGTCCAGTAATATATCATTTGACAAGATGAACAGAAAATCTAGATAAATTCGACAAAATTAAAAAAGAAGAAGAAGGTATATGATCCAATTGACGTTAAATAAGCGTCAACCTTATTTAACAATGACGTTTTTGGTTAAATTTGTTGACGTTTCTAAAACATCAACCAATACTTTTGTTAACATTTAAAAAACGTCAATCGATGTACATTTACTTGACGTTTTCAAACAATTGTTGACATTCACCAAACGTCAACAAAGCTCTTGGTTGACGCTCTATAAATGTCGACCAAACCATCACATGACGCTTTTAATGTGTCAATCACTTATGGTGTTGACATTTTGAACATGTCAATTATATCATTAGATGACGTTGTAGCAAGCGTCAACTATAGTGACTTTAGTTGACAGTCGATTCGTTGACGCTTTCAAAAGCGTCAACTAAACTATATAGTTGACATTTTTTGTGCGTCAACTAACCCATTTTTTGTAGTAGTGGAATAACATATATAAAGGTGATGAATTTGTACACATTTCCTTATTGGTAATCTAGGGGTGTACAAAAAAACCAACAACCTAAATTACTCAGATTACCTTACCTAAACGGTAAAAATTGAGTTGAATTATAACTTTCTTTGTGTTGAATTGGGTAATGATTATATATATATATACATATACATATACATATATATATATATACTGTGTGTAAGATTAATTAATAAGATAAGTTCTTCACATATTCATAAAGAAACATGCATCAATAAGATAGGTCACCTGGTTTAAAGTTTAGCATCATTTTTTTTTTCTTTACATATTACGGGGTAGACTTGAGTTTTCAGTACTGCTACAAAATTGGGATATAATAATTCTGAAAAAGGTATTACAAACATTTTAGATGATATTTTTATGTAATTATTGCATCGCACATCATCTATTCTCTTTAGATGGCACTTTTCAAGAAATGTTATTGAACTCTTTAGATGATACTTTTTTTAAATCATTGTATTCCACAACATTCTTTTTTTTAGATGACGTTTATTGATAAGTGTTTTTTGAAAACTTTTTAGATGATGTTTTTTTAATATAATTTATTTTTATTTTATGACATTAATTTGTTGTCACATTTGAATAATGGATGACATATAAAGTAGATCATCAATACTTTATTCATGAAATTTTGTTTTTTGAAATCTTTATTCATGACACTTAAACATTATGATTAAAGAAATTATATTGACACAATCCGAGAAGCCAACCCAAAAATATATGGATTAGGTTTGGTTTCTCTAATACATAAGGTTGAACGGGTTGATAAATTGACCAACACAAAAATTTGAATTGATCCAAAAAAATTCTTTAACTCAAGGGACTTTTTCATAGATATTAAAAATAAATAAATAATTCCCTCCACAACACATTTCTTAAACTATTTTATCTATAGCAAAAAATACCTAAGGTTTGTAAAATTACCAAAAGGCCCATGCTTAAATCTCTCCCCACACGATTTCTTCCCACACAAATAGTCGTTCACAGCTTTTTCGTCAAAAAAAAAACACGAGATTGCAACTTGTAAAGACCCGACTCTAAATGGTCATAAATGGCCTTTACTTAGACAATGCTTTTAAATCCACAAAGTTTTAAACAGAAATAATTCAAAAAAATATTTCGTTAAACCGTTCAAACCCTGAAGTATAATAATAAAAATCAGGTAAAACATTTAAACCATACAGCCTCTGGCCATAGTACATTAAAATCCATTACAAAATCTAAGTGAAATGTTCCAACAATAAAAATGCAATGAATAAGGCAGATGCAACAGACTCTCCCATGATCATTCAGCTCTTCTTCTAACCATCTCGATGCTGTGCCAAGTTACCTGGTGGAAAAACCACAGAAAGGATGAGGACGATTGCACTCAGTAAGAATCCCCCAATCGGGGTACAACACGCAAGAAAAATCATCTAGTATCCTAGCATGCAAGCATACATCAAACAATAAGGCAGTCTCGAACAGTAGCAGACAACAAATGTCGAGTAGGGTCAGCACGCCACTGGGCTGACTAAACAGGAAGACAACCTAAGTGACCTCGGTCTCTGGAATGTCTAACTCTAAGGCAGACTTGGTTAGTATGCCACTAGGCTAACTTGGACAGCACGCTATTGGGCTTGTCCTGGACAGCATGCAATTGGGCTTGTCCTAAAGATGCTCGGGCAGCATGCAACTGGGCTAACCCTAATGACAACTCAAACCTGGCTATCTATGGACTGCACACCACTGGGCAAGTCTAGAGCATACTTGGGTGACACACCACTGGGTCAACCCTAGATCGACAAGGCAACTAGGCCGATCTTGGACCGCAAGCAACTAGATGAGTCCTAAAAAGAGGCTAGGGTAGCATGCCACTAGGCTAACCTTGGATCTACTCACACTTGGGAGGTCATAGACTGCACGCAACTGGGATAGTCTTGGACCGCATGCAACTGGGCGAGCCTTGAGCCAAATCGAGTCAGCACACCATTGAGCTGGAAACCGGAACAACCCTAACAAGCTCTATCACACTGGAACAATCTAGAGCTAACAAGATTCAACATCCAACCGGCATATAGATAGTAGAGTATTACAGACATACAGAACAGTTATATGAACAGAAGAATGCATTCATCAGAGTACAATAGTCTACATGCCAAGGCCTAGCAAATAGAACAGGCATAATCATAACATATAAGAAATAGGGCATAAACTAAACATAGCATCTAGGCAACCTGCACGAGACGGGGCAGTGTGCAGAGTTACTCGATTGGGCGTGTGGCATGGGCGATGAGCTTCGGCGGGGCTATTTGTTTTGGCAACAAGAGCTTAGCGATGGTGAGTGATGGAGCTTGGAGGTGAGGATGAGGTTCAACAATGGAAGGAGATAGGAGAAATCGAAGAAGAAGAAGATGAGGATGAGAGAGGGAATCCTCTAGGGTTGGGAAAATGAGGAGCTTCCTCATTTTCTTTTTCTTTTTAATTGTTAAAATCCTCCAAGATGCCAAGTGTCCTCAAACGGTCTCCCATTCGAGTCCTGGCAACGACACAATTAAATCTTATTTTATATTTTAAATCGAACGGCCTTCAAACCTCTCAACAGTAACTCCCGGACTAAAAATCTGAAACCAAACACATACAGTAACTCAACATAAGTTTGGACAAATACCAAAACTACCCCTGATAGTCAAATGACCAGAAGGCCCCTAAAGGCTCAAACTGCCCTAACGACCTAACCAAACGACTGAATAATCAACCGAACGTACCTAGAAATCTAGAATGGGAACCTAGGCCGTTACACAACTTCTCATCACCGTCACCCTGAAGATCGACGTCGGTTCTTCCTTGCTCACTCATCTAATTTTCTTACTCCTTGCGATTTAGCTTCGGAACGTTTTCGATTCGACTCCTTTCATTTTCTTTATGTGTATTGCTTTTTTATCACTGTTATTTCGAGCTTTTATTAAATTTGTTGCCAATGGCAGTGGGTACTTTCTTTTTTAGGGGGGTTTTCATAGAACGCAATGTTTTCATCGATTGGAACTCTTCCATCTCGTAGCTTTTTTTTTTTGAATGAATTTAGGCTTGGCTCTTGACACCACCTTTCTAAAGCCGAATTCTCTATGGCACACTAAAATTTACTGATTTAGGCATGAAAAAGCCCATAATTTATCATTTCATTGATCATGTTTACTTCGACTCTAATCAGATAGATTTCTATCAGTTCCACTAATAAACTTCTATCATAACTTTTTGTCAATTAATGAATTTGTTATGAAGTTGTAGTTATATTTTATCATAACTTATAGAAGATACTTGAGTGTATGTTATATATGTTTATTGTTTTGGTTTATTACTATCTTTCAGTTAGCAGTTTAACTAAGATAGATACTTGAGTGTTTGTCATAAATTAATTTAACTGATAGAACATACTTTACCAATCTTTTATCAATCAATTTAACTGATGGAAGATACTTTAGTGATTTGTTATCAATCAATTTAACTGATAGAAGATATTACCTTTGTTATTTGAATATTACTATTGTTTGTGTTAATGACTAACTTTAATAATGTTTAACATATGGCAAAAAGAAGCTCAGTCAAGGCAAGGACAACATCTTCAAAGAAGATGAAACCCACTGAAGTAAGTAATAAATAACTGTGATAGTTTGTGTGATAGGTTGTGGAATTTTAAAAATATAGAGTACTAAAGGATTGACATTTTTTTAACCGTAGATAAAGGGAAGCTAATCATAGACAAAAATGATTGGTCTCGTCCATAAAAAATAAATGTCTACAACAAACTTGAAGTAACAGAACATATAAAAGGAATTTTAAGTGAGAGAGCTAGAAATGTTTAGGATGGGGCCCTTTGGGCATTTCTTAGAGTTACATGCCACAAAATTTTCTATTCAATTTCTTTCACACCTGGCCTTGAGGCAATGTGAAACAATAAAAAAACAATTTTTTTTTAAAAAAACACTTTGGCATTCAACCTTGAAGGCCATTTCATTGAATTTGGGATTAAAGACTTTTGTCTCATCACTGGGATAAATTGTCGAGAGTTACCTGTTAAAGAGATTAATGAGGACGATAATAGTGATTTGAGATCAAACTTATTTAACAATGTAAAACCCATTGATATAAATAAACTTGTAGCTTCTTTTAGTATTCTGCCACAAATATCGAGCAATGAATCCTTGAGAGTCAAATGTGCAAACATATACATTCTAGAGTGTTTACTACTCCCTAAACAACTCGACAACAAAATAAACTCAGCTCATTTCAAATTAATAGATAAGGATGAGAGGTTTCAATCATTTCCTTGGTGTAGAGAGTGCTTTAATATCACTTTAGAATATTATAGGAAGTGTACAAAAATAATGCCCCATCTATCTCACTCAAGGATTTCCCCTAGTGCTCATATTTTGGGCCTTTGAAGTAATCTCATTATTGGCTGAAATGGGGTTCGGACGGAGAATTGAAACAAGAGGGCCAAGAATGTTGAGATGGTCGACACATTGCAAGGAAGATTTTGAGATATTTGAGGAAAGAATTTTTTAGTCTTCGAGGGTCAGCCAAATTTGTTGCTTTTGTTTTTATTGAATACAATAAATAAAACTGATTGATGATTGATAATTAATTTCAATACTTTTTTTTATTAGTTCTCAGTAAAAACATTGATACCAATGGAAGAAGAACTTCAAATAGAGACTCTAAAATATCTCATTGAAGAAGCAGATGAAGAAACTGATGACAATGATAGTGAATGAGAAGATAGAAATGAAAGAGAAGAAAAAGAAGGAAATAAGGGGAAAAAATGGAGGAGAAGGATAATGATAGTACTGAAGAATAAGAGAAAAAAACATACATTGAGTGAAAAGTTAACTTCAATGTGTAAAGTTATAGAAGATTTGAAGAAATGACAAGAGGAGCTAAAGGCTGGACAAGAGGAGCTCAAGGCTGTTCAAGCTAAAATTTTAAAAGCTTTGAACAACTTTATGGAAGTAAACATAGGAAAACAATCACAAGAGCAAACAGTCATTCATGAAGAATGTTCCACAACCCATTAGTCTATATCAAATAGACACAAATGTGGATAAGATAGTCTTAGTATGTTGCATTGATTGCATCGAGAGCATATACATTCATGCCTTGTCTCTTGTATGACTAGTGATGCATGATTCATGTATGGTTGCCTGATATGGTCGAGTTGCATGTGGTTGCATGATTGTGTTGATATGGAATTGCACGTCTGTCCTGATATGGATTTGCATGATGTTTGATGCACGACTTGATGCCTCGTTTGGACCCATACGAGTCAAGAAGACCGGATAGAGGAGACTAGTAGGTGGGTGTGGACGATGATGTTCGGGCTCACACCCTAGCTTGAGGTGATATTCTCTTGCTCTGCAGGTATTCCGTGGATGGTCGGCCGGCCAGGCTCACAGCCCTGGATGGTTTCTACTAGTAGCCTAGGCTCTCTCTAGGTAGGTGGTATGGCCCTGATATGGTTCCTTGGTGATTGGTGTGGCACCACCTCTCGCCGTGAGTGCGGGGCCTGTGGCCAGCAAGTTGCTCGACTCACCAGTTCCCTCTAGAGTAGGATGTCAGTTTGCTCTCGAGTCAGAGGACTCTTGTGAGCTTTTGAGTCTTGGGGTCTACAACCTTTAGACCGCTCTGCGTGGTGCTCGCCATGGACGAGGTTTCTTGATTTAGAACACAGAAGCTTGGGTTTTGTATACCACTCGGTTATGTTGCTGACCATACTTGTTTGCTGATGTTCGTATTCTTGTGCATGTCTGTCTCCGTGCTGAGGAAGCCTTATTGAGTTTGCAGAAACTCACCCTTTCCACTGTGGAATCCCCACAGGTACTGATGGATGATTGACGGAGCTGGAGATTGTAACGGCCCAGTTTTCTATTCCAGTTTTCGAGGTGCCTTCGAGTCAAAATTCGGTTGTTTGGTTGGGCCGTTAGAGTTGTTTTGTTCCTTAGGGGTATTTTGGTCTTTTGGCTCTCCGGGCAGGATTTGTGGTTTTCAGGGCTTCGAGGTAGCTCCTGCCTTTGTCGAGGCTTGTTTGTTGGTGGCTGCGAGTCCCGAGGTGTTCGGGCTAGTCGGTTGGATGCTCGGTTGTGGTTTGGGCTTTGGCAAAGTGTTGGTTGGTTGTGTTTCCTTTGGGATTCGAGCCCGGGCCCTTAGTGTTGCTTTGGGAGTTGGATTTAAGTGAGTTTGATTTATTGGAAAAGATTGCTTCGGTCGGGTCTCGAAGGAGGAAGCCGGGAAATGGGATTTTGAGGTTTTAAAAGTGGATAAGGATGGAAAAATGAGATAAAAATCCCATTTTTCCCTTTTTCCCATTTTCCCTTTTTATTTCCCATTTTTCTTTTCATTTTTTTCCCAAAATCAATTTTCTCTCTCTCTCTCTCTCTCTCTCTCTCTCTCCCCGACCTAGCCCCTAGCCCAGCCCCCTTGGCTCGCCCCACCTCGGCCGTCTGACCCCCAAGCCGCCCAAGCCAGCCGAGCCCAGTCCCAAAATTTCACGGAAGGCCGGCGTCGCCGCGGCCGCTCCGGCCGCGTGCCCTCGCCCTCGCCCAGGCGGTCGCGTCGCCAGCCCGAGCTCGCCCTGCCCTGGTTCGCGTCGCCCAGCTCGTGTCTCCCGAGCCCCTGCCTCGCACAGTGTCGCCCAGGTCGCGTCGCAAAGTGCCGAGCTCAGCCCCAGATCGCGTGTCGTCCGCGCTCGAGTCGCGCGTCCCAGCGCCAGATCGCGGGCCCTCGCTCGGTCTCGTCTGCGCTGGCCGCCCTCGCCGAGCGCGCGCAGGCCGCCCGATGCCGAGCTCGCTCGCCGTGTCGCGCGCCGCACGCTCAGCGCCCGCGGCGCGCCCAATGCGTGCCCAAGACTTGTCACGCACATAGATCGCGCTTCAGCCAGCGCCAGCCAGCCAAGAGCACTGCTCTCGCCTGCGCGATCGGCTCGTTCGTGTGTCCATCGCGCCTCGTGAGTTGCTCCCGAGCTGAGCTCTGTTTGTTTTATTATATTTGGGCCTTTTGATTGTAATTATTGTTGTTTTTGATAGGTTCTCGCTAGCTAGCTCGGGTTCGATCGTAGCTTAGGTTTCTTGTGTTTAGAGGTCTTAGGCGGTAAGGATTTCTTACGGAGTTGTGTGGACCCCGCGATATTATATGTGATTGCTTGATTGTATGCTTGTTTGTGTTTATTGACATGTTTCGGATAAGTGCTCTATTCGAATTCCCGATCGCATGATTTCCTATGTTGTTTCTCATGTTAGTCCATGCTAGGTTGTTTCTTTCTGGCATGCTCGTATCTGTTCCTTGCTTCGTAGTATCATGCTAGGCTCGTTGTATTCTTATTGAGCACGTATTGGATTTTATGAAATTGTGTGCTGATTGTTAAGGCAGGTTAGAGTTGCAGGTAGATAGCATCATCCGGGCCTGATGCATAAAGTACCTTGCATCCATGGCAGGGACGTCGAGACAGTTCTCCGTCCGTGGACCCCGTTAGGGTTTAGCTAACCCGACCGGTAGGCCCTGCAATCTTGGGTGAGGGTGGCAGACTGTTAAATGCCCCAACGGTCGGGATTATGACTTGGCATTGCCTCGTCCTCGGCAGTTGGCACGTCCTCAGCGTGTTCGGCCGTAGCCCTTGATTGCCACCTGTTAAGGTAAGGACGGCTTCCTGGTGTAAGCCTACCACGACCCGTTCCTTAGCCCCGGTGCGGTGGTTCAAAGCTAACATAGTTCACGTGTCCGAGTCTCACACCCTATATCGGTGACACCGATCCGGAGATTTAGTTAGGCGTGGTGACTGGACATGGGCAGCTTGCCACTAGACCCGCCACCCCCCATAGTCTGCAGTAGCACGCGGTGTATGCTTACGCTCATTACAACGCCGACCGGAGAGCTCCTCGGGATCTTGAGCTAGTGCACCTTTCGTCGACAGTAGACAGGCTGAGGCCGGGACTTGTTTCTCGTATAGGGCGATTTGTGTGGAGGTTTGTTTCCGTACTAAGACCCTGAGTTGGCATCCGAGGCCCAAGTGTGGGCTAAGCTATGTGCTCTATTTCGTGTTTATATTCATAGCTTGCATATCTTCTCGCTAGATGACCATGTGTATCGTCGATTGTACCCGGTTGGGGATTCTTCTTGAGTAATTCGTTACTCACCCTTATTATGTGGTTTTCCACAGGTAACCATGGTGCGAGACAGGATGGTGGAGGAGGAGGCGTGATCATGGAAACCCGTTGTTCAACTCTCGAGTCTTATGTTTATGTTTATGATTTAAATGTCCTCTGAATGCATGTAGTTGGGCACGGAGCCCTAGGGTGTTTTCTGAATGTATTTCCGGATTCTAGCATTGTTGTAACTATTGCAAAGCTTGTATGTTTTAAATAAATCTCTGATCAGAGTATGTTTTGGAAATGTATTTGTCTTGGAACAGGTGCTTGGAAACAGGGACAGTGTTTGAGAATTTATGTTGATTTTTAAATGGATGTTTTCATGTTTTAGTTTTTACTTAGAATCCAAACCCCATCTTGCAAATTTTCTGTAGATTTGTATGCATGCATTGAGGTAATGGCCTATTTAGAACCCCATTCGGGTCGGGTCGTTACAGAGATGACCATGGGACCCGCTGCATTACTTGTGTAGAGTCTTTTAATTGATTCTTTCTACATTAACTATTTAAGGACATGATAAGTGGAACATGTTTTACCGAGCTTTTATGTTTTGATTTTTGGGGTACCATATAACTGTTTTAATAGATTTAATGTTTTATAAACTTGTTTGTAAACAGTCGCTTTGAAGTGGTTTTGTTTTTATACATGCCCTAGATGTCAAATGTCGTTTTCATGCATGTAGAGTTAAGGACTTAGGTTCATACCCTTATTTGGGCTGGGTCTTTACAATTTACTTTTGTTTTGAAATTCAATTATTTTGTTGTGCTTGGAGTTCAATTATGAATGAAGTTTGTGAATAAATGAATGGAATATTAATTTGGGAATGATACCATTTACTTTTGTTTTGAAAAACAACTGATATAATTCTATTACTTTGATCAATTGTTGCTACAATAAATGAACCAATATGGGATTGTACCATTGCTTCAAATGGGTGTAGATTTGTTTGGTAGACAACTTTTTCTTGTTCTCTTCTTTCTCTTTGTAGTGTTCAAAGTAGTATTGTGATGGTAGTGTTCAAGGTATTGTTGCTACAAAAAAATAATTCTACTACTTTTGTTCTATTGATTGGGTTTAATTTAGGGAATTCTATCAGTCAATGCAACTGATAATAATTCCATGTACAGAGCTTAGAATTAAAAAAAATGGAAACCAACAAACTTCTTCTATTGATTTATGTCAGTAGAGAATGTACAAGAAAGCCAAAAGGCAGTGAAGTTTACAAGTTGTAGAATTCAATGTTATTTTTATACAACACAAAGAAAGAATACAGAGAGCTTGACCTTTGAAGGCTACCACCGAGAGCTATTTGAAGGCTACCACTATACATACCTACAAAGTACGAACAAAATAAGAAAGTGGTTAGAGCACAGTTGTTGAATGTATCCATTTTACAAACTTAACTTCCAGACTATAAAATGTAGAACACCACAAACAAAAAAGACGGCAAGGAGAAAGTATGGATATCATTGTACAGCAGGAGAAAATTTACAAGATCTACAATTATGGCCAACTCGATGACAACGACTACACCTTATGTAACTCCTTGCTTCACTTATAGATGGTATCCTTTATTTGCGAGGCCTTCCAACTTGGCGTTTCATAATTGGAGGCAAAGCATGAACATTGACAATTATAGAGCTCCAACTAGGATAATTTCCAACTAGACGAACTAAACCTCTATAAGTTGCTGCCAAAGTATTAAAATAATAAAATTCAGATACAAAAGTATAAGGATACAAATCTAGTGCACGTATAGCAGCAAGGGCATGAGAGCATGAAATTTCATCGAGATCCCAAACACGGTAGGTACATGACCGAGTATCAAGGTTAACCAAAAACTGATTAATCTCATCAATTACTTTATGTTCTGAATTGCTAATAGAGTCAACCTACAAAAAAAAATCTAATCAATAATTGTTTACAGTAAAAAAATTGTATGAATCGAAGATTGAAAGAAATGCAGTACTAATATAAATGGACACCTTACTTTGAAAGTTCTAGATGCATCATGTCCTTTTCGTAAAACTTTTCAGCCCAAGTAGAAAAAATTGTAGTCCTAGAAGTTGCAACTTCCCTTCGCTCATAAAACCATAATTGCAACGTGTCTCTAGGCTCTTTTAGAAGTGAATTTATGCTTTCTGCATTATTTGAAGCTCTAGGCTCTTTTAGAAGTGAATTTATGCTTTCTGCATTATTTGAAGTCATCATTCTATGTCTTCTTTTCCTAGAATATGCGCGCGCCCACTTTTCATAACCAACATTAAATAAATATTGACGAATAGTGGGGTGTATGGACTCCACCAATCTCATATTATATTCGAAATCTTCAACTGTATAAGCCTTTGCACACATTTTGAAAATCTTGTCTATCATAGATTCTTGGAAGTGTAACTTAAGATTCATCAACAAGTGTTGTATACAAATACAATATTCGACATCTAGATAAAGAGTAAAAAAACCTTTAGAAATGCTCAAATGCCTATCTGACATGAAAACCAAATTTTCAGGATGTCCAAAACAGTTCTTCATATTCTAAAAAAACCAAAGCCGTGAAGCATCGTTTTTTGAATCAACAATACTGAAAGCAAGTGGAAATATTTTATTATTACCATCCATAGTTGAGGTTTTTAGTAGAATGCCTAAAAACTTTCCCTTCAGGAAGGTCCCATCCACAGATATATTAGGTCTACAAAAGTCTCAACCTTCAATAGAAGCACACATTGCCATAAACAATATTTGAAATGTCCCTCATCATTAGTTTCAAATGTTGTGTATGTTCCTACAAAACTGAATACATCATTCATTAGTTTGATAGAAGTCAATTATTGTTTGATAGCATTCAATAAATAATGATTGATAGAACTCAATCAGTTAAACTAACATGAGTTCATTTCTTCTAACTTCTTGAAAATTTTTGGAATCAAAGCATAGGATTCAGCTGCATCACCCTTCAACACGTTTATGATGTATTCTTTAGCTATATATGTTTTTGAATATTTCACACTAATGCCAAGCTTTGAACGCGCTTTAAGCTTAATTTATTTCGAAATCAAACTTTTATAGGAACTAAACCTAAATTCTTCTTTTAATAATTCCCCAATTCAAATTGATGATGCTTGCCTATGAGATGTTTAAATACTATTCAAAGGACAATTATGAACAGAAACATACTTCCTAAGGATCCATAAACCAGTATTCCTATAACGAGATGCCTTGACATTCCATAAAAAATCATCTTTGCAACATTGAAACTCAAGTGCTCTATTACTGGATCTGGGAGTCTTAAACTCAAAATTATTTTTCAAAGTCATGTATTTGAAACAACTACACAACACTTCCTTGCTAGCAAATACATCTTTTACATTAAATGCACAATCCAATTGAATATATGGAATGACATGAAAAAGGACATCAACACCATTATCATCATCATCTATTGTTCAGGAAGCCACCAACAAATTAGAATTTCTAACAACACTACTAGGTGTCCCCTCCAAACAAAAATCCTTAATATCAACCACTAATGGATGTCTTGTACTATTATCCTTCACTAAAGTTAAGAACCAGTCTACATCTTTATCCTCCAAAATTTGAAAAGGAGGGGTATGATGTACAACCAATTTTAACTTTATCAGAATCAGCAATCCAAAACCCTCAAAACTCATTAATTCATCAACGAAAACTCTACGAACCTTGTAGTTCTCATAAGAACCATTTGCATTCCATCGCCCACCATGAAAGAAATAATAGGAAGCTTAACGATGGTGAAAAATCTGAAAGGAAAATTATTTATAACAATCAATTAGCAATATACCTTATATAAAGAGGCAATTAAACATAGTACTAGATTTCATCTATCAAATAAATTGATTGATTCACTTACAAAATTGATTGACTTCTATTAGTTGAACTGAGATAATTCAATCAGTTTTGTAACTGATAAAAGTCAATTAGATTGACTTCTATTAGTTTTACTGATAGATCCTAAACCTACACTTCATGTTTTTAAACTCCTCCTATATATATATATATATATATATATATATATATATATATCAATCAATTGAGAATGTACATTACAAAAATAGGCAATTAAATATAGTATTAGTATCATCTATCAAATAAATTCACTGACTTCTATCACTTACAAAACTGATTGACTTCTATCAGTTGAACTGGGAGAATTCAATCAGTTTTTTAATTGAAAGAAGTCAATCAAATTGAATTCTATCAGTGTTATTAATAGAACCTAGACTCAAAACCCCAAAGAAGAAATCATTAGGTTTAGGTTCGAACCAAAAAAGTTGTAAAAACCCATAGAAGTCAATCAGATTGACGTCTATCAATGTTATTGATAGAACTTAGATTCAAAACCACAAAGAATAAATCATTAGGTTTAGGTCGAACCAAGGAAGTTGTAAAAACCTGATAGAAGTCAATCAGATTGACTCCTATCAGTGTTATTGATAGAACCTAGATTGAAAACCACAAATAAAATCATTAGGTTTAGGTCGAACCAAAGAAGCTGTAAAAACCTGATAGAAGTCAATTAGATTGACTTCTATCAGTATTATTGATAGAACCTAGATTCAAAACCTCAAAGAAGAAATCATTAGGTTTAGTTCGAACCAAAAAGTTGTAGAAACCCGATAGAAGTCAATCATGGACTTCTATCAGTGTTATTGATAGAACCTAGATTGTAAACCCAAAAAAAAAATCAGTAGGTTTAGGTTCTATTGAAACCAAACGTAAAGAAGCCGTAGAAACCAAAACGAAGTTGTTGAAACCCAAACGTAAAAAAGCCGTAGAAACTCAAACCTAAAGAATCCAAAGAAGCTGTAGAAACCCAACGTACAACCACGAAATCGCAAGAAGAAATGGCAGAGCGTGCAAGAAGGAACCAAGAAAGCGCAAGAAGAAATGGTAGAGAAGAGTGGGAAAGAAGGAAGGCTTGAAGCTTGAAGAGGAAGAAGAAATGGTAGAGAAGAGCGAGAAAGAAGGCTTGTAGCTTGAAGATGAAGTTAAAATAAAAGGTATATTTGGAAATTGAAAAGGTATGTAAAAAATCTGCTATGTATGAGTTTGTTTACTATTTGTGCTATAATTAAAATTGGTGGGCCAAAAAGTGCTATTGGTAGCAAATCCCCTTAACTTAACCTAATTCGAACCATGTATATCCTTAAGTTAACCTTATAAATGAATGTCATTCTATTAGAAAGAAAATATCAGTTTTTATTTTTTTAGTAATTAGGATGATCTTCAACCTACATTTTCTTATTTTATTAATTTATAATATTAGATAAAAAAACCTTTTTGGGCTTTTTTAACATAATAGGCTAAAAAAAGTAAGGGAAAACTAGGTAAATGTCTAAACTTAGGAAATATATTAAGTAAATGTCTACAATTTTTTATGTAACGCCTCGTGTTTCGATTTATCTTTCTAGGTGAGCTTTTTTGCTTGGTGAATATTTAGTATATAATTAATTATATTTGATTGTTGTGTTGGCATCGAGACCCAAGGGACAAAATGGTCATTTTACTCCTAGGAGTTGTTTTGATGTAAAATAGTACTTTTGTAACTTTGGTCTTTTGGGGCTAAAATTCTATTTTACCCATGGGTGACGTTTGCAATTTCATTCCATTTATATTTCAAATTAAATTCCTTTTGCTACCTAACCTTAATTTTGCAATTTCATTCCATTTATATTTCAAATTAAATTCTTTTTGCTACCTAACCTTAATTTCAATGTTTATACTCTTGAGATTGAAGGGGTTTTAAAAAATTCTATTTCTTGAATGGAAAGCATTCCACTTCTTTTGGTTTCAAGAATTCTATCTGGATTCGAACCCACGACCTCCTAGTCATGGACTTACACTCATAAAAGCACCTTTAATCTTTAAATAGCAAGATTCAAACCCACAACCTCTTGATGGTGCACTTGCACTCATAAAAGCCCCTTTAATGTGTCTAGCTGATTTCGAACGCATGACCTCTCGGTCATGAGACAAACTCCTAAGTGAATTTTTTATGGACCCTATTAGGGACACATCATCATTTTTTCGATCAATTGGTCGTGACCCCTCCTTCATTTTCAGTAAAACTCATCCGTTTCGATAAAGAGTTTTGTTCGATTGTTTGTTGTTTCGCATGTCATTTTTTGAACCAATCTCAAGGTTTGCTTCCTATTTCATCCATTTTATATTTTAAATTAAAATATTTTCATTACCTAACCTTAATCTTGATGTTTATACATTTGAGAGTGAAAGGATTTAAAAAAATTCTAGTTCTTGAATGGGAAGGATTCCGTTTCTTGTTGAATAAATTTTAATGCTATTTTAAATGTATTTAAAATGTTATTTAGTGAGTCTTTAAGTAATAAGTGGGTGTAGAATTAACGGAAAACAGTTTTGGTAAATAAAAGCCTTGTAGACCAAGTTTGTAATAGGGCTATAAATAGAGTACTCGTCCCATTGTAAATTGTAGATCAAGAGCAAGAAAACTAGAGAAAGTTGTAGAGAAAGAAGTTGAGAAATAAAGAGAAGGTGGTTTTAGAGAAATTTCGATTGTTTTGTCTCTCTAGTCACGAAAGCGAGTATTCTATATAGTTTTTCAACTTAACAAATTGGTATCAGAGAATTACACATCGTTTAAGTTCTTTTAGGCTGCTTTTCTTTGTGTTGTGCATCATCTACCTCAAGGTGATGTTCCTTGATTTTCCTTCTTTTTTCAGCATTTAAAATGGAGTTTAAGCACTACTAGAAAAAGAACATTCCGTGACTATAATTTATAGTCATGAACACCTTCCATGACTAAAATCAAGAGTCATTGTATCCGTTGTCACAAAAGGTTCAACCATGACACTATGGTAAAAGTGTCATGATAGAATCAATTATGACACTATATTATAGTCATAGGTGAACCATTAATGACACAGATACAAAGTCATTGATGAAGTGATAACGACAATTTACAAATGTCATCGTAAAACCAGTTATGACATTTTATTATAGTCACGATTGATCCATTAATTATGCATATACATAGTCATGTTTGAGCTATTTATGACATTTTATTTTAGTCATGGTTGAAACATTAATGACACATATATATAATCATTGAAGAAATATTAACAACACGTTAATATTGTCATTATAGCTTATATATTGACATTTTTTTTATAGTCATCAATTTATGTAATATGACTATTTATTTATGTCAATTTATTAGTTTTCATGAAACTTTTTATGCCTATTTACAACCTATTTTATTTGTGTTTTTACTTAAGAAAGATTTATAATGTGCAGCCCACAAATCTTATTCAATAAATATTATTTCATATATGACTAAATAATTTGTACATTACACTTGAACAAAAAAAAAAATCAGTATCAATAAATTTTAAATTCTTATAATGTCTACAATGGGTTTGAAAACTAGAAAGTTTACAATATAACAAAGAAGCATGAGTCTGCTATCCCTTGTGCGAAGTATACGTGAATTGACAAGTTGCACAATAATTGTAGATGCAAACGATCCTCACCTTGAACAAAGTACTTGCACAATGTAGTAATAAACCTTTGAATTAGAAGGTGCAATAGAGAATATAAAGTAACTTACATACATTTAAACGTGGTCAAATACTTTACACTCACATACTTTAATTGAATGTTAGATACTTAACACTCATAAACTCATAAAAAAAATTCACTATATTATAAAAGATGGAAGAAAAAAAATCTCATAAACTTACTCGGTGGTTAAAGTGTAACACCTTAAAATTTTGAATCTCGTCAATGGTTTGACAAACGCCCTTACATAGCCTAACAAAATCCAAAGTAAGTCTCGTTAACCCATCTCGCTTTGAACTGCAAGGGAAAAGCAATAGAGTAAAACGAGTCAGTATAAAAATACCAAGTAAGTAGCTTGACTTATCATTAGAACCACACATCGTCCTCACAAACTATCATAGTGGTAACTAATAACTGCTGCTTTTCTACCCAAGAAAAAGAATCATATAGTCCTTTAATCTCAAACTCTGATTCCACAAACTGCTACAAGAAAACGTTTAGCTTACAATGTTGGGGCTTACACAGTACTCCATGTTACTTGCTCGAAGAAAGATCGAGCCACCACAACCCCAATGGCTCATACAAAGGCTTGAACGTCCGTCGCAGAAACATTAGTGAAACAAGGGTCAAATACTGCTTCTTTTGGGGCTCATAATATATCAAAAGAAAGAGGAGAAGCACACGAATCCAATGCAACAAGAATCATGCTATTCTGAGCTCAAACAAGAAAGTTATGGCCTGCCGAAGATTTATTAGAGAAATGGCCAGAAATCTAGCGAGGGAGACAACAACAACATGTTTTTAACCAAAAAGTGGTGCTAAATTGTTGGTGAGTCACTGCCACATGTTGGCCTCCCAACCTTTGTTGGTGCTAATGAAATATTTATCTAAGGTGAGTGTTTAAGTTTAAAAAACATAACTATAGATGTCTCATACAAATTATAACCTATGCAATGAAACTTAAACAACTTAGAAACTATTGCAATGCATATGTGTTCTTGATACAATGAAATTTTTTCTAGATTAGATGGATATATATTGATAAAACTCAATAGGCCAAAAGAAAGAAAGTTTCTTAATCGTCTAAACAACAATGAAAAAGTGTAAAGAGTAAGAGAATTTTTTACCAATAAAGAAATGCCACCTCACATGGGCATCAAGAACTTTTTTGGCCATGGACCTGCAAGAATTATAACGAATATCATGAGTGAGTCTCAAACCTAGGATCTTGAATGGAGCATATCTTCAAATCCCAAGCCTTCAACCATTGTGCCACTCCTTGGGGACTAATAACTCTTCAATTTTGTTGTAGTAAAACCATATGTTATAATACATGTGTTATCATAATTTATATTATAGTACCAAATACTCCAAATACAAGTTATTATAACCTCTCATATTGTAATAATACATTGTTTATAGTAATTCACCATTTATTTATAATAACTCAGGTATCGGCCAAAAATTAGCCACACTACACCATCCAAAGTTAGAATATAATGGGAATGAATCTTAGCACTTTCAAACAAAAAATTCCTAACCAAAGTCTGGTACAATTTAGGCTGTCACTAAAAAGATTTGTTCTCCCAGTAACTGAAATGTTTGTTATACAACCATGCCTAATTTTCTTTTCCAGTTTTAATTGAATAGGGAGGGGGAAAATGAAATCTCCAAAAACATCCCAAATGAAACCAAGCAAACAGTTATTTATTTAGACTTCTTAAAAGGATTGGAGGCCTGAAACTCAACACCATCTCTAATAAAACTCTATCAAACATCCATAAAGCCTTCATATAGATAAGTCAAATCTCAACCAAACAAATTTTGCTAATTAGGATGATTCACTATTGTAATAACTTCATTGAGCAAGAAAGAAAGAAAGAATAACAATAGGGAAAAACTATTACTTTTTCTCTCACAAACACTAAGCACAAATATTGCTCCAAGGATAAACAAATCCTTCGGCTAGATAATTAAAAGGATTACAATAACAAGCCAAGTACATATCTACTCTACAACTAAGATTCATTCATCCCTAAAAGCAAGAAGCTCAGTAAAATTCCAAATGAATCTTGAATTATCATTGCCAAAACGACCAAACTAGAATATTTTTTTTTAACCATAAAAGAACATCCAAACATGATTGTGAGAAGATGGAAACTTGATTTTAAACCACGTGGTTTCTTATTTTTTGTGAACTAGACATTAATTGTACCATTTCTAAAAAAACATTAATTATACCCGTAAATCGACTAATCATTAAGGAAATTCAAAATCCAATAACAAATATAAGATAATCAGTAAAATGCTGAGAAATTAAGCGTTCATACAAAAAAGATGAAGAAATCCAACTTTCATATCAAGAAAACCCTCATTTCTCTAGGCAAGCTCCAATTGAAGTATCATACACAAGAAAACATTTAGAAACATAGCAAAAAAATGTAGACGAGAGCATTAGCTCAAGTGGCATTAGTGTACACACATTTACCATGAAGTCATGGGTTTGATTCCCCCACTCCCAATTGTTGTAATCTAAAAAAGAACAGAAAAGAAATATAGCAAAAAAATAAAGATGGGTAACATAAAGTTGAAGAGGATTAAATGTCTACAATACTATGGTTCAAGTATAAACTTACATTGTGTACCAATCAGGATATAAAGCTGTTTGAGTATTTCATGTACTTGGATGCACTGCACATAACAATTAAAATAACTCAAGACATATTAGGAAATGTCCCAATACAAGAATAAAAATTGAAAAAAATTAAGAAAAGTTCTATAACCTGATATGAGGGATATGCAAATAAAACAAAAGCCTTCAAAGATTTATGTAATTTTGAATGAAGTAATAAGTGGAAAGAAGCAACAGTTTTAAGAGTTACCACCACAAAAAAAACTTACTTACTTAGTGAAGTCGATGTAAAGAGCAATATATTTCCCACAGACCGAAGGGATGACAACTCCACAGAGAAGCAAAAATGGAGGAATAATCAATCTTTTGTCAACGTAATTGAATGGCTCTAAAACTGTAACGGCCAAGGTTTTCACTCCGGTCTTCCAGGTATGCCCAAGGGGTATTTTGGTAATTTGGTCGGGCCGTCAGGGCCGTTTATGTCTTTTCTAATTGCTAAAATATTGGTTGGATTTATGTAGGTTTGTGAGGCTTCGTGGAAGGGTTTGAGCAAGGTTTGATGCAAAAGTAAAAAGAAAAGAAATTGTTTGCATTGGGTTTTGAACCCGGTCTCAAGGGAAGCTTGTGGGGATGCGTGCCAGATGAGCTAGTGAGAGCTCTTGTTGCTCTTTCCGGGTCATTTTATGATTAGCCTTGGAGTTTGGAGTTTTGGTGCATTTGGTAAATGAAAAGAAAATAGGTTTGCCATGTCTTCTTCTCCAACACATCTCCTAGCCATCCAAGCCAAGTTCTCCCTAGCCTCCTTGCCGATTTCTTCATCCCCTTCATTTGCGCTCGTTGTTTGATCATCATTCCGAGTAAGTCTTCATCCTCTTCCTCTTCTCGATTGGTTGTTTTGCTGGCCGAAGGTAAGGAAGTGTGTGTGTGTTTGTGTTTGGTGCAAGAGCCCGGCCGATCGCCACCACGGTAGGCCAGATCCGCCCGAGCCGTCGGCCACCACCATCGCACCACCGCCCGAGCAAGACGCCCGTGCCGCCGGATCCGCTGTCGCGCAGCCCCAGCCCGCCGCCGCGCGGCTCGTCGCAAGACGGCCGAGAAGCAACCCTCGCCGCCCGTCGCGCCTCGACTGGACTGTCGCGACGCCCAGACCGAGGCTCGTCGCACGCCCAGCCTCGTCGTCGCACCAGATCGGCCGAGCCAGACGCTCGTCGCCCGCCCAGCCTCGTCGTCGCATGCCCAGCCTCGTCGTCGCACCGGGTCGGCCGAGCCAGACGCCCAGCTCGCGCGCAGCAGCCGATCGATCGCCCGTCGCGCCGCTCGCCAGCGCGCGCGCGTCTTCACTCAGAGCGGCTCGCCAACACGCGACGCCTTGGCTCGTGACGTGCGTGCCCAGCGCGCCAGCGCCGCCCCACAGATGCATCGCCACCGGTGGTGCCCCTTTTTGTCGTCGTCGTGTGTGTGAGTGCTCCCGAGCCGAGCCTGCTATTTTATTATATTTTTAGGGCTATGGTTGTGATTGTTACTATGTTTGTAGGTTCTCGATAGCTAGCTCGGGAGTGTTCGCAGCTTAGGAATTTGTGCGTAGAAGTCTCCCGACCAAGGTAAGGATTTCTTACCGGGGTTGTGTGGACCCTGCGATGTTCTATGTGATTGATGTTGTATGTTTGTTTGTGATTATCAGCATGTATAGTTTAGGTGCTCTGCTCAATTCTCAGTGGCATGACTTCGTATGTTGTTCTTTCATGTTAGTCCATGCTAGGTTGTTCTGTTCTGGCATGCTCATATTCATTCTTGTTCCGTAGTACCATGCTAGGTCTGCTGTATTCTTTTGAGCACGTATTTTATTGTTTGCTTATTGTTAAGGCAGGTTAGAATTCAGGTAGGTAGCACCATCCGGGCCTGATGCATAAAGTATCTTGCATCCATGGCAGGGACGTCGAGACAGTTCTCCGTCCCTAGACCCCGTTAGGGTTTAGCTAACCCGACCGGTAGGCCCCGCAATCTTGGGTGAGGGTGGCGATCGTTAAATGCCCCAACGGTCGGGATGATGACTTGGCATTGCCTCGCCCCCGGCGATCGGCACGCCTCCTCAGCGTGTTCGGCCGTAGCCCTTGATTGTCACCGATAGGGCAAGGACGGCTTTCGGTGTAAGCCTACCACGACCGATTCCTTAGCCTCAAAGCGGTGGTTCAGGTGACATAGTTCACGTGTCCAGGTCTCACACCCCTATGTCAGTGACACCGATCCAGAGATTTAGTTAGGCGTGGTGACTGGACATGGGCAGCTTGCCACTAGACTCGACACCCCCCATAGTCTGCAGTAGCACGCGGTGCGCTCTTACGCTCATTACAGCGCCGATCGGAGAGCTCCTCGGGATCTTGAGCTAGTGCACCTTTCGTATCGACAGTAGACTAGGCTGAGACCGAGACTTGTTTCTCGTATAGGGCGTATTGTGTGATGTGGATTATTCCGGACTAAGACCCTGAGTTGGCATCCGAGGTTCAAGTGTGGACTTAAGCTATGTGCTCTATTCTGTGTTTATATTCATAGCTTGCATACACTCACCTAGATGACCATGTGCATCGTATTGTACCCCGGTTGGGGATTCTTACTGAGTAATTCGTTACTCACCCTTATTTTGTGGTTTTCCACAGGTAACCAAGGGGCGAGACAGGATGGCTGAAGGAGGAGCTGTGATCATGGGAACCTGCTGTCGTCTCTGACTTTTTATTTCTATGACTCTTGTCGTTTATTTTCCCCTGAATGCATGTAGCAGACGCACTGGAGCCCTAGGATGTTTTTCTGAATGTTTTTATGGATTCCAGCTTTGTTGTATTTGAGGATTGTTTCAAATGTTTTAATAAATCTCTGATCAGAGTATGCGTTTAGAAATGTATTTGCCTTGAAACAGGTGCTTGGAAACAGGGACAGGTTTCAGCAATCTATTTGATTTCTGATTGAATCTCTTTTGTTTTGTTTAAATTGGGAATTCAAAAAACTAAATTGCATATTGTTCTTTACTTTGAATGCATGCATTGGGGTAAAGACCTATTTAGAGCCCCTTTTAGGTCGGGTCTTTACAAAAACCTTATAAAAAAATGAAGACCAGGGTTAAGGCTTTGCTTAACTTTGTATTGGAAATTAAAGAACATAACTATCGCCATAGCCACAAATAAACAAAGACCTGAAAAGATATGCAAAAACAAGTTTTCGAATCTAAAAATAATAAAAATGTTTGATATGACATCAAAATCTTCAAAAAGAAATAAAAAAAAAAACCTACCTTATTATGCATCAAATTGGATGTTCAACACACATGGTTATCCACAACTTGTGAGTATTTTAGTAAGATTACGTGCACTTTGACTATTCTCACAAATATTCATACGAGACAGCCTGATTGACCTTACAACACTACTCTACCAAGGATGTTCAAAATTCCTATAATTTTGAAGGCTTCAATTTGATTCCTAGTAATCCAATAAATAGGCAGTAGCTAGAATCCCCAACAACAGTAGGTATAATCGAAACTTCAATATCCATAACCATTATTCATACTCCAAAACAAGGTAATGAACTAAAATCTCATTTCCAGCAGAAAAACAAAATGCAAAAGTTTGTTCCTTATAACCAAAGAAAGCACAAACATTCAAAATCTTCATCTATGGAGGTTAAAAAGATCATGGGAAATGTTATATTACACGATAAATACTATAAATGATATTTTGTCAAGCATTACTTGATAAATACTGTATATGATATTTCATTCTTTGATTTTAAGAACCTCCTCACATTGAACTTGGACTTTATGAACTCTTTTGACTCTTTAGAAATTACCTCTATCATTTAAAAAAGTAATATTTCAAATAGTTTGCATTAATATGTTTTGGAAAACTTAACTCAATTTAAAAGTTAAAAAAAGTTAGCCCAAATTAGAAATTACAAAATCTATAGCATTCATTATAATGGAGAGATTTATGAAGAAAATCTTAAATTATTAAGGAAAAATTTTTAAGTTAAAAATATTTGGGAAAGAGACTTTTTGATGTTCTCAGAATCAATTAAATTGAAAAATAGAAATTACCATGATCTTATCAACAAGATGAGTAAGATCAAAGACAACAAAATCTACACCAAGACTCAACCTACCACTCCAGTTTCCAAGTTGAGCCAAATCATGCTCACTATCATAGCTAAACCCACCCATCCGACCAACACGGCTGCCTACCTTGACCCACAACTCCTCACCCGAAACGTAGACTCGACAATGCATTTCAACACAAAAAACCCTTTGTTTTGCTCTCCACCTTCTCGTTGCTCTCCTATTAAAAAAAACAAAAAAAAACACAAGTGTGTTAGATAGTACTTGACCCTTGCTAACACTCGAACTATTAGCTCATCAGCGTGCTTTATGACAAAGAAATTTTAAAAGAATCGAAAGATGAGGAAAAAAAATTACATGTATATTACCAAGGTTAGGTAATTTTTATATTTTGACTGCGAGCAAAAAGAAATCGCTAATTTGGTGGTAAGATGAAGGAGAAAAGGAATTTTAACCTAACCTTGGTAAATTACAAAATTAGCCTTTTAACTTAGATGATTCTAAAATAATGTCATAAGTTTTCTAAAATTTAAAAAAAAAATGGTATTTCCCACCAAGAAACGCGCATTTTTGTTATTTATGACACTTATTTCTATTTCTTCTTAAAAAATTAATTCCAACAAGTGTCATAGTAAGTGACTTTTTTAGTGGTGAAGGGTTGTGCACGTTTAGGTTTACGTGAAGATTATTGAGTCAATGTCCATGGGTTTTCGTGTTTCTTCTATTCTTTTGGTCATCGTCCTTTGCATTATTCATCGTCCACTTAAAGGTATTGATTTTGTTACCCCTATATTTTTCCACCATTAATATCATAGTTTTAGATGCTAGTTGTGCTCGATTTAGGAGCAGTTTTTTAGGCAACAATGTCGACGGGATAATGACCATAATAAACCATAAAATATGTAACCTAAACAACATAAATGAAATCTTACGATATAAATCGAAATAAAATGGAACATAAAAACATGATTAAGGTCTTTTGATTGGCTTTATAACTCTTTTTAAACGCCTAAGAGTAAATGAAGCCCCGTTTGAACATGAGTTAAACATTAATTATATTTGAATTCATTCAATATCGCTTTCCATTTGAGGCATTCTTTTGATCTTTTATTGCTTGATGAGATTCCTATAATTAATTGAAAGACACTGAAGTACAAACTTCAATCAATGACCTCCGACGCCACGATTATATTTCTGAACAACTACGTGTTAGGGATTGTGCCCTAAAGGCCAAGTAGTTTGTAATTAAAGAACGAGCATTTAAGGTTAGACATTTAATGTTATATTTTAGTTATTAATAAAGGTTATTATTTTCATTAATTGCGCATTTAATATACAAACGTCTTTAGCTTTATCGCATTAATTGGATTAATTGCGATATTTCCATGGTTCTTTGGATGTACACTTGAACAAGTATGTGAGACATACAAGTGGATCTAGTTCCAAGTTAATAACCTAAAACGTCTATTGTATATGGACTAAGGTTGGGCGCCTAAGTTTTAGTGACACTGTTGGTACGATATGCTTTGCAAATGTTGCAAACAACCTGATCTTGATTTTTCATGTGGTGACATGTGACTGGGAGTGTCTATGCAAAAAGGATTTTTTGAATAAGACAGGACCAGAAGTTTCATGATCGATCTAGTAATTCCATTATAGAATCGTATCAACTACTTCACTAAGAATGATTGTATGTCGATATGATCTTAATCCTGAGTGGGTTGTGAACTCTTGCTTTATGAAAGCGTCCTTTGATGTGTATGGGTGAGACCATCCAAATAGCGCTGGGTCAATAAGCCTTTCACGTCAGAGATTGACATAGTGAGTGGTAGGGAGCGCAACATCACAAGAAGAAATTCACACCTTCCCGAAATTTTTGGAAGATGTAGAGTTATTCCTTTAAGAACTGATTCCAGGACTTAGACAAAAGGATCCTACTTCTCATTGGTCCGAGACGACATTGATTTATAGTTGAACTATAAACACTTATTCATTAGAGGAATCAGAGTCACTTAAGGAGAAAGATGTAATCACAGAGGTAGAACGAATTTCTTGCCCTAGCTGTGAATTACGAATAAGCTCGTGAAGGATCATATGGCAGATGGCCGATTATATCCATGGACATTAACTTGTCCTATAGTGCGAAAGAGTTCAACATAGGCCTTTAGTGGAATAAGCCTGATGTTAACGAATATGGATTAGATCCCGGGTCGTTGTAGCTTTCAACCTATAGGTCCACTGGTCCCCAAGCTAGCTCATACTTGCTGGTACACTGTTTTATTAGAGAGTGAGTTTGAAGAGCTCAAATTCACATACATTGGATATATTAATTTAATATTTGTTGAATAAATATTAATAAGGAGAAATTAATTTATTGTAAAATTAATTATAAACAATTATTTAATTAAGGGATCACAGTAGTTAACATGTTGGACAAATGAATTAGTTTAATGATTATCGGATAATTTTTAAATGGAGAGTATTGATTAATATGTTGAACATATTAATTCGGTTTATAATTATTGGATAATTATTAAAGTAGAGAACTAATATATTTTATATTTATTTATTAATAATATATTGGATACATTATGGAATTGAAATTTGTTGGATAAATATCAATTAAAGTAAATAAAACAATATATGGAATTTTCAAAAATCAAATGGGAAAAATCAAATGGAAAAAATGAATAATGATTCGTCCAACATTGGAAAGTTCTAAGTTGGAACCTCCACCACTCTACAAGAAGAACTTCAATTGACCCTTAAAATAAAAATAAGATAAAAAAAAAAGATTTTATGTATATATCCTTCATGAACTTATTCGTAATTCACAACTGCTTCATAGAAAGTGTCCTTGGTGTCAGGCTGCCTCATAAAATCGAATATGTTGAATTAAATCTATTGATTGTTCATTCTCTCAACGTAATTGTTCCTTCATAAACATCTACCAGTGTTCGTCCAATTCTCATAAATGGTTGTCCCAGAATAATTAGAACTTCTAGATCTTCTTCGTAGTTAAGAATGATGAATTCTGCTGGAAAAATGAACTTGTCAACCTAAACCAATATATCTTCAATCTTTCCAATAGGGCGAGTTATCGATCTACCAGCAAACTGAATGGTTTTTGTTATGGGCCTAGCTTGGCCTATTCCAAACTTTTTATAAATTGATAGCGGCATTAAATTAAATTGATGCTAGCACCTAAATCGCATAGTGTTCACCCAATATGATTACTACCGATCTTTACTGGAATGTCAAAATACCAAGGATCGACCTCTTTATTTGGGATTTTATTCTAAATAATTGTACTACATTTCTCGTTTAATGCTACTACCTTGAATTCCTTGAATTTGCTCTTTTCCTTAAGCCCATCCTTCAAGAACTTCATGTAGTTCGGCATTTGCCAAAGCGCATCAACCAAGGGAATGTTGATGTGAATTTGTTTCAAAATATCTATGAATTTCTCTAATTGCAATCACTTCCTTTTCGTCTAAACCTTTGGGGGTATGGTGGTGGTGGTGGTGGTTGGTAAATAGGTAATGGTTTTAACACATCCATCGCTTCCTTTGCTTTGGTTGGTTCTTCGTCCGCGCTCTTTGCTGGTTGGTTCCCTGTTGATGGTTCCATTGGGGCTTTGGTTCCATGATAGTTCCTAATTTCCTCACCATCCATCAAGGGTTTTCCACTTCATAATTCAATCACATTTACTTGCTCTTTGCCATTCCACCTAGAACCTTCCATATCTTATGGTAATTGTCCTAGCGGTCTATTTTTTATATCTACTGCCATTTGGTCTAATTGCAGTTCTAGCGCCCGAAGAGTTGCTTATTGAGACTTCAACAGGGTTTGATGTTCCATCATAATCATGTCGTTTTTCGTTATGTAATCTTTTTGTACTGAATCTGTCTGCAGTACTTGCTGGTGATTACTTCCAAATCTAGATTGTGGAGGTGTGTGGTTTTGTTCCACTTGGTTAGCGTTGCTACTCTGTCCTCCTCATGAAAACTTTGGGTGTTGCTTCCATCCAGCATTGTACGTATTTGAATAAGAATTATATTGTTGTCGTGAATTTGAATTTCCAACGTAATTAACGACGTTGTGTTCTCACGTACAAATGATCACCTCCACAGAGTGCGCAAAATTCGAGAGTTGATTACTCAATTACCGATGCGTTCTGAGGTTCAGTCATTTGGACATTTTTCAAAATGTTCATCAGCGTAGTCAATTGTGCTTTTATGGCGATCATTTCACTTAGCTCAATTTTACCAAGTGTTTTATCTTGGTTTCGTCCTTAACTTATCTTAGGCTCATGATTTTTAACAGTTGTTTCGATGATTTTGTAGGCCTAATTGTATGTTTTATCCATCAGACATCTTCTGTTGTTGCGTTAATGATAACCTTGTCCAATAAATGTTCGATTTGAAGCGTATAAGATAGACCATGGTATGGACATTTCGCCATAAGCTCCTTGTACCGTTCACATGCTCCTCCTATAGTTTCGTCATTTTCTTGTCTAAAGCTAGTGATTTCATGCATAGAATTCATGCTTCTTGCACAAGGATTTCCGTATTTTAGTGTGATCGGTGCATGAGTGCTACTCTTGTGTTTAATCTAGAATCAGAACGTATATATATATATATATATATATATATATATATATATATATATATATATTATCTTATATTCTAAACACTCTCGTCTCAAAATAATTTTACACAATTCACGGCAACGACGTCCAAAACTTGATTCGGTAGTTGACAGCTAAATGCCTCGTAAGTAACAAGTTCGCACTTCACGCAAGTATACGTGGTCTACAACATGTAATAAGTAAATTATCGATCTCCATAGGGACTTGAGACTATCTGAGGTGATGCTCAGAATTGAAATGTAAATTGCATGAATATGATTTGAGTTGGTTTGTTTTGCAAGCATGAAGGTAAATAAATAACAAGGTGGAATTTTTATGAGAAGTAAGGCTAGACTAAGATACTCATGAAAATCAACAACAATGTAAAAGCAAGAAACATGTGGTAAGGGACTCTATCATTCTATGCCTTACAAAGTTTCGTTTTCGCTTCCATTCAGCATTAAGCTTGACTTCCGCCGCGACTTGATGTAATTATGAGTTAGCAATAAGTATGTAATAATTACGCGTGTATTTCTAAACTCCGATTCAAAGTATTACAGACGTAACACTACCTATTAAACATGAAAAATAGAAATATATTATTTCCACTTTCGATTTACAACCTATTAGTTTTTGTGGATGGCTCGGTTGACACTTACAATTTTAATCATGTACCTAAGTTACATGCTCAAGATGAACCCTTCCAATTTTTTCTTACGACATGCTAGTAAAATTCACTTTCTCCTAGCTTTGCCCTAATGAAATTAGTTCATGATACAAACACAGAACACAAAACACGATATGGAAAACATAGTAGAACTGTATTACTGAAGTAAAATGAGTCTAACAGCGAAATAAAAGAAAACAAATAAACAACACAACTACTCTACTGTCTCGATCAAGACTATGAACTCCTCTCAAAAGAAAGAACAAAGAAAATACCAAGCGCCCCATTCTAATACAAAAACAATCTATTTATAGACTGGGTCTATAAATCTCCGAATCTTCTAGAATGGCACGAATAAATCAATCGCAATATTTTTCTCTTTTTACTCTTGCCAAATGTGTTTTTAATTTGTTTCGTAATTTGTCTGGTTAGTCAACTTTACGTTGTCACCCGATTCTTCCCTTATTTGCTTGAAGTATTTTTGGCCTTTGTCTCTCGAGCTTTAATTGCTCGCAATCGCGTGTCTTGATTCTCAGCATTGCATTACTCTGCTAGCGCCAATCCTGCAAAAACAGTAATCAGCATAAGCCTAGCGAAATCCGTGCTAAACGTGCTATTTTGGTTGTTTTCTGCATAATAATTCATATTTTACATTTTATTCCTCTAATGCATAAGCATTAGCGAATTACAGCTTTTATTCCTATTTTCACCTATTTTCCAAAGTTAGGCTAAAATCTGACTCTATCTTAGAGTCATCATGCAATTTTCCCATTCCAATAATGGTTTATCAAATTTTGTGACCTACTAGATTGTGTGATAAACTTACAGTAGAGCTTCTATTATCAAAACACTTTTTTTTTTATCTTTGTGACTTTTCAGCTATTAACTAATAAGAAATCTAGACATTTTGATTTTTTTTTTTTTTTTTTTAAAAAGAATATTTATAGAGAGGATATTTTTAAAATTTGCGTGGGGTAAGAAACTACTAAAAAATAAAGAAGTGGGTAGTTTATTCCTTGAATAAGGGTTTAGAGTTGGTGTAAGCGGGTTTTTTCGTTTCTTTCTTCTTCTTTTTTAATTGGAGACTAAGTTTTGGATATTTTGGAGATGAAATTATTATCTCTGGCCCATGATTTTTTTTATTTATTTAAACATTGATTTAAACTTCAAAACAAACTAGACGTTCTATTAATAAGTTAATTAAATTTAGACATTTACTACTTCTCAAAAAATAATTATAAATTTAGGTTTGTTTTAAACTATCAGCAAAAATAGTCAATCATTTAAAAGTAGGAAAATAAAGAATAATTATGAATAGACATTAATACTTTCTACTAAAAACACATAAACAAAATGCAACAATAGCTCAATTATATCTCCATATATTAGTAATCACGAAGTCTAGAAATCGAATAACTCAATCTCTTATTATAACTGTAACGACCCAGTTTTCTATTCCGATTCCCTAGGTTTCAAGGGCTAGAGTTGTATTTTGAGAAGCTTGGAGGTCTTTTGGTTAAAAGAGAAAATAAGAGGAAAATTGGTTTTAAAGTTGCCTTCGCTGGGACTCGAAGGCTGGTTGACTTTGACACATGGCTTTGAAGGAAAATGAAGAAGCAAATGTAGAATATTGGGGCACTAGCAAAGAGGAGTCATCTGCTGAAGAGTTAGTGGTTAGTAAAATTTGGTATGCAGAGAACAATTTGTTGAACTTGTCGTACAGAATTGCACAACCAGCAAGACCATCAATAGAAGTACCACTAGTGTTAGAACTGAAGCCTCTTCCTAAGCACCTAAAGTACGTGTATCTGGGCGAAAGCGAAACTTTACTTGTCATAATTTCGTCTAAGTTAAAACCAGAACATGAAAAAGCCTTGATTGAACTATTGAATCAACACAAAAAGGCTATAGGTTGGACTCTTGTTGATTTAAAGAGGATAAGCCCATCCTTCTGCATGCACAAAATAAACTTGGAAGATGATGGGTTTCGCTCTGTCGAGCATCAGCAGTGATTAAATCTAGTCATGAAGGAAGGAGTAAAAAAGGAGAATATCAAGTGGTTAGATGTGAGTGTCACCTACCCCATCCCTGACAGCAGGTGGGTTAGCCTAGTCCAATGCGTGCCAAAAAAGGGTGGCAAAACTGTGGTTAAAAAAGCGTGAAATGAACACATACCTATGCGCACAGTGTTGGGCTTGCGTGCATGTATGGATTACCACAAACTCAATGATGTGACAAAAAATGACCACTTCCCACTACTTTTCATTGATCAACTTCTTGACCGAGTTGCGAAGCAAGAATATTACTACTTTCTGGATGGATATTCAGATTCAATCAGATCACAATTGCACCAGAAGATCAAGAAAAGATAACATTCACCTGCCCATATGGAACCTTTTCTTTTAGGCAAATGCTTTTATGGGTTGTGTAACGCTCCCACGACATTTTAGCGGTGTATGTTAGCAATTTTCTCTGAGATGATTGAGAAATATATGAAAGTGTTTATGGATGAATTTACAGTTTTTGGACCATCTTTCACAACTTGCCTAGTAAATTTAGGCAAAGTGCTCACGAGGTGTGAAGAAGCAAACCTCTTTTTGAACTGGGAAAAGTGCCACTTCATGGTGACAGAAGGAATCATGTTGGGATATAGAATTTCGTGGGAAGGGACTTAAGTTGATTAAGCAAAGGTAGAAGTAATCGAAAAACTCGAGCAACCAGTGAATGTAAAGGGACTGCAAAGTTTCCTTGGTCATGCCGGCTTTTTTAGAAGGTTCATCAAGGATTTTTCAAAGATTTCCAAACCTCTGGTAGAATTTTTGGTGTTGAATTAACCTTTCAATCTCAACTTCGCTTGAGCGAATACCTTCAACAAACTGAAAATAGCTCTTGTCTTCGCCTCAATCATCAAAGCACCTAATTGGGAATTGCCCTTCTACATCATGTGCGATGCAAGTGACTATTCCATGGGCCCAATGCTTGGAAAAAAGGGTGAGAAACTGATTCATCTTGTGTACTATGCTAGCAAGATGTTGAATGATGCATAATAAAATAACACAACAACAGAAAAGGAATTTTTTTGTGGTGGTTTTCGCCTTAGATAAATTTTTCTAATACCTGATCGGATCGAAGGTAACTATCTATATAGATCACGCTACAATCCAATATCTCTTCTAAAAGACATATGTGAAGCCAAGATTGTTGTGCTAGATTATGTTGTTACAAGAGTTCGGTCTAGAAATTATGGATGAGAAAGGCAGCAAAAACATACTGGCGAATCACTTATCGAGAATTAAGAATGCAAATGGATCACTCAAGAAATCGGACATCGGTGAAACGTTCCCTGATGAACAACTCTTCGTTTCTAGCAACGTAAGCTAACCATGGTTCGCCGATCTTGCCCAACTACCTCGCTTGTGGAGCAATGCTTGAGAATTTCAGCTACCAGCAGAAGAAGAAATTTCTACATGATGTCAAAATGTATTTCTGGGACAAGCCATATTTGTATAGACAATGTGTTAATAACGTCATTCGTTGATGTGTCACAAAAGAAGAGGCGAAATCAATTCTAGTAGAATGTCATGCTGCCGCATACGCAGGCCATTTCAGTGGTGCGAAAACATTAGTGAAAGTTTTCCAATTTGGGTTTTATTGGCGATCCATCTTCAAGGATTTCTACGACTATGTTAAACAATGGGATTCATGCCAAAGGTTGGGAAATATTGGAAGAAGGGATGAGATGCCCCTGAAGTTTATCCTAGAAGTTGAATTGTTTGATGTATGGGGGATTGATTTCATGGGGCCATTTCCAAATTCTAACAGAAATCGATTCATCATGGTCGCGGTAGACTATGTATCAAAGCGGGATTAAGTCATCGCTTGCGCAAAAAAAGACTCCAAGACAGTTATTAAGTTTCTGCGAAAACACGTGTTTACACGATTTGGGACTCCACGAGCCCTGATTAGCGATGAAGGAATACACTTTGTTAACCGAGCTTTAAAGTCTATGTTGCAGAGATACATATCCATTATAAAGTCGCCACTGCATATCATCCACAAACAAATGGCCAGGCTGAGATCTCCAACCACGAAATCAAGACGATTCTAGAGAAGGTAGTGAGTCCAAGCAGGAAAGATTGGGCGAACAAGTTGGATGAAGCAATTTGGGCCTACAAGACTGCATATAAGACACCATTGGGAATGTCACCTTGTTTTCAAAAAAGCATGCCATTTGCCTCTGAAGTTAGAACAAAAGAATATTGGGCAGTTAAAGAGTTGAACCTAGATTCGTCAGGGATCTAACCAGCGCATAAATTACAATTGCTAGAGCTAGAGGAATTTCGCTTGTTCTTCTATGAGAAAACGAAGATATATAAAGAAAAGACAAAGGAATGGCACGATGAAAGGATAAATTCCAAGAAGTTTGCGGTTGGTCAGAAAGATTTACTCCATAACTCATTATTTAAACTCTTTCCAGGAAAGTTAAAGTCGCGATGGTCCAGACCATTCCAAGTCACTCAAGTACTTCCCCATAGGGCAATTCTACTTAACAATGAATCTGAAAATTCTGAATTTCTAGTGGATGGCCACATGTTGAACCATTATTATGGCAAAGAAGCCGCAAAAGAAAACTTTGCCCCATCACGTGACGCCTGAAGTGGACCAATTGGGCTGGAGCGAATGGTATTTTCTTTCTTAAGTTAATTTTGCTCCAGGCCAAGTAAGTATCCTCAACTTGTACTTGTACCTTTTTTTCTGGTTAATTAGTTTACACTATTCTCCTAAAATTTTGATAATCAGCATAAGATGTTGCTAGATTTCAGTTAGACAAATTTGATGGTTCGGAGGACTTTAGTTTATGGGAAAAAAATGAAAGCCCTTTTAGTTCAACAAAAGGTTGTTAGAGCCTTAGATAATCCTTCTAAATGGCCTCTAACAATGTTTGAGGACGAAAAATCAGAGGCATTAGAGATTGCCTAAAACACCATCATCCTTCATGTAGCTGATAATATTCTGAGAAGGATCAGTAACATTGATGATGTAGCCTCTTTGTGGTCAAAACTCGAAGAATTCTACATGACTAAATCTATTTCCAATGAGATTTTATGAAGAAAATGTTATTTGGGTTTAGGATGGATCCTTTTAAGGGATTAGAAGAAAACATAAACGAGTTTAACAAAATTTGTGGTGACCTGGCCAAATTGTGGGGAGAAGCGTGAGTCTGAGAATAAAGGTATCATTCTCCTCAATTCGTTACTCGAGAAAAATAAAGAGCTTAAATCAGTCATTAAGTATGACAGAAATACTTTGACCTTAGATATTGTTTAGGATTCGTTGTGGTCTAGGGAGTTAGAGATGAAAATCGAAAAGAAGGATTTTGAGGCCTTGTTTGTGAATATTCATTCTTCTAAAGGTTAGGGAAGTTCTTCAAGTAAATCTAGCTCTAAGTTTGATAAGGGAAAAGAACCATTAGAGTAGAAGACAGTTACTTGCAATTACGGTAGAGAAGATGGACATACAAAGTATGAATGTCTTATTCTGAAGAGGAAAGGTAAGTTTCCTATTTAGATTGTTGATGATTATTCAGCTAATTTCCTAGAAATTTATGATTCAGGCAAGCTGTTCTTGGCAAAAAATTCTGAAAATTTGGACCCTTCTTATAATTGGTGGATTATGAACTCTAGTTGTTCATTCCCTATGTCCCCTTCTGAGCACAATTTTAAAAATTTTAAAATTTTGAATTCTAGCAAGATAATTCTGGGAAATTACCATCAGCTTGATATTAAAGGAGTAGGATCTATTCGATTTTTCATGGATGATGGTTCCGTCAAGATGCTAACAGATGTGAAATTTTGTTCCAAGTCTTGTTCGAAACCTTATCTTGTTAGGTGTTTTGGATGTTGCTGGTTACAACTACTAGTCTTGTAATGGCTTACCTTATGTGAGTAAGAATGAGAAAATTAATTTTTATGGAAAAATGAGAAAATGAAGTTGTCTGAAAAGCTAACAAATGGTTTATACATTCTGCAAGAAAAAAGCTTTTTAATGTGAGAAGAATTTGGTATCTGATAATTTTGAGACTATATTTGAAAATTTGATAGGTTCTTCACCTGAAGTTAATTGTGTTGTTTATAAGTAGTTAAATTCTGATATTGAGTTTTCTAATAAATATTTGATTGTTGTTTCTGCGTATGTGTAACAGCCCAGTTTTCTATCCCAGTTTTCGAGGTGCCTTCGGGTCAAGTTTCGGTTGTTGGTTGGGTCGTTAGAGCGGTTTTGTCCCTTGGGGGTATTTTGGTCCTTTGGCTCTTCGGGCAGGATTTGTGGTTTTCAGGGCTTCGAGGTAGCTCCTGCCTTGGCCGTGGCTTGTTTGGGTTGGATCATGAGTCCCGAGATGTTTGGGCTAGTTGTTTGGAAGTTCGGTTGTGATTTGGGATTTTTGCAAAGTGATGGTTGGTTGTGTGCTTCCTTTGGGATTCGAGCTCGGGCCCTTGGTGTTGATTTTGGGAGTTGGTTTTAGCGAGTTTTATTGATTGGAATTGATTTCTTCGGTCGGGTCTCGAAAGAGGAAGCCGGGAAATGGGATTTTGAGGTTTTAAGTGGATAAGGATGGAAAATGGAATTTAAATCCCATTTTTCCCTTTTATTTTCCCATTTTCCTTTTTATTCCTTTATTTCTTTTATTTTTTTCCCAAATTCATTTTCTCTCTCTCTCTCTCTCTCTCTCTCTCTCTCCCCGAGCACCCCCCTCCTAGCCCGAGCCCACCACCGAGCGCCCGGCTCCTGCTCGTGTCGCCTCGCCCACTCGCCCGACCAGTCGTCACCCGAGAGCAATTTCACTGTTCGAGCATCGCCGAGCCCGACCCTCGCCCGCCCAGATCGCCTCGGGCCAAGAGCCTCCGTCCGTCGCGCCCAGATCGCCCGTCGCAACAACCAGTCGAGTCGTCACCGAAAGCGTCGCCCAGTAGCCGAGATCGCGCGTCGTCGCACCAGACGCCCAGATCCGAGCTTGCCCTCGCCAGATCGCCCGCGCGCCGTCCCCTCGCGCCGTGTTGCCCCTCGCTGAGCCGCTGCGCGCGCCTCGCTCGCGTGTTGCCGCCGCTGCCGCCACAAGCGTCATCGCCGGTGTCGCGCGCAAGACGCTGCAGCGCGCGGCGCGGCGCCCAGCCCGTGTTCAGCGCCACGCGCCCGGGGCCGCCGAGCCAGCGCCCCACGCGCCCATTCCTACGCCCCAGCGCGCCCAGCCGGCCCTATTGCTGCCCCGTTTGTGCAATTGGCTCGTTAGTGTGTCCGTCGCGCCTCGTGAGTTGCTCCCGAGCTGAGCCCTATTTATTTTAGTGTATTTAGGGCTATTCTATGATTATTGATGTGTTTTGCTTGGTTCGTTATAGGTAGCTCGGGTTCGATCGCAGCTTAGGTTTCTTGTGTTTAGAGGTCTTAGGCTGTAAGGATTTCTTCTGGAGTTGTGTGGACCCTGCGATATTATATGTGATTGCTGATTGTATGCTTGTTTGTGTTTATTGACATGTTTGGTGATAAGTGCTCTAATCTGAATTCCCGATTAGCATGACTTTCCTGGTTAATTCTCATGTTAATCCATGCTAGGTTGTTCCTTTCTGGCATGCTCAGATTCATTCCTTGCTTCGTAGTATCATGCTAGGCTCGTTGTATTCCCTTTGAGCACGTATTGGATTTTATGGAATTGTTTGTCGTTTGCTAGGCAGTTAGAAGTGCGGTAGATAGCATCATCCGGCCCGATGCATAAAGTACCTTGCATCCATGGCGGGGACATCGAGCAAGTCATTCCGTCCTCGACCCGTGAGGGATTAGCTAACCCGAGCGGTAGGCCCCGCAATCTTGGGTGAGGGTGGCGGATCGTTAAATGCCCCAACCGTCGGGATGATGACTTGGCATTGCCTCGCCCTCGATAGTCGGCACGTCCTCGGCGTGTTCGGCAGTAGCCCCGATTGCCACTGTTAAGGTAAGGGCGGCTTCTCGGTGTAAGCCTACCACGACCCGCTTCCTTAGCCTCAAAGTGTGTGGTTCAGCCGACATAGTTTACGTGTCCAGTCTCACACCCTATGTCGGTGACACCGATCCAAAGATTTAGTTAAGTGTGGGACTGGACATGGGCAGCTTTGCCTCTAGACCCGGCACCCCATGGTCTCTGCAGTGAGCACGCGGTGCATGCTTACGCTCATTACAAATGCACACTGCAGAGCTCCTCGGGATCTTGAGCTAGTGTACCTTTCGTCGATGAGACAGCCGAGGCCGGGACTTGTTTCTCGTATAGGGCGACTTGTGTGATGTGTTGTGTGGTAGTTGATTTCCGGACTAAGACCCTGAGTTGGCATCCGAGGCCCAAGTGTGGGCTAAGCTATGTGCTCTATCTGTGTTTTTATTCATAGCTTGCATATCTTTCTCGCTAGATGACCATGTATATCGTATTGTACCCGGTTGGGGATTCTTACTTGAGTAATTCGTTACTCACCCTTACTTATCTTTCAGAGGAAACCATGGCGCGAGGCGGGATGGTGGAGGAGGAGGCTGTGATCATGGAAACCCGTTGTTCAACTCTGAGATTTATGTTTATGATTTAAATGTCCTCTGAATGCATGTAGTTGGTCACGGAGCCCTAGGGTGTTTTCTGAATGTATTTCCGGATTCTAGCATTGTTGTAAAGTTTGTATGTTTTAAATAAATCTCTGATCAGAGTATGTTTGGAAATGTATTTGTCTTGAAGCAGTGCTTGGAAACAGGGGACGAGTTTCAAGAATTTTGTATTGACTTTTTAAATGAACTCTTGCCGGTTTTTGGTTTTTACTTAGAATCCGAAACAACCCTATTGCAAATTCTAGTGTTGATTTGTATGCATGCATTGAGGTAATGGCCTATTTAGAACCCCATTCGGGTCGGGTCTTTACAGTATGCATCTGAAAATCCTTACTTGAGCCTTCAGTGCTTGTCAATGATATTGCATGTTCTGCTGGTTTTTCGATAGGGAGTTGGCTTGTTTATCAGATTTTTAATGTATGATGTTTGTAGTTATACCTAGAATTTGTTTGCTTATTATTTGTTATTGCTGGTTTGTGATTTTAAGTCTTATCTAGAGGGTATTGTAAACTCTCGTTTTGATGCAGATTAGATTGCTTTCGGTTACATACATGAAGAGGAGATAGATGTTCTTTATGTGTTCTTAATGTTCTTTCTCTATTTGTGTTCTTTTATGTATACTCATTGTTGGGCTTGTATTGCATTGATTAGTTTTGGTTGCAGTTCTTATGAACAGTTTGACTATTCCATGATTGGTTACTCTTCTGTAAGAAATCTATTTGATTATTCTGTTTTTAGAAAGACTGTTAGTGTTGATTGTTTCGTCTTGATTCTTTTGAGTTTGGATGATATTCTGAAGGCTTCTAGCAGTTTTGATGAAATTATGTAGTTTCAAGATTTCTTGATTTGTGAGTTTGATATGGAAAAGGTGTGCTGTGTTTTGGGAGTATTTGTATATGCTTATGTTACTTGCCATTCTAATTAGCATAGTTTGTTAGTTTGTTTCAGCAGTTACGTGGAAGTTTGACATTTTTTGGTGCAACGTTCTGAGAATTTAGTTTTTTATTTGGACTTTGTTTTTTAGGGTCATTTGGATTTTGAATGCATTGGTTATGAAGAGTTAGTTTATACTATTTTTGTTAACAAGGTTGTGCAAAATGCTAGATCTATACTCTAAATCAATTCCAAATGATAGATCTAATCCAAATCTAAGATCGAACCAAATACCAGATAGAGGTGAATCATAAATAAAAGTAAAGAATGAGGAGAAGAAAACTAATGCACCGATGTAAAGTGGTTTGGACTAGCCTACTCCACTGTTCAGAATGTGAGATGATCAATCTTGATCACTCACTAATAATTGCCATTGAAATGGATTCTAAGTGTAACGGCCAAGGTTTTCACTCTGGTCTTCCAGGTATGCCCAAGGGGTATTTTGGTAATTTGGTCGGGCCGTCAGGGCCATTTATGTCTTTTCTAATTGCTAAAATATTGGTTGGATTTATGTAGGTTTGTGAGGCTTCGTGGAAGGTTTTGAGCAAGGTTTGATGCAAAAGTAAAAAGAAAAGAAATTGTGCTGCAACTGGGTTTTGAACCCGGGTCTCAAGGGAAGCTTGTGAGGATGCGTGTCAGATGAGCTAGTGAGAGCTCTTGTTGCTCTTTCCGGGTCATTTTATGGTTAGCCTTGGAGTTTGGAGTTTTGGTGCATTTGGTAAATGAAAAGAAAATAGGTTTGCCATGTCTTCTTCTCCAACACATCTCCTAGCCATCCAAGCCAAGTTCTCCCTAGCCTCCTTGCCGATTTCTTCAACCCCCTTCACGCTCCGTTGTTCGATCATCATTCCGAGTAAGTCTTCATCCTCTTCCTCTTCTCGATTGGTTGTTTTTTGGCCAAGGTAAGGAAGTGTGTGTGTGTTTGTGTTTGGTGCAAAGCGGTGAAGCCGATCCGCCACCACCGGCCAGATCCGCCCGAGCCCGCCAACCATCATCGCCGCACCACCGCCCGAAAGCAAAGACGCCCGAACGCCGGATCCGCTCGCCGCAGCCCCTAGCCCTCATGCTGCCGCAGCTCGTCGCGCGATGGTAGAAGAAACCCTCGCTCGCCCGTCGCGCGTCCCAGACTTGTCGCACACCCAGATCTGACGCTCGTCGCGACGCCCACCGCCGTCGTCGCACGGATCGGCCGAGCAGACGCTCGTCGCGACGCCCAGCCTCGTCGCCGCGACTCAGATCGGCCGAGCCAGACGCTCGTCGCACGCCCAGCCTCGTCGTCGCACCGGGTCGGCCGAGCCAGACGCCCAGCTCGCGCGCAGCAGCCGATCGCCGTGTCCGCGCCACTCGCCCAGCGCCGCGCGTCTTCGCTCAGAGCGGCTCGCCCAGCGCCAAGACGCCGCCGTGGCGTGCCCGGTAGCGTGTCAGCGCGCGCAGCGCGCTCCCGCCGCGCCCAGCGCCGATCCACTGCATCAGCCCGCCGCGCGGTAACGGTGCCTCACTCGTGTCGTCGTGCGTGTGAGTGAGTGCTCGAGCCGAGCCTCTTTGCTTTATTATATTTTTAGGGCTATGGTTGTGATTGTTACTATGTTTGTAGGTTCTCGATAGCTAGCTCGGGAGTGTTCGCAGACTTAGGAATTTGTGTGTAGAAGTCTCCCACCAAGGTAAGGATTTCTTACAGGGGTTGTGTGGACCTGCGATGTTCTATGTGATTGATGTTGTGTGTTTGTTTGTGATTATCGGCATGTATAGTTTAGGTGCTCTGCTCAATTCTCGATGGCATGACTTCGTATGTTGTTCTTTCTTGTTAGTCCATGCTAGGTTGTTCCGTTCTGGCATGCTCATATTCATTCTTGTTCCGTAGTACCATGCTAGGTCTGCTGTAATCTTTTGAGCACGTATTGGATTGTTTGCTTATTGTTAAGGCAGGTTAGAATTCAGGTAGGTAGCATCATCCGGGCCTAATGCATAAAGTATCTTGCATCCATGGCGGGGGACGTCGAGACAGTTCTCCGTCCCTAGACCCCGTTAGGGTTTAGCTAACCCGACCGGTAGGCCCCCGCAATCTTGGGTGAGGGTGGCGATCGTTAAATGCCCCAACGGTCGGGATGATGACTTGGCATTGCCTCGCCCCGGCGATCGGCACGTCCTCAACGTGTTCGGCCGTAGCCCTTGATTGCCACCGATAGGGCAAGGACGGATTCTGGTGTAAGCCTACCACGACCGATTCCTTAGCCTCAGTGCGGTGGTTGGTGACATAGTTCACGTGTCCGTGTCTCACACCCTATGTCGGTGACATCGATCCAAAGATTTAGTTAGGCGTGGTGATGGACATGGGCGACTTTCCACTAGACCCGGCACCCCATAGTTGCAGAGCACGCGCGGTGCGCGCTTACGCTCATTACTACGCCACACAGAGCTCCTCGGGATCTTGAGCTAGTGCACCTTTCGTATCGACAGAGAGAGACAGGCCGAGGCCGAGACTTGTTTTTCGTATAGGGCGTATTGTGTGATGTGGATTATTAGGACTAAGACCACGAGTTGGCATCCGAGGTCCAAGTGTGGACTTAAGCTATGTGCTCTATTCTGTGTTTATATTCATAGCTTGCATACACTCACCTAGATGACCATGTGCATCGTATTGTACCCTAGTTGGGGATTCTTACTGAGTAATTCGTTACTCACCCTTATTTTGTTGTTTTCCACAGGTAACCAAGGGGCGAGACAGGATGGCTGAAGGAGGAGCTGTGATCATGGGAACCTGCTGTCGTCTCTGACTTTTTATTTCTATGACTCTTGTCGTTTATTTTCCCCTGAATGCATGTAGCCGGGCACGGAGCCCTAGGATGTTTTTCTGAATGTTTTTATGGATTCCAGCTTTGTTGTATTTGAGGATTGTTTCAAATGTTTTAATAAATCTCTGATCAGAGTATGCGTTTAGAAATGTATTTGCCTTGAAACAGGTGCTTGGAACAGAGGGGCGAGTTTCAAACAATCTATTTGATTTCTGATTGAATCTCTTTTGTTTTGTTTAAATTGGGAATTCAAAAAACTAAATTGCATATTGTTCTTTACTTTGAATGCATGCATTGGGGTAAAGACCTATTTAGAGCTCTTTTTGGGTCGGGTCTTTACACTAAGAGCTCTCAAATTTGGTGGCTAGGGTTTCTCTCGAGTGAAGAAAGAAACCCTTGGAGTTTTATATACTAGCTCAATTCACACACCTACAAATGGTTAGTTACCCTAACCCCAAAACTAACCTAAGTTCATTAAACTCACCATATAGGTTCATTACAATTTGTGTGTAATTCATATTTAAAAATTACCCTATTGAAGTACATATAAAAAATAGCATCAGAATATCAAAATTCCAGACGAAACTAGATCATAATTTTTCTCAGCACGAGAAAATTAGAACGGTCTTCAAGACTTCAGAATTTAGAACTTCAATACGACAGTGGACTCAATCCACCAACGACAACCTGAACCTGTTCTCAAAAGAGCATCTTCGAAAATAGACAAATCATAAAACAAATGTTGCCAAGTAACATGGAATCAAGCAAATGAGGAAATAACCTCTCAAAACGAAAAATAAGTAGCACAAATTAGAGTTAATATAACATGAACGAATCAACTCTTCAGAAACAAAATGCATTCGGAACTCAAATGACCCTTAAATAAAAATTAGTCTGAATAAAAAATATGAATGCTCAGAACGTTGCACCAAAATATGTCAAGCATCCAGGTAACTGCTGAACAAACTCACGAACTGTGCTAATTAGAATGGAAAGAAACAATAGCACATACAAATACTCCATAAACACAAACAAACCTCTTCCAAATCAATTTCATAAATCAAGAAATCTTCAAACGGCAATAAGTAAAGAGATCGGTATACTCCACAACAAAACTACCGAATGCAACAAAAAAACATCTACAAATGATAAAAGCAGATGACGTAACTTGCACCAGTAGCCTAGCTAAAAACGCAATGAGCAAACGATCTTTTGCAAAGCCATAATCAAACAGATTTCTCACAAATGAGTAGACAATCATGAAAGAGACAAACTACTTATAAGAATAGCAAACAACACAAATCAATGCAATCAAAGCCCAACAGTAAGTATACATACAAGAACACAAACGGAGAAAGAACATCAAGAACACATCAAAATCATCTATCCACTCTTCATGTATGTAACAAACGACTATGCATCAGAATGAAAGTATACAATACCCTATAGATAGAACTTAATAACAAACCAACAATAGCAGATAATGAGCAAACAAATATCGGGCCTCACCACAAACATCCTACATGAAAAATCCGACAAACAAGCCATCTTTCTATTGAACAACTGAACGTTGCAATCTAATCCAGCAGGAACATCGTTGGGTTCAGAAGCAACTAAGATAGATACTGAACATGCAATGCCACTGACAAGCACTAAAGGCTCAACTAAAGGATTTTCATATGCAAAAGCAGAATCAACAATCAAACATTTATCAGAAAACACAATATCAAAACAGAACTGCTTATCAACAACATAATTAACTTTTGGTAGAAAACCTGCCAAAATTCCAAACGGAGTTTCAAATTTATCAGAAAGCAAATAAAAAACTACCCCTATCTCGCACTGAAAATTTTTGCCTTGCAGAATGTATAAATAATTTTAAAGCTTTCTAGACAACTTGATTTTCTCATTCAAACTCACATAAAGTAAGCCATTACGAGACGAGCAGTCATAACCACCAGCATCCAAAACACCTAATAAGATAAGGTTTTGCTTAAGACTTGGAATGAATTTCACATCTGTTAGCATCTTGACAGAACCGTCATCCATGCTAAATCGAACAGACCCTACTCCCTTAATCTCTAGCTAAAGGTTATTAGCCAACAAAACCTTGCCATAATTTAGAATTTCCAAATTTTCAAAATTGTACTCGAAAGGGGACATGTGGAATGAACAACCAGAGTCCATAATCCACAAATTATCAGAAGGATCCAATTTTTTAGAATTTTCGGCCAAGAGCTCCTCAGACAAATCATAATCTTCGAGGAAGTTAGCTGAATCATTATCAACTTTCTTAATATGTAACTTACCTTTCCTCTTCAGAATAGGACATTTATACTTAGTATGACCATCCTTTTGGCAGTATTTGTAAGAAACTCTCCTCTGCTCTAATGGTTGTTTCCCCTTATCAAACTTAGAGCTCGATTTACTAGTAGGACTGCACTGGCCTTTAGTAGGCCTCAGAATCCTTCTTTTCAATTTTCATCTCTAACTCCCTAGATCTCAATGAATTCAAAACAATATCTAGGGTCAAAGTGCTATGTCGTACTTAATGACTGATGTAAGCTCTTTGTATTTCTCGGGTAATGAATTGAGAAGAATGATTACTTGATTCTCAGAATCAAGCTTCTCCCACAATTGGCCAGGTCGCCACAAATTTTGTTGAACACATCAATGTTTTCCTTTAAATCCTTAGAAGAATCCATCCTAAATCCAAATAGCACCTCCTTCAAATAAATCTTATTGGATAGAGATTTAGACATGTAGAATTCTTCGACTTTGGACCACAAAGTGGCTACATCGTCTATGTTACTAACCTTCTCATGACATTATCAGAAAAATGAAGGATGATGGTGCTATAGGCTATCTCCATTGACTCTAATTTTGCGTCCTCAAACATTGTTAAAGGCCACTTAGGAGGATTATCTAAGGCTCTTACAACCTTTTGTTGCACTAAAATGGCTTTCGTTTTCTTTTTCCACAAATCATTGTCCCTTGACCCATCAAATTTGTCTAACTCAAATCTAGCAGACAACTTATGCGGATTATCAAAATTGTAGGAGAATAGTGAAACACAGAAAGTTCAAACAAGCCACAAACCGAAAACAATACAAAGGACGAGCCAACCAAATCAAATAGCCAATACTAATCACAAAGCAGCTATCTCATATTGAGTCTCAGAATTTTCAAACTCTCAAAATTTATCCCAATTTCACAAATATGCAAAAAGAGTCTAGCTGATCAAAATAAAATTTTAACAAAAAATGCAGCCACAATGTCACAAAATCAGCAATGCCCACTCAAAATTCTAGCTAATCAATCACGATTTCAAATTTAAAATCTCATAGGGCAGTAGAATTGGGATTCCAGTTCAGCATGGAATAAATTTAAGCCAATTTTTAGCCTATTTGCGGTATAATTATGGAATTGTATCATATTGTAGCACATCTCAGTTGTGTAGACTAATCTCATAGTGATTATCACAATTGCAACTTATATATCCCAGCTTAATAGGTGACATAAGAATGCGGCAGAACATTAAAAAAAAAAATACTGACCTCACCGCTTTATCAATTACAATTCCACTATGCTCAAAATTGAACTTCAATTTCAATTTAAAATTGAAATGCAAACCACCGCTAAATTCTCCCTTTGTAAAAAATCACGCTCAAAATCTCCAATAGATTATCAGTATAGCTGAAATAAACATAGAAGTTCCCGAAGCAAGCTGAAATGGACTCAAAATTTGCTGATAAACATCGGCCCAAAAATCAGTGTTCACACCGCCAATAAGGTGAAAAATTGGCGCCGATTCACTATCAAATCCAATCAACGCATAGAAATCATCTTACTCACCTTCTCTAAACGATGTCTCAAAGTCTGAAGATAAAAAAATATAAATCGCATGGAGGGAACAATTTTATATACTTCAAATTTCAATTCAAGCCCCAACACACATATATAGAATAGAACAAATTAATTCGTATCGAAAATATGGAAGAAGCAAACGTTAGGATACAAAGTTGGGGAAGGAATATGTATCCATGTGTACGTTTCAGGATAAGTCTGTGAAAGAAAGAGTTATCAGCAATGGGCTTGCATGCATTTTACGATAAATCCTTCTGTGTGATATTCCACTGCCTTCCTTTGGTATACTTTTCAAGGGCGATGACTAGGCTGTTTTGTTTGTTTGACATATTTAGGAAATACTTAACATTAGGAGTTATCAACTTCTCCTCGAAAATCTATATCCAAACGAGTTTTTATTAATTTCTCCTCATTTTTATCTTTAAAAATAACTCTCATTTCTGACCATTCATTTTTAATAATTTATTTATGACTATTCAATCATTTCTAACTACTCATTTTAATCATTCCTTTCAAATCAATCAAAATAACTCATTTTTAACCATTCATTTTTAATTATTTCTTTTTTAACTACTAAAAATAACTATTCATTTTTAACTCTACATTCAAATAAGGTTTTGACTCTAACTCATTTACACAAAAACTACATTCAAACGAGTTTTTGACACAGTTCTCAATTTTTAACTACTCAATATAACTCCTCAATATAATTTTTTAACCAAAAACCTATCTAAATATGTCAAACAAACAGCCCCTTGGGTTGGGGACTGTGATAGAAAGATTTTGAAAATACAAATCTAGGTGATAACCATGTAGGTTGGGGGGATTTATTTAAGGGTTAAAGTTACTATTTTGATATAATGCTAAAATTTCAAAACCAAAAACTAAAAATAAAATAGTTATCAAACAACGCCTTAAATAATTATACCAAAATAAAAACTATCTTTGGGGCGATTCAATTTTGGTGTTGAGTAGAAGAGGAGAAGGAGAAGAAGTTGAGATTTTCTCAAGTCTATATTTGTTTTTAGTATATCAACCTCTCCTAAATTCCTCATCAATCTCTCCTCCAATATCACATCAAATTTTTTATTTAATCTTATTAAATATCATATCAAATATTTTTTTAATATTCAACTATACAATATAAAATAAAACATCTTTTATCTAATTCTATCACATTTCACATCAAACTTTTTCTAATTTTCTATCATATATTATAAAATAAAATATACTAAATTTATCCATTAATACAAATATGAAAATAAAATATATTAATATTTTTTCAAATAATAATGATTACATTAATATAAAATAAATATTTTTACAACATCTTCTCTCCAAAACTCCAATCTCCTAATAAATATTTTATATTTCTAAATCACTCAATTTTCTCTGCTTCTTCCACTTATTTTCCCTTCCCTCTTTTCAACTCCAAAATCCAATCATCCCCTACGATAATGGAAAGGACCCGAACGGTAAATTTGCAAAGTTGGTTAATGTTGAATTTGCCATCAAGTGATAATTAAAATTACGTTTAGGTCAAAGACACCGTTGCTCTCAGTTCGGCCCACGTTTCCTCCCCTGGTGTACCAACCCACCGAATAATAATGTAGATTTTTAAAAGGGGGCAATTAGGCAAATGTCTAATTTTTAGAAAATAAAAAATCAAATGTCTAGTCTTTATGTTCATTTAAATTTGTCTACATCTAATATTCTAGAATTTTATGATTAAATGAATGACATTTATACCATTTTATATATTTTTATTTTAAATGTTTAATCTTCTAAATATAGATATCGATTAACTAACTTCCAATAATTTGAATAGTGACAAAATTGAATTATAGAAAATAAATTTAAATCATAATCTTATGAATCGAAATATATGGAATGAAAAAATAGGTTGAAGATTTGAAATATGAAATTTTAAAATGATTTCTAAAAAACCAAACAAATATGAAATTTGAAAATATCTCCCTAAATCCTTTGTTGCAAATAAGGTCGAACAATTAATTGATATGAAGAAAACACCTTTAAGAAATTGAATGCTTACCTAACATGCAACCATCTACTTTTTAAAAAAAATAAATAAATGACCTACCATCTCCTTTTGCGTTTGAGAACGTTCAGATCCTTCTGAAACCTCAAGGGATCAAGTTGTTCTTCTTCCCTGTCGTGAGAACACTTGAATCCATCAATCTTCTCCGCACCTACGACGAAGCACGTCTACCAACATTCGGAGTGTCTCGATTTTCTCTTCTTCTCCACCCTGCAAATGCCATCTTCCTCCCCTGGACGTGAATTCTCTAAGTAAGAAGAAACAAGGTAAGTGTGCATTGTCGTGTAAGAAAGTATTGTATTAGTTATGGAATGGATTTTATTCGTTTAAATCATGCACCAGAATCCCAAAGAGACAAACTAAAAATCCATTAACGTGTTTGAGTTCCATCCTTTTCCACACCACAAGAGGCAAGTCATCTCCCCTCCGAAGAAGTACGTTCGACTACATCCACCGGCATGTCTAGGTTTCGTCCTCTCCCACACCATAAAAGGTGAGCTTCCTTACCGGCATGTATGAGTTCCAGCTATCTCCATTTTCAAATTGTGGCAATTCAACTATCTCCATCTTCAAACTCTAACAATTTGGCTCCCGCCTTCAAATTTTTGCACCACCAATTGATAAAACGTTACCCTTTATTGAGCTCGAAAATCTCAATCTCCACCTTTTACGCAGCTCCTAAAGTAAGGAGAACACAAAAGAAAACCAAGGAAAAACTTATGATTTGAGTAGATGCCTCTTTCATTTCAAACTTCGTTGAAAACACCTGTGAGCAACATAACATTCATTGCTTTGTTGCATGAATCCTTAATTACAATGTAGACTTGGGCGATTGGAAATTGGTAGGAGAACCTTGAGATGATGATATTTTGTCAGTTTTGCATTTTGCTTAGGGTTTATGGATGTGAATGTGGAAATGGTCGGTAGTGAGGGTGGGAATTTCAATCGATCTTGTTGGCTGAAAGTGTGGAAGTGATAGACGGTGATAATTTGATCGATAGAGCCTTGGATGATTGGATTATGATCAAGATGAATGATGGAGAGAATGAAGGAATCTGTTGCAATTTTTTTTCTATTTATTATCTCATTATATGCTAACTTCCGTCAATATTTATCTATGTTTTAAAATAAAAAATAGCAAATAAATTACTAACAATGTTTGTTGATTTTTTTTAGATTAAATATAATAAAAATCTTCAACAAAACCAAATATGAGAAACACCACCTCTCAATTCTCTTTAATTCGTATAAGTTATGAAATTGATTCCTGAATGCAATAGGTTTTGATTCAATTAATTATTTAAATTTTTTAATTCAAAATAAGCTAATGATAAGACTTAAGTAGATTTGATTTTAACAATAATTTAAATTAACATGAAAATCACAATAAAAGAAAAGTAGTTGGGAGGGAGATTCTCCTCCTTATTTTTAGGCATTAATCTATCATTTTTTTAATAAACAAACCAAAATTGAAAAAAGAGGGGTACTATGGAGAGAAAAAACTCTCTCTATTCCAAGTAGAGATAAATTTAAATGCAAAAAACAGGTAGACATTTGATGGTTTATTTTCTGAAACGTAGACGATCCTTACTATTTCCTAAATAATATTTTAAATCCTTTACTCTGTTGTTTTTTGTCGCTAAACTCTAAATAGTGTACTTTTAACCTTCAAACTTTTAAATTTATTCCATTTTGTTTATTAAATTTCTAAAGATTTAATTTTAATTCTTAAACCTAAAATAAAATGAATCCTATGATAAATTTAAAGTTAATATTAATTAAAATTAATTTAATAATTTTAATATAAATGTAAATATATTTTTAGAATCTATAGAGAAAGATAATAAATTACTTTTAAAAAAAATTAACAAAGACCACTTTTTTAAAGAAATTTACCCTCAGAACTACATTCTATCACATGTATTATATTTGCAACATAATTTTTAAAATAATTCATCTATAGCACATGATTTTCTAATAATAATAGAATTTAATCAGTAATATAACCCAATCAATGGTAGAACTCTTCTACCAATGATTGAATTTTATCAGTGATAAAACTCAATTTGTATTTCGCATGAATTAGTTTTAACTTTGTGATATTAATGAAAATACTTTGTCTTTTTTACTATACATGCATAATACCTTATTTTAATTATACATTAAAATTGAATATTTAAAAGTCTAAACATCACAATAAAACTAATTTGATTGTCTGGGAATTAAAATGTACAAACTTAAAATTTACCATCTAAAATTAAAAGTATAGGATCAAAATAAAACAAAACTCAAAATTTAGGGAATAGATTTATTATTTGGGAAATCATATAAATTGTCTACTTTCCACAAATTATTTGAGAAAATGTCTAAATTGAAAAATATTATAATGAAGGTCTAATTTCTAATTTAGGGGAGGAAGGATAAAATATTTATACCATTTATGTCATTCCCATTTCATGCATATTATATTAATTAAAATCAATAATCTATCTGTAACGGCCCGAAAAATTCATCCCGGCCTTCCCGGGAGGCCCAGGGGCATTTTGGTAATTTTGGGTCGGGCCGACAGGGCCGGTTTTGAAATTTAAATTTGTCGGAATAATTATGAGTCAATTTGAAAAGAATTGGGATTTTTGGTGAAGGCGTTTGGGCTTGGGAAGGAGCAAAAATAAATAGGGAATTAAATAGCGCGTCGAGCAGGAATCGAACCAGGGCCGTGTCGCATGCTAGGCAGAGGGCACAGCCAGCCGAGCCTCCGCGCGCGTTTGTTAATCTAAACGCGCCATCTTCTATGTATGCTTGTCTGTCCCCTGTTTTGGTTTAAAAGGCAGCTCGCCCGAGCCTTCTCCCTCTTTTCCTTTCTTCTTCTCCTTCGCGATTCTCCTCACCGACCGGCCTCCCCCTCGCCGACCAGCAGCTCGCCGGCTCTCCCTCGGCCGATCGATCCCCTCCGGTGAGTTCTCCCTCCCTTTCTCCTCTCTTCTTCTTCTCCTCCGATTTCTCCATTTCTTTCCCCTGTTTTTGATTTCCATTTTCCGGCCGTGTCGAGGTGAAACGTTGGGTGGTTTTAGTGCAGCTGGAGTAGGGGAGTTCATCCATCTATAAATCGGCCGTCGAATCTTCTCCAATCGCCCGGAATCGAGTTCGTTTCCTCCGATTCTCTGTTCGCCCCTGTTCGCCCGTCGCCGCGCGCAGAAGCAGAGCGCTCCGCCGAGCCACGCCGCAGATCGCTCCTCTCGCGCGCTGTCCTCGCCAGCTTACGCGCGCGTCGCGTCGACGCATCGCCGCCAAGCGCGCGCGCCGCCGCCGCGTTCGTCGTCATACAAGGCGTCGCGCTTCCGGGCCAGCGTGCGCGCGCCAAAGACGCCCAGCCGCCCATTTGCGCGCTTCTCACAGCGGCCAAACCACTTCGTTGTTGCCTCGTTCGTGCAATCGCCCGCTAAATGCGTTTCGTCGTGTCTCGTGAGTTGCTCCGAGTGAGCCTCATTTATTTTATTGTATTTAGGCCTATTGTGTGATTTTTGTGTTGATTGATAGGTTCCCGTGTAGCTAGATCGAGATTGTTCGCGACTTAGGATTTCGTGCCAAACCGCCCCCGACCAAGGTAAGGATTTCTTACCAGGGGTTGTGTGGACCTCGCGATATTATATGTGATTGTTGATTGATTGCTTGTTTGTGATTATTGACATGTGTAGCTAGGTGCTTCAATCTGAATTCCTGTTAGCATGATTTCTTGGTTAATTCTCATGTTAATCCATGCTAGGTTGTTCCTTTTCTCGCATGCTCGATTCTGTTCCTTGCTTCATAGTATCATGCTAGGCTCATTGTATTCTTATTGAGCACGTATTGGATTTTATGGAATTGTTTGTCGTTTGCTAGGGCAAAGTTAGAATTGCAGTAGATAGCATCATCCGGCTCGATGCATAAAGAACCTTGCATCCATGGCGGGGACGCCGAGCAAGTCATTCCGCCCCCGACCCCGTGAGGGATTAGCTAACCCGAGCGGTAGGCCCCGCAATCTTGGGTGAGGGTGGCGATCGTTAAATGCCCCAACGGTCGGGATGATGACTTGGCATTGCCTCGCCCCCGCAAACCGCATGTCCTCGCATGTTTGGCAAGTAGCCCCCGATTGCCACTGTTAAGGCAAGGACGGCTTCTGGTGTAAGCCTACCACGACCGTTTCTTGGCCCTGTGTGCGGTGGTTCAGCCGACATAGTTTACGTGTTCGTGTCTCACACCCTATGTCGTCGCGACACCGATCCAAAGATTTAGTTAGGGCGTGGTGATCGGACATGGGGCTTGCCTTCGCACCTGGCAACCCCATAGTTCGCAAAGAGCACGCGGTGCATGCTTACGCTCATTACAGGCACGATCGAGAGCTCCTCGGGATTGTGAGCAGTGTACCTTTCGTCGACGAGTGAGACAGCCGAGGCCGGGACTTGTTTCTCGTATAGGCGACTTATGTATTGGATTGTGTGATGATACTATTCCGGACTAAGACCCCGAGTTGGCATCCGAGGCCCAAGTGTGGGCTAAGCTATGTGCTCTATTCTCGTGTTTTTATTCATAGCTTGCATACGCTCATCGAGATGACCATGTATATCGTATTGTACCCCGGTTAGATTCTTATCTGAGCGATTCGTTGCTCACCCTTATTATTGTGGTTTTTCCACAGTGTAACCGAAAGTTGCGTAGACAGATGGTCAAGGAGGAGCTGTGATCATGGGGCCCAGCTCTTCCAACTCTCGATTTTTGTATTATGACTCTCGTGTGTTTTTGTTTTCCCCGAATGCATGTAGACGGGCACACACGAGCCCTAGGATGTTTGTAAATATTTGTGGATTCCAAAGCATGTTGTATCCGAACAGTTTTGAATGGCTTTTAGTAAATCTCGATCGAGTAAACTTTGGAAATGTATTTATCCCGAACAGTGCTTGGAAACAGGGATGAGTTTTGTGGAAAATGTCTAGTTTTTGTAAGGGGTTATTTTGAATGTTTTGTTTAAATTGGAATCCGAAATCATGTCTGTTTAAATGTCCTTTACTTTGAATGCATGCATTGGGGTAAGGGCCCATTTAGTGCCCCATTCGGGTCGGTCCCTTACACTATCCCACTATTTTACGAATAAGTTGGACCCCACAATTTTAGGAATCCCTACAAAATTGAATAAACAAATTTACTCCACCAATTTAGGATGTTGTTTCGCCCCTCACAATTATGAAACCAGTTTTTTCTCCACTTTTCGTCTATATCGAATTGGAATTCTCTGTCTAAACTCTAAAGATTTGGAAACCTCCATCATCGATTGGAAAAACTAATTCCAAGTTTCATTTTTCATCGTTTTTCAGTGCACCGAATTCCCATGTATATCACTATATGTAACGGCCCAGAATTTTCATCCCGGCCTTCCCGGGAGGCCCAGGGGCATTTTTGTAATTTTGGGTCGGGCCGGTTTTGAAATTTAAAATTGCCGGAATAATTACGAGTCAATTTGAATAGGATCGGGATTTTTGGTGAAGGTATTTGGGCTTGGGAAAAAGTAAAATTAAATAGGGAATTAAATAGCGCGTCGAGCAGGAATCAAACTAGGGCCGTGTCGCATGCTAGGCAGAGGGCACAACACCAATGAGCCACCCGCGCGTTTGTTAATCTAAACGCTGCGTTCTATTATATAAGTCCGCTCGCCCCCTGTTTTGATTTAAAAGGCGGCTCGCCCGAGCCGCCCCATTTTCTTCTTCTTCTTCCTCGCGAAAAACCCCGACCGATGTACCAAGTTCTCCGATCTCTTCCTTCTCCAAAGTGTTCGACCAAGTATTGCCTCCAATTTGAGGTCGTCTTCCATCCCCGAGCACTGGTAAGCTTCTTTTTCACTTTTCTATCAAAAAGAATTCGATTTCTTCTCCCTAGTTTCGATTCCGTTCATCGGCCGAGTTGAGGCGATTTGAAGTATGGGTTTTGTGCACTAGTGTAGGGAGTTCTTCTTCAAAGAATCGAGCGTCGAATCCCCGTGGATTGCTTGATTTTGACCCTTATTGTTCGCCTGTTCGCGCGCAAAAACAGAGCCCCCTGTTCGTCGAGCTCGCCCGAGATGTCATTCGTCGCGCGCGCAAGACTCTCGCCAGCCTCCGCAACGCTGCCGCCCGAGCCCTCGCCGCCGAAGTCGCGCCGGCAGCGAGCGCCCACCGAGCTTCGTTCGCCCCTCGCATCTCGCGCGCAGCTAGCCGCCTCGTCCGCACTCCGGGCCGGTGCGCACCCAACGCGCCCACGCGCCATTTCTGCGCCCCGGCCGCGCCCATCGAGCCCCGTTGTCGCCCCGCTTGTGCAATCGGCTCGTTCGTGCGTTCGTCGTGCCTCGTGAGTTGCTCCCAGCCGAGCCTCATTTATTTTATTGCATTTAGGCCTATTGTGTGATTTTTGTGATGATTGATAGGTTTCCTGTAGCTAGATCGAGATTGTTCGCGACTTAGGTTTTCGTGCCAAACCGTCCCCACCAAGGTAAGGATTTCTTACCGGAGTTGTGTGGACCTGCGATATTATATGTGATTGTTGATTGATTGCTTGTTTGTGATTATTGACATGTGTAGCTAGGTGCTTCAATCTGAATTCCTGTTAGCATGATTTCTTGGTTAATTCTCATGTTAATCCATGCTAGGTTGCTCCTTTCTCGCATGCTCGTAGACTGCTCCTTGCTTCGTAGTATCATGCTAGGCTCGTTGTATTCTTATTGAGCACGTATTGGATTTTATGGAATTGTTTCTTCGTTTGCTAAAGGCAAAGTTAGAGTTGCGGAGTAGATAGCATCATCCGGCCCGATGCATAAAGTACCTTGCATCCATGGCGTGGACGTCGAGCAAGTCATTCCGCCCCTGGACCCCGTGAGGGATTTGCTAACCCGAGCGGTAGGCCCCGCAATCTTGGGTGAGGGTGGCAGATCGTTAAATGCCCCAACCGTCGGGATGATGACTTGGCATTGCCTCGCGTCCCGATAGTCGGCACGTCCTCGGCGTGTTCGGCCAGTAGCCCCCGATTGCCACTGTTAAGGTAAGGGCGGCTTCACGGTGTAAGCCTACCACGACCGTTCCTTTAGCCTCAAAGCGGTGGTTCAGCCGACATAGTTTACGTGTACAGTCTCACACCCCTATGTCAGTGACACCGATCCAAAGATTTAGTTAGGCGTGGTGACTGGACATGGGCGACTTGCCTCTAGACCCGGCACCCCCATGGTTCTGGCAGAGCACGCGGTGCACGCGTTTACGCTCATTACAGCACACCGGAGAGCTCCTCGGGATCTTGAGCGGTGTACCTTTCGTCGACACTAGACAGCCGAGGCCGGGACTTGTTTCTCGTATAGGCGACTTATGTATTGGATCGTGTGATGATTTTATTAGGACTAAGCCACCGAGTTGGCATCGAGAGGCCCAAGTGTGGGCTAAGCTATGTGCTCTATTACGTGTTATATTCATAGCTTGCATACGCCATCGAGATGACCATGTATATCGTGATTGTACCCGGGTTGGGGATTCTTCTTGAGTAATTCGTTACTCACCCTTATTCTCGTGGTTTTCCACGGAGTAATCGTGGTGTGCGACCGGATGCCCAAGGAGGAGCGTGATCATGGGGCCCAGTCTTCCAACTCGATTTTTGTATTATGACTCTCGTGTGTTTTTGTTTTCCCCCGAATGCATGTAGCAGGCGCACGAAGCCCTAGGATGTTTGTAAATATTTGTGGATTCCAGCATGTTGTATCCGAACAGTGTTTTGAATGGCTTTTAGTAAATCTCCGATCGATCGAGTAAACTTTGGAAATGTATTTATCCCTGGAGCAGTGCTTGGAAACAGGGACAGGTTTCAGGGAAAATGTCTAGTTTTTAAAGGGGTTATTTTGAATGTTTTGTTTTAATTGGAATCCGAAATCATGTCTGTTTAAATGTCCTTTACTTTGAATGCATGCATTGGGGTAAGGGCCCATTTAGTGCCCTATTCGGGTCGGTCCCTTACACTATATTTGTTCGTACTACCATCATCTATTCTCAATCTATCTTCTTCTCTATCAACTTTCAAGGGGTTAGGAAGCTTTCTAGTTTTAATTGCGAATGGATGTTACATCGATTAAGGTCGTCTTTAATGGGAGTTGGGATGAGAGAGATATTTACTCGAACTGCAGTACCGTTGTGGTTGATATCACACACTACACCTCCCTATTCCTACTGTATCATCTATCAAGGAAAAATTGGCATGAGAAAAATTCAAAAGTCATAAACATATTAATGTTTAAAGGACAAGGCACACCAAAAAAATCGAAGATACTAAAGGATGACAAGGACGTTCAATGGATGTACATCGGGTTCGCTGGTGGTATGTATAGAGACTGCTGCCTCTTAGCGAACATCGTCCAAACACGTACCGAGATGTACATCTCGGACTTAAAAGGGAGGGACCGCTATGGTGGCAGGTACACTTTTTATTTTTTGTCATTTTTACTACGTTTTGGGAAAACCTAAAGGACAGATGTACTAACATGGACATGGTATGTCCCGTATTTTCATATGTTTTTAGAAAATAATTCATAATTTAATATTATTTTTTTTAAAAATCCAACATAATTATTTGTTTCAATTTTCAAAATTTGAAATTAAAATATTTATTTTTAGTTGATTTGTTTAAAAACAAATATTATCTCTCAGGTTAGTTAAAACAAATCAAGATCTTTATTTATTTTTAATTTAGTTTATTTAAAGACAAATATTATCTTTCATGTTAGTTAAAACACCGTATTATTTGAAATAACTCAAAATAAAAATAGAATCAAATTAAAATAGGTATTTTGGACTTTTGCATTTACATAGTAATTAATTAGATATTTAAAAAACTAAAAATAGATATACATTTTAAATGTTTCTCATTTAATATATTCTTAAATAGTTTTCTAGATTTAGACATTTATCAAGTTTGCCCTTTATATTTTAGGGTGTGTTTGTTTTGGGATGTGATGAGGTGAGGTGTTGGGCTTCAACACCTTGTTTGACCCAAGTTGTTCTCCCTCCTCATCTCATCTCATCTTTTTTCTTTTTTTTTTTGTCTATTTCTTTAACATTTTTATAACTTTTTATTTGTATTTTTTTTTTCTAATTTGTTTTCTTATATTTGATATATTTGTGGTTATAAATGATTAAATATATTAGTATACGGATATATAATTATAGTATTTATATTACTATATCAAATATTATTTAAATAAATTTAATTTTGAAAATTAGAATAAATAGATATATATTATCTCTTGATACATGCCAATCAATTAATTTTAATATTGTTATTTCTAAAAGATTAAATACTTTTCATTTTTTGCAAATTTATAATTTAAAAAAAAATATTTTCATTAAATTATTGGTATAAAAAAATGTTTCTTTTTTAATATTAACGATATATACATCCATTTATTATTAAAACAACTATTAAATTTACATAATTTATATACATTCAATTTTTATTCATAATTTACGATCAATTTTGAAATAATGAACTTATTTTGTTTGTTATAAAAATGTGATTCAAATTTTGTGCTCTCTTACAAAAATAAAATAATAGTAGGAGATAGCTTATCATTTTTTTTTCGAATGAGGTAATTTAATTTAAATAATTTTTTGAGTTTTAGTATATAAAAAAATATAAAAAAACTATAAGTTTCAAAAATTTTATGAGTCAACATAGGGATTGAGATATATTTTACATTAAAAATAAAAATAACAACAATAAATCCCAAAATTTAAAGGATAATGTTTTACTTCCATGTATAATTATTATGAAAATGTCATTGGAGCCAATTTACCTACAAAAAAAAATCACAAAATTTATGAGTGTTAATGGTTCCCTAAGCGTCAATTACTAATAAGATAAATATTTCAAATGTTTGATTTATTGTTACATATTAATTAATATATTTTATAGACAATTATTTGACATTCAATAAATATGAATGTGATATATGTAAAATATAAGAAAATAATTTCTTTTTTAATAAAATAAAATAAAAATTGCTATCAATATTTTATAATGACTAGTTTAAACAAACGATTTTATTTTTAATTTTTAATTCATTATTTTTTTTTAATAAATAGAATCTTTATAAATTTGCTTTTATTATTTAAGCCTAACAAATCTGGAAAAAAAAAAGTTATGCATGTACAAATATTTTAAATTAGTCAAACTTCATTTTTGTTGTGTAAAGTTTTATGCATGATTATTTTTTAATTAATCTCATGATTATTAGGTCTTACTTGATGTTATTGAAATTATGTTTATTTTGAATATAAAGGTTTTTCCATCATCTTATCCACCAGTATACTCCAATACAATTTTTTTCTATTATCAACATCTTATCTTCTCTCATCTATTCTGCAGCCAAACATCCCAAAGTTTTTTTTTCCTTTTTCGAAATCAGAGAACGAGATATTAATTTATGACCGTAATATTAAAAAATAAAATAAAACAAAATAAAGTAAGAAAAACCATAAACAATCAGTGGCATGACTACGATCAATGGAATCCAAAGATTCCAACTCCACCAGAGTCGGCAACTCGACCAGCCCGATTCGATTAAATTTTCCCAAGTCGCCGATTAAATGCTCCAGATGCGACGACTCGACTTCGCCTCTAAAATATATTTATAATTATTTTTTTTTTTAAATCTTAGCCTCCTGAATCTGCGTTGATTATAAATACACTCTCCTCTGTGTTTCCAAGTCCATTCTCTGTTTTCTCTCTTGTAAATGATACAGAGAATTCAAGGCCCCAAATACCCAAAACACAGCCCCTCGTTTTAAGAGTAAATTGATAATGGAACTCAGCTTAGATTTGTCCTTGGATTTCGTGCCCAAATCCAAACACTCCAAGCTCGATGATTTTGTGAGGAGATTGGAGGATGAAATGAGAAAGATCGATGCCTTCAAACGAGAGCTTCCTCTCTGTGTTCATCTCTTGCAAGAGGGTGGGTCTCTTTGGATTCTCTCATTTCTTGTCTTTTTCGGGATTTTAAAACATGGGTTTCTGGTTTTTTGACGTTTCCATTCGTGGGTTTGCAGCTATTTTGAGATTGAAAGAAGAGGATGCCGAAAGCGAGAGGGGGATGAAGACGAAGTGGTTGAGTTCAGCTCAGCCATGGAACTCGAATCCCAACTTTGATGACGAAATCTCGAATCAAAAATCGAATATGAACTTGGTAATTAACTTATTAATTTATTCCTTCCTTTGAGTTGTGTATTTAATCATTTCGGAATTAGAATTAAATTTCTTTTAATTCCAGAATGGGGAGGAACACTGGGATTGTGCATTCGAATTATTCAAAGATCAAAACAATTTCGTAGAAAGAGCAGCAAAAGAAGATGTGGGGTTTTCAGAAGTACCAAAACTTACTCTAATGACCCAAATCTCCGATCCTTCTCCGGCGAAGACGAAATTGCGGCAACAACAACAACAGCCCTTAAGGAAACAGAGAAGATGCTGGTCGCCGGAGCTCCACCGGCGTTTCGTCGACGCACTGCAACGACTCGGCGGATCTCAAGGTTCAGATTTCAAACTTCTGCAACTTTTATCCAAAATCTAAGAATCAATAATTGATCTCTATTTCAATTCTGCAGTGGCAACACCAAAACAGATCAGGGAATTGATGCAAGTGGACGGGCTCACCAACGACGAAGTCAAAAGCCATTTACAAGTAAGATTAACAGAAAACAATCAAACAAAAATAATTGAGTATATTTAGATCTTTCAACTTTTCTAACTAAATAATACTCGATTCTAACATGAGCAATACTTGGGTCTCGGAGCCACTTATTTTTACTCTTTTTTAAAAAATTGGCTTTTGATAGACCGATGGAAAAATACTAAAATGGAGAGAGAAGTGCAAAAAAAAAAAAAAAAAAAAATTTGGTTTGAAGGGTGTAACCTTTACTTAAGTATTGCTCTTTGAGATTATGAGTTTTTGGGTATCACCAATCTTGAATACCAATTTTTTTTCAGTTTGACCATTTTGAATGGACTCTCATACTATGTATTAGTGTGGACATCTATTTTAAAACCAATTGACTCCCCACTTACAACAGTTTGTTTCTTCCAAACAGAAATACAGGCTTCACGTTCGAAAATTGTCTCCAGCAGAAGAATATGGCGGCGACCGCGACTCGAAGACAAGTATGAGGCATGCAGAATCTCCAGATGGGCCACTCCACGGCCGAGGGTGTGGAAAAGCTCTGTCGATAACAGAAGGGGAAGAAGATTCGAAATCGGAGGGCCATAGTTGGAAGGGAAGGATTCAGAAACATCGAGATTGAAGAAGAAAGGGTGTTTTCGTTGCGACAAGTTTTGCAGAGAAATGGATACAAAATGGGGAATATGAAATTTCTGATTTTGTAGACACAAAAGAATAAGGTATAGTTGCAAGATACAAAGTTGTTTGTTCTTGTGTAGAAGAAGTAATATTGAATGAAGAGAGGATCTTACTTTTGAACATCAATGAAGTGTATTGTAGGAAATAACAGGCCATCACAATCTTCTCTCAATTTGGCTTCTTCTTCTTCTTCCAAACACAATTTTCCAGTATCAAATTCTCTCGTTCAGGTCTATTATTCATAGAGAAAAACTTCTCTACTTGTTCACAAGTAGAGGGCACCTACATTTTACCCATGTGGTATATTTAGTGCCATACAATTTTTTTTTAATTTTATCTTTTAATATTATTTTGTTTATAAAATTAAATTTGTGTGATTTCAAATGTACCAAATACGTAAAATGTAGGTGACCTCAACTTATAAACAAGTAGAGAAGTTTTTCTCTTATTCATATTCATTTCATGCTTTAAGCTCTTAATTATCACCAACTAAAAAACTGAATCCAATATAAAAATTACCCACTTTTTTAGTATTGGTGAGCGCCTGCTCCACCTTGCTCAGTTCTACGATAAATTTCTTTTGTTCCGCAAAAACTCTCACTACTATTAGGTCAATCCAGGTTAATTATAAATTTATTGTATTTACTTTTCACTCAGTTCTCATAGTTTTAACACCAATTTGATTTTTTAAAAATGACCCCAATTGTCTTCTTTTAATTCAATAATATATGGGGAACAAATTTTAAATTGTAACCTTTTTTTAATTAAAAAATACTTTTCTACACATAGATGTAGCAGCAAACTTGTTGCCATTTGGCACAAATTTAATCTCACATTTACTAAACTTTATTTTTTAAAATAAAATTTAAAATTTAATAAAACATTGAAAAACTAAATAAATTTAAGGCTTATATTTGTAGAATATGACAATAAGTAGGATCACTCTATGCATCTATGTGGTTTTACTTTTTATTATTGGATCATTCATAAATCATATGGATGAAACTCCACTCATATTGTGCTTTCAATTGTTTATTTGGTTATTCTTTGTTTGCCATTTTTAAAGAGGAATTAGATTGCGGATTTACTAACTCTTCTTTGAAAAACTATATCCAAACGAGTTTTTGTAACTATTCAAAATAATTCCTCATTTTTATTATTCATTTCTAACCACTCATTTTTAATCATTCATTTATAACTACTCAATATAACTCCACATTTCCAAACCACTAATTTCTAATCATTCATTTATAACTACTCTATATGATTTATTGTTTCCAAACCACTCATTTTTATTCATTCCTTTCTAATAAATCAAAATAACTCATTTTGAGCCCCTCATTTTTAATCATTCTTTTCTTAACTATTCATTTTAAATCTACATCTAAATAAGGCTTTCATTCTAACTCCTCTACAAAAAAAAAAAAAATCACATCTAAACGAATTTTTGGCTACCACTCTTAATTTTTAACTATTCGAAATAATTTCTCAAAATAACTCCTTATCCAACCATCTCCAAGACAATAGAAGTAATAAGTTTATGATATGGATATGCTTCATTAATTACAATACAATTAGGGTGACGATTAAAACAAGTTAAAGAGTAATGTTATCTAAAAGCCTCATGTTCATATCTATCATCAAAAGTACTATTCATTAACACCTACCTAACAAATTCATTGCTGCACTTAAATTTCTATTCTTCATTTATTCATGAAAATGATTTGTAATAAATTAACATGGTTATAGTCTAAATAACTATTGGAAAAGTCATGCCTTTCTGCTCCTCTAAAAAGGACATTTTGAAAAGAAATAAAAGAGTAGAGATTTCAACTCTAGTGAATATCTCATACAAGTTAAACTTGAGTTGGAAATCAATTATAACTTACTTTTGCATGTGATTTTAGACATTTGTGAATTAAGAAAATGTTTTGAGAATTGGGAATTTAAAAGAAGAAAAATGGGAGTGGGACTGACACACACAGTGACAGAGGCACCATATCTGGTTTTGATGTCTGAATTGGGTTTGTGCTCCATTGATGAACTGATAAGAGAAGCTGCTTCTCACGTGGATTCTCACCATGTTATCAACTAACCTGGTGGTGACGAGCACTTGCCAAGCACGTGGGTTCCATCTTACCCCAATTGTTAATGGAATATAGCATCATCGCGTACATAAAAGCAAAAGAACAGAAACTTAACTTTCTTTAATTTATTCTTTACCACCAATCAAAGCTTGGAGTATCGGTATGAATATTGACAATTTAAGTTATGTTATTGATTTAACAAAAGAGCCCCATTGTTTACACATGAATAGTTATATCTCCCTACTTAATTCACATGCAATTATGAATCCTATCAACTTTTTTCAGATTTTATTCAATCACAAGGATTAATTCTAATTTTTAAAATTATAGAGATTAAGGAGTTTTTTCTATGTCTCAACTTTTTGGTTGTCTATTTTAATTATGACATTTTTTAGAATTATTTTATCTAGCCGAATTTTGTGTTTTTTTGTCATTTTCCAATTTTTCCTTTCACCGTCTCTCAAAATTCCATGACTCGTCCAAAGAAGACCACAAAGCTCACTCCTCTACGACCACGACCACCCCCAACTCCCAAAAAACTCAACGGCGTTCACATGGTTTGTTCCCGTGCAAAATGGAAGTTCAATCTGATATGAGGACATGCTCTTCAAATCACTCTCTCATGAAAAATGATGGAGAATGAGGGAAGTGAGCCAACAGAGGAGGCTGTTAGTGTGGACTTACAACAACACAATAATAAAATATGCTTTCGAGCTTCGCTCTCTTGGGTTTTGCTCCAGCGAAGTGTGAATATGTTAATGAGTGTGCGTGCTTAATCCCTAGCTTGTGCAAGTATACATAGTCTCTTTGTAGCAAGTTTTAAGTAAGTAAAGGTCATCTCCATAGGGAATTTTGAATACTTAAAGTTAAGTTCCAAAGTAAGAGACATTAATGTCAAGTGTGCTAAAATAACCTAGAATTAGCGATATGATAAAATATGTGGGATCATTCCATTGCTGGTGGACCAATTTGAGGGGTTGCAGTTGGAGCCCTAACATCTTCTAGTTCTTGCTTGGGAATCATGCATCAAAGGTTGTAATTCTTTACTCCCTATTTAATTCATATAATTATTATGCATGCGATTCTGTGGTAGATGTTAGGAAATTGTTTCCTGAAATTCCGTTTTTTGCATCTATATTTTCCAACACTAACTAGGCTCTCTTAAACTCTAACGAATAAAACAACCATTCAACACTAGTAATAACCTTATCTCTAAATGTTCCTTAAATTGCAAGTAGAACTTAACAAACCTAATGTTATCACATGTAAGTTTGCTCTATCTATTTTCTCTCGAAAACGAAATACAGGCATACAAACAGCTGATCAAACAGAATGTATTTAAGATTAGTATAGCACGCATAATGAGTTCGCTCCTTGCTCCTTATATGCCTCAGCCAACACACCCTATGTAAGAACCAGACCCAAAATGGTCCTAACCTAGTGGATGACATACTACTCATAGGAAACGATATAAAGATGCTTGAATCAGTCAAGGATTGGCTTAAAAATTGTTTCTCTATGAAAGACATTGGAGAGGCTGAGTACATTCTGGGAATAAGAATCTATAGAGATAGATCCAAGAGAATGATTGGACTTAGTCAAGAAACTTATATTGATAAGGTTATTACTAAGTTCAACATGGAAAACTCTAAGAGAGGTTTCATTCCCATGCAACATGGCATATCGATTAGCAAGACTCAGTGTCCTACAAGTCCTGATGAGGCTAAGCGTATGAGTACTGTTCCTTATGCTTTGACAATAGGTTCAATCATGTATGCCATGATTTGTACTCGACCGGACGTTGCTCATGCTTTAAGCACATGTAGTAGATACCAGTCTAATCCAGGTGATACACACTGGATAGCAACGAAGAATATCCTTAAGTACTTGAGAAGAGCTAAGGATAATTTTCTGGTTTATGGTGGAGATAATGAGTTGGTTGTTACTCGATACACTGATGCGAGCTTTCAAAGTGACAAAGATGACTTCCGATCACAATCTGGTTTCATATTTTGTCTCAATGGAGGAGTAGTGAGCTGGAAAAGTTCAAAGCAAAGCACAATCACAGATTCTTCAACAGAAGCAAAGTACATTGCGGCATGTGATGGTGCAAAGGAAGGAGTTTGGATTAAGAAGTTCATTAGTGAACTTGGTGTAGTTCCTAGCATTAAGAATGGCGTTGATTTGTATTGTGATAATAATGGTGCCATTGCTCAATCAAAGGAACCTAGGTCACACCACAAATCCAAACATGTACTTAGAAAATTTCATCTCATTCGAGAGATCGTGGCAAGAGAGGATGTCAAGGTTTGCAAGGTTCATACTAATGCAAACGCGTAGATCCACTGACTAAACCATTACCGTAGCCCAAACATGAGAGCTATACTAGGTCTATGGGTATTAGACATGTGGGAGAATGGATTTAGATTGTAAACTAGATGTTAGCAATTGTAAAACCATTGAACATGTTATTCAAATGTTTATCAATAAAAATTATTTCTTATTTAATATCGGTTTAGTATTAAATAAAATGTCCAAATGATTTGTGTTTTTGCATAGGATTATCAAAACTGTTTTGATAATTGGAACCCTATAAGGTGAACTAAAAACACAACACATTAAATGTTCCTAGTCTAAATCACTAAGTTGGACATAAGTGATTAGATTGAAAGACTAGCATATAATTGATTGATAGCGCAGTTCCATGGGCTATGGGGACATGGAAATGTCTAGTCATTTATATGGATATATGTGATATATTGAAACATGACCTAACAAAATTCTAATAGTAGAATCGTTCTTTTGTGTTTAGTGGATTCCTTAAACATGAGTATAAAATTACAACCATGATAAGATTGATTTGACTTTGACATTGTTAAACGTCGTGCTGTAAAAAGAGGTTATAAAAACAGTAATCAGGTTGGTCAAGATTTGAGTGGGAGTTTTGGTCATACAAGAGTGGATAAATCCTCTTATTAGACATGACTAACATCTGGGCCCTTTGATGAGCAAGAATTGAAAAATGCATGGCCATGCTCTATGGATTAAGAAGTTAATCTATGTTTTAACAATTCGAACTCGGATATCAAGGAATAGAATTTGAGAAACATCATGGATTACATCAGATGTTAATTATGTTGTCAAATTCTGGTATTAAGAGATTTAAGGAATTTAGTATTGCTAGTTTGTCTACAGTAGGAGGTTGAAGGAATCGTGTCCTAAGACAAATCCCAGCAATTACTAAATATAAATAGGAATTATTATGAAGATAATAACTAGTGTATTTTAGTAATTAATAATTACTTACTAGAGGATAATTATTATAGTTAGACTAATTAGATTGAGCTAACAACTGAAATATCTAATTCCTAAGAGGTCACATATAAAACAATGGGCTGAACTAAATATAAAGCCCAAAAGGTTTTATATTGGATTGCAATTAAGAGGATGTGAGTTTTGGTTTTCTCTGCTAGCCTAACCCTAAATATATATGGGGTCAGAAGAAATGATACAATAGATTAATTTTTCCATCAGACAGAAAAACCCTAACCCCATTTTCTTATTGTGCCTCCACATCCTAATAAAAGTAAGAGGGTGAAACAGTTCCCTGCCTTCCGTACTAGCATACGTGGGATAATTTCATTGCTGGTGGACCAATTGAAGGGGTTACAGTTGGAGTTCTAACATCCCCTAGCAGCAGCAACGTTCTTGCTTGAGAATCACGCATCAAAGGTTGTAATTCTTTACTCCATATTTAATTCATATAATTATTATGCATGCGATTATATGGTAGATGTTAGGAAATTGTTTCCTAAAATTTCATTTTTTGCATATATATTTTCCTACACTAACTAGGTTCTCTTGAACTCTAACGAACAAAACAACCATTCAACACTAGTAATAACCTTATCTCTAAGTGTTCCTTAAATTGCAAGTAGAACTTAACAAACCTAATGTTATCACATGTAAGTTCGCTCTATCTATTTTCTCTCGAAAACGAAATACATGCATACAAACAGCTGATCAAACAGAATGTATTTAAGATTAGTATAGCATCCATAATGAGTTCGCTCCTTGCTCCTTATATGACTCAGCCAACACACACCCTATGTAAGAACCCGACCCAAAATGGTCCTAACTTAGGTCCTTACTCAACATGCATAAAATAATATCATTTCAAATCCTTCTTTAAATCATTAAAGGCATTGGGGAAAAATAAAACTTCTTTAATTCAAGTAAACATTCATAATTAAAATCCTGTTAAAACAGAAAACATATCCTTGCCAGTAATTTATTAAGACATCCTTGACAATTTAAAAGCATCATAACTCAAAATCCCCCTAAGGACTTCGTGTCCAACTACATGCTGAATTAAACAAGACAATAACAGAGTACGCCGACAGCTCCCATGATCAATCAGTTCCCCAGCTAGCCAGTCCAGGTGCTGTCCTAAGTTACCTAGTGGAAAAACCACAGAAAATAAGGGTGAGTACAAAAGCACTCAGTAAGAATCCCCAATCGGAGTACAGTACGAAACATCAAATCATCTAGCATCCTAGTATACATGCAAACAATTACCAACACAGATCTTGCTCATGCGCTAACGATGCAAATCCAAAATCCTCGAAAGTCTCTTACTTCCGGCTTGATGATTGGCTCTCCTAACCAATCTCTAATGACTTCCTCGAGGGTCTTTCTCCCTCGACCAATTGACCAACTCAAAAGCTGATCCCAACTAGATGTTAGACATCCTCCTCGAGGGTCTTTCTCCCTCGGCCAAATGACCAACTAAAAAACTGATCCCAACTAGATGTCCTCGAGGGCCTCTTACCCTCGACGAAACTATTCCTATGACAAATGGGAGTGTACCTGATGTCTGGTTCTAACTTGGAAGGGAAGTGGTGTACTCACAAACATTAGCTCGATGGAGCTTTCCTCCTGGCACATAATGCGTGTGCGCGCACACCGCATGCTACTGAAAACCGTGTAAGGATGTGGGACCTATAAAAACTACACTAGTCCAAGTACGCATGCCTAAGGACTTAGAAGCAGTGTCACTGATCTACATTAGTGCGAGGTCCTCGATACTCAACTGTAGCAGCCTGAATACCACCGACATGAAACTAAGAACCGTCCTGGGAATGCTTGCACCCGTGATGGGTTCCGCTCAAGCAGCTAAAACTAGGCTTATACTGGTGTGGTGAGCTAAACCACACGCGGCTGCCGGAGGAGGGAACAAGTCCTCATCGATCTCGACCTATGGGAATGATAACTCTCAAGCAATTGAGAGTTATTGGTCTAGGAATATAGTCGAAAGAATACAACTAACCCAAGTATATACATTCGCGTTTCAGCATAGGCGACTGCGAAAAGCCAACTCGCAACCCTGAGCAAATCTTTGCGAAGCGAAGCATTATTGTTTTTTTACGAACGAACATTCTGATGTTGTTTTTTCTTAGCATGTTATTTAAGCGAACACAAGAAGCGAACATGCTGCTTTGAAAGAACTTTGACGAATTGGGCGACTTGGTGAACACCAAGGAATCTATCAAACCACAACCACACGTTGTGAACGGAAAAAGTAGAAACATAATAGATCGTGGGGAACCTGCGATAAACCTGGATGCAGTAACGGGGCCTTTATAAGGAAACTTGGATCCAAAGAGAAGAGGGGAGAATTTTGTGGAGAAGAAGAAGACGACTATTGAAACGGAGATCGGACAAGGAGGTCATGAGTGAGACCTATTGGAGAATTGTAGAGTTCATAGTGGAGCTTCGTGTTGAGCCAGGCTATTCTTATTTGCTTAACTCTTTTTAGTTGTTTGTTATTTCGCATTAGTTAGTCTAGAAGTCGTAGTTTTTGCCATTTACTGTTTAATTGGAAACTTTGTTATTTATGGAAATTTATATTACATTTTATTCGCTTGCAATGTTGAAAATGAGTAGCTAAATTTACTTTTGGAATTTTCAAGTTATTCATTTTGCGGTGTGAAGAATAGTCGAGTAGATACGAGTAAGGTATTCGAGAGGCTGCCTTTTGTTTGACATGTTCGAGAGATTAGGTTAAACAGCTCATATAACTGCCTTAGGTTTTGCTAAGTTAGCACTTACAATTTGTTCTTGCTTAGAAATAAGAAGTACTAGGGCGTGGTTTACATTAGACGATGAAGTTCCAGAGAATCATGCTAGTTAGTTGAACCACCTGCTATTGAATCTAGCGAAAGTTAACTTGTGAATTCTGACGCATATCACTTAGTATTTGAGTAGTAAAACTTAATAATAATAAAAAAAAAAGATTCCAAAATTTCATTCCTATTTCATTATCGTGACTCGTACTTCATAGTGTTAACGAATAGATTGCAATTCCCTAAGGAAACGATCTTACTTACTTTAAAACTTGCTACAAACACGATTGTGTACACTTGCACATTCTTGGGAAATCTTGCACTTTGCGTATTCTGCATATAGACGTCATTTCGGCGAACATCAGCCACTCCAATTATTTATACTCAGTTGTGTTCACGATTTCGCAAACAAGTTTTTGACGCCGTTGCTAGGGAATTTCACTAATTTATTTGTTATTTTAAGTACGAGTAGTTTACATTGAGCTAATCTGTATTAACTCTTCTCGTAGGTAAATTGGTGTGTATGCGAAGGTTATTTATTGTTCCGTTCGATCCAGAACCAGAAAGAAGCATACATCGCCGGATCAGAGAAAGAAGAGCCGTTATGAATCACGGGAATCCTTTGGTTGATGTCGACGCACGTGAACCACCAGTGGGACATAACGAACAGGCCGATCAGCATTTAGCTAACCCTGTTATGATGGCAAATAATAGGGACAGAGTTATTAGAGCTTATGCGGCACCTAATGTTGCCGATTTACAAAGAGGCATGATAAAAGCAGACATTGGGGCGCGTGCATTTGAGTATAAGCCAATGATGAATACATTGTTGCAACAGAAAGCACAATTCCATGGATTAGCGAATGAGGATTCGCACACTCACTTGAGAGAATTCATGAGTGTTTGTGATTCTTTTACTATTCTTGATGTAACTCAAGACAACTTGCGGTTACATCTGTTTCTATATTCGCTACAAGGAAAAGCGAAGGAATGGTTGGACAATATGGATGGAGTAGAAAATATTACTTGGGAAGAACTAGTGAAGCGATTTCTGTTGAAATATTTCCCACCCAAGAAATTAATGAAACTTCGAGGAGATATTATGTCATTCAAACAAGAACCAGGTGAATCCATTGTAGACGCATGGGATCGGTTCAAATCCATTGAGAGGAAATGTCCACACAGTGGAATACTTTGTTGTGTGCAACTAGAGTATTTTTACGGAGGATTGACAGAAGCTGCTCAACTGGTTTTGGACGCTTCAGCGAACGGAGTAATATTGTCTAAGGTCTACAATGAGACAGTAGAGATCATAGAATGTGTAGCCTTAAATACCAGTCAGTGGAAGAATGATGCACGGAAAATGGGGGCAACAAATGAAGCGGGTAGTGATTCTTTGTTGAGGCAACAGTTAGTAGAAATGCGCGAGATGTTGTTGAATCTGCAAAATCAAAACGCTAAGGCAATAGTAAGAATCATGGAGGCATCACCACTTGGTTCAGCGAATAATCAGGCGCAACCAACTTGGATGGAACCATGCGTTCTATGCGGCGATGCTCATCGTATGGAGATTGTCCTCATAACACTACTTCCATGAACTTTGTCAATAGTCAATCAACAAATCGCCAGAATAATCCGTATTATAACACTTACAATCCAGGATGGAGGAATCACCCTAACTTTTCATGGAGGGATCAAGGAAGCACTGGATCTACAGGTAATTCCAACTTTCAAAAGAAAAATGCAAGGATTTCAACCCGCGAATAACCAACAAGGTTAGAACTCTAACTCTTTTCAAAATTCATTTTATCAAAGAAATGTAGTACCTCAACATAATATTCATCAATTTTCTAACAATGTTATGGAGTATATGTTGAAGGAATTCATGCAGAATCAACAAGCAGCAGTTAGAAATTTGAAGTACAAATGGGGCAATTAGCAACTGAGATTAGGCAAAAACCTGTAGGAAAGCTACCTTCTGACACTGAACCAACTCTAAGAGAAGGTAAGGAACAAATTAAAGCAATCACCACTAATGATATAACGTTCCCGCATGCGAAAGTTGACACAGATCGAACTCACACCAAGGACGCGTCTGGAAGCATTTTAAAAGATGATGTGATGGAGACTGCTGAAATCTTGGAGGTAGAACTCAGACAACCTGTGCGAGATGAGGGAAAGACACAAGAAGTGGTGCCCATTGAATTTTTCCCTCCACCTCCATCTTTTCCGCAAAGGCTAAAAAAGAAGCAGAATAGCGAGCAATATGAGAAGTTCATTGACATTTTGAAGAGCATTCACATCAATGTCCCATTAATTGATGCATTACGTCAAATGCCGAATTATGCAAAGTTTATGAAAGAGGCTTTATATGAGAAAGGTAAATTTGAAGAATACAAAGTGGTTTCTCTAAACAAAGAATGTAGCGCTTTAGTGTCCAAGAACATACCAGCGAAAGAAGCAGACCCACGAGCTTTGACAATTCTTATTTCTATTGGAGGTCAACATGTGGGAAAGACGTTATGCGACCTAGGAGCCAACATAAACTTGATGTCGTTATCGGTATACAAGCAATTTGGCTTAGAACAAGCTCAACTCACAGCAATGACGATTCAACTCGCAGATAGATCAAGTGTGCGACTGCAAAGACCCGACCCGAATAGGGTCCTAAACCTAGGTCTTTAACCTCTTATGCATGTAATAAAACTCGAAAACATAGATGCGGAATTAAAAAACTCTAAAAACAATAAAACATTCAGTGCAATTTCAAGAATTTAGACTTGTCCCTGTTTCCAAGCACGTGTCAAAAACATTTATCAAATCCAACCCTGCCCAGAGTTTCTTTTTATTGCAAATTCAAACATCCAGAACAAATCCAACAAAAAAAAATACATTAACCTCCGGAAATACATTGAAATCCACCTAAGGGCTCCGTGCCCTGTCGACATGCATAAAAGGTTAAGAAAAGGACAAAACAAGACTCAGAGTAACAACTGTCCATGATCATCCAGCAGCCTCCTCCTAGCCATCCAGTCTTGGTCCCAAGTTATCTGGTGGAAAACCATAAAAAAGTAAGGGTGAGCAAAGAGTCGCTCAATAAGAATCCCAAACTGGGGCACGATACGAAAACAAATCCTCTAGCACACGGATACATGTAACCAAACACTAACACAGAGAAATCAACTTGGTTTAGGCTAACCATCACTCCTAGAACTTGCCTATTCAAGGACTTACCGAGCTGCCCATTGGGACTTACAACTACAACCTATATTCAGTTTTACACCGTGATGCCCATCGGGGTCTTACACAATCTAGGACACGATGATGCCCATCGGGGTCTTACACATACTAGACATAATGATGCCCATCAGGGTCTTATACCGACTTAAACACAAGGATGCCCAACGGGGTCTTACTCCTGCTAGGAACACGAAGATGCCCATCGGGGTCTTACACTCCCTAGCTGCACTATTGTAACGACCCGACCCGAAAGGGGCATAAAATAGGCCGTCACCTCAATGCATGCATTCAAATCTACAGAAAATTTGCAAGATGGTGTTTGGATTCTAAGTAAAAACTAAAACATGAAAACATCCATTTAAAAATCAACATAAATTCTTGAAACCTGTCCCTGTTTCCAAGCACCTGTTTCAAGGCAAATACATTTCCAAAACTTACTCTGATCAGAGATTTATTTAAAACATACAAGTTTTACAATAGTTACAACAATGCTAGAATCCGGAAAAACATTCAGAAAACACCCTAGGGCTCCGTGCCCAACTACATGCATTCAGAGGACTTTTAAAACATAAACATAAGCATAAGACTCAGAGTTGAGCAACGGGTTTCCATGATCACAGCTCCTCCTCCAGCCATCATGTCTCGCACCATGGATACCTGTGGAAAACCACATAATAAGGGTGAATAACGAATTACTCAGTAAGAATCCCCAACCGGGGTACAATACGATACACATGGTCATCTCGAGAAAGATATGCAAGCTATGAATATAAACACAGAATAGAGCACATAGCTTAGCCCACACTTGGGCCTCGGATGCCAACTCAGGGTCTTAGTCCGGAAATAAATCACCACACAACACATCACACAAGTCGCCCTATACGAGAAACAAGTCCGGCCTCGGCATCTCATCTTCGTCGACGAAAGGTACACGGCTCACAATCCCGAAGAGCTCTCGATGGTATTTGTAATGAGCGTAAGCATGCACACGCGTGCTACTGCAGACTATGGGGGTGTCGGGTCTAGAGGCAGCCGCCCATGTCCGATCACCACGCCTAACTAAATCTTTGGATCGGTGTCAGCGACATAGGGGTGTGAGACACGGACACGTAAACTATGTCACCTGAACCACCGCACTGGGGCTAAGGAACGGGTCGTGGTAGGCTTACACCAGAAGTCGTCCTTACCTTAACAGTGGCAATCAAGGGCTACGGCCGAACACGCCGAGGCGTGCCGATTGCCGGGGACGAGGCAATGCCAAGTCATCATCCCGACCGTTGGGGCATTTAACGATCGCCACCCTCACCTAAGATTGCGGGGCCTACCGCTTGGGTTAGCTAATCCCTCACGGGGTCGGGACGAGCACCTTTCTCGGCGTCCCCGCCATGGATGCAAGGTACTTTATGCATCGGGCCGGATGATGCTATCTACCGCAATCACTAAACTCGCCTTAACAATCGCAAACAATTCCATAAAATCCAATACGTGCTCAAGAAGAAAACAACGAGCCTAGCATGATACTACGAAGCAAAGGCAGAATACGAGCATGCGGAGAAACAACCTAGCATGGATTAACATGAGAAATAACCAGGAAAATCATGCTAATCGGGAATTCAGAAAAGAGCACTTAGCTACACATGCCAATAAACACAAACAAGCAATCAATCAACAATCACATATAATATCGCAGGGTCCACACAACTCCGGTAAGAAATCCTTACCTGGTCGGAAGACCTCTAAACACAAGAAACCTAAGCTGCGATCGAACAACGAGTGGCTAGCGAGAACCTAATAAAAACAACAATAATTACAATCAAAAGGCCCAAATAAAATAAAACAAACAGGCTCGGCTGGGAGCAACTCACGAGGCGCGGACGAGCGAGGCATTTGCAGGCAGGCGGCAGACGGCGAGGCAAATTTGGTGGCCGTGCTTTGGGCTGGGCACGGCTTGCGAGCAACGCGCGCGAACGTGACGGCGAGGCGATAGGGGAGGCCAGTGGCGCGCGAGCTCGGCTAGCGCTGGCGACACAACGCGCGAGCGCGCGATCTGGTGCTAGGACTCGCGACTCGGCACGGCGAGCTACAGGGGCGAATGACTCAGAGCCGCTCGGCACAGTGGACAGCACGGGCTGGGCGGAACGGATCTGGCGACACGGGGGCCTGGGCGACACAGCTCGGGCGACTCGGGCTGGCGAGGGTGAAGCTCGGGCTGGCGACCTGGCGGGCGAGCTCGGCGACGCGCGACGACAGCAGGCGAGGGAGCTCGGCAGGCGAGCAGTGGGCCGCGGGCTAGGGGCAGAGGCGAGCCAAGGGGGCTGGGTCGGCTAGGAGGGGGGTGCTCGGGGAGAGAGAGAGAGAGAGAGAGAAAAGAGAAAAAAAAATAAAAAGAAAAGAAAAAATGAATTTGGAAAAGAAAAGGAAAATGGGAAATAAAAAGGAAAAAGGGATTTTATCCATTTAATCCAACCTTATCCACTTAAAACCTCAAAATCCCATTTCCCGGCTTCCTCCTTCGAGACCCGACCGAAGTAACCTTTTCCAACAAACAAATCTCACTTAAATCCAACTCTCAAAACCATAACCAAGGGCCCGGGCTCGAATTCCAAAGGAAGCACACAACCAACCATCACTTTGCCAAAACCCAAATCACAACCGAACTTCCAAACGACTAGCCCAAACATCTCGGGACTCGCAGCCAACAACAAACAAGCCTCGACAAAGGCAAGAGCTACCTCGAAGCCTGAAAATCCACAAATCCTGCCCGGAGAGCCAAAAGACCAAAATACCCCCAAGGGTCAAAACCGCTCTAATGACCCAACCAAACAACTGGAACTTGACCCAAAGGCACCTCGAAAATATGGATAGAAAACTGGGCTGTTACAACTATGATGCCCATCCGGGTCTTACACATATTGCCAATAGTGTGATGCCAATTGGGGACTTACATACACTAGCAACGCATTGGTGCCCATCGGGGTCTTACCCATGCGAGACCTCAACTAATAACTCCTAACAGTCTCCTAAGTTTAGGATCATAAGCTAACAGATCGACCAGGAAATATTCAACAACAACACAATCCTAGCATGGCTCTATAGAATATGAACATGAAACACGGATAAGCCAGAGTAAGAAAATCCCTAGCATGGAGCTAACATGAACAAGACAACAAACATGCCAGCAAGTCAGAAACAAGAATCCTATCCACTAGAATGCTCATAAACAATTACAAGATATCAACGTGCCATTAAAGTAATCGCAGGGTCCACACAACCCCGGTAATCCTTACCTGGATTGGAAGACAAGCAAGCACAACGAAAGGAAAATCCTAAAGCTGTCAATCCACAATCAAACATACCTAGCAAGAACAAGCACAAGCAAATATAAATTATAAACTAATCTAATTTAGAACAGCCACCTAATCGAATAACCAAACAACTAGGCAGCAGCTCGAGGAAACGTTACCCAAAAACACACGAAGACACGGCTACTCGAGAGAAGCGATGTCGCGGCCAAGCTACTGGCACAACGCTGCGGTCGCTGCTGTGCAGCTGCATGCGGACAGCAAGGCTCGATCGCATGTGGCTGTGTTGGTCGGGTGGCTCGGTCGGGTGTGGTTGTGCTGCTCGGGTTTGGCCATCAATCAAAAAATCACAACAAAAAATCACAATTAGCAACCAGCCCCAAATCCAAAACCCAAAACCAAAACAACACATCCAATTTCGAAAATTAAGAAGAGACGAAGAAGAACGATCGAGTTTACCTTGAGAATCGCGCAAAGGAGAAGAAAGATTCTTGAGAGCTTCCACGTCTCGACGGCCAAGGGAATAATGCTGGAATACGTGAAACCCCTTCCAAAGCCTAAACTCATTTAACCAATTAAATCCCAATAATTCTAATAAATCCATGCATCAAAACCCGCTGAGGGAATTCTTTAAATCCTTTATTTTCTTTTAAGCTACACCACCTCCACGTACGAGATCTTGGGTTCGAAACCCACCAAGGCCTAAATAAATTTCTCTTTATTTTTATTTACAAAGCAAACTCCCAAACCTCATAATCTAACCGAACAATTCCTGCCAAGATTAACGAATGAATTATTAAACCCAGTAGAATTTCCAAACCTAACCAAAAATTAATAACAAGAATAACGGCCAGCTGACCTGAAACTGAACTCTGAAAACCGGGCCGTTACAATACTCCCTCCTTAGAAACCTTTCGTCCTCGGAAGTCGTTGTACTAGAATAACTCTGGGTAGTTTCTTCTCATCTCTCCTTCCAACTCCCAAGTTGCTTCCTCAACTTTCTGATCTCGCCACTGTACTTTCACTAAATCAATGGCTCGGTTCCTCAAAACCTTTTTCTCAACAGCTAAGATTTTTATAGGCTTATCCTCAAAGCTCAGGTCACTGCTTAGCTGTAATGGCTCAAAATCCACAATGTCCGAAGGGTCTGCCACATACTAGAGGAGCATCGAAACATGAAACACACTATGCACTGCAGCCAAGGACGGAGGCAATGCTAACCGGAAAGCTACAACTCCAATCCTCTCAAGGATCTCGAAAGGTCCAACAAACCTGGGGCTCAGCTTTCCCCGCTTACCAAACCTCAGAACCCCACGCATCGGTGCTACCTTAAGGAAAACATGTTGACCCACCTCAAACTCTAAATCTCTACGCCTGACATCAGCGTAGCTTTTCTGCCTACTCTGAGCGGCCAACATACGAGCCCTGATCTTCTAAACTACCTCATTGGTCAACTGGAGCAACTCGAGACCCAAAACCTGTCTATCCCCAACCTCTTCCCAGAAAACTGGAGATCTGCATCACTTACCATACAACGCCTCAAACGGTACCATCTGAATGGTCGACTGATAACTATTATTGTAGGCAAACTCCATCAAATACAAGTACTTGTCCCAACTGCCTGGAAAATCCAACACACAGGCTAGCAACATATACTCTAGGATTTGATTCACCCGCTCAGTCTGACCATCGGTCTGCGGATGAAAAGTTGTACTGTAGTTGCACTCAGTACCCAAACCTGCCTGAAGGGCTCTCCAAAACCGAGACGTAAAACGAGAATCCCGATCAGATATGATCTTAACTGGCACCCCATGATACCTAACTATCTGCTAAACGAACAACTGTGCCCACTGCTCCACGGTATAATTTATTCTATCGGGGACGAAGTGCGCACACTTGGTCAATCTGTCAACGATCACCCAAATCTGTGTGTAACCTCTCGGAGTCCTGGGCAAACCCAAAATAAATTCCATGGTAATTTCTTCCCATTTCCACTGTGGTACACCGAGCGACTGCAACAAACCTGCTGGTTTCTGCCTAGGTGACTTCACTTGTTGACAAGTGAGACACCGACTTACAAACTGGGTAATCTCTCTCTTCATCCCCATCCACCAAAAAGTTCGCTTAAGATCTTGATACATTTTTTTACCTCATGGATGCCATACAAAAGGCAAAGTGTGAGCCTCGGTCAAGAACTCTGTACGGATACTGGCATCGACTAGAACATAAAGCCGACCCTTATACCTCAAGCCACCATCTGGTGAGACCACAAAATCGAAGTCACCATCAGTCTGAACTCTTTCGTGCAAACTCTTTAACTTAGGATCATTCAACTGGTCGTCGATAATCCTTTGCTTTATTGAAGGCTGGATGGTCAACTAGGCTACCCTAGCATAACCTCCCCTAACATCACTGCTATACCAGCTCTCTCAAGATTTTTTTCTTATATAACTCTTGGGGTTCGACAACGCGGCTGAATACGAGGTATTCCTACTCAGTGCATCTGCCTCAACATTTTCTTTTCCTGGGTGATACAGGAACTCACAGTCGTAATCCTTTACTAATTCCAACCACCTTCTCTGTCTCATGTTTAGTTCTTTCTGGGTAAAGAAATACTTGAGGCTTTGGTGATCTGTAAACAGCTATATCTTTTCACCATACAATTAATGCCTCCAAATCTTAAGTGCAAAGACAACGGCTGCCAACTCCATATCATGAATCGGGTAATTCTGCTCGTACGGTTTCAACTGTCTCGAAGCATACGCTATTACTTTACCGTGCTACATCAGAACGCAACCCAAACCGAACTTGCTGGCAACACTGTGCACCACGAAACCTCATGTTCCCTCTGGAACAGCCAACACTGGTGCAGACGTCAAACTGTACTTCAGCTTAGCAAAACTCTCGTCGCACTTCTTATCCCAAATGAAATCGACGCCCTTCCTCGTCAAACGAGTAAGCGGTGAAACTATAGTAGAAAAATCCTAAATGAAGCGACGGTAATAACCTGCCAAACCTAGAAAACTGCGAATCTCAAATATCGTGGTCGGTTTGGCCCACGAACTGACTGCTTCTATTTTTTAGGGGTCCACAGCCACTCCCTCCTTGGACACAACGTGTCCAGTGTCCAAGGAAAGCTACTTCCTCAAGCCAAAAATCACACTTAGAAAATTTCGCATAAAGCTGGTTCTCTCTTAAGGCTGTCAAAATCTTCCTTAGGTGCGAAGCATGGTCTTCCTTAGACTTTGAATAAATAAGAATGTCATCTATGAATACGATAACAAAGCAATCCAAAAATGCCTTGAACACTCTATCCATCATATCCATAAATGCAGTCGGGGCGTTTGTCAGTCCGAAAGACATGACCAATAACTCAAAATGACCATACCTCTACCTGAATGTTGTTTTGGGGATATCTGCATCCCGAATCCTCAACTGATGATAGCCTGACCTCAAGTCAATCTTTGAAAACACACAAGCTCCTTGGAGTTGGTCAAACAGGTCATCAATACGTGACAGTGGATACTTATTCTTGATAGTTACTTTATTCAGCTCCCTATAATCAATGCACAGACGCACCGAACCATCATTCTTCTTAACAAACAGCACAGGTGCTCCCCACGGGGAAACACTCGGTCTAATGAATCCTTTGTCAAGCATCTCTTGCAACTGCTCCTTTAGCTCTTTCAATTTAGCTGGCACCATACGGTAAGGAGCTTTTAAGATAGGAAGGGTTCCTGGCTCAAGCTCTATTGTGAAGTCCACCTCTCTCATTGGCGGCAAATCAGACAACTCTTCAGGAAACACGTCTGCAAACTCTTGCAAGACGGGCACTAGCTCAATAGATAACTGATCACGGCTATCTCCGAACAACTTGGCTAAGAAGCCCCAAGCTCCTCGATCTGTCAAACGCTGGGCCTTAACTGCAGAAATCATTGGCGGACACACTCCGCCCTTGACACCTCGGAACTTAAAACTACGCCTACTCGAAGGGCTGAACACTACTTCCTTCCGGCGACAGTCAATCATCGCGTGGTTATCAACTAATCACTCCATGTCGAGAATCACATCAAAACCGCTCATAGCCAACACTATGAGTGTAACCTGAAGAGACTCGTCGGATATTTGTATCCGACCGTCCTTTACTTTCTACTAGCTAGCATACTAACTCCCCAAGGAGTTACAACAGATAACTCAAACCCTAGAGGCTCTAAATTCATACAAGCATGCTCAGCAAACACAGCAGAAACGAAAGAATGGGTGGAACCCGAATCAAACAACACAAAAGCAAGGTGATCAAGAACTAGAAGCGGACCTGCCACTGCGGCATCGGTTCGCTCAACCTCCTGGAGAGTCGTAGCATACACTGCGCCCTCGCTCTTTGGATTGGCCGCGCTACTCATCGCTCGCTTGCAAATCGGGTGCGATGCCCTTCCTTTCCACAGTTAAAACACGCCATAGGGTTACCTCTATGGGGACCCCAATGCGGCTTTCCACAAGGGTTACAAGACGGAGGCGGCTTCCATCCGCCCTGCTGGCGAGGCTGATCATGGTTTCGGTTTCTATGCTGGTCTTTCCCCTGATAGGAACCCTGGTGGCGCTGACCGCCCGCTCGGTTATCGCTTCTTGAGTCAAACTTCCTTTTTTGGCCCGAATATACTGGGGCCTTCTACACAGGAGCACTAAAAACCTGCTCTGGAGGGTACTTCCCATCGTAAATCGTTGCCAAATATACAGCCTTGGCAAACGTCTCTAGGGTCTGTGCCCTAACATCCTGAGACACTCCCTGTCTCAAACCAGCAATAAACTTCCTGATTTTCAGCTCAGGAGTAGCGATCAACTGTGGAGCGAAATATCCATACTCTGAAAAATTTCTCTCATAAACCTCGATCGTATCAGATCCTTGATTTAAATTCGAAAACAGCTCAATCATCTTCTCTTGGGCTTCCTCACAGATAAACTTTGCCTTGAACTCGGCCTTGAAGAAATCCCAGGTGGCTGGTGGAGACCCATCCGGTCTCTCACTCAAAATGGACTCCCACCACCATCTAGCTGTACCAGCTAAAACATGAGCTGCACAACGGGCTCGCTGCACCTCAGGACATGCCATCACGATGAAGGTGTACTCTAGCTCAGCAATCCACCTGGCTGCTAATAACGGATCTCCATGGGCACTTAATTTCTCGGGCTTCCACTTGACAAAATCCTTCAGCCATTTGCCCAGATCCTCTGCACCTTCCGCCTCATCAGTCTCAATCACAATCGGCTCTCGCGGAGCTGGCGGCACTGCAGTTCTCTGCTGAAATACATTGAAATCCACTTAAAGCTTCGTGCCCTGTCTACATGCAAAAAAAGTTAAGAAAAGGACAAAACTAGACGCAGAGTAACAACTATCCATGATCATCTAGCAGCCTTATCCTAGCCATCCAGTCTTGGTCCTAAGTTACCTGGTGGAAAACCACAGAAAAGTAAGGGTGAGCAACGAGTCGCTCAGTAAGAATCCCCAACTGGGGTACGATACGAAAACAAATCCTCTAGCACACGGATACATGCAACCAAACACTAACACAGAGAAATCAACTTGGTTTAGGCTAACCATCACTTTTAGAGAAATCAACACGGATATGCCAGAGTAAGAAAATCTCTAGCATGGAGCTAACATGAACAAGACAACAAACATGCCAGCAAGTCAGAAACAAGAAACCTATCCACTAGAATGCTCATAAACAATTACAAGATATCAACGTGCCATTAAAGTAATCGTAGGGTCCACACAACCTCGGTAAGAAATCATTACCTGGATTGGAAGACAAGCTAGCACAACGAAAGGAAAATCCTAAGCTGTCAATCCACAATCAAACACACCTAGCAAGAACAAGCACAAACAAATATAAATTATAAACTAATCTAATTTAGAACAACCCCCTAATCGAATAACCAAACAACTAGGCAGCAGCTCGAGGAAACGTTACCCAAAAACACAAGAAGACACGGCTGCTAAGGAGAAGCGGTGTCACAGCCAAGCTGCTGGCTCATGCAAGGGCTCGGCAGCGAGCTGGCTGAGGCGTGCTGCGTCGGACGGACTAGGCGATCGGCAGCGTTGCGGTCGCTGTTGTGCAGCTACGTGCAGACGGCTGCAATCGACAAGACTGGGTCGAACACGGCTCGGTTGCATGCAGCTATGCTGCTCGGGTTCGGCCATCAATCAAACAATCACAGCAACAAATCACAATTAAAAACCAGCCCCAAATCCAAAACCCAAAACCAACAGTAACAAACATCCAATTTCAAAAATTAAGAAGAGACGAAGAAGAACGATCGATTTTACCTTGAGAATCGTGCGAAGGAGAAGAGAGATTCTTGAGAGCTTCCACGTCTCGACGGCCAAGGGAACAATGCTGGAATACGTGAAACCCCTTCCAAAGCCTAAACTCTTTTAACCAATTAAATCCCAATAATTCTAATAAATCCATGCATCAAAACCCGCTGAGGGAATTCTTTAAATCCTTTATTTTCTTTTAAGCTACACCACCCCCACGCACGAGATCTTGGGTTCGAAACCCACCAAGGCCTAAATAAATTCTCTTTATTTTTATTTACAAAGCAAACTCTCAAACCTCATAATCTAACCGGAACAATTCTTGCCAAGATTAACGAATGAATTATTAATCCCAATAGAATTTCCAAACCTAACCAAGAATTCATAACGGGAATAACGGCCAGCTGACTTGAAACTGAACTCTGAAAACTGGGTCGTTACAGCGACCAGAAAGAAAAGTTTAGGACATTCTAGTCCAGGTAAATCAGTTAATTTTCCCAGCTGACTATATAATTTTGGATTATGATGCAGATAAGGAAGTCCCCATTATTTTGGGTCGACCATTCCTAACGTTAGTACGTATGCTTGTGGATGTCTACGAAGGAACCATAACTCTGCAAATGAATAGTGAAGAGATAAAGTTCAAAGTCTGCAATTAGATAAAATGCCGTGCTGAAAGCGAAGAATGCTCTTCTATGAATACTTTGGATGAAATAGTTGTAAGGACCCGACCCGAAATACGGTCATAAACCTAGGTCCTCACTCAGCATGCAAGTTAAATATTTCAACAAGCGGTTTCGTGCTCATATTTAAAACTTTTCAAACATTTGGAAACGGGGAACACTTAAAACATAACCAACAATTTCCATAAAGAGAATCCAACAAGGTAAAACAAGCCTAGCCAGTATTTATAAAAGAACATTCAAAACAGTTTAAACAACTTTAACATCATTCTCCTAGGACTCCTGTCCATCTACATGCTGAATAAATAAATGCAAACAATAAGCAGCAGTCTGGCAACCCCATGATCAAAAACAGTCCCTCCGCTAGCCATCCGGTCTTTGTCCCAAGTTACCTGGTGGAAAAACCACAGAAATAAGGGTGAGTATAAACATACTCAGTAAGAATCTCCAACCGGGGTACAATACGATACATCAGTCATCTAGCAACCTAGTATACATGCAAACAATACGAGCTCAGAAGCAACAAGTTGTCTCAGGCTAATCGCCGATCTAGGAATTGCTTATTCAAGGGCTTACAACCACAACCTACACTAGGTTCTACACCGTGATGCCCATCGGGGTCTTACACAACCTAGAAAGCGATGATGCCCATCAGGGTCTTACACAACCTAGAACGCGATGATGCTCATCAGGGTCTTACACATAAGGATGCCCAACGGGGTCTTACACCTACTAGACTTAGTGATGCCCATCGGGGACTTACACACAAAGATGCCCATAGGGGTCTTACACATACGGATGCCCATCGGGGTCTTACTCCACAAATCAATGATGCACATCGAGGTCTTACATATACGGATGCCCATCGGGGTCTTACACCTCTAGCCATCAATACTGCCCAACAGGGTCTTACACATCTAGGATGCCCATCGGGGTCTTACTCCAGCTATCAATGATGCCCATCGGGGTCTTACACATAAGGATGCCCATCGGGGTCTTACACCTCTAATCAATGATACCCATCGGGTTCTTACACATACGGATGCCCATCGGGGTCTTACACCTCTAGCCATCAATGCTGCCCAACAGGGTCTTACACATCTAGGGTGCCCATCAGAGTCTTACTCCGGCTAGGATCACAGAGATGCCCATCGGGGTCTTACACTCTCTAGCAATCTTATGATGCCCATCGGGGGCTTACTCATAAGGGAACAGTGCAGTGCCCATCGGGGACTTACCTACACTGGCACCGCATTGGTGCCCATCGGGGGCTTACCCAAGCGAGACCTAAACTAGATACTCCTACAGTCTTCTACACTATAGATCACCTGCCTATCCCTAGCATGGAACTAACAGAATATAACAGGAACAAGGATATGCAAGGATAAGAAAACAAACCTCTAGCAAACATGCTACGAACTCAAGCAGGAATCAACAACATGCTGGAAGAACAAACCTAGCATGACACTAACATGAACAACAAGCAAACATGCTAGCAAGATTTCAGACACAAGCTGTCCTATAGCTAACATGCTCATAACAATAACCAAGCATACAAGGCACAATCATGATACATCGCAGGGTCCACACAACCACGGTAAGAAATCCTTACTTGGAAACAAACAGAAATAACTATTTCAAATCAACCAAGCTTCTAAGAGAACCCGAGCAACCCTAGCAACCAATCGAGAAGCCATAAGGCTCGGGCCACACCAACACAGCAGGCGGTGTCGGGAACAACAAGCGAGTTGTGTGTGGCTTGGCGGCGAGCAGCAGGCAGCGCAGAGCGCAGGAGCCGGGCGCAGCGCAGAAGACGAGGACACTGGCGCTTGTGGCGCCGTGCCGAGGCTTCGGAGTGGTGCGGCGCGGCTCAAGACAGAGAGCAGCGCGCGGCGGCGCATCTGGGCTCGAGAAGCAGCGCGGCGGCGCGTCTGGGCTATAGGGAACGCGCGCGGGCTGGGCGACCTGGTGTAGAGTTGGATGGCGCTGGGTCGGCACAGTGCACGGCTGGGAGTGGGCGATCTGGTGAGGAGCGGCCTGGTGCGAGGCTGCGCGGCCTGGCACAGTGCGGGGCTGGGTCTGGGTTGGGCGAGCTGGTCCGGCTAGGGTTGGGGCTGGGGCTCGAGTTTGGTGAGAGGGAGAGAGAGAGAGAGAGAGACAAAACAAGGGGGAAAAGGGATTTTTCCTTATTTTTCCATCCTTATCCAATTTAAATTGGTCTTGAAGACCTAAAATCCCTTCCCACGGCTTTCTCCTTCGAGACCCGGCTGAAGCAATCTTTTCCAATAAATAAAACTCACTTAATTCAAACTCCCAAATCAACATTAAGGGTAAGGGCTCAAATCCCAAAGGGAGCACTAAACTTAACAATTATTTTGCTAAAACCCAAACCACCTCCAAACTTCCAAACGACTAGCCCAAACATCTTGGGTCTTGCAACCAACAACAATCAAGCCTTGACAAAGGCAGGAGTGACCCTGGAATCCTGAAAACCCACAAATCCTGCCTGGGGAGCAAAAGACCAAAATACCCCTGAGGGTTAAAATAGCTCTAACGGCCCAACCGAACAACCGAATCTTGAACCGAAAGCACCTGAAAAATTGGAATAGAAAAGTGGGCCGTTACAATAGTAGAACAAGGCATTGAAGAGTTCGCTTCGGCGAAGGAAGAGGACGAAGAGCTGCTAGAGCTAGGATGAATTTGAGGTTGGTGCGATTTTGAATAATGATAATGGCTCATTAAACTTCATTAACAGGATTAGTGTACCAATGAGACCGTCGATAGAGGAGCCACCCACACTGGAACTTAAGCCTTTTCCCGAACATCTGAAATATGCATATTTGGGGTTAGAGGAAACATTGCCAATTATCATATCGGCAAAATTGTCTCTTGAGAATGAGAAGCTGTTATTAGAGATGTTGAAACAGCATAAAAGAACGATTGGATGGACCTTATCCGATCTTAAGGGAATCAGTCCATCATTTTGCATGCATAAGATCCAATTAGACGATGAAGAATTTCGGTCAGTAGAACGTCAACGAAGGTTGAATCCTACAATGAAGGAAGTGGTTAAGAAAGAGGTTATAAAATGGCTTGATGTAGGTGTCATCTACCCGATTGGTGATAGCAAATGGGTAAGCCTTGTATAATGTGTGCCGAAGAAAGGTGGAACCACAGTAGTTGAGAATGAGAACAATGAATTAGTACCTACGCGAACAGTGATTGGCTGGCGCGTATGTATGGATTACCGAAAATTGAATGCAGCTACAAAGACAGATCATTTTCCACTTCCCTACATTGATTAGATGCTAGATAGAGTCGTTGGACAAGAATACTATTGTTTCTTGGATGGATACTCAGGATACAATTAAATAACGATTGACCCTAAGGATCAGGAAACGACAACGTTTACATGTCCTTATTGTATATTTGCTTTAAGCGAATGCCATTTGGATTATGTAATCCACCAGCGACATTTCAGCGATGTATGATGGCCATATTCTCAGACATGATCGAAAAATGTGTTGATGTTTTTCTGGATGACTTTACCGTCTTTGGTTCATCTTTCACAAGTTGCTTAGGGAATCTAAGGAAGGTATTTGAAAGATGTGAGGAAACAAACCTAATGCTCAATTGGGAGAAGTGCCACTTTATGGTCATTAAGGGAATTGTCTCGGGACATCACATTTTGAAGCAAGGTATTGTAAGGACCCGACTCTAAATGGTCATAAATGGCCCTTACCAAATGCCTCATGTCAAAAACATTTAAAACATAGCCATAAAGATTTAAGAAAACATGCATCTTATTAAAACATTCAACTTCAAACACAAGAAATGTCAAAACCACTTAGCCTCTGGCCAGAGTACATAAAAACCATTACAACTTAAAATATTGTTTCAAAAATAAACATGCTAAAGTAAACAGCAGATGCAACGGACTCATTCCCATGATCGATCAGCTTCTCCTCTAGCCACCCCGATGCTGTGCCAAGTTACCTGGTGGAAGAAACCACAAAAAAGGGTGAGTACAATTGCAATCAGTAAGAATTCCCCAACCGGGGTACATTACGCAAGACAAATCATTTAGCATCCTAGCAAACAAGCACACAACAAATACAAGCAGGCAGTTTACGCATTAAGAGTCAACAAGTGACAGGCAGGGTCAACACACCACTAGGCTGACTAAACAGGAGGGCATCCTAAGTGTCCTCGGACTCTAATTGTCTATCTCTAAGACAACTAGGTTAGCACTCAACTGGGCTAACTAGGGACAGCACGCCACTGGGCTTGTCCTAACTACACCGGGCCGCACACAACTAGGCTTAACCCTATCACTAACCGAGCCAGCACGCAACTCGTCTGTCACTCGGGGCACAACGAGCCAGCCGCAACTTGACTATCAGTCGGGCCAAAACGAGCGAGCACGCAACTCTACTGTCACTCGTGGGTCATCCAAGCCAGCACGCAACTCGACTGTCACTTGGGTCATCCAAGTCAGCACACAACTCGACTGTCACTTGGGTCATCCAAGCCAGCACGCAACTCGACTGTCACTTGGGAAAATGAGCCAGCACGTAACTCAACTGTTACTCGTGACTCCCTGAAGAACTCTAGCACACAAGGCAGCCTAAAGCTAACAGTGTCCAACAATCCACAAGTCTATAACCAACAGAGTATTTGTAGACATTCGAGACAGTTATTAAACAAGGGAGTACAACAATAATTCACAGCAACTACATGTCAAACCCTAACAACAGAACGTGCAATATACAGTAATCAGGAACAGGGCATACAAGACAAGCATACATGACGGATCATAGCATTCAATCAACATGCACGAACCCATTCCACTAACGTCCCTGTAGCGCCTCGTGTCGCTCGCGCCCGTGCGCGCCGTTCCCTGTGCTTGCCAAGCTCGCGCCCGCGCGCCGTTCCCTGTGCCGAGCCGCACCGCGCGCCCTCGCCTCACCCCAGCCCGCGCCCCAGCGTGCGCCCCAGCGCCTGCCTTGCGCCCAGCCAGCCCAGCCCCTGTGCCCAGCCTGCCCTGTTGTGTGCTGGTTGGCCCGAGCCTTGTGGCTTCTCGGATGGTATTTCTCGAGTCTTTTCTTCGTTGGGCCCGGATTTATTGGCTGCTGGTTTTGGATTTATTGGGTTGTTTATGTATTTGATTTGGGTGCTTTGTTTGATGTTCAGGCTGTTCGAGATCGATTAGAGGCTCGAGGATTCGCTCGTAGATTTATTATAATTATTGTTTTTCTGCTTGTTCCAGGTAAGGATTCCTTACCGTGGTTGTGTGGACCTGCGATATATCTCGATATGCCTTGCTTGTTTCTTTGATTGTTATGAGCATGTTAGAGATAGAAGCGATTGATTGAATTCTTGCTAGCATGTTTGCACGATTTTACATGTTAGTGCCATGCTAGGTTTGTTCTACCCGGCATGCTTATGATTCTGCTTAAGTTGTAGTATCATGCTAGGTAATGTGATTTATGTCGGTCATTGCTTGCTAGCCGGGAATCATTGATTTTGCTCTGTACTCTTAGATAGAGTTGTAGGGTTTGTCATCATCATCAGGTGGCGGACATAACGTACTTTGTCCCGATGAGCTCGGTCGGGAGTAAAGTGTGCGAAGCATAACGTATCTTGCTACCCCCGACCCGCCGGTTGTGGACTTAGCTACCCACCCGGCGAGCCTAGTTTGTAGCCTACTAGAGCGGAACCACGCCATCGGTGTAAGCTGCCACTGGCCGGTTCTTAGGCTGCAGTCGGTGGATCATCTTTTGCCTGAGATGGCGCGAGGGCCTCGCGCATCGTGATCGGTGACACCGCTCAGAGTCATAGGCATGTGCACTGCCCGCGTAGTTTGCCCTTAGGCCCCGCATTTACGCCGGTTGCGAGAGGAGCATGTGGTGTGCGCGCGCGCGTTAGTTCTTGCGGTTCGGAGAGCTCCCGGGCTAATGTCGTGAGTACACCATTCCTTACGTTAGAGCGACTTGGGTACTCTCCCGTAAGTCCAGATTAGTGCAAGGGCAAGGAGGCCCTTGAGGACATTTTAGGGATCAGTGTATTCCCCCCTAGTGACAGATACCTCGGTGATGTCCCAGGATTGGTCAGTGTATCCAATCCCAGTTAGGCCGGAAGTAAGAGACTTCCGATGGATCCAGATCTTGTTTTATGAGCCCGTTGAGCTATGATATGTGTTGATAGCTGTTTGCTTGCTTGTTGAGGTGCTAGATGACTGATGTATCGTATTGTACCCTGGTTGGGGATTCTTACTGAGTATCTTTATTGTAACGACCCTGCCCGAATGGGGTTCTAAATAGGCCGTTACCTCAATGCATGCATACAAATCTACAGAAAATTTGCAAGATGGTGTTCGGATTCTAAGTAAAAACCAAAACATAAAACATCCATTTAATTTCCTGAAACCTGTCCCTGTTTCCAAGCACCTGTTCCAAGACAAATACATTTTCCAAAACATACTCTGATCAGAGATTTATTTAAATCATACAAGCTTTACAATATTACAACAATGCTAGAATCCGGAAATACATTCAGAAAACACCCTAGGGCTCCGTGCCCAACTACATGCATTCAGAGAACACTTAAATCATAAACATAAATCTCAGAGTTGAACAACAGGTTTTCCATGATCACAGCTCCTCCTCCAGCCATCCTGCCTCGCGCCATGGTTTCCTGAAAGATAAGTAAGGGTGAGTAACGAATTACTCAGTAAGAATCCCCAACCGGGGTACAATACGATATAATCAATCATCTAGTACCATAGCATGCAAGCAAACAGCTACCAACACAAATCATAGCTCAACGAGCTTACAAAGAAAGATCTGGAGTCATCAGAAGTCTCCTACTTCCGGCCTAATGATTGGTTATCCTAACCAATCCTGGGACATCTCTGAGGGTCTTTCTCCCTCAGCCAATTGATCAGCTCAAAAACCGATCCCAAGGATGTCCTCAAGGGCCTCTTACCCTTGCTAATAGATTTGGACTATCGGGAGAGTACCCAAAGTCTGGCTCTAAACTGGAAGGAATGGTGTACTCACGAACATTAGCCCTGGGGGAGCTCTCCGATCCGGCATCTAACGCGTGTGCGCACACACCGCATGCTCTTCTGCAACCGGCGTAAATGCGGGGGCCTAAAGGCAAACTACGCGGGCCAGGTACGCATGCCTAAGACTCGGAAGCTGTGTCACCGATCACGATGCGCGAGGCCCTCGGCGCTCATCTGTGCAGCCTGGTCCACCGACCTGAAGCTAAGAACCGGCCAAGGCAGGCTTACACCGTTGGCAGGGTTCCGCTCTAGCAGGCTACAAACTAGGCTATGCCGAAGTGGGTAGCTAATTCCACAACCGGCTGGTCGGGCGGGGTAGCAAGATACGTTATGCTTCGCACACTTTATTCCCGACCTGAGCTAAATCCACCTTAGTGACCGGGGGGGGGGAAGCAAGATACGTTATGCTCCGCACACTACTCCCGATCAGTGGGGACAAAGTACGTTATGTCGCTCGGCCTGCGGATGATGACAAACCCTACAACTCTATCTAAGAGTACTGAGTAAAAAGCAATGATTCTGGCTAGCAAGCAAAGACCGACATCAATCACACTACCTAGCATGATACTACGAGCTTAGCGGGAATCACAAGCATCTTTGCGAGAACAAACCTAGCATGGCACTAACATGTAATATCAAGCAAACATGCTAGCGAGAAATCAATCAAAGGCTGCTCTATTATTATGATGCTCATAAATGACAAACAAACAAGCAAGGCAAAATCATGACAATATCGCAGGCCCACACACCTCGGTAAGAAATCCTTACGGTCGGAAGGCAACAACACACAATAAAATTAAGCTGCGATCGAACCCGAGCAACCTATATCGAGCCAAACAAATACATCAATAATCATAAAATAGCCCTAAATACTCTAAAATAAGCGAGCTCGGCTGGGAGCAACTCACGAGGCACGGTGACACTCGAAGCGGGCATTTTTGCAGGCTAGGCGGTGATGATGGGCGCAGACAGCGCAGGATCGGGTGGCTGGGCGGGGGGTGGGTCGGCGCGCTGGCGCTGGACGGGAGAGGCGCGCGCGAACGCGCGCGAGCAGCAGCAGAGGGAGGCAAAGGCGCGCGGGCGCGAGCTCGGCACAGGGACGGCGCGCCTCGACACGGCGCTACAAGGGCACGACTTCGGGCGGCGGCAAGGCACGAGGCGACGCGCAGCGAGCGCGGGGTGACACGGATCTAGCGACACGAGGGCACGGGCGACACTGTGTGTGGCGGCTCGGGTCGGGTCGGCGATGGCGATCTTGGGCAGGCGGCGAGCTGGTGGAGACTGGCGGGCGGTGGCGATGGCGCGACTGGCGGGCGAGGGCTCGGTGGCGAGGTGGCTCGGCGCTGGCGAGCCAAATTTGCTCGGGCAAGCAAGGTTGGGCGAGCAAGGTGGCCTAAGCGGGGCTCGGGAGAGAGAGAGAGAGAGAGAGAGAAAATTGATTTTGGGAAAAAAAAAAGAAAAGAAAAAGAGAAATAAAAAGGAAAATGGGAAAAAAGGGAAAAAAGGGATTTTAATTCCATTTAATCCAACCTTATCCACTTTAAAACCTCAAAATCCCATTTCTCGGCTACCTCCTTCGAGACCCGACCGAAGCAATCTTTTCCAATAAATCAAACTCACTTAAATCCAACTCCCAAAGCAACACTAAAGGCTCGGGCTCGAATCCTAAAGGAAACACACAACAAACCAACACTTTGCCAAAGCCCGAACCACAACCGAGCATCCAACCGACTAGCCTAAACACCACGGGACTCTCAGCCACCAACAAACAAGCCTCGACAAAGGCAGGAGCTACCTCGAAGCCACGAAAACCACAAATCTCTGCCGGAGAGCCAAAAGACCAAAATACCCCCAAGGGCCAAGCGGCTCTAAAACCCAACCAAACAAATGAATCTTGACCGAAGGCACCTCGAAAAGCTGGAATAGGAAAGCGGGCTGTTACAATACTCCCTCCTTATAAGACTTTCGTCCTCGAAAGTCCTAAGACGAAAAACGACTCGGGAAAACTCCACCGATCCAAACCCAGCTGAACTTCTCGGCCAACAACACTAGCCCTCTTCGAGAACCAAAACTCTCTTGGGTTCTCAAAAACTCAAGGCCACAATGCCATCCAAAACCGGGCATACACTGAATTCCAAAGGAGCAGACGGCAAACCACGTCCTCAACTCGCACCAACTCTAAAACGGTGCTACTCTCAGCAAACTCGAGGACGGCCACAAGCTTTGAAACTCTACACCACGCACTGGCAAAACTCCTCTGGAAGCTCACAGCTGACAACAAACAAACTCAACCCTACAACAAACTGGTCAAACAACTGAACCTTCCAGATTCTAGAAAACCAAACGGCCAACAAACAGCAACCTCTCAACGGCCGAAAGCAAACTTTTCCATGCAAACCTACTAGCAACTGGCCAAAGAAAACACTGCCAGGCAAGGAAACCACCAAAATTCCTCTCAAGGAAAACTCGGGCTGCAAGGACTAAACCATCACGCAGCTCTCTGCGGCACAACACCTTGAGGAAAACAGCTCAACGGCTTTACCAACCAAAGCCACGGCACCTCTGTGCCAACTCACTCAAACGGCTCTGCTACTCACAACTGCGAGCGCACAACAACAAGGAGCAAAGCCCGAGAAGGGCTTGCTCGTGAGAACTCAACCCAAACTTATAACGAGCAGCGCGCCGCCTCAAGCTACTACTCAACTCTAAAATCCAACAGGCTACTCAAAGGACTTCTCCTTTTAGCTTAAGCCTAACTCAACTTCCAACCGTAAGCTCCACTCCCGAAACCTCACAAGGAAAGCGGATAACGACAACCTCAAAGCTTACGGATCACGAACCATACGAATCCATAAGACTACCTCGAGGAGCTAACACTCGAGGTGACATCCGAGGAGCAACTCAACCACCACAGAGACTAGGGGAAAGGGAAATCTTCAATCCCCAAAGAACCAACAACTTGCCGGAAACAACTCTTCTTGGTGGCCACCGCCCTTCTTTGGGACAAACAACTCTTGCTTGCTAACAACACAATGCGAGGACCCTCTCAGGGTGACCATTTGCACTACTACTCGACCAACTCCACAACTCGGGAGCTAAGGCGACTCACGCAAAGCGGAAACGACTTTCCCGGCAAGCAAACTCGAAGGGCGTGAACTTCACACAAGCTCATTGACTAGCTCAAACCCAAGGCTACAGACAACCAACTCTCTTGGAAGCAACACCCAAGGGAAAACTCAACCAATCGGATCACAAATCTGGAACCAACAAAACTTACTCAAGCTGCGAGGAGAGGGTCAACTCCCAAAACTTCCGACTAGGAAAAGACCTCGGGCAACGCCTCTCGGCTAGAACCGAACTAGCTCTCGAAAGAACAAGAGGACCAAACCTTGGCCCAACACTCACAAGAGGCAGAACCACCTTTACTGCAGCCTCTAGAACACCATCCAAGAATCCGCTTAACTGGACAAACAACTGCTCCCAAGCAGCCAACAAACTATTCCCTCTTGCTAGCACCACTACCATCAATTCCAAGACTAAGGGAGTAACGACAACTCCCGAAGGAAGCGGCTCTTACAAGCGGACAAAGAAGGGACAGAGAGCTCCACAAACGTTCACTGTCTTGCTCCACTAAAGCAACAACATCTAAAACTCACGGGGCAACAACAGGGGCAACTCAACATCCTGGAAACAGGAAAACAACCAACAGGGCACAAACCATTCGTCCCACGAGCAAAGCAAATCTCTAGCAGCTCCAAACCACAACTTGGTCAACACCAAGCATCAACTTGCCACCGCACCGGAAACAATCCGGACTCTACTCCAAACAAACACTAGCTTGCTAGTCTACCAAGACTGCTAGCAACTCCACCGAGGCTACGAGCCACACGGCTCCAGCTTGCCAACTGAAACTCACTACCTGGGCCTGACTGAGCTCTAGAGAGGCTCTCCACAACCTAGGGATCCTCCGATCACCCTCCGACACACACGGCCGACAAACGAGCTAACAACCAACTGCCTGAACATGCACAACTCACTCCAGCATCTCAACCATGCTGGCCAACTCCAACTCCTTGGGAACCAAGATGACCCAAAAATGCTATCAAATGCGTCATCCTCCTACTCAAACATCAGCCTCAACAAGGCGACTACCCAAGGAACGGATCCAAACAACTCTCTTAGCCAAGGCGATCCGAAACTGCGCGGCTTTGCTACGACCGCACTTGCTCAGTTTCCAACTGAACACCAACCGAAGGAACACCAAAAGTTCCAACTCCACACGATGCTCAAAACTGAGGCAACCTTGCTTTACCAAGGCATAACCATGCCAAACCGAACTCACTTTATACCATGCCTCTAGCAAGGGTGCTTACCCATAAGGCATCAAAAACCTCTCGCAAGGCAACAACTCATCTCGCCTCAAAAGCATCCAACTCGCCTCATGGCATCCAACTCGCCTCATAGGCACCAGCTCATCTCATGAGTATCCAACTCAGGGTCCCTCTGCTGGACCAACTCGCATCTACGCTGCTCAACTCTCCTCAGATAAGGCCCTCGAAGGTAGTTAACCGCACTACCAACCACAAAGAAATCTCTTGGCCTTAACACTAGCGCGAGACTCACGCGCACCAACACTTACCAACTGCCAACCGACTGACTTACTCAACCTCCAGAAACACAGGGAAGAGGCTTCGGCTCCTCTCGAGCATCCTTTCGCTTGTAGTCCATCGACTACCACTGAACTAGCCCTCTGGCACGACCTAAACAGGTGCAACTGCCATAAACAGATCCAAGGCTAAAGAAGTGCGCTAAACTCCGAACGGCATAGAACCATCTGCTATGCCCAAGCCAAACTCAAACCTGAACCAGACTTAGTGCCAAAGTGGCACACCAACCAATGCACCTCAAGTGCTACTACTACCAAATCCACATCATACTACAGATGGGGCCAACAAGGTCACTACCTCAAGTGAAAACAACTCTGGCTAGGCATACGAGGGCTCAATTCAAACAGCCATGCCTATGGCATCTCAACAAACCGAAGGCTCTCGGCCTACTCTAGCATCTCCTCATGATGCTCAACAAAGCTCTGGCCGGATCTCTACAAGCAGCAGCTAGCTCCTCTCTAGGAGCTCACCAAGGAAGAGTGCTCAACTCTACCAAACATCGAGAAGCCGGGGAACATTAAACAAACAAAGAGCTTGCAAGGGGCAAAGATGTCTCTACATCTGCCTCAAGCCACAAACACGGCAACTTGCCAATCAATCGGCGACTGGTGGAGACTCTGCTAGTCCACCTCTCTCAAGGGACTACCACCACCAACTGCTGAACCAAATAAAGACAGAGGCGGCACACCTCGGCCTCTGAGCAATGGGGCATCCCACACACACGGATGCTAAACTCAAACTGGCCAACTACTTTACTACTAGCAAGCGGGACTTACTAAAACATCGAGCTCTACAGGCATCCATTTGCCAAACTGGGCGGCTCCATCAACGCCAACAAACTCATCTGAATAAACCTGTTGATCATGCCCTCCCGGGAACCTCCGGGGCTACAAGAGCTACTGGGAGGAAATGCTAAAACAAACTCTGTCATTTGGGCTACTCGTGCCGGGACTCCTCACTACGCTCTGACTGCGCGCTGGTCTTCGCTCTCTGATAGCTAAAGACCTGCCATCCAATCTCTCATGGCTGGAGCACACTCTGCTGCCAGGGCCAACTCTGGCCAAAGGGCCTAACAACCCTGGATGCGGCCTCAACATCAACACGATCGGTCAAACTCCTAGGTCGGACATGCCAAGCGTCCTGCTCCTTTGGGTGCGATCAACATACTGGCGATCTGCACGAAGCACCTTCACCCTCTCACTACTGGGGAAAGAAAAGAAGCCCGGGCCACAAATGGCCAACGGAAGTCTAAGCTCTACCTCCCTCGGGACGGCGTCCCGGGGCATCCGAATCTATCTGGATACCTCAACAAGGTACGCTAAACAAAGCTGCTGCGCGCTTGCTGCATGAAAGTTGGCATGATGGCTCACTAAGCCCAAACCAACAACAGTCGAGAACACGCTTCGTCTCAAGCTACAACACTACACAAGGCATAACTAGATGAAAAGTATTGTAAATTCTTAACCCTTTTCTTTAAAACGATAAACTTAGCGCGCACTGATGACCGCTCGAGTCTTGATGATCATGGAAAAATGACCTACAACAAAGGTCAGTCTACAGAATCTATGACTCTGAGCTCTGATACCAAGCTGAAACGACCCTGCCCGAATGAGGTTCTAAATAGGCCGTTACCTCAATGCATGCATACAAATCTACAGAAAATTTGCAAGATGGTGTTCGGATTCTAAGTAAAAACCAAAACATAAAACATCCATTTAATTTCCTGAAACCTGTCCCTGTTTCCAAGCACCTGTTCCAAGACAAATACATTTTCCAAAACATACTCTGATAAGAGATTTATTTAAATCATACAAGCTTTACAATATTACAACAATGCTAGAATCCGGAAATACATTCAGAAAACACCCTAGGGCTCCGTGCCCAACTACATGCATTCAGAGAACATTTAAATCATAAACATAAATCTCAGAGTTGAACCAACGGGTTTTCCTGATCACAGCTCCTCCTCCAGCCCATCCGGCCCCGCGCCATGGTTTCTGAAAGATAAGTAAGGGTGAGTAACGAATTACTCAGTAAGAATCCCCAACCGGGGTACAATACGATATAATCAATCATCTAGTACCAAAGCATGCAAGCAAACAGCTACCAACACAGATCATAGCTCAACGAGCTTACAAAGAAAGATCTGGAGTCATCAGAAGTCTCCTACTTCCGGCCTAATGATTGGTTATCCTAACAAATCCTGGGACATCTCACGAGGGTCTTTCTCCTCACCAATTGATCGGCTCAAAACCGATCCCAAGGATGTCCTCAAGGGCCTCTTACCCTTGCTAATAGATTTGGACTATCGGGAGAGTACCTGAAGTCTGGCTCTAAACTGGAAGGAATGGTGTACTCACGAACATTAGCCCGGGGGGAGCTCTCCGATCCGGCATCTAACGCTGGCGTGTCTTGCGCACACCGCATGCTCTCTTCCGCAACCGGCGTAAATGCGGGGGCCTAAGGGCAAACTACGCGGGCCAGGTACGCATGCCTAAGACTCGGAAGCGGTGTCACTGATCATAGTAGCGCGAGGCCCTCGGCGCTCATCTGTGCAGCCTGGTCCACCGACCTGAAGCTAAGAACCGGCCAAGGCAGGCTTACACCGTTGGTAGGGTTCCGCTCTAGCAGGCTACAAACTAGGCTATGCCGAAGTGGGTAGCTAATTCCACAACTGGCTGGTCGGGCGGGGTAGCAAGATACGTTATGCTTCGCACACTTTATTCCCGACCTGAGCTAAATCCACCTTAGTGACCGGGGGGGAAGCAAGATACGTTATGCTCCGCACACTACTCCCGATCAGTGGGGACAAAGCACGTTATGTCCGCTCGACCTCACGGATGATGACAAACCCTACAACTCTATCTAAGAGTCTGAGTAAAAAGCAATGATTCTGGCTAGCAAGCAAAGACCGACATCAATCACACTACCTAGCATGATACTACGAGCTTAGCGGGAATCACAAGCATCTTTGTGAGAACAAACCTAGCATGGCACTAACATGTAATATCAAGCAAACATGCTAGCGAGAAATCAATCAAATTTGCTCTATTATTATCATGCTCATATGATCAACAAACAAGCAAGGCAAAATCATGACAATATCGCAGGCCCACACACCTCGGTAAGAAATCCTTACGGTGGAAGGCAACAACACACAATAAAATTAAGCTGCGATCGAACCCGAGCAACCTATATCGAGCCAAACAAATACATCAATAATCATAAAATAGCCCTAAATACTCTAAAATAAGCGAGCTCGGCTGGGAGCAACTCACGAGTCACGGTGACGACACTCGAGCGGGCGGTTGCACGGGCTAGGCGGTGATGGTATGCGCAGCAGTATGCGTGAGGGGCGCAGGGTGGGCGTTGGGGCGCTGGGTCGGCGCTGGGTGCTGACTGACGGCGGGCGAGGCTGGCTGGCGGCGAAGGAGGCGCGCGAACGCGCGGCGGCGAGCAATAGGGGCGAAGGCGCGCGCGCGAGCTTCGGCGCGAGGGGCGCGCCGCGCTCGACACGACGCTTCTGAGGCACGACTTCGGGCGGCTCGGCCACGAGGCGGCGCGCGCGAGCGCGGGGTGACACGGATCTGGCGGCACGAGGGCACGGGCGACATCTTGCAGCAGCGGTCGGGAAGTGAAGCGATGCGCGATCTGTGGGCAAGGCGGCGAGCTCGGTGGCGACCTAAGCGGGCGGCGGTGGCGGCAGCGTGACTGGCGGCGAGGGCTCGGCTGGCGAGGCGGTAGCTCGGGCATTGGCGAGCCAAGGCTGCTCGGGCAAGGGGCTGGGTGAGCCAAGGGCTGGCCTAGGCAGGGGGGCTCGGGGAGAGAGAGAGAGAGAGAGAAAATTGATTTTGGGAAAAAAAAAGAAAAGAAAAAGAGAAATAAAAAGGAAAATGGGAAAAAAGGGAAAAATGGGATTTTAATTCCATTTAATCCAACCTTATCCACTTTAAAACCTCAAAATCCCATTTCCCGGCTACCTCCTTCGAGACCCGACCGAAGCAATCTTTTCCAATAAATCAAACTCACTTAAATCCAACTCCCAAAGCAACACTAAAGGCTCGGGCTCGAATCCTAAAGGAAACACACAACAAACCAACACTTTGCCAAAGCCCGAACCACAACCGAGCATCCAACCGACTAGCCCAAACACCACGGGACTCGCAGCCACCAACAAATAAGCCTCGACAAAGGCAGGAGCTACCTCGAAGCCCTGAAAACCACAAATCCTGCCCGGAGAGCCAAAAGACCAAAATACCCCCAAGGGGCCAAACGGCTCTAAAACCCAACCAAACAACTGAATCTTGACCCGAAGGCACCTCGAAAACTGGAATAGGAAACTGGGCTGTTACATTTATACTCACCCTTATTTATCTTTCAGGTAGCTTGGGACAACACCAGGATGGCTAGGGAGGGAGCTGATTGATCATGGGGAGCCGCCGGCACTCTGTCATTTATTATTGCATTGTTTATTCAGCATGTAGATGGACAGGAGTCCTAGCGGAACATTGTTTAAAACGTGGTTTAAATTGTATTGTATATTTTTATAAATACTGGCCAGGTTGTTTTACTTCGTTGGATTGTTTAAATGAAAACTTTGTTGGTTATGTTTTAAGGGTTCCCCCTTCTCATATGTTTTGAATGGTTTTTAAATATGAGCACTAAACCGCTTGTTATCATATTTAACTTGCATGCTGAGTGAGAACCCCGGTTTAGTACCATGTTTTGGGTCGGGTTTGTCACAAGAAGTACCCTCATGTGTAGACCCTAGCAGTGACATACAATGCACCAGCCAGCTCAGGGCAAAAGAGGATTATTGTTCAATTCGAGATTGATACTTTTTCCCGGAAAACTAAAATCTAAGTGGTGTGGGCCTTTTGTAGTGATACAGGTGCATCAGAATGGAGCTGTATTGGTGCAGAACGAGTCGGATAATTCAGAATTCATGGCTAATGGGCATCGACTTAAGCACTATTATGATGAGGAGTCGCGAGCTGCGGATTTCTCCCATCTCATTGACACTTGAAACAAAGAAAGGTGGGATACAACGAACGGTATGTAGAGAAACTCAATTTTGTTTTTCTCATTCGCATGCATTCATGATTGACGAGTCTGTACATAAATTTTCATTTTATTTTCTTTATTGAAGCCTTAGTTATTTTGCATTTTTATTAAGAGTAGGGTTAGAATTGACGTGATTGGAATAGGTCATTAGGGTTGATCCGAACCTAACACGTGGCATTTACATGATCCAGCACCTACCACGTGTAAAGAAGATCGAAAGATCTAACGGTGAGAAACGCGCGAAAGCCAAATGGCAGTTCGAATTCTGGAATGCGAAAGGATTAGAAGTGTCCTATAAAAACCCACATTCATTTCATTTCATTCTTTTACGAATCCAAATCTTCCAAACCATCATTTTCCTCTTGCTCCTCTCATAGCTGCCTTAACTCGTCTGCATTCTTAACGTAATGTCGAAACTCCCAACCCGAAACCCTATTTCTAAGTCGACTAGCGAAAACATGGATTATCCGGCAAGGCACAAAAGAATCAAACTAAAGAAAGAACCCGTTGTGGGAGAGGAAACACACAAGGGAGAATCTCGAGCCAACCATGGCAGAAAGGGTTGTGGCTCAGATTATTCAGCCAACTTACGAGGAATTGGCTGCAACAGTTCGAGCCTTAGAAAAGAAATTAAAAAGGAGGGCAGAAATCGCTTCGGCGAGATCAGATTGCCGAAAGCGAAGGAAGTTAATAGGATTAAGCTCAAATGATTCAGTAAATGCGAATCCTATTAATGAGGAAACATAAGCGATGAATGAAGATCAAGAGAATCCAACTCACTTTGCGGAGGCAAGAATCAAATGGACAATCGAATTCTTCGCTGGTATCATCGATCGCGAAACACGAACATCCTTTGTTCAAGGAAAGAAGATCGATTGGAGTTCTATGGCATGGAACAAGTTGTTTGGGTTGTTAGACGAGGAATCCGATTACGACATCCTAACCCAGACCTGCCCTCAAGAAGATCTAGATGATTGCATTGCGACAATTGGGTGTGAAGGAGCAAAGTGGGATGTTGGATTAAAATCTGTTAAGTTCTTAGCCAACGATTTGAATGTGGAAGCAAAATTCTGGGCTTCTTTCATCAAATCAAGCCTCATGCCTATAACACACGACTCCACGCTAACTCAAGACCGAGCTTTGCTCATCTATTCCATCATGACAGGACACTCGATTAACGTGGGACTAATAATGGAAGAGGAAATCTACCTTTGGGCTGAAGGAGGCAAGAAGGAGAGCAGAATAATTTTCCCTCACTCGATCTCAACATTATACTTGCATCAAGGGGTGAAAAGAAGATCGAGTAATCTGAAATTAGCTAGCCGAAAAGCGATTCCTCCTCAGAAGAAACCAACTATTCGCCAGCCTCGCCAAACTGACAAGCGACCGTCCACCAACTTGCCCAACCCACCAAATCTCGATGAAGTTTTGAAAATCCAGAAGTCCATCTTAGCCGAACAGCAGGATGCGAAGGCTCGTCAAATTTCTTTCTATAAGTACTTTTCAATTCGCGACAAGGTGATTCAAAAGTTCTTTGATCAAATAGACGAGGGTCCGCACCTGCCTGCATTTCCCAATTGGATTTTGGATTGTAAACCATTAGGAGGTGAGGAGAGTGAGTGAGATCAAATGTACATGTATTTTGATGTTTTGCTGTTGTGTGGCGACAAACATATTTTTCAATATAATACATTTCATGTTTTTTCTCTCTTTTCCAATTATCTCGCCTTTTGCATGTTGATTTCGTTTATATTGCCTACACAGGAACTCTCCAGTGCTTGATTTACCCTTACTTGAATTATAGCTTACTCGCCGTTTTCAATGCGACATCATTCATTACTTTCACTTCTTTGCATTATCAATATTATTTTGATTTGAGTGAAGTCTTAATGTTCTAAACTGACGTGTTAATGTTTCTGATGTAACATGCTTTCATTTGCTGAATGGTGTGGTGACACTTTGTCCGATCAAGTCCTCTACTTGCGAGTTATTCGATTGGCGATTTGCACATACACGACTTGTTGACTTGGCTCAAGGTATCGTGTCGTTACGCCTGTTGAGCCTGTTTCATTGGGACAATGAAAATTTCAAGTTTGGGGGTGTGTCCATCAGCGAACCCAACAATTGACTCGCTGTCCTCATTTTTTTTTTTACAAAAAAAAAAAAGCCAACCCAAAACAAGTTTGAGCAAAAGTGAGATGCGAAGCGAATCAAAGGGCTAGTAGCCCAAGTCTGGAATCTCCCCGTAACAAAATAATCTTCCCCGTTTGCTCCAACATCGCGTACCTATCATCATCTTTATTATTCGATAGCGGAGTAGGCTTACGAAGGATCCTAAACGGACTGAGATTCCATGAACTGTAAAAGGAGAGTATTCGTTTTAGCAAAAGGGGAGCTGCCTAAGAAAGCAAGAAAACAAAATTCCAGGCATTAATTGGGCAAAACATCAGACGGGCACCAACGTTCACGATATCAAGAAAAGGGTCACAAGCCTAACCTGTGGGAATTCGATAGAGAATATACTCGCAAACTGGAGTTCGCGATCGCTACAGAGCTAACCGCATGAGTAGAAATGCAAACAAGTAACTCTGAAATCTTAATCCATGTTTTGTTTGTATGTTATGATTTGTCGATGAGGAATGACAATTGATAATTTTGGAGATGAAGAGGTTAAAGTAAGGTTAGGTGACAAGTTGATTACTCGGGACGCATAATAATTCAAGTTTGGGGGTGTGATAACTCTCCAAGCAATTGAGAGTTACTGGTCTAGGAATATAGTCGAAAGAATACAACTAACCCAGGTATAAACGTTCACGTTTGAGCATAGGCGACCGCGAAACGGAGATCGGACAAGTAGGTGAGCAAGAGAAACCGGAGAATTGAAGAGTTCATAGTGGATCTTGGTGTTGAGCCGGGCTATTCTTATTTGGTTAACTCTTTTTAGTTGTTCGTTATTTTGCATTAGTTAGTCTAAAAGTCGTAGTTTTTGCCATTTACTGTTTAATTGGAAACTTTGTTATTTATGGAAATTTATATTACATTTTATTCGCTTGCAATGTTGAACATGCTTAGCTAAATTAACGTTCGAAATTTACAAGTTATGCATTTTGCGGTGTGAAGAATAGTCGAGTAGATACAAGCAAGGTATTCGAGAGGCTGCCTTTTGTTTGACATGTTCGAGAGATTAGGTTAAACAACTCATATAATTTCCTTAGGTTTTGCTAAGTTAGCACTTGCAATTCGTTCTTGCTTAGAAATAAGAAGTACTAGGGTGTGGTTTACATTAGACAGCGAAGTTCGAGAGAATCATGCTAGTAAGTTGAACCACCTGCTGTCGAATCTAGCGAAAGTTAACTTGTGAATTCTGACTCATGTCACTTAGTATTTGAGTAGTAAAACTTAATAAAATAAAATAAAATAAAAAGAGATTCCAAAATTTCATTCCTATTTCTTTATCTTGACTCGTACTTCATAGTGTTGACGAATAGATTGCAATTCCCTGAGGAAACGATCTTACTTACTTTAAAACTTGCTACAAACACGATTGTGTACACTTGCACATTCTTGGAAAATCTTGCACTTCGCGTATTCTGCATATAGACATCATTTCGGCGAACATCAGCCACTCCAATTATTTATACTCAGTTGTGTTCACGATTTTGCAAACAAGGGACAAGATACGTTATGTCCACTCTCAGCCTCTGGATGATGACAACCTAATAACTTCTATCAAAGAATACACATCTCGTTCCTAATAGATCAAACATGCTCAATACATCTTGCCTAGCAGGATACTAACAACTCAACATAAACATCGGGATGCATGCTGGAAGAACAACCTAGCATGGTACTAGCATGTCAACAGGAAACATACATGCTAGCCGAAAACAGAACGAGAAAGCAGAACCTATCCACTAAGCATGCTTGCAAAAACATACATATCAACCTATCCACTAAGCATGCTCACAATCAATTAACAGGTAAACAAAGATGCAATCAAAGATGTGACGCCACACAACCTCGGTAAGAAATCCTTACCTTGAAAACAAGCAGAAATCACAACAATAATAAAGTGCTCCTTGAGCTGCAGAACCAACACGAACCTAGCAATTATAAATAAACAACAGATATTAAAAACTAGCTAACTAAACGACTAAGCTACTAGATCGACAGGGCTCGGAAAGTTACCCAACCAAGAAGGTAGAAGCTCTAGGCCACAAGGGCTACTTGCTCTCGGCTAGGGGATACTTGCGGTCACTTGAAGGCTTGCTTGGTGATCTTGGCTATGGCTGCTTGCTTGGTGATGTGAGTCACCCAAATGAGTCTCGGCTAGGTGTGAATTGCGGCAAGAGGAGGCTTGCTTGGTGCTTCGACGGCAAGGAGGAGAAGAGAGGGGCTTGGCAATGGCTTGCTCCTCGGCTACAATGGTGTTACCGCTAGGTGAGTTTGCTGCTAGGGCTTGGTTTTGAGGCAACAAGGAAGCTTGGGAGATGGAGCTTCTCGGCTAGGGCTGTTTGCAGCAAGGATCAATTGGTGATGAAGATGGCTGGGGTTTGCTGCTGGTTTGTCTCTGCAAGAACAAGGGGGAAAATGAAGAAGAATTGATGAGGTGGTGGAAATGAAGGGGATCGGCAATGGGAAAGGGAAAGAGGAAGATGAAACGGCAAAGCATGAGAGGAGAAGAGGAATCGCACTGCTAGGGTAAAGGAATCAACGCGAAAAGTGATTTCCCTCTTCTTTTTTGTCCATTAAAACTTCCAAATGCCACGTGTCCCTGGCCACCCGCCTTCGAGTCCCAATGAGGACACATTTTTCTCCCTTTTTCTTCTTTTAAATAAAAACCTCCAAATTCCTTGTCAATCACCCCTTCAAATCCCAGCGAAGACACTAATTTTTCTTATTTTCTCTTTTAACCGAATGACCTCCAAACTTCTCAAAATGCAACTCTAGCCCTGGAAACCTGAAACCGAAAGAATAATCGAACTCAGCTAATGACAAAAACAGCCTTGAAACCCTGGCTAATTACAGAACCAGCCCTGAAGGCAGAATAACCACAATGCCCTTAAAGGCTCAAACTCCTTAACGGCCCAACCGAACAGCTGAATAAATAACCGAACATACCTGAGGAACCGAAATGCGGCAACCTTAATAGGTCTAGAGGTGCCTACATTCGCATTTTTTCTGCACTTGGTTTCTTGCGCTCGGTGGAACTCTTCCATCTTCCTATCAAACTTCTTCATATCTCTTTCTTCCCTTGAAGGTGCTAATCCTTCGATGTATCATGACATTTCTAGTGTTGGGAATATGGGGTAGGAGCATGCATTTAGCACGGCAAAAGTGTGTGAATAATAAAAATTTCACAATAATTCATCCAATTAATTATCTTTGATTAATCTAATTAATCTAAATGCAATATCTTAGGTGATTGACTTGGTATTGGAAAAAGAATACTTACATGGACTGTCGCCTTTGATATAATCTGGCGGGTCTTTTTGTTGAGTAAGATAGACTATTCCCCGTGGAAAAACTTGAACGATCTCCTCCGCTCTTCCAGGCTATGACTTCTTTGCTATCACTGAGTGCTTTGGGCGAAGCCTTTAGAGAAGGGAGCTAGAAACTTTGTCATAATAGTCTGACTATGGAGGAGAAAAGAGATCTAAGCTTTCAGAGAGGTTTTTCAACTTATGAGAAAGCTTACTCTGAAAGTGAGTGGGATGAGAATGAAAGCCTCCAAGGCTTCCTATTTATAGTGGAGTGATGAAGGCTCCAACCTAGAGCTTTCCGTTGTGGGACAAAACATTAAGCATTTTTCCAATTTGATTTTTCCCATTTAATTTTAAAAAAATCCATATTTTGTTTTATTTATGTTAATTGATATTTATCCAATAAATATCAATTCCATAATATATCCAATATATTATAAATAAATAAATACTAATTAATATAACCAATATATTAATTCTCTACTTTAATAATTATCCAATAATTATTAACCCAATTAATATATCAAACAAAATTAATCAATATTCTCCATTTAATAATTATCCAATAATTATTAAAACAATTAATATGTCCAACATATTAATTTACTATGATCTCTTAATTAAATAATTATTTATAGTTAATTTATCAAATAAATTAATTTCTCCAATATATTAATTTTCAAGTTTAATAATTTAAACTTTATGCTCCTACTAATTATGTCCCACATAATTAATTTGTGAATTTGAACTGTTCAAATTCACTCTCTAATAAACACAATGTACCAGCAAGTATGAGCTAGCTCGGGGACCGGTGGACCTATAGGTTGAAAGCTACAACAACTTGGGATCTGATCCCTATTCGTTAACATCAGGCTTATTCCACTAAAGGCATATGTTGAACTCTTTCGCACAATATGACAAGTTAAAGTCCACGGATATAATCGGTCATCTATCATATGATCCTTCACGAGTTTATTCATAATTCATAGTTGGGACAAGAAATCCGTTCTACCCATGTGATTACATCTTTCTTTTTAAGCGCCATTGATTCCTCTAATCAACAAGTGTTTATAGTCCAACTATAAATCAATGTCCTCTCGAGCCAATGAGAGGCTAGATCCTTTTGCCAAGCCCCAGAATCAGTTCTTAAAGGAATAACTCTACATCTTTCTCAAATTTTGAGAAGGCGTAAATTCCTTCTTGTGATGTTGCGTTCTCAACCACTCATTACGGCAATCCCCAATGTGGAAAGCTTATTGACCCAACGCTATTTGGTTGGTCTCACCCATGCACATCAAAGGATGTCTTCATAAGGAGGAGTTCACAACCCACTCAGGATTAAGATTACATCGACATACGATCATCCTGAGTGAAGTAGTTGATACGATTCTATAACGAAATTACTAGATTGATCATAAAACTTCTAGTCCCGTCTAAAGCAAAAAAACTCCTTTTTGTATAGGCACCTTCACTCACATGTTTCCACATAAACAACCAAGATCAGGTTATTTGCAACATTTGCAAAGCAAGTCTTACCAACAGTGTCACTAAGACTTAGGCACCCAACCTTAGTCCATATACAATAGACGTTTTAGGTTATTAACTTGTAACTAGATCCACTTGTATGTCTTACATACTTGTGACCATGGAAATATCGCTATTAATCCAATTAATGCGATAAAGCTTAAAGACGTTTTTATATTAAATGCGCAATTAATGAAAATAATAATCTTTATTAATAACTGAAATATAACATTAAATGTCTAACAATAAATGCTTGTTCTTTAATTAAAAACTTCTAGGCCTTTAGGGCACAATCCCTAACATTCTCTCACTTGCACTAAAGAGCTAGTAAGACTTCTTACATGTAAAACCAATCATCAAGCTAACAGTTACTCTAGACCGTAAGAGACGCCTCTCGTAGACCCAAGTTCTATAAGTGACCCTCGAATACTTTAGCCGTGAGAGCCGTTGTAAAAGGATCAGCAACATTGTCAATCGTGTTAATCTTTGTGACAACAACTTCGCCCTTATGCACTATCTCTCTGATGAGATGCTTCCCTCGTTTATGGCTTCTAGTTTCCCTGGAGTTAGTCACAGTCCCATTGTTATCACAATATAAAGTGATTGACTTATCCATACCCGAAACCACTTCCAAATCTGCTAGGAATTTTTTCAACCATACTGCAGCTTTCGACTGATATCTGTTGACAATGCCTACCGCGTATCAAATGTCAGGTCTTGTACACAACATAGCGTACCATTAAGCTCCCTACTACTGAAACGTAAGGTATCCGTCTCATTTCCTCAACTTCTTGAGGTGTCTTAGGACTATTATCCTCAGATAATGAGATTCCATGTCTAAAAGGTAAATGACCTTTCTTGGAATCCCTCATCGCATACCTGACAAGCATCTTGTCAATATACGACGCTTGAGACAAGACTAACGTTCTCTTGCACCGATCCTTTATTATCTATCCCAAGGACATATGATGTGTCACTCAAATCCTTCATCTAGAATTGGTTAGCTAGCCATTGCTTGATATCAATCAATACTCTTAAATCATTTCCAACGAGTAAGATGTCATCTACATATAATAATATGAATGCTACTTTATTGTCATTGATTTTCTTGTAAACACAAGACTTATCAATGTTCTACTCAAAACCATATGATTTCATTACATCATCATATCTTTTGTTCCAAAACCTGGACGCTTGTTTCAATCCAAAAATGGATTTATCATGTTTGCAAACTTTTTTTTTCTTGTCATTTGGACTCAAACCACTCTGGTTGATTCATATAGATATCCTCTTCAAAGTTTCCATTTAATAATGCAGTCTTGACATCCATCTGCCATATCTCACAGTCATAATATGAGTTAATGGATAAGATGAACCTTATAGAATTTAATATAGCAACATGGGAGAAGGTGTCTTCATAATCCACTCCTTCTCTTTGAGTGAAACCCTTTGCTACAAGTTTAGCTTTGAAGATTTGCATCTTCCCATCTACACCTTTTTTTTTCACTTGTAGATACACTTGCACCCAATAGGCCTTACATCCTTTGGTCCATCTACGAGTGACTAGACTGAATTGAAGTACATCAACTCCATTTCGAGGATCATGGCTTTTATCCATTCTTCCCAATCAATATCCTCCATTGCCTTTCTAAAAGACTGAGGATATTCAACATTATTCTGAATAACATTGTGTGTATCCAAGATATTTATATAGGGAACCAGATTATTTCTAATCCTCCAACTACGTTTAGGTAGACGTCTTTCTTGACTGGGTGAGATTTATATATTAAATTCCAAGGATTCATTAACTATCCTAGTTGATGAGTTTCCAACATCCAATGCTGGTGAGCTGCAACAACCCTTGTTGACCCTCATGTAATAACACTTGTTATAGGATTTGTAGCATCATTGGAAGACAAACCTTTCAACACTACTGCCTATCGAGGTTTATGGTCTCTAACACAATCCTCTTCTAAAAATGTTGCATTTGTCAATACAAACACCTTATTTTCATATGGGTTATAAAAATAACCCCCTTTCGTTTCCTTAGGGTAGCCTACAAATAGGCATATCTTTGAATGTGGTTCTAATTTCTTCGGATTTGTAGTCAGCACATAGGCTAGACGTCTCCAAATCCTGAAGTGACGTAAACTACCTTTACGTCCCCTCCACAACTCTTTGTGGGTACCATATTCAAAATGTATAATGCGGTCTCTAATGCGTATCCCCAAAATGATATCTGCAGTTGAGCAAAGCTCATCATCGACCGAACCATTTCCAAAAGGGTTTTATTTCTCCTTTCTAAAATACCATTATGCTAAGGTATTCCACGTGCTGAAAGTTGGGACGTTATTCCATGTTCTACCAAGTAGTTCTGAAATTTCAGGTCCATATACTCTCCACCATGATCTGATCGCAATGTCTTAATCCTTTTATCTAATAGGTTGTCAACCTCAGCCTTAAACTCTTTAAATTTTTCAAGAGTCTCCTACTTGTGCTGCATTAGATAAATATGCCCATATCTAGAGTAGACATCCGTAAAGGATACAAAGTACTCATACCCTCCCTGGCCTTTAACATTCATCGGACTGCATAGGTCTGAATGTATAAGTTCTAAGGGTTGGTTGACTCTTGCTCCCTTTGTTGTAAATGGTCTTTTGGTTATCTTGCCTTCTATGCAAGATTTACATACAGGTAAAGGTTCATCTCTAACTTAGTTAGAGAACCACTTTTCACTAACCTTTCAATCCTATTGAAATTTATGTGACCTAACCTTAGATGCCAAATATATGTATTCGATACAAGAGAAATTCTTTGTCGTTTGTTTGTCTACTATTTGCTGTAAATAATTCAATATTTAGAAATGTCTTACAAACCCAAGGTTTGAGCATATACAAGTTATTTTCGTTAATTGCCGAACAAAGCTCCAAGTCATTCTTTGAAATAGAAACTAAGGGCTCGTTTGATAATGTTTCTATTTCCTCTTTCTTATTTTTTGGAAACAGGCTTGTTTGATAAGGGCTCGTTTGATAACGTTTCTGTTTCTTGTTTCTTGTTTCTTGTTTCTTACTTCTTGTTTCTAGTTCCTTGTTTCTTATTTTTTTAGAATAAGAAACAATAATATGTTTGATAACCGTTTCTGATTCTTGTTTCTTAAAAGATATAAAAAACATAAACAAACTTGTTTGATAACTATTTTTTGTTTCTTGTTCTTATTTCTTATTTTTTGTTTATATATATATATGTATGTATGTATGTGTATATATATATATGTATGTATGTATATATTTAGGCTTCTAACAAATATAACATGCATTAAAATATGACCATCGAACATTTTCTAGTATAATTAAATCTTTTATAATTAAAAAAAAAGAATTTTAATATAGAACTAACCATAAATTTAATATGTTATCTCTCACATAAATCATTTGTCACAAATGACGTGCTTAAAAAATGTTGTGAGTGTAAAATATTAAGGTAGTGCCAGTTGTATATTTTAGTAAACAAATTTTTCATGATACCAAATTTTTTACGGATTCCAAGTGTATTATTAACTTAAATAATAAATAAATACACATATACAAAATTTTCAAATCAACCCATAAATTATAAATAAATATAAACAAGTGCAAATAAGTTTAAAGAAAGATCATTTGGCCTAGTGGTGATGCAACAAATTATTTTTTTCATGACCATGGTTCAAATCCTACTTGAGACACTTTTTTATTTTTATTTTTTTGATAAAATTTCTTTTATCTGGTATGTTTATATACAAATCTTAATTTTCAATTTCCTAATTTTATATATGTATATTTTTTATAATTATTTTTATCTGCTTAATGCATATGATACATTATTAATTAAAAAGTTACTCTTTTTCTTTTTTCTCTATTACTCTTTTTTTTTCTCGAGCTTTTATATTTTACAATTAATAGCACCGCTTTCAGAGTAATATAATTGTTATATATTTGAATGAATATCAAAGTATATAAATGATTAAGTAAACATAACAAATAATTCTTTTTATAAAATGTTTATTTATATTAAACTATATATATTTTTAAAAACTATTTTAATGAATTTTTAGTGCATATTATATATTTTTATACTACATTATCTTAAAAAAAATTTAAAAAGTTATACTAAAAAACTTTTTAAAAAATTGTAAAATAAAAAAAATGAAAAACGAGAAACGAGAAATTGTTATCAAACAAGTTTTGTTCTGTTTCTTATTTTTTATAAGAAACAAGAAACAGAAACAGTTATCAAACACATTCTTGTTTCTTATTCTAAAAAAGTTAGAAACAAGAAACGAGAAACATGAACTAAGAAACAAGAAACGAGAAATAGGAACGTTATCAAACGGGGTAAAAGATAGAAAAAATATATTTTTATTTGAAAAATGAAAGGGGTAAAGTATAGAAAAAATATTTAAAATAAAAGTAAACGGGGAGGGGATCGGGGACAGGGAATTCCCCCTCCCCCCTCAGTTCACCATGTAAAAAAGCATTGTTTACATCAAGTTGGATGACAGACCAATTTTTGGGTAAAGCTAACACTAGTAATAACAGGGGCAAAGGTTTCATTAAAATCTACCCCTTCCCTTTGTGTGTATCCCTTGGCAACTAACCTGGCTTTAAATCTGTCTATGGAACCATCAGCTACATGTTTTATTTGGTAAATCCACCTACAATCCACACTGGATTTTTCTTTAGGAATAGAGACAACTGACCAGGTGTGATTTAACTCCATTGCTGAAAGTTCAACTTGCATAGCCTTCTTCCATCGTTCATCTTGGGAGGCATGATGATAAAAATAAGGTTCTTGTTCTGTTGACACTTGTAAAGAGAAAGATCTAAGAGAAAGGGCTACTTTATCATAAGCATCATAAGCAACAGAGTCCTTTAAAGGATATCTTGTGGACAGTAGAGGGCTTTTGGAATGATTGATTAAACTACAATGGTAGTCATTTAAATATGAAGGCTTATTAATGACTCTAGTGGTTTTTCGTTGGACAATGTTGTAATCCACTGGTCTTTGCAAAATCAGAGGTTCATTTATGTTAGTCGTACCTGTTTGTGGACAAGTAGGAGTATTATTCTTCAGATTAGAAGGAGTGATATTTGCCTCAAGAGAAGTAATAATTTCAATATTTGGACCCAGATGAGTGGTTAGATCAAGTTCATGCTCTTTAGAAATATTTTTTTTTCTTTAAAATTACTCATTTCCCTTGAGGTTCTGTCCTTTTCTTTGTTTTTATCCATAGGTAAAATTATAGTCTCTGTTTGAATATTTTCATCTTCAATGGTCACATCAACTGCCTTAGGAAAGACTTGACCATCTAAGACTTCATATCTCTCTGTTCACTCTTTTTGGGAAAAGGAAAAACATTTTCATAGAAAATTACATCCCTTGTGATGTAAACTGTTCTAGTTTCCTGATTTAGCAGCTTATACCCTTTTATTCCACAAGGATACCCTAAGAACACAGATGATGAAACCCTTAGTTCGAATTTATTCCTATTTGTTGCTAAGTGGAACCATATGCTAAGCATCCAAAGACCCAAAGAGCACTATAATCTGCTAGGGAACCTTCCATTTTAAGAGATTAGAAGGAGTCATATTAATAAGATGTACTGCAGTGTGTATACACTCATCCCAATATTCTATAGGAACTCTAGCTTGGAAAAACAAGGATCTAGCTACATTTAATATATGTTGGTGTTTCCTTTCCACAACGAGTTTTGTTCTGGTCTAGATACACAAGAGAAATGGTGTTCTACACCAAGTTTTTTTAAACAAATCTATAAATCTTAGTTCAGGAGCATTATCTGATCTAAAGACCTTAATTCTAGTGATGGATTGGGTTTGTACCAATTGGAAAAATTGTGGGACAATATCCAGTACTTGTGATTTATTCTTTAGCATATATACCCAAGTATACCTGGAATGATCATCTACTAAAGTAAGAAAATATGTATAACCTCTGTAAGAATCAGTAGTAAAGGGCCGTATACATCAACATGAATTAAATCAAAATTGCAATCAGTTCTATTATTATTGCATGAAAATTTCAGTCTACATTGCTTTGCTAAAGGACATATTTCATAGTTTTTTATTTCAATACAACAAGAAGGTGCATCTAAGGTGTCCTTTAAAGCTAGTAAAGGTGCTTGTGCAGGATGTCCTAACCGTGAGTGCCATACAGACATATCAGCAGTACATTTTGCAAAATTAACAAAGGAAGTATCATTAGGCATGGTTGTTCCTCTCAGTATATACATCCCTTGATGCATCTTACCCTTCCCAATCATCTTCGAAGAGAATTTGTCCTGAATTATGCATTCATTTTTAGAGAAAACAACATGAAGACAATTGTTTTTGGTTAATGAGCTCACAGACAAGAGATTGCAAGTGAAATTTGGAACAAACAATACATTATGCAACGTTAAATTCCCACTTATAACTACTGATCCAACGTGAGTCACTTCATATTTTTCTTTATTTGGAAGAGTTACTAACGTATGAGTAAACTTTAAATCAAACAACATGTGCTTAACATGACAAATATGTGATGTTGTCCCTGATCTACTACCCAATTAGTTAAACAATTAGTATTAGAAGAAGAATGTGTTTTACCTGCCATGTGAACATTGTTGGTTTCTCTTTCATTTTTGTTACTTTCCATCTGGCTTCAGTATTAAGCTGAGAATATTTTTGCATTGTATCAGTGTGTCCCCTAAGGCTTGGTTGCTCATATTTGTTGTTGCCATATTGCTTCCTTGATCACCAGGTTTGTCATTCTGATATTGTCGATTAGTTCCCTTCCCTTTGAAATCAGGTGGAAAACCATGAATTCTATAGCACTTGTTTGAAGTGTGTCCTAAATATCCACAATGTGTGCACCTGATTCGGCTTTTACCTCTCCCTCTTCCTTGTGACTCAAAATTTTGTGAGTTCTTGTATTGAGAATTTTGTGTGTTTTGCTGCCAATGTGATTGCTGATGTTGAGCCTTCAATGATATCAATCTTGTGTTCTTCCTCTTGAGCAATCAATAAAAATGCTTTATTCACTGTGGGAGGAGGATCCATCAACAAGATTTGAGATCTTGAATGTGAAAAATTATCATTGAGTCCCATTAAGAACATCAGCAAGTACTCGAATTGAGCAAATTCCTCCATCTCTTTTACTCCATTGCAATTACACAACCCACATGTGCAGCTTGGTCTGTAAAGATGATAATCATCCCATAGACTTTTTATTCTAGAAAAATAGCTTGTTACCAAATCTTAATTTTGCTGAAGTGAAGTCAAAGCCTCTTGGAGACAAAAGATTCTAGGGTCATTTTTCTTCTGGAACCTATCTTTGAGGTCTAGCCATATTGCTCTTGCACTATTTGAAAAAATAATTGAAGAAGAAATGGCGTTTGTTACCGAGTTTAGGATCCAAGATATAACTAGGTTGTTGTTTCTGGTCCACATCTCCAATAGTTCCTTTTCTTTTGGCATATCGATATCTCCATTTACGAACCCAATTTGTTCCTTATTGACATTGCAATGGTCATTGATCTTTTCTCCATGTCAAATAGTTGTCATCAGATAATGGTTCTGTCATCAGATAAAGGCATCAATGGCCTAACAGAACAATTAATTTTCATATTGAACTAATAGTTAGTAGTTATACTTTGGTAGATTTTGGTACTTGGTTGGTGGTTACAAGTTCATTTGTTAATACAGGCTGCTGCTATGTTTAAGGTCATGAAAGATACCCCAGCAATACCTGAATCATTATTATATGAAGCCAGAGATTTCTTAAAATGCAAGTAAATGATACCAGGATAAATGCTATAGCCCAAGTGAACAATATTTAAGTAAATTTGATCAGTTTTCCATGTTTCCAAGCTCATAAAGTTCCAAGGAAAAGTTAGCTGCTGAGAGGCAAGATTTGGTTTATCCCATGCTCTCCAGTTCACTTCTTTTGAAATTAGACTATGAATGTTAATGCATTCATTGTAATGTTCTTCATGGCTCCATTTTCATGCATTATTGTTTCTTCTTTCCCAATATCTCATCTTGAAGCGTCCGACATAACCGTAACGTCGCGTTACTCACCTCATTCTACCCTTGAGGCTCTTCCATTTCCGTCTCCTCCACGCTCCGCTCACAATGTGCATTCCCCTGCAAATGCTCCCGGCTATGTAAATCGAACCAATAAGAAGATACACTAATATAGCCTATGGATGGGAAGGGAAGTATCTGTGCCAGGCCTACCTCTTGCTTTGCTTGTACCTTCAATCGACGAGCGGTCGACCGGGATCGCAGAAGTATCAGTGAAAGACCAGCTTCGTGATAAGAAGCCAGATTCGCATGCTGCATCTAGAAGTTGAGTTTCTGGCCTAGATTAGTGCTTACACATGAAGGTTTTTTCTCTTCAAATGAAAATGCTTCTGGTCTTGAAGTCTACCCTGAAGTGGGAGTTGAGAAACAATTTTGTATGTTCTTTTTTTTCTTCCTTTTAGAGCTTCTGTAATGCTGACATCCACTGATCATTCATTGGTGTTGCGGTGGGAAAATCACCTCTTTGTACAACTTCAAATTGAATTTGTAGATATGAGAAATACTTCCCTCCTTATATAAGGAGGACTCCCTCCTTAAGGGTATACGGGGCACCATTTGATACCACAAAATTTTTACTTTTTACTTTTTCCTTAAAATTGATTAAAAAAAAATTTTGTGGCACCAAATGGTGCCAATATATCCTTGAGAAGGGAATCTTTCTTGTGAATAAAGAGGGAAGTATTTCTCTCCATATATTATTAGGGTTTGATTATGTTGAGTTGCAATGGACTTTTTTTTTTTTTTTTTTTTTGTCTGATTCATTCCATAACTTGCCTTGTGATTCTGTTTTTGTTAGTAAGTGTAGATGCAAGTGAGATCAACCAAGAGGTCACGTGTTCTCTCCTATCCTAACTGATAAAAGTGCAGACACAAGTTTATATGATTCTAGTTAAATAAAAAAAAAAAAATTTTAATCAACAATTTTTAGGTATCGGAGGATTTGAATCTTTAAGGTTATCATGTATCATGTCAATTGAGCTCAATTTTTGTTGGCAAATAAAAATTACTTAAAAGAATTGAAGTGAGTATTCATAGAATTGATAAAAATAAGTGCCAAGAATAAAAATTTAAGTACACAATTTTAATGATCAAGGGAACTCAAGCTGTGATCTTGTAATAAAAGTATAATTTTTTTTTTCGCTAATGAATATAGCTGACGTTGACTCGTGAAATTAGATTTCAAAATTTTAATCATTACGGACTCTAAACCTTAGATTTCTAAAAAACTATCATCAATATATCTATTATCTACTATAAACTTTATATTTAAAAATGCAAGGATATTATTTTCCATAATTTTATATAAGAAATTAGGACATCTTCATAGTTTAATAGCCAATAAAAAGTGTGATTCAAATCAACAACTCTCTTCAATTAATTTAGATATAAGAAAATTTCACATATTATGATTGTCCAATTTCAAATTATTTCATCATAATACTCATAAAGATTAATTCGAATAAAGTTAAGTAACGAAGGACAAGATTCTATTCTGTTTAGAAAAACAAAAAAAATTCCTGAATGGATAAGTGTCGTAATGATTTCATTGTTTAGTTATAAACTAATTCAATATTAGCGTCACAAATTCAATATCAATAATTAGTATTTGTTCCCGTCTCGAGTACGGAAGAAAAAACAAAAAAGTCTATGGTTTTGATTTGATTTCTTAATTGGTTGACAAATTAGGCCAATCCTCGGGATTAGGTTTTGGTCATTACTGTACTACTAATCACATAGTGGAAAGTTGCGTTGTAGGACCATCCTACCAAAAATGGTTTAAAAAAAAAAGAAAAAAAGAGTGTCTTTTTGGCATTATGTGATAGTTTCCACATACATTTTCAACAGGAAATGGGGCAAAGAAAGTGCTTTTGTATAGAAGTCAGTAGTGGTGGAAGCACGTGAAGAAAGTCACATTGGAATACAAACCAAATTTTGGTAACACCATTTTCAATTTCCTCACAGAAAGAGATTGAAAAATGGAAGCTCCAGCTCCACAGGTTTGTAGCAAGAGCCTTGGTGTAGATGAAGATGATCAAAACAAAGCCATGGATGAGTGGTAAATTTTTCATTTTGTTTGGACTGCTTTTCTTCTTTTTTGTGTTTATTTTGAATTGATTGTGTGATTAGAAATTATTGATTGTGAAGCACAGTTGCTCTTGCTGTTACGACTGCTCGGAAAGCTTCTTTGGTTTCTTGTGCTGTTTTGATCTTTGTGACTGTTAGAGGCCAAAATTCTCACACCACCTTGCTTTGCTTCGATGAAGTAGTCTTTTGCAAGAGGACATTATAGGAGGAATGTCTTTTGTGTTTTACTTTTGTTCAAATACTGTGTTTTACTGTTCTGTTATACTTTGATCTACTTCCATTTTTCAGCTTCTTTGGACAATTTAGAGTCGGTTTATAATCGATAATTAGAATGTCTGACCTCTTAGTTGAAAGTATATGTAGTTGAGCCAAGGTTGTAATCTAATCATCTACTTATTTATTCAATGTAATGCAAATAGTAGACTGGTGCTCATCTTGTTTGAATTACACTATTCATGATCTCCCAATTTATATTTATGCTTACTTCATTTGGGATTAGGTTATTATAATCTCTACTTTTTCAAATAAAATGGGCAGTAAACCATAGTGGTCTAGTGGATTTGAGGTCCTAAAAGATTAAGAGATGAGTTCAGTCCATTGTGGCCACCTATCTGAGATTTAATTTTCTACGAGTTTCCTTGACATCCAAATATCATAGAGTCGGGCAGTATGTCCCATGATATTAATCGAGATACGTGCAAGCTGGCCCGGAAAATTACGAATATCAAACAAAAAAACATGCAGTTCTGTCTATAGTTACAATGTCATATTTTGTTAAAGACCAGATCCTTAAACTTTACGTCCCTCTCCCTCCCTTTCTCCTCTCTTTATCGACCAAGTAGTTGAACACATATTGATCAATTCCCTTGGAATCCTTACAGCTTTACCCTTCCCCACATATGTGCAAGGTCTTATAGAACATGGAACGATGACGTAATGTATCTATGCGAGCTCTGGCCTAGAAAAGCTCCGAACTTCATTTATGTTACCTGTTGTGAATCTTCAACCTTGGAATGGGTGAATTAGCAAATCAGTTAAGCATAATGCCCCTTGAATCCAGAACAGAAGCCGCCAATTTTTCCTTTACACTTATGAAGTCACCAACTAAAACAATAATTCAATAGAAGAGAATGGAAAACTTTGTAGTCATCAGTGCTATATATCGCAAATGGAAGTGTTTTTTCTCTTACCCTTTTTTTCTAAAAGGTAATAAAATTTCATTTATGTGATGGAATTTACAAAAGGAGATTATGTTATAGACACTAACTCATAGAACTGAACTGTAACGTACATTTATATAGAGTCTAAAGAACGATTACAATCTACGCATCGTTCGAGAGCGTGGTGCTCTCCCAATATACCTGATTGACTGATTGGTATAAGTTAACAAGTCACAGAATGAAACATAACTAACACAAAATATACATGCTAAGCAGAACAACATAAAAAGAGTGTAATCCCCTATTTTCCTCTTCTTCCTTGTGTACACATTCTTGAATCTGAATCAAGTTTCCTTTTTATAACATTTTTACTCATTGAAACTTGAGGCTTTTCTTGAGTCGTGAATCTAAAATTTTACTCAATACAGTAGCATGTAGCTTACAACTTCACACTATGTGATTAAGGAGGGTTTCGGCCGCCGTTAAAAGTGGATAAGGTCGGGACTCAATCCTATTTGGGCTACCGGTTATAATAACCAGTGAGTTAGCCTGTAACCCCTCATCAAAACAGTAATAACTCCAACTCTATTATAATAGCTATCAGTTATTAATAATTTCTTGTTATAATAATCTAGGCCTCAAACGTGGATTTATTATAACCTTCTTTTATAATAACCCACCATTCATATACTACATAGACATTCATCAATGTTGAATGATATGAAAAAGGTAGGGATTAACTTTAACCATACACTTCACTTAAATTAATGAAGATTTGTGAAGGGTTATATAATATTCATATTGAAGCATACATCTTAGTCAGAAAAATGGGCTTTTATGGTTTCTGTGGTCTATCTTGCTCGACCAATAAGAAAAGATATTTCCTATGGTTTTTCTTGGTAGAATCTGATTCAGCAACAGAGATAATAACAATTGGGTGTGGTGCTCAAATAGATATCTACTTACACATTCTCAGTTATTAAATTGCCTTAATGGTTCATACACCACTATTTCTTTAGCTTTTCTCTGCATGGCATGAACTTCTTTTAGATCTTTATATGCATATTCAATGAAACCGTCCATATATTCTATATTCTTCTGCCTCCCCATTAATTAAAGTTGATATATTAACAGAAATTTCCTCTTCTTTTAACATGATTCCTGGCAGAACAAGCCTACCCAAAAGTTTAAGCTAGGGTGTTGGGGTAAATTGGGAGGGATTCAAACTCCCGACCTCTTGCAATAATACCATATTAAATCGTGTAGACATTCATCTCAGAATTAATTGGTAATGAAAGGAGTAGTCGACCTATCTTATAAATACTTTAAGATCTCTCCACTTTTCTAATATGGGGACAATAGTGGGATCCTAACATTTCTCCTCAGGATGATACCTCTTTAAGGTTTTACCAATTTTGAATTGGATCTCAATTTCACACTTTATTAGATTGAATACTCTTTTGGGTTTAGTAAGCTTTGATACCATGTTGAATTATGTTAAACTATCAATCAACCCAAAAGTTTTAATTGGAGGGTTGAAGTGAATTTAATTATATCAACTAACAATATTTTATTGATGGAAAGTCATTTGGTGGCAACCCATTATTGGAAAGGAATAAAGAAAAGTAAGCCTTGTGTGAAGAAATAAGTCAAACTTGGTAGTGTTGTTGTTTTTTTTTTTTTTTTTTTTTTCTTGAAATGGTGCCTTGAAAGTGTGATATTGCATCACCTTATCACTACAGCAATTCTGATATTCAAGGAGACGGGGCCTGGCTTAGCTCTAATAAAATGGTGATTTGTACCAAATTCAATCCAAAAACAATATTTTGAGTGGCTGAGCCACTAAATCCTATACAATACGTGCTGAAAATGATCACTCTTGCAAACTCCTAGCTCCTTTTTCTGTATATAAATAGCTGTCATTGAACACTGATAGTAATACAAATATTGCCATCATTTATAGTTTCTATTTCGAAGATATGAAGGATAACTCCTCCAAACTTGTTTTCTTGTTTATAAGCTTCTTTTATGTGAATCAAATCCTTGTGTCCTCGCAACTTGATTATAGGTTCTATGATGACTCTTGTCCCAACCTAATAAGGATTGTGAGATATGGCGTCCGGTTGGCAGTTTCGAACGATACTAGGATGCCGGCTTCACTCTTACGCCTTCATTTTCATGATTGCTTTGTCAACGTAATCAAATTTTCTTTATTTAATATTTACCTACCATATGAATTTGCCCATGGGAGTTATTGTTTGAATAACATTTTGCTTTCTAGAAGATATGTTTTTTTATAACCGTCAATTGGAGATTCTCCACAACTTCTACTTGGGGCGCTCGGGCCTGTTCAAAATCAAACCTGGGGATTACAAGGGATTTTAGAATTAAACTCACTTGTGCGTTCCGAACGTGAAACCTTTAAGGAAGTATACCTTGAAAACCTCAAGCCTGTCCAGCTGTTTTCGAAAAGATGTTATCCATTCATCTCTTCTTGGTCTTTTTTATTTTCTCCTCATGATTGAGGGGGGCCTTGTTTTCAAATAAATCTCTATGTCCATCCAACATTATGGAGATTTAGATGATGGCCACACAAACATTTTTTTGTAAACAAAACAAATTTTTCTTTTCAAAATGGCTTAAGAAAGAAAATATATGCTACTCATATTAACAGTTGGAACATTTTTTTTGTTTTGATATAGGGTTGTGATGGATCAGTGTTGCTTGATGATACAAACACATTTAAGGGAGAGAAAAATGCATTGCCAAATATGAACTCAGTTCGAGGCTATGAGGTTATTGATAATATAAAAGCTGTTTTAGAGAGATTTTGCCCATCCGTTGTCTCCTGTACTGACATAGTAACTCTAGCAGCTAGAGAGGCTGTTTACATTGTAAGCAAGTTTTTGGTTTACACAATTATTTCAAACGTCATGGTTTTGTATGTTTCTGAATCTTCCCTTTTCAGGCTGGAGGACCATTTTGGCCCATTCCACTCGGTCGCCGAGATGGCACTACCGCAAGCGAGAGTGAAGCCAATCGTCTGCCATCACCAGTCGAGCCCTTGGATAATATCATTGCAAAGTTCACTTCCAAAGGTCTTGACATAAGGGATGTTGTTGCGCTCTCAGGTCACTTTCTCATCCTCTTTGTTCTTTTAGACTAAAAGCACTAATACGGATACGGATACGAAACAACATAGCAAGAACACGTTTATTAAAACATACATTTTTTAACCGTCACACAAAACCACAATTGAACTTATATTGACTTCGTTTATCTACTTTTGCTAACAAGCGTTCTTTACATGTCAACAAGTGTTGGTGTTTTAGTCTTCGACATTCGGATATACTTGTGAAACTAAAGTGTTTGTGCTTCTTAGGCTTTAGATCTACGAAAACTATTTTGACCGGCATGCACAATTGTTGTTTAGGTGCACATACTTTCGGGTTTGCACGGTGCATGGTGTTCAAACATAGGCTGTTCAACTTCGACGGCTCGGGAAATCCGGATCCAGAACTGGACATGATGCTGCAACGGAACTTACAGAGCATCTGCCCGAATCAAGACGACTCGAACAACAACATGGCTCCCTTGGATGCGTACACGATCGACAGGTTCGACAATGTGTATTACAGGAACTTGGTGAACAAGATGGGACTTATGCAGTCAGATCAAGCTCTGATGGAAGACAATACAACGGCTCCTTTGGTGGTGAGCTACAGCAGGTATCCATATCTATTTTACAGGGACTTTGCAGCTTCAATGATGAAACTGGCCAATGTTGGGATCCTTACAGGACAGAATGGGGAGATTAGGAAGAATTGCAGGGTGGTGAACTAGAATGATGTTAACAGAATATGGCTGCCTTTGTAAATTTTATCAACTCAAAAATCTCTCTTTTCATAATAAATTGGCTGAGGAACTTGGCAAGTGTTATTGCTTTTTTTCTTTTTTTCCTTTTTTCATTTTTGTTTTGCTGTTGCTTTCTCATTTTCTAGTTGAAATTGGGCCTGTGTGCGGCCCAAGAAATCAGATTCTCCTGGGAAGGCTTCTTCCATTTTGGTCTAATAAATCTTCAATAAATTGTGATTAAAGAATCGAATATACCTAAGCTAAATGTCAAAGAAGATTAATTTCAGGGTTAAATAGGAACTAAACAAACAAATGGATCAGTGGCGCAATTGATTATTTGATTTGATGTTAATTCATTTTCATTCCACGGTCACGGATTTGATTCCTGTAATCGGTAATTGTAATCCTCTTCCCCCAACTTGTACTAAAAATATATATATATATATCTATATATATATATATATCTACACTTGTAGTTATCAAGTTTGATAATGGTCTAAAACTTAAATTAATGAATTAATTATATAAATAGATTGTAATTGACTATTGTACCCTTATTAATTTAATTTTTGATTGATTAATTAGTTTTATTTTAGATTTTTTATAACCACCTTCCAAAATCTTAAATATTATTTTCAAAATTTAAAAAGGAAAGAAACAACTCAAACTATCTTTTAGGAATTTTAAAAAATAACTAAACAAAATTGAAGTTAAAAGATAATTTTAAAAAATATCATCATAGAAATCGTTCGAGTGTGTTCAACAATTTTTGTAAGGTTGTTTCAAAATTTAAAATTGGAAAATAGTTGTAGGATCTCTATCACCATAGATTATCCATCCTATTTCAAAGAAAAAAACCCATAGATTATCCATCCACTTACATATACATGCCCATCAACTTTACTTGCATTGTGCTCCAAGACAAACATCCAACTCCGTTATTGTTATTATGAAGGCCGTACTAGTACACGCAAGGCATACCTTGCATGGTACGACTCCATATGTAATTAAACGGTGGAGAACATGTCTGACTCTTGGCATCTGTGTGTACTAGTACGACCTTCATAACAACAATGACAGAGTATAGAGATGCATACCATTGTTGTATCTTTGAAAAGTCTGTGTGTCAAACTCTTGGCATTTGTTAGTACGGGTACGATCTCGATAATAATACTAGTGGAGGACAAAGATATACACTCTTGTTAACAATTTTAGCGACCCAAATTGAATAGTAGAAGGAATTATTGCCAATTTTGTAAAACTCAGAAGATGAAGTTCCATTTGAGGAGTTTGGCACTGGTTATGGTGATCCTTGATGAGTATGGACCCTCATTGGGTTAGCTTCTTGAATTCTAGTGGAGCTAATTGTTCTGCCGATAATGAGAGAAAGAAAGGATTCCTGAAATGGTGGAGAGTGAAATTTGATATTTAATCCTAAAATGGTGGGGTGGTTTGTTATTTTTTATTATTAAAATGATTAAATGAAAAAGGCATAAATGGTATGAATGTTTTATCCCTCCTCCTCAAATTTGAAAATAGACACTCATTCTAATTCTTTCCCATTTAGACATTTTCTCAAATAATTTGTAGAAAGTAATAAATACTATGTTTTCCAAAAACAATCTCCACATATTTGGATTTTGTAGAAAGGTCATGCGCCTATTTTATGGGATTTAGGTATAATATCTTAATAATTTCCAATTCATATTTTTTTAAAAATAAAAAAAATGTAAAGACTATTTTGGGAAAGAAAATTTTATCTCTACTCCAGAATATTCGAAGTACACACTGAATTTAAAGATTCAAAGTAGTAGACATCTCACCATTTAGTTTGAGAAAAGTAGCCTAGTTTCTTTTATAAATTTCTTTAACAACCTAATGTTATAAGATTAGGTAGTTAATTTTGTAATTTTTTTTTGTTGAAATGTACATTAAGATGGTTTGAGTACTATATTATAATATATAAGAGAAGAAGAAGAAGTTGAGATGTATAAATCATCATGAGGAAGGGGTGAGGCACACCATTCCCATGATTAAGTTATCGTGCTTTATTGTTCCTGCACTTGTAAGAGTTTATGGGCATGTTTGGTGTGAGTATTAAATTAATTCAAATTAACTTAATCCCTCCAATTTGTGTTTGGTGGACGGATTAAGTTAATCCATCATATTAAGTTAATACTTCATGAAATCTAACAATAATCCTCATATATTCTTTCTCTGCCTCGTTTTTCGAAATCATCTTTAATTCTATTTTTTAAACAATTTATTCATCTTTAAAATTTAGATTTAAAAGTTTATACAAATTATTTTTTATGTTTTATTTTTTAGAATAAAATTATCTTTTATGTTTTGTAGTTTATTTAATATATAATTGAATGATTTCTAAATTTAATGTTAAATGTTAAATAATTAAAGAAATAAATGATTCAAAAGAAGAAGAGAAATATATTTGAATTTCAAAAGATAATTATTTAAATATAACAAATTGTTTTATTGAGATATAGTATGAATCTTTTTAAATTTGGAAGGAATAGATATTAACATTATAATTAACAAATAATTTGAAATAATGAATATTAACAACTAGTTTTTTTTAGTACTATTAACAATGGAGTTAACAAATCTTAAATTTATATCGAAAATATAAAATGCATTCTTTTTACATTTGTAAAATATAAAATACATACATCTAATAATAGAATGTCAAGAAATTTGTTTTGGTATTTTTTTTTATTTTATTTAAAAATGGGTTTGAATACACTTATCCTATTTATTGTAAAAAAAAAATTAAAAACTATATTCATTTTAAAAAGTATTAATGAGTTTTATTAAATAAAAAATCAAATAGAACATGTTACATGTAAATTTTCATAAAGAGTTTGAATCCATTTGGATACTTTAGTTTAATTAATTGAAAAAAACACTATTAAATAGTTTAATTGACTATTTTAAAATTATGTTCAATTGAAATCAATTGTTGGGACATAAAATATCACAAAAATTGCTAAATTTTAAAACTCATTTTTCTACTTTTATTTGACCGCTTGTTTCTAAGTATCTAAATAGGTTTTTCTGTTTCTAAAAAAAAAAGTCTTTATTATATATACCCATGTATGAATGTAATTTTGTTATTTCTATATTGACTACAATTTTAATTTAAATGAGTATTAACCTATAAAATAGGTAGAATAATTTTAAAATGCATGAAAATTAAGTTTAAATTTTTATTATAACTTTCATCAATCTATTTGAAGTTTGAACTACTTTTAAAATATGAGTAAAATTCAATTTCAAACTTAATTACCATTCACAAAAATTACGGTGTACTAAATAAATAAAAAAATTTAAAAAAATTTTAAATTTATACCAACCTTATAATTAAGCAACTAAATTAAAATGATTTTTACATAATTTAAATGTCTTTCTAAATTTGTTAATGATATAAAATTTGTTATATTGTTTTTAATTTAATATAGATATTAAGTTAAAATTGAAAAAAATAATAAAATATTTATTGATAAACATATTTTTTTAAATGAATATTATATGGTTACTATTTCAAATAAATGTCATTTTGTCATTTATCTATTATCAAGAGAAAATAAATCAAAGAGTAAACAATTTTTTTTTAAAATGTTAAATAAAAAATCACTTTAACTTCATACTTGCACCAAACAACAGTCAGGTTAACTTAATTCAGCTTAACATAATATGTCCACCAAATGCAAATGAACTTAATCCTCAGCTTAACTTAATACTCAGTTTAATTTAACACCGACTAACTTAATCCTAATCCATGCACCAAATACGCCCTATGTCATTATCCTAGACAATTTTTATGTTTTTTTTTTTTTTTCTGCAAACAGAAAGCTAAAAACCAACATCCAAACTTCTATTTTTAAAGTGCTTCATGCGAGACTAGACTAAATAAAGAAAAAAATTACAAAAGTATTCATATTAAAAAAAAGGGCTTCTTACAACATTACACCAAATTAAAAAAAAAATAGTAGCGTGTTCAAAAAAACAAAAAATTGCAAAAGTAATCTACCGTCTGTTTTAAAAAAGTAGTTTTATAGTGAAATTACATAAATATCCTCTATTATAAACTAACCTTTACTAACATAGAAAAACACTATATTTTGGAGAAAAAAAATCTCCCAAATTGTGGACATTTTTCAACTTCTATTTTCAACCCAAAATTATCTACTTACAAATGTCCAATAGTAAAATTTTATGTGAGATACACTATTTCTTTATTAATGATAATTGTTTTTTATTTTTTCAAAAAAAATCTAAAATCTTTCAATCATGTATTAATAAATAAATATGCGAACAATTAGAATAAGTTATGTAATATATTAGCAATTCTGAAATATATTAATATTATTATTATTTTTACTTAGGCAAATATAAGTACCTTATTAATATCATTTTTTTGAAGAATTATTAATACCGTAATTATAATTAAGTTATCTTAAATATTTATGTGTATTTATTTCACACATAAGTATTAATTCATCATATTACAAATTTATTTGTATTGTGTGTTGATTATTTGACAATGATTTTACTATAAATACAAGAAAATATATTTTATATAGCTTAGAAATTAAAGAAACTAAACAACTCTAGAAAAGAAAAGCAAAGTAGAGATGGTATGGTATTAAAGAAATGCTCAAAATTTCATTATTTAATAGTGCATTAATAATATATCGGTAGTGTATCTCAATATGTAATGGACTTTATTCAAATGACTTTTTTTTATTAAAAAAATTAAAATATATTAGTGAAAATAGATTAATAAATTAATATTAAAAGACATTGAAAAATACTCTCAATGCCTTAAAAAAATATTAATAGTTGTATTATTTATAATAAATACAGTATTTATCGATTTAATAAGTAACCATTAACCAAGCATAATAAATACAATATTTATCGATTGAACATATACAAATATTCCAGATGTATGTTGTTACAATATTTAAAATATTTGCACCATAGTCATTAATACTTTTTTTAGATACTCATTAATACAATATTATGTATTAATACGACAATTAGTGTTGTATTAATAATACGAGATTATGCATAATTAATACAATATTATGTATTAATATGATAATACAATATTATGCATCATTAATACTGATATTAAATGTAGTAATCTGATCTGAAACATATTAATACGTTTTACTACTCCATTATAAATATTTTTAATACGAGATTGTGTGGTATTATGTGTATCAACGATCTGATTGTGTGTCATTAATACAATATTACAATTAATAACATGGTAAAGGTTGATAATTTTTTTTAAAGTGACTATGTTTATAATTTTTATAAATTTTACTAATCTTGTAAGTTTTTAAATCATAAATCGTTGTTATTAATATTAAATGTATTTCATTATTAATACGTATTATTAGTAAATATTTTATTTCTAGTCATTAATAAAATATTAATATAGTTTCTCAAAAAAATACGATATTAATATTTGTTCAATATTTAAGTTTTATTATTGATAAACAGTTGTTGGGTGAACATTGATCAGCCGACTAGTTTGAAGTGTGTCTAGATAAATATGATTGAAAAATAGAAAATATTGTATATAATTTATAACTATAGATGCAAATATTTTCAAATTTGACTACATTTGTAAATATTTTGTTATAATAGCTTATATTGTATTAATGATACATGATACTCTATTAATAATTTAATATCTTGTATTAGTAGGTATTAATACTATAATATTGAACGTATTTATAACTATATATGAAAATATTTTCAAATTTAACTTAATTACTTTATTAGAATAGTTCATATTGTATTAATAATATACAATATTGTATTAATGAATATTAATAATACAATATTAACCGTATTTATAAATATAAATGCAAATATTTTCAAATTTGATTATATTTGTAATTATTCCGTTAGAATAGTTCATATTGTATTAATAATACATAATGTTGTATTAATAATGTAATACTGTATTAGTGAGTATTAATAATACAATATTATTGTATTTATAACTATAATGCAAATATTTTTGAATTTAACTACATTTAAAATTATTTTGTTAGAATTGTTCATCAATTATAATTTTTCAATCTTAGATAATTTGATATATGGAACATCAAATCTAGAAAAATGAATTCACTCAATGACAAATGAAGTAAAAAAAACAAGTATTTGAAAGGAAAAACAAAATAAAATCATGAAAATCATGAAATTTTGAAAAAGATGAATGGAACATAATTAATTAATTGATTTTTTAAAGAAATTACTTGAAAATATAATAAAAACAAGTTTAAAAATAGTTATTTGCCATGTGTCCATGACAAGAGGCTCAAAGAAAAACAATTTGAAAAAAAGAAAAAAAAACTGTAACCTCAAAAGTGGTTGCATGACATCGTGCGTAGTAGAAGAAAAACGAGAAAAAAGAACATGACAACAAGGGTATATTAGACATTATTAAAAAATATTATTAATTAAATTTAAAACAAAAAATAGATTTACAAATATTTTCAAGTATGACTAGATTTGTAATTATTTTCTTAAAAGTGACTATCTACTACAATTTCCCTAAAAAAATTTAGCAAAACTAGTCCACCGAATTTATATTCAAATTTCCTTTTATAACCAAAAGACACAAATATCTTTATTCATTAAACCTAACTTTTCCAACTTCCGTTATAACATTATAATTTCACCATTCAAGAATAAAAAATTGTCGCCTCCCAAATCATTTAGTTAATAGAGGTTTTTTTTTTATATAATTTTAAAATTTTTATTTAGTAGTTGTTTTGATTTTGTCATATACCTAAAATCTTTAATCATGTATTAATAAATAAAATCTAGTTTCAAATAAGAGTATCATGTATTAATAAATAAAGCGTGATTTCAAATAAATAAATAATATATTAGTGTTATTTTTATAGTATTGATTATTTTATATATAAATATTAAATTAGTAACATATTTCACAACTAAAATACCTTTTTATTTATAAGTGTTTATCTCACATATGAGTATTTATTAATAATATCCTTATTAATAATAAGGTTTAATAAAATATTTCATTTTTTGAGATTATAATAATTGGGGGTGGGGAGACTCGAAGCCAAGACCTATGGTCATTGGACGTACACTAATGCCTCTAAGCAACTGCTTATGTTGGCTAATAAAATATTTCATTATTGATTAAAAAAACAATATTTCATTATAATTAATATAATGTTTTATTATAATTAATATAGTATTTTTATAATGTATTTTTTTAATTTATACTATATTTTTTTTTATAATTAATACAATATTTTTTAAATTAATATAGTGTTGTTTTAATTAATACTATATTTTAAAAATTAATACAGTATTTTTTAAATTAAAACAGTATTTTTTGTTTGCATTTGGCACTATTATTAGGTATTTATATTAGAATATAGTTTATGTATCAACATTTTGTTTATTCTGAAATACGGTGAGTGGATCCCAAACAAGAACCTAAGCAATGTATTAGATTCTTAATTATGTATTGTAATACATACTATTTGAGATTATTGAAATCTGTATTGAACTTTTAATACTGAATTAGTTTCTTAGAGTTGTATAGATTGTTTAATACTGAATGAGATTTTGAAATATGTATTGAACTTTTAATACTGTATTTGTTTTTTAATTCTGCAAATGTATTGGATATGGATCTAGAGAACCTTAATTCGCGAGTAAACCTTAGATTTTAGAAATATAAAGAAAATCGCCAAAAACAGAGAAATCCACCGAACAAATAAAAAAGAAAATCGAAATTGGAACCATGTGATTTTGGACAACAAGAAATTAACCAAAATCTAAACAAGAAAAAATTGGACGGAAACTGTTTGCGAAATCGTGAACACACAGTAATTAAAATAATAAGAAAATGAGAATGATGACGTGGTAGCTTGGAGTTCGCTAAAGCGAAAGCTCTACTCAGATTAAGCGAAATGTGTGTGATTTCCCAAGAATGTGCAAGTGTACACAATCGTGTTCGTAGCAAGTTTTAAAGTAAGTAAGATCGTTTCCTCAGGGAATTGCAATCTATTCGTTAACATTATGAAGTATGAGTCAGGATAATGAAATAGGAATGAAATTTTGGAATTTTTTTTTTCTCTTGTTAAGACTAAAATACTAATTGATATGCATCAGAATTCACAAGTTATCTTTCGCTAGATTCAACAGCAGGCGGTTCAACTTACTAGCATGGTTCTCTCGAACTTCGCCGTCTAATGTAAACCGCACCCTAGTACTCCTTATTTCTAAGCAAGAATGAATTGCAAGTGCTAACTTAGCAAAACCTAAGGCAGTTATATGAGTTGTTTAACCTAATCTCTCAAACATGCCAAACAAAGGCAGCCTCTCGGATACCTTGCTCATATCTACTCGACTATTCTTCACACCGCAAAATGCATAACTTGTAAATTCCGAACGTAAATTTAGCTACTCATGTTAAACATTGCAAGTGAATAGAATGTAATATAAATTTCTATAAATAAAAAAATTTCCAATTAAACAGTAAATGACAAAGACTACAACTTCTAAACTAGCTAATGCGAAATAACAAACAACTAAAAAGAGTTAACCAAATAAGAATAGCCTGGCTCAACATGAAAATCCACCATGAACTCTACAATTCTCCTGTAGCTCTCGCTCACCTCCTTGTCTGATCTCCGTTCAATAATCGTCTTCTTCTTCTCTAGCCAATTCCCCCACTTCTCTTTCGATCCAAGTTTCCTTATAAAGGCCTCGTTACTGCATCCAGGTTTATCGATGGTTCCCCACAATCCATTGTGTTTCACGCTTTTTCCGTTTACAACGTGTGGTCGTGGTTTGATCGATTCCTTGGTGTTCACAGAGTCGCCCAATTGGTCACAGTTCCTTTAAAGCAGCATTTTCGCTTCTTGCATTCGCTGTAAATAACATGCTAAAAAAACAAACACATCAGCATGTTCGTAAGAAAAAATATAACAATGCTTCGCTTTGCAAAGATTTGCTCAAGGTCGCGAGTTGGCTTTTCGCGGTCGCCTATGCTGAAACGCGAATGTACATACCTGGGTCAATTGTATTCTTTCGAATATATTCCTAGACCAGTAACTCTCAATTACTTGGAGAGTTATCAGAAACCCATCAGAAAAAGAAGAAATCAATTTGTGTGCGGAAGATCAAAAGAACGAAGAAAAAATTGACGAAAAATCAACGAAAATGGAAGAAATCGCAGAAGTTGATTTCGAAACCCGTGGAAAAAAGGAAAAAGAAAGATAGAGAAAGAGCGTGTGAAGTGGAGAGGAAGGAACATATTTGGGATTTGGGAAAGATATTCTAAACATGAAGAAATAGTAACTGAATTAAAAAAGGGTAAAAAAGTAAATAACAAATTTGTGATTTAAAATTTAAAAAAAAGGAAAAATATTCTAGCAAATAAAATTGGATTTGAACAAACATGCGATTACTTTTCTAAAACTGGACAGTTAATACAATTTCCCATTTATAAATTAAAGAACAATAAATATGTTAATATCTCGAAATTTTGAAAACAAAAGTTTGGATTTTTTTTTTTAGTTGAACATTAGAGCAGAGATCAAATCCATGACCTCTTTGTTGAGAGAATGTTTTTTTTTTTACCAAAAATTCATGAACTAACAAAGGAAATCATACACCATCACGTGAAAGTTAAATACAAATCGTGCACCCTTTTAGTTGTGTTTATGTGAGAAATTAAAAAAAAAAAATGAGTAGAATATTTCTAAAGGCTTTGCTTCTGTTGTATTTTTATATATTTCAAAATATGAATTTACAATGGGGATTTACTCTTCCTTTTAAAGCTAAAGAAGAAGATATTGAAAACAAAAGTTTGATACATAAAATAATAGTAAATAACAACTTGTAAAACAATAATGTGCAACGGCTGCTGTAATCCATGGAACCAACCATCCTAGTCTTCATCCAAATCTGTTGTAATAGCCCAGCTTCCGTTCCGGTTCCCCAGGTATGTTCGGTTCAGTATTCGGTTGTTTGGTTGGGCCGTTAGGGCTTTTTAACCCTGAAGGGCATTTTGGTCATTTTGCTCTTAGGGCTGTTGGCCTTATGGGATTTTAGGGTTCCAGGGCTGTTTCTATCTTTCGTTGAGACCTGAATTTTTGTTGGTTGTAGGTTCCCGGGAGTTATGATTGTTTGTTAGGGTTTTGGAGGTATCCCAATTAAATGTAAAAATTAAGGAAAATTTAAAAGAAAAGTGCTCGAGCCAGGACTCGAACCCAGGTGGCTAGGAGTTGAAGTTTGTTGTTGATTAATTAAGAATTAATTAATGTTGCTGATGGGATTCGAACTTGTGACCTGCTAGGCTTTTGGGAAGCTCGAGTTGGAAAGGAAAAATTAGGATTTTAAAGGTGTTTTTGCTAGGACTCGAACCTTGGTTGTTTTGGAGTTGAGAGCTTAGTTTAAACAAGTTTTAAAAGAGGAAAAAAAAACTGTTGCCTGTGGGTTTCGAACCCTTGACCTGGGGGAAGTTTGGAGGCTTGGATTAAATGAGACTTAATTAAAAGAAATACTTGCTTCAGCTGAGACTCGAAGGGGGAATGTAAAGACCCAACCCAAAAGGGGCTCTAAATGGGCCTTTACCCCAATGCATGTATTCAAAATAAAAGACATTATGAAAATAAATTTCGGATTCCAAGTAAAAAAACAGAAACGTTCAACAATCAAAACAATTTACTCTAAAACCTGTCCCTGTTTCCAAGCACCTGTTTCAGGATAAATACATTTCTAAAAGCATACTACGATCGAGATTTATTTAAACCATTCAAACCTTCCACAAGTACAACTATGCTGGAATCCATAAAACATAAGAAAACATCCTAGGGCTCCGTGCCCGTCTACATGCATTCAGGGGAAATAACAAAAGTCAAGAGTCATGATATAATAAAATGGTCGAGAGATGACAGTGGGGCCCATGATCATAGCTCCTCCTTGACCATCCTGTCTCGCTCCTTGGTTACTGTGGAAACCACAAAATAAGGGTGAGTAACGAGTTACTCAAGAAGAATCCCCAACCAGGGGTACAATACGATGCACATGGTCATCAAGATGAGTGTATGCAAGTTTGTGAATATAAACACGAATAGAGCACATATTTGGAGTCCACACTTGGACCTCGGATGCCAACTCGTGGTCTTAGTCCGGAATTAACTACCATAACCACACAAATCGCCTATACGAGAAACAAGTCCCGGCCTCGGCACATCTCATTGTCGAATGAAAGGTGCACTAGCTCAAGATCCCGAGGAGCTCTCCGGCCGACGCATTTGTAATGAGCGTAAGCATGCACCGCGTGCTTCTACAGACTATGGAGGGTGCCGCCCAGTGGCAAGTTGCCCATATCCGGATACCACGCCTAACTAAATCTACGGATCGGTGTCAGCGACATAGGGGTGTGAGACACGGACACGTGAACTATGTCGTCACTGTACCACCGCACTGAGGCTAAGGAACGGGTCGTGGTAGGCTTACACCAGAAGCCGTCCTTACCTTAACAGTGGCAATCAGGGCTCACGCCGAACACGCCGAGGACGTGCCGGCTGCCGGGGACTAGGCATTGCCAAGTCATCATCCCGACCGTTGGGGCATCGCAGACTACCACCCTCACCCAAGATTGCGGGGCCTACCGGTTGGGATAGCTAATCCCTCACGGGGACCAAGGGCGAGAATCTGTCTCGAACGTCCTTGCCATGGATGCAAGATACTTTATGCATCGAGCCCGGATGATGCTATCTACACGAACTCTAACTGCCTTAACAATCAAAGCAAACAAGCGATATAATCCAACATGTGCTCAAAGAGTACAATGAACCTAGCATGGTACTACGAGCAAGAATAAACACGAGCATGCGTAAGCGGAACAACCTAGCATGGACTAACATGAAAGAACAATATGCGAAGTCATGCGATCCAGAATACATAGCAGAGCACCTAAACTATACATGCCGATAATCACAAACAAACATACAACATCAATCACAAAGAACATCGAGGTCCACACAACTCCCAGAAGAAATCCTTACCTTGGTGGAAGACTTCTACACACAAATTTCCTAAGTTGCGAACACTCCCGAGCTAGCTATCGAGAACCTACAAACATAGTAACAATCACAACCATAGCCCTAAAAATATAATAAAGCAATGAGGCTCGGCTCGGGAGCACTCACACGACACGACGACACGAGGCTAAGCGCGGCTGCTGGCAGTGCCGTCTGCGGCTGGGGTTGGCGCTGGCTGCGCGCTGTATGGACAGGCAGGACACGGGCAGCGTAGCGGCACGGCACGACGCTGAAGCGCAGCGGCGCGGACACGGCGAGCGTCGTCGGGAGTGCGGCGAGCGGCTTCGGGAGCGAAGCGCGGCGTCGCGGCACTGGGCGTCGGCGACGCGGACACGGCGAGCGCTCGCGGCGGCGGCGAGCGCTCGGAGCGGCGCGCGCGTGGCGCGAGCATGCGATGCGGGCGCGGGCGACCTGCTGCGACGGCGAAATGGCGATCTGGGCGCTGGTGTGCTGCGATAGTGATCTGGGCGGCCTGGGCTGCGACGGGGGCTCTGGGCGTGCTGCTGGGCTGCGACAGGGGCTGTTTGGGCAGGTCTGGGCGGCCTGCAACAAACACACACACACACAACACTTCTCCTTACCTTCGGCCAGCAAGAACACCCAAATGAGAAGATGAAGAAGACGAAGTCTTACCCGGAATGGTGATGATCGAGCCAAGGAGATGCAAAGAGAATGAAGGATCGGCAAGAGAGCTTGGGAGAAAGCTTGGGCGGCCACAAGATTTTGGAGAAGAAGATATGGCAAAACCTATTTTCTTTTCATTTAACCAAATGCACCAAAACTCCAAAATCCAAGGCTAACCATAAAATGATACGGACAGAGCAACAAGAGCACCTAATGGCTCAATTGGCACACATCCCCACAAGCTTTCCAGGAGACCCGAGTTCAAACCCCAGTTGCAGCACAATTTTCCTTTCTTTTTACTTTTGCATCAAACCTTGCTCAAACCCTTCCACGAAGCCTCACAAACCTACATAAATCCATCCAATATTTTTAGCAACTAGAAAGGACATAAACGACCCTGACGGCCCGACAAATTACCAAAATACCCGTTGGGCATACCTGGAAGACTGGGATGAAAACCTGGGTCGTTACAGGGAAAGCCTAGGGCTTCAATCGACTAAAAGAATCATATTTTTTTTCCTTCTCCTAAAAGTTGTCGCACGTATTCCCCTCCCTCCTTGCCGATTCCATCTTTCCTTCCCTTCCATCTTCTTGCCGATTTCATCCTCCATTCTTCTTCTCTTGTCGAGCACTTCACTCTCCTCAATTCCTCTCTTTTGTTTGGTTTCTTGCCTTGCCAAGAGTATCTTTTCTACCTTCCTCTTGTTTTGCTCACCTTCTTGCCGATTCTCCAAGAAGCCAAGATCAAGAATTCGTGAGGTAAGTCCTATGCCCTAGCCGTGAGCATCATGAGTTGGAGGTTTCCCCTAAGCGAGCAAGTCTCTTTTCTTCTTCTTCTTTGTTGCTTGGGCAAACCCTAACCAATCAAGGGTTCTTTTCCTTTTCTCGTAGCCGAGGGCTTGTTGACCTCTTGGGATTGCCCAGAATCCTTACCCTTCATCTTCTCCTTGTTGTCGCAAAGATCACCTAGCCGAGCCTTGGAGGAGTATTGGTGGCCGAGAGCATCTTTGCTTCCTCCTTTTGTCTAGCCGCAAGCCATAGAGTCTTCATCTTGCCGAGGAGAGTCTTGAAGTTCAAGAAGCCGAGTCTTGCGTGGTAATTTTTTCTCCCCTTGGCAGAGAACCTTAGCTTACTGGTTGGGTGAGCCCTAATGTTGTTCTTGTTGTTTTGCAAGCTCTGATCGAAGCCGAGAGAGTTCCCGCAATAAGCCCTAGCAGCCGTAAGCATTGCCTAGCCAAGCACACTCCCGAGGTGAGTTCCCAATCCTAGCCGAGAGTATGTTTGTGTGGTTGGAGTGTGTTGGTTGTTCCTCGAGAAAGCTATCCGGTGTTTCGTTGTGTTGGAGGTGAAGCCTAGCCAAATCCAGGAGGTTGTTGAGAGAGAAAGCCGAGAGCTCCCTTGGACACTCTCCAAGGGTTTGGCCGAGAGCTTGTGTAGCCCATCGGGTAACTTCCTGGTTCTTGTTTCCTTGAGTTTAGTTTAGAGATAGCTAGTTTAGGTTATTGATGTAATTATGTATGTTTTGCTAGGTTATGTGTTCTGCAGCTCAAGGAGCGTTATACTTATTTACTGCTTGTTTCCAGGTAAGGATTCCTTACCGGGGTTGTGTGGACCCTGCGATGTATCATGATTATGCCTTGTATGCCTGTTTACTTTTATGTGCATGTTAGTGGATAGGACAGCTTGTGTTTGATTTCCTGCTAGCATGTTTGCCTGTTTGTACATGTTAGTGCCATGATAGGTTTGTTCTTCCAGCATGCTTAGGATTCCTGTTTTAAGTTCATAGTATCATGCCAGGTTATGTGTGTATGATGTTGATTATGTATGTTTAGCTAGGAATCATTTACTCCGTACTCTTAGATAGTATAGTAGAGTTTGTCATCATCAAGAGGTTGAGAGTGGACATAACGTACTTTGTCCCCACTGGTCGGGATTCAGAGGGAAGCATAACTTACATTTCTTCCATCCCAGCAGTTGATGTGGATTAGCTTCCGCATCGGCATAAGCCTAGTTTTTAGCCTGCTAGAGCAGAACCCTGCCAACGGTGCAAGCCTACCTTGGCCGGTTCTTAGCTTCAGGTCGGTGGTACAGGCTATTACAGATGAGTGTCGAGGGCCTCGCACTACTGTGTTCAGTGACACCATTTTTTAGTCTTTAGGCATGCGTACCTGGCCCGCGTAGTTTGTCTCTAGGCCCCCACATTTACGCCGGTTTCAGCAACATGCGGTGTGCGCGCACACGCGTTAGTCGCCGGTACGGAGAGCTCCCCCAGGCTAATGTTCGTGAGTACACCACTTCCGTTCCAGTTTAGAGCCAGACTTCGAGTACACTCTCGTTAGTCCAGTTTATCTAGCCGAGGGTAAGAGGCCCTCGAACACCCATTTGGGATTGGTTTTTGAGCTGATCATACGGTTTAGGGAGAAAGACCCTCGAGGGTGTCTGACATCTATTGGGATCGTTTTTTGAGCAAATCATTTGGCCGAGGGAGAAAGACCCTCGGGGATGTCACGGGATTGGTTATGAGAACCAATCATTAGGCCAGGAGTAGGAGACTTTTGAGGATTCCAGATTTTGCCTTGAAAGCTCTTTGAGCTAATATCCGTGTTGGTAACTGTTTGCATGTATACTAGGGTGCTAGATGACTGATGTATCGTATTGTACCTCAGTTGGGGATTCTTACTCAGTATGTTTATACTCACCCTTATTTCTGTTGTTTTTTCACCAGGTAACTTGGGACAGCACCAGGACGGCTAGCGGAGGGAGCTAAGTGATCATGGGAGCTGCCGGAACTCTGTCGTTTTTCTTTGCATTATTTATTCAGCATGTAGATGGACATGAGTCCTAGGGGAACGTTGTTAAAAGTTGTTTAAACTGTTTGAGTGTTTTTATAAATACTGGCCAGGCTTGTTTTTACTTTATTGGTTTTGCTTAATGAAAACTGTTGGTGATGTTTAAAATGTTCCCCGTTCATTGATGTTTGAAAAGTTTTAAATATGAGCACTAAACCATTTGTAAACATATTTCTCTTGCATGTTGAGTGAGAACCTAGGTTTAGGACCGTATTTCGGGTCGGGTTCTTACATCTGTTACATTGGGTCCATTGACAATATCTCTGACATCCTCCCTAAAACGAGAGGGTAGTGACAAGAGCCCGAGTTTGGTTCGTAGATATGCAAATTAGCAGCGAGTCAATAGTCTGGTTAAACAATTAGTTGTTTGTTCATTGGATGGTACATAGCGGATGTCGAGTTGCTTGGCAAGAACTTGATTGCGAACATAATGAACTTCAATTTTTATATGTTTTGTTCTGGCGTGAAAGACTGGATTGGCGGCCAAAGCACCAACGCTGATTGATCTTGTTGATGATGCTTTAATAAATAAGTAATAATCTAGTCGTTTTACACAATAACACACAATATTGCAAACATTCAACAGATTAATACGCAAGTATATGCAGTCAATCGTAGTCAAGTGATAAGATAAAAGTCATTTTCCACAGGGACTAGTTTAACTCTAAATAAGTGTTAATCGAAAAGTCAAGTACAGAAGTAAAGGAAAATGTGGTGGGTGATTATGCTAACTAATTGACTAAAAACTATATAACTACAATAATGAAACAAATGTCGTAAACATTGGAAAATAAGCAGTAACACATGAAATGCTAACAACTTCACAGAACCAGATAGCAAACTGTCACATTGCTATAAATGTTTGATATGAAGATAACAACAAGAATGTAGAAAACAGAGGAAATACTTCAATAAGAGAATATGTTCGGGTTAAGGGTAAGTTGAGTGTGATTAACATGCATCAAGGGTGAGACTATGGTAAGAAGCAGACTCCGCACAACATGTGATCAAATGCTCTTTCTCAAGATGCATTCATTCTCTTCGAGCTTGAGCTCTCGCATGTAAACTCGAAGCTAAGAACGATGAAATGCGCACTAACGAGGTGACCATCTCTAGCCTCCCTTTTTAACAAGTAGGAGTTCCTAACATTGAAATTAAAGGACATGAATAGGTTATCTATAATCCTTCTCTCTCTCGAGATGAAATGACAAGCAAACATGAATGGATGGTCAATTGAAACATGTTTTTAATTAAAACACCTATTATTTTTTAGCCCAACATCTCCCGCTTACCCAAGATACGTGCATTACACACTCTCCCCTTAACCTTCACCTATATGTGTTTAGCTCATGCTCATAATGGAAAGAACAGAAATAGAGTATAATGCTAAAAACATTTCACAGCAGATTACCAGACAAAACAAAATGCTATAAACAATGAAAGAAAACTACCAACAAAGTATGTATTGAGCAAGAAATGAAGTCTTACAAAGCTAAAGCTATTGCAACTGAAAATAAAAAGGAAAATGGAAAAGAAAGCATAGGAAAGTCTCCAAAGAATGCCAAAATGGTCTCCAATGGTGCTTCTCCAAGCTCACTGTGAAAGCCCACTACTCTATTACAATAAACTAGCTAATTCTAAAAATAAACTAAAGAAAACAAGAAGAAAATGGGTAAGAAAGTTGCTGGAATTGTAGAGAAGAGAAAAGAAAAGAAATGGCCAAAAGAAGGTTGAAAAAATGAGGCTCTAAGGAGGTTCCAAGGAGAGCTAGGGTTTCATGTTTTTCATCACCCATTTAAAGGTCTAGGTCAAATATATTCAATGGCTAAGATTAAAAGATGAAAAGTGCATGATTCCCCATCAAAATATGCCCTTTTGACACGTGTCCGAGGGGACAAACGAGTCTGCAACCTCTACTCCATCTGACATCTGCGCAGGAATTCTGCTTTTTTACAGGAAACTGTTATTTCTGGTCGGGCGAATGCTGTAGACATTGGCTTGCTTCCAAATGGCTCTTCCTTTCTTTCAATTCGACTCTTCTGATTAAGACATGAGTCCAAAGCTTTATGCATTTTTAGATCCTGAAATAATAAAAACAACTTAGCGAGAACAAGGAATCTTGGAATGTTATAGAAAATTCTTCTGGTATTCACTTTTCAGCACAAAAACTCTAAATTATCCTAACTTTTTAATTCTTGCCTCTTATCCTACATGCATTGTATTTTCAGCTCAAATCCCCATCATAAGTAGTTTTATGCATTGAAAGTTAATGAAAATGCCTGATTCTACGTAAAAAAAACATCCTATTAGAAGGACTCAATAACTCTCTATTTGAGAGTTATCACACCAAATGATAGGAATCCCTAACAAATTGAAACTGATCTCCTTAAGAAGGTTGCGTAACCAAGTGACGCATGGGATAAAGCACGATACTCTGATTCGGTGCTAGATCAGGCGACAACAACCTATTTTCTAGACGACCAAGATATTAGAGAGTTGCCAAGGAAGACATAATATGCAGCCACAAAACGTCGATCATCAATGTTTATGGCCCAGTCAGCATCGAAGAAGTTAGTGATGGACAACTGATCAGTTGGTTGAATCAACAACCCAAAGTTAATGGTGCCTTTTAGATAATAAAACACTAATTTGAAAACCTTCTGGTGTGTGTTAGATGGTGCTTTAAGAAACTGACTTAACCTATTGACTATGAACAAATATCTGGGTGAATGTTTGTTAAGTATTGAAGTGCGTCAATGGCACTACGAAATAAGGATGGGTCTGACAAAAGTTGGTCATCATGGAACGACAAGTGTTGACCCGTCACAGCGGGAGAGGGAAATGGTTTGACATTTTGCAGGTGGCAAGAAAATCAAATATATATTCGGACTGATGTAGGTAAATTCCAGAGTCAGAGTATGTGAGTTGGATACCCAAGAAAAAACTTAAACAACCCAAATCTTTGAGCGCAAAGCATGAATCTAGAAAGTTGATCAAGCTGAAAATAAATGGAGCATTATTTCCCGTGATGATTACATCATCAACATATAGAAACAACAAGACAATGATAGAACCTTTCTGTAGATAAAACAATGACACATCAAATCGACTAACCTGGAAGCCGTGATTGTGTAGGAAGTTTTTAAATTCTTCATTCCAAACCCTTGGTGCCTGCTTGAGCCCATACAATGCCTTGTTTAATTTATACACATAGTTAAGAAAAGTAGAATTTATATATGTTGGTGGTTGATGCATAAAAATGGCTTTTTTCAATGTGCCATTTAAGAATGCATTATTAAAGTCTAACTGGTTCAACGTCACCCATTAGATATAGCAAGAAATAATATGACTCGAATCGTGGAAAATTTGATAACTGGAATGTATGTCTCAAAGAAGTAAACTCCAGCATGTTGATGGAAACCCTAAGCCACTAGTTGTGCCTTGTGTCTTTCAATTGAGCCATCGACGTTGCGTTTTAGTCGAAAAACCCATTTGCAACCTACAATATTCATATTGAGGGTTGCAGGAACCAAATTCCAAGTCTTTTTTTTTATACAAAGCACATATCTCGTCGTCCATAGTTGATTTCCAAAGAGGACAAGAGAGAGCATCACTAACGTTTGTTGGTTCTGTAAGTGTCCAATCAATAGATGTGGATAGTGTCCACGTTTTCAGTTTATGAACTCCATTTTTAGACCTGGTCACCATTGGCTAAACATTTTCCATAGGAGAACTGGGTGGTGGCTGAACAAGCATAGACGTATGTTGGAAGGAAGGTGAGGATAAGACGCGAGCTGGAGATGCAGAGAAACTATGCAACGAGCTTTGAGCTTGATCAGTAACTTGAAAAGTTAGAGTGGACATGTCTATTGTGGGAAACATGTTCTCATTAGACGAAGAAGAAGGGAATGGCACGTTGATTTGTGCATTCAGTCTTCGTGAAGCTTGAGCTGGTCGCAATGGACTAGAACTAGCAATCGGTTGTAATTGAATCGAATGAGGTGGTTGAGTTGTGGATTGTCCACAAGGGTTATGGTGTAAGTGAATAAACCAAGATAAAATTGATGGTGCCACACCACTAGACTTGGTGGTCGTTGCTTGTGCTGACTGCAAACCGAAACCATCACAAAATGGAAAATTGCTTTCGTTGAAATTGACATGGCTGGAAATGATAATTCTTCCATCAATTGTTAAGCACCTGAAACCCTTATGAGTTATTGATGGTCCAAGATAGACACAACACTCTGAATGAAAATGAAACTTCTGTCTTTGATATGGCTGCAGGTTTGGATAGCAAGCACACACAAATACTTTGAGTGTTTTGTGATTAATGGTTTTATTCACCAATAACTCCAAAGGAGATTTCCCTACAATAGAGTCAGAAGGTAACCCATTAATTAAAAACATTGCAGTTTGGAAAGCGATCCACCAATAATTGAGTGGCATTGATGCTTGGGCAAGAAGAGTGAGCTCGGTTTCAATAAGGTGTTTGTGATTTCTTTCAGCACATCCATTTTGGGCAGAAGTATAAGGACATGAAACTCGAACTACAATGCCTTGTTGTTTTCATAAATTTGCAACGGTATGTACTCACCACCTAAAACCATTTGTATGTAGTATTTGATGCTGCTTCGAAACTGATTAGTCACAAATGCCTGAAATTCTTTGAAAGACACAATAGTATCACTTTTCTATTTTAGTGGAAACAACCAGTAAAATCTAGTGTGATCATCCATAAACAAAACATAATATCTAAACCCATCAGAAGACAATAATGGGGCTGGCCCCCATAAATCTATGTGTATTAGTTCAAAGGGAAAATTAGCTCGAGATTGTGATGTACGAAAAGGTAGAGCATGCATTTTTTCAAACTGACAAGCTTCACAAAAATGAAAATTTTCATTTAATGGAAATTTAATACTCCATTTATTTTCTAGTTGACCCATGACCTTTAAAGAAGGGTGGCCAAGCCTTTGATGTAGAATAAACTTGGTTTGTTTGACACAATTTATTTGAAGAACCAGAACTATTCAAGTAAGAGGTTGAATGAAGTGGCGCAGTCGTTCGAGTAAAAATCGTCGGGGAAGAAAGTGTTGCAACTGTCTTATCTGTAGTCTGAAACTGATAAAGTCAATCCTTAAGAATGCCCTTCAGCATAGTTGTTCCCGTAGCTTTGTCCTTAACCACACAAAAATCAGAGTGAAACTCATTATCATTAGCCAATTTGGACACGCTCACAAGCTTTTTAGCAATTGATAGCTCTCAAATAGAGCATATTTTAGGTTGTTTTAGTTTGCATTATTATTCTAGAAATAAAGGGGGAAAACGAGCGCTAATAAAAGAAATGTGATGTAAGAACAAAGAAATCAACATGCATTCATAATTCAACATCGAAAGTGCAGTATTGCAGAAAAAAAACATAAATATTGAATACTTTGCGCTAAAAGTATTGCAAGAATATGCTAAAAGGTACGCTGGAGAGGTTAAGAAATACGAATAGCAACACGCACTGAGGATTCGCACGCTGACATGGCAGTTGCATTTGGAAAATTACGTCAACAAGGAAACAAAGTAGAAATTAAAGGTGGCAATAAAAGACAACGTAAATCAAGAAATTCCAACAAAAATAGAGATATCTTCATTAATGATGATTTTCTCGCTCATTTAGACTTGATGGCCAAGTAATTCAACATTGTAAATATCCGTAGGAAGGCCTAAGTCGAGTGAGCTCGTCGGATGGCCAAATTCGATCTAAGGATCAGAGCCAATTCTCAGGAAGAAGCACTGGTGGTGTTCGTGGAAACTGATGACAAGGGGACTACATACTTCACATCCACATCAATTATATTTTACTGTTTTTATTAGGAGTAGCTTGTAGTTATAAACATTTTGTAGTTTCAACAAAATCGTCTGATTTAATCTCTATATTATGTTTATTTCTATGGTTTCACTATAGGAGTTTTCTTAACTATTCATGAATAGAAGCATGCTAGGAGTGTAGGTCATTGAGCTTTACACTATTGCTTGTTATTTTATATATACATGCATCGATTAGCTACCCACGTATGTGTAAGAACCCGACCCAAAACATACGGTCCTAAACCTGGGTTCTCACTCAGCATGCAAGTTAAATATGATAACAAGCGGTTTAGTGCTCATATTTAAAAACCTTTCAAAACATATGAGAAGGGGGAACCCTTAAAACATAACCAACAATTACTTTTAAACAAACCAACAAAGTAAAACAACCTGGCCAGTGTTTATAAAAACATACAATACAATTTAAACAACGTTTTAAACAATGTTCCCCTAGGACTCCTGTCCATCTACATGCTGAATAAAAAATGCAATAATAAATGACAGAGTGCCGGCAGCTCCCATGATCAATCAGCTCCCTCCTCTAGCCATCCTGGTGTTGTCCCAAGTTACCTGAAAGATAAATAAGGGTGAGTATAAACATACTCAGTAAGAATCCCCAACCGGGGTACAATACGATACATCAGTCATCTACACCTCAGCATGCAAGCAAACAGCTACCAACACAGATCATAGCTCAACGAGCTCACAAGGCAAGATCTGGAGTCCTCGGAAGTCTCCTACTTCCGGCCTAATGATTGGTTCTCATAACCAATCCCGGGACATCTCCGAGGTCTCTTTCACTCGGGGTATTGATCAGCTCAAAAACTGATCCCAAGGATGTCCTCAAGGGCCTCTTTACCCTTGCTACTAATCTGGACTTACGGGAGAGTACCCGAAGTCTGGCTCTAAACTGGAAGGAATGGTGTACTCACGACATTAGCCCGGGGGAGCTCTC